>OX388350.1:47132136-51932136 GCA_947579665.1 Sympetrum striolatum | reverse complement strand
CCAATGGAAAACAAGTAAGTTAGACCCTCAGTTGAGTACAAGCCGAGGAGGGCTTTTTCAGCAAAAATATACGGTCATAAACTTTGATTATACAAGTCTACAATACTCGTAATTAATAGAAATACTACGTGTAGTTTTAATCTGGATCTAACAGCTGTTAAAATGGATGTATTTAGATGAATTTTCATGATCGGATCGGGTCGCAAATAATCTACATTCGTTCCCGACAATAAGGGAATAAAGACACTAAAAATAAGGAATTTTAAAAAGTAATTAATTTTTTGCAAAATATTTATCTTCATCTTCAATTGACTTAAATTTTTATTAATTCTACGTAATATTTATATAAAATTACGTAATTTACGCTTCTATTTAATAAGAAGCCTACCCATATCTCATTTAATGTGACAGGAATGTTATTTCAATACATATTATTGCCAATATCTGCCATAATGAAGTAACTGAATCTTCTGATGTATGTACACTCCTGGCCAAAATTAACGCAGCACCTCCCTAGCGATCCTTACGGCCGGTGCTGCGTTAATTTTGGCCAGGACTGTACTAATAAACACGTTTAACGACAGAATGAGTTATTCTATAGATGATATATATTTCTGATCGGTGCTCGATCTATTATTTACACTTCGGGTATCACATGGTCTGAATTCGAACCCTGCCCTTTTAAAACCATTTGCAACCGACTCAAAAATGGAGGTTTAATACATTTAAAATAAAGCATTCTCCGCGAAGAAGAAAAAAACAAATCATTCATTTTTATAATTTTATTAAATAAATACTCACATAAACCAGGGACGTCAAGACATCTTTTTCCCATAATACAAATGAGGTAATGCTTTAAAAAAATAAGTGGTCTTGAGCGAGATTCGCATCTGAGCTTATGAGAAAAGTAGAGGAAAATATTCATATATTTATTTATACATATATCACTTTGTGGATTGAAGGCAACTCTGCCCACGGTTCGATTGTCTTTGTAAAGAGGCTGTCTAAAAGTCCTCAACACTTCACGGACTGTCACTTTCAAGTCACTGAAGAACTCCACTCTCGATTCTTAAGGCTGAAGGTCTCTCCTGTGGATGAAGAAAAAGTCACTAATTAATGCATTGAATTTTGTATTGATTAATCAACGAAAATTATCTAACCTATTCACTCATAACTTTGCGAGAAATAACAGTGGCTATTGAGCAGTGAAAATGTATGCACATAAATATAATTTATTGTATATAATATTTATAATCATACTAAATCATACATAAAATATATAAATAAATTTTTAATAAATTGTTGAATCTAGTCTTAATTTGAAAACATGACAACACATTGGTACGAACTGCATAGAAGCAACGGAATTTAAACATACGGTGAACATTCAATTTCCTAATAATATTTTTTAAATTTTATTTTATAACTAAAACCTGTCATAAATATATAATCCATCTATGAATACAGAAGAAAAATATGCAAATAAGGTTCCCCTGAGCATGAAATTCAGGAGGTGCCAGATTCCTAATATATTATACCAGTAAAAACATACGTAACATAAAATAAAGCAATTCATATGATATATTATGTGAAACATTGTAAATATATAGAAATGTTCACTAGAATATATCAATTTAAGTACATTAAATTAGCTACAGTGATTTGGAAATAGAAATATAATTCAAACAAAATGTCTTAAATGCTGACAATGAGGCTGGAAGAATATTTGACGAACAAGATAGTCTTGCGCCTTGAAAGCCAAGGCTGAAAAGAACTGAAAAATAGCGACATGACCTGGACCCGAACCCGGGTCCTCCGGAATAAGTAATTTTATTTATTGGCCATGGTAACCATTACAGCAAATCAACGTGAATACGATAATGTTTAAATTAATACTGATTATATGTTTAGGATATTAGTAGAATTGTCATTCGATTGAGTATGGCTGCTAAATTTTAAAATTATCCACAACGAATCGGTAAATTTGCTGCACACTGTTAACAAAATGGTAACTCGTAACTCGAGTATAATTCACACTTCAAAATTTTCACCAAATATAAAAGAAAGCAAAGCTTGTAAATATAGCCTGGATCAACATTTCGTGCTTAATTACACACAATACGACTGTCTTTTATCGTTTTCGAGTCTTTGGCACATAACTGTCGCAGTTTAAGCCCGAGCTTCTCGGCCCGAAGCTTCTTCGCTGGGAAACCAATCTTCCGTCTTCAGCCGGGAAATGTTTGGACAAGTGTACGAAGGCTTCCAACGGTTCTTCTAAAAGAGGCTTTTAAGCGGTCGCGAAATATCCTCGTCCTAACTCAGGGAGGAACAATTTGTATTCGCACCAACAAAAACTTTACGGCGGGGGCTTCCTACCCTCCCTTGGAAAGTTCAACGATACGCAATACCGGAACTAAGGCAATACTAGAATCAATTCTAAAGTACGAAAAGATGACTGTATTTGTAAAATTTTTTCGGAAAACCTTTCCGTTCCGAAATAAGATTTTTAAACGGTTAAAAATTCAAACTTACACTTGCGTCTATAGAGGACCAGAAATGATGGCACTAATATTTAAAGTATTCGGCCCAAAGACCAGTCGGTACTTCATCTACTCTAGCATTAGGTACCAAGAGCTATTGGGGAAATAAGGCTTGCTAATCAAGATGAGGAATGAGGTAGTTTGTCGTTGCTTTGATCTTGCAGTCCGGTCAGAGAATCCTTTAGCCCCGACCTAATGAGTATTCTTAAATATCCATTTATTTTACTGGCTATAATGTTTGATAAGGCACCTTTATATCAGATGTAATACCAAAAAGATTTATGAACATAACAATAAACAATACAACGTGTAGTGATCGTCGATTTTTGCCGTGCATTCACTTATTCTTAATGAATCCATTAAGTTCCTTTTGGTATATTTCTGACGATAATCAATGCAATTGCCACATAACTTATGATTAGAAAACATCATTATTATAACTGTTGTTTTACCCTTATAATGATAATTATAATGGAAATATTTGATGTTATAACGGGTTGAGACAACGAAATTATAACCCAATTGATTTTACGGAGAGACTGTCTTTAGCAAACATAATTACAATTTAGACATTTTGCTCAGATTTTTCCTTTTACTGCTTCCTTTTGTATTAGATATTAATCTATGATCAATTACACACAAATTATTCTATGAACAGAAGTATGAATACGAATAAATATTGGTTCAATGTTTCCATGATGCGAATCAAATAACCTCTTCGGTATAATGTGCTCGACTTATCTGGAGTGTTATAAAGTAAGCAGAAGATTTCACAAAATGTTCATTCATTGGCTAAGCAAAACGCTGGCTTTCTAATAACGATAGGCAAGCTCAGAGATAGACCTTTGATAAGTATACGTTATTACCTACGTAATTAATTTACGTAATTTCCAAACTTGGCAGATACTTGGCAGCTATGTTGTGGCTATGTTTTTATTGGTCTCTACATTTCACCTGTTCCTAAACAACCATGTTCCTCAAATATATACATACGAAAGCAGATGGGGTCCGAAGATTTGTTGGATTAAAAAAATTTCAAACATTTGCGAACAAGAGGAGACAAAGTGTAGGTAAAATCCATTCACGATATTGAGACCGGCGCTCCGTAACTGAATAGTTGTATAAATGAATTATATATAAGAAAACAGGAGAGGCAGCGCTTACTGGTAGGGAAGCCCTAAGAAAAACAGCTTTTCCGCCGTGGAGATAGTAGAATTTCATCGGACTCAAGATCGCGAATGGATGCTCATTATTTTGTAATATTATACATAAATATTATTTATTTCTACGTAGAAATAACAGATAGAATAAACACAATATGTGTGAGATGAGTGGACTTTCGAATAAATTTAATCCAAGGCCTCGTTGTAGCCGTGATCGTATAGTGGTTAGTACTTTGCGTTGTGGCCGCAACAACCCAGGTTCGAATCCTGGGCACAGCAGTGGTCATACACCGTGATGGCAGAGGTTATTTTTTAGAAATTTTTATATAGATTCACATTGTGACTCCAATATGGTATGAACTAATAACTGTTTAAATAGTTTATTAGCTCTTGGACGGCCGCTCGGTTATGGCAGAAGCGGTCGCGGATTTGATTCCCGGTTACTGACCACATGCGAAATTACCTGATCCGCAGAAGTACTTTTAACTATACTAATTTGATTAATTGGTGATCTTTCGCATAATTTCTAATTTTCCGTATTTTAATGAACTGTATATTTTGGAAAACGTCGCGGTGATACAGAATTATAATTAAGCCTTATTGCCGCATTACCTTCCGTAGCGTATGATTGTGGATCCAGCAAGCCTTTACCAAATCTTTAAATCCCAATGACTTTTAAGATAGAAATAAGCAAAAGTAGTAATAAATATCCGCTGGAAAACTAGATTTCCTCTGATCATAAGATATAGACTATTTCTTTCAATTCGCAGAATCACTATATATAAACCTCCGCGCTCCTTACACACCATCATCAAATCATGTAATATCATATATAAAACTTAATAGAACAGAACATGAAATAAATTGGAGACGAACTCTGCAATTGAAGAGTCAATCGACCGAGCGTAAAATCAGGTGAAGAAGCATATAATATATTTACAATATTGTTTATGATAAAAACAAGAGAAAAAAATTAGCAGAGCGTGGTTTCGATCCACGGACCTCTGGGTTATGGGCCCAGCACGCTTCCACTGCGCCACTCTGCTCATGGATGACCCAAAACGAAACTACCTGAACCCTCCCTTCAACCTTTAGCCCCTTTTGTTCGGCAATGGTAGTGGTGAGAATCAGACCGCCCAGCTAACTGAATACGGACGGACGATCTATGACTGACAACGAAAACGATGGATGTTTGTCAATCTATGATCGGGAAATGAGTTTCTCATCTCGAAAAATGGCTCTGTTTCCACAAAATGTTCCCAATCCTTATTCTGGATTAACCAATACAATAAATTACAAAGGTATTTAACGACCATGAAAATAAATAGTGATGAGAGTTGGCTAATTTTCTCTAATGCAAAAATATTTTCACGAAATAAAATATTTTAAAACTCTTTTTGTTGCAAATACAAATTTTAATGGAAATTAATTACTTCGTACACTCCCACAGAATTTATTGGTGCGATATGTTTCGCTAGCGGGCTAGCATCATCAGACAACTTTTTAGTAAAGAAAAAGTAAACTTAATATAATAGTATTACTTTTTCTTTACTAAAGTGTTGACTGATGATGATAGCCCGCGAGCGAAACCTGTCCTATCAGTAAATCATGTCGGAGTTTACGAAGTAAATCATTTCCAGTATTATGGTCTTTCACTAGGCCACACCCTGCGAATATTGAGAATACTGATTTCGTTTATGTCATCGATGATACTATTGATTAAAAATATTAATACATTAATGAAGCACGAAAAACGCGAATGCCCTAAGTATTATGTACTTACGAATTGAATGTAAAAGAAGCCTTACGTCTAGAGAATGTAGAATGCTAACTGCTTTAATATTTATTGTGTGCTTCTGAAATTTCATTATGCCTCGGTATAGCCGTGATCGTATAGTGGTTAGTACTTTGCGTTGTGGCCGCAACAACCCAGGTTCGAATCCTGGTCACGGCAGTGGTCAAACACTGTGACGGCAGAGGCGTTTTTTGTACCTAAGTTTTTCAGGCATTCTAAAAATTTTATAAAAATCCTAATCGTATTTAATAATAACATGAATATTAACTTTATATTATAGGATGAATGATATGTTTGTCGTTAATACTCCACCTTTTGAAATACACGAGTCCTTTGCCTTACAACTAAGTCATAACTATTACCCACAGGGTACCATAATATTTACGGAATAGCTCCGTTTTATTAATAAACTCATTCGATCGAAATGTAGGGGAAGGCGTAAAAAAAAGCTTTTACCTTACTAAACTTTAATATTTCCTGGTTTGTAAGAAGGTACGAGGGATGTCCAGAAAGTAAGTGTACTGACGCTCTCACTGCCGGAGGGATTTTATTTTTGGCATGTTGGATACTCTGCCGTGTAACCTGATTCCTCCTCTCCACAACAAGACTAATTTAATGTCAGTACGTTGAGAACTGTCGACGCGACAATAAGTTTTGTGAAAAATGTCAACCCAATCTCCCGCCAAGTGCGAAATACTCGGAGTCATACGTTACCTTGCTTGGAAGGGAAAAACTCCGTTTCAGGTTTATAATGAGGAAAAAATGCATATGGTGATAAAGCTATGAATCGTACTAGTGTTTTCGAGTGGTGTCGCGAGTTTAAAAACGGTCGTACGTCTGTGCATGATGATCAGAGGAGCGGAAGACCTTCAATTGTGACTGACGATATTGTGAATAAAATCGAAAATGCGCTCCGTGACGATCGCAGATTGACTGTGGATGAACTTTCTGCGATGTTTCCACAAATATCCAGATCTCTGCTACGCAAAACCATCACAGAAACCCTCGGAAATCGGAAACTGTCTGCGAGGTGGGTCCCAAAACAGCTGACAGACCAACAGAAGTTGAATCGAGTGGAGGCCGGGCTGGGCGAAAGGAACTGCTCGCCTCGTGTAAATGGGATGTCCTGAACCATCCCGAGTATTCCCCTCACGTAGCACCATCAGGTTACTATCTTTTAACCTCCCTGAAGCTGCATATAGGTGGAAAATGATTTTCGACCAATGAGGAGGTGAAGGGGGAGGTGGAGAAGTAGACGAAGGGTTTGGCGGGAAACTACTTCGAGGAAGGCATCAAAAAATTAATACCCCGGTTCACCATTTGCATTGAGAGAAATGGTGACTATGTCGAATAATAGCTTACATATGTACTAATGTAACCAGGTAATTTTTTCGTTCAAATAAAACTTTTTGTAACCTTCAAAAATTCAGTACACTTACTTTCTGGACAAGCCTCGTACTAAGGCCAGGGATCAAAAGGTTGTTGCTGTATTCCATATTCGAATGAATGAACCGTTGGAATTGTTGATTGGCTTTGTATGAGCTAGTTTTCCCATTAATTTTCCTAACTTGAAGGGATAAAGTGGTTTAAATCCATGGTGATAATACCTAAGTACTACGTGCTGATTAATTCGTTTGTTGATAGTTTTTAGACGCCAACAGAAGAAAGTTTTTGTACGTCAAATACTACGACGGCAGAGGTTACTTTTCCGACTAAAATTACTAGCATCATAGAATTTATTTAGAACGTCAATGTTTAGTTGCAGCGGTAAAAAATAATATTTACAGAAATTATATTAATGAGTAGGCGTGATGTCAATATGTAAAGCACGAGTGTGTTTGATTCGTTAGTTTCGTACGGCTTACGAATTGTACTAAGCGTTTGGACTACGTTGGCCCCGCTATAGTTGTCGTAAAAACCTATCAGGAACCCAAAAAAATGTTTAATAATCTACTAAGTACATGCTACAATGTGAATTATAACAGAGAAATCAATGTTTTTAATAAATATAATTGCATTGATTAAGAGGTTACTCCTAATCGGCGGCCGGAAATTATGATAGGTTTTGGAATTTTTCGTAGATTAATCGCTGCTATCATTGAAATTATTTTCTTTTAATAAATAAAGTATATTCCATTAAATATTTATTTTTTAAATAATATATTATATAAACTTTATAGGTTCAAATCAATTCTTCTCCATTTACTCTTATCTTTTGTGCATTGAAATTGGTTTAGGAAAGAAATAAATGTATCATTCATGTATTTCTGTGGCAGTCTTCGTCATGACTATAACGGCATGAATTAACTGAGATGCGATTGAATAACTGCAATAATTAAGGTTTCTTCTAATTGAATGCCAAGAAAAGCGCTACTCGTAGAAGCACGGTGCTTCACCTATACCTTCTGTTTACAGTATTGGTTGGTGGGGACACCAAGGGCAAACTACCTCATTCCTAATCCATGCCATCCCAAAAAAAAAATAATCACGGTGTTATGTATGGTATTACTGTTACTCAACACTCAAAATATTCAAAAAATTTCGACCAAATCCATAATTTTACGTAAATTTAGCAACGTCGCGCGAATTTCTCCCATTGTAAAATACATGGGCCCCTTGTATTTTAAATGGGAAGAATACATGCCTTCATGATGGTGAATGGACAATAGTAAGCTTTATTTCTCTATACTAACTCTCGAAAGCAAATGTTAGAAGTGGTAAGTTTCCAACTAGCCTGAGGCTGAATACAGGCAGACTGAGTTGTAAACTAAATGTAACACAATAATGAAAACATAATGAGTTTAATAATAATGATTTATGAACAGATTATTATTCTGTGGATTTTCCTGCGATTCGGTTGACAGCGGTCTTCATTACCCATGCTTCCCGTATAATCGTGAATTATCAGAACTCGCTAAAAGGAAGGCGATTTTAAGCATTCCTTCACAGTGAATAGAAGACATCTTCACCTCCTCTCTTGGGGTGTTTTAAGGCAAGGGGTTATCCGCAAGGAACAAAAAACTCCGCAGACGCGGCAGCTGACGCCGTCAGTAACCTACAGCCGCGACATCTCGAGTCGGTGATTCATTTTGGACCAGCCTCGCATCCTATTATCTTCTCACAGGAATGCAACATTAACAATCCTCATCATCCTATAGGAGATGTTAACTATCTCAATGGTCTATTTAAGTTATCTTCACGGCTGGGAAGGCGGAGAAAGTAAATCGGGTTGCACTCATTGACAATATCGCCATTTGTAAGCAACGCAGCTTACAAATTATAATGAAATAAATGACCGCAGTCAAAAAGTCGCTACTCTTAAACAGAAACATGTTTGCGAGTATTCATTTTTTAATCGGGGATAAGTGGAATGGAAAAATTTACCTGGAGAAGTTTTCGAACCTTTTCTCCCTTCATATAATGTTTAGTGATTTAGTATTTTATATGTTAGTAGTTTTTTATATTTTGTATAACTTAATGTTTATATATATCTGTATTATTTAGGGTTTAAATGGAGGAATGGTACCTTTTAGTCCCAAGTTCGCCCAATAAAGTCGTCATAAATAATTAAATAAATAAAATTTAAATAATTCAATTAATAAAATCGTATTAAGCAATAAAATTACAAGGGTTTCGTGATTATATTGTAAAATTGTTGTGATTTTTTTAAAATATTGTAATATTGTTGTATAAAAATAGTAATGTTGTTGTAAATAAATAAATATTGTTGTAAATTTTGAAATATTGTATGATTGTTGTAGATTTTGAAATATCTTTATAAATGTTGTAATTATACGTAAGACGTATTACTTTCGGGAGGTTTTTGGGGGTTTTCCTCACGACTAGGGTGAATACCAGGCAGATTGTTTTATTTTTCCCTCCCCTCACAAGAATGGCTACCACCTGGTCTGGTGCCTAATTGTAATCATTAATAATAAATAAATAAATAAGTACGTACTCTGAATGTGTAACAATATGATTTTTTTCCTCGGGTTTTAAAGTTATTTTTTGTTGAAAAACAAACTGTTTGTAATTTTACCATTACAGGGTAAATTTTTGATTAATATATATATTTTGAAATAAGACATTTTCTTATGTTCTCCTTCTTTTAAAAATTCCTTTGTCAAAAAACGGAAAATAAACTCTCACAAAATCACCACTAAAATTTTCGTCAAAATCCCCGGACAAAAGTGCGAGTCTCCCCTTGTCAGATGTCTGGAGTGATATTAGCTAATCTGCGAATTTGCGCGATGTATGAAATTTTACCGGTAATATTCGCGCAATATATAAAACCTTACCGTACGGCATGTCGCTGTAGTGAAAGGGCTTTAGAATTCCATGAGAAATCAGTCTCTATCAAATCTGTTTTGTCACATTCAGTATACTACTTTCTCCTAAGCCCGCCACACGATTTTTTAGATCCACCCCCGACTTCAGACAGAACATTGATGAATGGCCTACTATCAATGAGCTGCATAAAAACCTCCTTATTTCAGAATTCTGGGAATCTATGCGAAGCAAAGGAAACAGAAAAAATCTATTTTTACCTCGCCGTTATTCTTGTGCAGCGGTGGGAAACCTTTCTCATAGGAAGGCCCATAGAATATTTAAGTACTTTGAAATGTAAGCGTTCTTTTTTATTAATATACAGGCGTGATCTTAGCTCATTAAACAAAGAAGGTTAAAAGCTTCCCATCTCTTTTATTCAGTAAATCTACGATATTTTCATATCTTCCCGTTTCTAAACAAAACACAATGATGCGACTTTTTTACATCAAGTTATTTACAGCTCATTATAAAAACACGCTGTTCGCTTATTTTATACGAATGAGAATCCAAAGCTACCGCTCATACATTAGGCGATTTCAATATTTTTGTTAAATTAGGACTTCAAATTCATTACACACATACTTGTAACCATCCAAACCACGAAGTCTATAAATTCCTGAATTATATTCCTGAGACAATTCATGTATAAGATGGTTAGTAATATCCTTTCTCAACTAAACTAAATCTAGAAGGGAAGTTAAAGTATTTTTTTATTTAAAGATAATGTCAGCCCATTCTTGACTTGGAGCGGTTACGATACTGTCAAATTTTCAATTTGGCAGTTCTACTCAGCTGGAGGAAATGAGTTTCCTTGGTTTCAGAGCCTTTTACGATACTGCACGTGCAAGGGGATGGCGAAGGGACCCTGGGAAATCCCGGAGCGAAGTTAGCGGTAAACGGTCGAGACAAATGGTCATAAACACTTTTCCATCCTCAGACACGACAAGAAATCCTCCCGAAAGAAGATATGAGCATTTATTTTCGAATGCATCACTGAACGTTACCTAAAAAGAAGTTGACATGAAGCAAAACTGGAAAGAATATTACTCATTGGTAACTGGTGCTCTATTAGCATTGGTGGGCTTGCTACTCGCTCTTCCGCCTTTCGGAACTCGGGAACAAATATTGGATTGATTTGACAAAATAAAAATTAATATTCAGACCATATTTTCAATCAGTCGTGAGGTAACGAAATTTTGGAATGATAAATATTCTTGAAAGATGACCATTTGTTAGATATGAAGATTTTGAAAAGGAAGTTTCTAAATGTGTGTAAATAATATGGATATTACATACATTATTTATGTTTATGTTTACCTGCAAGGTTTTTAATTTTCGTAAGACTTAAGTATTCATCGAAAACCCAAAATATATTTCCCTCTTTTGCCTAATTCCTGAAAGCTAATTCCTGAAAGCTAATTCTTGAAATCTTTAACGAAATACGGTTAGATGCAATAAGAGACTGAAGTTTATATTTATACCAAAAACAAAGACTGAAATATCCACTCACTGCTTGAATAAAATTCGTCGTTATGTAAATAAATTCAATACCATAGCAACATAAATGGAAAATAACAAATTTATTCTACCCATTCTTACCAATTTTCAAGGAAAAACGGGCTTGAAATTGATTCTACATTCATTGGTCTGAGTGATATGAACCGTAATTTATGATAAAAATACTCTATGAAGTATGCGCAACTAACCACAAGTTATACATTAGATGGTTCCGGGGTTTCAGTATTGTGTCACATCCTCATCAGACAAGGAAACGACAAGTTAAGAGGTTACATACTAAACAAAGGAGGAGGAAAAGTAGGAATAAAGAAAGTATGTGAATATACATTCTTTTACATACTTTGTATGAATTTTGAGGTCGTAAAAGTCTTTAGGAATTCCTTATTCTCGAAATTAATCGAAACTTACTTATTCTGGACAGTTATATCAAAAGCGACCGTAACTGTTACCGCCGATTCAAGAATCTTTCTGAAACTAAGTGTTTAGCGTCGGAGCAACTGTTGTAGCAACCACAATTTTATCGATAGCAACGTAAATATTTACTGAATTTGTTGCGAAAATTTAACAGGAAACCAATGTAATATACATCAATGTTGTTACTGATTTTTAATCATACAATTTTAAATTGAAACAATTCACAAAACGTATATCTATGCATACATGACGGTGATAATTGTAATAGATATTCAGATTCTTCCACAGTAATGATAAAATGCTTTTTAAACGACATGTTATTGGAGAAAGTCGATTGTATGGGACCATCTTTATAAGTATTTGCACGGCGCGCCAATATACCGCAGGCAGGCGCAGATTCAACCCCATTCCAATCAATCAGGTCAACTTTTGATATCTGGAAACTAGATTTAGACGGAACATTTTTTCATTCTTAGATGAAATTGTAATTTTTACATATTGGAACTTATTGAATAGGAAATACGCAGATAGCATTGTGTGAAAAACCGCAAAAAAACTAACTCAATAATTTCAAAACATTACGGCAGTTCGTAAGAAGGCCCTGTGGCGCAACGGATAACGCGTCTGACTACGGATCAGAAGATTCCAGGTTCGAGTCCTGGCAGGGTCGATGTTTTTAGTACTCTTGAACTCCCTTAAACAAGATAATGAAAAATGTTGAAGCCATCTGCTGTAACATTTCTTTGCTTTCCTACTAAATCCTCCTTGAATTTGACTCTATTTCTTTCCTGTAAACTTTAAGGGGTGTTTTTGTTATTTTATATTCATCGTTCATTAGTTTATTATATTATCTATTTAATATTTATTTACAATTCTTATGGCTAAGGACTTGTGATGAAAAACATAATATATAACGGAATCGCATAACCTGAGTCTGTAATAGAACCTAACACTAAAACACTAACACATTTTAATAGATTTCATTTGAATTTTCACGCTAATACGGGACATTTTCGAATTTCCTGAGGGAACAGCACAATACCGTGAAAAAGTAGTAATTCCTTTTAACATTACACGTTACATTCAATATTGACTCAATACTGAGCATCAGCATACACAGGTATGAATTCTATAATATTACAATACTTTTGTATCGCATTATTAAAATTTTTTTACTGAAATTTATTTGATCTAGAACATATTATTTTCCGCTAGGGCTCCGAAAAGAAATTTTCACGATCATTACTACTAAATAAAAACATTGACAACAATGATAAGCATCCATTTTGCTTTGGCGATTGTTGCTGTAGGCGCGCGAGTACAAGCCCGAGAATCCTTCAAAACATTTGTTGTCTGAGTAATACAATGGCGAAAACAAAGTTCGTTGGCCGAAAAATTGAACGAATTATCCCTGCATCGTCTAACTCGCCTACTTTTCTGAGTGAAATACCCTTCGAGCAATTATTTACGGCATTAGGAGCTCCCGATTTTTTCCTCTAGTAATGAAACATAAAATATTTCTCGTTGAGACCTCCAAGATAATTTATGAAACTTTATCTGTGAGACGTTGGCACGAATGGAACCATTCCAACTTTCCTTGAGACTCGTAACCACTCTAAGAACAATAAAGAAGACGAAGTAGGCTCGTCTTGAAAAATAAACAGTTTTTCCTGAAAAGATGAATGGAAAGAAGTGAAGTGGGGAAAGAATTAAAATATAAACTCGGATCTACGAGGTGGGGCAACATATTTTATCTTATTATACCTAAGTCAGCAAAATAATTACCTGATGACTCTTGTTTTAGCACTAGTGAACTTCCATCTTAAGACTGATGGAATATGCTAACGTATTGACGGGATTAGTAATTGATTACAATAATAAAATTATTTATTTATTCGTATGATTTGACATTGACATGAATTCCAATCTTAATGGACTTACCAGCTAAGTTGTAATATGTATGTATTCAAGATAACGATATATTTTTTCAACATTATGCAAATCTCCAAGAAAACAAAACTTTGATTTACACCAAAATTTAATTAAACCTCTACAAGAAACAAATGATAAAATGCTACCATTTTATTCCAAAAAATGAAAGTAAATATCATTATATTATTATTCAATGCAATTTAAATTGAACAATATCATTAAATCTAAATATTTTGGACAAAGTAATAGTTTGTTTCTATCTCCCGTTTGTTATGATGAAGTTTCACCAATCACCTTTCTCTCCGTTCACCGGCTGCCACCAGGCCTTATAGCTTAATCGCAACGTCATTTGAAAATAAAAAAATAAAATAGTAATGTTTTCTCGCCTAAATGATCGTGACAATGCAACATGTTACTGTGAAAATTAACGACTAATTAAGAAACAAAATGCACACGACCCTTTCAGAATTTAAATAGAAAAATCAAGGCAAGAAATTGGAAGCATTATAATATGAAGAAATAATGAGGAGGTATTTTTAAATTTATCTCCAAATATACATAGCTTTCCGAAAAAGCTGTAGCTTAGATAAAATATATCGATATTTCGTAAAATTTACGAATAACGAAATTTTTAGTTCAGCACTCTGATTCTGTGAATCAGACTACCTCGCGCTTGATTCTCGGCCAAGGCGTGCGTAAAATATGAGACATTTTTCTTGCGGGTTTAATATTTGCAAATGGAGGCCCCATGGCGTTCCTAGACGACTAATGCGGATTTGTCCTGATACTAAAGCCGAGCCTAAAATAATGTTATTTAAATAAAATTTATAAATATTCATAGTCGTAAATATCCTTTCATGTTTTAATACCTCTATTCCGGTAGTCTCTACTAGATACATAAGGCAGACTAAAGGAAGGTGCACGAGTTCTCAACCAGAAGTAATACTCAATCTTTTAGTTAAGCATCTATTTCCATGGATGTATAAAAACAGCTCCTACATTTCAGTAACGGAATTCATATTTGAGTATTCACTTTTTTAATACCTATTGTTTCATTTGGAAATAAGAGGTTCCTATACGAATATACTAAGTAATCCTTATTCTAATAATTTGAAAATTAATAAAAATTGAATTAAGTTTATCGAATTGAAAATTGAATAAAAAACGCAGTTTAAAACGTCAGGTCCTGGTGGACATTTTGCTCCTTGTACCATGCACACATACAATCATACCACATTATTTTAGGATAATAATCTTGAAAGATTTAAGCTTTCAAAGGTATTTGCGATCATTTTTTCGAAATTGGCAACTTAGTCATCGTTTATTAGGTGATTTGGGAGGTGAGACAAAACAGCTTGGTTTATCTACGTATGATTGGGTTGGAACAGGACTTAAGCAGAATACTGTCAATACCGAAAACAAGGATCTGAAAAATGTTCACCAACTTCAAACTGACCACGGTTCATGCTGCTATGACCGCGACTAAAAATAAATGAAACGAGAAAAGAATATTATTCCGGGTAGTTTCGGGAGGGTTGAGAATTTGGAGCTTGGCCATTACTTAATTTCTCCTCTACAGAGCACAAGTCTTCTAAAAGTCACCTGAACCGTGAAATCCAATTTAAATTCTCGTTTTCAAATTTTTCCGAACTCTATGGATTTCATATACTCTCGAATAGGGAACGTTGGATTAATAAATAAATTAGGTTTAATGGAACTATTGGCGAGAAATTCAGAAAATATGCCTTAAAATATTTTTAGGTTAATATGATAAGCACCATTCACATTGTAAGGGAATCATTGATCGATTTATTATAAAATTTGCTCAAAAAATAAGGATTCCACCGGTTTGAAGTGAATACAATAACAAAAATTTAACAATCAATATCCATGGGAACAAAATTTACAAAAATAAACAAAAATTAAGTTAAAAATTATAAAAAATGCCCCTACATCTTGTCTAGTTGTCCTAAAGGTCGCAGGATAAAAATTCTTCACTCCCCATCATGCCTAGCAGCCTCATTCCCTCAACAGGGCTTTAAGAAACTTATATTGAAGAGGTTGAATTTCAAAACCGAACACCTTAAATACAATATAAGAAATAAAAGCGACTAAAATATTTCGTCATAGACCAAACTTTTTTCTCCTAATGGAATAATCAGGGGACATATTCCTTCAAACACCAATGCGCCGGTCATCCAAAAAACAGTAATTATTCGCGCATTCACTCTACTTACTGGATATTTAAGACCTTTAAAAGAGGCTTTTAATTTGAAAAACGAGCCGGGAAAGAAGGCGCATAGCGTAGGTTTCGATGAGAACGTATTTCCAGAGGAAAGGGCGGCGGAGGAGCCTTTGATGCGACTCCCCATTGGCGACAGCCCGGGAAATATACACATAAACAAAGTCGGCGGTGGCGGTTTAATGTCGAGCGCCTTTCGTAAAGAAAACGCTAACGAACCCCTCGGAAATAAATGCTTCCGTTTGCTGCGGAATTCTGGGAAGAAAGAGAGGCAGAGGTGGGAAAGGGGACGAGGTTTTTTCCGAACTGAATATTCAGAGAGACTCACTAAGCACTTAAAGATCGCAACTGAGCATCATCCACGATAGATAATGCATTAATTATAACGTGAATTTGAGTTATTTTACAGCAGTGACAGTCAATTGATCGATAATTAACGAGTACAAAAAGGATTGTTGAAATGAAGGAGTAATGAAAAATAAACATTGACATTAAGAATTGTCGATATTAAGAAGGTGAAATTAACACTGATTATTGAATAAAATCGAATAAAATATAAAATAAAATGTTTACTTCATAATTATTGAAATTAAGAATAGTTAAAATTAAGGAGCGACGAACAATAATTCTAGAAATGAATAATTGTTGAAATTATGGCGTAATTAACAGTAATTCTTAAAACAAATAATTGTGGAATCAAGAACGAAAAATTAGCAATAATTATTGAGATTGAGAATTGTTGAAATTGAGAAGTAATTAACAATAATTCTTGAAACTAAGAATTGACGGAATTATCAAGGAGAAATTAACAATAATTATTTGAATTAAGAATTTTTGAAATTCAAAAGGTGAAATTGACAATGAGAACAATTAATTATGAATTCTTGAAATTAAAAATGCGCAATTAACTATAAGTATTGTTATGTAGCTCAAAAGAGAGCCGACAATTCCATACAATGTTTAGCCCGGAGACTGGCTATACCCTCAACTCCTCTGCCATCAGAATTTAAACGCTCTGGAGTGGGAATGAGGCTAGACTAGATGAGGAATGAAGGTTTGCTCCTGCTTTCCTCACTGAGACAGAATGATCTATGCAACGAAAGCATTAAATTCCCATACCATTACATATATAACAACACTTTTCATGTCGTCAAATAAGAATCTTAAATAAATGTAGTGGTAATAGTATAGTTGCAAATACTTAGATATCTTAGGTCATTGCGCATATGGGTCAACACTGGGAATCGATCCCGAGACCGGTTTCAATGAAATCGAACGTGCTGCCCACTTGGCTATCCGAGAACTACTCTAAATTATCTCCATAGCTCAGTATCTTCAGTGCCTTAATAGCTTTCATATCATTTTAGCTATGCTTCATTAAATTTATCTTCACGAATAAGGAGTTGGAGTAATAAAAATGAAGTCTTTCAGAGCACGGAGACCAAAGATGACCAGATTAAAATTAATTATCTGTAAACATGAAGTTGCTCATTATCTACTTAGAATTCTACGAGAAATCTGAGAATCAATGTGTATTGACGTGCCTTTTACTACATCGGTAGCAAATCCGAGCGTTGGATTGGAGTTGATTGGAGATCGATGGAAAAATTTAAAATGACTGATACCACTGAAAGAAAATTACCTTTCTGTAAAAAAGACTCAGTTATATAATTTTTCTTAATATCGTTCGTTATATAAAGCGAAAAAAATGAGGATACTGCATTTAAATTTCATCTGTAGTATAATCCGTCAGATATTTTTCATTCTCATTCCTCCTTGGGAATTTTCCTAAGATCAAGTATTTCCGTGCAAAGACAGCTTTGATCCTTTTCCTGAAATAATAGCGTATTTACACAAATAAGAAGGTTATGTATTCAGAGCGAAATTGAGATTCCCGTTGAATGTAACTACAGTACTTACAAAACTGTGTTTCAAATTATTTTTAAATTTTAGTACTGTTTTCGTCTTGGTAATTATAATGTAGTGTTGTACCTTAGTGCTTTTTAAGGTAGTCTTAGTTTTTATATCTTATGTTAGTGCTTCTTAATGTAATGCTTAAAAATCCTCCAAGTCCGAGAGTATTTTCGCCATCAAAGCTAGCTCATATACGCCTTATATTTAATAACGTTTATCTCTTCTTTATGAAATACACATCAATATAAATTGATTGCGCTTGTCGTTTTCTTTTATTTGGCGAACAGCTGTGCTGTTTGGACCGCAAGAAAGCCCTTTCGACTAGGCTCATTTTGAAGGATATGAATGTTTTTTTTGTGCTAAGAAAGGGAAGCAATAAAAATGAAGTATTTCAGAGTACGTGGAGGGAGACCAAAAATGAGTAGGTTAAAATTGCTTATCTGTAAACTCAGAGTTGCTCATTATCTACTTAGAATTCAACGAGAAATCTGTGAATCATATTATTATTCACACTATTGCATATCTAAACCCAAATGTAGGCGTTTTGTGAATGGTATATAGATATATACTATCATACAACTTATAATATGTTCCTAATATCATATTCTGATAAATGAAATGTTTTAGTTGGCCACTCGGCATAGTATAGAGAAAAATGTATCTTTCATTTCCTTTTGTTACAGTCTTGATCATGGCTGTGATGAAATGAATGCTTCTGAGGTATGAGTGAATAATTGCACACATCAATGTCTCTCCTCAAGCACTTACGAGAAAAGTGTTACTTATTGAGTCATTGTGCTTCACTTGCGTGGACATGTTCCGCTTATAGCATTCTGGCTCAGTGAGGAATGCAAGGACAAACTACCTCACTCCTCATCCTGCCAACTAAACTTCATTCCTCTCTGCAAGCTCTTAGCAGCTTATATCAGAGGAGGTGAGCCGGCCTTTGGGTTGTATACCTTACAGACTATATTTCACAGACTATCTATCTCATACAGACTTACTATCTCCTTACCAAATTCGAACACAATCGGTAGGCCATGCGTCACGACCTCGCCTAGTAAGAAAGAATCTACGTCAACCTAAGTAAGTGGCATCTCAATGGAAGATCACTGGATTCGATCAGACTCATTAGCCCTTCGCACCACATAACTGCTTTTCGAAGGCACTTGAAGGATCTTCGGGTTCCATTACCATCACATTCCGTTCGCCTACCGATGCATAGGAAAGCGGCTTCTCCTTTTGGTTCCTTATAAACCACCGCCCGGAGGCCTTTGCCCCGAAGAAGGGGGGTTCCCCCCTCTGGAACAGATGCAACGGGGCCTAAAACAAAAAAAATCCTCGACGACTAATCCCAAAAATGGGCAGTGTTTGGCAACATCGCATCCCCTTCTGCCCCCACCGCGTTTCTCACGCCTCCGGAGACCCCCAGCGACAGAAACGGGAGACGGATGCTGGATGGCGCAACCCAAACCCTCCGGGAAGGCGCCAAGGAGGAGATCCTGGGGCTCCGGAGGATCTTCCGAGAACAGCACCGCCCCTAGCGGAGGTAACGTGAACCAATTTCCAAAATGGCGCATGGGCACGGCTTGGAAGTGCCGAAAAAAGGGTCGTTTCAGGGGGGCATAAGTTTTTATGGGGGGAATTCGGTTTCCAAGGCAACGATGAATCACCACGGTCCCTCCAGAAAAAGTGGAAGGCAAATCCGAGCGGAGGAGTTCAAAGGTGACTGCTGAACCACGGCGCTCATCTTAATGGCCTCGAACATGGATGGAGCTGGACCATTCGTCACGCGCGACAGAATTGACATGCACTCTCGTCACTTACAAGGATGAAATGATCGATTAACCGCTTTTGAAATATTAGCTCCTTCTACAAGAGTGAGTTTTGCTGGCTTTTTCAATATACCGACCAAGCGGGCGCATTCCTGCAGATAGTTTTTCCTTAGGCTACATTCCTAAATCCTTCCTCCCAAAAATGCATCAATTTTTGCAGAACTCTATCCACTTGTTATTGTCTTTTTCTATAATACCATTGGGGTGCATTGATATTGATGCCCCTTGCCTAGAAATACAAAATCTTTAAAAAAGAAATGTTTTAATGTATTGTAGTAGATAAGGGTATTATAGAATGTAAGGGGATTTTAGTTATGTAGAATTTCTGGAGGAAGTATGGGATTGCTCGTCAAGGTGATGTACGGTGGGGTTTTACCCTGGGACCGCTACGGTAGCCGAGAAGGCCTGTCATGAACCCCAAAAAACCCAGAAATAGCAATTTATATGTCATATGTATATATATGTATTTAGAAGAACTGTATATGAATATGTAGAAAAACTGCCAGGATGTAGAAAAACTGCCAATTGGCTTACAGCCTACTTGTAGTTTATGAAATAATAATAACTGGTTAGCCGGCAAAATAAAACTTATTTATGCCATATTTCAGCACCAAATATGGCAGAATCTAATTACCTACATTGTCTAATTGCACACTGGGGACGAGGAGTTACTTTTGCGGTACACCGAATATAAACAAATATCTTTAACATTAATATGAAGAATATTGTACAACTATGCCTCAATCTTTTGAAACTTGGATCTATATTACATACACTCATAACTGCTCATTTACTATACATCTTCAATTTTTCAGGTTATTTATTTGTTTTTCGCGATGGCTGAAGCACCTAATTTGCAAAGGCAGAATTATCTAAATAGCTACAGAGATTTGATTAGAGACTCCTACTTGAGGTTAGTGACTTCAGGATCAAGTTTATAAACAGAATAATCAATAGCCAAATATAAATAATATCAATTTAAGACTAAATGGAATAGAATAATATAAAATATACTCGTAATATATAAATAATAATTGAAATATAATCTACTGAACCAAAAACTATTGAAATATCAAATATCAATAGTTTTCGGTGACCTTTTTGACGTGTATGTACGTCATCATATGGTGCAGAAATATTCACAGACACAGTGCAACACTCAACAAGAGTTTCACATCAACACTACCATCAAATTTTGTTTCGACACACTTAAGGAGTCGCGGCACACAGTTTGGAATTCACTGAACTATTGGAAAAATAGCTCTGACAATGAACTTGTAGACCAACGATAGAGGCGGATGTGCCGACAGAGCTAACAGCTCAACTAACTCAATCTAAACAGTCTCAATGACTCCTCAATACATCGCTGAATAATTGCTTTTAAATCATACACGATTTTTCCCGAAAAGTATGGTGCTTGGCCAATCGCGCTGTAAGAAATTAGGCAGGTATATGAGAATATTATCAAAAACAGCTTCGATAGGTTCTTTACGTATCAAGATAAGCTTAAACATTCTGGAGACCCGAAGTTCTGAGAAAGAGTGAATTTAGAGAAGAAATTATCTCCGCGAGTTTACTTAATACTCCCGAAATAGCCGCGGGGTCCTTAACTGGCCTAGGACGTTACTATTGGCAATGTTAATTATTAAATAGCATTAGTAATTATTAATCAACGCGATACAAGTGAATTCATTTTAAAGCTTGAGTGCCATAAGTAAAATAAATAGGAAACGCCAGAGTTCCGCGAGCCAAAAATATTCTCGTATATCACTTCGAGCACCCGTACCATTGGTTCGTCACCCCCGTCTGAAGACGGACCCTCCAAAACGTTAAAAATTTCATTACCGCCACACCACCAAGGGATGGTAACCTGAAGTTGTCTTTCCGAACGCAATAAAATTCGAGTTGACCGCAAAGAAATTTTATGGGAAAATTTACGAAGATTTGTTTCTTTCTTAGCCGCAATATTTATTTACATCAGAAGTGGGACGGGGTGAACTGATGGTAAAATAATGATTACTCATGCGACGATGAGTCTGACACAAATTTTCAAGCCAGGAAGAACTTTCCACCACCAAACCGTCCTGAGCAATGAGGGCTTACCAAGGGATCGAGCCCGGGACCGTGAGCGAACAAGCTACTAAATAGACCACGCGGAAGGTCCCGGATCATTGAAATGTAAACTGACGCAAGCTAGCGGGGATTTGCAACAGTAAAATGTTGCAGTATTATTGAAAGTGCTCCAATAGGTCATTTTGCACATAGGCTTCCGCCGGGAATCGAACCTGGGACCGCTTGCACCAAAGGACATACGGTAACCCGAGAGACCAAAATCAGTAAAAATAACATAAAATTAATAGATAGAGAACTTTTATGGTTACTCTAAATACAAATAAAAGCCCAGTTCTACTTTTATTTACGTAATATTGAACCAATGTACGCTAACATACAGTGCAGGTTCCACTAATATTTATTAACTTAAGTACAATTCAGGTGCCTTTCCACATCCATATAGTAATCGCAAGCCCAATTAAGGATTGCTAATCAGTTTAAAAGAAGCGCGATTTCTGATGCATATGAACCTACCGAAAGGTAGGACATTCATGTATGTGTGTATCTTTTTGTGGATGGAATTTTTATTATTTGTCACCTGTCACAGGGTAGAGAACATGTATCTTTCATCTATTACTGCCTCACTATTGTTCATGCATGTGACAACATTTAAGCTGCTGAGGTATGAGTATGAAAAAAGTAACTTGTAAACTACTTGCAATCACTTACATGGACAAGTTCTGCTTATGGCACTCTGACTTGGTGAGGAAAACGAGGAAAAGCTACCTCACTCCTCATCTTGCCTAGTAAGAATCATTACTCTTTAATAACTCTTGGCATATGAGGTTAGAAGGAGGGAGGTTCCAACCATCCTTTTGGCTGAATATTACGAATAACTAATATAACCACGAAAAATGACTAGTAATACAATAAAATACGATTATAGACAATCCAGACGTAAATATGAGTAAATATGTTATGGCAATTTGATTTCAAAGGCATTTCGGCTCAATTCCTAAAAATAGCTTTTGCCGAGGAATGCCGAAACTTATGCGCCGGCCAGGAAAATCATTTCTCTCGAAAGAAAGGCCTTCTACATCCGTACTACATCGAATCAGCAGAGAGTGGATACTAGAAAAGAGTGTTCGTTAGATTTTGATTCTTTGATCTAAGTTTCCATAGCACGGAAAACAGGAAAAAATAAAGCATGCGTAAAATCACTAAACAAGCCTGAAAAACGTTTGGCAGCTTTGTAAAGCAAGGCTCCTCCACAGAAGTGCTTCCAAGCCCTTCTTCTCCACGGAACACTTGCGTTTAAAGACTAACTTAGCGGAACGCTTAAACTTTCCTTTGAAAATTTAACTCTACGGCAAATCGCAAACGCAAAAAGCAGTGAATTTAGAGAGAAAAATGTTAAGTTCAAACTTCGACTGAATGATTAATATTTATCTTTGAGGTTTATCATGTTAAGCACCATTAGTGATAAAACTGAAACGGGCTCAAAAGAAGAAATAAAATTTACGATGAAAAATGTTAACTTCAAACTTCGACTGTAGGATTACTTTATTTCTTCGAATTTTATGAAAAGCACCATTGGCGAAAAAGTGAAACGTCCACTAAGGAAAAATTAAATACGCTATAGACTTCGACATTGTGATACGTTTCTTAGATATTAAAATTTACTCGCTATTGATGGTAAATTAAAATATATTCCATTTTATTTTCACTCAAAGGAATAAATATCCTATCAAAGAAAATAAAATAAAGGTTTGGACTTGAATGATTAGTTGTAGAATAGGTATGATATAACACAGGATAAGGCCAATGGTAACCTGTAAGCCGATTTTCTACATTCCATGATGTAAGGGGCGACCAAAATGCATGTAATCACTATCTTATTAATTATTGTAATTCCAGTATTTTCATATTGTAGAGCACTTAAGTTTCCTGGCACACTAAGCCTTGATAAGTAAGTCAGATTCAGACTTCTTTAAATTCAACGCAAATTATCAAAATTCTTGCAAAACGAGTATACGTACTCATCATTTAAAATTCGAAGATATGCTGCACACGGATATAATAGGATGTACTAGGTGCTTATCAAGACAAATTAATGTGCATCCAATACTGTGGTAGAAGATTTTAACGAATAAAAATATAAGATGAATTTTTCAAACTTTGATAGTAACAGTAATGACGTATGGGTCGGAGGTATGTGTTATATATTAAAAAATGCCCCACAACTCACTCGGTGAAAGTGACATACTGGAGGAGGTTAACCCAAGTAGATCACGTTAGAACTTATAAAATTCCTGAAACAATTTGAACAATAAATGACAAACAACTAATAAGGGTTGGACATCTAAAACGCATGGAGGCAAAAAGGATACCATCAAAGGTTTGCAAACGGACTCTTTCAGAACAAAATAAACGAGAAAGACCGAGAATATAATGGAAGGAAAATAAAGAGATGGAAATTAGAATGGGAGGATTACAACCAAGATATTAGCGGCCTTGATGGCCGAGTGGATAGCATGCCATCTAAGCTATCGCTTCAACCCCAAGGTCCCGGGTTCGAATACCGGCTGATCGGATTTTTCCGATTCGGGCAATGATTGTGAGTGTTCGTTGTTGCTGTTGCCTCGGTGAAGCACCACCTGATAAGTTCATCAGAGCTTAAGAGGACTTCACCGGTGAAGGGCAACAGTAGCTAGGCATGAAAAATAATATTGGGATGATAAGAACAACGAAATTTAGGGTACGAGAAGTGACAGTAAGCTGTAAATACTCCTTGTATTTTATTTAACTTATTTTAAGCTTGTTACTTGCCGGCTTTGGAATGCATGAACACAGGAAAGAACGCATGATGCACATCCTGAAGAAGGAATACCAAGAAAAGGTATGGATTACTAACAGGAAAGAGAATCCCCGGAAGACTAAATATGGGATGGTGAATCGGAACTGGCTCAATCCTATAGTGAAGACGATACAAACAATATCCTGATCATAGCACATTGGCAAAATTTCTCGCATTTTCAGCAAAGGCGGGCAAGTTCCACAGAGCTGTTACAACTGAAATGAGGGTCGATTCCATGACCTTCTAGCTGGGAGGAAAACATCGTAGGGTCTTTCAACGCCGCAGTTAAGGGAAGGAGACCACCGAGGAGCGAACGGTGACACTGAAAAGTCATAATTCTGGCGTTGGAGGGGGAAGGGAGGGGTAAGGGAGGAGGCAGGAAGAGGCAGAAAAAGGCTTCCGGTTCGAGAGAAGGGATCCCATGGGAGGATGGTCTCGAAGAAGAGAGGAGAGGTGTGGAAGAAAGAGAGGGAAAACCGTAGAAGAACGAGAGAAATTAAAGGAAAATCAAGAAAGGGCACGATTGATTGGGTTCCTGCTACCATGTCTTGATGAATGGAATGTTTTTCATTCATCTTTTGGTATAGGATATACACTCATTTTTTAAGATAAGCGTTGAAATTGTATTTATTTACTGACATATGCAGAATGTATGTAGTTTGTATTGTTACGGGTGGATGGATTTAGTTTAGTGATAAAAAGGGAATCTGATAGCAAAAATATTTTGACATAAATTGAGGCAGTATTGTTTAACTGAATTCTTATTGGTTTATTGGGTTAATTAGATTTTATTTAATGCTAAAGTAAAAAAAACACAATAAATTGTAATGATGTGATAAAATGTTTGTTAAATTGTGGATGGCTCTATTGCGTTATTTTTGTTTGATTATAGGTATTTATATTCAACTGTAAATAAGGTTATTTACACATAAATTGCGATCGTATTGTCAAACTGAACTTTTTTTAGTTAGTTTAGTTTAATTGAATAATATATAGTTTTAATGACAAAAACATACTGATATAATAGATTTGAATGATTTCATTACATGTTGATTGTAATCTCGATTGCTCTGTAAAGATACTTTTGTGTGTTTGCATGTATTTTCTTTCAACTTACGCCCTTGATAGCACTATTATTGTAATTATCATTATCATTATTACTATGAAACGTTTCGTCGAAGTCCTGGAAGGGCCACAAGTTATCCATCTCCGGGAACAAAAGAAGGTTTAGAGCGTGTGCAACATTTTCATCTCCATTAGAATCCGCTAACCACAATATTTGGAATCCATTTTGAGATAGAAGTGAATGACAAAAATTCAAGGCGACAGCGTTGAGAAAGACCGGTGGGAAACGAAGGGACGAGCGATACGGTTGAGGGGAAAATAGCTCATTAAGGGACTGGGAGGGTCTTCTTCCAACTGTCAAAGATGAACTATGACCCCGGAAAAGATACATCTAGTTGGGAACGCGAACTCCATTAATTAAAATATGCTCCTGAGCGAAAGAAATGTTCGCATGGACGAAATCTCTTGTTTCGTACTCTTTGTAAATATTACGTTGCTATTATTCAAACAATCCAATCGAATTACCTAAATTACATGAGCTTTAATACATGACACTCTCTACTCGTCAATAATGTATTCAAACCTAAGGCATGTTTGAACCTCAAAATCCACGACATGAGCCTCTATCCCTGGAGGAATGAGGCTTACTATGCAAGAGGGAGTGAGGCAGTTCGCATTCCTCATTGAACAAAAATGCAATCAGCGTGGAAATAGTTTTTCAGTACAGTACTTGACCCTATCGGCACAATTTTACTTCATTGCTTCGCATTCAATAACGAGTTACCAAAATAAAAACCAGAATTCTGTATCATTCATACCTTAGCTTCAAAATTATATGTATTACCACTCGATTGGTTGATTGTAATTTCATACAGCCAGCCAATTGTAGTCAGAGAAAAAACCTTACCTAGAACTGTTATCTCACGACAGAAATTTGCATTACAATTTTAGATATTCTGCAAGAGAACGAAAATTCGATAACATCCATTCATTTCGTAGACGTTTTGGGCTTAGATAGCGTTAACTATGTTTAAAATCAAATATACCCATTAATAATCAAGGCAGACTCGGGTTTTAATTCGCGGTATTCATCCACGCAAAACTCCTTCATGACAGAACTTCTACAATACCACACAATGAGATAAAAACGACCCAGATAAACTTGATGATGAATTTTCGCTACGAAACCCGGGTAGTGTTTTATTTTAATTCGTGGTTCGGTTAACTTTTGTTGTGAAGCAGTTTTATAATATTTCATTTTTTTTTCTTTCGATGCTTGCATATTTTAACAATCATATTATCAACTATCAGTAATTTAATATTGTTTGCATTTTAAATATCTGTATTTAATATTCGTGTTTTAATATTTGTATTTTTAATATTTGTATAGGTACTTTTTTTCAATATAAATTATCATATCTATTTTCAGTATTTAATACATCTATATTCTTCTTTATATTCTTTTTGTAAAATCGAAAGGATTGTTAAATAAAACCGGTTTTATAAATCAAAAAGTAAATTTTACTATCCCACAACTTATTTTAAAAAATTACTTTTTTGTTTTTTTAACAATCCTTTTGATTATGTCGGAATTTCACTATATTTCGGCCTCCGTGAATTTTATCTTTTTCTATAGCTTAATTGGAGGATGGGACTTCATAGCCTCAATTTTCGCCTTTAAATTCCTCTGTACGTATGTATAGTAAATATAAATCTTAAAATACAGTAATATAACCTCATCCTGATCAATTATCGAAAGTCTTGAGGTCTGGGAATTCCCGAGAATTCTTCGGAACCTTGTCTCGTATCCCGGGAAATAAACCCATTTTCCCAGGCCATAAATTTGACCCTCCCTCTTCCCGAGGCTATGTAAATGCGGATATTCACTCATTCGTAAGTGTATTTAAAATCGAGAAGCAGTCTCACGGAGCGCTGCCCCCTCGTAAGACCTCGCTCATTATTTTTGCAAGTGGCGCAGTAGACGGTTAATGGCTGCATCCACTCCGACAGTAATTCACTCCCCTCCTCCATTTTGAACTGCGTCACACCCGTTTTTGCCCCCTAAAGACAGTGGGCATCTCGGTAGCTCTGATGGGAAAGCATTTCCGCCAGAGGCCATTAAGTTTCATCATTTCTCCCACCGTTCATGGGAATCCCAGAACCGGTGCAGTGGCTGATTTGACTAACGTAATCCGTTCATAGCCAATGCTCGTCCACTGAAATTTTCGCTGGTCGATGATTGATTTGGTTCCCAAACAACTCTATTTTTGATGGCATTAAGTTAACACAATCGAAGAAAAAACACTAGGTTAACTCTACAAAAATATATCGGTTTCATTGCAATGCGACATAATCAGGTACTAAAAGAGTTGTGCAGTTAAGGTTATAAAATATATTTTTTGAGGAGTTAACCTAATGTTTTTTTTTTCGTTTGTCGTAATATAGAAACTCCACCAGATAACACCAGAATACGTGAAGTTTGACATACAGTTAAGATTAATGATTACCATAGAAACGTATGGTAAATAAATTCGTGACCCGACGACTCAGAGTGCGACAATGCAGAGTTGTCCTTTAATCACAGGTTACGGCATTTTGAAATTATAATAGGACTTCTTATCTACAGGGCCGGATTAACCAATAGGCAGAATAGGCAGTTGCCTGGGGCCCCCTAAAATCGGGGGCCCCCGAAATATGAAAAAATCTTTAAAAATTTTCTTACAAACATAAAATTCCAAAGAATGAAATGAAAATATAATCACAACTGAATTTTTTTATGAAAGCAATAAGTTTTTATTTTAATCGTAAAAAGAAGGGAACGGACGTGAAAAAATGGTTGTTGATGATTGATGATTGCCTAGGGCCCCGTTGAGAGTTAATCCGGCCCTGCTTATCTAAAATAAACATGAGTAAAACCCTGGTTTATCATCCAAAAAACGTACGGGAAGCATGTTGTTCCGTTATACTGCTCAAAATCGTTGAAGAAGAAGAATTTCGCATTAAATTGAAGTCCGGCATTTCTGGTAAAGTCAGGTTAATCGGGGCCCCATTTGAAATTAAAATGCGCAAGAATAAATGTATCTTAATAAAATGCATAGTCTAGTGCAGAAATTCTTCGAGGGTAATCACGCGCGGTTAGAAGATCCGTTATCATAGTTTTGACAAGCCGTTCTATAATCTAGCCCTCCATGGGTCGTTCTAACATCCTCTTACGTCCCAAAAAGATCTTCATACCAAGAGTCACATTTGCTCTTCTTTATTCTTTTACATATTTGATATTTTTGCATAATTCCGATTCAACTCCACCCTCGATGAATTCCATTAGCATACTCACTTAAACAGGAAAATAAGATCAACGTATATTCCACATACGATATTTATTAAAATATACAAAGAGAGGATAAAGAGATGTAAATTTCTTTAAGGGAGAATTAGATGCTAGCGATTGAGGCTTAGAGGAACTGTTGGACTACCGTGGACGTTCGATGAAGGTCAGTGGTTGGGTCGCTATCTGTTAGGTGGTCGCTGAGGAGTCCTCTGACCATTTGGTTAGTTGCAATGCTTCAAGAGAGTCCAGCGAGGACACCCTGGGCTGGGGTATTCGGGATCAGGGTGGTCGTTGAGATGGGGCACGTGCCCGAAGAGCATAGAGCAGAGGGAATACCCAGGATTCAGGGTTATTTCCGGTTCGGGTTTCTCAGAGGATGTGTTTTAAAAAGTCGTTTGCATAAACAAACGGGAAGCGAAAGAAGGGCACCGACCTACACTGCATTTCCTTCACTGAATATACGTATATACTCGTTTCTATTAACATCCACTTCCGGAGGAGAAACAACCTTCTTTTGCGGGAGTCGGGATCGTTTCTTTGAAAAAGCAAGATTCTTCCGAAGCAATACCCGGTGTAGCTCGATTCTAATACAGCAGGACCTCGCTCAGTTGAATTCAAACGGATCTAGAAAACACGACTAGGAAAACGACGTAATAGTCCTGAATAACCAAGGACAATATATTTTCGGCTCAATTATAATAACAGCTAACTCTATTGTCTCTAACAGAAGTAAAATTAGCCTATATACCGGTTCTTGTATCTGCGGCATGTGACTATACTATGGAACAGTGCAATGAAACTGCTTACCTATACATAGAGAAAAAGTCTGCTAACTTTGATTAGCGCCGATATGCCGATGCATTTTGATAGACAATCTCGCTTATGGCAATGGTTTAAGACAATAAAAGAACTTGCGTATGCTTTTTTTGTTTTCCGAAACACACGTTCTGAAATGTAGCCTCAGAATAATAACGCAAAGGCCACGGAAAATTCGGCTGAGGATGGAGCCGCAAAGTTAGGAACGCGATAAGCGAATAGAGAATTTTGGAGTGGGCAGTCAGGAACGCAATTTAGAACAGAATACATTGAGAATAGATCATATTTAGTTAGATAGAACGAAGGAGAATCCAAAGAGAGGAAGGATAGTATGGTGCTATTAGATGCCCGGCGGAGAGAGGCTACGAGGGATTATTAATTTAATATTATAAATGTTCACTTATACAATTAACTCCTAACGAAAAGAAATTCTAAGTTTCCGACCCTGGATGCTTTCATGAGACATAGAGATTGTTAGATCATGTATCCAACAGCAATTGAGAGCAACTTGACATTTTGTAAGGGTGTCAAAACTATCACTATTTATAATTATTATTAATTCTATACTTAATATTGGAACTGAAACAGATTTCTGTAGACGTTGATTTTCTTTCGCAGATTCTCATTAATACGAAAGTTATTTTTTTATTAATTGAAAGCTTAGTTATGTGAATAGTCATTTCTGAACTATAAAAATATCTCCCAGAGATATCGGTATAAGTGACAGGGACTTTATTCAAACTAGTGTCTGTGTGTGTGTAAATGAAAACGTTACAACTCACAGACCGAGTAGTCACCCATCTTCCGACGATGTCAAGTTTAAGCTGCTCAATAACGACATTGTTGATGAATAACTCGAGGTTTTTACACTTGTCATAAAATGTCAATTGCCGCTCACGGATAAATAAATCGGATGTGTATTATTTCACTCTCTTTTCAAGGACAATGAGTAGTAATTTTACTGCAATAGTTACTCACGAGAATGATACTTTATCAAGCAGGGAAACATTATCAGGGCACTTTTTTATGTTTAAACAAACGTTGCAACTCAGATGGAATTATTTACATAATTTTTCATTGACGAAACTAACATTCCTTTATGAGCTTTATAAATTCCGTCGAAATAATAAAAATAATATTATCATACCGTATTTCTATAATAAAGGGAGTAGTAGAAGCTGAAGCATATAGCTGTAGCTTAGTGGCAACATTATCGCACAATTTACAAATATAAATATGTATCACAACCATACCATCCGAGCCATGTAACAATAGACGATAGATCCTTTAAATCGATAAAAGTAATCAAAAAATGTATAAATAATTTAGGAATGGCTGATTTTAAGTGTGAATTAAGTTATAACTCCTAAGGACGTCAGTTTGCAAGCGGTGATGGTGGAATAAACTTTTTCCCCCTCCTTATTCATAGCACATAGTCACCAAAGTAATCTAAACAGATCAATGAGACACCCGAAGACCCTAACATAGTCAAATAGTCTCCGAGACAAAATGAAATACTTAAAAGTTTAGGAACTACTTAATTTTGGCTTACGCGCACTGCGTTGATCTAATTTCTATTAATTCGCATACTCCACCTGCTTGAACATCTATCATATATTGTTTACAATTGCGGTACATTTTTACATTGTTCCTTTGTCTTGTCTTTTATCAGTTCATTTGATTTTTTTCTCGAAGTCCATTTGACTGGGTTTGGGTTCCCTCGCTTAGGATATACTCCAGGTGATTAGACCGACAAAAGATTCTTGAAAAATTTATCGGTTCAGAACAATCAGATCTCCGATAAGTATCGAAAAAGCGTTACTCTGAAGTAAACGCTAAAACAGATCATTTAATTAATTTACGACTTCTGTTCGTTCTTCTCGCAGTCTATTAGATAAGCTAATAGGATAGATTAGGTATGGATTAATACAACCCCTACCTTCGTGGCTTTCTCAAATCAAAAAAAGGAAGTTCATGTTCGGATCTTTACTGTGCTCAAGAATTTGGAGCCGAGATATATTTCTGTCCTTTTCACTCCTTCAAAGTCTTTTGCGAGAAGAAAAAGTCATTTTTATATAATTAATCGTTTAACAAAAATATTTACGACCTTCGATTATTGTTGTCTAGTATATGATGATCTCACAAGTGAACAAGAACGTAAACTACTGCGACTTCTACATTCTTGCGTTAGATTCGTTTTTAACCTTCGTAAATATGATCATGTTTCTGAATTTTGCTGCCAACTGTCGTGGCTTTCTCTAATTAGAAGAAGGAAAATCCATATTGTGGAATCTTTTACTAAACCACAGAAATATTTTCTGTGGTTTAGTAAAAGATTCCTCAATATGAATTTTGTTAGAATTAATAATTACCTCAAAGTTATACCTGATTCCGTGTCGTTTAGAAGAAGGAAGTTCATGCTCGAATCTTTTCTTTTCTCGGTGTTCGAATATTCGGATCCGGGCTATATTTCTGCCCTTATCACTCGCAAAAGACAGCTTTCTACCAATACTAGATTAACACGTAGTGGACCCGAGCAAATTACATATCCTACTCCTCGATCAGACATTTTCCTTAATTTATTTCAGATTGAAGGTTCTAAATTCTGGAACTCTTTACCTGACTCTATAAAATATTCCAGCTCGGAGAGAGTTTTTAAGTTAAAATTAATATTAAAATATATTAAGTTAATTAATCTCTTAGCTGCTGATTTTTAATTGAGTATTTTGTGTTAGACAAGTAGCATATCGTTATGTTTTCCCTCTCTTGCTTTCTATCTTTAAGTTCTAAATTCTCTGTTTCCTATGTATTGTTTTTCTTTATTTTGATTTTTGTATTTCTCAGTGAATTATTTCGTTCTTTTGATTTTCCATACATACTAGTATTTCTATTGAGATTCTTTTAAAACTTTTTGCTTGCTCTTCCCACATATATTTGTACTTTTCATTGCATTCTTTTGAATTTCCATAAATTTAAGTATTTCTGTCATTTCCATAAGTCTCCATAAGTTTGAATGATGCATTTTTGTAGTTTGTGTTTCTCTACGGGAATCTACCCAGAGCATAATAAATTATATATTATTATTACTATACGCCACAGGAGGACTACGAAATACGTACCTAAATCTGAGACCTTGATTATGAAAAAGTATTGCTTCACCATAGTCTCATAAGAAACATTCCTTTAAAAAAACATTTATTCTTGCATTCGAAGCGAATTTTCCGAATATTTTATCTTAACTCCGATTCGAATCCTACAAACTAGTTAATCCACCACCTTTTAGATTCGAGAGAATTCTGCGATATAACTGTCGCCGCTTAAAATCCGACAAAAAACAGTTGCCTAGCGAAGTAAACAATCTAACGTTCCGCCAACGTCTGCTTCTTCGGAACTGCGCGTCGCTGCTTACCGAATGACACATTTCGACAAGTTGTTTACATGAACGCCTTTTTGTTCGCAAAAAAGGGAGGAATCGCGAAAAAAATACGTAAACATCTTCGTAGATCGCTTATTCTTTCCCAAAACAAGCAAAGTTGTCTAAACAAGAGAGGGCCATAGCGCGCGTGGGTGATATTTCAAACGAATATTATAGAGTAGTACGAAACGGAGAGCATATTCAACGTATGGAGCTTGAGTAATATTTTGGGATTAAAAAAAATTAAAAATCCTAATTCCATGTTATTCCCACTTAATGGGAATGCAAGGGAGAACTTTTTGTGGATAAGTTTGGAGGAAATATTTCTTTTTGTTAGGCCTTTTTCTATCATCCGTTTCGAGAGAAATAGCACACAAATTAAAGCAACATTTTCGTCTTCTTTATTCTGTGACGAGTCTTCCTTGAACGTGACTTTAGGAAATTTTTAATTCGTGACTAAAATGTGAGTTTAAGGCATACTGCAATATTGACAAGCTTGTCTTTCCATTTCACCCTCCATCGATATCGATGTAGATTAACTTTACCGATACCTCCATTTTATGAATACGTTTTCTTTCAAGATAAAACCAGATGAAATAATAAAGGCAATGCTAATGTGGCACCCTCTTCTTCTTAATTATTCGCTGAAGAAATGAGTTCTACTACTGCCAGTAGAGTACAGTACTACTGCCAAAAGAGCGAGGGTAGTTATTCCATATTTTCAACTCAAATTCAGATTCAATGGAGTAGATAGGTTTTTGGAATTTTACATTTACATTTACATTTAAACCCTGCAATCCGCTAGTGGCGCGTGGCAGGGGGTCAGGGGGAATTCCAGCGCACCTGATTCTATTCAACATCTATTTCAAATTAAAGGTTTCCGAAAAAAAGGATAAGGAATTACTTTGTACGTAAAGTCAGTAAAGAAATAGTTTGCACAGAAAAATTATAGTGGGAAACTCTTTAAAGGAAATCCAAATTAAAGATAGTAAAGCATTACATTCGCGCGTTTATCAAGACTAAAATTTGTCACTGACAAACATAGAATTGATAGAAACTTAATTCACTACAATTTCTAAAATAATATCTTTGCAAACGGAGTATTTTCAATTAATTTTTTTCGTAAAAATTTCAGAAAATAATATCTTATAATTATAATTCAGGTTAAGTAGTTTTTCACTACTATTCGTGATTCTTTTGTCTTTGGGATCAAGAAATATTGACACCGAATCGAAAATACTCGGACTTTGCGAAAATCAAGTTTTGAAATGCTACACATTTCAGCTACATTGACTATCATATACCTAAGCCACTGCGGAAGTTACACCAAAGAATAATGGCAGTAAATTTACATCTACATAAGAATAAACATTTCGCAAAAATCAAACCCGCACTCAGTGGACAGGAAAAAGGAGTCATCGACACATGTCAATCCCTGCGAAAATTTTCTCAGGTCAATTTCTAGGAACGCAGCTGCGCCTTTCTTAATTACTCTTTCCGCCCCCTTTAGGATAATACAGGCACCACCGACGCAGCCGGCCTGGATAGCGGGTCCCGGAAAGTCCGTGCGAAGGACTGTCGGCACGAAGTTTTTGGGGCGGTATTTCTGATGGGGCAAAACCCAAGTTACAAGTACCCGCTTTCTTCTCAACCCTAGTCCTTTTCCTTGGGATATAACGTACGGTAATACGGTAAACCAAGCAATAATTCTGCTAAAGGAAAAATCAGCAGCATTTGTACGAAATACAGTAGAACTCCGATCCATCGTTCCCGCATTTGTCGTTTTCCCGGATTTATCGTTTATTTTCTATAGTCCCGACTTAGGCCCATAAGGAGACATGTAAAGTAATACCGCATTCATCGTTCATCGAAATATTATTTTCCCGCATCCATCGTTCAGATTTTTGGCCCAATCCAGGAAGAAAGACAATGTATTAGGAATTGCGACAAAAATTTTCTTTGAGAGCTTGGCATGAACTTTTTTTAAGGCTGTCGTAGCACTTGCTCAAAACGACCGATTTTTTAAACACATCCGGGGCTGTTTTAATACATTGTATCCTATTGGAGAGCTTTCACATGGGTGCGCGTATGAGCCCTGTTTGTCCATCTCAGTTTACTGGCATATTTCACCCTGTTTGTACCGTCTCTAGGAATTCAGTACGTTTTTTTCGAAATCTTTAGGGGTTTTCTTTGGATAAACTTTCGTTATGTATTCATTTTAATAGTGTGAGTTGAGTCTACATTTCCCGTTTTGATCGTTTTCCCGCATTCATCGTCTTTTTCTCTCGGTCCCTTCAAAAACGATAGATCGAGGTTCTACTGTATTAACATTCTAGCCCTTTAATTGCAAACCTGGGATTACTCCTACTGCAGAATATTTTTTGTTTAAGGTCTTGAAATTATCTTATATATTAAGTAGTAATAACCCCTATTAAGTAGTAATAATAAAATAGTAGTAGTGTCAGTGACAGTGTGAATATTGGTAATTTCGTGACATAGGTATGTTCGTGATAAATTTTCAAACATTCGTTTCGAAATTTACAGAAAATTATAAAGATGGCGTTTTCTGTGTAGAAAAGTGAATGCATGAGCTTTCTGCATGCCGAAATTTTAGCCAATATAATCTCTAAAAAATTGCCTAACGGATGTTTGAAAATTTATCACGAAATTTCCAATGTCACGAAATTACCAATGTTTAACCTACCGCAATTGAGTTAAATTTGAGGAAAGGTAATGTACACACAATTAAGCCGACATTAATTGTTTTTAAATGATTGTACGATATGTTGATATGAGAAGGAATATTTTTAATTTGATACTCCTACATTTCAAAATTATGATAGGTCGCGAAAATATTTTCGGCTGACTAAGTCATGACTCAAACCTAATGAAGATATCAAAAGTTTTTTTCTCAGCTTACAAGTTCATTAGATATTATTATTACGTTATTAAATGTTATTAATATTCAATTTCACTTTGTTTTTGACATGCTTTTGTAAAGTTATCCATTTACAATTTTTATTATTATAGTTTTATTTTACGCTATGCAAACATACATTTTTGATAATTCAGCATATGTTAACTTGCTTGGCATTTATTAAGCTAATAAATAATAATAATTAAAAATAAATAATAATAATTAAAAATAAATAATAATAAACCCTATTAACTTCAGACATACTTAAACCCACGCTTTCTAGAAAAGTGCTTCAAAACCGGTGTACCGCTGTTTTCGAGATCTCCATTTTCTATTTTAGGATTTATATTTATAATATTTTTAACCATGATAATTTTATTTTTTATTTATTGATTAATAATTAAAGAAATAATGTCCATATAATTTGGACCTGCAAATTGGAAGGCGAAATAATTAATAATAATTGTTTAAAGCGACTTTACAGTCGCTGTATTCGCGAAAATGATTTATTACATACATAAAGACCAACTGAAAGACGAAAATTGACTCATTGACTAGCCTTTAATTGCGATACAATGACTTTGGACACATCCAGTTTGGAATAATTTAGCAATTGACAATCAACCTCGAAAACCACGTTAGCACATAATTTCTGCAGGGTTCCTCCTTGAAATTCAACGAGAAAATTTAAAGCGATTCTTCGCTGATTCGGAGTTAAGATGGAAAAACACGAAGAATAAGATTCACACTTTCGTCCTTACACTACTACGAGAAAAAAATCCTTGCATCCTAAAAATAGATGAATAGAAAAGGGTACTTCATGACCATGATTAGCAAAATGCACGGCGCCATTTCGAATTCAGACTCCGTTTAGTCACGGTTTATTTTGAAAGCGTCCGCAATTCCAGCGGAAAACTTGTGTCTAAATAGAAACATAACTCGGGGGCTTAATTTCGCGACGTGGCCTCTTGGAGGCGGTCCACCGAATTAAGCGATGCACAGATCTATCGCTTACGAATAACACACGCTTTCCGGTGCCAACCGCTGTAGCAATATCCAATAAAGTGTCGCGACTAACGATGGCGGAAATTAAATGGGTTGGTCATATTTTCGGCTGAAACACACGCGGTAAACAAGTGACGGATAATTCGAAAACAGCGGCGCTGGAGGAGGAAATAAACAAAATGGCTGACGCCTGAAAGACGTGTTTATGCAAACACGCTACGAAAATGGGACAAAAATTGGGAAAATGTTGAGAATAACTAAAGTGGAGCATTTCGAACTGTCAAAGCGCTATAGAGAGCATAAACTTCGAAGCTGGTGGGCTACTCAGGGAGAGAAAATTGTAATTAAATCTTAAATTAATTATTCCAAAGGTAAACAGAGGTAAAAAGCAGCATGTTTGGAATTGGAACGCCCTTAAGGACAGATAACCTTAGTTTACTCTACATTTGAGTATTAGAAGTATGTGCAAGAGTACCTGCCCGGAAAGTGGGAGAAAGTAGTCCAAGCATGATTCATCTATACTCCGTTTACCATCATGAAGACACGGATTCCTCCAATTTAAAATGCAAGGGGCCCGTTTATTTAGGATATATTTATTATAATTCATTATATTTTAAACGGGAGAAACTCGCGTGATATTGTTAAATTTGCGTTAACTATGGAGTTGGTCAAAATTGTTTTCCCAACTTTTATTTCAGTATTGAGTAGCAGTGATGCCAGATATAACAGCGCGATTATTTTAGGTTAATTAATGACATAATCGCAAAAACAAAAAAGTTTAATTTCAAAGAAATACGGGATTTTGTTCCGTTTCTTTTGAAACGGGTGCCAATAATTCTCTAATTCAAGAAAAATGGGATTTATCATCAAATTCAGCTTCAAACCTTTTTCTTTTCATTAGTGCTAAATGGGAAGGTGAAAATATTTGGGAGAAATTTTCAACAGAAATTAATGGAAAAGTCCAGGGTTTTTTGCAAAAGGAATTGAAAGAGTAGTTGCCTGCTACTTTACGCCCAATCCACCCACGATACAACATTCAGCGGGGAAGTTTCTGAGAAAATGATGAATTTCTTTTCTGCGCAATTCCAAAGCCTAAATTAAGGCTACATAACTCTAACGATATCCATCCCACGTCAAGGACTAACCTTGCTACACACAATGATTTCGCCGTAGCAATTCTTAATAAATACGAGGTAGGTTGGTTTTACCCTAATTTAAGTATGCGACACTTGTCGCAGTTTCGCTAGGTTTTCGCGGGGTCGCTAAAATGCTTGACAAGGGATCAATCATAGAAAGAGGGTTATTTATTTATATCCATTTAAACCTGCCAATAAAACTGAAATTCTCGAACGAGTGATGGTAATGAAAAAGGAAAAAAATAATGTCGGATAAAAGTAGTTTTCGTTGTCTTATTTTGAGAACATTTCATGGAAAGGCTCCGAGCTAGCGCCAATCACTCGATTTCATAAATAATTTAATTTTTGCCAAAAGAGCTGTACCAATTGAAATATTTCGCATGAAATCCAATAGTCAATTATTAATATGACTTCTTCAATAAAACTTACGATTGCTCAAAGTCAATTCATAGCTATTTTTAGATTTAGATTTTAGATATATACCCCGGGAGCAGCCAGAGGCGCATGGCAGGGTGTGTAATAACACCATTCTCACTTAATCTATCCTATAAGCCTCTCTATTAGCCTCAACATCTTTCTGGGGATTTTTTTTATTTTTAAGTTTAAGTATTTTTCAATGTTAATTTAATGGTAATATACTTAGGGAAAGTAGGAAAGTATTAACATAATTATTTATTATTTTATCGAATAATTACTAAATGTGCCAAACTACGACAAATTCTATATCCTTAAAAGGGGATGAAGAAAGAATTGGTAATTTATTTTGTGGAATAGCAATCACGAAGTTTCACTTCGCTTGTTTTAGTATGTCGTTCTACAAAGTCCATCATGATAGATCACATTCCATAACATATTTTTTTAATTGATAAAGAATAAATAACACTCAACAAAACTAATTCAATGACGAGATATTACTTTACAATTACTTTCTGAATACCACGGAGATGTTGAAGAATTTAATAAGTCTCACTTCGATAGTTTTTAGATAATTGCTACGGAAATGCGATAAGCGTAACAAAAATGATCCCCAACATGGGATGAACATTGTAAACTAAAGTTTAGATTAAACCTGCAAAACCAGAGAAAAGATGTTCTTAGATGACATTTTGTATTTTATATTATCATAACGGTATATAGCTAAAACTGTACATTAAGTATACTGTGATATTAGTGTAATTTTAAACTATAACATAATGTAATGTCATGATTACGCTACCATCAGACATGTCTAACTGCAGCGGTAATTATAATAAATGATGCGTCAATCCAATGAAATAGGCTTAACAGATACTGCTGGTAAATTCGAAAAAGAGTTGCCAGGGACTTTAAATTCATACATCCATATTTAATACGCACGAAACGCGATAGTAACGAGTAAGATAACTGGACTCGCGATCCATGCAGTTTTTGCCACACGCAGACCGGCGGCTCGCAGGATACAATTGTGAATGCAGATTAAAATGCTTCTGAAGGGTTAGAAGACGCTAATACATTTATGGTATGCCTCCAAAACGCACCTTCCGTAATCTATATGGACGACACGTGTTACAGCTGGGGCAAGCACGAATTACTCTTTCAATGCCGTATCAGACGAAAAAGTTAACCGTTTGGTCCCGCGCGAGGATTGGGAATTCCCTAATCCTCGCAACGGCTTTCCGCTTCCAATACCATGGAGGGATTTGGCGAGCGGTTTATTGGGTTTTCCCAGCAGATCGGGCCTTCCCTTCCGCTGTTCCGCCTGCGTATGAACCGTTCTCAGAGTTGGTCAGCGAAGTAGGGGGTGAAACCAATTGCGAAGGAATATTTCAAAGTTTAGTTCGATGACTTCGCAGCCAGGGGAAAAATTAGAAAATACTAAAAATTGCTAATGATCAAACCATACGAAAAATACATCTGAATCTACAAATACGCTGCTAGCCGTTTTTCGGCGTGTGGCAGGGGATGTAAACACCAGTTGATCTAAACTACTTCTTTACTCAGTTATTGTCGCGTATCGATCGTGGAAAGAATGGATTTTTAAAACGACATCTATTTATCTTAACTTACGTACATTATCGGATCGGCCGAGGTAGCAGGGGGGTTGCATGATACCGATTGTGTCTTCCGCAAATGTAGTTTCCCTGAATGTATTAAGCAATCGCAGCCTAGCTTCTAATCTCTTTTCTTGGGTTCTTATCGTGGCATTTCTTAATAAAACGTAAAAAAGAAAATACTATTGATAAGTTATTACGAGCGACTAATGGCAAAGAAATTTTAATAGAACTGAAGAGTGACAGAAAATAATTAACTGCACAAGAACCGGCAAATAATAAAACCGGTAAATTGTTTTACTATTACACTTAACATACATATCGTTTTAAATCGTAATATTTCGACCACTCTTTCGATAACTCAGGTTGCTAAGTCCTAAAATTTTTCGGATCCTAAAAATCGACACTATAGACGACTACTCTATGTCATGGATGTTTCATTCTCCTAAGTTAAGGGTTTAACGATGTAATCTTCCTGGGAAATTATCGCAAAATCATTAAATAGACGCACTCAATTAATGTCTGACAAATTTTTGAATTAGAAATAATATTAGTGAGGAATAGAGACAATATTCGTTCATTCCTTAAATTAGGGGTTTAGCTGTTCACGGTTGTATGTATCGTAATCTTTTTGGCTCTTGGAAAAATTTAATATATTTCCATAAATAAAATTGGTTTGGGCTGGCTTATAAATATCTAGCTGGTTAACAAGTCATATTTTTGTTCCTTATAGTATCTTTATTAGGGAAAAACCAAAAATATAGAAAAAATACTGCACAAATACATATACAATTATATTCAGAAACTAATATCCAAATACGACCTGATGTGCTTCTTTCAGGAATTATATCTAAGACAATTGAATCGAATGAAACCAAGGTTAAATAAAAATTTTAAAAATACATGACTGGGAATCGAACCCATGTCTCCCATATTCTTACCACTAAATTACCAATCCCCGTCAATTGCAGCTTTTAGAACACCTGCCCTGAAAGTGGTTGATTCGATTGAGACCAGATGTAAATATGGCGATGAAATAAGTCCCAAGGGAAAACGAACTTGAAAAAAGTCTGACGCGGACGAGAATCGAACTCGCGATCTTCTTCTAACCGGAGGATGTTTTAACCATCTGTGCTAACCGGCCAGGGAGTTTTCCTGGGTGCATACAAGAGCGTATGCACTCAAAAATCTCTACTAAGCGCCATCTCCTTCATTTCCAAATAGTTAAACCCACCCCTCATGTCATCCAACATCTTTTGTCTTTGTCTTCGCAGGCCCTTATGTGCAAAGATACCTTAGCACTTTTCCTTGTGATAAGTTTTTATAATTCTGGTTGTTATTCGTCACTTTTTCTTAAAATAAATCTTATCACTATCAGTATTATATTAGGTACAAATACCCGGAGAATGAACGATTTAAACAGCTAATATTTCCGAATTTCAATTCCTTTCGCCGATCACCCGGGAAGAACCATTTCACAACCAGTCCGAATCCATTCGCGGTCTGAATTAGGATCTCGGCGTTCTTCCTCATTGCGCCATCTGTTCCCATGACCTGAGACGTTGATGGGATTCCGCACGAATATTTTGACAGCTTCGCCTTAGAGGATAATCTCTTTGGGAAAGGCCGACGTCTGCGGAAGACTGACTTGAAGAGACATCAACCGCGGAACGGTCGCGCTGCCAACAAACAAGATCCTCTTAAGATACGAGACAAATATGAGACATTTAAAAATCATAAACTTCCTGAATAGAAGCTTCCCATGAACAATTTGGGCCGAGAGAAGCCTTGCAAAAGTATTCAGACCTAATGATGAACGAGGACACTGGTATGCCTAAGACAATAACGAAGAGAGTCAACTGCCATAGAAAGCAGCTATCATTAGAGGAATTTAATGCATATCGGAACGCATTTTGGAATCAAAGATAACGATTTCATACGGAAAAGCAATATGAACTCCAAAAACTAAAGGAATGGTAATGTAGAACTAATGTTACGCATGAAAAATACCATATCCTCTCCCAAGTGTAATTACTGCATTATTGAGAGCTTCGACAAACTATTAAGTGTTTGATATTAGTACCATAATGAGATTCAAAGGCTTTTTGCAATATAAACAGAGTCTGGAAACAATCACCATTGCCGAGATAATTTGCAATGAAGTTAAACGATAAAAAATCAAGATTTAATACAGCAGATTTCCAATAAATTTAGAGCAAATAATTAAAGCTTGACACCGCTAAATTCGAAATGTTAGTCGAAAGAAAATATGCAAAAAATTGAGATAAAATGGTTAAAACACGAAAGCTAAAGAATTGATGAATGAAAGCAGACTACGCTAGTTCCCACCTTTACTGTTACCACCATTTAATTTGTTTAGACAACCTAAAGTACTTACATTATTAACTAGATAAATAAACGTAAAATAACTAATAAGTTAATTTTGTATTGAAACTTTTGCCGATACAAGACTTATTGTTTTGGAAAGAAAGAACGAAACCACTTATTGGACATTGAGAGTAGATTTAGAGAAGCTTGAGACGGTGGATCATTTATACCACTCCGGTGAAACGTATTCTACGGAATAATCTGTGATAAGGGATTTAAGGTGAATTATTGATGAAGGAAGTGGCTAATGTTGTTACTTACATTAAAATGCGGTGGTAAATGATTAACAATATTGCATTTAACTTTAGAAATGAAATAATAATGAATCTAACTACGTTATGAATAATGAGTAATTATGAAGAAGGATAATAAGTTCATATAGGCTTTACTACGCAATGTTGAGCTGAGGAGGAAATAATGTTAACTTCTTCTGACTTGGAAACTACCCGCAAATAAATAAATAACAGTAGACGGCCTATATTCTAGATGCTAGGGCATTGCGGAATACTTATCTAAACAATTCAGTAACTTATTTCGTATTTTACGTAAAAAGTCAATAGAAAATGTGAGAAGGGAATAAGGGTGCCAAATGACAATTGTCTTACATCAGCAAGAATTGCAAACAAAATAAATATATCTGATTACAGAAGTATGCTTGTGCTCTGAAATTTAGCAACACCTTATGGACGCCTAATTTTTAAAAGCAAGGCGCCCATAAGGTGAAAGTAACCCTTTGGGGGTTGTAGCAACCACTTCAGGCAACACAGCCGTAATTGTAGTATGGCAGAATTGCTCATTCACAAGGTTAGCACTTGACTAAAAGCAAAGGATAAAACCCTCTGAAATTAACTCACCGTAAGTTAGCCCCAGGGGGTTCCTCAGGGTCTGGACCCCCAGTCCCCTTCCATCCTCCACACTCCGAAGGCGTAGCTCAGCCTCTCGTGGGCCACGTATGTGCACGGCGGCGCGGAGGGCCCTTGCCCTTCCTGGCCCTCTTCCTCCTCCAGCACCCTGCACAAGAAGTCGATGTACCTCGCCGCCAACTTCAGCGTCTGAATCTTGGACAGCTTGTCCGATGGCAAAGTCGGGATGATCTTCCTCAAAGAAGCGAAGGCCTCGTTCAACGACTGGGTCCTCTGCCTCTCCCTCACGTTGGCCATGGCCCGCTGGGCGTGGGCCTCTTCCGGGGACTGCACAGCCCTCCGCCGGTGCCTCTCCGCCCCGCTCCTCCGGCGACCTCTTGGAGAGAGGGTCCCGGAAGAGCACGGGGACTCCGGGCCCCGCTGTTGGTGGCCCTGATCCGAAGGCCCTTCGGCGTACTGGGGCGAGTAGGGCCTCAAGTAAAGCGGTGGGGGGCAAAGGGTGTCCTCCCGGGACTGGTGGTGCGCTGGCCGCACGAGCATCGGGCCTCCGATCTCTCTCTATTCCGAATCCGCTTCCTGAGCACTTGGGACGAATCTTTCCTACTGATGCTTCTTGGACCGTGAGGGATAGAGGCGGAGAGCCACTGCGCATGCGCAGGAAGACCCTCGCACCGCCCCTTTGCCCCTCCCTCCACCGCCAAAACCACTCCCATGGCCATTTTACGGTTTCCACCGTTTCCACGGACTTCTTTTAAAAGGTTCCTCTTGTTTGTTGTTTCGGGCCGATCCGATCGACGAGTCCTATTTTTTTATTCTGACCGAAACGTAACACTCGAATGTTGGACGTGTTGTTCGCTCGGGAGAGAGTCATCTTCGGATTTTTTTGTTGCGTTATTTCGGAAAATGACGTTTCCGACCGTGATGGATGCGGATTAAATGGTTTCTGTGAGGACCGCGCGGACAGAATCGAACCCCTTCGTGAGGCGCCTTGTCACACGTAAATTGATGGCACTGGGGTGCGCAGTGTGGATGCGCAGCGATTTGGAAAGAAAAGACTAGGATAAGACTTGAAGCTTAATCATCAAAAAGCCTGATTACTATTCCAATTACAATTAAAGGGATAAATCTGTTTAATTTAAGTCTATAAGACTTAAATTTAAGTCTTATAGACTTAAATTAAACAGATTTATCCCTTTATGCACTTAAATGAGCACAGTGGGCTGAAATTTAAAAAAAACCCGGATATTGGGTCAAATATGAAAATAAAAATTGAGATAATAATTCAATATAAAAATATTGAAATTTGTAGAGATCAATAGCTTTTTAACGACCTTTTAGACTGGTGGAGCAAAATATGTGATATTTATTTCAAATTATATTTACAGAAACTTCCCAAAATTCACAGTTTTACAGCGATGTTTTACAGAGATGTTTCAAGGGACACTTTCTATCTCTAGCGGCACGCTAAGGAATCGCGGAACAGTCCACAGTGGGTTGAAATCGAAAAAACCCGGATATCGGGTCAAAAATGGGTTTTTTGAGTGCGGAACTTGAAACTTCGCATATTCGTTACGAAAAGATTGAATTTTATGTTTCCGTTTGTCGGTTTATAATATTTCCAGGCGTCAAAAAGATACAGGGCCTCAAACTTGAGACATTTACACAGAAAATTAGTCTCTCGGATTTTTCGGAGTAACATTCAAGTGCGTTGATTTATAGAGACTTTCGGGAGGACCTGGTGGAAAAATCGACGATGCAGCAATCTAGGATAACTATTTATCTCTTGATTCGTTAAAGCTTTTGCACTCAAAGATGGGTTTTTGCTCATTAAAAGCAACAAAATGGCGAATCACTTTTTCGGCCAAATTTCGAGATAAAGGGAGGAAAACAACTACGTAAATATTCAAAACTAACAATTTAAGCCTATCATTATTTTACGGGATCGGAGTTAAGTCTATGAAACTCAAGCGCTTTGCTAACAACTCCCTCTCGCATCCACTCCTGCGGTTTATTTGTTTCAACAAGAAGTTGATCTCAAATTTAACAGTAAAATGCTTTAAATTTTAAACTCTAGCTCAAAAATTTCTAAATGAATGCATAGATTCAAGAACACCAAAAATATTACTTCTAAAGAAGTGTGTATCAGTAAGGCAGTTAAAGGTACTAAATAATGGTACAATATATAATGCTGATGAAGCCGATATCGCCAGATATTTTTGGGTTGGGTTTTTTAAATCCTCAATTCTTCTAATTAAGAAGAATTATTTTCTAAATTGATTCCCATTAATTTATGAAACACTCCAAATTTTAAATTAATTGTAATTTTCTTGATTACTTAACCTGGCACCTACTGATGAGCTGGCTCAGGAGGACCATAAAGATGAATATTTATATTAGAATCCTGTTTCTTGAATTTTTCATGACATGTAAATTCATTTGTAAGCTGTCCACTGGCAGGGCTTCTTATTTACATTGTAATACTGTGCTATTTGTATTTTCTGAATAAATTCTTACAATTATTGCATATTGTATGACGATGGGTTAGATGAAAGAAGAGACTTTTAGTTTCAATCTCGCTCGCGTAAAGACTGTTTATTTTTATTCAATTGCGACAACAAAAAAAAACAGTAGAGAAAATTTAAGTAATATATTTTAAAGAAACGGTGCAAAATATGCGATCTACTAATAGAGAGTAACCTAACATCAAAATTTTATTGGTAACAGATATCTGCCATAATTTATGAATTGGGCTATGTTTCCGCGATAAATAAAATAACCTGACGGGCAATAAATAATTAATTTTAAAAAAATTACTGATTAAAAGATGCGAATAGAATTAAATTTTTGATGAATTAGAGTAAATTAATTTAAAAACAGTCCCTTCGATTTCTGCTAAAGATTTGCTATTCATGGTTCATATAATATAATGAAAGGGACAAGAACTATGAAACATTGAAAGATTGCCATAGATACAAAAGCAGAGGTTCAAAACATGGGGTCTTCCTGGGGATACATGAGGTTTGCCCTAAGTGAAAAGTAATGAAATAATTGCAAGAAGCATCCAAAACTTGCTGCTTCAGGTTCATTTATAAACTATTCTATGTCGGTGTACTCTAACAAAATTTACTCTACTATACCACGCTGATTTTGTGACTAAAGTTAAGGCCAGTGAGGGTGAGGAAACCAAAAAGATTAGGAGCTCGGGAACCAAAATTGTTCAGTCGTTAAAAATAATACCAATTATTATATCTTAAAGAATTAAATTAAAATATCGTCCATAGGGCTAATGAAATAACTGAGATATTTTTGTAATATTTACATATGCATGAACTATGTATGAGCTTACACAACGACAAGATAAAATTAAATAAATAAATAAATAAATATTTTTATATGAAAAATATTAAATAAATAATTCTAAAATAGAAAAATCTTTTCATTTTGACCCAATGTTTTTCGTATTCCCACTAACTTTGGCCATTTCACACTATAAACTTTCCTTTCAATGCTGGATACGATAAACCTTTCATTAAAATATATAAGTTATAATAGATTTCCATCCATATATGATAAATTCCATGTATATGTATAAACTTCAATTATTAGGTGTTTGTATGTATGTACTTGTATATTGGCTTTAGGTTGTGATTCGGATTAAAGATGTATATTGATTTATTTTTTGCAAATGTGATCTCAGTATACAATTATTGCTATATTCTCTTTTATTTTCTTTGTTATTGATGTATTTGAATTTACTTGTATGCTTTGCTTTATTCTATATGTATTTTTATATTGAATATGTATTATGTAAATGGGTTTGATACCAGTAATAAATTCAATATTACTATCCATTTTTCTTCAATGGAAAGCTGAAACTATGAAAATTTTATATAATTACAATTTTCATGATGTGCGGTTCAGTAAGTTTTTATTTCGACCTTAAAAAAGATTATCGGATGCTCAGCGATCTTTCCCACGAGTATTCCAGCGACTGTTACAGTTACTTCAGGTTAAATAAACGATGAAAAAGTATAGGATTTGCCTCTTTCGTTTAAAAATAATTTCTCAGCAAAAAAAAGGTTATAAGCGGCAGCGTGAACATTCACCGATAGATACACTTTAGATGAAACGATTGCAATGCAGGCAAACATAATAATAATAATCATAGTGTAATTTTAGGTATTTGACAGAGAATCTAAAATTAATACTACATCATGCTATTAAATCTATCATCATGCAAATTATAAATAATTGATATTATTATTATTATACATATCACTGCAAGTATGTGCAGAACCTGGTAGCAGTGATTATGGTACAATATAGAAATACAATATACGTTGTACACATAGTCGAAATTAAACAAAATATTACAAAGGGAATGGTCACTTGTATTTAAGGGAACACTCATCTGCCTGGCATTTGCCCTAGAATTGAGGGAAACCCTATGGAAAATCTCCCTTAGGCAATATACATAAAACTTACAATATAATAAAATAAACCTTATAAAAACATTCACTCAGTACACATAATAATTAGGAGCAATAGCTCCTTCAATAATGTTTGTGAAAAATATTAAGTGATCATTTATCCACTTGTCAAACTTAAAATAACTTTAACTCATATGTTACATATTTTTTCCCTTAAAAACCTTCTTCAACTTACGAGGGGGGAATGGCTCAAAATTACTACCACGTAAATTCCACTGCTCAATTGTCCTATTACAAAAGTTACATGATGATTGCCTGACATCATACCTCGACAGATGGAATCTGCATCTTTATATTCGTATTTACCCTTCTAGACGGTCTCCCTCAACATCGTAACAATTACACAGGTTCAGAAACAAAAGAAAAAGTATAACTTTTACAAATCACAATATTTTCTTTGTTAATGATGGAGACATACCGCGAAGTCACTGCCCAAGCATACCTACATATATGACAAGCTATGTAAAAGGAGGACTCTGATGACAGAAAATGTAAATTTAAAATATTTTTAAACAGTATAACATACTCTTATTTGTAATATTAATATTAATATTATAAACAGTATCACTTGTTACGAATACTTAGACAGCTCATCACGCATAAAAATTACAGAAAACTTAGTTAATAGACGCGCAAATATTTCGCGGAAGCATCTAATTTTGTATATAAGTAAAATATAAATTATTAATCAAGATTATTTCACTTGAATAGTCGAATGATATACAACTCTTTGGATAGCTGGTACTGTTGAATTATTTCCAAGAAGGAAATCCTCGAAAAAATAACTTTTAAATGACTGATTTTCTTGAGTTTTCTACGCTTTCCATTCAACGATTGCTCGGGTGTTCCAAACCCCGGTAGTCGGTGTTAATTGTTTCAAAGCCATAAACCCGGTTGAATCGTTAATACGAACTCACTTGTTGAGTCAATGTATAACACGGCTGAGATAAATATTTACAGCGCGACACTGGTCGATCTCCCAGGCGATAAATCTTCCGGATTCGAGACAAATCTCTCGAAGGGCAGCGAAAGCGCCTCTCACAAACAATTACGTCATTTCCCGGGAACGATCTCTTGCCGAAGTCGTTTTGTGGATCGTAAAAAACGCGGCAAAAAACGGGGACCAAATTACACAGATTTCGGTGACGCTATTGTTTGCGTAAGCCGTTAATGCGTGTATTCTCCGCTTGGGTAAGTCTGAGGCGGATACTGAAACTTAGGAAGGGGACTTGATGAAGGACTATTTATTTGTGCGATTAAATAAACAAGAATCCGAACAATAACTATATAACAACTAGCAAACTCCCCCGCAATGCATGACGGGTCTTAATTTTATTTTTTAATAAATATGCAATATTGAAATATAGATGACTTAATATATAACTTATCAATACCCTTATTTTTTTTAAATAAATACTAATAAGGATGGAACTTTAACCTAAGAATATTAGCGAAATTCCGAAAAATTACGAATTCAATTACATTGAACTTTATGAGTTCGTGAGTATCACACAAACGCACGGCTTTAAAATCTCTGCTGTAAAATCAAGTTTGCATTAAAATTCCGTCTCTAAAAAATCTTTCCCTTCCTCGACGTAACATTTCATCGTCATCTTGATCACCACAAACGAACGTATAAATGTCCTTTTGTAAATTGGTATGATGAGAGAAAACTCCAAAATGGCCGAAAATTTGTTCCTGCTATTTAAATATCATAGTTTACATTCGCTGAAATCTCGGTAAATTGCTTCCTCCTCATAAATTCTGACTTTAGTCCCTGCCATTAATTCGGTATGGAATTAAAATCTCCTTGTTATCTTGTGGGAAAATTAATCTATATGGAATTTATTCATTTGTCATTTTCAAGCGGCTCGTTCTAGCATCTATTTCCCTTATCTTCATCGCAGTAGCAGAATGGTCTTTGTTGCACGAAAGATGCATAATATTGGTAACATCTTCCATGAACGTTCTTACTTGGAATTTGTACCTTCTACCATACTCTGATGGATGGAATATTTTTATTTGTCATTTGGTACAGGATATAGAAAAATGTATCTTTTATTTACTTTTGTCACAGTCTTAGTCATGTGCTGAAATGAAAGCTACTGAGGTATGAGTGAATAATTACACTAATCGAGTTCTCTCCTTACTGAATGCCAAGAAAAGTGTTACTCGTAGAGTCATTGTGCTTCACTTGCGTGGACGTGATCTGCTCCTAGCAATCTGGGTAAATGAGGAAAGCAAAGACAGACAACGTCACTCCTCATTAATTAAGAATATCGGATCATGAACGACTCTGCAAACTAACTACATAAAATATTAACATACATATTTATAAAAAAACTAATAATACTGGTACCTATAGAGCCTGTAATAGTCAAGTACCAGTATTTTATAATATAACCAACGGACTATTAGCCTATCTTAAGATTTGAATAAATAACTGTAACCGAACTGGTAGTTCTTCCCGTGGAGCAATAGAGAAGTTAATGGTAAGTAGAGTTAGGACTGTATGTGTTTTTACTTCCCCTGCCATGCACCACTGGCGGCTTCTGGCAGGCTCAAATGCAAAACCAGCGGACTTCGCCCCCGCCTGAGTCATTCACTAATTGAGAATGTAAGTACCTTAAAAAGTATCTTGAGAGGCCGCTATAACCAAGAAAATTACAGCTAAAAAAGAGTTAAATAATAAAATAGTTTACTAGGAGTCACCGGCAGAAAAATATCATGAGGAGTTTAAATCACGAAGAAATTTACTTCAGATGGAGGAAGACAGAGATATACTGATACGGGCAAAGGGTTTTTTTTCATAGGCCGGAGTTCGTGAGACAATAGACAAGATGAAAACTGTTACCAAATAAAATAATTGGTGGTCTAGTCGTATCGAGACTTATTCTGGCCTAAATGATCCTGAGTTCGAACTTCCTCGGTGGTATTATAATATTAACGTTCGAGTTTTGTATTTTCGAATTTAATTGCGTTGTAATAACATCAATTACTACGAATGCTTATTTTAGCGTTTTAAATTCATTAACTGTTAATGTTTTAATTGTACGATTATATTGTAAACGTGTTTGTAAAAAGATAAATATCCAACTACCCCAAACACTTTCCTCTGATTTGGTACCGCCAAAATCCGTAGAATACGCGATGCTATTGTTTACAGTTACAGTCTAAAATGATTTCACTTTTATATCTATAACGAATAACAGATTACATATGGTAGTGATTTAATAATTGATATCATCTATCTCCATAAAGTGATTGGAGTGACAGCCTAATTGCTCTACTGAATCCGGGGCAGAAATCCTCCGAGGGCATCTGTCAGAAAATCGAATCAAACAACATTTTTAAGACGGAGATGAGAGGAAAAATAGGCACCTCGACAAAGACAAGAATTACGGGCAATTTTACCCTTAGAACATGAAGTGGTGAAATCACTGATATCTAAATCGAGTAAAACCTTTTAAGTGATGTATAATAATAATAATAATTTATTATGTCCTGGGTAGATTCTCATACAGCAACACGAAATAAGAAACATTCTCAGAGTAGAAAAATGTTCAAAAAAATCACGACAGAAATACAAAAATATATGGAAAATCGAAAGAACAAAAGAATGAACTGAGAAATACAAAAATCAAAATAAAGAAAAATACACCACAGGTAAACATGTTCTCTGCAGTGAATTTAGAACTCAAAGATAGACAATAAGAGAGGGAAAAAACGAGATGCAACTCGTCTAACACAAAATACTCATTTAAACATCAGCAGCTTAGAGATAGTTGAATTATTTTGACTTAAAAACTCTCACGGAGCTTTTATAGAGTCAGGTAAAGAGTGCCAGAACTTAGTGACTTCAATCTGAAATGAATTAAGGAAAATGTTTGATCGAGGAGTAGGATATGTAACTTGCTCGGGCCCACTACGCGTTAATCTAGTATTGGTAGAAAGCTGTCTTTTGCGACTGAAAAGGGCAGAAATATAGCTCGGATCCGAAATTTTGAACAAGAGAGAAAAGAAAAGATCCGAACATGAACTTCCATCTTCTAATCGGAGAAATCCACGACGGTTGGCAACGAAATTTAGAAACATGATCATATTTACGAAGCTTAAAAACAAATCTATCGCAAGAATTTAGAAGCCGCAGAAGTTTATGTTCATGTTCACTTGTGAGATCATCATATACAAGACAACAATAATCAAAGGCCGTAAATATCTTTGTTATACGATTGATTAAATAATAATCATTATGCATGTTGAATAAATGGTCCGAAAAATTTCAGTTTCTACAGGAAAATTTTAAGTGAAAGCGACTTGAGAATGACGCTTAAGCACCGGAACTAATAGTCAGTGTAATAAATCTATTACTGTGGAAACCAAAATATTTCGGAGTAGTTATTCACCATGAATAATATTAAAAGATTTCGCGAAGTGAAGGCATAAGTAATCCATTATGTAAGTAAAACTCCTTTCAATACATCCTCAGGAAAAACGTATTTTCCTTCCAATGCATCATTAGTATATTTGATTATAAGCTAAATTAAGGCGATGATATTTATCTGCAGACCGGAAACGCTTCCATAGAATGAGACAAATCTACGTATTACATACATTATCGCATGCGATACATTATCACATGCGATAATGTATGGCGGCAGGGTTAGTTACGGGGAAGGTTATTATGGTTGCGAGTAGTTTTCCAACCTCCTGGTGTGCGGAGGGATCTTTACCGTGGGTGCGGGCGAAGGAGGGGTCAGGGGGCGAAGGGACGATGAGGGACAAAAAAATCTATGCCTTTGTTTTTTGCGGATGACCTCGTCTTTAAGGACGTCTTTCCAACGATCCTTTCTCTCCATTAGTCACCGAGTCAGGGCCGGCTTCAGACTTCCAGCCGCCCTGTGGCGGAGGGTCTTAGTCGACCCTGCCACACGCTCCTTAATGACCAATTGCATCCCTCTGGACCATTGGAATTAAAATTGTCACTAGATACTCGTTGCTTAATTACATAGGCCGACAAGGTTTCGGTAACATTGACATCGTTACTTACTACTTAATGTATTTTTGCACGAAATATTTTAAATTACTTTTTGGATTTTTTGGCCATGCACAAGGGTAAACTCAATGCTCATTTATAATTCTTACAGAAACTATACATAAAATTTCAATAATATTTCCCTTTCTTATGTTAATAGTGTCTTCTTACTTCGTTCAAGATTGATGAAACGAGAAATAAGTACTCTATCATGATAATTGCGGTGTAGGCAAACACATGTGGAGTTAGGGTTGACAAAAAAGGTAAAAGTCACCATAACAAAAAAATCGTACGTGTTTGAGCTTTTTCGAATTCATATCTGTAATCAGCCAATATTAGTAGAGAACAGCTATAACCATCCATGTTAGTGAAAAAAATTATTTCTGAGATAGAGGCAAATATGTGTAGAATTACGGAAACGAAAAAAGTAAAAGTTCAATAACAAAAAACCTTACCTGGTGGGACTTTTCTGAGTTCATATCAGTAATCAGCGTCGCAAAATTAGTTGAGAACAGCTATTACCATCCATGTTACCGAAAATACATTCAAATTTGTCGACCCGTAATAATATTAAATAATTATATTAGTTTCGTTTGATAAATATTTACTTTCTAATTTAACTCTCAATTTTCACTTATTATGATTCATACACAAAAACATCATTTTTTTCGGGGTGAAACAAACGAGAAAAACGGAAAACATCGGTCGCTTCGGAAACATCACTTTTCCCCGTTTCTCGGAGACATAAGCTCGGAAAAGGCTTAAACGCTAATTTGGTAAATATTTTCCCCATTAATTCTGTAATGATAATATGTATTGTTTAAAGCCGTATTCCTATGCACAATTTCCTTGCTTAAATGTTGGATGTAGGTGATACGTTGCTTAAAATCGATGGATTAAATGCTTCTTTGATGCGGCCAAATGGTTGATTCAGCCTTCCAAAGGTAAAGAGTTTCCCAAACTTCTGGTCAATTAATCTGAGACCCATGCAAATTTCGGATGGTAAAGTTTTGACGCCCCTTTGATTGGAGCTATTTAATAGGTAGCCTCAATTTCACAATAATTGTCATATCAACATACACTCTATGTATATGTAAGCTCTTCATTACGGCGAGATCGAGACTTAAAAGCCTCTTATTCCATCTAATCTGTCGTCAATATACTTAAAAAATTGATTATATAAAGAGGCATACTACAGAAAATCTAAATTTAAAATCTTTGAAAAAATTAAATGCAACAGTAATCAATAAAAATTCCCTAAGAGAGATTATGGAAATTTAACATACTAAAAATAAAATTTTAAATACACGTATAAAATATTTAACAGGATAGTAAAGTTAGATATTAATAAATACATCTACATAATTTTGAACCGATATTAATAAATACATCTACATAATTTTGAAATATTTAAGGACAAGTACGGAGAGATATTGCTCCATGTAAAATATGGCACCGATAACAGCAAATTTTCAAAATCCTGAATTAAAAGTAATGGTCCGAAAAGAAGAAAATAAGTCTAGATATCTCCATCGGGACCCATAGCTGAATGTTTTGGTGGAGATGAAACGTGAAATACTGCTAAGTAAAAATAGAAGACTTTAGAAGCCCAAATCCGGTCGAAAAACATCGGCCACTGTTGATATCTCCCCTCATAATCGAGGGAGCACGACGAGGGGCCCTCGGGGAACGGTGCCCCGCCCCTGGAGGAGGTTCCCAACCCTGCCTCCACCCTAGGAGTCTCAGGAAAGTCGACCTCATTAACAGGGGCACTCATTCGTTCCACCGGGAAGATCCCCAAAGGGGTGGGCCTTGAGGACCTTTTTTCTCTTGGGAAAGTGCCGTCGCAGGTGCAGGGGAAGGATGCCACATGGTGCCCAAGTGTTCGCAACACGTGCGTCTTCGGGGATGTGGGTGCGGCGCCTTGGAGACAGTTGCGGCAGTGCCCCGACAGGAGGAGCGCGTAAAGGACTTCATTCTGAGATAGGCAAATTGGGGCGCGTAATAGAAGCAAATTTTGTTGTTGTATTGTCTAAAAGTGCAAGAAGTATTATTTAAGTGCTTCGACAGCTTAGGTTATTTTGTGCGTGGGCTCCCACCGGGATTCGAACCTTGGATCGCTATCACCAAAGCCGTGAGCGTTGCCTCCTAGGCTATCCGGGAGCTGAAGTAAGTGGTCTTGCATCCAAAGTAGGTGATGATCGGTCGGAGGATGTTATCCTATGAAGGAGGATCTGACAGAGATGTTTCTGATTGAAACTTTTTGAAGAACCAAAAATTTCCTAACAATTTACAATATTATAGAGTGATCATATATATACGTAATAATAATTGTTCCTATGTGTGTACGTAGTAAGTGTAATATTATTATTATTACATTAAGTCTGTGGATAAGTATATATCAGGTGGCCGAGCTTGGTATCGTACAATGACGTTCACAAATACAAGTAATGGATGGACATATTACAACAGAAAAAGGCAAGTAGTAAAATAAAATACATCGTCAAAAACACATCACTTATTCAATCCTTACACCTTCAATACCAACAAATGCTAACACTACAATTCAATCAAGGTCAATCAAGGTGAAATACATACGTAGGAAACACAAAACGTACATGACACATGTATTGAAAACACAGAATAACATATAGACAGAAAAGTAAATACTTTGCTATGGTATTATTTGTGAATATCGATATCATCAAACTTTTTTTTCTTTTCTCCAATTTGTTTCTACTTTTCCGCTAATACGTTTACATCGCATTCAGGCAGACTATATAAACGGAAATTAACCGAGAACCGAACCGAAAAAACCGTTATATTTGTCGAAGTGAAAACCGAACTGGGACCGGATAGTTAAAATTCTTGGACCCAAAGCGAAAACCGCTCTTTATTCCATCCCGATTTTCGGTTCCTAAGTATAAATTTTACAATTAATAACTCCTGTCGATACTTGGTGGAACTAAACGTGAGGTAGTATCCTCGAAACCGGTGGTATTTTGTTAAGTATAATTTCTGTGGTCAGATTGTGTTTTTTATTGAACTGTATCAACATACGTACTATTGCTTCAATGGAAGAAGCTGCTCTTGATATTCGTTAAATATTTTGAATATTATTTCTTTAATATTGCTTGTTTCATTCAAATTTTAATTAAAAATTAACTGAAAATACTTAACGTAAAAAATTACCTTTCGGCAGGGTACAGAATTCCAATGGTCGTAAAAATCCAATGGTAAAAAAACCGATTCGAACCGGTTCGACAAAGCAGAGTAAGCTAAACCGGAACCGAACCGAAATTTGTCAATTTAAGCGAAGTGGATCGAAAACCGGAACTAAGAAGATTAAGGTTCGATGCCCTGCACTCTCGTCAGACTCTCCGATTCGTTTTGTATGGTGAAACGCGGACATCGACCGCAATAAAAGAACAGAAACTACGGAAATTAGAAATTGACCTTTTTCACATCAATCAAAAGATATTAAAGAGAAGAAAAGTAAAAAAATATATAATAATACCACCAAAATAGTATAATAATAATAATACGAAATAAAATGAATCACGGAGCAATGAAAGAAATGTTTTAACACGGCTGCTAATGAATTAGAGGTTTAAAATCTCCAAAAGCTGTCTTTGTCGGCGTTACGCACCTCATGCAACGGCATTCGGAGAAAACAGGAATACATTCTGCTCAGAATGGAAAATATAAGAATACCGAAAATATTGTATAAACATAGATGTCTAGGAAGACAAATGAAGCGGAGTAGGACGTAAACCGACAAAGGACGCGGCAACGACTTGTGTTAATGATAAAAAATATCAATTGATTTTCTCCCTTTTTCAGTATTTTCGGAATTGTGTTGCCCTTGTAGAGATCAACAAGATTATCGAGATCAATCTTTTTTGGATGCTCCAATGTTCTGACGTCATCCCATCTTAAAGGAGACACTTAATACCATTTGTCCTCTTCTGTCCCATCCGTTTCTAAAAAAATCCCTACTGACTCTTTTACTTGTGTTTTACCGCGCTGTGCTGTTATCTGAACATTGAAAACTTTCGCAAAAGTATTTATTGCTGGCAATTAATCCACTTTCTAATTACTTCGCACACACTATCACTTAATTATGCAATCATCGGCCTCATATTCATGAGCAACTTCACTGAGGCACTTATTAACTGTCAAATACCGCATTTAACCAGGGTCAGTTTAGAAAGTTGCGGGTAGGGAGATCTAGTTGAAACAATGATAAAAAAAAATCTAGTTGAAACAATGATCATGAAAAAATTCTTTACTCATCTTAGAATAATAAATACATGTACTTTAGAGTCTCATTTCTCTCATATTAGTTGTTATGCCATTATCTCCGAAAATATATAATATACGTAAATACACTTAGAAAAACTACGAATTGAATTTACGAATCCTCGGCCCAGAAACCTGGTGTTCCCCTTGTGAGAGGAAATAAAATAAAAATTCCTCGCATTTTATTTTAAAGGAAAACTGTGAAAGAACCATCAGGCACTCACTCTATCACTGTTTTATGATCGCCGACTACTTAACGTATAGAAAATTCGACTTGAGGGAAAGGGCTCTTGTATTTTATGAGCGGTCTGTGAAATGTTCGGCTGGAGGGCCAATTGCAACCTCACCCCTTCCAACGTTACCTATCTAGTACTATGGGAATACCGATTCACCAGTGGGAATCGCTCAGTGAACTACAGTTCACTTAGGTGAAATATAAAATTGAGCGATTCAATTCTGCCGAGAGGGTTGCATAATTGTAAGGGAAGAAGCAAAAAGAAAGGCATCGTAAAATAATCAAGATTGAATCATTCCCAACCAATATTTGTCTTACAGTCATTATAAATCGCATATATTGACCCCAATGTCATTTTAGATAACAGCTGGGCTTTTTTCTGACGAAACGCGGTGGAACTGCGTTCTGATGCCTTTTTCAGTTGACGTAAATTGACTCAAACTAATTTAGTAAGCAATATGAAATTTTAGCAGGTGCAGTCCTTGAATGCGTATTGACGTAGTGCGATTTTGGTAACTCACCTGCGATGCTAAGTTTTCTTATTCACATCGAGATGTTATCATAGTAATGCCTGGATGGCCTGGATAACAGTAAGGATTTATTTCAGTCCACTTAATTTTACACTATGGAAAGAAAGAAAATTTGGATCACGTCTGTTAAATAATTAGACGTTAACAATCTCCAATAGCCGTCTTTGTCGGCGTTCCTCGTCTCATTCACCGGTGTTCTGAGAAAACAAGAAAGGACACCGCACTTTAATAACGAGACTAATAGTCTTATTAAAGTGAGGTGTCCTCTCGTTTGCACCGAACGCCAGTAAATGAAACGAGGAACGCCGACAAAGACGGCTATTGGAGATTGTTAACCTCTCTTTACTTGATGAAAATCACATAGTAAATAAGGAAGGTCGTGGGTTCTGTAATATATTACCCACAGGATCTCAAATTGCATGACTGGATCCAGCAAATACAGTTAGCCTATTACGTAACTCTTCGTGGTGTACAGAAAAAAATAAAACCCCTGTGATTGATATGTTAAGGTAGAAACATAGACAGAAAAATTCACGAATTTTCAATGAATTCAAGACAGAATAATGAAAAATTAAACCTAGATACCGGGTCAATTGGACCCAGTCCGTCGTTCTAGGATTATCTAGCCAGAAGCAATTCTGTAATTCGTCCTTGTGAATGCCATGACGATGAGAATTATAGGTAAATGTTCTTTTCCGTTTTCTTCAATTCAAATTTGAGATCTGTTCCGTACCAAAAGAATATATTACATTATAAGAATGAAATAATAAAAACGGAATAATAAGATAGAAAGACGAATAATCGATTACCTTTAGTACTTGGTTTAGGGAAAGAAATACTGCTATTGGAATTTACTTCGATGATTCCAATACTCGAGGAATGAAACTTGAAAATCATCGTAATCTTGAATTACCTCCCGATGGAAACATTCTGTAGAGATAGCAGCCAAAGAAATAATAATAAATGAAATGTAAATGCAATAGCTTATCAAGCAAAATAAATGTACAGAACGAAGTGTTACAAAGATTAATTTCCGTCCGTCGCTCATAGTAAAAATTATAAATTATCGTTACGAAACGTTTATATCGTACTAATTTTATACCTCTAAGATGTGATATGCACCGGAAAAATAATCTTCGCGTAGTCAACAGGGAACATCACGTTTGTGAAATAAATAATATTTGATATAGAATATATAATGCACAGTAATAGAAGGCACAGAAATGAAAAGTACTTCAAAATACAAAATCAAAGAATATGACGCAATTAATGGTTCGAAATGCAAAAATCGGTCACAAGAAAAAGAGTAAATTGGTCTCTTAGACATGCTTTAGACCAATTTCCACCTTTGTACACGTAATTTTTCATATTTTAATGGGCGTGAGAAATTTTTTCTACCCGGACATGCTTAACTCCCGTATTATCCCATTGAAACATGAAATTCTCTTTGGGCTGGAAACTAGAAAAAAAATCGAGATTTCCGATTTATTCTAGACCTGATTGCGAATCAAAAACTTTCCCTGAAACATTCAACCCTCTAGCTGGATTATATATGCCCAGGCATTCGTATCAATGATTCAGTTGTGCAGCTTCATCAATATTAATGAATAAATAAATAAAAAATCATTAAAAATCACGTACAAAATTTTATTGATAAAATACATTTAAGTGGAGCAACTGAATATAATAACTGGTGTTTGAATAATATAGTTGACAATTCTACTGGAAGTTTGCTCTCAGGAAAAGAACAGCGTCAATCAGACCCTCCTTTTTCGATGCATTCAAATCTGATTTAATTTCTCTTAGAGTAGAAATCAACTTTCGAATGCTAACTTGGGTAGGTGGCAAAGCTGTCACTATCAGGGCGACATCCCGGACAATTTCAGGATATAAATTAATCGCACCAGGCACTGAAGCTTTCGAAAAACGATTTATTTCTTCCATCTGTTTTAGTGCAGGCAAAAAAATTTCCTGAAATGAGATCAATTTCTCTTCTTTGGGTGGGAGCGAATCCTTAGCTTTGCGGCGGTTTCTGGCACGCTCCTTGCAATCCAAGTATTTTTCGAAATCAAGATCATCCTCAGTTGATGAAAACATGGCAGCGTCAATGACTGGTTCTTTCTCCAGAGATTTCCCCTGTCCTCTTAACCTAACCGCTATCTCAAAGAGGGCATCTTTTGCTCCAGTCAGCTGCCGATCATCCAACAGTATTCGGTGCATTGGGTCGACGTAAACAGCAGCTAATAAAAGCTTATTTTCCAGCAACAGTACCTCTCTTTGCTTCATTGTATCGGCGATAATATTAGCAATTAGCCCACCTCTTTTTGTGAGGCAAAATATCAGGTTCCTCCACTCCTTCAAGAAGAGGCCAGGAGTTAAGTCTTCGGTTTGAAATTTATGTGTCAGTATGAATGGGAGGCGAAGTATCTCTTCAAATTCAGCAACCTGTGCCCATTGATCTTCTTCGAGTGTCAAGCGAGGGTTGACCATGCCCACAAGAAAGGGCTTCAGCTCAAGCAAGCGTCGGATCATCAAGTATGTACTGTACCAGTGTCTGGTTTCATCTAAAACTGCTCCTTTTCCAGCCTGTCTCTTCAAAATTGAGTCAACTTCAGGTATTCTAAGCTCGGTAACAAATTCTCTCATCTTACTAATCAAAGCAGCCGAATGAAATTCTTGCAGACTATCTATCATTACCAACTGTAGCATGTGCGCAGCACAGCGCATATGATTCAAATGCGAAAGGCCTGAGGTAGCCTCAATGAGGTCATTTAAAAGAGCATCTTGTTGTTCTGTAACAACTTCACCTTGTTCCATGATATTTAGAATGGACTCTCCAATTTCAGAGGTTCCTGCTTCTCTTAATCTGGAGAATTCTTCAGGTTGCAGGAAAAAATCACTATCAGCATTTCTTAGTTCAACTGCATGTATCATATTTGAAGCACTGTCGGATATAGCAGAGAGAACTTGATCTTTTTTGATTTCATAATCCTTCAGAACCTTTTCCACTAAGTCGTGAAGAGACCAGCTGGTATGATTCGCATCAATAATCGTCACTGCCAGGGTTTTTGTGACAATTTTGTTATTCTCACCAATGAATCGGGCACTGATGGCAAAATAATTCACTCTTTTGTATGAGCAAACATCCATTTTTAGTAAAAGAAATCGTTTTTTAATGGCCTTTTTGAGCTCCTCTTTACAACGAAGGGCTTCTTGGGCTACAAGTTTTACGACACTATCTGCTTCCAAAGAAACACCACATTTGAAGGCCATTTCTCCATTCAGACCCAAGAAAGCAGAACTTGAAAATAATGACAAAGGAACACCTTCCCTCACAACAAGTTCTACAACATGCTTTTTAAAAGCATCTGACGTCATTTTTACCGTTATTTCTTCATAGTCAAAATATTTCGGTATGGATATTTGAGATGGCTCCTGATATTCTACTTGGACCATGGTGTTTGGTATCAATTCTTCTTTTGGTTGGTAATCTTCCTCTTTCTCAGCTCTGAATAATTCAGGATGAAAGCTCAGTACATGCCTTTTCAGATTGTAAGCTCTTGTAGGAGCCTGTTTACCAATGCCTCGAAATGCGCTGATCTTAGCATTGCAAACTTTGGTCACATCTAGGTCCTTTATCACACACTGGCACACATAATGTTTTCCATCTGGAGACTTAGTGAAATGATCAAATACAGCTGACTTTCTGTTATTTGTCCGTGGCATTTTTGGATTCATGATTTAAGAATATTCTCACATTTTTATAAATATTATCTGAAAAAGAAATGAAATTCCTTAAAATACAAGAAAAGTTATACATTTAAGCTTTGACTTCATCTATACTTAAAAATCTGGGAAACATGGGGAAAACCAATTTCTTCTCAGTTATTCACTTGAAACAGTTTTAAAACTGTATTGTGAAATCATTATGTCCTCTGATAACTTACTGAATTATGCCAATCAAAGAAAAATACCAAGTTAACCTCGCCAAAAATACATTTTATTAATTATCTTAATAAGTAAATGAATTATGTAATAAAATAGCTATTTTATGGAGTTAACCTAGAGTTTTCCTTTGATTGGCATAGTGGAGAAGCTCCACCAGGTAACACCTGAATAAGTTTAACTTATTGCATTATGGTTATGGTATAATACAATAAACAAATAAAACATAGGATACTGAATCAAACATTACTAAATACTAAACTCAGTTAATTAAAAACCAAAAGTTAGCTTCAATCAAATTATTCTATAACTAAAGGAATTAACTTGTAGAATATGAAAAATTTCAATGAACTTCTTAAACTCAAGACTGTGCACATTAGGTCTTCTATATCAAACAAGTGCATTGTCTCTTATAATGTTGGACTTAAAATTCAATTATTCATAAAATATATTGTTAAATTAATCAATTAAAATATAAATAAATATGCTCAATTACTAATCAGTAATTGATTAGTAGAATTGTATTATTGGATATATTTATTATTAATAATTTACTTTGGCAAGATTTTACTAATAAGGTAAAGAGAACTTGAGAAAAAGAAGAACACTTATACCTTTACCACAGAAGTGGTAAAGTTTTTTTTCCCAAGTTTTATTATGGAGAACTACCACAAAGTCGAGGCCGAATTAGCAGAATCTAACATAAAGAGATATTATTCATAATATAGTTTCATATTAAACTAAATTTCTTCATACACCTCATATTTAATAAACATCACCCGAATGAAGTCTCTCATAAATTTTTCTTTTCTATTCCAGCACTGACAATTAATATAATTTTCACACATCCTTAATTATAATGAATCAAAATTCATCTAAACTCTTTAAATTGAGAAAATTAAGATATATTCTTATATGGTAGTGAGTTTTATCCATCAACTTCTATCCTAATTGCAAATCCTCAAATCACAGGATATTGCTGCCAGTTCAAAATTACTATAACATTTTTAATATTGATTCTACATGGTCCTTAATTCCCTGTGTATTTTTATGGGAATATTTATCAGCTTCTCTTCAGTAATGGGCTGGGTTATCAATAAAACAGTTGTTGATAATCACAGTATCTCAGTTTGTTTTATTAAAATCATCAAAATTTTGAATCAATGATTTGTATATTAGCTAGAATAGCCCTGGCCATGAAATCATTTATGAAGCAAAGGGAATTGATGATCAAAGGTTCTGATAAAAGGAAAGGATTGGTAAAATCCATGGTTTGGTCTGATATGCTTTACGGGTGTGAAACATGGATGTTAAGAAAGGAGGAAGTCAAACGTTTAGAAGCCTTCGAAATGTGGGTTCGGTGTGCAATGAAAAAAGTAAGTTGGGTTGATAGAAAAACAAACACGGAGGTGCTGGAGATGGATGGAGAGGAGAGGGCATTAATTTAAGTGATAAAGCAGTGAAAGAAGAAATGGGTGGGTCAAATATTGAGGGGAGAGGGATTGGTAAAGGTTGTAGTTGAGGGTAGGATTCAGGGGAAAAATCAGAGGGGAAGACAAAGACAAAAGATGTAGGACATAAGGGGTGGGGTAAGCTACAAGGAAGTGAAGGAGATGGCATTGAATAGGATTTTTGCATTTTGATTTTGATGCACATGAACAGTCCAAAAGGTAGAATACTATATGTATATTAGTTATTACATGGCATTCTTCATCAGAATTGCCCAACATATAATAATAAATTATTTTTTTAAAACATTTTAAATTTTCAATGCTTGGCAATCCCTTGAAAACAAAAAGTATACTGCAGTGGTTAAGTACCTATGGCTAAAGTTGGCTCAATTACTGTTGATACAGTAATCTAAGAGACATATACATGATCCTTCCTTGAAGATACTTTAGAAATATCTATTATCTTAAATAACTGCTTATTTGTCAGTGATATTATACACATATACAGGGTTTATTTTACATATTTTTTAATTTTTTAAATGCATGAAACAAAGATGAAACTTTAATTAAATATATCAACTTTTATTTGCTATCGCAAAAAATGTTCAATGTGACCTCCATTTGAAGCACAAATTCATCCCAAACGTTGATAAATAAAAAAGTTCTGATTTTCTGCAATCAGAACAAAATTTTGAATCACCCTGTATACATCATATTATCATTATCGCTCTATTTATTATCAATATGATATTAAAACTAACTATTATGCATTAAGAGGACATAAATTCATTATTTAAAAGGAAATGGCATGAATTTAAATATACCTTAAAGGGAAAAAGTTATTCAAGACACTTACATGCTAAACCACCAACGTAAGTCAAGAAAAATTTTACCAGTAACCTATTATAATAGAAAGGATCTGGTGCTTTCCCAGTGAATATTGTGGATGAAGTTCTCTCGGGTTGCAAGCCGGGTAGCTTTTTCTATGTCTCTCGACGTTTCGGTCCCTGTCTCCGGAACCATCTTAGGGAGCGAAGAGAAATGTCGAGACATCGAAGAAACCACCCGGCTTGCAACCCGAGAGAACTTCATCCTACCTATTATAATAATTTTACGATTGATTATATATTTCCATTAACAATAGTATATACTTGAAAACTTTGAAGCAAAACCATAACCTGGGATTCATTAGTGGATTAAATAATCCCAAGAATTATTAGGAATGAAATAAGACGATAAAAAGTAGCCAATACTTCCTCCAGCATTTGACTGTGTTGTTAAAGAACTTACAGCTGAATTAGCTCACACATTAAGAGGGAGAAATAGACTCTAAGATCACTTACTTTCAAAGATATGAAGGGAGGAGGCAGTGAAAAAAGCCACCATTGGAACTTTGTGAGGATTTCCAAGCCATTCTAAAGCTTCCACTAACATTCACCATCATGTGCACTCCAAACCACAGAGCTGAAGACAAGTATTTGGAATGTTATGGATCTTGGACTGGATCTTTCAGCAAACACACAGAAGCCTCAGTATTAGATGTGCACAGTGTCTAACGTGACAAGATTCTCAAGCCTCCTCACATCTCTTGGATAGCAGTCACAACAGTGAATTTGCCTCAAAGAGACTGCATCTGCAATAAAATGGATGTCATCTTAACATTCAGGAGCATTTGCGGATAGCCTGTTTTCCAGGGAACAGAGACAAACTTAAACCCAATACTGTCCATTAAGTATTCAGCCCAAAGGTCGGTTGGTATATCATTCCCTCTGATATAACCTACTTAGAGCTTGTAGAGAGGAATGAGGTTTACTAGGAAGGATGAGGAGTGAGGTGGTTTGCCCTTGCTTTCCTCATTGATACGGAATGCTATAAGTGGAAAATTTCCACGCAAGTGAAGTACAATGACTCAACGAGTAACACTTTTCTTGTCAGTCCATAAGGAGAGAACTTGATCAGTGCAATTATTCACTCATACCTCAGAAACTTTCATTTCATCACAGCCATGATCAATACCGTGGCAAAAGTAAATGAAAGATATATGTTCCTCTATCCTGTACCAAATGAAAAATCAAAATATTCCATTCATAAGATATCTCTAATCACACCATTCCATGTCCTTTCAAATCCCCTCTCCTTTACTCATAAGCTTTAAAGTATTGTAATTAATGATTCAGAAGCTTGGTAGAACACATATTAACACTATACTTCTTGAACACACATAAAGAAAAACTCACTTGGTAGAGTCCACAATAACTTTTTATTAAAACGACCAAGGTTTCATTAGGGAGTAGTACCCATATAATCTGGTTTAATGCAAACAATCTCTCGTTAAATACTAAGAAAACACAATCTCTAGTCCTTACTTTAAATAATATTAATCAAGAATTTGATTCAGTAAAGCTTTTAGGATTTGATTAGGATTCAAAACTAACCTGGGAAAAACATACTAATAATATCTGTAATAAATAATCTAGAGTAAAATATGTGATTAGAGCAATAAAAAATAAAGTTCCTAAAAACTATGTTAAGAGTGTATATTATGCTCTTTTTCAAAGTGTGCTACATTATGGAATTCGCATCTGGGGAAATAGTGCAGGACATGTAAAAATCTTAAAACTTCAGAAAAAGACTCTTGAGGATTTTGGTGGGAGCTGATACTAAGGCTCACTGCAAACCAATTTTCATTACAGAGGGGATTATGACGGTCATTAACCTTTGTATACATGAAGTTGTTTTTATGCTAAATACAACCTGAAAAAGTATACCATTAGAAGTGATGTACACTCCCATAACATTAGAAGTGCTTACAAAATTGATATACCAGACAATTGGTTATCAAAATCTGGAAACCATCATCATGTCATGGACATAAAGCTCCTTAATAAATTATCTGTAAAATATGAACAAACGGAAAATTTTAAAGCTAGATTAGCCACATGGCTAATAAAAAAACCCCTTCTATTCTTTAGACGAATTCTTTGAAATTAAAACAATATTGTAAATTGCAACTTTGATTTCTCTAACAATGTACTGCTTATTGTTTGATGTATATTTTTAATTGTATATTGTATTGTTTCTAATCTTGACATGACCCATATCAATGTATGATTTTTTATGGTTAAATAAATATTATTAATATTATAATATGTTATACCGGAGTTCCAACATGTCTCCCTCAATCCATCATGTTTATACTTCATTACATTTGTCAACAGGGTTTGAAAGCAGAGCAAGAAAAAATTGAAGTATTTCAAGGCACAAAGAGGGAGACCACATATTGAAAACTTCAATGAATTTGAAAGTAACAAGTAATGAATTACTAAGTTAGGAAAAAATAGTAAAGGAAATTCACAACATTACACAGTTGTGAATGGAAAATACAGTTCCCACTCAAGTGGTATTAGTTTTATTTGATGCACCACAAAGTCCAGCATATGAAATATTTTACTACTCCTGAAAATTGTATGTATATTTTCTCATTTTACAAAGAATTTGTGGACTAAAAAATTTTTAGAGACTGCAGGTTTCAAAGATAAGAGAGAAATTATAACCACAATAAGTCTACAAGCAACTTGTGATGCAAATATGCCATTAAATGAAAGCTATTATTCCAGTCATATTTCATTCCTCCATCCCTAATGTTGTATGAAATACAAAGTAAAGAAATAAGCCAAAACTCAAACAAGAGAGAATTATACTACTAAAGGTTTACTATAAATCAATAAATAAAGTGAACAGATAAAATTGATCTATTTGACTGGGTAGTTTGAATAATAAGCATGCTCTATATGCATTTTGCAAATTCTTTCTGATCTTCATGGTATAGTGGAGTTCACGAAAGAAAATAATTTGAATGTTGCATTTCATGACAAATTAGATGAAAAAACATAAGAATTTCCTGTGTGCTCCACTTGTAAGTGATATCGTATTTGATATTCAAATAATATTCCGTTTCAGTTTTTTGAATAAACTTCTTGAAATGTTCACAACCCAAAATATTTGACATGTGTGGGAAGATTAGGATGGTTGACTTGCATAGTAGTGTGGTAGTTTGCCTTTGCTTTCCCCACTTAGCTATAATGCTATCAACGGAACATGTTCATGCAAGTGAAGCACAATTACAGTATGAGAAAACCTTTTCTTAATCTCCCATAAGGAGAGACCATAATCAGCATGACAATGTTTTATTCGATGAGTCTGATTACAGCATGAGGATATAAGTACAGGTTAGTACAACATCATAATCATGTGAATATCGCTATTCATAGAATTTATCGATGAGTAACCAATATGGAATCAGCATTACTCTCACTTCGTTTGCTTTCATATTAGCACAGTCATGAGCAAAATCGAAACAAAAGTAAATGATAATAATACATTTTTCTCACTCTGGTACCTCTTCAATAATATCCCTACCAAACTAGAATTTTACCAATTCAGTTATTAGACGAAAATGGATGGGGAAATATCTAACGGTTAATTCTCAGTTTTCTCCCCTTCCAGAAAATCACTAACACTTGTAAGATGGAAACCACCTTTTCAATAAGAATTCTTTCAAAAGAGCCAAGTAAAATTTACCCAAAAAGCATACCCACAATAAATCAAGCTTGTATGTTTTATAATCATTTCTGTGACAAAGTGTTACAAAGGTAAAAGTTACTATTATTGAGTAAACCCATTGAAAAATAGACTTATACATACGTACATTCAAACAATCCACCAAAACTGTCTACCGATCCTTCTGCAGAAGTATAGCGGCAGGTACTTTTTAAACTCAAGTTTTATACATTAAATAGAATTTGAAGTTAGGAAAATCTCTTCATGAGCGATAACTATGGTAATCACATGGAAAATTGCGGCAATACTCTTTGCGGTTTATTATGTTTAGGATTCGACCGCTTCGACATCTGCCGTCTGCAAAACTTCAAAATAATTGAAGCGCGTTTATATATTGCGCTCGTTCAAGTTGCGAGTGAATTGTAAACTGGACGAAGGATTTGTCTATATTGGTCTATATTTACCCACTAAAATATTGTTACAGGGTTTTTAATAGATATCTTAAATCTGTTAGACAGCCTAGAATATGTTTTAACGATAGCCTACGGTGTATGTTCCGATAGAGGAAGAAAACTTTAGTTACATTACAGCTCGAATATCAGAGGTCAGCATGTTATGCAGAACTTGTGCATTTATATTTAAACGCCAAATACCATCAGTTGTGTACTTGCGGAAAAATTTGAGTGGGAAAGAGCTTCAGCAAGGTAAGTGGAAGGTTTCTTGAGTGATAAAATGATTTGAACATGCCTTGAATTATAAAATTTTTCTTCAGATGAGAGAGACCCGGGGAAATATTTTTTTGACAATGAAGTCCAAGCGTTAATGAAAAAATTAACAAGAATGAATTTAGATAAAGTATTCCGGATAAGGAAAGAAGGTCAAAGACTTCGAACGCCTGAATATAAGTTCATGACAACAGAGGACTTAGAAGAGGTAAGCTTTTTATTGAGTGATCTCTTTTTGTTTTAGACAATTTAACAATTTCTGTTACTTTTTCTAACTAGGAAATGGAGGCAATGAAGGCAAAAGCAGATCACTTACTTCAGATGCCTCCTTTCATCAAAGAGCGCGAAGAAATCAATACAGTTTTAGCCGAAGATAAACAGCTCCAGGGTTTTGAATCATCTAGTTTTGTATTCACTGACATTTCATATGGATCATCAGATAGGGTGAGTTACCTGATCCGGCGAGCTTAATTAATTTTCCAATACATCAATGAGAAGTTACTAAATGAGATTCTCGGGAACTACTTCATTTAAACCTTTTTCAAATAGACACGAGAGAATGCTTTAAAATTCTATTAAAATACACTTTGCTGTAGCGCCGGTACTAAAACAAATTGGATTTTCATGCTCATAGGTACTCATTCCAACCACTTATTCAAACGATAAGAACTATTGATGTATTGAAATTCACCTAAGGAAATTCGCAATAAATTCTATTATGATTACTTATATTTTCAATGAGATATTTTTCATTCCAGAATCGTGTTATTGTTGTAAGAGAGCCAAATGGCATACTCAGAAAGGCTAACTGGGAGGAAAGGGACCGAATAAATCAAATTTACTTCGAGAGGACTGGCAGGAAAATAAAACCCCCTGTTATGTTTGAAGATAAATACATCAAAGTAATCATTTTCAATCCTAATTTACTATGAAGAGCATGGCATTGTATCTATTGCAACTGCTTATAGCTAATACGATATCTCTATAATATTAATGATTACTTCACGTGCAATTTTCTTTCAGGACCTTTTGGAGAGGAGAGAATATATATTTATCCTTGATAGGGCTTGCATACAGTTTGAACCTGATAATCCTGTTTTTATCAGGGCGCGCAATGCTGTTTATGATCACATTAATGAAAATAAAGAATTTGAATCACTACGTTCCACCAGACATTTTGGACCACTAGCATTTTATTTGGCTTGGAAGAATCAGATTGATTATCTCTTGATTGATTTAATTGATGGAGACAGGTATGATTCATTACCTTTTTGGGGAATCGTTACTTTTAAATTATGAAATATTTATTTAGGTTGTTAACGATATCCTTGAAGAACAACTTACTTTATTTAGCAGATTCAAGTGTGGTTGTCTCTCAAGTTTTCAATGCTAATCTAACTTTTGTCTCATTTATTTATTTAATTTAAAGATTCTCATGTGTCATTTGCAATGTTTTTTTGTTTATGAGCATGGACAGGATATTTTTTTGCATCATTATGCTTTTAATAAATTAATCATCAAAATAAAGCCGATTATCATAATAATTAAATGTTAAAAATCATGGCATATTATTATATTTAGGATTATTTAATCTTGATAATTGCTTAACATACTTGTGAACTTAATGTCATAATGCCAAAGCAAATTTGTACAATTAAAAGTAAGTATTGTGTTGTAATTCTTTGAAAAGCAATTGGTATTATCTATTTCACACCCTTGCAAAATTATGCTTTGTTATTAAACTTGCCATCATATAGAGTATATGTATGGATCATCGATGGTTTAGAGTACAAATTTAATCAAAATCCTGTTATTCATTGATTTCATATTCTATTTTCCTTTCAGACTTGATGAAGCGGTGTCATTAATTGAACTTTACCAAGTTTTGCAGCCATCATCTAAGATAGCTGCTAAAAAGGACCAAATCAAGGGTGACATTGAAATCCTTAAGGTTAGTTGAGATCTCCTGAATCATAACATCATATCCTACTGGAATTATTTTTGCCAATTTTTTCAGTCGAGGCACTAACATCCCATTTCTAAGAATGTTTAAGAAGGTTGTATACTAAGTGAAAAATAGTTACATATACCTATGAACTGCTTCTATAATAATTAAATCAGTAGCTTACTGTTTGTAGAAACCTCCTTTCAATAAAAGATGATGATTGAAAGCTGTTTAAGCCCTTTTAAGTTATTTGCCATATCTAATATTAATCTAGTATATTCAAGTATTACACTTTTTAGAGTTACATGGAAGAGAAAATATTTAGCCCAAATTGAAGAAATTATTTATTTATTGCTATTTAGAATATTCTTTTAGTCTTTTTAATGCTCTTATGCTTGTTATATGATTGATCCTATTCAGTTTTGTAATTTTTCTAGGCCTATGCTGAGCTAAGCTCATTAAAACGTTTGGATGTTGAATTAGCATTGAAAAATTATTCACAACGACAGTTCCATAATATTGGAGATGATGATCAAACCATGGCTCAGTCTAATTCCTGAAGATTTTAATTACACAATTTTAAGGTAAATGTTTACGGATTTTTGTTTTTAAATCCTGATATTGAACTTTCAAATGAATTACAGTGTTTAAAATGATACTCATTGACTTAAAATTTTCTTTTCATGAGAATTTTTATTTATTTCCTTTCATTTTCAGTTGCTTGAATTCTGTAGAGAGAGTATTGTACAAAGGATTGCTTTAGAAAAGAACAGAATAATGAATGAGAACAATAAACGTGTTTCTTGTACTATAATGAGTTAATTTATTCTCACCCTTTTCCATCTAGTGTCGATTTCCTTCCTTATTTGATGTATTGTTGTTACCTGATAATAAGACTATTTGAATATGAGACAGTATTATATTCTCCTTTTGCTTGTTTCTCGTTTACAATCCTATATTGAAATAAACAGTTTTTCATCAGAAAATGTGACCTGCAACTAAGGAAAGGGTAAAGGTGACTTTGCACATTAAGTTGAATTTATATATTTTTATACTGTATCAGCTCCACTTTAGAATATTTGCAGTTTTTCTGTGCTTGAATTGTCATCCTCTGGAAGGCTAAGACAATATTGGAGCATAAAACAAAACTAACATCTTGTAATTCAAAATTAATTGTGCAAGTTAATTTTGAATATCTATCATTATGTTTCAGTAAACATAGCTTTGTGTTTATAAATGAAATACTGTCAACATTTCCATTGCATGACTTGCAAATACCTTTAATGATACATGGTTATCGTCATGGTATTTATAGCTTAAAGTAGGAAATTATTAATATGATAAGTTCCTTGCAGTGATGTCTAATTCCATCAATACTGAATGTAAAATTAACCTGTTAGACTGTAAGGAGTTCTTATATTTCAATAAAGGCTGTGGAATTAAGGAACTAAGCAAGAGGACTTAACATTAATAATACTTAAAAGGATTTCAAGGCATATAACGGTCTACTTAAAAAAAATAATTTCATACAATATTTCATTCTTATGTTTGAGAACATAAGATGACCCTTTATTTTTCTGAGGCTAAATTTAGAAGAAATTTTGGTCGTAAATCAGGGTAAATATGATAATTGCTACTTTGTGGGAATCCACTGTAAAGGCAGCTGTGAATATTTGATTTAAGTTTTAAGTAAATTGAAGCCCTTGAATGATCAAAGCTATGACTAAGACGAAGATATAAGTAAATGGAAGATTTATTTTCATTGTCCTGTACTAAAAGATAAAGGAGGTTTTATCTAAAGGTAGAATAATGCTCAACATTCTAGGTCAATAGAAATATTTCATTACTTTATTAAAATGTTATTGTTCCAGAAAAATTATTCACAATCATTATTAAAAATTTCCTTGGATAAATTTTAATCATAGTAGAATTTCCTGAAATACATAATGCCTGAGCTTAATGTGAATTGTATGAAGTATGTCGGATGCCTTATGTAATAAATACTTATTCAATCAATCTTTGGAGATGATTTTATGATAGCAAGTCAAATGCCACTGAAGAATCAACTAAAAAACCTGAGACTAGATATAAATACTGGCAGTTGATTCTTGAGCATGATAACTCCAAAAACAATTGAGTTGAATGCTATACATGAATCCAATGATATTAAGATGTTCTTGCTTTCCGTTTCTTTTTAGGCTTTTTCTGTTTGATTATGCAATTATTAGGCTTTAGCTGTTCTGCTTGCGAAGGGAATTCTCGTGATATGTCTATCAACTGCAAAGAGAAATACATTAATGAGGCTTGAAAGTTAATCACAATAATAAATGCCAGTTTATTATATACTATAAAACTGAGTGAACATATACAGCCACTTACATCTCTTGGAACCAGCCAATCGAGTATCCTCAGAATGATGTAACACAAGGAGATAACAAGTAAGAATGGCAGCACTCCACTCTTGATGTAACTGAAAAATTTGAAAAAATAATAAAATACACTCACTTAAAGAAATGGGAAAATTAAATTATTCAGGGGGGCTGAATATTTCATAGAAGGTTAATATTTAAATGTTTCAAATACATAAATGCCTTCTCAAAAGGTGCTACATAAATAAGCATTACTGAAATTGTAATATGTGCCCTACTACAGGCATTGAAATATGCTTTTCATTAATTAACTGGCTACATTTCTGCAGACAGTTTCAGCATAACCAATGTTTACCCTCTAAATATCAAGATGGATTAAAATTAATGGGAACAAGCTACTGCCAAGTAGAGGATTCACCAATAATCCTTCTACTATACTTATGATCCATTTTTCTACTACGACTTTAATTTACTTAATTATATAACCCTTAGCTAAACCAATCAACTCTCAAATTAATAAATCGCAAACAAATTCAATACTTTTCAAGTTAACACATGTAAAAAACTCAATAAATGGTCTGGCACCATAAGGATTTATTTAACAGATAAAGATTTTTCTGGTGTTTAATTGAATAAAATTACAATAAACAGATGCATTCCCTCAGTGGTGCACAGTTAATTCTTACGACAAGAAGGCATGAACGTGACAAATATACCTTTTCAGCTGCAATCCAAGATTCTTTGTAGGTTCTTGAGAAACAATTTTGTAAACAGTTTCAGTTCTAGATGCAACATCCATCCAGTTGTACAGGATGCTGACACGTTCATGGCACTTCTCAGGGGGTAAACACTTATTTGACTTCAGGTCACTTATTGCCATCTCCAAGCCATTCAGCAGTGCTAGAAGAAAAGCAGGGAGAAAGCTAATGTCATGATCAGATAGAGCAATGCTTCCTAATTGGTGTAGTTTGAGGTGACCATGCTCTTGGTCCAATGACCAATATTTATAATTTTGCAATACAAAACTATGTGTTTTGGGATTCATCTTTTCATTTAATAGGAGATTATTATTTATAGTTATGAATATATTATGTCTTACATATATTATATTTGCTCTTACTGCCAGCCTCCATAAGCCTGTATACAAAATACAGTCAGAACTTATATTTATACTTAATAATTTTATTTTATTTGATTAATAGGAGATCATGTCAATATGAAATATTTTGTTCCTCAGGCATAGTTTATTTATTTTTCAATACAACTTCAAACTGGAACTTAAAAGTTATTAAGTTTAATGAGCCATAAAATTTGAAGTGTCATTTAAGTGTGCTGAAAAATACACAAGGTTGGGAAATGCTGAGTAAAGGGTGAGTTAAAATTAATTTAATTGAAAGATGTACAGTATTAAGGTAAATTGTTTTTCAAGAGAGTTCTAGCAGTTAATTATACACAAAATGATCTTAATTGACTATTAGCATAGCAGATCTTGGCATATTTTATTAGGGAAATTAAAATTTTGAATTGAATAGTTCTTAGAATTACAGGCATGAAAATCAGGAAAATTTTCTTTGGAGAAAACATGATACATAATTAAGAATTATATTACAAAATAAGGAATTAAAATTACCAGGAACATCAGGTTCAGTCAAATAAACGAGATCTGGAGGAAGAACTTCAGGTATACCTCCGACTTTAGTGCTTACAACCTGCAAACTTAGAGCAGAAATTGATTGTTAGAGAAAAATACTGGCACATGAAAGAATGAACATCATATCCTAGAATAAAGAAAATAAACCCTTTCTATGGAAAAACACAACTTCTCTAATGTAAATTTCTATGCTTACTTGGTATCTCTCTTTTTACGCTAGCATTTACATTAATTAATTACAAATTCATATTTACCTCTGGAAACAACACTCACTTAAGTTGCAATGAATACTATCGATGTGCAAAATACTTGGAATTGAATGTATACAATATGCATTTTTGGGCACTCGAATAACTGTTTCTCTCTACTTATGTATGTACTCTCTAATTTGGGTAGAAAATACTTCTATTTTTAATGTAATAAAGACCAAAATACCACCAAAATTACTTCACTGTGTACTGTATACAGCAATAAGAATAAAAAAAAATAACAGCCTGACATTTCCAGAAAACCTAGCATTACTATAGGTGGCACAATTTTAGGATGGAAACATTTATTTGCTTGAAACTATGCCAGATTGAGATAACATCAGTAATGTTTAAGGATATAATCTTTAAATATAATGGTCAAGAATAAGGCAAGAGAATGAAAATTAAATGATTCTATCATATAAAAACCTTTGCAAACATTTGATAACATTATATCTATAATTTCCCTATCTTAAAAATCCTGTATATTTCATAATAAACCAACTGCAAAAATGTTTTGTTACCTGGAAATTCTGTTATTTCAATTCAATCAATTAATACCATTATACCACTTATAAATAGGGTTGTTATTTCACAAAAATTACCTACAGGAGCACCAAGGTACCTGGGCAACTACTAATAAAAAATAACAATTAACAAAAACATAAATATCATCCTTGCCCATTAATCAAATAATGCAGGACTAAATCCCTGTAGCGCCAAATTGCAGGGGAAGTCGCCATTGGAACAGATCACTTGCTGTAGCATATTCATACATCATACGATGAAATGGGTTACTGATAAATTGGTTGCTTGAAGAACTCTTCTCTTTATAATTATTTGAGAATTTTCTAGTCTTTTGATCATTGCTGAAAGGTGGATGATTAAAATGGTGATAATTTTTTATTTATTCATTAATCTTTAGAGGAAACTGAGAATATACCAAGGAAAGAGGGTAGTGCAGTAAGTAAAAAATATGGACAGAAAAACTCCACCACCAAAACAGTAACAACCCAATAATGAGCTTCCTTTCTAGATCTTCATTACAGAGATATATGCATATAATCACATTAAAAAATTCCATGTAAATTAATTCTATAAAAATAATATTGTATATTGGCATATTACCAACTTTCATTCCTAAAATTCTGAACTGAAAATCTCCCTACATGTTATAAACATAAATCAATTTTCCTTAAAAATTAATTGAATAAAGAGGAGCTTAATTATTCTACTTGTATCTTCATATTTTACGTTAAATCTGTTCCACCATTTTACTGCTACAAATTTATAACTTTTAGAAGGCCTAGACATTCTACAATAAGTAGTGATGAATTTGAGCGCTGCGTTATCTAAAGCGTTTTAGAGCTGAAACCTTGATATAATATATTATTTTTTTACAAAAATTTCTTTCTTAAAATTATGGTTTGTTTTATAAGCCAAGGCATGGAATATACTGATAAACATGGTCAGTTTATGCAAAATTTTATAGAGTGATCATAAAACCTGAATAAATATGGTAAAACATTTCATAAGCTCATCGAAAATCTCAATTTTTCCACGTGTTTCTGTTTTGACAACTGAAATTGAAATTTTTTTCTAATTCTGAATAAAAACTCTTTCAACTGCCAATGATATATCTTATATGATAATCACCAATGTGTGTATATTTGTTTATCCGATGTTGGTAACTAGTGTAAGAAATGCACAGGAGATATTTTCGAGCATCAACTTCATGCAATTCCCGACGTGATAGTATCATAAATTTTTGGGAGTCCTTAAAGGTCCAATGGAGTATTACATATTGATATATGTTTGTCCAAAGTATCCTTGGTTTGACTCTGGACGATCTGAATTGTGTCTCATAAGAAATGGATGTAAAGTTCATTTTGAATAATTGCAGACATTGCTCTTTTTTGCAGAATAAATCAGAAATAATGGTCGTACAAAATCGAGATAAACACCAAAAGAAAGGAAATCGAATAAAGATTCTTATTATGGATGTGGAATATCGTATTTGAGTCGAAATTGAGATAATTCTGTTAAATATGACAAAAAATGTAAGTAATTTTGAGGTCATAAACAATTCCCTAACCACAAAAGTGATTGTTAAACAATTTATGTGATTGTTAAACAATTTATGATAACTATAGTTATATAAATATATATATTTAATTTTAATTCCATCAATTTTGACAGGAGAATTCATTAGTGATGATAATAAATGAATATGTACAGTATTGCCTTGACATTAATGGGAACAATATAAATCATACACTAACCCCAACAACCCCTGGGCTGGAGATGTTGTCTGAATTAAATTGCTTACCCACAAGAAGCTGCCTCAACTATGGCCATACAATAGGCTTCGGTTAGTGATGTATTCAAAAAGATATGGCCTTTAACAAGTATGTCACGGACAGCGCTGTGTTCCTGACTCCCCAAGAGGGTCACCCTTTCTTGCAATGAGCACTGTTCTCTCATTTCCTCTAGAAGACCTCTCTTGGGCCCATCCCCAGCAATAAGGAAGTTCACCTTATGGATTCGAATCAGACAGTTACTTGGTAGAGAAATCAACAGCAAAAACTTCAGCTTTGTACTTGTTGAGACCTTACCTCGGGATATCTTGAGCACAATTCAGCGATAATTTCAACCATCAAATCCACTCCTTTCCGATAAACTAAACGACTCACAATAACGACGGTAACTGAAAATAAATAAAATTATGGATTATTTTAAATGATCAACCAAGAGGTCTGAGTGGAGATATACTACTTAAGTGGCATATGCAAGCTGTTATGAAGAAACGACTCAATCAAGTCATCAAATGCAACAGCTCTACTGAAAGTGCTTTCTCAAAAAAACATAACAGACACTCCCTGTTAGATAGGCTGATCTTATATTGTGAGGAAGATCAGAGAAATAGACACTAGAACAAATCAGTTCAAGAATTCATATTTCAACAAACAATATGGAAAAACAATTGATTAGATATTTATGCAGACAGTTCTAAATTTTAAAAATATTTTGTTTCAATGAATTATCATGGGGTCCTACTCTTTGATTTTCAATCATGCAAATTAATTTTTCCAGTGTAACAACTAAGGTTTGAGAATTAGATTCATTTTTTTCATACAAATAAATTATAAATAAAGTAGGTCATAGCAAACACAATACTTACTCTTATCCTTGTCCCTTTGCGATGGGTCAGGGGTAAAAACTGCAGTGTCCACAGCATTTGGAATAACAGAAACTTTATTGCAATGGACTCTGGCGCGTAGCACTGTATTTTCTTTCCTTTAACCAAAGAGAAATGTTTAACATTAATGGGTTTAGTTTAAAGCCATTAACCAATTGATTATTGAAGGGAAAAAATAACCAGCCAAAGCACGTGGATCTCTTTAATTCCTCCAACCTTTTATGCACCAGCAATAAATGGGTGTGTGAACTTCAGTAAAAGCATGGTTTCAGAGGAAAATAATTTTAAGGTATTTTAATGAGAGAGAGTCATGGTGTAATGACTCATCAATGACATGTTAACAAATTGTTACGATAAGATACCTTGCAATTATCTTGAAGGTTGTGAAAATGTAAGAATACTGTTTCACCAACTAGCAACTAAATTTAACATGACTGATTACCATAAAAGTATAGAAGAAATAGAATTGAATAACAAACATAAAATACATAAAACTATCAAGAGTAATCCAGTTAGTTAGACTCAATCAAAATTGACCGTTTCTGCCATAACTCTTTCACTGAGACCATGTATTAACATTTCGATAAAATCTCATACACCCATCGCTGAGAGCTGAATTGGGCCAAATGGAATTGTTTTGATGAATACACTTACCCGGTGTGAGAGACACAGATGCAGTGATGACTATCGGCCAGGGAAATTTCAAGAAACTTGTTTGTTATTATGGCGGAAGCATCGGCAAATCCAAATAATGAATGATCTGTAAAAACTGTCTGAAATGGGAAAATAAGTATTAAACACAATGCTACCTTTATATAATACACCTTAATATAATATTATAGATGAAGCATATTTTAACTCTTACCCTTAATCCTAGTAGACGACCAATGATCATTGCTTCGTGAGCTAAAGTTGAAAAAGCCGAGTGACCATGGATAATGGTTATCCTTTCTCTAATGAGGATGTATCGAATTAAGGGGAGGGAGGCCACCATCGTTGGTAGTACGCACTGATTATAAAAAACTTTAATGGGAAGATAGTACACCTGAAATTGATGCCTGCAGTGAGAAATATTGAATGACACAAACTGGAAGTTTATAGTAAGAGTAACTTACCTTTAATCCATTGGTCATATACCTTACTCCTACACGATCTCCGTATGAATGAGTCAGGACTATAACTTTGTGACCTCGAGCAATCAAACATTGAGATAAACTGTAAATATGCTCCTCTACTCCTCCCATGTTGGGAAAAAAGAAATCCGAAGCCATGCTAGAATTTCACAGATGATCGTAATCGCATTAAAAACAAATAAGAAAAATACAAAATAACGACAACAATGCAATGTCACATTCACACACTTTACTATAAATAGTACAACATTCCGTTTACCATAATCTGTGACGCATTTCTTGTTTTACTTTCGAGTAATTCCATTTTCATTGTCATGTCACGCCCCATTCCGAAGAGGAGTCTCCATTATTAGTTTGTTGTCATGCGACACGCGATTGTTTCAGCCGGCAGAGTAACACCAATGGCTACGAGAGGGCATCAAGAACGTTGGTAAATACTTTGCCACCTCGATGGAACTCAAATCGAACGTGATAAGGTGTGTAGTAATCATGGAAATGTGTGAAGTATACTATAAAACATCGTTACTTTTTTGAAAGTGTAAAGTATCCTCGTACATAAAAATCCATAGTTTTACACTCAAACACAAAAAGTGACAGAATTGTGGTTGAAGCAAATTGTGTTTTTGGATTTTGAACCGTGTATATGTGTCAGTTGTATTTTTTCGTCAAATTGATAAATATTTTATAGTAGTAGGATTGAAGAAGTATTACGCTCTATATTTGGAAGATCCATGTGTATCAAATTGTTAATTCTTCCTTCGGTTTCGTAAAAACATGACCAAATCGAGGGATACACCGATTTCTAAATAATATTCTCAGTCTTCCCTTTTACTTCAAGTTAATGCTATCTCCTGTTTTTATCATTGCTTTGTAACTTTCTGTTCATGCTTACTAATTTCGCTTCAGATTCATACAGTCTTCTTTTCATTCATTCTCTCTTTTCCCCGATACTCGTACGCCGCTTTTATTCGGGAAATCAATCACCACATTACACAAGCCTTTCTAGTATATATATTCTCCCGTGCATCCCTTACAAATTCGTAATTTTCCATGTTTATGGTTTTACGACAGCTTTTATCCCTTTACAAGTACTCTACTTATTTTCATTCCGTATGTTATTATTATGCTTTGAATCATTGTTTTCTAACTTTTTCACCATAGGCTACATTTTCATTCTTCTTCCTTATTATTTTCATATTAGATTTTGCACTTTCCACTCCCTATCCGTTTTCTGCTTACGTATACGTTGGAGATGAGCAGTGTTTTCTCCCTCTTCAGGTGATCAAGGTTGGTGCCAAACATGATGTTGGTGAGTTCGTGAAAACAATGGCAGATGACAGCTTCATTCCCTTGGGAAGTAAAACTGGCGTCGAAAAGGGATCAGTGGTCGAGGATAGATATTTGAATGAGACAAGTGATTCGCTGGCGAATATTCCAAGTGTGATGGTCTCACCCGAAGATCAGTTCGCACCCCATTTCCCTAGCTCTGAAAGGACTAGATTGTCTTCCATAGTAAAGCATAGCAAGGAAGATGCGACAGTCAGTGACAAAGGACTGTTCAACATTCGAGCAATATTCTTTCTGGTGCTTTGGTATTTTTTCAGTGGATGTACCCTTTTTCTGAACAAGTATATTCTATCTTTTATGCATGGGGACCCTGCAGTTTTGGGTAAGAATTTGATCATTTATTCGTTAGAGTAGGAATGTTATATCAGTGAACATTATTTTCTTATTATCTATTTTTTACATTTGGCTTATGTTGGATTACCACAGGAACATGTCAGATGCTTATGACAACCACTTGTGGTTTCATACAAATGTACATCCCTTGTGGTATGTACAAACCAATTAAAAGACTCAGTAGGCCTCCTGGGTTTTATAAGCACATGATCCTTGTAGGATGTACAAGGTTAGTATATAAATATATCATTATTGTAGTCAAAATAGTATGTTCGTTTAAATCTATAGGTATCAGAGATTTTGAAACGTATTTGTTTGCTGTTGGCTTCTATACTTGCAACATCCTATGGTTAATTAATAAATTTCGCTTTTTTTAGATTCACCACTGTTCTTCTGGGATTAGTGGCGTTGAACTACGTCGCCGTGAGCTTCACAGAAACCATCAAGAGTTCTGCACCCCTTTTCACAGTTCTGATTTCCCGTATTCTTCTCGGAGAACGCACAGGCCTCTATGTTAACCTCTCTTTGATACCCGTAATGAGTGGTTTAGCATTGTGCTCAGCGAACGAATTGAGCTTTGATACTAGAGGCTTCCTAGCTGCCATGGCCACAAACCTGACTGAATGGTAAGTCTGGAATCCTCGATGGTAGTTGCTCATACTCGTTGGACTGTGGTAGCAATACGCTATTGATCAAATTCCTATTCTTCGATATTCATGAATTCTACATCTCGTAAAGTAGGCTGTGAGTTCTACGCAGGAAAGGAAATTCCACCTTTCGCAACAATCAAACATTATCATTGTTGAAGCCCTCTCTGTTCCACCTGAAAAGTTGTCTTATCATGTAGGTATTTTCGGGAGAAACCTGCTTGCGGTCGCCCAAGCCTGACCTTTCATTTCCTATCTTTCAAGTTTTTATTGTAACCCTAAAGTACCTGTTATCCAACTCAAGCAGCTATTAAGTCGTACCGAAGTATGACTACTAAATTCTTCTCGGAGAGCGGCCTGGTCGCAGTCGGGCGCGTAATTTACCATTGCGAAGGCTTCTCAATTTTCCTATAAGACCGTACGGTATTCGAAGAATGGAAAATTGTCGTGAAAGTCCTAGCGGTCGATTGATGAGTAATAGCGGTGAGCTAAACTCGAATTGAAGGCCTCGGTATGCCGCCGCTCGTCCTTATTTACCGAAAGTGAAGAGGTAGATGGATGATGCGACCTAGTTTTCGAGTAGATCTCTTGTGACCGTGGCCAAGTCGATGGTCGCGTCGCCAAAGAGCCCAACACTTTCACAATTCTCGGATTATTTCGGCTTTGAATTTGCATGCGCGCGGCCTGGCGATTGTCTAAAAAAGGTTATCGATCCATAATAGTCGGTCGAGAAAAATTTGTTTATTCAGAAGAAAGAATTTCGCAAGATTATCCACGTGATCTTGTAAATGGGACGCACGTAGAGAAGAGCTCATGTTTTATGTATTGAGCCTTTTCTCCCGAAATTGTATTCTTATTCACTTCGCGCTTGCAAGTCATGTTTATTTTTTAGAGGCATTTTCATTCACGTGTAGTCATTTTACGTCTTCTTAATTTGCTTCGAATGAATCCCTGGAAATCTGGCATTCACTACCTTTTGCAATTCAAAAAGATTATAACTATTTTAGCTTCTTACAGCCTTGCATGAAATTCTCCCCGCTCCCTTGACAGTTCTCTAATCAAAATCCACTGTCACGACCTCTACTTTGTGGTAGCTCTTCATGATGTAAGAGGAAAAAATCTCTTATAAAAAACAATATAATAGAACACAATTTTACACGCTACCACAGGATTTGCGGTTACGTGTATAAGTGTTTTTATTCACCTTCAATTCTCTATTCTTTCTGGGGTTTCATTATCCTGATAAGTATTTTCCGCTGGGGTTTCTTTCACCTCAACCGTGGTTATCTTTTTCATCTCTCCGGTTTCCCAGCTTTATCAAAACTTCCGTCCAATGCTGATAGCGTTCACGTCACGATATAAAATACGTAAACATTTTGGTGACGCAATATGTTCCTCTAAGTTCCCAGAGGATCGCGATTTGAAGGCGTTGCATTAAAGTATATTTTTATCGATCTACGTAGTTATGAAAGCTCGTGTGTTCGATTTTCTTTCATTCTTTCCCGCTCTATACTCTAATACGCTTACTCGTACGGTGGTTCACATTTCCCTCTTGGTTAACTGACGTAAAATCTTTCTCAGATGCCTTAGGCAAGAACCATGTTCGTGCCCCATTAGTCGAATTTGCTGTTATTTTTATACTTCTCTCGCTTTTCGATTCGAAGACCGGATAAGTTATCCGTAGAGATAGAACGTTGTAATTATTTACAATAACGGTAAAGATAAAAGACACCAACGCAACAGTGCGTGACCTTGCAACGTCAATACAAGGAAATAAATTGGAGGGAAAACGACGGACGTGGCAAAGAATAATAGATTTTCACTTAAAAAAAATTAAATTTCAACTAATTTGTTTATGCTAGCCTTAGGAAGAAATACCTGAGGAGGTTTCCAATGAATGAAAAATAGAATGATCTCAACAAGATGAATTACTCCATTATTCAAAGCTTATGTAGCGTCTGTGATATAAAAATTCACCTAAAATAAAAAATGTCTATATTTGAAAGCCTCCAAAAATCTATGAGTAGTAAACATTTATTCCTATTGGTGCAGCACAATTCCTTTCTAGGGTAGACAAACATGGGAAAAGGAGGGAAATCTAATCAAAAACTTAGGCAACCTAAACAAATTTCAAATAAGAGTCCATCAGCGTAATTTAGAGAAAGCTGATTAGGAAATATCTCCTAAGAATCTTTTATCCTTGCTTTTCATTCAAGAGGTTGTTCACCTGCCTTCATTATCAGTATCATTGACCTGCTGGAAGGTATCATGGGACCTTCAGATTTCTCCTTTAACAGCTAGTTTATTTAATCTCTTGCCTGTTCCTTTATTTTGCCTAGCAATTTCATTTTCTTCACGGTGTGTACTTTCATCTATTATTGAAATGTAAGTTCTTTGGCCATACTTTGTGGAACGACATTAGAAATGATAAACTAACTTGGTAATTTCCACAATAAAAATTACTTAAAATTAATTTTATTGTGGAAATTACCAAGTTTGTTTATCATTTCATCTATTATGTTCCATGATATTCAAATTCCCTTCATGCCTTCTAAAATTACTGAATGAAATGTTTCAGTAAGAACTCAGATTTTTCATGGGATGCATTTTGGAATTTTTTTTTCTGATTATTTATTCAATATTTTTTCTCTTTCAGTTTGCAGAATGTATATTCAAAGATGCTAATTAGTGGAGATAATTTCAAATATACGTAAGTTTTATTCCTCGTGTGAATCGTGGGTTCCTTTTTTTCCTTAACTTTCACTTTGCATTCTTTAATAATTCATTTAAACTTATTAAATTAGAATAAAATAACGCGAATTAGCATTTTTTAATTGATGACGTTGAAAATAAATTATTACCCTATTGTCAAAAGTTATCTAAATTAAATCCTTAACTCTCTCGAAAATTATATTAAAAATTAAATAATAAAAATGCAAAGTATTTTAAATTATTATCTTATAATAGATTAATAGCAATTCAATTAAATCTCTTTAATTTTAATTAAATATTTGCTAATTGACAATGATTAAATTATTATTGATCACTTATTATTGAATTATAATAAACATTTTTCTTAGCTGCATTTCCTGTTCCCAGTTGATTTGATCAGTTGTTTTATCATCGGTTTTAATCCTTAGTCCAGCAGAGCTGCAATTTTACACAAGTATGGCATCAGTGGTTATACAAATCCCAGCTTCTTTACTCCTTGTTGATGTTGGGGGAGTATCTTCAGAAGGGTGGAAACAAGCAACTTCCAATCCAACTCTCCTCTCTGCATTGCTGCTTAACGGTGTATTCTTCCATTTCCAAAGTATCACTGCCTACGTCCTAATGGGTTACATTGGGCCAGTTACTCATAGGTGAGTCATTTTACTTTGAACATACTGCACACTTTTTTCACACAATTCAGATGCCTCTATACTCAAAATTAATGCAAAAATATCAGTGTTTGATTTAAAATTCCCGCCAGTCATGCAAATGGCCATATATTCACTGCCCCGGAAAAACTATCTCTATCTATTCCGGGAGGACTTACTTCACTATTGCAAATCTCGATGGATTGAATTTTTCATGGGATTTTCATTGTGATAAATGTTTTTTTACATGTATAAATATTAAAATGCATCTTATAGTCTGTAAAATGCGGTACTTTTTCAGCATATGTATAATTTTTCACTCAATGTAAACTGTTTGAATTGTAAAATATAAATCCTATTTTTGAAACCTGATAGGATTATGTTTAGCAGAAAGTCTCTGCAGACACCTTAATGCAAGTGTTTTAATTTTCCTATGTTGAGAATGTTATGAATCTTAAGTGATTTTGTGATTAATCTTTGTTGCATTTTTTCCTTATAGTGTTGCCAATACTGCAAAGAGAGCATTCCTAATTTGGTTGTCCGTAATCCTGTTTGACAATCCCGTAACCATGCTGAGTGGCCTTGGTACCTGTATAGTAATTGCTGGAGTTTTACTTTACAACAAGGCCCAGGAATATGACCAAAAAGTTCGTCTAGTCCATTTTGCCAAGACATCCAGTGAATTAAGATAATGACTAGAGGAAGGGTTGGCTGCCAATCCTATTTTGAAGAGTATCATTCAAGGTGAGGAACATTCTATGCTATACTATATACTGTACACTATACTGTCAGTAACTTGGTGCTATTGGCCCTTGTAAATAATGTTTGTATCATTATCAATATTTCATCTTATACAAGATTTATTATGATAATTCTTTAATCCAATTTGTTCAGAACTGTGCATTGATTTTTCAAGTAAGTTAATCTCCTCAAAATCCTAGAAATGGGTATTTTAGTCGAGTTTTCAATTCAGTTAGGGTTAATAATAATAATGAATTAATTTGGGCGAGATTGAGATGGAAAGTCTCCTCTTCCATCTAATGAGGTAAAGGCTTGTTCTTCTGTTTTAGTATTTCATGGGTTTTTAAATTGCAATAGCAACTTTGTACAAAGTTTCTGCCTTTTAATTTAAAGATTGTTCTTATGAATACATTTCTTTTTTAACTTCTCTTTTGATTGCCATTGTAATTTTACAGAATTTTAATGCCCACCTCCTGTATGTGTGATTAGTTAAAAGGAATATCTTCCCAAGTTTTTCTTATCTCTAATATAAATTTCCTCTAACTCCATCTCAATTTAATATCTTAGGTGCATATTTTATGGTATTTTTATTTCCATAATATCATATATTTTTACTTCAAAAGCTATTTTTATATTTTTTAATATTATTAAAGCATTTATAAGCCTTTGCATGTATTAAATTTGGTAATTGATATTAATTCGATTTCAACTAATCAAATGTTAGACTGTATAACCAAGATATTGTATTTGTTATCTCATTCCTAAATCAAACACTTTTATTTAACAGAGTCTGACTAACTGATTAAATAAGTTTATCATGTTTTTATTGAGTTTAAATGTTAATATTGAAATTTCTGATTGAATTCTGACCTAATTCTAAGTATGTATAGTATTTTTGTTATTCCATCATGGTGCTTTGCCATGTATTGTCTGACATTTCTATTCTCTGAAGTGAAATAATATAATCATGAGCTATTTCATACCAGCCTTATTCATTATATTTAATGAAAGAACCATATTTATAATAACTTGGTAGTTTCCACATTAAATATATGAATGGCTGGTTTCAAATTGCACAAGTCATCGTCAGGTTTCTAAATTTCCTGTGTAAACCACCAAGTTACTTTATTTCTTTCATTATGGTGTTCCACCAAGTCCAGTTAGACTAAATCAGTTATTTAATGAAACTTCTCTCTCTTTTATTTTCAGCTGAAGCATTTATGGTAATCAGAAGTTTGGTGCAGTGGCTAAGTTGTCTGTGATTGGATGAAGTTGTGAAGAACACTCTGGAAGAAGACCTATGTGATAATTGTATAGGGTGAATGTGAATGAAGCTCAGGGAAACCCTTTTATCTTTCGGATGAAGATACAAAAGGTGTTCGTTTTCCTATCATTTGTGCATGTGTGCAATTGTATGTTGGCCAACATACACTTGTATTGGTGGCCTGATTTCTTTCAGAAAATGGCCAGTTTGGCAGAGGAGTATGGATGAAGAAGCACATGTTACGTTTTTTGGGCACTGATATTTTCTTTATTGAGTTTGAATTCGTCAGGTTTGTGTTAGTTGTTATTAAATTACATTAAAACTGAGCTTATCACTGTTTAAGGGGCGAGAAAAATTATTTAAGTGTTTTCCATTTTTTAAGATTTTTGTGGATATTTTTATTGTCTTCACCACGATGCAATCCTATCAAATCAAATGAAACCTCACTATTATATTTTTGCATTTATTTTATCTTAATAATCATTGAATTCTCCTTTCCATATTTATACATTTTGACAAAATATGTAATTTTATTTAAATAAACACCATGTTTTTTAAACTTTAGTCTAGTGATTTTCAACTTTGGTAGAGTGATTGTTTGATTTTTATAAAGTACCTTAAAATATAAGGTATTGTTTAAAAGTGGAGAGCTTGCAACTTTTTCATTATTTCCTTCACTTCCCTTTTTCCTAGAAATTCAGAGATCATTCCTCTTTAACCCACTCAATGTGGATGCCTTGAATTCTAGGTGTCTGTGCAATATGTAAAATTTGCTCTAATAATCTTTATATATTTCTTCTAATTATCCATTTTTGGTGACCAGTGTTTTTCTCCAATATCATCAAAATGTATAAATGTCACATCATTTTATAGAGAAAGCTTCCAGCTAAAAATAGACCTACAAATGAAAAATGCACCATTTTGTAAAAAATTTGATTTAAAATATGAATTTACCCACACTCTTTCGTTACTGGATGTGTAGATATCGATATCTACCGATACAAATGAGGGTATATTGAAATGGTCACTGAGTTCCCTACCAAAATACATTTCAACAAACGGTCCAATCACTACAAAGAATACACTGACAATAAAACATACCTAAAAAACACACCTTCCAATATAAATCAATCACTTTTAATTTAATTTGTTTAGTTCTCCCACTCCAATCTTACTCTCCTCTGTGATCCAAACCGTACTTTTTCTAAGGTTATTTGTATTGTAAATGTATACACCTGTGGTCATTACCTCATTAAAAAAACATTTGTATAGCTTTCTTATTGTCAAAGTGCAGGCACCTCAGTGACCATTTGTGCCAAATTTTTGCACAGGGAAACTAGTTTAAATAATTTCCTTAACTTTACTTTAGTGAATGAGTTTATATCTATATCCTGAATTTAGAAGTTAGACTCTTCAAATGTGAGAATTCTTCTTCTCAAGGGTGGCCTAAAAGTTTCATAAGTGGCCTGCTCACTGAATAATGTTCCGTTGATGATTACTAACATAAATCCTATCCATTGTAAGGCAAATGAATTTGAAAAAAAAAGAATAATGGATCTAATATTTTAATTTCTTAGCAGCCACAAAATACTTACAAACACGATCATGGTTTTGATGCATAGGATCATCATCAGGCAATGCTGATGAAGATGCTATGCATAGAAATAATGAACTATGATAAATGATGCTATGCATCAAAACCATGGTTGTGCATGTATGTATTTTGTGGTTGTGTATAAATTAAAATATTAGATTATTATCTTTTTGGTTTTATAATGATCTTCCACCAAGTCCACCAACCATCAATGCCAACTGAATTAGTAGTAGTAGTAGTATTGTTAAAAGTGCTTCGACAGCTTAGGTCATTTCGCACATTGGCTCCCACCGGGATTCGAACCCGGGACCGCTTTCACCAAAGGCAAACGCGCTGTCCACATGACTATCCGGGAGCCCCGCCAACTGAATTACGTTATGAAGTTTGTCTAGCATTATCCAGCAATAATTATATTATTGCATTACTGATGCTGGTCCTCTTAATCTGCTGAAATGGCCCTAGTTTATCTTACAATGTTAACTTTTTTGTATGACGTATTCATACAGAGTTTTTAACAAGAGTTTGTAGGTAATGATAATTTATTCTGGGGTTTTTAAACTCAATCATAATATGCGGTTAAATTAAAAACCTATCCCCAGACGTAGAAAATTTCTTGGTATCCCAAATAAAATGTACAATGATAGCTTAATCTTTGCTTAGTAATACTTCTGAAAGATGTAGCTTTAATGAGAAAATGTACCCATTTATGCCCTATATCTGACACATCAACCCACCTCAACCCTTGACTGATTATATAAATATATAATGAACATATGAAGCCTTAATCTCAAGGCAGTCATGAATCAGCTTTCATAGTTTAGGCCTTCAAAATTTAGTCATAAAGAACTAATTCTGTTGGTATGTGTTCAACATAATATATTAAAAAACTATTCCTCAGAGATCATAATTCAATTCCTCATCAACTGCACATCTTGCTGAAAACTATTATCCTTAACTCTAAGAAAATTATTATTCATTACATAATAGACCGACTTCGTTTTAATTATTCATCTTGTTCAGTTGATGATTGTACATAAATCTAGTAGCATTGTTAAAAGTGCTTCCACAGCTTAGGTAATTTCGCATATTGGCTCCCACTGGGAATCGAACCTGGGACTGCTTTCACCAAAGGTAAATGTGATGTCCACATGACTATCAGGGAGCCTAAATCTACCATAATGAGAAGAAAAAGTCCAGGATGCTGATTTCGTTATGGTTTTATTGGATTAATTAGGCAGTAAATTTAAATAATACACTCTAAACTGGAGTACATTATAAGTTTGGCATGCTTGTGACCATGGTCATGCCATGGCCCATGCCACTAACCAAAATAATTTTCATTCTTACGGGTTGGAATAACCCAAGGGTGTTAATTTATACTGTAAGCAATGTTTATGGAATGTGATAAAAGGGTATTTGAATAATGTGAGCTAGTTTAAATTTTAAAGCTGCATATAGATGATGAAGCAGCTATAAAAAGTGTTATACCTAGGCACAAGACAATTTTACATTCCCTGACTAACATGTTTTACACTATTAAAGCAGCGGCTAATAATTTCCATTCTGGAAATTTATTGGCTCTCTAGTTTCCTCAATCCCTTCATTATGATAATATATGCTATTTAAAAATTTCCATGTAAATGCACCCCTAGGCTAGAGGGAAATTGTTCTGCGATTCAGAATCCCCATGTAATCAGCAGTGCATCAATGGACAAGAATGTTTATTTTCCAATGTATCTGACTCCTTAGAGTATGCAACCTTTGTTTAGGGCAATTACTATACAAGGAAATTCAAATGCAAACTGCTACTCAAGATTTACTAATACTTGATAATATTTGTCATCATTTACTGCTATCATTAGTACTTCCTTTTAGCATACTACTTTAGCCTACAGAAGAACTGGATATGAACAAGCTAACATATTCATTGTTTTATGGGAATAATATTTACAACAGCAATATATATGTATATAGATCATATATTACCGAGATAGTTCCCGTATTTTCTTAATAATCTTTTAAATATAATACATATGTAGTTTATGAATTGGTGCGTCTTGGGTATTTTATTCGTCAATTGTTTGGCTATTAGATAGGCGGAAAATTAGATCCGCTGAATTCTCTCAGCAATTATAGTTTAACGTTGATATTATCCGAAGCATCATAAGTTTATAATCGCAATAGTGTTTATAGAACATATCAGTGATTTCAAAATGTTTCCAAGAATTGTATCTGCACTAAAGTTTTCCGGGAATAAAAGTACGATCCTGTAACAAGGTAATCACAATTTCAGCAAATACTTATAATCGTAAGTTATGAAACTTCAATGCAGTATATTCTTTTCTTACATCGAATATTTTTTATAAGTGGCAATAAGTAGAAAGTTATATTATGTTTCCTATATATTAATTAAAGAACTATCAACCATAACGAGAGCAGAAATAGTATCCGAAATTGTATGTTTTGTATATTGTTTCAAGTACATTTATCTATTATTGCTATTTTATACGTATGTAGAAATTAATTTACTGAAATTGAATTTCTAATCCTAAGAACATACGATAAATAATGACGATTATCTATATAAATACACATTTCATCTTTCGAAACATTCGCCATGATTGAATCTTCCCGCCTTACTATATAACTAGATATATATCAAAATAACACAATAATTTGGTATTGTATATAACAATAAAGGTTGCTATTCGCTTTTAAATATAAAGAAGCTTCAAATGGTTACTTTATATCACACAATAAATGTATATATAAGGGAAAAATAGTAAAGAAAGCTTAGTCCTCGCGCCTGCCAAAACCCTCTTTGAGAGGGTATATATACCTCATCTCTACGACCCAATAGCGTACTCGCTTCGGCGGTACATATACTAAAATTGGAACGATACAGAGAAGATTAGCATGGCCCCTGCGCAAGGATGACACGCAAAATCGTGAAGCGTTCCACATTTTTTGCGTTTGCTTGGTTTGAATTAATTTTAAATGATCTCATAGATGTGTTGCTATTGAGTGTTATTTTCATTATTTGTGACTTCACGGAATTTTGCTTCTATTACATGGCGGATTTTTAACGTTTATAGTCGACTCAAGTATTTGTTCGTTATTTTCTCAGCTATATACGTACATACATTTCGTGGTATGAGGTGTAATTTCATAACAGTTAAACTTAGAACAGGATATTATTTGATCACAAACTCAAATCTTTCTCTAGAAATCATATTGGGGGATTTTTTTATTACCAATGCAGGTACTTAAAAGTACATATGAACAGAAAATTACTTTAGCTCAAACTTAATTTAGCCGCAAGTAATTTTCTTATAAGAAGATAAATATGATAGATTTTCGTTGAATATCCTTAATGACTGTTTTAAAGCCTCATAGACACAGTCTTTTTAGCCATTACGCGAATAATTTATTATATTTCTTGGCATTTAAAGTCTTTAAACGTATTTTTTTCACAAAGCAGATCCTTTTAAAAATTTTCACGCCTCAACGAAAATTATAATTGATCAGGATTAGAATGTAAATCAGTTTTTTAATTGGTGTTTACAAAGAAAAGAGAAAACTACTACATGGAATACGGAATACATTTTAAAATCCACTAAAGTTATACTTTCGACTCCTACGAACACAAGGTGACACAAGTTATTCTCATGTTATGGCATAATTACTCGTGTGACTACCAAATAATTGCATTGATATACATTCCTATTCAAATTTGTAATTTCCATATCATACGTCTTGGACTTAAACCGTAGAAGCTTAAGCCTATTTCCATGCCAAAAGAAGCATGAAATATTAGATTAATATGTTTAAGAGGGAAATGTGTTCTTCAGCTACCGATTTCTCCCTGTAAGGAAAAATTTTTACTTACTTATAGTTAACATATATTTATTTACTTTGTGGACAAAAATGTTTTCTTTAATAGTCTTATTTCGAAATTTATCGAATATTTCTTATTCTTCTCGATATTTACTCAGGCGACCGACAACGTTAAGGTTTATTGAATTTGTTGATTTTGAAAAAAAAATTTGATGGAATGTTTTTGCGATATCGAATCGGAAACTATATTCGATCATAAAAATCTTTATAATGTTTTCTTTTTTTTCGATTTTTTTACGAATATTAATTCTCTTTAGATATACCGCAGAAAAGCAACTTTTATTGGATTAATAAATAATCACACGGTCGTGGTTAAAATAAACTAGTCGTCGGTGTCTTCAAACATCTCGCCAGAATTCCCAGAGGGCTATAATCTGTTAGTTCTTTGCAGTAAAACCGAGAAAAACAAGGGTTTGTCCCAAAAACAAATCTAGGAAAACTTCGCTTCCAACCCAGGAGTTATTGATGTTTCGGTAAGGTTACTTGCCATATGTTTTTCTAAGTTCAGGGTTGTATTCTTTAATGCATTTGTTTAAGTCAAGGTGAAGGTTTCTATCGCTTTTCTCTTGTTCGAAGACTGATTCGTAGTAATCAATCTCATCCACGCGATGTCTTTGCCTTCTTGCGATCGAAAAAGTCACTGATCTGTGATTTATAATTTTATCAGATTTCATTATTCTCGGTAATTACTGAGTCGTCATTATTTCCAACCAACGTTAATTAATTCAGGAATAGCGTCGGATAACTGTTGTAGCAACCAAAATGTAATTGGAAGCAACCTAATCATTTACTGCATTAGCTTAAAAAAATACACAAAAAATCAAAGCGTTTTATCAAAGTTTTCGTGATGACAAACCGAAAAAATCACTCTTTGATAAAAATGATTTTCTATTTCAAATTCTTTCTTTTTAGTTTTTTCCCATTTACTACGAGAATTATTTCTAGTTATTTTTTACAAAATGGTGATGGTTTGCAACGAAACGAAAATTTACTTTATGAGTATTTCTTATGGAAGTTACTGACATCGATGGATAAATATACACGCGAAGATGATTAATATGACAGATGACACAATGCTTAATGATTTGGTATTTGTTTTGTTTGAGCAAAGTGAAGTAATTCTCATTTCCTTCAATTATATCGTCTTACAATCAGAGGTAGATAAAATCACAAATAACGGTTGATTATCACAAATAACGTACTGTTACGCAGCAGAATCAATGCTTAGACTTAGTACACGTGATTGGTAGGAGAAAGAGTAAACGATCCCGACAGCAAGTTAACAACAAAGGTAGCTTTACGGAACTACAATGACCTCTTTAAATGTTGAAATAGGAGTCGATTGATGAGTCAAATGTTTAGACAGCGTTAATTGTTGCCCCGGGGCTGCCACGCTTCTGAAAGCGGTAGCGGCACTTCAAATACTTCTAGTTTTCTAAACTCTATGGAAACTCTCAAGTTGTGAATGATGAATAGCCCAAGGTCAGGATGGAGGGTGCTGCCGAGGGTGGGGAAAAGACAGGGCGCCTCGACTTCCTCTGTCCAAGTTAAAAGCCATTCCTCCAAATCCTTCACCTGTTCCCACTTCTTCTTCGACTTCCACACAAGCGTTGTCGCTTCTGCAAGCCATCCCCCTGCTCTTCGTAAGTCTCCGACGCCGTTGTTTCAGGCAGCTTCTTCCTCCACGACGATTTCGGCTCTCTTTCGAAACACGTATACCTCTCACTTTTTTATGAAGTATAGAATCGTCTAGTGGGGAGTTGCTGATGTGCTGCGAGGAAGATTCTTGTAGACTGAGAAAGTTTTGGAGAAAATTTTATCAAACTTGTTCATATTGGTCAAAAAGTGATGGGAGAAGGATTGCTTGAATTTACGAATTGATGAATTTATGTGTGAATAACAGAATTTATTATATTTATGTTTCGTTAGCGGACTACCATCATCGGGCAATTTTAAATTTACTGCAAATCAGTATATATAAAAGAAACAAGGGAGTGTACGAAGTAATTCTTTTCCATTGTTATGGCCTTCCACGAAGTGACACCTTCGCATACCGGGTTTAATTGATGATAGAATTGAAGAAATAAGAGAAAGACATTGGAAAATGTGTAAGGTTCTTAATTGAAACATATTTTAATGGGTGACATATCAAAATAAGAAATCAATGAAAATTAAATGGGAATATTAAGGCACATGAGCAGAAAAAGTATGTTTATATTTTCATACCCAAGCACTAACAAAACACTTAATGTAATTTATTCTGTCCGGAAGATGGTTTTAGCCTCGTCCATTCCATGTGGTAACAATTGCTTTAGAGTTGCTATCAATAATATTTTTGTCACCACGACAACAGTTCCGCGGTGAGATTCAAGAGAAAGAACACTGTCGGATTTAAAATTGTGTGCCCCTAGACTTAGCGAATTTACTGCTGACTTCCTTTGAAACGTATTTTCATTGTCTTTACATCAAATTAAAGATCATATAATTTTTTCTTTACGGCTATTCTTCTATTTGTAAATATTGACCAAATTATTTACTGTGAAGGAACATCTAAACGAAGGTACTCCAAAATCAAATCGAAATTTTGGGCGAGGAGGCAATTTCGGTATGTCAATAACAAAAAAACATGTATTTCCGTTGAAATCTCGAAGTCGATTTTTTTCATGAAAACAATACTTTCTTTATACTACGTATATGGAGAAAGTAAAAATGGAGCGACGATTGGCGTTGCAATTTCTCGCAGTCGCTTCATTACTGCTTCTTCGAAATGAAAGTTAGAACATTTCCGAATATTCATTACTGTTGTTAATCGGTGTAATACTTTAGAATTGATCTAGTCCAATATTTTTCGTTTGAGATAATAATTTTTTACACCACCGTAATTAGAATACCATTAACTAACTTTTAAGTACTAATTCTATTCCTCCCGATATTTTAACTAACGGCTATAGCATTAGTTGCAAGTGACTTTATCGCTGGATCCAACGATCGCAAGATGCATTGTTACAATGGTCCTTACATTGTAATACTCGCGAGGGATATTGTTGTTGACTTCGTCTAGTAACGAGGGGGAAGTGATATTTTTTCTTACCGCCTGAGAGTGCCTAAGCCTAAGAGAATGCCAATTAGAAAAACGTTATGTAGTTTGGATAATTAAAAACATTAATATCGCCAATTTGAGTTACAATGAGGTTTTGACTCGTCTATTAAAACTGAAAATCTTCGACTTGCTATGTTGTAAATCTAATTTTAAGTATGTTGCAGTCAAAATATCTCAATAAAGTTTTCGTAGGAAATAGCTAATAAATTGGCCAACTTTTTAAAGTAGTCACCAACAAAAATTTTAGTTTGTCTTTTTTTTTAAATTGGCCTCAAAGATTTTGATCAAATTCATGACGTCACATTTTTTTTAATTCGAAGTTTAATTTTGACTTCTAAATGGAAGTTGCTGTGACAACAAATGTTTTTGCCTAGATTAAAACATTTATTCAGTTATTCTTGAGAAAAAACTCTTAATTATTTACCTTACATGACGAAAGATGTCATGAAAGTAACGTTTCTTTCGAGAAATACTGAAAAAACCTAACTCGAAAACGAATTTAAGGCGGACTCCCAAAGTGATGAGGAGATTCGGATAGCCCAGGAGGAGCACTGTGCTTCCGATTGTCGCTACTTTTCGGGACGCCCTGTAAATATTTACTTTCCAATGTCTTCAACCACCAGTAGAAATGCGTGGCGGTGTTTATTCAAAAAATACTTTTATGCACTTTTCTGTGAGAAGGAAATGATCAATAATAGTACTTATAAGAGGATCTTATTGAATGTTAAATCACGCCTTTACTTTAACGATAGTGTGGTGGAATTAACTTCAGATGACTCGAAACCTTTCCACAAGAAACTAATGCTAAGTTCCGATACCGATTATGATACCGATACCGATTACCTTTATATAAATTCTGAAAAAATAATAATTAATCGGTATTTAGCAACCTTTTAGCTGCTGTCTGGTCGTATTATTTGTGGAAATAAATGTCACCTCAAAGCAATTACTCCATCACTCGAAAATAATCTTAGGGGTATATGAGAGGAAAAAAAACTATTACTCACGTATTTTTCACTAGGAAATCGTCAACATGTGATAATACGAAGGACAAGTTTCCATGAGGTGACTGTTGCGTAATTATGTTTTTCATGAGTAATGAGATAGAAGAACTAGGTAAAAAAAGTTCATGGCCGTGTTTTGCATTCCATACCTCATTATCTTCACCTTGAACGTATTCCTCATCCTGTTTTTCTTACTTCCATGCGTCATCTACTCCTACCAAGGGCAAATACAGCCATTGAGGAGAAAGATTATATTTAAAAAAATAAGAGAACTTATGCTAAAGACGGTTATTGCGTATACGATAATTAACAAGAGTAAAAATGAAGGTTTACTTTGAGATGGATGCGGTGGAAACTTTAAATAGATCCTTCAATTAAATTCGACCCGAAAGAAGTTTCTGGAATAAAAATTTTACCTTTGAAGGTTAAGTTTTCTATGGTGTCAAAACTGATGCCAATATGTATGCAACTTATCTATATATACATGTTTGCATCCTTAAATATTAAGGTATTCTTGAATTATCAAAGTTACAATTTTTTCACATTTGATTTACTATAGTTAATATTGCAACAACAAACATATGTATTTAACACTGTAAGAACAATTGCATCCCAGCATCGTAATGGAATTTTATTTAAACAACTACATTAATACTCTACAATAGCAATTCAGCGTGTGGCAGGGGATGTAAACACCGAGCTATTCCAAGTTTCGGCTCTAATAACCAGACATGACTGGTACCGTACTACATCCACCTAGGACCCCTTCCCCTGGAGACGCCCTCACTCAGGACGGGGTCCTTGGTGGGTGGGGTCCCAGGGGTAGGGGTCAAGGGTGGGTGGGGTACCCAGGGTTGGGGTCCTGGGAGGGGGGTACCAGGGATAAGGGGTCCTGGGGTGGGAGATCCAAGGGGTAGGTGTCCTTGGTGGGTGGGGACTCCCACCCAGAAACCCTGGGAGACCCCATCCACCCTATACCCCTACCCCTGGGTACCACCCCACCTAGAACCCCTATCCCTGGGGGACCCCACCTATTCAGGACGCCTACCCCTGGGAACCCCATCCCCCTAGCCAGGGTACCCCATACCCTTGGGTCCCCACCCACCAAGGACACCTACCCCTTGGACCCCCCCGCCCAGGACCCCTTATCCCTGGTACCCCCCTCCCAGGACCCCAACCCCTGGGTACCCCACCCACCCTGGATCCCTAACCCTGGATACACCACCCACCCTGGACCCCTACCCTTGGGACCCAATTCACCAATGACCCTTACCCCTGGGAACCCCCGCCCAGTACCCTACACCTAGGACCCCCACCCAGGACCCCAACCCCTGGGTACCCCATTCGCCCTGGAACCCTAACCCTGGGGACCCCCTACCCAGAACCCCACCCTCCCAGAACCCCTACCCCTTGGAGACCTGACACTACCGTTACCCTTAACCCTAGGGACTCCACCCACCCAGGACCCCAATCCCAAGTCTTACCTTCCGGTGAAAACTGCATCCTCCCCTTTTGGCTGCTCTATATTTTCTTATGTGGTGCTGCCTATAAAGCAAGAGAAAATATAATCATTGGGACAGAGCGACGACATTTGAAAGTTTTATATTATATACTATATTTATTCATTCATTAGAAGATCGCGAACACTAGCGTATTTCAATACTTTTAATATAATATATAAACAATGGCCGAATTATATATATATGTAATGTTGGAAATAACTACGATAAAGTTTCGAAAAGCGAAAGTAAGGGAGAGGAATTTGAAAAATCAAGTAATTGAAAAGGAATATTTTACAATTATTTCATTAAATTTCATCTGAAATGCCTATATAAATCAATCAATCAATCAAAAAATCAATTGATATCGTTCGTTTCGAAAAATTAAATTTGTTTAAAACTACGAAGGAATCTTGTGGATTTATTAATTTGGTTGTCATTACACAATATCGGGCTAGAACACCTCAAGAGTTCTGAAAGTTCAAATTCAAGCGATGGGATCATTTCCTTCGAGCTGCTAACACCTGATCCCAACTGCCTGTCTACACGAAAACTTACAAACGGCGATTCAAATTCTTTCTAAGTCATAAAAATAAAAATGAAATATGTCTCCTTTCCTTACAAAGTGGAGACAAACAAACAATCTTTTCGGGAGCATAATGAGAGAAAAACCTCTACTACCCGTCTCACTAGTTAATATTTAGCACAAAGAAGCAAAACTCGTAATTATATTATTAAAATTCACTAACTTATTAAATTTTGCAACTACTAAATAAATTGACCAATAACTATCACCGTTGAATTTAGATTTAAAAAAATATTATAAAGCAAATGAATGAGGAACGAATCTATGAATCAAAAAATGCTTACTGCCATAATGTAAACACGATACGCTAACCAAGATTAACCGCTAAGCAGATACAGTATATCTCCTAGTAAAGCAATAACCTACGATTCGTTGAATTTTTTTTTTTGGAGGAGAAACATTTTCAATTACAACTGTCCACAAATCTTTGCAGGAGTAAGGGGATTTAATAAGTTTATGTTTCAAATCGAGATTTACGTTAAATTAACTGACCGTTATCGAAATTTATAACCGAGATATTCGAGAATGAGGATACGCGTAATATTTTCTTTTAAATAGTCGATATATATATTCATGATCGAACGGTAGTATCCTAAAGCATCAGGAAAGTGAACAACAAGATTACCGCACCAGCATGGCTTAATAAAGGTCGACCGTTATGAAATTTGGAACGTAATTATTTGAAAATCTATGAAACAATAAATACATTTGATTTATTTTAACGGGGAAATACATATTAAATCGATTAGTTGTACATCAAAGTACTGGTAAGAAGAGTTACGTTAATTTATTTACGAACCGAAGTGTATCACAACGAGCTTAAGGCATCTATATCCACCCAGGATTTATCAACTATAAATAATAGAATTTCAGAGCAAATAAGCCCATTAACATAAAGATAAAGCATTAAATTAAGCGTTACTTACGGTTGGTCTGCTTATTTGTCATTAACTTCCATCTGAAAAATTCCCAGTACGGTATCCTCTTCTGATCACCAATATTTCACTTTCACAGTTATTTTAGTCACTATCATTTCTAATATAGATGGTGTAGCATTTAAGTATTAAACTTAGAAAAACATCTTTTAACAATTTATTCAAAAATAAATTTACTTCAATTGCCGAAATTCTTCGTAAACACACGTCCATCGTCCACACGTTCTAATTCAAACTGACGATCGGAACCTCAACGGAATGTTTAATACGAAAATCCTACGATTTGATTGGCTCGCCAAACCAAGTTGGTTAAAATATAAACTCTTAAAATTGCACTATAAACTTAAATATATATTCAAGTACAAATTTACTTTCCTCAAATATATTAAAATATATATAAAATATTTAAGGTCAAGCTATCGTAATTTCAAATTGAAATAAAAAATTATAAAAAAACTCAGTGACATCCATTCTAAGGGTAGCCATCTTGGATTTTACTAACAATTATGGAAGGGAACTGATCGTTATTTATTTCAAAACAAAAATATTTATTTTTCTCTCCACTCTGGATAACTTCCAGTAACTTTCCGCTGTACATAAATCTGATAAAATTCCGTAAGTAAAACCGATAAATTGGTCAAGTTTCGCTTTTTAGTGTACTATAGTGCTTTAGTGTACTCCACTCTGGATAACTTCCAGTAACTTTCCGCTGTACATAAATCTGATAAAATTCCGTAAGTAAAACCGATAAATTGGTCAAGTTTCGCTTTTTAGTGTACTATCAGATTTCTTTTTGCGTACAATATGATAATAATAATTATCTAGATAATCTTAGATTACGTTTCAATGCACTTTTTAGTTGACGGTGAGTCTGATAATGGGAATTCTCCTTACTCCTAATAATAAGTAGCGAGATAGTGACTACATAAAGAAGTAAGTTTCGAATGCATTATAGGAATGAAAATTTAAGTAGACAAACTGTTCCTAAGGTGAATGTTCAAAATAATCATCAAAAAAGTTAGCATTAATTATACTGCAATTTTTACGAACTCGCTCTCTATAAATTAAATTTGCAAAACATTTGCTTTGAACATATATGTAATGTATCATGATAGAGGCCATCAAAGATTCAATCGCTACGGAGAGAAACTATCCTACATAATTAAAGTATGGAAATTTGTTATATCTATTCTGTTAGAACAATTAAAAATGAGTTCGTTGAAACCCTTAGTCGTTCTTTATATATCGTCAATCACATCATAGTGCCAAAACTCTCTGAGAGAATACAGCAACATTTACTACTTTTCAAAGTCCTTTATAGGTAAATATAATTAGCTAATCCTCACGATTTCGTATCTCAAACAGCACAACGCTAAACTCTAATCTCTAAACGGTTATTCAGTACAGAAATATGTATTTAATCAATTAATACAAACATCAATAGTTACCTAATATTTTTTATTTTATCTAGCACACTTAAGTGACCGAGCATTCACCTTCGAGGCCAATCGTTAACGCCTATAAATTTAATATATTAATCTTGAAATAAATTGATTTTGTACGTTCCACAGTATATATATATATATATATATATATATAATACCTACGACCGGTTTGGTTAAAGTATTAACATCATCTGGCAACAAAAGAAACATGGAAGCTACAAAGTTTATTTATTTCAAGATAGTTATATCACCTTTCTACGAAGTGAAGATTGAGCATATTAATTTTAATATATTCACATTATAAATGTTATAATCAAATGTATTTAAAACATATGAATTTAACATTCGAACTGTGGCATCCTTTTTATAGTTAGGGCTCGATTACTTTCGAAACTAACTCACATATTACTAAAGTATTTCCTTCTGTCTATTTTTCACTGAAAAAAATCATTGCCAAATTTAATTCTGTATATCGCTTTTGTCGAGATTGTTGGTATAAAAGAATAAAATAAATTCATCATATGCTTTGACAGCCTACATGCTGCCTATCGGCTTATTGGAGAAGTTGTAAACACCTAACGATCGATTTTTCGGTACCACGCTAAAATATCTTGAAATGTTAGGATTAAATTTGGATTACCGAGAATGAATGTTGATATTTTTATGCGTAATCCATATTAATAGTTCAATGATGTTCGCAGATTCTTTCTTATTGTCTCCTTTCCCTTTGTTAAATCACTCAAAATTAATCATTGCCTTTCCCAACCTCGTAAAACGCAGGTACCAAAAGGAAAATTCTGCATATTTTAAAAGCATTATTTACTTACTCGGCTGTAGATTAATCCTATTCCTAGGAAAAATATCGTTTACTTCTTCTGGCAAATAGAAATAGCCAATCTTAAGAGAACAGTTGGTCACCATTGATCACAATGTAGAGCTCGAATTCACAGATTCCACGAAGTTCACTTTCCTCATGGAAACTGTTATATTGGACATAGCAGTAAATCACACTCACTTGTCACAAGTCACTGAAACCAAGTAGTACGAACTGAAATTTCTCGATGAACTAATGTATTCAGTATGTACTCTGTACTCGGTGTATTGATTGCCTGTACCTTTCAATTCCAAGTGCACTTCTCCACAACACTCAATACATGTGGCACCAAGATGTTAATATCTAGGTTAACACAATACTTTGTTGATTTGTTGGAAATTGGGTTCCTTTATTCCACGCTCGTGATGCACTAACTGTAATTTCCTTAGCAGAACTAAGCTGAGTTGACTTGACAGACGGCCTGACGTATGAAAGTCAGCTGATATGGTCATCCCTCTGAGGTGACTCTTCTTAACTTACTATCTTTCGCAACGCTCACGGAAATAAAATAAACCAAAATTTCGATGCCTCTTGCGCATTTCGTAAAATTTAGCGGGAGTTTGAGAATGCTACGTAGAGCAATGAATCTGTAAGTTTCGAAGTTTCTTTTGACTTGCCATTTGGGCGGAATGAAGTGCTATTTAATATACATAATGGAACAGTGGAGCCCAAACTATGCTATCTTTGGTCCACGAAAATATTCGTGGTCTCAATCATTAGTAATCTTAAGTCAATAGGAACATTCTTAATTACCCTTAAGGATGGCATATCTCTCACTTATTTCAAGTCAAAATATTTATTACTCATCCTCATAGATATTTATACTCTGCGAGTCTGCGTTTGGCAGGGGGTGTGAACCCATATTCCTTGCTCTAATTACCCTTTTAGTTTGCTGGTATCGCGCATACAATAATGAGTTCTTGAATATGCCTGTCTTAAAATCTATTACTCTTATTTTACGCTCATTTTCGGATCGGCCGAAGTATCAGGGGGGCGCATAATACCGCTCACGTTTTCCGCCAACGTACTTTCATTAAATTTATCAAGCACTCACAACGTATCCTCTAATATCACTGCGCCTCCTTTCTTTCAAAGATTCCCAACATGAGTCAGAGCATTTTCGAAACGCTTGCTTTTTATCGCAGCGTTTTTCCACAAACCTCAAGTTCAAACGTAAGCACTTTCTCGAGTTGACGAGTAAACGTCTCCCCCGTCGAACCCCACATACATGCCGCATATTCCAGTTGGGGTCTTACCAAGGCGAAATAACATCGCTCCACCACCTTCATATCGCATTTTACAATTAATAATGCGATTATTAAATGGGAAATATTTTAAACTTAGATGTTTTGAAATATTATAAAAATGTATTGAAAGGGGTTTGGGATATTGTTGTTAAGATATTGTTGTTAAGATATTTTTAAATGAGTAGTATGTTTGTTGTTTAAAACGTGACCTTATCCTGTTGGATCAAATAATGTTGTAATTTAGGAATTTTGAATGTAATAATATAAGTGTAAAAGGGTTTGTCAATTAATGATCGTTGGATATTATTTAGAATGTAATGATTTCTGGTTATTATGTCAGAAGAAATGTAATAAATGATGTAATGAGGCACAGTTTGGCATGGAATTGCATTGACGTTGCCACCGGATCGTTGTCCCATTTCAACGTATGTATGTAATAAAAATAATAATTAATATACCTAAGCGAATTTTATCAAGCGCATTGCTGTATCTTCCTGGCGGACTTGTCATCTCTTCTCGAAAAAATAACTGAAGCATTCAAATAATTTAGCTTCGGAATCGGTTTTATTTAGTCAAGATCAAATAAACAGAAAATCATACAATTACTTCTACGATTACTTTGAGGTATTTAAATTAAGTGTCTTCACAATCAGGTTTATCAAGTCAAGAGCAAATAAAATAGAGAATATTAAACCTGAGATTATTTCGTTTTAATTCGTTTTCCCTCGTTCAATTTAGGATTTAAATTATTTCGATGTAGGTAGTAAGTCACCCATTTGCGGTCTGCTGGTTTCTTACACGGCCAAATCATGCATGTTGCCTTCGCATGAAAAAAGTTACTCCACCGCTGGTGTAGCATAACTCCGTAGCAAAGAACGCGTTTGCAACTCATTGGCGGTAATTTTCAGAGCCTTTTGGTAAAAAGGAGTCCAATCGAACTAAAATTACCCGTGTATCTGAAAGCATTCCCTGGCTTCCGAAGCCGACGATCCCCATTTGGACTCACGGGGAGGTATTTATACACCTCTCGAATACCTGTGCACCGGGGCTCTGTCATCCGAAATGGGAGGGATAGGTGAGACGGTCTTTTGAAGGTAATAAATATTCAATTAGAATAACAATTATACGTTGGTGGTTGGGAAATAAATCTAACCGGTTAATGGAATCCTTGGATAACCTGTCGAGTAAGTCAATTCGAATCGATTGTGCCATACTTTGCGGAGTGGAAATCCATATCAATAGGATGGTAAAAATAAAAGCACAAATACTCTTTTCCACACGTGTGTTTGAAACACGACCATCGTGATCGACCATCACACACTACAATTAGGTCGGAATTCATGATTATAATTTTTATATTCTAACTATATGTAATTATTAAAACAATAAATGATTACCTAGTAAGTAGTTACTGGTCTAGTAAAAGCAATCGAGTGATTTTAATTTTCTAATATACAATTCAGTAACATAATACAGGGAAGGGTTTCCTGTGTTTTCATTCACAAAGTTTATGTCACAGACATCTGCATTTTGATCGGAATTAGAACAATATTTAACATCTAAAATGATAAATACAGACATCGTGAACAATTATCTATCTACTTAAAATAATCGCGTTTTGTCAACTTCCGGATATTAAATTACGTAACGTGTATCAATTTTGCGTAAATGCTTCTTTTGATTCATCATCGATCATTGGGTGTATAAAGGCGGAAGAATTTCCACGAAAATAAAATTTAGATCCTTCGGAAGATACGTTTGAAAATCCGAGATTTCGTCGAGCGGGAACCTTGTTTATCGACTTTTTCAACCGTTGTCATAACAAATAACCCGCAACTCCCAAACAGCCCGCGATACCAACGAATAAGACCGGATTTACAAAACGGCGAAAAAAGTCCTTTAAAACGGAAGTCAGTTTCGGCTTTCTCACTCGCTCCTCCACCGCACTTATTCATTGGCTTGTTATTAAAACAGAAGAGTCGCGAAGAAGCAAAACAACGGGGGAAAGGCGTCCCAAACACTGTCAGCCTCCTCTCCGCTGCTGCCCTCTCCCGGACCAAACTTCAAACAAACGCGCCGATGAAGCGGCCGGGTTTTATAAGCATCCTATTTCCTTTTCAGCAGCTTATAAAAGGGATACTGCGAATGAGGCCTCGAGCCCGAAGTTTGATTCAAACCCTTGTGCCAAAATGTTTTTGTTTGCGTTGCGCGAGCTCTGATTCCTACCGATAAACAACGAGACTTGGATTGCGTTGGCGAGAGCCATTGTTGAGGATACATTGGCCGCGATTGAGTGTCTGCAATTCAATGCCTAAGCTGAGGAGAAGCCAAGTTTCGTCACGCCGATCTAACTCCTATAGAGGGTCAGTTTGTTCGAATGCAATTACATTAAAATGCTAGCTACACTTTCTATTACGACTAAGGTTTATATTCTCAACTATTTAACTATGCATATACTCGTATTTTTCAAACGAAATTGGGACTATAAAGTAACTGAGAGTAGAAAAAGTTTACAGAAGAAAACAACTTTGTAGGTTTTCTCCATCTTGGATTTAACCCTTGCCATTTACAAAAACACGTAACAGCAATAATATAGCCAATGATATGTACAGATGTTTTAACAAGTAATGTAGAAATAGGGAATGGTTTTGTAGAGCAAATAAGAAACCTATATTGATTCTGATCATATAAACAAAATTGTCACAAAAAAAATCCACAAATAGAAAAGGGATGAGCAAAACCTGCAAAGTATGTAAGTACGATAAATCAAAACATAAATAATTATGAAAATTTCATATGGTATTTACTTAAAAGATAAGCAGAACAAAAGTGATAGGTTTGTTACTATAAGTAGTGAGTAAATACTGAAAAGTAATGAGTTTTGCCGAATAAAAGAAAACTAAGAGGGAAGTTGGAGGAACACTAGAACAGGTAGATAAATTTCCTTACTTGGGTAGAGTTCTTTCTTGGGACGGAAGGTGCAAAGATGACATTCGAGAAAGATAGCTTTGGTTAAGGAAGATTTCATGAAGTGAAGGGGTTTGATGACTAGAGGTTTCGAGAAAGGAATCAGAAAATGATTGGTAAAATCCTTGGTGTGGACTGAGGAACATTATGGGTGTGAAACATGGACCTTAAGAAATAAGCATCATCTTCTAGTCATTCTTCTTGAAGATGATGCTGAAGCATTGAAACATATCGCGTGCCTAATATTAAAAGGGTAATTTACTTAGGCTTAATTTAAAAACGGAAACAGTAGGAAAAGTTGATCCTGTTTTTTTTTAATTGCAGTAATTTATTTTGAAGGATTAATTTTTATCGATTAGTCACTGAGGAACTTAGCCTGGTTGGTAGATCACCCTCTTGTTACTCCTGAATACAATTACCCAAGAAATTCTCTCCGTGAATTACCTTTGCTATAATACTTCACTAATAATTCTCATCATGAATCACTTTGAAAGATATTTTATCATAGTTGGAAATATATCCTAACATGACCTACTTCTTTAGAGCAGATGCAACAAGCGGTAGTATGGGAGAGTTATGATTAGATGAGATGATTCATTGGAAGATATATAAAGTAAACGACCCCCCCTTTAACAGATATTCCAATTTATTTTTTGAAGATGTCGCCAGATGCTACATGAAAATACTTAAAAATCACTACTCTAAAAAACTATCACTCAGCTGTAGTTAAAGAATTGAATCACTTAAATTCGCCTCCTTAAATTGAGAATTAGTTCAAAAATTACTAAAATATGCTTATAATATAAACATTAATTCTTTTATCAACTGATTTTTAACGCTATTTTATTTTAAAGTAAGTCAAACAGATAAATTTAATAATAATAAAGCGTCTTTTTTTAGGGCGAGACGGTGTCTATGAGAATCTTGTAGTAGTAGTAGTAGTATTGTTAAAAGTGCTTCGACAGCTTGGGTCATTTCGCTCATTAGCTCCCACCGGGATTCGAACCCGGGGCCGCTTTCACCAAACGCAAACGCGCTGTCCTCACGACTATCCGGGAGCCGAGTATCTTGTAGTATGCCCCTTTTTACATCTAACCCTTTAAGAATAAGCAAAGGAGGTTTAATGTAAAAAACACCCATCATAGATCGCTAGAAATCGGCAAACAGGAAAAAAGATCGCTAAAAGAAGGAGTAAGTCGCTAAATACAGCAGTAAATCGCTAATTTGATATCTATGCCATTCGTAGACTTTTCTATACAAACAATCCACTTAATATATAACGTGGAGCTAAACTTAAAAATAAACCTGGAATGTTTATTCAATTGTTTAAAGTGGTATTTAAACCTAAAGGTGATTTACTAAGACTGTAGCTTCTTTAAAACGTTTAAAATTGTCCAATCGCCCTTCCACTGTAAGTTGCTGAACCTTTTCATAGATTCGAGTCAGACTTTTTTATGACTTTTCTTCCTGGGTATTTCTCACATAAGATGATCAATGGCCTTAGTGGGATGCTCATATTCGACGACTGTCTTTCTAGTTGACGTGGTCCTGAGGATTCTGAGTCGAGAGCTTAAAGGCGCGGTTGCATTTCCGGAAGACCGTCTTTGAATGATGTGACAGGTGTTCGAAATTCACGATTCAGCCAGAGGAGAGCGAGGTATACAGTGTCGGCATTTCGAATTTTCATTCACTGTCACTTTATTCCTGCGCCTTATTCTAATTATAATCTCTTTGCCATCCATTGTTTATACATATACAACCGCTATTATTTAAAATAGATTCATAAATTTATTTCAGCCTTGTAGTAGTAAATGCTGCAATATTCTGATTAATGGGATATTTTTCACTTGTCGTTTGGAACAGGACAGATAAGAATATATCTTCCATCTACTTTCGTCAGAATTTAGTTTATGGCTAAACAGCTACTGGGTTTAAAGGTTGTTGAATAGTGGAACTAATTCAGGTTTCTCTTCAATTGACAGGGTAAGTGTTACTCGTAGAGTCATTGTGATTCACTTACGTGAACATTACGTGAAAGTTAACAGGATAGATTAAGAAAGGATGTTAGCGTTAATACATCTCTTACCATATGCCGCTATGGGCTCCCGGTGTCTCTTATTCTTCTTCACTACAAGTATTAGGCATTATCTGCCTACTACTTAATGAGTTAACTTCTATCATCGGTGTTATATGCCTGTTACGATACCCATCTCTTCTTTGGAATCTTCCTACACTTTTTTTTCCTGTGTAGTAAGACCTAGGGCTCGCGGCGTGGATATCTAAATCTAAAAGTCAATGGACGCCATATTTTTCTTTATTCTGTACGAACAAATTTTAAAAACTCCTTAAAGATGAAGACCCTGAGATTTGTTTTCAGTACGAATTAAAAAAATCTAAAAGTCTGCTCGATGTGTATTAATAATTATAATAAATAATAAATGGACTTTATTCGGGCGAGATTGAGACTAGACTTACAGTTGGTATATTAAGTTATTAAATTTGATTGGTAAACCCTGGGTCTACTTTTTGGTTGACGTTTATTCTTATTTTGAAAAAAAAAATAGGAATTAAGTTTTCCCAAAAGATTACTAAGAAATCAGATCCAGAGTATGTACCTGTATAAATTAATCAAAGAATTTTTAAGTAAAACAGGGTTTTAAAAAACAACAAAGCAACTTTTACTATCCACATACATAAAGAACTTGATCGAACCCTATGATAAATTGAGCCCTTTGTCGCCGCTTCCTAATACAAAGTTAGTTTCGTTCGACGTGGTTAATCTCTTCAGAAGTAGCCCTTGACGAATCATTGAAATTAACTGAAGAACTGTTACTGTATACCAATATGGACCCTGTACTTTGTTAGTGTTAGTGTAGTTAAGTGTTTTAAAAAACCTTGTTTAATAAAACAAGGTTTATGAAAACCTTGTTTTATTGAAAAATTCTTCTATTATGTCGGAATTCCAAAAAATTACGGCCTCCTCCGTGAATTTCATATAAATTAAATTATGATTACTGTATTGCCATATGTATCGTCCAAACTTCTAGAAATCTCTAAACTCGTCAGAATATGGTGCTGTCACTCACACCTCATTCCTTCTTTGGGCTATTTAGTTCATGACGGAATTTTGGTGCTCAAACCGACCTTTGGGTTCGATACTTCATAGATAGGTGATTTCTTTCGTAGGTTGCGCGCAATCCTGGCTTCGGATGCATTCGATATGAATCGCTTGAGTGGGTTAGATTACACGCCAATCTCTCTGTTCCGACGTCGGTGGAGGAATATGAGTTTGCCCTTTGGCGAATTCCAATTATACTTCCTTTCCGCGTAATCCAATATGCTCTCGTTAATCTCGCCGATATCCGATTGAACCTGGAATCACTTCTGCCTTACGGCGTACATCTTATATTTCATTTCCTGCAATACTTGATGGAGAAATGTGTGGCCCATCGGAGGCCCGAGGCCGTTAGGTAAAGCTGTGTATTTTTCGCTTAATTTGATATATTTTTTCTTGTTAGAAAAGAGCAATGAAGTTTTTTACGATAAACATTTTTTGGGAATTTTCATTCAAACGGTTGCTTTTTCCTAAAATTTCCTAATAATGCATTTCGTCTAAAACTAAACATTTGCTATTGCTAGGTAAAGCATTACTATACGCTGGCATGAGAATATATAACATTAAGTGAACATTATGTCGGTAGCAGGAAAGTACTGACATTTTTTATGTTATACGCGTATTAGATGAAGGACAGATGAAATGTACCTATCAATCTCTGGTTTACTTTAGCCTCAGGACGGGTTTCATCATTGAATGAATTTCACTTTGCTCGTGAATTCAATAGTACGAGTCTTATTGGTGCTATTTTATTTTCTGAGCCGAAAGGAAAAATGAAACCTAAAATATATTTAGAACTCTGGGAGATGAAAAACGATGTCGTGACTCTTAAACCACTCATTTTATGCAAGCTGATTAACGTATAACTGAATATATTTCAAATGAAGGATTTTTGCTGAAACGACGAATGGATGTTTAAAAACTAACTCTAAAATGAGGCTCTGATAGATTTAAATAGCTATAGCCAACCCTTTGGAAGGTAAATTAAAATTCGTATATTGTCGTTTTCTCTGAAAAGCTCAACGATAAATTTCTCCTATGTATCAGAGTTATCCCGTAATACCACTTTTTTCACGGAAACGACCTTTTTTTAAAATCAGTAAGCAATCACATGCTGCATTTATCCTTCCCATATCTGGGTTCCCAACCTGCTTCAGAAGGAATTATCGTTACGGTTCATCACAGCGATCAACAGCTAATCGCGCCGCCTTGCGGTGGACCATACCGAGACCAGCAATTAAGGACACATCTGCAGATTTCAATGTATAGTACACCGTATGTGTATCTTTAGATTTAGATAAATACCCCGCAAGCCACCAGTGATATACGGCAAGGGATGTAGTAACACAAACTTCCTTATCTAATCTACATACATACCTAAATAACTATCTAACTACATGCATACCTATATAACTATCTGTTTTTGCAATCATTTCCTTCTAACGCATACCATATATGAATTTGTTATTATTACGAAGTAAACTTTTGTAATTTGGTTTCCAGTTAAGGTCGCACAAAACATTAGGTAGAAAAGTTGGTGTTACTACACCCCCAACCATACACCTTGTCGAGACTCGCGGAGTATATATCTAAACTGTACGCAAAAATAATAATAATAACAAAAGGTCATTAATTAGGGCTAGATTGAGACTATAAAGCCTCTTCCTACACATGACCCTTCGTCATATGAATGCAAAAAAGGGATAGCTAGAAAAAAAGTACAAATAAGAAATTTACTTTGTTGTTTTAAAAATCAGTAGTCATTCAATGTAAGTACTAAATATCAAAATCACCTCAAGATAAAGAGAACTCCAATCGCATAATTAAGGGAAGCAATATCAACGTGGATGGTCATTTTGGCTTCTTTTTAAATTTTTTAAAATTTATTAATTTCATTTTTTTCGTGTAAACAACCAATATATTAATCGCCTATTCTAAAAAAGACTCGAATCGTGTTAGGTAACCAATGGTCTTCATAAAAGAATCAGGAAAATATTGGTAAAATTCTTGGTGTGGAATGTTTTGCTTTATGGGTGCGAAACGTGGACATTAAGAAAGGAGGAAGTCAAACGTTTGGAGACCTTCGAAATGAGGGTTTTGTATGGAATGGAAAAAGTAAGTTGGGTTGATAAGAAAACAAACGCGGAGGAGTTAGAGATGGTTGGGGAGGAGAGGGCTTTAATTGAAGTGATTAAGCATCGGCAAGGGAAATGGGAGGATCAAATATAGAGAAAGGAGAGGCTGCTAAAGAAAGTAATCGAGGGTAGAATTCAACAGAAAAACAGAGCGGAAGACAGAGACGAAATATGTTCGATGACATAAAGGATGGGGTCAGCTATAAGGAAACAAAGTAGAAGAGGTCGAATAGGGATTTTTGAATGCACATGAACCTATCGAAAGGCAGAGCACACATGTACAAGTGAGGTAACGTCGCTGTTTCATCCTTTCATTGCACCTTACGACAAAATAAGCTTTACATCAGAGAATATCAGCTGCTGATTAGATCTAGAATACACTGTATCAACACGAGCATCGATCTGCCACAAAAACCCCCGCAAAAAGTAACTAAACGGATCTTTCGGGAAGGGGGGGACTCCCGAAGAAAAAAACCCTTCTTCAAAGCGCGTCTGCGCACATTTTTTCGATTACCACGATGGCGTCTTTTCTCTGAAGATCGATCTCGGTCCCGCAATCCTTCCCTCTTTGCCCCCAGACCACGCCCCCTCCAATAGCCTCCCGCCAATGTGGCTCCCCCCTTTTGTAGCGCCCGCCAGCCAATCAGGACCCGCCATCTCCGGGCCCCCCTCCTCCGCTCGCGTGCCGCTGTTTGCCCGTACCGCCGCGTGGGGGTGCTGTCTCAGGCCCTCCGGATCTTTTCCCCGCCAGCCATTCCCTCTCTCTCGCTCATCAAACGCGTTCCGCCTTATCTATCCTCGAGTTTTTGAGGTCCCAACAAGTGCTTCGATAAACTCTTTCGCTCCGGACCTCTTAATGTGGGAATAATTTCCGGGGCGCGCGCCGTTGGTGTTTTTTTCCCGTTCCTCTCGCTGGATGTGTATACACGGATGAACGAGGGAAGCTGTGCAGCCATGGTGTCCCATCATCTGCCCGGTCTGGTGAGTTGACACGGTCCGAGATTGTGTATCCTACGGTGTGCCCGTCGCTAGCAGTGTCGGAGGTGTTCATCGAAGTGCCTGTTGTTGTACACAACTTGTTGAAAATGCGTGTGATCAATCAAATTATAATACGTTCGATATGGTTAAGAAACGATTACAGTATTGTTGCTCTACTGAGATAGATTTGCGTAATAATTGCCGACTACATAATTGTTGAAATGTTCGTCGCTAGGGAAAGAATCAACAGTATAGACAGCCTGTTTATTTTACGCCTGGAATACAGCAATTCAGGTTAAACAGATACTTTTGTTGGACTAACGTGTGATCAATCAAATGTTCTTCGCTCGAGTAGAATATCTGATTGATATAGTTCTTTCATTGATATACTCGATTTATGTCCCGTGCTTCGGAGGTGATTGTCTCCGACGAAAAGTTTGATTTTGTACTCAAATTGCTGTACCAGCGTGTGGTGAATCAAATATTCTTCGCTCGAGATGGCTTAGATAACAAATAGCTTATTTTTGTTCTACTAAGGTAGGGTTATGTAATGCTTACCGATGTCGTGATTGTTGAGATGTTTGTCGTTAGGGAAGGAGTCAACAATATAGACAGGCTGTTTATTTTATGCCAGGAAGGTATTCCAGTTACAGAGCTACTTTTACTGGACTAGCGTGTGCTCCGTGAAATATTCTTCGCTCGAGATGGCTTGGATAACGAGTAGCGTATAGTTGTTCCCCTAAGGCAGAACTGCGTAAACATTACTGTAATTGTTGATATATTTGTCTCAAAGGAAATAATCAACATTATAGACAGCTTGTTTATTTTACGGTACGAAGGTAGCTGTTCCGGTTACGGAATTACTTTGGCAACTAGCGAGTATTATGCAGGTGTATAATGTATTACCTTTGATCTCGAGTGTGTATACAAAACACTGCCCAGGACAAAGAGTATTAGTGAAGCTAGTAATCCCCTCAGTAAATAAACTGATCCTACGTTTCGTTTCGACCGGTACCGTCCGGAGTTGGGGTATAGTTGCGGGCAATCGGTCTTCATATCCCGATTGAGTTTAGAACTCCGATGGAGCAAACGTTGGGAGTTACAGTGATTTGAGATAGGGACTTAGTTACTTAGTTCACTAAGGTTGTGGCTCACTTAAGTATCAAATTCGCCAAAAAGGATTTTATGAGAACATCCCCGTTTCGCTACGGTAAATATCTCTTCAGAATTTACCTCATCTCGATTTGTTGCAATCAAGGTCTTATGATTTCATTTAAAAGATATAACATAATAAATTTAAAAACATAAGCTTATTCGACGATTTTACGAATAATAGCTTTGTTAGGTACAGAACACATGGATCCTTACAGCGACATTTGCTTTATTATCTTTGATTTATGATTTCATCCCATTATCGGATTCGTGAAGTTTTCTCTCATTAACATTTAAGGATAAAAACGTAATAATTGCTCTCGTAATGATAGCCTTCACATTTAAAAAATAGACAGGATTTAGGTAACCTCCATGAGAACATCCTACGTATAATAAAATAAGAAACTTATTTGTAATCATTTAGATCCGAATAAAACTCTGTATCGCTTGTTGTAGTGACTTATGGAGCTCCCCATTCAATGATTTACATTTCTGAGAGTCGAGGGGATCATGATGTTGGAAGATTATTTTGCTGTAGGTAAATTTATTTCACCGAATAAGTTACTTACGTTCAGTTACCGCTGGAGGAATTTAGTGAAGGAGATGAACTCTGATACATCCTTAGGTATGCAATTGGTATTTATTTGTATTGATTTTATGCTTGTGAATCTTAAATTTCACGAATTGTATCGTTCTCCAGTCAGTTTTTCGGTCTACCTATCATAAAAGTCTAAGAATCTTATATATCACAAATTATGTGATTCTCCTAGTTACAATAGTCATGGATATCATTGACAATACGCTAAATGATCTAAACATATGTTCATACTTTGCTACCGTTCTCGTATGCTTGTGTTAAGGATGTAATACTTTGTAATAATACTTTGCTAATTGATCAAATTATTTCTTTTCCTTATTATTATTATTATTGCGTATTGTTTGTAGGGAGTATTTGTTCCAGAAACAATTCGACGTAACGTCTCTCCATTGTTATTGTTTTATGTGTATGTAAGGTCCACGCAAGCCACATTTCGGCGTGTGGCAGGGGGTGCAAGCACCTTGACTTTATTTTCTTAATCGATTGCTTTCGCGTATCGTTCGCGGAAAAAATTAATTCTGGAAGCGAATCGTTCTAGCTCGTATTTCCCTGATCTTTCTCGCAGTATCAGAACGGCCTATATAACAGGGAGGTTGCATTATATTGATTACATCTGAGGATTGAACGTAATTTCTCTGAATTTAGTTCATTGACAAAAGAAGCAAATTGACAAGGAATGGATTTATTTATACTAATACCACAGAATACCCTTCTGTGGTATTAGTATAAATAAATCCATTCCTTGTCAATTTGCTTCTTTTGTCATGGAATACCACCAAGTTAAGCCTCATTTAGTTGAATTCAGTTCATTGAGTTTATTGTAGTGTTTGTTTATTGTAACATTACATAGATCTCGCCTTTCGTGAATATACGATAGCCTCGATTTATTTAACAACCGTACCTAGCTTTTAGTGCCCTAGCAACCTAGTTTTCCCTAATGGAAATCCATAGGATTTTAGTTAGACTTTTTCGCAACAGTTTTAACAACTTACACACCGCCTTACCTTTTAGAATTCACGGATACGGAAAACTTTCATCCGCAGGGCCCTGCATCCTCACCGCAAATACAAGATGTAGTCTAATTTTGTAGAAATAGTGGAAAGATATGGGTGATGTCAGCAGTTTAACATCTGAAAAAATCTGACAAGAAAGAGTTTTATACTGCTATAACGGTCTATCGGCTGATGACTTGAAAAATTTCGACATCTTGGGATTAATTTGATAAACTGGATTTCTGTGAAAAATTTGCGTAAAAACAAAGTTAGGGAATACCAATAGCAGGTGTAAAAGTCAGCCTTTGATAACAAGGCTCTGTAATTCTTGAACACCGGAAAAGTTTGTTTACTCCTCCTAATATAAATGTCGTACATTTTAAACTGTCGATTATTCAGGGCGATGATAAGGTGATGAATGAAGTTACTCAAGTTATGAGATTTCAGTCATCATTCTGGACATGCGATGAAGTAACAGATTACAATTGAGCGTAGGTAGTAATATAGCATTAGGTAACGATTCAGACGCCCCGAATGTTGAAATACTAGTCGAAATGGAGTAATTCATATTTGGTCATGTCTAGTGAAATCTGGTGGAAAGTAAAAATTAAGAAAGGAGACAAAGAACAATTGACATAAAGGAAAAGATATGTATACTTCTTTTCAGTGCATTTTTTATGAGAGGAAGTCTTTTTATTTTTCCTTCAGCCGACTACAAATTATACTTTAACGAGCAGCTAACGTTAATTGAAGTATTATCTCTGAAATTAACGCAGATAGAAAACAAATCATCACGGTATCAATAATCAAATTATTATCATGATTTCCAATATGTATGTATATCGAAGAATTCAAGTGGTCGAATTTCGCAAGAATTTTACATATCCGTATTTATGACATCTTTGCAAAATATACTGTAGATTATTTTGTTAGGAAAAGGTTTTTCTACGATTTTATATTTTTTAACAAAAGTCTTACCAAATTTTTCAGACAAAATAATTTCATATTTTCGTCACCTCATCTTCGAGAGTTACAATCAATGTATTTTAGAATTGGATGCTGGAACATCTTTGCAGGGATTATTACATGAAATAATAATCTACTGATAGGCACAATTATTTTGATAATTAATCGAATAATTTCGCATTCTTGGGTTTCGTTAGCCACCACGATCACATTAAAAAGTTCAATCTTCGATAATATGATTTACATTTCATGCACTACTACCTATTACGTTTATATTATTTGTTTATGATCTTTTATTTACTTTAAAGGAGCCGAAGCTACTTCTTAAAATTTACTCCCTTGTATTGCGAAATTAGAGTTAAATCACTCATATATTTGTGACTTATATAAAACTAGGAAGGTAGTGATTTATTTTTAGATGGGTTAGAGAAATAATTTTTAAGCACGGAATCAGTTTATCATTTTTTTATTCTGTAAATTACATTTGTCCTGTGAATGAAGGTAAGCAATCCGAAGGTGGTAATTTTACCGAAAGCGCTGAACATATTAATTATTCGTGGTTGCATTAAATACTTTCTTGGTTTACAAGTTATACTCTATTTGTTTTCTTAGCAATATATAATTCTCATTTCTCCTAATTTTTTGTTTCAGACGAACCACTTTCACGTGAAAATATGTGAATGATTTAATTTATAAAGTAATTTTTATTAAATACTTCCTAAACAATATAAATAAACGTAACAATATGAATAAATAGCAGTATAATAAAGCATTAAATTAACAATGTAAATAGATACGAAAATAGCTGTGATAATGAATATAATTTTCAGATATCGTACGATGATTTTCCTTCTGAAATAGCCGTTCCTTGTTATGTCACCTGATTGTTTTTTTTTTCAATTTATCATTACGTCCCGTGCAACCTTTCCGAGATTTTTCGCGGCTCATTGTTTTATTTCTCGAGTCCAGACGGATTCTTTCGAGTTATCTTCTTTCACTTCCCTATCTTCCCGAAAGATAAGACATCTGTGAGGTGACTTTCGGCGATGTACTTTTTTGGTCAAATCGCATCAAAATCATCGATAAGAGATTAGTGCCAGCCCAATTTAATTCTGTTTGAGACAGGGATGGACAAAGTACGACTATTAGGACATACTCGGCCTGTTTTATGAGAAACCTAATCAACACCCTCTATTTTTTTCCGCATTTGGAGGCAATGGAAATTTCCGTGGACTTTTTCGTAACAGAGCAGGGATTGGTTACCTATGAATCATACGCTGTAAATTTTTGATCCTCGTTAGTTGGATGGGAAAATTAGTAGTACTCACAGTGAGCGAAATCCAATAAGAATAAATGAAAATTATGGCTAAAGACTTCGGTTATCTAAAGAGAAATACCGTGCTCGAAAAACCGACTTGTCGGTATTTTAAAAATCTTCCGATGAAAAATATTTCCCTCTTTCCTAAAGGCCAAATCGCAACGTGAAAAATTAATCAAAAATAAATAAAGATATATAAACCTTTTATTATGAAATTCTCTTAAATAATATTGGAAACTAATTATTCAGGAACGAAATCTGCGATAAAGCCAAATTTTTTAATTATATCATTATATATATATTTATATTTTATATATATTTATATTATATATATATTATATTTTTATAATTATACGTAGGTGGTCTGAAAAGTTTCCGACATTTCGTCATTTCTCGACATGTTTTCTTAAGATATCTGAAAATTTTCTGAAGATTTCTGAAAAATCTGGGGTCTGAAACTTTTCAGATCACCCTCGTATGTATAATATTATGTTTTGGTCTACAAGGTAAACTGTATTTCTTACATTTTTCTCATACGTTCTTTAATTATTGTTATTTGTTATTATTTATCTATACATTACTATTTGACTGGCTGCATTATTACAATTCTATTTTACATTGATGAATTTCCGAACTAGACACTGATATATGGTCTGTAATAGCCATAACATGGTTATTGTTATTACAGACCATAAATTAAGTCTGTTCACAACAATACGAAGTAACAATACATTTATTTCCTTGCAATAACGCTACAATATTACAATGCAATTACTTAGAGGCGCCAACAATACAATATTATAATACAATTATCTCCAAGATACAACAATACAATATTGTTAAACAACTGGCTCCTAGCTACAATATTCCTCTACTACAATATAATTATCACCAAACTACAACAATTCAATTAGTAATAAACAGCTGTCTCCTAGATACAACAGTACACTATTTCAATACAGTTATTTCCCTTAAAAATTATACGTTCTCACGTGAAGCTAAGATGCCCCCAACAATGTGAGCAAATAAACCTTTATTCTTTACTTTGCATCCTTTATTTATCATACAAGGTTGTTCAGGTTTGTTTTCAGTCTTATTCTGTTGATTTCGAATATACCATGTCAAATATTCCTCTCGTATGTAATTATAATGTAAGCTGTGATCCATTTCAAATATTTGAAATTGATTTATTTCGTTAATTTTTATGGCGAAAATTAGAAGACGATTATGCAAATTGCTTATCCAAGGGTAAATTAACTCCTTATGAGGCATAAAGAATTCGCCTGGTTTAGATCCTACCGACCGAGCCATTGTGCGATATTGCGTGGCATAAGCAAGTTGCGCACCGTTAAAAAGGAATGCTAGTTTGGCTGTCGAAATCGATGGCATAATTCATGAAACCGCTGCGTGTAATTTCTTTCTCAACGCTTGTCGTAATTTAAATGTTTCGATTCGGATTTCCAATTGGGCGAACTTACGCTGGATTGGCTTGGCCTCGATTCGATGTAATTCCTTATCTACGACTGATAATAGTTTGAATCTATTAGTGTGACAATGTAACGTAGAAGAGTGCAGCTTAGATTTTACAATTATTTATCCACCCGACGATCCGCCGTCTGGCAGTATCCGGTGTATGGCAGAGGGTGTAGTAACATCAACATCTTTACTTAATCAACGTTATTGGATTCTCTCGTAGATCGCGGAAAGAAAGACCAGAAGTAATTATCTGTGTTTGCGATCTCTTCCTTGTAGCTTTTATCGGATGCTTCTCGGAAAGCGCGTTCTTTCTTTACTGAAACTAAAATTTCATTTACTCTGCATAAAATTCGTGCTGTAATACTGTTTTCTTTTCTTCTTGATTATTTGTCTCTGTCTTTCGGATTTGTTTCAATACCTCAGTAATCCTCAGATATCATTGCACAGGCTATCTTAATTTTAGTTGCTTGATAGTAAAATAAAACTCAACTTTTTACATTTAATTGCCTTATTTTTACGGAATTACGTGTACTGTGAGGATTTACCGATACCCAGGGCCGGATTAAGAATGCGGGGGCTCCAGGGCCGATTAATGCGTGGGGGCCCTTTTGCGGTCACAAATTAATTACATTATACAATAAGATTATGTCTTCAACTCATTTTATTTATTTATTATCACAATTTTAACTTAGTCATCTAATACAGGGTAGAAGTCAGTCAGCCAGCATTTCGAATCACTTTCACGAAAATTTTGTCAACTTAAATCCTTAAAAAACCTATTTGTTCGCATTTTTTGTGGGGGCCCCCAAAATGTGGGGGTCGCGGCCCCGTCGGCCCTGCCCTTAATCCTGCCCTGCCGATACCGTTGGAAATGTTGATGAAAGTTAAAGAAATGATCCGTTGTTATTTAGTGTGTTGCCATTTGTAATCCAAAATCAAAGCTAGCCTGGGTCAAGTTTACCCAAAGAAATATCCTAGAGCTGTTGAAATCCCTAAGCAACATCCTATAACTGATAAATTTTGGTTGTCGGTAAAGCAAAAATATTCAAAGTGCTATAAATTTAATTCCTTATGCAAGTAGTTTACCTCGTTGAAAACTTTACACACGATTACAAAAGTTGATTTTTCTTAACTTTGTATTCGAGATTAAAACATTTCTTTTCCACGAATAATAATAATAGCAATAGAGTTTATTGTTTAGTGGCTAGCCACCTAAAACAAAATTGAATTGGACAGTTTAACATGCATCGCAGTGAGCGAATATAATAATATAATGTAAATAGATGCAAAACCAAAATTAAATACAATTTTTTCAAACATAGAGTTTTTGGATCAATTAAAAAGTTATTAAACAAACGTAAACATACTAAACATACATATGCAGTTCATACATATGCATTTAGCTTCCATTACATAATTTTTATACAATATTTTGAATGTGTTTACATTTTTGCTTGCTTTTATTGGAAGTGGCAAAGAATTCATTAATTTTATCGCTGAGGCTAACAATAAATTCTCATATAAAAAAAATATTGACGGTTAAAGGCGCAAGGATACCTAAATTATCTTCCCTGGAAGCGTCAGACTCCTGATCCTATCCATGAGTTCAATAGAACTCAAATCGCTGTATATCTTGATAAAATTGTTCAGTAATATTAAATACCTGAGGTTTCCAAAATTTAATTGCTTATGGATACCATGAATAGCTTCTTCTTTGAGGTTCATTTCAAATATTCGTGAATTTTTTTCTTGATCTTCCATTTGCCGTGTGAACGTTTGCCACTTCCCGACGGCAGGGCATTTCGATTCCCTGAATTCGACGCAGATCGCGTCGAGACCTTCCCAGCGATTCCTCAGGGACTCCTTGGGGCGCACCCTCGCCCGTATCTCCTCATCTCCGCTGCTCTTGGAACACTTCTCCTCATGACTCACTGATGTTTTAAGCACCGTGGCCAAGTATGGAGAAGATATCCAAAATATTTACTGTTTTCTTAGTTTATTTACTAGCAACCGTGTCGTTAAGGATGACCGTAACGGTTTTTAGGTCAATTCACCCTTAAACCGAGATAAAGTTATACCTGTCTTATAATAAAATGGTTGTATGCTAATTTATAATTAGTGTAATTCTTTATTATTATTGTACTTCTTTTTTTAGTACTCCTATTTTACCTCGTTTATTTAGATTCATGATAAAAATTCACTTTAATTTATAGAAAACACTTATTTTTACCTTGTTTGATATTATGAGAGTTCAATAGCCAAAACTAGTTGTCACTGAATGGGGAATATTGAGACAAATCAATTAATCGAAGGCTTGAGCTCAATAATTGTGTATTTAGTATAATGAATCACGTAAGAAATCCTGATTACAGCTATCTGCAGCAGTAATTAGTTAAGGGATTTATCAGGAACGCACATTCAACAAAAATCGACACATTTGTCGAAAGTTTCGCGATTTCGAATATAATATTTGACTAAAAAGGGAAAATCTCATTTCAATTTTCTTTCTCTTGTGCAAATGAAAGGAAAAACTAAGGTAGCGTTAACGGCTCATGGAAGTTACCGACATTGTGTAAGTAAATTCATTATTCATTAATTACGTACATTTCATTGATCATGGACATAGTTATTACAAAATTATTATCAAAACTTTGCTACGGTCAAATTGCTCCGCTTTACAATAAGTTCATCATTTAAATTTACGATTTTTACATAAGAACAAGGTAAATTAAGTGAAGGAGAAATTATTTCAAAATTTTCAATAGTAATAATCTCGACTATTTGAACAATGGGATCTCTAGTCGAAAATCTCACAATATTTACATGTTTAAGTGTGAGTGGGAATATTTTATAGTCTGAAAATATTACTACAAATCGAAAAATTTGACGTTTTACATAAATATAACGAAACGAATTGGGACTTTTTTTCACGGTTTTCGTAGAATGTTGATATTGCTCTGATACAGTTATCACTTTAATTTTTAATTTAATAAATACCTAATTTAATGTTTGATATCAGTGTATACATGTATTTAATGTAGATGTATTCATCTTAATTATGGTAAACGTCAATTGCATCTGCTATAACAAAAATGCTGCAAAGTTTTCGGCAAATTGAAACATTGAAATTAAATCTTAGGGCTACTTAACATGTAAAGTTCTCTGCCAGCGGGTTCTAAAGTCAAAGCATCAAATAGAATGGGAGTCTTCCACAGTGCTAAACTGGTGTCTCTTTTATAACTCAAGTCAAAACAATGCAGATATTCTTTATTTTACGGCCCAACGTTTTATCTCGCCTTTGAAGAGTAGTTATGATCCACCACCATGTTTACGAGCAGCATAAAAATACATACATGTATGAGTGTTCTACTTTATTATTCCTTAGTAGAGCGTCTGTTAACATTTTAAATGTCGCTTTGAGGTAAAATAGGCTGTGGAATCCTTTGTTGCAGTTCTCGCGTTTTCTAGTCTAAAACTACATTTCAGGAAAAAATAAGAACGAAAATAATGAATTTATTTTTTGAGTAAAAGTTTGAATTGATTTAAGGTAAGCATATATGGCCGGCTGAGAAAGCTAATGATTTGAGTAATTCCAAAAATTTTGCCAGTCATTGTTTTCAAATTTTTGACAAGCGCTGATAGAATCAGATCATCATCATCTGCATTGGGCATTTTAATGCGACGTCGGATGCAGGCCTCCGTAAGTGCATCTAATTTTACTTGTTCTGTTATTCTCGTTGCAACGTTATTCCAATATATTTGATGATATCTCGTTTCCATCTGTCTTTTGTTCTTCTTGATTTTTTCACTTCCTTTGATGTTCAGTTGAGAACTGTTGATATCATAAGATAGCCGTTTCTTTTCGTCGCACGGCCAGCTCAAATCCATTCCAATGATATGACTTTATCTATGAAGCCTTTTGCTCCAGTTATCATCCTCACCTAGGTGTTGCGTTTTCTGTATCTTATTGATTCCAAGCATGCATCGCTCCTTGTTTATTTATACTAATTGAGATCGCTGGGTTGTCACTGCAGCCAACCAGTGTTACATTATATATTTATCAGCCAAGTTTAACTTCTGTATATTACATATGTGCAAAATTACATTTATTCGCTGGATACCTACTTTCATGTTACCATATCCTGACGAATGGATTATTCATCATTTATAATTTGGTATAGGATTGAGAAAAATGTATCTTTCATTTAATTTTGTCCCAGACTTGATCGTGGCTATAAGACATGAAAGCAACTGAGGTATCAGTGGATAAGTAATTGCACTATCAAGGTCTCTCCTTACGGAATGCCAAGAAAAGTATTACATGTAGAGTAATTGTGCTTCAATAAGGTGGACATGATCCTCTTTTAGCAATCTGACTTGGTGAGGAAAGCAGGGGCAAAGTACCTCACTCCTCATCCTGCTTAATAATCTTCATTTCCCTCTACTAGTACTTGGTAGGTATTGTTAGAGAAATTAGGTATCATCCGGCCTTCAGGATGAATGCATATAGACGCCAAATATTGCAAAGCTATTCTTAAATTCAGAAATGACATAAACTTGTATAATTTTCGATAATAACAGCTAAAAATTATTTCCCGAAGTACATTTTTTGCCTTATTTTCGAGGTGTATTCTCCGATGCTAAAGAGATCTCTTCACCGGCGTTTCCTGCCGATTCTCTCGCGGCCGAGAAGCCCGCGTTTCCACGGCTCTTGAGACATCTCATCGGCGATCGTTTTAGCCGCTTGCTAACACAAAGGGCAGAATTTGCAAAACAGTTTTGTTTGTCTCCGGACTTATTCCCTAAAGGCGCTTACACCACCTGACCAAAATAAGTTTTGCGCGATTCCGAATATTTCGAAAGTTACCGAGAAGTGCCGCTACACTTTCACCCCAGAACTTCGGTTCGCCTTTTTGAATTCTTCCGGCGAATTTCGGAGATAAAGGTGCCATTCTCGACGCTTTCGCATTGCTTATACAATATAAAAGCTCCTGTAATTTACATCGTTGGTCTGCAAACTTCTCGTTCACGATGCACACTTACGAAGTGGGTAAAGAGATCGCGGCGCACTAATTTTTCGCTGGTAATTTCGATATAATAAATTGGATGAACTTAAAGTTCAAACTTAAATTTTAATGTATTGATTTAAATAAAAACAAAAATTATGCAAAATGATGAATTTATTTCTAAATTTATTAAATTTATCAAATTAGTATATCTACTCAAAGATGATGACGTTGAATTTTTGTTTACAAAAACTCTTTGAAAGCCGTATTATTTTGAATTTTAAGAGTTAATTATTACATATTTAAAATAAAATTTTCTAATTTATTAATTATATTATTTTTATGGTTTATTTATTTTAATTTTGTTGAAGTTAAGGGTCGGTGACCGTCACTTTAGGGGTGTCTTTATACCAAATTGTGTTGTTTTTCTAATGTAATTTATAAAGAGCAGAGGAATAGATTTCATTGGATTAATATCAATTTCCAATACGTAATTTACTTTATGTCTTCCAAGGTATTAGTCCGAAGGAAAATTGAATTCTCAACCCCTCCACCTTTAGTTAAAAATTTCATTTTAGTTATTATTTTTTCACATGAAGCAGAGTTGTCAATGTCTATAGTCTAAATGTAAAGAAAGGTAAAATGAAATTAATTAAGACAATAACGAAAAAAATAATTAGAAATATTGAGAAAGGCTTAGGGGATTTACATGGCGTATTCCCTTAGGAATGAATGCCCCTAGTAAAGATGGTATAGTGAAGTATGGACATCAAACGAGTTGATATGTTAGGAACGCGAAAGGCAAAGAGAGAAGTTAGAAGGATGAGATGGCTTGATTCGGTTGATAAGGTTGGGGCTAGGTGGTGAGATAACAAGCTTTCTGACCCAGAATGCAATGAGTGGATTAAATCCGCGGAAACTTAGCTAAAATACCCTGTGATACTTTTCATAGCATCCAAGTAGAAGTGAACTAAAGAATCATCGTCATCTTTAGCTCCTCAGTTATGCGATATCTCAACTATGAATAAGACTTAGACAAAATTTAATAAAAGTTGCATTCATAAAGAACAAAACAGGATCAACTTTCCAAAAGGAAACTAATTCCTGTTTTGTTCTTTCGCCATGGATTGCCTCAAAGTAACTCATCATTCGGTTGATTTTATTATGTTGCATATTTCACTTTTCCTGTATCTTTAGAGGAATGAAAACTCTTCTATTCATCATGGTATGATAGCAATAAGCGAATGTGTTCACAGATGCGTGTCAGTGGTCATTATTGCTTGAGTATGCATGAATTGTATTTTGGTTGTACGAGGATGATCGTTGGGTTTCGCAGTTGTTTCACGCCCCATTTATGTGTGGGTTTTCCCTAATATTGCCCACTCACCTCATTTTCTCCCCAGAACCTTTCTAACTGATGATGAAGGGGTAAAAAAATCAACCTGCTTCGGGGTGATGATTTCACAGATTATTGAAATCGTGTTTGCTTGGACTTTTATCTGCTCATCTCTGCTCGTCTACCCCGACAATATAGACTGATAGTGCAAAGTGGAAACAAATACACTTGGATTATATCATTACAATTATAACTAAACCGCTGTCCACCTGGGGGACGTCTCATAAGTACGTTGTATTGATACAATAAATCCATTGTATTACATCGCTAATACACACACTACCGAGATGGTATTTAAGCACATAAATGACTTATAAAATTATTAATATTAGTATAAAAATTACATTAACCAATAATCCTTCAATTATGACGGTATTTGATTTAAATTTTATGTTAATATAAAATATATTTAATATATCTTTGCAATATGGTCAGAGGAGCAGGAGGCAACGGTCAAAGGCTATTTGGAGATGGTCCAGCGTACAGCAGCCCAATTTGTTAACGGGGATTTCAGGTTCGACAGCAGCGTTACGGCAATGTTAGTGTCCCTCGGTTGGAATTCGCTCCAGTTGAGAAGATCTGACTACCGACAGAAACTTTTCGAAAAGTTCATACGTGCAGTGTTTATAAACGAAGTAAATGAAATATTAGTGCCAGTAAAGAACGAACGCGATCTCCGAGAGGCATCGACAAAACGTTATAATAATAATAAATGGCCTTTATTCGGGCGAGATTGAGACTAGAAAGTCTCTTCTTACACCTACCCCATCGTCATATGCGAAACAGAAAGAAAGAGATAGTTTGCAAAAGTAAACGAAGAAAAGTGATGTGTGGATTGAAAAAACCTAAGCTGAGGGCTCAGGAAAAAATTTCCACAGCAAAACACTCACAAGAAGGGGAGTGTGAAAAACCTGCGAAACCTACAGATAGAAAACTATATTTTTGATGAAGGAGAAAGAAAAGGGTTATGATAGACAGGCAGTGAAAATATAAAAATTGTACAAAAAGAAAGGGGAAAAAACATAACAAACAACTGCAAACTGCATAATAAACAAACTGCACTACAAACAATCAGATAAAATAAATCAACTTCACTAAACTGTCATTAATTATAGATGAATTAAAATAAACGTTGAACAATGGGAGATAAATCTCAAATAGGGAAGTATAGGGAAATAATCGCAAAAACAGTTAATTACTTTTGGCCGTTTTTTCCCCCGGCAATTAAAGATGCAGAAAGGGTTGATTTAGTAATGGTGGTTATTATTATTACACCCCCTGCCATAGGCCTCTGGCGGCTTGCAGTGTATATATCTAAATCTAAAGGGGGACAAAATAATAATGACATCTGTCTGGAATTCGCCCAAAGATGGGAGGTAAACCTCTCCAAAAACCTCCCATAGACTGTTCTTAAATAGAGAAAAAAATATTAGCAGAGCGTGGTTTCGATCCACGGACCTCTGGGTTATGGGCCCAGCACGCTTCCACTGCGCCACTCTGCTATTGATGCCAAACACCGTGTATGCATCTCATGCGTACCAATTGAATCTTTTCTCATCTCTTTTTTCGTGATAAGGAAACATATATCTGTTATTTGAAAAATCCAGTCGATTTAGAAAGAATGGCAGTAAGTTTTTCTTGTAATTAGTTTGTCGCAATTTTAGATGGAATTTCTTCTTCTTAAAATGGATTACCATCTACGTCCCATTGATTCTATTTGTGCTTAAGTTTACTGTGTATTTTTATTTTAGAATGCATGAGCTTTTAATGAAAATTTGATACTGTCACTAAGGGGCGAGTTGTTTATAACCACACATTATCGTTAATTTTATCAAAAATACTGCAATTTCGAATCAAACATTATATTATATGACTAAAATTAGAATCTTCATCCTATTTCCCTTTCTTTGGTAATCGTACTGATTTCGTAAGTTCATTAAATCTAATATGATTTAGTAAAAAATAGCCAACAAAAGATGAATGTGTACTTTACATGCATTTTTATGGAGACCTTTCTGAAGGACCTGGAATCAAACGTTACAGATATGAAGCCCTCACAGCCATACAGAAAGTAATTCCGTATAGCAGAGTTATTTTTTTCCGTGTAGAAAAGTAAAAGTTTGCGAAATTTGTTCGGAATAGGTGGAATAGTTTACCGTGAAAGGTGAGGCCTAACTAATGCAAAGTAACATCGCTCGCGGACTTTTTCTTCGCTCTTAACAGTTCTCTCAACTAAGACGTGTTTCTTAAGTGCTCTTCCACTGGTATTACGGATGTGGGTACGGAATGTTAAGTTATTCGTGAGGGTTATTCCAAGATATTTCTGCGTTTCTGTTGATAGTTTCACTCGGAAGCTGTATGAAAGAAATATCATTAGAAATGGATATTCTTTCGATGAAGTTAACTACTGAACATTTTTCTACATTAATCTATAATTGCCAATCATCGCACCATTTCACGAAAATTGCATATTTAAGTAAGCACAGATGATTTTTTCGAAAAGCTTCGGTTATTAAACTGATTTTACCTTAAGCAAAACCTGAGAGATTTGTTCATAACTGAAACACCATTGTGCCTCAATTCTTCTCTAGAACCGAGTAAATTTTTCGAATATGAGTCATATTCGGATCATCACCTGTATTCCTCTTGCCATGTTGTTGAACGATAATCTTCACCGTATCTTGATCTGTGATAGTTCTATCTTCTCCTACTCAAAGCTTTCTGTAGCTAATGCTGGAAAGGATCATCTCAATTCATGCCTTAGCTACTAAAAACATGGGAAAAAAATTTAAAAAAAACATTTTAAAAGATATAAATAAATTACTTGCTAAATAAGTTTGCGTAAGTCACATTAAAATACAGCAAGGAATAATACCTTTAAAAAATTTACAGAAAAAACGCAGAATGCATAGTTAATTCGGCGTGTAAAACAGTTGTAGAATGATAAGATGTTCTGGCGTAACTTTGTGGGTCACCGTTTAAATTAAAAACAACAAAACTTCTTTATATATTTTATTTAGATTTATTGGAACGACCGGTTTCAATATTTACCATCATCTTCTCTTATTGTTTTTATTTACGTTAAATAATCACTTTTTAGAATTATTGCAAATGAATGGTAGTTAAATTGGCATATTAAACAGAGTCATAGAAGATCAGTTATAAAGTTAAGAATTATTGCAAATGGTTATGTGGTGTTGATCGTCATAACACATTTGATTGAGTATTTTTCCGTGTGCGTGAAATTATATATTATATTTAGTACCAGCCCATTGAGGAGAACATGGATATAGTGTTCCCATAAGAAATCGGATGTCCATCCCATCTCATGTTTATGGGCAGTAGCTAATATCGCACGTACATGTCTCTGAGTCACCGCTTTCCTATTTCTTTCAGCGACCCTGTCTATTTCAGTCTTCAGCGGAAATGAGAAACATTCACGTCTTATGGAATCTATTTCCGCTCTACTTTGATAAACGTATCCTTAGGATCACTTAACTCTCGGAAAGTACGAGTATCTCAAAAAGTGCGTGATCATATGGAATCTCATTAGAAATCAAATTCGCTTACTGCTTGGGCAGTGAAACGTCATAATATTTTCGAATCCGTTTTGTCGAATTTGAATGATCAAATGGAAGGAATAGCCTTCTCGTAAACCGGAATGGATCGTAAAAATTTCATTAGTTTCAGCGATTGACAAAGGCTTTAAAGCTTTACGTTCGAAATGAGCGTCGAAGTTTACGTCGTCTTTAAATTCTTTTAATCACCTCGTTAAGGATCTCGGAGTGGAATATCCGAACTTTTTCGGTCCATTAATATACCAACCAACAACTTCATAAAAAATTACGACTATTTCCGGAGCGATGAAAGATTATGAATATCTAAACACGAAATTGAGGGAGATTTGTTTACTATTCGTAGTCAAGGAAATTTAAACAAACATTACGGTTTACGTGGACTTAATTCATTTGACAATCTCTTTCAAAGCAAATTTCAAGTGTCATCTCCGAGGAGAATGATTTTCTCAGTTAAAAACGCTGTTACGTTGAAACAAGTTGTCAAAAGAATTCCCTCTAGCCGTATCTCGATAAAAATGATATTAATAAAAAAAAATATATTGACAAAAAATCTCGAAATTATTTTTTACTTTCGATTCAGGAAAAAAAGAAACATTTGTAAAATATTTTCTTCTATATCTGATTATTATCTGATTATAATTCTTATGTATATAATTCTTATTTTTTTACTATTTATACATTTCCTGTCGTTACATTTGAAACTCATCTAGCAATTAGTTTATATTTGTGAGATACTGATTTTTATGTAAATATGTAATCACTTGTTCTTTCTTTTTTGTATACCTCTATCAATTTTCTTCTTGTGTTTTATAACTCTTTTAACCTACTTTCATCATAAAATTTAGCTATCTATCTGTAAGCTTTGCAGGTTTTTCACACTCCCCTTCTAGCGAGTGTTTTCCTGCAGTGAAAATTTTTTCTAACCTCTTAGCTTTTTTAGGTTTTTAATCCGCATAGTTGTTTTCTTCTTTGTACTTTCGCATCTCTTTTTTACATTTATATGACGTTAAGGTTAGATGTAAGAAGATACTTCCTAGTCTCAATCTCGCCCTAATAAAGTTCTTTTATTATTACTATTATTGTTTTTATTATTGTTATGGTAATTTATCTATTAGAGCAATTTTAAATATTAGAGCCGAATGTGTTTGTTCTATTTAGGAAATAGCCTGGTCATCAATAAAAAATTTATGCCTGGCCTAATAAAAAATTTATATAAGAATGTGAAATTTACGTCTTTTCAAATGGAAAACAATAATACATGATAGATATGATTCTCTATTAAACTCCGTTTCTCATTGTCACCCTACCGATTTCGCATGATGACAAACTCTAATTAAATTTAATACACATACAGGGACTACCGACGATAAGGAAATTAATCTTTACATGCTTTTCTTGCGAAAGATACTAAATATATAATTAAATTCATTTTCGATGTATCCATTTTATACAATTTCCTTAAACGTTATCTAGCATTATAGCATTAAAAATCTGATTTCTGAAAGTAATTCTAGAATTTCTAAAATTATGGAGGTAAAAAATTACCTCTGCCGTCACAGTGTCTGACCACTGCCGTGACCAGGATTCGAACCTGGGTTGTTGCGGCCACAACTCAAAGTACTAACCTCTATACGATCACGGCTATAACGAGGCCTTGTGATGCTTGAAAGTTGAAAGTGGATTCAAAATACCGATTTGTACAGCACAAGGCCGTGCCGAAGCTCATCAGAAGGATGGCCCCTGGGCTGGAAGTATATCAAGTTCCCCTTAGTTATTTGCTTTGCTTCTTTTTGCTAGGAGAAGATAAAAAATAGAATAAATCGAAAACATAGCAATTTAGATATTATTATTATTACTCGAATAATTATAAATACAATGTTAAGATTTAAGAAAATGAATTGATCGATGTGAATTCAATGCACCGTAACAAACAGCAACTATTGGCTGATGAGATCGATCGATTCTCCAGTATTTCTTCTTCTTTTAATTTTGGACTTTCTTAAACCCTCCGGCTGTTCTTGGATCTCGCAACTCTCATGCTTAAATTCAGCAATGAGCTTATACTCTTGTTCTTTCCACTGTATCCTGATGGTCTATTTCTCATATGTCTTAAGGTGAAGGGTAGAGAAAAAAATCTATCTTTCATTTACTTTTGTTACAGCCTTGTTCATTGCTGTCATGAAATGGAAGCTACTGAGGTATGCATACGCTAAACAGTGCCATTGATTAAGGTCTTTCCTTATTGAATAAATAGACAAGTGAAACTCGTAGAGCCATTGTGCTTCATCTACGTGGGATACGTGTTCCGCTTATAGCATTGTGGCTTGGTGAAGAAGGCAATGGCAAACCTAACTCCTCATCCTTCCTAGTAAGCCTCATTCCTCTTTACTAGCTCTTGGTTGCTGATTTTAGAAAAGGTAAAGTGACAACCGGCTTTCATGCTAAACACCTTTATGGAGAAAACTTTGTAAATGTATCCTGGTTATAATTCATTTCCGATAAAACCGAACGTAACTGGCCATTAATTTCAAAATTATCTTCCGGTGATTGCTATCGATTTGGTTATATCTGACGTAGCTGTAGCACCATACGCATTCTATACCAGATATGACGACCTATAAATTATAGCAATAAAAGTGCGAAAAATCAACCTAATTATGTTAACTCTTATAAATATAGCGCCGATCCCGTTGGTTTCGATGTATCCCTGCAAGTCGGACTCTTCATCAAAATGGCAGTCGTCCCCAATTGTTTTGCGTACGAATCCAACGCAAACTGAAAGGTTGTTTCTTTTTCCCTTTGATTGATTCTCTCCTCGAGGTCTCGAGTGCTTGTTTATTGCGCCCTTAATTCTCTCACGAAGCTCGTAAATTAGCGTGTCGCGAGGTGGCGTGGATGTAGTGGCTCTATAATTTTAGACGGTCGAAAGGAAAGCGTCAACATATCCGTCCTGCGTTTAATTCTCAAATCATCCTCCCAAATCCCCTTCAGAATGCTGTTCCCAAATCCGCTCTCCGTGTATACTTCATAACCTGCCGCTGCGACTATGACACTTGGTTAACTTTAATTGCTGGAGGAGGGATGGGGTGCTCAAGGATAGATCTCCAACGTGGGGGTGTAGAAATGGGCTTAATAATGAAGCTCCTCAGCTTAGGAGGTACATCTCTCATTGCGAATTAATTCGGTCCAAGAATTAGTTAATGAAGCTACCGTGCTAGAGCTAAGAAGGGAAGTATTTGCAAAAGAATGGAGTATTATCTTATAATTTCAGCAGTATAATTTATTTGGACAATCAGTAGGTGAAGAAATGAAAAGATGAGACTTTTAACCGTACCACCGATATTATTAATTTTCCAATCTAGGTGTTGACGCGTCGCATCAAGTCTTTCATATCTTAATAAATAAATATAGTCGTGCCTGAAAAATATTATTGCACAAACAGCAGGTAGGCTGTAAGCCTGGTGGCAGTTTTTTCTACATACATACATTTGTACCGGTTATAACACAATATAAAATTCATGCATGGTAAACTTACAGTGTCCACAGAATGATTACATACGTATATTATATTTAATTAAACAGTAAATAATGCATGCATAATCTATATATATAAAGCAGAAATTCTGTGGGTTTGTGTGTTTGTGGGTTTGTGTGTTTGTGGGTTTGTGTGTTTGTGGGTTTGTTTGTTTGTCTTGGATTGGAGTCCACACCGTTTGCCCGATTTGTCTCAAACTTTGCATACGTGTCCTCTGACATCAGGAAGGAAGTACTGTCGCATTTTTATTCAAGAATTTTGCCGGATTCGAACCAAGATCGCTCAGATAAATTTTCATAAGGAATACACGTAAGCTTCACTTTTATCGGTTGCAGGCTTTATTTCTCCTGAAGAATTAAATTAGAAGAAATAGTCGTACAGAGTCGAAACAAACACCGAAAGAAAGAAAATTGAATAAAGATTCTTATTTTAGTCGTGGAATCTTTCTTTCGATTAGAATTTGCGAGAATATTGGTAAAATATACAAAACTTTCGTGAAAATTCGAGGCTGTAAACAACTCATCCCCCTGACGACCGATCCCATTGTTGAATCCGAGCTCATGCTTTATCCCGTAAAAATACTCGTGGACTTTGGCCCATAAAGCTGATGATTGAAGAGTACGATATATTACATGGATAACGAGAAATTTTCTGTAAGAAGTTAACCAGCAATTGCAGGAACGTAATTACAGTCAGGAGATTGTGTGTCTTCGATTTTAGTACAAACCGTTTGCCAGATTCGCGTCAAATTTTTCGTACGTGTTTTCTGGGACCAGGAAGGACGTACTGTCTCAATTTTATTCGATAATTTTGCTAGGTTCGAACCAAGATCGCTCAGATGGGATTCAATAAAGAATAAATCTAATCTTCACTTTAATCGGTAGCAGGCTATATTTCTTTTGAAGAATTAAAATAGAAAAATAGTCGTTCGGAGTCGAAACAAGAAGCAAAATAACGGTAATTAAATGAATATTCTAATTTATATTGTGGAATATTGTTTCCGCATCGAAATTTTGAGATTTTTGATAAAATGTGCGTGAATTATCATAAATTGTTGAAGTTGTAAACAGCCAATCCTCCTCACGATCAATGCCATTATTGAGCCAAGCTAATAAATTTTCCTGTACAGTAAGAATAGCTTGGGATTTTAGACTGTATTCTAAAGGGATTTTATGCATTGCACGACCGGCAACTTGAATTTAAACTACTTCTATATTCCCCGTTGAGAATCAACGGGTGCTTCAGCTAGTATTTAATATTTGTAACTGTTTTACTGGAATGTTTCGAGGTTCTCGGCTACCGTAGCGGTCACGGGGTAGAACCCCGCCGTTCATCACCCTGCCAAACTTTAATAATTTGTATTATAATTGATTGTACAATTGATAGTATTGACAACCAGTTAAGATTCTAGCGAGTCATCTTAAGAATATGACTCGCTAAAATCTTATTATTAAAAAAAAAGTTATTCTTCCCTAATGTAACAGGGAGTTCGTAAAGTGAGACATAATTAATCATGCTTAGGAATTATGCTTTTGATATTCTGCCCTAACTTAGTGGAAATATCTAAAAACCAACATAAAAAATCTTCGTATTAAAAAAAAAAGCTTTGGTCTGATGATGTCTGAAAATGGTTAATGTGTGATTTGTTTTTTTATGGAATTTCACATGCTTTGAAATTAAAGATTGATTTCGAAAAAGAATTATTTACCACGACCGGTTTTTATGTGGTAAAGTATGTGCGAATTTGTACAAATGTCCGAAATTCTATTGTTTTCTTAGTAGATTTACATATTACCTCATGGCTCTTATGATCGAAACCTGTCGTAGTAAATTAAATTTAGTTGGCATACCATGTACGACGTCTTGTGAGTTTTTAAGAATATTATGCGTTTCTAAGGAGACATTACTGTAAATTTATTAATGAACAAGCCAAAGAGTGCCTAAACGGCCATTTGTATCATTAAAGTATTAAATGCGACATATTTATAGGTATGTAAAAAATTATATATCAAGCCCCTCATTCTTCAGATGACGCTGGCTTGATCCTCTCCCGCAGTTTTCGTGTCAACACAGCGTCATGCTTTATTGAATTCGTTTTCTTATCACTGTTATGTTGCTACGAAGTCTTGATGGATGGACTATTTTCTTGTGGGTATTCGGAGAGTATTGGGGGAAATTTAACGTCTATCATCTTCCGTCTAAGTCTTGCTCTTGGCTGACATAAAATAAACTGTAATGATGTATGACTATATCCATTTTTTCAAAGTTATACAGAAGTGAAGAATAGTGACTTGGCTGGGACCATTGCTGTTTTATTATTAATATATCATACTATTGCTGTATCATTTCAGTATAACGTTGAGTTAAGTCGCTCACTTTCATGTGTAAAGTTAAAATATACTTACCATCATTTATACGTTTTTTGATTCAAGAGGAATTCAACGTCAAATTAGGCGATCTTAGACTAATCGAGATAACAGGACAAATCTAGCTGTAGGCTTATATCTATTTTCGTTGCGTATCTAATCGGAATTCTAAGACTAATCTTATCGTGGATTTGGAAGATTCAGGGCGTTTAGGCGCCGGATTTTATTATGCCTTCACTTTTGTCAGTCGATTTTGGGCCATTGGGATAGTTGAAAGGTGGGAATGTATAAAAATTATTTTATTAGCGACAGTGATAGGTTACCAACGATATATTTTGATGAGGAGATGACAAACGTTCTCTTAGGTGAGAATTCCCGTAAGTTATGATTAAAAATCTATAAATCAGTACTAGAACTTTCCTATAACCATTTCACATCTTAATAATGCAGATAAATCTTTTTAAAATATCAACCTCATAATGATTCAATGAGCAGCTTGCCTTTATTCAGGGTGTCCCAAAGTTTAACGGGCACATTTGAAAAATTAATTGAAGTAAAACGAAAAGTTATAAAAATGTAACGTTTGCTTCATTATAATGGAGGAACCAGCAAATTTCTAGTCACACAGAATTTCAAATATAGTTACACTGCATTTATATGAAAATGAGGAGAGTTCCTTGCTTCTAATATTGCGGCGCTACTACTAATTATGATTACGGTAGCGTGGTATGTAGTGAATTTAGACTAGAAGTTTGCATCTATTAAGTAAATGGGAAGGATTATTATATTATTATAGGTTAAACGTTGGCGTTCGTATTCATCAACTCTAAATAGTAAGGTACAAAGAGAAAAAATCGCAGTTTTTATCAAATAGATTTTATTGACGAATTGAAAATATCAAGACAAAATAAGGGTCTTGGAAACTGAGTATATTACGATTTAGGAAAGTAAAAATGGAATTCTGATGTAATTAAGTATTCAACGGGATTTGAACGACAGTCTACTTCAGCAGTATAAAACATTCACGAATATCTTCAAATATCTTGCTAACTCACAGCTCTTTCCGTCATTTTGTAGCAGATTATATTACTGTCGGAAATCGAAGCGTAACTATGGAAACATGAGGGAAAATCTCTCCCGTTCCCCAAACACATCAACGGTCCCCTCATTCCACGGGTGTTGGCGAATTAGAGGATTTTTTTGGGAAGCACGAACCATAGCGTATCTAATTCTTGCTCAACTCGCTGTTTTTATGGCGAAAAGAGCCAGGATCACCCCCGCCACACATACTGCACTGATATCGAAAATAATTGGGCATAAGTCAGAAATGGTTTTCTTGGGACTTCTCTCTTGTAGTATGTGGCGACGTGGGTTTTTATCACCATTTTTAGCATCTAAAGGGTGATTTGAAGATTTTCGTAGAAGAATAACCGTAGTTTTTTTTAAACCATGCAGAAAAGATGCGGTTTAGATGCTGTTGAACCATAACGCTGTAAAAAAATACGTAGCAGCATACCAGTATGGGATCCTTTGTTTGTGAGAATCTCATAGTTTTCGTGATCAATATCGATTTTGTGCTGAATTTTGTAATAAAATGGTGAACGCCTTTTTTTACCGAATTCTGAGCTAAAAGGGAAATAGTTACTAAAATTTAGATAAATGCTGAGTCTACTTCCCCAAGTAATATTTAGGAAGGGAATGGAAAACGTGACATTAAAAATTACCTCGGGGAAAGGTAGCTTTAGAGTTATTGACGTAGCAAACGTAACATATATAATTACAATGCTTGACGTCTTTGATGGACCGATGGGGATTCAAATTGGAAATCTCAGACAAAACGTACAAAATAAGAAAGAAAAATAAAGATTCATAGATGTATCTATCCACTTTCCCTTTCGAATACCTCCAACTTCCTTTCATTCTGCTATTTATATAAAATATATATAGTTCTGTTCTTATGGATTATTTTTATAAGTAGTCCGTTTTTCAAGAGCCATTCACTTCGCTTAAATAACTCATTTCATGTTCTTCTTTTCAATTTCCCTCTCCCTCTAATCTCTTTGGTATTTGGTTTCTATAAGTACGTGCTGTTATATCTATGGTTCCGTTGACTCTAGTTTCCTCTCTATTTTTTTATTCAGTATTTCCACAATCATACTCAAAGAGATAAATGTACCCAGCTAATGCTCCATGCCCAGACTTTAGTCCCATGGTAGTTCGCAGCTTAGATATTTGAAATCCTTCATTTGCGCTGAAAGTAATTAAGCGTCGGCAGAAGAAATGGGTCAATGGGTATTTAGAGGAAAGGGAAGACTTAAGAAAGTGACTGAGGATAGAGTGCATGTAAAAAGACTGAGAGGAAGACAAAGCCAAAAGATGTTATATGACAGAAAGGATTAGGTATGTTATCAAGAAACTAAAACGATGACATCAAACAGGGAATTTGAAGGCACATGAACCTACCACAATTTAGATAACTTATTTATGTATTTAGTGTGGCCTTACATTTTCTAACAAACATTATATGCAATTTCAGTTGAAGGAGTACGTAAGTAAATTAGAAATCAAGGTCGAAAATAAATTCTGATGTTAAACATCGAGGGAGTATTGAGTCACATGAACCTACCGAAGGATGGAAGAGTTATGTTTGCGTGTTTGTGCACATGCTGTATTACTCCATATTTCTGTATTTTTTATCTTTTCTCCCAAGAAAAGCTTACTTTTGCCTTTTCTGCCGTACTAAGATTTAGCCATGCATCTTAAATGATAAAAAATATTGTCTACCTATTTTATTATTAAATATTATAAAACATATCTATGCATTTAATTTGATCTTTTATTTTAGTAACATGCGTTTAATCTAATTAAAATTGAAGGAATGAGTAAACTCGAAGTTTTAGTCAATGGCACATTCTGATGTAAATTATTATGACATATGAACTTACCGAACGGTTGAATATATGCCTGTTTGTGCTGAAACTGTATTATATATTATTTAAGTAGTTCATACTTGTTGTTCTCCCAAGAAAGGCATACATTTCCTTTTGTCTACGGATTTTCTTCAATTGCACACAGATAGCATTTGATTCAGCCCTACGCCTTAAACTATAAACATAAAAGTTGTCTAATATACTGTAGATAAAATCAATGATAAAGAATTCTTATAACGCTCTATTAAAGATAGTGTAAGGTATGGCGATGAAAATTGAGGAGTATTTGGAACATTTACTTCAAATACATACGCGATGACGGCACACTGTGGACACATGTCGTCTTCTTGGTCCGAAGTTTTCCCTTGTCAACCCGAGGAGGTCATCGCTCCACACTCTTATCTCTTTATGTAAGGGGCGGACGAAAAAACTCATTTTCGGTGCATCGGAATCGTGAGGAAATGATTTTAGAGTCACGACCCCAATGCGTGGGTCGAAGGCGATAATCCAACATTTACAGGGCCGGCCATTGGCAGTGATACAACGGCCCCAGGGCGTTGCAATCATCGGGGCGTCCTGTGAACTTACATCCTGAAAAACTGAGATCAACTCTAGCTCTAACCTTTGAAAACTTGCTGCTGTTTATTGATAATTACAAAGAGATTTCTTTTATAGCATTGTTTTCGAGATAAATAATACGTAAATTAAAAGCTGTCATGATTTAATATTTAATTAGATACAGTACGAATGTTTGTGGCGTTTAATACTGCGTGATGAGACAACAATAGGTGCTGAATGAGTTGAATTTTTGTATTGAAACAGAATTCAACAATGGGAAGTATAAGCGAGCTAATTTATTTATGTATATGTTTGTTTATTTGTTTATTTATTCATTTATATCATTTAGTTATTTATTATTTGCTTGAATTAGACTATGGCAAAGTTAATTTGTATAACAACCATAAAGCAACACAAACACACTCTAATATCCCTGACATTAGAAAATATCCTACAAATTATACTCAATATTAAAATAGCATCGCTCTGTTTACAAACAGTATACGAACGCACAAAAATACAACAGAGAGCCTTATACAACATCGCCCTGGTAAAAGCACTAATCCATTTACACCGCATATATCAAACAGTGGTAGATTAATTAGATAGAAAAAATTAAATCCGATACTGAGCCTACCGACCTTTCAATCTTAATTTCTATAAGCCAATGGAGTTCAACACTCTACGTGGATATTAATATTCACCCGAGATCAATCAAACCAAGAGCAAGTGCAAACTGCTCATCAGGTTAATGTAAAATATGGATGTTACATATTTTCAAAAGAATCTGACAGTCTGATACTTGGAAAAGTGTTATTGTAATTCATTTACAAACTTGCTTCCTAGCCAGAGGTGGCTCCTAGCTTGAGGTATTTCTTCTGAATGAATAAACAAGCAATTGAAAGCCGGGCATAAAAGAAAGCTTCTACAAACAAGTTCACAGCAATGGAGTAAACATGGAGCTGTTTATTTACCAGATAGGTTGTGTCAATTTAGAAAGGACTATAACTGTATGAGCTTCCAAATGCTACAGATAGGCGTGATTATTTATTATATGCATTCAGTGCTGCCTCAAAAGTGCGGTTGTAAAACACCATAACATTGAGTCATGTGTGGAATTTTTAAAGTGTAAAACTATATTTTATTTGCAATAAAATTAAATAATTTGTTCCATCATTGCTTGTTGCAAACTGTCTTTATTGTTGACTCCTCATTCTACTCATGTAAACAATCTTGGAGGAGGCAATTATATCAATAGAGTTTTTGTTGCATTGTGGCATTTGTCATTCGTTTTATTACTCATCTGAACTAAAAGGCTAGCTGAGATCTATATCTAAGGGCGTGACTTTAAGGGAAGTATCAAAGAAAAAGCTAAGTTATTTTCCAATAATGTATTTAACGATGACATTATTAAAGTCTAGATCTAAGAGTGTGGTTATTTATATTATTTGAGGTGTTATCTATCAGGTTAGGTAGATGGCATTACAGATATTTAGGGTTAAAATATAAAAAAAATTAAATCTTTAAGATAGAACTCACTGCTGGCCCGTGACTTCGCGATAGGTCTTCATCAGGAACAAAGAAAATATTATGATTTGTAAAAGTTATACTTTTACCTTGTTCTTGAATCTGTAAGTGTTAAGGAGTTGAGGGAGACTGCCTGGAAGGTTAAAAAAGAAGATGTAGATTTTATCTGTCGAGGTATGATATCAGGCACGAATCTTAAAAATTATTCATCATAAAATCATCATCATACATTTGCTACTGAAGTGATTCCCTTTTTTAGAAGTCCCACTAACTAATAAATCCTAATTTTCGGAAATAATAACCTCGATTCCGGCCCGTCTAGAGGGAGTGCCCGCGTCTTTCCACTCGTCATCCTTTTATCGAGCGACCCAGTTTATTTTTCTGTAAAAAGGATGAGCTCGCAAGAAAGATCAAAAGTCCCTTTGGCACGCAGGCTGTCGGTCACGGAGGCTGTTGCGCTATCGGTGCTCATTTGTCAGAGGAGCGAAGATCGGAGGGAGTGAAGGTCACCACGGAGGATCGTAGAAGGAGATCAAGGACGGCGAACAGGGAAATGCAGGGCCACAGATAAGGGATCCGCGAGAATTCCCTCCGTTGTTACAATTGGTAAATAAATGCCATTCGTATCATCGAAGGAGTGGCTCGGAAATGCCATTAGGAATGCATTTGTTCAGCATTTGTGACAGCATTAACGTTATTGTATCTTCGTCTGGATACTAAGTCTTTATTGAGGCGAGCTTGAGACTGAAAAGTCTCTTCTTCCAGCAAACCTTTCGTCAATGATATTATAAACATACAAAAATTGTGTAAATGAATAGTAGTAGTCATAGTAGAGGAAAAATTTAGAAGGAGTGGATGTAAAAAAAACCTAAGGTAATTACTTAGGAAAAAAGATCCACTGCAGGAAAACACCCACAAAGAAGGAGGGTGCGAAAAACCTACGCAAAGCTACTGATAGTACAAGCTAAAAGATGTAAAAGAAAGCTGTGTATAACATGGAAATTACAAAAGCAGTTATATATACAGTATGAGCCCCCTTCCGGCTTGTGGCACGGGGTGCACCATGATTCTGCTTCCCTAAACTATTACTTGCGTGTATAGTTAGCGGGAAAAATGAATTTTTCTAGCGGTTCGTTCTAGAATCTACTTCCCTCATCTTCATTGCAGTATCAGAATGGTCTATGTAACAGGAAAGGCGCATAATATTGGTAACATCTTCCATGGACGTACTTACTCTGAATGTATTAAGTAAATTAAGCCGTTGTGTAAATCTTCACGCGTATCATGACTACTTTACTAGTCGATTACTTTCGTGTATCGTCCGCAGATAGAATGAGTTCTCAAAGTAACTCTATACAGCATCTATTTCCCAGAATTTTTTTAGAGCGACCTATACATAAATTTATAACTACTATAACTAATTGTAAGTATAACAAGGAGGACGCATGATATCGGCTGGATTCTCTGAGACCATACGTACTTCCTCAAAATTTACTAAAGAAATTGACTCTTTGTTTAACGCTCCTACCTTCTAAAGATTCTCATCTGGAATCCTGAAGCAAGTTAGTAACGCTCACTGCTACGTTTTATCAATTCCTTGCAAAACTTATTTTTTTTCGTGGTACTTTCTCTAATTATCGAATACAACACTTTTCAACAGGATCTCATAACCTACATGCATACCCAAGGTGAGGCTTAACTAACGCAAGTTAACATAGCTCGTGGACTATTTATTCGCTCCTAACGCAATGAATTTTAGTCATATTTTGGCGCACCTCCTTTAGGCATTAAGATACATAGATCCTTTGTTGGCGATTTATTTTATAAATTTATTTCCCTCCACCAAACTCCGTAGGCGGTTAAAATATTTACAAAGATTAATTGATGAAAAATAAAGAGTACTCTGTAAGAAAATCGTTGCAACATAAGATTTTCAAAGTAAATTCATGACATTAATATTACGAACCCTTTTTTGTTTGCTATAAAAATATTCAGCGGAGTATGGCTACTAATACACGAGCGTTTTGCTTTCGTAGCAATCTGCCTTATGAAGGTAAGCAAGGAAAAGCTACCTCACTCCTCATCTTGCCTTTTCAGCCTCATTCCCTCTCCAGGATCGCGAAGTCGCCCTTGATTAACGAACCAAAGACGCTCTTTTACATTTTATTAACTGATTGTAAATATATTTACACAATTCCTTCGTCAATGAATATAATTCCGATGTAATTTATCCTATACTATAGAAACAAAACATCAATGAAAGTGATAAAATTCTTTAATTACTGAAAATCTGAAAATAAAAAAAGCAGCCTCTGCCGTCTCAGTGTATGACCACTGCCGTGACCAGGATTCGAACCTGGGTTGTTGCGGCCACAACGCAAAGTACTAACCACTATACGATCACGGCTATTTTTTTTTTTTTTTTTTTTTTTTTTTTTTTTTTTTTTTTTTTTTTTTTTTTTTTTTTTTTTTTTTTTTTTTTTTTTTAAACGAATTTATTTTCCGCTTTACAAATACATGTGGGTCCTTACAGATACAATACAAAATGCAATACAAAATGCAATACTTAATACATAACAAATAATACTCTTATTTTCAAACAAAAAATTCTCTTATTTTTAACAAAAAATAATTAATTTTAAATTGAACATGAATAGTTATTTATAACATTTAGATTTCTTGTTCAATTGCTTTTTCCAGCCAACCTTTATACAATATATATCCCTCCTCTAGCTTTCTTTGAACTTTATTCCTGAAATCCTTCCATTCCCCATTTCTATTTTTCCTTGTCCAGGAAATATATTTCATTATCAGCCAGGTCATACTATCTTGTTTTACTTTTGGAAAGAGTTTATAGTCCGCTACCAATAATTTTTCATCTGAGATGTTTTCCTCCCCAAATGTACTAAGTCTCCCATAAATACTTCTCATATGCTCCCAGTTTTCGTTGCAGTTGATGAATCTGTGAAAATCTGTGTCAATTTTGCCACAGATTTCACAGAATTCATCCCTTTGCCTGCCTATTCTGTAAAGCCTTACATTTGTTGGATATAAGCCATTGATTATACAGAATAATTGTGTTTTTTCCTTCAAAGAGATCGATTTAACAGTCAGATTTGCTAATACTCGGGATAGATTATATTCCCGCGGAAATCTCAGATGCGTGTCTCCTCCTGCTTTCTCATTATTCTTAAAAAAAATATTGTGGATCCTTTTACTTGTTGCTACAGAGTTTTCCGGTAATGAGTCCACAATTTGAAGGAACGTTTTGATGAAGTTTCTATAATGTCCTTTATCTTGAATCCTATCAATCGCCGATTTGCATCTCGAACTCGCCGTTCTATCTTGGTTATTTAGGTCTTTGATGTATTGTCTTATCAGCAACGATTTCGCCTTAATACCCATATCTGTCAGTCCCAGTCCTCCTTCTTTTAATTTTCTGACGTTTTGTCGAAAAGAAGTTCTAAAAAAGTATCCTGCCCATAAAAATTTCCCAGTTACTATTTTGACAAGACTTTCAACATTCTTTGGCATGGGCAGCACTTGTGCAAGGTACCATAGTATGGGAAGCGCAATATCGTTGATGATTATGATTTTTTCTAGTAAATTTGAATTCCTTGGCCTTTGCTGAAAATAGAATTTCCGTAGTTTGTTTACCTTTTCTTTCCAGTTGATCTCTATGGTTTCCTCGATGGTATTTTTCCATTTTATTCCAAGTATTTTGACCTCTTCGTTCAGCGTTTCCCTTCCACCTCCAAGGCGTAGAACGTGCGTCTTCTTCCCATTAACTTCTAGTCCACTTATCCTGCGGTACCTATCAAAAATTCCATAGATGAGCTTCACCTCACTTGTATTGTGGGTGAAAAAAGTGAGATCGTCTGCATATACGGCAACTTGGAGCTTGTTCCCTCCGCTCTCTATTCCTTGTAGTATCTCTTTCAGTTCCCTTATTATTGGATCTAACCCGATAGCAAAGAGCAGCATTGAAAGGGGGCATCCTTGTCTTATGGAGTTTTTTATTTGTATTTCTTCAGTTAGAGACTGTCCCACTTTTATTTTTGCCTTCAGATTCGTATTAAAAGCCTTGATTAATTTTGTAATCCTTTCCGGCATGCCATATCTTTCGAGTACTTTCGTGATAAAGTTTGTGGATATGCTGTCGAATGCCTTTTCAATATCCATAGTCACTATATATTTATTCCGTTCTTCCTTTTCAGACAATTGCACGGTATCTCTCACCAAGGTAAGGATGTCGATGATGTTTCTCTTCTTCGACAGTACATATTGTTCTTTCTCGATGAGGTTTTCCATTACAGATTGCATTCGTGCCTTAATCACTTTTGCCAATATTTTATAATCTGTTGTTGTCAATGTGATCGGCCTGTATTCGCAGCACTTTTTTGGATTTGCAGATTTTGGTACCAGAACTATTATTCCGGTTTTTTGGTTCTCGTCGAGCATTCCCTCATTGAAACATACCTTTAAAACTTTTGTTATCTCTTCCCCAATCACATTCCAATATTTCTGGTAAAACTCGTATGGAAGCCCGTCGATTCCTGGAGATTTATGCTTAGGGAGGGATTTGATTATTTCTTCTATCTCTCTTTCACACAGATTTCTCTCCAAAAATAACTTTTCGCTCTCTCTCAAGATGTCTTTGGTTATTATGACATCATAATCCTCTTCTGGGGGAGCTGCTTCTTCTCTACCAAAAATTGATTGAAAGTGTTTGTGTACAGTAATTCTAGTGCTCTCTATATCTGCACACATCACCCCAGCGTCATCCTCAATATGAGGCAACTGACTCATATGCTGTCTTTTCTTTAAATTTGCGTATTCAAACACAGAGATTTTTTCTCCAGCTATCCTGTTAGTCCCGGAGAATGCTTGGAATTTCCGCTGGTTTATTTTGAAACTCTTCTTCGCCAACCATTTTTTAATTTCTTTAATACTATCGAGGTCCTCTGCATCTAGTTCCGTCTTTGTCATTATTTCCATCAAAGCATCGTTGTAGAATTTTATGGCCCCTCTCTCCTCCTCATTCTTGATTATTTCCACTTGAATGAAAAACCTTCGAATGTTATTTTTTGTCCTGCTCCACCATTCCAGCCAAGAAATCGTTTGGTTTTTACTCTTCTTCCACTCCACCCATTCCTTCTCGAACGATGCTTTTACTTCTTCATCATCCAAAATTTGTGTTTTTAGTTTCCATGGGCTTCTTACTTTTCGAATGCTGAAACCCTTTGAAGCATTTCCACGGAAGGTCGATATGATGGCACAGTGATCTGAAAACCACACAGGAATCGTCTGAATTTTTTCTATATTGCATAGTAGATCTCTGCTTGCATGGATTCTGTCAATGCGGGTGGCCGATTTCTCTCCAAACCGTGTGTAGCCTCTGTCATTCGGATTCATATGTTGATGCACATCTTTTACTCCCATAGCGTCCAAAATAATTTTTATATCTTGGTCCACTGGATAGCGTATTACCTCATTATTCGCTGAAGAATCTTTCAGATCAATTATACTGTTGAAGTCTCCCATTACCAGGATTTTGGAGTCTGACGGACTAATAACCTTAACTAACTGTTGTTTAAATAAGTCGAGCCTATCCTTCCTTTTTGCAGCCCCATTTCCACTAGGTGCATAAATATTAACAATTTTAACTCCGTTAACAGTAGCGGCAAGCAACCTCGGAGTTTCCGTGATTTTTATATCTAATATGTTAATATTTTTCTTTCCGATGATTGCTGTGCCTCTATTTTCTTTCCCCACGTTGTACAACTTAGTATATCCATCAATTTTATTAATAAAGTCTTCTGTAACCTCTTGTAGGCATATTAAGTCAATATTGAACGAATGAATAAAATCCTTCACTGCTTTCACTTTTAACGTACTCGATATCCCGGCTATATTTAATGTTGCAATACGTATAAGACTATTACTCATTGTTTATTTACTGTCTTTCTCCCTTTCGTACCCCCCCCCCTTCGTCCTCCGACTCTCCCTTGGGGGCTTTGGCCTCGGTGCTCCTTCCAACGCACTCCGGCACCTCATCTTCCCCCACCGTACTCTCTTCCACACACTCTACTTCTGAATTTACTACTTCCATCTTTTTTACGCTATCCTCTTCTTTCTTTCCTTTCACCCGTTTAGGTAGGTTCAAGTTCGGCTCCCATCTCTTCCTTCGTCTCCTCAAAACTGGCACGGATTTTGTCTTGTCCGCAAGAGCCTCTCCAACCCCTACCGGCCCTTCGTTGTCGCTGTCGCTGACGCTCATAACCGACTCGCGTGGCGTACTTTCCGCGATCCCTTCCATTTCGGTCTGCGATCCATCGGCTGCTTTCTCCTCCGACCGAAGGTCAGGACCCTTGGGTACGGCGGCCTTCCCTTTCCTTGCATCCCCTTCTGTATTTTGCCCCATTTCCTGTTTTGCTCCACTGTCTTTCTTCGTAGTTGAGGTTTCCTCCTTCTCAACCACATTTGACTCTTCCACCGTGCTTCCACTTTTCTGCTTTTCTGGAAGGGACGGGAATTCACCTTCGGCATTCCTACTCGAACCTCCCAAGATATCAGCGTACCTTCTTTGTAAAATAGGAACGCTTACCCGCGGGCAGTCCTTCCTGAGATGTTCCGCACTTCCGCAGATTGAACAAGTCAATATTTGACCCTGATACCATATAGTGGCTCTCATCCCAGCTACGTATATATAGGAGGGAATCGGTTTCTTTATATCCATTTTAATGGACCTAGTACCCGTTCTTACAGCATAAAACTCATCCCCTCCCCATGCATTAGCGTCATATCTTATGATTTTACCATATTTTTTTAACTCATTTACCACTATTTCCATATTCATTTCAAAGGGGACATGTAACACTTTCACTGTAACTCTTTTCCCTGTCGCAGGTTCAATGCTTACAATTCCGTTTTCCCCATTCTCGTCCATAAATTTAATTTCTCCACAGTACTGTTCCACAAATCTTTCATACACATCTGAATTAACAAACTTTACATATACCGTCTTAATCATTGGCATCAGCTGGATGCCATAAATCTCCTCCACACTCAGTTTCAGCTGGTTCCTTATGAATCGGTGAATCTGCAAGGGCGTTGGTTTAACCGGAACATTTTCCAAATTTAGAGCAATGGTATTCACACGCTCCATTTCCAAGGACACTTCACTTCAATACGTAAACAAAAGAGCCTCTTACGAGGAATCTTGCTTTACAAAAGCAAGAAACAAATGCTCCCACAACGGGGAAAACACGTTCACTGCGCACACACAGAACCACATCCGCTCACGGTCACAGCTAGAACGCAACTAAAAGTCTAATGCTCTACCGACTGAGCTATCCGGGCTCAAAAAGCAGCCTCTGCCGTCTCAGTGTATGACCACTGCCGTGACCAGGATTCGAACCTGGGTTGTTGCGGCCACAACGCAAAGTACTAACCACTATACGATCACGGCTATTTCGAGGCCTTAAAAATATCACCTATGCCGTTTCAGTGTTTGACCACTGCCGTGACCAGGATTCGAACCTGGGTTGTTGCGGCCACAACGCAAAGTACTAACCACTATACGATCACGGCTTTCTAGGGGCGCTTAAAAATAGCCCCTGCCGTCACAGTGTTTGACCACTGCCGTGACCAGGATTCGAACCTGGGTTGTTGCGGCCACAACGCAAAGTACTAACCACTATACGATCACGGCTATTTCGAGGCCTTGATCACTTTGTATCAAAAAATGAACCAAAAACAACGATTAAAGCCAAAACCAATCGTTGTTACACATTCTCGAGATTCAAGTCGAGTTTTAAACACATTTCAACAGTAACGTTCATGATAAGCGCTATGTTCCATTGTAATATCTTCACGATAGTACGGACAAAGAAAAGACGCTGCCAAATGTTTCCGGTTGTAAACGTCATCATAGCACTTCAGTGCTTACATCAGCATACATGCATATGTTCTCTTTACGGCACGCTGTACGTAAGTTCCGTTGCGGCACGATTAAAGGAACCATTTAATAGAACATAATCAACCACTGATGGCAATGTGAAATGACTCAAAAGAACCAACAAACCATTAAAAAAAGTGGTAGCGTGTTCCGCTTTGATGAAAGTGGTCTCCGGTTCAATTCCTGGTGGGAGTCCTGTTGCAAAATGATCTAAGCCGTCGAGGTAATTTTCACAATACTACTACTATGACAACAATAAAAAAATACTGCCATCCCAAAGCTGCGCTGAATGATTAAAGATCAATAAATGAATATCAATTCTTTGACGGTTTGTTGGATCTTTTGAGTCATTATTTTATTTACTTACTCTAAACTCTGCAAGTTTGTATTAATACCAGGTGGCAACGGTTGAGGGGGATATGAAACAGGTATCTTTCCGGCATTCACCCTAAGACGAGAGGGAAACCCCACCAAAAACCTCTAGTGAACAGTAAAAAATAGCCCCTGCCGTCACAGTGTTTGACCACTGCCGTGACCAGGATTCGAACCTGGGTTGTTGCGGCCACAACGCAAAGTACTAACCACTATACGATCACGGCTATACCGAGACGTTGTTCATTTAAATAGATTACTAATATTCCCTTAGCCTTTTATTTATTTCTCTTATTGCGTTGGGCGAAAGCGGGTCTAACTGAATGGTTATCTACTCCTGGTAGTCGCTGCTTCTTGGATCCAATTTCTCGAGGAATGGGTAGGGGTGTATAGCTTAGGTAATCTGTGTTTAGCGGTTTCTATAAATGTTAAGGTAGATTGCACTCTTTCCTAGTTATAATTACTTCTTAGTCTTATTATTTTAATTATGATTCCACTCTTAGATTGGTTTGTTAAGCATCAGATCGCTCTTAGGAACATTCATATAATTTCCTCCTGGTGACGTCTTATGTGGCGCTGACCGGCGGAAATTTCAACATTCAAAGAGTTCGCATTAATATATATGAGATGGCGGTAATACTCAAACCCTTCTAAAATTATTCTTATTCTCAGATTCATTTGGTGACAACTTCTCCTTCATTAAGTATGTTCGACGTAGTCTTTTAGTATGTCGAATTTTAATACGTCGAAACGCGGTTTGTAACATTCCAAACTTCAGTCTCTATACCACTTCACCGAGCGTATCGATATCGTTCCTTTCCGATCTATATTAATGCAAGTAATAAGCAGTAGATTCACAACAAACGTCACTTTCATGAAACTGCCTCCTCTCTATCTCTTCTCCCTTGAATTTCAATTTGAACAATTTCCTTTTCGCATTATAAATTTGTCGTTGAAAATTTCTGCGCAAGTTCGTAATCTTTCTTTATACTATAATCAATATGTCCTGGCCGTACTTCGTGGAACGACATCTTAAGTTGAAAGAAAAGACTTCGTAATTTCCACAATAAGTTTTAATTTATTCGACCTGAGGATGGCTGTCAATGCCGAAACCGGTCGAATAAATTAAAACTTATTATGGAAATTACGAAGTCTTTTCTTTCAAATTTCTTTCTACTTTTTACTTTTACCTCGTGAACTTTCTTTTCACTCTAGCACACACATAAATCATTTCTTCTGATTTTTCAGTGCAGAATTCAAACTCGAATGAAACATTGCGAGTATCTTTTTCGTATTTTATAATATATCAATTTCGTATTTTTGGCCAGCTTTTTTCGATTATTGCCCGTTGTGCGACATTGGCAGCTGATGCATACATCAGATTCTTTTTCTTAGTCTTCTCGATCAATCTCGATTACCCAAGGATAAACTAGCAAAAATCTATTACCCAATTGGGTGCCCATTGCGGGAGACCTAAATATTTTTCAATTTGTTAAATTTTTTTGGGTAAATATGTGACCATAGTAACAACTTTTTATCAACTTGAAGTTTTGAATTTCGAAAAAAGGTTTTACACACCCTATTACACAATGATTGGACGTGCAAAGCAATTCCTTTCCCTCATCCTACATTCTCTATTAGCTATTATCGTTCGTAATTCGAAGTGCACGCCACCGTACATTCTCCGACTGTTCCAAAGTGTGTCGAGGAATGTTTGGGAAGAGAGTGGATGCAGTGGGAGTGCGGGGGCGAATGTTATTGGTTCTGATCCGATGAACTTTAAGAGGGCAGGAACTTCGACCTCAGAGTCTATCTGCTGGGACTCGATCGTTTTACGGAATATCTCGTAAACGTTTTCCGATGATTTCTTTGCTATGTTATGAGGCTTTCGTTATGATCGTTACTATTTCGCCTAACCTAAAGGTGGTCTCTGAAACATACCTTTTTATGGTAGTATTAGGTTGCTAATAGTAGTAGTGTTAAAGTTGATACATTTACTTTGAAATTTGGTTTATAAAAAAGGGGTCAAAAAATTCAAGATGTTGGCACTGCGTGAAATGGAAATACGAGTGCTGGAGATGGCTAGAATCGAAAGTAAATGGTCAAAAATATGAAAAATATTTTTCGAGTACAGACTTTGAAACTTTGGATGGGCAGTTCTGCATGGAATTATTTAAATATTTCATGTTGATTCCTACCCTGCGTATAAAAAATCAAAGTGGTCAAAGTTGACCAAATTTTGCAAAAATACCGTTCTTTATTATTTTCCGAAATTGTTCAACTATTAGCCGATGCTAAGCCAATTTGAGGAAATTCGTCTGGTAAAATATAGACCAGTGATTTCAACATATCCTTTATAATAAGGTAGATATATAAATAAAATAAAAATATTTAGTTTTCGTCCTTTCTATTAATGTTCACACTAACAAGTAAGATATTACATCTCGTGGATTTGCCCCTTTGCAAGGGTGTCGAGAAGTGTGTTTATTTATCGTTGGCGCAAAATTTCGCTACGTTTTCTTGCGGATTCCTCTTTAGAAAGCTTCAAATAATATCGTGGTTCAACTTAGCCCATCTAAATCGAAGTCCTTTTCCACGATTTAGATAAGACTTTGCACTGAAATATGGGCCCGCCTTTTTGTTTTATAAGTTTTGCAAATATTCATCTCTTAACACAGCCGTGTTCCTTTTGACCTTTTAATTTTTCAACTCATATCATTCAAGCAATCAAATCAATCTTGATTTTTTTAATGCGCTGTAGATTTTTTGTAAAAAATATTACTATTTTCATAGTACTATTGCAATTTTTCCTGTTTTAAATTTCATTTTTATTTTTTTTTGTAAATTTGTTATACTACTGGTTTTGTAATTGCCATGTTATACGCAGCTTTCTTTTACATATTTTAACTTGTACTACTATCAGTAGGTTTGCGGAGGTTTTTCACACTCCCCTTCTTTGTGATTATTTTCCTGCAATGGATCATTTTTCCTAAGGTATTACTTTAGGTATTTTGAATCTACCGTTCTAAAGTTTCCCTCTCTATCTCTTTTCACCTACACCTACACTTAGTGATACATTTTTATAGTATCATTGACGAAAGATTTGATGGAAAAGGAGTTTTCAGTCTCAATCTCACCTTACTAATGTCATAATAGAACTTATCAAAATCGGATATGGTGATGAATAAAAAACTTTTGAGATGGAGCCATATTTACCTGATGATTCTTCTCATTTAGGTTTGAGAAGAGAGAGAGGATTATGGATTAAATTGTAAGGCGACAATTGAATCAAATATTGAGAGTAGAATATAGCTAAAGAAAGTATTTAAATTAATCGATGTTCACTGGCGTGACTTCCTGGAAAGCTCTATTTGAAATTATGCACTACTTATTTTTCCCACAATGATTTTTATTGCGAGCGGTATCGCAAGCGTAATCCCATCTTCTGGTGTGCTAAGGAAAATTTCGCTCTTTCCACACCACATCTTCACATAGGTAAATTTGATTTAATTTAATTAACTCTTGGTCATCCTCATTAAATGGATTTATATATTTATTTCTAGAATTAATTATCGATTTTTAATCAATTATTTATACGGTTTATTTACATATTTATACGGTTTATTCATGTATACGATTATTTATCTTGTGGTTTCATGCAGACATATCTACACATTTAGTGATTTCGCTTTCCGTTGAGATGTGAATTATTCCTATTCGTGAGTTATATACGGAGGTGAGTTTTATGCAATCCTATTCGTAGTCGTTGGTTTCTTTGAGTCTTTAATGCTTCGCAGAGACCGTCTGAATCTGAAGTCCACACGTTACGTAAACATGGAAGACTTTCATCATAGAAAAGGCGGCTTAAAAATGCCTCTCTGAGTGGATATGATAATCCTTGCTCCGCTTATCTCCGTCATAGTCGAGCTGCCTAACCCGTTTAAACGACGATGAATATGCGCGTGTGGCATTGATTTGGCGAGTTATAAATAGTTCGCATCTCATTCTGCTTGGGGATTCACTTGGCCCAAATATATAATCCTTATCTTATCATATAGAAGATACTTATGCACGCGTCTTTCGAATGACAAATTTCTTTTATCGATAAGTAGAATTATAATACTAATTTTCTTTTAACCCTGGAGATTGGATATCATAATTGTTGCGGAGATTTTCTCGGCCTTTATTTGGTGGTAATCCATTATGACATAATACTTTTCTACTTTTTCCCTTATCATAAAGTTTATAAGCTGATTGATAATAACTACGGCAACCAGGCCATAATTGGCGATGCTGAGATATCTGTAGGGAGCGACTTATAATCGATATCTTATTATTGAAAAGATACTTATGTATGCATCTTCTGAATGACAAATTTCTTTCATAGAGCAATCGAATAATAGTTTTCGTTTTCTTTTACCTCTATATATGGGACGTTCTAAAGGTAATTTAGTAATGGATATGTAACTGCGACAACCCGGTCATAATTGGTCACGTTTGCATCCAGCTAGCTCTTTCGTTAATTCTGTCAATTATAATTTAAAAGCCGATATTTTATCCTAAAAGCCTATTTAATCCAATTTAATATACAATATAAATAATATTTATTGAATAAATTAATATAATTACCGTAATGAATCATTGTAATAATCTCCCACACATTAAGAATTCGAAGCCTCAGTTAAGGCTGACAATATGTGATCCTAACGATATGAAATGATAATACTGTGGCACTCCATTAAAATATTGACTCCCACTTCCTTAAATTTTGCTTACAAATAAAATCTGAAATTAGAAAGATATGAATAAGAAATTACAAAATTTCCGAAAATGTGGAGGTAAAAAAATGCCTCTGCCGTCACAGTGAACTAACACTGCCGTGACCAGGATACGAACCTGGGTTGTTGCGGCCACAACGCAAAGTACTAACCACTATACGATCACGGCTATACCGAGGCGATATACGACTTGGCTCACAAATTCGGCCAATCACACTCAATATATATCTAACTGAAAAATTATTTTAAGTTATCGAGGGTTAAGGATACTAATACATGGATTTCGAAAGTAATGTTTGTGACGAACGCATTGTTTCATCGGAAACTACGATAATAGGTAAAACAAAAGCACTGCCTACAGTTTCCAGCTGTTAACGTCATCACCGCCTCAGCACCGGCGTGCTAAGGTTTCCCTCAAGTCACGCTCTACTTCAGCTCCTTAGCGGGAAATTTAAAGCAACAGTTTGAAAGATTTCCAATATTTTAATATGTTTGAACAAAATATTTTGCAGCTAGTGTAGAAAAATATATAAAATAAGTGTACTTCCTCGTCAAGCATGGCGTGACTTAATTTAACTTTTTAAATAAATACGAAATGCAATTTCTTCATTAATTAAATGACGTTCCTTTAAGTCAGATCAGATCATATCGGTTACTATTACATATTCTTGAGTCTTCTTTTACATCCATTTTCAAAGTAACGTTCACAGCATTTACGTTGTCCCATTGTAATTGATGTGTTGATAAATGGTCATCAAAAAGAAGTTGTTGGTCGACAGAAAGATTTAGCTTCTAAACGACGACTTAAATATAAAAATTTTCCTTCAACAATATTATCCTTAACAATGAACCATATTATGAGTATTTTGCTAAAGTAGGTGTTATAAAATTCACCTCTTTTGCAATTGATAAAATGAATTAGATTTCCTTTCTATTTATTTGCATATACTCGATGTATTACTCCTTCCAATAGAAGGAGAGCCGTATTATTTTATAGATTAGAAACTCATTTGCCGATCATAGACTGACATGTAGCCTTCAGTTTTGTTGCTGGCTATGGGTCTTCTCCGTGTTAATTATTCAGCTAGGAGGGCGGTTTGATAAATCCCTCTACCACCAGCTAACGAAAGGTCTGGAGGCTGAATTTCTAGCTAAAGATTGATTTATTTATCAAACAACAGCAGAGTGGCGCAGTGGAAGCGTGCTGGGCCCATAACCCAGAGGTCCGTGGATCGAAACCACGCTCTGCTATCATTATTTTTTCTCTTCTTTCTCAATTATGAATCTCCACCTGATTTTACGTTTGTCCTCTTCCTCCTCGAGCATCTCAAATTCAATAGATCACCAATATATTTTACTTCTATTTCATGAAATTTGATTTACTACTTAGCTATTCTTATTAACGAGAGCGCTGGGTGTTTAGCTTGTATTACCTGCGAAATGTAAGAAGTCATTATGATAATAAGTATTTGACGATATTTATCGAGGGAAATGTAGTTTTACACCTGCTGCGGTTATTTATTTGCATTTTTGCTCATCTCTATCTTTTAAGTAAATATCATTGGATGTATAGGTTAAGGATCTTTGAATCTACATCCTTTTAAGCATTAGCTACCTAAGGTAAAAATTTTTCATGTTTGTTATTGATATTTCTTATAGTAGATTTTTCGTAGATAACTACATAGGTCAGGAATTGAGTTTCTTTTTGAAATTTGTTACATTTTTCACGACAGGTAAACGATATAAATTTTCCTCGATTATACTGAAAGGCAAGTGAAAAATACTCAAATTTAAATTTATATATTTCTGCAGGTATTGTAGTTAAAATGTGCTTGTACAGATGTAAGTCAATAACTGAATTTCTTCCGCGCGAGTCAAGTGGATATCACAACAAACTTCCTGGCTACGAGAGTCATTTATCAAATATCGAAAGACAAATGTAACATATTCCATTCACGCAGATATAGTTTTTTCTATGTGCTTTTTTGTATTTCTATATGCTCTTTTTATATTTATCTATATTCCTTTTATATTTCTCTATTTTCATATTTATATTTCTCTATTTTCATATTTATATTTCTTTATGTTCTTATTTATATATCTAGAATTTATTTTGTCTTTATGATATATTTATACATATATTTACTACTTTTTATTAATTACAATGTTCTTAATATATCTAAGGGTACATGTATAGCAATTATGATATTTATTATTTCCATGTGCAGATTTAAATGTGTAGGTTTACCAGAAGTATTATCATGAGAATTACATAAGTATGTTATTTTATGTTAAGTTATCATATTATTATTAATTATACTTTTAACAATGTGCAATCTTTGTAACTGGGTTCTGCCGTAATGAATGAATAAATAAATAGCCGCAGGAACGTGTTAGTACAGATGGAAATCAATAACTGAAGTTCTTCCGTACGAGTAATGTCTATATCACAGCAATCTCCATGGTGACGAGAAATGTATTTACTGCATTCTCGCACGCGCGTTCAGAAATCAGCCATGCCTGAATATTAAGATAAATTTCCGATACCGGATTTGTGTTTTCAGTTCGCAATTTCCTCTCCATGTTTGTTTGTGTTTTGAGCGGAGTAATATCTTGTTTATGAAAGGGTCTTCGAGTCACTCTCGTGTGTCATTTTATAGTTTGTTTTACTTTCCACGGGCGTGGAGATTGCTGGTCCATGTCCAAGCTCAGCTTCTCTTATCGTTAAATGAAAATGTTTTCGGAAAACACTCTTCTGTCGTAACTTCCCCCGATGAGTCGTTCATTATGAGGCGGTTTCCCGCATAATCCCGAGTTGAAAGTGGGATCGCCGTGTTTATGGCAAGACGTTTTCAACAAGCCACAAAACGGGGTTGTGAGTTGAAGTTGAATGTTGAAAAACAGGACTGGGAGTAAATGTTTCCACTGCGTGGTGGGAATGATCGTTATGCGGCGCGATTATCGACTGGAAATCGGTACATAATTTTAGTTAACTCTTTTAGATATCGTTTCAGTTTTTTATTACTTATGTGTAACGTATTAATAATGATCGGCAATGGAATGAAGTTATTTTTATGGTTTTGGTTCATTCTGACGCTCAAGTATGCATTCCAAAAGTCGAAATTCATGCTAATACCTTACCGCCCTTTTTTTGACTAATTATCGTAATAGTAAGAAGTTCCACGTAGAGGAATTCGGAATCAGAAGTAGTAATCCATGTTTACTTGTAACAGATGCCGTTACTATACAACAATTACTTATGTCACTAACAAAAATGTTGTATGAATGCTGCATTAAATACGTTATTTTATGATTGAATATTATATTTAGTTTCTATTCTCAATTCTATCTTTCCTATGAATCCTCATAGGCACGATTTCAATCCGAAATATAATTTCTTAGATGTTTGTAAATCTATGAGATATATGTATATTTTGTAAAATTAAATCCATGATTTAATTCAGTAGAAGAATCGTTGGTTATTGGTTTTCTCAGTTTCACTCCCGTACTTGCGAAGTCACTTTTATCCACCTTTGTTGTCCAGTGAATTTTGTTACACATTAATAATATTCTAGTTATTACATTTTTCTACTAATTTTTCCATACGCATTTAAATTGAAGATTTATATACCGGAAGTCTTCAATGATGTACAGGAACTTGAAAACTCGAAACGGGTTTCGGAAGTATGGCGGTGTGTAAACTTGTAAAAGGGGATTACTTTCATGTTTTTTTATTTAAATTTCAGTGCTCCGACTTTTTATTCTTGCTAACCAGAACAGCTATTTTGTTGACAATCGTTTCAAAAATACGGTATTTAGAACAATATTTGTCTGAAACACATCTTTTGGTGATGGTTGTTCCTTTAGCCGCAACTGTTAGTAATGAATTTGTGCGTAACTAATTACGCCTGTTAGTTTCAATTTCTTGGTTCCGAATTTGTTATAAAAAAACTGAGATTTCTTAACCTCCAAACTTGTGCACAATATTCTTACTGAGAAATTTAAACAGCCTTCTTTTATTTCCAGGAAGCCGGCGTGGATTTGGCCTCGAAGATCAAACAGGAGTCGCCCACGCCGAGCTGCAACAATGGTGAGTGAATTGAAAATAAACAACTTTAAAACGTAAAACCTCATTTTCTGAATGGATACCTATTTGGAAATTCCGTCCGAAACTGTATGCATTTCGACTTTCGGTGACTCTATCACATTTTTAATTTCCAGAAGACGAGTTACGTATAGATTTTACTTTGGATGCCTCCAAGTAATTAGAATGCAAACGTTAGCTATCATATAGTTCCAAATGTAGTTGGAATACAAAAGACTAAATACAGCTACGTGTTTTGTCGAAATGCATTATTTATGACTATGTAAAACAGCTTTTTTACTGGTGTATATATCGCGTGATTTTTGTGCATATCCATATTGGATACCTCAGTTCTTTAATACAAATACTCTAGATACTCTATCCTACTTCTAAAGTCATCAGGTCTAGATAACAAGGAACGTTATCTCAGTGTGGTATCAACAAAGCGTTACAAGGAATCGATCACAAAAAAGATATTTGATTCTTGTCATTCTTTTCGGAGCCTATTAGAGTAGCTAACAGAGTAGATTAGATAAGGATCTCGGTGTTTATATCTTTTGTACCTAGAGTTTTTCCTTTGGTAGATTTCTGCCACAGGACATTAATAAATAGTATCAATAGTATAAATACACCTAATGCCACTAGCTGAAGGAGTATATATTTTATATACAATATATAAATATGAGCCTTACGAACTATTAACTACATTTAAGTTAAAACGTTAAAGTTTTTTAAGTCTCAACTCCTATAACATCAGCGAAGTCTTTCCGTGAGCTGATTTTGTTACTAAAGTTGTAAATCATGTTTAGGTTAACAACTTCAGCAACAATATCAGTTGAACATTAGGAATGGCTTACAATTGCAACACAATTAACAACTTTATATTGTGCAATTTTCTCATTCGATTTTCAAATTTCGTTTGCTTCAGTAAATTCCATGAAATATTCATCGGTCGATTAAATCCTCAAGCTTCTCACCATTATCTGCTGTAACCCTTGAGGGGGCTTACTATACTCAATGAGGAGTGAGGTAGCTCTTGATTTCCTCACTGAGTTAGAATACTATGAGCGGAAAATGTGCACATAAATGTAGCTTAATCTCGCATATTTATTAATGGATTTCTTAATTCTTATAATTCTGTGGAAAAGAATCAGACACCATTTTATTGTCTGTATCTGATACAGAGCAAATATCTCAATATGAAAAAATAACCGTAAATTTGTTAACATTAGTGATAGATTAGAGCTTCAAATAGCCGTTGTTTGCTAACAACCCGTCTTCCATCCTTCCTAGTAACCTTCCATCTTCGGGAGTAGAAGAAAAGAAGATGAAGTAGAGTTCCCTTCTTCTCTGAAAGATGGAAGCATAATTTCCGAAATACGTATCGAGAATGATAATGCTTACAATACTTCAATCACGGTTAACCTAATGGTTAGGGTACTTCCGCAAGACGCACAGTGGGCTACAATCGAAAAAAGCTGGCCAAAAATAAGAAAGTGTTTTTTTTTGTGCGGACTTTGAAACTTCGCATAGTCATTCTTGAATAAATTTTGCATACAACCGCGAAATAATTCGCGTCGGTTTCTGCATATTACAACTCTACAGGGGGTCAAAGTTGCGAAAAATACCCGTCTTCGATTTTTCGCAAAATACTTCAACTTCAAGCCAATCCTGAACAGAAATGATCAAGATAATGGAGTAAAAAACTATGCAATATTATAAACCTAATTGTTATGCTTTAAAATACTGGGTTTTTATGATCATATTGGAATATTTGCATTATTTATACAACAAAAAGGGGAACCCTTATTTTACGGCAAATTTTGCCTAAAGTGAGGAAAACAGTGATGTACCACGATGTACGCGGACTAACTTATACCACAATGTCCTTTGAAGCTTTCTAAAGAGAAATCTGAAATAAAATCCTGCGAAAATTTGCGACGCCGATAAATAAAGCGACTTTTCGATGGAGATGCGAGCGATGTATTATCACAGCCGTGTTCCTTTTTTCCTCTTAGTTATTGTTATTAGTGATAGAATAATAGTAAAATGGATCCCCTTCGAGTGGATATCTTAGTGTTTTTTCTTCAAAAGAAGCTGAAGTAAAGGATTCCGAGAGCGTCACATCCGCTACTTTTTAGCTTAGGAGAGTCCATTTAGAAATAGCAGAAATCTCCCCAGAGGAGCGTGCATCACTCCGTAGCACTTGGAGAATGGCTCACTCATCACTCTTCTCTCCATTACATCACTCTTCCCTCGTGAACGTGTGCCCAATGCTCCCTCTTGTCACGATCCCCTCTTCCTAATTGCCGCTTCTAAGTCTGCACGAAACCTCTCCGTCAACTCAGCGATGCTCCCTCGACAACTCCTCCGAGTTCTTAGTTTACCTCCTCTTCTTACCATCAGTGCATCTCGGCATCCAAATGTCTCTTCGTTTATTTCCGATAAAAAGATTAATTTTAGCGATTTTTGGTCCATATTTATACTTGGACAACAGCAATGCATTAAGGAATTTTAACTTCCAACCTTTATATAATTCGTATAGATTGGCATGTGTAGTATATGGTTTCTTACAAAATAGTTGTACCATTTCAATATCTCTCATCTACCAGAATAGTCTCTAAAAACAGTTTCCTGAAAGCTTATGAATGATTCTTGACGATGGTGATCCAAACCTATGTAAATTATGGTGAAATATTTTTTAACATTTTAGTAGAATTCCGCAAGTATTTTTTTGTACTCGAAGAAACCTCTTGGTGCATGTAGCGAGTATCAGCATTTCGGTCGCAATTCCCTATTAATGGACTTATATACAATTTATGAGGCAGGGATAATGATCAGATCCAAGCCAGCCACCGAAGTGGACAACCCAGTCCACCTAGGTGAACAGATTTAAATAACTTTCAGGTTATTATTTCTCTTTGTGTCAATTACATGGGCTACATTGACTTAGTCGAACAAAGCTAGAAAAACTTTGACAGTGAAACGGAAGTCTTCACTTGTTTTACGATATTCTTCTCAAACATCGGATTACTTCGCATTCTAGAAACGCATTTGTTTGATTTCAGCTGGAATATGATACTTATTAACTTTGATATTTTTTAAATGTTTTAAAATATTTACATTTTTTCTAAATCCCAACATTTATCTTGTTACTTTTGACTTGTTCAACGATTGAAACATTTATCTCTAGATATGATTAAAAGCCTTGAAATGTGAATCTAGCTTTACTACCAAATAGCAAGGGTGTATTCAAACTTCCTCCGAAGAGAAAGTTTATAAACAAAGGAAATTATATTGATAATCAATGGTAAATACATTTTCAAAGAGAAAGACTAAAAAAAGAACTTTGTAGCTCAAAAGAAATGGAAATAATTTTTATCATCAGTCTTAATACTGTTTTATGCGAAAAGGATTATATATTCTGATCAATATTGAAATACAGCGATTGATCCTGATTAAAATGCGACAATACTGAATATACCTTGGAATGAGTTATACTGATATCATATGCAGGCATATTATTCTACAAGAAAATAAAACACGCTAGGAAAGTGATTAAGTATTATTAATTCTTACGAGGTCTTTTAAATATTTTTGCTAAGCCAAATAAGAAAAGGTCGCTCGAACCAACTTTGCGAACTTCGCATCTAAAGAAAGGAAATTGGAACATGAATTAGAGGTTTAAAATTTCTAATAGCCGTCTTCATCGGCACTTGGAGTACTTCGTTGCCACCGGTTTTCGTAAGCAACAGAAAATCCCAGTTTACCAACTTTCTAATTAACACCCGATTTAAATTTCAATAGCGATGCTATTGAAATGATATATATTGATGTTAAACATCATCAGGGGTAAAAAAATACCCAGAATAGTACTTTCAGAGATTTTTTAAACCTGTAACTAACCTTAGTACGCGTAAATATGTCTTTTTCCTGATCCCAAATCATTAAATATACCATATAGGACATTTAGCCGCGTCTCGCATTGCTGAAAGACACTGCGTTCTCTTTTTATCGCTTGGAAGAAGACTTTCGCGGGAGCAATTTTTCGCTGCCGCGAAGTAGAACGTGTCTCTCTCGCGGCGTGCGTTTTTCCCTTGCGTCTGCACTATTCAGTTAACAGCATGCCCACGTGTGCCGACTATGTTGTCACCTTCCCGACATTCCTCGTGCGTGAAAATGATTCACTGATCGCTCAAGAATATGCAGCTGAGAGGGACCTCACTCTCACTCAGGTCTGCAGTGAAGGAAGCCAAGTGCACATTGTCATTGATATGCTGAAATATGCCTTCTAAGTTTGAGTAAAAATGGATCTTTATTGCTCGTCAATACGACTTTTTACGATAACGATTGTTTTACGCAGTTCTGTAAACCAGCGTTTCTCAAATATTGTAGTCTCTCGACCGATTTTTACTTTTTTATCACAAAGGATCATCTATTTTATTTAGTCTGGGGTATATAAACCAATTAAACCTTATAGAAAAACCGAACCGTAAACTGGTTGGATTTTTTTTATCATTGCTTATAATCTGCTGATCGCAATATATGGCAAAACATTTCTCGATTACTCGAAAATTACATTGATTATTATAAATTTAAATTCAATACATGAAGTTGCAATTTAGCAATCAAATTTTAGTTTTAACTGGAATTTGCCCGATTACAAGAGGGGAAACCTTCTAAAACTTCCCATAGGTAATTCGTATAATCAGGTATCGACCAATATTTCGCACTTTTCCATAACAAGCATAAAATTAAATATTATTCGATTTAATCTGGTGTAAAGAAATTAGATGTAAGTACGCTTAAGAAGCTGCTATTGAATTGAAGTGGAAAAATACGAAGTTTTTTCGTACTGAACAATCTTCCATTTTTGTCCATCATCAAGGTTGCCAAATATGCAAAACAACGAATTTGATACTTTCATCATACATAAATAAAGAATAAGCCAAAGTAATCAGTGAAGAGTTCCAATTACAAGAATTAAGAAGAGCTCAGACAGTCCTCTGGAAAGAATACTCTGGACTCCTACACCTGGGATACGCTATCAAATCCTTGGCAAAATAAACGCTTTGAAAAACATTTCGTCTTCGACTTATCTCGCTTCACTTAAGAGAAAAATGGCCTCGAACCAGGTAGCGTTTATTACTTAGTCAATTATCATCCTCTTAATTCCCGCAAACTAAAAACACAGCTTCTCTCGTAAAATATTTGAAAAATTGTCCTTTGATTACCGTTTTTTGCTCCGTGTTTTATTTATCCTGTTGTCACAACTGCGTTATTTATTTGCTGATAAAGTGAGTCAACATCACAGTTTTGATTCTCTTTATGTGATGAATTCCCTACTTTCAGCTGATAAACAGGTTTCTCTGATACAAAACAAGATGAAGGAAAGCTCTCTTCATTATTAATAAAAATAATATAAATTATGGAAATGTTATTTATATTATCAATAATGCAAGTAGCATATCTACCTCTTTCTACAAATCTTCGTGATATTTTATTATAAACGTTATTCTCAACCCTCTTTAAATTTATTTTGGTGCAATAACATTTCAGGATGAGAAGACACTCATTCTCTCTCAGAAATCGAAAGAAGATCAAAATAAACTAATTTTATAGAATTTATCTTGTTGCCGTGACAACGTTGTTTACTATCTTTTAAAGCAAGTAAATATGTCATTTTATGTATAGGATGTGTTTCATAAACAATTCTCAAGATCTTTCTTTCATATTTCATCTCTTACTTGCAATATAAATATTTTGTTGCTCACTAGAATTATTCCAAATAACTATCACTGATTTCAGACTAAGTCTGCTTTTGTTTTAGTCCACGTTTTCCTTTCGAAACCATCCTATTGCTCAGCACCCAATTGTGCCCAATGTTTATGTTCTGAAATACCCACGGAGTTGCTTACAGTGCCATAACGTTTTGTATGAGATGAAAGAAACAAGGAGATTCGGAATTGTCACACTGTCAAAGGGGTTTCAAACAATTTGGCGGGATTTCAGCTGGCCGCTGTTTTGATGGCTGCGAGCGCCTTGTCTAAATTCCGCTCCTATTGGACTATAACAGAAGCTCATTATGGCTAGATATACGATTGGCTTAAGCTCTTTTAATCACTCGCTGAAAGCTTCCACAGCTCTCGAGATGGAAGGAAACCAAGAGCAGATGCTGTGAGAATGCCTCTTCATGCAGTGGACCGCTAAGTGACGACAGATCAGTCTGTAAGTGATATCCCAGTGATGATCATCGCAAAAATAGACATAGAAAGTAGGTGATTGGAGTTTTCAGTATGTTATTGAGTTGGTTAGATTAATCTGAGAGTTAGGATAATTGATAGAGGAAAATAAAACCTTTTAAACGTCCATTTAGGAAGATCTTGTAAGTGGATCATTTGATTGGTGTAGAATAGGAAATTTTGTTGTGGATGTAAAGAAAAACGTAAGTGATGCTTTTGAAGAAGTACCCAAAGTAGGAAAACACCCGCAAAGAAGGAGCTAATGAAAAATGGCTCAAAGCTGCTGAAAGATATTACTGAATGCTGTGAACAAGATAACCTTATCATGACCTAGAATAAAAAAATTAAATAATATCAAACTCTCAAATGATATTCATATAATAGTGTAATCTAACGATATGTTACACAGAAAATGAAAGTAAACATAGTAAAATTTTAAATTTAAATCGACCATCTTCAGGTGAAGTGAAATTAAATTTATGGAAAACTCTGAAGGATTTTTGTTGATTTATTAACTAAGAAGGAGTTCCACAATATTGATTAAGTTCCGAATTATTAGTTTCTTATACTTTTAATGAGTAAAAAACTATTAGACCGCTTGTTAATTTCCATTCTTCAATCGCCTCGTTATAGCCGTGATCGTATAGTGGTTAGTACTTTGCGTTATGGCCGCAACAACCCAGGTTCGAATCCTGGTCACGGCAGTGGTCAAACACTGAGACGGCAGAGGTTACTTTTTTATCTTTGTATTTTCGGAAATTTCGAAATATCTTTCAAATATCAGATTTTTCTGCCATGATAAATAAAGTTTTACTCCTTGCACTGAAATTACTTGCCTGGACTTTCGATGCCAAGTCGCACAATGACGTGCAATCAGAATTGATTTATCGTATTCGTATCATATAAGAACGGTAACCGAACGAGTAATAATGTTTTGAAAGTTAGATCACGATAACCCTTTGACGATGCACTTACGGAACTTTTAATTCATAAAATAATGTATATGGACAGGGCATTTCGAAAATGAATCGTAGTGGAAGAGGTTAAGGAAAGAATACACAATGTCGTAGATGCCTATAATTATTCAATTTTTGAGGCTATTTTAAGGACCAAATTTTCAGAGAGAATTTCTGCCAAATTTCGATTGTTCTATTTTCAATAATAATGTGTAATGTTTTACGGAATCACTCAAGCGATAGTAAGATTTGATGAATTTTGAGAGATTCATGTGAATCCAATTTTATGTTATCCTGATACATTTTAGGAATGAAATTTGGCTGGGAGTTGAAGTATTGTTAACAATAGTTCCGTAATTATTTCCAGAAACAGTAGAAGAGTCATATTGTTGTGGGAAATACGACTGGTAAACAATCATCATAGCTAAGTTTTACCATTAATTCTCTCTTTGAGCTTCAGGTCATGCACTTAAAAATCGCTACCTCGGCAATATCTGAATTCTCAAATTACATGCCTTTTAATAGAGAAACGTTAACGAGAGAAACCTTTGATAACTAAGGTGCATTTTATTCTGCATTAATAATATTCATGTTACGATGTTAATTAATAATATTGTTTCAACAGTATTCCCGTAATGATTCAATATTACGTATTTTCTAAGCCGATGAAACTTGCCTTTCGTTAATATCGTCAATTGATCTTTTCCAACTGTCATTATAATGATTTATTCCTCAGATTTTTATCAACAACTAGGCAATAGTAATGAAAACATATTACAATCGTGAATCAACAACCGTAATGCGGACATATTTTACAATGCAATCATTTTTATAAGTATCCCACTTTACACAATAATAAGGTTATAGCTTTTTAGTCTTAATTTACATAGCATTAATTTAACTATCCTTCTAATTTCAATACAAAGTAATCGTAGAAAAGACTAAACTTTTTCATTCCTAATTCAGATAGAAATATTAAAAAAACGTCCGTACTCTATTCAACAATGTTTATGTCCTACATCGACCCGAATCTTTTAGCACATTTTTCAAATTAACATTTTATCCCGGGAGCACAACGCTTTTGCCGACAATGTTTTCGAAATAACAGCACAATATTTTGCATTCCCTTTCTAAAGCGCACGTTACCAAAATAATGAAGACTCCGAAGAGTGGGAAGTTTAACAAACACAGGGATTTCGTAACACTTTGACGTCCACCAAATGTCTTTCTGGGATTCCTTTCTAATTCCCACTTCTCGAAAGAGAGAGAGAGAGAACGTAAAATTTTCGAGGAACAATTCAATTCCCCGAGGGTATATAGGGTCGACACCTACGCGGAGCTATAATTGGTCCGGAATGATTTGAGGCCCTCGGAGACACAATGGGCCTCGAATCCGGAGGGCGCAGTTTGGACCGATTCCACGGGATTTCCGATGTCGTTTCCTCATCATGGCGGATATCCATTTTTCGGGGGTTCGGGAGAGGTTAATCCCACCAGCATCTTGGGCAATCGGATGTCGAAATTTTTACTTCCACGGATAGGACTGATTATCGTGAGGAAACGTCCACTTGGGTCTGATTCAAACCACCATCTAATACGTTGGGAGCATGAATGAACAATTCAAAACAATCAGCGCATCAACTCATTCGTGTCAATCACGTAAAATTTTTGATTTAATCGTTCCCAACTCAAGTCCTTTCGTTTTATTTTAAATTTTCGTTTCGTTCTAGTTTACGTTTTTTTATGTTTTTTTTCCAAATTTTAATTCCTAATTTAAATTATTTCTGCGTTTTATGTCGACGCTCCTGCAGTAATTTTTGTTCTTATCTATGGTAACTAAAATAAACGCATTTACTATATCAACTGCTTACAATTTACTTCAAGACGGTTGAAAATGAAAAAGGAACGCATAAGCATCATCTTCAAGTCACTTGAAGTCGAAAGTCGTGCTACTTTGATTTTTTGTTGTATTTATTATTTATTACATAAATTTGTGTGTGTGACATTTTTTTAAGTTTTCTTTTTATCAAAACTGTCTCTAGTTTTCTAGAGAAAAGTTGTTCCATGTTTTTGCTCTATTATATTTATTAAGTTCTGATCTCTTTCCGTAAGGCCAGCCACTAAGAACTGGCAGGTCAGTATGTAAGATTAATAAGTCTGTTTAGATCCGCATATCCTATAAGCTTTGGAAAGGGGGTGTGGCATTTGTTTCAAAAGGGGTCTAATCTATGATTGGATTGATTTGGGGTAGAGTGGATTTGGTTGAAGTTGTTAGACACTCTTTATGAATCTAAAATGCTTATCGATAACGTTATGATTGATAGTAAAAGCAGCCAATCGTACCAGACTCCGTGTAACTAGGATTTCCAGGAGGAAATGAATTCCTTCCCGTTGTAGGGATTTTTTTCTCACTCTCCCGTTCCCAAATCTCGAGAAAATTTAGTAAACAAATCGGAAAAATCGGCATTGACGTACTTCGGAACTTAATTACCTATGTAATCTGGAAATAAACGTTAAACTTGCATTGTTTCTTTTAGACGTATTTCTTATTTTTCGCTGATTTACATTAAATAGCTTCATAATATCACCAGCCAAAAAAGTCCACGCGACTTCAAAATCAGAAAAAAATGACGAAGAAGTTTCAACGCCTGTAAAACGAGCAAGATCGATTCTGGAGAGAAAACAGTCCTACAGAAACTTTAAAAAATACGGAGAGGAACGCCAAGTAAATTAATGCTAGGAGGCGGTGAATGAGATCCGCTAGAAAACAGACTTACGAATATTAAAGAGTAAAATTAGATTCATATCTCTCATGCGAGAGATGTATTTGCATGAGTCAACATACGCGTGACACGTCTGACTTTACCCTTCCATTTCTTTTTCTTCAAGTGAAAACAAATCTTTGAAGGTTTATTTATGATGAAAAAGGCCGCGGAAATTCCCAATTCACCCGTATTTTATCGGCTTGTTTATTTTTAAATTTGGCCGATGTGGAAGCCGAATGAATTTTTACGTTATGAAGATTTTCATCGAAATATCCTTCTTTCCCCATTCTGAGTAGCTAAATATATTTCCGGACAGATCCTTAATCGCCTTAGTCTGAATTAATCTTTGAGGAAAATACTCGATTCCCTTAACCTCGGAGTTCATACATAATTGTGTATAAAAGCAGCTTCCTATTTTGCAGGAGAGTTAAAAACGTTAGAGGTTGTTTTTGCGTTATGTTCTGTTGATAACGATATCAAATCAACTAAAATGTTTCGTTATAAAATACGTACTATAATCGATATGTCCTGACTGTAGTTCGTGGAACTACATCTTAGGTTGAAAGGAAAAACTTCGTAATTTCTACAATAAGTTTAATTTATCCACCTGAGGATGGCTGTCAATGCCGAAACCGGTCGAATAAATTAAAACTTATTGCGGAAATTACGAAGTTTTTTCTTTCAACCTAATACGTACTAGATTATAAAATATGGCAGAACGATGTTAAATAGAGTGTTCTTTAAAGTTAATTTAGTGAAACTCGTAAAAATTCAAAATTCCGACGCATTGCAATGATTATTATACTACGTGTTGAGTGTATTCCTGTTGGTGAATTCGCACAAACACTTTTTCAAATCCTACAATACTTCTGTTATAAAGAACTCCCTCCCCATATTTTGAAGTTGCCTCTTCTGCCTGTTATTAAAGCTGTCTTGCCTACGATGTTTCGCGTGTTTGGAATTTGATAACATCAAATATTTTGAAACCAGAAGTGAATCTAATCCTATTGACTCAAGGACACCATAACAAACAATCTTTGTTTCATTTAGGATCTCCCTTAGTCTTGCTCAACTGAGTTATATAAGTTATTAAATAAATTTTAACTTGTCATTTTACCTAAAAAAGAAGTTATTTCCTTTATCTTCAACTAATAAAATTACTGGAAAATGATTTAATAAAAATTGATTTAATAATTAATAATAATAATAATGATAATAACAATAATAATAATAATAATAATAATAATAATAATAATTCTCGTGAAACTTAGTTAATACAATTAGATAATAACACTTAGTTAAATCAAATTTAAAAATATTCCAGATTCAATTAAACGGTTCACAAAGAAACATGAAGACATTTTTATATTTTTACATCTAAGTTTTGGTGAGATTCTCACTATATTTAATTTTTTCGTCAAAGTAAATTTTACTATACATGTGTAACTGCACCATGAAGAATCATCTGATATTTTCGGTCCGGGAATTTTATTTTAACAATTACAACAAACGTTACTTTTATAATTAAGGACAAACTATCTTCTGAAAATTTCCGAACATAAAATACACTACGCGCTAAAATTAAAGGGACACCTAAAATTTTCGAAAAAAAAAAACATTTTAAAATTACCGTATCTCTGAGCTGGTTAGGCCTTTCTTAGCCTTCGACCCATCAAAATGTTTGTATTGATGTCTAAAAATACAATTACTTCTTAAAGGTAAATTAAGGTAAATTAAGATGTAAATTCAGTTTAAGTGAAGTTAATGAAATTATAAATAGAAATATAAATAAAATAATTATAAATGCAGTTATGAATAATAAATTGTGAGTAGTGAAATCTCCCATTTGGGATGTATTCCATAGTGATGATTTCCATGGTTTCATAAAACATGGAAACCATAGTAAACATTTCTGTAAATCATTTTATTTACCGCATTCGGAAGTAAATATTTTCCTGTTTCAACTCCGTTTTACTCCATAAACAGATTAATAAGCTCTCCGCGTATTTCATTTCTATTTCTTATTTCTGTTCGAGACACTCGCAAGTTGAGACGCCGACCCTCTTCTTCCACTTACCCAGAACTGCCACACTTGCTCCAGGTTTTATAGCCTTTAAAAGTGGCTTATATTTTTCCGTCAACGTCTCAAATCAAAGTCTAGGAGGACGTGTTTTCCGAACGAATGTACAACAGTTTATTCTGAGGCATCAGCGGCCCGTTTTCAGTCGTCGGCGACCGGAGTCGTCGTCTTGCTTAGTAAACTATATCAGATGAGTGGGCCTCGGGAGAAAGATAATATAAATATGCAGTATCTGCCTAAGTATCAGAGGGGTTGAGAGCATTATCTATCATAAAAAATGTAAATAGGCGGCCAGTAGTATTTTTGCTTTGCTGAATGGTAATTGGCAGGCGTAATTACATCTAATAATAGAATATCTGCAAATAGAACGAACGAATTTTCAAATAGGCCATTCAAGGATGAGATGAATTTTTCTTGGATAATTATCTTTGGCTATTTGCTAATTTCATGTTGCATCGAATTAGAATTTTAGAATGAAATAATCAGTTTTTAAATAAAAATATTAAACTGATAGGTAAATAAATTAATTAGTACCTTTTTCTTTTTAAAATAGTGCTGCTGGCAATGCAAAATGACTTATTCTAGTGCAGAAATAATTATTTTTATGTTTTGTTTTCAGTAAATATTAAAAAGGAATTTATGTTAGTCATTGCTAATTTTTTCGTCTAGTGTGGATAGATTTTGATTTTCTATATATTAAAATGGATATATATGTATTAGAGTGGAAACTTTCATTGGGGTAGTTTACGAAATTATCAAAATCATGTTTCGTATCATTACAAGCGAGGATTTTCCAATTATGAGGAAATATTTTAAACGTTTTCTATTTTCAGTGTTCTATTCTTTCCATGCTTTTATCTCTCACCTCAGCCACATCTACATCTACATTAATATCTCACGTACTGACTTTCGGATTCGAAATACTTTTGCCTTCAGTATTTGGCATCGTTCGGAAAAAAATTAAACTTTAAAACGATTTGTATTTGCATATACTTCTCTTATTAGACGAATGTTATCGGATAGTCTAATGAAGCAAGGAGGTCGTATAATACTGGCTATGTCTTTCTCAAACGTACTAACTTTGAATTTATCATCCCATCGCAACCCAGATTCTGTGACGTCATTAGTTAGCATCTTTGAGTATTTGTGCATTATATTTCTTGGACTTTTTGAAATTATTTAAATACCTTTTTTCACCATCGTATTTACTATATTCAACCATGTTCTACCATTGTGTTGTTGTGAATGATTGTAAAGACAAAGTTTTAGACCATAAAGAAATAACTATAAAAATAAAGACAAATTTTATGACTCAATAAGTCATGAATTTTGTAAATAACATACCTATTTTTGTTTTCTCCTTTCATTAAACTATTTAAGCATTTTATTGTAGCGAATTGCTGCCTGAAGATTTGATATATAGCGTTCACAAAGCAAGTTTCTCGTAGGGTAACCATTTCCCCCATTTATTTCTTGCTTACATGCTTTCTTTTTTTGTTAATAACATTGTAATTACCTGGTCCAAATCAAACTGCTTATTAAAAGGAAGACCACGAGATTTAATAATAAATTGCATTTAAAGCAAAAAATATTTCTAATACATGTGGAATTATAATACTAAGGAGATGCCTATGGGCTACAGAATACCAGCTTTTGCACTGGATACCCGATTAAGATTTTATCTTTTAACATATTCAAGTATTATTCATATTGTATTCTATCTATTGTGGATTTCATTTAATTCCTCAACTACTCAGTGCAGTGCTCTAAGTTCATTTGAAGATGTGATATTTTATCTTCGTCATGTGTAAACTAGTATTGCCTATGGAATGCCCTATTAATTATGATTACTACCATTAATACAATTATAAATAATCAGTCGTGACAAACGCGTGAAACCTCATGCGTCACCAGATGCAACCACAAACATTCCAAAAACCGTAAAATAAAAAAAATCCGAGGGTCGATTCGAGTCGCGGCTTGTAATTCCATAACGATACACTCGTTCGAGATAATCGCAGCTGGTATCGAGACCTATCGGAGAAAAAAGACGAGCTTTTCTTTCAAAATCGACGTGCGGTAAATCACCCTGTCAAGATAAGGGCGTTGACCCATTGAAGGAGACGAAACGGGTCTTTCGGAGGGAGGAAGTCGTAAGATATCCGAAGAGAGGCTGTGGGACTCTATGCGTTCGTTGCTAATGGAGCAGGAATAGTTTGGGCAACGGGAGGGAATTTTTAAGGGTGGTCTCACTGAGGATAGGTTAATCCTGGCTCTTCCCAACCCACCCCATCTTTCTTCCCCCACCCTCCCTCTCGGTAATCTGGCGACTAATTTGGATCCTCCCCCCCATCCCCCGGTTGTCAGGAGACGCATATTTCACGACCCTTCAGCCTAAAAGTCCTTCCAGGAAGGGGGAGAGGGAAAAGGGGTTGGGGACATCTTTTTTCACGCCGCGACTATTAATACACGCGTGAATAGCTCTTGCGTGTCTTTGGTAGTGGGGGTATTATAAGCGGGGAATACATGCTCGCCCTCTTTAAGCCGTTAATTATCCTATTAGCACCACGCCGCTGGTGGCGCGGTTCTCTCTTTATCTCGGCTTGTTTCTTTTCTCTTTGTTCCGGAGGGCTGCTCTCAAAGAGCTGAGATTTTTATCCGCTGCGATTCGTGGGTGTTTTTTGGAAATGTCGATTCCTTTGTATAGACATTGCTAATGCTACAGTCGACACTGCTACTTCTATAGCCCACATTGCTACTGTTGCAGTCGACATTGCAATTGATACACTCGACACTCTACTGTCGACACTTCTACTTTTATAGCTCACATTGCTTCTATTGTAGTCGACATTGCTTCTGATACACTCAAGACACTATTGCTACAATCGACACTTCTACATCTCACTACGGTTATGCAAGGATCTTGCAAAGAGCAGTTTTCTTTCGAATCATGTAACATGCTAAGATTTTAGTCTTTACTCGATTTTATGGCAGAGTATTTAATTCGGATGCCGGTTATGACCACAAACACTCAATTAGTATTAGCTAACTGTCTCTTTTAGTGGATAATGGCTTGAAGATTAAGGTAGATTCGTGTTTTTTTTGGAAATACCGATTCCATTGTGTCGACACCGTTACTACTGTAGTCTACACTGCTACCATAGCTGCTCAAAGTTAATCCGAAAATGAACTTCGTTTATCTTTTAAAATCTACTGGAAAAGTTAATATGCTACTCGCTAAACCGTTATCTTCATGAAAATTTAACGAAAGTTAAAGTTATCCATGTTGACAATCTATATGAGATTTTAGTATTATAAGTCACTTAACATTTATTTTTAATGCTAATGAGCGTAATATGGATTTCATGGTCAAAACAAACTTATTTAATAAGCAGCATAGTTTATGTAATGTAGAATTAAATATATAAGGTAGTATTGCGTTTCCATTAGTACAGTTACATTTCATAGTAATATTGCGTTTCCATTAGTACGATATAGTTAGACCAGAATACTTGATTATAGAAACTTCAGTTAGCCGGTGACGCGTCAGAGATTGTAATCAGAACACTAATAGAAGCTTATACCACTTATACACTTACCAACAAGTGTGATGAACGTTTTCGCATGAGGATCGAGTTGAAATTTCGCTACAATTAAAATTACACAATTGGTCCCAATGGATTCAATCGTTATGTAGTAAGTAACGTCCCTCACCAATTTATTATATGGCAATCCAGATGGCACGGTACAAAAGTAACGGAATTAAATTAACGGAAGTAAAGTTAAGGGAAGTTAATAAGACTGTTGATAATTTTTGGCCTTAACTTATAAGTTAAATCGTTAAGCAATATCTTAACTTCGTTCATTAACGTATAACGGATTAACGTTTTTCTGCCCAGCTATGACTGCTACTACTTCAATCGACACCGTTACAACTGCAGTCGGCATTGCTATTGCAACGGTCGACACTTTACTGCTGAAGTCGACACTGCTATTGCTACAGTCGACACTTCTTCATCTCAGCACAGTAATGCAAGGGTCTGGGTTTTGGTTCGTATTATGCTACATTCTAAGATAAGTTCTTTAATCGGTTTTCCGGCGGAGTATTCCATTCTGAGGCTGGTTATGCCCACAAACCCTCCATTAGTAGTAGCTACTTCCTTGAGAGAATTAGGCTTACTAGGCTAATATCTTGAGGCTTAAGTATTAAGGTAGTTTACCCTTGCTTTCCTCACTGAGCGAAAGTGCTATGTGAGGAAAACACCCGCACGAATGCAGCCCAATAACCAGGTGAATAGCACTGATTGTAGCATTCAATAAAGAGCAGCCTTAATGAATGCCATTATTAAGCATCACTCATACCTCTGGTGTTCGTTAGGAAATTTAGCGTCAATCCATCTTCAAGATATTTCAGAGGTTCTAACAACGCATCGACTTGAGATAATTTTATTTCCAGTTTTCGATCCGATTAAACAGTCGAAACAAATATCGGTTTAGCACCTAGTTTGATCCTGTGAACGTCAAGCATATCCGAATGTTTTAATTTGCCTCGAGCATAGTAATGTTATACTGAAAGTTTGTTTTATTATTTCTTGTCTTTTCCATTTACGTTAAACTAAAGTTCGAAATTAAACTTGTTAATATTTTTAAATCGTAGTTACACAAGCTCGGTAAACATTCGTCCAAATATATTCAAGTTAATTGTTCATCATTGGGAGCTGCAAATCTTAATGGTCTCGACTTTCAGTTTGGGCTCTATAGTTCCAATATTTTTGGTTTCTGTTTTCTCTCCAGATAAGTAATCACTTCGTTTCAGTTTTCAGCTCAGTTCTAGTTCAAATATTTCTGGTTCAAACGGACCTTCTGGCTGAATTAGTTACGGGAAAAATGGATATATTTTATGGTTTAGGTCCAAACCGATAAATTTTGTTCTGTCCGTAAAATATACAGCCCGAATGCCACTTGGCGCTTCACCCCTCGGACATAAGCTACTGAGATATTGTGGAGAGGAATGAGGTTTACTAGGCAGGACGAGGAGTGAAGTAGTTTGCCTTTACTTTCCTCACTGAGCTAGAGTGTGGCAAGTGGAACATATCCACGCAAATGAAGCACAATGGCTCTATGAGTAACACTTTTCTTGTCAGTCCTTACAGAGATACCAATATCAGTGAATTTATTCACTCATACCTCAGAAGATTTCATTTCATCACAATCATAATCGAGACACTGACAGAAGTAAATTAAAAATACATTTTTCTCTATCCTGTACCAAATGAAAAATGAAAGGATTCAATTTATCGGAATATGGACGCAGGAACAAAGTTTGTTGAGGAGATAAAATCTATGCATATAAAGCAGAGATTCTGTGCGTTTGTGTATTTGTCTTGCATTGGTGTCCACACCATTTGCTCGATTTGCGTCAAACTTTGCTTGCGAGTTCTCTTAGAACTTAAAAGAAGTATTGTTGCTTTTTTAATCGATAATTTTCCTGGATTCGAACCAAGGTCGCTAAGATTTCCATAAGGAATACATGTAAACCTCACTTTTACCTGTTGCAGGCTTCATTTCTCTTGAGAAAATTAAATTAGAAGGAATAGTCATGCAGAGTCGAGACAACCACCAAAAGAACGGAAATTGAATAAAAATTCTTATTATTGTCGTGGGATATTGATTTCAAATAGAAATTTTAAGAAATTCGATAAAATACGTGTACATTTTACAAAATATTTGAGTTTGTTAACAACCAGTCCCCCTGACGACCATTGCGATAGTCGAATCCATACATTTTCATGTATGGTGAGAAAAGCTTTTTAGGAAAATGATTTAGCTGTGTATACTAAAGGGTATTTACTTATTGCAAGACCAGAACTTGAATTTAATCTACTTCTATATTCCCCGTTGAGAATCAATGGGCGCTTCAGCTAGTAATATATAATTTTAAACCATAATTCCAGTGTTGTATTCACTCTCGAACGGCATGAGTTTTTATTCGCAGGATGCGCAAATGTATATGTAAGTCCTCTCTGGACTCTTGGATGGACCCTCTTCATATCTCTCGCTAGATCATTACGCACGTTCCATGGCAGCGGAATTTGTTTGGAAAGGGTTCGGCGCTACACGTTCGCGCTCACTCGTCGAAGAAGGGGGATAAATACACGAATGGATATGTGCTGACAGAGTCACGGATAAGGGGGAGTTTATGCACGTGTGAAAGATGGGAGATTTAGCCATCCAAACCCTCGTTTTCACGGCTATTGTCGAGATATATTCCGAAAAAACGTTTACGTTTATCCTAAACATATAAGAGTTTATTCCTCTTGCGGGAAATGGACTGACTTTTGCTATAGCTAAATTTTTTATTGTCAAAACGTTTTACATAACTTAACCACCCATCGTCGCTGAATAAGAAGAAATCTCGCGCCTCGTTTTCGAATAATTTATCTATTTTCTGCTACATCAGTTGAAACAGTGGGAATGGGAATTGGATATTAATGTAGGTAAATGCTAAATAGTTAATTTCTTCTAAAGGAAAAAATTGCGTTCGAATCACCCGTAAAAAATTATGGAATTAATATAAATGTAGTAGATTCGGTTTAATATCTCGGAATCAACCTTACTAATATTTTAAATTGGAGCACGCATATTCGAAGAATCTGCGTCGTTGCAATTAAAAGGCTTGGCTTTGTAAAGCGTACTGTCGATAGATTCGATAAAAAGTGACAGAGCGTTGTTACTTTACCTTGGTCAGACCCCTTCTGGAATATGCGGCAAGTATATGGGATCCGGCGGATGAAATGTGTACCCGCGAACTCGAGGAAGTGCAGCGTAAAGCGGTTCGTTTTGTTAAGAAATGCTACGATAAAAAGTAAGAAAAATGCGTTTTAAAAATGCATACTTTCCGAGAACGATACGCCACAATAACAGAGTGAAGAAGTAGTTTAGATTAACTGGTGTTTACACCCCCTGCCACATGTCGAATGGCGGCTAGCAGGGTATTAATGTAGATTTAGAGAAGTTGAAGATCAGATAATAGTTATTCAAGCATGAAAGATGTATTAAATTTCATTACTAACAGCGGATGGAGTAATTCTTCCTTTATCTACACATACTGCAAAATTCCATCATAAGTAAATAGAAATTCAGTGAAACACTGGAGAATTATAAAATTGGATTTTAAGTTCTTATGCACCTTTCTGAGTTTAAAACTAGGATACGAAATGTAAATTTAGCCTAAATTCATGATTAATTGAGTATGATTAGAAATCCCTGTTGAAAAACTAGCCTAAATTAATGCTTAATTGAATATAATTATAAATCTCTGTTGAACTCAATCTTTAATCGAAAGGCTGATAAAAATAATGTTGTTAGGTAGTATAGATATTTATGGAAACTATATTTGATTTAGACATCTCTGTTGAACTATGTTAAAATATTAAGCTTTATCAAAAAATAAGGGTATAGATATAGTTGTATAGACAAGGTTAGGTTAGAAATAAGCAGTCATACTCCTGCAGATACATATGATCATGTCAGTTTGTGATCGAAATGCTGTAGATTCGCCTGTTGTTAGAAAAGAAATACGTTTTTGTAATTGCTTTCGATGCTTCCGGGTAGCATGACGAATAAACGCAATAATTTCTGGTTAGAGAAGGCGTTAACAGAAAATTCATAAATTGAGAAAGAATAATAGAAACCCGAGATATTAAAGCTCTATTAAAAGCTTGAGAATATAATTATTTCAAATATATATTTATTACGTGTTTTCAAATTTCGAGTCTCCTATGCTACTAGCCATTTTATACCATCATTTTAAATAACTTTATGCTTTACCCAGAGTTTTTGTTACTCTTAACACAGACAAACGGAATTTTTATTATATCAGATAAATTAATCCGTAATCTACATAAAAATAGCAATGATCATTACAATGTTGTTAGTTAGTGAGAGTTTTTCGATTTTATGAATTCTAAGACAAATTTTATGTATTCAAATTGCTTGGAAAAGACTGGTTACTTCACGTAATGCTTCCTCGAAGAAATATCATTCCCCTAAACATCTCTCCCAGCCTGCTGTTTCGACCAAAAGATATTTGTTTTTTGGAAAGACCGCCTTCCTCATTACCCCTATCGGAAACGCATCTTCGATACCACCGATTCCTCGTTTCTTTTTCTCGAAAGTAAGCCATCCATGTACCGGAAGCGCAAGATTGCCCCTTCGGGAACCATTTGCGCCGAAGCCGTCTGCTGAGGATGCGGGGGCAATGGGAATATCCTCAAGATCCCCCGCCCTCAAATTCCAATTTTTCATCGCCCCTTCACAGCCCCCCTTCCCGTCATGCCTCTCGTATCGCGTTACGCCGCCTTCGACTCGCCCAATTTGACCCTCTCCCCAATCTTTTCGCGCCTCACTTGTTATAATGGCGTCCTATAGATTCCCGTCCCTCCATTCATGCGGTACAAATTAACAGCCTCTCCCCATCTCGGATTCCTGTCTGGAAACGAGACTTCCATCTTCATTCTTAGCGGGTTTATTTAGGAGGCGTCGGCGTTCTCGCATTCTGAAGTGTTTATGAAGCCCTAAAAAAATGGTGGGTTTTCTTTCGAGTGGATTGGAATTGTTTTTCTCCTCAAGGGTTTTCGGTTTTCCTTCTGAGAAGTGTGGGTTTTTCGGAGATCACTTTCTCGCCCGACTTTATTTCCTCGTTGATGTGTATGAGAGGCACCGCACCGTATGGGTCGGTCTCATTTGGGACCTAATATCTTCTGTTTTAATCTGTACCCCATTATCTTTTATTAGAAATTCCGACAGCTCCAATATAATGATATAATTTAAGGGTACACGATTCCATGCTGGTTAACTCAATTATAATGAAACAGCGTATAGGGATCACTTAATATCTTTTCCTCTATGGAGTCCTCGATTATCAATTTATGCTGACTGACAGAATCAATAAGAAGGAAATACTTTATTGGACTTCTCTTGTTTACCATTAAGAACAATTACAGGCCTATATATTTATATTTGCTTAATGATTTCTCTTCCATTCCTTCTCACCTCTCTCGTACTGATTCAAGAAAAAATTCCCTTTTGATATTCCGTCACATCTACTACCTTCCATAAATCATTCACAGTGTATGCCATCAATTTCTGGAATTCCCTGCCATCTATAATCCGTGATGCAAGGACTATAAATAGGTTTAGAATTGTATTATTTGATTGATCAAAAGTGTTGAATATTGTATTATTTAATAGCTATGATTTTTGTACCGGTGTTTATTTAGGTTGCTTGCTTGCTTTAGGTTCATAACACAATTTATTTATTATCAAGTCAGCAGATTACCTCTTTCCACAAATCCAACACACGAGTACTCCTTTGTCTAATTTTCTATGAATATATTGTAAGGAAAGACATCATAACACACATGTAAATGAGCTAGAGGTTTAAAAACTCTACAAAATTGGAATTTCCAGTCTTTTTGTTTTCTTCTACCCCTGAGAATGACAGCCTGACTATCGTAATGAAAGTTTGGTACTATTGGGTACATCTCCGAAAGTCCGGTTCCGGCTGTGGCAGCCTATTTCTCCTTCATTCCTTCTCTGAATTCAAAGCATGCCTCTTTCATCGCTTGTTTACTTCTCAGAAGGTCAGTAACCCAGGACTTCCCGTAGTTACCAGAAGAGATTGCAACCGGTTTTCGATACGATGATAAAGAAACCTTTTAGCAAGTTTGTAAACCTCTAATATGATTATGTTAACATATTTCTCGAACCTTAGAAGAAATCTAATTCCAAGACTACCTTCCTTCTACGTCTTCCTTTGTAATTCCTCAACGGATATCTAATAATTTTGTTCTGATCCCACGTTACGGTAGGGCTTCAACGTGGATGAAATCACTTTGAAAGGCAAAGAATTATATGAAAAATATCTGTGATTTTCAACGAGCAAAAATGATGGTATGATTACGCACCAAGTTTAGAAACCTACATTTACTTCAAAGAAAATCATAATGTGTACATTAAAAAAATATTTCTCAAACACTAAAAACTAAGAATTCCCGTTCTCCCGTTTATGAGAATACCATTAAAAGTTGAAGTTCGAACAAAAACAACTTTTATTGAAAATCTACTGTCGAATGAAAGGGTTTATCCATCTTGATTAAAATAAGGTTTAGAAGCATAAATAATATTTTAAAAATAGGATAGCAGAGCGTGGTTTCGATCCACGGACCTCTGGGTTATGGGCCCAGCACGCTTCCACTGCGCCACTCTGCTGTTGTGCTTAACAGAGTATATTTCAAAAATCTAACTGCATCTTAGAAGAGGATACAGACTTTCCATGGTAATATATTTATTCTTTGGTATTGAAATTATGGAATAATGTTAAGAAAAAACTTGCTATATCTTATGCAGGGAAGGAAATATAATTCGCCTCTAACGATAGGTCCTTAGGCAAGTAATATTTAGAATATAACCTATCAATGCGGCCGAGATGTTGTGGAAAAACTGGAAAAGTATAAATCTGTATTCATTCAAGTAATATTTAGTTAAATAGCTTTGATATTTATGGTAAACAGGGACAAAATACAATTATTTCTGTTTCTTGTTAATGATAATGGTATTTGTGAAAATTTTCAATTCTTCCCTGGAGGTATTTCAGAAACGATAACTATTAATCGATGAACTACTTGCTTTACCGTTTAATAATAAATTAATTACGATTGCCATTAGCGTTACTTCGGATGTGAATTAATAACTTATTAAGCCTTGAGGATGTAGGTATTAACTCGAAATACTGTATCCTATATAACCTCGAAATAATAATAATAAGAGGTCTTTATTTGGGCTAGATTGAGACTAGGGAGTCTCTTCTTACATCTAACCCATCGTCAGATGAGAGACAGAAAGAAAGAGATAGTTAACATAAGTACACGAAGAAAAGATGTGGGTTGAAAAAACCTGAGTGCTCAGGAAAAAAATTCCACTGCAGGAAAACACTCACAAGAAGGGGGGTATGAAAAACATGCGAAATAGCCGTGATCGCATAGTGGTTAGTACTTTGAGTTGAGGGTGAATAAAGAAATAGGTCCTCGTTTGAAAATTGTTCAATCTCAATTTAGGGAATGGTAAGGGAAAAAAAACATGTTTATGTTGGTTGTCACGGGAAGCAATCCGCAAATCTTGAATATCAGCTGTAAATGAAATTCATCCGTTTGCAATGGTCTGTTTATAATTACTTGGATACAAAAAATGACATTTTCCATGTTCTTCACATCATAAGTGATTTCGTCGAAGTTCTTCGGAGTCCTTTACGTCATGATCATTCTTTGAATATCGTCGAAGTTATCGTTTAAAATTCGATCAAACGTCAGGATATTCTGATGCGGCTCCTGCGAACCAATAATTGGTGATCGTTTCCAAATTCGTTCGCGGGCTCGTTAGCGATAAGGAACCGTTCGGGATGAGAAGCGAAGCAGTTGCGGAATACACGTGAGGTGACAAAAAAGGCCGATAGTAATGATAAATGAAAGTAACCCGCCCCAGGTACGGGAAATTTTGGATTCCTGAAAATTTACCAAAAATATGTCCGTGATCTTCTGTTTTCCAATAATAAGCACAAGGACATAAAAATTAGCTGTAGATTTGATGTATTAAAGTACAGCAACTTAAATAGATTTTTATAATAAAGCTACTGATTATTTTATAATAAGCACAACGTATCGAGGTTAGCGATGATGTTTAAATCGAGTAAATAACCTTTTTTATCGGTTTACCTCAATGTTTCAGTGTGCGAATGTGCTGACAGACAAGTAGTTCTTATATACACCGGCATCAAAATATATCATTCTGCTTTTAATTTTCCTTTTTATCACAAATACAGAAAGGTCTGTAGAAATATCAGTTAACTATTAAATGGTACTTTTAAATGTGCCGCAACGCAGCTGACGTAGAACGTGTCATAAAGAGAACATATGCAACGCACGCTCATTTAAGCACTGAGGCGCTGTGGCAGTGATGACGTTGACAACCGGAAATATTTGGTAGCGAATTATCCTTGTCCGTACTATCGTGAAGGAAGTACGATGGACCGTAGCCCTTATCATGAACGTTACCGTTGAAATTCGTTTAAATTTAGCACTAAATCTTGGGAATGTATAATAACGATTGTTTTTGGCTTTACTCATTCTTTTTGAGCGACTTTCTAATTCAATTCGAATAAGTCCTCGGACTAGCCGTGATCGTATAGTGGTTAGTACTTTGCGTTGTGGCCGCAACAACCCAGGTTCGAATCCTGGTCACGGCAGTGGTCAAACACTGTAACGGCAGAGGCTATTTTTTTTATCAGATTTTCAGAAATTTTGGAAAAATATTTGTCTATTGTACTAATGATAGATATTTATATAGTAGATTAAGATCAGCATCGTAAGTGCATTCATATTTACTATATCATATTGGTTCGGTAGGAGAATTGCTATATCCTTGAGGAATATTTCTTACGATATTTTCCGCTTAAGAACTTGTTAAATCTAAAATGAAAGGGCAATACCGTATAACCCTCTGTGAAAAACGTTTAATTTTTATACGGAGTTCAATATATCGTTTATGAAATTTTGAATGTAAAGCAAACGTTCCTTACGATGGTGGGGAAGAGAAGTTTCTATCCTCTAACAATCCTATTAATCTATTAAGATGGGGGATTAATTCTAAAAATACTTTTAATAAAAGCTTTGGGCACCGAGCGCCCTCTCCTTTGCTAATGAAAATGGCATTAGTAGGAGTAGTACAACCATTGTATTTGTATTGTTAAAATGGCTTCTACAGCTAAGGTAATTTCGCCCATGAAAATGGCTTGAACTCTGCGAATAATAAGAATTTTGCGGTATAATAGTAATACTAGAGTTTTCGATCGAAAATAACTAAACAATGCGGATGCGTCTATGATCAGGTAAAGAATATGGAAAAAAATGAAGTTGGCAGTGCGGATTTTTCGAGATGACGAATTCATCTTTCGACGAAGATCTAGAATGGAACGAAAAAGAAGAATAGCAGAGCGTGGTTTCGATCCACGGACCTCTGGGTTATGGGCCCAGCACGCTTCCACTGCGCCACTCTGCTGATGATTCAAAACTTAAACTTTTACTATAAATATCGCCTGAAGTTGAGAAAATGAAAGGATTGCAATGATTTAAGTTAGTGACCAGTATATCGTCTATCATGAGTCACATTATGCCTAAATGTATTAGAAAAACGTAAAGTAGCGGTCGGCTCAGAAATTACCTAAAACAGTAAGAATTATCCGATAGATTTCTAAGTAAATGACAAAATAATAATATTTTAAACCACAAAATGCGATAGCATTACCAGAAAGAGGTAGGTAAAACTTTTATCTGCCAGATAAACCTAATGGGATACAGATCCGCTCCAGCATTAGTATTTCAATAAACAAAAGAATAATCTGAGAAATGGAAATTTGCTTGTAATCAAATACTAAGTTCGAGCCCGATTCTTTCTAAAGATATGCATAGTTTCCTACAGGATCTCTTCAAGATTCACATCAAATACACTTTACTGCACTGGGAAAGTTGCCTTGAGTTTTATGGAATGGAAGTTAGTGTTTTCATATTTTGGCCTTACGATACATGCGACCTTGAATTGAAAAACGCATCCCGAACACTTAATATAGAATTTTAAGCTTTGCCAAATTAGTCATTTGTATCCTCATGGTTCAATCTTTTATGTTAAGATTAATTTGAAGTCGTGTACATGTAAACTTTGAAATCTCGGCGTGTATTATGGAGGCTCTTCCGTGGAATGTAAAACGCGACGAGATTGTGCCTGTTGAGTGAGAAATTAAATAGGTTGCATTCCAATGACATAAGTAGAAATGCAAAGAGGAATGCATTAGTTGAGAGGAGGGGGTCGTAATACTAGGAGATAAAGATGTGAAGGCATTTTGGTTAGCGGCCTTCGTGATCGACAACGCTTTAAGGAGAGGAATACTTCTCTTTTGCGACATTTCATTTCGTTCGTGTTTCATTAATTAATGAATAATTATGTATTAATTACTAATGGACTTTTACTTTGGTGATATTCAGAATAATAAATTTCTCCCTATATTAACATTCGTAATATAAAATTTAAAGGAAATAGATAGCTCGATAAAGGTACACAGTACAATAATTAATATAAAAATACACCGCAGCAAGAAAAAAACCGCAAGAAGGTGTGATTAATCACTTAAATCTACTGCTAGGTTAAATAATAATAATAATTTATTTAACACATACAGGTTAAATTCCCACATAGATGTGTTGTATTATAAGAACAATACATTAATAATAAGCACAATAAACAGTGAGTGAATGTGAAAAAAAGATGAGAAGAACATAATGATAAAGAAGATGAAATGATGGAGAAGTAGGAAACCGGTGAAAGAACAAAATAGAGGGAGGAGAAAATAACTTGTAGTTAGGATAATGATTTGATGAGATTCCTAATTAATAACCTTTATGGAGAAAGCATGTTAAGGCAGATCTGAAATGAAAAAAAATGCTGATGCTACAGATTAAATGAGAAAATTCAAACAGTTTATTAAGTTAAGTGGATATGTTATATTTGGACCTTTAGAATAAAATTTCTAAATTGAGTATTCCGATGCCAACCATAATTTTGATCAAATCATTATGTACTGATTTAATGTATTCTTCTAAGTACAAGGATCAAGGACAAGCTCAAGCTACATCTTTTTGGGGTTATAAATCAGAAAATGATTATAAGTATTTCTTTAATGTTTAAACGTAGCTGATTTTGATACCACGGTATGCATGTTTACGCGTAAATTTAAGTTACTGTAACTCCCACGTTTACAATTGAACTCCGTTTCAAATAAAATCAATTGTGGCAGGCTTTACAAATTGGAAATCCATATCAATAGTAAGAATAAAATTACAAATACTCCTTTCCACACATGTAATTTTAATTTTATTATTGCCATTCTCAGTTTAATATTTAGGCTCCGAGTGCACGCACTTTCAAATAGCTTTTATTTTCTTGTACCATAAGGCATTTATGATTGAGGCGCATTGGAGAGCACCTCCCAGTTAAATTTACCTAACATTAAAGGAAGGAAAAATTAATTATTCGAAAGAGCAGAGCTTTGAAATTACTGCTATTTCGAACTTAGGACGTGAAGTGGCGGAAAACAGCTTTCATTTGGCTATTTAATCACGGACGATTTTAGGCAGCAACCGACTTCTCCCTTAGCTCATTCCGAGAAATGCAAATTTATGAACGCAGCTGTGCATCCACGTGGAGTAATTGTATGCAGGAAGTGGCGGCCATTGGTATTGACAATCTTTCCACGAGAATGCAAGCAGCCGAAGGCAAGTTCCTGCCTTTTAATACACAAAAGAGGGCGAAAACAGACCAACAGCGTGACTTTCCTTCGATCTTCCGCCGGGTGTGAGTCATTAAAGAAAAAATCGGATACCGATCTATATATAAATGTGCGTGACTTTTATTGTAAACGCGTAGAATGCACTCTAAAGGAAGGTTTAGTGTAAAGAGAAGTTAAACGAATTCTATGTCGCCCGCAATCTTTTTCTCATCTTCGATTTTGGATATTCTTTGTATTTATTTATTACTATAACACAAGTTACTATTGCTGTAAAAAGTAATGGCTGAAAATACTGTTAGATTTATACATGCCACAGGAAAACTACTGCAGTCTTTGGGAAGACAAGAGCCAGATCGACCAATACTATAAAATAAGTTTCCTCGAGATTCACCCGATTTTCCATGTTACAAAGTGCAAGGCATAACTATTTCAATCAGTAAAATTAGTAAATGGAAAGAATTACCGCCAAACATTTTTCATCCGACCGCTGAAACTTCAAATCTTTCTTTTTCTTGCAATTCACTTGCATTTTGCATTTGAAGATGTCTGTAACATTCATGAGTTTTTAAATAATTCGGATTTGTATTACTCTTTTCGGCAATCGCTCAGTCCACCGCGGCTGCTCCGAATAAATTTCGGTGTAGCTCGTGAAAACTTGTTTTATTTCTTTTTGATTTAGATTTTGCTGGTATCCATGGTACTTAATTTCGCTTCATTTTTACTAGCCTCAATTCTCGCAGATTTTTATACAAAATTGTTTTCAATTTTTATCCTATTTCATTGATTTGATTTTATTATTATTAATTATGGTGGTAAGTTTTCTAATATGCCTTTCTTCTACTGTTGGATCTTTGTCTTTGAATTTTCTTGCAATAATGGGGTATTTCTGCTCTTATCAAATAATTAATTCTAGGTGTACATTTGCGCCAACTTTCATCCCTCTACTTTTCTCCTGGAAGTTTTTGTCAAGGGTATCATTCCTTTTCCTTTTTTTTCCAACTTTTAATTTTCTTACACTTCCTTTAACTTAAAATTAATTTCTTTTTCGGAGTGCAGTAACATTTTCTATAAGAAAGGATATATATCTTAAGCTCAATGTTAATAGGATAAATCGATCGATAAATGCATTACGTCATGATTTTGGCGTGCTAGATGTCTCTTCATCCATTTAACTCCGGAAAGAGAAGATACAGCCATTTCAGACGTTCAATGCGATCTTTTATGCCTTATATCAAACAAATGCAGTCATTCAAATATTTTTCTTCCTATTTTCGTTCCTTAAATCAAGTGAAAATAAATAAGGAAACATTCTCGTCTTGTTATTTCGCAGTTCAACTCGTTTTCTTTCAATGTAATGTTGATACTGAACTATTGGAATTTAGAAGATATAGCATCTAAATGCGGCCTACTGGTTTAATATGCGGCCGAAGATATTAACTGACTTCTGGTGAATATTGTTATACAATACTGATCTAACTCAATTTACCCCGACTCGAATGTAAAAATAATATTATGGTTTAGAAAGTGTGGGGAACATATAACAAGAGTTTGCGGACTTAAAATATCTATACTTAATAGGCAAATATTATGAGCAGGAAGAAATTGCCCTAAGGGAGGATGCCCCTAAATAAAGACGTCACTACTATTTATTTCCGATTAAATCATCATTCATATTGCACACACCGTTGCTCAACATACAGTCTAGCCTTGTACAACATAAAACTGTCCGTATGAAAAGCAGAAGATTCCGCTATCCTTCTGCTCGATCCTCCTGGACAAGGACTAACAGCTCGAGGTCTTGGCCACTCGTAAGTGTCCAATTGCTTCACAAGTTGCGCGAGTCGTAATCAAAGAATGCTTACGCTGCCATGTTGCGAAAGGCCGATTTCTGGTTAAATCCGCTCCGATTCCCTCACGTTGCACTTACTCTCGAGACATTCGGGCATTTTACGCCGCCATTGCGCTCTTTCGGAAAGTATTACACCGGCGAGGCGATGCGATGTGCTATTTTCGCGTTTGGTAACACTTGAGTGACACTTTGCGACAGCCTCGGGACGTAACTCTTCCTCCGGTCGGTTACGTGTCGCCGAATAATTTGGAAAATAAACGGAAGCTCCTTTTCCCGCCATTGCGCCATTTCACCCGCGGTCAAATGGGCCGATTCGCGGGATTAACCAAAAAACCATTGATTTTGATTCGAATCGAAAAAAATTTGAGATTTTGGTTCGCGTAAATCTACAGTTTGATAGAAGTTGTCACCTGACATTCTTGAAGCGTCTTCTTCGGCTTTATTTAGGTCACGGGAGAAAAGGGGGTATAAATAACTGCAAGGTCGAAAAGTTTTTATTTGTCCAATGAAGCGCCTTCATGTGGCTGTTTGATTGCCATTGCCGCCCGCGGAGTTGATTATGGAAGTGTTTCGTTGTAACTGTTTCTTTTATGGAGTTGTTTGTTTATTTTCCGAATGTTTTTGACATTGTTCTCCGAAGTGCGGCAATCCCTATCTATTGGATACTAAATTAGGGTGAGTTTTTTTACTGTTTAGCTAATTGTTACGGCCTTCTATCTTGAATCAATGCTTCCGCAACGATTATGGGTAGAGGTGTTTGGTTTTGGTTTGGTTGTGGTTTCGATAAAACCAACAAATAACGCGAATTTTGGCCGATTTAGCGACATATCGAGAGTTCCTAATTTCGAGAGTTTTAATAAGCAGCACGGATTTTGGTGATTTTCGCTTTATTCATCATTTTTTAGAGACGGAAATGTAATTTTGGTATGATTTAAATAAATGTTCAATATATAATTGTATTATTTGTCATATTATTAATCACTCATGAGATATTTGCTTACGCGAATTTAGCTTTGATCTTTTACAATAAATTCGCAAAACTTTCTTTCCATTATGGATTATCACAAAATCTCGCCTAATTCCACGAAGAAATATGTTTTGTTTTTCCTAACATCTATCGTGTCAATATATTTTTAATAAAAATATCATGTTTTGTTGATCTGCAGCTGTGAAAGCAGCATTTTCCTTAGGTGTAAACAGCACAGTTTTAAATAAATTTAATTTAATATTTTGTATAATTTACAGTTAATAACATTTTCAATGCTTTTGATGTTCATGCTAAAGTGTGCCTAATATTATTCCTTTGCTTAGATGAGACTCTGAGAAAATTAGTAACACCAAATTTAGGAAACGTAATAAAAACACAAAACACCACAATTTGGTTTTCAAATCAACAAATTTCAGAAAAAATAAAAAAAATTTCAAACACCTCAAATTATGGGACATCTAAACCTTCATCTATACACAGCTATCCAGCCGAATTATTGTTGTTGAAGTGACTATCATTAATTCAACCTATATGTTTAGCCTCTATCTGTCGTACAACAATATAATTATGAATTCTCCACAACTGTTGACTAAACTTTGTGCGGCATATTCTTGCTCCATCCAAACTTATTAATTTGTAAATAAACCCCGTATTTAATTAGACAGTATATTATCCATTGCATCGCCGTCTTATAATTTTATATCTCAAATAAATCTCTAGTTAAATTAAATTAATCACGAATTGTTTAGTCTTGCATGACTCCATATAGGTGTATACTGTCGGTGACGTGTGGCATGTGTATCAAAACCAACGTCCCTATCCAACAGTTTTTACAGCTTATTATGCATTAAATTCAGTAATAGAGTTCCATAAGTTTGCATGATGTAATAACGAAATATTTATGAGTATTGAACTTTGGCTTCGTCGCCGGACTTACGCTGCAACTCTATCGCAACCAATAAAAATTATATATACGGTCATTATGTTGAGGATTTTAAATTAGAAGTTTTCTGTGACGTATATTTGCCATGAAAACGAACAGTTTAAAACCTGTGATATATTTCTTGCTATGTATTATAAATAAGATATATTGTTAATGGTGCTAGGCGTTCCATAGGATATATTTCCTCAATTAGAGTAATCTCTGCTTTAGCAAAAATATAAATAAGAAACTCAGAAAACCTTGGAATGTGTATGTACTTGTAAAGCTTGTACTAGCATTTAATTTACTTGTATACCACCTGCATTGCAGCCGATGCATCATAGTCCAGCCTTCCATCTTATTTTTTGCTTACGGTATATTAAAAAAAAAGTTCTCATCTCCCATCCAGTGCTGATAGTTAGCATTCTGGGTAGAAAATCAACAAAAATCTTCGTTCGAATATTGTATTGACGTCGTTGTTAATATTAACTGAAGATGTTGTGTTAAAATATGTCAATTATAGGATATTCAAAATCATAAAAATGTCTAACCTAGATGACATTTCCGTACCAATGAATGCTTGAAAACCTCTGCCGTCATCTCTTATAGTCATTTCAGAAAAAAAACTCCCAACAAACATGTTGATGCATTAAAGTTATCACATAAAATTGTATTTATCAACATTCGCCGCTAATGTTACGAGGTTATTGATATAAGCTTGATAATCCGGTCCAAGTTTGTTTACATCGGTTGCGATGCGTATCTTAGAAGACTTTTACTGTAAACAAACTACTATTTACATGGGTCATGATACGCATCAGAATGGGTTTCAAAATAAAGCGGAAAAATCTTCCATATATAATGAGGAATGTGCTTTGAAATTATTGATATTCGATGTTTTCTATCATCTGTTTTGTGTAAACTAACATGTAAACTTCCTGTCACTTTATTTGTGCATAAACCAAAAGAAAAAGCATGGGTCAAGACTTAGGCATATCGATGTTTGCATTTTGCGATCTTTATAGACCATGTTGCGTTCGATATTTTGCCTGCATTACTGGAAAACTGTTCTCCTCATAATTTTACATTGCTTCGTGTAGCATAGGCTTTCGATTGGAAATATCGTTATTTATTTATTTCTTCTTATTGGCTACAAATAGGCACCTGGCCTATCTTATCGATTTAGTTCGTTGTGGTATTGCGAATCCTATATCTTTACCATCTTCTATTAGTAATGCATCAAAATATGAGGTTAACATTAGATTTTCATCATATGGGTTGAGTGATTTTCTTTTCTATAACAGAAGGTATCCGATGCTATAATCTGCTTTAACTGTCCCTTCTAAATAAGAAAGGTAATAAACACACATCAATTTTTATTTTATAAAAACTATCCTATCTACTGTTCCATATTATATGTACAAAATAATGATGCACTTGAAAGCACATCAATAGTACGAGCAAAAATGTCCAAAAAATAAGTAAGAATCAGACAATGTTTGTTATACTAGTAATATATGCCACACGTATGCTACTTAAAAACTATAAGAAATATGATCGTTAATACAATAAAACAGATGATCAGAAAAAATTTGAAATATAATCAAAATTTTTGTCTGGATTTTGTGAATTTTGACTTTTTGCGGTAATATATTTCGAATTCTCAAGAATGTTAGACTTATTATTTATTGTTAGCAAACTAATTTCCTCCCTAAGTGTTTGTTTTCTCTAAATAAGGAACCTCTGTACTTCTACTAAAGAGAATGATTAGGGCAATTGCAAAATTGAAGACTTCATTAGTCTGCAATGGATTTTATAATAAAAGATGGATGTGTGTAAAGCGATTAAAATGGAGTGAAAAAAATAGTTAGCAGAGCGTGGTTTCGATCCACGGACCTCTGGGTTATGGGCCCAGCACGCTTCCACTGCGCCACTCTGCTGTTGAAATGTTGAAGAAAACTTTGTTCACTTTAATTGTTACAGAGGCGTGATTCCTTCTAAGGGAGATAAGGAAGAAATTTCGGTTCAAGGAATAGCAAATTAAGTATTTTCCTCCCAATCCTCCGATCTTAGTATAAATGTACAACTTTAATTTGCGCTATGCTATCCGAAAATACGTATGCCTTCCAGGAAAATATATTTCATCAGGTTGTCCGTAATTGTAATAATTGTAAATATTTCTCTGTATTCATCATCATCATTTTCTAAAGGCGGAGCATTGTCTTTGCGGCCATATGACCCTCTCCATTGCTCTTGTTTTAATCCTTATATGGTTCGAATCTCGTAGTACTTTTGATGTCACCCAAGTACTTCTTTTTTGGCCTTGCTCTTCCTTATTTTCCCTAGTACTTTTCCCTCCATTATACTTCCTATGAAGCTGTTATGCCGCAGAACATGTCCAACAAATTTAATTCTCCTTTTCTCCATCTCTTTCATTGAATTCCTCTCTTTAATTTCCCTCGGAACTTCTATGTTGCTTATCTTGTATATCCATATTGTTCTTGTTATCCTTCTCCAAATCCACATTTCCATTGCTTCCAACCAAGACTTTTCTATCGTTCCCAACGTCCAAGTTTTATGTACGTATAGTATTTTTCTCCAAATAAAGGTTTTTACAAAGGATTTTCTAATTTCCAATTTCATACGTATTTCTGTATTATGGTCCCTTAAAAGCAAAATATCAATTCCTCTCCCCCGGAGAACGATTCACTTCTTGTAAAAAGAGAAAATTAAGAAAATTCCCTCAGGAAAGGCGGGAAATGAAACTTATTCTTTTTAGTTCTTCCAAGAAAGCGATCGATGAAAATTTTTTTAGTTAAAAAAAATTGTTCAAATAGATAATTTTCACCGATGATAATAATGGGCCAATTATGTCAAGTTCTTTCAATACAGCAAGAAAATCGATAATAAAATAGCAGAGCGTGGTTTCGATCCACGGACCTCTGGGTTATGGGCCCAGCACGCTTCCACTGCGCCACTCTGCTGGTGTAATTGACCGATATCCTATATCAAGAAAAATGGCAAAAATGATAATTCCTTAAATTGCGTTTGTTCTGGTTGCCTGGAGATGAGGTCCTCGTTTACAAAACAGGTCATGTTATTTCTTGAGATATTTATGATCGTGCGAGGTTAGATTTTGTTTGCTTTGAAATTAAACATGGACAAGTTCAACCCAAGATCGCTCGAGTTATTTTGTTATCTTTATCAACACATTAACTTAATTTGTATCCATTGAAATTTTTAAGATATGCATTGTTGTTGGTTTACTGCAGACATATGAAATGTAAGGTTCTGATGAGTATGTAAGACGTGTCATATTTATAATAGAAGAACACCAAAAACCGATACATTTTTCAGTGTTCGAAAACTTGATTTTTCGGCGCTTAAAATTATCGAATGGAGAATAGCAACTGCAAAGTTCAGCGTTTGCTAATAAAAAAGAGGCTGAAAGTGAGTCGTAGATATCAGAGATTAGATAGTCCTAGAAAACAGGGGTAATTATTATGTTTACTGGTCGCATTTTCTATTTCATTTGCTCCCTATCTCTTGCAGTGTGTATTTATTTGTTTTGAATAAAAAGATTATTTGCATTTCACGCCAGTGTCACAGAATTTTAACTGAACTACTTTATTTTAAATGTCTGTTTATTATCGAAGCAAATGAGTCTTTTGGCACAATATTTAAGAATATGTAATAAATTCGATGTTGGAATGAAATAAAAATCTGAAAAGGATTGCTAAAAATTGTTCAGTTACCGTATTCCAAACAGATCCACCCGTTTGAGGTCCTTACTTCATTATACCACTCCTAAACTTTCACTTATCAAGCGCTCCCTTTTCTTTCGCCTTCATTCTCTCCTCAACTCATTTCCTCCTTCTCTTCACCCTTCTTCCCTATCCAAAGGGACATTTAAAAATTAAGTTCCAGATCCTTGTAATTGTTTAATGTATCTCTTTTGTATGTTTATTCTTCTCTACCTTTTGTTATTTTCTTGCTGTTTATGTTGCTATGTTTTATATTTCTACTTGCTATATCGTCACCGTAAGTTGGCATTTTATGCTGTATGTGATAAATTAATAAATTAATAAAAGATAGCCATCGAGCCTTACTGAGTGCAAGTTAGAAAAATGCGTAGAAATGTGTGTGACCTTTACATAGTATCTCTCAAAAGTTTATCAACAGCGTAGCAATTTAAGATAATTCTTTTAGTCTCCTCATGTTACCGACACTTTGTTTTGCTCCGTTGGTCATCCTCTTGAGGCATATGAGATAGCCATGCGGGTGACACGTGGTACGCGTATAGACGCCCACACCCCCTACGCTACGCCGCTCGGACCCGTCAACTATTAATTAAGAAAGCTTCCGTAATTATTTTTACAATACTAGTTCAAAATCGTGCCCCCCATAGATAATAGAACCCAGGACCGCTTTTGTCTATCAATAAGTCAAACGCGTTACCCCCTCCTCTGGGGAAATTATCGAAACCTGAAGCCATAGAATGGAATATTATGCAACGGAAATAAAATTTCTTGAAATTGAAATTCCTATAAATTGAATTCCTTGTTAATAATCAGTATGTTTCTGAAATTGTATTAGTATCATCATATCACCATAAACCTTTATTATATTTTTACTTTCTCCATATACGTAGTATAGAGAAACTATTGTTTTCATGAAAAAAATCGTCTACGAGATTTCAACGGAAATATATGTTTTGGGTCCCTAGAACACGTTTTGACCATTTGATGTCTGTGTGTATGTGGGTGTGTGTGTGTCTGTATGTGTGTGTGTGCTTGTGGGCGCTCTAACGTAAAAACTATTAGTCAATCAATACCAAACTTCATAAATAGCACTGTGGTACATGCTGTCAGAGTTGATTAGTTTTTGGAGTAAATCAGTTAACCTGAAGTCGAGCTTTATTATTCGAAGCTCGTTTCCGTTTTTGCAAAATTCCTCCATTAATCTGATAATTAAGTAATTACAGTTATCTACAAAAACTACAAAAATATATTTGTATATATCTTCCAAGTTTAGATTGAATCTAGAGTTCGAAAATACTGTCGTAGATAAATATTTACATCTTTCGTATCCAGAAAGTCATATGCTGGCCACATCAAATGTTTTATATTTTATTCTCACGATATTTTCATTATTATATGATTAATTTTGACACAGGAGATAAAATAAACCTCACTTTATTCCACTAATACAAATTTACGGTGTTATTTTTTAAAATTTGTTTTTGTGGAATTAAGTAAAGTTTAATTTATCTAATGCAAAGTGAAGTTCCACCAAGTGATAACTGAATTCATTTATTCCGTTAAATCTTCTTTTTCATAGTATTTTTGGTAAATTTTTTGAAGTAATGGAATATCGATTTTGTATGTCACTCTATCTTGTTTAGAAGTCGTTGTTTTTAGTAGTGAGGATGTTTCAACTTGACTCAGCGAAACTTTTATTTTTTAATTATTTCAGAAATTTAGTTTTTTATGTCATTTTGTGTTGTTCAGAAGTAGGTAGTTGTTAAAACTGTTGTGTTAACTGCGAGAATTTTGAAGACTCAGCTGAAACTTGTCTGAGAACTTATATGTAATTGTGAGATCCTAAATGAGTAATTAATACCCACAGTTTTTTTAACGCTACCGAGTTCCACAATGTAACTCCCAACACCGTGAACCCAATGAGGCATATTTAAAAACACCTCTCCTGTCTCCAGCTTTCTTCAGGAAGCAAAACATCAGAAGAAGAAAGCGGTAAATCCCAATTTAAATCCACCCATTTAAATGGATAGTTTTTTAAATGCTACGGACTTTAACAATGTTACTCCCAGTTCTTTGGACTCAGTGAAGTATATTAAAAGAACATTCCACTCATGACTCCGGCTTTCTTCTTGAAGCAAAAAAAGGAAAGCAGTAAAGCGCAATTTAAACCCCCTTATACTTGGGCGGTCTCGGCGGTTGACCGCCTCTCCATGCATGATTTAGCACTCGGGCTTTCGGGAACCAAAACAAAATGGAGGCATAAACAAGGCCACTCTGGTTAGACTTTTACGGAGCAGAAGAGGGTGGGGGAGCCGCTTCAGGGCCAGCTGTGCACCGTGCAGAATGGAGTGTGAGAGAACGTGACCTTTCGAGAGTTTGGGAGGCCCTCGAGGGCCCGTACGGGAGAGAGCAAGCACCCAAGGGAATGCCATCGTACGCTCTATTTTTTCCTCAGCGGGAAAAGACTCATCCCGGAGTGTTTATTCTCGAAACGGTCTTGCGGCCGCAGGATGCATAAACAACGGTGCTCATATACGCTTGCGTATCGAGGACGCTCGTTTTAAGTGCTCTCCTTTCGCGACGCCAAGGAGGCTACGTCCCGCCGGCCCTGGGTGCACGTCACGTTTCGGTCGAATGGAGGTCCGGTCCCATTTAACCCGGGTTGTTTCGGTGTTGAGGAATTCCGCGGTTCGTGGGGCATAAACAGTTTGCGATTCTGTTATTATTGGAGCCGGAAAGTGTTTGCGTTCGAGGAAGTGATTCGTAGAGCGGCTTTGGGCAGATCTTGATACTCTGCTAACATGGAATGTTACTTAATTTGTCGAGCGGTTGAAACCGTAGTACTCTTGGGCGGAAATGTAGCAACACAAGTTTACCACCGCTTACACGGGGAGGCTGGGAAAACGAATCCCTACTTATATATACGAATTATCTGCAGAATAAAAAAGAAAGAAAATATTATTATCTTATGTATCGTAATATTGTAATGAGGTCAGTTTTCATGTGTATTCATCTCAATTTTCTATCTATCTCTTTCTCTTCAACTCTTTCTATTTTTCCAAACACTATATCCATGACTTTCTCTTTGTCTCTATCACAGTGTCCATTCTTCTTCTAACGACGTCACAGATATTTGCCAATTCCATTTCTGTACATCCTGCATTATTTCCACTGTCTCAATAAACATACTAAGCTGCATCTACTTCCTATTATTGCCACCATTCATAAATAAAGAGTCATTGGTATATTTCATTCCGTATAGTGAATGAATAAAATTTATTTTTCGAATACTTTAATTCTTAATATGTTTATAGGAGTGGCCAAATGGAATGGAATCATCCACCATTATTAATACCTTTCACAGTCTGAAATAGTGGTTTTCATGTCATCTTAGCTATTTAACTGATGCAAAAGGGAAAGAAATGAAAACGTGTTCAATTCATCGAGATGTGGTAATGTGAATGTATACGAAAAGAAAGTCTCTAAGGATGATTTAGTTATACAAAGCCGTAGTCAGGAGGGTTTGGGTGCTAAACCCTCCTTCGGAGACACAAGCGATGGATCTTTTTCATCTACAAATCTCCTCAAAAGATAAATTATGAGAACCACTCGATGGGCTATTTGATGACTTAACACATGAAGAGATTCCAGTCGCTGCTGATGACATTCTTTCATTTATTCCTAATAAGCCAAGAAATGATGCATTAAGTTGTAAAATGTCGATCGAAAAAAAATCTTAAGTTAGATATATAAAACTCCTTTATATCAACCTTTATTTTACCATACATAATATTTATTTTGGATAAGCTTTTTCTTCAGTTCACCAATCTCGATAGAAGAAGAATTTTTCGATTAATCGCAATGAATACACTAGTTTTCCTTTTCTGGCTAGGCCAGCGAAATACATTCGAGGATTGAAATTTTAAAAGTATTTTAATATTAACTACGATGAGCAGTGATTATGCTATGCGCATAGAGTAATTAACGTTAATAATAAGTTCTTTTTTATAAATTCGATTCATTTCCTCAAAATATCTGCCGGGAGTGAACGTTCATTTCCCGAACAGCTACATTAATCACACTATAAATAGTAAAAAACGCAGCGGAAAGGGCTTTGGATCTCTCTGCACTCTCTACAAATGTAAACATTCCTTCGAGGCGGAGATGAGAATCAGCGGGCGCCATCATTATTACTTCCTGATCATCGAATCCCCCGCATCCCTATCTCCGTTTCGCGAACACGCCTTTTTTTTGACCCCCACTCCCTATTTCCAGCTCCCTTCGCTTCCTAATTGACTCTTGTTTGGTAAACAGTTGGATCTATTCGCCGAGGAAAGACCATGGGAAGTCGCTCTGAATGAGTTGGTCGAAGAGGAACACTCGACGAAAAGGAAATGCTGATGAGAACGAAATAAAAAAGAAAGGAGGAAATCGTTTTCATTCAACGGATACATCGGACCACTTATGTTGACGGCGCCGTCGGCCATGTTCAATTAAGAATCGCTTCGGTTTTGTTTAGCGCGGGCGTTTGTTATCGCTGCGAGAGTGTTTCGACAATGGAACCAAGATGGCGGGAATGCGTCATCGCGGGGGAGACATGCGCTGTAATATTTCCTCTCCCAACAGAAGGAACATTCACTCTGGCTCCAAGCACGTAATTATTCCATCTGATAAAATGCAGATAGCGGAGAAGGGTTATCTCGAACACAGACGCGTGAGCGGCGAAATACCATCGGCCAGGTCCTAGGCATCCTTCCATTAGCGCCTTTTGAATTATCGGCACAGATAGAGTACCATCGTATCCAAGTGATGTGTACATGCTTGGAAACCCAACAACTAAGATACCTAAATATCTTTGAAGTTTCACTAAATGCTATGGAAAAGTGTCCGTTCTAAAGTTAATAAAAATATTGCTCTTACGTAATCACACAACCAGAATGGCTAACAACTTCTTTTCAACCCTTTTTCCATTTGTAATTAGTTTTCTTCTTAGGCGAGGTTATTTCACACCGACTCAGATCAAGTAGGAGAACGATATTGACTTCCAATGCACATCGTGGTAAAGGCAAAGAATCGGTCTTTAAAACTACGTATTAAATTGAAGAAAATTATGATGTATAATATGTTTAATTATAACCTCAGATCATTGTAAAGGAAAGCCTCAAGGTCCAGGTCTATGCTATTTTTGGTCCGACAATAGGTCCTCTTCTTTACTGAGTTGGATTTATTGTAATCAGTTGTGAGCTGAAAATCGTAGTTAAAATCTTTTCACGTAGGCAATGCATCGTTATTTCAGTCGTAAGATCCGCATATATAAAATCTTGGAGTTTGGCTATTCTCGCACTTAGGAAAAAATACTAAGGATTTTATTCCTGTAAGATCCATAAATACTGTCTAAAATTGAAACTTCATTTAGATATTACATGAACTGAAAGTACAATGTAAAGGAAACTAAAAAAAATGTAATGAAATATCATATGATGGAAATACCCAAGAAAGAGACGGAAGTGATGAAGTAGTGCGTGACTGTGAATTGAACCTACATCCTCCACTTTTTGGTTGGATGCTCTTGCATCTGGAACTTGCGAAAGCTAAAAAGTACTACAACGTTCAAAAATTTTCCGAGCTTATTTTCTTCCCGCAAAAACGCCGAGCAGGAGATATGTAAAATTCTGGTGCTAGATAGGTAAGTAGGAAGGTAGGTTGTAGGTCTCACAATATGTGGCGCTATCTACCACCAGAATTTTACATTTCTCCTGCTCGGCGTTTTTGCGGGAAGAAAATAAGCTCGGGAGCTTTTTAAACGTATTAATAGTAGTATATTTTGCTCAAAGAATATATTGTAAAAGTTGGATTGTACCAGTACTCGAACCCGAAGCTTCCACTATTGGGGTGGATGCTAAATGTTTAGATGTATTCTTCATCATCATCGTGTCAATGAGTTTGCTACGGATGCACGAAAGAGTGTAAATCGTTAAATAGAATTCGAAATGTCGCTGATAGAGTGGAAATTTTGCCTATCGACACAATCTCTAAATCGGCAATTATGCCCAACAGTCAAATGAAACAGGTTTAGAGTAGAATCATCTTTATCAGCAGTTTATAGGACCTGCCTTTGGGCAGGTCCTATAAACATTTGAATAGGTGGTTAATATTTATGCTCCGCGATTACGCTCCTTAGACCGTTCCAGATTCATTATATCATCTGACGTAAATCTTCTTATCAGTTGCGTTCCATAGATTTCTTCGGATGAATTTTAGCCCATGCAGCATATAACGTACTGACAAACTCTTGTAAAATCGCAATAGCTTTAGGTTTGACAATTTTTTTCATATTGAGTCATCAATTGTTAATCGTGCATTTTTTGCTGCTATGTTGTACTCAGATTATTTTACTGTCTCATCCTAAGTGTAAATAATAAAAGGTGTGCTTCTCGTTATATTATGTGAACATAAGTACAATTGTCGTCTTTCCAGGATGGTCTCCTTAAAAGCTTGTATTTGGCTCGATATTTGCATATTTAAAATGACTTGTTTGATTTGAGGTAAAGGTTGCCTTATAAATCCAAGATAATGAAGCAATCTCACTATTACCATAGGAAATATACCATTACTACTATATTACTATTTACTTAGTTACTTACTTATATACCGCTACCGGTCCAAAAATAAAAACTTTAGTGTTGAAATTTACGAAGTTTTTCCTTTTGCTATCGTGAAAATTTCGTTCCGCGAAGTACGGTCTTACATGATTGAATAAATAAATATACTGTTATTCAGACCTATTATTAATAATACCTTGTCAGAAAAAACTTAGCAGAGCGTGGTTTCGATCCACGGACCTCTGGGTTATGGGCCCAGCACGCTTCCACTGCGCCACTCTGCTGTTGATTTTATTGTTTAAGCCACGAGCACAAGTCGCACACGACCAATAGAGAATTAATTAACATTTCTAACTGTTGAGTCAGTGATTGCTAAAGACTAAAGAGATAAAGCAGGTTAAGAGAAATCTGTAAGGCAAACAAGACAATGGAGTTACAGATTCACAGAAGTTAATCAATATAAATATTTTCATAAAGGTGAAGAACATAGTGGCAAGCAAGTAATAAGGTTACTAGAAAAAAAGCGACAAAACTAAAATGACGATTGAATCCTGGGTATTATAGAGTTCACTAGAGCAACCAGTTTTGTCAATAATAACTATAAGATTATACAAGATATAACAATGTGTACATAATTCCATTTAACAAGGGCGAGCAAAGACAATTTTCTACTCCCTGCTTCCTATCGAACTCTTTTATAGATATCGTTTCCAACCCCCAAAAATTTCAAGAAATCTGTGGTAGTAAATTATTCGATATCTGCTGTATAGCGGAACATCCGTGTTTGATACTGACAATGAGAGCAAAAGGAGCACAAGTAAGCAGATAAAAAATACACGTTTGTGGCCTCCAAATAATTTGTAAATAATTTGGAAGAACCTTTTTCTATGCTTGTTTTCATTCATAATTTTATTCTTAATGAAGAAATTTGTTTCGAAGATTTTAGGAGCTTTTGTTTCGAGAAATTAAAAATTGCATTTATCGTTGAATAAGTAATCTTAACGAATTACTTTTACTTAGTTCTGTAAAAAGAAGGGAATCAGCATCTTGTATTAGAATTGCATCTTAGAATGTTATTAATAACTATAAACATAATTATCCGGTACTTAATAATGAGACAAAAATTTCTATTGATATTTAGCTTTTTTTTGTTAAATCTTTATGGAGTTTTCGATTCTGATCGATTAAAAACTAGCTATTGCCTTTTCACCATTCATGTAAGAAATTCAAATCAGATAAGCAATTTGGCCAAATACCAAAAGATTAATGATGAATAATAGGGAAATACATACCATATCATAACCTTTTATAATATATCTTAGTAAAAGTATGTCTGTCTATAATGTATTCAGCCCGAAGGCCAGTTGATACCTCATCCCCTCTTACATAAGCTACTAAGAGCTTTCAGAGAGGAATGAGGTTTACTAGGTAGGATGAGGAGTGAGGTAGCTTGTCCATGCTTTCTTCACTGAGCCAGAATGCCATCAGCGGAACATGGCCACGCAAGTGAAGCACAATGACTCTATGAGTAACACTTTTCTTGACATTCCATAAGGAGGGACCAAAATCAGTGCAATTATTCACTCATACCTCAGTAGCTTTAATTTCATTACAGCCATGATCAAGACTGGGACAAAAAATATGAAAGGTACATTTTTCTCTATCCTGTACCAAATGACAAATGAATATATTCCATTCATCATAGTATTGTAGCAGGAAAAGTGAAAGTATACCATTGCTAATTAAACACTGTAAGAAAATACTAGCAATATGTATTAAAACACAGCGTTATTACTAATGTGACGTCGCGAGATGAGTTTTCATAAAATATAGTCTTTCCTTTCCAAAAACTCTTTATTTCCGTATCCTTCACTTACATCGCATTTCTTCTCCAATCCTTAACTCTCTTGTTTAACGTTCAACGATCACTTATTTATTTACACAGCATGACAACCAACAAACGTTAACAAATCAACATTTCAAAACCTACACAATCTAGCTAATTTATAAAATACAAACAGCATTAAAAAAAATAAAAACACATTAAAAAAATACAATTTAAGAATTAAATTAAAAAATGGCACGACGTTACACTATAAGAAAACCTTTGGGCATAAAAAATTGAGTGAGAGGCGGTCGAAGGAAGAAAATTTCGTGTTCAATCATTTGCAGTTGCAAAAAGTTAAATCATCTCATATCGGTTATTTGTCGTTCCTATTTATCGCTATGATAATTGAAAACCATCTTTTATCCTCATGTCAAGCATAACGTTTTCCAACTGCAGAAGGAAGCAAGATAAACCGGATACAAAACACGATGGAAGAACGAATCAGTCCTCTTGCCCTTTCCCCTCAATCCTCCAGTAGCATTCGCCCAACGGTTTCCATAGAAACGGCAGAATGTTTGCGCGTTGCTAAAGACCTTCGTTTCTGTTCCAGGAACGATCAGAGGCCATTAATGGGCCGAAACATACAAACAATGACGAGTCGGTCCTTAAAGTGCATGTTCGCCGATGAGAACTCGACTCTCCTATCAATTTGGTAACCTAAGCTAATTGCGAACGTGCTCAGAGTAATTCGGGGTGAATCAGCTGCAAGAATGCTGACCAAGAAGGATGCTCTGTGCCGCGAAAATTAACTGGTGCTGCAAAATGCGCGACTTGTGATGATTCGATTAATCAAATCGAGAATAGGAAATTTTTGGCTATCAGAATCGGAGAATTGATTTAATATTAATGAACATTTATCAATATTATTAAAATGAATTAATATACTTCATTTATATCAATGGAGATTTGCAAAGGTATCTTTGGAATCGATTTAGTTTAAATTAATTAAATTTACCAATTCATTTTTTTAAAGCACAATCATTCATTTGAGATCCTAACGATATGCATCTAATTACAAGTTTGATATAATAATTGGATAGTCAGAATAACCTAATTTACAATGACAAAAATTATTTTCTGAAAATTTTTGTTTTAATCTCAAACTTCCATTCCTGTTCGAATGATCAGTAGATAAACGCTTATGTATGTTTACTATCAGAAAAACTAAAATCTATTGATTTTGATAACCTTAATATATTAAATACTATTTTTTAACCACGTGGAGTGATGTTACTTAGCGTTAGTTAGGCCTCACCTTGAGTATGCATTTAGTGGATGGGACCCCACCGAGAAATGTCATATTCGGGATTTAGAAAAAGCACAACGAAAGGCGATACGATTTGTAAAGAATTGCCACGATAAAACTGCGAGTGTTACTCAGATGCTACAGGAAGCGGGATTGGAATCATTAGAAGATAGAAGACCAATTCAAAGGAAAAATTTACTAAATAAGTTCAGAGAAATTACGTTCTCAGATGATGTAACCGATAAAATGCGACCCCCTGTTATATGGGCCGTTCTGATACTGCGAGGATGATTAGGGAGATAAAAGCTAGAACGAAGCGTTTCAAAAATTCATTTTTTCCGCGATCAATACGCGAAAGCAATCGATTAGGAAAATTGAGTCGAGGTACCTAACCCCTGCCACACGCCAAAATGCGGCTTGCAGGGTTCTTACATAGACATAGACAAACGCCGTAAAGTCACTCATTTAATGTAATAAAAAAATAATTTAAAGTTACAGTTTATGGAAATCATAGGTTGGAAAACCCTTGTCTAGACCCTAAAGTTCAACTGGAGGGTAACTTTTAATCTAATTACGGCACAAGTTAACATTTCACTGCGACTAAGTTTAGGTGTGACGCCTGCATTTAAGTCCGGAAGTTTACATTGGTAAAGTCAATTGTTTTGATTCGTAGACATGATATCAGAGCTATGGAGATTGTGAGATTGCGTCACTCCGATATCTCGCGGCATCACTAACAAGAGCGGTGTTCATACAGTTTATTTATTCGTAAACGTCATTATCAACGAAAGTCTGATTACGAGGGCGTTCTCCAGTCGTGAATGACAGACGTAACGAAATGCTGACCTAAAAGAGAGCTGCCATAGAGACCAACCGAAATAAAACTGACGAATTTGCAGAACGGATTCAACTGCCAACGAAGATGCGGCGATGCTTCCACAGAGAAGTGACTACGAGAAATTGGGTTTTTTCGCAGCTAATGAATGTTTCGGCGGATAGATGTACATCTCTGGGTGCTCTAAAGATAAACTAATGCGAACGAAATTATGTGCTTCTTTTTAATGTGCATATTTATAAACTAATATCAAATTATCACTACTATCTAGAATAAGCATATATTTGGCAAAAGAGCCAAATTATATGCTTATTCTAGATAGTATAAATGTTTTTATGCCACTCTCTTGGCAATATATAACGGATCTGAGAGCAAATTATACAAATGCGTTGCTAGTCCTGATGATGATGCTATGCATCGAAACCATGAGAGTGTTATCAACAGTTATTGAATGTCTTTATTTAGAAGGACATTAGCTAGTCCATAGCGTCGATACTCAGAGTTGGTATTCCTAATGAGGAGTTATTTCCTATTGAGGAGTATGAAAATGAAAGAGATCTTTTATATATTCCTTTCCGGAAGGAGTTTGGTGTTAACCACACAATACCTTAACAACGACACTGATTTGATCACTAATATGGAAAGGGTTATAGGAATATTAGAAATTTAACGAATGGTTCAATTTAATGTGCCGTAAAGGAACTGTAAAGCATATCTTGAAGGAAACGTGGTGTGAGGTGCTGAGGTGTTGATGGCGTTTACAACCGGAAGCGTTTGGTAACGGCTTTTAATTTCCCTTAGTATCGTGCAATGATTATGATGAAACAGTACGAATACAGTGAATTTTACTTTGTAAATTAATTTAAAAATAGCCTTAATCATCTAGAATATATCATTCCTATTGGTTTGGGTATTATCTAACTTCTTGTACCACTTTTTAATGCAAATATGTCATGCCTCGTTATAGCCGTGATCGTATAGTGGTTAGTACTTTGCGTTGTGGCCGCAACAACCCAGGTTCGAATCCTGGTCACGGCAGTGTCAAAACACTGTGACGGCAGAGGCTACTTTTTTACTCTCTGATTTTCAGAATTTCTGGAATTTCTTTTGAATATCAGTTTATGTTTGCTGAAATGTTAGATGATGCCAATGAATTGATGATCGATGAATAAGAAGTGATACATTTAATTATTTCGTAACTTCTGTAAGAAAGTTACATGGAGTTCATTTTTCGTTTCGCTCGTAGACCCTTATTATTTTGTAAATTTTAATTATGAATAATTTTCATTCTCCTTATGTAGCCTTTGAGGAGATTAAATAATGAAGTAGATTTTTCTCATGTGCCTTTGGGGTGATTAAATTGTATATTACTGAATTTAATGACGAGTTTTTAGTAAAAGTTCCCGTAAAAGTGCTTCGACAGCTTAGGTAATTTCACACATGGGCCCCCTTCTGGGAATCGAACCCGGCCCGGAACCTTGGTTATCCGGGAGTCCAATGAAGATATTATTCTACATATTTTTAATAACAATTATTATCATCGGCTTTATTTAGGTGAGATTGAGCTCTTCTGCCATATATCCCATAGTAATATATATAAGCAACAGAAATAAGTATACCAAATCGATTGTGGAAGGCTAGACTTCGTTGAAAGCGTCAATATGTATTTGTATGTATTCTATATCGAAATATATATTGGTCACAAATGTGGTTACAACTTTATGTCCTCACAAGCACGCTTTTCATACTAGTAATTACATTTTCCGTGGAAAATTTATAATAATAACCGTCTTTTATTCTGGCGAGATTGATACTATTTAGTGTCTTCTTACATTTAACCCTTATTATTAATTTAATGTTAATTTTTATTTAATTTCAGTTAATTATTTTTAAAATTTTTATTATTACATGAACACTACAAGTAGATTAAAAATCTAAGTGGTGGCAGTGGTAGGGCATTACATATTATACAAGCATACAGCACACAAGTACAGTCGTACATGGTCAAGCTATATATAGAAAATTAAAGAATTTATTTGCACAATAGTTCGTTACAGATATATTCACATTCAGTTTCTTTAAAGTTTTACCTAAATTTAAGCAGTTGTTGTACAAACGAAAACATTTACAAGGATAATAATAATAATTCAGAGAATAGAAAGTATCTAACATAGCAACAAATGCATAAATTAAAATATAAAAGTCACAAATGAGCAATGAAGAGATAAGCAGTAAGGTCCTCCTGAGCTAGTAAACTCATCAGGGGGTGCCAGAAAGTCCTATTAGATAGTTCTAATCTAATAACTTCTTATTGATAAGTATATCCACCGTCCTTGGAAGCCGAGTGAATAGAATACCGCTCCTACCTCAAGGTCCCGGGTTCGAACCCCGGCTTATCGGATTTTTTCCGATTCAGGGAGTGGTCGTGTGTGTTCGCTGTTCCTGCTGCCTCGTTGAAGCACCTCCTGAAAAGTTCAGTAGAGCTTAGGAGGACTTCACCGGTGAAGGGCAACAGCAGCTAAGCATGGAGCATGGATATCAATACATTTGTGAGAGTTAGAAATACTTCGTCCCTCTCTAGAATTGCATGTTGGACTAAATTTCACACAATGAATAAAATCTCTCGGTCCTTTCGAAGAACGCAATGTTTACTACCGTTCGCCTCTCGCTCATTGTGCGTGTGCGTTCAAATTAAAACGAGAGCAAAAAACTCGCAAGAGATCGCTGGCATGAGGATCATTTCAAGAAGTGTCGTGACTAATCCTCTGGTGCCGTAACTATTCAACCCAACTGCTTTCCGCGAGGGATTTCCAAGAGAGTTGGGGGGCTTCGTTAATTGAAAAAAAGAGATGGAAAATGAGAGCGGCGTGCCTTAGTCCAGGAACGTGACTTTTGCCGTCGATTCTCACACGGCCGCTATTCGGGGAGCGGTCGTAAAGGCAGCGAGCGACCAAATGGGTTTGTTGTCCCGTCCTCCGTGTCGTTCGAGGACCGCACACGACTTTGGGGAAGGACGTTGCACTTGCTACAAGAGTTGCAACTTGTCTCGGAATTCCTGGGGAGTCCCGAGATGCAGAGGCGAGTTTCAGAGACCCTAGGTCTTAAGATAGAATTGAGGTCCCGTATGAATAAACGTACTACCTTATTACTAGAGGTGGGAACAATCTATTATACCTAATGTAGGCCTCGTCTTTCGTTCCTGAATAACCCGTGAAAAACAAAGTCGCGAAACAGATGTAATTAAGGTTGTACATAATGCAAGGCTTGGTTCTAATACTAGAGTATGTTGGCCAGATAAATTGCCCTTTGTATTGGTGAGCACTAAATATAGGGAAGGTGGTAGCAAATTTAGTTTTATTTTCTGTGCTACCGTGTGAAGGCTGTCGTATTCCTTTTTCGATAAAAAACTCATTGATTAGTAGAACATCTGAAAAGATAATTAGTATATTTTGCAATTTGTACATTTTTTACAGATTTGCAATTTTATATATTTAAAATTACGTTTACCTATTACTAAATTTTAAATTGAAAAATAAAATTCATTAATGGGTGAAACATTTGATATTCTATTAAAATTATTTAAATTCCATATTCACAATTGAAAATGTATTTGTTTAAATCAATTTTATTAGTATATATAAATTTAAAAACAACGAAAATTTAAAATAAAAATTCCAATTCAGCTACGGAATAAATTTAATGAATTGACCGAAGGTTTACGGAAGTAATTATTATTCCACAGAATTATTCTGTGGAAGTTACGTATGTTTTATTTTACTTATCGTGGCCGTAGCTTGTCTATCTCGCAGGAAAAGGTCTTGTTTATGACCCAAACATCATCACTATTCAACTCTGATATAAATTAGAATGTTAATACGATATGAAAAATATAAAATAAACTGGAAAAATTATAATTTGTCTAGTACTGCGGTCGCGAGCGATGAAAGATGGATTAGATTTTGCTTTTGTTTCAAAGTTTGTCACTGACGTTCTTCTAATATTTCATCGCCACAGTCCATGTTCATATTTTGTTTTCTTACATTTTTCAAGATCACTTTTACCCCTACCTTGTATTGATATCCTATAATGTTTCTATGTTCATCTGAAAAGCATAGCATTGGTTTTTCCCATTGTAATTACCTAAGTAGCAAGAAACATTTTGTTGTCTTCAAGTGCGAAGGAGAAGAACGAATTGCCAGGAAAGGGAAGTATGGTCGTTAATGATTCACTGCGGAGGAGAGTTGGACGAGAAAGAGCAAAGGAAGCATAAAATAATGCCGCAGAAGACAAGATCTGCCTTACAGCTAAAAGTAGAGAAGAATCCCTTCGCATGAATATGAGTAGGAATGCATTCGAAAAAATATAAGTGACTGTTTCATGACAAAAGAGAAAGCATAGAATAGAATGATGATTCCATCAACAACATAACGCAAGTGATAGATTTAGATGTATAGGCTGTCTTAATGTTTTAATTATTAATTACATATTTTTTATTTAATTACTCTTGTTGTCTGTCTTTAAGTTCTAAATTCTCTGTTTACTTATGTTGTGTTTTTTTAAATTTTGTATTGTTGTATTTTTGTATTTCTTTTGTTCTTTTGATTTTCCATATATTTTTGTATTTCTGTCGAGATTTTTTGAAAACATTTCTTTGTATTTCCACATATTTTTGTATTTCTGAGAGCATTCTTTTGTTCTCTTGATTTTCCATAAATTTAAGTATTTCTGTCGAGATTTTTTTGAAAATGTTTGTTTGTATTTTTCTATTTCCATACATGTTTGAACTCTGAGCATTACCTCTATTTTGTGTTGCTCTATGGGAATTTACCCAGGGCATAATAAATTATTATTATTTATTATTCTTATATTTTGCATGAAATGTCCTTTTTCGTCTCCATCATTTTTCATTTTTTAATACTTTATTGAACTACGTAAGAAAACAAGGATATCAATATGAAGACCTCTTTAGCGAAATGTTTTCACACGAATAAGATAATTTAACGAAAGCGAACTACCGGAGTTTCCCATAAGCCATCTCTGCTTACTGATGAGGAAACAGAGTATTTTAAAGCGATATTATGTGATTTGTCTACTACTGTAATTATTCTTAACGAATTATTAGTTTACGTTGAGGTGTCATTAGGCCCGCGTGATGAATTGAAAGAAATTAGAGCACGCTTGTTGATGAATTAGATGAATGAAGAGGTATTAATCTTATGAATTTCTTGAGGGTTTGAATTCCTTTGATCCGACCGTCCTTCGAAGATGAAATGGTGTCATATTAATCGAAATTACGTCAAAATTTCTCTCTAAAAATCGAAGACATGTCCATGTTTTGGATGAATTTCCATTCAGTCGGTCCATTGCATTATTTCTTTTACAGGGTAAGGAAAGGAAATTATCTGAAACAGAATATGGTATACCCTGTTTTCCCTGTTCTCTATTTCTTGAGTTAGAGAACTTTGACGTAGTATTGTTAATTTAGTCTTGTATATATTTTGAAAACACTCGAAACTTAAATATGTAAATATTTTTTTCATTGATGATCATTGTTGATGTAGATATGTTAGTCAAGTGCTTGTTAAGACAGCAATACATTTGAGATTTTTGCCCTTGTATCGAAATAGAACGGAAATAAAAGATATGTGAATGAAGGTATCCGTTCGAACGAAATGCGTATAAAATCCCGCATTTCTTTGAAACGTAACTTTTCTGTTTGTTTTGCGACTAAGTTAGTAATTAACTAAGTCCTCTGATTCGCGTTTATGCAAGGAAATCCTAATAAGCGATCTTAAAATAAACCCTTTCTTATAGATCGATATCTTTGCCCACAGGTTTCGCCCCATCGCTGGAGGCCTCATCCAGGGGGGCCCTTCCGCCCCTCACGCCGCACCCTGGCCTCGCCCCGCCGCCCACCATCAACTTCATGCCCAACTTCAGCCTCCTCAACTCCGCCTCCGGAGGCTCCGCCATGGCGCCTTTACCACCCACCAACCTGTCCCCCTTCGGAGTCCGCCTCCCCGCTCCCTCCCCCCAACCCCCTTACCACATCCCACCCCCGCCCCTCGTCAGGGGCAAGTACGTTCTCTCGCCCACCACCTCCTCCTCCCCATCGCCATCCAATGGCTCCGTCATCGTCAACACCCCTTCCCTGCCATCTCCCACCCCCAACTCACCAACGTCCCCTCCCACCCCAAAGGCCCCCAGCAATGTGAAGGAGGCCCCCCCCGCGGCTTCGTGGACCGAGTCCTCGAGCGACGGCGCCGGGAGCAAGGATGGCGAGTCGGGCAACCCGGGTTCGAAGCCCCCTTACTCCTACGTTGCCCTGATCGCAATGGCCATCGAGAGTAGCCCGCAGAAGAGGGCCACCCTCTCGGAGATCTACTCCTTCATCACCGCCAAGTAAGGTCACAGGTATTCCCTGAGTGCGTGTTTCGGAAAAGTGTAGAATATCACGCACTTTAAAGTAACATCTCACCTTATACAGGGTGTCCAGGTTAAACATATAATAATACAAAATGTAATAACTCTATAAGTATTTCACGTATTTATTAGCTTCTACAAGTTTGGTAACTCAAAATGTTTTCTATGTTTGCTTGATGATGGCGCACCATACCCTTATGCAGTAATTGTGAGGGATTTCTTGGATAATGAGTTCCCAGATTGCTTGATTGGGAGTAGTTGTCCATCGATTAGTTGGCCCCTCTAGAAACCCAGCCATGATACCACTTGATTTTTTTTCTGTCGATGTTTATCAAGAATCAATTGTACCAGACACCAGTTCGTGATCTACCAGAACTGCGCAATCGAATTCCTGCATTTATTGCAAATGTTATGCAATTGCAATGCTGAAAAACACTTGGAGGGAGTAAAATACAGCTTATATGTCTTTCTGTCACTAATGGTGCACATGTAGAGGTGTATTAAGTGTGTAAAAGAAACATTTCGAGTTACCATATTAGTAGAAAAAATCACCAATAAATATCATAATTAACTCTCAAGTTATTACGTTTTGTATTAATATACATTTAACCCGGACACCCTGTATTATTATAATAAAGGACTTTATTTAGGGCGATATTGAGACTATAAAGTATCTTCTCACATCTAACCCTTCAACATATAAATGTAAAAAAAGACATGGCTTGAAAAAACAGTACACAAAAGAGCACAATTTTATGGATTTAAAAATATCGAACCTAAGAGCTTGAGAAAAAAAATTCAACTGCAGGAAAACACCCTCAAGAAGGGAGGTGTGAAAAACTTGCGAAGCCTACAGATAGGAAAACTATATTTAGGGATAAAATCAGATTAAATGATATTTTAAAGACAATAAGACATACCGATATCATAAAAAACAGAAAAAGAACAAATAATTACACATTTACAAGTAAGTAGGTAAAAAATAGACTTTTAAATATACTAGTAAATAAACAAGTAATGAATATGTCTTGCAAACAATTAAAAAGACAAAAGGAAGAAAATCATAAATAAAATAATAAAATATCGAAGTTGAAAAACAATTTCAAATACATTCATTAAATCAGCGGATCAGTTATTTTATCAGATATTATCACTTATCAGATATTATAAGTATACACTAATTAACCATCAAAATCTGTTGAAACACCGTATGTACTGCATTTCGCCTTTTAGGAAAGCATCTTCAGGGAGGCAAGAGATGAATGACAAATTGTGTCCACTGTTGGAAATAAAAAGCATGGAGCAAAGGAAAAACAGCTGTTTCCCTATTTATCCTTTCTTCCTTGCTTTTTGGCTATGGATATAAACGCTATCAATTATCTTAGTCATTCCACCTTAAGTATAATTTACTCATGAATGAATAGCAACTTAGATTAGATTAGTCTTACCTTGAGTTATCACTTTGGGTTAATATATCCACAATTAAATCCAAGCAAACAATAAATTATTCAAAAAAAGGTCGGGCAATCATTTAAACTCGCCAATATCCATTTTACTTTGATTATTCACCTATTTTTGTACGAATTATTACCTCTAAAATATAGTTTTCTACTAACTCTAAGTATTTTAACGATCAATTGTAATGTTTTAAAACGAAAGGCTTTCGCTCTCGGATATTGATCGCGATAATTTCTAAGAAATATAACACAAGGTGAAGTTGCGTAGGTATATTTAGGATCGAAGGTTTAAACAACCGTAATTTATTCTCAATTCTCTAAAATATTCTATTTCCCTAAAAATAAAGCACCTGAACGAAATTGAAGTTTTTAATGTGCAAATCAATTCATGAAATTGCGAGCGTGGATTTCACTGCTTGTATGCTGTAAGTGTGATTAGGTCGATTTAATTTGTACTCAATTTGTTTGTTTAATTTGTCTATGAGTAGGTGATTAATTTTCCTCTCCTCTTCAGGTTCCCATACTTCGAGCGAAATAAGAAGGGCTGGCAGAACTCCATAAGGCACAACTTGTCTCTAAACGAGTGCTTCGTCAAAGTGCCCAGAGAAGGCGGTGGTGAGCGAAAAGGCAATTATTGGACCTTAGGTGAGCTTATTTTTATTTTAAGTGCATCCTCCCTTTATTTCATAAAATAATTGTTGCTATATTTTACAAATGGAGTAGATTTTTGACATTTTCAAGCTTCAAAGCAAACCAATCACAATATTAATAACGCTTTTCCAAGATATTTTTAAATCTCTAGTCATATGCAACTCGTCCTCTTTATATATTTTATACCATATGTTATCAATCATATTTTTACAACACTTGTATATGTTTAAGGTTTTGAAGTTGTTTTTTGTCATGAGTGGAAATAAGCCAACTATCTCCGATAGTTCAATTCATTATAATTTAAGGAAAGGTAATGTACATTTAATTAAGCCGAACTTGACTATTTTTAAAAGGTCTTTTGTTTATATGGGACCAAAAATTTTTAATTTTTTGCCTAAGGAAATAAAAAATGAGAAATGTTGTCATAAGTTTCTTCAGTTAGTCAAGTCATGGTTATTATCAAATGAAAATGTTGATAGATTTTTTTTTAATTGATTTTTTGGTTATTATAATTTTATTATTCTGATAGTAATAGTATTATTATTCTTGTTATTGTTATATACATGTATCTGGTTTTTTCTCCCTTTTTTGTATAATTTACAGGTATTACTTTTTTTTTCTTTAAGAACAAGTGTAAAGAACACACAAATTTATTCTTTCTTTTTTGTTAAACCACTTACTTGTTTATGTTTTTTGTATGTATTAGCACCAGCAATCCGTTTACTTTAGTTTGATGGTAACCCCAAAACAGGTTTTACCTATGGGGTACCTAATTCCACCGCAATGTAGTATAATTTTATTTTATTTTGTTTGTATTATCTGAAGATGGAATAAATTCATTATTATTATTACTAGTATTATTATATTTTATCATCTGACAGATTTCGTTAGAGTAAGCATTCTGAGGTAAGAGATATTTATTCTCAACTCTTCAAGATATTTTTAATTATTCTTTCTTACCCCATCATGTGATTTTTTCTACGAATAACATCCACATCTTGGGTATTTAATTCAAAACATGAAAATTTAATCACAATGAATTTCAGAATTTCATCTTTTGTAGCGTCTCACAAAATTTGCCTTTTGTTCTGGAGTCTGGACCGCATTACGTTAAACCCTACGAGAAAGTTACATCTTAGTACGGTTTTACGTAGGACAACCTTTGAGAAAGGAGTATGTAATGTGCGCCAGGAATTATCGTTTGTTGTCTACTCCAAATATTCAATTCTATGCCATATTTTCAACTATTTCGATAAGTATTGCACGGAGATGCTCCTTTACATAGAATAAGAATCGTTTGGAATTTGGAAGAAAGGAGAATAAATTTAGATAAAAAATGGTCCAAAAGTTGAGGTAATACTTTGTCGGAAGGTGTAGAGGGTATTATTCGTTCATCCTTTAATATAGGGCGAACAAATTAAAGGTAATGAGAAATAGATGCTAGATATCGGCGACCCAAAGATTAATTTTTTTAACGGACGATACGTTGCAGTTATAGATTAGAGATATACACTTACGGTGTATGCAACCTGTATCACATGCCGAAGTGTAGCTCGCAGGGTACAAATGTAGATGAAGATTTAGATATATACCCGTAGCCGTTAGTAACGTGTGGCAGGTGGTGTAGTAACACTAGTATCCCTTCCTAATCAACCCTATTAGCTTCTCTAATAGACAAGAACTACCAGGAATAGCTATCTGCTTTTGCGGCCAATTTTTATTTTATCCATTTGTTCCTCGTAACCTTTTATCGATACCTCTCGGAAATTGAATTTTCCGTGAAACTACGATCTTTACTTCGTCTAAAATTTATGAAGGCGAGGAAGTTGGTTTTTCACTCCTTCTCTATCTGAATAATGATGACTTACGTCTCGGATAAGGATTTCTCATGATTATATACACGGAAACTGCGTCTTACCCAACGGCGAGAGATTTACACACACCCGAATTCGGTAATTCGGAGAATGACTTTTTATTACAGAAATCAATCGTGTAATATCTCCGCATTGCCATTAGGAGGTGATTGCGTGTATGAGGAATTCTTTAACGCAATCTTTGCTTTCGTTTTAAACTCTAATGACCATAATCTTATCTCTAACCTTGCTCCATCTTACGCTCCAAGTAACTGCATTGAGGCATGGAATCCCGACGCATTGCTCACTCATTTGTTGTTAAAGAGTTATCTCTTCCCGCCATTACAGTTCGAGTTTCAGATAGGTTGGCGCCAGGCAACAATGGCCGTCTCATTTGTTGAATTTTCCCTTCTTAGTCATATCTGAAATATATTGGTGAGGATTATTGCGTCGTACCACCATATTTGCTATAATTACTTAGTTGCATTGTCATTTGTTATTCATCATTTTCTTTGACTCAAGCACGACAGTATTGATGGATGTCTTGAAAAATTTCTCCACCACGAAATAAAACTTCGCTATGCACCACATCATGATTACCACTAGTATATCTAACTATATGTTGGGAATGAAAATCAAACCAATTATTTTATTCATTTCGGCGAATTGTGGAAACTTGGATCACAATTTGGAACTCTGATACTTGACGTCATCGGCTCCGATATTCGCTCAGTTGCCTGTTTTATTAAGACCGGACATTTCCATGAAATTGTAGTCTGCTATGGTAAGAGCCAAAAGGGCTGACGATCAATACAAATTGTTGTGTAAATTACTTGCGATTTCCAAGTCATTCTGAAAAATTCCATTCTTTAAACTATTCTAAAACAGCTCCATAAGTTTTAACATGACCATAACGAATAAAACTTAAATTGAGCATAACTTCTTAGCCCTATTGATTTTGAAATTCCGATAATATTCTTATCGAACGCCAAGTTCCTATCACGCGATATTTTGAAGTATGTACAGGAAAGTTAGGCATAATTCTAATATCTGAAGCTATTATTGCATAGGTTTACTTCGTTATTGTCGTTTTGTGTTCTCTCATCTCTACTTCAAATCCATAGAACTGTCATAATACTATATAGATTAAGGAACTAAAAACATGGTACCAGAGAAATAAAAGTGCATATGCTGAAGTTACAAAGTGTGATTCATTTCTCTGGTACCATGAAGACCTTCCACCAAAAAATAACAGATTGAAGTGTTATTCGCTGGATAATCGCTTCATAATCAAGAAAGTGAAACTCCCTTAAGTAGAGTCCACAAAACGAACGTTTTAATAAGAACAACCTACGTTTCGTTACCGTGTAGCATCATCAGGTGAATTACATTAAAAAAACTGACCGTAACGAGAGGGGGGCAGGGAGAGGAAGCTGGAAAGTGGGAGTGAAAGGATTGATATTTGATAGGATTCAAGAGGAAGTTTCCCATGTATGCGCCTGATACTGATTTCCCAATCAAAACTTCCACCCAGATTAATCCTGCTGAAATTTGCTTGATTTAATCCAACGCAGCATTAAATACTACTTAGTAACAATCGCAGAGACCCCAACGCCTGTCTAAATGACCGAACTCAATGAGCACTTACGATTGAGAAAGCATAATACACATTTTGCTGGCGAAGTCATTCCCAACATTTCCCCTCTCTTATATTTCCAGATCCCCAATACGAGGACATGTTCGAGAACGGCAATTACCGCAGGAGGAGGCGGATGAAGAGGCCTTACCGCTCCTCCAGCTCCGCCGCGGCCGCAGCGGCTGCAGCAGCGGCCGCCGCAGCAGCCGCGGGTGGCTACGCGTTCAAGCCTCCGTTCAGCGACGCCTGGGCCAGCAGGCACCACCTCCTGGCGCACCATCACCACCACCACCATCTGGGGCACCCTCAGCACCACCATCACCACTTGGGCCCTCCGCCCACCGCACCACCCATTCCGATATCCTCGGCGCAGTCGCCATCAGTCAACGGGCAAGCCGCGGCCGCCAGGAACCTCTTCACCCCTCCTGGGTACCACCACCTCAACTCGCACCTTCTGGGTCACCACACTCACCCCCTGGACAGACCGCAATACGGTCATTCAGACTTCGGAAGCCCGTCTGCAGCGGCAGCCGTTGCAGCGGCCGCAGCCTCAGCTTATTCCAGATACGATCACGATAGGTAGGTTATATTTACATTTACATTGAAACCCTACAATCCGCCAGCGGCGCGTGGCAGGGTGTGTAAAACGCCGACATCCTTATCTAACCTGGAGAGCTATTAGCTTATCTAATACTTCGTGGGTAAACAATCAAAAGTACTATCCTGGCAACTACTTTCCTGTATCGCTTTTTTGTTTTTTCCCGAAGATCGCGAAAGTTTGTAAGTGAGATAACAATATCAGTTATCTCCTCCCCGAAATCGGTAGTGATAAATTTATCAAAAAGCTTCCGTCGATACTCAAGTCTTCTATCACTATATAAACCTCTTCTCTCGTGTATACATAGCAGTTAACCTTACTTCCTGAAACTCTTCAAAAATTCAATGAAAACTAAGAAAAGGTGGGATAAAATGATTTTATGATTATTTTCACGTATAAATTATAAAGTCCGATTCTTTGACCAGATGAAGACCTTTTAGCCGAAACCGATCATATTAAAACTTTTATTTTGTGAATACCTCTACGTTTTTTTATCATCTCATTTCAAATTTTCAAATACTACCGGTTACGGCGTAATCAGGCCTACGTACGCATTGTGACCATGATCATCACCTGATAACGGACGACCTGTGCTGAAACCAGTCTTGTTTGAAAATTTGTGTGGAGATACGTAGAGTTATTATATTCTTATTTTTCCTTGTCCGAGATTTCCACCCTATAGAGCCTTCCAGAATCGATTTTATGTAATAAAAATTACTTAGAATTATCCAATAGAATTTTCAATGATGGACCCTCATGACATTCAATGTCTGCATCAAGTTTTTATGTGATACCACCGGTCTAACACTCTCTGCCATTTCCTATAGGTTGCGCATGTCTCATTCGTATACATTTTGGTCTCTCACTCAACGCAACACACGAAGTAGACTGCAAATTGACAAAACTCCAACTTATATTGTCTTGCTTTTTCACCTGACCTTATTTATATATTTATTATTTTACCGTATTTTACTCCTTCGAGAAGAAATATATTACTATGGCTTAGATGTTTCGTCCTTGTCTAGAACGAAAATACTTGAAAAACTACGAATTTTATGGATGAAAACGAAAAACAAACCATGGAATCCTTATATGCCATTCATAATTAGCTGTCTCTTAAAGGCAGCTGTAATAACCATAGCTGATGGCTTTTAAGTTAGTCAAGAAACTGGGAATTAGTAACATCTGTTTCATGGCATTTGGTCTCCAAGGCTCCAAATTTATTGTTAAATACAACCTTTGTTTTTCTATAGTCGCGTTAACATGAAACGACGAACTTAATCAATTTAAATTAGGCTATACCTTGGATGATAGAACTAGGGCTGCCTATTCTTTCTGCCTTTCACTTCCACCACTTCCTTTTATTGTTTTCTATTAGTCTCCATCTTGTTTTTTTGACTATATATTGCTGTTATTCTGTATTTCACCTGATGATGGAGCTACGCTCTGAAACCTTGGTCATATACCTTGTAATATTCTGTGGTTTACTATGAATAAATTGTGTCTTGATACTTGATTAGTTTTAAATGCAGCTATTCTTATAATGGTTTTGTGACGTAGACCCAAGCATAAGTAAGAAATAAATACGTATGAATAAGTACCATAAAATTAAGATCGGAGCCTCAGCAGAATTCCGGTAACCTCTGTTTCGCCTTTAGAGGAGAAACAAATTCAGCGCCCACACGAATCCATTTAGCGACCGTTATTATGCTGAGCTTTCCGTTTTCTTTAGGTATCTTAGATAATGATTGTTCAGATAAGGAAGTTCTCACACGGCCTTAATAACGGATTAACGGACGAAAAATATAAACATTTACGTAACCAAGAAGCGATCCTATTGCGTCATCGGCGAAGGTAAAGAGGTTTCTACATCGTTGCTAGCCTCTTTTCTTCTGTCCGGAGACAACTGTTAGCTAATTAAGGAGTTAAGTTAATTTTTCGTTATGAAACCGATCGTCCATCGAAGATGTAATGGTGTCCTTTGTAGTAATAGAAATTACATCAAAGTTTTCTCCGAAATATCGAAGACCTGTCCACATTTTAGTAATGATGATAATAAACGTATTTATTTGGAAAAGACTACCCATTGTCATTAATTATAGAATAATTAAATTAAATACAATAGTATGGAGAAAATTAGAAGAATTGTGGGTGTAAATAACTTAGAGATTCTTAGAAAAAATAATTATCCACTGCAGCAGTGGCGCAGCGAGGGGGGGGTTTTAGGGGTTCAAATCCCCCCCCCAAGAGTCAGGTCCTATGACTATCTCTGAGCTTTTTTTTCTGCTGAAGAGAACAAAACCCCAATCACCACGCAAATCTTTGAGATACACTGCTTGATAAATTCAGCGAAAGCTCCACGTACCCGTAAATATGCTCCGATTTCAGCTAAGGCGATGTTTTCGGTAGCAGAGCAGGCCTAGAGCCGACATCGATATCAAGCGGACACTAAGATACTAGTGTTTTGCACTCAATGTTCAACGTATGCACTTCTTAAGCCTATCCTTTTGTTAGATGATTCACCCCATAAGATAACATTCCCATCAGAAAAATTCGAAAGTGCTATTCGTTTATTCCTCGCAAAAATACAAGGGAACATTCGAGAAGTAATTCGAAACTTACACCCTGAAAACAGAGATTAGGATTACGTTTAAGAGGCAAACAGATTGATGATACGCTCAGATCTTCTGCACGTGACTGTTTTTAGGGTGTGAATGCAAAGTTAGGCTCGCGAGTAGTGCTTTTGAGAAATTCACTGGGAACACTTAGAAAGAGAGTTTAGTTTAAATTTCTTAAGGTACAGATGGACGTATGAAAATTCTTCTCTAAGTCCACTAATAGCTCGAGGCCTCTATCGGAAAAACGAAGGCAAAGTTTATTCTAAAGTTAATGGCAATGTATTTTTAATGCAATTACTATTATTAGATGCATAAATTAGGATTGTCTTATTTTCGGCATATTATCGGAGGGCAAACCTGAAGATGATTTTAGCGGCAAGTCCAAAGGTTCCTTTATTAAGCATTCTGGACGGTCAAAATTCTGTACAGTAGACTCTTGATTACTCGGGCTGATTGAAAATGTACTGATCCTTATTTTATGATTACCTGTTAATTTGCTGTATATTTACGAAAATAATTCGATAACCGAATTTCCTTAGAAATTTGAAGAAGTATTGGAGCAATACAAGATATCACTAAAAAATAATTTTCGATGATTTTATTAATTATATACCATTTTGGAAGCAAATCAGTCAGCTGAAAGGTATTGTGCACGTAAGGTACGCACAGATTTTTCGGAACAGTGACTTGATGGCTTGAAATAAATTTGATGAACTGTTAAAACTATGGCTTAAATTCTCCAGCTTCCTTTTTCCTCCTTTCACTATTTTTTCTCTGGTAATAGAATCCGACGAATCTCATGACTTACTCTGTCAACCGCATGGTCATGCAATTCCCCTTCAAAACTTCAATTCATGGAAAATTTTTGTTTTCTTTGAACACTCAATGCGTAAGACTGGGTTTGAGTCAGCTCTCTGCTGGTTAAACAACCTAACTACTACTTAGTCTAAATAACTGTAAATTGACGACTTCATTTTTTTTCACCTTGGTGTGTAACTTTAATTCTGCAAATTCAATTTTAATATCAACTATAATCAAGAGTAAACTGTATTTTTTAATGCAGCCGAAGTTTTAATGTTCGATTTGTGACGCATTCAATTGAATACTTAGCTAATATATAAATAACGAAATCAGGCTTAATTGTAAGCCTACCAGAACATTTCATTAGATTTAAATGATTTTTTGTTTCTTAGAAGAGGAGTTAATTTTTAAAACAAGGGATGAAGTCACTCCTAAGAAACGTGCTGGTGATATTGTCTCTTAACGAAAGATATTCAAATAAGTATAGGCGCCAATGTGGGGATCTAATGAGTGGATGTTACGTTTTGTGTCGCTTGCCAAATAATCCTAACTATTTTTTTTCCTTCTCACGCTTAGAACCCTCTTGGAAGAAAGAACTCTCAAAGACTCGGAAAGTTACATCTACTACACTAAAAATCTGATGTGGCCAGCACATGACTTTCTCCATATATAAGATGTAAATATTTATCTACGACAGTATTTTTGAACTCTGTATTCAATCTAAACTTGGAAGATAAGTGATTAATTTATATCATATTATCTTTTACGTTACAAACATTATAAATAATTTTTTTCGGGACATGATCGATGAAAAACGATGAAATGGCCTTTCGCCCCAGCGCCCAGAGCGCCCACAACGTACATAATCAGCAACTTCCAGTTTATCAGTATTTCACAAATAACTCCTACACAATCAATGATACAAAAATATGTTTCATCCAACGTTATAATAAATTACATTTTCTAAAACGTTTATAAATAATAGTATATACCTAAATATCATATTTATGGAGATATTTTGAAAACCGGAAATGAGCGTTGAAGATGAAGCTCAACTTCCGGTTAACCGATTTACCCTAAAAACTAATCAACTCTAACGAAACCAATCAAAATAGTATATATGAAATTTGATGTTGATCCGATAAATAGTTTTCATGTTAGAGCGCCCACAAAGTACATAATCAGCTACTTCCGGTTTATCAGTATTTCACTAATAACTCCTAATCAACCGGTGATACAAAAATATGTTAAATACAAAAGTTATAGTAAATCACATTATCTAAAACATTTATAAGTAATACAATATACCTATATATCATATTTATTGAGATATTTTGAAAACCGGAAATGAGCTTTGATGAATGAAGCACGACTTCCGGTAAACCGATTTACTCCAAAACCTAATCAACTCTGACAGCACACACCACAGTCCTATATATGAGGTTTGGTATTGATACGACTAATAGTTTATACGTTAGAGCGTCCACAAGCACAGACACACAGTCATACACACATACACACAGACATCATTCCGAAAATGGTCAAAACGTGTTCTAGGGACCCCAAAAGTGTATTTCCGTTGAAATCTCGAAGTCGATTTTTTTCATGAAAACAATACTTTCTCTATACTACGTATATGGAGAAAGTAAAAAAGTTCAGCACAGGAAAAAAATGACTTTTTAATAGATATTGGACGTATCCAAACTATAAATTCAATCAACACTTATGATAAGTTTCTTATGTATTATTATTATGTAAACTATATCTAGGAAAGTGCAATCAGTTGGCTACCTAAGCGTTAAACTCCTCTATTGTACAATGTACTCAGTTTTTTAAAGAATTGACATATTTGTGCCAAGTAACGAGCATGAATATACTAGCCCCTGTAAGTTAGGCATTTTTCGTTTCCTTGGACCCCCCCCATTGGCAAATCCTGGCTGCGCCACTGCACTGCAGGAAAACAACCACAAAGGGGGAGTGAAAAACCTGTTGATGGGACCAACGTCGGTTAGTTACCAGCCAAGCATATCCCCTCTGTTGAAATCCCCCATCTATCCGAAGGTCCTAGATATTCATAACATTGCCCATCATCTTTTCGTCGGCTTTCTCCAAATCCTTACCAGTGACATCATCTCCGCCACTTCCCTTTTTGGACCATAACATCACGTAGCACTTGGAGATATTCCCTTACTCGGCTATTTTTCGGCCCCATTTCCTACCATCCTCATTGCCTAATCTCTGCTGCCCCCTCTATCCCCTATTTATCCTCATGCTGACCAAGCCTTCCTAGATTAGTATAAAAAGAGTTCCTCCGTGGTCCACAGCACCCGGCGTTACCGCCTATAAAGCGTTTAAAACTGCATATAGGCTCAAGCTTTGCCAAGCGTCAACTTACACGTCCACAGCACCCTTTTTCCCCGGGGACGCAGCCGAGAGGTGAGTGTTCTCAACCCAACCTAACCACGGAAGAGCGTAGCCGAAAGGCGAGTGCCCCCAACCAATCCCTAATCATCGGTGGGCGCGCTGCTCCTGTGGCGCCGATTCTTTCTAATTCTTCCCTCATTCCTCCTAAGTGTTGGTCGAGAGCAGTCGTCATGCACCTCGTAACGCCCCCCGCAAACTTGGCTAGACGCGACCGACAAAGATTGTATTACTAATGCCGTGCTATGAATAAACGCTTTTTAACAGAACTGAGACTTCTTTTGAAAATCTGTTCCCTTATCCGTAGTCGCATCACGACAAACCAGCACAAACCTGCCGATAGTAATAACTAATAGGTATTAGTGATATATTTGTTTTAGGCTTTAGAGTAATTCGAATTCAAAAGAAATGATTGCACTCCGCATCATTTAATAGGGAGAGAAAATAATAAAATTTGAAGCAGAACTTAGCTTTAAAATTGCATGCTTCTTGCATTAGAGAACTAAAGGAACCAGTGCGAACAAATTCAGTACAGCATCTTTAATTTTTTTTCAAAATGTAACCTTTACATTTTTCGATTATGTTAGCAATAAACTAAACTGTATCGCTTTGTTATAATCGGATTCTAAGTGTCACTCAGTAAAAAGTATTTATAATTATAATAATATAATTGCGACCTACTTTGTATTTATATGCAGATATTGCAACAGCGCCCGAATTTATCCCATAAGAAATACACGGGCCAAGAAATTTTGATTGGTGCCTTCATGAAGGTGGACCGAGGATAGATTCTTTGTAGGCAAATGCTTTACCTTGGTTATGAAACTTAAGGAACTGGCGGAAGAGGTTTATATATACACATTATTATTATTAAATATTTAATATTTATACATACCTTCAAATCAATCTCTCTCTCTTGTTATCTCACCCGCCAATAGTATATCCTTATTCATTTCCTCAATTAAGACCCCGCCATCGCCAGCACTTCCTTGTTTATTTCTTTATCTACTAAACATCTTTTATCCATCCCACGCTTCGCCCATATCTCAAACTCCAAACATCTTTTACAGGAAGTAGTATTAATCTTAAAGCATACACGGGAAATATTGATTATTCTTCATCAAAATCACCTATCTTAACGCATAAGGGAAAGATTAATCTGATCTTGATTTGGCAATATTGGTCTTGATATCCTAATTTTACGAATCGAACATTAAGCATTTTGTTTCGATCCATCATGACGGATTTATTATAAATATTTCTCTAGTTTAGAAAATATTTCCTGGTAGACCTGAATTTATTTGCTGATTTTTGGCAATGGAAAAAGTTAATCTCTGTATATAAGAAAAAGGACACCTAGTAATTTCCACGGGGTATAATTCAGACGACCGGTTACGGAAATAAGCCATCTCCATTGGTCGTCTAAGTTATATCTTTTGGAATTAACAAAGCGTTTCAATTCTTATCTCTGAATATCTTTCCACGAAGTACTGCCAGAAATGATCTATCATAAAGTAAATCTTGGTTGGAGGTTTAAAATATCTAACAGCCGTCTTTGACAGGGCTTCACACGTCGTTGTCACCTTAGTTGTCTTAGGAAACAAAAGAAAGGTCCGCATTACTGACGACCTAAGAAACACATTCAGTGATCCGAGCCTTGCTGATGTTTCCGAAAACCGGTAGTAAAACAATGCGGATTGGTGACAAAAACGGTTGCTTGGCAATTTCGATGTGATTATGATTCGGTCTTGGAGTGATTAATTCGAACGGGCGCTATCATTTCTTTAATTTTCAGGGTACCAAGTACGATAATCAATAAAAAATCAAATTTCCTTCTTATATATTATGACATACATGTTTGCATTTTACGATTAAACGTCCCAATTGGCTTCTTACTGTCGCTAAAAATTTACAATTACGTGTATACGCAAGGAAATATGCTCCGAGTAATATTAGTCATCGCGTTCGTCGTGGGTCCTATTGTTAAGGGTATATATACCCAATCTATACCTGCCATCTATTGTACTCGCTTCGGCGGTACATATACTAAAATTGGAACGATACAGAGAAGATTAGCATGGCCCCTGCGCAAGGATGACACGCAAAATCGTGAAGCGTTCCACATTTTTTGCGATTTTTATTTCGTATGATTTTCATGGAATTTTATTTTCCCTCACAATTTTACACTCTATGTATTGTTTTGGTAGTCCTTATAGCGAAATATTCTATTTGCGTTACATCCTTTCGATGTTAAATGAACGACCTATTATTAATAATAAAGTAAAAACTGCAAGAAGGCTGCTAGCCTTGTGGCAGTTTTTTCTACCTACATACATATACATAAGTTATAAACATAATTAAAATAAAATACATTTATGATAAACTCACAACTTCCATAGAATGATTACATACATATATTATATTTACTTTACAATTTAATGATGTATTTATAATAGGTATTATTTGCTACCGTTTTTGCTGGATTTTCGTGGTTTATGATAGGCCTTCTCGGTTACTGTAGCTGTCAAGGAGTGGAACCCCTTCACCGCTACAGTACTTGAATGTTGAAAAATGTGTAGGAATAAGCATGACCCTCTCCTCAAACATAAGCTTAGTTAAAACCTTCTACCAGATCAGTGGCGCGAGATTATAATCCGTTTGGCAGTATAAATACTAAAATGTCCTCTTCAGCAGTAATCTTTCATTTAAAATGCACATCCAGAACGTAGCTGGGTCAGCCGATAGGACTCTGAGGCTAGGTAACCGCGTACTGAGAGGCATCAATTCCAGCGTAAAAGAAGTAGCTTACTTTTCACTGGTTCGTCCACTACTTGAGTACTGTTCCGCAGTTGGGAATCCAGATGAGAAGGGTTTGATCTTGGAGCTAGAGTGCCTGCAACATAGAGCGGCTCGTTTCGTAAAGGGAGACAATAGATTCGATAGCAGCGTGTCCGAAATGATCGAAGCCCTCGACTGGGAATCTCTAAAGAAAAGAAGAACTGAGTATAGGTAGAAATTATTAGAGAAATTTTTAAACAGTGATTTAAAAGACGAAATACCCGGCGTCGTGATCCCAACTCTTACGAACGAGATTTTCGCAACCAGACGTCAAAAAGATTTCGCGAGATTATAGCGAGAAGAGATGGCCTTAATTGGTCTCTTTTCCGGATAGTATAAGGTGTGCTATTTTGAAAATTATTTAGGTAGGTTGGAGTTTCACACCCCGTGCCTTACCTACTGGCTCACTCCGCTTAGTAAGCTTAGTACTAAGGTAAATGTTATTGATTACCCTACCTTGCACAACCCTGTCAATCAATCCATTACTTTTTCAGATATTCCTACATTAGTACAACATATTGCACAGTACTAGCAATATCACTACAACACATTAAAACATTTCTTTTTGAAAGATTTTTATTTTCAGGCAAGAGCCTTAAGAGTGATCCAGGGAACTTATTCCACTTAGAAATACCTCTATTGAGAAAGGATCATCGTTTTGCAACACCTTGCATAGATTAAAATTTTTCACATCAACTACACTTTGAGAACTACACACACACTTTCACATTAACTACACTTTACCGTTTATGTTAATCAGGAATGGACTCTTATGTATTGATGTTGCACGCAGTGCGAAACGTAGAATGACCTAGGCCAAAATGCAACAAATACTATAATTCTGCAAAAGTCATATCTTATACCTTTTAGATAAAACATTATATGAAAATGATTACTAATTGAATACCTTTTACAAAATATTTAATGGGATTCCTTTTTATGAAATTTTAGAAGCAGTATGAGTTTCCTCTACCAAATAGTTAGATCCTATCTCACCTTGAAAAAAGTCCTGGGTTCGACAGAAATGTATCATCAAAATGCTTACACACTGCAAACAACTTTTCCTCTTAATAGCTAAACGTTACAAAGCAGAGGATAATGACCGAATGGTTTTTTTCCGTAGGGGGTTACCTTAGACAACAGGGGGTGGATTCCACGGAGACATTTGCTTGCTTACAGTTTTCAAACTAAAATGACAAACCTTCTGCAAATAGTTTCTATATCGGCTTAAAAATTATATTTTACATCAGTAGCTGTCAAGGTAAAATCTACAACGTTCTGTTCTACAGAATGAATAGAATAGACTTACTGTCGGGGAATTGAATGAAAATAAAATTAGCAGAGCGTGGTTTCGATCCACGGACCTCTGGGTTATGGGCCCAGCACGCTTCCACTGCGCCACTCTGCTGTTGGGTTTCTCTGTAAATTTTAGTAGTTCATCTTGAAGCATTTAAATCTCCTTTGAGGTTGAAAATTAAATAAGATTTCTTGCGCTTGATCAAATTACTTAATTCCTCCCATTTTCGTAACAAGTTTCAGATTTGCAATATTCTCAATGAAAATTTATTTCGCAAGATTTAGTCCTTCAAAAAAGATGCGAATCAAAAAGGTAACAAAATTGGAATTGAATCCAATATAATCCGCCATTTCGAGTCTTATTCTTCGGAAAACAATTTATTTGTAAACATGCGAAAAAAAGGTCTTGCGAAAGTAGGGAAACGAACCAATTCTTGTTTAAATCTAGCGCGTGAGATCTCAAATTAATTTTTAGTTACTGAAAAGATAAACACAGAGAACTTTCGCGGTCACCCTAGTCTAAAATCAAGTGATAGAAACCAAGGGGGAATATAAAATGAAAATAGAGGAACGTGGAATCAATCCATGGACTTTTGGGCTATTGCTTACTATACTTTCACCAAAATATCATTTTGTAAATCGTAAGATGAAGAATCGTTAATATTGGCAGAAATGAAGAAAATCCCCTTTCGCGAGTTTGTAATTGCCCTTTCCAGCATATTTTCATGAATGAAACATTTTTAATGTATCGTTTGTTACAGGATGGAAAAAATGCATCTTTCATTTACTTGTGTCACAGTCTTGATCATGGCTGTGATGGCATAAGCTACATAAATCATAAAAGCTACTTAAGTATGAGGACGCTGTATGAGTACGGTACTAATAAGGTGTCTCCTTATGGAATGCAAATAAAAGAGTCACTCGTATAGTTTTTGTGCTTCACTTGCGTAGACATGTTTGGCTCGTGGCAATTTGGCTTGATGAGGAATGCAAGGGCAAACTTCTCCCCTACTCATCTTGCTTAGTAAGCTCTATTCTCCCTTATGAGCTCATGGTAGCTAATGTTATGGGGATGAGGCATCAACCGGCCTTCTGAATTCAGGACTGACTTGTTGCAATGACTTCTACATAAACACAGACACTTTGACTACTTCTTCTTACGGATGCATCAAAGGAGGGTTCAACCTAGTTACTGGGATGCTCTATGGGCATCTCATGCGGGCCTCTTTGCGCAGCGCTGTATTTATTTCCTTAAGAAAGCGGCTTAAGAAGACTGCGTGCCTTTATCTCTCACATACTTTTAAAAAGATTACTTAATCTTCGACTCTTATACAACCTGCGCGCGAGATAAGACACGGTGATACACGCTCGCTGAAGTGTCGAATCAGTGAAAGCGTAGGCGCGAAGATTATCGCCCTTGGTTAGGAGGCGCATTTAACGGTGGTATTCAACTCCCGGCTCTGATCTCGGACGGGTGGTGCCGATGCATGGGCCTTCTTCGAGGCAATTATTCGGTGAGTTATATCTATACGTGTATTTTGCAGTATCTGTGAGGTGTTATTGGGCGAATTGCTGGGGGCATATGCACTCTCACTCAATTTTCTTACTTGCTATAGTCGGGTATAGTTCGCGGAAAAAAAATCTTTGAAGCGTCTATTTCTAGCATCTCTCCTTAATGTTTTTTTGCAACAGGCTTATGCGATAAGTTGGGAGCATGATATTTGCAACATATCCTCTCTGAAAGTTGTATCTCAGAATTTACAGGGGTACTTCAGCCCTAACATTTTATCTCTTTAGCTCTACTCCCTTTCTGTCGGTGTTTTTCCGCAATGTGGGTATTTTTCATTGTCAACCTTCAGTTGCAAAGAATTTTCCCAACACTGTCTTTTTATTTTAATTTATATATGTACATATTCTAACGACATATGAAGCTAGGTTTAAGAGAGGCCCACATGGGCCTGAACTCGCAAATAAAGGGTTGGACTAAACTAAAATTTCTGTGCCTCTTTGATCGCTTTTGTTCCAACTATTCCTTCCTAGGTCAAAGAACTTCTCCGTTTACTTAGGAATAAATTTTTTGTTAAATACTGAGTGGACGCGGGGATTTTCTCTCGGGTTTTCGCGGTTCAGTTCCGTTTTTCCCGGAATTCCCGTAAGAATTTCCGGTCTTATGGTCGTATGTTTACAGCAAAAAGAAAGAATGTAGCGATGCCATGGCTAACGAAGGCGCCGTATTTGCACGAATCTAAGCCGTTTCATCTCTTCCAGAATTCCGAAGAAATATGAGAATATTCCGGGTTAGCATAGGCTAAAGTTAAAGCAAAATCCACAAATTCGGCTGGGTTTTACGATGTACATTCTTTTCTATCTTGGTTTTCCTTACCTTTTTACAATAATTCTGCATATAATATTAATAAAGTTATCTTTCATGAATGAATCTGGCGAAGTTGTTCTTATAGCAAATTCTGATTCAAATTTTATTTTAATGATTTTATTTTCAGCTTGCCCAAATTTCTGTATTTTTCTACCTATTGTGAATGCATCCCAACATGTATGTATTTACCTTGGTAGCTGTTTTTCCATGTGCTTGCGAAGAACGTTTATAGACGGATTTTCTTTAATGTTTCATACGGTCTTTTTCTGTTTTTTAAACTTTATTTACGTTCTCTGTGGAGTTCCATAGACATAGGGGTTGTCTCGGAATGCTTATTAATTCAGTTTCCGTGGAAATTACGACTCTGCCGAACTTCCCTCGCTATTTATTAATTAGTGCAGCCAATTTGGCCTTGTCACCGGCAGATCTTACGGAATTTACTCTTAGTTGTTAGCGGTGCAAATCTTCATTTAGGATTTTGCTGTTTCTTAAGAGGTTAGTCATCACGGTCTTTCTGTTGTTCCCGAAATACTGTAGCAACGAGGGGTGGAGCGCTGATAAACACGGCTGTTGCAGATTTTAATAGGGTTTTGTTCCTAACTCGGGGGTTTTCAATTTGTGTTCTATTCCAATGGGTACCTTTAGTTCTCTTTTACTCAGGATACGCAATTATTAAAAAAAATCTCATTTCAAATCACCATTATCAAAGTACAAAACTAGTTGCATTTTAATTTATGGCAATATGTTTACATTTTACGATTAAATGTCTGAATTGGCTTCTTACCGTCATTAATAATTTACATTTATGTGTATACGAAAGGAAATATGTTCCGAGTAATATTAGTCATCGCGTTCATCAATGGACCTGTTGTTCGGGGTATATATACCCAGTCTATACCTGCCATCTACTGTACTCGCTTCGGCGGTACATATACTAAAATTGGAACGATACAGAGAAGATTAGCATGGCCCCTGCGCAAGGATGACACGCAAAATCGTGAAGCGTTCCACATTTTTTGCAATTTTTACTTTGCATGATTTGCACGGAATTTTATTTTTTATCACAATTTGAACTCCATAAATGTGGTTTACACTTGCTAGTGCCTAGTGCTAAGGATTCTATGTACGACCTGTATTCTTACTGAAAAAATAACTCAACTTCACTTTTGGAAAAGTTAGATATCCTTCATTAACATGTAACAGATCCTATTACTGCGCGAAAGTCTAATTCCTAAACCTTTTAGATAAACGATGACATGAATATGGTTACTAATGGAATGCTTGTTTTAAAATCTTCAATGGTATTTTTTAACGTTAATGTAACCTGGTTACGAGCTGTTTAGCAAAATACATTCATCATAAAGATACAGGAATAAGTTAGGATGAAAATAATTAATTACATACGTTACAGCAGAATCGTAGTCAACGTATACACTTACTGTTCTGTTTATACTTTTCATCATCATCGTGGATAGTCTGCTCGCGCAGGTCCTAGGTGTTTTTCTTCAATGTTTCCAATCCTCCGCTCTTCTCTTCATCCCACTGTACCCTTTTCCATTCTTCAAGCAATCTATGAATTTCACTCTTCCCCTTCCTCTCTTCACTTTTCCTTCCACTGTGCATTACAGCATATACTTAAGTAAGCAGTTCCTTCTCATTGCATTCTTTATCCAATTCTTCTTCCTTTGGATCATCAAATCGATCAATCTTCTTTCTTCATTTACCCTCCTCAGTATCTCTTCATTCATTTTTGGTTCTTAATCTTTGATTTTCAATCTATTAGTGTGACAGTACATTCTTTGGCATAATTTATTGCGGATAGTGTTGTGTAGTACACAATGTGTACTACAAGAAACACGTGGATGTAGTGTGCTTGTAGTTTATTTAAGTGTTGAGCATGCCAATTTAATAAAGTGTAGACATTTATATTATACATACGCTAGTCTGAATAAAAACATTCTTATGGATATTAATAAGTTCGTATTCACTCTTTATAATGTCCTTCCACGGATTCCGGTCCACTACGAGAGATTTTATAAGGGCATTATTTTAATAAAGAGAGAATGACATTTCTGGATCAGCTAATGAAGTACATGTAAGATTTATAATCCCTGATGATTACAAAATGTTGGCGAAACCGGCCCATAGTTTTTCTTTTAACGTACTCTATAAACCCTATTTTTAGTTTATTTCGTAATGCTGTTTTGAAATTCTTCATATCTTCGTATTTAATTATTCCCATTAGGGAAAGAAGACTAACGTAACTACCGGAATGGCTCTTGATTAATTAATCACCCCTCAACGTAGAACTACCACATATCAAAAATCTTTTTGCGTTGCTGGGGTAAGGTTATTGAATATAATCATGGCATTGAAGATTCCACTTCATTGCTTGTTTTTGAAATAAAACTTTTACAACATCTTCGTGTTTTGCAAATGGTACAATACGACATATTTACGCAATGAATTTGCATTAAGTGTTTATTATTTATTATATTATATTTATTAGTTTATTAAAATGTACCCACTTTTACACATTAATTCATTATGCTATTTATGAGCTGTCATATCATTGTACCTTTTTCTGTATGTTCTTAGTGGACGAAGAAGTCCAAGAACAATAAAATGTCTTTATCTTTAAAATGGTGTTATGGTGTGCCTTTTTGCTAATGGTTATATTATATACGGGACTTATCGATCCCTATTTCAGCCAGTGTGTTATTGAATTTGGCAATATTCCGTGGTTTTTCTTTGTGAAAACAGTACGGACGCAATGGGCACGTTTTTAAATTCATCAATCTGATGAGCGATGGATTGCATCGATGTTTGCCTGATTAATTAGTTGAATTCTCGATTCTTGATGAATTTAAGAATAGTCCGTTGCTTTGTGTGCTGTTTGACAAGATGGCTACTGTTGCATTTAGAACTTGTTCCATCTCCATAATTCTTTAAACTCTGTTGAAACATAAATGGTGCATGGATATTTGTGTACGTCCATTGTTGCATCATGAATACGTTCCCCATTGTAAGTTGCCATTTATATTCTTTCTATGAAGTTATGGAAATTAACATTTGAATTATCCGCTACTATCATCAAAACCATCGGCATTTCATCGGGTATCAATCAGGATGGAAGCGATGTACATCGGTGGAAAGCATCGTTGAATAAAAAACAGTTTGACGGATCCATCGGTGAATTTACAAACGGACTGATAGATGTGTGATTCCATTTAAATTTTAAAAATTTAAAAACGTGCCCAATGTTGTACACAATTAATTTACCATTGGTCATTCTGCTCTCTTCCCAGAAACTCTTGGTCTCTTCCGGACGTGTCCCATCACCACCACCACCATCCTCGGCACCACGCTTACCACCCGCACCATCTGTCGTCTCACCTCCACTCCGCCGAGGCTGCCGCACCCGTCGCTCCCCAGCCGGCACCACAACACCCGTTTCACTTTCCGTTCCTTGGGCAGCAGTCTGCACCCCTGCCCCCCCTGGTGGACGAGGGTGTGGAAGTGGACGGCGGAGAAGAAGCGGAAGGCGATGTGGAGGTGGTGCGGGAGTCTGAACCCCTCATGCAGATGCAGAGGACGCCCTCGCCGCACCCATCCGCGCACCTTCTGCACTGCTCATTCCCGCAGAACATGCAGGTATTCAAATCTCTCGAGCTTTTCCTTAAATGTTCTCAGCGATTAATTTCAAGATAACGCATGTCATGGGTTTCATGCTTATGAAGTGGCAACAGGACTGGGTGTTTGATCAATTCCTCAAGGCCGGCGACAGGAGCGATACAACAATACGTAAACGTACAAAATAATTTGTTGCAACATAAATACGTGTAAATTCTTAAATATTTGCATAGTTGTAAAAGCATTTACGCAAGCTTTAAAAAATAGCATATGCATTTTGAATGCCATAAAATAGTTTACATGGTGGAACTATACCTAATTGTTTTCTATCAGTTTAATTTTAAACTGTAGATATATCTACTGCGAGGATATATTACGCAGAAGTCTGCGGAACAACCAGAAGTGGTGGTATACAATACCAGAAGTTAAAATCCAGAAAAACCAGCGCATAAAATATGAGTTTATTTATTTATTTGTATAAATTCTTAAACAGTATGGGCCTTTACAATGGACTGAAAACATTTAAAAAATGTGACAAAAAAGTCATCAGATTATTTGTTTTATAAATACAAAGAAACACATTATAACGAAGCATAAAACAGACTGTACCGGCGATTTATTAACTATAAGTACAGCTGAAAAAGTAGGCCAAAGATATAAATGGATCCGATGAAGGTGAGAGTACACTATTGCACCGATAAATGATGGAAATTCGAAGTTTAAGCAAAGAAATAAAGAGTTAAATATAGAGGACGGGAAGGCACATATAGGCAAAAGACAGAAATTAAATTATTAGTCTTATATTTAACCATAACAATTGTTTACCCATATCAACAAAGTCACCTGTATGTAAAAGGTTTCTGAAAGAAATTGAGGTCTGATTAACTAGAAATTAGGAAAAAAGTCGGTTCAAGGAGCTCAACTTTATAGGTATATCAAAATAATGACGAGAATGTTATTCCCTCAACAGGTGATGTATATTGTGTACAGCTGTGTTATAAATGTTTCAATATCATCCCCTTACATGATTGATAATGGATCACTCTGCTTTTTAAGTTCTTCTCCCCCGAGATTTCTCCGGTTACTATGCGCCGGCATAACCTTATCCGCAGCGCCTATATAATGTAACATTGCAGACCCAGTGTTAACGTAATAAATGTTATCTTCAATTCACCTGCAACTTATCAGTCAAGACGATTATCTTTGATAACCTCAGGTGACTATCTCTTTCTTATCAAGTCATTTCGCAGTCATTGTCGTATCCGTGTAACCATCTCGCAAGTTTGGTCTGGAAGTTCATTTGCTTGCAAACACATTTTGCTGACCCTGGAAAAAAACGCTTTCGAGGAATGCTAATCTTTGAAATATCTTCGCAGTTGCACCAACCTCAGCTCCAGCAGTCGGTTCAGCTCCCCACTGTGAACGGGTATAACCAGCTCACTGGTAAGATAATCTCTCTATTAATATTCATTCTCTCATGGCTATACTAAATTTATCGATGTCAATATGCATGGAAATCTATATAATTTTCATTTGATCAAATAACATATTTTTCGTACGCCGATGAAACATTTAGAGGGTAAAGTCCTTTACTTCAAGCTAGCATAATTAACTATCGGTTACTATGTTAGAATAATTGACTGTAACGTTTCATATAACTTATTTAACTATTGAGCATTCTATATACGGAGATTTATTGTCATTTAAAAACGTCTTATGCGAACAACAATAGCAGTAGAAATTAATTTCACAGGTGCAGGATTAGGTATATTCCAATTAAATGCGTACTTTTCACCAAGACAATTTTTTACTTCAATCGGATAAAAACGTATTGTAGTTCAAAGTGGTTAGCTATTATTTTCATTGAGTAACAATTCACGGTTCAGGGGAGTGTTTTTATAGTCGTTCTGGGAAGCAATGTATACATTGAGATTTTTCTAGTTCTACGTTTAACGTCAAAAACACTTTTCTTACAGCTTCGATAGTGTAGATGTAGGTGTAGCGATATAAGGAATAAGTAGTATATTATAACATAACAAAAATAGTAAATTATCTTTCACGGCTTTCAGTAAGTAGAGTAATGCATTTGTTTCTATTCGAGAGTAGTTTTAAAATCGCTATTCTTAATCACTGCAAAATAATCACCATCCCTCTAAATAATTATGAAATATTCTTTAAGCAAAGAATTGTTATTCTAGAAATGGTTAAAGATTCTTCGCGCATAAGGGAGTGCAACCAGGAAATATCCCAAATAAAAATAGACTTGAAAAAACTTGACGTCTTGAAATGCTTCAAGACCCCTTCAGACTTTTTTCATAGCCTTTTTTTCTTAGAATTGTCATTCCATGAATTATACCATACTGAAGTGCTAATTCTTAGGAATTGTCGATAGCCCGTGAACGACGAAGTAGTAAAACATTGCCCCATATTTTCATTTTGAAGTACCCATACAAGTAAGCCTGTATTTGCAATAACCTCACAAAGTTATGCGCGATTATATTATTTAATGAGTAGGTTTTCAAAGTGAAAGTGGAAAACATTTTTTCCAGATAATGTTAAACTTCGTAGAAAAATCGTAATATTTCATTATTTAGTACAACCCATCCTGAATCACAAATGTTAGGAATTCTGAGAATAGTGAGAGAAGATATTCCAAAATATTCTTATATTTCCTTAACATACTGGCTCTTGCGGCGTAATTGTTACTCAAACAGTATCGACGCATAAAATAGGAATTTGTATCGAAATCTTTTGATCTATGCGATAATAGATTGCTCAATATCATTGCGAATCGATGTTGGTAGTCGAATTGCGTTAACGAGTATTTATTTTCTTCCACTTTAACAACTAACATTAGGCTGGTAATTATATAAATATTTACGGATTATTATTTAGTAAACTTAGTTAGGAAGTAGGAGTAGGAAGCATAATTAAAGATTTATGATTGCATCACTATGGCTCATCAGGGTCGTCAAAGGTCGTCGAATCTTACATCTAAGCTAGGCTTTTTCTTCAATAGCATCGTATTCATAAGACACTTCTTCATTTTTCTTACTTACGTAATATTTCATTTCCATCATATCGTTATAGTCTGGCGTCAGACGGAGTTATTCATTATAAAATTCTTCCGAAATGATGACTCGTAGATGTTTCAATAATATATACCACATTTTCCCGTAAAAATTATCTTAAATTATTTTATCTATATTTTCACATTTTATATGTTACAAGTGTATGTGCACCAGATAAAAACAAAGATAATTGATAGTTATCAAATTATCTATAACAGCTTTGCAAAGGAAGTAGATTGCGTTTGCTAATATTCGTAATGAAATTTTAATTTATTATACTTACTTTAAGTAGTAATTATTATTTTTGGATGTTTGCAAGTTGACGAAATAGCTATTAATTACAATTATCGTGTTGTTCCATTTTCTAGAAATGATTTCTATGACTAAAAGATGTACGTAAAATACGGAGAGGTAAAAGACTGAATTTATTATTTGCGATATTCTCTCGATACATTTTTATACTCAAGAAATATTACGTTTAGTTGTGCTGTAATACAAACCACCTAAGTGATTTCATCATATGTATTGAAAGATTCCTGTGCATTTTCCTTCCCTGTGAACAATAAGACATATTAAATAAATGCAAGCAATCCATTAAGCCGCTGTAATCTATTGCTGCTTCTTTTCTCGACCTTTTGGTCGTGCACCCACAGGTCAAGGGAACATCCCCGGAGGTTACGGAGCGACCTTTTCCGGTTGCGGCGTCCTTCGCCGCCACGACAGCGAGATTGCCATCTCCACTCCCACTTCGTCACCCTCACGGTACCCCTACTGAATGACCCCAAGGAACGTCAAAAATGTAAAATCGTCCCTGAGTGATGTCATCGAAAAACAAAACTCAAGTGGTCCGAGATACTATCCCTGAGGTACTCTTCCTATAATCTCATTACAGTAATTTAAAACGCTGTGGATGTAATTTATTTCGAGTATACATACCTTTTGAGTTCTTTCGGACCACGTCTCGTGTCTCTTGTGCCCAGAATCTGTTGGATTGACTGGATTTGTTGTAGTATGGCCTCGCTGGTTAACATTTCCCGTTCAAAGAACGGACCCCTGGGGTTTGTTCGCGACGAGGATTTCTCTTTGAGAGACGGTGTAGGTGTGTCCAGAGAAGTGTTGGTGCGTCGAATGGAAGGCTTTTCCAAGAGTGGTGAGGTGGTGAGGAGGGAAATGGGTTCGAGCCTCCGTGATTTAGAGCTCAGACTGTTCGGCAACGATTGGCGCGAATCGTGTCAACTCCCGCCGTTCGAACGCTTGCTTCTTACACTTCCCATTAGATGTCGTCCCAGCGGGTACCACAGTTTTCCGTGGCCGCAGTACGCGGGTTCGACGAACCAATTACCCAAGTGATGCTCCTTCCACTCTCTCTTGTCCACGGTATTATTGTGGTGTTCCCGGTGTTCCAGATGGACAGATCATGTGAAACATTTCTTCAGAAGTCAGAGACACAAAAAAATGCACTACTTGTGAACTCGATCCACTTCTCTCTCGTGCTGAATCGTGTACATTCGTGTGTGGATGGATGAAACGTTATCTGTGATTTATTTTATATTTATTGTATTGTATTTAATATTTCTAAGGTTAAGATGTATCCTGGTCCTCTCGGAGGAACTGATTGATTGTTTGTCTCGTAGCTAATAAAATTTTGTTGTCTTTTAGTGGGGTGAAATTTTCATGTATTCCTCCTATGCCAGGATTGGCGAGCCTTTTGCGGCAAGAGTGCCGTATTTTATGGATGTAATGGACTTGCGTGCCAATGTGTTGCAATACCATATAGTAAGATGGTGATATACATTTTATAATGACAACGATAGGATTAAGATCTTCTAATTGGCTTTAAGTAATCATTAATTAACATTTATAATGAATAAAATCCACATATATTTACTACGGGGCTCAATTTTTTAAGAGAAGTAAATGTATAAAGAAAGTGTTGTGAGAGTTCTGCGTGCCAAAGAAATTCTCTCGCGTGCCACTTTGAACACGCGTGCCATAGGTTCGCCGCCACTGTCCTATGCCCATTCTAAGCCACGGTTTTAAATAGACCGTTTGTCCCGTATCACGGTGAGTTACGGAAAATATCTAGCTTCCACTTCAGTTCTGACTTTATTCATAGCGACCAAAGGCTCCACCGCTATTCATTCAGCGTACAGTTTTTTAAGTTCCTTCCGGATGAAATTTTGTTTTTCGTTCAGTAGGCATACGTTTTGGTTTAAATTTAGAATTATCAATCACATACACAATATAAAATTGGAGCACCTTCATCAATATAAGAAACATATGGTGCGCACATTTATGACAGTGTGTTTGCATTTTATGATTAAACATTCCATTCGGCTTCTTACTGCCATTAATAATTTACAATTACGTTGATATTCAGATTACCAAAACAATAAATCTTGTTTGAAGATACATGGTTATCTTTTTTACTTAATTTAAAAACAGACATTGATTATGTGCATTTTAACTGTGGAGATATTTCCCGGAAAATAAAATCGTCGAATTTTTCTGTTCATCGTTAGCAATGTATGGAAAATTAAATTAATAAGCTGATGTAGAAACCATTTATTGAATGTTTTGCTGTTTCTCTGTTTAAAGCTCTAAAATCAAGCAAATCTTTCCTTAGAATTCGCCTCCTGCTGTCTTAGGTAAGCTTCCTACAGACAAAACCCATTTGGTCATTATTATCTGCCTTGCCTCCATATTGAATACCATTTCCACAGCGCAGAGTAGAAATATTTTCTCAAACTCATTGTCACTTTATCAACGGTTGGGCTGTGCGCGGATTGCTTTTGATATTTCTTATGAGATTTAATTAGAAGAACATGGTATATTTCCTCATCGCATTATGTATTCTTTTCTACTTTTCCGCATTGTCACTATTCACTTCAAAATGGTAATAGGATGTTTCCTCTTAACATATTCCTCTACTTATAGTAAAAGCGTGAACTTAGTAAATCTATACCTTTATAATTCATTTTATACAAAGTTTGAACTCAGGGTCGAAATATGTACAATTACAAGAAAAATAAACATTTTCACATCTTTCAATAAACTGTTCAAAAGACGAGATTGTTGCCACATTACTAGATTATTAATCAAAGTTGTCATTGCCAAGTTATCTATCTAACAAGTATGGCTTTCTCAGAGTTTATAGTATCCGTTACGTTGTAACAAAGGATATACGTCTGCATTTAGTCCGGTAATCGTTAATTCTTAGAATTTATTCCCAGGTTGACTAAAACGGTGAATAGAACTTATTTTCGATGTTGATATATAAGTAGTTAACTTACGCATGACATTGCGAAGCAATGATCATCGATGATCCTTCGTGCTTAGGATCTTTTAACATTAAGGGTACATGACCGAAATCGATAGAATTCTTTACTAGTACAAACAGATGTATAAGCTTGGGAATAGCGATGAAAAATAAAATTCCGTGCAAATCATGCATAGTAAAAATTTTAAAAAATGTGGAACGCTTCACGATTTTGCGTGTCATCCTTGCGCAGGGGCCATGCTAATCTTCTCTGTATCGTTCCAATTTTAGTATATGTACCGCCGAAGCGAGTACGGTAAAAGGTGGGTATAGACTGGGTATATATACCCTGAACAACAGGTCCCTTGATGAACGCGATGACTAATATTACTCGGAACATATTTCCTTGCGTATACATGTAATTGTAAATTATTAATGACAGTAAGAAGTCAATTGAGACATTTAATCGTAAAACGAAACATATTGCCATAAATTAAAATGCAATTAGTTTTGTACATTGATTAATAAAGTGCTCTGATTTCATATGAAAAAATTATCATACTACCGAAGGCGAAAGCTTGGTTTCCAAAATTCGTAACATTGCAAATCTTTACCTTTTACCTGGCATAATTTCACCGAATCCTGCTTCTTCAGCTGTTTGTTGTTTACGTGTCTTTCTTCTTGTATTTTCCAGTTATCTCTTTTGTTCCTTTGTTGTTGTCTTCCAAATTTTGGATTGTTACCATTTCCCTTCCCTACCCTTCATTCCTTTTCTATCCACATTTATTCCATTTTAGTATTCACCCTTTCAAATTGTATATCTTGGTCCTATTTAGCTTGCTTTATCCTATATCTCATTACGCTCTGGTCATTTACCAATCTTTTTGGTTTGTATCGGCACTGGAGGATTCAGAGGGTCAGTACATACCCTCAAGGGGAGGTCACCTCACCCCTCTTGGTGAGTTAGCAAAACATGCAGTGTATCTACAAGGAGAACACCACAGGTACGTAGGACGAATTCGCTTGAAACTTTCAGGGTATGTTCTATGCTGTAAAATAATAGACTTGTGTCCGAAATTAAACACCAATATGCCTCCTATTATGCAAAATTTGCATCTACAAATCTGCGATAGGCAATCATATGTTTTCTTCTCATTACACCTAACCTGCCTTCTCTTCATCTTTTCATCGGTCGACACGATGCAAGAGGGATCTGCAGAATTCGGAATACATCAGGTAGCCAGACGAGTTACGGAGTTTCTATACACTCAAATATTCCTCGAAGGTTAGCCTCAAACCTACATCGCGTATTCGATCAGAGCTTATTTCACGAAATGTTTTCAGAAACAAATCCATTTGTTTCTGAATTAGCTGTCACTGTGTGGAACTTTATGACGGTGAAGATGAAAGAACATCTTCGTCTAAATTCCACAACATAGTTTTATTGTACGACTGGTTTCGACTGTCTAGTCATCTTAGATAGGGTTAGATGGAAGAGGAGACTTTTAGTCTCAATCTCGCCCGAATAAAGCCGTTTTATTATTATTATTATTATTATTATTATCTATCATTAGACCTTAGTCGAAACAGTCGTTCAATTTAACTATTTTGTGAAACTAAGACGCAGTTATTCTTTTCTCCTCACCGTCATAAATTTCCACACAGTGACAGACACGGTTCCACCGTTTCCTGGATGTACACCCTTAATGATAAAAAGATCGCTTAGGAGGCAGAAACTCTTTGAAAGATTTACAAACTGCAGTAATTCTCACAAACGCGGAATCGAAAAACAATTAACCATTTGAAATAAATCAATCGTGGATAAAAAATACGGAAAAGGCCAACGTGATGGTGAGGAAATAACTTTCTTTTCCACCCCGTTTTTCTGATCAACGTATAAACCCATAAACTTCGTATTGTTTAGAGATTTTCAAAGCGTCTGTGTTTCTGATTGTGACGATACTCGATAAAACGAAAACCATTGAAAATTTCGCCATTATAAGGGAAGTCAAGAGTTCCTAAATCCTTGGACTTGCATTGGGCATATCACTCAAGAAAGGAAAAAAGGTAGAAACGAAAGTTTCACATACTCCTCAATAAAAGAATGAAAAACATTGAGGATAGCAGAGCGTGGTTTCGATCCATGGACCTCTGGGTTATGGGCCCAGCACGCTTCCACTGCGCCACTCTGCTCGGATGCATTTATTAGCTACGAAGAACAAATTTTATTGATTACAGTTCTACAATTCTACAGTTTAGCTTTCCAATTTGGAAAATAAATAATCGCCTATAATTTGACAATGTTATCTTGAACTCTCGAATTAAAACTTTCGTATTCCCAAAGTTGACAGAGCCTTTCCTCGTGTACAAATCTAACGCAGTTTAATCTTCAGGAAATTCAGGAAAATTTAGATTTTTGGTTGTTAGACTTCTCTCAGTCACAGATGCCCTGCTCTTTAGAAGCTTCTTCAGAAGAAGCTAATTGCCTTCCTACTCTTTAATTATATAAACAGAGGACGGTCGGAATTGTCAGACAAAGGGACTTCGAGATGTTTGAGAAGGGAACTTGTGAAGCATTTGGTAAACTTTTGCCTTAAACGGGAATCACTGTTTTGTACCCTTCCAGTGTATTTCCTGCTTTTATTTGTGAAACTATCGGAACTCATCCTTCCAAATAGTGTTTCTATCTGAAGGATTGTGTTTATTATTGAATCCATTATTCTTACATATTCATCATTTACTCAGGTTTGTAATCATTCTCCATATTAATCATTAGATCAGGTTTGTAATCGATACCCTCCATTCAATCTTACTTACTTCGGCGAACATTCTCCTAAAGATATTTTTCTTAGGGATATTTCTCTTTGTTAGTTACTAAGAAGGAGTGCGAATTCTCGTAAGATGTGAAACAGATAGATGCAATTGTTCGTTGAAATCTCTTCCATGGATGCCATGCTCTTTCAAAGCTTCTTACGTTGAATCAAATTAAATATGTTTAGATTAAGTTAATTGTGAATTAGTTAGTCTACGGATAATACGAACTATCGAAATGAAAGGCTTTATGATGTGTGAGATACTTTGGTTGACTTCGGTCATAATGGAAATCCTTATGGAGTACCTTCGTGTAATAGCACAGGTATCTGAATGATAGTCATTTACTGTTAAATTATAATTCAAATTTAATCTGTTGTTTCTTTCTTATTGATAAATAACGCAGGTAAGATTTATTGGTAACTCGTACACAAACCTCTCTCTCCCCCATAGTAATATTTCTTGATTATCAAATACTCACTTTACGATATACTTCTTAGGAATATATTTTTCTTTATCAGTTACCGAGCAGAAGAGCGAAAACTTTTCTAAAATAGCAGAGCGTGGTTTCGATCCACGGACCTCTGGGTTACCAGCCCAGAACGCTTCCACTGCGCCACTCTGCTGTTGCACAGTGTAATATCGAATTACCAGAAGATAGAATAGAACTTTTGAAAAAAATGAAGACAGCAGAGCGTGGTTACTTTAGATGAGCATCTATAAAATGAATATTCTACTCCGGAGTCAGAATCGCTCAGGTAATATTTTTTACTAAGATTCCTAATTTTCTATTCGTTGACATCTTGCTGGTTGGTGGATGAAATTAGTCAAGTTTTTCCCTCTTCATATTATTGGATCATTTGGTACCGGATAGATAAAAATGTATCTTTCATTTTGCCGCAGTGTTCATGGCTGTGATGATATGAAAGCCACTCTCATCTTCTTTATAATAGTTGGTCTGATATATAACAATTTTAATTTCTCCGTCAAGAATTATTGTTATAACTTTAGGCAATCTTACAAGTAGAACTAAATGTTGAGGTGGCAAGTGGTTCAAAATACTCACCTCTTTGAAAATAAATCATATTTGTAACAATGTATTATTCAATAGAAGAAGCCTTCCCTTGGTGGAACTCCACACTAGGATAGAATGGGAATAAATAAGCAAAAATTCCACGTAAAGGTTTTATCACGGTGACCGATTATTATTGGCCGGCCAGGCCGGCCAGATTGTGAACGTTTACCGGTCGCCGTAATCAAACCTTTATGTGGAATTTTTGCTTAGATATTCTAATCTTATCCTCGTATATTAATCAGTTACAAAATAATACCTTCAATTACGCAATATAAATATAGTCTAACGATGACTATCACAACGCAAGTAGAACTAAATATTCAGGTAGCAACAATATAGACCTCTTTGAAAATAAACCATATTAGTGCAAATGAATTTATCAGCTACACCAATCATATTTTCAATCACAACGGGTATCTCAGCTATAAAAAGACCCGAGTTACCTTTGTCATATACAATCGTTTTTTTTTTAATTTTCACGTAAAATAAATTAAGCATTTCCTCAGAAACTTTCTTGTTGGAAGTTTTTTCCTACCGAAATAGAACGAAAAGTGGCCGGCGACTACATTTTCAACACATTTGACCAAAAACTCGACATTCACATCAACGTTTATCTCCAAAATTTGCAACAGCAAAATTGATAACATAGTTAGAAAGAACATGAAATAAGTTAGATTTTAATACCAGAAACTAATGTCTAACTCCAATGATAGTCCCAAAATATTGGATAAAAGAAAATCCCAACTCTCCTAATTTTAAGTGCCAATTTCTAATTGTTCTTTCCTTTATGAGAGTATGAAATCTTGTGTAAATAACACTACGCTATATGGCGATAATTTTATTCAATAATGAGCGTTTTCATAATCTATTTTAGCCAACTTTACTTTCTTACGCAAAAGTCTCAACAGCGCACGTCATTCTCTCGTAAGAAATACACGGGGTCGTAAGAAATACACTGCGTCTTCATAATGTTGGATAGACTATAGTTGACTATAAAAGCGGAAAGTTGTAGCTGGGTTTATACTTTCAGTAGGGTTTCTTGGCGAGAGAAAATTTTTGGAATCTTTATCCTTCGGATGAGATATTTCGCGGGATTAACCTTTCGTCAGGTGGCAACCCTGTGATGGTGAGGGGAAGATTAGCTGCTGAAAGGGTCACAGCAGCCGCGCTTTTGGCAAGGATAGAGAGGATATGAGGTGCGGGGCGCAGGAGGACTGGGTGTGGGAAGGAGTGGCAAAGGGAAAAAGTGAAAGATGCAGAGACCTTCAGAAAAGGGGGGAAAGGGAATACGAGGAATTCTCTATAGGGAAGAATAAATTGGGAAAGTGAGAAGTTTTTTTTCGAAATATTTGAAAGGAAATTTGATTCAAAAGCAAAGCAAACGACCTGCCATCGGATTAAACGTAGTGCTAACACTCCTTCCTAACTCAAAAGAAAGCGACTGAATGGCAATCGGTGGCTATGTTTTGCATGTTCCTGGATTCTGCGTTTCTAAGCACATTGTTGACGTAATGAGCAAGGTCATCATTATCTTGCCATTTTTGCACAGATTGGAACGTAGCTTTCATACATAGGGCAGCGGTAAATTGGAATGTCTTGCCCCATGATATACTGCCTACAGATAGATCAACATTTACATAACCTAATAATTATTGTCAATTGTGGAAACAAGAGTTATAGAGAAGCATACATCTGACTACCTACTAAATATATATCCGCACTCAACCAGGTGCGTGGCACAAAAGGAACAAATATGCTACTACCTGAAATCATCCTTCGTTATAAAAAATTCTTGAAAAGGAGGCATTTACCTTTACTAATCACCTTTTACTTAGCTTGTTGTAGTGATACAATAGCTTTCATAGTCGTTGACAGTTGCATTGCGTCCTAACCATTACAAGTCTTTTATTTAAATTTTTAGTTTTTAAATTAAAATGTCTTTCTTATGATTATTAAGCGTGTTATACGTCGATAAATACGGTGTATAACAAATATTTAAATCATAAGATTTAAAATCAAGTTGTCAATTTGATAATAGCGATAAAATTATTACATGTAAGATGCGATATGGGCGAACATGATACCTTTTGCATCAGGGCTGTAAATAGCAATAATAATTTTATTATGAATGGGAAGTTCACAGAGAGCAACGCAAATTAGAAGTTCTCAGAAAGAATACAAAAATAAAAGTAAAAAAATTAAGATAAATCTTGACAGAAATACAAAAATAAACAGGAAGTTGAAAGAACAAAAGAATTCTCTACAGAAATACAAAAATATGTCGAAATACAAAAATAAAAAAATCGCTCAGAAAAAATAAACACCAATTTATACGAACGACGACGATTTAGTACAAAATTATTGGATGTCATTTAGGCGGAAAAAATAAATAGGGCACAGTTTCAAAAAAAAAATAAACACCAGTAAACAGGGAATTTAGAATTTAAGACAGGCAACAAGGGAAAAAACGAGATGTAACTCGTCGAACACAAAATACTCATTTTAAACATAAGCAGCTAAGAGATAATTGGTTTAAGGAAGATTGAATAACCTATCCTTAAAACTGGAATGGGCTGGAATATTTGATAGAGTCAAGCAAAGAGTTCCATAATTTAGAGCCTTCGATCAGGAATTTAAGAAAATGTTTTTTATCGAGGGGCATTGGAGGAAGATTTTCACACAAATCCACTCGCTGAATAAGAAAATTAAGAAAGGTTACATCGAGGATATTTCCTCGTTGCTTCGATCCATCCGGAAAATCAATTATCCCGAGCCGGTAAAGAGCGTGGGAATAATGTGCAAAGTCAAAAGAATTGCGTTAGGGTATCAGATTAGCTGAAGGAAGAGAGAAATGGATACCACTGCTAATTATCTCTCCTCGGGATATGAAAAAACGGGGAGCGATATGAAAAGAGGGCACGTGCCGCGCAAAGGGGGAGTTAACCCCCCACGCCCCCGTCTCCGCTTACCGGCCCGGGGCCAAAGTGCGCCCCGGGCGGAGGTAAATGCTCTCCGTAATTGATACGGAAGAACCCCGTGTTTTGTCTGAGATCTGAGATTGTTTCTCTTAATAGATCGATGAGGAAGCAGATTTGATTTTTTTGCTCTTTCTCGAATAGAGTAATGCTTTTGACCTCGCTCTTTTAGGTGGAAAATCAGACGGATAGGTCGTATCGAAGCGTGTGGGCATGGGATTGAGTACTTATGCTAGGTCAAAGGGCACCGGGAGATCGCTTGCATTGAATTGAACGAGTACAAATGTATGTGTAAATGTGACGCAGCCACACACAGCCTGCGATTTATTAACTGCAGTTAAACCTATCTAATTTTAAGGCTGAAGCCCGAAGGACCGAGTGAATTTTCCGGCTTACATGTAGGTAGGTAGGTAGGTTGATACCGAAAGGCGATTTATACACCTCCGCTACATCTCCCGCTTTATTTATCACCAATATATGACTATTAAATGGTAAATACTTTTAAGATCATCGTAAAATTATCTATGCATAGGTAATTGATTCATTCCTGGTATTTAATGCGAAGACTGCCAGTGCATTGAAATTACTCCAGTAACTTCTTAGGCACCCTCATAAATCTTGGCCCGAATAAACGTTTTTACATCCACATAAAAATATTCATCCACGAAACATGTAAATGAATGAAACCAGTTTAAGGTGGGATTCCAAGAGACCAATTAAATATTCCAGCTTAGGTAGGCAAAACAATGCACATTTATATAATCGATATGAGAAGGCGTGACTTCGTGGAAAGCCATTTGCAGAATGAAAACACTTCGTACTTTTCCACAGAAAATTTATTTTGCGACCGATTTCATAAGCGAGCTTACATCTTCAAGATGTAAGCTCGCTTATGAAATCGGTCGCAAAATAAATTTTGTGTGGAAAAGTACGAAGTGTTTTCATTCTGCCAATGCACATTTATATATTAAGAATTGTTGTTTCAAGATATGTAAAACATACAAATTCAAGTTCAAGCAAGCAATCAAGATGGTTACTTCGTTGGAATGTAATCAAATTTCTTTTTGTAAACAAGTGGATCACTGGCCGAATAAATGAAAGCAAGAAAGCTTAGAAAGAGGTGCATGGGAACACCAGAGGCGAGCTAAGCTTATATGGAGACCTCATGCCTAAACTATGAAAATTAAGTCGTCCACATCGGGTTCTTTCCTTCAGAGTATTCTTTATTATGGGATTAATCGTTTGTTCATTCATTCGAGATGGTAAATCAACTCGAAAGAGAAGCAAACCAATGGTAAATACTTTCGAAATCAAGAAAATTTTGTTCCGCCTTTCATAGGTTCAAATACTAGTTGTTCATGAGCGAGGTTGAGGGAATTTAGAATTCTGTCCACGTTACGCAGGCTCCGCTTTACAGAGGGCTTTTCCTGTGAAAAACCTAGTATATAATGCTTCCTGCTTAGATTTCCGCCTAAAACAGTAACCGTAATACTATTGTATATTAGATTCTACTATTAATAACTCTCTGACATAATTGGCACCAGGACTAAGTTACTGGAATACTTTGGGAGCAAACCATCGATTTATGATTCAAACTAACGACTCTTTTGGTCACTTGAACAAATTTCCTATTATCTTTCACAACCTTGCAAACTAATCTAAAACGTTTTTACTTTCTCCATATACGTAGTATAGAGAAAGTTTCCGTTTTTGCAAAATATCTCCATAAATATGATATTTAGGTATATACTATTAATTATAAATGTTTTAGAAAATGTAATTTACTATAACTTTTGAATGAAACATATTTTTGTCTCACTGATTGTTAAGGAGTTATTTATGAAATACTGATAAACTGGAAGTTGCTGATTATGTACTTTGTGGGCGCTCTAAAATGAAAACTGTTTGTCGTATCAAAACCAAATTTCATATATAGCACTTTGGTTGGTTTCGTTAGAGTTAATTAGTTTTTGGAGTAAATCGGTTCACTAGAAGTCGAGCTTTATTTTTCGAAGCTCGTTTCCGTTTTTGCTAAATTCCTCCATTAATCTTATATTTAGGTATGTACAGTTATCTACAAAAATTACAAAAAATGTATTTGTATGTATCTTCCAAGTTTAGATTGAATCTAGAGTTCGAAAATATTGTCGTAGATAAATATTTAAGTCTTATATATGGATAAAGTCATTTGCTGGCCACATCAGATTTTTTAACTTGTTCGAATGATTTAAGCTGAATTTATTGGAAACTTTTTACAGATTTTGATTTAAACACCCTCCATTGACCTTTTCTCGCCTCTCTAAATTCGTTTTCCATCATATATAACATCCATAGCTCTGTTCTTTCAATTTTCCTCCAAGATTCTTTTTTTATGTAACTTATACGTTTTCCTGTTTGTTATGGCAGCCATTGTAACAGCCATGGTTGTTATCAGATAAATAAACATATATTTCAGGATTTACGTATCATCGCTACGCTAAAAAAAATCTGATCTGGCCAGCACATGACTTTCTCCATATATATAAGATGTAAATATTTATCTACCGCAGTAATTTCGAACTCTATATTCCATCTAAACTTGGAATATGAGTGATTAATATATATATATTATTATCTTTGACGCCAAAAACATGAATAATAATGTTTTACGGGACATGATCGATGAAAAACGATGAAATTGGCATTTCGCCCATAGAGCCCAGAGCGCCCACAAAGTACATAATCAGCAACTTCCGGTTTATCAGTATTTCATGAATAACTCCTACACAATCAGTGATACACAAATATGTTTCAACCAAAAGTTATAGTAAAATATATTTTCTAAAACTTTTATTAATAATAGTATATACCTAAATATCATATTTATGGAGATATTTTGAAAACCGGAAATGAGCTTTGAAGAATACAGCTCGACTTCCGTTAAACTTATTTACTCCAAAAACTAATCAACTCTTAAGAAACTAAATAAATTACTATATATGAAATTTGGTGTTGATATAATGCATCGTTTTTAAGTTAGAGCGCCCACAAAGTACATAACGGCTACTTCCGGTTTATCGGTATTTCACGAATAACTGCTAATCAACCGGTGATACAAAAATATGTTAAATACAAAAGTTATAGTAAATTACATTATCTAAAACTTTTATAAGTTATACAATGCACGTATATATCATATTTATGGAGATATTTTGAAAACCGGAAATGAGCTATAATGAATGAAGCTCGACTTCCGGTCAACCGATTTACTCCAAAAACTAATCAACTCTGACAGCACACACCACAGTACTATATACGAAGTTTGGTATTAATACGACCAATAGTTTTCACGATAGAGCGCCCACTAACACACACACACATACAGACACACACACACACACACACACATACACACAGACATCATTCCGAAAATAGTGAAAACGTGTTCTAGGGACCCCAAAACATGTATTTCCGTTGAAATCTCGAAGTCGAATTTTTTCATGAAAACAATACTTTCTCTATACTTCGTATATGGAGAAAGTAAAAAACTTCGATTTAAGAAGTTATTCGTAGCATTGCTTAAATTTCACATCTCGTCTACATTGAAAACAACGATTGGTTTAATATTTACCCAGAGTTATAAAACAATGAAATAAATTTACCCACAAAACATAAAAATTGTAGACAATTCATATTTAAATACGAATTGTTCCATTCCGTTTTGAAATCCTAAAAAGATAATTTTTTATTCCGAGAAATATTTGACGTTATTTACCAACTTTAATGCTTGAGATTACTTAATGATTGATAGCTAGGGGATAGACGGTTGTTGCACCAACAAATACCGCGTGCAATGATCGGTGCAGGCATTTCTGCGATATAAGTCAAACGATGATTAATCCATCAAATATGGTATGGCGATATTCAAGTCGTAAAGGAAGATCAAGACAACAAATTAGGGAGCGTTGATGCGAGTTAATAATTCTCGTGGGTGGTCTCGTGTTTTATATATCACAGCCAAGCCACAAGACATCGCCAGAGAATGTGAATTTCATTCATTATAATAATATTATTCATGGAGGAAGTCGTAATTTTGTGGAATTCCGACATTATCGAAAAATTGTTAATTAAAACAAGGTCTAAAAAACGACACAGTAACTTTCATGGATAGTAAAAGTTACTGTATTGTTTTCTAAAATCCTTGTTTTATTTAACAATATTTCGATTAGAATAATAAACGTATTAACTTATCTTAATTCAGCAAGATATAAGAAGTTAATTAGAACGAAATCAAAGAAGATAATAGTCCTTTGAAGAGGAAGCATTTGAAGTAAATTAGTGGATACAGCACAATGATAATAAAGCAACTTTAACTTGGGCTATATTGAGACTAATTGGTATTTTCTCACATCTAACTCTTTTTCGTATATAATTTGAAAGGAAGGGATATCTTGGTTGCTAAGTGATTAACATTCCGAAGATTCTTTTACATCCCGGCGTATAAATTATAATTTTATATCGCAGCAAACGATTTATTGTAAATTTCAACAAGTTTTAAACGATTAGTGGATTTTTTATGAATAATTTAGCAAACTTGTATTCAATTCTTACGAAAAAATTAATGAATAAGATACTTATGACCTTCCAAACATAAGTTGTGAACTTTCAAGATGAGACTCCCAGATTTTTGCAAATATTTAGAAATTTTTAAAATTAATAACTTCGCAAAAATAAATTTTTTTTAACTGAAACTGAACCTGAAACTTAGCCACAATAGGTATCTCGAGGAAGTGAGCAGGTACAAAGAAATCAATACTTTAAAAAATTAATTGCAGTCCGATTTGCCGCAGTATAGAAATTTTTTTTCATTCACGAGTGGAGCACGTTTCGGCAGGGTCTCATACACATACCTTGTATATTAAAGGTCAGGCCCAACAAAGGCTAATTAACATCGGATTTTCGTTTTGTGTCCATCAAAGACAGCCATAGAAACTGCAGCTGAGTCAAAAATACATTGAGCAATGCTGAAAGTAGTAATTTGCTGTTTGATTACGAATCTATTATATTTACGCATACCTATTTTTAAAGGATTATTTAATTTTCACGAATTATAATTCTTAGACATTTGAATATCTCTTGAATTATCTTTTTTTATTCACCAATCAAATGCAGCCTGTCGTCTAGACTGCTTTCTTTCAAGGACTAACAACTTGCGTCTGAGAGGATTTTAGCGACGCTTGCATTTTTATCGTAGCATTTTCTTTTAATCGTATCCTCTTCCGCTGCACTTTCTCGGATTCACTCTGGTTCTTGCCTCGGATAGGTAAATGCATTTTATTCATGAGCTATTTGTAAAGATTCGACAAATAATAATAATGAAAACTTTATTTGGCGAGGTTAGGCCCACGTGGGTCTATCCTACATCTAACCTTTGAAGATATTTAGTTATACATACAATAGAAAGAATATGTTAAAATATACAAATATATAGATCTGTAAAAAGTAAACATAGAAAAGGTAAATAAAAGAATTGGGGTGTGTGGAAAAACTCCTCGGCTGAAGGCTTTCGGGGAAAAACCCACTGTGCGGGAAAACGCTCACATAAGAAGGGAAGTGAAAAAAAACCGCGAAAACATAGATGGAAATTGATACTAACAATTATATTACAAGTTGCATTAATTAATGTCTACTTATTAGTCCCCTCCAATGATGAAATGGCAAGAGTTTTGCTTAGTAGTTGACTTACTACAGATGTAATTTTCCTGGAAAGAAAAGAAGGAGAAGAGAAGACGGTTTTTGCAGATGTTTTCGAAATAGAGAAGACAATAAAGATTAACTAAAATTACTATACTATTATAATTTAAGTAATAATCTACACTTAAATATTATATAATGCTAATAAGAGTAAATTTAATTCTAATATTATGGATAAATAAATCACGCTTTCCACACAGTACATTTTACATTTACATTTTTACATTTAAACCCTGCAATCCGCCAGTGACGCGTGGCAGGGGGTGTAAAACACCGGTATCTCTATCTAACCTGGAGAACTATTAGCTTCTCTAATACTTAGCGGGAAAAACGACCATTAGTAACTATCTGTCTTGGCAACTACTTACCTGTACCTTTGAATAAATATTCCAGAAAAAAATGTGAGGATTTTTCTTTGATCAAAGTTCCCCTACTATACAAATGTGCTTTTGGCGTGTAAAGTAAAGGTTTTTAAATTTTTATTTTATTTTTTCGTTAATTTTCATGGGGCTACAATGACTTTCCATAGAAAACACTAGGGCGATCAAAGTACCCCGAAAGTCAGTAGGTATATCATTGATCAGGTAGTTTTTTCGGTAAATACTATATTTTTCTATGTCATATTTTCAGAATATGTACTATTGGCTAAACCGATTATTCATGTTTTTTATTATAACTGCATTGATAAAGCTAAGAAAGACAATCTGTTTTGAAGATATAATCTGATGAAAGTATACGCATGTTACGGTATCGCTTTGTTGTTTTCTCTAGGAGATCACGGAGGTTTATAACTGGGAAAACAATATCAGCTATCTCCTCCCCGAAGACAGTAATGATAAATTGATCAAAAATACAATCGATTGACTGAACAAATCAAATGTTTTCGATGCGTTTAATTTTCGCTAGTCCCAAGTTCACCTTTCAACACCTAATGCTCTAAAGAGAAACGAGGGAATTCACGAGAGAGAAGTTTAAAATAAAGCGACCAGAGCAAATGTAGGGGAAGAGATGCTAGAGTGGGGGAGGAGAAGAGATTTAGTGGGAAGCGTCCCCTAGTTTCAGTGAGAGGAGGAGAATTAAAGAAAGTGTAGGGGGATGGGGTGGCTCCAGGCTAACTATCCATTTGCCAGAATTTCGACTTGGAAAAGGAGCCGTTCGTTTTTTCGGATTAAGTTCGTGTTAGATAGTTCCTAATGCACTCCGCTCATTAGGGCTTTTTATCTCCAAGCACCCGCCGTTTCCTCAGGGATGGGATTTTTCTATATTTCATCGTACCGTATCCGATGTCGGAACGGAAAATCCCCGATTTTCATGTGAAATTCCCCTACTTTTTGGGCAATTTGTAAACCTAATGTGAGAGGAAAGGGGTAAAAATTGTGCTGTCCATTCTGATGTTACGGATGCCCTCCAAAATTCAAAAACCTAGATTTTATATCAAGAACTATATTTCGTTAAAAACTATTAAGATAAACCGAATTTCAGAATTTTGCAGAAAATATAGAAGAAGAAATAAAATGTTTACTTTCCACAGTAAGTTAGGAAACCTTTCGGTGGAAAGTCAACATTTTATTTCTTCTTCTTTTCATATGAAATCCCACCAGATTGCACTTAGTACTCTTAGAATTTTGCAGATTATTTACTTAAACTTTCTTTTCATGTTTTTCATTTAATAGATAAAGTAGGTTATTAATATGACGAATTTTTTCGGTAGATCTTAATTTTCACTCACAAGGGGAACACTAGGTGCGCGTAACAGGGATTCACTTGAAATTTTCAGGGTACGTCCTCCTCTAAAAAATAACGGATGCTAGTTAAAAATTTGGTACGTTCTAAGTCATTTCTTATGAAAATTTTGTATCAGAAAATTAAAATAAATCAACCCCGCCATATGCAAGTACGTGCTTTACCCCGTAGATCGATACAACTTCTCAGCCTAAACCACATGCGTAATTGACCCGTATGGTCCCGTATGCCTTTTCGTGGTATATGGGACCTAAGAGGTTATTCCCAGAAAAAGTGAGATATTAATCCTATCTTATAGTAGTTCCGATCCTAAAAGGCATCAAATTTCAGATTGTTTCCCATAAGAATGCATTGTGCGGATTATTGGAATTTTTTTAGTGCTACTTGCGGTTTGCCTGGCTAACTCTTCGGGAACTCAGACGGGAAAGGCGGCCTGGAAGTCTAATAGGCTATGCATTATCCACATTAAAAATTCTCCATGACGAAGTCCATGCCCATGCAAGTATTAGTTGATCCGTGGGCTATTATAGTATCGCCTTTTGACTAAATTATAAAGCGTCCTAACTTTTTATAACTACTACTTCTTCTAACGATTTGTTCACACGTTTACTTCTCTGATTTCTTTATTATCGTTCGGCAGCTACATTATACCTTTATGCAGCATCCTTGCCTGTGTCCTTCTCTCAGCTTAGCTTCTAATATAGACATATCTTAAAGGAAATTATCTTTCTCCTAGCACTGTATCGTTTTTTCTTTTTTTACGAAATTTAAGTAAGTAGGACCTATTAGACTCAGGGCCAGCACGAATGTATTCGACTCTCCCAGGGAAAGAAATTGTAAGCATTTCTGAGCATCATAATACTAATTCGGATGTGGAGCGAGAGTTAATATGATGAACGAAAAACCAGAAAAGGTAGATTACGTGAAATAATTATGTATGACCTACTTTAGTATCAGATATTCTTTATTATTATTCGTGGGTGCACGCCCTTATGTGCAGTCACCTCAACCCTTTCCTTATATTTATTATTATTATTTTTAGGTGCGTATAAACCCTATTTGGATTAAGCAAAGCATTCTGGCTCATTTTTTATTGTTCTTTCTGATCCTCCAAACTTCCCTCATTCTTTTCTCGTGAATTCTTTTCCTCTCTTCTGTCCACTTTTTCCCTGGTTTCTTTAAGATTTGATATCACGCTCAAATTGTTTACCTTGTTCCTGTACGTGTTCCTATTTCCAATTTCTATCAAGTCTGTTTGCGCCTTTTCTGGATCACTTCTGATTTATACCATCCACGGTATTGTGTATTTGACACCTTCTATGTATGTAACCATTTACTTGGTGAGTCTTGTCGATGGGAGTCTACTGATGTTTCCATAAAATTTTAACCTTTTTCTGATATCCGCCGCTAAGCTGGTCATCTTCCCTGTGGTTTTCCTAGAATGTAGCCTTTATCCTTCTTCTGTTAAGTTTGGGCCGAGAATTTTCCTCGTGATTTTCTCTTAGAATTTAGAATATAATCATTACTTTTAGAATGTTTTCCATGTAATTTTTTCTGTGGAGTGTGTTTCACTAGCGTATAGTACCTCTGGTTTGATTACTGTGTTGTAATGTCTGGTCTTTGTAAGTATGGAAATGCATATCTTGTTCTAGATATTGTACGTCTTGCCATAAACTTTATTAATTTCTATATGCATTTAATTTTAATCTTAGAATTTTATATGCCAATGAATTTATAATGGATTCCTCGTATCGATGGCTTGTATGCATAAGACTGCCAACTGGAGTATAGCTTACCTGCGGTTAAAAAGCAGCAAAAATAGTAGGTAATAAAAAGTCCTCAATTCCTTCTCATCGTGGATTTGGAAGACGAAGGAAATCTCTTGGGAAAGACCCTCCTTCTTGGAGACTCGTCGGTCCCTCGGTTGTTTATGTTCTCCCGCGTCCCGATCACCGATCCCTCCAATGCTGAGGGATTCCGAAAGAGCCCTCTCAACTTAATCCCCTTATTTCTGAGCGGAGAGAGAAAAAATAAACAATTTCCGGGGAACGTATGAGCGAACAGGTGCTCCTGCGTCAGTCAGGGTCTCTTCGGAAGCCAAGAGACTCTTCCCCTTTCCTTCGAAGCCATTTTTCCACCTCAATCTCCATAACTCTTTCAATTTTCGACTTCTTTACTACGTTGTCAACGTTTCTATTAACTGAACCTGTAAAGACTCCGCTATTTGGCAGCGGCTCAGCAAACGTTTCTCCCCCGAACTCTTCTTTCATTTATTTTTTCCTGTACTACTCCGTCCGCGTGTTTTCGGCTCCCCATTTTGAACGGATTTCGCGCTTTTTTTTCCCTCGCGCTTTCAGCTCTTCATTTGTTCGCCTTGTCTCGCCGCGAGACAAACTAATTGTTTCCCGGAGCTGACGAAGTGTACGCAGAAGGAGAGTCCTTTTTCGTTTCTTTCTCGTATTTATACGTTTCGACGCCTTAAATTATTTTTGGAGAGGCCGTGTTTGTTTGAACCACGTGTATGGGCCTTCAAAATTTTACTGCCGCCATAAGACGCTTCATCATTTGATTATGTTCAAAACATGGATGAGTTTGTTTGATATTTTGACGATGGTTCCGTAACAATTGACCGCGCGACAATTGACCGCGTACCAACTGACCGCGTACCAACTGAACGCTACGACAATTGACCGCTACGACAACTGACCGCTCGCGACAACTGACCGCGTACCAACCGACCGCGTACCAACTGAACGCGTCTCCGTTTTCAGGAATTATTAATTGAAGTACGGTACACAAAATTATATGAAATGTAGTTATTTTGTGGTAGCAATGGAGCGGTAGTCATTTTACCGAATACTGATTAAAATACCATATATTAGATACTTATATCACTAAATTTTTTTACAACGCTTTCTTATCGATAACAGTTTTGAGCAGGAATGTTATCTTATTACGAGCAATATTTATGAAATACTGATAAATGGACAATTAAATTCACTTTGCGGACATGTCTGTGTACGGGACTTGGTTAAGATTTTAGATTTAGCTATGTACCCCGCGAGTGGCGTATGACAGGAGATAACAGTTGGAAATGTAAATAGTCTAATGTAACAATTTTTTGCCGGTAACGAATTAATAACTTTTAGGCTAAATTGCTTCCTGGATTCTTAAATAGATTCTGCATATATTCTTCACCGTAATCCTCAAAAATGTCACTACTTATATCACTTTTCTTATTACCTCCGTTGATAATTAGGTACGTAAATTAAAATTCTGTGGTTATCTGATAGTGTCCTATCATATACACAAACCATATACCACTTATATTTGGACTTATATTGCCAGTGATATTATAATTTACACAGCATTAGTTATTCCTGGACGGTTCTGAGTAGAACAGAATTCATAACTTCAAACCGTTAAAAGTACACAGAATAATGCAATGCCATAATATTTAAATGGGTACAAAATATAATGAAAAGATAAAGTCGTTCATATTGCACACCAGGAGGCTATTTTTACATTTATACAGTCTTTCCCTAAATGACTTAGCACATCTATGTGAAGTATTTTTGTGTTAACGAAGTAAAAACTGCGTTCCGCTTATCCTTAATGAGTAATTAAGAATATACCATCAATTGGGAGCTTTTAACTGTAAATTATAAATAGTTAATTTATTTTATGCTGCTGTAGTTCTATCAGAAAAAGCCGTTTTTAGGCCGTTGGTTTTACCCTTAATGCATTTCCTTACTAATGAGATATCTAGTGATTTTTCTGGAGTGACTTACTAGTCGAGAGTGTTAAGGTGAAAACAGATTCGATGCATTTCATAGAAACAATGAATTAACTTACTATTTTTTATATTTATATTCACACATTGATCCTACAAACCACCATTGGCGTGAGGCAGGGGGTGTGTAAGTTTAACTGCTCGTAGCTTCTCTAATACTCCGAGAAAAAAATAGACAAGAATTAGATGTCCATCCAGGCTGTTACATCCTTGTAGGCTTTTTCTTATTCCCTCGGAGCTCACTAAGATTGTTAACTATATTGGTAAATCAACTTTCTTGTCTACGACATGTACTGTTAGGGTATAAAGGAGCACATTTGCGTTGTTTGATGAAGTTCTATCAATCCAAGAAGTAATTTCACTCAATATATCCATAACTACTGTAAAGTGTTCTGCAAGCATTGAGCTAGTATCACGCTTTTCCATTCAGCGCATATGTCACAAGCTACACAACATTCCTCCCATTTCTCTCTTTAAAACATAACTTATTTTAGAAGAAAAAAGAAAGAAATTTTTAACTCCGCACATTAATTCAAAATATTTTCTAACTATATACCATTATTTCATAAGATTTAGACAAATTCATATGAGTGAATATGGCATGGAACTATAACTGCATAAAGAGAAGTCTTACGGGTTTATAAAACTGCACCGAGCTGATCAGAAGCTATGACACTACAATTGTCGATACATATACCAACATAGCTTTTAGTATCAAGATTACATTTTATGAGTGACTAAAATTTCTTTGAACAAACTTAACTTTCAGCAATTAACTAGCTGGCGCAAGAGGCAATTCATAATTATTTACACTACATAGTTCGTTTACAACCATGAGGCATTGGGGTGAAACATATCTTTAATGTTTGAAGTTCACTAAATCAGACCTATCAGACGTTGATCATCGCTTTAAATATCAGTGAAAGCTTAAAAATTAATTATATCACGACTTGTATAGTATTATAGTATAGTAAAGTACACATTATCCGGTAGATAACTATGATAAACTAGATATGAAGATTATATTCAATACTACATCCATTTCTCCCGTTGAAAATTTTCGGAACTTCTGCTAGTATTCATAAATCCTTTCCTCCTTATATTTAAAGAAATTTAAGTAACATGTCACACTTTTTCATTATATACTTCTATATTAACACTACATTAAATTAAAATCTGAAACTTAGGTAGTAATATAATTCAAGAAATTATACGATAACGTTTATGAACTTTAAAAAATACTGTATATTGTGAAATATATCCTGAGATAACAGGATTACTACTTGAGTGACTAAAAATAAAATTTTTACTAAGAAATCATTTCATGTCATCACTCGCAGTTTTTCAACTGTTGTAACAATCAAGTACCCATCTTTATCATAATAGGTAAATATCAAGTATATATCTTATATCAGCGAATGCTGATATATAGATGTGAATAGATGTGGCAGCATCGCAAACAGTTTCTTGAGGGAACCTTTCCAGTGGTCTTATATAATATATTCATCAGTGTTCTAGCAATTATTTGTCTAAATAGTAAGGATGTGACTATGTTGCATTCCTCTTTTTTTCCTTACCATTCCCATTTTCAGATTCATTATATGCAATTCCAAAAATAAAGCAATTGCAAGTGATAATTAATTATTAGCCTCCTATCGATGACGTAGGTAACGAGAAGAATTTCGAAATTAATTATAACTTCGCTTTTCATTTCCGTAGGTAACGTTTTTCTGGTATCTTTAAGTCTTCACCTCCATTATATATGTTGTATGATTTTATCATCTAAGGACAAGGAATATATATTCTCTCAACAGAAATCAACTCTCCCATGAAGCTCTTCGTCCCACCCTGTTTCTTTGAAGTCAAGGAAGTTTGATAGATGAGTAACTAAATGATTCTACATCCACCTAACACCTTAAACTTCCTTCGATACAACACAATCTATATCTCAGCGTTACATATCTTTCATCCTATTCGTATTTTTGGTATTCCGTCTCTATCTATTTTTACAATATCAGATGCAAAAATATGCTTCTTTTTCAGTTCTTGCCGTAATTTACTCTGCGCGGCCCGCGATTGTTTCGTTGCAGATAGAATGCTTCGTAGTGCCTTCTGATTGTATTTTGCCATACTTTCGGACAAAATGAGTTGCTTTCTTTTTTACTTCATTGGTAATTTTAACTATGTAATGAAGCTATTTTTACTATGTAGGTTGACCATTCGGTATGGATAATGCCATACATAGCGTAAGTCTGGCTATCATTATTGTGTAAGAGATCTTGAAGAATGAATGCAGCGATTAGATGGCCGTATAAGCTTTTCGGTCACAATGTAATACAATGTATGTGCGTATGAAAATGAAACATACATCACAACATTTCCCCCTCTTGCTTTCCCCTTCAAAGGAACTTATTTTATTCGTTCTACGCCGACATAAACCGCGCACTCATGGTCATTGCTGAGAGGATATCTTTCAGTAAGTGAATGTTTGATTCATTGCATATATAAGAAAGGGAAACGTAATTTTAATGAAGACGAGTTCAAGTTATTGTTTTTTTATTAAGAATAGCTATAAAAATAAAGTTAGTAATGATCTAACGTGGAAGCAGAAGTATGTTTTGTTTTTTTTCCTCATGGTCGCATTTTATCATGAAGCTTTAATAGATTTTTTAGTCCGTATTAATTGAAGTGTAATATTACCATGTGAGCCAGTGACCTGGAGCTTCGCTGTAGATCTTGTGAAAATTACAACTCCATGATGAATGAAACGGAAAAGGCCAAGGTAATGGAATTATATGATGTACTGAAAGTAGGTAGTACTGCTAAGTTTTTGAAATACATTTTATAATAATTGCATTGATTTAAGACAGAAATTAAGTGAAGGATTAAAGAATTATACTGATCGTGATGCTAATGATGCGTAGTGTTTCGTATTATTTCCAAAGGATGTCTGTTAAAAGAGTTAATAACATTAACATTATCACACCAAAATATTAGACATATGTGATTTTCCGTTTAGGTTTAAATGATAAGGCATTGGGAGGAAAAGAGTGTGAGTGTAAAGAACGGTGAAAATTCGGCGATGCAGCGTTATGCGGCCGCCAACCCATAGGGACATATTTGTCCTAAAATTAAAAAAAAATTTTTGTAAGACATGGAACGCAATTAATCACATTTTCGAAGGAGTTCCTTATCTAAACAGTTTATTATTCATGTGTAACAAATAAGGTTTCCAAGAAAATTTTCCTAAGTTTAGAAATTTAAGGTATCAATAAGGACATTTTTCTGCTTTGTATACATCATAAACATAAAAAAGTATTACTGTGTAACAATCTAAGATAATTATCATTAAGATAGGACGGGGGCTCCAAATTTTAAATCAAAATTTCGATCCTTGAATGTTTTCAGAAAACGAGACGCGATCAGTTGTCGTAGCGGTCAGTTGTTACGCGGTCAGTTGTCGCGAGCGTTCAGTCGTCGTAGCGGTCAATTGTCGTAGCGTTCAGTTGGTACGCGGTCAGTTGGTACGCGGCCAATTGTCGCGCGGTCAGTTGTCGGGCCACGTTTGACGATACGTCGGAGTGATAATTCTTTCAAAGAGGATTACTTTTATAGGAAGCGTGTTTCTTACTAATTGTTTGCGCCGTAAATTTCGCTGATATGCATCTATCAGAGAAGTGACGGCCACCCCCTGCATGACAGGGGGCTAAAGATGGACTCAGGGCCCAAGACCGGCTGGGGGCCCAAAACCAAATGGGGATAAATCGACTTCAAATAATAATAATAATAATAATCGTCTTTATTTTGACGAGATTGAGACTAAAAGTCTCCCCTTCCATCTAACCCATGGGTCTAGAGAAGATATTTAGCGTTCCTTCAAGTAAAATGTATATTTTAGCTATTCTATTTATCTACAGTTTACAGATACCAGGGGTATAAATCTAAATATATTTATAAATATCTACATGTATATTGATACCCAATAAGACGCCTTTCGGCGTGTAGCACGGGGTGTGAACATCAGTTGTTTTAACTACTTTCTATTCTGTTGTTATTGCCTACCTTTCGCGGAAAGAATGAAGTGTTTAAACAACTTGTCCTATATTAGCATCTATGCCTCTTAATTTACGCTCAATATCGGATAGGAAAGTTACTATTTATTAGTAGTATTTATTGCATATATTAGCAATATTTATTGCACATAATAGCAGTATTTATTGGTATTAACCCTCCTTAATAAAAATAACTTCTTAAAAATCAAACAATCTTTTTTGTCCCCATAGTAATTCTCTTACTTTTAAGACTCAATTGTCAACAAATTTTCTTCTTTCCAATTCAATGAAAATGGAGTTAGAATAGTAGATAGGAAATTATAGGTAGAGTAGAATTAGGTTGATAAATACGTACTCATTAAAGGTATTTAAAATCCGAGAAGACACGTAGTGGATGGGATTCCCTGTAATAGAGAATTACGTGGCCTAATAAACATAAAGTAATTATGCATGTTCGAAAAGATATGTGAATGAGACTGAAGCAATGCACGTATGTAACTTTAGTGACGAACTATGAATTAAAGTGAATAATTGGAAAAATAATGTGCCTATTCTGAAGGTGAATAATGAGATTGATATTTCTATAATTATATTAATATGTCTCCTTATGAGGTAGTTTTTTCGGCCTTCGCAGCGCCGGCTAATGTCGCTCGACTTTTCGCTGAATTTACCTCAGCTAAACTTTCGACTCAGCAAAAAACTTTTCCATGAAACCTGAGAACAGTGAAACCCCGCTTTTCAACTTACGTTAAAATATTAGAGTAAATAATTCGAATCGAAGTTTAGATGATTTTTTTTCATCAATTAGTAAAATAGTGTATTTGATATTAAGGTTCAGGGCCGTTTTTAGGCATACGCGATAGCGTAGGGCCCAGTCAACTTAGGGGCCCCGCCGCCAAGCCACAAAAAGGACATAAAACATTTCAATAATTAAAAATTGTATTAAATAAATTAAATTAAAAGCATAATAAATTCAATTTTTTCATATTATGATATATTAACGTTATATTTCGCTAGCCTCACATGTAACGAATTTAAAACGAAGTGGTTATTCAACTGTCCACTGGAACGGTGCAATCATTGCACTGTAATGTTATTGTAGAGGGACAGCCTGGCACTGGGGTCTATAGGGTCCCATACAATAATGTTGCGTAGGGCCCCCAAGATTATAAGAACAAGCCTGTTAGGGTTACTAATATTGACGTTTTATTATAATTTTTCTTCTTGTTTTTATATCGTGAAATATTATTTCTAAGCATAAACATTATTCAAAATTTCAAAAATGTATATAAATATAATGTAGGGCTCCCAGATAGTCATGTGAAAAGCGCGTTTGCCTTTGGTGAAAGCGATCCCGGGTTCGATTCTCTGTTGGAGACACTGTGCGAAATGGTCTAAGCTGTCGAAGCACTATGATTATATGATACATACTATATGATCACATTGAATACAATATGATACTAAGAATCATTCTTCGTCTTCTTTCATTCAATTTCACATACACACTTTATCTCTGTGCAAACGGAGACGAGCGACTTAATCTTTGTGTATTTAGAAATTTCGAGTTCATTTGAAATAAAATAAAGCGAAGTTTCTATAGCAAAAATTATAACACATCCAAGTATTTTTCCAAAAAAAATATCGAAATCAGAAAAACGAGAAATTGCAAGGTTCGTAAATTAGGAAAGGAATAAGGGCTTCAACGGATGCTAAAACAAATGGAAACAATAAACAACGAAAAAACGGAAATTTATAACCGAAAGAAAATATTTGGGCGCTCGAAAATCAAGTTCACATCGGCGCGAAACATAATACTCAACGGTAGAGAACTTTAGAGAGAGAGAGAAAAAAAGTTTTTCGTATTCATAACACGCGGCAGTTAGCACATCAATATATATTAACCGAATAGAATATTTACACAATGGGAAGTTGGATAAATCATTTGGGAGTGTAAATATACGTCGTGTTAAAAGAGGCGGATTCGAAAATAAACTCGAGCTGGCAACGAGAGCGGAATCAGCTCTTTCGGGGCCCGTCCTGATTCATTAAACGTAAATATATCTCGGGGTTACGATTGATTGCGCTCCTAAATGCGGGAACGCGATACTTCGGAATAATAACTTTAGACAGTGAGAAAGTGAAGCGACCGCCGCTGATGTTGCTGTAATCACTTGGGAGTCAAATACTTCGATATTAAAGTTCACTCAATTTATCCTCTCGACCGAGATGACGAAGTAAGAAAAATCTATGTATTATTATTATTAGTATGCAGGAGTGGGAGGCAGATAGTAAATATAATAAAGCGTCTTTTATTAGGGCGAGATTGAGACTACTATGTTTCTTCGTACATCTAACCCTTCGTCGTGTAAATGTTAGGAAAGATATAGCATGGAAATAGTACACAGAAGAAATCTACCTTGTGGGTTTATAATCTAATGTGTCTCTTAAGAAAAAATATACACCACAGGAGAGAAATACCCGCAGGAAGGGGGTAGGGGAAGCTGTTTTGAAGTGGACCACTTTTTTTTATTTTTCACAGTAAGCCAATTCTTTAAAGATATTTTTAATATAGCACATACCACTTAAATCTCTGACTTTTTCCCCACATATTAATGTACATTGTTGAAATAGGACTTGCTGTGAAACGTATTAAAAATACTTCTTTCGTGTGATACAAAGTGGTCTAGGTAGTATGTTAGGCTCGTGTACCTAGAGACACCTTAAAACAATTATATTTTCCAAGCACTCACTTCAACTCCAGCTCACAAATAATGTGTTTGTCAAATTTCATCTGACTGTCTTTGTGAAAACCCTTCATCCATTCTTACCCTGCACCTTTTTCACCTTCTTTCCCACGTTTTGCTTCGTTGCATGGCGTACTAGGCCTAAAACAAAGATAAACAAAATCATTGCAACATGTTGTACCTTTTAGTACTGGTTCAAGGTACAAGATGCGACTTGGCTTCAAGGTACACGTAGCAAATTTAAACAAACATCGCTACCGGATCATCTTTGCTTAGCACAGTGAAAAAAATATATATTTTTATTCCCAGAAATCTGTTCTATAAATTAGTGCATTGCTCACACGAGTTTTGTATAGCAAAGACGAAATATTATTCGCACTAAGTAACACACGAAAAAATTACTTGGACTTTCTAAAAATGAAAAACAATTCCTATTGTCACACGAGCCCAACTACATCACTTAAACTCACCACAGAGAAGGAGGATGATGTAATAGCTGAAGAAGTTGAATAATTGCGTGCTATGAAGTAGCACTATCCAGTTATTAACGGTGGTTCAAGGTACACCATGGTCAATGTACAACACTTTCCCCTAATGAAAGCCTACGAAACCAGCGGGAAAAAAATAATGACATAACAAAAAATAACAACAAGACTACAATTAAAATAGAATAGTGAAAATTAAAAAGTTTAGTAAAATAGCCAGATTCGTCAATACTAACTGATACTATTAATTAAATTTTTCTTTAAATCTTACCAAACAAATGTGAGTAGATTGAATCCAAGCTTCTGTGAACTCGGAGGCGCTCATTATTTCTCTAGCATTATGTGAGAAATTAGTCTATCCCATAATCAGTGTTGCACCGTATAATATAATATCCTGATTTTATTTTTTTCCTCAATACTGCGTTAATAAATTTTTAATTTGTTTCCTATCGACCTCCAATCGATTCCTGTACTCCAATCAACCCGTAACAATGACATTTAGTCCCCTGTAGTCGATATCGACATAATAAGAGAAGCAGTGTAAATGTTTACTCGTGAAATAAGTAGTGCAATAACCTGGGTAATGCGGACAGTAATCTATATGCTTTCAACCTCGCAAGGAACAACTAGAATTTGAAACTGTGTTAGACGGAAAAAAAAAATATTCTTGCTTTTAAAAGCATTTACCATTGACTTGCTAAGTTCAATTGCCATCTCGGAGGAACTTAAGAAATGAATGATATGAAAGAATGAAAAAGATAAGGGTTAATCTAAAAATAAAGAAAATTGAGAAGAAAAACACTCGCTATAGAGGTCTCTGTTTTGCTAGTTTACGCTTGAGGTCTCCGCATGAGCTTATGTAGCCTCTTGTGTTCCCACAATCCCTTGGTTAAGCTACGATATTTGCCTCAATTTTGCTTCCTTTTTCTTTAATTTATTACGATATTAGGCCACTTGTTTAATAAAAATCTGTTGGCATTCCTATAAGTTTAACATATTCATTGCGTAATATTTCATTGAGTTTTCAATTTCACAACAGCAATTCTTAATTGTATTTGGTGTTAGCATGCCCAAGTCGGAAAACCTGCGTAAACCGAAAAATTTACTCGGTCGCTTAGGCTTGGACAGGTTTTTCTATTGCATATTAATAATTTAACATTCGGTTTCGTGGATGGATATTTCTGTGTGGGCGTAAAAACTTTACACCGAGATTTGTCATGATGCCGTTAGGATAGTCACAAAGCCCTGGTAGTTGCCGCATTAAATATAGGGCATGAATCGATTACCCACGTATTGATAATTTTACGATGTTCTGAAACTTATTACCCATTACTATCCATTGCGTGGTGACATCTAATGCGAGATATACAGCGGACGAGTCTAAATCGCATTTCGGTTTATTTCCACTGCCCTTCCGCATGGAGTCAGACAACCAAGCATACACAGGCCATCACAACCTATCCACCGCTTACCAAAACATAATTGAGGCTGTAACAACCGAGTAAATCACTGCCCATTTCACGACGGACAGCTTGTGGAAACTCAAATAAAAACCCGGTCTGGTTTATTTTGCTTATCGGACGAAAGTTTTCAAAATAAATTTCCAGCAGGGAAACCTTCCCGAGAGAGAGAACACGGAACTGAGGGCAAAAAAGAGGAACCGCTCTCCCCTTTGGTTCCCTTTTTATTTCGAGTCCTTTAGGAAGGGATTTATGTCCCCTTAAAGGGCGGGTCGTCCATCTTGGTTGGCGCCGCGTGTTCCCCCATTTGATGCACGCATGCGCAGATTGGATGGGGGCCCCATTTTTTGTGGAGGGGGAAAGATCCCGATGGGAGTGGGGGGAGTCGACTAGCGACGCCCCAACTGCGGGATTAGGAGCGGTCCCGTAAATCATCACGAGTCGCATCAGTCACGGTCATTTTAACACCTTTTAGGTCACGGGCTGGCGCCTGAGTGTAAGCAATGGGATGCGATGCGTATGATTGTTGTATTTAGTCCCCTCGAAAATTTTCGTCTGTACTTAGTTTGTATTGCCATCTATGTTTTACTTGCTTTCCACTATGTTCTTCGCCGTTTATATAATAATAATAATTTAGTATACTCTTGGTAGATTACCATAAAGAAACACGAAATACAAAAATGCTCAGAGTATAAAAATTTTCATAGAAATAGCGACAGAAATACACAAATATATGGGAAAACAAAAGAATGCTCTGAGAAATACAAAAATATGTGGAAATACAAAAATACAAAATAAATAAAAACACAACATAACACAGCAGTTGTTTTTATCCTAAGATTGTGTTTAATTCCAGATTGTGGAAAATAAGCTATTTTGAGTGCGTTTTAGTTTTGAGTTGAATACTTTAGTTAAAATATTTAAAGTTGTGGAGAGAGAAAATTACACGGAGGAGGCCGAAATGTAGTGGAATACCGACATAATCGAAATGACTGTTAAATAAAACAGGTTTTATAAAACAAAATCGTAGCATTTACTATTCCACACACAGAGGTTACAGTGACGACTAGTTTCGACGGTAATAGTAGTAGGAAAAAGTATTGAGAAGGCTTGCATAGGCGAATAACCTGTTTTACTTAACAATAATTTCGATTTTGTGAAATTCTTTGTGATTCTGTGGTATTTGTATATCTCAGTGGTACTTGTGCTATATGGGACATTTGGAATCCTCTTGTTGGTTTTGCTTCCGAATCTGTACGGCCACTGAAGATAGGAATTGTATGTATAATGCCAAGCGGGTGATGCATAGGTGAGTATCGGCCGGATTATGGTTAAATAAGTTAGGAGTTTTATATTAATTTTAACCTGAGATTTGTTAAATAGGATTCCGAATAAGACGAATTTAGCTCTTGTTGCTTTTTGATTGACGTTTTCAATGTTGTTTTTCCATGTTAATTTTTCGTCAAGTGCGACTCCTAAAAACTTCTCAGACGTCTGTCCACTTGTTCAACCTGTTATAGTTATTCGAGTCCCGATGCTGGCATCGTTTTGAGCCCAAATTAAAGCTAAACAAATATAGGACTTATTAGGAAAATATAATGTTCCTCTTTGTATGACTACTTTCCCCAATATATGCCAAAATACATGACTAAAACGAAAATTCACCAATTTTTGGAAAAAATGCCAATATCCGAAGAGCTCTTTCTCAAAAAGTTAATGGCGTAGAGAGTTAAATTGACTCTTAACTTATAGGAAATTTTATTGTCTTTAAAATATGTAATTACAATATTTTCTGTAAAACGCATATTTTAGAAGATATTTAACATAATCTGAAAAAGGTACACAAATTTCACTGTTTTTTTTTGGGCATTGCTCAGCCCGCACAGGTCTTTTGAAGCTGCAAAATCAGTCACATACTACTGGTTTTTAAGTCCTAACAACGTATAAAAAAATCATCCAATCCCGAGCTTTAGCAAGGTCGGGCCCTTTTTTATGTCTAATTTCACTGGACGACGACGAAGACGACGTCATTTGCAGCGCTTGTTTGCTTTGTTGGTAGGGAAACGAAAGGTTTGCCTAAGACGTTTCTTCATTATTGGGTGACGTAATGGGCGAGTCATCTCGCCGCGTGCGATAAGAGTTGCAAGGATCCGCTCAAAGAGCGCAAATAGAACAGATGAGTGTGACGTCCACGCCGTGACGTGACATTCCAATCGTATGCACGGATGCTCTTTTGATTCATCGATCGATGGACATCGGGATGAACGTTGGAATTCGAAAGTTGTGGCGCTCTTCCATTAGGAAACAAAGAAAAAAAGATTGAAAAACACCATTTACCCTACCCCTTACCCTAAAAGAACTTCTGTATTACCCAAAAACCAATAATTAAAAAAGTCTAAAAACAGACAAAATGATAATTGAAAAAAATTTACAAAGGGTGAAAACAAAAAATTAAACATTCAAAATTGAAAAGGTGGCTTATCCAACATCGTATTTAATATTATTATTGCACAAACTGCAGGTAGGCTGTAAGCCTGGTGGAAGTTTTTTCTACATACATACATTTGTACCAGTAATAACATAATTAATATAAAAATTCATACATGGTAAACTTACAATTACCACAGTCAGATTACATACATATATTATATCGAATTAAAAACTAAAGAATGCATGCATAATATTTAATTTTTGTAACTGCTTCACTGTATTTCCTCGAGGTTCATGACAGGCCTTCTCGGCTACCGTATCGGTATTAGTTTTTTCTAACGTTAAATTTGTATATTGAACCTCGTTCAAAATTTCATATTCATTAGAAATATTACTGTTTATATTTAAAACATTGTATAGTTTGTGCAAATACCCAGCAAGGCTAAATATTAGAGGCTAAATATCTCCAATAGCCGTCTTTGTCGGCATTCCTTGTCTCATTCACCGTTGTTCGGAGAAAACAAAAAAGGACACCACACTTTAATGACACTCAATGGGAATTTCGAAAGCGATTTTTTCTAACTATTCACTCCTGAAGAAGAATTGGAAGTTTTAACCTCTAATTCTTTAACAGTCGTGTTTCAAATGTTTCTCTCATTCCACCACATGACTTAAATAGTTGAAAATATCATAAGAGTACTCCCCTATTATTGTTTTCTGGCTTGGTTAAAGCAATCTTGAACGTGTCACCAACTGATCAAATTACATTTGTTCTTGGCGAGGTTTAGGGTTTAGGTTTTACAATACATGCTAACGATGTCGACGCATTGAAGTCATCTTGAAATGCTTGTAAAAATTTTGATTCTTTAAAGTCTAGCGTTACGATGTTCCACAAACTGAGGGCGAGAATTTTTATTCAAAATAACCTCTGGACTCGCTTATGCGTAAGTCAAATGTAACAACTAAAATTTGTTTGATAGCAACGTAAAGCTTTATCTAAATTTACTCCTTAAATTTCGTGAAAATCGTTACTTTTATTAAGCTTTTTGTGATTTAGTCTCCTAAAAGACATTCGACGATAAAAATACGAATCCGCATTTAATATTCGTTCTTACACTTCTTCTCTCTACTTCGTGCGTTCATTATTTCTAATTGCATTCTAACAATTGAAAAAAGATCTGTAGTGATGGAAAATCAACTTCATTGGTAAGGTGCTGACATAAGATATAACTTTACTAATTCATACATGAAGGTGATTATTTGAAAGATTGGTACCATGTTTAGGTTACTATGCAAGGAGACAATTTTACGCTGATAAACATCTTGTCGAATCGTAGTCTTTAAAGTCAGGAAAAATAACAATGTCTATGAAAATGACGATAAAAATCCCAAATATTTAATATTTAAACCCCAATATCTATGAATCTGTCTGTAAGGTATTCAGCTCAAAAGCCCGTTAGTGCCTCACCATCTCTGACAAAAGCTACTAAGAGAGCAGAGAGGAATGAAGTTCACTAGGCAGGATGAGGAGTGAGGTAGTTTGCCCTTGCTTTTCGCACTGAGCCCAAACGCTAGAAACGGAACATGTCCACGTAAGCGAAGCACAATGACTCTACGAGTAACACTTTTATTGGAATAAGAGACCTTGATTAGTGTAATTTTTCACTCATATCTCAGTGGCTTTCATTTCATCACAGCCATGATAAAAACTGGGAGAAAGAAAATGAAAGATACATTTTTCTCTATCCTGTTCATCCTGTACCAAATGACAAATGAAGGTACATATTCCATTCATCAGAATTTGGTAGCAGGAACCATAGCATTGAAGTCTGTAAAAATAACTTTGCATAATTTATTTATTTATTTACCAATTTATCACATAGAGATATACAGCCAATTTAAGGTGACAATATAAAAAACATTAAAAAATTTAAAAAAATAAGAATGAAAGAGACAGAGGGAAGGGTAAGCAACAAGTTATCGGACCTCAACAAAAATTTTAGGGTAAGGAGGCAACTAGCATTGGGATACTTAAGTTGATTGTTAATGCATATTAGTGCAATCATTCCTGGGAACGATGATAAAAATCCCAAATCTTTAATATTTAAACCCCAATATCTATGAGTGGACCAAAAAATAAACATTTTTTTAATGTCTCCACCCTGAATTCAAGTGGCGGAAACCGTGTATTGTTGAGGTGGGGCTCGCTTCGGCTACCGACGCTTCACCCGTGGGACACATCCACGCCGAAACATTATTCAAAGTCGCCTTTCGGGAGCACTAAACACGCCATCACTTAGTGGCGGCACCATCAAAACCGATTCTTTAACCCCGCTCGTGACCTCAAAATACGCAGCCAGAAAGAGCAGCTGTCGACACTTAGTCCTCACCTCATCCGGAGAGGAAAAGCTTGTCTTCCCCCCTACGATGATACTAAACGCATGCCCCTCTCTGCCACCCGTTTTGGACCCTTTGATATTAATACCATTACGGGACGAATCACAGAGAAAGAATCGCAGTGCGGTTGCGAGTCTTAACGACCAATAAATGAATAAATAAGATTCATGTATTCATATTCATTCATGTACACCATAATGCAAAACTTTCCGCGAACATACAGGGTGTCCGGGTTAAACGTCTAATAATACAAAATGTAATAACTTGAGAGTTAATTAAGATAGTTGTCGGCGGTTTGTCTCTAGAAGTATGGTAACTCAAAATGTTCTTTTTTACACATTTAATACACCTCTATATGTGCACCATTAGCGGCAGAAAGACCTCTAATCTGTATTTTACTCCCTCCAAGTGTTTTGCAGCATTGTAGGCGTAAAATTTGCAATAACTGCGGGAATTCGATGGCGCAGTTCTGATAGATCACGAACTGGTGTCTGGTACACTTAATTCTTGATAAACGCCCACAGAAAAAATCAAGTGGTCTCATGTCTGGGTTTCTAGGGGATCAAGCAATCGATGGACTACCTCTCCCTATCCAGCGATCTGGTAACTCATAATCCAAGAAATCCCTCACAATCAGGGCCGTGCGCAGGATTTGCTCGAGGGAGGGGTTTTTATCGCGAAATTGTGACTCACCGAGACGAAAGAAGGAGTCCTGACAGAAGTTAACATGAAAGTTGAAAGATGCACTACAATTTTGAAGAAAAAGTTTACCCAATGAAACATTAAATAAAATAATTTCATCTTCAATTCATCATTCGTGGAACTTTTTGTATGAAGGATCCTCATGGGGTGGGGGGGGGTTCGAACCCCCAAACCCCCCCCCCCCCCGTGCGCACGGGCCTGCTCACAATTACTGCATAATGGTATGGTGCGCCATCATCAAGCAAACATAGAAAACATTTTGAGTTGCCAAACTTCTAGAAGCAAATCGTTAATAAATATCTCAATTACTTCTCCAGTTATTCCATTTTGTATTATTAGGTATATGTTTAACCCGGACACCTTGTATTTCTCGGACGTCCATACGGGTCAAAAATCAAAGAGGTGTGCATTTTCAGTTTTTGAATAAAACAAGTATACATTAGAATATTAAATTTGAGTTACAATTATAGAGCCATATTTCCTAAAGTAATTCTAAAAATTGCCACGCACAAATGTGGTTTATATTTTAGTTATGGACTTAAATGATGAAAATATGGTTGATATTAGTCATCTCGGGAAAATTTTTTTAATTACATAAAACATTATGAAATGAACCCAGCATTAAAATCATCATTTTAAAAAGGTTAATGGCGTGGTTATTTATTAGAAAGTATTTGGATCAATACATTTAAGTTATCAAATATGATTTTTTATAGTTTCTTCGTGATATCGTATTGCCTATATATATTCTCTCTCATACGAAATTGACTGCTCTTTTATTTATTTATTATTATGCTTATAGTTCGTCCAAGAAAAACACTACATGGCAAATATGATCACATATCACATACAAGCAATTATAACACGTAAGTGTATAAAAAGGAAGGTGTTTTAAACGTGACTTATAAAACAATTTTGTTTATCTGAGAGCAGAAGTGGTTTCTCTTTTGCAACTATTCAAGTCAATGGCAATGTTTATTCAAGTTATATCACAATCTATATATAGTTGATGGTGCACAATTGTTTGTTCTTACATCATGGTCGAGGCTATGGTTTTTATCGTATTTATTACGATAACTCTCGACCATACATGAAAAACGTTTTGTTTGACACAATACGAATTAAATTCTCTGAAATTTACGAATCACAGCGCGTAAATAATGCGTGCGACTCGTCGCGGAAAATGGTTGATCCATAATCTCCTCAACAATCAATGTTTATTCGTTGTCACAATCAGGGACGGATCCAGGGGGGTGGTCCTGGGGGTCCGGACCCCCCCATCCGAATTATCAGACTCCCTCAAATCTCAATACCCGTGCAGCTCACAGGTCTTCAACCGTAGGAGACGGTCTCCGGATTGCTCCGGATGTCCGTAGACTATCTGTAGATACTATATATACTATCAATATATACTGTCAATAAGTCATTTTGAAATTTTATAATATTATATTGTGTGTTATTAACATCTAATAAAAATTTTTCATATCAATTATGATCAGAATCGACAATTACTTTTATTATACTTTTTATTCTTGTGCTTATTTTTCGAAAATGAAACTCAAATAACGCAAATAAACACACAATTTAATAAGCAATCACTAGCGAAAAAAATCGAGTTTGTCTAACACAATTCTAACGTCACGTTTTGTGAAAGCCGAAATATCTTTTATTTTTAAATTATTCGATCGGACCCCCCCCCAAAATTTTTTTCTAGATCCGTCCCTGGTCACAATTCAAACATAACAACAGTAAACAAATAGTGATCTAACGTTAGCCAATGCGGCAGGTGTAGTGGCGATAAGCGGAGCGTTACCATGCAATTGTTTAAATAAAATGCCCTTTTTGGCCTTCAATTAAGTGTTGGAACTAAAACTAAATTTTGCTCACTAGGTTAGCATATTCCTCGGTAGTGATTAGGTCAAACAAATGCAGACATCCTTTTGTTCTTCCTTTCTTTGATATCCGTACATTTCCAATAAAATATCACAACTTATATAATTTTCGAACATCGGATGATGGGAGTAGTACACCTGACGTGTTAATCTCATGCCTGTATATAACTTCGGAATGGAATTTGAGTGTGCATAATACAGTGCATGAAAAATATACAAAAGTTTCCGAATGAATTGTACTATCAAAGGAAATATTTAGGCAAAACTTTTTTATTTTCTCATGCTTTTGAGACGCTTCCAATTTTCCATAAATTATGAACACCATAATATGCATTGAAACATGGAGGTGATTTGAAAAAATGGTATCCCTTATTTTTTCAAGTTCACGAACTGATGAAGGCTGGGGTATGCATTTTTTTGCGCGTTTCATATTCTCCGTATTATAAATGTTTATTCTACGTTTTCAGATATCTTTCAAATGAAAATGCCGCAATTCAGCTTCTAGATAGGAAGAGAGAGCATCTTGAGATTGAGAAAATGTATGTAGTTTTTAGATTTATAATGATTATTCAGATTCTGAATGTGAAACGCGGTTAAATTTTTGGAAGACGTTTTTTTATTAGATTTTTCCAAACATCTTTCTGATATTTGTTGTTGATATCATTCTCATTGTAAGGTAATTAAGAACAGTAATGAGATATTGTCAATATAGCTAATTTTATGAAAAGGAGAAGGTTGTTTAAACCTAAAAAGGCATTATGAATAAAGTAGTAAATAAGTATATTATGAATAAAAGTGAAAGTCAAGCAATGCAATTGCATGCAAAGTTGGCGCCTCGAAAAAAACCCGCAAGATCGCAGCACCACTCAGAGTAGAGTAGCAGACGGGTTTGTGCTTCGGACGTTATTAGTAATTTTCATAATAATTACATGCATATTATCGCGAAGAATGGTATGGAAAGTAACAAGAACGTTCGATTAAAGATAAACTTCTCAATTATCACGTTTCTGCAAAATAACAATTTTATTGTTATTTTTAATCACAGCACAAAATTATATCATAGAAACATAACATAAAAGAAAACTTTCATTTACAATTGTTATTCATCCAAGTCTCATTCTGATACCACTCATGAAACCAACGATCAACCTCAGACAAAGAAGTTTCAATCATTATCAACTTAAAACATCACTCCTATGAGAATATGTGTAAATAATGAGAATCAATAATTTTCTATTAAACTTTTCACTTAATTTTCCATATTACTTAATCACGTTCCGAAATCATAGGTCATGACGTAGAATTGGGATTTTGGCATTTAAATAAAGTTAATTTTTATCATCATAAGAAGAAAACTTCGTTACCACATTCAGACATTGATGGGAGACCTACGGACATAAAATACATTTAATAACATACACTAGTTATTACCTCCGTTAATTAATCACACATTCATTCTCAACACCAATGATTCCTTTTCGCAATGCAGTAGTCGATCCCTTAAACGATTAGAATCATCAACTTTCAGCAGAATTCACTTTATCCTAAACTTAATAATTGCAAAATTCTGATTGCTTTACAACCAAAGCACAAATGTAAATGATTCTTCTGGGGTAATTTGGTTGTTGCAAGTAAAATCTTCATTAGACAGATTATACCTACAATTATAAATCAAGAGATGTAAGTTGTTGATGAAAAAATGTTTAGCAACATTCACCCTTGAATTCTGCTGAGTTTTGTCTCATCCTTTCAAGTCAAAAGCTGGAAACTGGGGGCCATGCTCCAGTTCTAGGCAACAGTTCTCTGCTGCTCTAAGTACAGCTTCTTTTTCTTGAGATCTCAATCTTGAGCTTTGCTGATACATGGCTAGTAGATGAAGGATGAGCTAAAACACACCGATTATAGGGTTCGAGGAAAGTAGAAGGGATGCAGCAAGGGAAAAACCAACATTCACAAGCTTCAGAGGGTTTATGACAGAGTGATTTTTAAGGGTATTCTTCCACCTTTCTATTTTGTGCACTTCATCTAATACAGAGAAAAGAGCAAGGTAAGAACAGAACAGGCTGATTCTAACAGTTAAAGTGAGTGTTGATCCCTCCCCATCCAAAAATATCCATATTTCTCAACTTGTGGAAAAGATAGACTCGTCCTGGATGAAAGCAGGGTAATGGTTGCTTACATTCACGATGAGAACACCAAGTAACACACAAATATAAAGCTTAAGCAAGCGTGAAAAGACAAGCAAAATAAATGAATGTAGGCAATAACATGATAAATATAAGAATTTGAGCAACATATAGTTAATCAATTTCCATAATCAAGCTAAAATGTCGTAAAGAAGAGATTTTTGGTCTTCCTTGGTCCCAAATCACCGAAATTTGTTCATTATCAATAGTCAGCAATCAGTTTTTGGATAAAGCAGCACAAAATTTTTATAGGATTAGCGATGAAGCATTACTCAAACCATTATCTCGAACATTTGTAAAAAAATTGCTCTTAACCAATTTCCACAATTCCCTTGGGTTGAATAAGCCACAAGTTACTACTACTTCGGACGAACAAACTTTTTTCACTGCTAGGAAATCTTCTAAGAAAATTATATTAGTAAAACATATCAATCATTACATAGAGAATAGAAGTCAGAATAAGTAAACCATGAAATAGAGAAAACAAAGTCATTTTATTAGATTCCATGTTTCAAAAGAATCTTGAAGAAATGTAAAAGGTATGGATAAAAAACTGACACTAATTCCATTAACTTAAATTATATGCCATGTATTTAATGGCAAAAATATAAAACAAGAGAAAATTTAAAAGAATTGAGCAAAGAAAGAAAAACCTCTATGAATAAACAAAATCAAACAGTAAGTATTTGCACTCAAGGGGAAAAAGTGTAAAATTTCAGTTACTATCACAGAAATAATTCAAAGTTGATAAGAATGAAAGAAAAAAGTAAAACAAGTTTCTCATATTCATAAAAATACTTTATTACAGATCAAAACAGACGTATGGACCAAGTTGTATAAATACAAATCCTATAGATTCCGAAAGGCCAAAGGTGTCACTTTGATAAGTAATGGAACTGGAAATTGTACCTATGGCTAGTTCTTACCAGGGAATTCGAAGCCGCTCTCCAAACTTAACATCAAAGCATTCAAACATAGCCAACAGGTATGGATAGTGTAGGCAAGTATTTTTACTTTCCTATTAGTACAAAAAATCATGAAATACTCTTAAAAATTTTATAAATGTATGTAACATTTGACAGGCATCTAGTTTGTGAAAGGTTATCTACTTTAACAAAAATACAATTCGTTTAAAATAAAAATCTGTCAAGATTTGAAAACAAGAGAGATGCTACAAACATGCTATGGATCGAGACCTTGGTTCTAAATTAAAACTTTTCATAGATTCAACAAAAAAGGAGGAAAAAAACATTCACAGACATTCAAACTGATATTGGCAAAGTACTCGAGCAGACCAAAGCAATTGCGATCAACACAGAAGATAACAACTACACTCAAAATGATCTGCTTTATACTTGCATACCACATACCCTCTTTTACACCACAAGCAAACAATTAAATTTCTCAGCCTTTAACATTATTTACATATTTCCTATAAATGAAGAGTTCAGTCGGTGGCAATTGTAAGCAGCACATACTTCACGGTATATGCAAATGCGGCAAAGCCGACGATGACGCAAATGTTGGTCAAAGCACTCTGGAGAGGGCTTTGGTTGTCTTGGTTATGATTATGTTGTGGATGATTTCCACGAAGGCCCAACTGGGTACCGTTGATGTTAGTGCGTGCATCACCATCCCCTTGGTTGTTCTGAGCATTGGATCTTGCGGCTATAACCGCCTCTGCTCTCCTTTCCAGCTCTTTCTTGATGCTCTGAGAATAATTAAAAATAATGATAATTTATTTCACTACAAAAGAATACATAACTGAAATAAAGAGATACTCAACTTTATTTAAAGATGAAATTTATGCATTCCAAAAGGCATACTTAATAACATACTTAACATAGAGATGCCATTAGTCAGACAAAATACATGTTTTAAGGTGAATAATAAATAAATAACAATAAAAATAAACAATGAAATAAAATAGTTATAATTAATACTGTGAAACAAGTAGAGAATAAATAAAATATAAAAGCATAAACAATGATTTTACTTTAAATATCATATAAAGAAAGAAGCCATTCCTTCTATGAATAAATTTTCTTTCATTGGATAGCAACATCTATTGGTATAAATGAGACCAATTTAGGTGTCATATAAATATAAAATTTCTTTTAGATCTACACATTTGGTTTAGGTATTCCAAAACAGAAAGTCCTCCTTAAATAAAATTAAAACATGGCTTATTCACATGATTACCAAGATTAAAAACACTCTTAGGAACTTATGAACATGAAGATACCTTAATTGTAGAATTTTTAATTTAGTATAAAGGAAAAAGAATGACTTGTTTCTTGAGAAATGCAGCATTACTCTAATCGTATTACTACAAGTAAAAGCTTTTAAAAGCCATAGAAGAAAGATGAGCACTACCTAACCAAATTTTTAACTAGAATGAAAAGAGCATAGTAGACAGCTTTCAAATAGATATTAATAAAACAGACATCATATAAGTGAGTTCTAGAGGATCCAAAATACAAAGGTGTTCAGCTACCATTGAAATCAAGTGATCACTTAAAAAACCAAGAACTCTAGTTCTCTGAGGAAATACATTTGACAATTAAGCAATTCTTAGAGACTGTGCATAACTAACATTGTAAAACGGACATTATGAACTGAATGCTATTAAAACTTCATAAATGAAATAACATTTTTTAAATAAAAGTACATTTAATGTATTTGGGTAATAAAATTCAATTAGCTGAAAATCCTCTATGCAACAAATAAGGTTACGAGGGACAAATGAAAAAGGAGATTTAAAAAATCTATCTAAAAATCAATTTTCAATCAAATTTTTAGGTAACATAGCCCATCAGTACCATCATCAGTGGATCACGGACATTTCTTCATTGTCATAATATAAATCAATTTTTCATTAAGCTATAATAAGCAAAAATGGTGATTATATCATATTAATACTCCAATTCAAAAGTCTTTGTCCTAGGCTAAGATAAATATTTCATCCAAAACAGACGAAAATATAACATATCCAGTCAAACATTTAATAGTCAATGAAATGGAATACTTGACAAAAGTACTTTAAGTAGATGAAAGATGTCGCTAATCACCGAGTACCAAGTACTCAATGCTCTAACTTGGATAATATACAAATAAAACGTAAAACATATTTTTCACCTAAGAAATTTAAAATTATTTTAAATGCTTTCACTAGTACGTAAGAATATGATACAACTAGAAAATTAGAATGAAAAATTGGTGCAAGATCATTCATATGCATGCAGCAATATACCGTAAAAATGAGTTGAAAAATGGAATCTTTCAACAAATATTAATCAAGGAAAAATTTACAAAACCCCATAAATATTTATTGCAAAACAACCATGGTACTCGTAGAATCATCATTAGTCAGGTGGACGACTTAGTCAGAGCTGAAGAACCAAATTCAAAAACTCAAAGAGTATTACAACATTGAAAATTCTGGTTTGAATATCTCCTGATATCAGGAAGCAATATCATTAACATGCTTTTTTATCAAAAAAGCCATTATCTGAGCAACCATATAGATGAATAGTTAGACTGGGGCCACGCCCATCCACCCACACAGAGTAATGGGCGTTGAAAAGATTGGGAAGCTAACTTTCCAAATGATTTACCCCCACAGAATGAAATCAATTAATTTAAATCGGGAAATTAATTAATTCCCCACACATAACTCAATGAGGTGGTGAGATGAAGAAATTATGAGAAGAAATGATAATCCTAGACTAGAACCAACTATCTGAATTTAATAAAATTTCATGAGATTTCAGGCAAAATTTCATTTACCTCTATAGAAGTACATATAATTACACATGAAATAAACATAAAATACCTACAAATCATAAAATTATATAACAAGAATATTAAAGAACAAGTTAAGTATTACATAATACTATAGAGTGAGTTTATTCTATGATAATACACACACTTATAAAGAAACCACCATGAAGATAGGGCACTATAATTATAGATGTCTACACTCAATAGAGTTAAATGCGGAAGGCAAACAGCATATGGTATAATTTCTAGCAAAACTGAATCCAACATTATCGCACTTCAACCTACACAATTTGACTCAACTTAATCCATATCAAATACAGGCAGACATAGATAGCAGGTTTACCTCTTCTTTTTAATCTCCTTATTTACAGTTTCAAAAATACTCCTTACTCATACATAGAAACCTTATACAGATACAATTAAAAGTAAAGGAGCTCACAAACGCTGTGCAAGTATTCAATACAAAAGTCATGTTAACAGTAAAAATGGAAAGCTAACTTTGATTTTACAGTATAATCTGTACGGAACACTGATTTCAAGAAAGAGATCATAATTATTATCCAACATGAAGCTCGTAAACTAAACTGCTTGCATTTATTCTTAATATTTATACCGGCAGAGGTCGATGTGGAAATTCTTATTAATGACAATGTATACATTAACGTAAATTATTTCAAGCTGTCATTAACAAGGCAATAATAGTAAATACGACAACCAATGACCATGATGTGGGCATGGCATAAATAAGAAAAATTGATGCAATCTATTTAATTGTGACAAGTAATCATAAACATATAATAATAATAATGCCCATAGCACTACTAAAAACCTTTAAATGACAACCTAAGAAATTTTTAACGATTTAATAGCAAAATTAGAATCTCAACACACTAATTCCACTTCTCCAAAAATATTTGCATCATACCAGTAAACCTACCATTTTAGCATTAAATGCTAAAATCTAATGCCTGATACAATTCAAAGAGCAAGAGACTTGGCACACTTAACACTTTGGGATCATTACTATTCTTAGATATACCCGCAACAAGATACTACATCACTTTCCAATTCATGAGGAAAGGAGCAATAAAATATCAAATAAGTAATTACCGTGACCAAATCAGGAAATAATTCACAGAATATTTTGTCTTTCAGGTTGAATTCCAGACTCTGGATGGCAAGTTGCATCTTCTCATACTCAGAAGTATCAATACTGCCAAGGGTGGGGCTTTTCTCGATCTAAAGTAATAAAAAACAAATGTCAAAGATTCAGAAGAAAGGTAATTGCTTAAAAATGTTTACATGATCTAAATGTTTTAAATAGAATGAATAGATTAAAATGTAAATTGTATAGATGAAACCAAAAAATAATTACAAAGTAATCCTGGATATCAGCGGTAAAAATGCCCTTAACGGTCAGATAATAATAGCTATTGTGCAAACTATAAAGAATATCGAACAAATTCCATAGCGATGATGAAAGAAAACATTCTAGCAATTATAAATCAGAAATCACACTCGCATAATCATTGCTTTTAAAAGGGTAAATGTTATAATATGTCAAATGTTAAATGTCGCATTATTTTATGTACACGGATTTCACTGTAATAGGAGTAATCTATTTCAACTCATGGTCTTATTGGCCGATGTGAAAGTACACTAAAATCGGTACCATCATTTTCTCACAACACCGGCGCTAAAGACTGCGAAAATTGATAGTGAAATTTCATGCCTATTTTCTCAATATTACCATACAAATGCATACAATCTTAAAATGCAGCCGCCAACGAATGATTTGTTTCCCTCCACTGAAATTACTACTATTACACTAACATTAAGATTAAATTCAATCTAAAAAATTTACCATGAAGCTCAGGAGTCCGGTGAGAATCGTTGAAACACACCAAGCAGGATTCCATGTGTCGGGATGAAAGTCACTTATGGATAGGCACAAGCGAGTATTTGTCTTGAACCTACAACATACCAAAGAGATAGGTCCTGTTATTTATTCATTATGGCACCAGTAACAATAACGAACGCGGCGATTATAGCTAGTTATACACCATAGTAAACCAAAATAAATAATAAGATTTACACACCTGCCGTTTGGCGTGATCATGTAAATACTAGGCGGTTTGAAAGGGAATTCTCTTGGAAAGACGAGTTTCCCATGATATAAACCTCCTTCATAAGGTGTTTTTTCTGGTCCATTTACAACATAATGCCTGAAATCACATGTAAATTGTTACAAAAAGTCAATGACAACATTAGCAATTCAGAAAATCTATGATACTTACCACTCCAAAATATTTGATGGCACAGGTTCCGCGACCACATAGGGTACTGGATCTTTCTTTAGTCTTATATAATCTTGTTTCAGGCGAGCGGTTGCACTGTTAGTTTTACGACTCATTGTTATCTAAATCTGTCTCATACTTGGGTACGATAAACACTGAAACATCCAGTTAAAGGTGCACTTTCGATACACTTCACTGCCAACTGACAGCAATGACCTATATACAACTACCTGAAGTGATAAATTACTTAATATTTAGCAGGAAATAACTTCCAAATTCACCTTTAACGGTGAAATTGAAATCAACACCGTACTATAAAAAATACAAACTGTCTCTACCAAAAATAATTCTTGTATTATTTACACTTATCAATGTGACACAGTGACAACTGAATATGTAGCACCAAAATATCAGCAGTGAGAACAATTTACCTGCAACTTGAAGTAATCTATGTAAAATAAAGAGAATATATTAACTCAATATTGCAGTATAGATGATAAATATTAATCTTCACCACTTGGTTTCCATAAATTATCTCACTATAGGCTAAAGGAAAGAGAAGGTATCGAAGGCAAATAGCGCTAATGATGGGAGACGGAGTGGCACCCAGAAGAACTACATGTAAAAACCTATCTCGATGCGTAAAGAAGTAGAAAGAGTAGAAATTATTGTGTTGAAATAAGAGAATTGTGTTTTTATAGTTATTCTTGAAAGATGAGAATCCAGAATTTAGTTTAAACTGAGGAATTTATGCAAATTTTTTATTTCACAAATCGCAGCTTTTGATTAAATCCTTGCGCATGCGCAGTAGCGAGAGCCACGTCCTATGAGTTTACGTTTGGAAAGTATGACAAAGAAAGAAGAAATTAGGTGTAGATTTAGCAGTTAAGGCAGGCAGAAGCAGTAACTAATTTAAAACGAGTAATACGAAACTGAATCGCTGGAAAACTTAAATCATGGTAAATTATTCACCAATTCCATAAATGACATGTATTATGACCGGCAGTATTGCACTGAATTCGCCGCTATGTAGTTTATATTTACCATTTTGTCTCAAGTTAAAACTATGTTTTTCAGCCTCTACGGCTGGAAATCAAAAGAAGACTCACAGCCAGAACCGATCGCGTAAAATGCGTAGATCTTCACCCGACAGAACCGTGGATGCTTGCATCATTATACAATGGCAACGTTCACGTTTGGAATCATGAAACCCAGCTTCTTGTCAAATCTTTCGAGGTGAGCATGATTCTTCCAATTTTTATGGTGATAAAATATCATAACATTATTCATTTCACTTTGTTTACTATTTGTACGTTACGCCTGCCACATTACTGATGAGTGTTCACAAAGATTTACTTCACCATTTCAGCTGTTTTATTTACATTTAAAAATTCTCCGTATACACTGTTCTCCATCATTAATCTTCTCTCCATATTTAGGAGCCTGCTTACCTTGTTTTCTATTTTAAATCTACACAATTTTGAGCTGATTTTACGACGTCTTTAAAGACTAAGTTCTATCATGGTATCTGGTAGAGAATTTTGGCCTTTCCAGTCAGCGTCTTACTTTAGCAGCCTCTTAAATCCTGCATCTTGGCAGTCGTTTCTCACTCCTTGAAAATGTGGAAAAGCACTATAAGTTCTAATTCTAAACAAAGACTTTCCTCAACCGTGTCAGAAAGGAGAAACTTATCAGTACCGACTAATATTCGGATTTTATTGTAATTCCATCTTTTCTATCTCACTTCTTATTGTGTTGATTTACGTACTAAAAATATTCCTCGGCAGATGATGGTGATCATTTCCTGAAATGAATTGTTTCTGAAATGCTTTAGTAAAATCACTCCGTGACTGATTGCTGGTTCTTCAGCCAAAATATAAGTTGTATCTGCATTTCATTCTGTAATGTTCGTTTAAAAATAAAAGTACCAATTCATTAGACTTAGAGGATTGTATTACCATGTATCGTATGATCAAAATTATTTCATAAAACCTGTTACTGCTCTTTATTTTTTTATCAAGAAAGTATGATCAGAATCAACTTTATTCCCTCAAATATGTAATGATTTTGTAAAAATAATGTATATTGTGAATTTAATTGAGATTTTAACACTAAGTCACTATGATAGAGAAATAAAAAAACGATAAATTCTCCTATTTTAATATCATGATACTCCATTTCAGTTTTTAAAATCTCCAAATTGTCGTTGTTTGTGTGTTAGAGTTATTTGGAGCTTTTTTAACTCAATTAATATATCAACACAGCTGTGTTCCTTCCCTATTTCTTTTTAGATATAATATGATATTTTAGAATAAAAGGAGTTCATAACCATAAAATATTATGAATATCCTTTTGATAATATAATTTTTATTTCAGGTTTGTGACCTCCCTGTGCGAACAGCTAAGTTTGTACCACGAAAAAATTGGGTTGTGACGGCATCTGATGATATGCAAGTAAGAGTATTCAATTACAACACATTAGAACGCACCCATGCATTTGAAGCCCATTCAGATTACATTCGTTGTATAGCAGTCCATCCTGCTCAGCCTTACATTCTCACCAGCAGTGGTAAGTCAATTGTGTAAATGAAAGTATGGCTCTTCAATTTTCTTACCCTGAAGAGACTCTCTTAACAGATTTCTGTATGATCTCAAACCTAAAATGTACACTTTTTCCCATGATTCATTTCACATGGTTTGTGCTTTCACTGATTCAGTAAAAGCATGAACGGAAGCAAGGACCCAACCCCATACACCAATTACTAGGCTGCTCTTCTTGCATCCATCTATTTAATGTAGTCTGTCTTGATAATTACGCTCGACAATACATTCCTACGAATGTACCAGATGTACTTATTCCTTTTACTGCACAACTTGATCTGTAATTAACTATCACAAAGATGAAATTATTGCCACACTAATAGATAAATAACTAAAATTATTGCAGCCACATTAACAAGAATGGTCAAAAACCCTTCTAAAATATAATGCATACTTTTACTTAAATGCCGTAGAGTTTATGCATTCTCAAGTTAGCATATACGTTTACTTAGGATAGCATGCATATTGACACTGCAGTTAATGAGTTTACTTACTTACCAATAAGTATGTACACTGACTAATGCTTCATGCTTTTAGCGTAACATTTATATTTCTTGTATTTTTAGGAAAACATTCTTGAATTATGGTGATTAATCTGTATTCATTTTATTTGGTGAAGTAGCTTCCTGCATCAGGCTGTATGATGATAATATTTGTATTTTTTATAACATATGTGTTTAAGTATTTTCTTTCAGTAAACTTTCGAAACATTGCCACAAAGAATAGTTTAAAATCACTGCATTTTTGTTTTATTTTTTAGATGACATGCTCATCAAGTTGTGGGACTGGGATAAGCAGTGGAGTTGCCAAAAGGTTTTTGAAGGCCACACCCATTATGTCATGCAGATCGTCATCAATCCAAAGGACAACAACACCTTTGCAAGTGCATCCCTGGACCGCACTGTAAAGGTAAATATCTCTCTCTCCTCGTGTTGCTCACTTTTTAATTCAAAATATTTTAGTATGTATGGTGCGTAGCATTTTGTGTTCTTCTGAAATATTTTGCTGTTAAATGAAATTTCTACTCTTTGAGATGGAATGTGCTTTGTTGAAGGAAAAACATACAATTAAAGTGTACCATATTTGATGACGCTATTTTAACTTGAATTATATTTCTATGTAATTATTAAGGTTATGTTCATATTCCCATTTGTTTTGATCGTATACGAAAAGGATCTTGAATAAGATTTTTCCCTTTAATCATAACCTTTTGCTTAGAAAATAATAATAGATAAGTTTTCGTAGTTGTTGGCAGCTGCTCTGAAGAGTGTGTTGTGTTCATGTCACCATTTCTAGTCTTTCATTTTAAATTTTAGTATTTTAATTCAAATTTACTTCTTAAAATCAGGGTGTATTATACGATAATGTATGTTTTATGGTGATAAATACAGTATTTATTTTGCTTGTTCTTCATTTTGCTTTAATATTCCTACCACAGGTTTGGCAGCTTGGCTCCTCCACTCCTAACTTTACACTCGAGGGTCACGAGAAAGGTGTGAATTGCGTAGATTACTACCATGGTGGCGACAAGCCTTATCTCATCTCGGGAGCTGATGATCGAGTGGCCAAAATTTGGGATTACCAGAACAAAACCTGTGTGCAGACACTCGAGGGGCATTCTGCAAATGTTACAGCCGGTAATGAATATTCTAGTGAGAATTGATGTCTTCTACTTGATCTCAGGAAAGTGATTCATTGATGTTTGTTTTCTGTTGTAGTTTGTTTCCATCCTGAGTTGCCGATTGTGGTCACAGGCTCAGAGGACACCACTGTGCGCCTTTGGCACTCCGGCACCCACAGATTGGAAGTCTCCCTCACATATGGCCTTGAAAGAGTTTGGACCATCGCCTGCCTTAAGGGCTCAAATTTTATCGCACTTGGATATGATGAAGGCAGTGTTATGGTTAGTTCAATAATAATTAAGATACTAGTCTTTTATTAGTATAATAAATTTATATAAATACAGTTCAAAAATATAAATTTCGTAGTTTTTCTTGCCTGTATTAAAGCTCATCAATGAGTATGTACAGTTAATATTAAAGGTACATAAGAAATTATATATACATGGATATCATATGCTATGGTTAAGTCCTATATTGTCATCTCATCTTTCCTGTAAACCAAGACTTTTTAGTCTTTTAGTACATGGTAGTACTTTTTCACTAGTGCAACCATACAATCCTCTAATCTCAGGGAATAAAAATTAGAATCTCTGATCATTTGCTAAACTCATCAAAAGTAAACCCATAAGTATGAAAGCATAAATTAACAGGAAATAATAATGCCAACGTTATAATTTCTTAATTTAGTTCTGTTGCAAAATTAAAAATTTTACGGCACATAAACCTTTTAAGTGATTGTTATTTTCGTGTTCAAACAAAGCGATTTTCCAGCCTCAGAGCTGTACGGATTAGTGAGTAAACAGAAAGTATGGAACTGTGAACATGCTCTTTCTTTTGTAAAACAGAATGAGATCTTTGACTTTGTGCTAAGAGAGATTGTTTTTAAAATACGAGAAAAGAAAGATTCACCGTGTGATCAAGCTGTCATACACACTGAATAAAGACTTCATTGCTTCGTAAATTATTAGTTTGTTTTACCTCCTAATGATCTACATGTGTACAAGATAGTAAAACCCCAGAAGATCACTTTTTGCGTGTGGTAATGAGATAAAAAGTGAATATGATCGTATGATTACATAATCAGATGAAGAAAAGGCCAAGAGCCAAGCATATCTTGTGGTATAGTGTTGGAGGGATATAATTCAGTGAAACACAGTCTTACTAGTACATATTATAACTCCTAATTTGGTATTTAAAATTTGCAAGGCTAATATAAACTACTCTCCCCTTCCTGTGAATTTTCTATGTCAATCTGATGTAATCTTAGTCCCATAAATGTTTTCGTTTTCCAACTTAATTCACTCTTCTCTATGTTTTCTCGTTCTCGGCTTAGCTTCGAGTTGGAAGAGAAGAACCAGCAATTTCGATGGATGCTGGTGGAAAAATTGTATGGGCTCGCCACTCTGAGCTGCAGCAAGCCAACCTGAAAGCAGTCGGTGCTGGTGGTGATGGAGGAGATGAGGTGATGAGAGATGGTGAGCGCCTTCCTCTAGCTGTGCGAGATATGGGAAGCTGTGAGATCTATCCACAAACAATTGCTCATAACCCCAATGGAAGGTTTGTTAACTTGGTATTCTCTCAATGATAGTTAATTCAGGCAGGCTATGGCTCCCATTTGAATTGTCATTTGACTTGAACTGTTGGTTGTAAATAACTAAATATTTTTCTTTCTAGATTTGTTGTTGTGTGTGGAGATGGAGAGTATATTATTTACACTGCAATGGCACTCCGTAACAAAGCATTTGGTCCTGCACAAGAATTTGTTTGGGCCCATGATTCCACTGAGTTTGCAATTCGAGAAGGAACCTCTACGGTTCGACTCTTCAAGAATTTCAAGGAACGCAAGTCCTTTAAGCCAGAATTTGGTGCTGAAGGTATGATAACATAATTATTATTCATTGATTCTCTTGGGCTTCTAGTTAACCAAGTGATTATTGCTCTTATCTTTAGTGGAAGTAATCACTATGAGAATATAATTTTACCTCTGTTGCATTGGATGTGGTGGTGATATTTCCTATAGTACTAAAATATTAATATCACCATCATTAATTGCAATATTTATCAGCTGACCCGACATGTATTGCATTAGAAAAAGATTAGAATTAAAAACATTAAACTTCAAAGAGGTGGCCAAGATGTTATGGAACTGAATTTTATTTGCAAGAAAGGGCAAAGATATTTATTTTCCCACTTGATGAAGACTATACATTTCCCAAAGTGGTAGTTTTTGGAATAAAATTTGTCATAATCTCTTTTCTGTCCTCTTGTCTTCTCAAAATATAATAACCTTGCATCATTTATTTGATCCAATTCCGTCTCTGAAATTTATTTGAAGTAACAGTAAAACATCATGAATATTCAGGCGTCTTTAATCCTGCTAAGGAGTACATTTTTAAATGATTTATGTTATCTATCAGCATTTTTTAAGTACTACATTTGGATTTGGAACATAAAACCTAGTATTGAATGTCTACCAAATTTGAAGGTCTTTTTATTCTCCTTTTGTATGTCAATCTCAATTGAGGAAAGGTTTCTAGACGTTCCAGTAAGGTAATAAAAGTTCTGATAAGAGGAATGTAAATATGCTAAACTATCTTTTTCCTAAATGATTCATTATTTGAGCATAAACCTAAGTTGGAAACTATTTCAGTTAAAATGTATCAGGATTTGTAGTTTAAACTGTATGTAACATTGCTTTGTCCTGGAATTTTTTCAGGTATCTTTGGAGGATTTTTGCTTGGTGTACGTTCAGTGTCTGGTTTAGCATTCCATGAGTGGGAAGGCCTTGAGTTGGTTCGAAGGATTGAGATTCAGCCTAGGCATGTATTTTGGTCAGAAGGGGGATCATTGGTGTGCCTAGCCACGGATGAGTCTTATTTCGTCTTGAGGTACAATGCACCGACTGTAGCAAAGGCATTTGAAACAAGGGAAGGCATGACGGAAGATGGTGTTGAAGATGCTTTTGAGGTATGGTACTCGAGTAGCTTATTTTTTATTATTCAAATAATACGCCATTCTATTAAAATAATCATGAAAAATTTGATATTTGTATTAGCCTTGTGATCCATAAGGATTGAGTTCAAAGTGAATCAACCTCTATCGAGTAAAACTTAATGTATATAACTTAATGTTTCAATTTACCTTGATTATAATTTTCTGGCTTAAGTTTCTGGAAATTGGTTTTGATTTCTATTCTTTATATTTTAGTAAGATATATAATTTTATTCATCTATTATTTCAGGTACTCGGTGAAGTTCCAGAAACAGTGAAGACAGGATTATGGGTTGGAGATTGTTTTATTTATACAAACAGTGTTAATCGCATCAATTACTATGTCGGAGGTGAAATTGTGACAATTTCTCATCTTGACAGGTTAGTTAAGTTAACTTACTCTTTATAATAAGTGGGGATTGTAATAATGTTAATCTCTCTGTTAATAGTTAGATGTCGCATCATAATAATCTAAAAAAAGCAGAAAGATAAGATGAAATGAAAATATAACTCATCAGAATTACATTCAAAATTCATCAGCTAAATTTAAAGGTTTTCTTTATATTGAGTTAGTGAGTAACATTGTTAATGTAGGTACATTTGGAACATGCCTGGCAGTTTTAGGCTAAATAATGCAGTATTTTATGCTTAATTTATACTGTGAATATTATGGTTTTTCTCCCGTTTATATTCATGATCTCTAGTGTCATGGTCATGAGATGTTGACTTAAGTGTAAATGCGTATTGAATTAAATTATCATTGTGGATAAGCTTTTGGGAGTTAATGTATCTTTTCATGAAAAAATCAGCAAAATTAAGGAATTATTAGCTTTGGAAAAGATTGCATAAAATTGGAAAATTATTTTTCCTCAGTTCTGAATATATCTTTATCTTCTTTTATTTGCTGTTACACCTAAAATATTTTTCTCTTGTTTCCAGGACTATGTACTTGCTTGGTTATATTCCAAGAGAAAACAGGCTGTATTTATGTGACAAGGAGTTGAATGTTGTTTCTTATTTGCTACTGCTTTCGGTGCTTGAATATCAGACTGCTGTGATGCGCAGTGACTTTGAAACTGCAGATCAAGTTCTTCCAACGGTTCCTAGAGAACAAAGGACAAGGGTGGCACTGTTTTTGGAAAAACAAGTAAGTTTGGATGATAATAATTTTTCCTCTCAGTTAGAAGTTCAGATTGATCTCTTCCAAATCCTGAAGATGCTAGATTTTGTTACACCAAGCACAGATTAAAGTTTTGATGTCAAGAAATTGTTTTTGGTTTTGAAAGATATATGTGATTAAAAATATTGAAAGTGAATCTTAGCAGTATAAAAGGAATGCTAATATATGATGTGGTAGTTTATTACATCATTACAAAATGTAAATCATTTATTGTTCATCGATACACTACTTAAATTAGTGTATATAATTATATGTTTACAATAATTGTATCATTGAAATTTTAAAGTGAAAATATAGTATAAATTACTGGCAAAGATTGTGGAAGCCTGCCATGTAGAGATCAGATGCCTCTTGAAATCCAAATTTTCTCAGGAAAGTTGCAAGATAATTTTGGAGAGCTTTTCAATTTTTTCTCCTTGAAAGAGTATCAAGAAATTACATTTGAAAACGTTTTTACATAGAAAATGTTGGGAAAGAAAATTTCAGGTAGCATAGTTGATTATGTAGCTATTTTCTGCTATATTTTGCTACTTTTTACTTCAACTCTGCCCTCTTTTACTCTTATGTAATCTATTATGTAACATATCATAGACTCTCATCTCTACAAAGAATTGAAATACCATGTTTGATTAAGTTACAAATCATAACAATAAAATGTACACTTTTTATTTTCTCTATGCCATATTTGAGCTCATATTATAATTATAGATTCAAATTAAAACCATATTATAGTTTAACTACTTTAAAGTTACATAGTTTTGAGTAAAGCAAATTCAGTATCTGTTCAGTGTGATTTTAGCATTTTAAATAAACTGACATTGTTTAAATGTTATATTGTCCTAGAAAGTAATTTAGGCCTAGCTCTGCATGTCAATGAGCTAACAGATAGCACAAGTGGGAATAAAGGCTGAGCTAACAAGTATTGTGTTTGCCTAAGTGCCATTGACAATCTGTGTGTTAACATTCTTCTTATTGATTTTATTCAGGGTTTCAAGAAGCAGGCCCTTGCAGTTTCGACAGACCCAGAACACAAGTTTGAGCTTGCTCTTCAGCTTGGTGAACTAAATGCAGCTTTACAGTTGGCCAGAGAAGCATCTTCAACACAGAAATGGCGACAACTGGCTGATTTGGCCACCAGTAGGGGGAAACTGGATTTGGCCAGAGAATGCTCAGAGCATGCCCAGGATCATGGAGGTCTTCTGCTACTGGCTACAGCTTCTGGTAAGATTAACTAGATGTTAGACCTGTGATATTTAAACCTACTGAAATAAGAGTTCATAGATTGAAGTTTAAATAAGGTCCATTTGCGATATTGAGGCTGACACTCCATAGCCTGCTATGCAAGTATGGGGGCCATGCTCTAACAAACTTCTCCAAACCAAAATTGGTTACTGTGCACAATGCATGGCAGTTATCTCTCAAAAGTTCCCCATCTGCTCCACTTTTTCCCCTTGCTGTGAGGTCATCAGACTTAAGATTAAAAATGGATTAAAGATTTTTATACAAAGAGGAAACTCTTTGAGTTGACTCGTCCAAGAGAGGAATTATGAACAAACTTTTAACCACTAATATACAGCCTAGTTTGTGAATTAGTAACCAATAAATTACTGAGATTAAATTTACTGGCAATCTATGTGCAATATATGTAGGTATTTTCGTAAGTATTAAACATCCAACTTCCTGATATTTGTACATTTTATTTATGATATTTAAGTTTGAAAACAAAAATTAAGTGTTAGTTTATAATTAGAGGAATGAGCAGCCAACGAAAAAGGAGCTTACCAGTTCAATAAAATGACCACCAAAAAAATAATAATTGTACTGTATGTGTTATTCTTATATCTATGTAAAATAATTATTAAACAAAGTTGAAAAACTTTTATGGTATAATCAATAAACATATTGTTAGCGTGAGTAGAATCGTCATAATCTTCCTTATCTTTTGTATCAACTAAAGCGATACTTATCTATTTTACACCTTAAATACATCATGGGTGGTTCTGAAAGTGGTATATATGTATCTTATACTTATCATATTTATTTTACTTATAGGTGATGCTCCAATGTTGAAAGATCTGGCACAGTCATCAGATGGTCAGGGGAAGAACAACATTTCATTTTTATCATATTTCTTACTTGGGGATTTAGAAAAATGTTTGGAGATCCTTATTTCAACAGACAGGATTCCAGAAGCTGCATTTTTTGCAAGGTAAGTTTAGCTTGGAGGCTAGCATATCACCTGAAAAAATTATATTTATGTCTCAATATTTTTAATTGCAATCCAAATTAGTGATGATGCTGCCACAATTTTCATACTAATCGCAATAGTCAATCTTTTTTGTAGTGTATTTATCTTGGTTCATCATATTTGTTCTTTTCTATTTCTCTCCACAATTTTCAACCTGATACAGTAAGAACAGAATATGGTAAAACATACCAGTGATTCAAAATTGAAGTATTAAAAAAAAAATCGTCTTTAAAATTCGAGGCTTATATTATACTTGCAGCATATTGGATTTTTACTTCTACCACTACTGCTTGCTACTTTTTTTATTTTTACTCTTATTTCTGTACTAAACCTATGATATTGTTTGATCTTCTTTTTGTAGTAGTAAGTATTATTATTAAAAGTGCTTTGACAGCTTCGTTGAAAACTCATTTTGGACATCAGATCCCATAGGGAATCAAACCTAGGACTGCTTTCACCGAAGGCAAACGCATTGTCCATGTGACTATGCGGGAGCCCTAACATTCTCTTTCTACTGCTAAATAACATTATGTAAATTATATTACATAAAGCTATTTGCAGTAATTTTGTAATCAGAGTAAATATTTGTTCTAATAATATCTTATAATTAAATAATGTATGTATCATAATCAATCTTGATCAGTAGTCCCAAATTCTTATGGAAAACTTGGTCTGTGGAAATGAAAACTACATTATCTATTCAAACAGTCAGTATTTTTGGACACTTACAATTTATGAACATAAAAAGGTGTGCATTATTTTCAAGTAAAAAGGGTGTTATTATTATCATTGAATAAAGTGGGGAAGAAGATAAAGTTTTTGTTTTTAAATTTCTATGTTAATATCTTTGCAGAACCTACTTACCCAGCCAAGTGTCAAGAGTGGTTAGTCTTTGGAGGGAGACTTTGGGACGACTCAGTCAGAAGGCTGGTCAATCTTTAGCCGACCCCAAAGAGTATGAAAATCTTTTCCCAGAGATGGGCGATGCAGTCAAAACGGAGCAGTTTCTTCGAGATGAAAGGAAGAGGACAATCCTTGCTGCAAACTATTTGGAAACGAAGGTTAGATTCATTCTATCACTCTGCATTTTTCTGCTATGATAACTTGATTGCAGTGGTATTGTAACTGATATTTTAGGAGAAATGATTATTATTTTGCTAATTTGCTATTGACAGCCAAATCACGAAAGAAATCCAGTTGAGGAAATGAAGGAGGCAGAAGCAGCTGGAGATTTCCGTTACATTCCTGAAGATTTATCTGGTGCTGTGGAGGAGGAAGAGGATGAAAAATTTGAAGAAGCAGCTGCTTTTGTAGAATCACCAAGTATTAGTGGTGAGTAGCAACAATGGTATCGCAATGAGAAAGATTTTTAATGACTTAAAATCATCCTAGTCATCTGTGTATGCAATTGGGCTGTTATTAATGTAAGAAATTTCCTCCTCAGCTCCTCTTATTAGCCTTGTCAGTAGTCCACCAGTAGATCCTCCTAAGGTTGAAGAGGATGATTCGGAGGAGCCAGAGCCTGCATCTTCATTGCCTGCTGCTCCAAAGGCAGGTGCACCTACCACGGAGGATGAGCAACTTGAGATGCTATTAGAATTGGAAAGCTTGGGCATTGAGGATGATGAAGGGGTAAGTTATTGCATTCCCAGGTAGATATTCCTTTGGCTACTGTCATTATCCATAGCTATAAATCAGGGGTGTCCAACCTGCGGGTTGCATTCAGCCCTCAAAGCCCATTTGTCCAGTACACATCATATAACGGGAAACAGAACTGTACTGATATCGAAAAAACAGGCTTTAAAGTCTACATTAAAATTTTTACGTCCTTTTCTTTGAAAAATAAACATTATTTTACTATGGTCATTTGTATTTGGGTTATATACTGTGAATAAAAATATGGTGCTATATATTCTTCTACACTATAGAAGAAGTACAAAGGTTTTTTCTTTAGTCACATTAATTTATGAGTTGCCTAAATCAAGGGTTCCTTTCTGGCCTGTCGGTCTGAAAAAATTTGTAATGCAACCCTCCACCACCCAAAGGTTGGAAACCACTGCTATAGATTATTTTATTTTGATTTTATTAGACACTATTGATACCTTAACTGCAATAAATAATTGTATAGGAATTAATAATCTATTCGTTCAGTGATTCTTTGAGGTATTGTAACATGTATGATATATTGGTGAAATCCTAAAATTTTGTTCATTGAAGAATTATTCGAAAGAAAAAGAGCTTCAGTAAAATTGGCTCATTCTTTTTCTCTCATCACATCAGTAAAATGAACATACAGTTGGCTCTTGTTTATTGTGGCTAATCCGTTCCACATTCTACCGCTATTTGTAGATGTCTGTGAAGTAGGATTATTTATTTATAAATAAAATATTTTTTTAGCTTGAGCATTTAAACTCCTGTTTAAGAACTAAATCAATTTTTTAACATTATTAGAGCCTTTAGTCATTATATAACACCCTTAAGTTCCCATTACACTCATATGATCTTATATATTAGACTAAATGAGAGAATATAAGACATATTAGAGGTAACCATAGCTTTTTGATGAATATACATGTTTTAAAACACCACAAAGACGGAAGATGCAGAAGTCGAAACATGAAGTTACGAGAGGGCTCTACTTGAATTTTTATTTGGTCTGCTATTAGGATAAGTAAACCAACCAAAAGAACTATTTTTCGAGTCCATTTTTAATGGATATATTGGATGAATATAATATTATTCTGTGATTCAAGTGATGGTTCATTCGATGCTTGTCAATTAAGAAACTATAAAGTTTAAATTTATTCATGCCCTGCTTTTAACAAAAAAATATTTTTCTTCCAGGCGATTGACGACATACTCCTAGACTGAGAGTCTTTAGGAAAAAATTTGTATGTTCTTGAACTCTATTTAGAGATAATCATCTGAGGGCTGCCTCTTAAGTTGCAGTTAACGAGCGGCGAATTATATTAATTTTGTCCGCGTCTGCTTGCGTCAGCACCAACCACGTATGAATTATTACTGTGGAGTGTATTGCAGAGTCTCCAATAGCCATTTTAAACACTAGATATATTGGAAGAAACAGGCCAGGGATCCTCTTTTCAGACCTTACCGAGATAAAATATTTCAGCTGGGTCATCTCTCTTATCCTATCACAAAATTTTTTATCTGTCATTTTCTCTTTCATCTCCTTTGAAGAACAATAATTCCACCATGATGATAATCCCATCTCTGTTATTTTCTTTAAAGTTGATTAAATGTTTATCTGATAATTTTATGTCTTTGTTATTGGCCTTTATTTGTATGAAACTCATACTTGTTGATTACTTCAAAAAACAATTTGAAGCAAGTGCCCAGCGCTGTAATTGACAAATGGGAGTGTAATTCATCATGATTCAGAAATATATAATAATCTATGTTAAAAGATGTTTTCATTTCAAGTTTTACAAGCATTATCCTTCATGAGTAATACTTATCAAATGTCTGCTGAGTTTGAGGTGATAGTGATTCATGAGCTTTGAATATTTTTCCACTTTCAGTTGCTTGGTATGTTAAAGACACGAAAAGTATCCCTTTGTATTTAAATTTTTCTACCTATAAGAAGTTGTTTTCAAATTTATTAGTAAAATGGTAATTTTTTTATTCTTGCTCATACATATCTAAACTGGTGCATTGAAGCAATGACATCAAAACATAATGACATGTAAGAATATGCATAAAGGTTAAACTATTATTCCTGAGGGGAATGTATTCTAGGAGTTTGGTATTAGCTGAACTGAAACTGTTTGTAGCTGATTATGAATTTCAGCATGCAAAAGAAGGAATTATCTCGAAGAGATTTTCCATTAAAATTAACCAAAGGACCTTCTTATACTTCTTATGTGTATGAAGAATGCATATGATCCCAAGGAAACACGCCCTTATGTGCGAAGTACCTTAACTCTTTCCTTGAATGCATATGATGTTGAAAATTTCCAGTATGACCATTATTCCTAATGCTGAAGATTTTCTGTTGTTATTTGGATTCAGCTAATGCATGCTTGTTCTGTGAGAAAACTTTGAAAATGCAAAGATGAAACTCTTTTGTTTTGGTTCAGGACAAGCTACATGGTACAATCAATAACTCTGTATTAGTAAGTTCTACCTTAAAATCATTCCCACGTCTTAATTTCATGTAACCATATAATTTTTAAAAGTTTTATTAAAAAATGAACATTTTTCTAGTTTGAAGGCTACTATCAAAAGTAATACACTTACTCATGATGGAAGAGGATAACAGACTCTTTGCTAAGTACCTTAGTGATAAAAAAATAGATGAAGAGTATTGTTCCTCTTGTCTTTGACCAGTGGTGTTGTGGAGCGGGAACGGCATTCCCACACTTTTTTTCCACAGTAAAAAAAAGGGAAATCATTCTTGAATATTGATTTGCTATAAAATGATTGATATAAATAATAAAACTATACTTTACAAACATTTGTAAAATCGATTGATGTAGATACGACTTTCCTTATAATTTGACAAAAGTATTTAGTGTTCCCGCTCCCAGTTAGAAAAAAAATTGTGTTTATCCATGACAAGTTCCAAGAAGATGCCTTAGCCCTTTCCGTTCTAAGTGTTGAAATAGCAAAATAATGGTTTTTTTCCACTGAAAGGTCATTGAAGCTTTTACATATCTGTAGAATATCTTTAATTCATTCAAACGTAATAATAGCCAATATTTCGGACATACATATTTCCAAATAAAATAAATTTACATTTAGCAAAATAAATAAGTAAACATGTTTGGGGCAACTGCTTAAAACCATAAACATACAATGTTGAACATTATTGGAAGAGTTTTAAAGTTTTCTATGTAAGAACATTCCACTTACAGTCAGTTTATCAATAATGTTTAAACAACTGCTGGAACACCACACTGCTGATACACCCTGACGATAACTCACGAGCATGTGCACAGCAATGTTTATCTACAGCTGTAGATTATAATATTTCTTGAACATTGAGTCATTGAAGGAAAAAGTTGATTACGTGATGCGCGATATTATGTTGGACTTCACCAAACAGATGAGTGAGAAGATAGAAAATATTTGAAAGAAGATCGAAGGAAAGATGGAATCTGAGAGGAAAGAGGTGAAAGAAAGGAATTATGTCGAAGCTTTGAAGAAACAGAAGAGATCGTAGTGGTTCAACCAAAGAAGCAGCAGAAAAGTGAGGAGACGAGAAAAGAATGCAAACAAAAACTCAAACCAGAATCTATGAAAGTTGGAATAGATAGAGTTTTAAACACTAAGAAAGGTGGTCTTATAATAGCCTGTGAATCGAAAAAAGATCAGGGAAAGATAGCTGAGGAAGCAAATGGGGAAAGAATATGACATTAAGACTCCAGGAAGCTACAAACCAAAGATTAAAATTTTAGATATTGATGAGCATCTAAATGATGAAGAATTGAAAGTATGTTTGATAGACCAAAATAGTGAGGTGTTTACAGGAGACTCTTCCATTGGTATAGTTGTAAATAAAGAAGTAGAAGTGAGAAAGAAAGCAGGAATAGGAGAAATAAAATTAAAGAGAAACATAGTGGTAATTGAGCTCAACTCTGAAGAGTTTATTAAGGCTATGGAAAAGGGGAGACTTAATGTTGGATGGGAAAGATGTAGAATTGAAAAAGATATGGGAATTAGAAGATGCTTCAAATGCTACTCTTATGAACATAAAAGTACCAATTGCCAAAAAGGTATTAGATGTGTAAAATGTGGGGAAGAACATTTGGCCAATGACTGTAAAAGTATTATTGAAAAATGTGTAAATTGTGATGAAGTTAATCTTAAACTTGGTCTTAATTTAGGTGTTAATCACAGTGTATTAAGTAAGAAATGTCCTGTCTATCAAAGGAAATGTGAAGTTATGAGGAAAAGGGTAGATTATGGGATTAAATAGCAATTAAGGATGACAGAAGATAAAATAATTGAAGGGGTATTGATTATAAATGTTAATGGACTGATTGATAAGATTGATGAAATGAGAAGATTGGCTGTGAAAATGAATCCAGTGATTATAGTAGTATCAGAGACTCATATTGTAGAGGAGGAAGAGGAGGAGCTGATTAAAATTGATGGTTATTATGTATATAGTTGTGTCTCCTGTTCAAGACACACTGGAGGTATAATGATGTATGTTAATGATAAAATATGTAGTGTGGAGTTTGACAGATGTGTAGCACAGAAGAAATGGTGGATGCTGGCAGTTAGGACTAAATGTGGGGAGTGGTGGACTTGTATAGGATGTTATAGGTCACCAAGTTCAATAAAAGAAGAGTTTTTGAATATTCTGGAGGAGTGGCTTGAAGGTATTATAGAGAAGACAAGAGGGGATAAACATTTGATAGCAGGAGATTTTAATATTGACTGGAAAAAAGGCAGAGATAAACAAGTGGAACACTTAAGGAGAATTACCGAAGGTTACGGACTCAAACAATTGGTAAATGAGGTGACAAGAGTTTCGGTGAATACTAGTTAGCTAATTGATCTGGTATTTTATGAGGTAAGAAGGTTTAAATGTGAGGTACTAAAAACACAAAATATTTCAGACCATGACATTATATGGGTAAAAGGGCAGAATGTGGAAAGTGAAGGGAAATGGAAGTTAAAGAGAGGTAAAGTTAATATGGGGAAAATGAGGTTGGAATTAAATGAGAAAATGGATAGAGAGATGTTAATTGAAAATTGTGATGAAAAATATGAAAGATTTATAAAAGATATTTTAGATTGTATGAATGTTTCAAAAGGTATATTTCATAGATATGTTAAAAAGAACCCCTTTCCTTGGTTTAATGATAGGATTCAGGATAAATTGAGAGGAAAACAAAAGGCTTATGATAGATTTAGGATGCTAAAAAATGTATTGTATCGTAATCATAAATTGTTACATGAAGCATGGGATGAATATAAAAGGTGTAGAAATGAATGTGTTCAGTCCTGGAGAAGAGAAAAAAAAGTTTTATGAAGAAAGCTTGATAAAAAATCAAAAAGACCCTCAGGCGATGTGGAGAATGTTAAAAGATTTATATAGCAGCAATAAAAAAACAAATAAGATTGTAAAGTTTAATGGTATCATAGAAGAAGAAAATGATATTATTGCAAATAAGTTAAATGAATACTTCATTCATAGTATAAAGTGGAGGGTATACAAAAAAGAACAGTTAGTTTAGAAGTGAAAGATGTGAACAAAACCCGGGTATATGAGAGGGTAACTAAGGAAAAAATGAAGAAAATACTTTACAGTATGAGATGTACAATAGGTTCAGATGGAATTAGTATTCAAATGTTGAGAGATTGTTGGGAAGAATTGGGGGAAAGAGTAACTCTGCTGGTAAATGAGTCGTTGACAGAGAGGAAAATGCCAAAGATATTGAAAGAATCGGTAATAAACCCTAAGTTGAAAGTTAGAAATAGCTTAAATTGTGAAGACTATAGACCTGTAAATAACTTACCAATACTGGACAAATTAATTGAGACATGTATGACAGTGATGTATGAGAGACTTATGGAACATGTAAAAAAAATGACCTTTTATCTATTTGTCAGTCTGGTTTTAGGGAAAAACATAGTACTGAGACTGCAGTAGCTTTGGTGATTGAGGAATGGAGGAAAGTGTTAGATGAGGGGGAGATATGTGTGGCAGTTTTCCTTGATCTTAAAAGAGCTTTTGAGGCAATAGATAGGGGATTATTATTGAAAAAGCTCAAAAACCTATGGAGTGGATGGGGAATTGTATGAATGGTTGCAAAATTTTTTGACTGACAGAAATCAAAGAGTTAATTTTAATGGTTGTGTTTCGAGAGAGCTGCGGATTGATGACGGTGTACCGCAAGGTAGTAAGTTGGGACCATTATTGTTCTTGTTGTTTATTAATGATTTGCCTGATGTCTTAAATAGATCTTTCATACATTTATTTGCTGAGGATGCACTTATCTATGTAAAAGGAAATGATTTGGAGGGAAATCTTAAAATGATTAATGAAGAATGAAAGTATGTGAGTGGTTAGAAAAAAATTAATTATGTCTAAATGTGAAAAAAACTAAATGTATGGTAATTGGAAAGAAAAAAGAGAGAGAAATAATGAAAAAAGGTGAGGTGATTGTAAATAAAAATGAAAGAGTTGAATGGGTTGAGAATTTTAAATATTTAGGAGTGATTATTGATGAAAAATGAAATTTGGGGAACACATAGATTATATAAGAAAAAAGATAGCAAAGAAGATTTGTATTATTCGTAAACTAAGAGATGTGTTATCTAGAAAAGCTACAAAATTGGTATTTAAGGCTATTGTCTATCCTCATGTAAAATATTGTTCTACGGTTTTATTTGGTTTTAAAGTGGGTTATGTTGAAAGACTGCAAAAAGTAAATTCTGGTGCAAGAATGGTGTTGAACAAAGATAGACGGAGTAATGTTAAAGCTATGTGAAAGGAGATGGATATTTTAATGGTCAGAAAGGAAATTTTAGCGGATGTTTTATTATTTATTTTTAAAATAAAAAATGGATTGTTGCCTGCCTACTTACAATCATTCTTGGTGGAAAATGGTCAAATACATGGTTATAACACAAGACAGATATACTGCTTTTATCGAACTGGAAGAGTGGCTAGCGGTTCAGGAAAATCAATATTTTATGAGGGTATAAAGTGCTTTAATGATCTACCACTGGAAATTAGAGGTGTGGGGAGTGTGGGGGAATTTAAGAAAAATATTACATCGTGGGTGGAAAATGAGGAATTATTTTGAGAAATCTGTAAGGATTGTTCAATTATGTTATATGATTTTTTCGTATTAGCTATTTGCTATTCTCATTTATAAAATGAAAATAAACCTGCAGCTGGAATTATATGCTACAGCCTTAAAGCCAAAATGGAGTCACAGGGCTACATGAATGGTTTTAGAATCAAAAAAGTGACGTGACTCCATCTGGAGTTACTGGTAGGGAAAGGATTAATAGTTTTGTAACTAGAGAAGATGCATCCACTCTGGAAATTTTCATCAGTTTTAACATATCCAGAAAGGAGAAAAGAAACGTGGCTACGTTACTACATTAAAAGAGTTGAAAAAGCTCCAAAATACCATAGTTTGAATGTAACCTGTAAGTGGAAGTAACCAAATTGTGGGGGTAAGGGTTCTCCTTGAGGGAGATAATGCAAGCATAATTATGTGCAATTTGTATTTTGGCAACGAAGTTGTCATCTTCAGAAGATGAAGAGAACTGAAGAATGAAGGTTTTTTCTAAGAATGGAAAGCTAGTTTAACCAATGCATTCCTTCTTTTCACATCAAGAATCTTGAGTAATTATACATCCTAAGAAGAAAAAAGGATTACTTGTTCATTTTTTTATGTATCTTCTCTGCTCTTACATACAGCCGTGGATATTTTAATGTCTATGCCTATTTTACAAGGACTCCTAAAGAACTTGTAACTCTCTGTTGGCTGTCTCTGACTTGGCTGTTTTTACTGTATCAGCAAATCTTTTTTTTAACAGTGAATTCTAGTTCCATTTATCATAAACTCTTTTGATTTTGCTTCATTGTTTTAAAAAAGTACAGATTAAGGGTTAATCTTGTGGTAATAATTAATTAAAATAACCTCCATGTTTAAAAAAGCACTTTAATAAACCACAAAATATTAATATATAACAACCATGGTTTTTAGTAGAGATACATTTTCAGGTGACTAGTAGAATGAAACACTCAACATCTATATAGCAGAAAAAAGGGGGATACAAGGTAACAATAAAGTAAGGTAGAATGGAATAGTAATTGTTTAGTTAAAAGCAGCTGAACAGATTGTCAATTAAAAATTAATTAAGGAAGAAGGGATCTGCAATGAGTTAAAAACAACCAAAAACAAATGGTCAAAATAGAAGATTGAGAAATATTAGGATAGGGGATGAGGTTAAAACAGATGTTAATGGGTAATGACTATCAGTATGAGGCAGGGCATATAAAACAGTTATTCACTAACAATATTTAAAGATACTTTTACAATTTCATAGTTCTCAAGAACATCCTTTTTAGGTCTTTCTTTCACCAAGGTGGAGAAAATTCATTCTTAAGTCACTGTCATGCCCATCTTCCAACAAATGTAGACTTTTATGGAATGCAGATGGCTTATTATTCAGGAATAATTCCCTTCATTTGTCTTTAAAACACCCTTCATGGCTAATATATAAGGCATCACAATCCATTCTGTGAACCACACTTCTTTGGATTATGTTCACACAGTCCTTAAAGGCTACCAAATGTCTTTCAATTTTGGGCCAGTCTTGTAAGAACAACAGAAAGGGCAAGCTTTTAAATTCATCAATGGATCCATCAAACTGCATTTTTATTAATCAGTGAATTTTTGATGCTTTTCACCTATGTCCATGATGATATACCCGATGAATTGCCGATGGTTCTGATGACAGCAGCAGGTCATTGAAATGTTAATTTCTATAACCTCATAGAAGGCAATTAAATGGCAACTTCCAGTAGGAGATATAAAGTATTTATAATGCAACAATTGACGAACACAAAGATCCATGCATTATTAATGTTTCAACAGAGTGTAAAGAATTATGGAGATGGAACATGTTGTAAGTGCAACAGTAGCCATCTTCTCGAACAGCAGTCAAACCAACAACCTGTTCTTAAATTCACCAAGAATCAATAATCCATCAAAGTAATCAGACAAACTTCGATAGAGTCCATTGCTCATCTGATTGATGAATTTAAAAACTTGCCCAAATATTTGGGAAAGCAAACTAAATGAGTTTATACATCCTATGCATACAAATTAAGAAAGCCTACCCATGTATTTCAGAGAATATATTTAATCTGTTCTTGACTATCTGTATCAACAGTTTTGAGGCATGCAATAGCAGCTGAATCATTCTGTAATGATCACAATTAACAGTGCTTTTAACTAAGTCCTCAGGTACTTCACCTTATTCATAGTAGTTTTATTAGCTGGTGATTAGGATGCAGAAATATCCAAGGAATATTCTTTATCTATGATCCCCCAATATATTTGCTTAGGTGGCCTAATCTTTAGGAATTGCATATGAACTGCTTTTAAAGGGCACAATAGATCTTGTCAAATTTGGAAACCATTAGCTTTGTTTTTCAAATATTTCTAAATAATACCACTGGTTATGAATACCATTAGTGAGTTGCATCATTCAATTTGCTTATTAGCCGCTGAAAATTAAAAATTTGTAATTTATGCTCCTACTTTGTTATCATAGCACAACTCTTTGTATCTTGAACAAACAGCGAATTTCTTTCCACTTATACTTAAAAAATACTATCGATTCCATGGTCACTATTTTTTCATGTCATGTTTATATTTTCAGGATAACTGTAGAAATTAAAATATGATGAAAAAATCTTGTTACTAATTTATTATATCCTATAGAAGCATATTTACTGCCGAAAAGCACTCTCAGCAACTGGAAGCAGATTCTTTATTGCGTGACCATCTTACAATCAGAGCATCTCATTGAATTCTTTGATTTAAATCTAATAATTTATTGCACCCTTATCACAGAAATATATACTCTAACATTTTTAGAATAATTACTTTGGGCCACTCTCCATTTTGATGCCAAGGAAGGTTTTTGTATTTGACTGGAAGTATAAGTTGAACATAATCATCAGCTAATCAGTCGATTACTTTCAGGGATAATAAAATTTGTTACAAAAATGTAAATATTTCTCCACAATGCAGATACATTAACTTTCAATATTTGGGGAGTCTGACATGCAGACAATAATTATTACATTTTCCGTACATGCTGTGTTTTAATTCATGATGCATCGTATACGGTTTGCAATATAATAATTTCAGTTTTTCAGTATAAAAAATTCTGTAGGGTAACATCAAAAGAAACAAACAATGCAAATTTCCACATTTTACTGTCACGAATGGATGTCCAATTGTCATAGATTCGACAAATTTAAACAAATCCCTCTGAATTCCCATTTTCAGTAAATTTCTACTGAGATCTCTACAAATATCAGGCTATTACTAAAAAAATACATCTTGAATTTTTCTGTGAGGTACTCTCAAGAGAACAAATATACAAAGAAGTACTTGAGTCTGATATTGAGTTATATTTACACAAGCATAGTAATGCATCTACATTACCAATATACAATTTGCTGATAACATCAACTGCACGGCCATGTTTTTATTTTCTAGTATACAAAAACCTTATGTTTCCATCTTCGATGGCACAATTAGTTTGCCTTGTGAATGTGACACTGGTTTGGCTCACATGCTTAAAAATTAAATAAGAAAACTCTTCATGACAATATGAAGGTAATTGATAAACAGCTGATGTATTTTTTCCATACATTTCATAGACAGAACCAAACACTGACAGAAATGGAAAACAAGTAAGAAAAATTCATTCATCTACGCAATATCCATGGCGCATCCATGGACAGTTACATAATGTACGAACAAAATCATATTTGATCTGGTCAACGAGGAACCAATGACGTAATTAGCAAAATTTTACCTCGGTAACACCTGATTATGTTCATAAAACTCTACACAGACGTTTTAACAGAAAATATTCGACCATTTTCAACACAAATACGGTTTGTTTGATAAAGTTTGCAGCACAAGTAACAACCAATCCCATGCCTTGATAACTTTGAGTACATGAAAGTCACATTTTCTTCTACATTGAGAAAAGTATATGCTTGTGCAGAGGTTGACTAATGTAGGACCTGGCACAAAACTGGGTAAGGCAATCAACCGAGACGATCCGATAACTGGCCTTAGCACACCTGCAAAAGCTATTCGACAGCAGCTGATTGCAATCTGAGAGAATAACACTCGATCACAAATTCTTTCAGGCAAACATCTAATATATTCTCTCATATTGTATTGGTTGTATAAAACTTGAAAGGCAGGAGGCGCTCCTTTTTCTCAGTGTAAACTAAACAGATCTCCAGCTGAGGGGAGGGGAGCCAATCCTCCGGTGACGTCGGGCAACCGTGTGAGATCCGGGAGGTTCTGAATGTGCGACTTGAGTTCATTACGAACGGAATAAACCTTGGTCAGCTTATCAGTATATTCCTAGGAAAAAAGAGAAGTTCATATTCAACAAAATGAATTTCATAGGCTATCCATAGTATTTAAAACCTATAATCATATAAAATGTACCAGTTTCAGAACCAGACCATGCTAAATCGAAATTCCTATAACCTGCTAGGTAAAATCAAAAGAATAAGTGCCCAAAGTGGCATGCATAACTGTGAATGCCTTTGTTCTTGGTCATTTAATCAGTAATCTCTATTCTTAATTATACAAATGTGGCTTTCAATGATAAGTGTTGCTTATTATTAATTAAAATATCATTTATCGAGATAATATGGTTGCGGAAGAAACGACAATTGCTGTTCTTGTTGTAGTTGCGGAGCCTGTTGGTGTTGCAGCTGGAGGGCTGCTAGTTGTTGGGTATGTTGCTCTTGCTGGGCAAAGAGCAGCTGTTTTAGTTCCGCGAGTTGCTCCGCGTTTCCCATGGTTGCTTTAGACGCAGCTAGCTTGACGAAGTGGTCCGTGGAATGCTGTGTGAGATACTCAGAGAAGTCCGTGTAGCAAGGTTCCTGATTATCTCTGTAGAGGCCAGGAAGCCGGTGAAGAAAGTTGCCGAATTTGTTCTTTGTCAGGGGTCACCAATGTGGTCGACGATTTATGTAGTCGACGACTTGTTTTCTTCTTAGCTAGCTTTGAGATGTTACAAATTCACTCCTGACCACTTGTCGTTCAAAACACGTTATTAGTTTCAATCATTGATATGGATAGCGATAATAAAGTTTCAATCAACGTACGAGTTTCATAATCGTTTTTATTCTCTCTCCATGTCCCAAGCCCACAACAACAATACTTGTTATTTGTAACCAAAATAACAACAAACAATACAAATATAACACGGCAGGTGCGGTGGCGATACGCGGAGTATCGCCACAAATTCATATATTTACTTTCATGAGTTTGGTGACTTATTTCTAATACATTGCGTTGTAATCCATTGTATTTTCTAAGTAAGAAGTTGTAATGGTCAAAAATAACTTTTGACCATTTACTTTATGTAATAATAATAATAATAATTTATTAGCCATTGACCATGAAAAACAGGTATGGGCACAGTCAAATAGATGCATGCAACACAGAAAAGGATAAACAGCCATAATTAAAACAATAAATAAAAACAGAGAGATAATCAAATACAGGAAAAAAGGCAAAACAGTAAATACAAATGAAAACAATTAGAATAAGTCATAAAATCACAATGTTGATATTTATGTATCCATTAAGAGAATAGAGTGGGTCGACCAATATTTTTTTTGGAATTTTTGAGGAGATATATTTCTTACACTTGCTGGTAACTTATTGAAGAGTAATTTAGGTTGTTTGCAGTTTTTGTTAGTTGACAATGGGGCATATCAATGGATTCACATGATGTGTATTGCAGGAGTGAAAGGTGGAACAAACAGTAAACCTAATGATGTAATTTTTATTGTAAAAGAGAGTCACATATGTAACAGGAATTATTTTCTGTGTGATAAACAGTAGTTTGCAGAGCAGTAATAATAATTTCTCTAATGGAAAAGGAAGATCCCCATTACAACAATTAGTACTATTTACGAACAAAACCATTCCGTAATCAGAAAAATCTGATAAGCTGGGACTCCTAAGGACCTGGGGGTTGGAGTGCTAGCACGCTAACTACTTCACCTCCACAGCCGATATATTATTTCAATTTAGATATTACATAAATAACTAAGCTTTGGTAAACAAGCTTTGCCATTTATCCAAATGCAAAAGTATAAGAAATATAAATTACATTATGAAAGGAATAAATTAAATTTAAGACTCCTAACATGAGTAAGAAATACCATCATTTTCTTTGATAGAAGAGTATCACATAAAGAGAAGAAGTCATGGAATTTGCCAGGTGAAGAAATTGTGCAGTTATATTTTTACAAGAAATCTTGCTTATAGAGAAGGCAAATCCCAATGTCATGAAGATTGACATTTACAGGAAACCCTTTGGCTTTGAGCACTAAACTACGCATTGTTTCATTTTTAACAGATAAAAGATCATTTTCCACTGATTGTTTAATCACTATGTAATTATATGCATGTTTTTGTAGATGGAATTAAGCTGCACCTTATCAATAAAAATTATCTCTTAGAATCTATGATAACTCAATGCAAATGTTATTTTTCAGTTAACATTTTGATTGCATAGTGATAATGAAGAGATACTAATTAGTAAACAATGAAGATAACACAAAGTATGAGTCACACACAGGCTTAATGCCATTGTGACCAAAAGTCAGAAATTATATTATACCACAAAGTGGTGAAAGCCATAAGAAAAGATGCATTGTAGTTGAATATCTTAATCATTATGTTATCATTACAATATAATTGAAAACTATATGCACTTCTTACATTCAAGGAAACATCCAGTAAACCTAAAAATCACGATTCTCAATTTGTGCCTTTTAAATATGTTATTTCAAATATTACCTCCAGTCTTTCCTCTGCTTGTGTGTACAGATCTTTCTGAACTTGTAAGAAGTCTCGCAGCATAGCTGAAACTCTTTTCCTATCCTCCATTTCAGCTGACAGTCTACTATTATATTCCAACAGCAATTGTAAGGCTTCGTTCACTTGTACTGATAATTTATCAGCAGCACTTCTATCTGCAAATGGAGAGTCAGACAACATTAAATAATAATGCAATCACACCAATCCTCAAAACAATGCAACACGACCAAAAACAAAGTTGTAGCTTATCTATAAATCTCCTGTTATTTGGGAGAGAAAAATTATTTACAAATATAATGATACCTTGAGTAATGAGTGACTCTACTTCTCACAATATATTGGGCTTGGGTTAAGGATACACATTGCAGTAACTTCCTTTAAAACATTCCTCATTGCTCCTGTTCAAAAGAATTCATAACAAAAATGTAGTTTTTTGGCATTGCGTAGATTTTGGATTCGGCAACAATGGTAAAGTGTTTCCACTAACAAAGATCTGGTTATAAAATATAACTTCAAAACAAAGTTTTTTTCGTACTCAAGATATCATTGTATTGCATAAAGGCTGATAATTGCAAGCAAATAGTTTCGATAGATGACCTTTGGAGGTCAAACCAAACAACAATGATTTGGCTACTCTAGGAAAGTACATCATGATCCCTGAATTCATCACTTAAAATTTGATACAAACCTTCAAGTTTCGACAGGAGTGATACTTCAGACACTTCGGGAGGGAGGCTAGCAATACGCTCCCGGACCTTCGCATCGCTCGACGCAGAGATCTCCAAGTCCAGGAGCGCCTTGATCAATTCCTCTGGCTCTGGTGGATCGCCTACAGGTATTGCTCGATGTGGAGATAATGTTGTGTGGACTTCTTTCCTGCCATCAACTTCGACTTCCACCTGGAAATAAGTAATGATTCCATTCTAAGCTTCTAGTTGGATGGCTGTTTCATCAATGAAAATTACTCGTACAGTTTCTTCAGTTCTTTTGATAGACAATAATAATGCTGAGAGCGCATGTAGGAAACCCAGATACTTCCCTAACTTTACAATACCAGAAATTGCGCCTCAAGTAAACCAAAGTTCTAAATTATAGTTCTATTCTTTATATGCTAGGAACTGCGAGTAGAACTATCAGAATGCTAACATAAACCATAACAAGTTGTGAAAATACTTCTGATTAACTCTTTTGACTTGGATTCTAATACGGAACATTTTCCTAACACCTATTTAAAAAAATTCAAAATGATTCAAGAATTCATTAAAATTTCTAATAAATCATACAGCTACTCACAACCATTTCATTTTCCTTACCTCAGTCTCTGATTTTTTACGCTCCCTTACAACATGTTCTTTAGCCTCTTTGGGTGTTTGTTTCTTTTGATTGATTTGAGGCGATTGTTCCTTCTTCGTAGGTATCGTATAATTAACTTTTTCTTTTGCATTGGATAGCTTCTCTTCCGACAACTTTTGAACTTTCGACTTCTTCTTTGGAGGTTCACTGTTGGCATTCTTCTCTAAAATAATGAAATGACGTACGTTGTAAACCATCATATTAAGATATGACACGACCATGTAAATCATACAACTGGAATTACTCGTTTTAGAAATGTACTTACCAAACCCAAGCTTCATCTCCTTTATCAATTTGGAATCATAAACCCCTCTTTCTTCCCATATTTGCAAAAGTCTTCCGAGTCCTCTTCTAGTTTTATCATCCGTATCTAAGTAAGCCATATGTTCGAATACTTTTTTTAGGATAATTCCAAATTCTTTGCCGAATTCGGGCCCTTTCTTTTTAGAATTCTGAATTACATCGTTAGCTAGATACATAAACGTGAGTTTCCGATGTTCTTTGGCTGTTTAAATGGAAGATTTTACAAATATAAATTGAGTATGATAAATTTTTATTTCAAAACAGATAAAATTAAACTAGTCATGCAACAAACGTCCCGTCCTAAGTTAGTGGATGAAACCAAGAACCAGGATTACAGGAATGACGAAGCTAGCGTAACAGATTTACTGCTTAATTTAAAATGGTTAATGTCATGAAAAATAAATACCGATTAGTAATCCGAAAAGTTTTCTTCGTTTCCGAAAACAAAGCATTTGTAAGGTATGACAAGACGAAATATGTTTTACTTACCTTTCAAAAGCTCCCTATACCAAACTTTTACTATGGCTGCATGGTGTTTCCGATGATGTATTAACCAGAGAGATAAAGTCTGTATACTTTGTTGGGAGCTATTGAGATCAGCTAGTTTTTTGGATAACGCGTTTTCTGTAAATCCAGACATTCTTTGATCGCTTTAGTCTTCGTCTCTTTCTATTTCGTTGATCAGTTGTTAGCTTCGGCTACACAATGCGATTAATAGGTGGCATCAACGTCTCATGTAAGGTGAAGGAGCTTGTCATGGCGGAAAGTATTGAACTACTTTTTTTCGACACATTTTCTCATGAAAGTTCCGAGGTAAATGGGTACATCCTCGATTAGAGTATCTCTGCTTAAGTTATAATGCATGTTTCAAAATTATTCGAATAAAAAGTCATCTTTCTATGCATATTTATTAATGTATACTAGTTAAGCCGTAGTGCTTCATTGGTGCTATGGCTGTGCAACGAATTTTCAAAAATTTAGTAAATTTACTGAAATATTTCGTTGAAACTCTGTTGTAGCTGATTAGGAATTTCATTAAGTTCTCACTTGTGATAATTTAATGAGTTTCCTCCAACATTATCAGCATGTGAAAATCCTACCTGGAGTAAATTACAGTTATGGTTAGATATGAAGACAATTATCATGCAATTCTTACATTTTATGTTTTCAGGAATTGAACCTAGACCTTGTACAGTTTCCAAAGCCAGTTTTTATTAGTGAGGTTAGGATTATTCCTCTTGGAGCAAGAGTTCAAGCTGACTTTCCTGGAGGTGTAAGACTAGGGTATGTTATTTGTTTGTACTTACTGAAAGAATTTTATCTCTTAGGTTATCAGTATACTAACAATTAATTAAATTTACAGAGCGACCAACCCATCACAATTTGAGATAGAATTTTTTGTAAATGACTTGAGCAAGCCTGGAGCATCTACTTTTGAAAGCCTTGGTGGCCTGGAGTATAAACAAAATGTTAATATACAGCTTGAATGCGACAGAAGGGTGAGTGAACTATATCTTCCATGGAAAATGTAAGATAACCATTGGAATTACAAGTTTTTTATTTCTATTTAAGACTTAGATTATTATTATTGTATTCCTTTATTAATTTTCCGCAAGCTTCTGTGGAAAAAGAGCCTAATTTCGTTACACAAGCAGTTGCACCATAGGCATTTTCATCAGATTGTGAAAAAGCATGAATTTTGTTAGAATGGTTGTACAGCATTGTTAGAAATTCACAGGTGTTCAGTTGGTTTGACCGAATCTTTTCCATCATCTATTATATTTTAGAAAGCATTTATAAGTGTGTTGCTGTGGTTGATTTCTCTTCGTTCGAAGAACCAAGGTATGTTGCCGCCCCTACCACTTTGGTTACGAGCGAAGGGTTAAGTTTTAATAAAACTTCCTGCAAGAAAATAAATACTGAGAATGTTTACCCGAAACTCGTAATAATGTTTACCATCTTTACAAAGTGTTGGATTAGTGATGTGGAACGCTGAAATGTTGGAGATTAGAATTATGAGATGTAATGTGGATTGTGGTGTAGTTTTCAAGTGATTAATGAAGAAGCAGCGTGGACCTCCGCAGAGCCTGCAATATGGCCATCGTCTTCTATCTTAGGCCTTGTAGGATGTAGCGAGAAGGTTTTTTTTTTTCAGAATAAAAATGTGATAGGTGTTCTGACAAGTGTTTTTTTGTTGACATATGTTAGCAGTGCAATAATGTTAATTGTTTAAGGATCACAAAGAAGAACTATTGCTTTTCAATAGCCAATTTTTAGGGCTTTGATATTAAATTACTAAGTGCCTTCACTTGTTCACTCGACGTATAATGATAATGCGAGTTGGAGATGACATTTGTAGCTTATGTGAAGTTGGATAAAGTGTTTAATTTTACAATGGTGGAAACTGGGGTTAAGATTGCTTGAAGAACAATTTTCCAGAACCTCAAGGATTTCTTTTGTGATTCAGTACATGAAACCCTTCTAGTAATTTATGTTGACCTTTATTGACCTATATGTTGCAATGTTTTTCCACCTGCTAAAACTCATAACACAACACTTAAATTGAGTGATTTTTTAATTAGAGAAAGAAAGTTAATCCAAAGTAACTTTATTCCAATAATTTTCTGTAATTTTTTTGGCCTATTTTCGTAAAGAGTTCCACAAACTTAGGGCTTACTCTGCACTTATTCTACTATCGATTTTTAAGTCTTATTTAAGTCGAGGCATACTTAATTTAGTTTAGTCAAGCTAAGAATTTAACAAATTCCTCATCAGTTACATTTATATTCCGATAGAAATTTTCCAGGAAAAAGGGCTCCCGGATAGTCATGTGGACAGCGCGTTCGCCTTTGGTGAAAGCGGTCCCGGGTTCGAATCCCGGTGGGAGCCAATGTGCGAAATGACCTAAGCTGTCGAAGCACTTTTAACAATACTACTACTACTTTCCAGGAAAAATATCATGAGATGTGCTGTTATAATCCTAAGAGAAGAGAGTGAGATACATTCTTCACCCTGAATGCATTCAATATTTCAAAAATCGTAATTTTTTTGGGTGTCGAAGTGGGTGTTGCATTTTCCTATGGTAAAAAATTATCCTTAGTTTGATTCAGGATGAGGCCAATTTACATGGGGTAAAGATACTGGGGAGTTACCAGCATTAACATGTAGCAGTTATATTGTTGTCTTAGCAAACAAAGTTGGCATTATGGGAGTATATATGCTAAACTCTATCATAAATGGCGCTTGGTCACCCTTACAAAGACTGTTGAGCTGTGGAATTATTAATTTTGCTTTGAATTTCCTAATCTTGTAATATATCATCCATAATTTGGATGTAAAATAAACCTATTTACTCAGCTTATGAAGTGAGTATTTTTTCATTGCTGAATCTCTTAAATTTTGGTGTTATTTCTTCAAATGTAAGTAGCATTTATTTCGGATTATTTATTAATAATAATAATAATATTATTACTGATGGATTTATTTTGTACTGTTCTTTTATTTGCAATGGTGTTTTATTTTTGGTATTTTTGTGACAGTATGTATTGTAATATCAATGATTTATGTTGTTACAGTGCATTAATCTTTTTGCCTGTGATTTATATCTGAAGAAATTTGGGGAAGTAATGGGTATTAACTAGAAAGTGGTTATGAGTCTTAGTCATTTATAACTTTCATTTGATTCTTTGAGATATCTCCAGACTAAGCTGACCATGTTCAAAATCCTTTAGAAAAGTTTGAGGGGCTGAATCTTGAATTTGCCTGCAGATCAATCTCTGTCATCATATGCCTCTGGCAAGCAAGTTTTGGAGGGCTTAGCATTGCTTCTTTTTGGTTTGTCATATGGTGTGTTTGCTGCTTTTCCCATCTTGTAGCATACTGAATCAGTCTGTTTTACTTCTCAATACAAACAATCCAAGCAAATGTGGTAACTATTTCAACTATTTAAGTCCAGATCTTGATCTGAAGTTCTTCTCATCAGTTGCATCATACAGTATTATCCTAGGAAACACTTTGTGTCGTTGTTACCTTTCACACTGCAAACTGGAATGAACTAATTTCACAATGGGGACCAACACATTTTTCAGCATGTGCAAATTCACACTTAGAGCCAAGTGAGTTTGGACAAGTCTGATGTGGCTCGATCTGAGCAGTTAGAGTCGAAGTTGTTTGTTTGTAAGGTGTTATAAATGGCTGATTCTCTTTTATCTCTCCTCTGGGTGATTGCTCTTCAAACATTGGTGTTCTCTTTTTCCATAGTTTTGTTGGTAGAATTCAGTTTATTGAAGAACGTGTGCTCATTCATCCTGAGATATTTCCATAAATGCTTCTTGGCCTTCCTTAGATCTTTCAAGAAAACATGGAATTCACCAAGTGATTCATGACCATGGTTTAGATTATGAGCTCAATATCTACTATCTATATCTACTATTAATATATCTCCTTAATTTTCACCAAGAACTTCCAATAAGGAAAATAAAAGCTTGTGATATTGCCATTGCAAAGAATGGGAGGACCTAAAGGCCAGTTGACAGCATCTGGTGGTGTGAATATGCAATTGTTCAGCATGGCCCGCGGTTTATAATGTGCCTTAGTGTTTGTACTATCCAATTGTTCCTCCCTTCTAAAACATGCTGAGCTAATCTATTCATCCTTTGATCCCATAAGGAGCCCTATCCATGGGACAATCCATGCAAGACATCTACAGCATCTTATCAAAATATTATCATCATTGTACTACATTACATTGTACTTCTACAAATAGTGAAAGAGTCCATGATTCTTTCATAATCATTAAACATGTGCTAGAAATGCTAATAGTGTGCCAAGGAATGATCTGTTGTTTGGAAAATGAAGATTGCTATTCCTCATTGTCAAATTGCTGTGCAACCAATTACTTGGCTACAAAACTTACTTACCACAAAGTTTTTCCAGAAGCAGTTAGTCTTTGTGCTTTATTTTAGATGCTTGCAAATATCTAAGGTGCACATTCCTTATTGAATTTATTTATTCTTCTCTGATTATGTTATACAGTCTCTTCTAAAAATCCTCTTTTAATCAATTTGCATCAGTTCCATGTATTGTTGGGAAATGGAAAATGTAAGGTTAAAAGAATATCAAGCTGAATGGCCGTCAAAATTATTTCAATAAGATGATTTTCTTTCTCTGTTTGTCTCAGGAGGTGTGATTTAACCTCGAGGGAAGATAAATCTGGGCTGCTCAAGTTTTGTCATGTGGAATGAAGATTAGATAAATATTTGACAACATATAGGATACACCTTTTTTATAATTGTGGCTCAAATAAAATCATAAGTTCAATCTCTACAGGTCAACATTCAATACTGGTTTCTATTTTATGGTAGATGGTCTAAACTACCTATTTTGACTCCATTTTATTTCTATCAATTATATTTACTTGTATATAATATTTATTATTCAATTGAAGAATACTGTAGCTGTGATAGCTATTATTATGCACACCATTATGATGAGACAAATATTATTTTACTTGGTTATGTTATGTTTGAAGGAGTTGTGGAACTTATTGCATTATTGTGGTATTTTATTGAATCTGATTGTAAAATAATAGTTGAATTCCTCATGCTGAGTGGAAGTGTTTGTTTAAAAATAAATAATGTATATATATCAGAAATATCACAACAGGATACTAGTAATTAAGCTGCTCAAATAAACAAACTTTGAGTGTTAGACAATGCTAAAGAGGATACAATGCAGCAGTGGGTATATTGGTCCACTACATACATAAAAGGGATCCTAAATAAGGATTTACATCATGCTAGGAACAACTTATGTTGTTGTTTGGCTCCTGGATAGTCATGTGGACAGCACATTTGCCTTTGGTGAAAGTGGTCCCGGGTCTCCGGTGGGAGCCAATATGTGGAATGACCTTGAGGCACTTTTTAACAATACTACTACTTCAGTAGTTGTGGTGCCATGCATAATATTGAAGCTTATTTTCTTGTGCGTGCCTTACTGTACTGAGGGTGCATCCTATATCTGTATGTTCTTAAGTGGACGAAGAAGTCCAAGAACAATAAACATTTCAATTCTTTCTTGTTCCTTTCCTATATGCCATGAAACATGGTGGCCTCAGCATGCACATAGTTTTGTCTGTTTCTGATTAAGGAATAAGTTGGGTGAATAAACATGGTATTTTGCAGCTGATTATTATGAATAGAAAGCTTATGTTGCAAATGTCTCAGTATAACTGTACAATATAATATAACAATCATTTTTAGAGGGAATCTTTTCCATTACAGCAGATTCCGACTGATGGGCTGGTGCTTCGTGGGCTATACACCACCATAACTTTAGCAGTTTATGGAGTTCTCACCAAAACCCTTCAGGAGGCTGTTCCTCCAACACCTGCGCCTCCAATTGTCACACGCCAACCTCCGTCCCAGCCTCCTACTCCTTCTACTCCTTCCTCATCCGTGGTAGGGGGTCCTCCTCCGCGCCCAGAGCCTCGTGTAGCAGAATCTGTGGGCTCAAACACAGCAGCCACTGCAGAATGGGTGCAACAGCATGCACAGGTAAGCTTATCAGGAAAAGGAAGGAAGGTAATTTTGCAAGTTAACCCATTGGCTTAATGAGCTGGTGATTTGCTGTTTCTATGCACTTATTTGTTCTTATTCCTCTTGTTATTTCTTTTTTTTTTCCCCAAGTGTTCTTGAATAAATAGTACTCTGGATATACACCTGGAAATAAATTTTATCATGCATAGATACAAGTTTATGTGACCACGACATTGGTGTTGTTTCATTTGTCTTCCACTTAAGTTGTTTTATTACACAAACTTGCTGCATCTGTTTTCGTCTCTCTTTTCCTTAATGCTTCCAAGGCATTACTCTTATGCTGACAAAGCTAATCCAGAATAATACTGATCCCATTAGGTTGAAGCTGAATGAATCATTTTGTCTAAACTACTTTTGAAGGTGAAGCTTTAATGATTTATTAAGTAAATTCTAAGAATTTAAGATGCAGTGAGGCAGTGCTTATCTTATTGTCATGCTAACAAGAATTATACGCATCCTTGATAAAGGCAATTTTTGGTAATAAGCTGTGGAATTCTATTTTGATTGATCACTTTTTGCCAACACTATGGCTTGTTTGGATGGCCAAAATAAATAGTGCAGAAAAAGTAGAATGAAGTACCTCAATGTGAATAAGCTAGAGGTGTTGGCAATAAATAATATATCAATCTGCTCTTCTGCTGATTCTCATAAATGCCATTCTCATAGAGTAAAAATTTAATTGTATTTCTTGCTACTACATAATGGAAAAAATCAAATTAATAGATTAAGGTGTGGCTAAGCTAATCCTCAAGGGCAAATAAAGGTAAAAGAGTCAGGCATAAGGTTAAGCCTCTATTTCAAAGAAGTTAGTTGTTGCCAATGAGTAAATTTAATGAGGAGGACTAGAAATTAGTGTTAAAATAATACACAATTCTGTAAAAGTAAGTCTGTCATTGCAATTATTAGATTTTGTTATCTCTAATTTTTATTTATAGGTTGCAGATTTGGCTCCTCCTGTAGACAGAGCATATTTAGTCGAAACAGCAATAGCAGGAGGTGCTGCTGATCCCTATACCAATAGCTATGGCGGGGAGCCTTATCATCAACCTGAATATACTCATCCTTATCGAGATGAATGGAATCAGCAGCCACAGGTATGCATACTAAATGATAAATGGTAAGCTTTTAGTTTCTAACATCATAGTCTTGCGATGCAGATTAATATTTTATGAAAGATATTTCAGAATGGTAAGTGAAATGAATACTGGAAGATACTGGTCAACATAGGTATACAAAATGTTGTATATTAGTAATTGAATATTTACATAATTTATTGTTCAAAGCACAGATATAATGAAATTGAAATTTCAGTAATGACAAAGCAGCATATGACCATTGAATGTACTCAAATTCACATTGAAAGTGGTCAAATGGCAGCATGACTCGTGTACTTTCTTTGCTTTTCTGTGTTCAAATTTGAACCTTTGAATTCGACTTTTATGTGCATCTCTCTTCATTCATCTATAATTTCTTCCATTTTTAATGTCACTAAACTGCACACTTTACCCACTTGGGTATTTGTTAGCTCCCTGTGTTATTCCTTGTTCATTGCATTACAATCAAAATTAACCATTTCTTTCTTTACCATAATAATAAAAAGAATAATAGATCTAATATTTTAATTTACACAAAACCCCACAATACATAACAACCATGGTTTCGAGGCCTGATGATGATGATGCTATGCATCAAAACCATAGTCGAGTATATTTGTATTTTTGTATAAATTAAAAGATTAGATCTAATAATCATTTTATTATTGTAATAATCTTCCACAAAGTGAAGGCCAGAACTATCCACTCTCTTTCTTTACCAATTTGTCCATTGTTAATACTATCTTATGCAGCATCTTCATGATTTTCATAAACTCTTTACTCCTCTTCTTTCAGGCTCCAGAATCCTACGATACCGCAAAGGATTTGGTGCAGCATTCTACGCATTATGATGCAGAGCCCCTCCCTTGGGAAAGGACTAAAGATAAGGAGTGGGGGGAGAGGGGCAAAGGGGAGAGGGAGACAAGATCTCGGGACAGGCACAGGGAGAGGGATGTGGACAGGGTGGTGAGGGAAAGGGAACCACCTCAGGATAGGGAGTGGGAAGAACGTGGGAGAGAACGGAAGGAGTACCGTGAAGTGTCGAGGGAGAGGGAGTGGGGTGCGGATAGGAGTGGAAGTGGATGGGTTGGTGGTTCCTCAGTTGTGAATCGCAGGGAAGGTAGGTCATGGGAGAGAGGGGAGAAGAGGGATGGGATGGCGTCCCCCTCTCACCACCACCACCATCGACACCATCACCATGATGAGAGGGCTGCCAGGAGAGCGTCATCTCCTGACAGCGTCCGTCGTGGGGGTTCATGGGAGCGCAGAGGATCATCGCAGGAGAGGAGCAGCGGGGGAGAGGATTCGAGGAAGAGGCCAAGGTCTCCTCCTATCGCAACGCCTCCAGCCTCGGTGGACATGATGGCTGCTTCTGCCGGGCCTAAAAGGCCGAGGACTCCTCCAGCTGTGCCAGCATCATCGTTGTCACCGCATGGGAGTGAGGGAGAAGGAAGAAAAGGTACTTTCCATTTAGCGTTGGTCCCCCCCAGGACGGAAAGGGTGAATGCCCTCAAAGTCCCCCATTCTGGTGTGTCTACTCTCTCCCGAGAATCTCCGGATTCACTGAGGAGTGCAGTTGATCATCGCAGTGGCAAGAGGCCTTGCAGAATTGGTGATTGCAGATGGGTTTTGGCAGGTGGTTGATTCGACCCTGGTGAATTTGGGGTTGAAGTAAAATGGTTCCTCAAACCTGCCGTTTGAATGTCCTTTGCATACACCAGTTTCACTTCTTAAGATCACCACCCCTTCCTCCTTTCTTCTGCCCAGTTGCCCCTCTGCGTGTCTTTCCCAGTCACTCAGTTTTGGTGAGGTGTCATGTGACCTCAAGTAAAGTTTGCATTTAGGTAGGCCTTCTCAGTTTTGTGTACAGATTTCTGAAGTTAACAGTAAGTTTTTGATGCTCCCAAAGTTGATGAAGTGGCATTGCAGTGATGTACCAACAATCAAGAGGTTAACATCTCTCCCTTCTCTTTTCTATCCACGTGTCTACTCGATGTGAGTGAATTTTAGATGCCTTCTGCTTACAAGTATCATTACTCAGTGTGGATTCTCAAATATCAATTCACACTTGTTCTCCCTTTTTCAATTCCAGATCCCTTGATTAATAAATAGGCCCTTTAGAGGTCTCATTTGTTGTAGTGTTCAACTTGTAATGGTGTGAAAAGAAGTTAGAAGAGTTCATTGATATTTTTATTTGGCTTATTATTTAAGTTGCAGTGTGGGAAGTTCATCTAAGAGATGGAGTGTTGTTATCATCACTGCATCATTTACTAATTGGCATTAGTACATAAACCACTTTATCATTTTCATTTATTAATTAGGTGCTTTTTGTGAGGTGTTACTTGCATTTAAACCCTCTTTTTTGTGAGGTAACATTCTAGTTTTCCCCATGTTTTTGGTGATAAGTTTTCAATTTTCTGTATCTCATGGTTACTTATACGAAAGAGTTAATTTGTCTGAATCTTGTAAGGGTTATGTCAATGCATTTCTTTATAAAATGAATTGGTAATGATATTTTTTATGATGAGTGCAAGGTGGTGCCCTTCGTTTACACCAGCTGTGGTGACACAGGGCGTGTGGGTGTGGATGTGGGGTTGAGAAAAGGTGCTTTATGCCTTGAAAGAAAGGCATCGACCTTTTACCTTGTGGCATTAGAGTGTGTGAAGGGGTGGTCCCGTTCCAGAGGTGATCCAACCATTGTTTGACTCGGAGGACGTGGAATCCATTTCGGAGGGTGAGATACCAGAGGCAGACGAGGAGGATGGTCAGGAGGGTGCCATGAGCGAGGAGGCGCAGGCGGAGGAGGAGGAAGGTGCGATCGAACCTCCCAAAGCGCATAGCGTGGCAGGAGATTCTCACGAAGACACCTTGGAAGCTGTTCGCGAGACCGCTGCTCCTGGGGAGATTGCAGATTCTATGTCGTCTCGGCATGGGGAAGAGGAGGAGGATGGGGAAGCAGCAGAAGGTAGTGTTCCAGAGGAACCGTTGGAAGACGCTCATCAGAGAAAGGTTTCACCGGCACCGGATGGTGAGGTTGGTGGGATGCAGAATGCCATGGCGAGCGACATGGCTTCTCCAGTTTCAGCTTCCGGGGTGATGAGGGTGCCCCACTTTGGACATGGGGCAACCTCACTCACTCCGTCTCCCGTTCCACCGGCAGTGGATGAACCTGAAGAGCAGTATGAGCCCATCCTCAGCGATGAAGAGGTTATGGACGAAGGGGAATCACAGGTGCTGCTGCAGAATATTTCCCTCCTATCACTTGAGAATTTTCTCTTCTCTCCCTCCTCAAATGAAAAGTGGAAGTCTAAATCTTCTCTGCCCATTGAATATGCTTTTCAAGTTTTCCCATTCCCCCAGTGCCAAGATAAAATCACTGTGATGTGGTCTAGTGGTGAATTGAGCTCCTTTCTTTATTGCCAGTTTCAATGTGTTAATTTTTTGCTTCCGGTGATTATCAGATTTCATTTATTCCCCAGTTGAATTTAAAGTAAAGTTTGGAAGAGGAATTATATTAATTGGTAACAGTGTTTGTTTGAGAAAGGCATGTTGAGAAATTCTCAGGGAATTCTCTACATTGCTTCCCTTTCATCTTAAGTGATGCTAATATCTTGGTTTAAGTACACAAAATTTTTTAGATGACCATTCAGTTGTTTTGTTTTACCAAAAGTGCCTTTAATTCCAGTTTACTTAGCATTTTTCCAAGTGTTGTCTTGCACAATTCAAGTTTATTGGTGTTGGAGCAAAGAAAATGCTTAAAAAAGTCAATTTATCTTGAGAATGTTACTCATCCGAGTGAAAACTCATTTTCCCATCCTTTGTCACTTGTGCAATCAAAGGTGAGACTTTTTTTTCTCTTTCTCATTTCAAATTTACAGTATCAGGACATGGAGTTCGACTTGACGGATTACTGTGAGGATCTGACCAAAACTTTTAATCCTTATTCCTGTGAACTTCAGCCATTGTTGGTAAGATTACTGGTATCATTATGTTTAATAGCTATTTAAGTTTTGTACCTGTCTTAATTTATGTCACTCAATCGAATGATGTTAAATTATTATCTGTACCGGAGAATGGTAAGGTATGGTGTAGTGATCAGTTGTGCTGTGATCAGTGATTAGTGAAAATGAAATTACCACCACTCTCAGTGCTTCCCCACTGCTGGACACCTTAAGTTTCTCCTCAAGAAATGTTCTCAGGGTGTCATTCAGAGCGATGCTGTAAATCTTCTGTGAAAAATCTGCCAAGAATAAGAAAAGAGAAGTCCAAGAAGTTGTTGCGGTGGCTGCAAAGTCCAGTTGTTGAAGCCCTAGGGCTTTAGTGTCTGTGCGCTCCAAGAAGTTGCAGTATCTGATTGCCTGAAAAGCTGTGATGGTATTTGCTTCCTAAATATTTAGATTAAATGGGCTGTATAGTGTTACACATTCTGTGAATCTAGTTAAGAGTGTGGTGCTGTGCACCATTTAAATATATGAGCATTGATTAATAGTCAACTCATGGGTGATATTTTCCTAGTCATAACATAGATACGAAGAGAAAATATTTGAGTATTTTGTCTGAGATGTTAGTTTTGATTGAATTATTGGAGTCTCGTCATTTATATGCATGTATGGTATATATGGTTTTATGGATGAATATTTAATTTATACCAGTATTACATTTTTTGAAGAAGCAGTCAATGATTGATCTCAGTTTTTCCTGTTAGTGAGAGTTGAACATCTAGTGAGGTTTTTTCAGAAGTGTTCCAATGCAGTTGTATCTTCACAGTTCATAACCTGTGTTATTCAACCATCATTTCCTTATTGACGCTTCAGTAAACCAGATTTAATATATAAAATTTGAGTAATATAACTTAAAGCATTTTATTTTTACCCAATTTTGCCTTTGTTTGAGGTTTAAAATTGCAACCTTCAAACAAACTACCAAGTGATTTAACAAAGTTAACTCTAGTGGAATGTGGAGTAGTTTGTGACAGAGCTGCATTAGCAATAGTCTCAATGGAAGAATATTTCCTTGGAAATCCCCCCAAGATATGGATGTATTTTTTTATATAATTTTTTCATTTGCTACCTGAAGTAAAGTCAAAATTAGTGCAAAATTCTAGTTCTGTCTGTGATATTTTGGTGCTCATGGAAGAGCATCAAGTGATAATTCATCATCCATATTCAAGAAGTAATCACAGTATCATCACATTGGTTTTTATATTTTTTGAGTGTCGCAATCATGATTGAAATAAAATACGCAAGAATGTGTGCACAAGAAGAAATTCAATAGTGCCCTGGCCTTGGAGAAATTCACCGCATTGCAGAGCGAGGCAGCAATGGATTCTAGAAGATCTGTTCCAAGAAGCTGCTGCAAATTACAGCCCCAACATCGGCTTGTTCCTGCTGAAGGAGTCGGTGTTGTTTTTCTCGAAGACTTAGGCAGTGTCGAACTGGCAGTGGTAGTGAAGCACACAGAGTGGCCATGAGGGTAATAACGCAGTGTTTTCTTGAGAGTGCTCTTAAATTTGAGCAGGGTGAGTGTGTGTCCTTATTTTTCATGCTCCCCTTAAAACCTTAACACTAAAGATTCAAACACCTTTAACATTGATGCATTCCCAAAACAAAAAATGAAAGTATTTAGAGGATAGGAGGAGGTGGTGCTTCAAACAGGGCTTCAAGACAGCTCCATTACTCCCTTCCCTCGCAGTATTTGCCAGACCCATCCATGATGACCTGCGAAGCTGAGGAATGGCGCCAGCAGAGGCGTGGATGTCGAGTCAATGGACGGGAGGTGAGCAGTGTTCTTCATGGTGAGGTCATGGCTATGGCTGCACCATCTAATGCTGAAGAAGCCCGGAGGTTAGAGGAATTACTGACGGTGCAATCCGCGACTGTAAAGTCCCTGCTGGCAGGGGCTGCTCCGGGTGCAGTCAAGGTGTTAGACCAGGTGGCAGAGGAGTGGGTAGAGGCAGCAGAGCAGGTCCCAGCCCTCCTGCCCCTCGCACTGCCCTATGTCTCTTCGAAGGAAGGTCAGCCAATGTTTGCCTTTTCTAACACTTATTAAATCCTGATAAAAGGCTTCTCTATCATAATTTGATCACAGCATGGTTGCTGGGTTTTCTGGCATGTTGCCTAAACTACCTATCTGGCATGTTGTTTAACTGGATGACGTTTCGCATTTACATTTACATTTAAACACTGCAATCTGCCAGTGGTGCGTGGAAAGGGGTGTAAAACACCGACATCCCTAACTAAACTGAAGAGCTATTAGCTTTTCTAATACTTTGTGGAAAAACAACCAAAAGTAACTATCTGTCCTGACAACTACTTCCCTGTATTGCTTTTTTTTTCCTTCCGAAGATCGTGTAAGTTTTTAACTGGGATAACAATATCAGTTATATCCTCCCCAAAATCAGTAGTGATATATTTATCGAAAAGCTACCGTTGACATTCAAGTCTTCTATCACTAAGAGAGTTCCATCTGAGGGATTCTATCATAGCCGAAACACTGCTGTCAAATCTGAAACCTTCCTTGCTGAACCTTGCTGCTCTACGTTGAACCATCTCAAGATTGGAAATTAATCCTACTTCATGAGGATACCAAATCGCACAGCAATACTATCAAGTAGAGGTCGAATCAGGGAAAAATATGCTGTTTCTTTTACTTTAGAGGAACATAATTTCGATTTTTCGACTGCATCCTAGGGGTTGACTTCAGATCGAATTTGTTGAATGATGTGATCAAATCACATTCAATTTGAAAATGACTGCTGGAATGCAGTCGAAATGTTGTCCAGTTAAAACACAACATGGCTGAGAACCTGGCAACCATGCAGAGATCACCTGAACGCCATGAAAATGTACGAACTTCTATCACAAGTTGGTTTAATTTTGGTATTCTGTTATGGTACAAGCTATACAGTGATACCCTGATTAATGAAATCAGTTTATACAGTGAAATCATGATCTAATATTTTTTATGGTACCAGGGAAAATTGATTCTAGATGTCGAAAAATGTAAGATGCAAAAAATGAAGGATGTAGTTGGCCTACCAGTAGTAGAGTAGGGTGTATTAGACCTCAGAATTTCAACCTAAGAGCTAGAAAAACATTAGAATTAAAATCTTTTAATCGAAATTTCACTGTATTTAATAGTTTTTTCTAGTGGATGGCTATCAATTACAATCAAGTCAGTGATTGTTAAGGGATGCTTGGTTGAGCTTGTTAAGTCTTCAAGTAAATTTTTCACTTTTGATTATTATTCAGTTGGAATTATTTTACCTACAAAATATATATTTATAATTATAATTAAATAGTTCATGATTTAGTTTGGTAAAAATATGAAATTAGTCTTTGAAAAACAGAAATATGACTAAGAAATATTTTAGCTTCTGCAAATCCTAGTACTGTATTGTAGTCGATCACAGTTGGATGAAAGTTAAATTGCAATGTTTGCTGAAATTTCCTATGAAGTATGATTTATCAGTTCCCAGTCATAAATGTTCAAAATTGTAGTCAATAAACTGAACAAGGAAAGGGCAGAATCAATTATATCTTTCTCATCCTTGAATTATTTTTGCATTTTTTTTTATTGTGTTAACTAAGTAATACTTTCCAGAAACTAAAATTTAGGTTAGTTAACCAAAGAATTTCTTTTCAGCATTACTCTTATGTAAAAATATCACTGTACTTAGTGAATCCATCAATACTAATTGAATTACTATTAATTTTTAGCGTTGATAAAGTAAACGGCTAAAATATTTAATTTTTTGTTGTATTAAATGTTGTCATAGAATTTTCCACATCTTGATAACTCTTTTATTTGAAATTTTCTCTTCCCTAAATTGTCACTTGTGTACATAATACTTGAAATTTCAACCCGTAGTCAAATATATTTGTAGAACAAAAATTAGGAAATATTCAAAATACACCTGCATAAATTTGTTTTAGAAATTTAATTCTTCTTTCTTTATTATCTCTAAAAGGATTTATTCTTATGTCTCTACATCCATGGAGAGCAATTGTATTATTATTTAGCTAACAACTGTGCATAGAAAACATGTATTCAGCTAGTTTAATGGAAAGAATAATGCAAATGGGAATAATTTGATATTTTTGCTTTCTGCAGAAGTCATGGACTCAGTGGTAGATTGGGTCAAGCTGGGATTGGATTTTGAGCTGGCATTTCTACAACCGCAGCCAGGTTATAAGATACGTCACATCAAGGCTGGAGTAAGATCGGTCCAGGCTATCTGCAGTTGTGGTGAAGCATACATAGAAAGAATTATTAATGGTGCCAACATTCATCGTACATTGCTCAGGCTTTATAATTGTGAATACATGGCCCTGTCTATAAAACTTATGATTCTTCGTGCAATTGACGCTACGTTTATTAGTCCCTTGGCTGTCGAGAAATTTCTTGGAGTGAATGACAAAAGGCACGAGGAGTCATGCTATCAGATTTTGCTTCAAATGATCCAGACAAACAGGTTGGCTCGCTTGAAGTTTGCTCTTTCATCTCTGTTAAGAAAACTACATTTGTATGAGACGTTTTCAAAGCTCTACTCAACGGTAAAAGGGGTTATTAGGGACTCTCCTTCAGGGCTTGTGAATGGGGATGCTGAGGAGAAAGATTTATTTTCAGGAAATGGAGAGGAATTTCCTCAATGGGGAGAGGAGGAGATAGTGACTGCTTGTTTAGAAGAAGCACATTGTGTATATGTCCACGCCAAACAATTATTATCGCAACCTAAGCGATTCTTACCAGTTCGTGCACAATTTGAAGTCAGGGACGATATCGAGCCAGAAGATCTGTACATGCCAATTTATGCCTACATGCGCAAGCACAGAGTGATAGAGGCTTGCTTGGTAGTGCTGACCCATTTTGTCAGCAGTCAGGTACAAGGATCAGGTACTACTGTTTCAGCTCCTGCAGCTGTAGTCAGGTTTCTCTCAGAGTTGTTAGAAACTGGTCATGGTATGCAGTTTCTCTGTTCACGCACCGAAACAACTAATGCCCTACTCAGGGTTTTGATGCAGACAACATCTCCTGATGAAGCGGCTCCACAGGTGACTGAATCAAGCTCATTTAGCATAAACCCTAGCAGACTAGGATTCATCATGGCCCATCGCTTGCGAGTTTTTCAGCAAGTTGATGCATTGCTAGATGCAGCGAACACACCAGGAAATGACCCTGATCATTCTGAAGTCTTAGAGTCCCTCCATGGGTTATATGCTATTGCTTCAACTCCAGCTGGGAAGTGTGCGGTTGCTCATGTTCTTAGTCATGTTGATGATGCTGTTGCTTTACTGCTTAAGCTTGAGGGAGACAGGATGGATGATGCTGGAGATGGAACTGATCTACGGAGGAAATCACCTGGGCGAAGTTATGCTGGTGACTTGCTAGCTCTTGCTGTGCGTCACTCCGACCATGCTCCTTTCTTATTGCACTTTGGGAAGGATATTGCAGAAGCTGCTGCACGCAATGTCGAGCACTCTCGCCTTGCGGCTGTTGGACCTTGGCTGAGACCTGTTGAATCAGGCAAACCCCCAGACCTTGCTGGATTGTGTGAAGGTCTCAGAAATCATGGAGAACATGCTGCCAATTTACCAGGGGAACTTGTGTCGATTCTTCGTCTTCTTACACATTTATGTCTGACACCTGCACAGCTAGCAGACTCAGCTGTTGGTTTTGGTGATGGCAACGGTGGCTCTGATGATCCTGAAATCTATCACACAGAGCTGAAGTATACTCATGCTTTGCTTGGACTGTTTTCTGAAGATGCAGTACCACTCCTGTGTAACATTATGACACAACTCTGCGATTTATTTGAGCAGCCTGGCTTGCACACTACTAGGCTTGTTTCTCCAGTTGGGGCAATTGTTGCAGCGATTGCCCTTCCTGCTCTTCAACTGATAAGGCGCATGATTGAACGTCTCATTAGAGCTCGTGGTCATGAATTCCATGATCTGACTGCAATTCCAATCTTGCTTCGCTCGTACACACTCCTGCAATCATTCCCTGTTTCCTCTATCGGTTATGCCCAAGCGCAGAGAGGTTGTAGAGAGTTAGTGGAAGCCTTGGTTGCATTCACTCAACCTCCTCCACCCCCTGCATCAGCTACACCTCTTCCTGCTGTATTGACATCACTGTCATCAACTAGACCTGGACATGCCGCAAACGAGGTGGAAGGCCCTTCTCGCAGCTTGTGGACAAGGACTGTTTCAGAAATATTAACATATTTGACGTCTGTTGCTCATGCATTCATACCAGGATTGAGACTGTTGTCAGAGCTTCTTCCTCTTCCATTACCAATACCTATATACAAAAAACAGAATGAGTCATCATTATCTGCCGAAGCTCTGAATGCACGACGTCTTTGGAGCATCCACCTACAGCCCCTGGCATCCACGATTTCTGAAGTGGTGGCCACACTCAGTGGAAGCAGTTTTGCTCCCCTCTTGCAGCTCTTGCGCCGGGTTTGTATTCAGATGGCGGACCTATCGCCAGCAATGTCCCTTGTTATCACTCGTGCCCTCCTTGACTCCCTTCTTGTGGCTCTAAATAGAGACGTTTCCATTGGTCAAGATGGCAGGACTCCCCTCCATGCAATGTCAATGGAGAAGGACCAGTTTGGAGCATCCTCAGAAGGCTTAAGAACTGCTAGGTCACCCCCTCCTTCTGGGTTATTCTCCTGCTCTGGCCACACGGCCAGGCTGCTTAATTTCTTAGCTTGCCTCACGTCTCACGGACCCATTAAAGTGGTGACATTACAACTCATTCGGACATCCAGTTCCATTTCATCTGTGGCAGGATCTGAAGAGTGGCAGTACTCTCTTTTGGTTGCGTGGCTGGTGGCCATTCTTCGTCCCCCACCCCCCGAAACAATTCTCGCACCTCAGCATCTCCAGGCGCAAGAGTGTGCAGTGTCTGTGTTGCAGTGTTTGTGTGACACAGAAGTTGGTCTGATTCCTCCCCCAAGGCCAGGACTCTCTGGTGACTCACCAGCTGCCCTTAATTTCCTTGCTTCATGCCTTCCACCTAAGGAACTAATGGTAATCTTCACCTCTGCGCTGGTGGAGTTCATTCATGGAGGTGACTGCTTGAGTAGTGAACAACCATTTGCTGTTCTCCTTCCTGCTGTCAGGACCCTGCTCGTGCTGACTGAGCACGACTATGGATTTTATCATCTCAAATGGTAAGTTATCTTCCACTGGTGCGTCCCAGCCCATGTCTTGGCACATCATAGTGTTATATGAATGTTGTTGTATGCCTTGTAATATATGATAGAAGTATATAATTCTTAAGTTTCATTACATATTTTTCTAATCTACAATATACTTTTTCATGTAATTAGAGATACTATATATTTGACTTCTTAATCAGTACTTTCTTACATTTCAATTTTAGGTTATACTGATACTAACTATAGTTTGGTTTAGCTAGTGGCAAAATTGGAGTTGATGTATAAATAAGCCATGATGGACATAAGGTTGGGAAGCACTGGTTTATTGTACATAACTCTTAATCCTACTCACCATTGAGATAATTATACCATTTTATACTTCAGTTTCATTCTATAAAGAAGGTGGCTGCTGATATCTGAGAGAATTGTTTTGGTGCACTGAAGTGCTACCATGCTGTCTGTTATGCATTAAATAAGTTAAATACCAAATATCAGTATTAAATAAATATGAATTCTATCTGGTTGTTAGACCTGGAAATGTCAGGAAAATTGAAAATGGCTCTGGAAAAGTCAAGGAAATTGATAATGTAGTCAGATTAACCTGGAAAATTGTTTTCCCAAGTCAATACATGTTGGTTCTCAATAAGTGAATAGTGCTATTGTAGACACTCTCTGTTGGTGTGTTAGCTCAGTGCTATAAGTACCTTACCTAAATGAGGTACTGGTGCTCTTATTTGGTCTCTAGCAAAAAATGATATGCACCTAAAAGAAACTTTCAGGTCTAATTCTTTGCACTTGATGCTGAGGATGATGGAGACTTTATTATGTCATTCAAAACTTACTTCATTTTTAATGAAAAATCTCAATTTCTTAATGAAAAAATGGATAAAAACCTGTGATTCTCACCCAAAAATTTGTTAAATCATTCAGAATTTCCTTAATATTTAGCAAAAAATCTCAATTTCTTAATTAGAAAATGGATAATTTCATTTATATTTTTATTCCCTTTGTAGGAAAAAATCCTATCATTCTCAACCAAAAATTTGTTACATAAAATTAAATTTGCTTAATTTTTAGCGAAAAATCTCAATTTCTTAATGCATTAGTTTATTATATCGATCAAAATTGCCCTTGTTTTTAACAAAAATAAAAAAATAAAAGCCATTGCTTAACACGGAATTGGATAATTTTCATTGATATTTATTCCTTTTTTTAATAAAAATTCCTGATTCTTTTCCAAAAATTTATTATATCAATCAATATTTCTATAATTTCTAGCAAAAAATCTCAATTTCTTAACACGAAAATGGATCTCAATCATATTTATTCCCTTTTTAAGAAAAAAATGTAAGAACTATTTTTAAGAGAACAAAATGCTAGTAGTCCTCTACATTGAAAGTTTGGTGTAAGCATGCACGTTTACCAATTAAAAATCGGAAAATGTTTGATGGGCTAGCCGATTACCTGTCAATTAAATATTATTTGCCTAAAGTTTAATCTATAGTGGCTCGTACAATCAAAACACCAATAGTGCATTGGCAGAATGTTTGATGGGTTATATGGAACCTCCTCTTCTCCTCCTCTCATAATTACTGTGTATACTGGTGTATAAGCTGAATTATTCAGAGGCTTTATTATGCTGATAAAGAGGGTTCCATTTATCTGTTCTCCAGCAGAAAAAGCCTGCCTGAAATCAGCTTGTCAATTCTTCTCCTGCCAAGTTTAAAATTCTTAGTCAATTTTCCATGCAATTGGATGTTGTCCATCAGGAGTTTTTTTTTAAATTTACCACTAGCTGCTACATTTCCCACCCTTGGCTTATACTTAAGTCAATTGATTTTCCCAGTTTCTTGTGATAAAATTAGGCACCTTAGCTTATAGTTTGATTGGCTTATCCTTACGTATTTAAGATATGTCGGCTGTATAAGTGTACTACTACGTTCAAAAAGTTCCAGCATTTTTTTCCTTGCAAAATCTCCTAGCAGGAAAAATGTAAAATTCTGGTGGTAGATAGCGCCACATATTTTGGGTACAGCTACCTACCTATCTACCACCAGAATATTATATTTCTCCTACTCCTTGTTTTTATGGGAAAAAATAAGTTTGGGAATTTCTGGAACTTTTTTAATATAGTAGTATGATGATTGTGTGGAGTTGTACTCAATTGTGGCTTTGTCCCTTGATGATACTAATTACACTATATTTATGCCACAGATGAAACCAATGATGATGTTCACTTCTTGTTACCATTGCTACATCAAATCTTATTTTACTCTTGTTCACAGTTGCTTGGAGAAGTCTCCAGATGCCTTGTACAATCTCTTCACTCGTTGCCTTGCTGGCTTCTCCAAAGAAAACGCAGACTGCTTGTCCACCATCTCTTCCGCTCTCGAGCTACTGCGAGTCCTAGTGTCAACAGACGGAGGAAGTAGTGGGGAGGGTCCCCCTTTCCCCAGAATTCTAAGTTTGTTGGTTCCAAAGCTGGCCAAGCTATTGGACTGGGAGAGTGTGGAGGCTGGGCAAGAGATGAAAGCAGAGAAGAAGGAAGAAGCGGATGGGGAAGAGGCAATGGAGGTGGACTCAAAGGTCAATTCAGATGATAGGCCATCTTTAGAGGTTAAGATGGAGGAGGAAGAATCGGAGGCTAATGGAAGAGAGGTGACGGAAGAGAATATGGGTGATGTAGACATGGTTCGGATCAAGGAAGAGGGTGAAGTTGAGGAATCTGTTTCCCCTACTGTGGAGGAGATCGAGGAAGGACTCTCACCATCTGTGGTAGAACACCAGCCAAGTCCCCTATCTAGGACTCCTCCCGTGCCTCGGAACCACGGTGCGACAGTTGATGGTGGAAGCAGCAGTGGAGTCCATCCTCTGTGTGAACTGGAGAAGATGTTAGGGGAGTGTCAAGGGGTTGGAGACGAGGAAGGGGAAGATGCTCTTGAAAGCCTCAGAGAGAATATTTCTGGACTCATAAGGCTGCTTAGGGTGGAGAGTGCAGAGAAAGTTGAACCAGAGGGTAAGTTTTTGTGGTGTTGTTTAAGATACTATTTTGCAGGAACTGCCCAACGTAGTGGCTGGAAGTGACTGCTGGCAGTTGACTACAGTTTTCAGGCAAAGTGACGCTCTGTATTTTGTTAGAACAGCTCGGTAGTCAAAGTTCATGACGTCATCGATTTGGTTTCCCTACTGCCGCAACTCGACCTGTTTTTTTATTCGGTTACAATGTCAAGGAAAGATTTTAATGATAACATATACAAGCAATTTATAGAATAAATGGGTATTATTGTCTTGTATGACCATATAGATAAAGATTTTAGGAATGTTCTGGCAAAGAATACTGTATGGTAGGATATAGGCGATGCAAAGAAACAAGATGTTAGATTAATCAGTTATTTTAGTTTTGCTAATGTGATAAGTTTCTTACTTATTTGAGCTACAATAATACCTGAATGACAATAGTAATGCTGCGGTGAGCAGTTGCAGCAAAAAATACTAGCAGTCTCAACCAGAAGTTACGGTTGGCAGTCGCTTTCAGCCTCTATGGTTGGCAGTCCCAGTGAAATAGTACCTTTACAGGCTTCTTGGGTAATATCCTAATAAGAACTACTGTTGTAACTTTTGTTGGAAGAGTAGGAAACCAATTTCTTTAAATTCCCACTATTTTTTCCTGTTTTAATTCATTTACATTCATCTTATTGGTTCTACACTAATTTACCAACTTTTGATAATTTTTGTGTCTTATTTTCATTAATAGTTTAAGGTAAGCATTCCTCCTGTGATTCTTCATTTAATATTTTTAGAAGTTTCTTGAGATACAGGCACTATCAACTGACGCCTATAATAATTCTCAGGAAATAATCTTTTGTCATCCTAAGTATATCTCAGGGTAAAGGTACTTCAATTTTTATCATACTGCTCATTTACTTAGCTCTAATATTGCAAGGCACTTCTTGGTATGCTTCAAATAGCCTCCCGTAATCTCCTGTAACTTGCCATTCTAGGAATAGACATCTCCCTGAATCAAATCTTTGGGATTTAGGATAAGGAAATTCAAAATCCAAACAATTTCAAATACATGGGCATTTGAGTGTTCATTTTTGAAGTATCCAGGTACTCAAGTTCTCTAAGGAATCTTTAAGGTCCAACATCTGATAGGGTTTCCATAACATTTTTCATTGTTTTCATATTCATCTTCATCGGCATCCAATTTGTCAAATTTTATCTTAATTTTTAAATGTTTTTAATCCAATGTAGAGAAGCTTTTTAAGTAAGTAAAGTCTTAGGAAAAGTTTCTTTCTGCTAATCAACAACATAGTCAACAATTTGCAGGCCAAGCAAATGTTGCAGAGACAAAAATAGAAGAGGTGAGAGAAGAAAGCTTATTATGACGTTTGCTGCAAAAGGTCAATCTAAACGTCTAGAACAGGGGTGTCCAAACTTTTGGCGGCAGAGAGAGTCGCATTGCAAATTTTCTTAGGTGCTCAGGCCAGAAAGGTCCCCTTGATTTAGGCAACCCTTTACATTAACGAAACGAGAAAAACCATTGTGCTTCTTCTATAGTTTAGAAGATTATATAATGCAACATTTATTCACTTTATAACCCAAATACAAATGAAAATATTAAAATAATGTTTATTTTTTTAAACATAAGTGGGTAATTGTTTTATGTGAACTTAAATGCCTCTTCCTTTGATACCAGTACCATTTATTTTCCAATTGTATGCAAGATGGGCTTTGTGGGCCGCAGGTTGGATACGTCTGATCTAGAGTATAAAGAAATTTTTCTCTAGAAAATATTCTGTTCAATTTTGGCACTTTCGAAAACAAGGTTAAATTATCCCCAAACTTAGATTTCATAATTAAGGATAGATGTTTTTGATCTGGAGAATTAAATATACAAGAGTAACATTAGGGTTGCACGGAAGGGATTTGCTCAACACTCCTAGGGCATGCTTTTTGCTTGAAAATAACAGATATATGTCTGTGTTTTCACCACTTAGTCCATAAAGTAATACCATGACAGGTTAGGTAACAACTGTTATTTATTTTAGAATTATCCAAGGCATGATTTCCTGTATAATTTAATAGGAAAACAATTAATTTATTTTGGTTTGTCCCTAACACTTATCAAAAATAGAGATTAAACTCATTAAAATGTCATAAAAATGAGACATACTTTCATCTATATTTGGTTCAAAAGCCGGTCCGGAATGTGGAAGACCTGTGTTTGAATCCCAGGCAAGTCACTATCTTTCATTTCTAGTACAATCTGGGTCAATTTGCATTCTTTCCTGTGTTAATTTTAATTTCAATTCCATCATTTGTGTTAATTTAATTAAGTATATGCTTCAGGAAGACAATCAGTCTTTGTCAGAATCAATTATCAATCTTTACCAGGACAATTGGAAGTTATTTCACTAAAGAGTTGTTTAAATAGGAGAATCTATAAGCTGACATTATCCATGTCCATCCATTATCCATTAATTGAGAATTTAAATACAATTTATCAAACATAGATAAACGAAGCCTGTATCATTATACTGGACAATTGAATAACCCTTTCTGCACAGCTATCATGAATTCATGACGGCCACTATTAGCTCTTCATACAGATATCATTAAGTCTGTATTATCACAAGAGTGAGGAAGAACCATCATGACTCAATGACACTTGTATGGAGAGCTAGCAGTGGGCGTCATGAATTCATGCATGGATAGAATTAACCAGCCCCTTGTCCTGCCATTTTATACAGCCATTGTTAGCTAAGGATGCATTGTACATGCTATTTAAAATCTGGGTTTGTCAACTAAGTTTAGTAAAAATCTTATTTAACACTTTTCACAACTATGATGAGGGTATGCAACCTAGCAGAGGATTCCTTCCCAGCCATGTCATCTGATCTTCAGAAATTTTCCTTTCCTAAATGTATTTACTCTCAAATTCAAGTTAATTTATATGATTTTTTATTCCTGCTAAGCTCCCGTTGCTACCATCTGGTGAAGTCCTCCTAAGTTCTCCTGAACTTAACTATTTTCAATTTCAAAACATATTCAGTGTAACTTTACATATTGTGATTTCATGAATGAGTTTTATAGTAGGTCATTAACATTAGTGATTTTTTAGATTATGTTTTCTCAACATGTTTCATTTTGTTGTACTAGAATTGAAAAATAGTGACCTTTCTGGGAATTCAACTAATGTAATTATGTGAAATTTGAGAATACTCATGATTTTTATGAATACATAGTTCAGTAATGACACATTATTTAATGGCAATTTAATAAAATAATGTCATTGACCTAACTGTTGTTATAAGACACATCTTGAAGTTCTGCCCTTCAAATTCTCACATGTTTCGGGACGCCACTCATTGCTCAGTATTTGGTTTACATTTTTCACATTGACTTTTCCTCACAGAATCTTGGAAGAATTTTATCATATTGGGATAAACTTAGGTATTCCATTTTTCAAAAATTTTGTGATAAAATTTCATTTATTCGGTTGTCCCAAAGCCTCCCAATCCAAGGGAGGCTCATCTAACTTCATATTAGTAGTATGAGGGAATAAAAAATATAGGATAAAACCATAAATACTTCCATAAATTGGATATAACTTCAAATTATATTTTTACAGATATAAGACATCTCTAGATTTGTTAGTAATGATACCAAATATTAAGCTGTTGCAGCTACAGCTAAAACATTTTGACAAATTTGTCGACTGGGGACTTAATTGATTTTCACCTAGAATTTTCTGATTGCATTCCAAATTTTTTGTGCAATTTCATCCTTTCCCCAAACATCAGGAACTCCAATAAAAAAATATGAATGGTTAACTGCAAAATATTATTATACTCTTCAAAAATGTTTGTTAAACTGAGTGTTAATAAAGTTGTAGTACAAGGTAAGAATATTATCATTCACTTTGTGTAAGCAATGATGATGATTATCTTTTTTCGGGCTTTAAAGCATACAGTGTTGGTAAGTGCTATGGATCTAATAACCTGAAATACCATAAAAGAAACTGCTATAATATATATCCCCATAGTCCAGTTAAATTTATAGATCTGAAATAGCATGTGTCATATTCATCTAATTTTGGTTGTTCCTTTATTCATGGTAAATTAATTTTAATATTGTTTTCGTTTCAGAAATGGTTGAACCTTTACTGCCTGTACCAGAGGCATTAGTTTCTCAGTTTATATCTCGTCCAGTTGTATCATTAGTGACTAGTAGTGGAGGCGATAGCTATGATGAGGAAAGATTAACGGTTGGTTTTTGGCTTCCTCCGCCTGCTGTTGAAGAGGCTGACTCTGATATGGACCAGGTATTACTCTTCATTTTATATTAACAGGATTTTTTTCCTTTGTGAGTTCCCCAAAGTCATTTTTTACTAGTTTAATTTAATCTTAATCCCTCAAGAGGGAAGTTAATTTTTCTTAAGCAATTGTATTATTGTTAGAGCATCAATTCAAGTCTTTTTCAATTGTGTTTACATTTTTTATTCAAAATAAGTTGTTTTCTGATTGCATGCTTACCTCATCCTAAAAGCATTTAACAAATTATTGTGGTCATCAATCTGTGTATAATTATATGAGAATCTTATGAGATTTGAAACAATTTTTTCTCAGACCTAAAAGAATGTATTTTTCTAACTGACTGTAAATATTTTTTTTAGGTGTGTGCTATTACATGCATGTGTTTATTATATAATTTTAATCAAATTTTTGTATGTAAAGGTCACTTTTGTTGACCAAGGACCTTGCAAGCTGGGTGGTGGTCCTTATGGCTTTAGCAGGGTGTGCGAACATCATGATTCTTTATTCCTAATCAATTGCTTTTGCATACTGTGTTAAGAAAAAAATTAATTCTTGAAACGATTTCTTCTAGATTAAATTTCCCTGATCTTCCTCATATCATCAGAACAGCCTATATAAAATGGAGGATGTCAGTTACATCTTCCGAGAACATACTTTCTCTGAACTTATTTAGTAAATTTATTGTTTTTATTGATCTTCTGATGATTATAGTAGTTCTTTACAAACCATATCATCTTTTGTTGTACCTTTTTGAATTGAATTGAATTGTAACCAAATAACTTTTACTGTAGTAAGCATTTTAATTATATATTTCAACATATTCTCCTTTCTCATTTAAAAATTAATTTGTCTTTTTTGGTAAAGGTGAGCTGTGATCTAATGGAAGTAGCTCGGTGCCACCTCTCTCCTGACTTCCACCTTCCAGTTGAAGTCGATAGGATTTTGAGGCCACGAGAGATAGTAGGGGTAGAAGGATCAACAGTAGGAGTTGGTGTGGGTCTGGGCTCAGAAGTTGACGACAGTCTAGGAGGTCCTCCAGGAACTTTGCTTGTCAAAAAGAGAGGCATCGAAGATGGCAAATACACCGGAAGAGAAAAGAAGGCCAAGAGACCTTTTGGTGAGTGTAGGATTCATTTCAAATCAACTTGCTGCCAAATTTTAAGTTCTTAACCCTTTAAGTACTTGAAGGGAGAATTTTTGGATTCCACTTGAGATGTCAAATATCCATGAAAAAATCAAATTCTGAAATTTTATAATTTTGTAATTTCTACTTCTGGATATGATAGTCGTCCATCTATTTTCAGCATTTTGGCTCATGCTATACTTTTGATAAAGATTAATTTGCATGTTTTCCTTTTGGATATGCAATCACATACTTTAATTATTAGAAAAGGAATATATAATTTCATACTTAACTTATCCTTTCAAACAGGCCCCTTAATTATATACTGCCCACTTCCCCATTTCTAGTACGACACATCCAAGGGGGAGCATGGACAACTAATGATGCAAAATTGGTCATCACCTTGTCAATTGCTTGTGAAAAACTTCTCAAAGCAACTGCACTCCACCTTTTATTCATTTCAGCTGCGTTTACAAGAAAATAGGACCTTTATTTTATTTTAATCACCGTAATAGTGCTCTAACATTTTCACCCTTAAAATTTTTGCTAAACAAAATGTTTAAACAAAATCTCTTTAAAACAGAAAGAAATTTTTTTTTCTGTAGCAATGAAAGTATTTTCAGCAAGATCATTATATTTGAATGTGGCCGTGGGCTATAGTTGTCAACCGAACTTAGAGGGTTGAATGAAGTTTTATAACCAGGATCCTGAGATGAACATAAAGTCAGAAATATTTTTGCAAGGAAGACTAGATATCTGGGATGGAATTGAATGAATGCATATTTTTGTCAGTTTCCTGTCAAGGTTTTAAAATATTTATATTTGGCATGAATTTCATGGGGTTAATAAATGGAATTCTATTTTATGGTACATGCAGTATTTCTTCTCAGGTAGAATTGGTTTGACTCTTAAATTGTTTTAGTTTCATTGTTAAAGTCAAGGTGAAACATTAACCATATCTTGCTGCACATGAGAGGCATTTTCTTTAACAAAAATTTGTTGGAAAGTTGGATACATCGTTTGGGCTGAACAAAGCATCTATAATTTTTGGGTTGTCCTTAAATTCTGTTGTATTTAAATAAATGTGTCACAAAGTGCTTATTGGGCTAATATTTGGACCTCAGAACTAACAGGCAAACTGGGGATGAAAAGAAGTCCATAATGTTGTTTATAAATGATATGAATGATAAATTATAAAGAAATTTTTTAATTGAAGAAAGCTATGTATTTATCAATTGATATTACATAATACAACAGATATAACGACATGTCAGTAATTTCCAAATTTATCATTGAGCCAGTCTGCCTGAGTAAGGTATCATCACTTTGAAGGGTTTATTTATGAATTAATTTCCTAGTTATGATTCCTGAGCATTTTCAGAATATTTCCAAATATTCTATTTCGTAATCATTGTGCATCTCATGTATCTATACTTCTAAACTACAGCTAATGTAGTCACTGTATAACATATTTCTGGAACTTAATTCCATCTTTACAGTCTATATCATTCCATTCTTCACTATTTGTCTTATGCAGTGACGCCAATGAGAGGCAGGGGAACCTTCAGTCGTCCAATGATTCCACAATCAGGCTCAAGAGGAGATCCATTCCGCTCAAGACCTCCCAACACATCAAGGCCTCCATCGCTGCACGTTGATGATTTTGTCGCATTGGAGATTACTGGACAGCAGCCAACTGGTCCCACAGGATACAACAAGCTGTCCATGAGAGCTGCCAAGGTTTGCGCTATACTCCAGTTCTATTGATGGAGATTTTGGCATTGGGCTTGTCTGGAAACTGTGATTTTGTATCCATACTTTTTCTTAATTATTGATTTTTCCTTTCTTTAGGAGTTAATGGTCACAAGGAATAGGGGAAGAGGTCGTGCATTTAGTTCAGAGCGAGGCAGGTTCTTCTCGTCTTCTGGAGCACAATATAACAGGAGAGAAGTTGGTGAGTAGAATTGGGTTGTAATATTACTGCTTTTTTTTCAAGAAGTATTTTAGCAACATATTTGGGGAGTGTTTGAAAATGCATTGCATTTCTAAATTAATATTTTTTGGCAAATTATTTTTTGCCATTTTCATGTTGGTTTGTAAATTATAAAATTTTTATAATTTCCAGAAAAACTACCATTCTTTTACATATTAAATTAAAGAAACAAAATATTTTTGGTTCCTATTGGAATATTTGCATTATCATTTTTATTGGTGCATGCTCTTCCTCTGAAGCTATTCTTAGACAAACCCTGTAAAAAAACCCAAGAGTTGCTGCTACATTTGAATGTTGGTCAAATCCCAAAATGTGATGTAGAATTTCATTAATTACACATTTCATGTGTAATTTAACAAAGGTTTTCAATTCCCTGAAAATTTTTGTAAGCTTATTCTAGTGGTTTTATTTTAATAATAACATCTGTACTCTTATGCATTAATTTTCTTTAAATCAAAATCTTATGGTGCTTTTGTAATTTTGTTAGCATATTGAAATTTATCAAAATTATTGTATATTAACATAATTTTAAAGTGTATTTATTTTTATTTAAATTATTTCAAATTTATGGACTCAAAAACTTAAATCAGCACTCTTCAAAAGAATTGTTTAATGCCCCATCACCAGAATTGAAAGTATAAAACATAGCAGCCAAAAAATGCAGTAAAGTTTTGGGATTGTATTTCACATCTCCATTAAGCATGAGATGCTCAAGGAGAAGAACGTAATCCTATATACTGACACCGTGAGCATCTAAGGATTATTACCTTACAAGCTGCCTTTTGGCGTGTGATAATTACAATAGCAGTTGATACATGCATTACTGTGGAAAATCTACTGTATTTACTCTAAAATAGCCCACCATCGAATGTAATGCTCACCCCCAAATTCAAGCATTGGAAATTTTTAAAATAATTTTCCTGCGAATATAAAGTTTGCCTTAAGACATGCGGCCATGCCATTTGCAGCACCTTATACGTATTAACTATACACATACATGGTGCTATATATGTATATTTATACATGCATTGAGTGTAAATGAAATGCTGATATTCATCTATGTCATCCTAAAGTCCTGTGCAAGTGTGTACATTAATAAATTCAAAATCGGTCATTTAAATATTTGTTAGGCTAGCCATTTCCATTTCATTTAAAAACTATCAGCTGAAAGTTTAGTCTATAGTCTTCGGGGGCTCTTACAATCAAAATATTGATAGCGCATTGGTGGTACATTTAACGAGTTGCATTATAAGAGCCTTGGCCGAAAAAAGACCGAAAAAGGCAAACGTTATTTTCGAGTAAAAACTGTATATCCTCCTATAAGTCAAACCCTGATTATTTTAACCTACATTGTTTTTTTAATGCCTCTCATTTGCGGAAAATTCAGAAGCACTACTTCGACTATGCTGACCATATTATTTTTTATCAAAAAGGTGGAGTAAACAATTCCAGAGGTGGTGGTTCCATTCAGAGGGCCAATGCAGGGGTGGGAGGTCAAGCTGTAACTCGTGGTGTGGTTGGCAACAACGCTGGGAATATGGCTGCAGCTCTAACGGCGTGGCCTTCAGCCAACTTGGTCGGAGTGGGTGGTGGTGTTGGAGACGTGGTCGTTGGCTCTACCGGAGTCGCATCCCCACAGTCTCCAAGAACGTTCAGGGGGCTTGCTAGGCCATCGGAGGAGAAATTTGGAGTGGGGAGGGGAGGGTGGGGTAACAATGGGAGGGGTGGGAAGGAGAGGGAGGGGAGGGTGTTTGGGGGAGGGGGAAGGAGGGAGAATGGCTCGAGGCATGCCCGCTCGTTCACTAGGTGAGGCTGAACTGCGGGATTGCAGTTATCTCAATGCTGAGACTCCCTGCAGGTGTGTTTCAGCATCATAAGGCATTTGCATTCTTCTGAAGAAAAGAAATAACTATTAAAATTGTGAATGGGAATGTTTGCGGTGGGTACATTCGCACGACGTTTTATGTTTTAGCCCCATTAGCAATTACAACCCCAAGATGGGGTCTCTGTAATTTGTAAAAATGAAATTTTATTAGTCAAAATGATCAACAAATGCTCCTGTTTTGAGTCGGTGGACCTTATTTTTTAACTTTTTGCCAAATCAACTGTGAATTATGTGAATATTTGAGAAAAGGTGTTATTTGTGCTCTACATTTATTATTTTAGAGCATTTGTAAAGTGACAGTTTTACGCAGAAGCAGGACATCTGGTTTGATTTAATTTAATACAGTTAGGCATATTGGGATGAATAAGAGATATATATCTATATAAAAAGATAAATATATTTAAAGAGTGAATGCAAAAGACCCCTCTGGGAGAATGTATGTGCAATTGACTCTGATCTTTAAAAGGAAATATATATATACACACAAATATATATGCTTCGGAAGAACTGGTTCTGTTCATTGGCAGTTTATTTTATGCATTTGTTGTAAAAGGATTGAGTGGACCTGAAAGTTAATATTCTACTATTCCAAGTTCCAAGGCTCTAAAAAAGAATATATTTGTGAGGCTCGTAAGTGACAATGTCCTTGTGGAAAGAATATCAGTTGCATTCATATAGTGCCATCAGTAGTAATCTCCTGTTTTTATTTCTTGATGTACAAAATTTGTGTATGCTGGAAATTTTATATTTTGTTGAGCTTCGAGCATCGATCAAATCTCTCATAGATTTCTTTGTAAGTTTGATGTTGTAAAAATGTCAAGTAATGTAATGATCCAATTACAAATGACACTACACTTGATGCCCTCAGTATTTTTGCCTATCAACTTTTCCAATCATTTTCATTGTTACTTTAATCGACAAGCGAGCATTTTCCAAAAAAAATGAAATGTGGTTTGATATTTTGAAGTGTGTTCTGAGACGAAAGTTGTTTTTAATACTTGAACAACACCAAAAGGTGTAAGTGAAATGTGGAAAGACTTTGGTAAAGCTTCTCCTAGCATTTTCATTTTTTGTAATTACCAAAACCAACAACATATTTGAGGTACATTAAATGGAAATAAAATATTCATTGAAACGTGCTTTTTATTCATTACTTGCTGCCCATGCTTTTTTGTAAGTTAGCAGCATCTCCTGACACAATAGGTTTGCATTAGTTATTAATTATATGCTAGTAAAATAGCAAGTGTTATTAACTGAAGTTAAATAGCTGCTAATTTTTATAGTCTATGGATATATATTTTCTATAGTAGGTAGTCTAAGCATAAAAATATATGAATTTTAAATTTCTCTTCACTCAGTAATTAGTGGTTAAGAATATAAAGGATGTTTGAATAAGATCTACTAAATCATCAACAATAAAAATTAAAAGTATATTATTCTGGTAATAACAAGAAATAAATTGAGAGTTAAATATCTTATTACAGTCGTTTGTTAAACTTGAAATAATTTTCTTAAATGTTCTTATTTTTTTAGGGAATGAGTAATTTTACCAAATATTGCTACTTTAATTATTGCAAATTCGAATTAAAAATAACGCTTAAAATAAAGAATGAATTTCTTATACTACAACTCTTACCAGGATTATATGAAATTTCTTTCATGAAATATTTTGCAAATGATAGGAATGAATAATTATTGCTAATTATATGTGAATAGAGCCAAATAAGGATATCACAACCTTGTGATGCTCTACTACACCAATGAATTTATAAATCAGAACTTGGTTAACGTAACTTTGATTGCTAATTAATCAAATGAAATCTAGAAATTACTACCAAGTACTACATAATAATGTTATTTAATACAAACTGTATTCTAAAGAAAGAAATTGAGGTCAAATTTCCGGTCCTGCTAAGTCAAGAACTTATCAGCTGGTGCAATTTTACATAAACAGATCAATCAACTAATATGAGTATAATCGATAGAATGATCATTAACATGTAAATTTTAACCTATCCTTTTTAATTTTGATTCTACTTTACTAATGGACTACTGTAACGATGTAAGTTACTGAATTTGATAGGTTATTTGAAAATTTATCAAACTATTTTTCATAGTTATCAATTTTAATATTAATATCATGAATACCTCACTAATAAAACGCAGTACTGTATTTTATGAACATAAGTTGATAGAATAATATTCCTGAGAATCTTTTGTTGAAAGAAGCAAGCAATCCTTTCTGAAAACATAATATAATGTATTTGTGGAGTATATTGGTTATACTCAACCTTAATGTGGTTGAATCAGATGATCAATATTATATTTAGTCATACGGTTGAATGATGTTTGAAGAAACATTGACTATTACACCAGAAGTGCCCCAGACTATACTAATGAAAGATCCCTGTTGCTCCTAAATTGTCTCATTTCTTCTATTCCTTATTTTATTGATGGAACAGTTATTCTGAGCAAGCCTAATTTCATACCAAACTCTCCTCAGTTAGTTCTCAGGGTGTAGTAAAATAAAATTAAAAAGCAGCAAGACAGTAATGATTTCTGTGTGTCTTATAGAGTCAGTTTTTGCCTCAGTAGGATCAGTTTTTGCCTCAACATAGTAAATTCTATTGATTATCTTGAAGAGCTATTGGACTTCTTCCAGTTCATGGAGAAACTCAACAGAAAGTATTTGCTCTTCCAAGCAAGCATAACAAATTTCATTGATAATCACGTAAAATATATTTGACAGGCTAGACCAGGCATGTTTAAAGAAAATGCCACGGTGGCAGCCGCCTGGCACCGCTCTCATAGCCGTGGCAAACTCGGTTGTGCGGTAGTGTGGAGGGGGAATCTGAGTCGCGGCGCCGCTGCGGAAGACGGTGTTGCGGTAGCGGTAGGTGCAGCGGACGGTTCGGAGTCAGAAATGGTCAAACGTAGCACGGTCAAATGGGGCTTTGCTATTATTATTGAAACCTATAACTCGGACAACTACAAAATTTACTTAATATTTGTTTTCATGCGTATGCTTTTTACAAGAGTAGTATGACAATATTTACAAAGCTCCCAGGAAGGGTTACTTCCACCTCCTTCCGAGGCCGAAACCCTTTTTGCCATGGTGCTATTCGACTATAGTCGGTTCACCATCATGAAGGCAAAAATTCTCCCCATTTAAAATGCATAGGCCCATATATTTTAAACGGGAGAAATTTGTGCGACGTTGCTAAATTTGCGAAAAATTATGGAGTTGGTCTAAATTGTTTCAATATTTTTCAGTGTTTAGTATCAGTGATACCACACATAACACCGTGATTATTTTTTGTTTATTTGCAACATATTGGCAAAAACAACAAAAATGTTACACCTCAAAGAAATACGGCGTTTTGTTCCGTTTCTTTTGGAACGGGTGCCATTGATTCTCTAATTCGAGAAACATGGGATTTTTTTACATCAATATCAGCTTCAAACCTTTCTCTTTTCTTTAGTGTTAATACTTAGGCAGGTGAATAAATTTTAGGGAAAATTTCAACAGAAATTAATAAAAAAAGGCGAGAATTTCTCGCAAAATGCATTGAAAAAAGTAGTCGCCTGCCACTTTTCGTCCAATTCGCCCACGGAAAAACATCCAGCGAGAAAGTTTCTTAGAAAATAGTGAATTTAATTTCTGTGCAAGTCCGAACCCTTTAAGTTCATAAACAACTTAAGAAATACAATTTTTCTTACGGCGTACCGCATTACGCGACGCCGGCCGCGATCGTTCGTGCGCCTATTCCGGTGTATTCAGTGTTCCCCCTGTTTCGATCACTTTTTAACATATCTAACAGTTAGTAATCAGTAATTTATATTATGATTTTATTAATTTTTTACATTATAGAATCCTATCAAAGTTGTTCTTGATGTTTTTTCTCCATGTTTTCTCTGTCAGACCCTTTGTCTTTGAAAACTAACCCACACATGGGCGTTTGCGGTGTATTCCCCATGTTTAAAGGATTTATTTTACGATCTGCTGCTTCCTTCTTAGGGATTATCGGTTACCGTTAGGATTAGATTAGAATTAGATTAGATATCGTTGTATTTTCATGTTGTCTAAAGATTTCAAATTTTCGCTAACTACGAGAGTTTCAGTCTTACTTTGCCTGTGGAGATGGAAACTTGTAATCTTGTGCTCTTTCTGCAGCTCTTTACCTTCCTTTAATAGTGTATTTAAGGAGTTTCCTGCCGCATTTCCTGTTTGAGTTAAGGAAATATTACTGGTAAGTAGTTTTATTACTTCATTGACCCTTTTTCATTTGAAATTTATAGTATATTGATGAAATATAAAATATTTCCTCTATACATGTTGTTAAATGTACTCAGTGCTGTTTGATACAGTCTACGGTATTTGTTTCTTAATGTAACATTGTGGGATGGATATCGTTATGGAATCTCTACCGCATTTTCAGAGATGGAGAGCAGAAATTTTTATTTTTCTATAGAAATTACCTGGTGAGTTATGGCAATGCTGCATTGCCAGGAGGGTTGGGTTGGGATGGGATGGGTTGGGTTGGTTTGTGATGGGTTGGTTTATAAAATGGATATGAATAATAAACTATTAAAGGGATATGAATGTCTTCCGCATTCAAATACATGGAATCCTCGCCTCTGGATCTCCTGGCAATGCAGCGTTGCCATAACTCACCGGGTAATTTCTATAGAAAACATGAAAAACCTTGATTTTCATCGTAGAGCGTAGATCAAAAGACGCATATACTTGACTTAAGACGAGGGACACGCCGAAAATATCAAATTGTTGTATATTGCAATTCTTTATAACTTTTCAAATCGTACTGCACGCCTTTTTTTGCCTCTCCTCTGATAAATCCTGCTGGCTGCTGTTAAGTCGAGGTCCGTTATCAGCTCCGAGCTCGAGTCGTGGGAAAAAAACCGTGATAAAGCTGCAAAAACGGCGCCTAGGGATGGACCTTTAAAAAACCTCACTTAACTACCATAAACCGAAAAGTGTGTACTATTGGTGTTAATTATTCTTCTTTTACTTGCCTCAGTACAAAAAAGGTCACGAAAATTTAGAATATGAATTAAATCAAGTGCATTCTATCTTAAACCACTTGACATGAGGACTGTCAAACGTCGAGTTAAATGAAGAATAATTGAATGGCAGAAGCTAATATTTAAGAAAGTTAATACAACTTCTCACAATATCATCTGCGCATCTATTGCAGAAGAGTTAAAAAAGAAAGTTTTCGATACGAAAATTTTCTTTGTACTGCATCTATCTTATATCCTGTTGAAAAATATTAGACTTAAAATAGAGTTAAACGGGGATAAAATATGCGATCGTAGGACTGAACCTGGATTTTCGGCACAGCAGTCGGATGGTGAACCGCTAAGCTAAGTTCCCGCAACCAACAATTCACAAAAGATTAATTTATTGCTGTAGCTAATAATCAAATAAACACGCCAGTAGTAGTGTTAAAAATACTTCGACAGCTTTAGTCATTTCGTACTCCCACCTGTAATCAAACCCGGAACCGCTTTCGTTGCAGCCAAAGGAGTTGCCCACATGGCTACCCAGAAGCGCCAATAAGCCAGTGGATAGTTTATAATCTGGTTAACCGACATGAAGACATATGTTTCATTATAAGAGTTAAGTTTCACCCTTACATTGCTCATTGAATTATTCATTACCAATAGTAGAGATAAGGTATGCGTATATTAACCTAGAACGATCAGAGTTAGAAAAGCCTGACGTGAACTCGACAGGCCGCGGCCGTGGTGGCGGATTGGTTAGCGTGCTAACGCGTTAACGCTGCAACGTCTCGGTCCCGGACTCGAATCCCGGCTAATCGGATCTTTTCGGTTAGGGAATTGTTGTCTAAGTTGTGTGTGTGTGTGTGTGTGTGTGTGTCTGTGCGTGTTATTAATAAAAAAATGCACAAAAAGGAATAAAATTTTATAAAAGGGATTAATTGGAGGAAAGCCTTCAGAGACTAAAATTCGCCCTTAAAAAGACGACATTATTATTAGAGCAAATTCTTTCAGTTTTCCGCGCGGTCTTGCTGAGTGAATAAACCTTCACCTATGAACTCCTGATAAGAGAAGCAACATTTTTACGATCATTTCGTGGCAAGATAAATGCTTCCTTATCCTAGCAACTGGAAAAAAACAGCGAAAGATGATTCAACTCCATATCTTTATTTCAAAATGTTTCGTGTGTGTGCACTCATCTCCGCTCTCATAATTTTAGCCACAAGTGTATTCGCGGTTTTTGCGACAGAATCGGTACCAAGAGTCGTGGGAGAAAACAGTGTTTCAGTATACGGCTCGAAGGAAGCAAGCAAATGGGTGACGACCATTTTGTCTCATTTCGGAACCGATGGTTCTGCAGAAAGCCCCAACCTTGATGTGGCCCAGAAGGTCATCAGATGTGATGAGAAGGAGGTCCTCCAAGTTAAGGTGGTATTGAGAGGTACGATGTAATAATATATATATATATATATAGAGTAATACACCAGTGAAGATATATATTTGAAAAAAGTGTATATCAGGGTACGATCTAGGAAAATTGTCAACTGTTTTGTGCTAATACATACGTGAGTATTCCTTTTGGTAGATTCATCTGATTCAAAAATCCCTATTCAACGCCATCCCCTTCACTTCCCGGTGGTTTACGCCACTCTTTAAGTAATTCAAAACGTTCTATCTTTGTCTTCCCCTATGTTTTTTCACTTGGATTCTACCATCAATTACTTTCTTCAGTAGCCCCTCTCCTCTCAATATTTGACCCACCCATTTCCTCTGCCTATTCTTAATTACTTCAATTAAAGCCCTCTCTTCCCCAACCATCTCCAGCACCTCTATTTTTGTTTTCCTATCAACCCATCTTACTTTCTCCATTCTACACCAAACTCATGTCTCAAAGGCCTTCAAATGTTCAACTTCCTCATTTTTAAGGTCCACATTTCACACCCGTACAGTAAAACACTCCATTCCGAGAATTTTCCCAATCTTTTTCCGATTCCTATATCAAGACCTTCGGTCATCAATTCACTTTGCTTCATAAAGGCTTTCTTGGTCAGAGCTATCCTTTACAAACCTCAACTTTGCATCTTCTATTCAAAGAAAGAGTACTTCCCAAGTAAGAAAATTTATCCACCTGCTCTAGTTTGTCTCCATCCACCCTTATCATTAACTTAGCTTTCTTTTCTTTAGTGAACTTCTTTTTAAAATTTTAATTGTGTTAATTTTCGTCCCAAACTTCCTTAAGGTAGCTAAGTAATTGCTTCAAGGCTAATAATTCACATGAAGAAGAAAATCTAGAAAGTAAGTCATTTTTATATTTGATTACTTTGTTTGAATGATTATGTTGAACTGTTTTGGTTATTATTTACAAATTTTCTTGGGTGTTTAGGAAATTCCTCTGCTAATCTCTAAGAGAAATCTTGCTGCAAATATCTATGTTTCTTTCCTGAAAAATCATCCCTGATATGTATGCATATATGGTAAATCTCACCAGATAGAAAAATTTTGGCTCTTTCCATTGATTTATTCTGTATTATCTCCCCAAATAGAGATACATTTTGTGAAGATGAAAGATAAATGTTTCTGTGACTGTAATTGATATACGCGAATTCTAATCCGTTATAACTTTATTTTCTCCTCTTTTGTTCTATGTATCTAATGTGTGTGATTTTGCTGGCATCAGAAAAAACAGAAGTGGATGACTCTATTAGCTCAGGTAATTGAATTAGAGGAATGTAACTAATTGAAAAACTGTTGTTATTGTTTTATTAATCTATTAATAAAGAATCAGCAAGATTATTTTCAGTTCCACCAATGTTTCAGGGACTAGAAAGGATAGACCCTTCTTAAGTTTACACTAGTAAAAAGCAAGTTAATTAAATTTTTGAAAGCTAATTCATTTTCTCTTACTAATTTATTATATTCTCCAATTCTTTCCTTACTAAACCATGAGGAGAACGCAACATGAGGAGAAAGCAACATGAGTACTATGCTATTTACAAAAAATATTTTTAACCAAAATTTTTCGGTACTCCTCCAGCATGTTGTCAATTGGCCAGTTTGCAATTTATGAACACAGTTATGATTTGGGTTGTATAAACTATTGATATGGTTTTTATACTTTTGAAATAGTCTAAAGAGTTACAGATCATTTGTTTTTGAAGTAAAGTAAAAGCATTACCTTAACCACTAAAGTGTCACAGAAGGTAAATCACAGGTTGGAACGAACTCTGTAAAAAAATTGAATATTGGAAGAGTACCTATTTTCATTGAAATATAATTCTAAACTTGATGCATTCTTGTACTTTTCTGCTTATTTTTCATGTTTACCAAATAAATGATGTAATGATATTAGAAGGAAGAAGAAAGAGCTATCTTACTACTCGAGGTTAGTTAAGTTCCATACATTTTTATCTGATTTGCATCATAGTTTTAAAGAAATACCATTGAAGACTTTTGGTTATGGATGATGATTTCAGAAAAATGTAATCATTCATTTCTAAGAGAAGACTTACTTGAAATTGGAAGGTATAATTTAAGTTCACTTACAAATCAAAATTCCTCTTATTTTTATGACTTTTATCTTTTTACATGGTGTTTCATTATGCATGTTTGAGTTTCAGTTTCTACTCCACGTAAAGATGTTATCCATTTTCATGAGACAGGAGGGCATAATGTTCTCGTATTTGATGACGGTTTTACTGCCTACCGCAAAAAGTGAGCTCTTGTAATACTTATTTGAAGTTAATGCATAGTTAAAATATACTATAATATCTATTGTCTTGGAAATAAAATCCATTCCTTGTTTATGCATTATGATTCCTGATCTTTGTCATGGACAGTATTATTATCCTTGATGCACAAATATATTTATATACAACAGCATTTGTAAAACAAAAATCTTAATTCAGACTGAATAATTAAAATTTTTGGTTAGGGATTCCATAATGTTGCAAAATTGAAATGTGCAAAGTCACCTCAACCCTTTCCTTGTATGTATTTCCTTAAGGGGGATTTCTCCTTACACCTCTTTGTGTTGCCGTGCCTCAATGAGGCCATGGCTGTAGACAATGCCGCATGTAGGACAAAACTACACTTGCCCTTGCACGCAAAGTCCCTAAAACGGCATGTTAAAATGTTCTGCCCAGGTAGCTTAAATGGTTAAAGCAGCCTCCTAGTTAGAGGAAGATCTTGGGTTCGATTCCCGGTCCCGTCAGACACTTTTCAAGTCCATTTTTCCTTGGGAATTTCCCTGGGTGCACACCCTTATGTACAGTGGGGGAAACAATTATCGCAACACCAGTTGGCGTCAGAGCGCGGATTACGTGGAAACTAACTGAAATCACTCTAACTCCGACAATTCGGCAACTCTGTATAGAGGCAGTAAAACCGGGAATATTCAAAGTCCATACGAATGGAAAATAGACTTTTAGTTTCGTTTTTATATGCAGACATTTAAGACTCACCTTCGCGAGATTTCCAAGTAGTGCCTTTGCCTCATTGTCTTCATTTTTTGCCATTTATTATTCAAAGTTAGTCGTGATAAAAATAGTTGTGTAGAATGACAATATAATACACTGGGAGATAGTTACAAACAAGATTGTTTGATAGCGGAATATCAGACGTTAAAATGAACATTTTGAGGTATTATTTCGCGAATTAAAGGTCTAAATACTAGAATTGTGATGGAATTGAATTCTTGCAAAGAGAATTCAACACTTAAAAATTCGAATTCAGAAACCACTGAGATGCGTCCTATTCTTACCTTTCTATTTTCTCTCGAGCAGTGTAGTTTTCCACTGCTTAAGGTATTAAAAATATCCCTTCGATGAATCCAATCTAATCCGTGTGTTGAAGGAGTTCAACTTTTCCAAGAGCATTTTAGCAATTAGAGCTTTTTAGCAATTAATGTTTTGACAGGAATTGTCATCACTATTATTAACTTTTAAATAGTGGAATCGGTAATCAACAATTTTCAGCTCTATCAGGCTAAAGTAATAGGGAGTAATATTTGTGTAATAACAAATGGTGTTTCTCATGAGACAACAATGCACTTTAACCATACTGACTGAAAAATATAATAAATTGGAACGGTACCACATATCTATTGATGTTACAGTCATTCATCACACCACTAATACGATTTTCCTCTTCAGTGAGTGTATTACTCTACAACAGTTAATGTCCATTTAATTTATCCAGAGCTGTAATAATATTTGATTAATGAGCTAGAATGCAATCGTAAATATACCAACAATTGATATCTTGAATTCAAATAAAAAATGATGATTCGAAAGTCCAGTAATCAATCATTAGATATTCCGTACTCGCCTCCTAGTGTAATCATAATCACACATTTTGACGAATTACAGGTGCCCCACAGATTTTTCACTGTAGAACGGGCCACACTGAAGAAATTATGTGTTACAGCATGATCTAAACTTGTTATAAGTTTCCAAGAGGCCGGTATTCACTTCTCTACTTTCTCCGTAGCGATGAATAAAATTTTCCGCTTCCAATTTGATCATCTTGATTTCCGTATGTTAAAATACTTCTCAAGGCTACTTAGATCCATATATTATACGCCATACTCAGCTATTATTCGCTGATTTTACTAAAATTTGTGTGCACTTTACGGACTCTTCCGAAACACTCTCAACCCCTCTCCCTCCATGAAGACCGTAGTTTAAATGTCGTTTACTACGTTGTTTTGCGGTTTAGATGCGAATAGATTAGAGAATAGAGCGAATATACGCAGACAAAGGTATTCTTTAATTCAGCAGTAGAAATAGTTACTAACACCCACTTAAATAGGCAAAAGGGTGGGCATGAGCTTAGCCCAAAAACATAGAAAAATTGCAATGGTGAAAAAGAAAAATTCACTTAAAAAAAAGATAAAGGTTATTCGAAAAAGGAAACCATGTTTTAATGTGTGAACTGAGAGATCTAAAAATAATAATAGTAAATTGCAAGAGTTTACGTAATAAACAGGTGGAATTCTTTAACATTACGATGAGAACTTGCGCGGATATCATACTAGAAAGAAAAAAAAAGTGTGTTTTACTTGTCACCTGATGATGTAGCGACGCTACGAAACCTAGGTCGTGTTTTTTTTCAGATAATAAATTAGTGGTCTAGTAAAAGTTGTTACCATGAATTTTTTACAAATTAAGAAATACCACAATGTGAACCCTGAGATGGTTTCGTTTATACTAGAAAGAATTGGGTAAGGGAGGATATTACTCAAAGCGAGATATTTCCCCCGATTATAAGATATACCGAAAATATGACTTTGTAGATCTAGCGGTAGAGGTTTTATAGCCGTATGGAATCATTTAATAAGTAAGCGCGATGAATTCGTAGAAAATAGCAGGAGCGAAATCATTTGGTGCTCGATTCGAAGTCAAAACGGAAGTAAGATTAATATTTGTTCTTTGTGTCGTCCTCCCGATGAAAAAATAAGTTGTATTGTTGATTTATCCGAGGCCTTACAGAAAAATGGCGAGAAAATAAAAGATCCAATCTTCGCCGTAGGAAGAGATTTTTACCTAACCAATATTCATTGGGATAATCTAAAATTCTCCAGCACTAGCAGTGGGAAAAAAATTCACGAAATACATCTTACTTTTTCGTTGCATGCTTTGGATCAGGTAAATATGACGAAAACTCGAACGAATCGTGCGAGGCAAGGTATCAATTTAGATTTACTAGCCACTTCCCAACCACAAATAATAACTAGCCTCGCTGTAGTTGACGGTACAGTCAGACCATGATGTCATAATGGCAGGAATGAAAGTAGTAGCGGTTAGATCTCTGAAGCCGGTGAGGCAAGCGTATGTAATTCGCAAAGCAATTATTTCTGAGTTTAAGGTTTTATTTGAACGAAGGCTTGGGTAATTTTTTACGCTTTTCGGGTGAATATACAGTAAATGGTAGTTGGGTAGAGTTTCTACGGATAATCAAAGTAGATTTAGTTAAATTTGTTGTCTAAACAGTAGGTGAGACGAGGAAGAAGTTTGAATCGTTGCATAGGAGTCATTCACTCGCGATTGAGAAAACTTAAACCTTGTGGTGAGATCCATGAGCTTGGTGATCAAAACTATAGAGAAGTGCAAAAGATATTTGAGGAAGGATCACGAAAAGAATACCAGGAACATAGAGCTTGAACCCTGATAAAATCACTAGTTGGCGATTAGAAGGAATTTTGGTCATAAGTGCGTGAGACTCGTGGTGGTCAGTTTTCTATGCCTAGCTTTATAAGCGAAGAGGGAATTGCCTTAAATAAATCGGCAGAAATAGCTAACTTACTTAACCCGTACTTTCAGAAATATTTCTCATTAGATGATGGTCGAGTTAACGATTTTACCTCGCGCATTGATTCGGAGACGATTTCCATAGAGATATAAGTTGACGCGAGTGGAAATTCACTGCAACAGATTGATAGGAAATTCTATCAGAAATCAATTAATGAGGGTACTGTCCCATTGTCGTGGAAGATATTAAACGTAACTCCGGGGCCTAAGAATGATCAGATTTTTATGGGTAATTTTCGTTAACTTCAAATTTCTACAAAATAATGGACAATATTATAGCAAGCTCTATTATTCAGTTTATTACCGTAAAGATAGGAATCATTCGGATCCAACACGGATTCCATAAAGGTAAAACTTCTAAGACGCACCTAGAGTTTTTTGTGAATGATGTATATAAAGCGTAAGGATGTTAGATATCATCCAAAAACGTTATTTCCACGCAGCAACAAATTTCGCTACAACACTTACTGTTAGTGCGCCACACAAAATATCTGAGTGTCACGTTTAGCTGTAGTTTATCTTTGAAAGAACATATTAGAGATGCGATAGGAAAAGTGAATAGAATGCAAAGATTAACTAGTAGATCGTTGAGGGGATGCTCATCGTGTTTCAAAGAAAAAAACTCATATTCCTCTTATTCAAACTAGCCAAACGAGAAAATACTGTTTCGCGATTACACTGATTATTACTTTTGTATTAAAGTTCGTGTACGGCATTTGTTTGATTGGTTGTATACGATACGATTTGTACAGAATTGCCATGATAAAACGGTGAGTGTTACTCAGATGATGCAGTACGCGGGATGGTAATCATTAAGAGATAGAAGACTAATTCAAAGGATAAATTTACAAAGTAAGTTCAGAGAAATTTGGTTCTCAAATGATGCAATCGATATAATGCGACCTCCCTGTTGACGTGGGCCGCTCTGATACTGCGAGGAAGATTAGAGAAATAAATGCTAGAAGGAATCGTATCAAGAATTCATTTCTTCCGCGCATGACACTTGAAAGAAATTGATTAGGAAAATAGAGTTAAGGTGCCTGTACCTCCTGCCACACGCCGAAAGGCGGATTGAAGGGTTCTTACATAGACATATTTTTATGGTGTTTTTGTGCTGTCGATATTTTAACTCAATAATCAGAATATATCGTATTTATAAAACAACTTATAATTTAAGAGGAAAAATTCATCCGTCTCCGCTACGATTGGTCTTCAGTTTCCTTCAAAGTAACTGGGTTGTCCAAATTGTAGTGCTACCTCCAAAATACTTACGTTTCAATATCATCTCCTAAATCACTACTACTAATTTATTTCTTCTCACATTCACTAACAGTTAAAGGAAAGTTTAATTAACCTTCCTTTGATTTTAAAAAACTCTCAAATGCACTCGAAATTAATATTTACAATAAAAAAACCATACACCTAGTAAAATAATGACAGTAAAAGAGAAAATGGCCCTATCAAAACTGGAAATCCAAATATCATTGAGGATTATTATTCATCATTATTATTCAATTATTAATTTTACAAACTAAAATCTCAAAAAGGTTTTAATTTTGCCACATAACTGTGAACATATGCTAGTTTTCTATGCATTTTAGTTTTTTCAAAGAATTTAACATATCTTCTATCATGTAGCGTGCATGAATATACCGGCCCTGAAATGTAGAAATGTTTTCGCTCTTTCTTCTGTCTAAAACCCTCTCCTACATAGACAAATCCTGGCTGCGCCCCTGCGACAAAGCAATCATTAATTATCATCTATATATTCATGTCCACATTCGATAGAATCCTTAGATTCTTACACATAGATGATTATGAAAGAATGTCAGCTCCACCATAGACCTTCATCCCCGTAATGTTGCTCAATTTTCATGTTTTTAAGAGAAGGAGACTATTTAATATAATTTAGAGCAAGTGGAAAATATTTATGTGTATTCGTATTTCTCTCAGACTCGGTAACAGTGTACACATATGCACTATGATTAATAATCTAGAATTATATTGGGATCAAGAAAAATATAGGATGATTAGTAATATATCCATTCTCCTTCATTCTCCTCTATATGATTCAGCCTCATAGACATAGAGTTATCCACTTCTTCATTGTAATTCGCTCCAGGTGAGAAGATCTAATAACCGACGGAAGCTCTTCGAAAGCTTTATCGGTTCAGAACCAAAAGACGAAGTAAATCGCGAACTCTGAGAAGCATCGACAAAACGTTACAGGGAGGTAATCACAAAACATTATATCTTTTGGTCACTTTTTTCCCCAGATAATAAGAGAGGCTGATAGAGTAGATTACGTGATGATGGTTTATTACAACCCCTACGGTACCCATCTGGCAGCTTGCTAGGTATATATATAAATCTAAATCTGTATAATTGGTTTCGAACTACCGCTGAAAATTGGAAAGTGTGAACCCGCAAATTGTCCTGGTTTTTGACGAACAATGAATAATAATATGCATAAGAATGTAAATAGTTCTCAAGGCTTTTTTTTTAAGCGTAAAAATGAGAACGATTCGTTTGCGCGGTGCGCTGGTTGTCCGTCTATCGACGTGAAGACATAAATGAAGAAATAGTGGCCAATAAGCCTAAGTAAGCCCGAGCTCCTTGCCTTAAGACCGGTTTGTTGTTGCGAGTGACGCATATGCTTTCGAAAATCCTCTGCACTGAAAGCGAAAGGTTCATCGTGCTTCCAGAAATCAGGAGGCCCTGTCAAATACCTCTAACTGTGGAAAATGAGTCAAAGGACATTGTCTTTCAGCGAACGACCTCGAATCCTTGGTAGAAGAGGAATTTTCACTGACACACGAAACATTTTCTTGACCGACCATTGGTGATGAATCGGTTCCGTATCTTTCATGTCCAATGGTTATTTTTCCATAATGAATTGCTTCTCTCTGGTAAATATATATATTCATCACAGGGGCGTATAAATAAATGTGGAAATCATATCTTACATTCGTTCATTTCCCGAACAAGAGAAGTTTAAGATAAAAAACTCATTTAACTTAAGCGGAATTCGAGCTCGTGCCCTTCCTATGCCAATAATATGTGTCAGACAGCTGCAAAATCACCTCTTAATTAGCAACTAGTTATATTTATGACACTTCCAAACAATCTGAGAAGTCCATTTTAGCAGCTTATTAATAATTTTATTATGGCAGCATAATCCTGGATAATTAACTTAATAAAGCCAGACGTTCATAAAATACGTATCAGTACTAAAAACCTGGGTTGTTTATTAGGAAGTCTTTGTTTACTAAAATACGCTAATCTAATAATATTATTTGGGAATATTTTTACGAGTGCAATAACATCTAATTTCCTTAGCACCATGGTGAGGAAGGAGCTTTGAATTAGCCAGAGGATAGTTTCTACTGGACGACTGTAAAATGAGGGTCCTGAGTCTAGCTAAATAGGCACGGAAAGGAAAAATATACCTGGCACCTACAATACTTGCTTTGGAAGTGCTCGAAATATGGTTAAAGCTTTTCCACGCGAGGTAATGCATTTCAACGTTTGTTTTGTATTGGCTCCTGCAATACTTTGAAGGGATCAACTTGCGGTTAAAGACTTTCCTCGCGAATTATCAAAGCCTTAATGCATTTCTTTGTGAATTTCTCCGCGCGAAGGCAACACAATGACCAAGGTCACCGAGCTCCCTGTTACAAAATGTAAGACAAGTCCGATATATGCGCAGAAATTGTTCGGTTTTTATGAAATCATGTTTGTTTTAACTTTGGAATTGGTATTTTTCCTTTTAACCCCGGACGGACAATAATTTCATGTATTCTAGGTGACAAATGGTGTATATAAATTTATATTACGAATTTCCTTCGTCTGCATGATTAAGTTGGCGAAAAATTATATTCCGTAGACAAAATACAAATTTTACGTTGTGTCATAGTTAGTAACTCAGTAATCGCTCTAACGACTTCTCGAATTCTAATTGCTGAATTGAAAACATAAGACTTGTAATAAAAAATCCTCCTCGGAATGTTTATCACAAATAATGAATATCCTATGTTTGAACTGGACGTTTGAAGAATTACATTTACATTAATATCCAGCAGGCAGCCGTAAGACGTATGTTCGAGTGAGAAACCAAACTACCAAAATAACGCCTTATTAGCGCACAAATTATCCAGAAAAATAGACCCTTATAGGCCATCTGTTCTCGCTATAATCTCGCAAAACATCATTTTCCTCTAGACTCCAAAATTCTCGTTCTCTAAAGGTGAGAATCACCACATCGCGTATTCCTACTCCAATCCCACTTATTCCTTATTGCTACGCATTATTAAAACCTAATAGCACTCTTCACATTATTAAGAATTAAATTTCAATTATTGTCCATGTATTTTATTGCATTTAAGATTGAAATTGGAATAAATATATATTTAACCTATCGTTCTATAAATACGATTATATATATTAACTATCTGTGAAAGAGAAACGCCGAAATAAACATGACGAACTTGGGGAGAGATCGCGCGAAGGCTCTAAGAAGAGTTCGGAAGAGAGGAAATTTGTGTATGTTCTAGGCTCCGACTCAAATATTACCGCTTTTCGAGGCTTTCCTCGGTGTTGCCTGTCAGTCACAGAAAGCAGAATTCCAAATAGTTTCTGTGAAAGCCACTGAAGCGCTCGCAAAGTGTTGCGATAATTTTTTCCGCCACTGTACAAAGTCACCTCAACCCTTTCCTTGTTTGTAAAATTGAGTTGACCCTAGGGAAAAATGAAGCTTTTAGATTCAGCTCAATTTATAATTAAAGGTAATGATCGGTATTCCATTGTGAATTAAGAGGATCAAGTCGTAAATTTTGAGTCTTGGACATGACACTTTATAATTGCATAGCCACTGTCAGAAGCATAACCTAACTCAGGGATTCCCAACCTTTTAGCAACTGCATACCACTTGAAATTTTAGAAATTTAGGCACACCAGCATTCCTATATTTTTTGAAACATTTATTTACTGTCGGAAATGTGCCCAATGGCTTGTTTTATTTTAATTAAATTACTGAAAATACTTCATATTTAATTATTAATGTACTTTTATTTTGGTTCTTCAACATTTTATCAAGACAACAATAAATTTATATAGATTTTCTTTTTGATTTTTCCTTACTAATATTTATTTAAAAATATATAGAAATATATGTATATTGATAAAAATTTTATAATAAAAGAAAACAAAAGATTATAGTTATAATTAAATAAATATAAACGATTATTATTAAAAAATTGCTCGTATCACCCATGCATATCTGAAATGTAACCGTGTACCATAATCGGTCTAAGAATAGGTTTTAAAATGTGGAATAACGGTAGGATAAATGTTGGTATTTGAGTTTGAAAATTAGTTATTTTATATTTATTTATTTACATTAATCACTGTAATTTGGTACAAGTCCCAAGTGGCAACAGTTGAAGGGGATATAGTAAAACAACAATACAAACTGTCCGGCATTCGCCCTAGGTTGATAGGGAAACCTCTCCAAAAGCCTCACATTGACAGTATACATATTAACAATAAGCCCAGTTAGTACAATAAATATAGGAAAATACAAATATACAAACACAAAACAAACACAGATACAGACAATTGAAATAATTCATACTGCATCTTTTAATACATTGCTCTACCTGCAAATATTTTCAAATTCTGAAGATTATAATGAGATTTAAACTATGGATTATATAATATATGCAAACATCATACAAACATAGCATACAAACTATGGATAATATTTAGAGAACATAGAATACTATGGCATAATATAACAAAAGATTGTATTTTTGTGTATATTAATTACATACACATAAAAATGTTATATTATTGTTTATATTAATGTTAAAAAAGAATTGTTCTTTCAAGTCACTTCCTTGATAATTACATCTATGCAATTCTTTTAATTTCTTTTTGACCTGATTTAAACAGTGAGGATATTCAAATAGGAGATGCTGGTGTATTAACCAATCGCCCTCTTGAAGATGATGAGCTTTTCGAAGTGAGATTGGACAGACTATTAAAAAAATATCCAGATAGTCTTGGAATAGGAGTTACAAAAGACACACCAAGTACTGTTCAATATGGATCCTGGATGAGGTAAATAACAGAATTCCTCTCATAGTCATATATATGTTTAAACTATATGAAATAAGGAAAATAACTGTATAATGAAGTGATTCTGTAATTATTAAATATATCTCAATAAAACTTTAATGCTAAGAATATTGCTTGAATATCTGAGAAAATGTTTACACAAGTTACTGTATTGCTTGTATGACATATTTTTGCTAAATTCTGAAAACTGTTATCAACCAATGACTTCTTGTGTAATTTTATCAACTTATACAGTCAATCGTCAACTTATGACCCTTGCAACTTATGACCGAGCACCTGGAAGGGGCATGAATAGTGCTTCTCAGCAGGGTTACACATGTGAAAATAAAGATAATAAATAGATTAAATGGTTAATTAAGAAAATGGTCAAATATTTATTTAAGCAATATGCTGATAAATGATAAAAGTGTATACAAATAATTAAAGGAAAGCTGCAAGAATAAAAAAAACATGAATATTATAAATAGCTTCTATTTTTCTTGATGTTAAAGTAAAGAAGTTGAAAGTATTAAAAGAAAGAGCAGCCCCCATTTTGGAATAAAATGGCATGCATATAAAGTATTTCTTGGACTTACGTCTAAGAGAACATGGTTGTAAGTTAACAACTGACTGTCCTGTCCTATGGTTTTCAAGATTTCTCTTGCAATGAGGTTTGCTATTAACATTGGTCAGTCAGACAACAAAATATTTTACGTTACATATACCGTATTTGACGGCATATAAGACGCACCGGCATATAAGACGCACCCTCATTAATTTGGCCACTCACAAGGAAAAAAAGTTTTAATAGTCCGTGCGAAAGCGCAGTACCACAATATCTTAAAATGTTGTTTCTTTTAGTTGTCACGTTTCGTAAAAGCCAAATATTAACACAGTCATTGAATGCAATTACCAAAGATATTTATTATTAAGAAAATTTAACAAACAGAAGCTATTTCGAGGTTATATATTTCAATAATTGAACGGCAAGCAATCGAACAAAATACAAAATACAGATTCGGGGAAAAAATATTATGTTTATGTTTTTTAGCAGTCTTCAGTTGATCTTCCTGCAGTCGCCAAGTACGTATCATTTTTTCGGTAGGTGGTGGACCAAAATGCTTTATGCTGCTGCTTTGTTTCCATGCACTTTAGCGTAATTTAACACTCTAGGGAACTTTAGGGAAATTTTTATTTATTAGGGAACAACACTTTAGGGAAATTTTTCGAGACATAATTTAGGAAAAAAGGTGCGTCTTATATGCCGTCAAATACGGTAATTATACTTCTTCCAATGATTATAATTCATGGTTCTCGTCTAGCTTGTAGAGATGGTTTCACTAACTTTTTAACCATTATTCTCTATAGTGAGTTAAGTAACACACTCAGTGGAATTAATGAGCTGGACCTATGTAAGATGAGGCTGTAACTGTAAACAACCAAACATTATTTATCCCTCTATCTTTGGATATTCTTAACGTAAAAATAGCAAATGTCAATAGCAATGTCATCCATTTCCCAATATAGTTTAATGGCTTATGGTTGTCCTGTGTTTACAGTGTTTATTTAAGATTAGCAGCAAATACTTTCAAGGGTGTTTTAGCATTTGTTTATGCTTTATTTTGATAATAATACTTCTTCAAAGTCATAGTTTGGGTGATTATAAATCTTCAGTTACCTTAAGGCAACTGAAGTATTTTTAATTAGCAGAGGAAGTTTATTTACAGTTAATTTTTCAGCATTGTGAAGGAAGAAATATCAAATTCCTCTAAGATACTGCAAATTATACTGCATTGAAGCTTAATTTTCCATTACACAAATTTCAAACTACCTTAAAACCAGTATTTTACAAAAATTTTTTAAATTTTAATTATTTCCAGCTCATCTGCAATCATTTGGTATAATCATAAAATATATGGCAAACAACCTAAGGACTATTATGCACAAGATTTAAGGAATCTTAAGGTATGAATATTGCAATATCTTCTAGCAATAACAATATCAATCGGTGAGAGTGTTCTTTTGAAAAGTCATTTAATGAATATAAATCTATACAAAGAATAAGATTTTATTCCGAAAGATACATAAATGAGCATATATTTTGTTATAGAACTGTAATCCTAATATATATTTCCTTCGTAGTGAGACATCAGCTACTGTGATCTTACAAAATGAGGGTTGTACACTTATATCCCTAATATTCATTACTATACACTTATTTATTAAGTATTATCTGATAATTATTTTTCTCATCTATCTTTCTCATCTCCCTACAACCTGATGTATGATACCTTGATTAATATAATTCTGTGTCAAGAGTCAAAAATGAAATGGAAATTTATAAGCTTCCAAATTATAAAACAAAGGACTCCAGTCTAAAGTGACACATGTCAATTAAATTGAGTGAATCACTTTGAAATTGAATTTTCCATCTCCAATGATTTTTTTGTTAATTTTAAGTATATTTATGTCTGGTATGCCCTTGTTTTACATGCAGGTTGGTTCACGTGTTGGAGTATTGAGAAGGAAAAATGGAAACATTCACTACTATGTTGATGGAGTAGATCAAGGAATTGCAGCTGTTAATATTACAGGGCCTTTATATGGAGTATTAGATGTATATGCTAACACGGTGCAAGCTTCTATTGCTTGGGATTGATATAACATCTTGTCATACAGTAAATGACAACTTCAATCTTACGTTTAATAAAAGACATATTTACAGAAATGTCACTTAACTAAACTTAACCTTAGGTAAACACATGAGATGTCATTACTTAATAAATAGCCATGCAAAAATTATTATCTATTCTTATAAAAGTGTATTAAGTCATGGTTTTTGAAAAAGACAATATGAATGTTATTACCGCATAAAGAATTCGTTAAATGTAAAAATTTATGATATTTGAAGCAAAAAAATCCAGAATGCTATTTAGGTCCTTCCTGATGTGACCACTTAAGGGTTGATGATAATTTGAAATAAAAGATAACTCTGATAATTGATCTAAATTATTTCAAGAAAAGAAACATATAGAAAGTTCTCTTTTTATCATCATAGATGCCCTGCTAAAACCCTTTTTGAACATAGAAAATCATGTGATGCCTTAAGATCCTAGGCCTTGAAAATCTCATGAATTATTATCTTTAATGGTGAAATTCTGGATTTATTCATCTACTGCTTATTATAACCAAAAAGGATGCCTGAGTAACAAAGGTTTTCTGATATTAATTTGAAGATATGAATGTTGGAAGTTGAGGTTAAAATCCAGATATCCCAAATAAAGGAGACTTTGTTAATAATATCTTTTTTCACTAAAGAAAAGAATAAATGAGTTTTTAGGCAGCTTCAGCTTACTTTTCATTTATCTAACTGCAAATTGCTACTCAAGGTGTAACATATTATGTTATATGTTAGTTCCTGTCATTTTTCCCATTTCAGTATCCTATCTTTGATATTACAGAAACAATGTTCTTAAAAAAATTAATACATCAATTTCTGATTCAGGAACATTTTTTGTTAATTACCATATTTATTGGCATAATAAGCCATTAATATTGGAGGAAGGGAAATTAATCATATATGATTTGCTGGTGATGTGGTTATCTTAGTAGAAAAAAAAATACATTAGAAGTTCTGGTACAAAAATTACAGTAAATCATGTAACAAAAATGTATGAATTATAAACAAACGAAATGAGGATAGGAATAAATTAAGATATTAAAATTAAAATAAAGACTGACTGTATAGAAAAAGTCTCTAAATGAATTCACATATCTATGTAGCAAGATAGCAGAAGAATGGAAAAGTGAGAGAGAAATCAAATCAACTATAGGAATAGCAAAGGAAGCTTTCATGAAGAAAAAGAATACATATATTACATGGAAAGATTCATGCAAGAGGACCACAAAGAACTGAGGAAGAGGCTAGTGAAGTGCTATATTTAGAGTACATTACTATATAGTTCTGAATTTATAAAACTTGGACTGTGAGAAACACAGATAAAAATGTTTAGAAGCATGAGAAATGTGGATGGAAGGAATAAAATGCTCAGACAAAGTAGAAAATGAAGAGGTTTTAAAGAGGATAAGTGAAAAAGGTCAATCATGGAGATAATCAAGGAGAGAAAAAGGAATTGACTAGGATACGAGTTAAGAAGGACTGGAATAATAAAATGAGTGATAGAAGGATCTGTGGCTGGAAGGAAGGTGCAAGGAAGGAGAAGAACAAAGATAACAGATGAACTGAAAGGAAAAGATGGATATGGGAGAATGAAGAAATTGGCTGAAGATAGGGAAGAATGGAAGAGAACATAATTAAAGGACCTACAAACAGAAAGAATAATTGTGATGATGAACAGGCATCATCATATAATATGCACCATGAGTTTAAGAAAGACATTTAAATGGAAATACCTAAATTTAAAATTAAATGACAGTACAATTTGCAAAATAAAAGACGAATAGTAAAGATAAAAGTCTCTTTTTCAAAGTTAAAAATAAATATGATTCTTTTAAAGTAATTAATTTTAAAAAAATGTAACACTCGTATGATACGCTGAATGAATTTCAGGGCTAAATGTTAGGAAAAAGTGCGTGTTATATGCCGTTAATGCGATATATAGTTTTAGTCTCATGGGTTTTTGTCCCAGATGAGTAGATTTGGTTCTTTTATAATTAACATGAAGGTTGGGCTGATAAAGAGTTGTGATAGAAAGAATATATATGATAGTTCTTTATGCCACCTCTTACGTAGAGTTACAAGAAAAAGAATGTAAGTAAACGCATGAAATGGGAAGAATATTTACATTTTTGAATTTAGCTAAAGATGGATCATTCATTTTTTTAATAGCCGTCAGGCGAATTGCCCTCTTTTGAGTTTTAAATGTAGTAAGGTGTGTGAGGAGGAAGATCCCCAAAAGATGAAACTTTGAGTAGAATTCAGCAAGAAAACTACATTACGGGTCCAAACAAGGCTATAAGGTAAAGCATTCATTCAGTTTATCGAGAAATACAGATCATTTCGTTCGAATCCATTTGCTACAAAACTAACCGCGTTCCCCTTGTCATTGCGGCTGAGACTCAGTTTTAAGTGAACCGTTCGAGAGGAAGGAACGGGAGAGCCCTTCAGCGAAGCAGATTGCTTAGGTAAGTGACTCAACCTCCTCCGCAACTCCAGAGTTATTGTGAAGGTGGGTCAATGTGACGGGCAATTGAGAGGATAGAAAAAGAACCTTACGTAATTCTTTATTTTCGCTGAGTCAAATGTCGTAACATTGGTGTATTGGGTTCTTCGTTTTCTAATCATCACCAAATCCACCAGGAATATTTCATGAAAGACAAGCCTACGTCAGCGAGGGCACGGAACTCCTGTTATTCTCAGAAAAGAACAGTTAGAAAAAAATATTCGCTCTTATTAAATATTCAAATTAATAATTTTGAAAGTAACTTTCAATGTTTAGGAATTTTATTTTATTTTTGCTATTTTCAATGGGTTTTACAATCAGCATTATCGATAATAATTAGAAAGTTATCCATTTTCAAGTAGAAAACCAAGGTTTCCAGTTGATCCGTAATGCTAAACTTTCATCAACACAATACAAATATATCAGAAACAATCCTTCATTTAGTGTATTGGATGTGTGCGAATAATATCCAAAGACAATTCGAAAATTATTGTTGCGTATGCATATCCTTAAACTCAGTGCATGTTTCTGAATTCCGATCGATAATGAACACTTTGCGTATACATTGAGGTCTTTTTTCTCCACAGCTTAAAATTTCAATTGTAGAAGTACCACTACACGTCTATTATAGTCAATTTTAAGACGGTGTACGATTCGAAGACTCCATAGACTTAATCCGGGATGTTCGATGCAGCATGACCTTGGTCAACGCCGTTCATAAACAAGTGGAGTGGTGTGGGAGAGAATAATCATTAAAGCATGAAAATGGGATTCATGAACAGTTAAACATGAATTATAGAACAGAAAGGAAGGGATAACCTTTGATCTTAAACCCTGAAATTCTTAATTTACTATTTCCTAACGGCTTTATTAAGTCATTCAAATACTTCTAATGCACTACTTGAGGCGAAGAAATTTATCCTTAAATCAATTATTCATCAATTTGAGCTATTATGATTGAAGGTAGATTCATTTGCTCTTTTGCGGTTTTTTTTATCTACAAGTGTATATCCCTATAAGAACATTAAATTGTGGCTTCACTTGAATGGAGGCGGTAAATATAATTTTAAGAGTTTTGCCCTTGTTGTTAATGTTAACTTGAAAATCCCATACCGAATATCTATATTGAGGGTTTCCCAAACATTTTCTCTGATGGAGCACTTTTAAGGGTCTATGAATTATGACGGAGCACCTTCTGTAATTTGAAGAGAGATAATGAAAGATTATCAATAGTTCTTTAAAATATATTTTTTCATATAGAATTCATAATAATTCGGAATAATAACTTGTTACTAGTCCAGTAAGAATTTTTTCCGTTATAATTTAGAAATAACTTTTGTTATTAATATATATTTTCTTAGAGAATAGTTAGGGAAGCCCTGATCTACTTCTTTTAACTTATCTAACTTACACCAGTTTTTAAGGTGTGCCCTCCATCCTTCGTAAATCGTTCCTAAGGTAAATATCAATAAAAAATAATGATTTAATATAAGTAAAATAAAACCAAAGAATGTAAATTACTATTATTTTTTAATGAGGGATAGGTAAGAGCACACCTGAACTTTCCTAAAGTGAGTCTTCAAGTAGTTATGTTTCACTTTAGCTCTATTTTGATATCTCTATTATAAAACACCCACGTTCTTGATCTTGAAAATAAAAATTGCTTCGTTGTTAATTCTATCGGATATGATCCTGGTTAATGTATTAAATTTATGCTTTAAAAAGACCTGCGGTATGTTGATCTCACTTCCAAATCTAAAGGTATGAGGCCTTACCGACGTAGGGTGGTGTTTTACCATTATTAGTAGTGAACACTTGGGAGTGGCTGGTATCGGAAAAAGTTTTTCTAACGTACTTGTAGTTATAAATATGATTTTGTACATCTTCGTTGTCGAGGTTAAGCAGTGTCAAACCGATTCCAAGCCCATAATTGCGTTTCCCATCTTTTGCATCGATACGAACAGTGTCCATCACGTCCATCAGTGTCTATCAAGTCCATCAAGGATCTGCTTGTGATGCCTACTCCATGAATCTCTAATCTAAAGGACACGAAGGAGATTGTCAATTTGGCTGTGTTTTCACACCGATTCATCTCTGATGAAAGGGATAGAAGAGGTCTTACTTTAGCTTTTGTAACTTCCTCCCACTATCCGTGATTATTGCATTCTTTGGGCACTTTTTGAAGGTTAACTTCTCGTTAATTTTCTCCTGTGGCGTATCTGGACGATAAAAAATATAATGATTGTGTATCATATATCAATGCAATCCCTCGGGTTAGTGATTTCCAGGATCAATTTACTATATCAGAAATATTTATCCTTTATTATGTGTCATTCGCTATGCCTAATAACATCATCGATTCACTATCAATTGCATTAGAGTGCAGGAAAATATTAAATTCAGATTCCTTCATAGCCTTTTGGAGTTTTTGAAATTCTCATTTCAAAAACCGTGGAGATAGTGGATTTAAAAAGTAAATGGCGTTCTCACCTTTCAGGAATCCCCCTATTTCTATAATGTTATTTTCTAAAACTAAATACTGCATAAAAACAAAATTTTCGAAATAATGCCTAGTTTTCGCCAATGTTTTGGATGCATAAAGGTAGCATACTCACTAAGTATTTCTATAGAGTCAGCGGAGTGGAGTTGTTACGCGTGTGGAGTTAGTTAAGTGAGGTTTTGTCAGCTTCGACTTAATTTTTAAAGGTGCCATAAGGAGAATACATTTGATTTATTCTCTGTAAACATGCTCCGGGTTGGGTTCGAATACATCAGCAGTTAATATGACGTAAAAAAATGTAATCGCCAAGATCCTCTCACCATATCGACTTTCTTAATTATATTTTCCGTAATAGGTACTTTGGTTTTAGGTACAGCTACAGCGTAGCTAATCTGTTCTCCCTCTTCTCAATTAACAATTTAAACAAGCTGAAAAATATCGATTTTAGTTCTTGGTTTTCCTTTTAAAGCCTCAAGTCGAACTTATAATGTATCATATGCTTATCTCATCCTCTATGATTTTCCTGGTAGTTCGTGCAGGCTGCCGCCTCAGAATTTTACTTTTCAAAAGAAACAATCAAGTGATTTTTACCGCATTTCACTCTCAGAGCCATGACATGCCTTATCTGAGGGTCCGAATGACTGACGTCGATGGCATTGAGTCAGTCCTTTGAAAGAACGATGTTTCTTTATACTAACTCATAGACCGCAGATGCATCCCATTGACGGAGGCTCCTCAATGTCAGTTGACTCACGTTCGCTCAATTAGGTATTTAAAAGAGGCGAAGGCTTACGGGAAACCGACGTTAAACCATTTTCTAATTGTGCCCAAGTCGATCTCTTTGTTTTTATTTGGACGAGAATCAAAGCTAATATCACTCGGGCAAAAATGATCCGATTTTTAATTTTTCTTAGCCAAACTAATTCTGTGAATAAATATTTTTAAATATGATTAAAATAAATTCAATAAAAAAACGTACAATTCCCATCGCTTGGAAGTTTCTAAGATGTCTCGCATCTTATTGTCTTTACAATAGAAAGGTAATAAAAGATTTCGAGTGAGACGCAGACGACAAGCAGAGAGGTTATCAAAATGAAACTTGTTCATGAGTGCTATTCCAAAACAAGATTTGTTTTAAAATGGATGTTTGGAAAACGTTGATAATCATATGAGGTTGTTTCTCGTTCTATCAATTTTTGAATGTAAACAATGCGAATAAATGCGTAATCCGTGAGGAATTTTATTTTTGGGACAAATGAATTCAATAAATGAGATCTCATTTATGTAGAAGCAACATTTATTGCTGCTCAAGATTTTATAGTTCAATTTTTGGCTTGTCCACAGTAAGTCTGACCCATTTCATTCATCGTAATCAAATTTTACTCCGGTTTCATTTCACCTCATTCATTATTGCTTGAATTGTCCAGAATTGCCGGAAAGTAGTGGAGATGGTGGGAGAAGGTATACCTCCTGTCCTTATCGTGCAGCAGACCGCGCATTAGTAAGCCTCAGTTTCGTTCCTATTCAGCACAATCAGCACCTCTTCCATCCCTCAACCCTAAACCTAGAATTTCTCACTTTATGACAATTTGATCTCGAAAATTTTCCATCTGAAAATATAATAAACAAGAACTCCGCAACAAGATCTAAGAAAACAATTCGGTCATACCAGACCAAATGTATAAAGCTTTGCTTTGGTTGAGATACTATTGCCGGATTCCAAGTTTATAAGTTACACTAAGGTATGAAACTTCATCTTAAAACGCAAATAAATACAACATTATTTCTTTGAATCAATCAGGAAATAATACAACAATTGCTGGCCCAGTATGACATTAAAAATTTCACCAATCGTGATCAAATATGATTTGCTTTTCCCTTTCAAACCGTTCGTTTTTGGCAGAGGCATTGGAAGGTGCGAGCTGATTGTTGCTTCGGCGTATACACTGCCCTCATCTTATAGTGAACTTCGAATTCGGTACCCTCCCTTTTGTTAGCTTTCAAGGAATAGCACCTTCCACCATCACTCTCCGCTAACCCAAGAGTGCCGGAGAGAGTGTGAGTTGAAGATTCTGAGTGTGTTGAAAGCGGCCGAAATTGTACATTTAATATCAATGTCAATTTTACTGAAATATAGATTAGAGAATGGCTTTTGTCCTTCATAGTCAATATATTTGCAGAACTTAAACTTCTAATAAACAGTAATCCGTGACCTGCCTCTCTTAGAACAGTAGTCAAATGTTCGAAGAATGGAAGCTTTCATAGGACGTATTTTGCCTTCCTCTCCATCCCCATTCAAAATCCTCATTAAGGAAAATTTTAGGCCGGGAAAGATTATTACATTCAATAGGTTCAATTTTTTCTGCTAGTAAAATAGTATATATCCTTTATATTTAGTATATAAATGTATATCTTCATCAATGGTATTCTTAAAATGTATTTAGTTCTGATGCGTAATATTTTCTACAAAGTGTTCGAGTGTCGTAAGAATAAATGTTCAAGTATAAAATATATAAATTATAAAAATGTCCTAGAAGAATACATCTGTTGATTGCTCTCAATTTTATATGGACGAAAATTATGTATCATTGTCCTTATAACAATCTGGCCTCTGTATTCTATGCGCTGAAAGGGGGACCGGTATTGCTGCCTGCACTGCCCATTGAAAACGTCCGAAGTTCTTGTGGAGAGGGAGTTGCAGTCGTTGTGAGAATAATACACAGGGCGAAAGGACGAGCGGAGAAGGGCTGCGTTCGTGTATTACCTTACGGAGGCTGGATTGGTGAGTAGACAAATTTTCACCCTTGTTTATTACTTGGTTTCTCAAAAAATACCTGGCAACACCATATTGTATCCCAAATTCCAATTTGATTACCGCAGATCGACAAAGAAATTCATCGTCAACGGTATACTTCTATTTCCCCCTCTTCTGACATTAATCTTAATTTTTACCTAGGCAACTAGATAACGATCCATTTCTCGTTTTTTATTTGAATTTTTCTTGGCATATTGTGTTTTTGTTTTACGCTCCATTATGTCTATGTGAGGTCCTTGCAAGCCACCATTCGGCATACTCTATTTTCATAATTGATTGCTTTCGCGTATCGTTCGTGGAAAAAATAAATTATTGAAGCGATTCATTTTACTTCTATTTCCTTGATCTCCAACGTCGTATCAGAACGTCTAATAAAATAGAGAGGTCTAATGATATCGGGAATATATTCTGAGAACGTAATTTCTCTGAACTTATTTACTGTACTGTACATTCCTAGTACTGATGAATTCATCCACTGAGTTGGTCTTCTAATAATTCCCACCCCGCGTCTTATATCAACTAAGTAACACTCAGTGTCTTATAGTAGCAATTCCTTAGAAATCGTATCGCCTTTCGTTATACCTTTTCTAATTCCCGAATATGAGAGTTGTCGGCAGGATCCCATACACTACAAGACTACTCAAGCTAACGCAAAGTCACATCGCTCGCGAAATACTTCTCCGCTCATACCGACTATTCTCTTAACGAAGTCGGGTTTTTCAATTGCTTTTCCACAGGTATAACGGATGCGGATACTTAATGCAGAATTACACATGAGAGTTATCCCAAGGAAAAATTAATAATGTTCTTTTTTATGTACTACGTTTTTACATTTCACGTCAGGTAATTTCAGGAGTAAATTTTTATCTTTATTAGAAAACGCCATCTCCATCCTAATTCAATCCAATATTTTCCGGTTTCCAAAAAATGTCTTATTTAAATCGACCACTTGTTTCGACACACAAGTATCATTCTGAAATCAAACAAGTGTAGTTCTATTACTTCTCAAAGTGAAAACCGATAGATAAGGAGACCGGTACTGCCAGTAAACGTCTAACGACGCTGCTATTGTTGCTTGTAGTGGTGATTTTAACGACTGAATTATAAGTGTGGTAGGCATTGGCTGAGGAATGTTAACTCGCATAACAATAACCGGCTATGACTAATGGCATGACGCCACACCATCACTTCGTTGAGCAACTTACTTATCCAAACTCAAAATTCGAGAAATATTTGACTTAACACTGCTTTTATTTTTAATGTCTAAATTCGAAAGGGAAACTACTTTTCTTATCTTTGTATTCAAATTATGTTTACTCCGCCCTGTAGCTTTGTCTTGGAACCCTTCCCACTCCACGTTTCTGCATAACGATACCAAGCAGTTACCTAACAATGAACACGAATTTTCACAAATGGGTGGTGGTAGTGCAATAAACCTATGCTGTTAACGCACCCTCTAGCCCTATATTTACTATTACTTAAAGCTATACTCTGTTTGTTCAAACTAGTGTGAAAATATATTTCGTCGATAAAATTTCGCGAAACAATTGGTCGATAAACGCGCCCGTATTTATATTTGGCTTATTTTCTTGTCTTATCGTCCGCCAGACGCTTTCTGTTACATATTCTACGCCAATTTCTTTATATCTCCTGCGGAGATGACATAACTGGAGTAAAGACTCCGAGTCTTGTTCTTTCGCTATGAATTCGGCGTTGAATATTAATATCCACGGGGAATATTTCATTGTCGCTTCAAGTCCTTCTTTGCCAACCTTCTTTACCAAGAAATACATCCAATTTCTCACTACAAATTGGATACTCCGAATCGGGGCATTATTATTATTTTTCACATTCCTACAGTTAACTATCACATTTTAAATGGTCATTTCGCAAACAAGTATTGCCAGGTTTCTTGATAAATCTCCATTATATTTTGGTGACCTCTTCTACGATTTTCCGTAATTCGCTCGCTCGAGTATTTTGACCACAACTTGACCCACTCTTTATTAAGAAATCTACAATAAATGGAAAAGATAGTATCTGAAATACCTGATTAGGCAAACTTTCAAGACCATGAAGTGTCTTAGGTTTAATAAGTACAAAAAGTTAAATGATGCCGTCAACTTGGTATGCGAATTCCGACACTGCTGCAAGCTGATTTATTTCAGGGAATTGGGTAATGCACAGTTTGACGTTAATGCGCAACGAAAAAAATCATTTAAAATATTCGCTTTTAATTTAATTATCAATTACATTACCGCAGTCATATTTTAACGATACTTCCGTTTGCACATTTAAACTCACGCTAAATATTTAAGGATAAAAATCTTAATATTCGCATAAGATCTATTTTTACATCACAGAAGTATTTTCTATTGTTTTGTTTAATTTCCTATTTACATATTGTTTGTATATTTGTTTGCGTTTTTAGTTTAGTTCCCAAATTCAGTCGCATCAATACCATTTCGAACCCACAGCGATCCTTTGTGTCGAATGTAAACAACTCTCTTTCCTCAGAGCTCTCCTAGAGTGTCTCCTATCTAGACTCATTAATTTGTTTTGAGTATTTCGATGGTAAAAATAAGTCCATAAGGTTTGCCCGCGCATTTTCCAAAGTAGTTTTTTCGGTAAGACTACGAATGCGTTTCGTAAGTAGACAAGTTAAATGTGAGTTTATAATGAAATCCTACAATGCTTGTCTCTTGTAATACGTTGCACGTCGTTTCGGTGCTGTTAATATCTAAATCTATCTTAAAGGATGCTCAATAAATGATTCTTCAGTAAGTTGTGTGTTAAATATTTTTTCGGGGTTATGGGAAAATTTCCTACAATGCTGATAACTCTAGTCGTCTCACTAACTATCTGATGTAATGAAATTCTTAGCTTTGTACTTATCCGAGTTATACGAGAGTCACTATCTTGAGCTTGTAATGCACCCAATGGATATATGGATGAATCCTCACCAATTAAAGATGTTCTGTTGTTATGATTGATAGAATTATAGTTTTTTTGTTATTGAGGCAGGGTAAATTCTGATGTGGAGAGTTGAGCGGCTGGTATAAAGTACACGCCATTATATTGGGCAAATTAATCTTACTGGAAGTGTACCGAACGCTTTCGATAAGTTGGACATTTAAATGACTTCCACTTGATGATGGACTGTTTGTTTGCGTATGATCCTATCAAAATGAAGCGAAATGGTATCCCAATGTAGCTAATAAATCATTTATCTACATAATAGTTCAGATATCGTTCCTCGAGATTTCGATCTTATAAGGCCGTATGAAACGGTGGTCCAATTAAGGGAATCGACTGTTTACGAACTGAGGATTGCCTTGTATCTCTCGTTCCTACCATTTTAGTTATAAATATGATATGATATATCAACGATTCTGGTGTTTTAGAAAATATTAACACCGTAAACTTCGACACTATTGCGTAGAAGTTTACTTTGACATTATTTTCTATAACATTAGATTGTCCTTTTACGATAATTGGCCGAATATGATTTAAGAATTTAGCAACGATTTTATTGACAAACGATCATAATCTATGTATGTATTCTGTTCAATCGATCATTTTGCAAGCAGTAAATAATCTAAAATCAATGATTTTTCTCTTAATTCAATGTATAACAGATAATTTAAAACAAATTTAAAGTAAAAATTTACTAAACCTGACTCAATTTACTTCTATCTTGCAATAATATAGTCAATCGATAATGCAATCTTTAAATTTTGCACCATCAGTAGAAAAGTATTCATTTAACTTTATACGAAGCGAAAAAGGCCATAGGCTATTTATTTTTCATTAATTATAGTTCTTAAACAATCGTAATTAATAACGCTTAAAAGATCCTTTATTGATTCAGGTAAGGACTTTTAAAGCGGGCGTTTTGTGGTAAATTTTACTTATTCCAGTTAAAAAATAATGCATGAAACTCAGGGTTCCATGTAAGAGGTATCCGAAATGGCAAGCATTGCATTGAAAGTAATGAATTATTGATTCACTTCCGACATGGAATTCTACGCAGCAAACTTAGAGTTAGAACAGCGAAATCACTCGCTATGGACCCTCGCCGGCATTTCTCGCCGTGGCGCTTTGTAGCGGGCTATCGCCGGCATCCCTCGCCATGGTTCCTCGCTGTTGACCCTTCCTTGGTCCCTCGGCGACCTCCAACTCCGGCCTCCCTGGCCGGCCTCCACCGTTGCGGGCCATCGCAGCCCATCCTCGCCGGCCTCCTTCGCCGTTTTCCCTCGCTGCGGGACATCGCCGGCCTCCATCGCCTTGGGCCCTCGTTGCGGGACATCGCCGGCCTCCCTTCGCCGTGGTCCCTCGTTGCGGGACATCGCCGGCCTCCCTTCGCCATGGTCCCTCGTTGCGCGACATCGCTGGCCTCCCTTTGCCGTGGTCCCTCGTTGCGGGACATCGCCAGCCTCCCTCACCAACCTCAATCGCCGTGGCCCCTTTAAATGGAAGATGGGTCTAATAAGACCCCTTCCGAGGAGAACCCCCAGGGCCTTCCCTTGGAAACCCTTCGTTCTCAGTGCACATCATACCCTCCCAAGGCCTTCTCGAGGACTACCCCGTCCCAGGACTTTCCCGGGGACTCCCTGTATTCGTAGGGCCCCTAAAATCCCCAAGACCTTCCGTGGACAACCCTACACCAGAACGTTCCGCCCTACCCCCAAGGCTTTCCCAAAGCCTTCTCAACCACCAAGGGCTCCGCGGGACCCGCCTTACTTTTAAGGGACTTTACGGGGCGTGCCTTTTCTTCCAAGGTCCGGCCCAAACACCCAGGTCATCCTATGTCTCCCGACACCTATGTTATATGTTTTCTATTTCACCCAAGAAGTCTTTTCTTTATTTATTTAGCTAGGGGCAGGTGAGGCCCGCTGGTCTCCAATTCCTTGCCCCAGAGATCCCTATAAGTTTCACAGATATTTTACTAGTAAATGTACAAAATATATACCAAAATAATTAAGTACATAAATAATTAAATCACATAAAATTATCTAAACTTTTAAAATAGCCCATTTTAAAATATTAATGCAGCAGACAGGTAAAATGGAAAGTAATATACATTTACTGTATAAAATATGAAAAAAAATAAATATAATCATTAAATATGGAATACGCACTGAATAGATACTTTAGAACATAATAAAACTTTTATACATAATAGAATCAATAAATAGTTATTAAAATTAAAATGATTAAAATAGTTTTTGTAGTAAATGTCCGCATAATCTTTCAATAGATGATTCAATAAATAGTTATGTACTGAATTACATAATTGGAATGTGCTTTTCACCGATTAACTTTACTTCATAAGTCGGGGATTCTATTTTTCAAGTAAGTGTTTATTTTATTTTCTCCTGGCTAAAAATTATCCTGTCCCTCGACGTAGTCACTTGACGACGTTCTCCAACGTAGTATCCGCAAGAAGTTCACCAACGACGTCCTTCAAGGAAAATAATATCCATATTATTCACCGAAAAATAGTCAATGACAAACATTCGCGATTATTCCAGTACTTAAATCTTGTATTGCATGAGCGGTGTCTCCGCAAAGCACAAAACTGTGTTAAAACCCAATATAATTTAAGTGTGCTCAGTATCACTAAAATCATAACAACGGGTTTAAAAGTAAAATTTAACAAAGTATTGCTAATGTTAGGATGGTTAATGCGTAGTGACTGAAGATCGTAAGTTTGAACCAGCGATTTATTAATTTTTTCTGAAAATACTAAACCTCTAAAATTACTCTTTTAATGGTGTAACGTTAAAACTATATAACTTTATTAAAATGGCCAAATTATTTTGAAAAAGTAAAAATGCGCTGTCATAAAAATAGCGTGCTTATATAAGCATTCAAATTATGAAATCTTATAATATTATTAATAGTTACAAAAAGAATTTAGAAACGTCAAACAGAAACTGAAGTTGAACGACCAAAAAAGGAGTCATTATTTACATTTATCATCTTTTTTTAAACTCTCTATTCCGTAGTACTCTGCAAAATTAGTTGTTAATTTTGAAAAATGAATATTAAGCCTTGAAAATTACTAATTGTACATGAATATCTTATGGAAAAGTGTCGCTATTACTGTGATAGAAAGGCAACTATTTATGTAAATGAAAACTTTTCTTTATTCTTGACTGGGGAGATATTAAGTTAAATTTACATCTCCAAATAGGCGCATGTTTTGACTTTGGCATTTTACTCGAACACAGGTTACTACATTAATTTTTAGGTATCGATTTTCATTCACTTTTATGAAGCAATTTCAATAACCTTTTAAGATACTCTCAATTGAATGATGATTTCTACGACAGTTGCTCCGGCAAACTTTCTTTCCAAAATGTATTTGCATCAATAACATCAGTATGTACGGAGAACAGTCAAAAGTAGTCGAAACTTTTATGATGATTTAAAAAGGAAAGAGTACTCCATGAGTTAGAAAATTTAAAATATTAATCCCGTTTAATGATAAAAATGACTCATTAATGCAAAAATAAGACAGATATAAATTGAAAGAAAATCCATTGTGATGGCCATACGTTAATAATGGAAAACGAATGAAAAAAAGGGGAATTTGTTCGCAATCAATCATACTGAAATAGGAATTATAATAAAATTAGATTCCATTTTACTTATCGTATTCTTTGTTCCATCCATGTATGGAATATCATTTATCAGCATATCAGCAATCCTAATCTGCTCTGTCTTTCGAGTTTGAACCTAAAGAACAGAAGCAGTAGTAAAATATTAATAAATATTAAATCCCTTGAAAATACAAGTATTCATAGTTACGTTCGTACTTAAATAGAAGTAGTAATCATATTAGAATCAAATTATACTCAATGTATTCTGTATTCCATCCCTGGTCCGAATATCTCCCATAAGCATCACTATTACTCTGCTCTGCGGTGATGGAGTAATTTTCCGAGTGTGTTCCTAAAGAATAAATAAAAAAGTAAATGAAATAGTAAATCAAAACAAATAACACTATGTTAATTCATAACTACGCACTATCGACAATACTTAAAAAGATAAAGCAATGGCATTAAATTTAAATTATAGGTACTCATTGTAATCTGAATTTGATCCATGGTCCGAATGTCTTTCCGTTGAGTCTCCGCAACCCTTCCATGCTCTTTCCGCCATTCGTGATGGAGAGCTCCATTGTAAAGAAAAATTAAAATATATAAATTCCACACAAAATAACACTGTATTAATCCATAGAAACGCATTATCGATCATACTTTTATAAGAATAGATATATCATTTGTATTAAAGTATACTTATGGTATTCTGTGTTCCATCCATGGATGTAATCTGTTTCCGCAGCATCGCTACGTTTCTTCTCTGGTCTTCTATGATGATGAAAAGGTTTCTTATTGTGTGAGACCGTTGAAGAATACTATGCTACTACTATGAATATGAATACTATATATAAATATGCTGTGGAGAAAAAGATATAGGAAAATACCAAAGGTCTACTATCCAATACGCGAGGGTTAGTTCATATGTCAGACAGATGAGGAATGTCGAAAAAGTAATATTAACTTAAAATACTAAGTCCTGTTGAAGTATACTTTCAAATCACAAACATCATAGTTATATATTTAAAATTCTAAAGCCTTTTGTCGTGCCTGGTAATTTACAAATATATATACACTGTGGTACATTATTAAAAAACTCTCTCACATCAAAAACACGCCGGACGCTTTGATTTTGATCGATAAACCGTTCTAAGTTCATTTCCAATTCCAAGATTATTAATGATTATTCCAAGATTATTATTATTATTATTCCAAGATTATTAATGCATGAATTCTTATAATAATTTAATAAGGAAAGCATATAAACTCAATCAGTTGAGGCTTTACTGAGTGGAAAAATAAATATTTTAACAATAAGGAAAGCATTTGGAAATGTACAGCGTCGTTAAAATATGCTTCTCTCGTACTGTTAAAAATTAGAATGTAATGGTTTAAACAAAACAAATAAGAAGGCCGTTAAAAAATAAGCCAGAAGATATCAGTATGAAAAATAAGTAACCTGAATCGGGAGTCTGAAAGACAATCTTCTGAATATCGATCGTTGAACACTCTGTCGTCATCACACTCTAGACACTTCGAAGTATCATCCAAAAGCAAGATAATTCACTTCCTCGAAACCAGAAAAAGGAAAAGCAAAATTTAATTAAGAATTTAATTAATTATTTCCGTATTGTATATACATCTCGATGATAATCTAGTAACAATTTCACAAAGTATTACTTAACTTACTCAAAACCCAAGTTACTTTTTATAATAAATTATAAGGACTACACTTATCAATATTATTGCCAAAAAAAAACTCAAATTAAGTATAGTTTAAGCGGTCAATGCTCGTAAGATAAATTTCATATGTATATCTAGAATCTTCAGCTTCAATGAGGTGTACTACTATCTCCATGATTCATCTCGGATTAATTAAATTCAACCAAGAACACGATTGTAACGACTTTTAGACTTCGATGAAATTTTAATATTAAGATTAAGTAAAAAACTTCCCTGTAATTAATTTAGCTAGCCTTCATTTGAAAGAAGAATAAAAATAATATTAAATGTACCAAAGAAATACCAACCCATTAACAAGTGAGGAGATTTTGAATAGAAACTTCAAAAAACCATTAGGAGGATGAAAATTTTCCATTTGAGAGATTGATGAATAATAATGAGGAATGTTGTTATTTTAGAATTTCAAATAAAGCTACAGTTCATTTAATTTCGGTAGATAATATTCGTAAGAAACCTCTAAAACTTATAAATAAGTACTTGATGTACACTTTTCTGCTGTTTGAGATTCTGAAATTAAAAAATTACAACTATCAATTCGATCTCTGGAGACAAAAACTCCGTTCTTCAATACTTAAAGAAAACGAGAGTTTGTCAACTAATGGAGTCTGAAACATGTTCGACTGAGATTCAAGATAAAGAAAAATAAGGGTAATACTGAGAAGCAGCCGACTGTCAAGACCGAAGCACGTAATTCTCAAAATGATTTCTCATATCGACCGAAATAACATTTTACCGCTCAATACGATAATTACGTCTTTAGCACTGAATCTAGAGTAATTTATAATGATGCACATACTTACCAAATAAATTAGATCCCAGACGAAGTCCACGAAAATCTTGACGTTGGGAAATACCCACTAATTTACATAATGTATATTTCTTGAATGAAATTGATCAAACTGTAATAACGTAACACTGAAAATTCTTCGCATGCACTTGATTTCGAAATATTCTACTTCTATAATTCAAAGGTTAACGGTTTACCGAAAAGAATTCCGGCAGCACCTCCATCCTGGGTGACGTCTCCGTAGCAACTGAGGTTTAAACCTTTGGAATAAACGTTGAACCAAATACTGCGCTCTGATTGGTCGGCGAAATGGAAATTTCCACAGACCCACCACTTTTATGGAAATTGTTTACGTAATTTATAATAAACATCGAATTAAATCTTATTTTAGCGCAAAGAAATTCATTTCAAATTATTATGTTATCGGAATAAGAATTTAACTTTGAAAATACTTGATTCTAATCCTCTTATACTTCATCAACACTAAGGTTACGCTTCAAATTAAAACAATTGCTCACCAAATATTTCGATTTACCAATAACTATTTTATAAAATGACCAGATTGAAAATCAAATGTTTTTTAAATATTATACTCAAGTAATATAATTAATTTTAAAAATATATAAATCATGAAACAAAGGAATGTGAGTAACGATCTGAGCATTTTAAACGACATATTACCTACGAAATGTCATTACGAGTAATTCAATGTGCTAATTTAAACTAAAACGTAAAAAAAACACTAAATTTCTAATTACCTTTATTTAAGACCACTATTAACTCATATTACTATTTAATTTTGTACCTCAGAATGATATGATATGAGTAAAGATGGATTTGATATTATGTGCTAATCAATAATGTTGACTCTTCCAAGAGAATCATTTAAAAATAAAATAAATTATCCCTTCAAAGGGAAGACAAAGAAAGAAATTCACGTTACCTGAAATATCGTGCTGATAAATAACATATCTCATTATCAACAAAAAGCTAGGTCATATGAATTACTAGTCGCCAAGAATACGAATAGATATTTTATGCAAGAAAATTTGAAATATTATTCATAAAGGAATTCTAAAAATCCTTTTTTTTTTCGATTCCAGCCGAAGATAATCGGTGTTTTAAACTCCGAATTCCATCGGTTTCCTCAATTTCGGACTCTTTATTCTTACTCAAGTTGTTGAGAAACCAAGAAATTCCTTTCTTTTACATAACACTAAATACCTATACACATTATACTGTAGCACTAAATTAACGAGAACTTTTATTTACATGTTTATCCGCATTTAAAATGCTTGGTGTAGTTTTCTTACAACTTGCCTTAACTTTGAAATCCATCGGCACGGTCACCTTGTGTTAGAATAAAATCCTGTGTAGCAACAACTTACCTTTCTTCCTTACGTAATACATCGTCAAGATTCACTTATTCTAATTCGTACCCCTTCGTATTCTTGTAGATGTTCCAACTATTTTCCGTGTCACCTTCGTAACGAAACATACTTCTTGGATCCATGAAGCATAGATATATATGCACTGTTATTACTGACACTTCTTACACTTATCGACTTAGGATATAAATACTTCTAATGCCCACGTATTTCACTCCACTGGCAGTAGAATTTTACAGCAGAAGGAGAAATTGAAGGAACCTTCAAAACTCGAGCACATGTTTTTAAGACAGACTTGAGAACGGTGGAAGTCACGTAATTAGATGACGAAGAGTACCTTTTCGCTCTTCAGAATTTCTATACCATAATTCTTTTTAAATCGCTTCGAAAATGTGTCGCAATGTCCCTCATTGTCCTCATGGAAGAGTTACTTGGATGTGTGCAAACTTCAAAAAGGAAATTATTTATCATAGGAATAATAATGTAGCTAGTGAGTCCTACGATAGGGTTCCCCATTAAATAGCAAGGCCAATGTGAGTGGCTTAAATTGGTCTCATTATTGTTTGTGAATATTCGTGGTGAAGTAGTTTGTACGAGCTGAAAACTCAGCTTTATAACTGTTCCATATTTAGAAGGTGCATCGGAGTTTCTTACTGAAAACAGCGGTGCTTGGTGCTTAAAGTTCAATAGTGTTTCCAAGTGTAGTGGTGCTTCAAATAGTAAACAGGACGCAATTACTCTTTCCGCGAAACCAAAAATCTATCAAACTACAAGATGGACGATCTTCGTGCTGGAAGATAATTTCCGCGGGATTTAATTCTGTAGTTTACAACTGACGCTAGGATGATTATAATTAAAAGGTAAGTGCAACAAGGAGATAACCGTGTAGAAGGTTTTCTTTGTGATTTGTTTAGAAAAGTGTTGAGTGACTACACTTCACACACATTCACTATATAAGGTTTAAGACATGGGAGTGAATACGTCCACCTAGCTAATCCTTCAAATTATGTGACAATCTTTGCATCAAATTTGAAAATATTATAAAGTTCCTTCAGTTCAACTTTTGAAGTATATATATGTGACAAAACTCTGAATATATCTTATATATCTCAGATTTTTAACCCATTAGTTATATAGTTATCTCTCAGTGAATTCATCACTGTGAAGGGTGCATGAATCATTTAAAATCCAAACCATTAGCCAAAGAATGTTTGAAAAGGAACAAGGGATTGTTAGGAAAGTTGTGGAATGAGGTAGCTAGGCCTAGCATTCCTAGCTCAACTTCCTGAAAGCTGAGATAAGCTGTTACAAATTGAAATGATGATCTTGGAAGAGGATTTCTTGTAATATCACATGCAACTAGACTCATTGACTTGACTTATTCAACATTTTCAAAATTAATTGTATTGTTATTATTAATCTTCAATAAATATTAGCAGCAAATTCGATGATATTTAAAGTTATTTTTATAATTAATGCATTCTCATATCGATACTCGTATTTCTTCATTTCATGGTTGCTAAATCGTAATGAATTTAATTACATCACTTGAGTATAGTATTTTAAAATATTTTATTTTCGACCTGGTCATTTTACAATATAGTTGTAGGTAAAACGATATAATTGGAAAATGGTTTTTCAATTTGAGCCGTTACGTAACCCAAGTGGTCGTGAAGTATACCAAGTTTATAATATAAGATTTTTCAGTCCAATTAATCTTCCAATAATCTTTAAATTTAAAATAAATTTCATTCCGCTTGAATAAATATTATTTCGATGTTGGTATTAATTTATGTAAAATATTAAAATTAGGGAAATGGGTTGGAATTTTCCATTTCGCCCACCAATCAGAGCGCAGCATTTGGTTCAACGTTTATTCTAAAGGTTTAAACTTCAGTAGCTATGGAGACCTCTTCCAGCGTGGAGATGCTACCGGACTTTATTTCAACCAATCGTTAGCTTTTGATTTGTAGAAATACAATATTTTTGAAATTAAGCGTATGTGAGCTATTTCAAATTGTAACTCAATAACAGTTATTTTAAATTTCAATCGAGATTATTGAATTGAATAAATTGGCGGATATGTCATGACGTCAAGATTTACGTGGACTTGGTCTTGGATCTCATTTATTTGGTAAGTAGGTGCATCGTGATAAATTATTCTAGTTTAAGTGCTAAAAATTAAATTTTTTTGGAGGCGTAAAATTTGATCCTTACGACCAATAGATTTTGTGAATTCCTGGATGAAGTCTTTGTTGTTGCTACATTGACAGTGTTTTATATATCTCGCCTTATATTGACTTTTGTTTTTTTTACCTCCAATATGGGTTAAATTGTGTTTTACGATTCAATTTCCATTTATCCTTAATTTTCAACAATCCTTCTTTCAACCTTTCGGCTCGAACTTCTTGTCACTGGAAATCATATTAGGAGTCGTTATGTTTAGTATTATTTCTGAATACTGAAATGTAATAGAGTGGAATAGTGTATCTGAAGCAATCTTTATATAGTTTTTAGTATAAAATTACAAAATAGACACATTAATCATACCAAGAAGATATTTATTTAAATTTGATTAGACCGTTCTTCAACATATTATCACCTAACTATCCAATGGAAGACTTCCAAATTCTTAACGTTCTTTCATAATTCGATAAAAAATGACAATTCATGTAATACTTGAATAACGCGTTGATATTCCTTTGCGCAGAGTTACTCGATTCTTGTTTTCGTTTCTGAGTTAAATATTGCTATATACATGAATTAATTCACAGGAAATGAGAGCGAAAGTCTTAAAATTAAATTCAATTGAAGGCAAAGATATATAACATATCTGTTCTTGGTTTAAAAAAATTACTCGTTCAAAAAATATTTTTGGAAATTATTTCGAAATTATTACCGGAAACAGATGTCATATCAACGGGGTTTATAATTGAACATCAACATTTTTTCCTATTATCATCTTTTATTTAATTTCTTTCTGTAAACTTTTCTTTTGTTATTAGATTCAAATTGACATTGAATTTAAATCTCGAGTAATACAACCTATATCTATAGATACCTATTCTCTCGGCGTGTGTATCTTTTTATGCTCAACCTTGAATCATGATGAATATCAGTTAGGATTCTTTAAAGTTTAAATTCAAGTAATTCTAAAACGTTTCCTAGCACAGTACTTTGTCTTCAAAGGAATTATGGAGTAATCATTTATAATATCTTATAATTATATTAACTATCGTTCTAACGGACGTTCTGAAATAATTTCGATTGGAATTTACGATTATTTATCGTTTTCAGCATTTTGGTTTATTAATTTATTTTTTAATTCCCGTTTCGCTTCAAAATTATTATTGGATCCAAATTCAAATTTTAAATATGAATTTAATCAGCAAATAATTACTAGTGTTTTATTTTATGTATAATAGTTAAGATATCTTTGCGTTTGAGGTTGAATGCATTAATTTAATGAATTCCTAAGCGAAAGTTCCTTAACATCTTCGATTTGGAATCCCACCGAGTGCATAAAAGTTAGATACTGATTATCTCTGATAACTAACATCATCTCTTAAAATCTTCCATTTGGAATCCAGCCAGTCCAGGTTCGGAAATCCTACTTTGAGCAATTGGTACAAGCGTCAGAAATCTCTTGCGCATACATCGTACAATATTTTATGGAAATAATTAATGAGTAGTTCATTAATTCCTTAATTAATTAATTATGCATTTTATTAAAGTTTGCCTTTATCTTTTTTATGTTTGAGGAAGTGAGCTCTCTCGCATATGGATGATTTTTCTGGATGCCTTGGGTTTGATACCGAATGTGCAATCAACATTGGATCGCCAAAAGATGTCTTCTGGATTTTAGATACAGGTTAGCTATTTTATTATGATATTTTCTGACATAGATTCTTTCTGATGCAAAAAAATATATTTTAATTTTTAACGGGCTGTTATTATGGTTTTTATGAAATAACTAGGATTAAGTACTGGAATAACCGCTGAAGGACTACTTAGATTTATTCAATATATATTCAGTCTTCAAGAAAGACTAAATATACAAAAAAATTCTGCTGTTCCTATAAGAGAATCTTGCTTGAAATTGATATTTAATTTTAATCTTTTTAGAAGAGGAAGCCACCAACTCTATGTAGGAAATATTACTTCACTGCATGGGTCTACATTTAATGCTTCATTACCAACAAGGCTGATTACACATGGTTACACATCCAGCAAACAATCAGGCTCTGTCCAAAGAATAAAAAACTGTGAGTAAAGGTATTGCTCAAAGGTGCACCAGTTAGTATATTACCTTATTAAAGATTATCTGATATATATTCAAAATAATAATTTTGAACATGAGAAGGGGAAATAAATTTTGAGCAATCAAATGATAAGATAAATTATATGGTCAGCAGATGAGTGGAATTAATTCTATTACTTTAAAAAATGTTTATGCCATATGTTTGTAAAGTTTCAGCCAATATTCAAAGTATAAACCTTAAAAATTTGTTCTCAGCCTCAGCCTCAGTTGCATGAAATTAAATTTTGCTTTTGAAAATAACAAATGATGACTGCTAAAAATTGCAATCCATAGATGCTGTACTTTCTGTTCTATACTGTAATGACTTATCAAACTCTAGGAATCATCATATCAGTATGATATTAAAAACTTAATATTAATTCTTGGCTTTTCAAATGTTATTTTTTACATTCTTACTATCAAGCATCACATTAAAATATTTGAATCACATTCCACTAAATTTGTGACCCAAAGGTTATCCAAGAGGGGAATTGCTCTAAAACCATCTAAATATTTATATTTCAGAATAACTAGAAGTTGAGGACTGTAATATGATTACAGTTGACTGATGTAAATTGGGATGCAATGTGGAGTATGGTATTGCAAAGTCACAAACCAAAGTGGTTGGACGTTACGTAACCAAATTAATTGATTCTCTAGTACATGAGGTATGAATGAAATTAGGAGATATTCATCTTATTGGCCACAGTCTTGGAGCCCATGTTATGGGATTGGCTGACAAAAACGTGGAGTCTGGAAAAGTTGCTAGAATCACAGGTAAATTTCATTCTTAGAAGTTCCCAATATTTTATTTTGATAATATATGTATATGTGTTTGAAAATTGGCTGAATTGAAATAGCAATGGTTTCAGGCAATATTGCAACAAAATCATTTACAAGATGATCCTTATCAAATGTTATTCCAAGTTAAATGTTGGCTCCATTGTATTCATGTGTTTATATATATTATAAAAATATTTTAAAATCCTTTCACCCATTTATTTCACAGAGAATCTCTGAAAGATTGGGAAGTTTAAAAGATTATATGTTTTCAATGATTTTTTATAGATTCTCTGTTAAGGATTGGGAAGTCATAAATAGCCATAGATAACCCAATTAATCTGAAAATTTACATAAACTAAAGAAAATTGGTTTTCCACAAATTTTGACAAGAACTTTTATAAAATAACTTAAATCAACTATAATTCCAGGTAATCATTGTCTCCCCAACAACAAAGTAGGTAATTTTCAAAAAATGGGTCATTATGTTGAGGATAATAGAAGAATGTTTACTTGGTAAAAATTCTGATGAGGTGCAGGATGAAAATTCTTATCATCTGAATGTAAATGTCAAAAACAAATTCCTCATCTTGATTAAATTTACAAATTTTACAAGTTATATTTTCGGGAACAACATCATGCTGCAGCTATAAGAATAGTAATAATTTGCTATAATGAAATATAATTTAAGAAATTACAATATGAAAAACCTACATTCAAATAATTCACTGCATGGTTCTACATTTAATGCTTCATTACATTAATTACAATAATATTCCTGGGAATCAACCATCACCCACAGAAATCATTATTATTCATTAGTATTACCTCAGCAAGATTGCAATCATAGTTACATTCAAATATCTATGGTTCTACAAAATAATGGTCATATCAAAAATGAATTAAATTTGTCCAACTTGAATCAAAAGGTGTGGAAATCTTTATATCGCAACAACACTCAATGACATTTTATGTCAGAAGAATTGCAGAGAAGGTTAGCAACTTCAAAACAAATATTTTCCATGAAATAACACATTTCCATATTTCTAGTTATTAATATATGGAGTCATTAAACTGAATATGATTAAATGTTTGACATAATTTAAAATAGGGCTGGACCCAGCTTGAGTCCTGTATAACATAAATGATGAAAGAAACCTGTCTAGTGTTTGAATATTTTTAATTGAAAGTGAACATTTTACCTCAAGGCATGCTAGCCACTTCTTAACCGCACTTTAACTATTTAGTCATATCGATCGACCTTTTACGAGTTCAAATATCACTCTTAAAACACAAAAGAATGTCACTTGTTGAGAGCACAATAGGTCTGCTACAGTCCAGCACCAATAAACAAAATGACAATGCAAAACTCAAACAATTCAACAAATATAAACAACTTTAACACTTTCCCTTTTAATTTTGCTGAATTAATAATATAAAAAAAATGCTAATCATTGTCCCTTCTCTGTTTCACTCAAGTCCCATTTTTACACACAGAATTTTCAGGCGTAGTCTCTGCAATGGTTTTGTCATTATGTCAGCTACTTGGTTTTCAGTAGATACTTGTCGAATACTGAGTTTCCTCTCTGCTACTTTCTCTCGAATGAAGAAGTGCTTAATGGAAATGTGTTTGGTTCGACGGTGAAACTCAGGGTTTTGAGACAATCTCACTGCAGCAGAGTTATCAACTTGTATGACTGGAACATCTTTGAGTTTTATGATCCCTCTGAATAGTCCGTTAAGCCAAATTGCCTCTTTGGCTCCCTCGTTTGCTGCTATGATATCTGCTTCAGTTGTTGAGGTCACCACAACTGCTTGTCGTTGGCTTAACCAAGAAATTGTTCCTCCTGAATACTTAACGATGACTCCAGAGGTAGAACGCCCTGTCTTCATGCATCCTCCAAAATCTGCATTGCTGTAAACTTCCAAAATTCCTACATCTACGTTGCTCCGATATACTATCCCAAGGTCTAGAGTCCCTGCTATGTACCTAAAAACTCTCGTACAACGTCTTCTTGAGTTGGATTTTCAAGTGCTCTTGAAAGAAAACCTATACTGTAAGCCAGGTCTGGTCTTGTGCCAAGCATCAGGTACATCAGTGCTCCAACAGCCTGTCTGTAGGGAAATTCTGTTGACTTGCCTTCTTTCCCTGGTGAGGTAGTTTCTGCACCTTTAAGCATTTGAGTTGAAACTGGTTTTCATTCTGAAAAATTGAAGCGATCTAAAATTTTCTTAGCATATGTCTTTTGGTTGATTTTAATAAAATATTCTTCTTGTTTAATTTCTAATCCCAAAAAATAATCTGCTTTCTTTGAAACGATCTTGAACTCTGATTTCAACTCTTCAGTGAAAATTTCCATCTCTTGTAGATCTGTTGCAGCTAGAAGACCATCATCCACATAGATCACAAGTATGAGCTTTCGATTATTTCTCTCTCGAATATACAAACATGAATCAGTATCACTGACCTTGAATCCATGTTGTTGAAGAAAAGCTCCAAGACGTTTATTCCAGCATCTAGGTGCTTGTTTGAGGCCATAAAGACTCCTCTTAAGTTGGCACACCATGTTGGTTCCTTCTTCATATCCTTGTGGCTGTCTCATGAATATGGTTTCTTCAAGCTCTCCATACAGAAATGCTGTTGATACATCAAATTGTATCAAATGCATCTTTTCACTAGCTGCGATGCTAAGAATTGAAGGAATTGTACCCATCTTTGCCACCGGACTAAAAGTATCGCTGTAATCAATGCCGTGACGTTGACTAAATCCCTTGTCAACAAGTCTTCCTTTGTACTTGTTGATACTGCCGTCAGGTTTTCTCTTGAGTCGGAAGACCCACTTGCATGGAATTGCCTTTGCACCTGGAGGAAGATCTGTCAAGGTCCAGGTTTGATTTTCTTCCAATGCTGCAATTTCATGATCCATGGCTTTCTTCCACTCAAAGCTTTCCCTGCTTTTCAAGGCATCTTCATAAGACTGAGGGTCCTCGTTTACTTCTGCAAACTCTTCTGTCATCAAAACGTAGTCATCTAGGTAACTTGGTTTCTTCAATATGGTACGATCACGAAGTCTTGTTGCAGGTTCATTGCCTCAATATCTTTAGGATCATTTCCTTGATATTGGGTGTCTTCTTCAATATCTTCTTGCATGTCTTCAAGATATTCTCGAGTGTCTTCAAGATCCTCTCGCGTGTCTTCAAGATCTTCCGGTTCATGTCTTGGGTTTTGACATCGATTGAATGGAGTTGATTGCTGAGTCATAAATGGTACTTGAAAGTTTTCATATTCAGGATTGCTGGTTTTTATGCTTGTGTCTTGAAGGGATGAGCTGACTTCCTTTCTTCTTTTGAAAGGTTTCTCTAAAAATGTCACATCTCTGGACATGACGACTTTGTGACTTTCATTGAGATATATTCTATATCTCTCGTCGCCATTGTAACCAACAAGAACTCCTTTAATAGCTTTTTCGTCCATTTTTCTTCGTTTTTCCTTAGGAATGTGTACGTAGCAGATAGAGCCAATGATTCTCATGTGATTGATTCTTGGTTTCTTCCCAAACCAAACTTCATACAGAGTTTGACCCTCTATTGAAGACTTCCCTGTTCTGTTTAGGACATAAACAGCAGTGGTAACTAGCTCTGCCCAAATTGCTTCAGGAAAGGTGACTTCCAAATTGAATACTTGAAGGTTCTTGCCATTTCCACTATTGTCCTGAAATCATTCTCACTAGCTCCATTCTGTTCGGGTGTGTACGGTGCTGTAAGTCGTTGGGTTATTCCATTCTTGGAAAGAAGTTCTCTGACAGCTCCATTGTAAATTCTCCACCGTTATCACTTAGGAACTCTTTTATTTGGTGACCTTGCACTTTGGCATGTGATAGCATCTTCTGTAAGACATTTATCACTTCTGATTTCTCTTTCACTTCATAACTATATCTGAACTTGGAGTAACTGTCCTTGAATACTACAAGATACCTCTTTTCGGAGAAAGACGGAGCAAAAGGACCGCAAACATCTGCTATCAATAGTTCACCTGGAGCTTCTGCTTTCGTCCTTATCCCGAATGGTTTCCGACAAGCCTTTCCGTAGATACAGGGTTCGCAGATTTCATCTTCCATCTTGGCGTTGATGCCCAGTTCTCTTTTTAGCATATCTTTAACATGCCTCTTGTCTTGATGCCCCCAACGCTCATGGTACATCTGCAGAGTCAAACTATTGGCAAAAGCAGCTTGTATCTCATTATCTTGAACGGGTGCAACTGGTTGAAAATCTGCTAGGAAAATGGTCCCATTTAATTGACGTGCACCGGTAATAATCACTTTACCATCCACTTCCAAATAACAATTGGTTGGCGTAGAGGAATATTTACTTCTTGGTTGCTTGTCATGGGCTACCAGTAGAGAAAATAAATTCTCGAGGCATCTGGCACACACCACACATCTTCCAAGGTCACTATTTGCTTGCTGTTGTTGATTGTAGACTCAACTTTTATAGTTCCACTACCAAGAGCTGACACTGTTTGTTCACCAATGCCTTTTTCTTTGCATGGTTTCTCGGACCTTTCATAATTCACAAAATAATCTTTACAATTTGTGACATGTTTTGTTGCTCCATTATCAAACCACCAGTCCTTGACGTTTGCTTCAGCAACAGTAACTTCTATCATGTCACAGAGTAATGCAATATTGGTATCAACTGAGTTACCTTCTGTGATGGCTTTCTTTTTGGGTGGTCGTCCATCTGCAATCCATTTTTTGCATCTTTGTACCCAGTGCCCCTTTTCTTTACAGTAGTTACAGATATTCCGGGACTGATTGCTATGTTGGCTTGGTTGATGAGACTGATTTGAGTGATGGTCCTGGCTCTTTTGATGAACTCTTGATGAAGAGAATTTTGCCACAAGTGCCTCTTGAGTTGTGTTTCCATTATCCACAGGCTTCCTGAAATTTCTCTCAAACATGCAAAGCTGAGTTGTCAAGTCATCAAAAGTTCTTGATTCATCTTTTGTTAACAACATCCAGCTTGAATGGAACGTCTCAAACTTGCTAGGCAAAATATTTAAGGTTTTGCATACCAGCATTAAATCCGGTAGCTCTGGTTTATCCTTAGCTTTTAGTCCACTGTTCAGCTCATTCCATAGAGATTTCAACTTGGCAATGTTGTGACGAATTTCTAGGGAAATTTGGCCATAGTAAGTTGCCCATTTTTAAGTTGCCCGTTTACAAGTTGCTGTCAGAATGGCTCAGTCAGAAAGGCCTCAGGCAGAAGGGCCGAACGGAGAAGGGCCGTTAGAAAACACGACTTTTATACTGACCAGTGCAGTGATACTGTCGGCGATCGGACTAATTAACACGGCGGAGTTCTGTGACAGTTTCTAGCAACGTGATTGGCCAATTTGCGGAACCCCTTTCGTTGCGAATTTCTGTGCTTCATTGTTTTTCCCTCTTCGTCTCGAAACACGGACTCCTCCACTGAGAAGGTCATTTCGCCCGAGAGCGTTCGTGGCTGAACATTACCCATCCACGCCGGTGGCGGCAGACTTTCTTTCTTTCCTTGTGAATTTACGTGGGACACTCTCTAAAGGCTAAGTTCATATCATTATTATTTGTGCAAACTGAACCATATTATATTTGTGTATAATAATCTGTTATTTTTCACTTGTTCACATTTACTTAGTATTATTGTTCTGTGGTATCGTGCTTGAGAGTATTATCCTTGATAAAGGTCTTTCTGAGTGATTGTTTCTCATTATTTCGCATTTGGTCGTTTGTGTCGCTGGCCCTGTTGACTTTCTAACAGGTATTTCACGAAAATAATCGAATGCCGTGTACCGGTGGAGGACAAGGTGGGTTCGCCTTCCTTTCTATTGGGTATACTGCAACAATGTGAGTGGATACATCATCCCCTGTAGTCCATCTGAATGCAAAGAAGTCGGTACAAATCTTGAATAACTGGTCCTGAGATGTTGCCTCGAATTGCTGCTTCAATGCTTCCCAGGTCTCATGTGCAGTTTCCTTGTCCATGATTTTCTGATACACTGCGTCTGTAACTGTGCTTACAATCATTGTTTTAGCATAGCTATTGGCCTTCCGGTACAAATCACTCTTTTCCTTGTACTCCTTGATCTGGATATTTGTAGCTACTGATGTATCGATTGGTTCAGGCTTTACCAATTTGTTGTCGATAGCATCTAATGCTCCTTCATGGTAGTCCAGCAGATCACGTATCTTTCTTTTCCAAATTGGCCAATCTGCTTCTCCAGTTAGCGGTTTTATGTGCTTTGCAAATTCCATTTTTATTTGCGATACGTCACAAACACCAACAGATACAAAATTCCTTACGTAATCAAGATTCACCTCAATTAAAATTTCGCAATACTCCGCGAGCTGAAACCCATAACCTGTTTGAATATTTTTAATTGAAAGTGAACATTTTACATCAAGGCGTGCTAGCCACTTCTTAACCGCACTTTAACTATTTAGTCATATCGATCGATCTTTTTCGAGTTCGATATATCACTCTTAAAACACAAAAGAATGTCACTTGTTGAGAACACAATAGGTCTGCTACAGTCCAGCACCAATAAACAAAATGACAATGCAAAACTCAAACAATTCAACAAATATAAACAACTTTAACATCTAGCTCTATGAGATGCTGAATTTTTGGATATAATACGTACATGTGGTGGGCACCTGGCCTTTATTGAACCACTTGGAGATGTAGAATTTTACCCCAATAAAGGAAGAATACCTCAAAATGCTGATTTTCGTAAGTAAATAACAGACATAATAGCCATTGTTTCAAAAGGGATCTTAATTTCAGCCCATTCATGGGAAATACAGAAATACCACAGTAACAGATTTACAAGCTTTTATAATCTATATCAACTTTACTTTACTAGCCTTAATATTTCCATCTGTTATGGACTCAACTGGTGATGAAGATGGTGAATTTGGGTATGATATTGATTTTTGGGGCCAGATGCACTTCCATCTACCAACCAATTTTCTAAATGTAACTCTCTTGTAACAATCAAAACAACGATTATTTCTACCGTAACCATTAAATTTGATAGTCTATTTCTACCGTAGACTGATGCACTATAAAATTAGGAAGACAGTAGCCCATTCTATATTGAAAATAATATCACATTTATTAAAATATAGATTATAAGGGAAAATCAATCAGATGTAAAATAAAAAAGTAATTATTACTAAAAAATCATTCTAAGAAAATGAAATATAAAAATGATATCAATGATAAACATTTAAAGGGATTAAAAATTACGTTAGGTAATAAATAATAAAATATTTAAGAAAACTGAATCATATCCATTGGCATGTGCATTATTTTCTATTGGGGATGCCAATGATAAAATTGACACCTTTTGCCTTTGCCCATGACCGTAATCATAAACCCTAGTGCTTGGATGAAATCCAGTTTCATAATGAAACTCCCATAACAAAATTAGTTCATAAAACAATATATCTATGTATAACATTTGCTTTAATTTTCAATCCTATGATAAGGAAATTCTTAGTAATTACTTTCAAAAAACTGCAGCTAAATAAACGCTGGTAATATTTCCTTAAATAGCTTTACTTGTCAGTTGTTTATCTTTTATCAAATAAAAGAAGAGCAATTACATGGAAGAAAATTCAATAAAAAATACTAAATACTTTTTGCAATCAGCTTTATTTTAAGAAGAATAATGTTTTGAATGTTCTAATAAACTCTGAATTTTATTCATTCTATTATAGAATCTAGAAATATAATGATATGGAAGATAAACAATATAAGAATTAAAAATTTTGCTTACTGATTATTAATATGATAACAAAGTCAAAATATATAATTATTAAATTTTGGCACCCCTCCAATATTTTTGCAGTGTCAAGGCACCCACTGTGAACATGTCTATGTTCACATCATCAATAAAAGTAAGATCCTCTGTAAATTTCTATCCATCATTTTCATGAAATAATTATCCTTTACTATTGTGAAGTTTTTGCTGATACAAAAAGGGATTAGCCGTATATGTAAATAACTATGTAGCTTAATTATCTGTTTGTTAACTAGTTGTTAGACTGATTCTATAGATTTATGTCTCCCAATGTTCTTTTACTTCATTGAATTATAAAATTCAAGGAAGGTTTCAGGTTCTTCTTTCTTCCAAAAATCTGAATTTCCTTGTTTGTTTTATTACTCAAGAGAAAGTATAACTTGGCCATATATATATATAACATGATTTACATGTCGTGGTGACTTATTATAGAATATGATGCCAATATCTTTTGAGCCCTTTTATACAATATTGATTCTGATAGAATTTTGATGTAGATTGTTCTTAGTAAAATGAATATGAGAAGGCTGGACTTTGTGGAATGCCATGACAACAGAATCAGGAGAGTATGTTTTATATGTTCTACAATATATTTTTATTCCGACGCATTTGGACCAAAGGCAGCCATCATCAGGTTTATATCAGTACAAGTACAGCACATTGGGGTGGGAGAGAGAGGAGAAGAGGGGTTATGGGGGAGGGGGTCGATGTGATTGGTTGTGGGAGTCAATCTTGGAAGGAAGGTATAGTAGGAGGGAAGGGTTAGAAAAGGTGTTGTTATTGGTAATGTAGGTTTTATGGGAATGAATTTCAATTACTTCCAAAGAGTCCATTTGTCTTTCCTTTGGGACTCGGTAAAGTTATTTTCCCTCGAAGGAGCTAGAGTGGCCACTCTCCCATAGGTGTTCTGTGAATGCCGAACCAGGGGTCCCCAACTGGAAGCAACTTTGATGATCTGTGGTCCTTATCTTGTGGGATCTGCTGCTCTGACAGAACTATTGCCACATTCTAGTGGGTAGAGAGCACTGGCGGGAGAGCATTGATTCATCCCTGATATCTTTCTAGGGTGGTAGTGACCTTTTTGGCATGTATAAGGCTGCTTTTAAGTTTGGGGGGAGGAGGCTGGCAAATATATAAGAAGTTTTTCCTAGAGAAGGTAATTTAACCCATTTCTGTATTATGGGGTCCTCGGGTGAAAAAAGGAAAGATTATCTTTGAATCAAGTCTTTTACCAGTTCCTCTTGGTATACATCGTTCCTTGCTATCTCCTTGATGACTTTATGTTCCTCTTCGTATTCTTGAGAGGAGAGGGGATGGTTGATGAGCCTGTGGGCCATGGCTTGGAATGCATTGTATTTACGGGATGCATATGGACATGAATAGTTCGGAATTATCTGGTCCGTATATCTTGTTTTCCAGAATATTCTGAAATTAGACTTATTGCTCTTAATAGATACAGAGAGAATACAGATTTTGAAGGTCCCCTCCCTAGACTATAGGAGAGGAGAACTCATGGCTGAGCCATTCTTCTGAAAAATGAAATCCCTACCAAATTAAATATAATTTTGACAAACACAGTGAGATGAAAATCTTTAAATTTCGTTTATCGATTCAGTTTCTTGAACCACGTCCTTTAATAGTTCACTAAGTATCTCTATAGAGTAAGTGGAATCGAGTTGTTACGCGTGTGGAGTAAGTTAAGCGAGGTTTGTCAGCTTCGACTTAATTTTTAAAGGTTCCATATATAGAAAACATTTTCTAATTAATTCTCTGTAATCATGCTCCGGGTAGTGTTCAAAGACATCGGCAGTTAATATGACATAAAAAAATATAGATACCAAAATCATCTCACTATATCGACTTTCTTATATATATTTTCCATGATAGGTACTTTGGTTTTATGTACAGCTACAGCGCACAGTGGGCTAGAATCGAAAAAACCTGGACAAGGGGCTAAAAATGGTTTTCTTGAGTGTGGTTATTGAAACTTGGCATAGTTATTGCAAAATGACTGAATTTTATGTTCCCGCTCGTCGTATTTTAAAATTTTCAGGCGTCAAATAGATACAGGGCGTCAAACTTGAGAAATGTTCACGAAAACGGGAAGTTTCGGATTTTTCGGAAAAAAGTTCCAGTTCGTTTATATATAGTTTCTTTTGAGAGAAGCTGTTGGAAAAAACAACACAGCAGTAATCTAGCATTACTCTTTGTCTTTCAATTCGCTGACTGATTCATGCTCTAAGATGATTCTTTGGTTATTTAGAGCAACAAAATGGCGGACACCTTTTTCAGACAAATTTCGAGATAAAGTAAGGAAATCAACTAGGTAAACAGCGATGGACTATCAAGTCTCTTATACCATATCAATCTACAGGGCTTCTAGATATGGAATCTGAAGAGACTGTTTCGTTTCACCTGCTACCCTGTGATTTCGGTGGACTTTTCCTAAGCGCTGCGCGGTCCGGCTGGGCGCTGTAGAATCCCCAAATCCGGTTTCGGTGTCTTTTTGGTTAGGTTGAGTCGCAAATTTTGCTTCTTTTATGTTTAATTCTGGCAAACCATATTAAAAACTTATTTTAATACACTTTAAGATATGAGTTTGAGACCATTAATTTAGATAATAAATGCGGAATTGAGAAATTTTGGCACATTAGGGAAATTGTTTGTTAGTTAGTTTAATACGTATAAAAACTCTTAAAATTGTTAATATTCTTGTGACTTTTACATATATTACCTTAATTGTCGGAATGGCTGCTGAAATCTCAATTATTAATTGTAATTAACGTATTTCATTACCTTATTAAGTGCCTCCCGCTCAGTCGTCAGAAGGTTCTTCATCTGAATCCTCGGATTCAAATAACTCACCCTCTCGGTCGACCATGATCAGGAGATTTCTTAACTCTGTTGTTAGGATCCTTTTCTTCTTGGATTTCAATGTGCCTTACATAGTAAACCTGGCATCTGATGTTACCAGCAGCCTTTTTATTAAATCATCATTAGTGGCTATTCTCGAGTGTTTCCTCGCGAATCTTACCCGAAACCTCCTGATATCTTTGTTTCTAGCTTGCATGGCTTCTTCTGATAGCTCTCTCAACGGAAGAATCGCATCTTTTGATATTCCTGTTCCATGAATTAATACTTTATGTTCTGTTGGAGGGATATAGTACCAATGATACAAATTTACGTAGAGACAGGCAGTATCCCAGCAGTAGCTTGAAAAAATGGAAAATGTATTCCATCTTCGGAATGCTCTTCGTCTCCTTCTTCCATTGAAGGCGAATCGGCTGCCAAAACATGTTGAGGATGGCCGCGGATTTGACCATATTATTTTACCTTAATGTAATATAATAAACAAAATTATTGAAATGACTAGATAAAAGTTGTCTTTCTTTTAAGTTTAAGTTTGAGTCAAACGCTGAATTAGTGCTAGTCACCTGTATTATCGTTGACTAAACGGAGAGGAACGAGAGATCTCACGAATAAGAACTCGTACGATTTTCCCTCCTGTTGCTATCCTTTCTTATACAGTACAGTGCCAGAGCTTCCATCGAAACCATATTTGCAGGTTAGAGAGCATTTGATCGTACGCTTTGAGGCTTGTACTGTTGATATTGAAGCTACAATTCTTGACGATGTATGTGTTAGCAGAGATTTCAAATTCACTTCGCAAGTCTCTTCCGAAACGGAAATCCCTTCTGGATATGGAGCAAGGCAGTACCTAAGAGAATCATTCACATCAGGGTTTAATCTTTCAAGTTCAACTTGCGAATCAAAAAATTCAGCAGATGATTCTTTCGATCCAAGACTGATTTGGTTTCCTTCTCTTTTATAACTACTTGAAGAATCACTAATCAAGTAATTTCGGGAAAATGCATTTCACAAAAGACAATTCTATGTTTCAATAAACGTCAAGTAAAAGACTATTTAAAGAACGGAAATAAATAAGGATCTGTTGCTTAATTCTCCATGTTGAATGATAAAAATTACAAAATTCACTTAGATGCGCAATTTTCGGCATAAAAACATTTAAGATTCCTATCACTCTTGGTAAAAAATTATCAGATTTTCTAAAAATCTTATTTAGACGCCATTTAACCATATTTTTCTTATTTTAATATATTGCTCATACTTTATGTGATGGATCAGCTAGAGATTTCCAAATAACAGCCCCAGGGCAAACGGATCGTCGTTGTATCTCGTGGAGTCTCATGAAGCCAAAATACTGTGGCAGGATATCTGAAAACCAAAAGCACAAGAAACTAACTTTTTGCCTTCAAAGAAAGACTAAAACTGAAACTTCCAAAATATTTCCTCTTTCCTAACAACTCCGAAGGCAGGAGCCCAATAGCCCTAGCAAAGGGGCGGATGCGTACGGATGTTGGCATTCCACTAGAGTGCCGTAATCCGTACTTAACTCAGGGCCCATAAAATAAGGACCGGCTAAATTGACAGATGAGAAGATTGCTCAATCTGTTAACAGTATTTTTGACCAGCATAGAAAATATAAAGTTCGCCAGAGTTATTTTTACTGGTAAAAATATAATATAGACCAATGTTTCTAATGTGCCAAAATTTCTCAATTCCGCATTTATTATCTAAATTAATGGTCTCAAACTCATATCTTAAAGTGTATTAAAATAAGTTTTTAATATGGTTTGCCAGAATTAAACATAAAAGAAGCAAAATTTGCGACTCAACCTAACCAAAAAGACACCGAAACCGGATTTGGGGATTCTACAGCGCCCAGCCGGACCGCGCAGCGCTTAGGAAAAGTCCACCGAAATCACAGGGTAGCAGGTGAAACGAAACAGTCTCTTCAGATTCCATATCTAGAAGCCCTGTAGATTGACGTGGTATAAAAGACTTGATAGTCCATCGCCGTTTACCTAGTTGATTTCCTTACTTTATCTCGAAATTTGTCTGAAAAAGGTGTCCGCCATTTTGTTGCTCTAAATAACCAAAGAATCATCTTAGAGCATGAATCAGTCAGCGAATTGAAAGACAAAGAGTAATGCTAGATTACTGCTGTGTTGTTTTTTCCAACAGCTTCTCTCAAAAGAAACTATATATAAACGAACTGGAACTTTTTTCCGAAAAATCCGAAACTTCCCGTTTTCGTGAACATTTCTCAAGTTTGACGCCCTGTATCTATTTGACGCCTGAAAATTTTAAAATACGACGAGCGGGAACATAAAATTCAGTCATTTTGCAATAACTATGCCAAGTTTCAATAACCACACTCAAGAAAACCATTTTTAGCCCCTTGTCCAGGTTTTTTCGATTCCAGCCCACTGTGCAGCGTAGCTAATCTGTTCTCCCTCTTTCGATTTTAGTCCTTGCTTTTCCTTTTAATGCCTGAAGTCGAACTTATAATGAATCATATGCTTCATATCCTCTATGATTTTCCTGGTAGTTCGTGCACACTGCCGCCTCAGAATTTTACTTTTCAAAAGAAACAATCAAGTGATTTTTAAATTATTTCACTCTCAGAGCCATTTCATGCCTTATCTGTGGTTCCGAGTGACTGACGTCGATGGCATTGAGTCAGTTCTTGGAAAGAACGATGTTCTTTATACTCATATACCGCAGTTGCATCTCATTGATGGAGACTCCTCAATGTTAGTTGACTCAATTTCGTTCAATTAGGCATTTAAAAAAGGCGAAAGCATATGGGGAACCGACGTTATACCATTTTCTAATTGCGAAGAAGTCGATCTCGTCGTTTTTATTTGGACGAGAATCAAAGCTAATATCAATCGGGTAAAAATGATCCGATTCTTAATTTTCGTAGCCAAACTAATTCTGTCAAGAAATATTTTTAAATATTATTAAAATAAATTCAATAAAAAATGTACAATTCCCATCGCTTGGAAGTTTATAAGATGTTTCGCATCTTATTGTCTTTACAATAGAAAGTTATTAAAAGATTTCGAGAGAGACGCAGACGACGAGCAGAGTGCACTCGTTCGTGAGTGCTATTCCTAAACAAGATTTGTTTTAAAATAGGTGTATGGAAAACGTTGATAATCATTTGAGGTGTTTTCTCGTTATATTATTTTTTGAATGTTAAAATTACGAAGAAGTCCGTGAGGAATTTTGATTTTGGTACAAATAAATTCAATAAATGAGATCTCATTTATGTAAAAGCAGCATTTATTGCTGCTCAAGATTGTATAATTCAATTTTTGGCTTGTCCGCAGTTAGTTTGACCCATTTCATTTACCGTAATCAAATTTTACTCCGAGTGTTTTTAAAGCGGTCGAAATTTTACAATTAATATCAATGTCAGTTTTAATGAAATGCAAATTAAAGAATGTCCTTTGTCCTTCACAGTCAATATATATGCAGAACTTAAACTTCTAATAAACAGTAATCCGTGACCTGCCTATCTTAGAACAGTAGTCAAATGTTCGAAGAAGGGAAGCTTTCATATAACGTATTTTTCCTTCCTCTCCATCCCTTTTAAAATCCTCTTTAAGGAAAATTTTAGGCCGGGAAAGACTATTACATTCAAGAGGTTTAATTTTTGTGCTAGTAAAATAGTATATATTCTTTATATTTAGTATATAAATGTATATCTTCATCATTGGTTTTCTTAAAATTTATGTAGAACCATGCGTAAAATTTTTTACAGCGTGTTCGAGTGTCGTAAGAATAAATGTTCAAATATAAAATATGTAAATTATAAAAATGTTCTAGAAGAATACATATGTTGATTGCTCTCAATTTTATATTGACGAAAATTATGTATCATTGTCGTTATAATAATATGGCCTCTGCGTTCGTTTCGCGCTGAAAGGGTTACCGGTATTGCTGCCTGCACTGCCAATTGAAAATGTCCGAAGTTCTTGTCGAGAGAGAGTTGCAGTCGTTGTGAGAATAATACGCAGGGCGAGAGGACGAGCGGGGAAGGGTTGCGTTAGTGTTTTACCTTATGGAGGTTGGTGAGTAGACAAATGCCCACCCTTGTTTATTACTTGGTTTCTCACAAAATACCTGGCAACACCTTATTGTATCCCAAATTCCAATTTGAATACCGTAGATCGACAAAGAAATCCATCGTCAAGGGTATATTCCTCTTTCCCTCTCTTCTGATATTAATCTTAATTTTTTGCCTGGGCAATTAGATGACGATCCATTTCTCCTTCTTTGTATGAATTTTCCTTGGCATACTGTGTTTTTGTTTTCCGCTCCATTATGTCTATATGAGGTCCCTTCAAGCCGCCATTCGTCATACTCTATTTTCATAATCTGTCTCCTCTCTATTTTCATAATTGATTGCTATTGCGGATCGTTCGTGGGAAAAAAATATTGAAACGATACATTCTACTATCTATTTCCCAGATCTCCCACGTCATATCAGAACATCCTATATAATAGAGATGTCATATGATATCGGTTACATATTCTGAGAACGTAATTTCTCTGAACTTATTTACTGCACTGTACATTCCTAGTATTGATGAATTTATCCCCTGAATTAGTCTTCTAATGATTCCCACCCAGTGTCTTTTATCAACTAATTAAAATTCAATGTATTATCGTAGCAATTCCTTAGAAATCATATAGCCTTTCGTTATACCTTTTCTAGTTCCCGAATGTGAGAGTTGTCGGCAGGATCCCATACAATACATGCATACTCAAGCTAACGCAAAGTTACATCGCTAGCGAAATACTTCTCCGCTCATACCAATTATTCTCTTAAAGAAGTCCGAATTTTCAATCACTTTTCCACATATATAACGGATGTGGATACTTCATGCAGAATTACACGTGAGAGTTATCCTAAGTAAAAATTAGTAATTTTTTTTTATGCACTACGTTTTTACATTTCACGTCACGTAATTTCACAAGGTGCAAATTTCTATCTTTGTTATAAAACGCCATCTCCATCCCAATTCAATCCAATATTTTCCATTTTCCACAAAACGTCTTATTTCAATCGACCACTTGTTTCGACACACAAGTATCATTCTAAAATCAAACGAGTGTAGTTCTATTACATCTCAAATTGAAAACCAATAGATAAGGAGACCGGTACTGCCAGTAAACGTCTAACAACACTGCCATTGTACCTTGTGATGGTGATTGTAACGACTGAATTATAAGTGTGGTACTACCACACTGTGGTATGTGTTGGCCTAGGAATGTAAACTCGCATAACAATAACCGGCTATGACTAATGGCATGACGCCACACCATCACTTCGTTGAGCAACTTACTTATCCAAACTCAAAATTCGAGAAATATTTGACTTAACACTGCTTTTATTTTTAATGTCTAAATTTGAAAGGGAAACTACCTTTCTTATCTTTGTATTCACATTATGTTTACTCCGCCCTGTGCCTTTGTCTTGGAACCCTTCCCACTCCACGTTACGTTTTCGTCTAACGATACCAAGCAGTTACCAAACGATGAGTACGTATTTTCACGAAGGGGTGGTGGTAGTGCAACAAACCTACAAATGTTCCCAATTGGGGCATTATTATTATTTTTGACACTCCTAGAGGTCACATTTTTAAAGTTAATTTCGCAAACAAGTATGGCCAGGTTTCTTGATAAATCTCCATTATATTTTGTTGACCTCTTCTACAATTTTCCGTAATTTGGTCGCTCGAGTATTTGGACCTCAACCTGACCCACACTTTATTAAGCAATCTACAATAGATGGAAAAGATACTATCTGAAATACCTGATTAGACAAACTTTCAGGACCAGGAAGTCTCTTAGGTTTAATTAGTACAAAAAGTTTAATGATGCCGTCAACTCGGTATACGATTTTCGACACTGCTTCAAGCCGATTAAAATCAGCGAATTGCTTAATGCACAGTTTGACGTCAATGCGCAACGAAAAAACTCATTTAAAATATTCGCTTTTAATTTAATTATCAATTATATTACCGCTATCATATTTTAACGATACTTCCGTTCGCACATTTAAACTCACGATCCTATGATCAAATACTTCAGGGTTAAAATCTTAATATTCGCTTAAGATCTCTTTTTACATCACAGAATGCTTTTCTAATGGTTCGTTTCATTTCCTATTTACATATTGTTTGTATACTTGTTTGCGTTTCTAGACTGGTTCCCAAATTCAGTCGCATCAATACTATTTAGAAGCCCACAGCGATCCTTTGTGTCGAATGTAAACAACTATCTTTCCTTAGAGCTCTACTAGAGTGTCTCCTATGTAGACTCATGAATTTGTTTTGAATATTTCGATGGTAAAAATAAGTCCATAAGGTTTGTCTGCGCATTGTCCAAAGTAGATTTTTTGGTAACACAACGAATGCGTTTCGTAAGTAGGCATGTCAAATGTGAGTATATAACGAAGTCCTACAATGCTTGCCTCTTATAAAGCTATACGTTGCTAATGTTTCGGCGCTGTTCATATCTAAATCAATCTTAAAGGTTGCTCAATCAATGATTATCCAGTACGTTGTGTATTTAATATTTTTTTGAGGATATGGGAAAAATTTCCTACAATGCTAATAACTCTAGTCGGCTCATTAACTATCTGATTTAATGAATTTCTTAGCATTGCGCTTATCTGAGTTCCACAAGAGTCACTATCTTGAGCTTGTAATGCACTCAATGGACATATGAATGAATCAACACCAATTAAAGATGTTCTGTTGTTATGATTAATAGAATTATAATTTATTTTGTCATTGAGTCAGAGTAAATTCTGATGTGGAGTGTTGAGCGGATGGTATAAAATACTCGCATTTATATTGGGCAAATTAATCTTACTGAAAGTGTACCGAACGCGTTCGATAAGTTGGACATTTAAATGACTTCTACTTGATGAAGGACTGGTAGCATGCGTATGATCCTGTCTAAATAAAGCGAATGGTAATCCAATGTAGCTAATAAATCATTTAACAACATAATAGTTCAGATATCGTTACTCGAGATTTCGATCTTATAAGGCCGTATGAAACGGTGATCCAATTAAGGGAATCGACTGTTTACGAACTGAGGATTACCTTGTATCTCTCTTTCCTACCAATTTAGTTATAAATATGATATGATATATCAACGATTCTGATGTTATTGAAAATATTAACACTGTAAACTTCGACACTATTGCGTAGAAGTTTACTTTGTCATTATTTTCTATAACATCAGATTGTCTTTTTACGATAATTGGCCGAATATGATTTAAGAATTTAGCAACGATTTTATTGACAAACGATCATAATCTATGTATTCTGTTCAATCGATCATTTTGCAAGCAGTAAATAATCTAAAATCAATGATTTTTCTTTTTAATCAATATATAAAATATAATTTAAAACAAACTTAAAGTAAAAATTTACTAAATCCTGACTCAATTTACTTCTGTCTTGCAATAATATGGTCAATCGATAATGCAATCTTTAAATTTTGCACCATCAGCAGGAAAGTATTCATTTAACCTTATACGAAGCGAAAAAGGCCATAGGCTATTTATGTTTCAATAATTATCGTTCTGAAACAATCGTATTTAATAATGCTTGAAAGATCCTTTATTAATTCAGGTAAGGACTTATTAAAGCGGGCGTTTTGTGGTAAATTTTTACTTATTCCAATTAAAAAATAATGCATGAAACTCAGGGTTCCAAGTAAAAGGTAGCCGAAATGGCAAGCATTGCATTGAAAGTAATGAATTATTGATTCACTAGCGACATGGAAAACTACGCAGCAAACTTAGAGTTAGAACAGCGGAATCATTTGCAATGGACCCTCGCCGGCCTTTCACGCGGTAGTGCTTTTTAGCGGGCTATCGCCGGCCTCCCTCTCCGTGGTCCTTCGTTGCGGGCCCTAACAGTCCTCCCTCGCCATGGTTCCTCACTGTTGACCCTTCTTTATTTGCCTCGTCGGCCTCCCTCGCCGGCCTCCCTCGTCGTCCGTCGTTGCGGGCCATCGCCGCCCTTCCTTACCGTGGTCCCTCACTGGGCCCTTCCCTGTGGTCCCTCGCTGTGGACACTCGCCGGCCTCCCTCGCCAAGGTCCAGCATGTGCTCCTTCGCCGTGGGCGTTGTAAACTTCCTCGCCGTTCTCCCTCGCCGTTTTCTATCGTTGCGGGACATCGCCGGCCTCCCTCGCCTTGGTCCCTCGTTGCGAGACATCGCCGGCCTCCTTCGCCTTGGTCCCTTGTCGTTGGGCATCGGCGGCCTTCCTCGCCGTGGTCCATCGCTGTGGCCCCTCGCTGTGGTCTCTCGCTGTGGACCCTCGCCGGCCTCCCTCGCCATCCCCTCCCTTTGCCGTGGTCCCTCGCTACGGGACATCACCGGCTTCCCTCTTCTTTTTCCCTCGTTGCGGGACGTCGCCATTATCCCTCGCCGACCTCCATCGCCGTGGCCCCTTTAAATGGAAGATGGGTCCAATAAGACCCCTTACCAGGCCTACCCCCCAGAGCCTTCCCATGGAAACCCTTCCTTCCAGGGGCACACCCCCCCCCCCCACCCCAAGGCCTTCTCTAGTACTATCCCGTCCCAGGACTTTCTCGGGGACTCCCTGTATTCGCAGGTCCCCTAAAACCCCCAAGAACTTACTTGGCCCACCCTACACCAGGACAATCCTGGGGCCCGCCCTACCCCCATGGCTTTCCCAAAGCCTTCCCAACCACCAAGGGCTTCTTGGGACCCGCCTTACTCTGAAGGGACTTTACTGGGCGTGCCTTTTCTTCCAAGGTCCCGCCCAAACACCCAGGTCTTCCTATGCCTCCCGATACCTACGTTATGTGTTTCCTATTTCACCCAAGAAGTCTTTTCTTTATTTATTTAGCAAGGGGCAGGTGGGACCCGCTGGTCTCCTATTCCTTGCCCCTTGAGATCCCTATAAGTTTCACAGATATCTTACAAGTATGTGTACAAAATATATACCAAAATAATTAAGTACATAAATAATTAAATTACATAAAAATTATGTAAACTTATAAAATAGCCCATTTTAAAATTGTTAATACAGCAGACAAGTACAATAGAAAGTAATATACAATTACTGTATAAAATATGAAAAAAACTAATAAATATAATCATTAAATATGGAATATGCACTGAATAGATACTTTAAGACATAAGAAATCAATACAGAGTTATTAAAAGTAAAAATGATCAAAATTACATATGTAGTAAATGTCCGCAAAATCTTCCAATAGATGATTCAATAAATAGTTAAGTACTGAATTACATAATTTGAATATCCTTTTCACCGATTAACTTTGCTTCCTAAGTCGCGGATTCTATCTTTCAAGTAAGCGTTTATTTTATTTTCTCCTGGCTAAAATTTGTCCTGTCCCTCGACGTAGTCACTCAACGGCGTTCCTGAACGTAGTATCCGCAAGAAATCCTCCAACGACGTACTTCAAGGAAAATAATATCCATATTATTCACCAAAAAATAGTCTATAACAAACATTCGCGGTTATTCTAGTACTTAAATCCTGTATTGCATGATCGGTGTCTCCGCAAAGCACAAAACAGTGTTAAAACCCAATATAATTTACAAACTCAAAGAGCAAAATGTTGGCGCATTTTAAGCCAGTGAATCACAATATTTCACTATAATATTTTTACTATTAAAACCGATTTTTTAATTAAGAGTTTTCACTGAATACTCTCAATAATCGTACATGTATTAAACCAATGTTAGGAAGATAATTCTATAAAATCTATTTGAATGAATAATACATATATATAAGCAAAATAAATTAGAGCTACAGGTATTTTAAGTGGAAGATAATGATTTAAAATACATAAATATACAACACTGCAGATTTTCATGATGTATGACTACTTTATATTTAATTTGTTTTTCCAATATTTCGCGAAAATAAAGTTAAGCAGTCTAGGTTCCCTTTAGTCTGTAGAGTAGTCCGCAATTTACAAATTAACAATGCGATTTAAAATATCAGTAACTTCTCTTTAGTGATGCGACATTTGAATCTTAGAAGGGGAAACCTTTGAATTAAGTTCAATAGGACACTGATAGTAGAATTTAATTGATGACGAATCACATTAACTATATTAGATTGTTGGAAAACAACAGTTCGGACGTTAGTATTTCCCTAGTACACTTCGTAATCTTTGGGAGTATCTTCTGTAATTTACTTTGCTTTCAAAGTCAAAACAATATTTGATTATAGAAATGAGTAGTTAAATCAAGATTTTCAGGCCGAACCTTGCGGAACGGAAATTTAATATTAAAATGAGAAGTATTTACAGCAGATGAAACCCGATGAATATATGTACAAATACCTAATGGTTGGGAATTTGTTGACTGCAAAACGTTGTAGAAGCGTAGCGCTCAGTTTTCGTGGAACCAACTACCTCATATATTTATCTGCATTACTCTATATTCAATTAAAGAAATAAAATCAGTTGCGTTTGAGAGAAGAGTGTTACGGAAGACGTATAAGAAGTCATACTTTCACTACAGACTCGTTAAAGAGTAATGCAAACAATCCAAATAAAAAAATGAGTAGAATGTCGGAGTGTGTTTACGGAAACAAGACCTTGAACTCGTGAAAAGACCATAAGGTGAAAATTGCACGAACCAGTATCTAACATTATTGAAAAATCTTAAGAATGGAAGTAATTGAAATTTGAGTAAGAATCGACCTTGAGGTGATTCTTGAACATAAGGATACGTACTTGAGCTCTTCTAAGAAAATGGAAAAATGAAAGCAAACTTATGTATCAATATAGGACGAAAGGTTGTATTGGAGCTACAACGGAAGGAATGAAAAGGAAAGTACATTGAACTAATCAGCCATCCACTTTCACCACGCTGACTTGGTCCACGGTATTGAAAAATCTAGGCACTACGCTCGAAGAATAATAAGTCAACCATCGCAGATATCTTTGTCGTCTATGTTTTCATTATCTTATTTATGAATCGGGTATTATTGACTAAGATGAGAAATACTCGTCAAAATAACTTCTCCTTGGTCGCAGAATTTTTTCTCTTTTAAACCTTATTTAAAAATAAAATACAATGACATCGGAGTATCAGAAAAATTTTAGAATATAAATCCTAATTTTATCATATAAAGTAGTTTTTTCATTGAAATTAAAGAACTTGCGCTCTGAAAAAGCAGAACTGTTGACTAATTATCAAAGTGAAATCCATTACCAACCCAAACGATGTAAACCAAGTGAAATTTCTTTATGACTCTCAAGTTTGCTCAGTAACACTAAAATCATAACAACGGTTTTAAAAGTAAAATTTAACAAACTATTGCTAATGCCAGGAGGGATAATGCGTAGTGATAAAAATCGTAAGTTTGAGTCAGCGATTTATTAATTTTTTTTTGAAAATACAAAATTTCTAAAATAACTCTTTATAGGATGTAATGTTAAAACTATATAACTTTATTAAAATGTCGAAATGATTTTGAAAAAGCAAAATTGCGATCTTATAAAAATAGTGTGCTTATATAAGGATTCAAATTTATTTCAAATTATGAAATCTTATAATATTATTTATAGTTACAAAAAGAATTTAGAAACGTCAAAAATAAAGTGAAGATTAACGACCAAAAAAGGAGTCATTATTTATATTTATCATCTTTTTTTAAACTCTCTATTCCGTAGTGCTCTGCGAAATTAGTTGTTAATTTTGAAAAATGAATATTAATCCTTTAAAATTTCTAATTGTACATGAATATCTTATGGAAAAGTGTCGCTATTACTGTGATAGAAAGGCAACTATTTATGTAAATGAAAACTTTTCTAAATTCTTGACTGGGTAGATATTAAATTAAATTTACAGCTCCAAATAGGCGCGTGTTTTGACTTTGGCATTTTACTGGAATACAGGTTACTACATTAATTTTAAGTGATCGATTTTCATTCACTTTTATGAAGCAATTTCAAAAACCTTTTAAGATACTCTCAGTTGAACGATGATTTCTAAGACAGTTGCTCCGGCAGACTTTCTTTCCAAGATGTATTTGCATCAATTACATCAGTATGTACGGAGAACAGTCAAAAGTAGTCGAAACTTTTATGATGAATTAAAAATGGAAGAGTACTCCATGAGTTAGAAAATTTAAAATATTAATCCCGTTTAATCATGAAAATGACACATTATTGCAAAAATAATACTGATATAAATTGAATGAAAATCCATTGTGATTGAAATATGTTAATATTGGAAAGCGAATGAAAAAATGGAAATATTTTCGCAATCAATCATATTGAAATAGGAATTATAATAAAATTAAATTCCATTTTACTTATCGTATTCTTTGTTCCATCCATGCATGGAATATCATTCATCAGCATATCAGCAATCCTAATCTGCTCTGTCTTCCGCGTTTGAACCTAAAGAACGGAATCAGTAAGTAAAATATTAATAAATATTAAATCATTTGTAAATCCTAGTATTCACAGTAACGTTCATACTTAAATAGAATTAGTAATCATATTAGATTCAAATTATACTCAATGTATTCTGTATTCCATCCCTGGACCGAACATCTCACATAAGCATCAATATTACTCTGCTCTGCCTTCTTGGAGTTATGTTCCGACTGTGTTCCTAAAGAATAAATAAATAAGTAAATGAAATAGTAAATCAAAAAAATAACACTAAGAATCAACAAAAATCGAGAGAATTCACCTCCCCGAGACTATATAGACTATATTCAATATTATTATCTTATTATTAGATCTACAGGATTTAAACAATAATTCATGAAATCGCTTTTTTATAATGACTCAAGTTTCCAAATGTTTATTTCATTATATATGCATTGAGAATATATATCAGCTACAATGGATATAAAAATATGAGGAAACAACGAAGACTTACTATACATTACACAAGGTGTCAGACCATTGAGTATAATTTAGCAAGATGTAATGTGTCAAACCATTAAGAAGTACCGAAACAATGGTATTCAGATCATCACAGGTAACATGACTTCATTAAAATACGACATCTAAACGAAGTAATATTTTAAATCTCATGCACCGTGGATACTCATTTAATATTCTATATTCTTGCATCGAACCAGTAAGTTGGAATTTGTTTAAGGCCGCAAATGTAAAATTCCAAGTTGTCCAAAATATCGTAAACTAATGAGGCCTTTATCATAAACAAATAGTCGATAGAAAGATTAATGAGCAAAAAAGATAAATATCATATCTGACTATGCTCTATGAGCTCATCGATATTTTGATGAATTATAAAACCTTTGGTACATTTGATACTAGGTGTGGTATTCATGATAAATAATGCGCCATAGTTTCGCTACCGACCTGTGAAACAGTGCGCAAATAAACTAAAGTGAAGATGTTTACGATGTAAGAGAGTATTTACAAAAACAAGACCTTGAACTTGTGGAGAAACGGGAAGGTGTGCATCTAACAAACTATTGAATGCCACATTTGAAAAACCTAGCAGTGAAAGTGTTTTGAGTAAAACCTAGACCTAAATGTGATGCCACGTTACTGCATTTAATATGCCTGAGTTACGATAAGAAAAAAGAGAAAGTAAAGCAAGTAATCTAAATTAAAAGGGAAATATTTGAAGGTAATGCTAGAGTTAAAGAGGGAGTAATGAAAGGGACCTAATGACACCCGCTTTAACCACGGCGCCGGCGACTTGCTTTCGCGAAAGAAAAAGCTAAGTACGCAGTGCTCAAAGAATATCGAGTACATATTGCAATTGTCTTCAATTGAAAAATCCAATTAAATTAATAATCTATAATTTAAAGTGACTAAATTGGGATAGAAGTTTGAAAGATAATCCTCACTTATTAGTCGAACTCGCATTCAAAATATGTGTATTCAAATAACAATTGAATTTCTCATATTTCAATGCTCTTTCGGATTCTTACGACCTTGCGAACTCGCTAATTTATTTTCGAAAAATAAAATATAGTGCTAAATATTAACGAAATGTAGATGTGTAATTTATAGAATAGTGTCGTCGTTAATATGATAGAAGTGCAAAACCATTATATGTATCTCGTAAAAACAATCAAATTTTTTTGACGGAGGAAAAATTAAACGATAATTTCAGAAAGAAAAAATTGTGTTGATATTTTGGGACGTGTTTGTATATATTCGTTACATCAATGAAAAACGTAACTGTATAAATCAAATGTAGTTCAATTAAGTGAGTTGGGACCTAATTTTCTTAGATATATTCCGAAATAAAGGTAAAATTGTTCAGAGGTAAATATGCTGTGGAGAAAAAGATATAGGAAAATACCAAAGGTCTACTATCCAATACGCGAGGGTTAGTTAATATGTCAGACAGATGAGGAATGTCGAAAAAGTAATATTAACTTAAAATACTAAGTCCCGTTGAAGTATACTTTCAAATCACAAACATCATGGTTATATATTTAAAATTCTAAAGCCTTTTGTCGTGCCTGGTAATTTACAAATATCTATATACTGTGGTACATTATTAAAAAACTCTCTCACATCAAAAACACGCCGGACGCTTTGATTTTGATCGATAAACCGTTCTAAGTTCCTTTCCAATTCCAAGATTATTAATGACTATTCCAAGATTATTATTATTATTCCAAGATTATTGATGTATGAATACTTATAATAATTTAAGAAGGAAAGCATTTGGAAATGTACAGCGTCGTTAAAATATGCTTCTCTCGTACTGTTAAAAATTAGAATGTAATGGTTTAAACAAAACAAATAAGAAGGCCATTAAAAAATAAGCCAGAAGATATCAGTATGAAAAATAAGTAACCTGAATTTGGAGTCTGAAAGAGAATCTTCTGAATATCCATCGTTGAACACTCTGTCGTCGTCACACTCTAGACACTTCGAAGTATCATCCAAAGCGAGATAATTCACTTCCTCGAAACCAGAAAAAGGAAAAGCAAAATTTAATTAATTATTTACATATTGTATATACATCTCGATGATAATCTAGTAACAATTTCACAAGGTATTACTTAACTTACTCAAAACCCAAGTTACTTTTTATAATAAAGTATAAGGACTACACTTATCAATATTATTGCCCGAAAAAACTCAAATTAAGTATAGTTTAAGCGGTCAATGCTCGTAAGATAAATTTCAAATGTATATCTAGAATCTTCAGCTTCAATGAGGTGTACTACTATTTCCATGATTCATCTCGGACTAATTAAATTCAACCAAGAACACGATTGTAACGACTTTTAGACTTCGATGAAATTTTAATATTAAGATTAAGTAACAAACTTCCCTGTAATTAATTTAGCTAACCTTCATTTGAAAGGAGAATAAAAATAATATTAAATGTACCAAAGAAATACCAACCCATTAACAAGTGAGGAGATTTTGAATAGAAACTTCAAAAAACCATTAGGAGGATGAAAATTTTCCATTTGAGAGATTGATGAAAATTAATGAGGACTGTTGTCATTTTAGAATTTCAAATGAATCTACATTTCATTTAATTTCGGTAGATAATAATCGTAAGAAACCTCTAAAACTTATAAATAAGTACTTGATGTACACTTTTCTGCTGTTTGAGATTCTGAAATTAAAAAATTACAACTATCAATTCGATCTCTGGAGACAAAAACTCCGTTCTTCAAGACTTAAAGAAAACGAGAGTTTGTCAACTAATGGAATCTGAAACATGTTCGACTGAGATTCAAGATAAAGAAAAATAAGGGTAATACTGAGAAGCAGCCGACTGTCAAGACCGAATCACGTAATTCTCAAAATGATTTCTCATAACGACCGAAATAACATTTTACCGCTCAATACGATAATTACGTCTTTAGCACTGAATCTAGAGTAATTTATAATGATGCACATACTTACCAAATAAATTAGATCCCAGACGAAGTCCACGAAAATCTTGACGTTGGGAAATACCCACTAATTTACATAATATATATTTCTTGAATGAAATTGATCAAACTGTAATAACGTAACACTGAAAATTCTTCGCATGCACTTGATTTCGAAATATTCTACTTCTATAATTCAAAGGTTAACGGTTTACCGAAAAGAATTCCGGCAGCACCTCCATCCTGGGTGACGTCTCCGTAGCAACTGAGGTTTAAACCTTTGGAATAAACGTTGAACCAAATACTGCGCTCTGATTGGTCGGCGAAATGGAAATTTCCATAGACCCACCACTTTTATGGAAATTGTTTACTTAATTTATAATAAACATCGAATTAAATCTTATTTTAGCGCAAAGAAATTCATTTTAAATTTTTATGTTATCGGAATAAGAGTTTAACTTTGAAAATGCTTGATTCTAATCCTCTTATACTTCATCAACACTAAGGTTACGCTTCAAATTAAAACAATTGCTCACCAAATATTTCGATTTACCAATAACTATTTTATAAAATGACCAGGATGAAAATCAAATGTTTTTTAAATATTAGACTCAAGTAATATAAGTAATTTTAAAAATATATATATCATGAAACAAAGGAATGTGAGTAACGATCTGAGAATTTTAAACGACATATTACCTACTAAATATCATTACGAGTAATTCAATGTGCAAAATTTGACTAAAACGTAAAAAAAACCTAATTTGGTAATTACCTTTATTTAAGACCACTATTAACTCATATTACTATTTACTTTTGTACCTCGGAATGTTATGACATAAGATGGATTTGATATTATGTGCTAATCAATAATGTCGACTCTTCCAAGAGAATCATTTAAAAATAAAATAAATTATCTCTTCAAAGAGAAGACAAAGAAAGAAATTCACATTACCTGAAATAACGTACTGATAAATTACATATCTCATTATCAACAAAAAGCTAGGTCATATGAATTACTAGTCGCCAAGAATACGAATAGATATTTTATGCAAGAAAATTTGAGAAGTTATTCATCAAGGAATTCTAAAAATCCTATTTTTACGATTCCAGCCGAAGATAATCGGTGTTTTAAACTCCAAATTCCATCGGTTTCCTCAATTTCGGACTCTTTATTCTTACTCAAGTTGTTGAGAAACCAAGAAATTCCTTTCTTTTACACAACACTAAATACATATACACATTACACTATTACACTAAATTAATGAGAACTTTTATTTACATGTTCATCTGCATTTAAATGCTTGGTGTAGTTTTCTTACAACTTGCCTTAACTTTGAAATCCATCTGCACGGTCACCTTGTGTTAGAATAAAATCCTGTGTAGCAACAACTTACCTTTCCTCCTTACGTAATACATCGTCAAGTAACTAATTCTAATTAGTACCCCTTCGTATTCTTGTAAATGTTCCAAAAATTTTCCGTGTTACCTTCGTAACGAAACATACTTCTTGGATCCATGAAGCATAGATATATATGCACTGTTATTACTGACACTTCTTACAATTATCGACTAAGGTTATAAATACTTCTAATGCCCACGTATTTCACTCCACTGGCAGTAGAATTTTACAGCAGAAGGAGAAATAGAAGGAACCTTCAAAACTCGAGCACATGTTTTTAAGACAGACTTGAGAACGGCGGAAGTCACGTAATTAGATGACGAAGAGTACCTTTTCGCTCTTCAGAATTTCTATACCACAATTCTTCTAAATCGCTTCGAAAATGTGTCGCAATGTCCCTCATTCTCCTCATGGAAGAGTTACTTGGATGTGTGCAAACTTCAAATAGGAAATTATTTATCATAGGAATAATACTGTAGCTAGTGAGTCCTACGATAGAGTTCCCCATTAAATTGCAACGCCAATGTGAGTGGCTTTAATTGGTCACATTATTGTCTGTGAATTTTCGTGGTGAAGTAGTTTGTACGAGCAGAAAACTCAGCTTTATAACAGTGCCATATTTAAAAGGTGCATCGAAGTTTCTCACTGAAAACAGCGGTCCTTGGTGCTTAAAGTTCAATAGTGTTTCCAAGTGTAGTGGTGCTTCAAATAGTAAACAGGACGCAATCACTCCTTCCGCGAAATCAAAAATCTATCAAACTACAAGATGGACGATCTTCGTGCTGGAAGATGATTTCCCCGGGATTTAATTCTATAGTTTACAACTGACGCTAGGATGATTAGAATTAAAAGGTAAGTGCAACAAGGAGATAAACGTGTAGAAGGGTTTTCTTTGCGATTTGTTTAAAAAAGTGTTGAGTGACTACACTTCACATACATTCACTATATAAGGTTTAAGTCATGGGAGTGAATACGCACACCCAGCTAATCCTTCAAATTATGTGACAACCATTGCATCAAATTTGAAAATATTTTATTTTTAACCCATTAGTTATATAATTATCTCTTAGTGAATTCATCACTGTGAAGGGTGCATTATTCATTTAAAATCCAAACCGTTAGCAAAAGAATGTTTGAAAAGGAACAAGGGATTGTTAGGAAAGTTGTGGAAAGAGGTAGTTAGGCCTAGCATTCCTAGCTCAACTTCCTGATAGCTGAGATAAGCTGTTACAAATTGAAATGATAATCTTGGAAGAGTATTGTTAGGACTGTAATATCACATGTAACTTGACTCCAAGGTGTTATTCAACACTCCAAGGTGTTGAATAACACCTTATTCAACAGTTTCAAAAGTAATTGTAATGTTATTATTAATCTTCAATAAATATTACCCGCAAATTCGATGATTTTTAAAGTTGTTTTTATAATTAATACATTCGAATATCGATACTCGTATTTCTTCATTTCATGGTAGCTAAATCGTAATTAAATTGATTACATCACTTGAGTTTAGTAATCAAAAGAATTTTATTTTCGACCTGGTAATTTTACAAAATAGTTAAAGGTAAAATAATATAGTTGCAAAATAGTTTTTTATTTTGAGCCGTTACGTATTCCTAGTGGTCGTGAAGTATACCAAGTTTATAACGTAAACGTTTTCAGTGGAAATTAATTTTCCAATAATTTTTTAATTTAAAATAAATTTCATTTCATAAGTGAAAGTACGTTAAAAGTTTTGATTTGGAATCCCACCGTGTGCATAAAAGTTAAATGCTGATCAGATGCTCTGATAGCTAACATCTTCTCTTAAAATCTTCGATTTGGAATCCAGCCTCGTCTAAGGAGGTCGTTTCGAAAATCCTGCTTTGAGTAAATTGTATTAGCCTCAGATAATCTTGTGCATGCATCGTAAAATTTTTTATGGAAATAAATAATGAGCAGTTCATTTATTCCATAAATAATTAATTGTACATTTTATTAAAGTTTGCCTTCACCTTTTTTATGTTTGGGGAAGTGAGCTCTCTCGCATATGGATGATTCTTCTGGATGCCTTGGGTGTGATACCGAAAGTGCGATCAATGTAGGATCACCAAATGATGTCTTCTGGGCTTTAGATACAGGTTAGCTATTTTATTATGATATATTCTCTGACATATATTATTTCTGATGTGTAACATATTTTTATTTTTAACGGGCAGTTAATATGATTTTTATGAAATAACTAGGATTAAGTACTGGAATAACCACGAATGTGTGACATTGACTTCTTTTTTTGGTGAATAATATGGTTATTATTTTTCTTGAAGAACATCGATGGAGGACTACTTGCGGATACTACGTTGGGAAATGCCATCGAGCGACTACGTCGATGTATAGTGACAGGATAAATTTTGGCCGTGAGAAAATAAAATAAACCCTAACTTGAGAAATATAAACCGCGACTTATGAAGAGAAGTTAATCTGGAGCAACACATCCCAATTATGTAATTAAGTACTTAACCATTTATTGAATCATCTATTGAAAAATTATGCGGACATTTACTGCACTTATTATTTTGATCATTTTAACATTAAATAACTATGTATTGATTTGTTATCTTTTAATGTTTCTATTCAGTGTTTATTCAATATTTAATGATAATATTTATTTTTATTTTATATCTTATAGAGTATATATATATTTCACATTCTATTTTGCCTGTCTGCTGTATTAACAATTTTAAAATGTGCAATTTATACGATTATATTATTTTTATGTGATTTAATTATTCATGTTAATAATTATTTTGGTATATATTTAGTACATATACTTTAAAGTATCTTAAAAACGTATATGGATCCCTGGGGCAAGGAATAGGAGGCCATTGGGCCTCACCTGCCCCCTGCTTAATAAATAAATAAATAAAAGACTAGTTGGGTGAAATAGGAAACATAGAGCATAGGTGTCGGGAGACATAGGAAGGCCTTGTGGCTAGGGCGGGACCTTGGAAGGAAGGGCACCCCGCTAGAAGTACCTTAAGGGTACGGCGCGTTCCGCGAGGGACTTGGGGGTATGGAAGGCTTCGGGAAAAACTTGGGGAATAGGCAGGCCCCAGGGTAGGGCGGACACGGGAGGTGTTGGAGGTTATGCGGGCCCTGCGAATGGAGGGAAACCCCGAGAAAGTCCTGGGGACGGGGTATTCATCGAGAAGGCCTTGGCGAGGTAGTGCGGGCCCTGGAGATGGAGGGAGTCACAGGAAAGGGCCTGGGGGGTAGGGCGTGTCCCGGGGGAATGAGACCTGGGGGAATTGGTCCTGGAGGAAGGGAGCCCATGGAAAGGGATCCCAAGGGAAGGGTACCCGGGGGCAGGGGTCCCTGGAGAAGGGGTCCCAGGGGCAAGGGGACTCGGGGGAAGTAGTGTTGCATGTTGATGTTTTTTCCATGAATAAATATACCACCCAACTTGCTGACTACTTGTTATACTCATTGTAATCTTTTTGTTTTCAGTATCAGGAGATGCCTATTATTACTAGGGCGATCCTGTCGTCATGCTCTTTCCAGATAATGATGAGAAACCAGAGGCTACAATCATCGACCCTAAGGAAGATGTTATTGATGAAGAAGATACTATCACTAATTTTGCTCAAATATTACCTTCTGGATATACAAATCACCTAGAAAATTACATCTTCTTCTATCTTTATACTAGGTTTGAACCATCTTCTACATTCATTTTGGAAATTCAACTAATGATATTATTGTCTCCTTTATTCCTCATAATTTTTACTCATTCCAAAACTTGCGAGATGTTTTCTCTTCTCATAAATCTATATAGACTGACAATATCTTTACATGTAAATATAATCTAACCTTCACTCTCTAAATAACACCCAAAACACTATTAACTTTGATGATCCTACATTAATATCTATGTATCTATATATGATGTACATTAAATCTTTGTATTATTAATATTATTCTTCCTCAATGATTCTAATTAGAAATAGAAGGACTACTTAGATTTGTTCAATATATATTCACTCTTCAAGAAAGACTAAATATATAAAAAAATTCAGCTGTACCTATAAGAGAATCTTGCTTGAAATTGATATTTAATTTTATTCTTGTTATACGAGGAAGACACCAACTCTATGTATGGAATGTTACTTCACTGCATGGGTCTACATTTAATGCTTCATTACCAACAAGGCTGATTACACATGGTTGCACATCCAGCAAACAATCAGGCTCAGTCCAAAGAATAAAAAACAGTGAGTAAAAGTATTGCTCAAAGGTGCACCAGTTAAAATATTCCCTTATTAAAGATGATCTGATATATATTCAAAAGAGTAATTTTAGACATGAGAAGGGGAAATAAATTTTGAACAATCAAGTGATAATAAGATAAATTTTACTGTCAGCAGATGAGTGGAATAAATTCTGTTACTTTTAAAAATGATGATGCCATATTTTTTATAAAATGTCAGCAAATATTCAAAATATAAAACTTAAAAATTTATTTCATTCTCTGTTGTATGAAATTAAATTTTGCTTTTGAAAATAACAAAGGATGACTGCTAAAAAATTGCAATCCACAGATGCTGTAAATTATGTTCTATACTGTAAAGACTTATCAAACTTTAATAATCATCATATCAATATGATATTAAAAACTGAATATTAGTTATTGGCTTTTCAAATGTTTTTTCTTCAATTCTTACTATCAAGAATCACATTCAAATATTTGAATCAAATTCCACTAAATTTGTGACCAAAAAGTTATCCAAGAGGGAATGGGGAGGTAAACCATTTTTTAAAAATTTTTTAAAATTAAATAATACTATGAAAAATGAACAGTGGCAGCTGAAAGAACATTGAAATCACAAAATTAGGGCCGTAAACAGCGCGTGAAAAGTTGGAATTTCGGAGGGCTGCTCAAACGCTTCGAAGTTTCCCGAAGAGTTCCGAAGATACGCTGACGTCATACACACCTAACCGCTATTGGCATACGTTGTCAGGATCTCTTATTCTGCCTTAGTATTTCAACTTCTGGAGTGCTGAGCTTCGAAAAAATGGCATATAAATATTGTTTTATACCATGCTGTACCTCAAACACTGTCAAAACCCCGGGAAAATCATTTATTGCTGTTCCAATGGACTCCGGCACAAGAAAGAAGTGGTTCCTGGCTGCGAGGAGAGCAGACAAGAAGATCAGCCCTAAAACAAGTTTTTACTGCTGCGTGGATCATTTTAATGTAAGTTGAAAACAATAATATTTGCATGCATTGTAAGTCAAATGTACGACTGGTGTCTTAGATATAAGGATTATTGCAATATGACCCTGTATTTTGCTTGAAAGCAAATACTCGCTGACGTCTAAAGAACGAACGATGGTATTTTTATGTTTCATGAATAATACTTTCTGAAGTTTCTGGTGGTTGCTTATGTGATGCTGCTGAAGTAATGTAAGAGATTACATCTATAGATTGATGCGCTTTGGATTGCATTACGGAAATGTGCAATTTATATTGTTCACGTTTATGGAGGACTACGACTGCCAAACATGAAAGAAAGTGCCTTTAGTAGGAGAAATGATTCTTCGCAGCTACTGTATTTCTACATACACATGTTTATGATTTTACAATTCCCGATTTTATTGTTACGAAAGATTTCGTTTTCTATTGCATTATTTGAAAATATAAACTTCTAAGTTTGAAGCTTTTTAGCTTCACATTTACATTGTGTTGTAGCCTCTTTCTTTAAAATCCAATGACGAAACAGCGTAACAGCTACTGAATACAGTCATTGTTGAAACTTGATCAGCTATACAAGGTTGAGTATTCATATAGGTATCCCAATAAGACTGAGCATCATTTCATTTGTAAGCTCTCCTGCCTATTGCTTGGTAAGGAAAACTTCGTAAGATTTACGAATTTTTAAGACATTCATTGTGTTCAATATTTATTGCTCAGTCTGTGTTCTCTTTAATTCTCTTGGAATTCTTCTTCTATAGGCATGTTGTTTGACTAACTGGATTGATTTTTTGGTTAACTTTACCTGTTTTTGTATTACTGTGATTATATTTGGATTGAATCTCTTATTCCATACAATTTTAGAATATGGGAAGTAAATTATATTGTTGTAGCTTGTTTGTACCAGGTTGAGGAAGACTTTAGCAATATCATAAAGCACAGAATGATGGTATGTAGATTGCAAGTGAAGGATGGTGTTTTGCCTAGCAAGTTTGACTGTCAGAGTAACAGATTGTTAGCTCACACTCCTAAAGAAAGAGCTCTGCCCACAAAAAGGAAAAAAAAGCCTTGTTGGAATTGGCTATAGAAGAAGACTCTTTTCATGTCTCTGGTTCTGAATCATCAGATTTCTCTGCAAGTACAGAGGTGAGGAAATCAGTTATCATAACATGTTACAGACTTGGTATTATTAAACTTCTATTTCAATTGCCTTATGTTTCCATTTCCTACTCAGGTTCCCATGGATTTTGTAGAAACATGCTTCGATGTTGCTGAAAACGAGAAAAGTACACAAGTATCTATTGTAGCTTCTCATACATCCTGCCAGTGTGTTCAAGAATCAGTCTCCTCAAAGCAGTGCCAGGTTAAATTAAAAATATCTCACTGTCGCAGCAAAGGCAGTCAGTATCAGGGCGGGTTTACTGCTATAGGGACTACGGTTACCGTTTAACGGCATCTCATAGCTCATTGTGGAACTACTAGAAGCTAAGAAACATAAAAATAAACTATTTGGCACGAGACCAAAGACGCCATATTGGATGTTCGTTAAGCTTTAGGTGAAGAGCGTGTTCCTGTTGATTCACAATCAAGTTTATTTGATTGTAATGGAGAAAAAAGTCTTCAAATGTGCAGTAGATGCCTGCACATCAACTTTTGATGGGGAGCAGGGCTTCTGCATGTTCAGTTTTCCGCGAAGAATAGATCTGTAAGTACGGAATGGTTGATATAAGTGTGTACGAAAATACATAACGCATATAAATTTTGTATAATACTTTAAGCATCGTGGTAGTATCTATTATATACGAGTAAAATGTAGCTTGCATACTGCAAGCAGATCGATAACACTAATTTCATGTCGGCATCATATCAGGATGGCCCTCAAAAGAAAGAAAAAAAAGGGATTGAAAATATTTTTAAAATTCGCTGCAATTTAATCGTCTGGCATCGAACCTAGGCCTTCCTGGTGAACCTACTATGCAGCACAACAGAAAATCACCATCTCTTATAATGTGTGAAAATTCAAGCAGAAATATTGGCTGCAACGTCCTCAAACGCTGCCTTACTTTTCAATAATGTAAATGGCTCTCTGGATTCGAACCAAGGACGATCTAGGAATTCTAAAACATGTTTTTGAAATGTATCTATGTCCTCTATCTAAGTGCCTAATTTCATGTTTTAATATTATTGGGAAGGGGTTTAAATTAATTCTTAAAAATCGGATAATTGACTGATTGTAGAGACGCCTGGTGTCAAACCCAGGAAATATTGGTAGCTGTGAATGCACAGTATAACTTATTAGGACTTCATCATATTTTGTACAAAGTTTGAAGTCGATATCATGCGGGGAAGTACCTAAAACTTTTTTCTGTTATTTCCATAAGAAATGCATTGAGGAATGTAAATGGCTCTCTGGGATCGAACCAAGGACCATCAGCGAATATGTAAAATTTGATTATGAAATATATTTATGATCTACAACTCCATGCCGAATTTCAAGTTTCCATGCCATCGGGAAGGGGTCCAAAAAAAATCTTAAAAATCGCCACAATGCATTTTAAACGGCCGATTTTTGCCTCGACCTAGCATCGAACCCAGGATATTTTCCGTAAAACTCATTTATGTTTTCGATGGATCATGACCAAATATATAGGCTTCTTGAGTTTTGATTCTCTACCTATCCGGAAAGTATTTTTTTTTAATTCCCGAAAATCAAAGCAATGCATTTAAACGGGAAAAATCGGGAATTTGGGTCCCTCTGGAATCGAACCCATGACACTAAGGTTCAAAATCTCATTTTTTCTGGAGGTTACACGAAATGGCCAATAAGTCGTAAAAATTTCAAGCCGATGACGCTTCTAGTTTAGGCTGTGAATTAGTATCCTATCTATCTATCTATCTATCTATCTATATCCTTGAATGAATCCGGAGAAGCATCTATATTTAATAGATAGATGATTCTCTGGATTCATTCATATAGATAGGATACAAATTCACAGGCTAAACCACAAGCGTGATAGAGTTAGAATTTTTACGACATGTTGGCCATAATGCTTAACCGCCAGAAAAATTGTAATTTTGAAACTCTATGTCATGGGTTCGATTCTAGAGGGCCCCAAAGTCCCGATTTTTTCCATAAAGATACATTGCGGGGATTTTCGAAAAATTTTTTAAGGTACTTTCCAGCAAAGTAGAGAGTTGAAATTTGAGGCATCGCTGGAAGCCGTGCGTACCCGACGAAAATCATTAAGACATCATCGAAGATTATCCTTGGTTCGAGGCTAGGTCAGGGCAAATATTCTCCCGTTTAATTTACATTGCAATTTCTAATAATTTTTTAATCACTTCCCGATAAGATGGAAACTTTAAACATGACATGTAGATAGAGATCATAAATATCTTTTATGTAGGCTTTTGAACGTTCCCCTAATTGTCCTTGGTTCGATTCCAGAGAGCCATTTACATTCCTCAATGCATTTCTTATGGAGATAACGGAAACAAATTTTTGGTACTTCCCGGCATGATATCGACTTTAAAGTTTATATTAAATAAGATAAAGTTCTAAAAAGTCATACAGTGCATTCACAGCAGCCAGAATGTCCTGAGTTCGACACCAGGCGTCACTAAAATTAGTAACTTTGACGATTTTTAAGAATTTTTTTGTACCCCTTCCCGATAATATAGAAACTTTAAACTTGGCATGTAAATAAAGATAATTGATACATTTCATACAAATACGTGATTTAGATTTCCTTGATCGTCCTTGGTTCGATCCCAGAGAGCCATTTACATTGCCGTATGCATTTTAGATGGGGATAATGGATTCTCATTTCAGGGCCATCCTGGTATGCTATGGACTTCAAACTTTTCATGAAATAAAATCAGATAATAACAAGTTAGAATATCTATTTGTATCTGCCAATAGGTCCTGGGTTGGACACCAGTTAGAGATGGTAAACTGCTTTTGTGCTGCATAGTAAGTATCAGCAGGAAGACCCGGGTTCGATGCCGGTTGGATAAACTGCAGCGAAGAATATTTACATTCCATTTTTTCATTTTTGGACCTCTGGATATTATGATGCTTGAAATGAGTGTTGTCGATCTGCTTGCAGTTTGCAAGCTACATTTTACTCGTATTAATATATATTCGAACATGATAAATTATGTTCGATCGTGTGAAAGAGCATCTAAAGCTTTAGTGTACACCAATTGTAACCAACATGGAATTTAAATTTTCAAACATGGCGACGTACACGTGAGTAACTTTTATTGTTCAATGGTAATTGCATTGCACGTCCTGTAATATTATATCTGGAGCTACAGTAACACCAATCTTAGCGTGGGATTAACCAAATCTTATTTATTAATCCCAGTAGTGAAAATATCTAAATTAAATAAGACAAAGTAATTAAATATCTGGATGGAAGTGAGGATCTGTGTGTTACCTTTTGGAAGGTTCTCAAGGATTTGACTGGATTTTGTGATGCATATTGGGGTAGTGATAATAATTATATAATTAAATAAGACTAACTAATAAAATATCTGGAAGGAAGTAAGGGTCTTTGTTTTAACTTTGGAAAGTTGTTATTGAATATATACCAAGTGAAAAAAGGTGGCTCACATATTTACAAAACCTCAACATAGTTCTATGTGATGAAATTTTGTCATAGTGATTCCTGTTAGGTAACATTGTGATTAATATTATTCTTGATTTCTTGTGCAAACTATAATCTAATTTAGTAATAAGTGGATATTTTAATATTAATATCTTGGACAACTTTTATTTGTAAATATGATCAACTACCTTCTTTATTAAATTAAATAAATTACACTAACTAATTGAATATCTGGAAGGAAGTAAGGGTCTATGTTTTACCTTTGGGAAGGCTCACAAGGATTTGACTGAAATTTGTGATGCATATTGGGCTGGTGATAGTGATTATATAATTAGATAAGACTAACTAATTAAATCCCTGGAAGAAAGTAAGGATCTATGTTTTAACTTTGGAAAGTTGCTATTGAATATATATCAAGTGAAGAAAAGGTAGCTGACATATTTACAAAAGCTCAACATAGTTCTATGTGATGAAATTTTGTCATAATGATTCCTGTTGTGTAACATTGTGATTAATATTATTATTGATTTCTTGTGCAAACTATAATCTAAGTTAGATTTTATTATGTATATCCTGGATACCTTTTATTTATAAATGTTATCAACTACCTTCTCTATTAAGTTCCCTCAATATTTCACCAATAATTATTGAATCAGCCAGTGTATCTTAATCTCATGCAGCCATTATTGGCCAAATAGTATCAAACAATGAAAATATTGGTTTATTAATGTATTTGATTCAAGGTTTTAAGATTACCTATTACAATTTCTGCCACTTTCATCCATTGAAAGTAGGATTGCTAGGTGGTATTAATAACAAAGGACAGGAAATAATAATGATATAATTGATTCCAGATGTCAGAAATGGGTCCAGTTCTGATAAAATTCACCAGTTGCTGAGTAGAAAGGGAAAAGTCCTCTACGTCAAGTCCATTACCTAAGAATTTGTGCCCTTCCTTTTGAAGAGAAATGTTTTTGCACCTCAGAGAGGATTAAATTAAATAGGGGATCTATTCCTTCAATTTTTCGGCCTAAGGTAGTCAGGGAAATGGGTTTACCTTCTGCTCCCATAGAAAATACCCCTCTTGCTCATCAGCCTACATTCGCACCTCCTACATCCCAGCCTACATCAGCCTACATTCGCCATCATGTTCTCTTTCCTCCCAACCTGTTTCACCTCTAACATCCACTCCTATAAATCCCTCCCGTTCACTACTTCCTGATTTCCTGTCATTTGATCCATCATCATCATCCAATTTGTTATCCCCTCTAGCTACTCCACTCCTGGATATTTCCCCCTCTCCCTTGCCTGATCATATGTCATGTTCTCCCAACTCCAAGCAAGGTCATAAAAATGGACTCTCCCTTTCTGACATCAGCTTCACTAGGACTAAGGAACTAACACCAAGGAAATTGAAAATATTTAAATATGTGAAAGTTGAAGGAAAGGAAAATAAAGAGGCTGCAGAACATTGTACAGAAGCTAAGGGCAGAAAAGCATCAAAAGAAGTGGGAAGGGATTTCTCGTTTGAAGGATTTGTTGCACTCCTTGCTGCATGAGTCTGCTGCAGTTTTATTAACTGCACAACTGAAGGTTGCTGGGAAAAAGCCCAAGGGTAGAAGATGGACAGAAGATGAGAAGTTGCTGTCTCTTCTGCTATACAAGAGGAGTCCAAAAACTTATCGTTTCCTTCAGTACCTTTTCACCCTTCCCTCTCGCATCACCATCACATCAATTCTTCACTCCATTCTATTTTCACGTGGGATCAATCCTCAGATATTTGCCTCTCTATCCCATTCATTGGGTCAGATGGAGGATTCTGCTCGCACATGTGTCTTAATGTTTGACGAAATGTCAATAATGGAGCATTGCGAGTATAATTCTTCATTGGACGTAATAACTGGGTATGAGGATCATGGACAGAATAGAAGGAGCAAGACTCCAGCATGATATTCTCTTGTGTTCATGGTTTGTGGTGTGCTGAAAAAGTCGAAGCAACCCATAGCTTTCTATTTCAGTGGATCGCAGACAAAATCTGAGGTGATAGTCTCCCGCATGGATTAGGTGCTGCAGCAATGCACCAGGCAGGTCTTCGTGTCATTGCCATTGTTAGTGATATGGGGGCTAACAATGTCAAGGCAATTCCTTCCATGGGGTCATCAATCACGCATACATACATCACGCATCAAAATCATACCATTTTCACTTTGTTTGATCCCCCTCACCTTATTAAAGCCACCCGTAACCTTCTTGTTAACCACAACTTCCTAATCCCTGTGGAGTATGGTACCAATAGCTTCACTGGTACAGCATCATGGGCACACATTGAACAGGCATATAACCATGCCAAGGGAGCCATCTTGCATAGACCTTTAAATCACATTACAGATGATCATATTTGTCCTCAAGGTAAGGATACTTACTTATCTTAATACAGTAGATTTTGGAAAATAATGAATGCTTTAACCTAGTTGTGCGTTAACTTCATATACCTTTTAATTCGTTGGTTCCTTGGTTTTGATTGTGACTCTAAACATTACTTTAATTTTCTAGGTGTGAAGAAGATGAAGGTGAAGCTTGCTGCTCAAGTAATGAGTAAGTCCTTGGCAGTATATCTCGAGGAAGGATGTCGCTCAGATTAGTGATTTTTGTCTTAATACATTATTTATTTTGTTTCCGCATCATTTGAAGGAATTAATAAATAAAACCTTATTCATAGGATGGCTTAATGTTGGGGCCTTGGCGACTTCTGCTTTTATAGACAATATAGATAGCCTCTTTGACTCAATGAATGGAAGGGGTCAAGACTCATTCAAGCCCCTACTAAAGGAAGTGATGGAAGGTAGTCCTCATTTCCGATTCTGGGAGAGGGCTGCAGCTCTTGTTTCCGAATGGAAATTAATAAAGGAAATGAAAAGTGATGGAGGAGTGAAGTTTCTCTCAATGCCACCTTCTCAGCAAGGCTGGCTGCATAATTTGCAAGCCTTTCCCCAGCTCTGTAAAAATTTGCTAAGTGGACCAGGTGCTGTGACAGGCTGCATTTCAGCACGGTCCTTTAATCAAGATCCTCTCGAAAACTTGTTCAGCTGCCTGAGAGGAAACTGTGGGTCTAACACGTGGCCAACAACAATGCAGTTCACCAGCAGCCTGAAGACATTCATTGCCAATGGTTTGGCATTTTCCTCCAATGTCAGTGGCCAAAACTGTGAAGCTGATGACAATAAGCTTCTGGATTACCTACGAAGCTGGCTGAACTTGGAATCAGTAACCACTGACATTGGAGAATCAACAGACAGCGATGGATGCTCCGGGTTTGTTGTCAGTGAGAACGTTGAGGGAGCTGCAGTAGCATCTGAAGGCCTTATCTCATTTCTGTGCAGCTATGTGTTGAGAACAATTATAAAACAATGCTGCTGCTGTAGCTGTAGAGAGGGGCTGCTGGATGGAACCGAAAATCCTACAGCTGCAATGTATTTTCAGGGATGCAATGGAGACAGGTTAAATCCCCGAAAAGACCTCCTGGAAGCCGTCTTTGCAGCATTGCAAATTACTGAGAGAGTGCTAAACGACACACCTCATAGAGAGGGAATCTCAGCATTTATTAAGGCCATAGTGGAGATGGAAATTTCTTTTGAATGGCTAAGTTCCCACTGTGAGGATCACTGGAAAGAGATGGCCAGTAAGATTGCGAAGGCTGTGATCCGGCAAACTATTCTCTGTTGGTGTAGAAAAGTGAATAAGAGATAATGAGTTCAAGGTAAGCATGAATATTTTGATACTACAAATGGTATTTGAATTAAGTAATATTACTAATGAAATTACTCTTTTTATGGTACAAATGATATTTGAGTTAAGTAACATTACTCATGAAATTTTTATATTCACAGGTGGTTCCAGTGTTTTTCTATGGACACTTCCAAAATGCTGTAAATATGAATTAAGTAAATGACATGTGATGAGCTTCAAGGTAAGCATGACTGACTGTTATTACTGCAAATGATACTGTATTCATGTAATCTTCGTAATGAGATAAACCTTATACTTATGTGTGTGAAGTACGTTCTTAATTTTTTAATGATAACTTTCTCTTTATAGGTGATTCTGGTATGTGCTGTTTGCTTTCATGGACAGAAAATATATTAATGTTGTGTACATATTCTTCTATTGCATTTAGTGTATTGTAAATAAGTGTTTGTGTATGTGTTTCACTGTGCAAACTTTTTTGACAAAATACTTGACAGTAACATTCTGTCTCTCTCTTATTTGGTTGAGTTAGAGATTGTCTTGCTTTTAATATTATTCTGTGCAAAGTAATTAACGTGTTTTACTGTGCTAATTTTTTTGGTTGAATATTCAGTTTAATTTGATGGAGAAAGGGATTAATTTTCTGGAATGATTCCAAAAGGAATGCCATTTTCTTGTTTTCTTTATAAATTTTGTTGACATTGTTTATGTTTTTTCTGAAATAAATCAAATATAAATCTACTTATGTATTTTGTTCTTATAATTCTCCCTTTTCCGGAAAAATGTGCGCATAAGTGTATTTTTTATTCAATGGGAAGTAGTAATAAGAATAGATACAGTTCATAATCCCGCCTAAAGCTACTGCAGCACACCAAGCGCACCTATAGCTTCATTTCGGAACTACATAAGGAGTAGGGACTTCGTCACCATCCAATGCATGGGAGACGGCACGGCCTGGTCAGTATTCAGTCCTCAAAAGCAGTATAGCTTGCTCGCCAATGAAGCAGAGAAAAACTTTGTTCAGTGAAATATATAGCAGTGGTGAGGATGACTCCTCTCAATATTCAATTACTACATCATCTGAGGAAATGACAGATTCTTCATGCAGCTCTGAAGGTCCCATTTCAAATAATATTCTCAATTTAATTGCACAATACCCAAAACGATACCTTGGAATACCAAAGAAACAAATGCATGTGATTTATCTACTGTCTAAAACTTCGTCTGTGTCCTCTTGAGATATATTTATTACACTAATGAAAATAAAACTCAATGACAGCTTTGAGAGGCTAGGAGATCAATTCCTTCTCAGTAAGACAAGGGTTGCCTCGATTTTTCATGACACAATACCCTTTCTTGCCAAGTGTTTTCAGACTGATATTTTTTGCCAAGCCTAATAAATTTGCTTTACCTATATCCTTCAGGGCAAATTACAGCGATGTGCAATCCATAAACGATTGCCTTGAAATTCAGATTCAAAAGCCATCCAATCCTATTAAACAAGCATTAACATGGAGTGAATACAAAAAGTGTAACACTATTAAATACTTGGTTTCATGTTCCCCCCATGGCTACATAAATTATATTTCAAAAGGTTATGGTGGAAGAATGTGACCAAAAACTTTTTTCTGATGATTTTCTGGATAAGTTGCCTGATAACTGTGTGGTCATGGCAGATAGAGGCTTTAAAAACATTAGCCGTGTCTGAAATGCGTTCTTTACGGGTGAAGCATGCTTCAGCCGCGCGCATGCACTCGTTCAATTGTTTCCGAAGTTAGCCGAAGTCTGTCCAAACCTCGAAGCACGTAGCCCAAGCATCTAGCATCTAGCCAAAGCACATAGCTCGCGACGCTGTAGACTTGAATGCTTGCTTGAAGATTGAGAAACATGGCGCATTCAGCTGGAGCATTCAAATGTAAGTAATATTGAAACTCTCTGTAATAGTGAGTTAAGGTACGGCTCAGTTATGAAAGCATAGCGTTTGAGAAGTGCAGGTTAAGTTCTTGCATGTGTCATCTTACGTATATTACATCACAACGCGTAGGAAAGAACGTAAGCACATGTTCAAAGATTTTTCATTACAGGGTTTGATGAGGTTACGAAGGAATTTATTGTGCTACACATAAGGGACAGAAGGAAGTTTACTCCTCCAAAAAAAAGAAGAAAGAGGGAGGAGGACATCTTAAAAACTCACATCGCAGAGTTGATGCAGCAAGGGAGGGATCACTTGAATTTAATGATGCAGATGGAGTTTATGAAACAATCTAAGAAATATACATTTTTATTATTACGCATTAATTTTCTTTTTTTTAATTCTTTCCACAAACCTACTACCACACTTCTAAAACTTCTGAATTCAAACCTGCTGCCTCGCACCTCAAACACCATACACCACGTTTTCCGCAATTACAAGCTCACAACCACACTCAGCGCACTCAGCGCTATTAGTTCAGCAGATAACCCTCCAGATGGCTTCATATCTTCAACTTGGTACCAATTTACTCCACTAAGGTGTCGCCACTGTAGTAAGAACGTCCGCACCTTCAAGCCTTAAGGCCTAAACCCAAGCATGCTTAGTGCTACGTCATCACTACGTCATCACTACGTCATCACTACGTCACGTCAAAGCATGCTAGCGACACGGCTATTGAGAGTCTGCTAGCCACAAAAAATTGTAAGTTAGTGAGGCCACCCAGTGTCAATACTGGTTCCAAACTCACTCAACCTGAGGTTCTGCAGACAAAAAGGATAGAAGCATTGAGAATACATGTAGAGAGACTAGTGAAGAGGTACAGGGAGTTCAAAATACTATTACCTCATTCTACAGTGGACCATTCCCTCATTTGTTGCTTGGATGATATAGTAATAACATCTACTGGAATAATAAATTTACAGAGAGAGTTGTTAAAGAAGTAAGGTAATAATATGCTTTGCTTATGTATGTAACATATTTTACAACTGTAACATTCAAATTCAATCAAATTAAGTGTAAAAGAGGTTTTGTTTACAATAAAATGTTTTATTTGCTATGTTAAGCAAAAAATTGCAATCAAAATATCATTATATATAACACACAAATTTTCAAGTTCTTTTATATATGGACATAAATTGGGGGAAAACAACACTCTTCCAAAACTCAGTTGCCCTAAGTAATTCCTTGGCCACAAATTCTTCATTATACTGTTCCCAGTAGTACTCAAACTTATTGGCTGTTTCAAAGGAAGGATGGGCAACACAAAGCAAACCCTTTTGCTTCTTTATCAGATGCATCTGTAGCTGCATTTGCATCTTCACTTTATTTGATATCATTCCATCAGCCACATACTTTTTAATAGTAGTCTCCTTCGATGGACATTTTATTTCCACAGTGAAGTCACTGCACACTCTATCTGCTGATGGAGCAAAAATGGGGCAACTCGAGTCTAGTTGCACCCCACATTGAAACAAATGCATTTTCAGAGTCTTGGAAAAAGTTACAGCTACTTTATCTTCCAGGATCCTGCCCCGCATCATTGCTGCTGACTCAAAAAAATTTCCCCTCCAAACATTTCATTTACCAAAGTCCCATCAGTACGGCAAGATGTCGCTTCCTTCAATTTAGAGGCGGTAACTCTCCTAAACCGAAGCTCATACCACATGGGACAATCACCCTGGCTAACTGTCGGCCTCTCTGCCCTTTTACATAGCATTTACCCCATCCATTGTTCTGGCAGCAAACATTACAAAATCATCAGGGTTGTCATCATCATCATTTTTAGTGCTTTAAAAATATTGTGTAGCTAAATAGTGAAGCCCTAATTTCTCACATTCATTTATAGGGTCTTCTGAAACTGATTTATAAAGCAATGATGTGACTTTCTTCTTCTTGGATTCATTCAAAATATCGTGCTCAAACATTGAAGTGTCTGGCATCAATGGGGCACATCTCTTACTCTTCCCTCCAAAATCTGATGCTATCACAAAATTCCCTTTAGTGACTGCTTCGGAGAGTCTGGGCTTCTTCCAGTAGCATGCAATGTCTGTAGGAGATGGCTCCTCACTCCTCCTATTGACCCACATTAAGAATGCCATAGCATGCTTGCAGCCACCTGAAATTGGATAATTCATAAGGTTGAAAATTGGACAAGCTATTCATTTGGCCTCAAATGAGCATTTGTATTTAATTATTTTTACTAGGCTTCTTTAAAGTAAATGTGTCTTGCTTGCAGATGGATCCAGTAAAAAAATCACAGAAATGCCATGCTCAAGGCTTGCAGATGCAACTTAATGAATTAGAAGCATCTTCTACCATCATGACAGATTCGAGGTTATCTTACCTATGCATGACATTTTCATATTTCTAATGGAGCTGCCTGCATATTGCATACCATAAGGTGAAAATACATTTAAAACAACTCATTGGATAGCATTCAGTAATGAAAGTTGGTGTTAGGTATAGTCTGATACAGTATCTTGGCATGATTATAATATTTATAATACTAGTAATTTCATAATACTAATAACACTATAATAACAGATAGGTCCTCATCAAACATCACTTTTATTGCCTTGATTCATGGGATCTAGATGCATTCACTATTATGAAGTAACATTGTAACTATTTCATAAAAACTATGATATAATATGAGATACAATATATTAATAACATATTTCAGTCATTACAAATGGCAGAAACAATGGCAGAGCGGATGGCCAATTGTAACATTATACATCAGGACTTCCTTCTCTATCACTTTCTGTGTTTTCAATAAAAGCTTAGGTAAAGTTTCGGAAGAGAACCGTCAGGGTTTTATTTTTTTTTTGCACTAAAATTGACCCTTTTTCGATGAAACTTCACAGGCACATGTGTTTATATTATAATATATATAATATTGCACTTTATGTACATATATCTAACGTACGGATACGTGCTATATTTACCGCGATAAGTAACTTTCAGTGACGGAGGTGCAGTATTGGCGTCCGGAGACCATTCTTAAACCGTTAGTTATGGCCTTCTGACGCTAGATGTCGCAGCACACGCCCAGTTTCACATCTCCGAAACAGCGAATACGTAACACACTTCAAATCGCATAAACATAGCACAAACGTCTAATTCACACATTTCTCGATGATTCCAGATGTATTTTACGACGATCGTATTTAAATGGAAAATATTGTTTTTTTTGGCCGTATTCGCTTTGTGTTATAAAAAAGATAGTCACCCTCTACTATCTATAATATAAGAAATTACAATACGAAACACCTACATTCACTTTCAAATAATTCAATCTCAGAAATTTCCCTGGAATCAACCATAGCCCACAGAAATCATTATTATTCATTAGTATTACCTTAGCAAGACTGCAATCATAGTTATATTCGAACATCTATGGTTTCACAAAATAATGGTGATATCAGAAATGCATTAAATTAAGTCCAATTTGAATATAAAGGTTTAGAAATCTTATTATTGCAACAAGACTCAATGATATTCTATGTCAGAAGAGCTGCAGAGAAGGTTAACAATTTTAAAACAAATATTTTGCATAAAATAACGCATTTCCATATTTCTTGTTATTAAAAAATACTCCCGCATCTTATGGGTTAAAATAGGACTGGACCCAGCTTGAGCCCTGTATAACATAAAAAATGATAGAAACCGTGTAGCTGTAATAGATACTGAATTTGTGGATATAATACATTCATGTGGTGGACACCTGGCCTTTATTGAACCACTTGGAGATGTGGACTTCTACCCCAATAAGGGAAGAATGCCTCAAAATGGATTTCATGCTGATGTTTGTAAGTAAATAATAGACATAGTAACTATTGGTTCAAAAGGGATCTAAATTTCAGCCCATTCATGGAAAATGCAGAAATACCACAGTAACAGATTTACAAGCTTTTATAATCGATATCAACTTTACTTTCCTAGCCTTGAAATTCCCATCTTATATGGACTCAGCTGATGATGAAGATAGTGAATTTGGATTTGATATGGATTTTTGGGACCAGATGCCCTTCCTGCTACCAACCAATGTTAGAAATGTAACTCTCTTGTAACAATCAAACCAAGGACTATTTCTACCGTAGACTGATGCACTATAAAATTAGATAGACAGTATCCCATTCTACATTAACAATCATATCATATTTATTAAAATAAAGATTATACGGAAAAATCAATCAGATGTAAAATAAAAAAGTAATTATTACTATCAAATCATTCATAAAAAAAATTAAATATAAAAATGCTATCACATGATAAACATTTTAAGGGATTAAAAATTACATTAGGTAATAAACAGTAAAATATTTAAGAAAACTGAATCATATCCATTGGCATGTGCAGTATTTGCTATTGGAGGTGCCAATAATAAAAATGCCGCATTTTGCCTTTGCCCATGTCTGTAATCTTACCCCCAGTGCGCAGGTGAAATCCAGTTTTATAATGGAACTCCCATAACAAAATTAGAAGGCTCCAATGTTTGTGTAAACAATATATCTACATATAACATTTGCTTCAATTTTCGATCCTATGATAAGATATTTCTTAGTATTGACTTTCAAAAAACTGTAATTAAATAAAAGTTGGTAATATTTCCTTAATTAGTTTAACTTGTCAGTTCTAGACCATTTATCAAATAAAAGAAGAGAAATTACAGGGAAGAAAATTTAATAGAAAATACTTAATACTTTTTGCAATCAGCTTTATTACGAGAAGAATAATGTTTTGAATGTTCTAATAAACTCTGAATTTTATTTATTCTATAATAGAATCTAGAAATATAATAATCTGGAAGATAAACAATATCAGAATTAAACATTTTGTTTACTGATTATTAATATGATAACAAAGTCACAATATATAATCATTAAATTTTGGCACCCCTCCAATATTTTTGGGGTGTCGAGGCACCAACTGTGCGCACGTCTATTTTCATATCATCATTAAAAGTAAGATGCTTTGTAAATATCTATCTATCATTTTCATGAAATAATTATCCTTTATAATTGCGAAGTTTTTGCTGATATGCAAAAGGGATTACCTATATATGTAAATAACTATGTAGGTTAATGAACTGTTTGTTAAGTAGTTGTTAGACGGATTCTATTGATTTATGTCTCACAATGTTCTTTTACTTCATTGAATTATTAAATTCAAGAAAGGTTTCAGGTTCTTATTTCTTACAAAAATTTGAATTTCCTTGTTCTTTTTATTACTCAAGAGAAAGTATAACTTGGTCATCATTGGGGTAATTTGTAAAAGAGGGCATTAGTAATAACAATAATTCATCTGTCAAAGATTAAATATTTTGTTATATAGGACTGGTTATATGAGAGATAAAATACAATAATAAATACAACAGTGGATCACTTTATCATTTAAATATTCAGGTACAGAATTGTAAAACTTTTTATGTAAAAATTTTTTCATGTTTGACTAAAAAGAGTCATATTTATTTATATTACATGCTTTAAATGACATGGTAACTTATTGTAGTAGAATATGATGCCAATTTCTTTTGTGCCATTTTTTAAAATGTTGATTCTGATAGAATTTTGATGTAGATTATTCTTACTAAAGGCGAAGTTTATAAACAAAAGTTCCAATTTTCCTCAAGAGATGGCTTTAGTGGCGAAGTTCATAAACAAAAGTTTCAATTTTCCTCAAGAGATGGCATTAGTGGTGAAGTTTAAAAACAAAAGTTCCAAGTTCCCTTAAGAGATGGCATATATATATATCTGTGAGGGAAACCATAGAGTAAGGATGGGGTAGAGCGCTGGACAGGCTGCGCAGTAGCCGAGCCGATGTTACAGCATTAAACCACGTGACTTTTCCGTTTTCTAGCGGCAATTCAAATACGCTGTGGAGTTTCATCTTGAAAAATCGAGTTTTTAAGTAACTCTAAACTACGTAGTTAATGCGTATATTATTTTAATAGATAGTAGAGTTTCCACTTAAAGTTTTCTTATTATAATAATCAACGTCGGGTATATATTTATCATTGTTTAAGAATATTTAGATACCTCTCGTCGAGTTCTTCGGAACGAGTATCAACTCATCAAGGTTTACTCGAGTAACAAGCAAGATAAATACAAAATAACAAAATTTCAAATAAATTCCCAGTTATCGTTGAGTTTTTCGAACATATCCGGTGAAAATTACGTTTAAGTGGAATATTAAGATACTTCCCGTCGAGTTCTTAAAAAAGAGAATCATTTCGACTAGGTTTACTTGGATGAAAAGCAAGATCAAGCAAGAAAAGGAAGAGAGCAAAAAAACTGAAAGTTTGGAATAAATTCCCAGTTTTCGTTGATTTTTTCGAACATTTCTGGAAAAAATTACGTTTAAGTGTTATTAAGTTTAAATTACACATATAGCTATAGTAACGTTTAAAACTAAGGCAAACTTGGGTTTAAGTGGTCGAATATCACAGTTAACATTTTCTTTCATATTTAAACAATGTGGAACTTTCATGAATAATTTAATAGAAACGCACTCAATTTATTTCAACGAATGAAAGAACAAGATACTTAACTTCCTCCATTCAAAAGTTACGAGTCTTCAAAACGAGACAGGTTCGTCGATTTTTGCGAATATTTGTAAATTGAATAAATTGGAAACTGTACCTTGATATGCCTCCGGCTGAATCAACTACTGGTATAGGTATAGCTCCAAATAAAGGAAATGATTTAGAATGGAATGAAATTACAGTGGGATTTTTCCGATAATATTTAATAATCACTTCTTTAACAAAGTTTTAGGAAACATTCTCCTGCCACATCACTGACAACTTCTCACATTTAGAATTCATTCATATTTAAGTATCATTATTTAGATATAAATTATAAATTAATACATATTAAATTCTATGGTATTAGGCCGGACTTCGTAGAAAGCCATAATAAGAAATAAATAAGGCACTTCGTAATTTCCACACTGTGTTATTTATTTAAAAACGACCGGTTTCGGCTAACGCCACCCTCAGGTTTCATTTCTTAGTACTACATATTTTTAAAACAATACAGCTATGTTTACAGAAGGTAAGTGTAAGACAAAGATTCAGAAAGTTTAATTTTACGCAACAGGCCATCTCTCCAACCGAGATCTTTTTCACAGATGCTTCTAAAACAAGACATGTAAAGGAGTCCATTTCTCTGCTACGTGATACTTCACATTACTACATGTTGTAATTGAATTTAAATTTATTTCAGTTGAAGTTCATTAGTTTATATTTCCTAGCATTGCATTGTAATTTACTTTTAAGAAGCCATACGTGCAATTTTGTAAGGTTAACTTGTAAGGTTAATGCGGTGTAATCTCCAAGGTTTCTAATTGCTTGACAAATATTACAATTGGCAGCAAATAAAGGGATGTTTGATATAAGAATTTTTGGCAAGTTATTTATGTAAATTAAACTGCTATATTCCATTTTTGTCACATGGAATACTCTGTAGTAATAACCGCAATCGCCTATTTGTAAGCTACTTCATTACCTTATTACATAATCTGTAAATGGTAAATGAAAGTTAAATGATAAGAAAACAATTCTAAATAAGTATTAAAATCACCATAAACACAAAACTTACGAGTTAAAAGTGATTTCTTTAACGTACTTTTCCTTGCAGTTCCATGCGCAGCATTTCAAAACCATGATTCCCAAGTCCTTTAATCTTTTACGGTTAATTTTCATCCAGATACCGAAAATAAATATTGAGTTACATTAGCCAGACTATAGAGCATCTAAATAAACTCGAATTCAGAACATCAGCTGTCCGTAAAAGACATAAATACTTAAAAAACCAACTTGAGTACACGAATTTCTCACTTAACTTACCGGCGAGATTTCCGAAAGCGGACCAAAGTCACGTGGTCTCCTACGTTAAATCCTGTAACATGCGCAGAACGCAACACGCGCTCTACCCCATCTTTACTCTATGAGGGAGACCTATGTACTAGGGAATGACGTCACGCTCAAGAAACATGGCGACGGGTCGTTTTGAGCGCGAGGTTTCAATGCTATTTTCAAAGTAGAATTTTACGAATAATACGCGGGTTATAAACAAAATTCTTGCACTTGCACTTGATAATGCATGAAGCATCGTTTGCAAATGTAAATTCTACGACATTTTTGTTATCTGAAGATGGATTAGACTCTCAAAGTTTTAATCCAGCAATAATGAGCCGTGTTGTCATTTGTAATATATAACAAGTCTTAAGTAGATAATTGATGAATCTTATATTACATGCAATGTGTCTTAAAAAGGACTTCTTTTTTTGATAGTTCAATCAGAATCAACAGTACTTCTTCTACTACCTGTGGGAGAAGTACTTTCTGGTTCATTAGGAATTTCGACGGACAATATAGCCTTTTATTATTAGATTATTTTGAGAACTTTTGTTGGTACTATTAATCCGTTTATACTTACTTTATCTACCATTGTGTTATTTTCTTCGGCCTCAAGCATACTAGACTGTTGAAATATTTTACGAATTGTGTCAGTATTTTAATGACAGTTCATGTATTATTTCAGTATAATATATTCTATTTCAGCTGTTAACTTGATTTTGTGGCGATATCAATGCATTGGTACTGTAGGTATTGGTCGACATTTTAAGCGGAAATAGGGCTTGGTAATGATTCATTAATTCGAAAGGCAATTCGGTGACGGTAAAGTTGGCGTCATGATGAAGTAGAAAATGTTTTGTCTGAATTAATTTAGATTGAGGTAATGGTTAATTCTAACTAAATTCTATTACACTGCAGATTTAACAATGCAGTTTCACTGACGTATGGAGGGAAACCCTTGTCAACACAAATGGGTTAAATCCGAGAAAATCGTTTGTTCAGTTATCTCAGTATTACTTTGCGGATAAAAATGTCGACGGTCGTAATTGTTTCGTATATTATGTATTATGTAGTTACTTTGTACTTTACGTAAGCATAATACCAACCTACTTTTTAAATTTAAATCAGTCTTATTCGAATAACGAAGAAATATAAAAATTAAATTTGAAATGTAATTACGATTCTATTTTATTGCGACTTCTGTGCCTCTGAATTGTTCTATTACCGAGGCGACCGTCTCCGATATGATACTGATCTCAAATAAATAACTTTGTAAAAGAGATTTTTATAAACCGTTTCTTATGAAATTTACTTGAACATTTTAAGCTTTGATTACAAAATTTTACTTCTAAAAAGGTCAAAAAACTCTGTCAGCTCGGACCGAACACGGTTTTCATTTTGCGAGTGGTTCATTCCGGAAGATTACTAATTCTGGAGGTAAAATTCCGGGAGATTTTTGATATAGGTGCCTTAAGTTTCTCTGTCAATTATTGATGCTTCGCAAGGAATTGTGTGTCATTACAAAGTTAACGATTGAATTATGTGGTGCTGTGCTTCGGTCTACATTTTTGTCGAATTTATGCGATAAAGTCAGAGAGTGAAATTAAATAGAGTGGCGTACCCGTTACATGAAGTAATTTATCTTGGAATATTTCTCATGCATTGGATTACATGGCTGACTAGCTTTACAAATCAAATACAGATCAGCAGAATTATAAATTCTGATAGATTTTGGGAGAGACGCGTCAAAATCGGCCTAAGTCTAGGAGAATTCCGGGAGAGATGGTAGAGTCAGCGCTACCGAATCTGTTAGTCTCTTCTGCTTCCCGATAGAAACAAGGTACCGAAGAGAATGTCTTAGCATTGGACGATGACGAAAATTTATTAAGTTCAAGGAACATAAATTTTTCATGATGATGGCATAATATCATTGCGATTATTGCCAGTCTTTCGTACACCAAACTTCAGCATGGAATTGCCAAAGATTTTATAAAGTTCTCAGTCATTGTATTTATTCATCAGATGAGAGCAAATCAGGAGCAGTGAATACTCTAGTTAATCGCAACAGTGGCGAAGTTTATAAACAAAAGTTCCAATTTTTCTCAAGAGATGGCTTTAGTGGCGATGTTCATAAACAAAAGTTCCAATTTTCCTCAAGAGATGGCATCAGTGGAGAAGTTTACAAACCAAAGTTCCAATTTTCCTCAAGAGATGGCAGTAGTGGTGAAGTTTATATACAACAGTTCCAAATTCCCTCAAGAGATGGCATTAGTGTCGAAGTTATAGTACACTTAATGTATCGAATGTGAATTCAATTATGGCTATCGATCTCGGTATGGACAAAATAAGGAGATCGTGACAATCTGACTTTATTTGAGATTTGACAAGAGAGAAGAGAGATACAAAGATTCCTTCGATAGAAAGAGGAGAAATAATAATTATAATCTATTAATAATCGCTTCTTGTCTGGCAATGGCGTATGACTTAGTGGGAGCATCAGAGACGATAACAGGGATATGAGTTAACAGGGGTATGACACAGATAATGAGGGATGTCGGTGCGTTCTTTTTTACACACCATTTACACACATAATCCGGAAGTGGTGAGTAAAAAAGAACGCACCAACATCCCTCATTCCTGTTATGGTATCTGATGCTCCCACTATATTTAAAAACTTCGACACTTAGGAACTTTTGTTTATAAATTTCGCCACTATTGCCATCTCTTGAGTAAAGTTGGAAATTAGGTTTATAAATTTCGACACTAATGCCATCTCTTGAGTAAAGTTGGAAATTAGGTTTATAAATTTCGACACTAATGCCATCTCTTGAGGAATATTGGATTTTTACTTTCTCCCTATACGTAGTATAGAGAAAGTATTGTAAACAAAAAAATTTGACCTCCAGATTTCGAGAGAAATAGATGTTTCGGGGCCCATAGAGCATAAATAGAGGTTAAAAAGTTTGTAGGCGCTCTATCTTAAAAAGTAATTATCCGATCATTTTCAAAATTCATATTTAGAATTTTCCTAACAATGCAAAGAGTTGATTAGTTTTTGGAGAATATCGCTCAACCAAAAGTTACGGTTTATCCGGAACAAAATTTTGTTTCTTAAATATCTTCGTAACACTGATTGTTTAGGAGTTATTCTTCGATAATGGTTAACCCGAAGTTGTTGTTAATCCAGAAATGGAAGTTTTTCATACATATCTCTGTCAAAATGCAATGTAGGTATATACAATTATGAACAAAACTTATTGATAATCTATTTTACAATAACGTTTGTATGAAACATTTTTTCGTAACACTGATTGTTTAGGAGTTATGCTTCAATAATGGTTAACAGGAAGTTGTTGTTTACCCAGTAATTGAAGTTTTTCATACTTATCTCTGCCAAATTGCAATGTAGGTATATACATTTATGTACCAAAGTTATAGATAATGTTTTTCACTACAAAGCTTGTATGAAACATTTTCCTGTAACACTCATTGTTTTTGAGTTATTTACATATTACCGGCATAGGCTTATGTTTTCAATAAATACGAAGTAAGTAATGTGTTGGCCGCATCAGATTTTTTGTTTATAAACTTCGCCACTAATGCCATCTCTTGAGAAAAATTGGAACTTTTGTTTTTACAATCTTTGCCGCTAATGCCATCTCTCGAGGAAAATTGGTACTTTCGTTATTAAACATTGACATTAATGCTGCATCTCCAGAAAAATGGGAACTTTTTTAACTGAAAAATAAAAATATCCCTAAGTAAACTGTAACATTACCATAAGTTGAGATATAATTCAGTATCATACTTATACTATATTTAGCAAAAGTCTACTTTACCTAGGAAGGCGGATTAAAAAAATAAATGTTAACTTTTTTAACCAAATATCATCTTCTATTTATAATAATTAAAGAAATGTTTAAACATTCATGTACCAATATTGCATTAACTTTGATATTTTTCCTATTTATAATTAACCTAACAGTTTCAAACTTTTGGAGTACGTAAAAAGGGTTTATTGTATTGATTTTTAATAACGAAGTCACTCTATGTTTCAAATGCCGTAGGAAAATAATGGAAATTAATTTCATTCCTTTCGAAAAAAAGTCATAATATAGGGCATAAAAAATGTTTCAATTTTTTTTATGAAACTTCCAGTTTAGCATTTTTCGACTATGACATACGATTAGTAATATTTGCATTCTTGCAAAATTAATTCTTATCACTGTCACCAACCTGTAAAAGTGTTATTTAAGATTATGTCTTTGAATCGTGTTAAACGTCCTACAAGTGATATTATAAGTTTTTGGTTATTAATAAACCATTCTTAACCCACATCCAGCCTAAAAAACTTCACGAAGCAGGGTTACTAAATTCAAAAAGAAAAATATTCAAATATATTTATTGAGTTGCTCTTTGTTACGATATTGGAAATATGCGAACACAGATTTGATTTACAACAGATTAGCGGACGATCGTGTGTCTGAAAAAGACTACAAACACGCAAAAAATGTGTGGGAATCTTTTGTAGAAATTTTCCCTCTCCGAAAGTGATGCTTCCTCAAGTTTCTCGATTGTGTTTGTGTAATCATATGGGTAGACCCCCTTACGTGTGACTAGGTTCGTTTTCTCACCGAATAGCTTGCTAGTATATTTAAATGTTTTTAAATTTGTTACCAGTGAAGCTAATGACGCTGGCATGAAGCGACATGTGTCGAGAAATCTAATGGTGAAATTATTTTCGATTGACTTTGCGAATGAAATATACTTTTCCTCGGTGTTCGGAATCACATTAATTTTTTTATCATCATTGTCTAACTCCCGAACCAAGAAATGACCGTCATACGATGAAAGATTATGAATAATCACAGGTAGAAAATTTGGCATTTTGTACTGCAGGTTGCAAAAAGAATGTACGGGCCCTCGATACTTACCTGTCATGTGATCGTTATCTCTAACGGCATCTGACTTAAACTCTTTACTACAAATATGACAAGACAACGCATTCTTAAAATGTGCCTCTTCTTCCGGGCTAAGCGATTCCATTGGCACAACGTTTTTATGCAACTTGAATACTCTCTCTGTTTCCTCTTTTATTTTCTGCATAAAGACCTGTTCGGTATTGGGACCTCGGTAAAGCTGCGGTGTCTCACATCCATCGGGCGTTATGAGAACATAGCAAAAGCTGAACGGTTCGTGTTTCTGAATTGCTTGCGTGTAGGATGCGTTAGGTAAAGACTCACAAGTGCTGATACCTTGGAGAATACATTCAAAAGTCTACATATATTACATACGGAACTGGAAATGAATGCCCGAGTTTGGTATATTTTACTATCCTAACCCCCTCGATAGGAAGCTCAATTCTCGCAGGTTTTTGACTATTACAGTTTCCTGTATTCGTCTCTTATTTTTCTCGTCATGATAATGCATGAAGCATCGTTTGCAAATGTAAATTCTACGACATTTTTGTTATTTGAAGATGGATTAGACTCAAAGTTTTTAATCCAGCAATAATGAGCCATGTTGTCATTTGTAATATATAATAGGTCACGATGATCTGCCAGCTCGGTATTTACAATTTTTATTGGATAGAAATTGTTTTTTATATCTAGCCCGAAAACATTAATAGAAATTTTGTTTGTTCACTCGAATTTAGGAATATCGGAGACTTTGACTGGGTATTCAATACAATCTCAATCGTACCCATTGTCGAAATCATCCATATTATATTTGTAGACTCGTTGAGGGTCTTTATGTATGTTCTTTTCCAAACCGCGTATTTAAAACAAAACATTCTTCATTCCTAACATTTACAACAGATTTTCTGCTAGCGATCTTGGGTGGTAAGTCAATAAAGGTTGATCCGTATAACGGAGTGTGACGATTAATTCTGAGAATTCGGAGTTCTAAACCCAAGATTTTACTCAGCACCCACCCTGATCCTTTCACCTGCATCTCGGATTTTTCCTTAAGTAATTTTCCAAATGAACTTTCTAAAATTTCCCCAACGTCATCGGCTAGCAAAACCCTAACGTTTCTCATTTAAAATGCTCGTTCTATCGTCTCCTCACCCCTCTCAAAGTTTGCCTTAACCACAATATTAATTTTAAGGGCAGAATTACTTAGCTCATCCCTTATCCTCGGAATTAAAATATCGGAAGTATAATTTAGAAATGATATAAGGTCTTTATGCCCTTCACTCACCACCCAGTAGGTTTTCAGTCGACCCTTTATAGCAGTGTCAATCTCAACGATCGAATGGTCACCGCCTACTTGAGGGTTCAACTGACTGTACTCAATCCTAAAATTTTTGAAAAAATTGTTAAAAAATAATACTACGGAATAACTCAAAAGTATATAAACTGATACTTACTCAGATTTCTGTTTAAACTGTTAATACTTTACTGTATTTCTTCTTAGAGGAAATAATTCCAAACAGGAAGAATAACTCCAAAACCTTGAAACGGACGAATGAAGCAAAGTCACACCACGTCTTCAATGACGAAGCATAGGAGTAAATGAGAAAGATCCCCTCATTTAGTTCTATTTAAATCATTTACCCCCACTACCGCTTCATTGCAAACCTTTCTTCCTATTCAAGCATAATTTCAATACGTTAGGGGGAGTACAAACGCTACCCCTAGTTTCCTTACTCTAACTCATCCCCTAGGTAAATTTTCTCACCAACTCATTATCAAGTATTCTTTTACATCATTTTCATGAGATTTTGTTTCGAGGAGAACATTTGATATCGTCTTTGGTCAGCAGAAGTTACAGGTACTGCATAATCAGCGGATTCTAGGAGCGCGTGCGTGTTGAAAGATTATTTCAAAAGAGAATCCCTTATTCCACTTAATCATTTCTATTGGTGAATAAGTTTATCTATAAGAACCCGAGATCCATCATCTTTGCACTTAAGTGAATTTTTAAAAATGAGTTAAATAATATGGAAGAACTGTTCACAAATTATCAACATAAAATGAGCGTACTATCTCTAGTAATTCAGAATTTTTTCTCGTTTTTCATAACCTTGCTGATTGATAAAATGCAAAATTACTTTCAAGTATTCTAAAATTCATACTAATAAGTCCACGTACTCTTGTGAAAAAGCAAAAAAATATTTTAAACAGAGTAGATAAATTGATAATTTTTTGTGAATCTGAAAGTGGTGAGTTGGAGAATGCAAAAACTAGTATTGAAAATATTTTCAACTAAATAAAAAGTGTCTGTTAAAACCTATGTAAGCATTACTTGCCCTAGTAAATAATATTTTCAAGCTGATAGGAATAAATTTATGGAAAACTTTTGATGAAATTTTACAAGAAAGAAAATTAAAGATTACGACAAGGAAATAAAAAAGAATATTTTGGAAACATGCAATTCTTAAATAAGCAATTCTAGCATTTAAGTTAATCAATTGATAATTAATTTTTAAAGAAGTGTGAACATTTTTATAAATCTCTCTAAAAATGCGGCGGGGAAAGTATTGGCGGGTGGCGGTAAGCGGCGGGGCAAGCGGTGACGCGCGAGGGAGCGCGGGAATTGCTTTTAAACATTGTTTTTAGTAGAATGACATTGAAATGCGCTAGGATATTCTTTTCGTATCTACTCATAGAGATCTAAAATATTATCCAGCACTAAGAATAAGGATTAATTCTTAAGCATAATGAAACATTTACGGTTTGATCAAAGAATAACTCGGAGTCAAGCTCTGAGAGAAGAAAAATTTGCTTTGGGTTCTGAGCCTTGGAATACATTTATAACTAACTCCCGAGCCTGCTACAACCATGACGAGAGTGTTACGGCCGATGAACAATTATATCCTACGAAGTGCTGATGCCCATTCATCCAATACCTGCCGAATAAGCCAGATAAGTTTGGGATCAAGTACTGTGCATAAGTAGATGTGCAGCCTAAATATTGCCTAAATGCATTTCCTTATTGTGGAAAAGATGATCCTAGGGGATCAAGGCAGTCTCTTGGAGGATATGTTGTGCTATGGTTGGCAGAGCCGTTCAAAAACTCCGGTATCAACTTAACTTGCAACAATTCTCAAAACAACTTCTCTTCAATCAGCCTCGCTGAAAAACTAAAAAAAACAAAATCTCACTTGTTGGAACAATAAGAAAAAATAGAAGAGAATTATCTCCTTCGGTTCATCACAGCGATGAAATATACTCAACTAGAGTTTATAAAAATAGACTAGGCTATAGCTTGACAAATTACCAAGCAAAAAATATAAAAATTTGCTTTTAATCAGTACAATGCATCAGGACGTGATGATTTCTGACTCAGAAAAAGAAACCGGATACAGTTTTGTTTTACAACTGCAACAAAGTAGGAGTAGATATAATGGATAGCATGTGCCGGAAATATTCAACTCATTCGGCTGCAAGGAGATGGCCAGTGCATGTATTTTTTAAGATATCGGACCTGGCCTCAATAAATAGCTGGGTTCTATTTAAAAAAACCACTTGGCGTAAACTCAGCCGGAAGGAGTGAATTCAAAGACTTGTATTAGAAATTATTGGAACCTTACTATAGATAGAGCTTTACTTTACAGGTTAGATGGAAGAGGAGACTTTTTAGTCTCAATCCTCAATCTCGACTAATAAAGACCCCTGATAATAATAATAATAGAGCCACCTCCCTCATGTTCCTTTGCAATGTCGGGAATTTCATCAGGGGAAGCAAGTGCGCCATTAAGACCGCAGAAAAGAAGAAAGTGTCAGATCTCACCTGGATTTTATAACAAATCCAGTAATTTGTGCCTAAAATGTAGGAAAATATGCAGTGGAATATGCTCTGTAAAAGTGGCAATGTGCAGAATCTGCGGTAAAAAATTATGTACTCTTGGATACATAGAGTGATATTCTCTCTTATCATATATCTTAAAAATGTTAATCCATTACTTAATAAGGAATAAATATTAATTTGTAAGAACAATAGCGAAGCTTTATTATGATTTCAAACCTTACATTGTGAAGATGATGCAGTGTTCAAGATAATAATTTTTTTATAAAAGAAATTTAATGTTCTCATAACATCCAATTTGCTAATCAGAGAACAAAAGTTTGCTCAACTTTGAAAGTCTGTTATATTTCTTCCTAGCACAAGAAATGCTAAAATCTAGAAAAGCACCAACAGAAACTGAATGAGTATTCAAAGATTGGCCATTGAAAAATGTTTCAGTCTCAGAATTAAGCTCTGATAATAAAATTGAACATTTTTGGTTGAAAAGTCCACTTTCAGCTAAAGAGGTTTTCTTGTAACACACAAAATACAGCAGCTGAAGAGTACCTCATGCTACCTTGATAGGAATTGCTAAACGTAAGTGCAGCTATCTTCTTTTTCTCTACTTTATTAATTACATTTACCTCAAATTCTTGGTTAAGATCAACTTCCTCAATCAACTGAAGATCAAACCTCCAGATCATACTAATTTTTCCATATTTCAGTGGATTCTAACCCATTTAACAACTGAATGGGAGGGTGTACCTATCCCAAACAAAACAAGGGTTAGAATGACTTTTCTAAATACTTATAAATAATGTTTGATACATGTGCTTTCTGAATGATAGAAAAAATTCTACCAATTATTAGTTTTAATACCAGGGATTTTTTCGAATGAGTAAATTTAGCCACAAATTTTTAGGTTAGGGAAAAACATCAGCTTCACAAAATATTTCAAAATTTAAATCGACAAGAAAAAATTATAAAACTAATTTCCTTCAAAAATAACTTTAATGACATGAACACTATCTGATTTAACAGAATACCACTTACAGCAAAAGAAATCTTTCCTGGTTTATATAATGTAGTATAAACACAGACAATCTGTCACAAAATTCAAGCAGAAAATTATTGATTTGAATTTAACCCTCCAAGGACGAGAATTATTTTTTCTTAAAAATTACCCTAATTTTAGTATATTGGTATTCAGATGACCTAAATTAAAAACAGAAAATTGTTTAAAAAAAGTTAACAATAATAGGTTCGTTGCAAATGCCCGTTCCCATATGGGCACGTCAGTCCTTCCCACTACTACTAATACGCGCGCCATGATGAAATTTAAAAAAAGCATTTTATTGCAAAAAATCTTATTTATTTCAAAAAAATATTGTATTAAATGGTTTTTCTTGGAAGATATAAGTATTTATTTTATAATTATTTTGTTAAGCACTTTGTAAAACTTTTAACACAGAGCCCAACATCGCACTTATTACGCATTGTTCTCCCACGACTCTCGCACTCTTCATAAGCGCAGCGTTTTCCCTTGTTCTGCGATATGTCACCAATTACACCGATTAATTGATCATACCATAACTCTTGCGTGGGGCCAGTTTTTGACGTGGAAGCCTTGCTGAGTCGTCCACCGGGTGGTTTTAATCCGTCTTGTACCGAGTAAAGTACACCTGAGCAATCTTCCGTCTAAACTCTAATTTTGTCCTTGGATCTGAGGATTTTCTTTTATTATTATTATTATTATTATTCGATTGTCTGAGTTGCAAATAATTTATATAAATCATATCTTACCAATATGCAGTGAATTTACATGAATTTGGTCAGTTCCACCCATATGCTTATTATACTGGGATATGAAGTAGGGTTATGGAAGCTGAATAATTTTGTTTTGTTTCCTATAAAATCTTTTAGCTTTCATCAACGGCGTAACTCCATACGCTGTTGAAGCTGCCACAATTACCAAATTATCCAGCCATTTAGTGATTCCTATTCCTTTGCATGTAGAAATAGCTGTGATGCTCTTTCCACTCTCCTCCTTTTTTAGATCATTTTTTGGTGGTAGCGGACAATCTTTCGGAATCCGGTTCTTTCTGATTCGCTCAGTTCCATTGTAGCCACATCTTTTCAAATGAGGCAATAAATTCTTTCGTATACATTATATATTGAGCTAAATAAATTAATGCTATTATATTATTTCACATTACACTTCAAATTATAATAACCGAATCTTATCGATTTACCTCTACTACATAGCTTGCAGCTGTGTCTTTCGTAGTATCTTATCATCTCTTCCTCACAATCTAAGAACTTGGAAGGCACCAAATGCTGCAAACATCTCTGTGTAATTATTTTCATCGTAGGCCAGACTTTGTAGAACCCATCGCTTGACTGTCTAACTTAGTATTATCCGCCAAGTGTAAAAATTTCATTATTTGGATGAATCAGTCCCTCCTTATCGCTCTACTAACCAATTCAATATGTACATCCTTTTTCGAGTCCCAGTAATATTTTTTTTCCAGGAGAATGTTGTACCCGGATACAATCAAAATGCCAATGACGGCTCGCATCTCCTCTGCTGTAATTTGTGGACTGGGGCAATTAAAAAATCGGGTGTAATTCTCACTTTGTTCCACTATGAATGCGACGAAATCGTCATCGATGAAGAGCTCTAGCAATTCGATGCAGCTAAGTTTAGAGTATGAAAAGTAATCTGCTTCAGAAAAACTTCCCGTACACTCAATGCTGATTGAGTTATCCATTTTCCATTCCATTCCTTTATCCATTTTCTCCGCACAGATTATTTTGCCCCATCGTCTTCTCCAGCACCGATACTTTCGTTGGTTGCCAACCGAATTTCGGCTTGTGCCCTCATTTGCTTGCCAGTAAAATTGTCAACCAATCTTTCCTTATCTTCATCAGCCAATACTTCATCAGTTCGCTCATTTTCTTCTGTTGGAGAAATGAAGAAATCGGTAACATCTACCTCACTCTCTTCATCCTCGTCAAGGATTCGGAGAGCCTCCTTCAGTGAAGTCGACTCATGAAAACTTACGTTTTTCCTGAATAGAAACTATAACACCTCTAATGATATCATTTTTATGTGAAGCTAATAAAATTTGAAAGGATTTGTATATCTACTACAATAATCGTTTGCTAATATATGTTGTTGCCGCTTCTACTATATAAATTTAGGTTTTCCGAGATTTAGTTCATAAATATGCATAATAATTGCCATAGTCTTCTTGTCACAACTTAAAACTAAAATAATTCTTAACTTAATTGCACCAAAAATAATGTATTATGTCGCAAAATATTCTTTTATATTCTACATATAGCTTTCCTTGACACCCATCGGCAAGGAAATCGCGTAGTAGTGGGAAGGCCTGACGTGCCCATATGGGAACGCAGCTATAAACAACGTTATAACAACAACAAATAACCTCAAACTCTGCTCGATTTAATTTCTTTCGATGATTAGAACATCATACTAAAGGTATACAAGCAAAATACTACTTTAAATTAAAAACAGTAAAACTAATAAAAATTAGTTGCCAGAAGGATCCATCTCAAAATTTCCCTGTTTTTCGAAAAATCACAAGAAATATTTCCCTTGACTTAAATACACCAAAACTCAAATGAAACTAAGCTTTGGACCCTCTTAGTTCACAAAATATCGTTTACTGACCATTTTATGACACTCAAGATATTGTTTAGCTACCTAGAGAACCCAGCTGCAGTCCGTTCCCATATGGGAACGTCAGTCCTTTAAGGGTTAAAAGAAAATATGATTCAAAACTTCACTTCCGTTTTTTCTACTTTATCACAGCTAATTGAAAATTACTTAAGATCTTGCATAGCTTTTAATTGAGGAAGGGTAACTTCAGAGTAAGTGGACATGGTTAATCAACTTCAAACCTAACAACTTCTCAGTATACAAAGTAAAGAAATCCAATTTTCAATTTCAAAGTCTTCTAATAAGACCCTCTTATCCATTTCTTTAAACATGTTATTTTTAGAGGATACTTTTCAAGCAAAATAAATACAGCTGACATTATACAGTACCTAGCAGGTATTTCTTGGAATTGGAATGATTAATTCGATACACCTATACTTAAGCCCGTCATACACGGTACAATCTAAAATAAAATATTGTGAAACATGGCCACCTTCTTCTTCCTGTTTGGCTGATTTTTGAGATTCTCTCAGATTTTCGAACATGTTCTATTCCAGAATTATTGTCACAGGGGTAGCATATCCTATCTCCCTGTAGCGACCAAAAGTGAAGCAAGGGGTAAAGCGGCAAATTGCGCATTTCGCCATGCTGGTGAGAACTTTTCGTACCTCCCTATACTAACATATTGTTTTTTTGTGTTTTTGCGGCTTTGATACAGAGTTATCAAGGTTTGATCGAGTAATTCGAACATGTTGGAACACAAATTGTAGTTTGAGCAATGTGTAACATAAAGTAATTTTGTTATTTTCGCGTTTCTAAAGGTTTAATAGGTAAATAAGCAGGGGCTTGTTTCTTCCTTCAATATGACCAATTGCAGTGCATTTGGCTGTAAGAACAGATTCGTCATTTTGACAACTTTTACTGCATTGAGTCCCAATTATGAATTAGAACAAACATTTGCACAAGCAGAAAATCTCTAAGTATCCTGATAAGCTATTATAATGTATGATAGAGTAGCTTTATCTCATTGTGGTAAACGATCATTAAGGAATTTTTATGCCATACTTGGTATTGATCGATTAAAAACTAAGTCGGATTAATGCATTATAATACACATAAAATTAACATTATAATATTCAATGAGGTTTTAATACAGTTTTCGGAAGGTTGGCAGATGATTCGTTTTTTATATCGCTCTAGCAGACGACACCGGCATCCGAGAAGTTTACATTGCAGGCATGTTTTATTTTCCATGATGAAAAGAATCAAGAGGACTTTGAGAAAAAAATCGAACATGATCGTTAAGTAAAAGGTTCATTTAAACTATCTGCATCCATGTCATAGGATAGACAAGCTCCTGAGTCCCGTATGAGAGGAAAATAAAACCCCAAAAATACATGTAGTTAAAGGGGAGCTGGCGAAGAGTTCTCACCAGTGCACTGCGGGTTGCGTTTTTTTTGCCTTCACTTTCCCGACGTTAGACTCGCCCTGTGATTATTGTGAATCGGCCATTTTCACAATTTAGACTATCCTGTCACCTAGGTGTCAGGAAGTTGAACTTGGTGAGTTTGAGGATGTCATGGATGATGTATCAGGATTTCCAATTGGCCACGGTCGATTTCCGCCACTTGCAACACTGTCTGACGCGCTCTTTTAACTTCCCCATTGCCTTGTTTACCTTTTGAAATTGCTGCTTTCTAGATTTCTTGAGTGGAAAAAGTTCATTTGAAAACTCATACCCGTTTACTTTAGTAGTTACTAGATTAGTTACTTTAGTTTAGTTTTATACGTTATTTAAGACTGAATGTACATATTAATGCGTTAAGAGAAAACTTTGGATCCCTTTTTAAGGATATTGCGCGAATGGAGGAGTTTGAGATTTGGCATAGTTAAAGTTTATATGGAGAAATAGTGCAGAAAGCTAAAATCTATGTCCAAATATCCTTGGTTTGACTCTGAACCAGTATAATCGTCTCTCATAAGAAATACACACAAAGTTCATTTTGATCGATATCAGGCATTTTTATTTTGAAGAATTAGATAAAAAATAATGGTAGTACCAAATCGAGATTAATACCAAAAGAAAGAAAATTGAATAAAGATTCATATTTTGGTCGAAATTGAGAGAATTCAGACAAAAATGGCAACACTTCTGTGGGCATAAACAATTTCCTAACGACAAAGGTGTTTGTTGGACTCTGCTCTCATACGAATCAATGCGAAAGATAGGCTCATAAGAAATGTATTGAGAAGAAGAGCCGAAATTTTATGGCAATAAAACCATTGTGCCACCTTATTTTTCTGTACTCGGAAAGAACTGAAAAATATTCGGTAACTCAATAACTACTCTGAACAGCAATCAGCTCGGGATATCGAACATCGGAAAATCAATCAGAGAATGAGTTTCAACCATAAATATAATAAGTAATAATATTAAGAGGTCAAACAATATCATACAACAAAATATCACTTTAAATTGAACTGCTCATTTACAATTAGTACAAAATCACCCAATACGAACGTCGATTCGGGAAGACTCCGAATTCACAAGACGTCGAAACATTCTCTCCTCACAACAACCTTCTTCAAGAAGTCTCTTAGCAAAAGTGTCTTAGAACAATCCCAACTTCTCACACCAGAACCAATCTAGACTCGCCCTTGAGTTCACGGTCACACAGTGAACGGGACAGGCTGGCTGGCACGCCTTTCACACGTAACCGCGGAATAATCTCCGTTCGAACTTTTGACTCTTGGCAAAGATTTTGTATTCTTCCACCATTTGGCATAAAAAGCGAACAGGAGTCGAAGGCGCCACCCTTCGCCACCCTAAGTCACCATAAGTCAGATTCACTCTGGTCACTCCGGTCACGCCGTCACGTCGGCACGAAATTATCGACGAAATTGCCACATCCCCCCTTGCTTTTTGGAAAAAATATGTCCATCTTCTTTTTTCAAACAAACGAAGGGTTCATAGTTCTTTAATTGAGCCAATTGGGATAAGTTCACTGGCTATCAATAGGGAACACAATGGCACTGTCTTAATTATGATGGCCAGAAAGAAGTAACTGAGTTAACTGGACATCAACTAGGCACACAATAGCATTGTCTCTTTTATGATGCCCAGAAAGAAATAACAATGTCGCTTGATCACAATATCACACCAGTGGCAGTCTCTATAGATTCATTATATTCCAAGCACATTGTTTAGGCATCAACAATTTAGAAATTAATTGTAACAAATATAAATGTGATATCATAATTATTAACTTAACTATCAATTAATTATATAATTGGCAGGATTAAACCCTTTGCAGTAGTGCAATTACAGAAAATAACCTTAGTAAATATAGAATGGAAGGCATATTTATTGGCAATACACTTTTTGCCAGAAATTAGGGCCAAAATTACACTAAATGAAAACATTGTGGACTGAGATGAGTTCCAAAGGGTTGGAATAACTTTCAGTCAAGAAGACAAGAGAGCAACAGAAAGACTTTTCTGTTTATTAACAAAAACTTCCATTTTACAAAATTGGGTGCCCGATTCTTTGGAAAACACAGAGAAATATTTGTTATTTACGAATTATCATTAGTTTAATTATGTGGGGCAATAGATAAAATAACAAATGGTGTCCTTGAATATTAACAAAGGAGCAGAACAAATATAATAACTCAATTACAATAAATGCCAAATGAGCAGAACAAATATAAGAAATCATTTAAATGAATGCCAAGTCCTCCATTAAATTAGCAGCTAGTTAGAAACATAGTCAAACAATTAGCATAATTGTGCTGTGTGATGCCTTCATTTGCCATAAATATACTTCAAACAATACAATAATTACTTAATTCAGATAGATCTGTCCCTAAGGGGTCCAAAACCCATGTAAAACTGAAAACTGGGGCTGTTTTCAGGAATAGAGTCTCTTCTCTGCCTTTACAATATTATTCAAGGGCAAAACCCAAAAAAAAGAACACAGGTTAGCTAAATAGGTCAAAGAAGAGAACTCATATGGCCCGGATACCCAATTGTGGAATTTAGGGTACCGGAGAACTTCGCTTTGACACAATGTCGAAAGGTGTATAGAAAATATTTCTAACATAAAGTTAGGTGGTAGTTGCGACAAGAGAATCTTGCCGGGCGATGCAGATCCCATCCTGCTACGCCACCTATCAATATTAACAGCATTATGTCAAACACTAAATACAAAAACATCCAAGAGACACAACAGAATAGAAACAAGTTTAAGGACCGTGAATTTGCATGAACTCATTGGGCAAACAACTCTTCATTAATGATATGCTTTTAATTGCGAAACATGTGATATTTTCTCCTTGTTAGGCCCAACCTGTAACACCACAGTAACAGGAGTAACAAATCTTAGAATTGAAAAGGGTCCTGACCATAGAGGCTCCAATTTAGACATTCTTTTCTTCAGTTTTGAACTTACTGAATGATTTTGAGTCAGTACTAAATCCCCTATTTTGAATTGTGGTACTGAATGTAATTTGTTATAAGAGGCAGCATATCTTTTGTGAGCCTTGTTTAAATTTTGAACTGCTTTGGTCCAGTGCTGCCTGAGATCCCGGTCAGAGCAAGAAGTATCAACAACACAATTAGGTAGGTCCCACACATTATCTACGGGATGTGGAATCAATCTACCTAGAAACAATTTAGCAGGGGAATATAAAGTACTTTCATGAACTGATGTATTAAATGCAAATGTCAAATCTCCCAGAAATTCATCCCAGATTTTATGAGAAAGCGTACAATAGGCAGACAGTGCAAAACGCAGATTTCTATGAACTCTTTCAACCAGATTAGGACAGGGATAGTAAGGGGCTGTATGTACTATTTTAATCCCAACTTTGAAGCAAGCATCTTTAAAGGCAGACGAGGTAAAAGCAGTAGCATTATCAGACACAATATATTTGGGATAGCCAAATTTTGAGAACAAATTATGAAATAACACATGTATTGCACTTTTGGATGAAGCATCTTTCACAGATTCAAGGAAAACAAATTTAGAAAAACCATCAATTACTGTAAAAATATAACAATTTCCTGATTTGGATCGAGGAAGGGGACCCACGAAGTCAATGAAAATTCTCTCCCAAGGGTTGCTAATAGGCTGAGAAGATAATACACCAGAAGAAAGAACATTTCTGGGCTTTGTTATCTGACATACCGAACATCTTTTAACCATTTCAGTGATCTCAGTCTTAAAGTTTGGCCACCAATAACTCTGGGATATTTTTTGGACAGTCTTAAATATGCCTAAATGCCCCGAACTAGGTAAAGAATGGAAATATTGGAATAACATTGGTCTAATGACAACAGGAACCACAACTCTAAAGTGTTTAGCCTTACTAACTTTAGAACACAATAGATTATTCTTTAGAGCAAAAGAAATCCCATTTTCTTTAACTAACTTAAGTCCATCATTAGTTAATTTATTAATAAGTGGTACACAGTAAGGATCATTATTTTGGTGGGTTCTAATATCAACAAAAGACATAGGTAGCTTATGTAAAAAACAAGAAGTAGCAGACTCTTGTACCTGAATTCTGGAGAGACAATCTGCTGGTTTATTTAAATTAGCCTTAATATGATGTATTGTAAACTTATAAGAAGATAATTTTAAAACCATCCTAGCAATTTTTCCCAATTGCTTTGGATGATTAAACAGCCAGGTTAAAGCCCCATTGTCTGTATACAAATGGAAAGGTCTAAATTGTAAATAATCTTTAAATTTTTCAATACCCCAGATACATGCCATGCATTCCAATTCATATGCAGTTAGCTTCTGTTCATGTGGATTTAAAGTTCTACTAGCATATGCCACAGGACAGTATTTCCCATCAATATGGTGATTTAGAACTGCACCAAGAGCCACATTACTGGCATCGACAAATAAATGGAAATCACGAGTGAAACAAGGCATTGATAATACAGGAGGGTTGGCTAAAGCATTTTTTAATTTATTGAAGGCGTCATTGTGAACAGTAGACCACACAAACCTTGCATCTTTTTTCTTGAGTTGATTTAGAGGGTGGGCAATCTCCGCATAGCCAGGAATAAATTTAGAATAAAAACCTGCCATACCTAGAAATCTGGACATTTGCTGAAGATTTAGCGGAACAGGAACATTCTGAATGGGTCTAACTCTTTCCGGGTCAATATGGAGACATCCCCCTCGAAGAACATGCCCAAGAAATGAAATAGAATTTTGACACAGCTTCATTTTTCCTGGATGAAGAGTTAGCCCAGCGTCTCGCAGTTTTTGGAGTACAGCTCTCAGATGGACTAAATGAGAGCTGATGTCCTTTGAAAATATACAAAGATCATCAATATAAGGATAAACACAATTATATTTCAAATCACCAAGAACAAGATCCATTAAACGAGTGAAAACTTGTGGAGAATTGACAAATCCAAAAGGCAATCTGGTGTATTGAAAGAGACCAAAAGGCGTTACAAAAGCAGTATATTTCTTAGAAGACTCACTCAAAGGTATCTGATTAAAGGCAGAATTTAGATCAAGAATAGAAAATATTTTAGCCTCAGACAGGTATTGAAATGCATGTTCTACCGAAGGAGTTGGATAGGGGTCTACCTGTACTTTTCCATTTAATTTTCGGTAATCCACCACCAATCTCCAACCTTTATCCCTCTTAGGAATAAGAAAAGCCGGTGAAGCCCATTGAGATGTGGAGGCCTCAACCACACCTTGCTGAATCAGAGATGATACAGAATCATGTAGGATCTTGGCTTTGGCTGGAGGCAAAGAAAATGGATGCGACCTCACAGGAGTGGTATCTGTAAGCTGGATTTCATAAGCCATTACACCAGTAGACCCAAGTTTGGTAGTAATGACGTCTGGAAATTCATTAATAAGTTGCACCACGTCCTGTGGAATATCAGAATTATCAGAAGGGGAGCATGAGTTCACCAGTTTGTTCGATCCCAGATTGGTAGATAATGCAGGGGAATCCCTTTTAACGGAAGAGCTTGAGCTTAGCACCGGGTGAGCAGTATCTCGTGAACTGTTCTCAAGCTGCCTATCAATGAAGGGGATTATTTGAGTGGGATCAGACTGAAAAGTGAAATAGTTATGGCCTAAGATCATTCTAGTTTTTAACATAAAATCCCTACCAATTAGTACTGGAAATGGCAAGTCAACAAGGTAGAAATAATGGCTCCAAGAGAATGAGCTGACCTTGACCTTCACCTTAATTTGCTGAGTTAACGTAAATGTGGTTCCTCCAAGGCCTCGAATTTGAATTGGGGACTGAAGAGTTTTAACCGAACGTAACTGTAAATTGTTACAAGAATTAACATCAATCAGCGAATAAGTAGAACCAGAATCGATCAAGGCTTCAAGAGAATGATTACCAATTGTCACGTTAACAATTGGCAAAGCAGGAGACAAAGAATCTGTAGCATGGAACATAGTAATAGCCGGCCGATTCGAATTCGATTTTCGTCTTCGCTGACGACAATTGCCAAAAGTATGACCTTGACGATTGCAAAAAGTACAAGTGATTGCACGTGGCGAATTGGGGTTGAAAGTAGCCGAATAATTAGCGAAATCCATCAGCTGCTTCGAGGCGTACGACAATAATTGCTTCAATTCTAAAATATTAGTAGGCTTACTTCGGAAAACGAACGTACTTCGTGTGAGAGGATTTACTCCATCGAGAACAATAGAAACGAGCTCAATATCAGATAAAGACAACCCCAAAACCTTTGCCGAAACAGTTACAACATTTAAAAACTCCAAGGGAGGCTCGGATGGCATTTGATAACGTTTGACTTTAGCTGCAATCAAACGCTCGTACTCCCGGGAACTTACAAACTCTTGCCAAATTTCCGAGACCAGCATTTGAAAAGATAATTTCCTCTGAATAGCGGCAAACCAAAACATCCGAAAATTAACAGGTAATTTCGACGTCAGATATATCATAAGCGAATCAAATGGAATTAGCGATAAATCAGAGACATGAATGACCGAATTTTGCTTAAATGATCCGTTTTTGTTGCTTTTTTCGATCATATCTCGATCAAAAAGTCGAAAATTACTGCAAAATAGAGGAGAAAATTTCAAATTTTGCTAAAATTATCCGTTTTCATTATTATTTTCGAGAATATCCTGATAAAAAGACGAATAATAAGGCAAAATAGTGGATTAAAATTGAAATTTCCTTAAAATTTTCCGTTTTCGTTGCTTTTTTCTTGCATATCTCGACAAAATGACTAAATTAATACAAGTAGAGGAAAAAATTGGATTTCGCTAAAATTATCCGTTTTCGTTGCTTTTTTCTTACATATCTCGATATAATGACAAAATTAAGGGAAATAGAGAAAAAAATTGTATTTCGCTAAAGTAATCCGTTTTCGTTGCTCTTTTTGATCATATCTCAATGAAATGACAAAAATTAAGGCAAAATAGAGAAGAAAAATTGAAAGTTCGCTAAAATTATCCGTTTTCGATGCTTTTTTCGATCATATCTCTTTCAATTGACGTATATTTAGGCAAAATAAAGGAGAAAAATTAAAATTTCGCTATAACTATCCGTTTTCAGTTCTTTTTACGATCATATCACCATTAAATGACGAAAAAAAGAATAATTAGCTGAAATTATCCGTTTTCGTTGCTTTTTTCTTTATATCTCGATAAAATGACTAAATTAAGGGAAATAGAAAAAAAAATTGGCTAAACTCGCTAAAGTAATCCGTTTTTGTGGCTCTTTTGGATCATATCTCAATGAAGTGTCGAAAATTAATGCAAAAAAGAAGAGAAAATTTCAAATTTTGCTAAAATTATCGGTTTCCGTTGCTTTTTTCGATTATATCTCTTAAAATTTACGAAAATTAAGGCAAAATAGAGGAGAAAATTTGTAATTTCGCTGAAATTATCCGTTTTCATCGCTTTTTTCTTACATATCTCGATAATATGACTAAATTAAGGCAAAATATAGGAAAAAAAATGAAATTTCGCTACAATAATCCGTTTTCGTGGCTTTTTTCGAAAATATCTCAATAAAATTGCGAAAAATTAAGAATAAATAGAGGAAAAAAATTGAAATTCGAGCATATCCTGATAAAAAGACGAACAATAAGGCAAAATAGAGGAAAAAAATTGAAATTTCGCTACAGTTATCCTTTTTAGTTGCTTTTTGATATCTCCTAAAATTATGAAAAATAAAGACAAAATAAAGGAAAAAAATCAAAATTTCGCTATAATTATCCGTTTTCTGTTCTATTTTCGATAATATCATGATTAAATGACGAAAAAGAAAGAAAAAATTTAAATTTCTATAAAATTATCCAGTTTCGATGCTTTTATGATCATTTCTCGACAAAATGACATAAAATAAAGAGAAAATTGAGGATATAAATTGACATTTAGCAAAAATTATCCGGTTTCGTTGCTCCTATGGATCATATCTCAATGAAATATCGAAAATAAGGCAAAATACAGTAGAAAAATAGAAGGTTCGTTGAAATTATCCGTTTTCGTTGCTTTTTTCGATCATTTGTCGATAAAATGACGAAAAATAAAGAGAAATTGAGGAAAAAAAATTGACATTTCGAAAAAATTATCCGGTTTAATTGCTTTCTTCGATCATATTTCTATAAATGTGCAAAAGTAATGACAAAATAGAGGAAAAAAATTGAATTTCTTAAAAATGATCCGTTTTTGTTGCTTTTTTCGATCATATCTCGATTAAAATGTCGAAAATTAAGGCAAAATAGTGGATTAAAATTGAAATTTCACTAAAATGATCCGTTTTTGTTACTTTATTCGATCATATCTCGATTAAAAAGTCGAAAATTAAGGCAAAATAGTGGATTAAAATTGAAATTTCACTAAAATGATCCGTTTTTGTTGCTTTCTTTGATCATATCTAGATAATATGACAAATTATAAAGACAACGTAGAAGAATGAAATTGAAATTTCGCTCCAGTTATCCGTTTTCGTTGATTTTTTTGAACATATCTCATAAAATTGACGAAAAATAAAGAAAAAATAGACGAATAAAATTGAAATTTCTCTAAAATTATCCGTTTTAGTTGTTTTTTTCAAGAATATCCTGATAAAAAGACGAATAATAAGGCAAAATAGTGGATTAAAATTGAAATTTCACTAAAATGATCCGTTTTCTTTGCATTCTTTGATCATATCTAGATAATATGACGAATAATAATGACAACGTAGAGGAACAAAATTAAAATTTCGCTGCAGTTATCCGTTTTCGTTGATTATTTTGAACACATCTCATAAAAATGACGAAAAATAAAGAAAATATAGACGAAAAAAATTAAAATTTCTCTAAAATTATCTGTTTTAGTTGCTTTTTTGGAGAATATCCTGATAAAAAGACGAATAATAAGGCAAAATAGTGGATTAAAATTGAAGTTTAACTAAAATGATCCGTTTTCGTTGCTTTCTTTGATCAAATGTCGATTAAAAAGTCGAAAATTAAGGCAAAATAGTGGATTAATATTGAAATTTCACTAAAATAATCCGTTTTCTTTGCATTCTTTGATAATATCTAGATAATATGACGAATAATAAAGACAACGTAGAGGAACAAAATTGAAATTTCGCTTCAGTTATCCGTTTTCGTTGATTATTTTGAACATATCTCATAAAAATGAGGAAAAATAAAGAAAAATAGACGAAAAAAATTAAAATTTCTCTAAAATTATCTGTTTTAGTTGCTTTTTTGGAGAATATCCTGATAAAAAGACGAATAATAAGGCAAAATAGTGGATTAAAATTGAAATTTCACTAAAATGATCCGTTTTCTTTGCATTCTTTGATCATATCTAGATAATATGACGAATAATAAAGACAACGTAGAGGAACAAAATTGAAATTTCGCTGCAGTTATCCGTTTTCGTTGATTATTTTGAACATATCTCATAAAAATGACGAAAAATAAAGAAAAAATAGACGAAAAAAATTAAAATTTCTCTAAAATTATCTGTTTTAGTTGCTTTTTTGGAGAATATCCTGATAAAAAGACGAATAATAAGGCAAAATAGTGGATTAAAATTGAAGTTTCACTAAAATGATCCGTTTTCGTTGCTTTCTTTGATCAAATGTCGATTAAAAAGTCGAAAATTAAGGCAAAATAGTGGATTAATATTGAAATTTCACTAAAATAATCCGTTTTCTTTGCATTCTTTGATAATATCTAGATAATATGACGAATAATAAAGACAACGTAGAGGAACAAAATTGAAATTTCGCTTCAGTTATCCATTTTCGTTGATTATTTTGAACATATCTCATAAAAATGAGGAAAAATAAAGAAAAAATAGACGAAAAAAATTAAAATTTCTCTAAAATTATCTGTTTTAGTTGCTTTTTTGGAGAATATCCTGATAAAAAGACGAATAATAAGGCAAAATAGTGGATTAAAATTGAAGTTTCACTAAAATGATCCGTTTTCGTTGCTTTCTTTGATCATATCTAGATAATATGACGAATAATAAAGACAACGTTGGAGAATAAAATTGAAATTTTGCTCCAGTTATCCGTTTTCGTTGATTTTTGGGAACATATCTCATTAAAATGACGAAAAATAAAGAAAAAATAGAAGAAGAAAATTGAAATTTCTCTAAAATTATCCGTTTTATTTGCTTTTTGGTAACATCTCGAAAAATTATGAAAAATAAAGACAAAGTAGAGGAAACAAATTGAAATTTCACTAAAATTATCCGTTTTCGTTGCTTTGTTCTTACAGCTCTCGACAAAATGTTTAAATTAATACAACATAGAAGGAAAAAAATTGGATTTCGCTAAAACTATCCGTTTTGGTTACTATTTTCGATTATATCCCTTTAAATTGACGAATATTAAGGTAAAATAGAGGTTAAAATTTGTATTTTCGCTGAAATTATCTGTTTTTGTTGCTTTTTTCTCCCATATCTCGATAAAATGACTAAATTAAGGGAAAATAGTGAAACAAAATTGGATTTCGCTTAAATGATCCGTTTTCGTTCCTTTTTTCGATCATATGTCGATGAATGAGCAAGAATAAATACAAAATGGAGGAAAAAATTGAAATTTCGCTAAAATTATCCGTTTTTGGGTTTTTTTTTTCGAAAATATCTCAATAAAATGACGAAAAATTAAGAATAAATAGAGGAAAAAAATTGAAATTCTAGCATATCCTGATAAGAAGACGAATAATAAGGCAAAATAGAGAAAAAAAATGAAATTTCGCTACAGTTATCCTTTTTAGTTGCTTTTTGATATCTCGTAAAATTATGAAAAATAAAGACAAAATAGAGGAAAAAAATCGAAATTTCGCTATAATTATCCTTTTTCTCTTCTATTTTCGATTATATTGTGATTAAATGACGAAAAATAAAGAAAAAAATTTAAATTTCTATAATATTATCCGGTTTCGATGCTTTTTTCGATCATTTCTCGACAAAATGACAAAAAATAAAGAGAAAATTGAGGATATAAATTGACATTTAGCAAAAATTATCCGGTTTCGTTTCTCTTTTGGATCATATCTCAATGAAATATCGAAATTAAGGCAAAATAGAGAAGAAAAAGAGAAGGTTCGCTAAAATTATCCGTTTTCGTTGCTTTTTTCGATCATTTCTCGATAAAATGACGAAAAATAAAGAAAAAATTGAGGAAAAAAAAGTTGACAATTCGAAAAATTATCCGGTTTAGTTGCTTTCTTCGATCATATTTTGATAATTGAGCAAAAATAAGACAAAATAGAGGTAAAAATTGAATTTCGCAAAAATGATCCGTTTTTTGTGCTTTTTTCGATTATATCTCGATTAAAAAGTCGAAAATTAAGGCAAAATAGTGAATTAAAATTGAAATTTCACTAAAATAATCCGTTTTCTTTGCTTTCTCTGATCTAATCTAGATAATATGACGAATAATAAAGACAACGTAGAGGAATTAAATTGAAATTTCGCTTCAGTTATCCGTTTTCGTTGATTTTTTGGAACATATCTCATAAAAATGACGAAATATAAAGAAAAAATAGACGATTAAAATTGAAATTTCTATAAAATTATCCGTTTTAGTTGCTTTTTGGTTATATCTCGTAAAATTATGAAAAATAAAGACAAAATAGAGGGAAAAAATTGAAATGTCGCTAATTTATCCGTTTTCGCTGCTTTTTTCTTACATATCTCGACAAAATGACTAAATTAATACAGCTTAGAAGGAAAAAAATTTAATTTCGCTAAAATTATCCGTTTTCGTTACTATTTCCGATTATATCTCTTTAAATTGACGAACATTAAGGTAAAATAGAGAAGAAAATTTGTAATTTCGCTGAAATTATCCGTTTTCATTGCTTTTTTCTTACATATCTCGATAAAATGACTAAATCAATTGAAAATAGAGAAAAAAATTGGATTTCGATAAAATGATCCGTTTTTGTTGCTTTTTTCGATCATAGTTAGATGAAAAAGTCGAACATTAATGCAAAATAGAGCAGAGAATTTCAAATTTCACTACAATGATCCGTTTTCGTTGCTTTCTTTGATCATATTTAGATAAATTGACGAATAATAAAGACAACGTAGAGGAATAAAATTGAAACTTTGCTCCTTTTATCCGTTTTCGTTGATTTTTTGGAACATATCTCGTAAAATTATGAAAAATAAAGACAAAATAGAGGAATGAAATTGAAATTTTGCTAAAATTATCCGTTTTCGTTGCTTATTTCTTACATATCTCGACAAAATGACTAAATTAATACAACATAGAAGGAAAAAAATTGGATTTCGCTTAAACTAAATGTTATCGTTACTATTTTCGATTATATCTCTTTAAATTGACGAATATTAAGGCAAAAGATATGATAAAATTTGTAATTTCCCTGTAATTATCCGTTTTCCTTGCTTTTATCTATCACATCTCGATAAATGAGAAAAAATTTTAACAAAATAGAGAAGAAAATTTGTAATTTCGCTGAAATTATCCGTTTTCATTGCTTTTTTCTTACATATCTTGATAAAATGACTAAATCAAAGGAAAATAGAGAAAAAAAATTGGATTTCGATATAATGATCTGTTTTTGTTGCTTTTTTCGATCATATTTCGATGAAATAGTCGAACATTACTGCAAAATAGAGCAGAGAATTTCAAATTTTGCTAAAATTATCCGTTTTCATTGCTATTTTCGAGAATATCCTGATAAAAGGACGAATAATAAGGCAAAATAGTGGATTAAAATTGAAATTTCACTAAAATGATCCGTTTTCGTTGCTTTCTTTGATCATATCTAGATAATATGACAAATAATAAAGACAACGTAGAGTAATAAAATTGAAATTTCGCACCAGTTACCGTTTTCGTTGATTTTTTGGAACATATCTCATTAAAATGACGAAAAATAAAGAAAAAATAGACGAAAAAAATTGAAATTTCTCTAAAATTATCCGTATTATTTGCTTTTTTCTTACATATCTCGACAAATTGACTAAATTAATACAAAATAGAAGGAAAGCATTAGATTTTGCTAAAAATATCCGTTTTCGTTACTATTTTCGATTATATCTCTTTAAATTGACGAATATTAAGGTAAAATAGAGGTTAAAATTTGTAATTTCGCTGAAATTATCCGTTTTCGTTGCTTTTTCTTACATATTTCGATAAAATGACTAAATTAAGGGAAAATAGAGAAAAAAATTGTATTTCGCTAAAGTAATCCGTTTTCGTTGCTTTTTTCGATTATATCTCAATGAAATGCCGAAAATTGATGCAAAATAGAGGAGAAATGTTTTTGTAATTTCGCTGAAATTATCCGTTTTACTTGCTTTTTTCGATCATATCTCGATGAATGAGCAAAAATAAATACAAAACGGAGGAAAAAATTGAAATTTCGCTACAATTATCCGTTTTCGTGTTTTTTTTCGAAAATATCTCAATAAAATGACGAAAAATTAAGAATAAATAGAGGAAAAAAATTAAAATTCGAGCATATCCAGATAAAAAGTCGAAAATTAAGGCAAAATAGTGGATTAAAATTGAAATTTCACTAAAATAATCCTTTTTGTTTGCTTTCCTTGATCAAATCTAGATAATATGACGAATTATAAAGACAACGTAGACTAATTAAATTCAAATTTCGCTTCAGTTATCCGTTTATGTTGATTTTTTAGAACATATTTCATAAACATGACGAAAAATAAAGAAAAAATAGGCGAAAAAAATTGAAATTTCTCTACAATTATCCGTTTTAGTTGCTTTTTGGTCATAGCATCTCTTACAATTATGAAAAATAAAGACAAAATTGAGAAAATATTGAAATTTCGCTAAAATTATCCGTTTTCGTTGCTTTTTTCTTACATATCTCGACAAAATGACTAAATTAATACAACAAAGAAGGAAAAAAATTGGATTTCGCTAAAACTATCCGTTTTCGTTACTATTTTCGATTATATCTCTCTAAATTGACGAATATTAAGGTAAAATATAGGTTAAAATTTGTAATTCGCTAAAATTATCCGTTTTCGTTGCTTTTTTCTTACATATCTCGATTAAATGACTAAATTAAGGGAAAATAGAGAAAAAAAATTGGATTTCGCTAAAGTAATCCGTTTTCGTTTCTTTTTTCGATCATATCTCAATGATATGCCGAAAATTAATGCAAAATAGAGGAGAAATGTTTTTGTAATTACGCTGAAATTATCCGTTTTACTTGCTTTTATCGATCATATCTCGATGAATGAGCAAAAATATATACAAAACGGAGGAAAAAATTGAAATTTCGCTACAATTATCCGATTTCGTGTTTTTTTTTCGAAAATATCTTAATAAAATGACGAAAAATTAAGAATAAATAGAGGAAAAAAATTGAAATTCGAGCATATCCTGATAAAAAGACGAATAATAAGGCAAAATAGAGGAAAAAAATTGAAATTTCGCTAAAATTATCCGTTTTCGTTGCTTTTTGATATCTCGTAAAATTATGAAAAATAAAGACAAAATAGTGGGAAAAAATCGAAAATTCGCTATAATTATCCGTTTTCTGTTCTATTTTCGATAAAATCATGATTAAATGACGAAAAATAAAGAAAAAATTTTAAATTTCCTTAATATTATCCGGTTTCGATGCTTTTTTCGATCATTTCTCGACTAAATGACAAAAAATGAAGAGAAAATTGAAGATATAAATTGACATTTAGCAAAAATTATCCGGTTTCCTTGCTTTTTTCGATCAAATCTCGATAAAATGACGAAATAATAAGACAAAATACTCAAAAAAATATAATTTAGCAAAAATTATCTGTTTTCGTTGCTCTATTGGATCATATCTCAATGAAATATTGAAGATTAAGGCAAAATAGAGAAGAAAAATAGAAGGTTCGCTGAAATTATCTGTTTTCGTTGCTTTTTTCGATCATTTCTCGATAAAATGACGAAAAATAAAGAGAAAATTGAGGAAAAAAAATTGACATTTCGAAAAAATTATCCGGTTTAGTTGCTTTCTTCGATCATATTTCGGTAATGAGCAAAAATAATGACAAAATAGAGGAAAAAAATTGAATTTTGCAAAAATGATCCGTTTTTGATGCTTTTTTAGATTATATCTCGATTAAAAAGTCGAAAATTAAGGCAAAATAGTGGATTAAAATTGAAATTTCACTAAATAATCCTTTTTTTTTGCTTTCTTTGATCAAATCTAGATAATATGACGAAGAATAAAGACAACGTAGAGGAATAAAATTGAAATTTCGCTTCAGTTATCCGTTTTAGTTGCGTTTTGGTCATATCTCAATGAAATATCCAAAATTAAGGCAAAATAGAGAAGAAAAATAGAAGGTTTGCTGAAATTATCCGTTTTCGTTGCTTTTTTCTTACATATCTCGACAAAATGACTAAATTAATACAACATAGAAGGAAAAAAATTGGATTTCGCTACAACTTTCCGTTTTCGTTACTATTTTCGATTATATCTCTTTAAATTGACGAATATTAATGAAAATAGAGGTTAAAATTGGTAATTTAGCTGAAATTATCCGTTTACGTTGCTTTTTTCTTCCATATCTCGATAAAATGACAAAATTAAGGGAAAATAGAGGAGAAATGTATTTGTAATTTCGCTGAAATTATCCGTTTTACTTGCTTTTTTCGATCATATCTCGATGAATGAGAAAAAAAAAATACACAACGGAGGAAAAAATTTAATTTCGCTACAATTATCCGATTTCGTGTTTTTTTTCGAAAATATCTCAATAAAATGACGAAAAATTAAGAATAAATAGAGGAAAAAAATTGAAATTCGAGCATATCCTGATAAAAAGACGAATAATAAGGCAAAATAGAGGAAAAAAATTGAAATTTCGCTGAAATTATCCGTTTTCGTTGCTTTTTGATATCTCGTAAAATTATGAAAAATAAAGACAAAATAGAGGAAAAAATCGAAATTTCGCTATAATTATCCGTTTTCTGTTCTATTTGCGATAAAATCATGAATAAATGACGAAAATTAAAGAAAAAATTTTAAATTTCTATAAAATTATCCGGTTTCGATGCTTTTTTCGATCATTTCTCGACAAAATTACAAAAATTAAAGAGAAAATTGAGTATATAAATTGACATTTAGCAAAAATTAACCGGTTTCGTTAATTTTTTCGATCATAGCTCGATAAAATGACGAAAGAATGAGACAAAATATGGGAAAAAATATAATTTAGCAAAAATTATCCGTTTTCGTTGCTCTTTTGGATCATATCTCAATGAAATATCCAAAATTAAGGCAAAATAGAGAAGAAAAATAGAAGGTTTGCTGAAATTATCCGTTTTCGTTGCTTTTTTCGATCATATCTAGATAAAATGACGAAAAATAAAGAGAAAATTGAGGAAAAAAAATTGACATTTCGAAAAAATTATCCGTTTTTATTGCTTTTTTCGATCATATCACGATTACAAAGTCGAAAATTAATGCAAAATAGAGGATAAAATTTCAAATTTTGCTTAAATTATCCGTTTATATTGGCTTTTTCGAAAATATCCTGATAAAAAGACGAATAATAAGGCAAAATAGTGGATTAAAATTGAAATTTCACTAAAACTATCCGTTTTCGTTGCTTTCTTGGATCATATCTAGATAATATGACGAATAATAAAGACAACGTTGGGGAATAAAATTGAAGTTATTCTCCAGTTATCCGTTTTCGTTGATTTTTTGGAACATATCTCAATAAAATGACGAAAAATAAAGAAAAAATAGACGAAAAAAATTGAAATTTCTCTAAAATTATCCATTTTAGTAGCTTTTTGTTCATATCTCGTAAAATTATGAAACATAAAGACAAAATAGTGGAAAGAAATTGAATTTTCGCTAAAACTATACGTTTTCGTTACTATTTTTGATTATATCTCTTTAAATTGACGAATATTAAGGCAAAATATAGGATAAAATTTTAAATTTCGTTGAAATTATCCGTTTTCATTGCTTTTTTCTTACATATCTCGAAAAAAAACGTAATATAAAAAGAAATTTGAGGAAACAAAATTGAAATTTCGAAAAAATAATCCGGTTTAGTTGCTTTCTTCAATCATATTTCGATAAATGAGCAAAAATAAATACAAAATAGAGGAAAAAATTGAATTTCGCTTAAATGATCCGTTTTTGTTGCTTTTTTCGATCACATTTCGATTAAAAGGTCGAACATTAATTCAAAATAGAGGAGAGAATTTCAAATTTTGCTAAAATTATCCGTTTTTATTGATATTTTCGAGAATATCCTTATAAAAAGACGAATAATAAGGCAAAATAGTGGATTAAAATTGAAATTTCACTAAAATGATCCGGTTTAGTTGCTTTCATCGATCATATTTCGATAAATGAGCAAAAATAATGACAAAATAGAGGAAAAAAATTGAATTTCGCAAAAATGATCCGTTTTTGTTACTTTTTTCGGTTATATCTCGATGAAAAATTCGAAAATAAAAGCAAAATAGTGGATTAAAATTGAAATTTCAATAAATAATCCGTTTTCTTTGCTTTCTTTGATCAAATCTAGATAATATGACGAAGAATAAAGACAACGTAGAGGAATAAAATTGAAATTTCGCTTCAGTTATCCGTTTTAGTTGCGTTTTGGTCATATCTCAATGAAATATCCAAAAATAAGGCAAAATAGAGAAGAAAAATAGAAGGTTTGCTGAAATTATCCGTTTTTGTTGCTTTTATCTTACATATCTCGACAAAATGACTAAATTAATACAACATAGAAGGAAAAAAATTGGATTTCGCTACAACTTTCCGTTTTCGTTACTATTTTCGATTATATCTCTTTAAATTGACGAATATTAATGAAAATAGAGGTTAAAATTGGTAATTTAGCTGAAATTATCCGTTTACGTTGCTTTTTTCTTCCATATCTCGATAAAATGACAAAATTAAGGGAAAATAGAGGAGAAATGTTTTTGTAATTTCGCTGAAATTATCCGTTTTACTTGCTTTTTTCGATCATATGTCGATGTATGCGAAAAAAAAAATACACAACGGAGGAAAAAATTTAATTTCGCTACAATTATCCGTTTTCGTGTTTTTTTTTCGAAAATATCTCAAGAAAATGACGAAGAATTAAGAATAAATAGAAGAAAGATATTAAAATTCGAGCATATCCTGATAAAAAGACGAATAATAAGGCAAAATAGAGAAAAAAAATGAAATTTCGCTACAGTTATCCTTTTTAGTTGCTTTTTGATATCTCGTAAAATTATGAAAAATAAAGACAAAAAAGAAGGAAAAAAATCGAAATTTCGCTATAATTATCCGTTTTCTCTTCTATTTTCGATAATATCGTGATTAAATGACGAAAAATAAAGAAAAAAATTTAAATTTCTATAAAATTATCCGGTTTCGATGCTTTTTTCGATCATTTATCGACAAAATGACAAAAAATAAAGAGAAAATTGAGGATATAAATTGACATTTAGCAAAAATTATCCAGTTTCGTTGCTCTTTTGGATCATATCTCAATGAAATATCGAAATTAAGGCAAAATAGAGAAGAAAAATAGAAGGTTCGCCAAAATTATCCGTTTTCGTTGCTTTTTTCGATCATTTCTCGATAAAATGACGAAAAATAAAGAAAAAATTGAGGAAAAAAAAGTTGACAATTCGAAAAATTATCCGGTTTAGTTGCTTTCTTCGATCATATTTTGATAATTGAGCAAAAATAAGACAAAATAGAGGTTAAAAATTGTATTTCGCAAAAATGATCCGTTTTTGTTGCTTTTTTCGATTATATCTCGATTAAAAAGTCGAAAATTAAGGCAAAATAGTGAATTAAAATTGAAATTTCACTAAAATAATCCATTTTCGTTGCTTTCTAAGATCATATCTAGATAATATGACAAATAATAAAGACAACGTAGAGGAAGAAAGTTGAAATTTCGCTCCAGTTATCCGTTTTCGTTGATTTTTTGGAACATATCTCATCAAAATGACGAAAAATAAAGAAAAAATCTGATGTGGCCAGCACATGACTTTCTCCATACATAAGATGTAATTATTTATCTACGACAGTAATTTCGAACTCAATATTCCATCTAAACTTGGAAGAAGAGTCATTAATTTATATATTATCATCTTTGACATCAAAAACATTATAAATACTGTTTTTCTGGACATGATCGATGAAAAACGATGAAATGGCCTTTCGCCCATAGAGCCCAGAGTGCCCACAAAGTGCATAATGAGCAACTTCCGGTTTATCAGTATTTCATGAATAACTCCTAAACAATCAGTGATACAAAAATATGTTTTTTACAAAAGTTATAGCAAGTTATATTTTATAAAACATTTATAATTAATAGTATATACCTAAACATCATATTTATGGAGATATTATGAAAACCGGAAATGAGCTTTGAAGAATGAAGCTCGACTTCCGGTAAATTGATTTACTCCAAAAACTAATCAACTCTAACGCCTGTAATAAAAGTACTATATATGAAATTTGGTGTTGATCCGACAAATATTTTTCATGTTAGAGCGCCCACAAAGTACACAATCATCTTCTTCCGGTTTATCAGTATTTCACGAATAACTCCTAATCAAACGGTGATACAAAAATATGTTAAATACAAAATTTATAGTAAATAACATTATCTAAAACTTTTATAAGTAATACAATATACGTATATATCATATTTATGGAGATATTTTGAAAACCGGAAATGAGCTTTAATGAATAAAGCTCGACTTCCGGTTGACCGATTTACTCCAAAAACCTATCAACTCTGACAGCACACACCACAGTACTATATATGAAGTTTGGTATTGATACGACTAATAGTTTTCACGTTAGAGCGCCCACTATCACACACACACATACACACACACACACACACACACACACACACACACACACACACATACACACAGACATCATTCCGAAAATGGTCAAAACGTGTTCTAGGGACCCCAAAACATGTATTTCCGTTGAAATCTCGAAGTCGAATTTTTTCATGAAAACAATACTTTCTCTATACTTCGTATATGGAGAAAGTAAAAATAGACGAAAAAAATTGTAATTTCTCTAAAATTATTCGTTTTTGTTGCTTTTGGTCATATCTCGTAAAATTATGAAAAATAAAGACAAAATAGAGAAAAAATTGAAATTTCGCTAAAATTATCCGTTTTCTCTTCTATTTTCGATAATATCGTGAATAAATGACGAAAATTAAAGAAAAAATTTTAAATTTCTATAAAATTATCCGGTTTCGATGCTTTTTTCGATCATTTCTCGACAAAATTACAAAAATAAAGAGAAAATTGAGTATATAAATTGACATTTAGCAAAAATTAACCGGTTTCGTTAATTTTTCGATTATAGGTCGATAAAATGACGAAAGAATAAGACAAAATATGGGAAAAAATATAATTTAGCAAAAATTATCCGTTTTCGTTGCTCTTTTGGATCATATCTCAATGAAATATCCAAAATTAAGGCAAAATAGAGAAGAAAAATAGAAGGTTTGCTGAAATTATCCGTTTTCGTTGCTTTTTTCGATCATATCACGATTACAAAGTCGAAAATTAATGCAAAATAGAGGATAAAATTTCAAATTTTGCTTAAATTATCCGTTTACATTGGCTTTTTCGAAAATATCCTGATAAAATGACGAATAATAAGGCAAAATAGTGGATTAAAATTGAAATTTCACTAAAACTATCCGTTTTCGTTGCTTTCTTGGATCATATCTAGATAATATGACGAATAATAAAGACAACGTTGGGGAATAAAATTGAAGTTATTCTCCAGTTATCCGTTTTCGTTGATTTTTTGGAACATATCTCAATAAAATGACGAAAAATAAAGAAAAAATAGACGAAAAAAATTGAAATTTCTCTAAAATTATCCATTTTAGTTGCTTTTTGTTCATATCTCGTAAAATTATGAAACATAAAGACAAAATAGTGGAAAGAAATTGAAATTTCGCTAAAACTATACGTTTTCGTTACTATTTTCGATTATATCTCTTTAAATTGACGAATATTAAGGCAAAATATAGGATAAAATTTTAAATTTCGTTGAAATTATCTGTTTTCATTGCTTTTTTCTTACATATCTCGAAAAAAAGACGAAATATAAAAAGAAATTTGAGGAAACAAAATTGACATTTCGAAAAAATAATCCGGTTTAGTTGCTTTCTTCAATCATATTTCGATAAATGAGCAAAAATAAATACAAAATAGAGGAAAAAATTGAATTTCGCTTAAATGATCCGTTTTTGTTGCTTTTTTCGATCACATTTCGATTAAAAGGTCGAACATTAATTCAAAATAGAGGAGAGAATTTCAAATTTTGCTAAAATTATCCGTTTTCATTGATATTTTCGAGAATATCCTTATAAAAAGACGAATAATAAGGCAAAAAAGTGGATTAAAATTGAAATTTCACTAAAATGATCCATTTTCGTTGCTTTCTAAGATCATATCTAGATAATATGACAAATAATAAAGACAACGTAGAGGAAGAAAGTTGAAATTTCGGTCCAGTTATCCGTTTTCGTTGATTTTTTGGAACATATCTCATCAAAATGACGAAAAATAAAGAAAAAATAGACGAAAAAAATTGTAATTTCTCTAAAATTATTCGTTTTTGTTGCTTTTGGTCATATCTCGTAAAATTATGAAAAATAAAGACAAAATAGAGAAAAAATTGAAATTTCGCTAAAATTATCCGTTTTCCTTGCTTTTTTCTTACATATCTCGACAAATTGACTAAATTAATACAACATAGAAGGAAAAAAATTTGATTTCTCTAAAACTATCCGTTTTCGTTACTATTTTCGATTATATCTCTTTAAATTGACGAATATTAAGGTAAAATAGAGGTTAAAATTTGTAATTTTGATGAAATTATACGTTTACGTTGCTTTTTTCTTACATATCTCGATAAAATGACTAAATTAAGGGAAAATAGAGAAAAAAAATTGGATTTCGCTAAAAAAATCCGTTTTCGTTGCTTTTTTCGATCATATCTCAATGAAATGCCGAAAATTAATGCAAAATAGAGGAGAAATGTTTGTATAATTACGCTGAAATTATCCGTTTCACTTGCTTTTATCGATCATATCTCGATGAATGAGCAAAAATATATACAAAACGGAGGAAAAAATTGAATTTTCGCTACAATTATCCGATTTCGTGTTTTTTTTTTTCGAAAATACCTTAATAAAATGACGAAAATTAAGAATAAATAAAGGAAAAAAATTGAAATTCGAGCATATCCTAATAAAAAGACAAATAATAAGGCAAAATAGAGGAAAAAAATTGAAATTTCGCTGAAATTATCCGTTTTCGTTGCTTTTTGATATCTCGTAAAATTATGAAAAATAAAGACAAAATAGTGGGAAAAAATCGAAAATTCGCTATAATTATCCGTTTTCTGTTCTATTTTCGATAAAATCATGATTAAATGACGAAAAATAAAGAAAAAACTTTAAATTTCCTTAATATTATCCGGTTTCGATGCTTTTTTCGATCATTTCTCGACTAAATGACAAATAATGAAGAGAAAATTGAAGATAAAAATTGACATTTAGCAAAAATTATCCGGTTACCTTGTTTTTTTCGATCATATCTCGATAAAATGACGAAATAATAAGACAAAATACTCAAAAAAGTATAATTTAGCAAAAATTATCTGTTTTCGTTGCTCTATTGGATCATATCTCAATGAAATATTGAAGATTAAGGCAAAATACAGAAGAAAAATAGAAGGTTCGCTGAAATTATCCGTTTTCGTTGCCTTTTTCGATCATTTCTCGATAAAATGACGAAAAATAAAGAGAAAATTGAGGTAAAAAAATTGACATTTCGAAAAAATTATCCGGTTTAGTTGCTTTCATCGATCATATTTCGATAAATGAGCAAAAATAATGACAAAATAGAGGAAAAAAATTGAATTTCGCAAAAATGATCCGTTTTTGTTACTTTTTTCGGTTATATCTCGATGAAAAATTCGAAAATAAAAGCAAAATAGTGGATTAAAATTGAAATTTCACTAAAATAATCCGTTTTCTTTGCTTTCTTTGATCAAATCTAGATAATATGACGAAGAATAAAGACAACGTAGAGGAATAAAATTGAAATTTCGCTTCAGTTATCCGTTTTAGTTGCGTTTTGGTCATATCTCAATGAAATATCCAAAATTAAGGCAAAATAGAGAAGAAAAATAGAAGGTTTGCTGAAATTATCCGTTTTCGTTGCTTTTATCTTACATATCTCGACAAAATGACTAAATTAATACAACATAGAAGGAAAAAAATTGGATTTCGCTACAAATTTCCGTTTTCGTTACTATTTTCGATTATATCTCTTTAAATTGACGAATATTAATGAAAATAGAGGTTAAAATTGGGAATTTAGCTGAAATTATCCGTTTACGTTGCTTTTTTCTTCCATATCTCGATAAAATGACAAAATTAAGGGAAAATAGAGGAGAAATGTTTTTGTAATTTCGCTGAAATTATCCGTTTTACTTGCTTTTCTCGATCATATGTCGATGAATGCGAAAAAAAAATACACAACGGAGGAAAAAATTTAATTTCGCTACAATTATCCGTTTTCGTGTTTTTTTTTCGAAAATATCTCAATAAAATGACGAAGAATTAAGAATAAATAGAAGAAAGATATTAAAATTCGAGCATATCCTGATAAAAAGACGAATAATAAGGCAAAATAGAGAAAAAAAATGAAATTTCGCTACAGTTATCCTTTTTAGTTGCTTTTTGATATCTCGTAAAATTATGAAAAATAAAGACAAAATAGAGGAAAAAAATCGAAATTTCGCTATAATTATCCGTTTTCTCTTCTATTTTCGATAATATCGTGATTAAATGACGAAAAATAAAGAAAAAAATTTAAATTTCTATAAAATTATCCGGTTTCGATGCTTTTTTCGATCATTTATCGACAAAATGACAAAAAATAAAGAGAAAATTGAGGATATAAATTGACATTTAGCAAAAATTATCCAGTTTCGTTGCTCTTTTGGATCATATCTCAATGAAATATCGAAATTAAGGCAAAATAGAGAAGAAAAATAGAAGGTTCGCCAAAATTATCCGTTTTCGTTGCTTTTTTCGATCATTTCTCTATAAAATGACGAAAAATAAAGAAAAAATTGAGGAAAAAAAAGTTGACAATTCGAAAAATTATCCGGTTTAGTTGCTTTCTTCGATCATATTTTGATAATTGAGCAAAAATAAGACAAAATAGAGGTTAAAAATTGTATTTCGCAAAAATGATCCGTTTTTGTTGCTTTTTTCGATTATATCTCGATTAAAAAGTCGAAAATTAAGGCAAAATAGTGAATTAAAATTGAAATTTCACTAAAATAATCCATTTTCGTTGCTTTCTAAGATCATATCTAGATAATATGACAAATAATAAAGACAACTTAGAGGAAGAAAGTTGAAATTTCGCTCCAGTTATCCGTTTTCGTTGATTTTTTGGAACATATCTCATCAAAATGACGAAAAATAAAGAAAAAATAGACGAAAAAAATTGTAATTTCTCTAAAATTATTCGTTTATGTTGCTTTTGGTCATATCTCGTAAAATTATGAAAAATAAAGACAAAATAGAGAAAAAATTGAAATTTCGCTAAAATTATCCGTTTTCTCTTCTATTTTCGATAATATCGTGAATAAATGACGAAAATTAAAGAAAAAATTTTAAATTTCTATAAAATTATCCGGTTTCGATGCTTTTTTCGATCATTTCTCGACAAAATTACAAAAAATAAAGAGAAAATTGAGTATATAAATTGACATTTAGCAAAAATTATACGGTTACCTTGTTTTTTTCGATCATATCTCGATAAAATGACGAAATAATAAGACAAAATACTCAAAAAAGTATAATTTAGCAAAAATTATCTGTTTTCGTTGCTCTATTGGATCATATCTCAATGAAATATTGAGGATTAAGGCAAAATAGAGAAGAAAAATAGAAGGTTCGCTGAAATTGACCGTTTTCGTTGCCTTTTTCGATCATTTCTCGATAAAATGACGAAAAATAAAGAGAAAATTGAGGAAAAAAAATTGACATTTCGAAAAAATTATCCGGTTTAGTTGCCTTTTTCGATCATATCACGATTACAAAGTCGAAAATTAATGCAAAATAGAGGATAAAATTTCAAATTTTGCTTAAATTATCCGTTTACATTGGCTTTTTCGAAAATATCCTGATAAAATGACGAATAATAAGGCAAAATAGTGGATTAAAATTGAAATTTCACTAAAACTATCCGTTTTCGTTGCTTTCTTGGATCATATCTAGATAATATGACGAATAATAAAGAAAAAATAGACGAAAAAAATTGAAATTTCTCTAAAATTATCCATTTTAGTAACTTTTTGTTCGTATCTCGTAAAATTATGAAACATAAAGACAAAATAGTGGAAAGAAATTGAATTTTCGCTAAAACTATACGTTTTCGTTACTATTTTCGATTATATCTCTTTAAATTGACGAATATTAAGGCAAAATATAGGATAAAATTTTAAATTTCGTTGAAATTATCTGTTTTCATTGCTTTTTTCTTACATATCTCGAAAAAAAGACGAAATATAAAAAGAAATTTGAGGAAACTAAATTGACAATTCGAAAAATTATCCGGTTTAGTTGCTTTCTTCGATCATATTTTGATAATTGTGCAAAAATAAGACAAAATAGAGGTTTAAAATTGTATTTCGCAAAAATGATCCGTTTTTGTTGCTTTTTTCGATTATATCTCGATTAAAAAGTCGAAAATTAAGGCAAAATAGTGGATTAAAATTGAAATTTCAATAAAATGATCCATTTTCGTTGCTTTCTAAGATCATATCTAGATAATATGACAAATAATAAAGACAACGTAGAGGAAGAAAGTTGAAATTTCGCTCCAGTTATCCGTTTTCGTTGATTTTTTGGAACATATCTCATCAAAATGACGAAAAATAAAGAAAAAATAGACGAAAAAAATTGTAATTTCGATATTTCGATTATATCTCGATTAAAAAGTCGAAAATTAAGGCAAAATAGTGAATTAAAATTGAAATTTCACTAAAATAATCCATTATTAAATAATAATCCAAAATTATCCGGTTACCTTGTTTTTTTCGATCATATCTCGATAAAATGACGAAATAATAAGACAAAATACTCAAAAAAGTATAATTTAGCAAAAATTATCTGTTTTCGTTGCTCTATTGGATCATATCTCAATGAAATATTGAAGATTAAGGCAAAATAGAGAAGAAAAATAGAAGGTTCGCTGAAATTATCCGTTTTCGTTGCCTTTTTCGATCATTTCTCGATAAAATGACGAAAAATAAAGAGAAAAATGAGGAAAAATAATTGACATTTCGAAAAAATTATCCGGTTTAGTTGCTTTCATCGATCATATTTCGATAAATGAGCAAAAATAATGACAAAATATAGGTAAAAAATTGAATTTCGCAAAAATGATCCGTTTTTGTTGCTTTTTTCGATTATATCACGATTAAAAAGTCGAAAATTAAGGCAAAATAGTGAATTAAAATTGAAATCTCACTAAAATGATCCGTTTTCTTTGCTTTCTCTGTTCTAATCTAGATAATATGACGAATAATAAAGACAACGTAGAGGAATTAAATTGAAATTTCGCTTCAGTTATCCGTTTTCGTTGATTTTTTGGAACATATCTCATAAAAATGACGAAATATAAAGAAAAAATAGACGATTAAAATTGAAATTTCTCTAAAATTATTCGTTTTTGTTGCTTTTGGTCATATCTCGTAAAATTATGAAAAATAAAGACAAAATAGAGGAAAAAAATTGAAATGTCGCTAATTTATCCGTTTTCGCTGCTTTTTTCTTACATATCTCGACAAAATGACTAAATTAATACAGCTTAGAAGAAAAAAAAATTAATTTCGCTAAAATTAATCGTTTTCGTTACTATTTCCGATTATATCTCTTTAAATTGACGAATATTAAGGTAAAATAGAGAAGAAAATTTGTAATTTCGCTGAAATTATCCGTTTTCATTGCTTTTTTCTTACATATCTCGATAAAATGACTAAATCAAGGGAAAATAGAAAAAAAAAATTGGATTTCGATAAAATGATCCGTTTTTGTTGCTTTTTTCGATCATAGTTAGATGAAAAAGTCGAAGATTAATGCAAAATAGAGCAGAGATTTTCTAATTTTGCTAAAATTATCCGTTTTCATTGCTATTTTCGAAATAATATCCTGATAAAAAGACGAATAATAAGGCGAAATAGTGGATTTAAATTGAAATTTCACTAAAATGATCCGTTTACGTTGCTTTTTTCGATCATTTCTCAATAAAATGACGAAAAATAAAGAGAAAATTGAGGAAAAAAAATTGACATTTCGAAAAAATTATCCGGTTTAGATGCTTTCTTCATTCATATTTCGATTAAAAAGTCGAAAATTAATGCAATATAGAGGAGAAAATTTCAAATTTTACTTAAATTATCCGTTTTCTTTGCCTTTTTCGAGAATATCCTGATAAAAAGACGAATAATAAGTCAAAATAGTGGATTAAAATTGAAATTTCACTAAAATTATCCGTTTTCGTAACTTTTTTCGATCATTTCTCGATAAAATGACGAAAAATAAAATGAAAATTGAGGAAAAAAAATTGACATTTCGAAAAAATTATCCGGTTTAGTTGCTTTCATCGTTCATATTTCGATAAATGAGCAAAAATAATGACAAAATAGAGGAAAAAAATTGAATTTCGCAAAAATGATCCGTTTTTGTTACTTTTTTCGGTTATATCTCGATGAAAAATTCGAAAATAAAAGCAAAATAGTGGATTAAAATTGAAATTTCACTAAAATAATCCGTTTTCTTTGCTTTCTTTGATCAAATCTAGATAATATGACGAAGAATAAAGACAACGTAGAGGAATAAAATTGAAATTTCGCTTCAGTTATCCGTTTTAGTTGCGTTTTGGTCATATCTCAATGAAATATCCAAAATTAAGGCAAAATAGAGAAGAAAAATAGAAGGTTTGCTGAAATTATCCGTTTTCGTTGCTTTTATCTTACATATCTCGACAAAATGACTAAATTAATACAACATAGAAGGAAAAAAATTGGATTTCGCTACAACTTTCCGTTTTCGTTACTATTTTCGATTATATCTCTTTAAATTGACGAATATTAATGAAAATAGAGGTTAAAATTGGTAATTTAGCTGAAATTATCCGTTTAAGTTGCTTTTTTCTTCCATATCTCGATAAAATGACAAAATTAAGGGAAAATAGAGGAGAAATGTTTTTGTAATTTCGCTGAAATTATCCGTTTTACTTGCTTTTTTCGATCATATGTCGATGAATGCGAAAAAAAAATACACAACGGAGGAAAAAATTTAATATCGCTACAATTATCCGTTTTCGTGTTTTTTTTTCGAAAATATCTCAATAAAATGACGAAGAATTAAGAATAAATAGAAGAAAGATATTAAAATTCGAGCATATCCTGATAAAAAGACGAATAATAAGGCAAAATAGAGAAAAAAAATGAAATTTCGCTACAGTTATCCTTTTTAGTTGCTTTTTGATATCTCGTAAAATTATGAAAAATAAAGACAAAATAGAGGAAAAAAATCGAAATTTCGCTATAATTATCCGTTTTCTCTTCTATTTTCGATAATATCGTGATTAAATGACGAAAAATAAAGAAAAAAATTTAAATTTCTATAAAATTATCCGGTTTCGATGCTTTTTTCGATCATTTAACGACAAAATGACAAAAAATAAAGAGAAAATTGAGGAAATAAATTGACATTTAGCAAAAATTATCCAGTTTCGTTGCTCTTTTGGATCATATCTCAATGAAATATCGAAATTAAGGCAAAATAGAGAAGAAAAATAGAAGGTTCGCCAAAATTATCCGTTTTCGTTGCTTTTTTCGATCATTTCTCTATAAAATGACGAAAAATAAAGAAAAAATTGAGGAAAAAAAAGTTGACAATTCGAAAAATTATCCGGTTTAGTTGCTTTCTTCGATCATATTTTGATAATTGAGCAAAATTAAGACAAAATAGAGGTAAAAAATTGAATTTCGCAAAAATGATCCGTTTTTGTTGCTTTTTTCGATCATAGTTAGATGAAAAAGTCGAACATTAATGCAAAATAGAGCAGAGATTTTCAAATTTTGCTAAAATTATCCGTTTTCATTGCTATTTTCGAAAATATATCCTGATAAAAAGACGAATAATAAGGCGAAATAGTGGATTAAAATTGAAATTTCACTAAAATGATCCGTTTTCGTTGCTTTCTTTGATCATATCTACATAATATGACAAATAATAAAGAAAACGTAGAGTAATTAAATTGAAATTTCGCTTCTGTTATCCGTTTTCTTTGCTTTTTTCGATCATTTCTCAATAAAATGACGAAAAATAAAGAGAAAATTGATGAAAAAAAATTGACATTTCGAAAAAATTATCCGGTTTAGTTGCTTTCTTCGATCATATTTAGATTAAAAAGTCGAAAATTAATGCAATATAGAGGAGAAAATTTCAAATTTTACTTAAATTATCCGTTTTCTTTGCCTTTTTCGAGAATATCCTGATAAAAAGACGAATAATAAGTCAAAATAGTGGATTAAAATTGAAATTTCACTAAAATGATCCGTTTTCGTTGCTTTCCTTGATCATATCTAGATAAATTGACGAATAATAAAGACAAATTAGAGGAATAAAATTGAAACTTTGCTCCTGTTATCCGTTTTCGTTGATTTTTTGGAACATATCTCGTAAAATTATGAAAAATAAAGACAAGATAGAGGAAAGAAATTGAAATTTTGCTAAAATTATCCGTTTTCGTTGCTTATTTCTTACATATCTCGACAAAATAACTAAATTAGTACAACATAGAAGGAAAAAAATTGGATTTCGCTGAAACTAAATGTTATCGTTACTATTTTCGATTATATCTCTTTAAATTGACGAATATTAAGGCAAAAGATAGGATAAAATTTGTAATTTCGCTGAAATTATCCGTTTTCCTTGCTTTTTTCGATCACATCCTGATAAATGAGCAAAAATATAGACAAAATAGAGAAAAAAATTTGTAATTTCGCTGATATTATCCGTTTTCATTGCTTTTTTCTTACATATCTCGATAAAATGACTAAATCAAGGGAAAATAGAGAAAAAAAATTAGATTTCGATAAAATGATCTGTTTTTGTTGCTTTTTTCGATCATATTTAGATGAAAAAGTCGAATATTAATACAAAATAGAGCAGAGAATTTCAAATTTTGCTAAAATTATCCGTTTTCATTGCTATTTTCGAGAATATCCTGATAAAAGGCGAATAATAAGGCAAAATAGTGGATTAAAATTGAAATTTCACTAAAATGATCCGTTTTCGTTGCTTTCTTTGATCATATCTAGACAATATGACAAATAATAAAGACAACGTAGAGGAATAAAATTGAAATTTCGCACCAGTTATCCGTTTTCGTTGATTTTTTGGAACATATCTCATTAAAATGACGAAAAATAAAGAAAAAATAGACGAAAACAATTGAAATTTCTATAAAATTATCCGTATTATTTGCTTTTTTCTTTCATATCTCGACAAATTGACTAAATTAATACAAAACAGAAGGAAAAGCATTAGATTTTGCTAAAACTATCCGTTTTCGTTACTATTTTCAATTATATCTCTTTAAATTGACGAATATTAAGGTAAAATAGAGGTTAAAATTTGTAATTTCGCTGAAATTATCCGTTTTTGTTGCTTTTTCTTACATATCTCGATAAAATGACTAAATTAAGGGAAAATACAGAAAAAAAATTGTATTTCGCTAAAGTAATCCGTTTTCGTTGCTTTTTTCGATTATATCTTGATGAAAAAGTCGAAAATTAAGGCAAAATAGTGGATTAAAATTGAAATTTCACTAAAATAATCCTTTATGTTTGCTTTCTTTGATCAAATCTAGATAATATGACGAATAATAAAGACAACGTAGAGTAATTAAATTGAAATTTCGCTTCAGTTATCCGTTTTCGTTGATTTTTTGGAACATATCTCATAAACATGGCGAAAAATAAAGAAAAAATAGACGAAAAAAATTGAAATTTCTCTAAAATTATCTATTTTAGTTGCTTTTTGGTCATAGCATCTCTTACAAATATGAAAAATAAAGACAAAATAGAGAAAATATTGAAATTTCGCTAAAATTATCCGTTTTCGTTGCTTTTTTCTTACATATCTCGATTAAATGACTAAATTAGGGGAAAATAGAGAAAAAAAATTGGATTTCGCTAAAAAAATCCGTTTTCGTTGCTTTTGTCGATCATATCTCAATGAAATGCCGAAAATTAATGCAAAATAGAGGAGAAATGTTTGTGTAATTACGCTGAAATTATCCGTTTTACTTGCTTTTATCGATCATATCTCGATGAATGAGCAAAAATATATACAAAACGGAGGAAAAAATTGAAATTTCGCTACAATTATCCGATTTCGTGTTTTTTTTTCGAAAATACCTTAATAAAATGACGAAAAATTAAGAATAAATAGAGGAAAAAAATTGAAATTCGAGCATATCCTGATAAAAAGACGAATAATAAGGCAAAACAGAGGAAAAAAATTGAAATTTCGCTGAAATTATCCGTTTTCGTTACTTTTTTCGGTTATATCTCGATGAAAAATTCGAAAATAAAAGCAAAATAGTGGATTAAAATTGAAATTTCACTAAAATAATCCGTTTTCTTTGCTTTCTTTGATCAAATCTAGATAATATGACGAAGAATAAAGACAACGTAGAGGAATAAAATTGAAATTTCGCTTCAGTTATCCGTTTTAGTTGCGTTTTGGTCATATCTCAATGAAATATCCAAAATTAAGGCAAAATAGAGAAGAAAAATAGAAGGTTTGCTGAAATTATCCGTTTTCGTTGCTTTTATCTTACATATCTCGACAAAATGACTAAATTAATACAACATAGAAGGAAAAAAATTGGATTTCGCTACAACTTTCCGTTTTCGTTACTATTTTCGATTATATCTCTTTAAATTGACGAATATTAATGAAAATAGAGGTTAAAATTGGTAATTTAGCTGAAATTATCCGTTTAAGTTGCTTTTTTCTTCCATATCTCGATAAAATGACAAAATTAAGGGAAAATAGAGGAGAAATGTTTTTGTAATTTCGCTGAAATTATCCGTTTTACTTGCTTTTTTCGATCATATGTCGATGAATGCGAAAAAAAAATACACAACGGAGGAAAAAATTTAATATCGCTACAATTATCCGTTTTCGTGTTTTTTTTTCGAAAATATCTCAATAAAATGACGAAGAATTAAGAATAAATAGAAGAAAGATATTAAAATTCGAGCATATCCTGATAAAAAGACGAATAATAAGGCAAAATAGAGAAAAAAAATGAAATTTCGCTACAGTTATCCTTTTTAGTTGCTTTTTGATATCTCGTAAAATTATGAAAAATAAAGACAAAATAGAGGAAAAAAATCGAAATTTCGCTATAATTATCCGTTTTCTCTTCTATTTTCGATAATATCGTGATTAAATGACGAAAAATAAAGAAAAAAATTTAAATTTCTATAAAATTATCCGGTTTCGATGCTTTTTTCGATCATTTAACGACAAAATGACAAAAAATAAAGAGAAAATTGAGGAAATAAATTGACATTTAGCAAAAATTATCCAGTTTCGTTGCTCTTTTGGATCATATCTCAATGAAATATCGAAATTAAGGCAAAATAGAGAAGAAAAATAGAAGGTTCGCCAAAATTATCCGTTTTCGTTGCTTTTTTCGATCATTTCTCTATAAAATGACGAAAAATAAAGAAAAAATTGAGGAAAAAAAAGTTGACAATTCGAAAAATTATCCGGTTTAGTTGCTTTCTTCGATCATATTTTGATAATTGAGCAAAATTAAGACAAAATAGAGGTAAAAAATTGAATTTCGCAAAAATGATCCGTTTTTGTTGCTTTTTTCGATCATAGTTAGATGAAAAAGTCGAACATTAATGCAAAATAGAGCAGAGATTTTCAAATTTTGCTAAAATTATCCGTTTTCATTGCTATTTTCGAAAATATATCCTGATAAAAAGACGAATAATAAGGCGAAATAGTGGATTAAAATTGAAATTTCACTAAAATGATCCGTTTTCGTTGCTTTCTTTGATCATATCTACATAATATGACAAATAATAAAGAAAACGTAGAGTAATTAAATTGAAATTTCGCTTCTGTTATCCGTTTTCTTTGCTTTTTTCGATCATTTCTCAATAAAATGACGAAAAATAAAGAGAAAATTGATGAAAAAAAATTGACATTTCGAAAAAATTATCCGGTTTAGTTGCTTTCTTCGATCATATTTAGATTAAAAAGTCGAAAATTAATGCAATATAGAGGAGAAAATTTCAAATTTTACTTAAATTATCCGTTTTCTTTGCCTTTTTCGAGAATATCCTGATAAAAAGACGAATAATAAGTCAAAATAGTGGATTAAAATTGAAATTTCACTAAAATGATCCGTTTTCGTTGCTTTCCTTGATCATATCTAGATAAATTGACGAATAATAAAGACAAATTAGAGGAATAAAATTGAAACTTTGCTCCTGTTATCCGTTTTCGTTGATTTTTTGGAACATATCTCGTAAAATTATGAAAAATAAAGACAAGATAGAGGAAAGAAATTGAAATTTTGCTAAAATTATCCGTTTTCGTTGCTTATTTCTTACATATCTCGACAAAATAACTAAATTAGTACAACATAGAAGGAAAAAAATTGGATTTCGCTGAAACTAAATGTTATCGTTACTATTTTCGATTATATCTCTTTAAATTGACGAATATTAAGGCAAAAGATAGGATAAAATTTGTAATTTCGCTGAAATTATCCGTTTTCCTTGCTTTTTTCGATCACATCCTGATAAATGAGCAAAAATATAGACAAAATAGAGAAAAAAATTTGTAATTTCGCTGATATTATCCGTTTTCATTGCTTTTTTCTTACATATCTCGATAAAATGACTAAATCAAGGGAAAATAGAGAAAAAAAATTAGATTTCGATAAAATGATCTGTTTTTGTTGCTTTTTTCGATCATATTTAGATGAAAAAGTCGAATATTAATACAAAATAGAGCAGAGAATTTCAAATTTTGCTAAAATTATCCGTTTTCATTGCTATTTTCGAGAATATCCTGATAAAAGGCGAATAATAAGGCAAAATAGTGGATTAAAATTGAAATTTCACTAAAATGATCCGTTTTCGTTGCTTTCTTTGATCATATCTAGACAATATGACAAATAATAAAGACAACGTAGAGGAATAAAATTGAAATTTCGCACCAGTTATCCGTTTTCGTTGATTTTTTGGAACATATCTCATTAAAATGACGAAAAATAAAGAAAAAATAGACGAAAACAATTGAAATTTCTATAAAATTATCCGTATTATTTGCTTTTTTCTTTCATATCTCGACAAATTGACTAAATTAATACAAAACAGAAGGAAAAGCATTAGATTTTGCTAAAACTATCCGTTTTCGTTACTATTTTCAATTATATCTCTTTAAATTGACGAATATTAAGGTAAAATAGAGGTTAAAATTTGTAATTTCGCTGAAATTATCCGTTTTTGTTGCTTTTTCTTACATATCTCGATAAAATGACTAAATTAAGGGAAAATACAGAAAAAAAATTGTATTTCGCTAAAGTAATCCGTTTTCGTTGCTTTTTTCGATTATATCTTGATGAAAAAGTCGAAAATTAAGGCAAAATAGTGGATTAAAATTGAAATTTCACTAAAATAATCCTTTATGTTTGCTTTCTTTGATCAAATCTAGATAATATGACGAATAATAAAGACAACGTAGAGTAATTAAATTGAAATTTCGCTTCAGTTATCCGTTTTCGTTGATTTTTTGGAACATATCTCATAAACATGGCGAAAAATAAAGAAAAAATAGACGAAAAAAATTGAAATTTCTCTAAAATTATCTATTTTAGTTGCTTTTTGGTCATAGCATCTCTTACAAATATGAAAAATAAAGACAAAATAGAGAAAATATTGAAATTTCGCTAAAATTATCCGTTTTCGTTGCTTTTTTCTTACATATCTCGATTAAATGACTAAATTAGGGGAAAATAGAGAAAAAAAATTGGATTTCGCTAAAAAAATCCGTTTTCGTTGCTTTTGTCGATCATATCTCAATGAAATGCCGAAAATTAATGCAAAATAGAGGAGAAATGTTTGTGTAATTACGCTGAAATTATCCGTTTTACTTGCTTTTATCGATCATATCTCGATGAATGAGCAAAAATATATACAAAACGGAGGAAAAAATTGAAATTTCGCTACAATTATCCGATTTCGTGTTTTTTTTTCGAAAATACCTTAATAAAATGACGAAAAATTAAGAATAAATAGAGGAAAAAAATTGAAATTCGAGCATATCCTGATAAAAAGACGAATAATAAGGCAAAACAGAGGAAAAAAATTGAAATTTCGCTGAAATTATCCGTTTTCGTTGCATTTTGATATCTCGTAAAATTATGAAAAATAAAGACAAAATAGATGAAAAAAATCGAAATTTCGCTATAATTATCCGTTTTCTGTTCTATTTTCGATAATATCATGATTAAATGACGAAAAATAAAGAAAAAAATTTTAAATTTCTATAAAATTATCCGGTTTCGATGCTTTCTTCGATCATTTCTCGATAAAATGACGAAATAATAAGACAAAATATGGGAAAAAAATATAATTTAGCAAAAATTATCCGTTTTAGTTGCTTTTTGGTCATATCTCGTAAAATTATGAAAAATAAGGACAAAATAGAGAAAATATTGAAATTTCGCTAAAATTATCCGTTTTCGTAGCTTTTTTCTCACATATTTCGATTAAATGACTAAATTAAGGGAAAATAGAGAAATTTGGATTTCGCTAAAGTAATCCGTTTTCGTTTCTTTTTTCGATCATATCTCAATGATATATCGAAAATTAAGGCAAAATAGAGAAGAAAAATAGAAAAATAGCAAAAATAAATACAAAACGGAGGAAAAAATTGAAATTTCGCTACAATTATCCGATTTCGTGTTTTTTTTCGAAAATATCTCAATAAAATGACGAAAAATTAAGAATAAATAGAGGAAAAAAATTGAAATTCGAGCATATCCTTATAAAAAGACGAATAATAAGTTAAAATAGAGGAAAAAAATTGAAATTTCGCTGAAATTATCCGTTTTCGTTCCTTTTTGATATCTCGTAAAATTATGAAAAATAAAGACAAAATAGAGGAAAAAATCGAAATTTCGCTATAATTATCCGTTTTCTGTTCTATTTGCGATAAAATCATGAATAAATGACGAAAATTAAAGAAAAAATTTTAAATTTCTATAAAATTATCCGGTTTCGATGCTTTTTTCGATCATTTCTCGACAAAATTACAAAAAATAAGGAGAAAATCGAGGATATAAATTGACATTTAGCAAAAATTAACCGGTTTCGTTAATTTTTTCGATCATAGCTCGATAAAATGACGAAAGAATAAGACAAAATATGGGAAAAAATATAATTTAGCAAAAATTATCCGTTTTCGTTGCTCTTTTGGATCATATCTCAATGAAATATCCAAAATTAAGGCAAAATAGAGAAGAAAAATAGAAGTTTTGCTGAAATTATCCGTTTTTATTGCTTTTTTCGATCATATCACGATTACAAAGTCGAAAATTAATGCAAAATAGAGGATAAAATTTCAAATTTTGCTTAAATTATCCGTTTATATTGGCTTTTTCGAAAATATCCTGATAAAAAGACGAATAATAAGGCAAAATAGTGGATTAAAATTGAAATTTCACTAAAACTATCCGTTTTCGTTGCTTTCTTGGATCATATCTAGATAATATGACGAATAATAAAGACAAAGTTGGGGAATATAATTGAAGTTATTCTCCAGTTATCCGTTTTCGTTGATTTTTTGGAACATATCTCAATAAAATGACGAAAAATAAAGAAAAAATAGACGAAAAAAATTGAAATTACTCTAAAATTATCCATTTTAGTTGCTTTTTGTTCATATCTCGTAAAATTATGAAACATAAAGACAAAATAGTGGAAAGAAATTGAAATTTCGCTAAAACTATCCGTTTTCGTTACTATTTTCGATTATATCTCTTTAAATTGACGAATATTAAGGCAAAATATAGGATAAAATTTGTAATTTTGCTGAAATTATCCGTTTTCCTTGCTTTTTTCGATCACATCTGGATAAATGAGAAAAAATATAGACAAAATAGGGGAAGAAATTGAAATTTCGCTAAAACTATCCGTTTTCGTTACTATTTTCGATTATATCTCTTTAAATTGACGAATATTAAGGCAAAATATAGGATAAAATTTGAAATTTCGCTGAAATTATCCGTTTTCATTGCTATTTTCTTACATATCTCGAAAAAAAGACGAAATATAAAAAGAAATTTGAGGAAACAAAATTGACATTTCGAAAAAATAATCCGGTTTAGTTGCTGTCTTCAATCATATTTCGATAAATGAGCAAAAATAAATACAAAATAGAGGAAAAAATTGAATTTCGCTTAAATGATCCGTTTTTGTTGCTTTTTTCGATCACATTTCGATTAAAAGGTCGAACATTAATTCAAAATAGAGGAGAGAATTTCAAATTTTGCTAAAATTATCCGTTTTCATTGATATTTTCGAGAATATCCTTATAAAAAGACGAATAATAAGGCAAAATAGTGGATTAAAATTGAAATTTCACTAAAATGATCCGTTTTCGTTGCTTTCTAAGATCATATCTAGATAATATGACAAATAATAAAGACAACGTAGAGGAAGAAAGTTGAAATTTCGGTCCAGTTATCCGTTTTCGTTGATTTTTTGGAACATATCTCATCAAAATGACGAAAAATAAAGAAAAAATAGACGAAAAAAATTGTAATTTCTCTAAAATTATTCGTTTTTGTTGCTTTTGGTCATATCTCGTAAAATTATGAAGAATAAAGACAAAATAGAGAAAAAATTGAAATTTCGCTAAAATTATCCGTTTTCCTTGCTTTTTTCTTACATATCTCGAAAAAAAGACGAAATATAAAAAGAAATTTAAGTAAACAAAATTGACATTTCGAAAATATAATCCGGTTTAGTTGCTTTCTTCAATCATATTTCGATAAATGAGCAAAAATAAATACAAAATAGAGGAAAAAATTGAATTTCGCTTAAATGATCCGTTTTTGTTGCTTTTTTCGATCACATTTCGATTAAAAGGTCGAACATTAATTCAAAATAGAGGAGAGAATTTCAAATTTTGCTAAAATTATCCGTTTTCATTGATATTTTCGAGAATATCCTTATAAAAAGACGAATAATAAGGCAAAATAGTGGATTAAAATTGAAATTTCACTAAAATGATCCGTTTTCGTTGCTTTCTAAGATCATATCTAGATAATATGACAAATAATAAAGACAACGTAGAGGAAGAAAGTTGAAATTTCGGTCCAGTTATCCGTTTTCGTTGATTTTTTGGAACATATCTCATCAAAATGACGAAAAATAAAGAAAAAATAGACGAAAAAGATTGTAATATCTCTAAAATTATTCGTTTTTGTTGCTTTTGGTCATATCTCGTAAAATTATGAAAAATAAAGACAAAATAGAGAAAAAATTGAAATTTCGCTAAAATTATCCGTTTTCCTTGCTTTTTTCTTACATATCTCGACAAATTGACTAAATTACTACAACATAGAAGGAAAAATATTTGATTTCTCTAAAACTATCCGTTTTCGTTACTATTTTCGATTATATCTCTTTAAATTGACGAATATTAAGGTAAAATAGAGGTTAAAATTTGTAATTTTGATGAAATAATACGTTTACGTTGCTTTTTTCTTACATATCTCGATAAAATGACTAAATTAAGGGAAAATAGAGAAAAAAAATTGGATTTCGCTAAAAAAATCCGTTTTCGTTGCTTTTTCCGATCATATCTCAATGAAATGCCGAAAATTAATGCAAAATAGAGGAGAAATATTTGTGTAATTACGCTGAAATTATCCGTTTTACTTGCTTTTATCGATCATATCTCGATGAATGAGCAAAAATATATACAAAACGGAGGAAAAAATTGAAATTTCGCTACAATTATCCGATTTCGTGTTTTTTTTTCGAAAATACCTTAATAAAATGACGAAAAATTAAGAATAAATAGAGGAAAAAAATTGAAATACGAGCATATCCTGATAAAAAGACGAATAATAAGGCAAAATAGAGGAAAAAAATCGAAAATTCGCTATAATTATCCGTTTTCTGTTCTATTTTCGATAAAATCATGATTAAATGACGAAAAATAAAGAAAAAATTTTAAATTTCCTTAATATTATCCGGTTTCGATGCTTTTTTCGATCATTTCTCGACTAAATGACAAAAAATGAAGAGAAAATTGAAGATATAAATTGACATTTAGCAAAAATTATCCAGTTTCGTTGCTCTTTTGGATCATATCTCAATGAAATATCAAAATTAAGGCAAAATAGAGAAGAAAAATAGAAGGTTCGCTAAAATTATCCGTTTTCGTTGCTTTTTTCGATCATTTCTCGATAAAATGACGAAAAATAAAGAAAAAATTGAGGAAAAAAAAATTGACAATTCGAAAAATTATCCGGTTTAGTTGCTTTCTTCGATCATATTTTGATAATTGAGCAAAAATAAGACAAAATAGAGGTACAAAATTGAATTTCACAAAAATGATCCGTTTTTGTTGCTTTTTTCGATTATATCTCGATTAAAAAGTCGAAAATTAAGGCAAAATAGTGAATTAAAATTGAAATTTCACTAAAATAATCCGTTTTCTTTGCTTTCTCTGATCTAATCTAGATAATATGACGAATAATAAAAACAACGTAGAGGAATTAAATTGAAATTTCGCTTCAGTTATCCGTTTTCGTTGATTTTTTGGAACATATCTCATAAAAATGACGAAATATAAAGAAAAAATAGACGATTAAAATTGAAATTTCTATAAAATTATCCGTTTTAGTTGCTTTTTGGTTATATCTCGTAAAATTATGAAAAATAAAGACAAAATAGAGGGAAAAAATTGAAATGTCGCTAATTTATCCGTTTTCGCTGCTTGTTTCTTACATATCTCGACAAAATGACTAAATTAATACAGCTTAGAAGGAAAAAAAATTAATTTCGCTAAAATTAATCGTTTTCGTTACTATTTCCGATTATATCTCTTTAAATTGACGAATATTAAGGTAAAATAGAGAAGAAAATTTGTAATTTCGCTGAAATTATCCGTTTTCATTGCTTTTTTCTTACATATCTCGATAAAATGACTAAATCAAGGGAAAATAGAAAAAAAAATTGGATTTCGATAAAATGATCCGTTTTTGTTGCTTTTTTCGATCATAGTTAGATGAAAAAGTCGAACATTAATGCAAAATAGAGCAGAGATTTTCAAATTTTGCTAAAATTATCCGTTTTCATTGCTATTTTCGAAAATATATCCTGATAAAAAGACGAATAATAAGGCGAAATAGTGGATTAAAATTGAAATTTCACTAAAATGATCTGTTTTCGTTGCTTTCTTTGATCATATCTAGATAATATGACAAATAATAAAGACAACGTAGTGTAATTAAATTGAAATTTCGCTTCAGTTATCCGTTTTCGTTGCTTTTTTCGATCATTCGAGGAGGAAATGAATGAAAAAATTTTAAATTTCTAAAAAATTTCCGTTTTCGATTCTTATTTCGATCATTTCTCGACAAAATGACAAAAAATAAAGAGAAAATTGAGTATATAAATTGACTTTTAGCAATAATTATCTGGTTTCGTTGCTTTTATCGATCATATCTCAATAAAATGACGAAATAATAAGACTAAATATGGGAAAAAAATATAATTGAGCAAAAATTTTCCGTTTTCGTTGCTCTTTTGGATCATATCTCAATGAAATATCGAAAATTAAGGCAAAGTAGAGAAGAAAAATAGATGGTTTGCTGAAATTATCCGTTTTCGTTGCTTTTTTCGATCATTTGTCGATAAAATGACGAAAAATAAAGAGAAAATTGAGGAAAAAAAATTGACATTTCGAAAAAATTATCCGGTTTAGTTGCTTTCTTCGATCATATTTCGATTAAAAAGTCGAAAATTAATGCAATATAGAGGAGAAAATTTCAAATTTTACTTAAATTATCCGTTTTCTTTGCCTTTTTCGAGAATATCCTGATAAAAAGACGAATAATAAGTCAAAATAGTGGATTAAAATTGAAATTTCACTAAAATGATCCGTTTTCGTTGCTTTCTTTGATCATATCTAGATAAATTGACGAATAATAAAGACAAATTAGAGGAATAAAATTGAAACTTTGCTCCTGTTATCCGTTTTCGTTGATTTTTTGGAACATATCTCGTAAAATTATGAAAAATAAAGACAAAATAGAGGAAAGAAATTGAAATTTTGCTAAAATTATCCGTTTTCGTTGCTTATTTCTTACATATCTCGACAAAATAACTAAATTAGTACAACATAGAAGGAAAAAAATTGGATTTCGCTGAAACTAAATGTTATCGTTACTATTTTCGATTATATCTCTTTAAATTGACGAATATTAAGGCAAAAGATAGGATAAAATTTGTAATTTCGCTGAAATTATCCGTTTTCCTTGCTTTTTTCGATCACATCCTGATAAATGAGCAAAAATATAGACAAAATAGAGAAAAAAATTTGTAATTTCGCTGATATTATCCGTTTTCATTGCTTTTTTCTTACATATCTCCATAAAATGACTAAATCAAGGGAAAATAGAGAAAAAAAATTAGATTTCGATAAGATGATCTGTTTTTGTTGCTTTTTTCGATCATATTTAGATGAAAAAGTCGAATATTAATACAAAATAGAGCAGAGAATTTCAAATTTTGCTAAAATTATCCGTTTTCATTGCTATTTTCGAGAATATCCTGATAAAAGGCGAATAATAAGGCAAAATAGTGGATTAAAATTGAAATTTCACTAAAATGATCCGTTTTCGTTGCTTTCTTTGATCATATCTAGATAATATGACAAATAATAAAGACAACGTAGAGGAATAAAATTGAAATTTCGCACCAGTTATCCGTTTTCGTTGATTTTTTGGAACATATCTCATTAAAATGACGAAAAATAAAGAAAAAATAGACGAAAAAAATTGAAATTTCTCTAAAATTATCCGTATTATTTGCTTTTTTCTTTCATATCTCGACAAATTGACTAAATTAATACAAAACAGAAGGAAAAGCATTAGATTTTGCTAAAACTATCCGTTTTCGTTACTATTTTCAATTATATCTCTTTAAATTGACGAATATTAAGGTAAAATAGAGGTTAAAATTTGTAATTTCGCTGAAATTATCCGTTTTCGTTGCTTTTTCTTACATATCTCGATAAAATGACTAAATTAAGGGAAAATACAGAAAAAAAATTGTATTTCGCTAAAGTAATCCGTTTTCGTTGCTTTTTTCGATTATATCTTGATGAAAAAGTCGAAAATTAAGGCAAAATAGTGGATTAAAATTGAAATTTCACTAAAATAATCCTTTATGTTTGCTTTCTTTGATCAAATCTTGATAATATGACGAATAATAAAGACAACGTAGAGTAATTAAATTGAAATTTCGCTTCAGTTATCCGTTTTCGTTGATTTTTTGGAACATATCTCATCAAAATGACGAATAATAAAGAAAAAATAGACGAAAAAGATTGTAATTTCTCTAAAATTATTCGTTTTTGTTGCTTTTGGTCATATCTCGTAAAATTATGAAAAATAAAGACAAAATAGAGAAAAAATTGAAATTTCGCTAAAATTATCCGTTTTCGTTGCTGTTCTATTTTCGATAATATCATGATTAAATGACGAAAAATAAAGAAAAAAATTTTAAATTTCTATAAAATTATCCGGTTTCCATGCTTTCTTCGATCATTTCTCGATAAAATGACGAAATAATAAGACAAAATATGGGAAAAAAATATAATTTAGCAAAAATTATCCGTTTTAGTTGCTTTTTGGTCATATCTCGTAAAATTATGAAAAATAAGGACAAAATAGAGAAAATATTGAAATTTCGCTAAAATTATCCGTTTTCGTAGCTTTTTTCTCACATATTTCGATTAAATGACTAAATTAAGGGAAAATAGAGAAATTTGGATTTCGCTAAAGTAATCCGTTTTCGTTTCTTTTTTCGATCATATCTCAATGATATATCGAAAATTAAGGCAAAATAGAGAAGAAAAATAGAAAAATAGCAAAAATAAATACAAAACGGAGGAAATAATTGAAATTTCGCTACAATTATCCGATTTCGTGTTTTTTTTCGAAAATATCTCAATAAAATGACGAAAAATTAAGAATAAATAGAGGAAAAAAATTGAAATTCGAGCATATCCTTATAAAAAGACGAATAATAAGTTAAAATAGAGGAAAAAAATTGAAATTTCGCTGAAATTATCCGTTTTCGTTCCTTTTTGATATCTCGTAAAATTATGAAAAATAAAGACAAAATAGAGGAAAAAATCGAAATTTCGCTATAATTATCCGTTTTCTGTTCTATTTGCGATAAAATCATGAATAAATGACGAAAATTAAAGAAAAAATTTTAAATTTCTATAAAATTATCCGGTTTCGATGCTTTTTTCGATCATTTCTCGACAAAATTACAAAAAATAAAGAGAAAATCGAGGATATAAATTGACATTTAGCAAAAATTAACCGGTTCGTTAATTTTTTCGATCATAGCTCGATAAAATGACGAAAGAATAAGACAAAATATGGGAAAAAATATAATTTAGCAAAAATTATCCGTTTTCGTTGCTATTTTGGATCATATCTCAATGAAATATCCAAAATTAAGGCAAAATAGAGAAGAAAAATAGAAGTTTTGCTGAAATTATCCGTTTTAATTGCTTTTTTCGATCATATCACGATTACAAAGTCGAAAATTAATGCAAAATAGAGGATAAAATTTCAAATTTTGCTTAAATTATCCGTTTATATTGGCTTTTTCGAAAATATCCTGATAAAAAGACGAATAATAAGGCAAAATAGTGGATTAAAATTGAAATTTCACTAAAACTATCCGTTTTCGTTGCTTTCTTGGATCATATCTAGATAATATGACGAATAATAAAGACAAAGTTCGCTAAAACTATCCGTTTTCGTTACTATTTTCGATTATATCTCTTTAAATTGACGAATATTAAGGCAAAATATAGGATAAAATTTGTAATTTTGCTGAAATTATCCGTTTTCCTTGCTTTTTTCGATCACATCTGGATAAATGAGAAAAAATATAGACAAAATAGAGGAAGAAATTGAAATTTCGCTAAAACTATCCGTTTTCGTTACTATTTTCGATTATATCTCTTTAAATTGACGAATATTAAGGCAAAATATAGGATAAAATTTGAAATTTCGCTGAAATTATCCGTTTTCATTGCTATTTTCTTACATATCTCGAAAAAAAGACGAAATATAAAAAGAAATTTGAGGAAACAAAATTGACATTTCGAAAAAATAATCCGGTTTAGTTGCTGTCTTCAATCATATTTCGATAAATGAGCAAAAATAAATACAAAATAGAGGAAAAAATTGAATTTCGCTTAAATGATCCGTTTTTGTTGCTTTTTTCGATCACATTTCGATTAAAAGGTCGAACATTAATTCAAAATAGAGGAGAGAATTTCAAATTTTGCTAAAATTATCCGTTTTCATTGATATTTTCGAGAATATCCTTATAAAAAGACGAATAATAAGGCAAAATAGTGGATTAAAATTGAAATTTCACTAAAATGATCCGTTTTCGTTGCTTTCTAAGATCATATCTAGATAATATGACAAATAATAAAGACAACGTAGAGGAAGAAAGTTGAAATTTCGGTCCAGTTATCCGTTTTCGTTGATTTTTTGGAACATATCTCATCAAAATGACGAAAAATAAAGAAAAAATAGACGAAAAAAATTGTAATTTCCCTAAAATTATTCGTTTTTGTTGCTTTTGGTCATATCTCGTTAAATTATGAAGAATAAAGACAAAATAGAGAAAAAATTGAAATTTCGCTAAAATTATCCGTTTTCCTTGCTTTTTTCTTACATATCTCGAAAAAAAGACGAAATATAAAAAGAAATTTGAGTAAACAAAATTGACATTTCGAAAATATAATCCGGTTTAGTTGCTTTCTTCAATCATATTTCGATAAATGAGCAAAAATAAATACAAAATAGAGGAAAAAATTGAATTTCGCTTAAATGATCCGTTTTTGTTGCTTTTTTCGATCACATTTCGATTAAAAGGTCGAACATTAATTCAAAATAGAGGAGAGAATTTCAAATTTTGCTAAAATTATCCGTTTTCATTGATATTTTCGAGAATATCCTTATAAAAAGACGAATAATAGGGCAAAATAGTGGATTAAAATTGAAATTTCACTAAAATGATCCATTTTCGTTGCTTTCTAAGATCATATCTAGATAATATGACAAATAATAAAGACAACGTAGAGGAAGAAAGTTGAAATTTCGGTCCAGTTATCCGTTTTCGTTGATTTTTTGGAACATATCTCATCAAAATGACGAAAAATAAAGAAAAAATAGACGAAAAAGATTGTAATTTCTCTAAAATTATTCGTTTTTGTTGCTTTTGGTCATATCTCGTAAAATTATGAAAAATAAAGACAAAATAGAGAAAAAATTGAAATTTCGCTAAAATTATCCGTTTTCCTTGCTTTTTTCTTACATATCTCGACAAATTGACTAAATTAATACAACATAGAAGGAAAAATATTTGATTTCTCTAAAACTATCCGTTTTCGTTACTATTTTCGATTATATCTCTTTAAATTGACGAATATTAAGGTAAAATAGAGGTTAAAATTTGTAATTTTGATGAAATAATACGTTTACGTTGCTTTTTTCTTACATATCTCGATAAAATGACTAAATTAAGGGAAAATAGAGAAAAAAAATTGGATTTCGCTAAAAAAATCCGTTTTCGTTGCTTTTTCCGATCATATCTCAATGAAATGCCGAAAATTAATGCAAAATAGAGGAGAAATATTTGTGTAATTACGCTGAAATTATCCGTTTTACTTGCTTTTATCGATCATATCTCGATGAATGAGCAAAAATATATACAAAACGGAGGAAATAATTGAAATTTCGCTACAATTATCCGATTTCGTGTTTTTTTTTCGAAAATACCTTAATAAAATGACGAAAAATTAAGAATAAATAGAGGAAAAAAATTGAAATTCGAGAATATCCTGATAAAAAGACGAATAATAAGGCAAAATAGAGGAAAAAATTGAAATTTCGCTGAAATTATCCGTTTTCGTTGCATTTTGATATCTCGTAAAATTATGAAAAATTAAGACATAATAGTGGGAAAAAATCGAAAATTCGCTATAATTATCCGTTTTCTGTTCTATTTTCGATAAAATCATGATTAAATGACGAAAAATAAAGAAAAAATTTTAAATTTCCTTAATATTATCCGGTTTCGATGCTTTTTTCGATCATTTCTCGACTAAATAACAAAAAATGAAGAGAAAATTGAAGATAAAAATTGACATTTAGCAAAAATTATCCGGTTACCTTGTTTTTTTCGATCATATCTCGATAAAATGACGAAATAATAAGACAAAATACTCAAAAAAGTATAATTTAGCAAAAATTATCTGTTTTCGTTGCTCTATTGGATCATATCTCAATGAAATATTGAAGATTAAGGCAAAATAGAGAAGAAAAATAGCAGGTTCGCTGAAATTATCCGTTTTCGTTGCCTTTTTCGATCATTTCTCGATTAAATGACGAAAAATAAAGAGAAAAATGAGGAAAAAAAATTGACATTTCGAAAAAATTATCCGGTTTAGTTGCTTTCATCGATCATATTTCGATAAATGAGCAAAAATAATGACAAAATAGAGGAAAAAAATTGAATTTCGCAAAAATGATCCGTTTTTGTTACTTTTTTCGGTTATATCTCGATGAAAAATTCGAAAATAAAAGCAAAATAGTGGATTAAAATTGAAATTTCACTAAAATAATCCGTTTTCTTTGCTTTCTTTGATCAAATCTAGATAATATGACGAAGAATAAAGACAACGTAGAGGAATAAAATTATATTTCGCTTCAGTTATCCGTTTTAGTTGCGTTTTGGTCATATCTCAATGAAATATCCAAAATTAAGGCAAAATAGAGAAGAAAAATAGAAGGTTTGCTGAAATTATCCGTTTTCGTTGCTTTTATCTTACATATCTCGACAAAATGACTGAATTAATACAACATAGAAGGAAAAAAATTGGATTTCGCTACAACTTTCCGTTTTCGTTACTATTTTCGATTATATCTCTTTAAATTGACGAATATTAATAAAAATAGAGGCTAAATTGGTAATTTCGCTGAAATTATCCGTTTACGTTGCTTATTTCTTCCATATCTCGATAAAATGACAAAATTAAGGGAAAATAGAGGAGAAATGTTTCTGTAATTTCGCTGAAATTATCCATTTTACTTGCTTTTTTCGATCATATGTCGATGAATGCGAAAAAAAATACACAACGGAGGAAAAAATTTAATTTCGCTACAATTATCCGTTTTCGTGTTTTTTTTTCGAAAATATCTCAATAAAATGACGAAGAATTAAGAATAAATAGAAGAAAGATATTAAAATTCGAGCATATCCTTATTAAAAGATAAAAATAAGGCAAAATAGAGAAAAAAAATGAAATTTCGTTACAGTTATCCTTTTTAGTTGCTTTTTGATATCTCGTAAAATTATGAAAAATAAAGACAAAATAGAGGAAAAAAATCGAAATTTCGCTATAATTATCCGTTTTCTCTTCTATTTTCGATAATATCGTGATTAAATGACGAAAAATAAAGAAAAAAATTTAAATTTCTATAAAATTATCCGGTTTCGATGCTTTTTTCGATCATTTATCGACAAAATGACAAAAAATAAAGAGAAAATTGAGGATATAAATTGACATTTAGCAAAAATTATCCAGTTTCGTTGCTCTTTTGGATCATATCTCAATGAAATATTGAAATTAGGGCAAAATAGAGAAGAAAAATAGAAGGTTCGCTAAAATTATCCGTTTTCGTTGCTTTTTTCGATCATTTCTCGATAAAATGACGAAAAATAAAGAAAAAATTGAGGAAAAAAAAGTTGACACTTCGAAAAATTATCCGGTTTAGTTGCTTTCTTCGATCATATTTTGATAATTGAGCAAAAATAAGACAAAATAGAGGTACAAAATTGAATTTCGCAAAAATGATCCGTTTTTGTTGCTTTTTTCGATTATATCTCGATTAAAAAGTCGAAAATTAAGGCAAAATAGTGAATTAAAATTGAAATTTCACTAAAATAATCCGTTTTCTTTGCTTTCTCTGATCTAATCTAGATAATATGACGAATAATAAAGACAACGTAGAGGAATTAAATTGAAATTTCGCTTCAGTTATCCGTTTTCGTTGATTTTTTGGAACATATCTCATAAAAATGACGAAATATAAAGAAAAAATAGACGATTAAAATTGAAATTTCTATAAAATTATCCGTTTTAGTTGCTTTTTGGTTATATCTCGTAAAATTATGAAAAATAAAGACAATATAGAGGAAAAAAATTGAAATGTCGCTAATTTATCCGTTTTCGCTGCTTTTTTCTTACATATCTCGACAAAATGACTAAATTAATACAGCTTAGAAGGAAAAAAAATTAATTTCGCTAAAATTAATCGTTTTCGTTACTATTTCCGATTATATCTCTTTAAATTGACGAATATTAAGGTAAAATAGAGAAGAAAATTTGTAATCTCGCTGAAATTATCCGTTTTCATTGCTTTTTTCTTACATATCTCGATAAAATGACTAAATCAAGGGAAAATAGAAAAAAAAATTGGATTTCGATAAAATGATCCGTTTTTGTTGCTTTTTTCGATCATAGTTAGATGAAAAAGTCGAACATTAATGCAAATTAGAGCAGAGATTTTCAAATTTTGCTAAAATTATCCGTTTTCATTGCTATTTTCGAAAATATATCCTGATAAAAAGACGAATAATAAGGCGAAATAGTGGATTAAAATTGAAATTTCACTAAAATGATCCGTTTTCGTTGCTTTCTTTGATCATATCTACATAATATGACAAATAATAATGACAACGTAGAGTAATTAAATTGAAATTTCGCTTCAGTTATCCGTTTTCGTTGCTTTTTTCGATCATTCGAGGAGGAAATGAATGAAAAAATTTTAAATTTCTAAAAAATTTCCGTTTTCGATGCTTATTTCGATCATTTCTCGACAAAATGACAAAAAATAAAGAGAAAATTGAGTATATAAATTGACTTTTAGCAATAATTATCTGGTTTCGTTGCTTTTATCGATCATATCTCAATAAAATGACGAAATAATAAGACTAAATATGGGAAAAAAATATAATTGAGCAAAAATTTTCCGTTTTCGTTGCTCTTTTGGATCATATCTCAATGAAATATCGAAAATTAAGGCAAAGTAGAGAAGAAAAATAGATGGTTTGCTGAAATTATCCGTTTTCGTTGCTTTTTTCGATCATTTGTCGATAAAATGACGAAAAATAAAGAGAAAATTGAGGAAAAAAAATTGACATTTCGAAAAAATTATCCGGTTTAGTTGCTTTCTTCGATCATATTTCGATTAAAAAGTCGAAAATTAATGCAATATAGAGGAGAAAATTTCAAATTTTACTTAAATTATCCGTTTTCTTTGCCTTTTTCGAGAATATCCTGATAAAAAGACGAATAATAAGTCAAAATAGTGGATTAAAATTGAAATTTCACTAAAATGATCCGTTTTCGTTGCTTTCTTTGATCATATCTAGATAAATTGACGAATAATAAAGACAAATTAGAGGAATAAAATTGAAACTTTGCTCCTGTTATCCGTTTTCGTTGATTTTTTGGAACATATCTCGTAAAATTATGAAAAATAAAGACAAAATAGAGGAAAGAAATTGAAATTTTGCTAAAATTATCCGTTTTCGTTGCTTATTTCTTACATATCTCGACAAAATAACTAAATTAGTACAACATAGAAGGAAAAAAATTGGATTTTGCTGAAACTAAATGTTATCGTTACTATTTTCGATTATATCTCTTTAAATTGACGAATATTAAGGCAAAAGATAGGATAAAATTTGTAATTTCGCTGAAATTATCCGTTTTCCTTGCTTTTTTCGATCACATCCTGATAAATGAGCAAAAATATAGACAAAATAGAGAAAAAAATTTGTAATTTCGCTGATATTATCCGTTTTCATTGCTTTTTTCTTACATATCTCGATAAAATGACTAAATCAAGGGAAAATAGAGAAAAAAAATTAGATTTCGATAAAATGATCTGTTTTTGTTGCTTTTTTCGATCATATTTAGATGAAAAAGTCGAATATTAATACAAAATAGAGCAGAGAATTTCAAATTTTGCTAAAATTATCCGTTTTCATTGCTATTTTCGAGAATATCCTGATAAAAGGCGAATAATAAGGCAAAATAGTGGATTAAAATTGAAATTTCACTAAAATGATCCGTTTTCGTTGCTTTCTTTGATCATATCTAGATAATATGACAAATAATAAAGACAACGTAGAGGAATAAAATTGAAATTTCGCACCAGTTATCCGTTTTCGTTGATTTTTTGGAACATATCTCATTAAAATGACGAAAAATAAAGAAAAAATAGACGAAAAAAATTGAAATTTCTCTAAAATTATCCGTATTATTTGCTTTTTTCTTTCATATCTCGACAAATTGACTAAATTAATACAAAACAGAAGGAAAAGCATTAGATTTTGCTAAAACTATCCGTTTTCGTTACTATTTTCAATTATATCTCTTTAAATTTACGAATATTAAGGTAAAATAGAGGTTAAAATTTGTAATTTCGCTGAAATTATCCGTTTTCGTTGCTTTTTCTTACATATCTCGATAAAATGACTAAATTAAGGGAAAATACAGAAAAAAAATTGTATTTCGCTAAAGTAATCCGTTTTCGTTGCTTTTTTCGATTATATCTTGATGAAAAAGTCGAAAATTAAGGCAAAATAGTGGATTAAAATTGAAATTTCACTAAAATAATCCTTTATGTTTGCTTTCTTTGATCAAATCTAGATAATATGACGAATAATAAAGACAACGTAGAGTAATTAAATTGAAATTTCGCTTCAGTTATCCGTTTTCGTTGATTTTTTGGAACATATCTCATAAATATGGCGAAAAATAAAGAAAAAATAGACGAAAAAAATTGAAATTTCTCTAAAATTATCTATTTTAGTTGCTTTTTGGTCATAGCATCTCTTACAATTATGAAAAATAAAGACAAAATAGAGAAAATATTGAAATTTCGCTAAAATTATCCGTTTTCGTTGCTTTTTTCTTACATATCTCGATTAAATGACTAAATTAGGGGAAAATAGAGAAAAAAAATTGGATTTCGCTAAAAAAATCCGTTTTCGTTGCTTTTTCCGATCATATCTCAATGAAATGCCGAAAATTAATGCAAAATAGAGGAGAAATGTTTGTGTAATTACGCTGAAATTATCCGTTTTACTTGCTTTTATCGATCATATCTCGATGAATGAGCAAAAATATATACAAAACGGAGGAAAAAATTGAAATTTCGCTACAATTATCCGATTTCGTGTTTTTTTTTCGAAAATACCTTAATAAAATGACGAAAAATTAAGAATAAATAGAGGAAAAAAATTGAAATTCGAGCATATCCTGATAAAAAGACGAATAATAAGGCAAAATAGAGGAAAAAAATTGAAATTTGGCTGAAATTATCCGTTTTCGTTGCATTTTGATATCTCGTAAAATTATGAAAAATAAAGACAAAATAGATGAAAAAAATCGAAATTTCGCTATAATTATCCGTTTTCTGTTCTATTTTCGATAATATCATGATTAAATGACGAAAAATAAAGAAAAAAATTTTAAATTTCTATAAAATTATCCGGTTTCGATGCTTTCTTCGATCATTTCTCGATAAAATGACGAAATAATAAGACAAAATATGGGAAAAAAATATAATTTAGCAGAAATTATCCGTTTTAGTTGCTTTTTGGTCATATCTCGTAAAATTATGAAAAATAAGGACAAAATAGAGAAAATATTGAAATTTCGCTAAAATTATCCGTTTTCGTAGCTTTTTTCTCACATATTTCGATTAAATGACTAAATTAAGGGAAAATAGAGAAATTTGGATTTCGCTAAAGTAATCCGTTTTCGTTTCTTTTTTCGATCATATCTCAAAGATATATCGAAAATTAAGGCAAAATAGAGAAGAAAAATAGAAAAATAGCAAAAATAAATACAAAACGGAGGAAAAAATTGAAATTTCGCTACCATTATCCGATTTCGTGTTTTTTTTCGAAAATATCTCAATAAAATGACGAAAAATTAAGAATAAATAGAGGAAAAAAATTGAAATTCGAGCATATCCTTATAAAAAGACGAATAATAAGTTAAAATAGAGGAAAAAAATTGAAATTTCGCTGAAATTATCCGTTTTCGTTCCTTTTTGATATCTCGTAAAATTATGAAAAATAAAGACAAAATAGAGGAAAAAATCGAAATTTCGCTATAATTATCCGTTTTCTGTTCTATTTGCGATAAAATCATGAATAAATGACGAAAATTAAGGAAAAAATTTTAAATTTCTATAAAATTATCCGGTTTCGATGCTTTTTTCGATCATTTCTCGACAAAATTACAAAAAATAAAGAGAAAATCGAGGATATAAATTGACATTTAGCAAAAATTAACCGGTTTCGTTAATTTTTTCGATCATAGCTCGATAAAATGACGATAGAATAAGACAAAATATGGGAAAAAATATAATTTAGCAAAAATTATCCGTTTTCGTTGCTCTTTTGGATCATATCTCAATGAAATATCCAAAATTAAGGCAAAATAGAGAAGAAAAATAGAAGTTTTGCTGAAATTATCCGTTTTAATTGCTTTTTTCGATCATATCACGATTACAAAGTCGAAAATTAATGCAAAATAGAGGATAAAATTTCAAATTTTGCTTAAATTATCCGTTTATATTGGCTTTTTCGAAAATATCCTGATAAAAAGACGAATAATAAGGCAAAATAGTGGATTAAAATTGAAATTTCACTAAAACTATCCGTTTTCGTTGCTTTCTTGGATCATATCTAGATAATATGACGAATAATAAAGACAAAGTTGGGGAATATAATTGAAGTTATTCTCCAGTTATCCGTTTTCGTTGATTTTTTGGAACATATCTCAATAAAATGACGAAAAATAAAGAAAAAATAGACGAAAAAAATTGAAATTACTCTAAAATTATCCATTTTAGTTGCTTTTTGTTCATATCTCGTAAAATTATGAAACATAAAGACAAAATAGTGGAAAGAAATTGAAATTTCGCTAAAACTATCCGTTTTCGTTACTATTTTCGATTATATCTCTTTAAATTGACGAATATTAAGGCAAAATATAGGATAAAATTTGTAATTTTGCTGAAATTATCCGTTTTCCTTGCTTTTTTCGATCACATCTGGATAAATGAGAAAAAATATAGACAAAATAGAGGAAGAAATTGAAATTTCGCTAAAACTATCCGTTTTCGTTACTATTTTCGATTATATCTCTTTAAATTGACGAATATTAAGGCAAAATATAGGATAAAATTTGAAATTTCGCTGAAATTATCCGTTTTCATTGCTATTTTCTTACATATCTCGAAAAAAAGACGAAATATAAAAAGAAATTTGAGGAAACAAAATTGACATTTCGAAAAAATAATACGGTTTAGTTGCTGTCTTCAATCATATTTCGATAAATGAGCAAAAATAAATACAAAATAGAGGAAAAAATTGAATTTCGCTTAAATGATCCGTTTTTGTTGCTTTTTTCGATCACATTTCGATTAAAAGGTCGAACATTAATTCAAAATAGAGGAGAGAATTTCAAATTTTGCTAAAATTATCCGTTTTCATTGATATTTTCGAGAATATCCTTATAAAAAGACGAATAATAAGGCAAAATAGTGGATTAAAATTGAAATTTCACTAAAATGATCCGTTTTCGTTGCTTTCTAAGATCATATCTAGATAATATGACAAATAATAAAGACAACGTAGAGGAAGAAAGTTGAAATTACGGTCCAGTTATCCGTTTTCGTTGATTTTTTGGAACATATCTCATCAAAATGACGAAAAGTAAAAAAAAAATTGACGAAAAAAATTGTAATTTCTCTAAAATTATTCGTTTTTGTTGCTTTTGGTCATATCTCGTAAAATTATGAAGAATAAAGACAAAATAGAGAAAAAATTGAAATTTCGCTAAAATTATCCGTTTTCCTTGCTTTTTTCTTACATATCTCGAAAAAAAGACGAAATATAAAAAGAAATTTGAGTAAACAAAATTGACATTTCGAAAATATAATCCGGTTTAGTTGCTTTCTTCAATCATATTTCGATAAATGAGCAAAAATAAATACAAAATAGAGGAAAAAATTGAATTTCGCTTAAATGATCCGTTTTTGTTGCTTTTTTCGATCACATTTCGATTAAAAGGTCGAACATTAATTCAAAATAGAGGAGAGAATTTCAAATTTTGCTAAAATTATCCGTTTTCATTGATATTTTCGAGAATATCCTTATAAAAAGACGAATAATAAGGCAAAATAGTGGATTAAAATTGAAATTTCACTAAAATGATCCATTTTCGTTGCTTTCTAAGATCATATCTAGATAATATGACAAATAATAAAGACAACGTAGAGGAAGAAAGTTGAAATTTCGTTCCAGTTATCCGTTTTCGTTGATTTTTTGGAACATATCTCATCAAAATGACGAAAAATAAAGAAAAAATAGACGAAAAAGATTGTAATTTCTCTAAAATTATTCGTTTTTGTTGCTTTTGGTCATATCTCGTAAAATTATGAAAAATAAAGACAAAATAGAGAAAAAATTGAAATTTCGCTAAAATTATCCGTTTTCCTTGCTTTTTTCTTACATATCTCGACAAATTGACTAAATTAATACAACATAGAAGGAAAAATATTTGATTTCTCTAAAACTATCCGTTTTCGTTACTATTTTCGATTATATCTCTTTAAATTGACGAATATTAAGGTAAAATAGAGGTTAAAATTTGTAATTTTGATGAAATAATACGTTTACGTTGCTTTTTTCTTACATATCTCGATAAAATGACTAAATTAAGGGAAAATAGAGAAAAAAAATTGGATTTCGCTAAAAAAATCCGTTTTCATTGCTTTTTCCGATCATATCTCAATGAAATGCCGAAAATTAATGCAAAATAGAGGAGAAATATTTGTGTAATTACGCTGAAATTATCCGTTTTACTTGCTTTTATCGATCATATCTCGATGAATGAGCAAAAATATATACAAAACGGAGGAAAAAATTAAAATTTCGCTACAATTATCCGATTTCGTGTTTTTTTTTCGAAAATACCTTAATAAAATGACGAAAAATTAAGAATAAATAGAGGAAAAAAATTGAAATTCGAGCATATCCTGATAAAAAGACGAATAATAAGGCAAAATAGAGGAAAAAATTGAAATTTCGCTGAAATTATCCGTTTTCTTTGCTTTCTTTGATCAAATCTAGATAATATGACGAAGAATAAAGACAACGTAGAGGAATAAAATTGAAATTTCGCTTCAGTTATCCGTTTTAGTTGCGTTTTGGTCATATCTCAATGAAATATCCAAAATTAAGGCAAAATAGAGAAGAAAAATAGAAGGTTTGCTGAAATTATCCGTTTTCGTTGCTTTTATCTTACATATCTCGACAAAATGACTAAATTAATACAACATAGTAGGAAAAAAATTGGATTTCGCTACAACTTTCCGTTTTCGTTACTATTTTCGATTATATCTCTTTAAATTGACGAATATTAATAAAAATAGAGGTTAAAATTGGTAATTTCGCTGAAATTATCCGTTTACGTTGCTTTTTTCTTCCATATCTCGATAAAATGACAAAATTAAGGGAAAATAGAGGAGAAATGTTTCTGTAATTTCGCTGAAATTATCCGTTTTACTTGCTTTTTTCGATCATATGTCGATGAATGCGAAAAAAAAAATACACAACGGAGGAAAAAATTTAATTTCGCTACAATTATCCGTTTTCGTGTTTTTTTTTCGAAAATATCTCAATAAAATGACGAAGAATTAAGAATAAATAGAAGAAAGATATTAAAATTCGAGCATATCCTTATTAAAAGATAAAAAAAAGGCAAAATAGAGAAAAAAACTGAATTTTCGTTACAGTTATCCTTTTTAGTTGCTTTTTGATATCTCGTAAAATTATGAAAAATAAAGACAAAATAGAGGAAAAAAATCGAAATTTCGCTATAATTATCCGTTTTCTCTTCTATTTTCGATAATATCGTGATTAAATGACGAAAAATAAAGAAAAAAATTTAAATTTCTATAAAATTATCCGGTTTCGATGCTTTTTTCGATCATTTATCGACAAAATGACAAAAAATAAAGAGAAAATTGAGGATATAAATTGACATTTAGCAAAAATTATCCAGTTTCGTTGCTCTTTTGGATCATATCTCAATGAAATATCGAAATTAAGGCAAAATAGAGAAGAAAAATAGAAGGTTCGCCAAAATTATCCGTTTTCGTTGCTTTTTTCGATCATTTCTCGATAAAATGACGAAAAATTAAGAAAAAATTGAGGAAAAAAAAGTTGACAATTCGAAAAATTATCCGGTTTAGTTGCTTTCTTCGATCATATTTTGATAATTGAGCAAAAATAAGACAAAATAGAGGTTAAAAATTGTATTTCGCAAAAATGATCCGTTTTTGTTGCTTTTTTCGATTATATCTCGATTAAAAAGTCGAAAATTAAGGCAAAATAGTGAATTAAAATTGAAATTTCACTAAAATAATCCATTTTCGTTGCTTTCTAAGATCATATCTAGATAATATGACAAATAATAAAGACAACGTAGAGGAAGAAAGTTGAAATTTCGCTCCAGTTATCCGTTTTCGTTGATTTTTTGGAACATATCTCATCAAAATGACGAAAAATAAAGAAAAAATAGACGAAAAAAATTGTAATTTCTCTAAAATTATTCGTTTTTGTTGCTTTTGGTCATATCTCGTAAAATTATGAAAAATAAAGACAAAATAGAGAAAAAATTGAAATTTCGCTACAATTATCCATATTCGTGTTTTTTTTTTCGAAAATACCTTAATAAAATGACGAAAAATTAAGAATAAATAGAGGAAAAAAATTGAAATTCGAGCATAACCTGAAAAAAAAGACGAATAATAAGGCAAAATAGAGGAAAAAAATTGAAATTTCGCTGAAATTATCCGTTTTCGTTGCTTTTTGATATCTCGTAAAATTATGAAAAATAAAGACAAAACAGTGGGAAAAAATCGAAAATTTGCTATAATTATCCGTTTTCTGTTCTATTTTCGATAAAATCATGATTAAATGACGAAAAATAAAGAAAAAATTTTAAATTTCCTTAATATTATCCGGTTTCGATGCTTTTTTCGATCATTTCTCGACTAAATGACAAATAATGAAGAGAAAATTGAAGATAAAAATTGACATTTAGCAAAAATTATCCGGTTACCTTGTTTTTTTCGATCATATCTCGATAAAATGACGAAATAATAAGACAAAATACTCAAAAAAGTATAATTTAGCAAAAATTATCTGTTTTCGTTGCTCTATTGGATCATATCTCAATGAAATATTGAAGATTAAGGCAAAATAGAGAAGAAAAATAGAAGGTTCGCTGAAATTATCCGTTTTCGTTGCCTTTTTCGATCATTTCTCGATAAAATGACGAAAAATAAAGAGAAAATTGAGGAAAAAAAATTGACATTTCGAAAAAATTATCCGGTTTAGTTGCTTTCATCGATCATATTTCGATAAATGAGCAAAAATAATGACAAAATAGAGGAAAAAAATTGAATTTCGCAAAAATGATCCGTTTTTGTTACTTTTTTCGGTTATATCTCGATGAAAAATTCGAAAATAAATGCAAAATAGTGGATTAAAATTGAAATTTCACTAAAATAATCCGTTTTCTTTGCTTTCTTTGATCAAATCTAGATAATATGACGAAGAATAAAGACAACGTAGAGGAATAAAATTATATTTCGCTTCAGTTATCCGTTTTAGTTGCGTTTTGGTCATATCTCAATGAAATATCCAAAATTAAGGCAAAATAGAGAAGAAAAATAGAAGGTTTGCTGAAATTATCCGTTTTCGTTGCTTTTATCTTACATATCTCGACAAAATGACTAAATTAATACAACATAGAAGGAAAAAAATTGGATTTCGCTACAACTTTCCGTTTTCGTTACTATTTTCGATTATATCTCTTTAAATTGACGAATATTAATGAAAATAGAGGTTAAAATTGGTAATTTAGCTGAAATTATCCGTTTAAGTTGCTTTTTTCTTCCATATCTCGATAAAATGACAAAATTAAGGGAAAATAGAGGAGAAATGTTTTTGTAATTTCGCTGAAATTATCCGTTTTACTTGCTTTTTTCGATCATATGTCGATGAATGCGAAAAAAAAATACACAACGGAGGAAAAAATTTAATTTCGCTACAATTATCCGTTTTCGTGTTTTTTTTTCGAAAATATCTCAATAAAATGACGACGAACTAAGAATAAATAGAAGAAAGATATTAAAATTCGAGCATATCCTGATAAAAAGACGAATAATAAGGCAAAATAGAGAAAAAAAATGAAATTTCGCTACAGTTATCCTTTTTAGTTGCTTTTTGATATCTCGTAAAATTATGAAAAATAAAGACAAAATAGAGGAAAAAAATCGAAATTTCGCTATAATTATCCGTTTTCTCTTCTATTTTCGATAATACCGTGATTAAATGACGAAAAATAAAGAAAAAAATTTAAATTTCTATAAAATTATCCGGTTTCGATGCTTTTTTCGATCCTTTATCGACAAAATGACAAAAAATAAAGAGAAAATTGAGGATATAAATTGACATTTAGCAAAAATTATCCAGTTTCGTTGCTCTTTTGGATCATATCTCAATGAAATATCGAAATTAAGGCAAAATAGAGAAGAAAAATAGAAGGTTCGCCAAAATTATCTGTTTTCGTTGCTTTTTTCGATCATTTCTCGATAAAATGACGAAAAATTAAGAAAAAATTGAGGAAAAAAAAGTTGACAATTCGAAAAATTATCCGGTTTAGTTGCTTTCTTCGATCATATTTTGATAATTGAGCAAAAATAAGACAAAATAGAGGTAAAAAATTGAATTTCGCAAAAATGATCCGTTTTTGTTGCTTTTTTCGATTATATCTCGATTAAAAAGTCGAAAATTAAGGCAAAATAGTGAATTAAAATTGAAATCTCACTAAAATGATCCGTTTTCTTTGCTTTCTCTGATCTAATCTAGATAATATGACGAATAATAAAGACAACGTAGAGGAATTAAATTGAAATTTCGCTTCAGTTATCCGTTTTCGTTGATTTTTTGGAACATATCTCATAAAAATGACGAAATATAAAGAAAAAATAGACGATTAAAATTGAAATTTCTCTAAAATTATTCGTTTTTGTTGCTTTTGGTCATATCTGGTAAAATTATGAAAAATAAAGACAAAATAGAGGAAAAAAATTGAAATGTCGCTAATTTATCCGTTTTCGCTGCTTTTTTCTTACATATCTCGACAAAATGACTAAAATAATACAGCTTAGAAGGAAAAAAAATAAATTTCGCTAAAATTAATCGTTTTCGTTACTATTTCCGATTATATCTCTTTAAATTGACGAATATTAAGGTAAAATAGAGAAGAAAATTTGTAATTTCGCTGAAATTATCCGTTTTCATTGCTTGTTTCTTACATATCTCGATAAAATGACTAAATCAAGGGAAAATAGAAGAAAAAAATTGGATTTCGATAAAATGATCCGTTTTTGTTGCTTTTTTCGATCATAGTTAGATGAAAACGTCGAACATTAATGCAAAATAGAGCAGAGATTTTCAAATTTTGCTAAAATTATCCGTTTTCATTGCTATTTTCGAAAATATATCCTGATAAAGAGACGAATAATAAGGCGAAATAGTGGATTAAAATTGAAATTTCACTAAAATGATCCGTTTTCGTTGCTATCTTTGATCATATCTACATAATATGACAAATAATAAAGAAAACGTAGAGTAATTAAATTGAAATTTCGCTTCAGTTATCCGTTTTCGTTGCTTTTTTCGATCATTTCTCAATAAAATGACGAAAAAAAAAGAGAAAATTGAGGAAAAAAAATTGACATTTCGAAAAAATTATCCGGTTTAGTTGCTTTCTTCGATCATATTTCGATTAAAAAGTCGAAAATTAATGCAATATAGAGGAGAAAATTTCAAATTTTACTTAAATTATCCGTTTTCTTTGCCTTTTTCGAGAATATCCTGATAAAAAGACGAATAATAAGTCAAAATAGTGGATTAAAATTGAAATTTCACTAAAATGATCCGTTTTCGTTGCTTTCTTTGATCATATCTAGATAAATTGACGAATAATAAAGACAAATTAGAGGAATAAAATTGAAACTTTGCTCCTGTTATCCGTTTTCGTTGATTTTTTGGAACATATCTCGTAAAATTATGAAAAATAAAGACAAAATAGAGGAAAGAAATTGAAATTTCGCTAAAATTATCCGTTTTCGTTGCTTATTTCTTACATATCTCGATAAAATGACAAAATTAAGGGAAAATAGAGGAGAAATGTTTTTGTAATTTCGCTGAAATTATCCGTTTTACTTGCTTTTTTCGATCATATGTCGATGAATGCGAAAAAAAATAGACAAAATAGAGAAAAAAATTTGTAATTTCGCTGATATTATCCGTTTTCATTGCTTTTTTCTTACATATCTCGATAAAATGACTAAATCAAGGGAAAATAGAGAAAAAAAATTAGATTTCGATAAAATGATCTGTTTTTGTTGCTTTTTTCGATCATATTTAGATGAAAAAGTCGAATATTAATACAAAATAGAGCAGAGAATTTCAAATTTTGCCAAAATTATCCGTTTTCATTGCTATTTTCGAGAATATCCTGATAAAAGGCAAATAATAAGGCAAAATAGTGGATTAAAATTGAAATTTCACTAAAATGATCCGTTTTCGTTGCTTTCTTTGATCATATCTAGATAATATGACAAATAATAAAGACAACGTAGAGGAATAAAATTGAAATTTCGCACCAGTTATCCGTTTTCGTTGATTTTTTGGAACATATCTCATTAAAATGACGAAAAATAAAGAAAAAATAGACGAAAAAAATTGAAATTTCTCTAAAATTATCCGTATTATTTGCTTTTTTCTTTCATATCTCGACAAATTGACTAAATTAATACAAAACAGAAGGAAAAGCATTAGATTTTGCTAAAACTATCCGTTTTCGTTACTATTTTCAATTATATCTCTTTAAATTTACGAATATTAAGGTAAAATAGAGGTTAAAATTTGTAATTTCGCTGAAATTATCCGTTTTCGTTGCTTTTTCTTACATATCTCGATAAAATGACTAAATTAAGGGAAAATACAGAAAAAAATTGTATTTCGCTAAAGTAATCCGTTTTCGTTGCTTTTTTCGATTATATCTTGATGAAAAAGTCGAAAATTAAGGCAAAATAGTGGATTAAAATTGAAATTTCACTAAAATAATCCTTTATGTTTGCTTTCTTTGATCAAATCTAGATAATAAAACGAATAATAAAGACAACGTAGAGTAATTAAATTGAAATTTCGCTTCAGTTATCCGTTTTCGTTGATTTTTTGGAACATATCTCATAAACATGGCGAAAAATAAAGAAAAAATAGACGAAAAAAATTGAAATTTCTCTAAAATTATCTATTTTAGTTGCTTTTTGGTCATAGCATCTCTTACAATTATGAAAAATAAAGACAAAATAGAGAAAATATTGAAATTTCGCTAAAATTATCCGTTTTTGTTGCTTTTTTCTTACATATCTCGATTAAATGACTAAATTAGGGGAAAATAGAGAAAAAAAATTGGATTTCGCTAAAAAAATCCGTTTTCGTTGCTTTTTTCGATCATATCTCAATGAAATGCCGAAAATTAATGCAAAATAGAGGAGAAATGTTTGTGTAATTACGCTGAAATTATCCGTTTTACTTGCTTTTATCGATCATATCTCGATGAATGAGCAAAAATATATACAAAACGGAGGAAAAAATTTAATTTCGCTACAATTATCCGTTTTCGTGTTTTTTTTTCGAAAATATCTCAATAAAATGACGAAGAATTAAGAATAAATAGAAGAAAGATATTAAAATTCGAGCATATCCTGATAAAAAGACGAATAATAAGGCAAAATAGAGAAAAAAAATGAAATTTCGCTACAGTTATCCTTTTTAGTTGCTTTTTGATATCTCGTAAAATTATGAAAAATAAAGACAAAATAGAGGAAAAAAATCGAAATTTCGCTATAATTATCCGTTTTCTCTTCTATTTTCGATAATATCGTGATTAAATGACGAAAATAAAGAAAAAAATTTAAATTTCTATAAAATTATCCGGTTTCGATGCTTTTTTCGATCATTTATCGACAAAATGACAAAAAATAAAGAGAAAATTGAGGATATAAATTGACATTTAGCAAAAATTATCCAGTTTCGTTGCTCTTTTGGATCATATCTCAATGAAATATCGAAATTAAGGCAAAATAGAGAAGAAAAATAGAAGGTTCGCTAAAATTATCCGTTTTCGTTGCTTTTTTCGATCATTTCTCGATAAAATGACAAAAAATAAAGAGAAAATTGAGTATATAAATTGACTTTTAGCAATAATTATCTGGTTTCGTTGCTTTTTTCGATCATATCTCAATAAAATGACGAAATAATAAGACTAAATATGGGAAAAAAATATAATTGAGCAAAAATTTTCCGTTTTCGTTGCTCTTTTGGATCATATCTCAATGAAATATCGAAAATTAAGGCAAAGTAGAGAAGAAAAATAGATGGTTTGCTGAAATTATCCGTTTTCGTTGCTTTTTTCGATCATTTGTCGATAAAATGACGAAAAATAAAGAGAAAATTGAGGAAAAAAAATTGACATTTCGAAAAAATTATCCGGTTTAGTTGCTTTCTTCGATCATATTTCGATTAAAAAGTCGAAAATTAATGCAATATAGAGGAGAAAATTTCAAATTTTACTTAAATTATCCGTTTTCTTTGCCTTTTTCGAGAATATCCTGATAAAAAGACGAATAATAAGTCAAAATAGTGGATTAAAATTGAAATTTCACTAAAATGATCCGTTTTCGTTGCTTTCTTTGATCATATCTAGATAAATTGACGAATAATAAAGACAAATTAGAGGAATAAAATTGAAACTTTGCTCCTGTTATCCGTTTTCGTTGATTTTTTGGAACATATCTCGTAAAATTATGAAAAATAAAGACAAAATAGAGGAAAGAAATTGAAATTTTGCTAAAATTATCCGTTTTCGTTGCTTATTTCTTACATATCTCGACAAAATAACTAAATTAGTACAACATAGAAGGAAAAAAATTGGATTTCGCTGAAACTAAATGTTATCGTTACTATTTTCGATTATATCTCTTTAAATTGACGAATATTAAGGCAAAAGATAGGATAAAATTTGTAATTTCGCTGAAATTATCCGTTTTCCTTGCTTTTTTCGATCACATCCTGATAAATGAGCAAAAATATAGACAAAATAGAGAAAAAAATTTGTAATTTCGCTGATATTATCCGTTTTCATTGCTTTTTTCTTACATATCTCGATAAAATGACTAAATCAAGGGAAAATAGAGAAAAAAAATTAGATTTCGATAAAATGATCTGTTTTTGTTGCTTTTTTCGATCATATTTAGATGAAAAAGTCGAATATTAATACAAAATAGAGCAGAGAATTTCAAATTTTGCTAAAATTATCCGTTTTCATTGCTATTTTCGAGAATATCCTGATAAAAGGCGAATAATAAGGCAAAATAGTGGATTAAAATTGAAATTTCACTAAAATGATCCGTTTTCGTTGCTTTCTTTGATCATATCTAGATAATATGACAAATAATAAAGACAACGTAGAGGAATAAAATTGAAATTTCGCACCAGTTATCCGTTTTCGTTGATTTTTTGGAACATATCTCATTAAAATGACGAAAAATAAAGAAAAAATAGACGAAAAAAATTGAAATTTCTCTAAAATTATCCGTATTATTTGCTTTTTTCTTTCATATCTCGACAAATTGACTAAATTAATACAAAACAGAAGGAAAAGCATTAGATTTTGCTAAAACTATCCGTTTTCGTTACTATTTTCAATTATATCTCTTTAAATTGACGAATATTAAGGTAAAATAGAGGTTAAAATTTGTAATTTCGCTGAAATTATCCGTTTTCGTTGCTTTTTCTTACATATCTCGATAAAATGACTAAATTAAGGGAAAATACAGAAAAAAAATTGTATTTCGCTAAAGTAATCCGTTTTCGTTGCTTTTTTCGATTATATCTTGATGAAAAAGTCGAAAATTAAGGCAAAATAGTGGATTAAAATTGAAATTTCACTAAAATAATCCTTTATGTTTGCTTTCTTTGATCAAATCTAGATAATATGACGAATAATAAAGACAACGTAGAGTAATTAAATTGAAATTTCGCTTCAGTTATCCGTTTTCGTTGATTTTTTGGAACATATCTCATAAACATGGCGAAAAATAAAGAAAAAATAGACGAAAAAAATTGAAATTTCTCTAAAATTATCTATTTTAATTGCTTTTTGGTCATAGCATCTCTTACAATTATGAAAAATAAAGACAAAATAGAGAAAATATTGAAATTTCGCTAAAATTATCCGTTTTCGTAGCTTTTTTCTCACATATTTCGATTAAATGACTAAATTAAGGGAAAATAGAGAAATTTGGATTTCGCTAAAGTAATCCGTTTTCGTTTCTTTTTTCGATCATATCTCAATGAAATGCCGAAAATTAATGCAAAATAGAGGAGAAATGTTTGTGTAATTACGCTGAAATTATCCGTTTTACTTGCTTTTATCGATCATATCTCGATGAATGAGCAAAAATAAATACAAAACGGAGGAAAAAATTGAAATTTCGCTACAATTATCCGATTTCGTGTTTTTTTTCGAAAATATCTCAATAAAATGACGAAAAATTAAGAATAAATAGAGGAAAAAAATTGAAATTCGAGCATATCCTTATAAAAAGACGAATAATAAGTTAAAATAGAGGAAAAAAATTGAAATTTCGCTGAAATTATCCGTTTTCGTTCCTTTTTGATATCTCGTAAAATTATGAAAAATAAAGACAAAATAGAGGAAAAAATCGAAATTTCGCTATAATTATCCGTTTTCTGTTCTATTTGCGATAAAATCATGAATAAATGACGAAAATTAAAGAAAAAATTTTAAATTTCCATAAAATTATCCGGTTTCGATGCTTTTTTCGATCATTTCTCGACAAAATTACAAAAAATAAAGAGAAAATCGAGGATATAAATTGACATTTAGCAAAAATTAACCGGTTTTGTTAATTTTTTCGATCATAGCTCGATAAAATGACGAAAGAATAAGACAAAATATGGGAAAAAATATAATTTAGCAAAAATTATCCGTTTTCGTTGCTCTTTTGGATCATATCTCAATGAAATATCCAAAATTAAGGCAAAATAGAGAAGAAAAATAGAAGTTTTGCTGAAATTATCCGTTTTTATTGCTTTTTTCGATCATATCACGATTACAAAGTCGAAAATTAATGCAAAATAGAGGATAAAATTTCAAATTTTGCTTAAATTATCCGTTTATATTGGCTTTTTCGAAAATATCCTGATAAAAAGACGAATAATAAGGCAAAATAGTGGATTAAAATTGAAATTTCACTAAAACTATCCGTTTTCGTTGCTTTCTTGGATCATATCTAGATAATATGACGAATAATAAAGACAAAGTTGGGGAATATAATTGAAGTTATTCTCCAGTTATCCGTTTTCGTTGATTTTTTGGAACATATCTCAATAAAATGACGAAAAATAAAGAAAAAATAGACGAAAAAAATTGAAATTACTCTAAAATTATCCATTTTAGTTGCTTTTTGTTCATATCTCGTAAAATTATGAAACATAAAGACAAAATAGTGGAAAGAAATTGAAATTTCGCTAAAACTATCCGTTTTCGTTACTATTTTCGATTATATCTCTTTAAATTGACGAATATTAAGGCAAAATATAGGATAAAATTTGAAATTTCGCTGAAATTATCCGTTTTCATTGCTATTTTCTTACATATCTCGAAAAAAAGACGAAATATAAAAAGAAATTTGAGGAAACAAAATTGACATTTCGAAAAAATAATCCGGTTTAGTTGCTTTCTTCAATCATATTTCGATAAATGAGCAAAAATAAATACAAAATTGAGGAAAAAATTGAATTTCGCTTAAATGATCCGTTTTTGTTGCTTTTTTCGATCACATTTCGATTAAAAGGTCGAACATTAATTCAAAATAGAGGAGAGAATTTCAAATTTTGCTAAAATTATCCGTTTTCATTGATATTTTCGAGAATATCCTTATAAAAAGACGAATAATAAGGCAAAATAGTGGATTAAAATTGAAATTTCACTAAAATGATCCGTTTTCGTTGCTTTCTAAGATCATATCTAGATAATATGACAAATAATAAAGACAACGTAGAGGAAGAAAGTTGAAATTTCGGTCCAGTTATCCGTTTTCGTTGATTTCTTGGAACATATCTCATCAAAATGACGAAAAATAAAGAAAAAATAGACGAAAAAAATTGTAATTTCTCTAAAATTATTCGTTTTTGTTGCTTTTGGTCATATCTCGTAAAATTATGAAGAATAAAGACAAAATAGAGAAAAAATTGAAATTTCGCTAAAATTATCCGTTTTCCTTGCTTTTTTCTTACATATCTCGAAAAAAAGACGAAATATAAAAAGAAATTTGAGTAAACAAAATTGACATTTCGAAAATATAATCCGGTTTAGTTGCTTTCTTCAATCATATTTCGATAAATGAGCAAAAATAAATACAAAATAGAGGAAAAAATTGAATTTCGCTTAAATGATCCGTTTTTGTTGCTTTTTTCGATCACATTTCGATTAAAAGGTCGAACATTAATTCAAAATAGAGGAGAGAATTTCAAATTTTGCTAAAATTATCCGTTTTCATTGATATTTTCGAGAATATCCTTATAAAAAGACGAATAATAAGGCAAAATAGTGGATTAAAATTGAAATTTCACTAAAATGATCCATTTTCGTTGCTTTCTAAGATCATATCTAGATAATATGACAAATAATAAAGACAACGTAGAGGAAGAAAGTTGAAATTTCGGTCCAGTTATCCGTTTTCGTTGATTTTTTGGAACATATCTCATCAAAATTACGAAAAATAAAGAAAAAATAGACGAAAAAGATTGTAATATCTCTAAAATTATTCGTTTTTGTTGCTTTTGGTCATATCTCGTAAAATTATGAAAAATAAAGACAAAATAGAGAAAAAATTGAAATTTCGCTAAAATTATCCGTTTTCCTTGCTTTTTTCTTACATATCTCGACAAATTGACTAAATAAATACAACATAGAAGGAAAAATATTTGATTTCTCTAAAACTATCCGTTTTCGTTACTATTTTCGATTATATCTCTTTAAATTGACGAATATTAAGGTAAAATAGAGGTTAAAATTTGTAATTTTGATGAAATAATACGTTTACGTTGCTTTTTTCTTACATATCTCGATAAAATGACTAAATTAAGGGAAAATAGAGAAAAAAAATTGGATTTCGCTAAAAAAATCCGTTTTCGTTGCTTTTTCCGATCATATCTCAATGAAATGCCGAAAATTAATGCAAAATAGAGGAGAAATATTTGTGTAATTACGCTGAAATTATCCGTTTTACTTGCTTTTATCGATCATATCTCGATGAATGAGCAAAAATATATACAAAACGGAGGAAAAAATTGAAATTTCGCTACAATTATCCGATTTCGTGTTTTTTTTTCGAAAATACCTTAATAAAATGACGAAAAATTAAGAATAAATAGAGGAAAAAAATTGAAATACGAGCATATCCTGATAAAAAGACGAATAATAAGGCAAAATAGAGGAAAAAAATTGAAATTTCGCTGAAATTATCCGTTTTCGTTGCATTTTGATATCTCGTAAAATTATGAAAAATAAAGACAAAATAGTGGGAAAAAATCGAAAATTCGCTATAATTATCCGTTTTCTGTTCTATTTTCGATAAAATCATGATTAAATGACGAAAAATAAAGAAAAAATTTTAAATTTCCTTAATATTATCCGGTTTCGATGCTTTTTTCGATCATTTCTCGACTAAATGACAAAAAATGAAGAGAAAATTGAAGATAAAAATTGACATTTAGCAAAAATTATCCGGTTACCTTGCTTTTTTCGATCATATCTCGATAAAATAACGAAATAATAAGACAAAATACTCAAAAAAATATAATTTAGCAAAAATTATGTGTTTTCGTTGCTCTATTGGATCATATCACAATGAAATATTGAAGATTATGGAAAAATAGAGAAGAAAAATAGAAGGTTTTCTGAAATTATCCGTTTTCGTTGCTTTTTTCGATCATTTCTCGATAAAATGACGAAAAATAAAGAGAAAATTGAGGAAAAAAAATTGACATTTCGAAAAAATTATCCCGTTTAGTTGCTTTCATCGATCATATTTCGATAAATGAGCAAAAATAATGACAAAATAGAGGAAAAAAATTGAATTTCGCAAAAATGATCCGTTTTTGTTACTTTTTTCGGTTATATCTCGATGAAAAATTCGAAAATAAAGGCAAAATAGTGGATTAAAATTGAAATTTCACTAAAATAATCCGTTTTCTTTGCTTTCTTTGATCAAATCTAGATAATATGACGAAGAATAAAGACAACGTAGAGTAATTAAATTGAAATTTCGCTTCAGTTATCCGTTTTAGTTGCGTTTTGGTCTTATCTCAATGATATATCCAAAATTAAGGCAAAATAGAGAAGAAAAATAGAAGGTTTGCTGAAATTATCCGTTTTCGTTGCTTTTTTCTTACATATCTCGACAAAATGACTAAATTAATACAACATAGAAGGAAAAAAATTGGATTTCGCTACAACTTTCCGTTTTCGTTACTATTTTCAATTATATCTCTTTAAATTGACGAATATTAATGAAAATAGAGGTTAAAATTGGTAATTTAGCTGAAATTATCCGTTTACGTTGCTTTTTTCTTCCATATCTCGATAAAATGACAAAATTAAGGGAAAATAGAGGAGAAATGTTTTTGTAATTTCGCTGAAATTATCCGTTTTACTTGCTTTTTTCGATCATATCTCGATGAATGAGAAAAAAAATACACAACGGAGGAAAAAATTTAATTTCGCTACAATTATCCGTTTTCGTGTTTTTTTTCGAAAATATCTCAATAAAATGACGAAGAATTAAGAATAAATAGAAGAAAGATATTAAAATTCGAGCATATCCTTATTAAAAGATAAAAATAAGGCAAAATAGTGAAAAAAAATGAAATTTCGTTACAGTTATCCTTTTTAGTTGCTTTTTGATATCTCGTAAAATTATGAAAAATAAAGACAAAATAGAGGAAAAAAATCGAAATTTCGCTAAAAGTATCCGTTTTCTCTTCTATTTTCGATAATATCGTGATTAAATGACGAAAAATAAAGAAAAAAATTTAAATTTCTATAAAATTATCCGGTTTCGATGCTTTTTTCGATCATTTATCGACAAAATGACAAAAAGTAAAGAGAAAATTGAGGATATAAATTGACATTTAGCAAAAATTATCCAGTTTCTTTGCTCTTTTGGATCATATCTCAATGAAATATCGAAATTAAGGCAAAATAGAGAAGAAAAATAGAAGGTTCGCTAAAATTATCCGTTTTCGTTGCTTTTTTCGATCATTTCTCGATAAAATGACGAAAAAAAAAGAAAAAATTGAGGAAAAAAAAGTTGACACTTCGAAAAATTATCCGGTTTAGTTGCTTTCTTCGATCATATTTTGATAATTGAGCAAAAATAAGACAAAATAGAGGTAAAAAATTGAATTTCGCAAAAATGATCCGTTTTTGTTGCTTTTTTCGATTATATCTCGATTAAAAAGTCGAAAATTAAGGCAAAATAGTGAATTAAAATTGAAATTTCACTAAAATAATCCGTTTTCTTTGCTTTCTCTGATCTAATCTAGATAATATGACGAATAATAAAGACAACGTAGAGGAATTAAATTGAAATTTCGCTTCAGTTATCCGTTTTCGTTTATTTTTTGGAACATATCTCATAAAAATGACGAAATATAAAGAAAAAATAGACGATTAAAATTGAAATTTCTATAAAATTATCCCATTTAGTTGCTTTTTGGTCATATCTCGTAAAATTATGAAAAATAAAGACAAAATAGAGGAAAAAAATTGAAATGTCGCTAATTTATCCGTTTTCGCTGCTTTTTTCTTACATATCTCGACAAAATGACTAAATTAATACAGCTTAGAAGGAAAAAAAATAAATTTCGCTAAAATTAATCGTTTTCGTTACTATTTCCGATTATATCTCTTTAAATTGACGAATATTAAGGTAAAATAGAGAAGAAAATTTGTAATTTCGCTGAAATTATCCGTTTTCATTGCTTTTTTCTTACATATCTCGATAAAATGACTAAATCAAGGGAAAATAGAAAAAAAAAATTGTATTTCGATAAAATGATCCGTTTTTGTTGCTTTTTTCGATCATAGTTAGATGAAAAAGTCGAACATTAATGCAAAATAGAGCAGAGATTTTCAAATTTTGCTAAAATTATCCGTTCTCATTGCTATTTTCGAAAATATATCCTGATAAAAAGACGAATAATATGGCGAAATAGTGGATTAAAATTGAAATTTCACTAAAATGATCCGTTTTCGTTGCTTTCTTTGATCATATCTACATAATATGACAAATAATAAAGAAAACGTAGAGTAATTAAATTGAAATTTCGCTTCAGTTATCCGTTTTCGTTGCTTTTTTCGATCATTTCTCAATAAAATGACGAAAAATTAAGAGAAAATTGAGGAAAAAAAATTGACATTTCGAAAAAATTATCCGGTTTAGTTGCTTTCTTCGATCATATTTCGATTAAAAAGTCGAAAATTAATGCAATATAGAGGAGAAAATTTCAAATTTTACTTAAATTATCCGTTTTCTTTGCCTTTTTCGAGAATATCCTGATAAAAAGACGAATAATAAGTCAAAATAGTGGATTAAAATTGAAATTTCACTAAAATGATCCGTTTTCGTTGCTTTCTTTGATCATATCTAGATAAATTGACGAATAATAAAGACAACGTAGAGGAATAAAATTGAAACTTTGCTCCTGTTATCCGTTTTCGTTGATTTTTTGGAACATATCTCGTAAAATTATGAAAACTAAAGACAAAATAGAGGAAAGAAATTGAAATTTCGCTAAAATTATCCGTTTTCGTTGCTTTTTTCTTACATATCTCGATAAAATGACAAAATTAAGGGAAAATAGAGGAGAAATGTTTTTGTAATTTCACTGAAATTATCCGTTTTACTTGCTTTTTTCGATCATATGTCGATGAATGCGAAAAAAAAAATACACAACGGAGGAAAAAATTTAATTTCGCTACAATTATCCGTTTTCGTGTTTTTTTTTCGAAAATATCTCAATAAAATGACGAAGAATTAAGAATAAATAGAAGAAAGATATTAAAATTCGAGCATATCCTGATAAAAAGACGAATAATAAGGCAAAATAGAGAAAAAAAATGAAATTTCGCTACAGTTATCCTTTTTAGTTGCTTTTTGATATCTCGTAAAATTATGAAAAATAAAGACAAAATAGAGGAAAAAAATCGAAATTTCGCTATAATTATCCGTTTTCTCTTCTATTTTCGATAATATCGTGATTAAATGACGAAAAATAAAGAAAAAAATTTAAATTTCTATAAAATTATCCGGTTTCGATGCTTTTTTCGATCATTTATCGACAAAATGACAAAAAATAAAGAGAAAATTGAGGATATAAATTGACATTTAGCAAAAATTATCCAGTTTCGTTGCTCTTTTGGATCATATCTCAATGAAATATCGAAATTAAGGCAAAATAGAGAAGAAAAATAGAAGGTTCGCTAAAATTATCCGTTTTCGTTGCTTTTTCGATCATTTCTCGATAAAATGACGAAAAATAAAGAAAAAATTGAGGAAAAAAAATTTGACAATTCGAAAAATTATCCGGTTTAGTTGCTTTCTTCGATCATGTTTTGATAATTGAGCAAAAATAAGACAAAATAGAGGTACAAAATTGAATTTCGCAAAAATGATCCGTTTTTGTTGCTTTTTTCGATTATATCTCGATTAAAAAGTCGAAAATTAAGGCAAAATAGTGAATTAAAATTGAAATTTCACTAAAATAATCCGTTTTCTTTGCTTTCTCTGATCTAATCTAGATAATATGACGAATAATAAAGACAACGTAGAGGAATTAAATTGAAATTTCGCTTCAGTTATCCGTTTTCGTTGATTTTTTGGAACATATCTCATAAAAATGACGAAATATAAAGAAAAAATAGACGATTAAAATTGAAATTTCTATAAAATTATCCGTTTTAGTTGCTTTTTGGTCATATCTCGTAAAATTATGAAAAATAAAGACAAAATAGAGGAAAAAAATCGAAATTTCGCTATAATTATCCGTTTTCTCTTCTATTTTCGATAATATCGTGATTAAATGACGAAAAATAAAGAAAAAAATTTAAATTTCTATAAAATTATCCGGTTTCGATGCTTTTTTCGATCATTTATCGACAAAATGACAAAAAATAAAGAGAAAATTGAGGATATAAATTGACATTTAGCAAAAATTATCCAGTTTCGTTGCTCTTTTGGATCATATCTCAATGAAATATCGAAATTAAGGCAAAATAGAGAAGAAAAATAGAAGGTTCGCTAAAATTATCCGTTTTCGTTGCTTTTTCGATCATTTCTCGATAAAATGACGAAAAATAAAGAAAAATTTGAGGAAAAAAAATTTGACAATTCGAAAAATTATCCTGTTTAGTTGCTTTCTTCGATCATGTTTTGATAATTGAGCAAAAATAAGACAAAATAGAGGTAAAAAATTGAATTTCGCAAAAATGATCCGTTTATGTTGCTTTCTTCGATTATATCTCGATTAAAAAGTCGAAAATTAAGGCAAAATAGTGAATTAAAATTGAAATTTCACTAAAATAATCCGTTTTCTTTGCTTTCTCTGATCTAATCTAGATAATATGACGAATAATAAAGACAACGTAGAGGAATTAAATTGAAATTTCGCTTCAGTTATCCGTTTTCGTTGATTTTTTGGAACATATCTCATAAAAATGACGAAATATAAAGAAAAAATAGACGATTAAAATTGAAATTTCTATAAAATTATCCGTTTTAGTTGCTTTTTGGTCATATCTCGTAAAATTATGAAAAATAAAGACAAAATAGAGGAAAAAATTGAAATGTCGCTAATTTATCCGTTTTCGCTGCTTTTTTCTTACATATCTCGACAAAATGACTAAATTAATACAGCTTAGAAGGAAAAAAAATAAATTTCGCTAAAATTAATCGTTTTCGTTACTATTTCCGATTATATCTCTTTAAATTGACGAATATTAAGGTAAAATAGAGAAGAAAATTTGTAATTTCGCTGAAATTATCCGTTTTCATTGCTTTTTTCTTACATATCTCGATAAAATGACTAAATCAAGGGAATATAGAAAAAAAAATTGGATTTCGATAAAATGATCCGTTTTTGTTGCTTTTTTCGGTCATAGTTAGATGAAAAAGTCGAACATTAATGCAAAATAGAGCAAAGATTTTCAAATTTTGCTAAAATTATCCGTTTTCATTGCTATTTTCGAAAATATATCCTGATAAAAAGACGAATAATAAGGCGAAATAGTGGATTAAAATTGAAATTTCACTAAAATGATCCGTTTTCGTTGCTTTCTTTGATCATATCTACATAATATGACAAATAATAAAGACAACGTAGAGTAATTAAATTGAAATTTCGCTTCAGTTATCCGTTTTCGTTGCTTTTTTCGATCATTCGAGGAGGAAATGAATGAAAAAATTTTAAATTTCTAAAAAATTTCCGTTTTCGATGCTTATTTCGATCATTTCCCGACAAAATGACAAAAAATAAAGAGAAAATAGAGTATATAAATTGACATTTAGCAATAATTCTCTGGTTTCGTTGCTTTTTTCGATCATATCTCGATAAAATGACGAAATAAAAAGACTAAATATGGGAAAAAAATATAATTTAGCAAAAATTATCCGGTTTCGTTGCTCTTATGGATCATATCTCAATGAAATATCGAAAATTAAGGCAAAATAGAGAAGAAAAATAGATGTTTTGCTGAAATTATCCGTTTTCGTTGCCTTTTTTCGATCATTTGTCGATAAAATGACGAAAAATAAAGAGAAAATTGAGGAAAAAAAATTGACATTTCGAAAAAATTATCCGGTTTAGTTGCTTTCTTCGATCATATTTCGATTAAAAAGTCGAAAATTAATGCAATAAAGAGGAGAAAATTTCAAATTTTACTTAAATTATCCGTTTTCTTTGCCTTTTTCGAGAATATCCTGATAAAAAGACGAATAATAAGGCGAAATAGTGGATTAAAATTGAAATTTCACTAAAATGATCCGTTTTCGTTGCTTTCTTTGATCATATCTACATAATATGACAAATAATAAAGAAAACGTAGAGTAATTAAATTGAAATTTCGCTTCAGTTATCCGTTTTCGTTGCTTTTTTCGATCATTTCTCAATAAAATGACGAAAAATTAAGAGAAAATTGAGGAAAAAAAATTGACATTTCGAAAAAATTATCCGGTTTAGTTGCTTTCTTCGATCATATTTCGATTAAAAAGTCGAAAATTAATGCAATATAGAGGAGAAAATTTCAAATTTTACTTAAATTATCCGTTTTCTTTGCCTTTTTCGAGAATATCCTGATAAAAAGACGAATAATAAGTCAAAATAGTGGATTAAAATTGAAATTTCACTAAAATGATCCGTTTTCGTTGCTTTCTTTGATCATATCTAGATAAATTGACGAATAATAAAGACAACGTAGAGGAATAAAATTGAAACTTTGCTCCTGTTATCCGTTTTCGTTGATTTTTTGGAACATATCTCGTAAAATTATGAAAAATAAAAACAAAATAGAGGAAAGAAATTGAAATTTCGCTAAAATTATCCGTTTTCGTTGCTTTTTTCTTACATATCTCGACAAAATGACTAAATTAATACAACATAGAAGGAAAAAAATTGGATTTCGCTAAAACTATCCGTTTTCGTTACTATTTTCGATTATATCTCTTTAAATTGACGAATATTAAGGCAAAATATAGGATAAAATTTGTAATTTCGCTGAAATTATTCGTTTTCCTTGCTTTTTCCGATCACATCTCGATAAATGAGCAAAAATATAGACAAAATAGAGAAGAAAAATTCTAATTTCGCTGAAATTATCCGTTTTCATTGCTTTTTTCTTACATATCTCGATAAAATGACTAAATTAAGGGAAAATAGAGAAAAAAATTTGATTTCGATAAAGTTATCCGTCTTCGTTGCTCTTTTGGATCATATCTCAATGAAATGTCGAAAATTAAGGTAAAATAGAGAAGAAAAATTGAAAGTTCGCTAAAATTATCCGTTTTCGTTTCTTTTTTCGATCATTTCTCGATAAAAAGACAAAAAATAAAGAGAAAATTTAGGAAAAAAATTTGACAATTCAAAAAAAATAATGCGGTTTAGTTGCTTTCTTCGATCATATTTCGATAAATGAGCTAAAATAAATACAAAATATAGGAAAAATATTAAATTTCGCTAAAACGATCCGTTTTTGTTGCTTTTTTCGATCATATTTCGATTAAAAAGTCGAATATTAATGCAAAATAGAGGAGAGAATTTCAAATTGTGCTAAAATTATCCGTTTTCATTGATATTTTCGAGAATATCCTGACAAAAAGACGAATAATAAGGCAAAATAGTGGATTAAAATTGAAATTTCACTAAAATGATCCGTTTTCGTTGCTTTCTAAAATCATATCTATATAATATGACAAATAATAAAGACAACGTAGAGGAATACAATTGAAATTTCGCTCCAGTTATCCGTTTTCGTTGATTTTTTGGAACATATCTCATTAAAATGACGAAAAATAAGGAAATAGTAGACGAAAAAAATTGAAATTTCTCTAAAATTATCCGTTTTAGTTGTTTTTTGGTCATATCTCGTAAAATTATGAAAAATAAAGACTAAATAGAGAAAAAATTGAAATTTCGCTAAAATTATCCGTTTTCCTTGCTTTTTTCTTACATATCTCGATAAAATGACAAAATTAAGGGTAAATAGAGAAAGAAAATTGGATTTCGCTAAAGTAATCCGTTTTCGTTGCTTTTTTCGATCATATCTTAATGAAATGCCGAAAATTGATGCAAAATTGAGGAGAAATGTTTTTGTAATTTAGTTGAAATTATCCGTTTTCCTTGCTTTATTCGATCATATCTCGATGAATGAGCAAAAATAAAGACAAAACGGAGGAAAAAATTGAAATTTCGCTACAATTATCCGATTTCGTGGTTTTTTTCGAAAATATTTCAATAAAATGACGAAAAATTAAGAATAAATAGAGGAAAAAAATTGAAATTCGAGCATATCCTGATAAAAAGACGAATAATAAGGCAAAATAGAGGAAAAAAATTGAAATTTCGCTACAGTTATCATTTTTAGTTGCTTTTTGATATCTCGTAAAATTATGAAAAAAAAGACAAAATAGAGGAAAAAAATCGAAATTTCGCTATAATTATCCGTTTTCTGTTCTGTTTTCGATAATATCATGATAAAATGACGAAAAATAAAGAAGAAAATTAAATTTCTATAAAATTATCCGTGATGACAAAAAATAATGAGAAAATTGAGGATATAAATTGACATTTAGCAAAAATTATCCGGTTTCGTTGCTTTTTTCGATCATATCTCGATAAAATGACGAAATATAAAGATAAAATAGGGGAAAAAATATAATTTCGCCAAAATTATCCGTTTTCGTTGCTTTTTTCGAATACCTCCTATTAAAATTACGAAAATTAAGACAATATAGATTAAAAATATTGAAATTTCTCTAAAATTATCTGTTTTCGTTACTTTTTTAGATAATGTCTTGATAAAATGACGAAAATTAAGGCAAAATAGAGGATAAAAATTAAAATTTCGCTGTAACTATCCTTTTTCGGTTCTTTTTATGATCATATCACCATTAGATGACGAAAAAATACAAATTAGAGGAAAAAAATTGAAATTTCCTTAAAATTATCGGTTTTTGTTGCTTTTTTCTTGCATATATCGACAAAATGACTAAATTAATACAAAATAGAGGAAAAAATTGTATTTCGCTAAAGTTATCCGTTTTCGTTGCTTTTTACGATCATATCTCAATTAAATGACGAAAATGAAAGCAAAATAGAGGAGAAAAATTCAAATTTTGCTAAAATTATCCGTTTTCGTTGCTTTTTTCGATCATATCTCGACAAAATGACTAAATTAATATATAATAGAAGGAAAAAAATTGGATTTCGGTAAAACTATCCGGTGTAGTTGCTTTCTTCGATCATACTTCGATAAATGAGCAAAAATAAAGATAAAATAGAGGAAAAAAATTGAATTTCGCAAAAATGATCCGTTTTAGTTGCTTTTTTCGAGAATATCCTGATAAAAAGACGAATAATAAGGCAAAATAGTGGATTAAAATTGAAATTTCACTAAAATGATCCGTTTTCGTTGCTTTCTTTGATCATATCTAGATAATATGACGAATATGAATGACAACGTAGAGGAATAAAATTGAAATTTCTCTCCAGTTATCCGTTTTCGTTGATTTTTTGGAACATATCTCATAAAAATGACGAAAAATAAAGACAAACTAGACGAAAAAAATTGAAATTTCTCTAAAATTATCCGTTTTAGTTGCTTTTTGGTCCTATCTCGTAAAATTATGAAAAAGAAAGACAAAATAGAGGAAAAAAATTGAAATTTCGCTAAAATTATCCATTTTCGTTGCTTTTTTCTTACATATCTCGACAAAATGACTAAATTAATACAAAATAGAGGAAAAAAATTGGATTTCGCTAAAATTATCCGTTTTCGTTGCTTTTTCGATCATATCTTAATTTAATGACGAAAATGAAAGCAAGATAGAGGAGAAAAATTCAAATTTTGATAAAATTATCCGTTTTCGTTTATATCTCTTTAAATCGACAAAAATTAAGGCAAAATAGAGCAGAAGATTCGAAATTTCTCTGAAATTATCCGTTTTCTTTGCCTTTTTCGATCATATCTCAATTTAATGACGAAAATTTAAGCAAATTAGAGAAGAAAATTTGAAATTTCGCTACAATTATCCGTTTTTGGTTCTTTTTACGATCATATCACGATTAAATGATGAAAAATAAAGACAAATTGGAGGAAAAAAATTGAAATTTCGCTTAAATTATCCGTTTTCGTTCCTTTATAGATAATATCTTAATAAAATGACAAAAATTAAGGAAATATAGAGGAGAAAATTTGAAATTTCTCTAAAAATATCTGTTTTCGTTACTTTTTTAGATAATATCTTGATAAAATTTCGAAAATTATGGCAAAATAGAGGAGAAAATTTGAAATTTCTCTAAAATAAACCGTTTTCGTTGCTTTTTTTGTTCATACAGTAGAACCCCGGTAATCCGGACGAATTCAGGCACATAGGGGTCTGGATTAGTGGGGTTTCCGGATTAGCGAGGTTTTCAAAAAATAATATAAAAAAATATTTTTTCTCAAAAGATTCGAGAACATTTACAAGAAATGTCACGTTAAAAGAAATGTTAAATTAAAAACAAAGATAATCTGAAGGAAAAAATATTAATGTTTGTTGTCCATTAATATGTCATACATTAAAACATTTGTCATAGGTCATAATAAAGATTTTTAAATATTAATTCTGATTTAAGTTATGTAAACATAATTATCATACAATATACAAATGAATTAATTTACGATATTTTGCTGGTGCAAATTTATTTGCAACTGGTTTCACTAGTTAATAAATAAATATGTTATGGCTCAAGCAATGACAACTTATCTTAAATATGCACATATGTTTTAATTTAGTCAGTATGTTGTCCTATTATTATTATTACCATGATGACTAGGAATTCAAAATTAATATAGCCGGTTTGAGTTTCAAGAGAAAAATTTCCCAATGTATTTTAATTGTGTCAATATTTTGTCTTACTATTATTATTACAGTGATGCCTAATAAATCAAAATTATTACATTCTATAACCAAGTTGGAGATTTATAATAAATTTCCCCTTTGAAAGAGAAAAAACTGAATTACCGTATTTTCTGGTAGATAACCCGCATGTTATCTATACAAAAATATAGAAAAATGATAAAAATAATAGTGTGTGATATACAATGGAAAATCTTGTTTAATTGAATATTGAACTCGGAAACAAATGACTAAACAATACTCACTTACTAGGGCAATTTTATTATAACCAACATATTGTAAATGTTAATGTAATTATATGATTAATTTCGAAATAAGAGTAATTATTGCAAAACATTACAGTGGTGAAAAAACATTGTCTGCATAACACATAGGAGGAAAGCATAAAAAAGGAAAATTAAGTAATTAGTTCAAGAATTGCATTAAAACTAGCTCGAAGTTTTCATTTGAAGGATTTATTCACCGTTAAATCAAGGGGTTGAAGTTTCTTCGTCAGTCTACCAGGTATAATTGCTACCTTGGAGTATTTGTTGACCAATTTCTTTACTTCGGGCACTAAATGGGCTCGACATGCATCCATAATTAAAACAGATTTGGGGCTGAAGAAAGCATGTTTACGTTTTTTCCAAACATTATCTAACCAGGTCTTCAGCATTTCTTTATTTATCCATCCTTTTTCATTTGCGGTAACAATAAGGTCTTTCTAAAAACGCCTCTTTGGAATTGTTTTCCTCTTAAATATCACCATAGGAGATAGCTTGCAACCATCTGACGTTATGCACAATACAATTGTAAAATTTGACTTTACGTGTCCAGTCGTAGTAATGGACACTTCCTTTGCACCTTCAAGATTCACAGTCATTGCAGTTGGAAGGTCAAAACTTACTGTGACCACATCCATATTACCCACATGCATTTCTTCCACTTCGAAAATGCACTCTTTCAAAAACTGTCTAAATGCTATCACCTTGGTCCCCCAATCTACAGGTAGTTTCTGACCAATGCTTGTTGAGGCACGAACACTTAAATTATTTCTCATCATGAACCGGAATCCCCAAGAGGGATATGCTTTTAAGTCAATTATGTTTTTCTCTCGTGCAATTTGCTTTGCTTGAAGTAAAATTCTAGTTGTTGATAGTCTTATTCCTCTTGATCGTTCACGAGTAGTTCAGTCGTAAAGTTCTTTTTCGAGTGTTGGCCAGAAACACTTTCTGTAGCGCATGACTCGTTTTCCACGATGCAGTTTCTTAAAAACCTCCTCATTCTCTCGCCACTCTCTCACACTAGCTTCATTTACATTGAATTTTCTCCCTGCTGCACAATTTCCATTAACTTTTGCAAACTGAATAACTTCCAGCTTAAATTGAGCCGTGTACGATTTGCGTGTTTTTGCTTTTCTTTCTTCCATGGCCTTACAATAATAAATATAATTAGGTACTATTGAAATACCTTCGATACCACTTTCAAAATTGTTTATTTCCTAGTTCATTTGTGCATAGAAAGGTAGTTATAATGATTTTGCTGCGGCGTAAACAGCATCATAACGATCTTTGAAACCCTTAATGAAAAATAGTACAAATTTGAAATGCGCGTTATCAATACATTAATCACAGAGAAGAAATTTTTGAAATGCGTGTTATCTATACATTTCTCACAGTGAAGAGATTTCTAATATGCGTGTTATCTAGTAGGTGCGTGTTATTTACCAGAAAATACGGTAGTCCATTCCTGGGTCCCACATGAATACATGAATAAAATTTTAATTAATAATATTAAAAACATAAAAACTGTATTTATCTTAAAAAGGAATGATTTGATTGATGTTGAAGCTGCTGGAGTAGGAAAGAGATTATTCTGTGGGATGGATGTCGCTATATGTTTATATGTTGTGTATACACTATCATGTAATAAGGTGTTTCATTTATTTGATTTTTACTATTATTGCTACTATTACTATGATTTCTACTGACTGTGCATCATAAATATGATTCCAAATTTAGGTTGATCACATTTCTTATTTTTAACACTAGAAGGATGGGAGTTTTGCTCTTCCTAGAAGGAAGGTTAGTGGTCATTTTACCACTTTGCTTCTCAATACCTATAATACTGCTATTATTATTGTTTTTTCATTGATCAATAGTTTATAAATACATTTATTGATAGCAAAGAGTTCATTTTTTTCACTGTGTAGGGCTTTGAATAATAATCACTCTCTACTAAAATTCCTTTCAAACATCATTTATATGGTTATTAATGTAATAAATAATTTAAATATAAGTATCTGCAAGAAAACATTTGAAAAATCGGAGAAAAAGGTAAATATATATGGCTTGAAAAGAGAAAGTGGTAAAATGACTGCCAGCCATCCTTCTAGTGTTAAAAGTTGGTGATAGCCTATTGGGTACTTATCATGCCAGATTCATATCAGGCAATGTTGTAAAATCTCTGTCTGAGTTATATATAATCGTCCTTAAAGACAGCAGCCCATTGGCTGTTCGGATGCTCATATTTTCCTACATTATCTACATAAATCTTTGAAGAGGGGATAAATTTATTCTCTTTTTCCATTCCATATCAGAATTCCTTTCGGCTTTGTGCTCACAGATGATTTCCCACTCAAATTGTCACATTCAAACACGGCTTTCAATTTTGTTCTCCAAAAAAACAGTAATTACCCCTTTCAATATTGAAATATCAACTTCATGCTTTCTTTTGCTATTATGTGCAATCATAGCACTTTGTTGTTGACCAAACCTTTCAAATATGCAGTAATATTATTAATACTTCTGGCTTAGGCTGGTTTCTGCCATACACTGCCTTAGAAAGGTTTTTCTCTATTATCATCTTCCATGGTATTATTTTATTCATGTTCAGGTAATAAAGTTCAGTAACAAAAACAATTAAATTCAATCAAATATTTTATTTTAATTTAAGTTATAAATGGATGGTTAATTTACATCATGAACGTGTTTGTTTTCTATAATTTTAAGAAATTGTTTTAGTTTGAAAACTCCAAGCACTGATAAATATGGAATGTGTCAACAAACCAATAATTTATAGATTTAAGTCATCATCAAATTTTTATGAATTCTCTGACATGCATGCCTCACCATGCTGTTAATTCTCATGAAAATGAATGAAATGGGGAAGAAACATTTAGCATTTTGATCACAGAGTATGAAAAAGAAATGACATGTAATACTTGGAGATGTTTAATACATACATATATACATTAACCATATATATTTCTGAATAGCAAAAAATAAATCTTGATATTTCAGAAAACTATGCTTTTTAACTATACGTTCTTAAAAATCTTGACTCTATGCAAGCATGGTTAGATTGTAATTTACACACAAGTGTCGGGACAAGTTTGGTTGGTTTGATTGTTGAAACTGTTGTTGACCTGATCGGTGCCACGGAAGCTACCCCCTCTGTCACCAATAGCAAAGGCCCCAGTTGTTCCATTACCTACACCACCACTGTAGCCTAAGGGCCCACCTGTCACCCCAGCACTGGAATTACTGTTAGGTCCTAGTGCGTTCACTATCTTCTTAATCATTGAGCGAAGAGCTTGGTGCACATCCACATTTGCAAAACAGAACAGGCAAGACACACAAAAGCCCTGAAGGAAAAAAATCTTTTTATCAGAACTATCCTTATTTACCAAATTCTTAATTTTACTAAAATCCATGCCTCAAATTAAAGTGCTTCATAAGTATGTCTTTAGTTATAGTAGTAGTTAAAAATAAGCAATGATGTGACAGTGCACTCAAATGAATCTTTAACTATTGGAAATATTTTATAATTTGAAGAAGTTAAGTCAATTATAAAGTTTTGTTAAAGTTATATTTACCATTCATAGTCATACCATAATCACTGATCTGCTATTTTATGCACACATTGTAAAATAGGCCAATAGGTATGATATACAGACAAGATCAGATATTGACCATAAACTTGCTTGTGTATTTATATTTATCATACTAAGTAAGGATCAGAGTATCTATGATTTGATTTCAATTATCGCAACAAAAATTAGGATAGGTTATAGATATAAGCATTAGTGTGGATAGAAAAAATGTTTCTTTTTTCGAATTGGCTAGTGCGTGAAGTTTGTGGTTGGTGGTCCTTATAATCCATAAAAAATTTCAACCCGATCAGATTATGCTCTTACTGTGATTTTCAGTCAAAATTTTAAATTTTTATGAAAAATGTCAAATTTTTGCAATTTTTCCTGATGTTTTCTCAATGTTTCCGAAGCGATTTAATGGCAAAGAAATACTTATATTGCTTGTATGTTGCAATTTATATCAATGATTTAGTGCGTTTGAATCAGGGAAAATGGTTCCTTAGTTTGCCAAAATTCAACAAAATACACAGAAATATTATGGAGGTTGGTTGGACAGTAGGGGGGCGGGGTAATTTTTTCATTTTTTCCTGATAAAATTTCAAAGAATTTAAGTTAGGTTAAAATGAATATTTTTTATAGAGATATGCCATTTGCGATGAAAACTGTAATTCAAGCCTTAATATGCCACTTATATGCCTCTGCATGGGACAGAGATGAGTCCTACGGGACCAGAATAGGAGGCAAATTTGTTAAAATAAAGCTGTTTTGTAACTCCTTCTGTATAAAATGTTTTTTCGATCCACCCTAATGAGCTTGTTTGGGAAATGTATTCAGATGCTTATTACTTCAATTTTACAACCCGATAAAAGCCTGGATCAGTTCATACTAACTACTAATACTACTAACATGCATTCTAAGTGTATACCATAGTTCCCAAACTTTTTACCCCATGTACACCTTGCCATTTAAAGAATTTTCCATGGCCTCCCCAGCCTGCCGAGCATTGAACTTTTATTATACACATACATTTATTTGCTATCATCCCTTTATTGAAAACAAAATTTAAGTAAACATTTTGATTTGGAATGAAACAAACAGAACCCAGTAAAATTCTTAAATTAAATCAAGTCACAAATAAATGCTGTTAATGAGAGGCATGAACCTTATGCTCTGATAGCAATTGCTCTATATTTGGTTTCAATTTAGTGTGGTACCTATGGTCATAAATCTCACAGCTCAGAGATTTGCAAGAGATATTTTTTGAGAGGAGAATGCAAACCATGCTGACACCTCTTTCAACAAGGTATGAAAATGAGAAAGCTAAGAAAAACTTTCTTGCAATAGCCCTTAGCAGGACATGCAACAGGAATTGACTTCAGCTTTCATTTTGATTAGAAATGGACCAAATACAGTAGAACCCCGATCCATCATTCCTGCATTTGTCGTTTTCCCGGATTTATCGTTTATTTTCTATAGTCCCGACTTAGGCCCATAAGGAGACTTGTCAAGTAATACCGCATTCATCGTTCATCGAAATATTATTTTCCCGCATCCATCTTTCAGATTTTTGGCCCAATCGAGGAAGAAAGACAATGTATTAGGAATTGCGACAAAAATTTTATTTGAGAGCTTGGCATGAACTTTTTTTAAGGCTGTCGTAGCACTTGCTCAAAACGGCCGAGTTTTTAAACACATCCGGGGCTGCTTTAATACATTGTATCCTATTGGAGAGCTTTCACATGGGTGCGCGTACGAGCACTGTTTGTCCGTCTCACTTTACTGGCATATTTCACCCTGTTTGGACCGTCTCTAGGAGTTCAGTACGTTTTTTTTTCGAAATCTTTAGGGGTTTTCTTTGGATAAACTTTCGTTATATATGCATTTTAATAGTGTGAGCTGAGTCTACATTTCCCGTTTTGATCGTTTTCCCGCATTCATCGTCTTTTTCTCTCGGTCCCTTCAAAAACGATAGATCGAGGTTCTACTGTACTATAACTAATTGGTTCTCTTAAGTAAATTAATGGTAGGATCGACATTTATGCAATACAAGCTATTTCCTACCTGTAGTGATACAAGAACAGCTGAGAAAATTTGATATACAGCTTCTCCAGGTGCTTTTGGCTCCGGCCTGAATGGTATTAGGACATGCTGTATGCCAAAGAGGGGGATAAGAATGAGAGTTGCTCTAACAGCTTTCTTCATTCCTATTGGTGCAGGATTTGCTGATCGTGAATGCAGTTTTGTCAGAAGGACTCTAACTACATTCACCAAGAAGATAAAACTGGCTGTCAATGACAAGAAGACAGGAATAGTGAGTACCCACTGGTACAGGCTATCTTCCATCCAGCACCTGTAAGAGAGGAAAATGTTATTTTATAGTTTCTACTGGTTCATCTCTTTGGGTTATCCTGGGGTCATCTTGCATGACTGGTCTGTAACTTAGCATTATGTTACATAAGGAATTCAGTTTTCAGCAGAACTTTTTTGCCATCTTGGTGCTTAGAACAGTGAAGAGACAGTTTTCACAACAATTCTGCTCAAAACAGAATTCCACATGTGACGCTTAGTTACAGAACTGAACCCCATGAATCAACTAAATCAAGAGCTTAGTTTGCATCTAATATCCATCGATAATTATTACTAGATATAATTAAATGGTCTTATAATCTATGAAAGGAACTACGTATAGATTCTTTCCATTGAATTTGTTTTTGGTCCAAAATATGAATATATATACAGAATTTATAAAAATTTTCTTTTAAATCTTTGCTTTAAAAGGTCTCATCTTTATCATCAATACCCTTAAATGAAGTTTAATTCATGTCCACCTATTCACCAATATTACTTAATATATGGGAAAATAGGCCTGCAAAGAATAACAAGCTATAGATACTTGACTCCTCTTTTAACTAAGCATCTAGAAATTTTTAGGATCAGATTTCTCAATCACAAGAACTGAATGACAACTCTTAAACTTCACACATTTTCTAATTCCAGTGGTTCATATATAATCCACCATTTTCTGATAAAAAGAATGTTTTCATTTGTCATTTGGTATAGGGTAGAGAAAAATGTATCTCTCATTTACTTTTTTTCACAGTCTTTATCATGGCTCTGATGAAATGACTGCTTCTGAGCTATGAGTCGATAATCGCACTTTTCAATATCATTCCTTATGGACTGACAAGTAAAGTGTAATTTGTAGAGTCATTGGGCTTCACTTGCATGGACATGATCCACTTTCAGCATTCTGGCTAGGTGAGGAAAGCAAGAGCAAACTACCTCATCCCTCATCATACCTCATTCCTCTCTGTGAGCTCTAAGTTGCTTATGTCAGAGGAGGTGATGCACCAACCGGCATTCAGGATGAATACTTTACAGATAGACATGTATGATAAGTATCTTTTATATGAACATTTGATTCAAATCAATACTAGAGAATAAAATTTTACTCCTTAAGGAATGATATTTTCAATTCTATCATATAATGATTCTACCTTAGGGCATTGAACCTCAATAGAAATAAACTTAATTTTCTATCGCTGAAGTTTAACTAAGAATTAACTATTAATTATTTTACATTCCTATTTATTCAAAAATTTTTTGAGTGAAAAAAGAACACTGATATAAATAAAGTTATTTTTGAACTGAGAATTCCTTTGTATAGTTGCAATAATGAGCAATATTTCTTATTAATTTTGAACAGGGCGCAGACTGGCATTTCTTCCACTTTATTGGTGAGTTAATTTTAAGCTATGAACTGAATTTTTATGTAAGATCATTTGAAAAGCTTATCAATTTTGCGCATCATTAAGTGGCTATCTTAAGATACTTCTTTAATGTTTATTTACTGTAGAAGCAACTTTTTCTATGAAGTACATGAAAAAAAATATTGTAGTGTGACAATTCTCTTGAAATGTGTTATACAGTCAGACATTGAAAAAATGCCAAGGATATATAACAATTTTTTTGGGGACTCACTTTGAGGTTTCTCCAGGATCCATCCATCGAGAAACTCCGTACAGCGTCGTCAGCAAAAGTGGAAGCCCCCAGCCAAGAAAATAAAACCACCTCAGCACAATTTCATCTTTTACAAATACCACTACAAGTGCTAGATGCAAATGCAATCCTTCACAAAACATCCACAAGTAATTTGCCACCATCAGGTATTGCAGAACTAGATGAAGTAGCTGGCAGTATATCTGTTAAAAATGAGTGAATGAGGTGATGAAAAAACCTTGTTTCATTGTAAAATTTCAGGTTATATGTAAAATAGATGTTTTATTTCATATAATAATTCCATTTAACTAGCATGAAACAGTTATCTGTAAATAAACCTTTTACGTTAAAAAAATTATGAAACACAATGCTGTATCTTTGAGCAATAAGATAATCCATTGTATTCATGAAAGATTCTGTCTTATATGATATATAGTATTCTTATGTAATATATAATACTATAACTATTCTTATAACATAGTGCAAACTGCTGTTTGCTTATATGTAAATACGTTAACAAATACTTAATGAAAATATTTCAGTGAATGTTATTTTTCAACAACTTACCCCATTTGCTTGAACCACAGCTGGATCTCCGATTACTACTCTATACCAAATTATCCACATTAAGTCATTTACAGCAAAAGACAGAAATAGATGAATGTGAATGACAATCCGTGTACATTTCAGAGACCTGAAAGTAATTGAAAAGAAATTGATGAAGTCTTTCGCCATGAAAATTTTAAAGGAGAATAAATTTCTTTTCCTCTTATCTTTCTTTCTAAAACTAAAAATCTCTAAAAGAATATGACTTCCCCTTAAAGCTATTAGAAGCTGATATGATAAAAGTATGTTCATTTCCTAAAAATTGAAACGTGTTATAGACTTTTGTGAGAATATAAATTTTTTAGATATTCCAATATCATTCAGTATTTTCCTCTAATGATTTGAGTAAAGCCAAATAAAAATTCTCATACCTGAAGCTTAAGAATATCAACAGAGATATCACAAGAGCAGCAAAGGAAATTGAATAACCAATTGTGTAGAGATTGTTCACCAGTTGCCTAAACTGTAAAATAAAAAAAGGAGGATTAAAAACCATTCAGAGGAGCTTGAAATTAGATATTAATAATGTAATCACAAACATATTTTCTAGCATTTTACCTTTAGATCCTCCAAATCTATACATGTAGTATAATTTGACCATGAAGCTCCAGACTCAGGATGGACAAACCAAGAACCATTACTCATACATTTCCTGAATGCATAACCTATTAACAATAAACATACAAGTCATAAGTTTTGAAAATATTTCCTTAAATTGGTTCTGTTTTGTACATGCCTCACTACTTTTTCATTGTTTAAGTTTCATAAGAAAATTTTGGTGTTCCTTTTACAAGTTTTTTACTATTTATAACTGGATGGATAAAATATTACAATGAAACTAAATTTTGAAAAGGTAAGGTAGATAGCAGACTTTTTTATATTATAATTGTATTAATTCACTTAAGGCATAACAAATAGAATTCATCCTGTGTTTCTCAATTTCAAAATGTCAATTGGAGATTTTTCACTATATCACCGTCTCCTTAAGTGCATTATGATAGTATATAGTACATATAGACAGTAAAAAAGGTTGATTTGAAATTGAGTTCCACCAGATTTTAATTCAGAAGAATAATTTTATAACTATTTTGAATTTTTATTTCAATATAACATTTTTGAATTCAACCAAATCCTAATTCCTTTTCTCAAATTTCATTGGAATCTTTAAGAGAAAGATTTAAATTTGAGTGTCATCACTAATAGCAAAAAAAAATGTTTTAAAAATCATGATAAAAGCATTTTTTCGTTGAAGATGAAGATTTCATAAATATGGAATGTAAAATGATAAAGAATTATTATGGGAAATTTTCTTTTAAATATACAAAATATAAGCTGAAGCACCCGTTGATTCTCAACAGGGAATATAGAAGTAGATTAAATTCAAGTTTTTGGTTGTGCAATGATTAAATACCTATTAGTACACACAACTAAAATCCCAAGCTATTCTTACTATGCAGGAAAATGCATAAGCTCGGAATCAATATTCGCATTGGTCATCAGGGGAACTGGTTGTTTGCAGCCTCAATGTTTGGAAATTTCAATTTGTGAAATTTAAAAACTTTTAGAATTTTGATTGAAAATTATTTCACCACCAAAATATGAATATTTATTCAATTTCCGTTCCTTTGGTGGTTGTCTCGACTCAGCATGATTATTCCTTCCAATTTAATTCTTCAAAAGAAATAAAGCCTGCAACCGGTAAAAGTGAGGTTTATGTGTCTTCCTTATGGAAACTTATCTGAGCTATTTCTGTTGGAACACAGCAAAATTATTGAATATAAATGAAACAGTAATTCCTTCTTGATCTCAGAGAAGACGTATACAATGTTTGACACAAATCGGGCAAATGGTGTGGACTCCAATCCACTACATATACACATACAAACACACATACAAACCCAGAGACAGACAAACTCACAGAATTTCTACTTTATATGTATTTATAGATAGCTTACGATTTGGGTCAAATCCAGTGATGAAATGAGGACATGGTATGTGAGCTGTTTCTCCAGCTTTTGTTTGATTCCAGCAGGACCAACCATCAAAAGTAATAGGGCAGTATAAAGAACCTTTATGAAACAAGATACTGATTACTAATGTATACAAAGTCAAAGGTTGGTAATTTTATGAATGGTGGTTGGAAAATAGTGACTAGACTGGGACTCAAAGACAGGTCTCCTGGTTAGAATGCCAGCTCAGAAAAAGGGAGACTTGGGTTCTCGGGTTAAGTTGCACATTTTCATGAACAAAGTTAAAAGTTATCTTCTATCAATATTATTAATATAATGACAGGTTATTCAGTGCTGATTTTTTTGTGATTTTAGTTCATTAACTGAGAATAAATTTTGACTACCAATCATTTTTTCCAAATTGTGTAAAATCTGTAGAAATTATTTCTGCATCTCAGAATCATGAAAATGTTGATGGTATTTGGAAAGAATAAGCAATGGTGTTCATGGAGGTATGGGATTAGACAAATTTCAACATGCCATATTCTTGCTTTTATCTCATCAGCATTTTTTATGAGTATATATTATAAGTAGATTGTTATAATTATACTATGTATTTGTTTGATGTAAATTCAATTATTTATATTTGTCTATATAATTGTGAAAATAAGCATTTAGGTGAAACAATTCTTAGAAATAGTCAGCATGCCTCCTAATATTACTGTAAAACAATCACATACTCCGTAAGATTTGTAACAAACCATTTATATTGATTATTTACTGCAAAAAAATTTATTATAATACAATAACATCAGAGAGAGTACTTCTCACAATTTCATAATTTTCTATAAAGGTACTTTTTTATACTTTTAGTGATTTTAATTAATTAGTAAATATAGTTTCTACAATATGTGGGAATAGTCTATTTTTGGAGCTATAAAATATATGAGTTTCCTCTCCCTAGTTATTATTCAATAATTCATATGTATGTACTCACCATCTGCCGGATCCTGCATTTGGCTCTTCCTTTCCATGCATTCAGAAAGTCTTCTGATGAAAAACCAAGTGGAAGAGTTTTCTTTTTCCTTGTCGGTGTTTCCATTACTTTCACGCAACACCTTTCCTTCGATTTCATCCATTCCTCTAACATATTCATCTTCCCTACTACTGTAAGGACTCACTTTCCCTACATCTTTCCCCTCGCCAATTGCAAGCACAGAAGTCTCTCCTTTACTCTCTTCTCCTGACATTTTCATTTCTGATATACTTCTAAACCAATTCCTTCTGTAAAGATGTCTAAGAGCCTAACAAAATTAAAGAATGTTTCATGAATAATAGCCAATGACTATGTGTGATGATGATACACTGAAGCATTTAAGGATTAATATTATAAATATAAAATGATATTATGGAATGATAAATAAAAATTTGTATCTGATAACAAATTACATTTCATTGGTTTCATTCAAACACAAACAGTGTTTCTAAATTTCTCAATCCTTACAAGATCATTTATTTTAATGCATACATTTATCAGAGAACTAAAATTGAAGTGAATACTCACTTATGAGATGCATTTTATCTGCAAAAAAATTAGCAGCTTTTGTCTTATAAAGGATACAGTTACTATATGTGGATATATTAAAAATTTTAGAATACAGCCCCAAAAACCTTGCTAGGTGCTAATATACAGGTACATTTTATGTGCTATTGTATGTGGTATTGTTTATTAATATGCACAATTAATGAAATACAATGAATGCAAAAAATACATAATCAGTTATTGGAGTTCACTTGCATAGTTGTAGCTATAATCTTTAGTTCCCATATATCAAGAATGAACAGAGCAGATTAGGTTGATTTATTTCTTTTATATCTATCTCTCTTAACATCTAGATTTCTTCTACAGATAAATTTAAAAGAAGTACATCGTTTTTAGGAAAGAAAATTTGCAACATTTGCTGTTTTTTCTTCTTTCCAGGAGGGCTAGGATTACCGATTTTTTAAGATCAGTCTTTATTTTTTAAGATCAGTCTTTATTTTTTAAGATCAGTCTTTATTTTTTAAGATCAGTCTTTATATTTTAAGATCAGTATTTACCGATCTTAAAAAAATAGCAATCCTAACCCTCCTTCTTATATCTTCAATCTTATGTCTTCAAATATTGGTGAAGGAGGTGAAGATTGCCGACAAAGACGGCTATTGAAGATTTTAAACCTCTAATAAAGCACATCAATCAAAGAAAAATATACTATTTATATGTAATTGAATATGTTCTTACTACTATTATATAATCAAGGTTACAATGATATTTGATATGTTGTACAATATGCTCATGTTTGAACAAATTTTCTATCGCAATTTATTTTCTATATTTCTAATGATACATGCCCATCACTGAATATTCTATTCTCTTCTATAACTAATACATCCATTCAAATTATACTCATACACATATTTTAGATTACTGATGTTTAAAAACTGTTATAAAAAATGGATTATAAAGGACTCAATTCATGCCACTACGAAATTTACCTCTTTAGTAACTGTTCCATCATACAAACTGAGAGGTAATGGATCTTGGTAAAATTATGAGCTTATCTTCATATATTTTTCCAGTCTGCTTGTATATTTCCCATAAGAAATTCGAGCAATCTTAAATTATACTGATATTTAGCTGTTGAGATTCTTCTTTGCTTACTGTGGTAAGTAATCAAATTCACTTCTAATGTTCAGCAGATTTGGAGTAATTTTTGGGTTTTGAGCGATAGAATTATTATATAGGAGGTTTTTTGGTTTTAAAATCAATTTTCTAAATAAGATTTAATCAGAATTCCATAGTTCAAATATACTGAAATACCAAGGACCTGGGGATCAAGTAGTGGTTATGGAAAGACAATAAATGAACTAATAACTAACCTTCAATGTTAAAATAAATGAGAGCATGGAGATAATATGTATCCTTAAGAATTTGTTAGTTAACTTCTTTTAAAATAAAGTGTAACCAGTGACCCTGATCAGTGACCAGAGGCCTGATCTCTGGTGCCAAAAGTCATGGGTGCTTCATCACCACAACCCATCTGTCCACAGATCACTTTTTGTCACCCAGTTTTGGCCATACATGGGGAGAACTTCAAGGGAAAACCGCTTAAGTTCCCTAGTAAGTTATCTTGTTGTTCACGTATAAAATCAGTTTTGGAACTTTTTGAATACAGCTCACATACACTCCCGCATATATACTCACATCTGAAATCTGGGTTTATTTTAGCATAAATATCATACATTTTCTTTACTGGATGAGCACACGCAACCATACCCTGATCAGAATAATCCGATCAGCCAGGATCCTATACATGCATATATATATTTTACACAAGAAAGAGTTAAGCCACACAATTTCTTGTGTAAAGTATAAGCACTCTCTATCATTGATCAGAAATTCATTCAGGATTTCAATGTTACTGACAAGGTCTATGTTAGTTCAAAAATCACTCTGACTAATAAAATTTCATTTCATTATGTAACGTTTGTTGAAATAAGGCACTTGAGAAAATTAAAGCTTTGCATCGGTTTGGAGGAAGAGAAAAAATAAGAATAAAATGTTGATTTGTTAGCTAATTTCAAAACACCAGATAGGTAAGGAAAGATGTTTTTCTCTCTAGTTTTCAACCACTGGTTTACCTATATTTATACTTGTGCTTCTAAATTTATTGCAGCATATGGTTTGTATTGCTTTGTTGAATGAACTACAACCCTTACTTCCGTTTTTCTTCTTGAGAAATTTTTCAAAAGAAATATATCCTAAATGTGGTTATCACCTATGTAATATCACCTAAAATGATGACAAATACTCTACCATTGTAAAGTGTGCAGGTTTAGAGTAAGGTGAAAATTTATTCTTAGATAGTGCAAAAATCATATTCAAAAGTTATAAATTATGTTGAATGTTTGAAATTTAAACTTCAAACCACTTGTCTAATTCTTAATTTTAAATTACCATAGATTTTTCCTGGTCCAAACCACAGTTCACATAATTGGTAGAATCACTGCTTTCCCATAAGCCATCTTTCCTGCAGTATCTGCTAACTGGAACATATAACCATATATATGGCATTAAAAATCAAAATATGCCATTACTGAGTTGAAGTTAATTAAAATTAAAAGTACTAAGTGAAATCTGGTGGAATTTCATTTTAAAAATAGAAGAAGAAATAAAATGTTTACTTTTCAAAGAGTTTTATTGGAGCAACCATGGATTCAGTGCAAGTTTACACCATCATCAGGCATAAAGGCTTTGATGCAACAAAAAAACTGCTATTCATTTCAAATTCACGTTACTTACTGACTCAATCCCTCAAAAATGGCGCAAAATATGTAATACAGGGTGATTCAAAAGTCTTGTTATGATTTTGGAAAATTAGAAATTCTTTATTTTTACGGTACACGCCTGCACAATAGGAGAATTCATTCCAGATGTTGCATAGCACAGATCTAGTACTTCACCATTGGCCTCCCCGTTCCGTCCATAGACTCAACAGCGATTTCTTTTTTGTGGGAGTTTTTTAAGGATGCAGTTTATGTCCCTCCCTCACCTACTGAAGATCAAGAATTAAAAGAAGGCATCGCATCTGCACTGAAAACTTGGGACATGCAACACAACGCCTTGGATGAATTCTCCAATCATGCAGATGTGTGTCTTGCTTCAAATGGAGATCAAATTGAACAATTTGAATGATAACAAATAAAACTTGGGAGTATTTAGTAACATTTTCATCTTTGTTTCATGTATCTATGTTAAAAATAAAAAGATTCTGATGTTCCTTAATCATAACAAGACTTTGGAATCACCCTGTATTTTCCCTAAGAATGATTTCCACCGAGCACACCACAGCAGCAAAACATTTAGATCTTTACTATGTAACAGTAAAGATAAAACTAACTCTATTTTTAAGCCTGGAATTTATAGAATCAATTGTAATGAATGTGATGTTAATTATATTTTCCCGAGTATTAGAAATATTTTACCAGTTGCAATGAACACCAAAGAACTTTCCTTATAACACCTCTCATAGATCTCATTTTGCTGAACAACTTTTGGTTGAAAATCACCAGATCGATTTTTCACTGGCAATCCTCCATTCCTGCCCTATTACAAACAAATTATATGTGACGCGATACACAACAATAACAGAGTAAAAAAGTTTAGATCAACCGGTGTTTACTCCCTCTGCCACATGCTGCAAAGCGGCTTGCAGGGTATTAACGTAGATGTGGATGTAGAATTAGATTTACTAGAAAAATTTAAAATACTCCATCACCTCCACCATTCCTTTTCCTAGCCGATTAATTCCTTTTCACTGAGAATCCTTCTACATTGTTTACCAGCCTTTTCAATTCATGACCCACTCCACTTTATTTCCTGGGCCGAATTAAGGGCAGGGCCGACGGGGCTGCGGCCCCCAGCAATTTTTTATATCGCATTATTAAAAAAATAGATTACATTCGACGTTTTTTTATGCAGAAATTGTTAACCGTTTGTACCTATCGATGGTGGTGACTAATTGTACGAGTGAAAGGTCGTTTTCGAAAATGAAATTGATCGAAAGTCGACTTCGTTCGATAATGGAAGAAGATCAACTGGTTCATCTGGTAGATCTGGTACTTCTCAGTTCAGAAAGAGATATACTTCGCGAAATTTTGATGATATTGTTAAGAATTTCGCGAATGAGAAATGCCGTAAAAAGTCTTTTTAATATTAAAATTTGATAGTACATTTGTTACTATTGTATACAGATGCAATTTGAAACAATTAACTTATGTTAACTCTACTGACCTTTACGCTGTATTAGATGACTAAGTTAAAATTGTGATAATAAATAAATAAAATGAATTGAAGGCATAATCTTACTGTATAATGTAATTAGGTTGTGGCCGCAAAAGGGCTCCCACACACTGATCGGCCCTGGGGCCCCCGCATTCTTAACCCGGCCCTGTTTATATCTCTTATTTCCCTTCCCCCCTCTCTGGTTAAGCATCAAAGCCTCAGTGCTTAATGATGGTGTAAACTTCCACCGAAACCATGGCTGCTCAAACAAAATTCTGTGGATAGTAAACATTTTATTTCTCCTTCGATTTTTAAAAATAATTACTTAAATTGGCCCAAAATGACAAACATGAGAAACCGATGCTGGGTCAAATGATACAGCATTTCTTAAAAAGAATATGAGCTTCTAAAAGTAATATTGCGAAGCAAATGCATATTGTGTTATGTTAATGTATTATTTGATATACTTTCAGAAATTGGCTTAATGGAAGAGTTGGTTTAAGCTACAAAGAATGCCATTGTAATAATGGCATTCTAAAAAGTTATGCATCAGATTCATGATATGAAACAATTCTCTATAGCTACTAATTAAAAGAAAATAAACTTTTTGAAAATGAATCGGAGAGATGGATCGGTTAAGTAACAAATATTTATTACCAGAAAAAAACACATCTCAGTGCTCAAAGTTATGTGAAAAATTCAAACATAACATGCAAGGTAAAATTTAATCAGGAATATCTATTCTAAACTAAATTTCAACCACTAAATTATTCTTGGAATTCAGGATTATTCATATAAATCAATAAAGACATTTTCAAAATTTGAATTTGAATTAAATTTTGTAATCCTATGTTTTTGTTAAATATGTTACTATTGTTCTAAATATCAATGCTTGATTACAAATATAAAGAGCTTGTGAACTTTTTCACGAGTAATCATGTGCTTTCAGCTTTCTCAACTTATTTAGATTCTTCAGAACATGCTTGAATAAATCATTAGTGGAACTTAGTTTGGTCAATTAATGAAAGGATATCTCCAGGTTTATTGAATCAATTAGTTACTGCCAGCAAGGCTTTTTTCTTTCTGATTAAGAAACAAGATGTCTTCAAACAGAAGAATGATATTTTATTCAGTAATGAATTTGAAAAAAAAAATAGGATTTGGCCAAATTATTTCACACATGCATGTTTGTATAAATCTTCCTGTTTTCAGTTAAGGTATCCATTAATGTCTGGATTTCAGACACAAAATATCAAACTGAAAGAGATGATACATTATCCCAAAATGCTAGAGAATGACCTATTGATAAAAAATTCTGTACTTGAGTTTAAAAGCAAAATTTGGCTGAAACATTATAATCTGAAATAGTCATTGACTTAATATTTAGCTAAGTTATTCTTTGGAATCATCAATATCAAATCCTTGTTAAGTGTGATACTTCCAGTCATAAAAAATGGTACTACTGGAAATAATATGTATCATGATATAAATATGAATATCGTCCTAATCCTGCTAACAAATATGTATGCAACTATTCACTATTTCATTCGACAATTTTGTCATGAGAAACAGAAAAACTTGCATGCACAGATAAATTCACAGCAATATGGGATATAAGTTAAAATTTTAATTATATTACATCTTTCATTGTTAAATCTAATTAGTATTTATGTTATTATGAAAATTGGGGTATTTACATTACTTTAATTTATTTAAAAAATATATCTGATCTGGCATAGATTAATGTAGATGACTAATACTCAAAGTTTTGCGGATTATACCATTCAACTTTATTTACCTATACAGAAATTTATTTGTCATTAATTCTAATGCATTTTGTAAATGTAATTATCATATAAATGATATTTCTGAGCATCTTTGAACAGTGATCAAGTATTTACAACCATAATTAAAATGAATAAAACCAATGAAGGTGGGGAAAAAGTATACATCAGTTTTCTATAGTGATTCAGTTAAAAGGTCACATGAAGTCCACAGTAACACCAGATCCTCATTAATGGTTTTCATAATACCATGGTTCTCTATTAGTGCAGTTTATTTAAGTCATGTGTCTACAAAAAATATTGAATGAGTTGTAACTTGTCTGATTTCTGAGGAGGCAGTTTTCCTGCAGAAACAATAAGTGCTTTATATGGATCATGATAAAAACTCTAGTTTTAAGATTCTTATTAGTTGGAAAGAACTTGATAAAAAATAGCTTATACCCTTAGATAGCCAAATTGATAGTGAAACTTGTCTCCCATTGTGAGCCCATATGATTATGACCTCAGCTATCAAAGTACATTCACAAAATATAAGTTGTTTTCTTGTTAGTATTAAATTTTCGCAAATGGAAACAGTTGGCTTGATCCAAACAGAAAAATTTATTGTAATACCCTAATTATTTGTCTAGTATTTTTAGCATCCTCTAACACATTATAAGCATTCTAAATATTTTTATTATTTTTCCTCACAAACAAAAAATCTTTTGTAAGACTGTTATCCTTAAGTGCTGCTTATAAATAATGAATGATTTAAAATTTTCTCTTGGACCAAAAAAAGTCAATATCTTAAGTTTCAAGTGAGCATTCTTAAGATTCTGCAATCTTTAAATGTGACGTGTCTCCACGAATAACTCTGATATATTTCTGAAGAACATATTAAAAACTGACAAAGTTTTGTCTGATATATTTGCAATACTTTGACTGTTTTTAATATGTTCTTCAGAAGTACAGAAGAGTTATTGGTGGAGACCCAGCACATTTAAAGATTGCTGAATTGCCCAACAAAAGGTTGGATAGCTAAAAACTAAAATATTCACTGACTCATATTTTGACAAATTTCTCATGAAATCTGACCCCAAAAAATAATGGGGAAAGATATTTTTCTGTCTTTTTCTTGACTTTTTGAACTTACTCCGTCTACTTCAACTACAAAAAAGGAACAAAGCCTGCAAATATAAGTTGATTTTGCATTAATTTTTTAAAGCTTTGATATATCTTTGTTGTAAGTTGCAGGATATAGACAAAGTCTAACATGAAAAAGCCAATTATAAGAGCATGAGAGTCCTTAAGATAGTGACCTTAAAGCCAAAGAATGACTTGGCTATTTTAGTGCCAAGCCATTTTGTTTACAATATTACTTCCATTAAATTCAATTGAGTTATTGACTTCAATGGAAGCTTCCTTTATGTTCTTAACTGTGCAAGGAAAGGTCTAATGGCCATCTGAATGGTCTAAGATTGGATGGACATTGGTTATATATATACTAGTGAATTCCCCCATCACAATTGACAGAATTAAAATTAAATGTATTCATGCACTATGATCATTAAATGCTACTAACTTTCTCAATTTATATATACTTTATTTAAAAATGTTGTAACTATCTATTGATCCTTTCTAGCATTAACATGTATTTTCCATTGACATAACGAGTACTTGTTAACTTTCATAATATAGTATTTGTTTATTTGGTTGCTAGAACAATATTGCCTTTTGATCGATTTTGATTTTTTCATAGTTTTGAATACAAAAACATTAATAAGTTGAAATCTTATTGGCAAAGCCAAATTTTCAACCTATATTATAGAATTATTGATATTATTTGTAAAAATCTGAGTTTCAATTTCCAAATTTTACTATTGTTTTATTACCATACAATTTTGGTAATTCTTCTCCATAGATTTCTAAAGATCCTATCTTTCACATATATTCATATGAGAGTTGAGTTCAACAATCACCTTTGTTGTTATGGAACTGTTTATAACAAAATTACACAAATTGTTCATTATTTTTGTCTGAATTCTCTCAACTTTAACTGGAATACGAATTTCTACGACCAAAATAAGAATCACTCTTCAATTTCCTTTCTTTTAGTATTCATCTCGACATATTTCTTACTTTGCAAAAGAAAAATGTCTGCAATCAATCAAATTTAACTTTAGGTGCATTTCTTATGAGGGATGATTCGAGTCATCCAGAGTTGAACCAAAGATAATTTGGACAAACAAATATCAATATAATAATCCATTGGACCTTTAACAACTTCCAAAAATTTATAATCTTATCACAACAGGAAGGGCAGGAAATTGATGTTTGAAAATTTCTCCTATGTCTTTCTTAGAAATTGGATAAATAAATATATTCACAGCGGTGATTACCATGTAAGATGTTTTAAATCATTTCTATTACGTTACAACAATCATTTTTGAGATGCATGCTATCTACCAGAAAATAGAATACTTTGAAAGCATGACTAAAGGTTATGACTGAAGCCCTAATTAAATAAAATTATGCTTTATTATTATGATGTTGAATAACATTGAAGCATTGTATGTAGTTTTATAATATTATTTAATAAAGTAAATTAATAACATGGGTATGTTAAATTAGTTAATTTTAAAGACCTTATGATCTCCAGAGAGAAGTCATCAAGAGATAATATTCAGTTTCAATTTAAACCTATTTAAAGGAGAATGTCCATTAGAACCTTAGTTCTAATTGTCATGTATTCTAAGATCTGAGATTTAGGAATTATCATAAAAATAATCAATTCATTCACTACTTGGTGCTCTGTGTTATATTTTGCTCAAGGAACCAAGAAATTTTAGTAAGGTTAGGGTTTTTATTTAGTGCTTTGATTTATATTATTTGTCCACCCCTAAATACCTGTTCTGTTTTCTTTAGCTCCTGAAGTGAATGCTGGACATAACCTGTTAGACCATTCTCCTGCAGGTGTCGTTGGCCAGCATGTTAATCCATCAAAAGTCGTTGGACAGTGTGAATCTGTAAATGTAGAAAGAGTCGAATTTTAAGTTAGCTCGTATGTAAAGATTTTGGTCCTTGCCAACTCCTATTTAGGATTAAAGTTAGCTGATTTTTCTCGAAGGTTGCCAGTAAAACGTTTTTCAAATTAAGAATGCAAGCATATAGAAGTAAGGAAAATAAAAATTTTTCACATGTTATGCTGAAGTGAGATTTAGAAAAAGTCACTAATGTTGAGATCACTCAGAAAAGTCACAGTTCCATTTACTGGATCCCAACTTATACTTTAACAGGAATTTAGAAATAGCGGAGAAGTATAAGAGGGTGTTGATAGAGTACGGTTCTAGGGTAGGTCTAAGGGTCGGGCAAGGGATGGCGAAGGTGAAACTTTAAAAAACCGATCCTGGGGTCATTTCGACATCTGCTTGACCCTACAACATAGGAAAAGGGAATTCTATCCTTCCCTTCAACAGGGAGGCATAATAGAAAAACCTAAAAGCTATAGTTACCCAGAAACAATGATAACAGATGATTGGAGAAGTGTTGCAGGAATAAAAGGAAGGATTGTAATGGCAAAAGAGGCCTTCAGCCAGGAGAACAACTTTCTGTGCTGTAAAAACCTACTTCTGGAGCTGAGAAAGAGGCTAGCAAAGTGCTATACATGCGTTGTTTTCATGTATGGATGTGAGGCGTGGACGTTAAGGAAATGGGAAAGAAATAGAATTGAAGCACTTGGAATGTTGGTGTGGAGAAAGATGGAGGAGGTGAGATGGGTGGATATGGTGAAAAATGATAATAACAATACGTCTTTATTCGGGCGATATTGAGAATAAAAGTCTCCTCCATCTAGCCTATCGTCATACAATATACAAAAATCAATTTCAAAGAGAAAGTATGAGGAAATATGAGAAGAACTGCTGATGTAAAAAATCTAAGAAAATAGCATTGGATACCTCGCTCGAAACACCGTTTTTAGACTGTTGGAGTTTACATCGCTACGTAGGTATTAATAAAAATAATATATCCACCGTTCACCATTCGACAGTTAAAAAATGAAGCTACAACCACAAATTTTGTTCAAGTACACAACTGTAAGCATATCCTATTCTTAGAAAAATATAACATTCTTAAAGTAATTATTATATGTTATTATTAAGAATCGATAATTTTCTTTCAAGTGGTGCTCTGCTATGAGAGGTGATACGGAAATTAACTTTTGTTCCTGGCAAAGCTACATTCTTTATCTTTGAATGGAAATATTTAATGAGAACGTTAGTATGACACAATCGCTGTATTCACTGAAATGAAGAGATCTTAAATAAGGTGAAAGAAGGATGATGAAGGAATTAAGAAAAAGGATAGCTAACTGGCTAGGTCACTATCCTGAGAGATACTCCAAAAGCCGTAAAATATTCGAGGTAAAAAGGAAAAGGTGAACTTACTCCGGGGTGGCTTCTCCTTCCCCTTCCCTTCCTACCTCGAATATTTTACGGAATTTACATACCTTTTAGGATAACTAACAGCCATGGCTGGGTCATGTAAAAAGAGGGAATATCATATTAACAGTGGCCTTTGAAGGTTCAGTGAAGGGAAAGAAAAAGAAGAATTAAGATGGTGGATAAGGTGAAAGACAGCAATTACATAGAGACTAAAGAGGAGGCTATGGACAGAAGGGAATGGGGACAGCAGCGGAGTACGGGACCCGCCATCAGATAGGATGCCACATGATGATGACCATGGGGAGATGTTCACATTACCACAGAAATTAAACAGGTTTTCCCTACAAGTAGATGGTCACTGTGGCATTGTCGACTGTACCTGTGAAGACGTGAGTCTCAGCCTCTCCACTGTGGTTCTTCGGGTTGCGCTCTTCGTAGGGGGGGTGTCCCTGAACGTCCTCGCCGTCCATGTCCTCAGCAGCGACTTTCCCCGAATTCCCGCTCACCCAAACGCCCAAGCGGTATTTGTGGCCACAGGCATAGCGGCTGCGCGGCTTACTGTCTTGTACCTGCCCAATCCTCGACATGTGTTTCAATCCTCAGCTGTGAGACCTGCCGGGGAGAGAATAGAAAATAGGAAATCTCATATAATAACATATTTTAAACAAGGAAAGGTGTTTAGGTGACTTTTGCACCAAATTAGAGCACCTAGGAAAAATCGTGCATCAAGTAAGAACAGTTTGTTGACCTTATGGCTACTACAGACCTTAAAAATATGTTTCTGAGAAGTGTGGCTGGATGTTTGGAAACAGTTTAAGATGTTTCTGGCTTGTTGCGGAACTGTTTCACGAATGTTGAGAACCATAAGCTTCCCGCTGAAATGGGAAACGTCCGCAACTTTACCTTCAATTATAACAAATATCTGTTTTTCCCTTGTCAAAGGTCAAGTGAAAAAAAGAGGGAAAGGTAAAGACATAAGATGATGGATGAAATGAGGGATTGAGCTACAGGGAAGTGAAAGAGACGGCGTTGGATTGGTATTTTTGAATTTCGATGAACATGAACATACCGAAAGGTATGTTCATTTTCATCGAATCACTCATTTTTGTATGTATCATCATCAGGGGTATTTCTCCATTGCTATCATCAAAGCATAGCTTTTTCTATGTTCTATTTTGTACGTATCATCATCAGGGACAAAGTACCATTGTTATCATCAAGGCATAGCTTTCTTTATGTGAATCTCGAATGACTCTAGCAGGTGTGTTCTTAAAGTGATTTTGCAAAAAAATATTTCTGAGAATGCACCAAAAAGGACAAGGAAAATAGAATGAAAGCATAAATTTTTCTTCCCTTGCTTTATTAAAAGGGAAAGAAAATGGTAGTTTTCTTGGAAAAGATCGAGTATATTCATTTCCTTTTTTATTTCAAGTCCATGCAAAGAATGCATGTAAAGGAGTTTAGGTTAGATTCTACATGAAGTATTTACTAATATTACTTAATTATTATACTAATCACTTCACCGCGTCCCAAAGGTATAGAAAATAGTTTCTTTGGAAATTATAGAAGTCCTTATAACCCCTGAGGACGGTAGCATTGCTATTGAAAAGATCTTAGGGTACAATTATAGTGCGGCATTCCTTTCTTGCCTAATCCAACTTCCGGGAAGTAAGAGGTGGAACGCCGACAAAGACGGCTTATGAAGATTTTAAACCTCTAACTTCCGAAGTATGTGCTACCGATATTAAGGCTTTATAAATTGAGAATTCTCCGTCGAAGAACCAATGGTTACTAATAGCAAGCAATAGTAACCAATCATTGGTTTCCGAGGGTAATAACTCGTGTTTTTGATAGTAAGGGAAAGATTTTTTCAACATACTCAGTTATTCCCTTTCGAGTTTTAGAGTTTCATATCGGGCCTGAAACCCAGCAAAAGACGTGATAGTGTCACATCGTATTATTAATGAAAGGGCACCGACATCCATTAATGCATCACATGTAGCCTGCGAACGGTCCCCATGGTAACGGTCCCCCCCCAGGGGAGTTCGGATGCGACGGTATATTCACGCAACTCCATAAATCGTAGCTACTCAGTCCCATTCGTTGGTTTACCAGAATCTTAACACTCCGGGTACGGACCTCGCTGCCGTCACTCCGAGTGCGGACCTGGGTTCCAGAAGACGCAGACTTGGCGATTCTTAAATACAATATGATATAAATCACATTTTTAATATTTGTTCCCATTTAATTCAATGAATTTGTCGTTTCCAGTAGTACTTTTCCTTGAAGAGAAAAAAATACTGTGTTTGGCACAGTTCTCTCTAAGTCAACCTTCTTCTGCCTCCATCTCTAATCTCTCCAGTCCTTCCTCTAGATCCTTGAGTCTCCTTGACATCTTACCAACACCATCAGCATAAGTTACGTTTTTACTTTCTCCCTATACGTAGTATAGAGAAAGTTTTGTATTCGCAAAAAAAATCGACCTCCAGATTTCGACGGAAATAGATGTTTTGGGGCCCATAGAGCACGTTTACGCTATTTTCCCGAACATGTCTGTGTGTGTGTGTGCGTGTGTCTGTCTGTCTGTCTGTGGTAAAAAAGTTTGTTGGCGCTCTATCTTAAAAAGTAATTATCCGATCATTTTCAAAATTCATATTTAGTATTTTCCTAACAACGCCAAGAGTTGATTAGTTTTTGGTGAATATCACTTAACGGGAAGTTGCGGTTTATCCGGAACAAAATTTGTTTCTTAAATATCTCTGTAAAACTGCAATATAGGTATATACAATTGTATACAAAAGTTGTAGATAATGTACTTTACTACAACTTTTGTATGAAACATTTTTTCGTAACACTGATTGTTTAGGAGTTATTCTTCAATTATGGTTAACCGGAAGTTGTTGTTTATCCATAAATGGAAGTTTTTCATACATATCTCTGTCAGAATGCAATTAAGGTATATATGTTTACATACAAAAGTTATAGATAATGTATTTTACTACAACTTTTGTATGAAACATTTTCCTGTAACACTCATTGTTTTGGAGTTATTTATATATTACCGGCATAGGCTTCTGTTTTCAATAAATGCGGAGAAAGTCATATGTTGGCCACATCAGATTTTTTGATATATGATTGAACAGTGTCCCCCCTGGGTCATTGAAATGCGTTTTTCTCATCACTCGTTCCAGGACCATATTGAAAAGCATGGTAGATAACACATTACCTTGTCGTGGACCCTGATTGACTGCAAATTCTCTTGTTAGGTTTCTTTCTATTTTTATTTTGTACTAGCTGAAGTGCCCGTTGATTCTCAACGGGGATGTTAAATTTCATAAATAGCAGTGTAACAACATTAATCGTAACTAATACTTCATAATTGTTGATAGATAGGAAATACCAGACATTCTTATTCAATATACCAAGAAATATAAGTTACAATGAAGTCTACAAAGCCGCATCAACTCAATATTCAATCTCATATACTCTGAATGAAAAATATATTCCACTGAGACAATATAAATATATATTCTAAGATCACATTAGGATAACCAGGACCACGTTTAAAGTTACATCTTCATACAGGTACAAGAGGACAAATGAATCAAGCATTAAACGTAAATGACAGAAATAAATTACATTTCACTCAAATAAACAAAGATGAATATTCTATTCGGAAAGTAAATGTAGTATGGAGCTGACTCGTTTCTCAATCTTAAAATGTGTAACATAAACACGAACCACAAAAGTAATCGCATTGTCAAAAAAGAAAGAAAAATTAAACACCAATAACAGAAGGATAGTAAATGAATATGGAGTGGAAGCCCTTAAAAACAACGAATAAATCAATTTTTGCATCCTGCATTTAACAAAATAAAATTGCTTTACCTTTTTGATCTATCATACGATGCTGGAGGTTTGCTACAACTTAACAACTCGCCGTTCAACTCTTCAAGGATTACAAATTACGAATCTGGGAATTCTTTTCGTTCTTCGCAAACTCCATTTCCATAATTTGCTAAATATACATCAAAGCAAATAGATTAGATTTAATACTTAATTCAGAAGAATATATTCTGAATATCCTCAACTTACCAGGATATTTATACGCAATAGTTGAATTGATCGATAGAAATCCATTTTCAGTAAACCACTGTTATAAAACTCATTTCATTTTACGAAAAAGACGGTAAACAATTAAGTTGATGTAAATAAAACTTGGTTGCTACAGACTCGTCAACAAAATTCAAATTAAAAAAATTTATATCGTCAAGGGAATGGGTTGTTTATTACAAGGAAATTTAGTCAAAATTTTCGTATATGTTATCGAAATTCTCGCAATTTCGAATCGAAAACGATATTTTACGACCAAAATAAGAATTTTTAATCTATTTCCCTTCTTGTGATGCTAGTTTCGACTTCCTACGACTGTTTTTTCTAATTTAGTTTAGCAAAAGAAATGAACCCTACAACGAAAAAAACGAACTTTACGTGTATTTCTTATGCAAACTGTTTTACTCGTTTGTGTTCGAACCGTGAATTTTAGGCAAATTTAAAGTACCACTTGATCATCCCCGGGAAGACATTTAATGATGTTAAAAGTTTGAATATTGTGCGACGCCTAGTTTTCGAGATTATCTGGAACATACAAACATACAAATATATAAACATACAAACAAACATCCATTTTTATATATATATAGCAGAAGTACCCGTTGATTCTCAACGGGGATTTTTAATTTCATGAATATCAGTGTAATAACCTTGATCGTAACAAATTCTTCATAATTGTTGTTAAATAGCGAATACCAGACTTTCGAAACCAATATACCAAGAAATGTAAGTCACAATTAAGTCTACAAATCCACTCTAACTCAATATTCAATTTTACGCAGGTTGATGATCTTTTCCGTGACAATGTGTCAAAATGTATCTACATATGAAAGTGAGGCTTACTTTAGCTTCTTCTCCCTTGGCTTACATCTTCTTTATATCTAAAGGCAGGTTCTAGTATCTGAATGAGCTTTTCGGTAACAATGTATGAAAATGTATCTACGTATGAAAAGAGGCATACATAATAGCTTCTTCCCCTCTGACTTTTATCTCCTAAAGGAGCAATTTTCTTCTTTCTACGCCGACTGAAGCCGCAAACTTTCGACTGGTCATCATTGAGAGGATATCGACAGTAACTGAATAAGTGTAATTCCGAGAATGGACAAATACGTCATTGTTGTATTTCTTACGTGAAGAAAAAACTATAGACATTAAATAAGAAATGGTGCATCATGGAACCAGAAGGTATGTTTCATTGTTTTATCTTGGCTATACTTATAACATGAGGTTGTTAGTGAGAATTCGTGACTCGTATAAAATGTAGTGGTATGTTAATTAATGCCCAAAAACGTAGTCGTAGATCTTGGGAATGATTAAGTGCAAGACACAGCGCCATTTTAGGATGAAACGATAAAAGCCATGACAATAGAGGGACAACTTTACCGAAATCAGTCTGTGGAGCTATGCTCGTAAGTCGAAATTCATTATATGATAAGTGCATTGGGTTAAGTGAGCAGAAAAGTATTTGATTAAAAACCTAATAAATATTTGCAATTATTTTATTGCTGAAAATATTTTCGATCGAATAATAACATTGGCAGTCTCACTCAGAAATATGTCAGGAAAGTTCCTTTTGGATCCAAGTGATAAGGCTTCGAAAAATGCTAGTTTGATCTCGGTAAACACTTAGCCGATATGTCTGTGTACGGGACTTGGTTAAGATTTTTAGATTTATGTACTCTGCGAGTGACGTATGGCTGGGGAAAATATTAGCAGTGTAAATGATCTGATATATTAATTCCTTCTCCAGTAACTAATGAAAAACTTCTAAAATAAATTATTTCCTGGACCCACAAAATATATTCAGCGTAGAATCTTCACAGTAATCAATAAATACAGACACCACCTACCTCCGTTGAGAAGGTGCATAGTGGCTTAAGTAAATTTACATTTTGTGGTTATCTGTATAGTTTCTTATCCCGAAAACAAACTTATGTTCAAGATGTTTAAGAATTATAACCTATTCTTCGGCTGAGGTCAAATTAATAAATTTCAGCGTACAGTATGTTAAATATGTATTGTCATTTGGGTTAGCTGTTTTCAATATCAGAGTTTTATTTCGACATGGCACTCCGTCCAGTAAACACCTAAGTAAATCATACTATATATTCATAACGAAATGCATAAATCAGTAAGTTGATCACGATGCTCGTAATTATAATTGAACGTTGATATTGCTACTGCAGCTATAATTTCCGCAGCATTAGTTATTTCTATACGGTTTCGAAAAAAAAACAGAATTTTTCACTTTCAACAATTAACAATACATAAAATCATGCAATTTCATAATATTGAAACTGATAAACAATATGACGAAAAGACAAAGCCATTTATATGAAGATTAAAGTTATAAACAACGCAAAATATACATTACAATACCGGCCATTAATGTTACATAAGGTTTTAAACGTTTTTACATCTGTTGCAGTAAGAATTTTCATCACAAAATAGCATAGTATTATAGTGCAGTAGAATAGACTTTATTCATTTGTGATTGAAAAACTGAGAAATGATTTCAAAAACTATTATACTCGTGTCTATGATATCCACAATATACTGCGTTTCAAGTAGGGGTCTCCAAACTTTTCAGCTTTATTAACTATCAAACAGTAGATGCGTCCCGCGGGCAGTAGTTTGGATTTGGATTGAAGTAAGAGATTACCCATTCTACTACAATATCGTAGATTTTTTGCGGTCTACAGATAACTGAAATCCCTTTACCTTTTTAGACTTTGAAATGTTACTTATTCGCTCCTGACCACTCGTCGCTCAAAATTTAAAAGAAAACAAAGACCGATTAAACATAAGAAATAAGGACGTCCGTAATTTCCGTCAAAACTCAAAAATAATATGAGAGATGTTCACAACTTACCACGTTATTATTTTAAATCACTGGAATTGACAGCGAGAATGCAAATTCTATCAACGTACGAATTTCAAAATCGTTTTATTTCACTGAAAATTCAGTTAACAATTACGTTACCATAAACAAAACTCGGTTTTCACAGACGCTTAAAGAAAATTGAAAAAATCAATGAAAAAATTTTCGTACCTTTCAACGTGCGTTTCTTCACAGGATATTGTTTGTCACAAAAAAAATTTAAAATGCCTTTCAATTTTTTCTTCATCATAAATCTTCAACTCTTATTTTCAAAATTTATTTTAACTGGCCATGTCCAGTTTAATCCGCCATGTCTTCTTCTTCTAACACATGAGTTCGGAATCAACAATCGCCTTGATCGTCAAGGGAATGGGTTTGTTTATAACATGAAAATTTAGACGGAATTTTCGTATATTTTATCAAAATTCTTGCAATTTCAAATCGCATACGATATTTCTCAGCCAAAATATCTAAATATTTATTCTATTTCCCTTGTTTTGAAATATATATATGTATATATTCTTAGATCACATTAGGATAAGCAGTACCACGTTTAAAGTTACATTTTCATACAGGTACAAAGGGGCCAAATGAATCAAGCATTAAACGTAAATGACAGAAATAAATTACATTTCACTCAAATAACCAACGATGAATATTCTACTCGGAAAGTAAATGTATTTTGGAACTGACTGGTATCTCAATCTTAAAATGTGTAACATAAACACGAACCACAAAAGTAATCGCAATGTCAAAATAGAAACAAAAATTAAACACCAATAACAGAAGGATAGTAAATGAATATGGAGTGGAAGCACTTAAAAACAACGATTGAATCAATTTTTATATTCTGCATGTAATAAAATAAAATTTATTTACCTTTTTGGTCTATCATACGATGCTCGAGGTTTGCTACAACTTTACAACTCGCCGTTCAACTCTTCAAAGATTACAAACACCGAATCTGGGAAATCTTTACGTTCTTCTCTAACTCCATTCTCGTCAATCGCTAAATACATCATTGCAAAGAGATTAGATCTAGTACTTAATTCAGAAGAATGTACTTCAAAACTTACGCAACGTACCAGGATATTTATACGCAACCAGTTGAATTGATCGACAGAAATCCATTTTCAGTAAACCACTGTTATAAATCTCATTTCATTTTACGAAAAAGACGGTAAACAATTAAGTTGATGTAAATAAAACTTGGTTGCTACAGACTCGTCAACAAAATTCGAATTAAAAAAAAATTATATTGTCAAGGGAATGAGTTGTTTACTACATGGAAATTTAGACAAAATTTTCGTATATTTTATCAAAATTCTCGCAATTTCGAGTCGCAAACGATATTTCACGACCATAATAAGAATCTTTATTCTATTTCCCTTCTTTTGATGCTAGTTTCGACTTCCTACGACTGTTCTTTCTAATTTAGTTTTGCAAAAGAAACGAATCATGCAACGAAAAAAATGAACTTTACGTGTATTTCTTATGCAAACTGTTTTACTCGTCTGAATTCGAACCGTGGACTTTAGGCAAATATTAAGTACCACTTGATCATCCCAGGGAATACATTTAATGATGTTAAAAGTTAGAACATCGTGTGACGTCTAGTTTTCGAGATTATCTGGAACATACAAACATACAAACATACAAACATACAAACATACAAACAAACATCCATTTATATATATATATATAAGATATTGTAGTTTTTTGAGCAATTTGTGAAAATCTGATTAATTTAGCTGGGAATTACATGACCACCTTAGTCTAATACAATTTGTTCCTTTTGACACTGTAATCAACTTTCCGAAAATCCACAACAAATTGGTGTACATCTACAGTAAATTCGTGACACTTCTCCATCATTTGTCTGACCATGAAGATATGGTCTTCCCATACTCATTGGACACATAATGCAGAATTTAATAGTCGATTATTTGGTTACATGAGTAGATTGTTTATCACAGAACAAAATTGGGGCTTCTCTAAAGAACTACTTCAGTTCTCTAAAGGGATGCTTTTATGAGCAAAGTAATGGCGTTGACCATAGTAATGGCATCGACCATCACTGGAGGTCCTCATCGAGGCATCCGAAAAATTACGTTGGGTAGTTTGAGTTGCATACTTTCAAATGCTAAATTTGAATTTAATTTCCATCCTTTGTTTGATTCCTAGAAAGACTATTCTCTTAAGATCGCTTTGTTATGTTATTTAAGTAATGGCGTTGACCATCGTAATGGCATCGACCATCACTGGAGATCCTCATCGAGGCATCCGAAAAATTACGTTGGGTTGAGTTGCATACTTTCAAGTGCTAAATTTGAATTTACTTTCCATCGTTTGTTTGATTCCTAGAGAGATTATTCTCTTAAGATCGCTTTCTTATGTTATTTGCACATTGCATGGAGCTCGGCTTACAACGAAAATATCCTGCACGGTCCGCAACCAGCATTGCACAATTTTATAAATCGTTGCATAAGATGCAGGCGCTCGGTGTATTCTGGTTTTACCCCACCTTCGGCAGGGTGGCTGAAACATTACGTTTATGAAATTTCAATATCGCTTGAATATAACCTTAGTTATTATTTCTTATTGATATTAGCGTTTGAATTTTGTTAGAAAAATTCAAAACATATTCACAAAATATATCGCGTGAATTCATGATTGTAATATTGATCTCATTGTTATCACCATATTATTTTAAACATTTCAATATAATTAAAGCAATCAGGAGGCATGAAAAGTCTTTGAACGCGAATTTTTAGAGAGCTAATTCTTCGAATGAAATATTTTTCGAAAATGGACCACTCTAATGAATCCTGAAGCTATCGAAAATTTATATCAAAGGAACTGATTCGGAGTAGAAGTCTACTAGTTAAGCAGTTAAGCTATGAATCCCAGAAAAGTTTGGGTTTGGTTGGGTGTGAGCATTGCATACGGATTATTTACCGTCTCATTTTTAGGAGCAAGTGATCTATTTTTTAAGAAACTGTCATTCGAAGAAGTGATCGTTACTTATTTATTACAAAATATTGCAATTAGTCGTAAGGACAGATGGTGACGTTAACTAATACCACATTCAAACAATATTTCAAATTTCTATGTATGCAAATACACAATGCAATACTACATTCACAATAATTTTCAGTTAATTTAGCTTAGGTTATACAAGAATCTACGACCACTGCTAACAGCATCTAAGTTTAACAATCATCTTAAGATTTCGTAAAAGCTTTAAATATATGTACACATACAGAATATCCGATTATAAACGACATTGCTAGCCAATTACATGGCATACAAACTACGCTGTGAAATAATTATAAGTTATATATGAGTATGAAATTAATTCATAAGAGCCCCGGGACTGAATGGGTACTTCTATTACCAGAGAAAAACGAGAAATTGGCAAATGGAAAGAAACAGTTCTTGCGACTTCTCTGAGGTAAAACCGTTTAACTAAGATTGTAACAAGGGACATTGGAATAATTTATTTTAAAAAACCAAAAAATATTCATCCTACGCATTACTGTGGATTTTAAAATCTATTACGTGGATGAAAACGGCATTTAAGGCAAAACCAGGGCTCACTATTATGATCCAAAGAAGGGTTTAGCCAAAAGTATTATGAGGAAAAGAGACGCAGTTAAAAGAGTTTATATCCAAAGATCTATTTATCAAAAGTATTCCTGTTTCAAGGATATAAGTTATGAACCATTTATATCTACTGTTTGTTTTTTGATTTATTCTATTCACATATATTTTCTCATGGTAATCTATTTTCATACATGACTAGTCATATAATTATCATGCAAGATTTTTATTCCGGAAATCCCAGGTTTAAAGAAAGAAATTTAGTACACGGCTGTTGATGAATTAAAGGTTTAAACTCTCCAAAAGCCCTCTTTGTCGGCGTCCCTCGTCTTGTTCCCCGGTATTCGGAAAAAACAGGAAAGGAATGCAGTACTTTTATGATTCCTATCTTGTTTTCTCCGACTACCGGGGAATAAGCCGAGGAACGCCGACAAAGACGGCTTTTAGAGATTTAAGAGATTTTGAAATCTCTGATGAAATTCCAGGGTTCCAAAAATTTGCATTCGAAGAATTTTCGTGTAAACAAGCAGTCTTAAAAAAAATATATTTTTGGTATAGTTCCTCGTTATATCATACGGGCAGCATACCAAGACTCGAAGATGGAAGTCGGAAAAGATGGGGGTGTATAGAGAAGGAGGAAAATCAGCATAGAGAAGGCAAAGTGAGAGTTCTAAGGAAGAGGGGGGAGGCAGTGATAAAAGACGAAGAACGAGGAGCGGAAAAATGTCTCGAGAAAAGGTGAAATCATTCGAGGTTGGGGAAACGGAAGTGATTCGGGTTCCGGCGTTTTGCGGGGTCAATTGATGACGGAGAAAAGAGCAAGGGTATAAAAAGGGGAAAAAAGATTTTGGAAAAAAGATGCTATAGGAAGGAGAAAAACGACCCTAAAAAGGATGAGCGGAAAAGAAAAATCTAAGTAAAAATCTCAATCCCGAAGGAAACTTAAAATGCATTGGGAGTAGGAATACGTAAAATGCTTGGGACAGAAAGTATTTGATGCTGTATCGCTCCATTTCAGCTGTAAGCCAACTCACCCGTGAATTTTTTTTCTGAAGATAGTATTCGCTACTGCTCTTTGTAGTAGTTTAGGCTGTTTATAAAGAAAAGAGATAATTTAGCTAATTCAAAGTATATTAATGATAAAGATGCTAAAATAATGCTGTTTTTCTTAAAGGAAGTTAATTATTAATCTAGAAGAGAATTATTAATCTAGAAGAGAATTATTAATCTAGAAGAGAATTATTAATCTAACCAAAATAAAAGTCGTTTTACGACATTATTGATTATATCAATTAAAAACAACAGCAATTTATATAGTTAGCAGTAAAATGTATATAGCTCTATGTAAACTTAATGTATTAAATTAAATTTGTTATGTTTCTCACTACCTTATACAGCTGTTTCCACATGTTAACTATCCATTGTATCTATTTTATTTTAACATATGTGCCCCTTCATATCTATGATATTTAATGTATTTATATTTGTATCTATTATATTTAAATAATATGTAATTTATGTATTTACCACCTAAGTTTTACCAAGTAAATTTTGTGACAATTTATTCTTTTACTTAGTGATATTTCTTAAGAAAATTTGTGTTTATTTTGATATTTCAATCCTACTATTTGTAATATTTGATGTGATTTGCTACTGTACTCCACTGTACTGTCTCTACTTATCGAACTTTTGTATCAAAATGGATAGATTCCATATTCCGATTATTCCGAACTAATAAATAAATAGACTATTATTATTATTGTTTTCTTTTATCACTTTTCCTGGGTTTTTTCATTCCTATGACGGGTTTTCACCAAGTCATACTTTTCTGTTGTAGTCTTAAGAATTTTCCTACTATGGATGCTGTTTTCAGAATGACTACCTTGTGAATGATTACGTGAATCTTTTTGTTGATATTTATATTTTTTCTGGATGTGTGTTGAAGTTTTTAGTTGTACTTCCTGTAACCGAAAGGGCTATTGGTACTATTGAGACTGTTTCCTTTTTCTATAGCTTTTTTATAGTATAAGTTCACCAAATTAGCACTTGAACGACGGAGATTGGGTCTTTTTTGACACAGTTTTCACTCATTTCGAATCTTTTCTGTGTTATGCTAAATATCTTCTTCTTAACTCTAAGTACTCATATATTATGATTTTTTTGATAAACATCGGCAAATTCCTCATGATTTTTCGGAAAGGCTAAAGTTAATACGAGATTTTTTAAATATTCCGCAGATGAATTTTGTAGGCATATTTGTAAACAGTTATAAAGTCCAAAGATAAACACACTGACACTCCCACAATGAATCCCAACGATTCATTCATCTTCAGTGGTAACAAAGTACCTACTACCTGTATAGCAAAGAACCTGAAGATTGATTTCAAAATGTGTATTGGGAGTTTCTCAAAAGAGCGGCGATTCTTTATTTCTTCCTGGTACCTCCGAATACCGGCGAATAAGGCGAGGAACGCCAGCAAAGACGGCTATTGGAGTTTTTAAACTCTAAATTATTAACAACCGTGCTCCAAAGTTTCTTTCTCAACTTTTAGCAAAGTATTTCAACGTTAATATTTTATCACATTTTAATTTTTTAACTGATGAAAGTTTTATATTATAAAACAAACTCCAAAAAACATCAAGAAACTTACAAAGTGGCTATATGTATTTCGACTTCCACGAAGTCATCATCAGGCTAAGGTTGGTAATGAAATGCCGACCTTATCCTGGTCATTGCCGACCTTAGCCTGATGATGACTTCGTGGAAGTCTAAATACGTTTAGCCATTTTGTAAGTTTCTTGATGGTTTCTGGAGTTTGTTTTATAATATATACCATAACCATTAGCAGTCGCTCTGCTTTATTCTTGATGAAAGTTTCTTAATCGGAAAAATAAAAGACGAGAGGTTCCATTCTTTTGCAGCAGAGGAATTTAATCAAAATTATTTCACAAAAATCTTTAAAAACTAACCTGTATTTTCTTACAGTCATTTTTTCCTTGTGAGCGAGTTAATTACATATCGCTTCATTCCTTAGTAACGGAGGATTTTACAGAAGTAATTTCATAAAATTCATTTGCAGACATAGCATGGCATCTTTTACTGGGAAGCTTGCTGTAAATTTCTTCTTGTCAATTTATATTTTTTTGCGAGTAAATTACAAATAGTTTCATTCTATTGTAACGGTTCTAACAGAAATCATTTCTTAAACGTCCTTAAAAATTAACTCAAACAATTCTTAAAGTCATTATTAATAAATCACCAGATCTCCATCGTTAACATTAATTTAATTCCGTCCGCCGTCCGAGGGTTAAACGATTGTAATTCAATTTAGATTACTTCAATCTCTATGCGAAAATTGCTACAGCACACTAATAAAAATTCCAGCAATTCAACACTCCGCAATTCTAACCGGAAAATCCTAATTATATGTTTACATCCTCTTGTACCTTCCAATGTAAACCTCCAGAAGAAATTCCTTCCACTCCAGATGTTTAAAATTTTGAGAGTCTTCGCAACGGAACGAGCATTGTAAGAATACCGTATTATCTCCAGGGAATATCCTTGTTATACATTTCTATCTCCTTTCCGAATTGACGCCTTGCAAATCCAATTTAATCTCGCACTCAGTAATGTCAAGGACACGGAATTGCGCTATCTCAGTGTTTCACTTGGGGCTCGCAATTGGAATGGCTGCTGCATTCTTACCAACGAGATGCTCAATGAATGTATGCAATCCGAGAAAGATTAACAACGTTGCAGACGTTTAATGCGATGGAAAATTCTCTCAAGGTTTAGATTACTGTGAGGCATTCATGTGAACGGGATCTGCTGTAATACGTGATCTTTAAGATCAATAATTGCTAGGAACTAGAGAATTTCCCCATCAAAAATGACGGAATAAAATTTAAATTTATTTACAATTAATTAATACAATTTTAAAACTACATCATATAGGGTGATATTATTTGTAAAAATATATAGCTGAATGTCAATTTTCAAAGTTTCCTAATGGTTTTATTGGCTTAAAATGCCAAGGCTCTTTTTCCCCATACGATTCTTATGAGCTTACCTTTCACATATATACGTATGAGATTTGAGTTTAACAATCCACTTCGTCGTTACGGAATTGTATATGCCCATAAAGTTACACATATGTCTCATAATTTTTGTCTGAATTCTCTCAATTTTGACTCAAATACGATACTACTACGACCTAAATAAGAATATTTGCTCAATTTGGTTTCTATTGGTATTTATCTCAACCTCGTACGACCATTATTTCTGATCAAATTCCGCAAAAGAAAAATTGTCGGCAATCGATCAAAATGAACTTTGCGTATATATCTGATGAGAGACGATTCGAGTCGTCCAGAGTCGGACCAAGGATACTTAGGATAAACAAATATCAGTATGTAATACTCCATTTAATATTTATGGACTTCCAAAATTTATAATCCTATCTCGTCGGGAAATGCAAGCAATTAGTTCGAAAATTTCTCCCGTGTATTTCTTACGAAAGGTACTGACATCGAATATATAAATGTATACCTGACAGAACGGTGATTATTATATAAGATTCCAAATGATTTTTTCTCCCTGACCCTAGGCCAAAATCCCATAATCTATATTCATTTTATTATTTAACAATGCTAAGAAAAACAGCAATGATATTAAAATTACAATTTTGCAATAATAATAATGTACAATACTGGTATTACCCCCTTTAAAGTATCCCCTTTTGAGAATGAATAAACAAAATTAAGTTCACGACGCAATACCAGTAACAATAAACTCTTTGTCGTGTGTGAGTAGTGAGATAAAAAAAATCAACAAAAAATACGTCATTATATATAATAGAATTTCAATGCTTTCATTGTAACTTAAAATAAATTCATACCAATACAATCTTAGTATGTGTCATTATGATCTTCATCATATATTGATATATTTCATTTTTATTAATACATTTCTTACATTATATTTATATTCAGTCAATCAAAACTCATCAAACTATAACCATAAAACTTCTTTAGACTTTCATAATTGAAGTTATTAGTTGCACTTTATGAACAAAATCCTCCCTGTAAAAGCTTCAATCAAACGCATTTAAATTCAATTTAGGCGTAGATTAGTCAAGTCGGAATCCTCTGAGTTCCACACAATTCGGAAAATCGTTGTGGCCATTAGCGAAACCCACTTAAGTAATCGCAGACTTGGTAACATACAGCAAAACCCTCTTAATACGCTTTGCAGCGTACAATGACCGCGCTGTAAGCGGGATTGCTTTTTCCCGAGCATGGCAACCTGTTGATTCTAACTCGCTGGGAAACTACGTACATGGAAGGCTTCTTCGGCTCTTTAAATCTCAAATGAGCGCTCCGTTGACTTAGGCCGAATATCGGTTTGCTACATTTGCCGCAATCAAAGATAGGACATCTAGAGTGTCTGGGGTCATATATATTAAGATATATTGAGTACTTTCTTGTCATATTTTTTCCTAACCTGTAAATTTTCCTTCTGTATTTTGAAGTTTCCCAATCTAGCTTTTCTAACATTTCTATTACAGTTGCGGTCCTTTCGAAATTATTCTCAATATGCTGTGCCGCTGTTCTCTGATATGGTACAGAGAAAAGCGGTACGATATGTTAAGAAAATTTCAAAAGAACTGTGCAACAGAAATTTGATGAGGTTCTGAGAGTTTAATGAGATAACGCTCAACTTAAACACTTTGTTTTACTAACAAGGGAAGCACCAGGTTTGTGGGAAAAGGATTCAAACGAAACTGTCAATTCTCTGCTTAAAATTATGGACATGTGTCTGACAGTTCAACTCAATTGGCCTTTTTTTATGAAAAATTAGCAACGGAAAATCGGAGTTAGGCAACCTCGTCACACCCATGCATTACCATGGTAATACCGGTTAAACGGTTTTACTTGTGGGTTGAGAGGTTCCAGAGCGAGAATATCTAAGCCATTAACGCTTGAGGAAAAGCGATGAGTTCTGTATGATGTAGAGAATAATGGGGTATAAAATAAGGTGGTAATTGCATCTATTCCGGTTGGTTCAAGCCAGGTAGTCATTCCTCTCTCATAACCCATCTTCGACATTAAGGGAATATCCTACTGTTATGTGAGAAAGGGAGTCAAGGCAAAGGGATGGTCCTGAGGGAAATTTAATGGGGGAATGGAGGCAAGTCTATGAAGTGGAGATTAACTTGGGGTTGAATGCTTGATGAGGGCGCGAGAAGGCGGGGGTGATTGAGATAGAGATTAGGCTGATAAGCTCGATTGTGAGCGCTAAGAGAGGAAGTAAAGGATACTGGGGGGATTATATAGATATAGGTGTAGGTAAGGGAGAGTATTAGAAGTTCAGAATCTCCAGTAGCCGTCTTTGTCGGTGTTCCTCGCTTCTTTCACCGCTATTCGGAGAAAACAGGAAGAGATCGTTGCACTTTTTAGAAACGCCCAATATACATTTTGAAAGCCATGCTTCCTTCAGCATGGGTCATGAAATACCCACGATGCTTTCATCCTTAGGAGTAATAAAGTACCTCTAACCTAAAAAGTAAAGTAGCTGAAGATGAAAAAATCGCTTTCGAAATGTGCATAGAGTATTACTTATAAGAGCAGAAATTCTTTTTTGGTTTCTCCGAATGCCGGTGCAAGTGGAAAAGACGGCTATAGGAGATTTTAAACGTCGAAGTTATTAACAGCCGTGTTCCAAATTTTTTTTTCATTACAAAGGAGAGAATGATTCGGAACTATGGTAACGTTTAATTCGAGAATCATGGATTTTATTCCAGAATTTTTGTTAAGAAATTTATCTTTTTATAAATATATAATATTTTGAAATTTATCCCTTTACAATATAAATTTTTATCACGTTATATCTAAAATAGGTTATATACGTTATATCAAAGATGTAAAGATGAGAATCGAATAAGAATAAAATAGGCGAAGGAAACCCTCGTGAAGCGATACGAATTGATTACTAAAGGTCTTGATTAAAGAATCAGGGAAAGATTGGTAAAATCCTTGGCTTGGGGTGTTTTGCTGTATGGGTGAGAAACGTGGACCTTAAAAAGGAGGAAGACAAACGTTTCGAGGTCTTAGAGATGTGGGCTCGGCGTAGAATGGAAATAATAAGTTGGGTTGATAGGAAAACGGAAGTGCCTCAAATGGTTGGGGATGAGAGGGCCTTGACTGAAGTGATTAAGCATTGAAAGAAGAAATGGGAGGACCAAATATTGGGAGGAGAGAAACTGCTAAAGAAAATAATTGAGGAAATATGTTATATGACATTAAAAGTGGGGTAAGTTACCAAGAAGTGAAGAAGATGGCGTTGAAAAGGGATTTTTCATGAACATGAACCTGACGAAAGATAGATCACCTATATGTACGAGGGTCATCCGGAAAGTAGTACCCGTTCGTGAAATAAAGACACAAAAGTAAATATTAACAAACATAAAAAATTTTATTTGAAAGAGGATACTTTAAAATACTTCTCAACATAATCTCCAAGCAAATTAAGGCATTTGTCATAACGTGTGACAAGTTTCTGTATTCCTGCTGCATAGTTCTCCGCCGCCAGCTCATTGAGATACAGGGTCACTCCTTCTTTAAGTTCTTCATCGCTGTCAAATCTTTTCCCCGCCAGAAAGTCTTTAAGCTGTGTAAAGAGATGAAAATCTGAAGGGGCCAAGTCCGGGCTATACGGTGGATGGTCGAAAGTTTCCCATTTGAATTGCTGCAAAAGTCTTTGTGTTATCCCAGCTGCATGAGGCCTGGCATTGTCATGAACGAGAATGACACCAGTAGACAATAGACCTCGCCGCCGATTTTGTATTGCCCGCCGTAATTTCTTTAATGTTTCACAATACGCATTGGCATTAATAGTGTCTCCATGGGCCATAAAATCAATAAGCAATACACCTCGTCGATCCCAGAAAATGGTTGCCATGAGTTTCCTGGTGGACAGAACTGTCTTGAATTTTTTTGGTTTGTTTGGTGAATGAGCATGATGCCACTCCATTGACTGTCGTTTACTCTCAGGTGATGCATAACAAACCCATGTTTCGTCACCAGTAATTATGCGAGTCAAGAAAGAGTCTCCTTCATCAGAATAACGTCCCAAAAACGTCAGTGCTGCAGCCATACGCTTGGTTTTGTGCTCATCTGTAAGCATGCGAGGGACCCATCTTGCACAAATTTTTGCATAATGCAGATGGTCTTTAACAACTTCATGAACAATTGTTCGAGAAACATTGGGAAAATGCTCACAGATGTCATCAATTGTGACGCGCCGATCGTTCCTCACGAATTCGTCAACTGAGCTCACCAGTTGGTCTGTAATGACAGACGGTCTCCCCGAACGCTCATCGTCGTGTGTGTTCCCCCTCCCCATGTTGAACTTGCGACACCACCGCCGAACAGACGACTCATCCATTACATTGTCTCCATACACCTCCTTTAATTGGCGATGAATATCACATGGGCGAACGTTTCTTGCATTGAGGAATTTAATCACTGCCCTCACTTCACAACTGGCGGCGTTCTCAATTTTTTTAAACATTGTAAACAATCACAGAAACAACACAGGCAATGCTAGCGTCACGCAACTTGGCTCAGAGAAGGCAGACAAACCACTGAAGCTATCTGACCTTGTCCAGCGGCTACTCGCGTCGTCAGCACTTCATGCGGCACTAACGGGTACTACTTTCCGGATGACCCTCGTATATATCTAAATAAAATTCTTCGTAGCTGTATCTTCTCAACTGAAGGTAGAGGAAGGGAATAGCCCTTGTACGGAAAACATACACAATGAAGGGGTTAGAAAAAATAACCGCGAAAACTAAGTTAATATTATGCAGAAAACGTTCGTCAAATTAATCAATTTCAAATTAAAATGATAGATTTCCCAGGATGTATAAATCCAAATAAAGTTATATCCAATTGTTAAAATCTAAGTCATAATGAATTCAAAATATGTAATTCTAACATAGTTATATTTTACATTAATAATAATAACAGCTGAAGACGCTATAGGCCACAACATTCATGTTGAATTAACAAAAAATTGTATACATTCATCTCGTGCATTATCATGACGAATATTTAAATATGATCCTATCATACTTGTTATTCTAGGAATAATTCTACAATCATAACAGAAGGTTACACAGTATGTATATTGTTCAAATTGATTTATCTATTGATTTGATCTACAGTAGATATTATGAATGAATAGTTATGTGTAACCCTATGTTGTTAACTTTATTATTATAGTTGTCCAATTATAAAAAAAGGAAACACCAAAAACCATCAAGTAGAAACTTGGTATTGTACGGTGAAGTTTTTTGACGTTTCTTTTATTTGACAACTTAACCATCGACCATTATATTGTTATCGACTTTTATCGAAAACAACCAAGGAATGTGGAAGATTTATTCCACCACGTTCTCAAGATTTAAACAAGGAAACGGGCCCTCCCGTGGAATGTTTGTCGATGATTCGAGCTTTTAAAACAAACGAGCATTGGGAGATAGAAGAATGAGTAAGGCAGTAAGGGAAATAAACCGCAATGCCTTTGGAAACGCACACCTATTCGGCACCTGTCGTCTGCCATTCCATTCCTTTCTCTCTTCTCTCCATCTCCACCGAAGCAATACCCTCTACGACATTCATTTCCGTCTCCCAAAGCTCTTTTTTCGACGGCGCCTCGCAAGCCCGGAGTCGACCACCCTCACCCGCCCTCTCCCCGTTTTCCCCGGCCCAATATTAGACTCCTCCGCCGCACTTTGCATCCCTCCCTCCCTTTTAATTTCGTTCCGAGTGCTTTTGCTGCTTGCATCCATGCCCTTCCCCGCCGTTTTCCGATCCTCCTCGGTTTGTGGAGGCTTCTATTCTATTGTCAGACCATGACCGATTTTCTTCTTCGCCGGAGCTTCTCTTTTCCAGCCGAATGAAATATTTGACGTTATGACATCGGGATGCGAAGTATGATTGAAGAGGTGAGGGTGGACTTTAAATTTCTCTTTCGTAATGTTTTCTCTATAAATTGGCGACTTTGTTGCATGTGATTGATCGAATAAATAAGTAAATCAATTAAATTAAACAAACAAATTAAACAAATATATAAATTAAACAAATACATTAAAAAAATAAAATAAAAAATGAAAAAAAAGACAAAGAAATTAAAAAAATATAAATTATTCCAAATAATATAGAAAATCGACTCATTCATGAGTGTTCTACTTTTCGGTAGGTTCATGCACAATCAAAAATCCCTAATGAGCGCCATCTCCTTCATTTCCTTATATTTAACCCCACCCCTTATGTCATCCAACATCTTCTGTCTCTGTCTTCCCCTCTGCCTTTTCCCCTGAATCCTACCCTCAATTGCAACCTTTACCAATCCCTCTCCCCTCAATATTTGACCCACCCATTTCTTCTGACGATACTTAATCACGTCAATTAAAGCCCTCTCCTCCCCAACCATCTCTAACACCTCTGTGTTTGTTTTCTTATCAACCCAACTAACTTTTTCTATTCTACGCCATATCCACATTCCGAAGGCCTCCAGACGTTTAACTTCTTCCTTTCTTAAAGGCCACGTTTCGCACTCATAGAGCAACACACTCCAGACCAGGGATTATGCCAACCCTTTCCTGATTCCTTTGTCAAGACCCTTAGTCATTAGTTCCCTTCACTTCATAAAGACTTCCTTAGCCAAGGCTATTCTTTTACGGACCTCATCTTTACATCTTCCGTCCCATGAGAGAGTACTTTCCAAGTAAGAAAATTAATCAACCTGCTCTAGTTTTTCCCCATCCACCCTAATAGTTAACTTAGCTTTCTTTCCCTTAGTGAACCTCAAAACTTTAGTTTTACTTGGGAATAAAAAATCGATAAAGAAGTAAAATAAATATGTAAAGAAATAAAAAAATATAAATAATATAATTCATAAAATAAAATTGATGGTTGAAATACATAAATAAATTGAATTAATAAATAAAAGAAATTAATAAAATAAATGAATTAATTCATGCAATATGCAGTGATATGAAGGACGAATGATGTTGAATCCTTGAATTATTGCTAATCTCTCTTCACTGATTACAATTTAAAGACTTAAGGTCATTGTGCGGCTCAAAAATATTGTGAGGAAACGTAAGGATAGACCTCACTTCTAATCTTTTCTAGGCTATCTCAACCTCTCAAGGGCTTCAAGTAGCTATAGTGGAAATGTTAAGGTTCAAATCGGCCGGCAAGATGGCTAATGTACAGGCAGCATACAATACATAGAAATTATAAATGTATACATATTCGCATTTAGAAATTATAAATGATAAATGTATTTTAGCCCACCTTGCTGTAGATTCCTGCCACCTGCCTATTACCATCTTAATATGAGAGCCATTAAGGGTTACGTCAACCTTAATAATTAATATTGGACTTTCCAACTAATAGATACAGACTTCCGTTTTGAATATCTCATAAAACTTCACGAGTAAACATATTCTACGGTCCTCGGAGAATTGAATAAAGATGAGAAAATACTTTCAATGGTCTGCTCGATGAAGCTACTTTTATAAATTTCTTTCATAAAAAAAACGATGTTTAAAAAATTACGAATCTCTTTGATCTGAGTTTCAATTCCTTCTTATCATAGCAATAGGTTTGGAATAGAATGAACATTTCCTTCATTGGGTACCAAATAATGTCCACAAACACAAACACATCCATAATTTTTGTAATTTCATACCCATTTTATGGTGAATTTATTTCTTATACTTATTTTTTCCTGAAACGGAGCCCTTGTAGATTTTAATTCTATCTCTATGAATGGGTAATTGCTGGAGAAAAGACTTTTTGGTCAAATTTAAGGGAGTGAAACCTAATTAATTGTCGTATGCATGTACACTCCTGGCCAAAATTAACGCAGCACCTCCCTAGCGATTCTAACGGCCGGTGCTGCGTTAATTTTGGCCAGGAGTGTACATTACAATTAGTCTCAAAGAAAAATAAATAGAGAGAGGAAGAATGTTCTTAAAATAAGAGAATTATACACGATGAAATTTCTCCGTGAAATTTATTTCCAAGCAAAGCATCCGCTATTGCGGTAAACAAAGCGAATGTTGTTGATGGATAGGCATTTTTACCCCTGCTTCACACCACCTTGCAGTCTGCTAGAACACAGATGTGAATACGAATAGAAGGATGAACTGAGAGTAAACCTTATCCATGCGATAAAAAAGGTAGAATACAAAACCAATATTTTATGTGCGAGGATTCAAGCCGAGTTTGAGAGTAGGCGTGTTTTTCCAACTGATTTACCGCTTCTTGAATATTTTTTTGCAGTTTGGGATCTTTGAGATGAAGGGGTTTTTTATCAATTTTACGGTGGTGCGATGTGAAGTATTCGTTTTTTCCTGAGAGCAGAGATTCCAACATGGTGTGAACCCTCGGATGGGATTAGCTTTAGAAAAGTGGATCATATTACAATTACATACATACATGTGTGTATATATATATATATCCATCAAAAAGGAATTGATTGATAGGGTTATTGATTTTTGATCGATGTCGACGAGATGTCACTGTCGATGAGACGTGGAAAATGATAAGATACATGTTCCTGGTCGGTTTTGAATGATTTTAATTCTAATAAAGTACGTATGAAATATTATATATTTTTATTGCTGCTTTTCAAAAGTTGAGATATTTCGGGATTTGGAATTTTGAAGAGGTGTTTACTTCTTATCTTCAATTTCACATTTTTTATTTTCCGTTTGTGATTTTTCATTTTGAAATTTTCCTGTCGCCCGTTTACCCTATTTTAATTTATCATAGTTGTGCGACCAGTTTAATCGGCAATCTTTCAACTCTTCAATGTTCCCAATTTAATGTTAATTTCAGTTTTCAAACCTTGTTTTATAGGTACTAATATATGTTTTCTTATTGCTCTTTTTCTGTTTAATTTTATTCATATATTGCTATAGATTCCTCTATTTAAATATTTATCTGTATTGTTTTATATGCCTTTCACATCTATATTAACCTACTTTCTACCCTTAAAAGTTTACTTGTCTATCAATCGATAGGTTTTACAGGTTTTTCACAGTTTTCTTGTGGGTGTTTTCCTGCTGAGGCATATTTCTACTAAATTAAAACTCAGGTTATTAAAACAGCAAATTAGTTATATTCTCTGTCCTTTTTAAGAGCTATCTCTTTCTTTTAAATTTTATACAGCAAAGGGTTAGTTGTAAGATGAGATTTGTTAATTTCCATCTCGCCCTTATAAAATACGTATTAATATTTTAATATTATAATAATTCATGTGAATAAATGAACCTATTCAAAGTGAATGTGAGCCTATTTTATTGAGCTTGTGTTAATTGCAACAGAGATTAAATTGATCGTTGACTATTTACTATTATTCAGTACATAATTATTCCTAGAGTTAAAATAAATGGTTTTAGTACCTAATATAATTTCAGCAGTTTCCCAGGGACCGAGAATTCTATATAAAGATGCTACTAAGATATAATAAATTTTACGGATTATCCAATAGAAACTCGGATAATCTTTAAGGGTGACTCAAAAAATATATTCATGTTTGAGAATAATCTCCTCAAGTCATAAATATGAAGATAAATAAAAATTTCCACTTTAAAGGAATTCTCCTGTGGTGAAGTGAGTTTCTGAAACACCGTTACCTCGGCGTAAGGTGGATTTATTTTGTTTTTGTTTATATTGTTTCCAACGCTTCCATGGAAGCTATTCAGTTGTCGTATCACAATACGAATGTTTTCTCTCCTTTGTAGCACGTTGTTTCCGTGTTTCTATTTTCTTTCTTTCGTTTCGTGGAAGAGAAGAGGAGAAGATAAAAATATTCCGAATTCCTTTGCGACCACAACAACATGCCGCTGAGTGCTTCTGTTTCTATAAATAAGCTCTTTACTGCATTCCAGTTTTTGTAGTCAGTTAATAGCTGAGCACAGTAGTTTATTTCTTTTAATATAGGCAAAATATCGTTATTATAATCGTCAGATTAGCAAACACTGCATTAATGAAGGCCTGGAGTGAGGCTACAACTAAGTTAAAAAACTTCCCGAACTTATTTTTACCCGCGTAAACACCGAGCAGGATAAATGCAAAAATCTGATGGTAGATAGGTAGGTGGTAGGTAGCAGTACCTCTAATATTTATTTATTTATATATTTATATATGGCGCTATCAACCACCAGAATTTTACGCCTGCTCGGCGTTTTCGCGGGAAAATAAGTCCCGGAACTTTTTGAACGTAGTAGTATTTTTACGGTATAGATACAGAGAATATAGATTAGGTTCATTTCCATAGAATAATGCTGACGAGGAAAACTGGAACGCACTATAGAATATCAAAATATGCCTTGAGAAAAAGATTATCTCAAAAAGTTCATGTTATTTGGATAAAAATTACTTATGGCATCACCTACCGAAGATCCTACGCGAAGAAATTGCATTCATTTATTTGTTTGTCTATGAGTAAAAATAGGCTCGGCCAGGTAGTGGTTGTTATTGTGAGGGGAAATCATCAAACATAAAAACCTTACCTCACAAAATTTGCATCTCGATTTTCGGTGTCACAAGTAATCTTTCGTAATTTAAATCACGATTTATTTCTAAATCTTTCAACAGAAATTATTCCATAGAAAAGCTGATAACTTCATCGCATCGATATCAAATATCATAAGTCAAGTATCACTTGTTATACGTGTCCTAAGGAAACTGGATGCTTTTCTTCCGAAAAAGACTAACTGGTAACTCTTTAATTTTATCAAGCTTTTGTCTGGAAATTCCTTTCTTCATGATACGATCTGGGTTTCAGTTTTATGGTCCAGCTGATATTTGAGCAGATTTTCTTACCTTAACGAATTATTTAATTAAATAAGAGCCCAGACTCTTTTGATAATTTAAACGTTTCTTTTTTTCATTCCCCTTTCTCTAGAATCTCAAAAACCTGTTTGTAATCACGTAAAATCCTGAGATTTTCAATGAAAACGGTTAAATTAATTAAACCGAGAGGAAGTATTTGTGTAGCCTCCTGCGTAATGTATCCCGAAGCTCTTTAATGTAACAAAATCCGAAAATAGAATGGGGAGCGAGTTTTACCTGAAATTGCTTTGTTCGTAAAAAGATGTCCCTCGAATAAAGTGAACCAAGGGGCAGGCTTCGATGCCAATACAAAACGATAAGGATGATTTTTATTCGAATTATTTCCCTAGTATAAATCTTTAAATTTTGTGAGCTCATATTGGTCTCCCTCCACAGGAAAGGTGACCAATCAAATGTAATTAAATTGAAACGACTTATCTGTTAATTCGGAGACGCTCATAATCTCTCAAGAGTCCCATGAGAAATCAGTCTCTCTTAAGCCATGCGAGCACATGTAAAAATCTGATTTTTTTTATTTCTTATAGGTATACAATAATATTGAATTTGAATTAAAATTTTCATTTTCATTACTTATGATTTATTTTTAATTAAAATCTCCCCGAATCGACTCTTATGCTCCGATCAACGCCTCACAATGAAATTTAGTATTTTTGGGTAAATATCGATATAGTATGAAAAGCAGTACATTATATATGTTTCAGAGGTATAGATTGTCCAAAAGCCGTCTTTGTCGGCGCTTCTCGTCTTACTCCCCCGGTAGTCGGAGAAAGCAAGAAAGGAAGCCGCACTTTGATGAAACCCAAAGCGCTTTTTGAAGATAATGTCTTCTTCATCAGGAGTCTTATAATTAAAATACGAATTTTTCGACCCCTGATGAAAGTACGGAAATAGAATACATAAAAGAATTAAATTTCGTTTGCAGAGTACTTAATACGACATGGCATGACGATTTGGGGAGGAACTGGCAAAAGTAGATTAAAAAGAACAACGAAAAACTCAAGACAGAATTACAAAATATGTTTGTTAAGAGGAAAAATAAACTATATACCTAAATATTTTAAACTTAATTAAGTAATACTTAATATTTTAATACAATATTAAATATTTATATGATTACTGAAAACTGTTACTGAAATTAATAAAAAATTAAAAAAATCTTACCATGGTATATGCAAAATAACTAAGGTGAGATATGACATTCTCTTGCAATAGAATAACCATGGTAAGCAAGCTTCAGGATAGTCTATCCTCTTCAATGAACTTCCAATTGGCTTACAATATTTAGAAAGGATGTTGATAGTAAAACAAAGAGTAAACAATGGTTACTAAAGATTGTATGTTCAATGTAAGTAACATAGAGTACCTTGTTTTAAAATAAATATTTAAATAATTATATCATATTATTAATAATAATAAAATCCGTAATTTTAAATATTTATTGTATTATTTAATGTAAATTAGATCACTGGTGTACAGAGTGTACTCTAATAAAGAATGTATTTTTGTGAAATTTCATTGTATTTGTTTTTGGATGCAATTTTAGTCAATAAGTGTAACTTCAAGGTAATTCCTAACTAGGGATACCTATTTTTCTCGGAGGACCTGGCTGTTTAATATTGTTTCATTTTTTATAGTTTACAAACCATGTTTTCTTCCAATGTACAGCTAACAGCAAAAAAAAGTTACCACCCCTGACCCACCAAGATATTCTAAGTCCAAATTTCGGGCCGGCGAGCCTTTCTCTCGAAAAGGGAGGGAGAGAAAAGAAAGATGGAGAACATGGTACGTTACGCTAGCTCGGCTCTCGCGTTTGGATGGAGAATTTTCGTTATCTATATAAAAATCATTTACAACTATCCATTATCTGCCGCAACATTTGATGTGGTAACGCGTACGATTGAATTTGACGACGATCAACTGGAAGATAACTAAAGAAATGAATCGAATTGAATGCAGCATTCAAAGTCACTCTCACTTTAATTTTCGATAACAGATTATTAAATCATTTCCAAAACGATACAAATGAATTTAACTGAATACAACATTCGGTATCAAATTAACTCACATTTCGTTTTTCGAAAATCGATCGTTTAAATCACTTCCAACGATTGATTATGCTCATCAATGTGAACGAAACCAGCAACTATTCTCTTCTTCTCAATTTCAAATAGGCCAAAAAGCAGGATCTCGGATTCAACAATGGCATTTGTCGTCAGGGGGACCGGCTGTTTATACTCACAAAACATTTCGTGTATTCCGTAAAAAATCTCGAAAATTCAATTCGGAAACAACAATAAACGACCAAAATAAGGTTTTCTATTCATTTACTCTGCTATTGGTTCTTGTCTCAATCTCGTATGACTATTATTTTTAATTTATTTTTGCAAAATAAATGAAGCATGCAGCGAAAAAAATGAACTTTACGAGCATTTCTTACGGAAATGCTTTGACTCGTCTGGGATTGAAGCAAGGACGAAGTGTCGCCATTTTTACAAAATACAAACACTTTCGTATATATATATTTGAATGCAATGTTCTATAAAAATTTCAAGTCAGTCGACCAAGTGATTTTTGAGTTTTGCGGGCACAAACATATGCAGGCTGAATTTTTATACATAAGATATGTGCATAATTCGGTGGATTATTATAATTTAATTTGATTGCTTTTACAACCCTTTCGTTCAACTTTCCCAATTGAAAATGAAAAATGACAATGTTAATCGACGTCTAACCAAATTAAAGACTTAGCTAGAGTATGAATTATTAGTACTCGACGCAGGATGGGCAAGTTATCGCGTGTGTGTTACAGCAATGACTATTATAATTGTGTTTAAATGCGTATTTAAATGACATCTTTATTTTGTACTAGCGGAGTGCCCGTTGATTCTCAACGGAAAATGAATGTAAATCGAAAGTAATGAAATTTTGATTTGAAAAAAGTTGGATATGAAAAGTCTTAAATTTATGAAAAGAATAATACTTCTCTTCATCCTATGTGACTTACGAAATCACAAAAACAGCAACACAAATTTAAATCACAGACTAAACTAATGCACCAGTCGCTACAACAAATAGAGGAAACAACTGAGTACCAAATGAATGTAGACGGAATCACAAAAATAGCCACACAAATCTTGTAAACCACAAACGAAAACGAATGAACCAGTCGCTCAGCACATCCAAGATTTCCGTTTGATAGCGAGTCAGTGAAATCATCGCAACTATCAAATAAACGAATTAACACATAAACGCCGCAAACGAATTACGATTTATAGTGGTTAATCTAATTAGAAATCGCCCTTTCATGAATTAACACCTAATTTATCCTTAAGATAGCGTCGGCTGTTGTGTAATTTATCTCTTTTGACACTAGTCTGGAGTCCGTAAATTGAATACTACATTGACTTTTTTGGAATAATCAAACCGTGCAAAATAAAACATTCATATTGAAACATATTCGTTCTGATAGTATTTGAGCAAGCAATATAGAACCGAAGCATAAAAATAAAGGACAGTCGCCCATAATCTGAGACAGTTGTTCCATATTTCATAGTATAACAAACTTAATAGCGTATCGGCAATCGTATAACACGAACATTTAAATATAATATTTAAGATATAACAAAATACCAATGAGTATGACTATCACCGTCAAGAAAAGATATAGGTGGATAGTACCTATGCTTAAACACACCAATAGATGATCCACTAAAACATTTCTTGGTTTAATTTCCAATTCTATATCTAAAAACACAAAATCCATTTACCTTCCCAGTCCGGCATAAAAGGATTGAGATTCCTTGCTGCTTAAATTCCAATTCTTTACACTTCAAAGAAAGCAATCACTGAATTCAGTGGTATTTCAACGATCTTGATTGATTCATTAAATGTACGGCGGGACGCTATATGAAACAATTAGTATTTAGATCGGAAATTAAGAATGAGAAAGTTATCAACTTACCAAGCTAAGAAGATATAATTACTTTATATGAGAAAAGAAGATTCATTTAACACGACGATAAACATTAATGTCACGTAAAGAATCAATATATATTGGCGTTGCTATAAATAAAGCTTGATTGTTGCAGTCGCGCGTATGCTAACGAATTTGAATTCAAATTTAAAGATATCGAGTAGGTGGATGTAGGTGGACAGTAACTATACTTAAACACACCAACAGATGATCCAATAAAACATTCCTTGGTTTAATTTCCCATTCTATATCTAAAAGTACAAAATTCGTTTACCTTTCAAGTCAGCTATAAAAGGCTTGTCATTCCTTGCTGCTTATTTAGCCCAATTATTGATACTTCAATGGAAGCAATCACTGAATTCAGGGATATTTCAAATATCTTGATTGATTTATTCTTCAGCGTTATAGATTAAATTCACAGCGGGACGCTAAATAAAACGATTATTATTTAGAGCGGAAATAAGATTGAAAAAGTTATCAACATACCAAGCTAAGAAGAGATAATTACTTTATATGAGGGAAGAAGATTAATTTATGCAGTAGTAGTAATTATGAAGGTGCCTCGACAGCTGAGGTCATTTCGCACCTTTTCCTTTTGATTCATTTAATCCGACGATAAAAATTCATTTCAGGTAAAGAATCAACAAACACTGGTGTTGCTATAAACAAAGCTTGGTTGTTGATGATGCGCTAATGCTAACGAATTTGAATTTAAAGATATCGAGATTGGCCTTGACGACGGGTTGTTTAGAATATCAGATTCTCATAAAATTTTCGTATTTAACTTACTAATTCTCACAACTTCGAAATGAAAGCAATATTCTACGACCAAAATAAAAAACTTTATTCTATTTCCTTTGTTTTGGTGTTAGTTTTAGTTTCAAAGGACCTTTATTTCTAATTTAATTTTGTTAAAGAAAGGTTTCGTGCAAATGATAAAAATGTCTTCCCATGTATTTCTTATGGAAACTATTCGACCCTCTGGAGTTGAACCGAGTACAGTTGGGTCAACAAAAATTAGCCTATCATTTGCGCTAGGGAGACTTTTAATATTATACGAATTTTGAAATTTTGAAAATATTTAGCTTTAGAGTTATAGCGTGAAATAGATTTTTGACCCCGACTGGGGACGAACTGGAGACAGCTAGGTGGATAAAAGGTAGCCTATGTCACTCCCCGGATGACAAATGACCATCATACCAAATTTCATCAAAATCGGTTGGATAGTTTTTGAGTGATGCTGTAACAGACAGACAGACAGACAGACAGACAGACAGACAGACAGACAGACAGACAGACATGAAAATTTCTAAAACCTGTTTCGGACTCGGGAACAACCCCAGTATCTAGCAATACAACTTTTTTTGAAATCGGATCAATGTACAGACACGACCCCCTCTACAGATTTATTATATACTAGCGGAGTGCCCGTTGATTCTCAACGGAAAATGAATGTAAATCGAAAGTAATGAAATTTTGATTTGAAAAAAATTTGGATATGAAAAGTCTTAAATTTATGGAAAAAACAATACTTCTCTTCATCCTATGTGACTTACGAAATCAACAAACAGCTACACAAATGTAAATCACAGAGTAAACTAATAATGCACCAGTCGCTACAACAAATAGAGGAAACAACTGAGGACCAAATGAATGGAGAAGAAATCACAAAAATAGCCGCACAAATCTTGCAAACCACAAACGAAAACGAATGAACCAGTCGCTTAGCTCGTCCAATATGTCTGACAGACAAAGCGAGTGGTTGAAATCATCGCACCTATCAAATAAACGAATTAACAAATAAACACCGCAAACGAATTTCAATGTAAAGTATTTAATCGAATTAGAAATCGTCCTTTTGTGAATTAACACCTAATTTATCCTTAAGATGGCGTTGGCTGTTGTTCAATTAAATTACTGAACACTTCATAATTAACCCTCTGCTGTTTAATTAACTGTAAGAATTGTGAAGAAAATATTTATCCTATTAAGTATGTAAGCGGCGCATCTGTTTAATTAAATCGCTATTATAATTTGAGCATTATGTTGAAAAATCAGAGGGAACTACTACTTTCTTCTCTTGAGTAGGATTTAATTTAATTACTATGTTTTCAGATCCCGTTGACAATAAACACTGTCTTCTGAATATTTATTAACGTGGAATGACGAAACGTAATCCAAGCGAAAGTAGACATGAAACTTGCAGGAGTTATCTCATTTAAGCGATGTAATCGGTAGTGATAAGAAATGCTCGCAAATTTATCTCGCGATCTTCCCTCAAACATTCGTAAAATCTAAATAACAATATTAACTTAATTAATTGTTTTCGGTGATATTCGCAAATAATTGAAATTCAGGGACATGATTCCTATAGTGAAAATTATCGAAGATGATATTTTCATGTATAGAGTAAGATATCTGAAAAAATACTTAGTTTAATATTGGACTAAAGGCAAACCTTATACCAGCAATACTTCTTTAGAGGAAATTTCCATAGTATATATAACTGAAAATGTGAAGTAAATTAACGAAAAAGATTTCGAAAGTGAAATATGTTGTTAGAGGTCATTCTTCGAAATGATGCTTATTCGATTCAAATTCAGTTTATCCAATTTTTCCTTACCTAGACACACAATCTATTTTTACAGCAACGAAAAGAATACAGGTATATTTTATTTCTTTCGATGCTTGTCTAGAGTCCGTAAAATGAATACTACTTTGATTTTTTGGAATGATTAAACCATGCAATATACAAAATACATATTGAAGCGTATTCGTAATGATTTTATTTGAGCTGCCAACATAGAACCGACGCATAAAAATAAAGGACAGCCGCCCATAATCTGAGAGAGGTGTTCCATATTTTATAGTCTAACAAACTTAATAACGTATCGGCAATAATTTAACACGAACATTTAAACACAATATTTAAGATATAACAAAATAGCAATGAGTATGACTATCACCATTAACAAAAGATATAGGTGGATAGTACCTATACTAAAACACACCAATAGATGATCCACTAAAACATTACAAGGTTTAATTTCCAATTCTATATCTAAAAGATCAAAATTCGTTTACCTTTTTCCAGTAACGTATAAAAGCATTGTCATTCCTTGCTGCTTTAAGCCCAATTATTGATACTTCAATGGAAGCAATCACTGAATTCAGGGATATTTCAATTATCTTGATTGATTTATTCTTCAGCGTTAACGATTAAATTCACAGCGGGATGCTATATGAAACGATTATTATTTAGATCGGAAAATAAGAATGAGAAAGTAATCAACTTACCAAGCTAAGGAGATATAATTACTTTATATGAGAAAAGAAAATTCATTCATTACGACGATGAATCTTAATTTCACGTAAAGAATCAACAAACATTGGCGTTGCTATAAACAAAGCTTGGTTGTTGATGGCGCGCTAATGCTAACGAACTTGAATTCAAATTTAAAGTTATAATGCTTGGCCTTGACGACGGATTGTTTACAATCTCAGATTTTCATTAAAGTTTCGTATTTTACTTCCAAATTCTCACAACTTCGAAGTGTACCAATATTCTACGACCAAAATAAGAAACTTCATTCCATTTCCTTTGTTTTGGTGTTAGTTTTAGTTTCAAAGGACCATTATTTCTAATTTAATTTTGTTAAAGAAAAGTTTCGTGCAAATGATAAAAATGTCTTCCCATATATTTCTTATGGAAACTATTCGACCCTCTGGAGTTGAACCGAGTACAGTTAGGTCAACAAAAATTAGCCTATCATTTGCGCTTGGGAGACTTTTAATATTGTACAAATTTTGAAATTTTATAAATAATTAACTTTAGAGTTATAGCGTGAAATAGATTTTTGACCCCAACTGGGGACGAACTGGGGACAGCTAGGTGGATAAAAGGTAGCCTATGTCACTCCTCGGATGACAAATGACCATCGTACCAAATTTCATCAAAATCGGTTGGATAGTTTTTGAGTGATGCTGTAACAGACAGACAGACAGACAGACAGACAGACAGACAGACAGACAGACAGACAGACATGAAAATTTCTAAAACGTGTTTCGGACTCTGGAACAACCCTAGTATCCAGCAATACAACTTTTTTTGAAATCGGATCAATGTACAGACACGACCCCCTCTACAGATTTATTATATATATAGATATAGATTTTATAAACCAAATGAGATTGACTAGCAAATTTTATCAGTGAATCAAGATGAGTTTAACGTTTTGGCTATCATCAACACTGAGAGAAAAAATGTATTCACTTTCTCTTGGTGGTTTTTTTATATTAATTTTTAAGGTTCTTAAAATCTACGAAACTAATAACTGGATCTAACATTTAATGGGTAAAAGGATTGAAAACACTATACATTCAATGATAGTAATGAAAGAGAACCAAAGGAACGCTAGTTTACGCAAATAGCTATTTCTTAAATTTTCCCGTTTTGTTGTTGATTGATTTCTAAGGGTATCTTGAAGGTTTATGAAAATCATTGGTTAGAAGAAAAAGCTTGAAAAGATGAATGTAAATATTGAGAACGTAATTTTGGAATTAGAATGCTCCGAAGCTTAATTTCTTCGGGAGTGATCTTTCTACGGTTAATATATGCTTAATTCTACTCCTGAAAGCATAGACGGTCCGAGACATGGGCAGTCTGGGAGACCGTCGACAGCATTTGTGGGTTCTTCTCAGATCCCTTGAAGATTCTCAATGATAAAATTATACTCGTATAGCTTAGGTAATTTTGACGATTACACCCGGTCACAATATTTAAGTAAACTTTTTTTATCCATTAAGGGGAACAAGTTCTAAACGTCTGCCTGCCCAGAATGTCAATAATCTTCAGATTACCCCCTCCCAAGGATTGGAATCAATTTCCTTCGCAATGGATGCAGCTTTCTTTGGTCCTAGTTCTCTGAGTAATTTCCTTTAATTCCAATTGATTGAAGAAGCCGTTACTTGGTGAAACTGCGTTATGTAAGAAATTGTGAATCTTTTTCCTTAGTTATTTCCACCATTCCTTATAGTCGTTGAGTTATGGCTATATTTTTACGGAAATTACATTTAGGAAAACTGGTAAATCAGGCGTAATCCATCTGAGTTGCCCTTACACCCGTAAATGCTGTTTAATAATTAAAATTTAGCCTTCGTATTTTCCCTTTCCTTTTTTAATGAGAGGCAAGTTTAGTCCATCAGCGATTACTGAATAAAGCTCTAGAAATACTGACATCTCGTACTTATTATCTATGATTACTCTTAAATAAGATGGGTAAAGCTTCCTTTCTTGGGAAATATGTCAGGAGAATCTATTACTACTGAATCTTAATGCTGCTCTCCAAGCCTCACCTATTCTTCCTTAAAACTTCTTGGTTTAAAGATAAGGAAGACATTTACGATATCTTGAAGGTGCAGAAATTTAAATGTGTGAATAGCTCGACATTTGTGTGGGATCAACTGGCGGAAGCTCTAATTGTATGCATGAATGTATGCACATTGTATGCATATTCTTATATGCCTACATGATTATATCCTACCCTATGCCAATAATTTTCGAAGCAAAATAAATTTACATTGATAATAAATAATTTCGACTATGATAGGTCTATGGTTAATGGTTTATGAATTTCGGATGCAAATTAACGTTTTAGAAGTAAGTTCACATAAAATCTAATTCAGTATGTTAGGAAAATGAAACTTTTTCGAATCTTTGATCTAATTTACATTCCCTCTGGCTGAACCATTGAAAACATATTTTTCCGGTCACCCTCTAACCTGCATTATTTTGTCTAAAAATGGCTTGAATCGTTTTCTCAATCTTATAAATAGCCAACATCCCAGGATCTCTGCACATCACTTCTGAGCCTGTTTACCACATTATCTTCATATTTTTTAGATGTATGCCTTAGAGTTGAAGAGAATAAACATTCTTTTCTTAGTAAGCATAAAATACTCCGTATTCCCATTGTTTATTTTCCTATCATCGTCTCCATGAAGTAACCCATTCATATTCCTTCTTCGACGAACTTTTCTTTATATCACCATCCATGACGAAGAATTACATTTTCAGGCAATTCTCTCTCTCATACAAAACCCTTAAACGATGCCTCGAAAATTAGAGGCATTGAAGACGGAAGACGGAAAACTTTCAAATCAAATTAATGAACCTAGATGGTATAATAAGGAGACTAGGAGAGCACTAAAGAAACAGAGGCGTTTGCATTCCAAATTAAAAGCCGCTGCGAGGCAACCGAACAGTATCAACACAGATCAAGTAAAGAGCGAACATAAGGAAGCTAAGTCGGAAACTAAACGAATTATGCGAGATGCCCTCCGTCAATATAAAAAGAAGATTTTATGCGAACACTTGGAAGAGGACCCAAAAGCGTTTTGGTCGTACGTTCGTGAGGTCCAAGGTAAAGAGCAAACTGTTGGTTCATTAAAGGATACTTGCGGTAATATAGTAAACGATGCTAAAGGCAAAGCTAATATCTTGAATGATTCTTTTCGAAGCGTTTTCACGTCTGACGATACATCAAATACTCTCCCGAATGTTGATAAACCTGAATCAATGTCGAAAATCACCTTCAGAGAAGACGGCATCATTAAACTATTGCAACAGATTAAACCGAATAAAGCTCCGGGTCCTGAAGACATACCGGCTCGAGTGTTCAAGGAAGTTGCGGAGAGCGTAGCACCTTTTCTTAAAGTTATATTTGACAAGAGTATGAGCGAAGGAAAGGTCCCGAAAGATTGGAAAATTGCGAATGTCACGCCAATATTTAAAAGTGGCTCTAAGGACGATCCAGCTAATTACAGGCCTATATCTTTAACATCACTGAGCGGTAAAATTATGGAACATATAATAGCTAGCTCTTTAATGGGTTTTCTTGAAACGTCCAATTTCATAATTAGGAATCAACACGGTTTTCGTAAGACTCGTTCTTGCGAGTCTCAGCTGGCTTTATTAGTACACGATGTTCTAAACTCTGCTGAAAAACATAAGCAAGTCGATGCGATATTTTTAGATTTTCGGAAGGCTTTCGATAAGGTACCTCATCATAAATTGCTGTACAAATTAGAAGTTGCGGGTATCAATGCACAAGTTATTAACTGGATAAAAGACTTTCTCACCGATAGAGAGCAACGAGTAGTACTCGATGGTATTAGTTCCAACTTGGTTAAGGTGACCTCGGGCGTCCCTCAGGGCAGTGTAATTGGACCGTTGTTATTTTTAGTATACATCAACGACCTCAGCAATCACATTGAAAGCAATGTTAGGATATTCGCAGACGACACAGTCATTTACAGGGAAATAGTTAGTTCAGAGGATAGATTAACCCTTTCGAACGACTTAGACAGAATTATGAATTGGTGCGATGATTGGCAATTAGAGCTTAATGTAGAAAAGTGTTCGGTAGTTAACTTCTTCGAAAGTAAATCTATAAGAAATGATTATTCTTATAGTCTCCGAGGGGTAAACCTAATGACAGTAGAATCGGTAAAGTATCTTGGAGTAACTCTCACGAATAATCTATCATGGAGTGCCCACATCCGAAATATATGTGGAAAAGCACTTAAGAAACTCGGCTTCGTTAAAAGAATAGTCGGTAGGAGCGAAGAAAAGGTTCGCGAGCGATGTTACTTAGCGTTAGTTAGGCCTCACCTTGAGTATGCATGTAGTGTATGGGACCCCGCCGAGAAATGTCATATTCGGGATTTAGAAAAAGTACAACGAAAGGCGATACGATTTGTAAAGAATTGCTACGATAAAACAGCGAGTGTCACTCAGATGTTACAGGACGCGGGATGGGAATCATTAGAAGATAGAAGAAAAATTCAAAGGATAAATTTATTAAATAAGTTCAGAGAAATTACGTTTTCAGATGATGTAACCGATATAATGCGACCCCCCTGTTATATGGGCCGTGCTGATACTGCCCGAAAGATTAGGGAAATAGATGCTAAAACGAATCGTTTCAAAAATTCATTTTTTCCGCGAAGTATACGCGAAAGCAACCGTTTAGGAAAATAGAGTCAAGGTGCTTGCACCCCCTGCCATACACCGAAAGGTGGCTTGCAGGGTTCTTACATAGACATAGACATAGACAAGTAACCTGTGACCGCTCCATTGAAGACCCTTTCTCTTTCCTCTCTCACCCCCACAGGGAAGCTCCCTTTGTTTTCTTGAGAAGGAAGGTATGCATGCTACCGATCAACCGTTATGTAGACAAAAACATTAAACGACGTAGAGACGTAGCACCAAAAGGTGGGCTTGCCACAGAGATCCTTAGCAATAGATTTAAATGTATTTTTCATGCATGAGCGTTTACGTGCGAATATTTAGAGTGGAGTTGTAACAGCCTAAAGTTGTTGGCTCATACCTATTTTCTATGTTGAAACTCTTAATCGTTTTAGCATTTTAAAATTTTTGACGGAGGTTTAAATAAAGGAATTCAATATTTACAAGTATATTATGCAATTCTTTTTGCGCTTTGCTCGACTCTGCACGACTAGTCCTTCTGATTTCATTACCCAAAATAAATTCTCGCGCGTAAAATATAAAGCTGTTTGTTAAGAGACTACAGGTTAGATAGCAGTGAGTCCAAAATGATCGGAGCCCTCCGCTGGGTATCTTTTAAGAATATAACTATGTAAAGACAATAATTATTAGAGATATTCCTTAGCTGTGATTTACATGACGAAATACGCGACGACATGATCCCTATTCTCAACGATCGTTATTTTCACAGCCAGATGGTGAAAATATTACCGTGATTTAATAGCGAGGACAGATGGTTTATATTGTTATCATCTTACATATATTATAAGGTGTGTAAATATGTAAATATTTAGATAGTTGAGTGTTTCACATTCTCTGCAATAAGCCTTATGGAGGCTCGCGGATAGTCAATTTAAATGTATTTCTTACTTAACTATTTTTCACAAAGCTGCAACACCATTATTATATTTATAATATACGTTTTTTTCTTATTTTTCCTACTTTCGTTGACCTGATTTACAGTAGTTCATATTCTATTAATTATCGTATCATAATTAAGCATAATCTTTGCGAAAACGATCATCCTGCGGGCATGTGGAGCATTAACTGAAATAACCAATTTCATTATAAATCTGCATTGATGGAAAATGTTATGTATTATATATGTTAGGACGAACTAAGAGCCGCCAAAGTAATTCTTGTCCAATATTTTAAGAAGAAGAGCGAATTACGCTTGAGATTCGAGCCGATTTAACGAAATACGAATTTAATTATTTCATAATACAGTACAACTTCTACCGCAGCAAAAGTAATGACTATTAGCGAGTATTTATAAAATATATATCATCACAAAAGCCTTCAAAACGTGCCAGGCATAAAGAGGAAGACGAAAAGCGCGCTCAAAACAGAGAATCTGAAAGACTCGCCCTTCTCGAGTTATGCTGGTTGTATCTCAGGTGGTAACTTTTTTATGCTGTTAGCTGTACAGTCCTGGCCAAAATTAACGCAGCACCGGCCGTAAGGATCGCTAGGGAGGTGCTGCGTTAATTTTGGCCAGGAGTGTACCTAATACCTTAGAAATAAAGTATTACAATAGTAAAAAATATTATAAAAGTAAAAAATATAGGAAAGAGAGCATTTTCGAGCATACAGATAGGTCATTCTAAGCATCATTGATTGGTCTCCCTCCTCTTACCTTAAAATACTTAATTTTTCCCTTTTCTCTTTATAAGCTGTGTTGATTAATGTAGGGATATAAAAGTTTCTAACACGTATGACTTAAGTCATGTAAGAACCTTCAGAAGGATCTAGACAGGAATAACTATTAAATTTTGTCATTTTCAGCATTTCCAGGAATAAAGTCTCTTTCAAAATATTGTTGAAAATTCAGTAGAGTAGGTTCTCAAACTAACCTGCCTAACTCGATTCATTAGCGGTTTGGGGATATTTTTCTGGCAGCCGTCGGTCGTGACCGCTACGAATTGAAATGGGAAAGTCGGGGGAGAAGTGGCCGTGGGTCAGGGGCCCTCGCGAAACAATGGTTCCGGTAGTGGAGCGAAAGAGAAATCCTACTCAACCGCAACTGATCGCTCCATTGCTCTCAGCACGAAGGCTTTGTCAGCCGAGGTTTATTTTCGAAGAATAAATTACTAACTACAGTCAATGAAATTCACCAGGACGGAGCTGATTCGAAATTTCAGTACCTGAAGTTTTAGTACCAAATATCTCGTAACTATTATGCTATACATAATGTTATGATTATTAATTATGTCAATAATCAGATTAGTTACTACAAATGTGAGTTATCGTTTTTATCTTACGACTGATATTCTGTGACTGATCTGTTCTCTTTTTTAAAAATAATGAGATTTCTGTAAATTTAGCTTTAATTTACGTTCCGTCAACAGGCCTTACCTGATAAAACTATGCTGTACATTTTTGCAATAAAAATAAAATAAAAAATAAGGAAATAAATATTTTTATACAATAAATATTAATTATTTCAACAATTGGGTTGGTCGTCAAGGGTATTTTATAAACACACAGGTTTACCAAACTTTCATTTACTTCATCAGAATTCTCCCTAATTTCTAATAGAAAACAACACGCTAATGCTAAAATAAAAATCTGCATTCAGTTATCCTTCGTTTGGTGCTTGCCTCGATTTCGTACGATCATTTTTTCTAATTTCATCGTGCAAAAGAAATGAAGCCTTCATTCAAAACAATAAAAGGAACTTAATATAAATTTCTACTACTAATCACTACTAAGAGAGATAAACAGGAATTCGTTTTAGAAGCTGCGACATAAGGTGACAACGCATGCCATTGAAATAATGGTCAGCTTAAACTTTATATCAATTTGTACATGAATTTTAGTTTTTCATTATGTTTTGAAACTTTACTCACTGTAGTTTCTCAATAATTTTCCAGCGATTTCTTCCTAAAACGTTTTATTCAAGTTTTTTAGGTGAGCATTTCAATTTTGAATGCAAAAAACTATGTATATGTTAGGGAGCGTCAAAATTTTAGAATGATTTAGATAGGGTATATTAAAAATAAAGGTTGGGAAACACTGGTTTAAAGCAATTTAACACCATCAACTTGCAAAGTTTTTTTAAGCGGTACAACCAAGATACACCCCATAAATCATGCAATAAGATAGAATATGATAAGCCTTTCAAGTATAGATAGGTCCAATTAGAATCATGTACTTTCACAGTAAATTCAAAGTACTGAAGGAGGGGTCGAGTATGAAAATTGGGGTATTTTCACTGCAAATATACCACATCGCAAACATACATACATACATACAGACTTTCTACTTTATTTTGAAGAAAAAGGTGGATATAGTTTTTTTGCTAATGTAGCTGGATTAGTAATAAGACATTATCATAACAGATCATACATTCAGGAGAATTATTATTTCAACGTGTGAGCTTGGGTTTAAAAAAGTTCAAAGACTCCCTTACCCCGCTAACGGAATGCTTCTTTTTAATGTTTATAGGAAGAGTTATTGGTATGCCACGTAAAGGAGGAATGATAGGAATTTCATCCATGTAGGAAAATAAGGTATTTCGGAATGTATACTGGAATTTTAGAAGGCGGACTCGGGAGAGAAACTGTTTCCGATAATCTAATAGAAATAATATTATCATCATATGGTGCACAAGGTAAATATATCATTCATGTTTCATTTATCTAGACTTTATCATAAACTGAATACCAAGTCAAGTACAACATGCAAGGTAGACATTTTCGCGATATATTATTTTCTTACAAAATTACCCATCGCACAAATGAGAGTGAAAAGTAACCCCGCAAAAGAAAATACAAAGCAAAAGAAGGAAAAGGGTTTGGGTAAATTTGCACATAATAACGTGCACCCAGGAAGAATCCAAAGGAAAAACGGACCTGTAAAAAGTCTGACAGAGGTAAGCGAACCCGGGATCTTCTTCCATCCGGGAGGCTGCTTTAACCATCTAAGCTACCCGGCCAGAACCAGAAAAATTCTGGTTGAGTAGCATAGGTAGTCCCGGGTTCTATTCCCGAACCTGTTCGAATTTTTTCAAGTCCGTTTTATCTTAAGTCAAACTATCAAAGAAAGACGGATTTACAGAGCAATTTTTGGAGCATGTTACAGTACATCTGAAGGCGGAGGAAATTCACCATAAGAGAGGTTAAAAGTTCGTCTTTTTTCAGTGCTTTGTATCGCGTCACTGTTGCTTCCGGAAGCGGCTGTGACGTGGTACAAAGCACTAACGCAGTCGGCTTTTGGAGATAATTCATTAACAGCCGTGTACCAAATTTCTTTACTTACTCCAAATAAACGGTATTTATATTAACCATTAACATGCCAGGTGGGTCCTAGAGGTGCTCAGAGTAACATTTTATTGATCCTGTTTTAGCTATAGCAAACAAATTTTTCTTGATTTTTATATGCAGCATATATTAGTATAGGATATAAAAATATAGTATGAAATTTGTTCATTAAAACGTAAATACATAAGAACATCCTTAACTTCCTGGAAGGACTCCGCTTGGTAAATTGTTACTAGTTCTACTGATCCCAACCGGCCTTAGCTAAAAATTGTAACGCGAACTAAGGACTGTAGTGATAGCAAAAAAATGAATCTGAACTTGTTGTTTAAGGGATAGTTTATTACATAGTTGGTTTATATACCATATGCAATCTAAATGAAAAAATGTAAACACTTCATTAATAAGAGTTTGTGGATAATATTTTGTTCACTTCTAATGCTGATTACTAAATAAATAAAATATGCTGAGATGTAGTTTAGGAAACCTAAAAACCACTTTTGAATAATCTACCGCAATAAATAATTGAAAGAAGGCACCAACTTGATAAATAACCTTGATGACCTTGGCTATATAGTTACAGGAAAATTCTTTTAAGATAATTTCTTCGAAAGTGAATTATTTGAAAGAGATTTCTTCAAAAACGAATTATTCGAACGATCAATTCTTCAAATGACAAATTCTCGGTAAAAGAACACTCAAATGAATCTGATGTTATTCAAAACTTATATTAAAGGAATTTATTCGGAGTTGAGTTGGGTTGGGCTTTCAACTCCGAATCAGCTCCTTTAATATACATTTGAATAAATTCAGAATGTAAGGAATAAAGTAATTACACCTTTAATTGTTTATTCTGAAGGACTACAATTGGGCATTGGTCCAGGTGGTAGCCATTTTTTTTTGGGGGGGGGGGTGAATTAAATAATCTGCCTGGTATTCACCCTAGTCGGGAGGAAAACCCTCCAAAACCTCGCGAAGACAGTATGTAATACATATAATTACCAAATTTACAAAAATATTTCAAAATTTACATTAATTATGTAATATTTCAAAATTTACCACAATATTGCAACATTTAAAAAGTTACAACAAAATTACGAAACCATTTTAATTTTATTCATGAATACATTCTAAGAAAAGGGAAAAGGTTCTAAAACTTCTCCAGGTAAAATGTTCTATCCTACTATTCCCCGATTTAGAAATTAATATATACAAACATCTGCTCTCTGTTTAAGGGTAGTAATTATTTGAATATAGGTTTTCCAGATAAATAACCATATACAAAGTAATAATAAATTTACCACAATACAACTATACAGTGGTAAAAGTATAAGTGCTTTATTCTTTATGATCTGAAGTCATTCAAAATAATCACTTTTTCTTTCTTTTTTATAATGTAGAATGTAATATGATAACTAATATAAAGAATAAAACAGTTGTACCTATACCACTCTATAATTATAGTGTGGTAGGGTGTAAATGCTTTTTCTTTGTTCTTTATAATGGAGGACTACCACAAAGCCGAGGCCAGATTATTAGATTCAGATTACTACTTCAGATACATCAGAGTGATCTTTTAATGAAGAATTTGCCATTCGAAGAATTGATCGTTAGATGAATTCGTTTTCGAAGACTTTGTATGCTCCCAGGCTATGTACCAGAGAATTTCAAGGGTTAGGCGGTGTTTGCCATCTGTTTACTGGAATATGGTCCGCCACCGGAAGAAAAGCTCTAGTTAAAGTACACCCAAGCACATGCACGTCTAAGTACCCATGAATTTGTGTGTGCACACATCCACGCGCTCGCTGAGGCTTCAATTTTCCCTCCTATTTTTAAGCCCATATTACTCTTCGGTTGGAAGACGCCGGATCTACTACTTTAATCGAACAAAATGAGCAGGAGTTCGTTCACCTTCTGCTAATCCCACGCACCATTTACTGCGCTAGTTAAGCGTATCTCTGCATCCACTCCTCGGAAACTTCTCTCATCCTCTGTATCACGACCATTCCTGATTCCCCCTCAACGTGTATCCACCGCTTTAATCCGCCCCGTACATCTGGACCGCTTTCTATCATTTAATCTCTTTACTCCTTCCTAATTCCTCCAATTCACGTTATGGCATCCATCCTAATTTTGTCCAGTTTCTCTCTACGTTGTCTTAGTGTTTTAACATGAGCAGTTTCAATTTTCTCGATTGGAAATGTCCGTTTTCAGAACTGTGTGATCTATTATTGCTTTCTTTCCGGCTGAGAAGGTAATGATAATACATTTATTGTGCCCTAGGAAAGTCCCGTAAGAGCAGAAAAAATAATAAAAATATTATCTGCTCACATTCCTACGCAATATTTGAAGAAGCGCTAGATTAAAGTAAAGCTGAATTCTTCGAATATTGCAGAGGATTTTGTTAGGGAGCAGATCGTACAAAGTGAAAAAAAAATAGTCCCAATTTTTTATGCAATAGAAAGTAATGTCATTGTAATGGAATATTAATAGGCATCACGCTAGTAGGAAACCTTTCCATAATACTCTTACCATATATGTATGCTACTATCCGTCATATGGGTTAGTTGGAAAAGGAGACTTATTGTCTCAATCTCAGCCAAATAAAGACGTTTTATTATTATAATCTTGGAAAATTTAGGCATGAATAGAAATATTGGGAAAGAACGAAAAAACACAAAAGTTGCAGATAAACATCAATCAAAGACGGCAAATTATTCATTTCTTATTGAAGAACCGTTGAATTTTCAGTTTCCCTTATTTTTTTCTGATTTAGTAGGGATGAAGATATTATGATTCTCCTTAAAAAAGGACAAATAAACAGAAATGCATTGAAAGCCAATGAAAAAGAAAGAAAAATCGAGAGAGAATTTTAGATTCAGGAGAAAGGGCTATAGGATGAGATGGCTGTAAATAAAATGGATTCACATCGTGGGTCATAGGCTGGCATTGACATCGAGTGCTACCACGCTTGATTTTCGAACGAGAGGAAATGAACTCAAACCAGGTCTCGAGGATGCTTTCTATCTAGGAGGCATTGGGCTGCCAAATAGAGCCGAAATTGGAAATATGTAAATTGAGTTTCCCTACGACCGACGGTAAATGAAAAGGAAACAGTATCTGGGGCTGATATTAGGAAAAAGGCAATTCTCCTCTTCCTCATCCATGTTTGTAAAGGTTGACGAAGGTTAAAGGGATAAACATGCTACTCAAAACAGGGTGTAGTTTACATGCATTGGACAGTAACATTTCCAAGAACGAAACTATCGGTGTGTGAAATTTTGATAGTCATACAATTGAACGAAACGATCTCAGTTATTAGTACCATACCCAAAATGAATGTTTATTTATTTATTTTTAATAAATATCGCCGCAGTTAATCAATAGGACTGGTTGCGCGTTATCTTATACTACATTTTGCCGTGGCCCGACAACTGACAGCGCGACAACTGAGTGCGTGACAACTGAGTGCTACGACAACTGATCGCGTCTCGTTTTCAGTAGGCATTAAAGGAACGAAATTTTGAATTGAAATTTGGAGCCCTGGTTGGTTTGGGTTGATTCCTGCTCAAAACTGTTATCTATAAGAATGCGTAGTAAAAAAAACATTTAGTGATTTAAGTATCTAATCTAGTTTAATCAGTATTCGGTAATATTGATACCACTCTATTTTTACCACAAAATTCCTATATTTCATATTATTTTGTGTGATGTCCTTCAATTAATGCTTCCTGAAAACGAGACACGATCAGTTATTGTATCTCTCAGTAGTCACGCGGTCATTTGTCGCGAGCGTTCAGTTGTCGTAGCGATCAGTTGTCGTAGCGATCAGTTGTCGTAGCGCTCAGTTGTCACGTGGTCATTTGTCGCGAGCGTTCATTTGTCGTAGCGATCAGTTGTCGTTGCGCTCAGTTGTCACGCGGTCATTTGTCGCGAGCGTTCAGTTGTCGTAGCGATCAGTTGTCGTAGCGCTCAGTTGTTACGCAGTCAGTTGTCGTGGAACCACATGTTACACCTAACATAAGCAATTCACGAAATAAACTAATTTAAAATTTAAAAAATAATCAAAATAACTTCAAACACATGTCACATAACCATGTTCGTTTGGCAATTACCTCAAATATCTCAGGAAGCTTACATATTAAAACACATTTCCAATGTCCACACAACATCCATTAATAAGAAAAGATTTTTCTCGGAACATGACTGTTTATGAATTAGCGGTTTGCAATCTTCAATAGCCGTCTTTGTCGGTGCACCAAACCTACCACACCGGTATTAAGAGACATGCAGAAGGACAACAGGCTGGTTATCCAGGCCATCTGATTGTCTCCAACAAGGGGGGGTGGAGGTTCGTCGGCAATTCCTATTGAAGATTACGTATAAGCTTTCAAAAAATCCATTTCTTGGACAATTATGGTGGGAGAAGCAATGAATAACAATAGATGAAAACATACTCCCATTCCTTACCATGAAATATCTGATTAGCCGGGACTCGGACCCAGGACCTTGGGTTTGGAACACTAGCTCACTAGGCACAGCCGCTGGTGGCACATTAACTCTACATATATCACTTATCAGGTAAAATTTTACAATTAAAAAGATGTTTGACTCCACTATTTCACATATGAAATAAGTAAACGGCTATGAAGAAATCGATTCTTCACTAAATTCAATCCGTAATGCGTTCAGCTTGAAGAATGAATAACGATAATAATAATAATGAAACGTCTTTATTCGGGCGTGATTGAGACTCCTCTTCCATCTAACCCACTGTCATACAATATATAAATAATCAATATAAAGAGTTAAATGGAAAAAAATGAGAAGAATTGCGGTTGTAAAAACCTACGAAATTCTTAGGAAAAAAATGCATCCACTACAGGAAAATACCCACTGAGAAGGGGGGTGTGAAAAACCTGCGTAAACCTACCGATAGTCATAACTGAAAGAGGGTAAGAAACATGATTAACTTTTATAAATAGACTATCAATAGGTACATACATGAGATACATCAATAAGCATAGCCACGTCTACATTTAAACATGTGTTATCCATTTGCATGAGAACATAAAACAATAAAAATGAAAAATATTGATAAGTTTACGACTGTACAACAATAATACACAGATGTAGGTATTTTCGAACTTAAATACCATACATCCAGTATATAGTCAATATTACATAAAACGTAGATATTATCACTAATTAGAAATAGGAAACAGGGGAGAAAAATTCTTATTAATATGATATAGAAGAGAGAATTTTATTTCAACAGCAATACGTAGATGGAAAATGAAGACAAAAGTTTCACAATTCTACAGTTTAATGATACACAATTTTGTATGCAAATAAATCACCGCTATCAGAGTTTCATCAAAGTTTTCGTCTTGAATTTCGCTTGAATCGTGTTCTAATGAATGGGGCCATTCCACTTACACTTACTTCCACAGCCCACGGACTTTTACCAGAGACACTTTGCCTGATAGGAAGATTCCCCGCGAATGCAGCAAAATGTCTGCCACATTTTGCCTCCAAAGAATCGAAAAATGGCACGTAAGGACAATTTCGCCGGGAACGTTGCTCCTCGAATAAAGACCAAGAGGAGACTGCGAATGGAAGATTATTGGATGTGAAAGAGCATCAGTGCGGACCACCTACTCCTTTTCCGACGGAAAATTTTCACGAATGACTTTTAGAGAGAGCGGAATAGAGAGTTGCATAGCGGAATGAAAACGTGAGGGCACCGGGGATTATAGGACCTTTAAAGGCAGAATGATTAATTTAGAATGGCGCAGAAAAGAGCTGACCCCTAGGATCGCATCAGCAGTTTGTAGGAATTAAATTTCAATAAGTACTTTACAATGAAGATTAAGTTGATATAAAAATTCACTGAAAAGCAATTTTCGAAGAGGAATAGGAGCGTAACCTCAGAGAAATTTGTTCGTGCAGCCGTGTTTAGGTGTCTACTAAATTAATTTTATTTCTCACGTCCAAGGAACTTGTCGTAAGTGAAATTGAGATCAATGTTGAAATTTTAATTTCTGGTTGGTTTCGGGCCTTGCGAGAAACTTATAAGTATACTAACTATTAAGTTATTTCTTTTAATTACTGAAGATTTATATCTCTTTGTATTATTAGAATGATGTGGGACTCGCGGGAAAAATAAGATCGGGAGCTTTTTGAACGTAGGAGTACATTCAGTACATCTTAGAGGATCAGTAATCCGGGTCTTTCCGTTGTATCCGAAACCGGCAGCAAAGCGGTGCGGAACGCTGATATAAACGGCTTTTGGGGAGTTCTTAAACCTCTATAAGACAAAGAAGATTGGCGAAAGCTTTCCTTCTGCCTTTCCCGGAATCATTCGAGAAGTTGTCACTGACAAAACTTCGAAACATTCCCTTCTATATCCTCGAATTAATTCCAGATGCCTTCTACTCCAACCTAGACCATTTCCTCATACCTGAAATACAATACAGTACGCCTTTCCCAGACCGAAATTTCCAGTCGAGGAACTCTGACGATTTTAATTCCGCGAAATCCCATTTCCGGATATCGGTGATGTTAATTTTGAATTCAATAGCGAGCGAAACTCCAAATCACGGTGGTTTTATTCTTTAGAAATCCAACTTGAAAAGTCTGCGAGAAGGGAAGCCGCTATTATTCCGCGGGAAGTCAAGAGGGAAGGATAAATATCCTTCGCCGAAGTTGGATGGATCCTGAATTATTCTTCTCTGGTCTATTAACTAACTCGATTCCTAGAGCGAAGGCATTCTTCGAGAGGGACGGAACCCATAGTTTGCGGAGTGTTTCATTTTACCACCTTTCGCTAGGGAGAGGGACGGGGTAACTTCGTATCGGAGGAGTTTAAAATTGAGAGAGTGGATCACATCAAATATGCGTCTCTTTTGCGATGAGTGAAGGGGAATTCTATAGGGGAGACCACCGGAAAATCAAACCCATCATGAGCCGAATGTTTTTCAGTTCGGATTCCGCGGCTGGGTGCCGTAAACTATGAGGACGCCATTTTCATCCTCCGGAAAAAGGGTGCGACGCACAGTGGGCTAGAATCGAAAAACGCTGGCCAAAAATACGATAGTACTTTTTTTGAGTGCGGACTTTGAAACTTTGCATGGTCATTTTGAATAAATTCTGCATATAACTGCGAATTATTTCTCTTGATTTTTGCGCGTTACAATTCTTCAGGGGGTCAAAGTTGACCAAATTTTGCGAAAAATGCCGGTCTTCGATTTTTCGAGAAATTCTTCAACTTCAAAACGAAGCTGAACCCATTAAAGGTAAGTTATCGGATAAAAAACAACGCCACGTTATGAACCTGTACTTTATATTTCACAAACTTTAAATTTAATGATTGCAAATGTGTATTTGCATATTTTATGTAACAAAATGGCGGACTCTCGTTTTAGAGAAACTTTTTACCTAAAGCGAGGAAAATAGTTGAGAGGGACATGAAGATATTTATACCACGTTATTCTTTGAAGCTTTCTGAAGAGGAATCTGAAATAAAACCTTGCTCCAATTTTCACCCCCGACAATAATAACGAATTTTCGACAACACCGCATCGATGCTAGCCCACTGTGTGACGTCGCAAAGTGGGCTGAAATCGTAAAAAGCCGGACATTTATTGAAATTTTATTTTTGAGTGCGGAACTTCAAACCGCATATTCGTTGCAGAAAGATCGATTGTTACATTTTCGTTTGTTGTTTTTCAATATTTCTAGACATCAAAAAAATACAAGGCGTCTTAGTAAAGAGTGTAGATTGACGTGGTATAAAATGATTGGTAGTCCATCGCCGTTTACCTAGTTGTTTTCCTTACTTTATCTCTAAAATTTTCCGAAAACGGTGTCCACCCTTTTGTTGCTTTAAATAAGCAAATGCTCATCTTTGAGAGCGAATAATTCAACAAGAGATATACTAGATTAATGCATCGTTGTGTTTTCCAACAGTTTTTCTCGAAAGCATGTATACATTGTTTTTGCATTTAGTAATTCTAACAAAAGGTTTATGTATGTTTAACTGATAATAATATTTATGTTTGTAGAAAAACTTCCACCTGGCTTACAGCCTACTTGTAGTTATCAAATAATAATAATAATAAATCAACGAACTTGAAGTTTTCTTCGAAAAATCCGAAACTATCATTTTATGTAAAAACCTCTCAAATTTCTCGCTTGGAAATATCAAAAACAACAAACGGAAGCATAAACTTCGATCTTTTTGCAATATGTGAGAGGAGTACGAAGTTACGCACTCAAAAAACCCATTACTGACCCATTGTCCAGCTTTTTTCGATTTCAGCCCACTGTTCGTCGGTTTAAAATTTGATGAATGGTTTTTCTATTCACGTGGAAATGTAATTTTCCTTATTTCGCTAAAGTGGGATTTTGATGCAGAAATTATAATTTCTCTGAAGATGGCCGTGGAGACAGCGGCCGAAACGTCGGTTTTATCCGTTCAGCCGACCCGGTTGGGTGCCCGTGAAGAATTCCTGCAAATATTATGATCTTTCATCTAGTCTGTTCTATAAATGCCATCTACTCTTAATGCTTCCTTGATTTCAGACACTGCTCTTGTCAGCAAAAACTAATGTTGCTACGAAATCGATTATCTAAGACGAGAAAATTTGGAAGCGAACACTTACCAATTATCTTATTTATCATTTTAGGCTCTATGATTGATATTTCAAAATTTGTGATTATTATTTTTGTTAGTATTATTTCTCTTTTTGTTTTCTCGATTATTTTTAACCTCTTTCTTGCGTGTGTAGTTTTCTGTAATTAGGATTTTTCTCTTTCAACTTTTAATAATAGTGATTTTTTTACTTCAAACCTATCCTTTCCTTCTGTTTTATTTTCTTTCTCTTTTAGTAATGATAATGTAATTTATCTTATAAATATACATGTTGAACTTACATATGAACTTACAGTAGAAGTGGAGAAGAGTGGGTGGTGAATGTCCTTGATTGCTTATGTAAAATCTACAAACTAAGTCCTCTTAAAATTTATATGAAGGCACTTATTAGAAGTAATAATTTTTACTGTAATGTTTAAATAGCTATTAGAAGATTTTATTAAAATGGAATGGTTGAAAATTCCTTAAAGGTTGATGTCCATTGTAAGCTTTACGATATTTTTAAAAATTCTTCATAAACCAATTACTTTATCCAATATGATGCATTTTTGCGAGTTTCAACGAGATTGCATTTATGAAGCAACCTTGTGTCTAAGGAGGATATGCATGGTTGCGCTATTTGTAAAATCTAGAACCATCTATCATAGAGAAGATACAGTATCCTGCGCGAAAAAAGCTACCGTCAGCATTAAGCTATCCGAAAAAAATATCAGGGAAACAACATGTTATTGCAGATTTTTATCTTGGTTCGGAAAACAGATGAGGAACGTAAAAGGCGTACGGGGAGGAGAAAATAACTTTGGATTTTTTTTTTCCTCAATGAAACCAAGGCGCGGAGGACTTCAGGCTCAAAGAGTTATCAGTGTTTTTCTTAGACAGATGTTTTGACGGAAAAAACAGTTCCTCCGATAAATCTCTGTTAATATCAACTGATCTTTTCTTGTCTTACGCAACAGGCCCGGCGACATGTTTGGAAGTTTGAAAAAGCATTGGAAAATCCTTCGACTTTTAACTTTGGAAAGTTCTTATTCGAAGCAGAAAGAAATAAAGAGAAAGAGAGAGAGCAAGAAAGAATCTGGTTGAGAGAAAGAAGGAAAAACATAGCTTGAATTAAAATTATTTTGACTTGTAAAGAAAGGAAATTTGTAACATGTTATTAAAATTATGTTCATAAAAGACATGTTAATGAATTAGAAGTTTAAAATCTCCAATAGCTATTTTTGTCGGCGTTCCTCGTCTCATTCACCGGTATTCGGAGAAAACAAGATGGTAGTATATTATGTATATTATATATTATACAGGATGCTTGAATGAAAGGTGTCCAAAATAAAATCTTGGAATGTATTTCTTATACAAATGTCCGGTATGCACCAATTGAAAGGGAATCTTTCAAAGTTATTTTTCATATACAATTCAGCCCAACAATGAACAGATATTAGCAAATGCGCTGATAGCTGTCCTTTGTTGCTCGCTTCCTATGAAGTAATACATTGAAATAAATTAAGTGTAAAACAAAACTTTCAGAGTTTTCCTTTGTAATCCTGAAAACAGGAAACGTTTATAATAAATACTTTTCTAGATATAAACATTTTATTTTGGATACCTTTCATCCAGACACCCTATATGTTATAGGTACATTAAGATTAAGTACAATTAAGTACATTGGAAGATAGCATCGCTCATGAAAAGCACTTTGGTTGTCCTTAAAAGTGTGGTAATTCTCTCTTGTTTTCTCCGAATACCGGTGAATGAGACGAAGAACGCCGACAAAGCCGGCTATTGGAGATTATGTACCTCTAAAGCTTTTCGTCTTGTTTGGTACATTTATAGGGAGCCTTTATACAGTTGTAATCCACAATGATGATGGAAAGATAAATTTTAATTTTAATTTGGACCACGGTAAGATGGCGATAACTGCGACCTATGATTCGAAACCTCACCCAGTGGGCTAGAATAGAAAAAAGCTGGGCAAAAATACAAGTTTCTTTTTTTAGTAGAGACTTTGAAACTTCACATTATTACAAATTTTGAATTGATTCCGCATACAACCATGCAAGTCACAAGATTGCAAAAATCTAAGTCCGATATTATTCGCAAATTTGGCCAACTTCGACCCCCTGTATATTTTAAAATTGTCAATGGAATTAATTTCTACTACGCAATTTAATGCATTGTACTTCCTGGTAACATCGTCTCGTTCTAAAGTTCATAAGGTTATTTAACTACACATTATTAATGCAGGTATTTACAATAATTTCAATTTTATAATCTTTTAAACTAATTTTGAAATGTTTCACATTCTCCGGCACATGAATGAGAAGTTATGCAGGCAATGCGTTCCATTTCCTTATATCTTTATTGATGAAAGAATATTCCGCCATTTCGGTTTTCTATTCACGCTCCTTTTTTTAGTCTGAGATCGCCTTGTACTCTATAGTTTGGAGAAAGAAATCTCTCTTATAGATCATACCAGCCAACATTTTACTAGTATTCGTTCATCATCATGATAGCAATTCATTAACATCAAGAATATATTTTCTGTTACTTATAGATTTAAAGGGTTCGGAGTTTCACAGAAAATTAATTCACTATTTTCTCATAAACTCTCCCACAGGATGTTTTTTCATGGGAAAATTAGACGAAAAGTCACAGACGACTACTTTTTTCGATACATTTCGCAAGAAATTTTGGACTTTTCCTTTCATTTCTGTTGAAACCTTTCCTCAAAAATGTTTGCAACTGCCTAGATATTAACAATAACGAAATAAGAAAAAATAGAAGCAGAATTTGAAGTTAAAAATCCCATGTTCCTTAAATTAGAGAATTAATAGCACCCGTTCCAAAATAAACGGAATAAAATGCCGCATTTCTTTGAAATACAACATTTCTTTGAAATATAACATTTCTGTTGTTTTTTGCGATTATGTTGTAAATAAACAAAAAATAATCACGGCGTTATGTATGGCATCATTGTTACTCAATACTAAAAAATTTAAAACTACTTTGGCCAATTCCATAATTTTTCGCAAATTTAGCAACGTCGCGCGAGTTTCTCCCATTTAAAATGCACGGGCCCGTGTATTGTAAATAGGAAGACTCCGTGCCTTCATGATTATGAATGGAGATTAACACTTTCATCCTTCTTGTGCTTTGCGATTACGTTCCTTAGATAGAAAAAATTCCAACGAAGACATCCTACAATACCTTGATTTTTATCAAAGTTTCTTAGGAGTGGAATTCATGGAAGGAAAAGAATGCCAAAAAAGTCTACTACAGAAAAGCAACATTTTGCAGTTGTATTCTAAAACATTATTCTATACTATACTATTTATAAGGATATTGAAGGAAAATTACTGACTAAAAGTCTACTGCAGAAAAATTGCATTCTGCAGATGCATTAAAGAACATTATTCTGCAATGCCCAAATAATAAGAACATAAAAAAGTTCATAGCTTGAAAACAACATTGGATTCAGGCAAATGCTGAAATATTTCAAAAGGAAGATAGATTAACATTACAAGTAAAGGGTCAACTTAGAAAAACACACGATCTATATGGAATAGGATAAATAATAACCTTTTAATTAAAAAACTGCGTTAATTTATGTGTAAAAATAAAACTATGATAATTTAACAGCCACGCAAGATCAAAATGTGTCAATCAAAATATGAATTTAGTATAAGAAGTATGGTTCAATATATCAATTTAATTTGCCTTTGCCGCATCGTAAGAAAGGAACACAGATAATTTTAAAATTAAAAACTGAAATGTAGAAATGAAAGATAACGCCGCTGATAACAAATGTTTATATTCAATTAATGAATTTTTAAATTAACCCGTTCAATCGTATAATTAATTTACTGTCATTATATTGTAAGTAAGTTGGTGTTTTTTTCTTTCTTAGTGAAAAATTATGCATTTTTACATTTATTATTTAATATGGAGTACATAGTTGTAATATTAATAATGTGACATTGGTACGTGTAATTAGTATCGTATTTTACTAATGTAATATTTGTATATTTGACGAACATCTATTCACTTCAGTGCAATATCTGAAATTATTGTGAATGTTACATGTCAATTAATAAACTAAATTATCGTTATTCTCCTTACCATAATTGCATCCAGTAAGACTGTTATTATTTTATTTTACTTAGATACAACAACGCTTAGATACCAAATCCTCAACCGGGACTTTTTATCACCGATATCTTTCCCGAAGATGCTAACTCCATTTCCCGGCGATTATTCGTTCGGCTTTCGTTCCGCGACGCCGCGCGAGACGTTCGCATAAATCTTAATTTTTCGGAGTAGTTTCGCACGAGTTTTTTTCCGCAGCTGCGCTTTTCTACGACGGATTATTTTCCCTATTTCCTGCGACTACGCCCGACTCGAAGACGACGCCGAGTACTCCTTTCGCCCTACTTGTCAGATGCTCGGATATGGTTCCCCGAACAAAGGGTTGCTCGCATAGACGTATGCTTACTCTTTCAAAGCAATCCATCTCGTTATTTCCTCGGGTTGGATGCTCACTGTTGGAATGGCGCACAGTGGGCTGAAATAGGAAAAAGCCGGACATAGGGTCAAAAATTTATTTTTGAGTGCGGCACTTGCAACTTCGCATAGTTATGGAAAATTCATTGAATTTTATGGTTCCGTCAGTCTTCTTTTAATATTGCCAGGAGTCAAAAAGATACAGGGCGTCAAACTTCCACAGAAAATGAGGGTCTCGGATATTTCGCACAAATATTCAAGCTCGTTGATTTAAAGAGACTTTCAAGAGAAACTGTTGGAAAAACCTACAATGCAGTAATCTAGCATACCTTTTTATCTTTCGATTCATTGATGTTTTGCGCTAAATGACGAGTATATGCTCATTTAAAACAACAAAATGGCGGAAACCATTTGAGCCCAACTTCGAGATAAAGTAAGGAAAACAGTTAGGTAAACGGTGATGGACTATCAAGTGTCTTAAAACACGTCAACGCAAAAGGCTTCTAAATATAGAATCTGAAGAAACTGTTTCAATTCACTCGTTACCCTGGCATTGCGGTATTCATGATGTGAAGTCTAACAATCAGCCTCTCTTATGCCAAATTCTTGCTAATCACATCAAAGTCTTGTGTGAAGATGATTTAAGATAAGAATTTGAAGCATCTACTACAAAAAATGGACAGTAATAAAATTTTAAATTTTACTGAAGTGTGCCCTTATTTTAACCGTAAAAAACTAATAGCGATGTTTTCATCTTCTGTATTGGTCGGAAATATGGTTGGTAGAATTGAAGGCGAGAAATATTTACATATGACAATTTTAGCCGAACCTTATGTTTCGGTCTCGAAGTCTATGATACCCAAGTGCTTTGCTAACACCCTCTCGCATTTACGTGTAAATGACATGGAATATCTTATAAACGAAGGGATGAGTCCCATGCATAGTCGATTACGATACTTAAGAGAACTTTCTAGCCTCTAACAAAGACAGATATGAATAAAGTTTGGCGGGTACCATTCATGTCAATTAAAAGGAAAAGATTTTAAATAATTTTGAGATAAGCTTTGGACCTAAGTACAATGAGACCAAACGATTCACAGATTATTCGTTGCGACTTTGCCCTCTGTGGAATAAATATAATCGAGTCTGGATTCATATTGCTGGAGATAGTTTCATTATGTAAAAATGTATGAATTTATATAGGTATTTTATCTCCCCAATTATTTTCAATCGAGCGTCATAACGGTGTAATGAGGAAATAAAATGCTTAAATGTCGCCGAATCGTTAACCCTCCAAATAAGGCAAATTTGAAGAACGTTTTGTTTGAAAAAAAATGTAATTCGTTAAAGTTATTGTAAGTTGGTGGAAATTTTGAACAGATATTGTATAGAGGGTTATTTTTCATAATTGTTAAGGGTATTGGTTGAATGTTTTATAAGGTATATATTTCGTTTTCTTGAAAGTTTTATGATTACCGCATAAGAGAGGTTTTCTGAGAGGTTTTCTGAGAGGTTTTCCTTCCCTTCTAGGGCAAATGCCAGGCAGATGAGTGTGCCCTTCAAATACAAGTGATCATTCTCTTTGTACTTTATATAATCATGAACATGAGTATAGCGTATGTTGTATTTCTATACTGCATTGTAAACACTGCAACCAGGTAATGCATCTAATTGCAGTGATATGTATATAATATTCAATAATAAAACAGACCTACATTTCTGTAACGATTCACCGCAGTGAGACCGGACCCGAGAAAAACTTTTCATCACCAGGTCGATGAAAAATTAAAATCTGCGGTAGAGAGCAAACATCGCTTGTCTCTTCACTGGATCTCTACACGAAGTCTAACCCCATCTCAGAATTATCTCCAAAAACGTTACAATCCAGAAGAGGCTCGAAAATGGTCCAGAAGATTCTCCATGCCCCTAAAATACTTTGCGAGCACCCCGCGGAATACGACGAAGCGAAATTCGACTCCGTGGGGAAATGAGTTGCTTCGCGACAAGTTCTTCTCATTCGGTAATTTAGAGACTGCTTCTTTGGGCTCCAAACGCGGGTCAAGGAGACGTCGCGTCGCTCCACTTTTCCATGGGATTCGAAAATAAACTCCGCATTCCTGCTCGGAAGTTGTACTGGATGAAAAATTGTTTCTTGAGTGTTTCCCTCCCGTTTTTAACTCCGAAATCTTTTAAGACTCCATCTTGGTACCTCGTCTGGAAATCCAATACTTGGATTTTCAGTCACTTTTTGCTTTAATAATTGCAAGGGTATGGAATGGAACTGTTTGCGAACCATCTCATCGGTAAATGGAAATTTGTAATATTCTTACACTGTCATAATTTCAAGATATAATCTTTTAGCCTGAATAATTTAATTCGTTTGAGGAATAACCCTCGAACTACCACCACGTAACGATTTTGAGAAAATGAAAATCCCTTTTTTATGTAGGTCTTTGACACTTTAGCCGTAGAGATAGAAAATTTGGAACATGGCTGTTAGTAAATTAGAGGCTTAAAATCTCCGTTAGCCGTCTTTTTCGGCATTCCCTGCCTCATTCACTGGTATTCGGAGAGACCTGGAAAGGATTGCTGCCCTTTTTGGAAGCACGTAATGCACATTTAGAAAGCGATGCTTTCTTCCTCAGGGGTCATAAAATCCCATCCTGGTTTCTGCTAATACCACTGGATGAGGAAAGAAACGCCGAAAAGGACGGCTATTGGAGATTATAATCCTCTAATCAATTAAATTAAATTACCTTTTCCGTAGTATCAATACTTCTGGCTGAAGTTTGTTTTCACCTAACTCCTTGCACAAAATCTATAAATCCTACGAGAATTTAAAAACACAACTTCATCGTTTGATTTAATTATGTTCCTAGATAATTTTATGTATTGATCTCAGTAAGTATAGCACTTACTAATTTGTAACAACTTAATTTCCAGTATTACGTACGTTTAAGCATGTTTGTCACCATGTAAATAAAAGCTATGGCGCCTGACGTTTCTCGGGTGTGCGGCAAAAGTCATTCATTATGCAAACTTTCGTTTTTCCCTCAAAATATAGACTACTGAAAGACAAAATTTGTAGAGTACTTCTCTGTTTCACAAATATCGTGGTAACTAAATAAAATTTAAAAAAATAGATGTGGCCAACACATGACTTACTCCATATTTATTGAAAACAGAAGCCTATGCCGTTAATATATAAATAACTCCAAAAAAATGAGTGTTACGAAAAAATGTTTTATACAAAAGTTGTAGTAAAGTACATTATCTACAACTTTTGTAAATAATTGTATATACCTACATTGCATTCGGACAGAGATATGTATGAAAAGCTTCCATTTCTGGATAAACTACAACTTCCGGTTAATCATTACTCTAGAATAACTCCTAAACAATCAGTGTTACGAAAACATATTTCATACAAAAGTTTTAGTAATGTACATTATCTATAACTTTTGTAAATAATTGTATATACCTAAATTGCATTCTGAGAGACATATTTAAGAAACAAAATGTTGTTCCGGATAAATCACAACTTTCGGTTAAGCGATATTCATCAAAAACTACTCAACTCTTGGCATTGTTAGGAAAATACTAAATATGAATTTTGGAAATGACCGGATAATTAATTACTTTTTAAGATAGAGCGCCCACAAACCTTTTTACCACAGACTGACACACACACAGACAGACATGTTCGGGAAAATAGCGAACACGAGCTCTATGGCCCCCAAAACATATATTTCCGTCGAAATCTGGAGGTCGAATTTTTTTGTGAATACAATCCTTTCTCTATACTACGTATAAGGAGAAAGTAAAAACAATAGTATATCCGAATCTCGAGGTAGTGATTAATATGTATGTTTGAAAATTGCTCTTCCTAGTTGGTAGTATAGTTAAGAGTGCTTTGATAGCATAGGTCATTTCACAGATATGGACACACACCGAAAATTCATAGAAAAGTACATATTAGAATAAGAGTTTAACTGGAAGGTATACATTTATTAATACAATATTAGTACAAAATATCATGCGATACTCAATGAAACGCTTTTGTTTATTACTCAGGGTATAAAATATCGAGAAATGAAATAGAAGCAAATACCTGGAACGCTTACAGTTTTTTTAATTGCATTGAAATTGAATTTGTCGAAATACGCTGACCTCGTATCATTAAATGAAGTACGTTTCAGAAATTAATGAGGGAAATATCAAGTTAAATGATGAGGTTCTCTCTTCTAGAGTTGGCTTTTAATTATATTCATTTTTATGTTTATATAAAATGAAAACAATTCCAAAGGATACGGTTGCTTATTTTAATTGATGAATTGCAAATTCTCGAGAGAGCTGTAAATATTTTTTGTTACCTTATAAACCCAAGTAATGTTCGATCTCTCTTAAAAGTCGACTTCTGAATTATTTGCTAGAAAATCCAGAATTTGCTTTAAAATTAATATTTGTGTACTTCCAATGGAGGTTGAGTATAGATTTTCATATCTTAAAATAAGTGATTTTGTATTTTATGTCTTCTTTTGTTTTTTGACGATATAAATTGTTAATACTATTATTTCGTTAATAATAATGTTTAGATAATACCAATAATATTCAAAATGATAAAAAGGAACTCAAGTTAATAAATTCCTTTGCTTTTATTCGGCTTCGTTAATCATTGCATCAATAATTTCTTATGTATCATTAAGAATAATTCTTAAGACGTTTCGGCAAAAGAAGTTGTTGCCAAAACGTCGCTTTTATCCTAATGTTAATCCACTTGAAAACTCTAAATGTGTTTTTGCACTAATCAGGCTTTTGCATTTCCAAATTTTTACTCTAATTAGACGTAGATTTTGTCCTTAGAAGCGCAATATCAAAATAAAAGTCCACCCCTTAGATTACGGCTTAAAAAACGGATCGAAAAACTCGATCTTTATCGTATTGTAGTATGTACGGTGATTAATCAATCACTGATGACTGATTAATAGAGAAATTAGACAAGTCGTTCCTTGCTTTTGACTGGCGCTCTTAATTACAGGAATTTGAATTTTATTTTCATCAACTCTTCCATTTTTTTGCGTTAGTCCTTTGGCAGAGTTGGTTGGATTTTAAGCTTTCAAGGAAATGATATTCTGCCTCCGACATTTAGCGATGAAGATATGCTGCACCAGAGAAAACTTTGGCTACTTTCGCAGCTACACGAACGAGGCGAAATTTTTAGAATTCATCAAAAATACATCTGAGATATAAATCAGACTCTGAGGGAATGATTAAGAAAAGTTTCAACTCGGAACGCTTTTAGATTCCTCTGAAAGTTTATGTCTAAGAATATAGCCACGTCTATAAAAAGTTAAGCACCGTTATGGTTTAAGACAGAGGGATTTTGTGTCTTTCCATGAAATTTTCTTCTCTCTTACTGTTAGTTGAAATAAATGAGCTAATAATAGAACTAGTCCTAGCATTCATCTCTATATTTTTTCACAATTTCTGTCTCTGAAACGAGATAGAATTTTGCATCTTAGTCTCTTCCGTGAATTTTGAGTTTTTATAGATTTCATAAACAAGATTAACGTGAATCTCCTGCTGGATTGCCACAATGGATAAGTATTTCGGAGATAAGCAAAGCATACTGTTGTCCACATTCAAGATTTTACAATACTCGCGAATGTGAAAAAATGCAAATGAATTTTCTTCTAGTGGATGATCAAGGCTAGAGTCCCGGACCCATCAGAATTCCTTTATTTAAGTCATTGCGTATTCCAGGCGTACGCCTTAATGCGTTGCCCCTTTCATGAGTTAGATTTGTTGTGATTGAGCAGATGGTAAAGATACTTGTAATTCCCATTATCGCCCTGATTACGACGTCATTTGTTTTATTTGCCTATTCCTCTGGAGTTTAGAACCCATCTAGAAACGCTGGCGAAGAAGTCCTTAGTATTGTAATAATACATGAGTAAAATAAAAGTTAATAGATATTAATAATTAGTTAATAGATCCCACGATATTGATATGCCAAATGTGGTTAAATTTCATGATACTGTTCTTTGTGATATTAATAATTATACGTCTTTATTCTGGCGAGATTGAGACTGTCTCCTCTTCCTTCTAACCCATCGTCATAAATCATACACTAACTTATGAGAAAAAGAGAGTAGAATTGTGGATGTAAAATACCTAAGAGATTTTTTGGAAAAATGTATCCACTGAAGGAAAACACCCGCTAAGAAGGGGGTGTGTAAAACCTGCGCAATAACGAAAAGATGGCAAGGAACATGACAAAGTATGCAAAATACACTATCAATAGGTACATATATAAAATAAATATATTATAAAATACAGATATTAACCCTTAATTGACAGTATAAGAGGTGAACACTGCGTGATAGATAAAAAATAGAAGATATTTTTTTATAAAATTCATCGAGTTTCATCGCATATTCATTCATTCATTTCAGGCTCTCTCTTCAAACTCGATGTCAAGAAACGCCCGTGGAAGTTATGCTCAGGTCAATCACCTTGCCTTAAACGTAGAACGCATTATGGTCACAAATTAGGAAGCCATTCATCGGATTCTACCCTCTATTCTGGTTCACATTTATACATATTTCCGGATGTTTTTCTGATTCTTACTGAATTTCAAAACACATCCGATTCCAAAGATTTCGAAGGCGCTATCAAGAACTTTTCAGAGCCTACAGTAATAATAATACGAGATTGAGACTAAAAGTCTCGTCATGTATTATAGATTAATTAAATTAAAGAGAATAGTATGGGGGAAATAATTAGAAGAATTGTGGGTGTAAAAAAACTAAGATATTCTTAGGAAAAAAATATCCACTGCAGGAAAACACCCACATAGAAGTGAAATACCTGCAGAAACCTACCGATAGTTATAATTAAAAGATGAGAGAAGGAACATTAAAATATTTTTTATCCTCTCTCTTTTAATTGAATATTTAAAAAATTCTAGTATGTATATTCACATACAAACAGTAGTGCCTGTAAACTCAACGGATCGACGAGTAACTTTGTGATATTCCGTGACTAAATCGAAAATAAAACAGAACCACTTTTTACAGTTAAACTAGTTCCTATTTTGTTCAAGGATCACTTTGCTCAATACCACAAACAAAAAATGTTTGGGCGCTTAGGGATTGTCATAGTCATTTTCAAGTTTGAATCGTCGTGTTATAAAAAAATCTAATTTTGGTGTATGGTATTGTGCAAAGTGACCCTTGAATAAAATAAAAATTAGTATCCATGTGATGAGTTAATCTATTTTGTATTTTCCATTTAGTAATACTTATACTTCTTTCCTTTTTCTACCGCTTACACATGCCTCTCTTTTGGTATAGGATGGAGAAAAATATAGTTTCATTTACTTTTATCACAGTCTTGATCATGGCTAAGATGGTAGATATACTACTGAGGCAAGAGTACGCTGCATAGTGGTATTAACTAATGTTTATCATTATGTAATTACAAGGAAAATGTAACTCGTAGAATCATATCACTTACTTACATGTTTTTCTTATATCATTCAGGCACGTTACGATAAGCAAGGGCAAACTACCTCATTCCTCATCCTGCCCAGTAAACCTCAATCCATCAACTAAATCTTAGTAACTAATGTTAGAGGTGGTTAAATATCAACTGGCCTCCGCACTCAGTACTTTGCAGATAACGATAGCAGCGAGATGGTTGTTTATGAAGAAGTTGAAGGTGGTATTAAAATGTATTAAGTATTCGGAAACTTCAAAAACATTCTTCTGAATCATGTCTTCGTAACTTCATTTCTTATATTTCTGTGGTGTGGTTTAGAAAAGTTATAATACCCATAGATTCAAGCAAAATAGCTCACGCGAATTTTTTTAAAACTAGTAGTGCATGGGGCAATCGGATCCAAGTAAGTGACGCTTTTGACTTCGGTGTAACCGCAAATGTATGTAAATACTGGGGAATTAAGAGAATTCAGCCATAATATCTGAAAACAAAAGATCAAGACTCATTTAGTAAGTTTTTATTCGTAGCTCAAAACCTTAATTAGCTGGAATTTTATTTCCCATAATTTCCCTTATCCTAAAATTATTCTATATTTTGCAGAATGTAGAAAGACCCAAAATCATCTTAAACTTTTATCAATATATTATTGAGAAATGGTAATAACATTAAAATTAGTGGGCCTACGGATAGCCAAGTGGGCACCGTGTTCATCCGTGGGGAAAGCGGACCTGGATCCGATTCCCAGTGGGACCTCCTGCGCGAAATGATCTAAGCTGTCTTAAGCACTTTTAACAATACAACTACAACTAAGTTGTACCCGTTGAAATTCTACGATTAAAAGGGGGAGGAAAACATGAAATATGAACAGTTGACAAAACAATATCCTGTGATAAAAGCGGCATACTTATAATAACAATATGTACAACAAAAAACAACATTCAGAAAAGACCATCCAAATACTATTTTATGAGTTCTCCAATTTTCAAGATTCCCTCATTATATTCTTTATCTTCACGGTGACCCCATTATAGATGTGGCATAGCCTGGAAGACCAAACACTCCTCTCCGAAGAGACCTTTTCCGTTCTATCAAAGGGTTGTTGATTTGACCTGAAGGCAGAGAATCTTCTTTTCGCAAGCGTATAAAACGTGGGTCTGAGGTCGGAATTTAAGTTGCATTACAGGACTTCTGGAGAAAATCTTCAAAGAGTATATCTGTAATTCTAATGTAATACATTTGGTAGCGTTTGCTCCATACTGTTAAAAGAAGATGTAAATCGAGAGTTACATAAGTACTGCATTATTTTCGCTCTTGGCGAAAACATTTGAATTTACTCACAATAATTTGCACAATTTGCCTCCCTTTATTGGTCTAATTAATACAGGGCATGGTAGTTTAGTGGTTATAATACCTACCCTTAAGCGGTAAACCTTGGTTTGAGTCTCAGTAAACCTAAATAAACTCGCCTGGAACTATACTCTTGAAAAAATCATCATGAAACCTTTTCATTGTTACTAAATGGTAAAAAATTTGTATCATATTATATAAAAAATTGATTATGCAATTAAAAAGGTTTTTGTGGAATTTTACGTTACGTTACGAGCTAACCAGTCATCGTCTGGGACAAGATACATAATGCTTATTTAATATGATTCCGATTGCGGAGTTCCACCAGTTTAAGGCTTCTACGATTGAATTTAAGGTAACGAATTGACTGTTTTAATAAAAAAAATGACTGAGAAATTTTCTTAGTCATGATTTTGTGGACTACGATAAGTCATTCTATTGGAAATAAATGAAAGAAAGTCATTGTCGAATAAAGGTAACCAATAATGTATTTTACTTTGCCAAAATCCTATGGCAAACTGGAAACAATGCATTGATTATATATTGAAGGTATCCACCGTAAAGATAAATTAACGTAATGACTGAGTAATGACTTGTCTGCAAAGTCATCAGCCTGAAAATATCAGTCCAATCATAAAATCAGATTGTTCAGGCTGGTTGGAATTTCTCCTCATCCAGAATTAGTAGCTCAAAGTTTTTGAGAGGGAGTGAATCAATTAGGTAAGATGAGATGTGAGGTAGTTTACCCTTGCTTTCCTCACTGAGCTGTAAGTATAGAAAGTCAAAGTAAACGACTCTCAATGGCCTCAGAGCTATTCATTGCAAGGATGTGGGAAAGAGGTTTTACTAAGGTGTGCATCTTGAGAATCAAAGACGAATAGAAGAAAAAAAGCTAACCGATTGGGACACGAACGCATGTATACTTTCATTAGAACTATTCTAACAGCTTAACTACCATGCTGCAAGAATTCACTGCAGTTAAAGGCACTGTTACTTTTATCTTTTCACTTTCGTACATCTCTGAGCTGTTCATTGCATTCAATAAAATTACTAGAATGGATCCCAAGATCAGCATGTTCATATTATCACTGATATGAACAGAAGTGATACAAAAAAGTAGAAAGATGAATCCTTCATTCCAAAGATATAATAATCATTAACATCAGGTAGCAGATATAAGACTATGTGTAAAATAAAGTATAATAATAAATTTAACTTTGAGAATAAAATGGCGTAGAACCGATTTCTGTCGATTTACTCTCTCTTTCACTCACTTTTGTTCAGTCAATGTAAATGAAGATGGGAAAGAGAAACTGAAGAAATAAAAGGCTCTTATCGATAAAGCGGTCATCCATCATAAAGTACAATTCCATACAAATATTTTCCTATTGACAGACTAAATTCTCGTTCATTTTCTTGTATTTTTGGAGAGGCTCACAAGAAAGGAAGGATCAGTCTCTGATGTGGGTTTTCCTCATCCATATTGAAACAAAGGGCTCTTTACGACGAGAATTTTGGTGAGGATTCTGGTCTGAGTTACGAAGCTGAATATCGTTGAACTTTTGTTGGGTTCTCTTTCCTTTTGCCGTCGACTCGACTCAGCATCCTTTACAGATAAATTTCAACGAAAACATAAGAATCAAGGGCTGTTATCCGTAGGGATTACACTAGCCATCAAATGTTATCGATACAATACTCGGATATATTCAACTGGTGATGGGATAGGACCGTAATGCTTGAAAATCATTATTTTAAAAATCACCGATCGATATGGCTAGCAAGTTGACATACTTACTTTAGAATAATAATAATAAGAGTGTCTTATAATCGTGGCGATCACATAAATGATTCGTGTTTGTTTATATAGGAGGAATTTAAGATAAGGAATTTTTATATCGAACTACACAAATCAAATGTTGAGAATATGTTATACTATTGTGATTATTATTATAAGATGTATGATTTTTTATGTATTTAATGAATAGTTTATACGTAGTTTTTATTAATTGAAATGCGATTAATTATAATGAATTATCCTATACATACTTTGTACCAATAAATTTATTATTATAAGCAGTTTTACATATTTATGGTTCTTATATTATTCTAATTTTCCCCAAAAGATGTCTTTTCTACTCTTACTAAAAGAGAATTTACTCGCCTATTGACTAAATGGCCTTTCATTCAAACTGATGTCTAATTTCATTGAAAGTAGATTGTTTGCTACTCTCCATCTTAAAATAATCTAATTGTTTTCACATTATTATAGGTATATTTGTTTCATTGTTTATTTTCAAATATATTTCTTTTTATTTACTTTCGAACACACTTCTTTTTTCATTTAGAAAGGAGACAAGACATTAAGGGATAAATTTCAGTTTTAGCCAGTTATAAACTTTAGCCCTTGTAACTTTTGCAGTGAAGTAAATTATTATTATTATTCGCTGAACGACATCCAACCTCCCAGGCAAATAGGTTTTGCCTCATTTATTATCATATTCATATCGTGAGGAACTAACCAACCTTCGGGCTGAATTTTTTCACTAACAGTATACACCGACACCCAATTATTTTCAGCACCGCTTTCGGCAACTAGCACGAGGAAAAGAAAAACGTTCTTCGTGGGGAGTCTAGCGCTTGTGTTTCCACTCACAACTCATAAACTTTGGAATAAAAACATCCCTCAGATACTTAAATATAAATGCGACACCATTCATCACACCTTTTGACGGAGGGTGGATACAGGAGCGACGGAAAAATAAATTTCGGGGGATCAGAAAAGTTCTCGGACGCGCGGCCATCGCTACTTTCTTTTCCCTCCTGTTTTTGTTACTGTTCTTCGGACAGGTGATGATTTTCACCGCAAACGGATGTTTCTATTCCTAGTTTGAAGCTTAATTAGTCTCGCGTCGGACTAAAGCGATGATTATCGGATACCGTGAAAGTTATTCACGGACTGGAATCAATCACTTGCACGTACAGACACTTACAAAAAAAAACGTTTGTGTTATGCTGGTGGATATAATCAGCAGGATAAAGTTAGAAAACAATTTGGCAACCTTGCGAGGCTACATCCCCACCATCTAGCTTCTCCTTCCTTCAATTTTTAATAAATCTGCACATTGTGGGAACGTAAGGGCTCTAGGTCAGTGGTCGGCAAACCATGGCTCACGAGCCACATACGGGTCGTTGGCCCTTTAAGTGTGGGTCTTCGTGATGACAGGTTTCCTTATTTATACTTTAATAACGCGTGCACCTGCATAATTTGTTTTAAAAATTTGGCTCTCAAAAGAAATTTTAATCGTTATACTGTTGATATTTGGCTCTGTTGACTAATGAGTTTGCTATTACCATTAATCTAGGGCAAAATAGTGACTACAATGAGAAAAACGCATCATTATATTTATTGGGAAACTCTGCCCCTAAGATAAGGTCCCCTAGCATGCCTACATTCAGGTAATAATTGTATTGTTTCCTTTGAGATTCTTTCGAAGTTACTTAGTTCCTGAAATATTCAAAGTGCGAGCTGTGATATTTCATAAAACGCTGATTAGATTGCTAATCAAGGATTAAGATAACCTCTGGAGCAGGGTTGACCAAGATACTACTTACTACTACCTTAAAAGGCCAACATTGGAGTCAATAAAACTTTGTGGGGTGCATGTAGAACATTTAAAACATTTTAAAAATTATTCCGAATCAGACATCGTTATTGAATTATTTTTGCCATGAGATCTTAAATAAATATCGAATTTAAGATAAATGGTGGACTACAACAAAAATTTACATACTTCGATAAGTTACTAAGCTTTAAGATTCAAAATCGTGTTAATCGAATTCGCACGGAATTAGTATTACTCTGTATGAATTAGTAATACTCTGCGGCCCGCGTAAAGAGGGTCAGACACGCCCTTTTTTTAAGGAATTGAGGGAAAAATCTGCGCTTACCTTGCTATGGCCTGAGCCTTGTTGATTGTCCAACTGCAAAAGAAATATATCAAATTAAAATCAATTCAAATAATCATGGAATTTGGGGTTTGCGTTGTAACATTATAATATGATATACATAATGCGTATAAATTAATAGTCATAAAATTACTTCAGCTCCCAAATTTTACAGTTAATTATTTTTTAGAAGAGGAAGTAGTTTAATTACAATACTGTATAATACACTTACATGCAGTACTATTTACAATACAATTTAATACAATCAACAATTTGAAACAAAAAGCAAAACAGACAAGACTAAAGGTAGAAAAGATTCATTTGTTGTCAAATAAATATTCAGTAGAATATATGCACTACAATAAAATTTGTTTAGGGAAATACAGTTCACCCATTTAGGTCCTGCCTAACCAAATATGGTTTGTCGGCGGATACCCATCTGGATATATATTTTTAATTTATTACTGGCTGCGACCAGTTACTTGGATTACAGATTACTAAAGGAGTGACTGAATTATACGCTTTTAATGTCTGATTTTGATATTAGAAGATAGTAAAAAATGGATGGTTTTGGTAGAATCCGTTCCTTTGGCGTATTCATGTTAAATACGACACAACAAATTCCATACTATAGACTGAGAATTCTGTTATACTTTCATAATCCTTTCCACCTTATTGAATGTAAATGGAAAATTAACGACCTTCTCGTTCTTTTCTGAGAAGTCTAGGCAGTTAACGTTCGCTTCAAAAGCTCGTTCTCTTCTGAGAAGTTGAGGCAAGGAAAACAAGTTGACCAGCTCATTCACTCCACGATACGTCGACTAAACTCCCCAGCGCTGTATATTTGCAAATGCAGGTATTGAGTTTTAATCTGGCTTGGCTAAATGTCCTTTCCCTTAAGGGCATTTGGACCGTGGGAGATGCACAGCCGAGCGTCAGCCCCAGGAGAGGAACGTAGATGACTATTTCCGGGAAACAACGAAAATTGCGCTTCATGCGTGGAAACGCTTCTAGATTCCTATGGGGTCCAATTTTCCCCACCCACGCTTCTCTCACTGCTTGACCCTCTGGGGGATACGACCCTTGCTTAAACCCTGAAAATAGCACGGGAAAGATACCCTCCGTGAACCAGGTCGAGAATGGAATGCCCGAAAGCCACTTTCTCTACGAAACAGTACTCTTTCGCACGGTCGACCGCCTTCCATTTCAAAACACTTAATCTCCTAACGCAAGCATTTCGATTCATTATTTCAACTGATAGCTTTCGCTCGAAATTGTAGCTGTTGATGGATTTTATTTGTTAGAGGTTTAACCCTCCGTTAGTCCCGCGGGGTAGATTTTTACCCCAGGAGAACGATTTTATGATGTTTTAACCTCTATTTTGTTTTTATTCCCAGCTTTTCATTAGCTGTAAAGACACGTGTGACAATGATTTTTACGTAGAAATATTTAGTTTTATGCCATCCTTTTTCTTATAAAGAAAAGAAAGTTGGGACATGGCTGTTAAGGAATGAGAGGTTCAAAATCTCCAATAGCCGTTGTTGTCGGCGTTCCTCTTCTCATTCCCCGGTATTCCGAGAAAACAAGACAGGACACCGCATTTTTTGAGAGCACTCAATACCTATTTTGAATAGGATGCATTCTGCTTAGTATCTAATTCTACATCTCTAATTACTCCTGAAGAAGAATGTATTGCATTCGAGATACGAATTGAGTGCTCTCAAAAAGTGCGGTGTCTTTTCTTGTTTCCTCGGTATACCGGGGAATAAGAAGAGGAGCGCCGATAAAAACGGCTATTAAAGATTTAAACCTCAAATTTCTTTTTCTTGAGAGCACGCTTTTTCGCGAATGGTGTTGGGCTAAACGAATGCTATACACGAAAGTTATTGAAGAGAAAATGGTTTAATATTTTTGTACAACATTGGAGTATTCATTCTATTTAAGCTATATGTCCACGCAGTATTTGTTCTGGAGGCCAGTATGAGCCCCATCCCTCCATAATTAGACACAAAAAAGACTTGAAAAGAAATCAAGCTCATCGAAATATAATGAAAAGAATAATGCTGTCTTTTTGTGGGCGAATTTTAGCCTTTGAAGGCTATTCTTCCAATTAACCCCTTTTTATCAATTTTATTCCTTTTTTTGCATTTTTATTAATATCACACATACAGGCAACATACAATAGACGAACACACATACGACCATTCCCTAACGGGAAAAATCTGGTTAGCCGGGATTCGAGCCCGGGACCTTGGTGTTGTAGCGTTGTCATGCAAGCATGCTAACCAACAAGGGGAAGTTTCCACTTTCATTCCTAAATGAGATAGAAATCTGATTAAAAATCGTTAACATTATTGCAGACCATGACTAAATGAAAACTCTTTTCACAGTAATTAATAAGTATTTAATTTAAATTAATGCCATTCTTCAACTCTATCGGAGTTACTTTGATGTCATCGCAGACACTAAAATAAACAGCTGGGTTAAGTAGGCACACATTTTGCTCAACTATTCATCAAAGGGTATCAACTGGTATAATATGCGATTAATTATGATGCCGTGACTTTTTATAAAGAAAAAATGAGTTATTAATTGGCTATTAATTAACTTTAAGCTATGAGAGAGCTGAGTGAGGTCTGACCCTTATAGATGGCTTCTCCGCAACAAAATAGTCCTGCTTTGAATTAGACCGGCTTTTCCGTGAAAGCGTATTTTAGCCCCAACTCCCATTTCCAGGTTATTTCCTTTGTGGTTGCTAATTTCCGAGCTGTTAATTAGGTTTATCCTCTTGGATTAATGATAGTTATGGAAACCGGTAATTACATTGTCTATCATCGTTGAAACGGTAATTTCAATCTCCCCTATTTGATCACCTTTACTTACCACCCTTTTTGATGCATATTCATGTCAGGGATGGTCGAATACTTTCTTTTCTTGAATGCACTTGCCAAACATAAAGTTAAGTTTATTAATTGACATGTAACATTCACAGTAACTTCAGATATTGCACTGAAGTGAATATATCTCGTCAGATACAAAAACAGTGCGGTAGTAAAATACATTACTAATTACATTGGCCAATGTCACATATTAAAATTATGTTCTCCAAAAAAAAATAAATATAAATATACATACTTACACATAGAAATGAATAATTTTTCGCAAAGGAAGACAAAAAACACCAAATTATTTACAATATGATAACAGTAAATTAATTATACAATTAGACGGGTTAATTTAAAAATTCATTAATTGAATATAAACATTTGTTATCAGCGGCGTTATCTTTCATTTCTACATTTAAGATTCCAATTTCAAAATATTCTGAGTTCCTTTCTGAGGGTGCGGCAAAGGATTGATATATTGAACCCTATTTCTTATATTTCTTATACTACATTCATATTCTGATTGATACATATAGCTTTTATTTATATACATACATATAACAGGATTAGGTTACGCTTTTAACAACAAAAAATACTAAATTTAGCAAATATCCCCCTCTTACTCCACCTATTTCATTTACATAAGATATATTCTATAATAACCCTTCCTATATAATCACATTTCACATTGTTCCTTTGATAAGTCAAGTGTCACTTAATAAGTTTCTCAATCACTTACATATTATAGATTTAACAGTATCTAAAACAACACATCCAACACCCCATTTCATACGAAAATTTTTTGTAATATCTTAAAGCATCTAAGTTTAAAATCCTTCATTGATTAAGGTAAGGGCTTGAAGGTCTCTTAAGGTAAAATGTTCCATTCCCTTACTCTTCTATTAAGAAATGAGTATTTAGTCCTTTATCACCTTCGAATCGACAAGCAAGTAGTCCTACCAATAAAAACACCCATATTGCATGAAAAGTGTATCTACAGTGGTCTATAGTATTAACATGTATACTCTAGAAAATTGAATTAACATTAAAAATATTTGTGTAAATCTTTGCGTACATTTTACTTCGATAAGTACTATAATTAAATTAAAACGAGTATAATTTTAAGCTTGTATGAAGAAGCTTCACTCCTACTCAGATATTTCTTTTTCGATGTCCCATGCCATAGAAGACTCAAAGGTTTCATAAAAAATTATCTCAAAAAATTAAATTTACGCGGTTGATGATGAATATCTCATTGGAACGAATCCGGGGGGAAGTAATAGTAATGTTTATTCCTCCCCTTTCTATATTACATTTGAAATAAAGAATATTATAGGAATAGTGATGTGATGATAGTCACCAGTTGCGGGGTTACTCTTCATTGAAATAACAAAATTAAATGAATAAGCCATAAGATTGTTAAAATAATTAAATATAGACCATGTGTGCAATACATCAAAACGTATTACATAAAAATATTATTATAAACTCATAAAATCAAACATAATTTATTACAGTTTTCTTAGAGTTTACAGCACCATACAATTTCCTAAATGAAAATTCAACATCATCACGTTTAAGCAGGTATTCCTTGATTAAATTTGATGATTTTTTTCTGATGCGGCCATAGACAGAAATACACAGCCGAAGAGGATTAATTTGGAAGAGATTTTTTATTTGACGGAAGAAATTATTAATATATACATGGAAACGCTGGAGATATGGGGAATATATGATATTTCAGGTTCGCTCGGTAATCTCGCTTTCCAATTCCAATTCCAACTCGCTTTCGCCGGAAATTGTATACTTATCGGAACCGTAGCGGAGGAAAGATAACCGGTGAATGCTTCTTAATTTGGCAACGGAGTGAAAGATGGGAATTAAAAAACGGATACTTTTTCAATTTGGCCGTATCTCGATGGAAAACGGACCATATGTGGCTTGACGGTTCCAAACCACAAGTTCAACGTCCAAGTGGTGACGAAGCACAAGGCAATCGGAAACTCACCATTCACGCCCACCCTTATCTCTCCAACCTGTTTCCCTGCATCCTTCGCCTACTCTATCGGGAAAAGACACTCGATGGCGTATCCAAATCCCTTAAAGGGGGAGCGTTCAATCTGCGGAAATGTCACCGTCCCCAAAATTGTATTCTGCTTCATGAAAAAACGTTAGATGAAATCTACGGAGGCAGCCGTGATGCTATGGAAATTGATGACAGAAAAATATGTATACTTTTTCCACGAAAATGTATTTGAGATTTACCGGTTTTGATATCGCCATTATCAGGTTCATGACAAGATTTTCCATGTTTTGGGAACGGAAACATAAATCATTTAAAATATTTTTCAAAAAGCCAAATTTTAAACCTACATTAAAAACTTCCAAACTATTCTATATAAATTTTCTCAAACCCTCAAAGTTCCTTTAACGTATATATTACTGCTCTTTCCTTACTCTTGGTCTTTGCGCCGAAACCGGTCGAAACAGTATGGAAGTTTTCTGTGAAATTTTTCCATAACCTTAATTGTATACGAATTGGTGATGTTACATTGTATATCCATGTTCTTCAATTTATTGTATTTGCCTGTTTGCATGTTTAGTGATCTGTGAACCTGATACTGGCGATGTAGCCAAAACCGGTGGTCCTCAAATAAATTGCTGTGGAAAAATTATACATATATTTTCTAATACTAGATCTGATAATCGTGTGATGCATAGGATTAAAACTAACCAAAAGTAATACTTTTATGTATTTATTCATAACTTTTTCCGGAGTATGACAAATGTAAGGTGGCTGTCTTAACCCCTTAATATCTACTCTAAAGCACTACAAAATATTTTCTTACATTTCACATTGCATGAATATTTACAGTTTATACTAATTGCAAATTTAAAATTTGTATTGTCATTTCATGTCGAATGTTATCATTTACTAATCCTTAATTACGGATTGTTCCAAGGTTAAAAGTTAACGTTACTTCTGAGCAAACAATTTATGAATAAGGCAACTAATTATCATACATAATTACATGCACTAGTCTCCTCCTTATATATAAGTCATATAAAACACAAATTCATGCAGAATTGTTTCAATATAACTAATTAAATTAGATCCATCCGACTAGGTTGTTGGTGAACTTTACCAATAGAGGATAAAATAATAACAATAATACATCCTCTAAAACACCATATCTAACTCAAGCTGCGCTTTTTTACGTTTCATCGAAAATTTCAATAGATGGTAAATAGGAAATACTTTCAAATAACGTAGGTACTAGAAGTGCCAATTCAAGCAAGTTTGCGTTAGGATTTCAAATTATTATTATTCATGGTTTAATAACTGTTATGAAATTCACAAAAGTTTTCCCATACGAGGAACTATTTCCGTAAATCCTTATCATAAGCAACTTCCATTTGCTTAAAAGGAATTCTTTATTCTTTTTGGTGTAATTTTCTTTCAACATGCGCGAGTATGATTCAGTGCAAATGCTAAAAGGAATTAATTTCAGACTTTCGTTATCAGGATCAATTATGCCCAAGTAGCTTACTGATAATGAAAGCCAAGTGCAAGAGTGACACAAAGTAAATGAAAGATACATTTTTCCTTTACGAAAAGACAAATAAAATCCATTCATTTTATCAACGTATGGAAGCAGAAAGATAGTAATAACGATAAAGCTACTTTGGGCGTAATTAAGAAGAAAGTCTCCTCTAAAATCTAACCGTAAGTCATACAAAATTCTAATGAAAAAGACAGCTTGAAAAAAGCACACCTAAAAAGACTGCTTCTTGGGTAAATATACACAAGGTTTCACACACAAAAAATACACAGCAGCAGGTGGTATGCACAAATTTCAAAACCTACGGATAGTAAAGCGAATTTTAAGAAGAAAGCAGGTTAAGACAGATCTGAATGGAAAAGAAATTAATACAGATACTCATTTGCATAAATAAATCAATAGAAACGTTAGCGATGAATAAACAGAAAAGAACACAATAAAAAGCAAACAATTAGAATATGAAATAGGTCAGTATAGAAATAGCTGTATAAACTTGAATGAAATTAATATATGATACGTGAGAAATAAAGATGAATCATATTGAATATAGTCATGCGTGCTTTTAGATAGTGGCGATGTTCTTGGATTTGTTTAAAATTACTTTCCAATGTAAATTTCCTTGGTAAGTTTCATATTGAAATTTTCCATGTGAAAAGTGTATGTAAATTTTTATGTAATGTATATTTCTTTAATGTAGCCATTTGGACTTAAACTTTGACATGCCACCTATTCAATGAAAAACTTTCTCAGTGTACATGAATGATTTACGAGGAAATTAAATATTATTATTATAAAGATGAGGTCAGTGAGCTATCGATAAATGGTACAAACTAATCAAATCTAACGTGCCTCCAATCTCTCGGTAGCTAAGCAAGAAGTCGTTAACCTAGTTACGCAACTATCCTGACCCTCTTCCTTAATCAAATATCTCCAGACGGAGTCGCTAACTACCATCTTCAATCCTGCTTCCTTTTGCGATGATACCTCTAAACAGACCAAATTTCTCAGAGCTAATTTGTGAGTAAGCACACAGCCCCTAAATACTCGCTGAAGTATCCCAAACATTCACTATTATCGCACCATTAACGCTGACGCTCTAAATGATTACGGTACGGTAAATATCCGCTTATTAGAGCATCCTCTTTCGCAAATTAGGGATCATGTTTGGTTGGGCAACGTAGAATTTGCCAATGAATCAACTGCTTTTCAAAACATAACGGAATATCCGAAAATTCAAGCAGCCCTGAAGGGGCAAAGCTATCTGTGATACTTCTACTCCTTGCTCGCAATCTTTTGTTCATACTTCCTAATAATTAAATACATTTCTTCATGTTCTACTTGTAACGAGGAGGAATAGTTTTTTCTGATGTAAATTGTATCTGTAATTATCTAACGTAATTTTCCGCTGTGAACTCTCTCTATATTTATTTCAAACTTACCCTCACCTTCCGTACGTTTTTCACATCCCAAGTTTATTTATGGTTGTTTTAACGCGATGGATTTATTTTTCTGCGAGAATAATTATGATATTTTTATGGCTCCACAAAATCATTCTTACTTTCGATATTTCTTCAAAATTTCCACTTAACGTGTTAAAAATCTGAACATAGAATGTGTTATATACTTTTTTATGTATTTTCTATTAGACAAGGTTTAAATGAGGATGGGACTCCTCATCACCAATTCTGCACTATAAAGATATAAGAGATAACAGAAATATAAACAAGAATAAAAAAGATTATACAACGGTTTGCGAATTATACGTGAAGAAATTTATGAAATAAGTAGTGATGTAAAACCACATACGTACAAATGAGCCTATTTTGGCAATGAAAACAATTGTGGTTATCATACGGTAGAAATACACTCACAGGCACGTTCTTAAATAGAGAACATATATATTTGAGGAATTTCCCGAAGAAAATATCAGCAAATCGAAGGAATACATGGGTTAATAAAAATAAAAAAATCTCCGAAGCATGCCTTTTGAAATTGATACCTTGGAACTTGATAGAAACTTCGTAGGTATGCCCTGTCTATAAAGTATATAGCCCGAAGACCGGTTGGTGCTTCACCCACTCTGACATAAGTTACTAAGAGCTCGTAGAGAAGAATGAGGTTTACAAGGGAGGATGAGGAGTGAGGTAGTTTGCCCTCGTTTTCCTCACTGAGCCAAAATGTTATAGGTAGAACATGCCCATGCAAGTGAAGGACAATGACTATGATTACAACTTTCCTTATCAGTTCGTAAGGAAAGATATTGATCAATGCAATTATCCACTCATATCTAAGAAGCTTTCATTTCTTCACAGCCATTATCAAGACTGTGACAAAGGTAAAAGAAAGGTAAATTTTTCTCTACCTAATACCAAATGACAAATGGAAGTATTCCATTCATCAGAATATGGCAGTAGGAACAAGTATATAATAGTAATAATTTTTATTTCACTTTCCTAAGTTATGAATTCTTATAAATATATTTAACAAAACCACAAAGTTAAATTATCCCAGAAGATAAGTCTTTTATAGGGATTGCTATTACTTTATATATAAATTTACATTTTTTTGGCGTACATTTATTACAAAATAATTTTTTTATGTAAAATGCTTTGTGGTTATAATATAAACAAAGTATAGTGATATATAAATAACAAAATGAAAAAAGTACTAGAGAAAAATAGAAAAAAGAAAAAACAATGCACATAATTACTTTATACATAATTCTATATCCTTTTGCAAAAAGAGCCAATTGTTTAATTTAGCAAGAAAAATAATTTTAATGGATTTATACCCATAGTACGAATAAATACGGCTTACGGTATAACTTGCAGTAAGTAATGTACTGCTTTCATGGAAAATAACTTTTCGAAACCAGAAAAATGCTTGATTTCTTGTTTGCCACGCAGGGGAGCTACTAGGGTCCTAACGTACGAAGGAAAGGAGGAAATGATGAGCTTGCGGAAAATCTTTCACCATTCTTTCGACGAGCTCCATCTATTCATCATCTTCTTGACACCTTAATTCACTTCCGGCCTGTTTTCTTTATCCCATCTGCTATGATTGTCTCCGCCTTATTCCATTACTGAAAATGAATATTCCTTAAAATATTCTCGCCTAATTAGCTCCTACTCAGAGAAGAGTTGGTGTTTTCATTCTCAAAAGATAGTGGAATTTACCCCAAGGGAAAACAGCTGCAAAATGCAGGGTACCTTATCTCCAATTAAATCAATCATCAAAAGTGAAAGGGCATTTATCCTTTCTGTAGTCGGTAAAGCCTGAGAGAAGAACCACGAAGTCACGAAATCTCTAGAAATAGCGTTACCGAAGATAGCTTCTCTCAAAAACCAAAGAAATTACTTTAACGGAGAAAAAGTGAAATACTAATACGTTAAAAAAAATCCCGAAATTCTATTTTCCCGCGAAAACGCCGAGTAGGAGAAATGTAAAATTGTTGTGGTAGAATAGGTAGGTAGGTAGGTAGGTAGGTAACATAAATAGCGGTACCAATAATATGTGGCGCTATCTACCACCAGAATTTTACATTTCTCCTGCTCGGCGTTTTTGCGGGAAAATAGAAGTTCAGGAACTTGTCGAACGCGTTAGTACTAATCCAACGGTATGGTTATAGCGTAGACACTCAATTTCATTATCCCTGAGATAATTACCGTATATACTCGAGTCTAAGTAGAGCCGGATATAAGCCGAGGCACTTTATTTTTCACGAAAAAACTGAGAAAGCTAATTGACTCCATTATAGCCTTGGGTGTGAAATGCAGCAGTTACTGGTAAATTTTAGAATAGAAAAGGATATACTAAAATTACAGTTATTGAGATGTCAGTGGGTTAAATGTTTTTGAATATTCATTTCAAAGAAAAACAGTAACTATTTGACAAAGAATTGTTGATTGGGAAACTGAGGAATTTAGAAGCCGATTTTCGGCAGACTTTTTCCACCGGAGAAAAGTAACTGAAACCCTACGTCGAGTTTAAGCCAAGTAGAGCTTTTTTAGTATAAAATATGTACTGAAAAACTCGTTTTACACACGAGTATACATGGTATATTTTTACTTATCATTGAAACTCATGAAAATAAGTGGCAATGAGGAAAAACAACAGATAATCAGTACTGCGTTTCCTAAATAAATTATAATCTAAATAATAATTTAATAAAAGTAAATAAATAAATTATCTTTAAAAATAACTATTTAAATAGCTTTGACTATTGCCGAGAGCAGGAAGAAATATAGACGTCTCTAAAATATCCAGATGGTACGTCAATGTTAAAATATACATTTTAGATAATCAAAATAAAAGATACCAGAAAGATGTCTTGAGACGAGAAACAGGCCACAGTAAAATGTTCTGAATTATTTCGATAAATTTGTGTCAGACGTTACTCCATCATGAGATCACATTTAAGTTTTCTCGTGTTGTCGCTCGTTATTTTTACACTTGTTTACAAGCAGTTCATACCGCAACTCCTCCATAACTCTCCCGATGCAGCGGACACCACCTTTCATCTCGGTTTACGGGCTCCTTCAAGAGCCCTTTTTCTCCTGTCTCTAAGTCATTACCGTCCAAGAAGGAAGAAGCTAAACACTCTTAAGAGCTCTTCGCGAATTATGCGGTTGACCTATGCTGCAATCAGCATCACTCATTTTTCAATTCAACGCAGCTGAGAATCTTCGCAAGTGCACAGGTTTCGTAATCACCATTACACGTAGAAGGAGAAGTACACACTCCTCGTAGATGTAACCCTTCCAAACACCCATCAGTTCCAGCAGTCGCACGGTGGTAGATAAAACACATATGGAGAACTTTCTGAAGAGATGAAATAAATGTGGCAACAAGACTACTTCACCATCCTTACAATTGATATTTCCGCAATGGGAGTAGGAGGGATTCCAAAAATTTCCCACCAAAACCTTTCAAGAATGCCGCCATAAACATTAATTTAAAAAGAGAACTCAGTTCTTCTAAGTTAATGTAGCATAGTTAGACAATGTCTTAAAACTCCTATAATTGAAAATAGAAACTAAATACTAAAATAAAATTATGAACAAAAAAATTAATACACGTTAACAAAATAATAAATATTAGTAATCAAATTAAAAATGAATGTTAAGATTATATTTTAATTAATGTTAAAAATAAAAATAATTAATACTAAGCATGAATAGCTATAGACAATTTGAAAATAAATAGCAATAACAATTAATAATACGTTTATTAATTGTTAATTAAGAGCGAGACTGCCTCTTTTTCCATCTAATCAATCGTCGTAGATTATACAATAATTAAAGAGAAAAATAAAAGGAATTGTGGATGTAAAAACACCTAAGAGATTCTTAGGAAAATAGTATCCACTGCAAGAAAACTCCCACTAAGAAAGTGAAAAAGCCTGCGCAAACCTACTAATAGAAATAATTAAAATACGACAAGAAAAATGATAGGAAAAAGCCCTAATAATAAGTTCATGCATGAGATAAAACAAAGTATCGTTACGTTCAAATTTAAATAAGTCTTATAAATATGCATATTAACATAAAAAAGATAGAAATGAATAATTTACATAAATTCGCTGCTACACTGTACAATAACACATAGATCTATGCATATTATTAAAACATGATGTATAAAGCTCATACAGTATATAGTCAAAATTGCATAACACGTAGATATATCACTAGATATATCGAGTATCCATATAACATATATTGGTATTCTTTTAGAAGGTTTTAAAGGACGGAGCTGAAATATTGCACAGAAAAATGATTCCTATTGCTCAATTAACGAAATATGTGCATGGAATAGCTTATCGACTTCAAAAAACTGTAATCTTTGCTAATGGATGTAATCATTTCTTCGGGTAAGGATTACTTACGGAACAATTGTTTTGAGAATCATTAATTCCGGGAGCCTTTCTGTGGAAACAGATAAACTATACCTTGTTTACCAATATGGCGGATATCTCACGCTCAGGCTGCTGACTATACCTTCAATTTCCAATCTTCCCATTGGATGAACTACGCATTACTCTTCTTTGACACCTTCTTAAAAGAGGCCTCGCCCGGATTTTTCCGGGAACTAAATTATCTCCTCTGCCATTAATCCATCATCCTTCCACTGCGAGTTTTCAGAAAATGCTTTTATGGAGTATGAGGTCGCCATTGTTTGCCTGGATGAAATTAAACTTTGAGGAATTATGTAAGGTACATACTATCTGAATCATGTAAGGATTTTATTCTATAGAGTTTTATAATGTAAAGGCAGTCCCCACTGTGTTGAATGAGTCAGAATTGTGGGCAGGAGAACTAAAATTTCTTCGTGATGTCAAAGGGAGTACAAGGGAAGACAATTCAAAGAATGCAATAATAAGAGATGACTAAGGAGTTCATCATAATTAGAAGAATTAGAAGATCAAAAAATAGGTGAAAAAATATGTATTAAGAATGCCTAAATCTGATTTCCAAAGAAAACTTGGAACTATATACCATTGAGCAATAGAATTGACGTAAGATCAAGAATAAGATGGCAATGTGAAAACAGTCTCATATTCTAAATCAGCAAAGAAGAAGAAGATATACTATAATGCTTGTGTCCTCAAATATAACGGGGACATTTTCAGTGCTGTAAAGTTATTTTATTAATACATTACGGCGTTTTTGAGGGAATACCACTGTCATCTTTAGGAATACGGAGGTTCGAACCCGTTACTGAACGTTATGTTTCCGCAAGACTACGCGAGATTTTCTATTTCCTCAAGTGCGAGACTTAATCGTTACTTAAGTGAAGTATTTTAGGCGCCTTTCGCTGGACAGAATCTTGCGATTTGCTAATCTACTCCTGGGATAGTATGCCGAAGAACTTTTAAGAATACGTTGCCCATTGGCAATATATTTCAAACGGTTCTTTTCATTCTTGAACTCTAAAAGGAATCTACGTCACAGTTTTCTGACGTCCCTGCTTTGTCTTTGTCGAAAAATAATCGTGATTTGTAAAATTAAAATTTACTTTCTGGTTAAAAGGACAAAATTTCAGTGTCAACACACAAGGCATATCAATTATATATTCTAGGAAATTAAATTTTAGTAATTATCATAATGAGAGCTAAAAATAAAAGAGATATAAAGATAAGAGAAATGAGAGATAAAAAAATTAATGAATATACAAGGGTTGTATTCTTAAGGGTTACGTCATTTTTAAAAGTACTGATTGCTTTCCGATTCAAGGTATGATCAAGCCAGTTTCGCTATATTTTATTATTTTATTTGAATTTTTACAACCATATTACTCTAACTGGTCTCTTTACCATGAAATCACATTTGATAAGGTGTATGGTCCTGCAACTTCTATACTGAGTAAACATAAAATTTAATAACCTACCTAAGTATTGAACTACTTTCATACTCTATACATTCAAATTTTAACATCAGAGAGTACATAAATTTACGAAGGCACGTAGGATAAATTAAATTAATTTGACTCCAAAATAAAACTATTTACAAACGATGCAGCACTTCCGAAGAGTTGGTAGCAAACTTAAAATTTGACGTAATTTCAAACGATCGAACGAAATTTCTTCAATCTCATTTATCATAGCATCCCATAAAGGGTTTTCAATGTGAATAGAAATCCTCTAAAGCTATGGGAATATCAGCTTTAAGATGTCCTCGTTATTTTAATCCAATGAAAGAGAAAGGAAAGTTATTGTGGGAAAGTTAGGCATCTTGTTCGAAACATAACGGCTTATCAATCACTTTTTCGACGAAAAATAAGGCTAAGCCATTATAATTAAGGATAAAGTCTAAAAAGGCGGAGCATTTTAGAATAGTAGACTATTAAGGGAAAATAGTACAGCTTAAAATTACTTATGATGACATGTAAATTTGTTTGCTTATTGATGCATTTTTTGGATTTGAGTCAATTCGCATCCTACTCTCCTAGTGATAGCACTTACGAAATTCAAACAGACCTCTAAGCTGCTGTACAACCTCTAGCTTATACCTTATAAATTAATACAGAGTATTTTATAATATTCTCTATACTCGTAACAGAATCAATCAAATAACGTTTTTTTAATTTGCTAGCCAAGGTATGAGGAACAAATAAAACACAATTTTTCATAAAAAAATCGCATAAATGATTTTAATTACAGATCCTCAAATTGGTTTTAAAATAAAAAAAATCCCCTTAATTAGAAAATAGATTGAAAATTAAAAATAATTCTTCTTTAAATTGGAATAAATACTACTTCTGCTGAAGATAAAATCGTTTTTTCAAAATCAATTTTGTATTATTCAGAATTTCAATCCGATTTAAAAAACTAATTCCATAAAAATCTTCCTAAATTTTGAATTACTGGTATATTTAAAAAAAATCAAATATCTTTCGATTATGTCGAATTTCTATTTGAGCGACTTTTAATGTCCAGTAGTTTTAATGAACTAAGCTTCCGATAATGAGGATTCTGGAAGAGATATCTTATTTTAGCTTTCATTTATCAAATCATCAGCTGCTGATCCCATCGCAAATCTAAGTTGCCGTCAGACTCTCATCTCTTATTTACTAATATGAATAACCCTACTTCATACATACATACTTAAACATGTCTTTAATGGAAAAAAATTTTGTTCAACTATAATCGTTTGCAAATAATTCCAATTATAACCATCCTGGATTAGGAGACTCAAAATTATAGCCACTGGCTCAAATCTGAACTACTTAAAAAGAGGGAAAATGCATTTTCTTCAAAAATAATTTGTAATGACAATAGAGAAATGGTGCTTTAAAAATGCAGATGATTCACAGACTAAATGATAGCATCTGGAAATGATGACAAAGCAGAGAACACTTTTGCTTTCATTTACCAGGAAAATCATTAGCGAAAAGTTCCATTATTTCTTAGCAATTAAAAATTTTCAAATTCGAATTACTGGATTTCCAAATAGGATGAAAAGAACGTCTTAAAGGCTTTTAGAGTTAAAAACTGAAGAGATGCCCTCAATTTAAGGAGCGTAGTACCTTTTTCGTATTGTGGCCGGTGAATTGTTCCGGGGGGATTTTGTACGCGGGGAATCAGTCTCCCGACAGATTGGTTACGCGGGGAATTAATCCCCCGCGCTGATGTTGTACTACTGTTATTCAGTCGTATGTTAATCTACACGCCCTAATTATTGGTTAATGTTATAAATAAATGGAATGCGACATTTTTAGTGGTAATTATGATCCTTTTTATAATAAAATACGATAAACAAAGGCAAAGCTATTGTTTAAATTTCATTTAAAGTCTGGGAAAATGAATGAGTGGTTTTCTCCACGATTTTGTTGTTGCGTAAGGATAAACAGCACTTTATAATTCATGAGTTGGGTTGGGTTGGGCTGAGTTTTGGTTGGGTTGGCTTGAATTACTACAAAAAATGTTGCATTCCATTTATTTATAACACTAACCAATAATCAGGGCGTGTAGATTAACATAAGACTGAATAACAATAGTACAACATCAGCGCGGGGGATAAATTCCCCGCGTACCAATCTGTTGGGAGACCAATTCCCCACGTACGAATTGCCCGAGTACGAATTTTTCCCGGACCAATTCACCAGACGCCTTTCCGTATAACACTCGATCGGAGGAAAGACAAAATAATGTAAACGATGGAGATATGGTCTTTCTTGACCCACTCTCTTTCCTGTTATTTTTCCGATTCAAAAACTGTTATCAATGAAACAAGTTTAAAATATAATACGAAACGATTTATTATACCCTAAAGTTGAAAATAAGTTGTTAAAAACACAATTTAAGACTTGCACGAAGGCCTAGTTCCGTCAGAGTCCTGCCGATTCTGACCCAGGGGCTCTTGTGGTCAAAACTAAAAACAATGGTTTAGAATCTTAGATGACGGTTCCCAAAGAGGAACATATGTACCACAGGGGTCCATGAAAAGGAGATACAAAATGGGGGTCCAAGATTATTTCAATTTTTGGGAGTGCTTTAGAGTATTGGAAGCCAAAATCCCATTTAAAAAGATAACATAACCAAATGAAAACCAGACATGGCGTATGGCGTACAAAAATATCAATAGTAGGCAGGCTAGGGGGGGCAAATAGATAAGGAAAATAAAAGTTTAGGAACCAATGATTTTGAGATATGTTATATTCCATTCTTTGGTTCTTTTTAAGGTGAGCTTTTTCTTTAAAAATTTTTCGCTGTTTTTTGTTTGTTTTGCCCTATTCACCCTTTATGTCAGCCTTTTCAGGATATCTTCGATAGTAACGGAATTTTCAAACTCAATAAATCGTAGAATAACGACAGCCGATCCGCCCCTAGATTTAAAATCTCATACCCTTACATGGGGTCTTCCTCAGGGAACACATTCGCCAACCTAATGGAGGAACGCCTTCAATGTCTCTTTTTATAACTTGATATTCTCGCTGGCTATATTGGAAGGAAAATAACAGCCTTCGCGATACGGCCATAAAGCCTTATGGGTAGGGCAATGAATAAAGTATAAAACTGGCCCTTGTGAATCATTTCTTTGAGCCGTTTCTCATTCAGGAGCGATCAGATGGACATTTTCTATGTTTTAGGGCCGAACGCTTCCCTAGCTTTTATACACCGTTCCTTAAACAAAATATACTGTTTCGGCATCAACTTTGAGATAGCTCTTCATAATGGAAGAGGGGCAGAATAACTTTTACATGTTACCACGGAATATTTTTCTCCGTGAAGATTGGATACTATTTTAACTATAGCAGGTCTATCACTATATTTGAGATGCTTTCTACTTTCTTGTACCCGATAAATGCCACGCGTTGAAACCTAAGTCGTCGAAGATTAAAAAGATACTTCGGGTCCTTGCTACCATATTCTATAAATGGAATATTTTTCATTAATAATCTGACACAGGATAGAGAAAAATGCACCTTTCACTCCTGTCCTGTCGTAGATTCAGAAAAGCAGATTTTCTGTTCTGCCGTACATTAAGAGAAACGTGTTTCCTTTATTTAACGATAGGAAAAGTCGTTTAAAGAATTCATTCCTTTAGCGAACGATACGTGATTATAACAGACTAAAGTAGTAAGACCTATAAACACTTTACTATTATGTAAAGGTACTCATTTTGCTTTTGCTTTTCGTCTTAACGTATGAGATGCTTCCTCTGCCTTTGAACATAATAATTCTCTTCTATGATAAAGAAGAACAATTTGTACTTTTTCCACAGTATATTATTAAAAACAATAAAAGAAAACAAAACACGACTAGTTTCAGAGATTGATCTCCATCACCAAGTGACCTAGAAAAAATGTAAAGCATAATATAAACAAGTAAGACTGGCGGGAAAATAAGGAAATAGGAAAAGAGAGGCGTGTGGGAGAGGACAGAGAGGTCAGTCAGGGGGACGGAACTGGAGGTAGAGCAACATTGTCAGTGGGTGGTAGAATGCATCGAATCAATGGGGAATAGGAAGGGAAGAGGTGTTCGTTAACCAAATAACATTGTTTGAAATTTGTATGGGAAATTATCTCAAACAGTTCTAAGAAATTAAGACTTTGGTTTCTATCTGTATAGTGAAGGATTTCGGGTACAAAGTCATAAGAATGGTTGAATTCTAGAAGGTGCTTAGCGAAGTGAGATTGGGAGGACTTGTTCGAAAACACTGACTGAGCCATTCTGACTTGTGAGTCACTCTGAAGCAACTTGAAAATGGGAAACTTAAAAATGGGCAGCTTATTATGGGGAAATTTCACTAGAAATTCGTCACAAGTGGAATATTTTTTTTTCTAAATATCTGTTAGGTTTTTAAATCCATATTTATTTTCATTTTCTTATCATACTATCTATTTAAATTAATTATTGTATAATTTATTATGATAGGTTGGATGAAAGAAGAGAGTTAATATCGCATTAGAGACGTTTTATTATTATTATTACTACTATAAAGTAGTAGTTGGTACACCTGATGATTAGAAACCTTGTCACATACTGTCAGGTGGATTGTAGACTATTAATATAGATATAGACGTAAGTTTCTGACTAAATCATTGGTAAAGGAATCGATGCATAAGTTTATCCCCTCTATTTTTTTCACTATTTCTATTTCTATCTCTTCACTTCGGCTCACTTTCAATTTCATGAGCAGCGTTCCCACGCAATTCGGAGAGACGTCCGTCCTTTCTCATAGATTTATTTCCGTCCCCAAGCTCTGCTTAATCTCGTGGTGGTGATAGTGGAAAGGGCATTCAAAACGTTCATTAGTCTCGGTTGGAAAAGAAAACTCCAAACCGTTAATGTGTGCAAAGGCCATAAGGATCCTTTTATAGGGCTCCGACCGCTTTCGCTTCACATAGCTTTGATTCGTTCTTTGAGTCTGGAGAGCATGAATAAGTTTCTTTCTTGCTTATATTTCCACCAGTTGAACTTCAAGGCGCCGAATTTGGCAGTGGGAATATCATTAACGTTATTCCATCCGTGAGTATCCATGGCTATAATAATAATAACTAAATTTGACATTTATATTACATTAACCCCACTAAAATAAAAAAGCTTTAAAAATACATATTCGAGATGCGATAGAAAAAGCGAATAGAATGCAAAGATTAACAGGTAGAACGTTGAGAGGATGCTCATCGAGAGTCAAAGAAATAGCTTACTTTTCTCTTATTCGTCCGAGTCTAGAATACTGCTGCGGGGTTTGGGACCAACACGAAGTAGGTTTAGTCTCAGATTTAGAGATGGTCCAGCGTAGAGCAGCCCGAATTGTTAGCGGGGATTTCAGGTTTGATAGCAGCGTTACGGCAATGGTAGAGTCCCTCGGTTGGAATTCACTACATATGAGAAGATCTAAATATCGTCGGAAACTTTTCGAAAAGTTAATTCGTTCAGAATTTATAGATGAAGTAAGTGAAATATTTGTAAGGAGTAAGGAGCGAACGCAATCTCCGAGAGGCATCGACGAAGCGTTATAGAGAAGTTATCGCAAGGACGGATAATTAATTACCTTTGGTCGTTTTTTCTCCAGGCTATTAGAGATGCTAATAGGGATGAATGAATAATGGTGGTGTATTACAACCCTACCATACGCCACTGGTGGCTCGCGGGGTATATATCTAAATCTAAAATGAATTACTACATTTAATAATACAATTAATCGTTCACGAGTGATAAATTGTCATTGCAGCTGTCAATTATTTTCTGAATTTGTGAATTTTAAATTAGCTTGATTTGGGTTTCTTTCAATACGATTCGAAATTAGCATTTTAATACGGAAGCAATATGGAGCTTTATATAGCTGACTGTGAATCTGAGGTCATACCACTACCGACTAAAAAAAATCTGATGTGGCCAGCACATGACTTTCTCCATATCTTAGATGTAAATATTTATCTACGACAGTAATTTCGAACTCAATATTCCATCTAAACTTGGAAGAAGAGTGATTTATTTATATAATATCATCTTTGACGTCAAAAACATTATAAATAATATTATTCTATTATTATAATATATATTAATTATAAATAATGTTTTTCTGGACATGATCGATGAAAAAAGATGAAATTGGCCTTTCGCCCATAGAGCCCAGAGCCCCAACAAAGTGCAGAATGAGCAACTTCCGGTTTATCAGTATTTCATGAATAACTCCTAAACAATCAGTGATACAAAAATATGTTTCATACAAAAGTTATAGTAAATTATATTTTCTAAAACATTTTTTAGAAAATACTATATACCTAAATATCATATTTATGGAGATATTATGAAAACCGGAAATGAGCTTTGAAGAATACAGCTCGACTTCTGGTTGACCGATTTACTCCAAAAACTAATCAACTCTAACGACTGTAATAAATGTACTATGTATGAAATTTGGTGTTGATCCGACATATAGTTTTTATGATAGAGCGCCCACAAAGTACATAATCATCTTCTTCCGGTTTATCAGTATTTCACGAATAACTCCTAATCAACCGGTGATACAAAAATATGTTAAATACAAAAGGTCTAGTAAATTACATTATCTAAGACTTTTATAAGCAAAACAATATACGTATATATCATATTTATGGAGATATTTTGAAAACCGGAAATGAGCTTTAATGAATAAAGCTCGACTTCCGGTTGACCGATTTACTCCAAAAACTAATCAACTCTGACAGCACACACCACATTACTATATATGAAGTTTGGTATTGATACGACTTATAGTTTTCACGTTAGAGCGCCCACTATCACACTCACACACACACACACACACACACACACACACACACACACACACACACACATACACACAGACATCATTCCGAAAATGGTCAAAACGTGTTCTAGGGACCCCAAAACATGTATTTCCGTTGAAATCTCGAAGTCGAATTTTTTCATGAAAACAATACTTTCTCTATACTTCGTATATGGAGAATGTAAAAACACAAATTAATGCGTAGCTCTTTGTTACTATATTGAAACTATATCAACACATATTTACTCAGTGAGCATTAGTAAGGTATTCTGTGAACTGTAATAGCATTTTAAACATTATAGATTCATTCCTAAAATATTCAGTAAATCTTTAAAATACCTATGAATTATTTTATGTATAGGTGCTTAAAAATTGTTGAAATAATGTTTAGATAATTATTAAAATTTATTTCAGTAAATTTGGTAGCACTGCTAAAATTGCATACTTCTTATAACTTGACATTAAGAAAATCCTCAGATAATCATAACATGGACAACATTTTTACAAAACGAAAATTTGGTCTAAATATCTTCATTAGTTTCTGTGATCCCGACGGTAATATAGCGCCTGATGTCACATTGACCCCACGAGACTACTTAAGGTTTAATGGTGAAATGTTTCAAAAACGGAAATGAGCTTCCAAAAATAAAGATCGACTTCTGGTAAACCGATATCCTCCAAAACCTAATCAACTCTGATGACACCAACCAAAATAAAATGTACGAAATTTGGTGTTGATACGACAAATAGTTTTCAGGTAAGAGCGCCCACAAAGTAAATAATCAGCAACTTCCGGTTTATCGGTATTTCACGAATAACTCCTAAACAATCAGTGATACAAAAATATGTTTAATACAAAAGGTGTAGTAGAGTACTTTTTCTAAAACTTTTAAAAATAATAGTATATACCTAAATATCATATTTATAGAGGTATTTAGCAAAATCGGAAATAAGCTTCGAAGAGAAAAGCTCAACTTCCGGTTCAATGATATACTCTAAAAAATAATAAACTCTAATCACAACAACCAAAGTAATATGCATGAAATTTGGTGTTGAAACGACAAATGGTTTTCATGTGAGAGCGCCCACAAAGTACATACTAAGCAAATTCCGGTTTATCGGTATTTCATGAATAACTCCTAAACAATCGGTGATATAAAGGTATGTTTCATACAAAAGTTATAGTAAGATAAATTTTCTAAAACATTTATAATTAATAGTATATACCTAAATATCATATTTATGGAGATATTTTGAAAACCGGAAATGAGCTTTGTAGAATGAAGCTCAACTTCCGGTCAACCGATTTACTCCAAAAACTAATCAACTCTAACGACAACAACAAAAACACTATATGTGGAATTTAAAGTTGATACAACGAATGGTTTTCATGTTAGAGCGCCCACAAAAGACATAACAGCTACTTCCCGGGTTATCGGTATTGCACGAATAAGTCTTAATCAACCGGTGATACAAAAATATATTAAATACAAAAGTTATAGTAAATTATATTATCTAAAACTTTTATAAGGAATACAATATACCAATATATCATATTTATGGATATATTTTGAAAACCAGAAATGAGCTTTATACAACGTACATAATCAGCAACTTCCGGTTTATCAGTATTTCATGGATAACTCCTAAACAATCAGTGATGCAAAAATATGTTTCATACAAAAGTTATAGTAAAATAAATTTTCTACAACATTTATTAATAATAGTATATACCTAAATATCATATTAATGGAGATATTTTGAAAACCGGAAATGAGCTTTGAGGAATGAAGCTCGACTTCCGGTCAGCCGATTTACTCCAAAAACTAATCAACTCTAACGTCTGCAATAAAAGTACTATGTATGAAATTTGGTGTTAATCCGACAAATAGTTTTCATGTTAGAGTGCCCACAAAGTACATAATCATATTCATCCGGTTTATCAGTATTTCACGAATAACTCCTAATGAACCGCAGATACAAAAATATATTAAATACAAAAGTTATAGTAAAATATACTATCTAAAACTTTTATAAGTAATACAACAGACGTATATATCATATTTATGGAGATAATTGAAAACCGGAAATGAGCTTTGATGAAGAAAGCTCGACTTCCGGTCAACCGATTTACTTCAAAAACTAATCAACTCTGACAGCACACAAAACAGTACTATATATGAAGTTTGGTATTGATACGACTTTTAGTTTTCGAGTCAGAACGCCCATTATCACACACACACATACACACACACACACTCTCACACACACACACACACACACACACACACATACACACAGACATCATTCAGAAAATGGTCAAAACGTGTTCTAGGGACCCCAAAACGTGTATTTCCGTTGAAATCTCGAAGTCGAATTTTTTCATGAAAACAATACTTTCTCTATACTTCGTATATGGAGAAAGTAAAAATAATGTTCAACTAATGTCAAGGAACAATTTTGTTCTGCTTTTTATTTTATCAGAAAATACTTAATGAAAATATCGCTGTATTTGATGTTGTCTCTATGTCTACGATATTTCATTTTGGGTGTTTTCCTGCAGTGGAATATATTTTTATCTAAGACGAAATTTAACACATTATTTTTACTGGCTCGAAAAACCATTCCTTCTTTCCATATTTTCTCTCTATTTAGACAATACTTGTTAATTATCTGTGTATATACCTGTCCTATTTTGATTTTAAGTATATTCATGATTTAATGAGTAATAAGCAATGGTCAAATAGAAGATCAGCTAGCCCCAATTCAGCCCAATAAAGACATTTGTAATGTGTTGTTTCATTGCAAGTAATACAAATTTTTTTGAATATTTACTTCGTAAGAAATATGGAAGGTAAATTTTAGGGGTTGAGGAACAATCCATACTTCGTATCCCTTATATAGAAGGTGAAAAAAGCTTGAACTATGGAGAATACTAAACGAGAAGAGTGGAAAATTTCATAAATAACAGCTTTCCACTCTAATTCAGAATACTGAATAAAATTAGGCGAACGTTAATAAAAGAATGTCGTCAAAATTATCTATCGTCAAACTCCTCTCTTCTGCTCTGGTGAAACCCCCAAAATCACCCTCGATATATTAACGGATAAGATGCAACATCTCAACTTCAAATTACCCTAAAAAAGCATTGAATATGTGTTCCATCAAGTTATCCTCTGGGGCGAGACACCAGACGTTAGCCTCCAGACAAACTACACCGGATGCGCAGTTCGTCGTGGAAAACAGTTTGATCGGTAACACGAACGGAGCAGAAGCGGGTTCCTTGACCGCCCTCACTCCCGCTTCTATTTTCGAAACAAATGGCTTTGCCCGTAAATCACCCAGTTTGCATCGCCCACGCCGCTCAGTTCCTCACGTTAGCTTTTACACGTCTCTATCGCCCGCCCACACGGAGGACACTTCTTCCCTTTCCCTCTCGTACAGCATCGATCTCGCCTTTGTTTTTTCCCAGAAAAATTCACGTTTGACCGATACCCTCGTGGTCGACACCAACGTAATCAACACCCACCTAACCATGACTCAATTTCGGTTTAGGTTAAAGATTTTCATGCAAAGAAAGAAAATTTGGAACCCGGCTGTTAATGAATTAGAGATTTAAAACCTCCAATAGCCGTCTTTGTCGGCGTTCCTCACCTTCTTCACCGGTACACGGAGTAAACAGGAAAAGATCGCCGCCAGTTTGGGAAAACACACATTAAACACAAATTTGTATTAAGCGTTTCTATAAAGTGCGGCGATCTTTTCCTATTTACTCCGTGTACCGGTGAATGAGGTGAGGAACCCCGACAAAGACGGCTATTGGAGGTTTTAAACCTCTGAAGAGTTAGATATATTTTTTTCGGTTCGGTTCTCAATTCGATGAATATAACCGTATTTTGGTTTCGAATGTCGGTTTAGTGACCTTTAGTTGTAGAGCTTTAAGTCCCTTGACAGATGAGGTCATTTTGCACCTTTAATGAGTAAAATTCCTTTTAGATTAGATTAATATTTCGAACGTTTTTCTTAACCATGCAAAACTAGTTTTATTATGGGGATACTAAAAATTAAATGAAATAAAAATTTCAAGGTAAAACCATATTAGAAGAATAGAAAGGTAGATGAATCTTTGTAAAAGGTAGAACAGTATAAAACAGTACGATGGTTTTTCCTTATACTTAAAAGACCTGTATCCTTCATAAAAATACGTCTATCATCTTAAAATCTTTCCCAAGGATTTCTTTCAATTTTCCTGTTCTAAAGTAGCAGTAGTAGTAGTATTTATAAAGATTGCTCGACAGCTGAGGTAATTTTGCACGTTTTCATGAATAAAATTCCTTTTACAACAGATTTCCCATCTCAAAACTTTATAGTAACCATACTTCAATGACCTGATCGTAACTTCTCACCTTTTCGTGGTTCTGGTTCAAAAATTTCACATTATTCGATTTTGGTTCAGTTTCTACTTCCGTGAAAATAATCGTATTTTTGGCATAAAATGTTGGTTCTGTTCCCATTGGACATCATGGTCGCTTCATTTCGCCCTTACGAGCTGTTTAAGAACATCCCACCCACAATTTATACACTCAAATTCGAACCAGTTTTTCTTCTTTAAATGGCTCTTTTTCCTCTCCCCAAACCGAGGGATATCTCTCCACCAATCTCCGACCAATTCTCTTTCACTTTGCATATCCTCAAATCTTCCTCTTTCTCCCTCTTCCCTTTTCTCAGAGAACGAACTCTGGCGTAGGTACCGCTGCTTGATGCTGGGAGGGAAGATGTCCCTTCCTTTCCTGAAACATTCTCGTCGTTATTGCCCATTACTGCCTCGCGACTTTACGTTTACCTTGAAAGAGATCTCCTTAGATGTACGAACCCTTTCCTTTCTTCCTCATCATTATTTTCGGTCGGATTCGTAAGAGCTTAAAATTATTATAAAAGGAAGAATGATATAATAGGGAAATTGCGCTCAATAATTTCTGCTCTTTTCCCTTGGGGGAGTACTAATTCCTTAAAAACGAATACGAAAGAAACGAAAGCAAGTTCTTCGAAGGGAAATTATTCGAAAATGAGTACTTCGAATGACAACATTTTGAAAAGGAACTACCCTAAAAAATACCAAGTTATCCAAAATTTATATTAATGGATCTGATTCGGATTTAAAATCTATTCAGTAAAACCATGAATCTCATTGAAGGTTGTGTTGGGTTTGCATCGCATATGAGATTATCACCGTAGAATTTTTACCATAACATTTTTTCCGAAGAATTAATCGTTCAAAGAATTCGTTTTTGAATAATTCGCTCTTGAAGTATTCGTTTTCGATATATTGCCCTATTACCTTTCCCTTTATTTAACAGCTAACAATTTTTAATCATTACAGTTTTTTACGAAGATCTCCATACGGTATCAAAAAACGGTACAAGGAAATAATCGCTAAAATAGAAAGTTAGTCTTCTTTTACAAGTTATAGTCGTTATACAAGTTATACTATATACAAGTTATAGTCGTTCTTTTCACAGAGTACTATTGAGGTTAATGGGGTGGATTAGATAGTGATGATGGCAGGGGGTGTTACTAAACCCCCTGCCATACCTATCTGGGGGCTCACGGGGTTATATCTAAATCTAATTTCATCGAGTGAAAATGGGAAAATGGGGCTTACAATAAAATTAATAATAAAAGAAAGAACGCTGTTCACGACATCAACACTCCGCTTACCACTTTCCGAGCGATCAGGCGAAAGAACATCAGTCTTTAACTCATCAAAACAAAGATTCGCCATCACTTTCATCATTCCTGTGATGCTTGAAATTATTCGGGAGCAGAAATGTTTCCTCGAATTTTCTTTCATCATTCTTTCTTTTTCCTCTCCTCCATTCTTCCAACACCTGGTGCCACACAGGCTTTGACCCAATCGGCTCCTCCTAGAATTCAGCTGCCTCCCACGTACGCTTATTCATCTCTCCTTTATCTTCCGCCTCCGAAATGTTTCAGCCCCCCAAACGACCCCCGCCGGTAGACCAACACCTTCGGAAGCCCGCCCCTTTTGGATACCTCGCCTTCCAATACCCCTCGCCTCAAATCCTTTAGCCTTCGTAACTCGGTTCACAAAAAAAGAACTTCCTTTGCCAAGTACCCTAAAGGAGGCGTTTAGTAGCTAAACTATGCAGTCGATGGTAGTCTGCGAAGAGGGTAACAAATTTATCGCTTCCACAAGTGAACGTGAGCGAGATTGGGAGAGAAAATGATTATCAAATATAGGGTGTCCGGGAGAAACATATAATGATAAAAAAAGAAATAATAGGAGAAGTAATTGAGATATTTATTAGCGGTTTGCTTCGACAAGTTTGGTCACCCAAAATGTTGGTATTATTAGTAGTATTATGGTTTGAGGGTGCGTCAACAGCTAGGGCCCAAAATGTTTTCTATGTTTGCTTGATGATGGCGTACCATACCATTATGCAGAAATTGTGAGGGATTTCTTGGATAACAAGTTCCCAGATCCTTGATTAAGAGTCCATCCATTGCTTGGCCCCCTAAAAACCCAGACATGAGTCTACTTGATTTATTTCTGTGGATGTTTATCAAAAATCAAGTACACCAGACACTAGTTCGTGATCTACCAGAACAGGCAGTTATTGCAAATGTTACGCCTGCAATGCTGAAAAACACTTGGAAAGAGTAAAACACAGATTAGATGTCATTCTGCCACTAATGGTACACATATCGACGTGGATTAACTGTGTAAAAAAACACTTAGAGTTACCAAACTTCTAGAAACAAACCGCCAATAAATATCTTAACTAACTCTCAAGTGATTACATTTTGTATTATTATAGGTTAAACCCGGACACCCTGTATTCACCAGGATTACCCTTCCGAACTTTTTTCGTTAGTGTAAGGCGAGAGGTACACTCCTGGCCAAAATTAACACAGCACCTCCCTAGCGATTCTAACGGCCGGTGCTGCGTTGATTTTGGCCAGGAGTGTACTTATGGGAAAGCCATAAAAAATACTTTATATTTTGCCACAAGAAATTTAAATATGACATGCGCTTTACAAGCGTGCTTGCATCGTCATCAATATACAAATATTTTTTGGCTTACAAGAAATCGTAAGTTAGTACTTAGGATAAAAGTAAAAACCAAGGAGGGAGACGCCCACTGTAACGGAGACGTAAAAAACCTGCGCAACATACCGATAGTTGCAACATAAATTTAAAATGGAAATTAAGAAATACGATGCTGTCAGGAACGAGCATAAACAAAATATTCAACATAAAATGAATAAAATTATCAGAGGTAAGTAGCAGAATAATAAAATATGATGATAAAACGATATAGAAAGAAAAATATTGAATGACAAAAATCTGGCATATACTCTATTCAAATAATCATTTAAAAATTACAACAGGAGTAACGATAGTTTCTAAATTTAAATAATGAAAGTTTTAAATATAATAGCAATATTAACACTCGAATTACTGTAAGTATTAAATAAAAACTTCGATGTATTCCATTTGGATCAAAATAACGAAGGACAATGCACGAAGACAGAGAAATCATCTTTTGAGTTGAAAAGAAAAGGTGAAAAAAATAATGAAATAAAGTATTTACTTAACACAGATTTTATATTTACAACGTATGACAATATTTCGATTCGAAATATTTAGAATTAGATAGAGGCACCAAAGTAGATGAGGTTTTATGCAGGTTAAATGACAGAATATCTCTGAAAGTTAAATTTTGGATTCCTTCGTAGGCTTGGCATCTATAAGAACGGTTTAAGAAACGCGATGAAAGAGGATTCAGACGTGTTATACATGATGTCACTGTTTGTCTGTGAAATATTCAGCTCGAAGGCAGATTGGTACCTCAATTCGCGAACATTAGATACCAAATACGATTAGGGGGAATGATGCTTAGTAGAAAGGATGAGGAGTGAGGTAATTTGCCCTTCTTTTCCTCACTGAGCCAGAAAGCATTAAGCGGAACATATTCACGTAAGTGAAGCATAGTGACTCTACGAGTAACACTTTTCTTGGCATTCCATAATGAGAAATATATTAAATAAACGAAAGCAACTTAGTAACTTCCACAGAAAAAGGTTTTACTGGCGACTAGTTTCGTCGATACATCGACATTATTAGGCGTTACTAATCATCAGGAAGTTATTAAGTGTCTTTTGTTTATTTAATATGGCTCCCCTCCACAAAGTAGAGCTTGATCATATCAGATTAAAGAGAAACATAAATTAGTTTCATTTCTTAGCATCACTCATACCTCAGGTACCACATAGTTCCACATGTTATTACAGCCATGATCTAGATTGTGACAAAAGTAATTGAAAGATGAATTTTTCTTCATCCACTGCCGAATGACTTATTAAAAATATTCTATTCGTCATGATACGGTAGCAGAAGCAACTGAGCTAGCGATGATGTATAAACATTCAAAACTTGTTATACTAAAACCGTGATCAGGAAATTCATTCCGTCCATCTCGTAAAGGCTTGAAATAAATTTCGTTTTAAATTTTCGAAAGCGATGAGTGAACGATTTCAATTAATTTCGGAAGCAACAGGTAGGTGTTAAAAACGGAAAGTTCTTACCGTTACGGCTCTAATCTACTCGGCTAGCTTGTTTCCATTCTGTTTCTGCGTATCGTAAACATAAGTAACAATAAATAAGAAAAAAATCATACATTTTATTCAGTTAAGCATCACATATTTAATCATATTATTATCGACGATTTAATGGAGATTTAATTATATGTAAAGCAATGAAAATGTTTCCCCGTAGATGATCGTTGACGCTTTTACACAACTTTTTACCGTTATGGATAGCCAGAACCTGGTATTAGTCCTATATTATTACATTAGAGGAAAAAATAGTTGAGTTGGGTCAATATTACTGGAGAAGATGCGTCTCTTGGCTAATAAAATCTTGTTGAGAAAAATCAAGACATTTTTGTGATTTTTGAATCTTAAGCTGACCGAGGATGACATAGCAATTGCGTAGATTTTAATGAAGTCAATGAATCTATCAATCAGGCTATCTAAGAAACGGATAAGGCCAAAAAATACAGGAGTGAAAGAATAGTGACAACATTAAACATTGGAATATAGATATTGTTGCTAATATATAAAAAATTACTAGAAAAATTGGAATATTAAATCTAAAAATAAATTAACAAACGCAGGATATGAATAGTTTGTTTTATTGATTTAGGGACAAAACTTAAATTTCTTCAGCCTAGGAGAAATCATATTTTTGTAATCTCGTAGATGCTAACGATAATGAAAGTTAAAACAATATATTTATTGTATACAGATCCATCGCTGACTGTCTTTGAGCCTGAAAAATTAAGTTAATTTCTCAATGAACCTAAAGATAAAAGTAACTTAAAGTTAAACTGACCCCACCAAACTAATTAAAAGGATCTTTAGAGAAATATACGTTAATTTAAAATAAATAAATAAATTAGCAATATATCTTAATTTATCTCATAAAAATAAATGGAAGCACAAATCTAAACATGATGGAAGATCTAAATCTAAAAAAATGGGTACCTTAAACAATTTAGGTTAATAATCAAAAATGCAATTTAAGAATTTAGTCGCTAGATCTAGCAACTTTTTCCTTCCTTTACCAACATCTTTTTCTTTTTTTATAAATTTCTTGCAGTCTATAGAGAGTTTTCTGCTACGTTATCACTTTCATACGTAATATCAACTTAACATGTTTAATTTGTATTAGAACTAAAATATCGTAGCATTGAATTCAGTTGATAAAAGACAAAATTCATGTTAAAGATCTATCTCGTGGAAAGATATCCTATTAATGGAGGAGAAATTATGTTATTTTATTTCAATTATGTTATGCATTTAAATTTTTGTTTGGAAATTAACCATACTAAATATGATATACGTGAGTATACGTACGTATACGTACGCTGCCACCAGACATAAGTCTAACTGCGGCGGAAATTTTAATGAATAATATATGAGAAAAATAAAATTACAAAAATTAAAGATAAAACATTAATAAAGATACATGGGTAATTTTGGTTCGCAAAGACCTGTACATATTCCTATTATCCCTTTTCTTCCTTCAGGGCCTCAAAACCGTTGTAGTAGTATTACTACAGCGATGACCCAATTTATCCACCAAGCATTTACTCGTGTTCTGCCGAGTGATTCAGCAGCCGATGATTTTCAGGTCAAAGACTGCGTTTAATGAGGCTTCGTTAGTTCGCTTGCCACCTTTGCAATGTACTCCCTTTGCGAGCGCATCTCAGCTCTTTGACGGGTCGTATACAACGCGAGATAAATCTTTCGTCCTCTTGCGTGTTTGGGTAAAGTGTACCCGCGGAAAATGACGAGGGCGAGATCTCAGGTACACATTGCTGAAAATAGGGAAACAACGGCTCCAGGAATGGCGGCAACCGGATATCGGCGGGAGGAATACATTGCGACAGCGCGGTCACTAATTAGAGCTGCATCTGTGATGACTGAGGACGAAAATGATGTCTGAGAGCTTTAATGACCTTTAATGTCGGCATCGATGGATGTGTTGTTATTGTCAGGAGTCAACAGAGTTGCACAGTCACCTACATTATGGTTCGTGTGGAATTGCTACCCTAGTTTTGGATGCAAAAGACTCAGTTTGGAGTTATTTTATTGAATATGCGAGACGTAATATTTATTCTTAAGGACTAAAATGAGGCATCAGGCCAGGTGGTCGTCATTACTGCGGGAGGAGGGAAAAATAAAATAATCTGACTGATATTCACCCTAGTCAGGGGAAAATCCACCAAAATCCTTCCAAAGGCATTACTTATTACGTATAAAATATTTCAAAATTTACAATAATCATTCAATATTTCAAAATTTTGTATCTAAAATATTAAAACATTTGAAAAATCACAACAGTATTGGAAGAAAATCCCGAAACCCTTTTAATTATATTGGCGGATACATTGTAAGAAGCGGAAAAGGTTCGAAAACTTCTGTATTGATATATTCCATATTTTTTCTTATTTTATTGAGTATTTATATGATGTAAGTTTCTACCAGGAATAATACTACATAACATATTGGGTATTGTCTGCGAGGTATTGACCGGAAAGATCGGTTTGGAACTTAATCCTTCTATCTTTGGTCCACAAGTTTATCCATCTGCTCATTAAAATATGGTTTTCAAATTATTCTCCTGCATAGCCATAACTAATTTCAGATGTAACGGCGTTAAGACTTTGGTTCTTTTATAAAATTTTGAAACGTTTTCATAATCGAAGTCGAAATATTATGAGTATTTTATTCATCATGGCTAGCATAAATTTGCGAGACAATGTAGTGTAATATTATCTGATACGATTCTTACTTTTCAAAGATGTTTCATATGCATAGGTCCTAAGGTATTTACTCTACTCCATATTGCTGTAAAATAGGAATCATTGAGGAGCAATTTCACCTTTAAACTCTCATGGGATTCCCCCAATCTTTACTCTAACATTGTTATTCGAAATATAGAACTAGTACGACCTCGTTCCACTTAAAATATCTATTTATAAATTTTGTAAATGTATGTTTAACAAATTTAGGAATGATTGGCGTTAATTTTAGAAATTTTGCAACTAAACGCCATACATAATGCGTCTAAGCTATCTGATGCAATTAATCACTCCAACTATAAACATAGACAAAAAAAGCACACTTGAAAGTAAAATACTTAATCAGAAGAAGAAGCACAGGTAGCTGAATAATTAGCCGCCAATAGAAGGGTTAAATTCTTCCTCTGGAAACGCGATTTAAAAACTAAATTTCCTCTTCGGGAAATATATAAAGAGAATCCTAACGAGATCTCAGTTATTTAGTCATAGGTGTGTGTATGTATCAGTTTTTTAACGTAGAACATCATAATCCAATCAGCTATTTCATGCTTAAAGTCAACAGAGCGAATTCTCTCGGTGCCCTAATGCAGGCATTTGGGTACTGCAGCGCGAGAGATTTGTTATTTGTCACCGAGAACTCCTTCTTCTAAGCCTATTTGCTCTCTGGAATGTTAGGATTAGAGATTCGCGTTCAAATTTGGTAATTTACGTTCGCGTTTGCTTTGCGTTCTTTCGCTTCTTTGAATCGACCGCTTCATAATCCGATACCCTTTGCCTGTGTCCTCAGTGATGCATGGTAGGCTGAGATAAAACCTCAAGCGTTCGTCGCTATTACTGCAGTAGGATTAGAGAGAGAATCTATCCCTATTGGTTTTCTCTCTCACCCAGAAATTTCCGGACAAATTAGATGCTTCTCTTACCTTTACTGCTCTATGGAAACCGTAGAAATTCAAATACAACTGTATGCAGAAGCAAAGAGAAGCTTCATGATTGCTCAATGTATCGAATTTGAGGCAGAATTTGCTTTTAAAATATGTTTGATCCTTAATTCTTAAGTAAATTTACAGCCTGAAGGAAAGTTGTAACACCACAACTAAGAAAGGAAATTTGGGACAAAGCTATTATGGAATTAGAGGTTTACAATCTCCAATTGCCGTTTTTGTCGGCGTTCCTCTTCTCATTCCCCGGTATTCCGAGAAAACAAGAAAAGGACACCTCATTTTATGAGATCACTCAATACGTATTTCGAATGCTATGCATTATTCATCAGGAGTGAATAAAAACCTCTAATGAAAAAAAATCTAAAAGCATAGCTAAGGTATTTATTCCACTCCACACTGTTGTAAAATTGGAATCATCGAGGAAAAATTTCACCTTTCAACAACTCTCATGGGCTTTCCGAATATTTTCTCTAGCATTTTGATTCAAAATATAGAACTCTAACTACCTTCCCAGAACCCTCTTCTTTTTCTCTTCTCGTGTTAAAAGGGAAAATCTATGCTATCAAAAGCGGGAAACCTCTAATTATTTGTCATTCATTTACCGAATGGAGCCCCAGTTTCCCAAGTCCGAAAAGGTATTCGGTCCCCATCGGCTGCCCTTACTCCGGTTATGATATCCCATTTAGTTGGCGACCTGCACAATGAGTCCCAATTAAGCGGCAACCTACAAATGAATCGGTTTCCTGAGGCGTCCAGCCTTTGCCTCTCCACAAATCACCCACCTTTCATCGTTGCCTTTGTGGGGCCTTCTGTACGATTGGCAGCGGTCCCTTTAATGCCGAAGCTCATCCCTGTGAAATACGTGAATTATACGTAAATCCCTCCGGGCGCGTTGAAGTTTGCCATGGACATAATGAATTAGTCAATGGTACGTTAAAAAAACTAAGTTTTTTGTTGATTCATCATCGTCATCCTCTAGGATGAAACGGAAAAGTTACATCTACATGAAAATTTTAGTAAAATGACAAACAACTCTTTTCAGGGGATTATAACAGTTTTAATTTGAAAGGAAATGGGTTAACGTTTGAGCTATTTACCGACTTTGAGTTTGATTTTATTGCATCCATATTTTTCTAAATAGATAGCTCTCCATTTTGTCGTTGTTTGGCTTAGGTTAGTTATTATTATACATGAAGTTGTATTAGGTTCTTCAAATGAAAAGGTACGAAATGACACTGTGGGCATAATTTAAGTCTTTATCCAAATTAGCTACCAGAGGCACAACTATGTCAATGTTTTATGAGCCGAAAGATTCCCTGTTTCCATAATTCCTGTTGTTGTGGCAAGAGCCATAATTTCCCCATACGCGATGCCGCATCAACTGGATGGAACACACAATCAATCAGTGAAGGACTTGCTCTTGTCACAGCTACATGATTTCTGGGAACACGAAATCCTTCGGCTATATATATAGTATAAACGTAGTAGTATATAATAACTAATACATCCATTACAGCACGTCTTTAAGAGAAATTTCTAGATCTATTGAAAAAATATGACTTTTAAGTATCGCAATGACTCTTAATTATTCGTCCATAAATATTATAAAATTGTATTACCCATTATAAGTTATTCGTTATGCTCCAGGCGTTACTCCAAGACATTTCATCGATTCTGGTGCTTCTAAGTTCTTCGTCGGTAGTTGTACGAATAGTCATAAGCAATAAATATTCTTAAGTAAAGGGGAAAATCAAAATTTATATCTAAAAATTTAAATGCATGCATTAAATGAAATGAAATTAAAAATTAGGGTTGGTTTTACGCAGCAGTTGATAATGAGAGGCACAACTCTAGAGAAAGATGATCCGCCAAAAGCAATTTAAAATAAGATTTTAATATTACTAGGCATATATTTCTCTTTTATTCCAATCCAAACCGCAAAAGACACAAAAATACTTATCTATCAAACAACTCGTTGACTACCACGTCAGACCAAACAACAACAATTAACGAACTAATAACTCAAACATCAAGTTACGAGTGTTTTAAAGATCAGAAAGAAAGACATCATTAACTACACTATATCAGAGATTACTTTTTCATAAAATAATATTTTATACTCAACGAAAAGTATCTGTACTTTTCCACAAAATATTTACTAAGAGAACACCGTTAGAAACTACGAGTACAATACCACCATCAGCTCTGAGTAAGTCTACACCAACATACGGTTGAAAAAATATTTTTCTGGGAAATTATAGATTATTTTCATTTAGAATGAAGGTAGTATCTTTCCACAATATCTCGGCCCATTCTACAAATTTTTAAATAAAATTACATGAAATGTTAAACTGGTTGACTCAGGTGACATTTCCATTGAGCGGGAATTTCCGTATGAATGAAGTCGTACACAGCGTTTAACCTCTTCGTAGGTTCTGAATGGGCTTTCTCACAAAATAAACTCGCTTGGCATGGAGCCCGAGATTCGAGACCTTTGTTGATTCGCTTTAAAAGGAAGCTCTGTTTGGCCTACTTCCGGTCACTATTTGTTCAACGGGTGGGCGTTAAACTCATCCCGCCTTATCCACGGCTCTCCAACACTCATCTCCATTTTCTTGCGAATAATCTGGATCCACACCTACTCGCGATGATTTTATTCTGAGAATGGAACCTACTTCCTCCGTTTTGAGGGAAAATGATTCTTCCGCAAAACGGCTCGTGGGGTTATGTAATGTGTTTCTATAATTATAATGGCATTTCTTCGAAATATAACGGGATCTGGGGATAACATTCCCTTAAAAGCGGTATAAAACAATTCGACTCGGCTGTTTTGTCGCAGATATTTCACCGTGAGGTACGTTTCGCCTCCAATATTATGAATAAAATTTCTATCGATGAAAGTAGCTTAATGTCATATTAGAATTGGTTATAGGCACCTTACGACTATTAGGAAGATATTTATTGACAAATAAATATTAAAAATCACTGATCGACGATAATAATATCAATGAACGTACCCCGACCCGTTTTCTTTTCTTCTGTTTTGAAACAAGATTGCATGCACGATGCCAATAGATATAAATCTTCTCCTATGCCAAATAATAAACCTTCAGCATTCTGAAAAAGATGAAAGAGAAATACAAAATATCTATACGCATTACCACAGGTTTTTATTCCTCATTCATCAAGAAGAAGTGCCACGAATTAGAGGTCGAAACGGTGGTTTTTGCCATTCTGCAAACCATGCTTTAATTAATTTCGAAATACATCGTGGCGAAAAGTAGGCCGATAAATCGTATCAGGATTCCTTGAGAGTTAGTACGAGATTTTCAAAAGACGAAAAATTTTTATAACATAAATATAGCATGTAGAAACTTAAGCTTTCTAAAGTTAAACATATCGCTATCTTAATGACGCAAGGAGGAAAGAACGCCATTCTTGGACCCTGAAGAAGGATTCTCTCCAAATGGAAGTGGCAAATTTTCGAAATGAGAAAACTTTGATATATCCAACATTTCAATTCTAAATACCCATATATCTCTGTCCTTGCGTTGCATCGCGGTGCTGAGCCTAGAAAGTTTTGTCGTTTACAGAGACATCCCGTTGCTAACCAATAAAGGAATCGGAAAGCTGACAAACTCATTCACATTTACATCTACATTAATGACCTCGAAGCCTCTTTTCGGCATGTGACAGGGAGTGTCTATACAAGGCATTCGACCTAATTATTCAGTTTATTATAATCGTGTATCGCTCGTGGAAAGATGGATTTTAAAAACCACTTGTCTTTGCTTTTATTTCCCCTAATTAACCCTCATTATCGGATCGGTCGAAGTAGTATGTGGGTTACATTATACCGACTAGATCTTCCATAAACGTACTTTCCCTGAATGTAACAAGCAATCTTTGTCTAGATTCTAATCTCCATTCTTTTAAAGGTTCCCAACCAGCGTCGGAGAACATATTCTCAACACCACTTGATTTTTTATCGTAGATTTTTTTTAACATTTTTTTTCATCTAATACCTAACAATGTTTTCAAATTTCACCTTGTTCTGAAAATTCTGAAATTTGGCCCCTTATGAGAAAATTTTCTCAGAAATCTCCGACTCATAACTCACTGGATCTTTGAAATTCATTAACGAAGCCGACGTTTTATTCGATAAGCATATAGATTACTAGCAGATGGGGTAAACAAGTGGCGAAATGATTTCGGGCTGATGAAAATTCTTTTCCGAAACATGTTTTCAATCTAACAGGAAAGAAAAAGTTAGCATCGGAATCCGTTACTACCCTTGGTACATTAGAAAAAAAATTCCAAGAAGAGGAAATTCAATTAAAAGAGTAGGATCGTGAAAATGTGGTTATTTTTTTATCGTAAAACCTAGAGGAAATTAAATTTGTTTTCACCAGTCGAGAAATTTTCGGGATTTCAACACGCTTCCTACCAAATAAAAGGATTGGGTAGCAGGTCGAGGAGTGAAATTCTGGGGTAGATCCAAAAAAACTCTGAAACATAACTTCGATAGCTATTTAATTAAAAACGCCTTCAAAGAGAAGAAATCGCGGGAGAAAGGAATGTTTTTGTGGTCACATGTTATTGTTGGAAGGGTATCTTTAATTTGCTGTTTAATTTAATGTCTGATTTACCATAAATACCGAGATAAGGCAAAAATTTAAGAAGAACATATATGATGGGATAAATAGTATTTTAATTTTAATCTTAGGCAAAATTTACCTCTCTCTGATCAAAAAGCTATAGTTATTATAAGAAAATATAAATTATGAAAGCAAAACAATTGTCTATAAACATATTAAATCTACAGGAACATTTCTCAAGGAGTCAATGGCTGCAGAGATGGCAGTCGAAACGTCGGACCAGCTCCACTCTACGACCCGGTTGAGAACCCGTGAAATGTTCTTGCAACTTATCCACCGGGAAAGTACCAGATCTTTCATATTAAATCTAGAAAAATAAACCTATTCAAACATACAAGTAACTGCTGTAAATTGTATATAACTAGTCAAATATAATGCAAACAAAATAATATATAAAAAAGCAAACATATAACTCAAAACTAGATACTGATCCTTTTCTGGTCATGGATTCCCAACCCATGTCGGAGAGCATTTACGAAACATCAAAATAACTTTTTTGACTAAATATTACTTTTCACTGCGCCTTCTCAAACTCGTGGGTAAAAGTTTCAAACGTAGGATCCCATATATAAGTCACATGTTCCATATTGAGTAAAGCAAAGTTTTAAGGAAAAAACCCACTACATTGTATGAAAAAATTCGGAACGTTAAGGTCTATATGGCCTTTATTAAGGCGAGATGGATACTGAAAAGTATCTTCTTCCATCTAACCTTTCGTCAATGATATCAAAAATATAAATAATGTAAAGGTGAATGGAGGTAGAGAGAAAACCTTTAGAAGAACTTGATGAAGAAAAATCTAAGGTCCTATTTTAGGAAAAAAGACTCACTGCAGAATAACACCCATGAAGAAGGGGAGTGTGAAAAACATATGCATACATACTTATAGTACAAGCTAAAAGATATAAAAGAAAGCTGTGTACAACATAGAAATAAGATAAGCTACAATAAATGTTAAATGAAATCAATAACTGGAAAATTTTTCAATAATACTGTATGAGAGTAATAAATATCACCAATAGCTATGAAATGAAAAATAAAAGATGTAAGAGTAATGGAAATTCCAAATTAGTATCATAACAAAATTACATAAACAAAATAAAAATACGACAAATTGCAATGGTAGGCCATGAGTAAATAATAAATATCACAAAAAGTATATATAAACATAAAGAAAATTGCGTTGGGAAATGACTGACCTTAACATGTGAACAAAATTAACAATTAATTAAAAATGACAATTGAGTAGATTCTTTTTACCTCCAGTACTGCAATTGTGGACAGATAAGAGATATGGAACACCGAACGAAATAAAATGAAATAGAGCTTAGAACGAAACTATTGAAGGATTCATAAAGAAATAAATAATATATCTATAAATAAAGAAATATAAAAACGACAATAAATCTTCATGAAGAAATAAAAACAGTATGAACCTCTGAAAATGAATATCTACGGGCTATATATACCTATAAACACCTTCACCTTTTCACCTTCACCTCACTGGCACCTTTTCTTAAAGTTATATTTGACAAGAGTATGAGCGAAGGAAAGGTCCCGAAAGATTGGAAAATTGCGAATGTCACGCCAATATTTAAAAGTGGCTCTAAGGACGATCCAGCTAATTACAGGCCTATATCTTTAACATCACTGAGCGGTAAAATTATGGAACATATAATAGCTAGCTCTTTAATGGGTTTTCTTGAAACGTCCAATTTCATAATTAGGAATCAACACGGTTTTCGTAAGACTCGTTCTTGCGAGTCTCAGCTGGCTTTATTAGTACACGATGTTCTAAACTCTGCTGAAAAACATAAGCAAGTCGATGCGATATTTTTAGATTTTCGGAAGGCTTTCGATAAGGTACCTCATCATAAATTGCTGTACAAATTAGAAGTTGCGGGTATCAATGCACAAGTTATTAATTGGATAAAAGACTTTCTCACCGATAGAGAGCAACGAGTAGTACTCGATGGTATTAGTTCCAACTTGGTTAAGGTGACCTCGGGCGTCCCTCAGGGCAGTGTAATTGGACCGTTGTTATTTTTAGTATACATCAACGACCTCAGCAATCACATTGAAAGCAATGTTAGGATATTCGCAGACGACACAGTCATTTACAGGGAAATAGTTAGTTCAGAGGATAGATTAACCCTTTCGAACGACTTAGATAGAATTATGAATTGGTGCGATGATTGGCAATTAGAGCTTAATGTAGAAAAGTGTTCGGTAGTTAACTTCTTCGAAAGTAAATCTATAATAAATAATTATTCTTATAGTCTCCGAGGGGTAAACCTAATGACAGTAGAATCGGTAAAGTATCTTGGAGTAACTCTCACGAATAATCTATCATGGAGTGCCCACATCCGAAATATATGTGGAAAAGCACTTAAGAAACTCGGCTTCGTTAAAAGAATAGTCGGTAGGAGCGAAGAAAAGGTTCGCGAGCGATGTTACTTAGCGTTAGTTAGGCCTCACCTTGAGTATGCATGTAGTGTATGGGACCCCGCCGAGAAATGTCATATTCGGGATTTAGAAAAAGTACAACGAAAGGCGATACGATTTGTAAAGAATTGCTACGATAAAACAGCGAGTGTCACTCAGATGTTACAGGACGCGGGATGGGAATCATTAGAAGATAGAAGAAAAATTCAAAGGATAAATTTATTAAATAAGTTCAGAGAAATTACGTTTTCAGATGATGTAACCGATATAATGCGACCCCCCTGTTATATGGGCCGTGCTGATACTGCCCGAAAGATTAGGGAAATAGATGCTAAAACGAATCGTTTCAAAAATTCATTTTTTCCGCGAAGTATACGCGAAAGCAACCGTTTAGGAAAATAGAGTCAAGGTGCTTGCACCCCCTGCCACACGCCGAAAGGCGGCTTGCAGGGTTCTTACATAGACATAGACATAGACATAAACAGAATTTTTATAAAATTTATCCTGATTTACCCCTCAATTATTTCCGAAGTTATCCTTGAAAATAGTCGGTCTAAATTGGAGGAGGGAAATGGCCGGTAAAGGAGAGAATACTTTCCGAGCACCGCCCATTAATCTGGGATCCCTTTTACAAGGGAAGGAAGAAAGGCAGGTTCGTTAACTTTTATGTATCTCTAATTAGATTCTTCTTACGAGAATAGATTGCTACATTTTGACATGCGCGGCATACGTTCGTATCCATCCTAAATTCTCAGAAAGCATGGGTGTATGTAATTAGTCTTCCAAACCTCGAAACGAGCGTGTTGGCACGTCGGTGTGTGCTATCTTTGTTTTTTTTCTGCCCTGATTTCTCGAACCTCCAAGCGTTAGAGATAAAGAATTTAATGGAATACTCTCTGTTTCATAGTAAAATATTTAAAAATTTGGAGAAAAATATTTCGTTAAAGTGCATCGTTACTCAGGATTACGCCTTTATTATTATATTGTGTAAAACTAGATGTAAATAATTGGTGAAATACTAGATATATTATCAAGATATTATGTTTTATCATATCACGATCAGTTTGCGGAGCCTTATATCTACATTAACACCTTGCGAGCCGCCTTACGGCATGTGGCAGGGGGTGCAAACACCAGTTGATCTAAACTACTTCATTTATCGGATATTGTCACATATCGTTCGCGGAAAGAATGAATTTTTAAAACGACTCGTCCTGGCATCTATTTCTCTTAAATTACTTTCATTATCGGATTGACCGAGGTAGCAGGGGGGTTGCATGATACGGGTTGTATCTTTTGCAAATTCTCTGAATTTATTAAGCAATTGCAGCCTAGCTTCCAATCTCCTGTCTTTCAAGGATTCCCAACCTGCGTCTGAGAGCATTTTTGTAACGCTTACTTCTTCATCGTAGCATTTCCTAACAAACCTAACAAAACGAATCTTCTTACGCTGCACTTTCTCAAGTTCGTGGGTACATCTTAAAATTAAAGATACCATGCAACAATGTATCTGTTAGTAGCTTATAAATTGACTCTCAAGTCGCCTTATTGACTTTGTAGGACATGTATACATGTATTTCCTATATATTCATGCAGATATACACCCATTTTTTTGAAGATGTTTGTTCTACTTTATAGCTTCTTATGGAAATTGAACTCAGAACCGTTTTCATCACAGGTGCAAACCCTGTGTTAATCCGGAATCCTAATATACGAGAAATATTACTTGATAATAAAAAAGAAATTATAGGACTAACCTCGGCTAACGAAAGTAGTTATCACCTGAATAAGCATATAGCGGAGATATGATATCTTCGCCATCCGAAATCTTCGTTAATCGTAAACTGAGATCAATGATAAAAGAATGCTCTCGGAATAATTTATTGTCGAGGTTTGACTTTAGTAGCTATTTCTATTCCTGTATATTTACTTGTAAGATTCGAACGATTTAACTGATACGAATTAAACGTAAATTTTTACATTATTCTTTCCCTGAGAACTTATTAGTAGAATTTCATCGGACTCAAGACACAAATGGACTTTACCCAGGATGAAAATAATAACATTGGGTTAATCAATATAATGTTAGGATTTCGTCCAAAAACTTGTTAGATGTTTGCTTTCCATTAAAATGTGATAGTCCATGACAAAGGTTGATGATGTATACGTATTATTGGCAGTAATTAAATATAATTAGGATGTATATACAATGAAAATCGAAAATCGATAAAGACTTATATTGCATTTAATATTCTCCAAGATGAGCTCCGGTTTGGTTCTTAACAACATGCAAAATAAATAAGCTGTTTGAATAAAGAGGCTAGGGAATAGAACCTGGATACGATGCGCGCAAAGAGTATCAGCCTAAGTTCATTTGCAAGGAGCTCCAGAATATAAAGCAATTCATTTTTAATTTCTCTATATACGTAGTATAGAGAAAGTATTATTTTCATTAAAAAATCGACTTCGAGATTTCAACGGAAATACATGTTTTGGGGTCCCTAGAACACGTTTTGACCATTTTCGGAATGATGTCTGTATGTGTGTGTGCTTGTGGGCGTTCTAACGTAAAAACTATTAGTTGTATCAATACTAAACTTCATATATAGCAATGTGGTGTGTGTTGTCAGATGTGAATAGTTTTTGGAGTAAATCGGTTAACCAGGAGTCGAGTTTTATTCTGCAAAGTAAATTTCCGTTTTTGCAACTATCTCCATAAACATGATATTTAGGTATATTCTATTATTTATAAAAGTTTTAGAAAATGTAATTTAATATAGCTTGTGTATTTAACAAATTTTTGTATAACTGATTGTTTAGGAGTTATTTATGAAACACTGATAAACCGGATGTAGTTGATTATGAACTTTGTGGGCGCTCTAGCATGAAAACTGTTTGTTGTATCAACACCAAATTTCATATATAGTACTTTGGTTGGTGTCGTTGGAGTTGGTTAGTTTTTGGAGTAAATTGGTTGCCCGAAAGTCGAGCTTTACTTTTCGAAGCTCGTTTCCGTTTTTGCAAAATATCTCCATAAACATGATATTTAGGTATATTCTATTATTTATAAAAGTTTTAGAAAATATAATTTACTATAACTTTTGTGTTTAATATATTATAGTATCACTAATTATTTAGGAGTTGTTCGTTAAATACTGATAAACCGGAAGTAGTTGAGTATGTACTTTGTGGGCGCTCTAACATGAAAACGTTTTGTCGTATCAACGCAAAATCTCATATATAGTACTTTAGTTGGTGTCGTTAGAGTTGATTAGTTTTTGCAGAAATCGGTTGACCGAAAGTTGAGCTTTACTTTTCGAAGCTCGTTTCCGATTTTGCAAAATATCTCCATAAACATGATATTTAGGTATATAATATTATTCATATAAGTTTTAGAGAATATACTTTACTATAACTTTTGTATGACACATATTTTTGTATAACTGATTGTTTAGGAGTTATTCATGAAATACTGATAAACCAGAAGTTGCTGATTATGTACTTTGTAGGCGCTCTGGGCGCTGTGGGCGAAAGGCAAATTTCATCATTTCATCGAACATGTCCCGAAAAACATTATTTATAATGTTTGTCATCAAAAATATTGTCGTAGAATAATATATACATCTTATATATGGAGAAAGTCATGTGCTGGCCAAATCAGATTTTTTATTTGGCTTTGCATTTGTAGGCTCTTCAAAATCCGTGGAAATTGAAACCCAAAAATTTTCCGATAAATTCGAAGTGGATTTCCCGGGCAAACAAACCTTTTTCTTTTAACCATTACGTGTGCCAGATTCCCTCGGCGACTTCGGGGCACGGCCTCCGCACGGGGAAATGCATCATGAACCTCGCAAGGGTTCATTAACGAAGTTTTTCTTTTTCTCGGAGAATTGCTTTTTCCGAACGTTAGGAGGGCTACGTGATTTGGAAGCTTCGAATCCAATCGAAAGCGTACCTCTCCAGAATTCTGAGTGGTCGACTTCTAAATTAAGGGAACCGTCACTGTCCCACATTGCGGCTTATTGCCACCATACCTTGGCGCCGGAAATGGTATCGGAGGGGCCAAAAATGTTTCTCGAATAACTCACACTCATTCAGAGCCGTGCTGTAAGCGGGGTAACAGGGCTCAGGGTGAATGTTCTAAGATGGCTGTAATAGTTTCTCAGAGAGTTTAATTAATCTCCAAAAGAAATTAGAGGATTAAAATCTCCAATAGCTATCCTTATCGGCATTTATAACCTCCTTCGCCGGCATAATAAATAAAATTAAGTGGTAGAGAAAAATTCAATGGACTGTACCTGTATATGGTGGAGGAGCTTGTATAATGCATATTTGACTTAGTGTACTAAATGGGCTTATTTTTAAGATGTGTACTATACACGGGAGGTTTTTTGGAGGGGTCTTACTCTTGTCCTACCAAATTGCAGCTGTTATATAAATAAATCAATAATAAAGTACATTTCCCCTTGAGAATGATAGCGTAGCTATCGAAACATTAATTACTTTGGGAGTGTAATTCTAAACACTCAGTTACAGTGGGTGTCCTTAAAAAAGCGGTAATCCAACCCTTCCTGTTTTCAAAAGTTACTGGCAAAGGAGGTGAGGAACGCTGACAAAGACTGCTATTGGAGATTCTAAACCTGTAATTCATTATCAGCCGGGTTCCACATTTTGTCCCTACCGATTCTGGAAACAGCTGAAAAGCCTGGATTACTACCATTTTAAGAATTACACAATGTACATACATTTCAATGGCCATGTTATCATCTTCAGTAGTAGAAGAAAATATTTCTTTTTAACCCTGAAGATGATAGCATTACATACCCGATGTATGTACATTTCAGAAGCTAATATATTACCTTCAGGGGCAAAAAGGGATGTTTTCACCCGTCCCAGAAGATGAGGTTATTGCAACGTACATGCATCGAGTACTTCTTAAGAGATCAGTGATCCAGGTCTCTCCTTTATATTCGGAATCGGTAGGGAACACTGATAAAGAGGGCTTTTGGAAAATTTTAAACCTTCAATTCACTAACAGCCGTGCTCCAATTTCTTTACTTACTATATTCTTGGAGGGAAAAAATAGAAATATGGTCAGTTGGATTTCGATTCACTATAATTCCTCGTTTAGGATGTCGTAAATTTTACAAATTAGTACATTCTGCGATGATTTTCAGGAAAACAGAGCGGTTTTTCAACACTAGTGATGAAGTTTTGCCAACGAAGCTGTCCGGATTTGAAAGTATTCTTCAAAGAAATCGATATTCGATGGTGATCGGTCGTATAATTAAACATCCTGTGGTAGATTACAAGATTTTTATTGATCTCTTTAATGGTTTAGCTTAGTAGTTACATATGTATTTCCATGAGAGCTGTTAGTAATCTTTGTTTTATTAGATTTAAAATTTTAAAAGAAAGCACATCAATTTTGAAATTAGTAGATATCCTGTATTAAATAAAGTTCTAGTCTTTCTTTTATATTATTCGAAAAAAAGACATTGAACGCCAATCAGAAAACGACACCCGCTTGCGAAGAAACTTCCTTATTTCGACTGGTGTTAAGGAAGGCAGTTATTTTGGAAATTTATTTTTGGGATTCCGATCGACAGCTACGTCCGACAGTTGTCTCAACACGTTTTCCTTCCAAAGACTCTATTCTGAGAATCTGGAACCAATATTGCCATATATAACTCATGAGTAATCAAATTTGGGAGAGGGAGAATTGTTCTAACGATCTCCCACAGGGATGTATTACTCAAATGAAGCAAAATTTTAAGCAAACATCTTTATATTTTAACCAATTTAAAACTCCTTAATGTAAATGATGATTTCTCAATGAATATCAAACATATGAAATACCTTAATGCTATCCCTTGAGCTCTTATCTATTGGATTTTTTATATTCTTTTTGAAAATTTTAACCCACCAATTCTCAAGGACGTTGGCCGCGAACGGTGCCGCAGCTTTGGAGGAGCTATGGCTACCCAAGTGGGTACTTGGGTAGCCATAGCTCCACATCCGGTGAAAGCAGACCGGTTATCATCCCCAGTGAGGTTCCATCTTCGAGAAATTATATCAGTTTATATTTAAATTAATACACTCAAGCTTTAATTTGAGAAAAATCTTGTACTAACAGCTGCTTGGTAATTTATACAATTATTTTATTGACTACCGCCGATAGATGCCAACCCGTTACAACCCAAATCGTTAGTGAAACACTTGTTGACCATCAAAACTGTTATTTCGAAAATAATACCAATATTCGGGGTAGTTTAGAACAGAGAACCCTTAAACCCTTGCCAATAAATTCTCCTAATATTATAAATACTATGAGGTTAAGGAGGCTGCGTAAAAATCATTTGTTAGGCCAATTTTGGAATACGGGGAATGCCTATGGGACCCGCATGATGTAGGTTTAAAGCGAAAAATAGAAAAGGTACAGAGAAAGGCAGCAAGATTCGTCTTAGGCAGATATCCAAGGCTTGATAGCGTTACTCAGATGTTAAAAGAATTAGGTTGGGAAAGTTTAGAGGAGCGGAGATTCAAGAAAAGGCTAGCTATATTTTTTAAAGTATACACAGGAGTTAAATCGTTTGAGGAATTACCAAACAAAGTCACTATGGCGAAATTTCATGGCAGAAAAGACCATAGATATAAAGTTAAATCAATAAAACAGCGAACAAACATCAGTACATTCTCTTTTCTAAATCGTGCTGTTAAGGATTGGAATGATTTGCCTGCAGGAGTCTTGGATCCCTTCCCAAAACATCATAGGGAGTTTGTAAAAAGATTGGGTAAAACTATTAAGGATGAGTGAGCTTGACGTTTACTAGTATATGTGCAGTGAATCAATATATATTTTTTGTAATTAAAAAATTTAGATGGGATTTATAATAATATGTGTAATATAAGTATATGTATATGTGTTACCACCGGACGACTAGTCCACTTGTAGCATTTTTACAATAATATTAATAATAATAAATGCCATAAAAATGTATAAAATATAATTGAAAGGTTTCACAATCACAAAATTATACTAAAATACTCCTTCGAGTGGATTATTTCATATTGATTTCAAGTAGTGCATCATTTCGTCATATACAGCAAGAATGAAGGTTGGAGTATATTTCTATGGCATATTTGCTAAACTATGCATAATTAGTCGTGGATTACGTTGATTTTACAAAAATATCTCGCATAGCCATTACATATCCAAATAAGGGACTGCTTTGTTTCATTCTCGTCTTAAAACGTAATTTTATCAGAAACGAAAATTTTAAATTTCGTCTGAAATAATAAAAACATTCTTTCGAAAAGTTATATCCTATATATTTTGATGTAAGACGAGGTATAAATTTACTTAAAATTTTATTAGTTTTAGCATATAACTTTAAACCCTAACCAACTAATAGCTTATGATTTTTTTAGATCAGCGATCATCATCTTGATAATAATATTGCGTAGGGTATCTGGAATTATGCCCTGTTCGTAATTTTTCAAATAAACAAATTTTATTTTCTTGAACCTGCAAGACTTGCCTAGCAAGACCTTGCGATTGCCGAGCGACGATTGCGATTTTCTAATGTTACATAACTAGATACTTTCAATTACCTTATTTATGATTGCACTATTGCGTTATATGGGGAAATATACGGTATGAAACAATCTCAAAGAAAAAAATTACGTAAAGGTTAAGAGCTTAACGAAATATGTAATAAGAAAGGTGTTTTGCTTTTTTCATTTCATCGGTAAACTGCGAGCAAATTATATTGGGAAATCGAGAAAGCTTCACGAACGGCCATGAAAAGCACCAAAAGGGATCAGCAGCGGGATTAAATAGGCTTTTATATTGAAAATCTCTCCATCGGACTTCGGGGCATGAAAATCCACTTCGGATATTTCCACGGTTTCATTATGAAACGGAGGAAAATTATTTTGGAAGCACATCCATCCGCTGCCTCTCTTGACCTAGTAGGAAAATCTCCTCCCACCCTTCGATGGAGTTCATGATTTATTCTGCAACGCCTACTCAGTTAATTACTTTAGAAAATGGGATAATTACGTTTGTATAAGATCAGTGGGGCTCTTTTTCCAAAATTTAAATGCCTCTTGCGCACTCCTTGAATTGATGGTTCCACGATGTAACCTCACACTATAGTCCAGAAGTCATAAATGCCACCACGGCAAAACCTCACTGTTGTAAAAGCCTTAAAGAAACAGTGAACGAAAGATTAAAAAAGTGATTTTTTTCTGCCTTTGTTTTATTTCTTCGATATATATCCTTTCCGACGAAATAAAAATAAAAAAAGTAAAAAAAATCTTTTTCACGTCACAGACTTGAAGGTTTTAGTTCCTTCTTGGTGACCCTGTTCAAATATTCCAATTCCCATGCCACTCATTATCAACGTAACAACCCCGGTGAATTTCTTCTTTCATATCTGTTCATCGCATCATCTTTTACTGAAATTTTTCGTTTCTTTTTTAAAATGAAGCATAATCTTTAAATCTATATCTACATGCCCACATCTTAAAACTCCGCAATATTGCGATTTCCCTCTAATATACATTTATTGAAACCACATCACCGAATGAGTTACATGGCAGACAGTTACTTCTTTAAGCCTTATTTGTAAAATACCATCTCATAATTTAGCGTAATATCTGTTTATTTTAAGTGTAAAAATTTCTAACTTCCTGGAAAATGGAATTTCCAAAACAATGGAATTTTCTATTTATTACAATACTTGTCATCCTTTCACGTCTTAAAGCCATGTATTAGCACTTAAACTTATTGATTTATTTTTTTATAGCAGTAAGAGTATCAATTCCTTTCTCAGTTTTTATTTAGTCATGTAAATATAGAATTCGATGAAAATTATTTTCAAGATATCGTCAATTATTCACATAATTTGGTAATTTAGACTTCGATTTAAAAAATCTTATTTTTGTTCACCTTTACTTATTGACAAGTAATCGAATGATGCAGCTCATGCAAGTCATTATAAGAGTTTGAAAGATGTATAGTAGGTAAAAAATGAGGATCTCATTTGAAAACCAGAGCATAAGTGAAGAGAAGGTGATACGTGTCCACTGGGTACTGATGCCGAAGAACTACTTAATCTTCATAATCATTCCTTGTGAGATGTTAGAACTTTACTAACCTAGTTAGGCTTCAGATTCACCGTTTTCTGAGGGAGATGATGATTACATAGCAAAATAGATGGGGCGTGTAATGTCAGAATGTTACTAAACCCCCTGAGTAACTTCTCGCCTCAAGCGCAACGTAGTCAACAGGTGTACTTAGGGATCTTTACGAGGTCGTCTTGCTACTACGAGGCATGAACGAGAATTTTCCCGATGTTAACTGGGTAAAAGGTGATTGTACTGTTAGCTAATGCCTTAGATGCTATCTTTGCAAGCCTTCCTTCCTTTTAATTAGATTAAATCCCAAACAGGAACAATTTTGCAATTCGGTATGAGATGGGTTTCTCATAACGAAATTTATGGCAAATCCGAGGAGAAGTATTTTGTTTATTTGCCCTCTATTTATCATGCACGCTAAGTAGAATGCTTAATTGGGTTAATCTTAGAAGACCTTTATTAATCAGTGTTTGCATTAAACTGCGGATATGAAGCCTAGAATATAGGGCAGTCGAAATCCAGACTTTTTGAGTCATTGAAATTAGTCAGGTAGCATACTTTTTATTATCATTACGTTGAATCTGCAGATAGGTACACACCAGGTGGCAGAGTTCACTTATCTTTCTTGTGATTGACCTAATTATACTTAACTTTTGGGCGGTAAGTTGTCCTTCTGGCTAAGTGACAACTTTGTTTGGGAGCATAGCATATCAATTTTATGATTGATTGGCATTCGACCAGATACGGAAAGTAAACCCCTCCAAGAATCCGTAGACCGCACATTGCACTGTAAATCAATTGTATGCATGTAATATTATATCATAGAAAAGTTAAATATAATTCATCACATAAAAAAGTTTCCAGGTGGGATGAGCTACGAAACATGGCAGATTATCAATATCGCCTCATATGTAATATATATTTCAATAACGACTAATAACACGATATTTGTATAAGATCGTAAAATATCTGATATAATCTAGCTCAACTTTGTGGAAGGGAACCACACAAAATAAACGGAAGACAGTAACTTTCTCAGAAATATTTTTAGTGGCATTACTATCTATTGATTGTATGGTAATATCTTGAAACTTATCAACTAACGATGATGCACACATTTATTCGTTAGAATGCATGCAAAAAACGTTCTTTCTTTGCACAAATTATATTTCATTTATACGGTAGTGTTATGATTTACAACCAAGAAAGAGCAGATGTAAATAGATATATATTAATAATGGTAAACTATTAATCTTTTTACAGAGTTTAAGAGTTTCACTATTCTTATCTTGACTCATCCTTATGCAATGGGATATTTGGATAAAAATCGCGAACACTCCCATAATTTTCGAAATATAAACGGTGATTTGATAAAAAAATTGCATAACATATGAATGCCTAGGGAAGATAGGCCATTTAAAAATAAACATATTAAATTTAATGTAATATCTCATCCAGGTCTCGCAAGTACACAGAATAATCACAAAATTTACAAACTTTATTTCAAATCATCCCTTAATATATTCCATTTTAAAGCATAATTTGTTCCAAGGTAAATAAGTTGCCCCTTTTCTTTTTTTGTATTGTAAACTAGCATGCGCGCGGTTTCATTTAATGATCACAAACTGTTTTTTTGATAAATCTGTAAACTGAGAAATTGGATATAGTTAATTCACGCATTTTTATAATGTTCCTTTAGGATCATTTCGGAAAATTTAACAATTTATGTTAATGAAATCATCAAAAAGGGAGTACTTGATAAATCCATTTCATCCACTGATTCCCACACATTTTCATATAATTGTCATATTCTATCACTGATGGAATACTGATCTGATCTCCTGAAAGCTATAAAAATAAAGGGATATCCTTCACCACCCTGGCCGTTATCTATTTATCTAAATCACATTTTCCCTGGAGACGATTTATCAAAGTTTTCGAGATGAAGGGTAAAACAATCAACAGATACGCAACACAACCGAAAAAGAAGAAAAGCAGAGACGAGGGAAGTGTTTCCATCAAATTTATCGTGATGCTGTGATGATATTGGATTTGCTGGAAAAACAACCGAGTATCAAATAAACCGAGCTTATCTCTTGATGAAAAGACGTACTTATTGAGGCAGAGAAGATCGTCCTGTTTAATTAAAGATAACCAAATTTCGATTCTTCCGGAATTAAAGAAGTTCTGCTACAAATGCATCTGATTTCAATCTCAAAATCGATTGGAAACTGGAAGTCAGCGAGGTTGTTCATCCAGTAATGTTCATGCTACATACCATAAATCACTTTCTTTAAATCTTTTTTGGTACATTTTTCACATAGTTCACACCACCCATCTCTTTGTGTGTGTTTTTTTCTACGGTGACATTTTTTCTGTAACCAAAATTAACAGCGTCTTTATTTTCTCCACAAAAATTTCTTTATTTTTAAATTTTCTCTCCATTTCCACATTACTTGCTAAGAAAATTGTTCCAACTCTTAGTTTTATTCCTGTTTGTATAATACAAAGGTTAAATGGAAAATAGGACTTCCCACACCCATTGTTTTTCAATTAAGAAAAGAGTATGCATTTATGTGAAACGTCTACGGAGATTCCATTGAATATTATTAAAGTACCAATAAGCTTATTATAAACATATTTCTGTTCAGAAGATATATTCCTATCGATAATTACATTCGCTCGGCAATACTTATCTGGTATGTCGGTTAATTAAATTACATTTTTATTGTCAAATGAGATCTACTCTAGCCATTTCATTCTATTGAACATTGCAAATAATTTATTTTACTAATTACTATGTATTGATTGTACAGCGCTGCTACCAGACTTCCGTTTAACTGAGGTGGAATATAAGTATGTAAATAAATAAAACAAAAATTTTTACTAAATGAAAATTACTGACTATTGTACCTCTTTCAAGCGTTCCAACACATTTGATCCTATAATTAATCAAACTTGATCTTATAATAGGATATACTCAAAAGAAAGCTCAAAACACCTAGTTCGACAAAAAATAAAAGGAATTGATCCGTATGAGTGCTCTCCATAAACGAATAAACTACTTTTTCACTCCTTGATTCGGGCAGGTGAGTCGGCAATGAAAGGAAATGCCCTTTGGACAAATAAAATTCGACACCGTATACCTAATATTCAAGTTAAAAAACTTGAATATAGGCAACACACCATTCAAATGCGGCCTGATGGTTTCACAGATGGCCATTCTTATGCGACCGAATTGCATGTGCGGCCTTCCAGGGGAACAAGCGTACCCCATCGCTGCTCTTACGCAATGTCATCCACCACGTGGTGATGTATGTTTAAGCCGCGCTTTTGAGCGATATATCAACATACACGTCCCAGTCTGCGTTAAAAGATATATTCAACGAGAACGTCAAACATTTGATTTATTTCTCATCAAACTCCGCTATTTCAAACACCGCACATGGCGCTATATTCCCTCAAAGAATCTTTCTAACACCGCTGTAGATACCACTCAGACTAGACTTTCCAACGTCTGATGGTCATTTACCGAGAGCTTCACACATGCTATTTACCGTACATTTACATAGATAAGACGATAGTTGAATCATGAAAAAGGCCCACAGATTCCAGGGTCGTCTACTATGGCATATAGAAAAGTCTGATGTGGCCAGCAGATGACTTTCTCCATATATAAGATGTAAATATTTATCTACGACAGTAATTTCGAACTCTATATTCCATCTAAACTTGGATGATGAGTGATTCATTATTATTATTATTATTTATCTTTGACGTCACAAACATTATAAATAATGTTTTTCGGAATATGAACGATGAAAAACGATGAAATTGGCCATTCGCCCATAGAGCCCAGAGCGCCCACAAAGTACATAATCAGCAACTTCCGGTTTATCAGTATTTCATGAATAACTCCTAAACAATCAGTGATACAAAAATATGTTTCATACAAAAGTTATAGTAAATAACATTTTCTAAAACGTTTATAAAGAATAGTATATTCCTAAATATAATGTTTATGGAGATATTTAGAAAACCGGAAATGAGCTTTGAAGAATGCAGCTTGACTTCCTGTTAACCGATTTACTTCAAAAACTAATCAACTCTAATAACACCAACCGAAGTACTATATATGAAATTTGGTGTTGATACAACGAATGGTTTCCATGTTAAGCGCCCACAAAGTACATAACAGCTACTTCCGGTTTATCGGTATTTCACGAATAACTCCTAATCAACCGGTGATACAAAAATATATTAAATACAAAAGTTATGGTAAATTAATTTATCTAAAACTTTTATAAGTAATACAATATACGTATATATCATATTTATGGAGATATTTTGAAAACTGGAAATGAGCTTTGATGAATGAAGCTCGACTTCCGGTTAACTGATTTACTCCAAAAACTAATCAACTCTGACAGCACACACTACAGTACTATATATGAAGTTTGGTATCGATACGACTAATAGTTTTTACGTTAGAGCGCCCACAAGCACACACACACATACAGACACACACACACACACATACACACAGACATCATTCCGAAAATAGTCAAAACGTGTTCTAGGGATCACAAAACATGTATTTCCGTTGCAATCTCGAAGTCGATTTTTTTCATGAAAACAATACTTTCTCTATACTTCGTATATGGAGAAAGTAAAAATAGTAAATGCAAATATTTCAGCATTCGCAAGGCAATGCTGTAACGTGCAACGAAATAAATTCATTCATCCGAAAAATTACTAATAGGACCAAATTCCGAATATGCTATACAGTATTACTATCAAGATGATGACAGCTGAGCTAAACTAAATTCATAGGCTGTTGATAGTTTGGAGGTTGTTTTATAGGACAGATAAATGCTAAAACTATAGAACATTAACATTATTTTGTCGTCTTATTTTTGGGAAAACTATGAAATGCTTCAACCGTAATCTTTAACTGTAATATTAAAGTGTCATCACAGTTCCGTCAACAGGCCTTGTCTGATGAAAGTATAAAGTTCATTTTAGTTATAAAATTAATACTATAAACAATTTAATATTGTTATCCAATGAATATATTTATTACTTTAACAGTTGCGTTGGTTGTCAAGGTTTGTTTATAAACACAAAGATTTACTATACTTTCGTTTACCTCATCAAAATTATCTCTTTGTCTAATAGAAACGATACTCTACTACCAAAATAAGAATGTATTAATTTTTCTTTCTTTTGGGGCTTGTCTCGATTTTGCACGACTATTACTTCTAATTTAATCTTACGAAAAGTATACCTAGTCTTATCTGAAGGTCGTTTTATCCACGGAAATATACGGTAATCCCCTTAAATCAAACTCCGCCATCTCAAACATCGTTCCTGGAGTGATATTCCCTCAAGGTACCTTTCTATCACCGCTGTAGTTACAACTCAGACATCCTTCGATCGTCTGTCGTTTCCTCATTCGTTTTTAGAAAGAAGAAATTTTACGCTTCCGCAGTTGCTTGCGTTGACTCAATGTCGCATACATAGGTTCAAACGCTCTCTTGTGTACACTCTTAGTACTTGACGCCGAGAGGGAATCTTTTGAAGTCCTCGAAACACTTCACTCACTCAGACGCCGACTGCTACACTTGCCAGCTGCATCGCTGAAGACGCTGGGTCAACTAACTCAACTCTCTCACCTTTAGCTGGCAATTCCGTTGTCGTTTCCTTCCTTTCCGTTGACTTTATTCGGCGTCATGGAGCCGAGTAATCACCTCTAAAGGAGACGAGGGCCTCTTTATTCGGTCTATCGAACCCTTTTCCTTCGATACTGCCGTTTGAGGAGAGGTGATTGAGAATAATGTGCTGAAATTCCTTAGATACATTCGTATAGTTCCCTCTGAAGACCGATTAGAGCCTTTATACCTCTATCATTAGCAACCAATGATTCTTGAGAGGGATGATGCTTACTGGGCAGGATGAAGAGTGAGGTAGCTTGTTTTTCTGATAGAGATACCATGATAGTTGTTAAACTTTGAGCAGCGTAATGTTAAAAAGCATGATGATTCCGTGATTTATGTGAAAAAGCACTTATGAAACTCGGCTCTATTAAGGAAAAAGTCGGTAGGAGCGAAGAAAAAGTCCGCCAGCGATATTACTTTGCTTTGTTTAGGCCTCACCTTGAGGCACCTAGTGTATGCAAACCTGCCGACAAGTGTGGTATTTGAGAATTACATATGGTGCAACGATACGATACGATTGTAAAGGTTTGCTTGGATAGAGCAGTGAGAGTTACTCATATAATTCAGAACTCGGGCTGGGAATCTTTCGAAGATAGAAGATTTATGCAAAGTATGAATTTACTAAATAAGTTCAGAGAAAGTACGTTCTCAGAAGATGTAGCTGATATAATATGACCTCCCTGTTATATAGGTTGCCTGTTACTGCAAGGAAGATCAAGGTTGTAGATGTTAGAATGAATCGATTCAAGATAACACATTTTTCGCGAACGATACGCAAAATCAATCCATTAGGAATGTAGAGTAATGTGCACCCCCTGCCACACTCTGGGAGGAAGCAAGCATGTTCCTCACATAGAAAAAAAATAAGTTATGGATATTGCTAAAAAAGATGGACATTAATTTAGATTTTCGAAAGTCATTGCCAATATAAGATGTATGAGGATGTTCGTAGTATCTATTATTCTGTTTTTTTTTTTAATGTGATAATTAGGCAATGACTACAGAGTTACTAAAAGTTCTCTAACACTTCTATAACTTACATGTCATCACAGCCAAGATCAAAACTGAGACAAACGAAGACGAAAGTTTCATTTTTCTCTATCCTGTACTAAATAACAAATAAAAATAGTACATTCATTAAATTGCAGGTACCAGGAATAGACATAAGCAAGAAGTGAGAAAAGTCCATAAATCGTCGTATTTTTATACAGAAGGTAAACGAAAATAAATAAGGAATCGCACTACCCTCGATTACGCCCTGGTTCTCATCTGAAATATTCGCTTACGTCCTTGGAGACAAGCGGATGCTGCTTGCTAATGGAAAAGTCAGGAAGTGAGAGGAAAGTAGCACGAGTGGAGAAAGGGAAGAGGATTAGAAAGGGGGAAAATGTCAGGGGATGGAGGAAAGCTTGGAGGGATGAGGGGGACAATGGATAGGGGAGATCAGGGAAGTTAAGAGATCAGCACAATGGAAAGGGAAAGGACGGGGGTTAAGAAAAGGGAGGGCACTTATAAAACGGGAGGACAGGAGTGTAGAGATGTAGAGATTTGGAGAAGGAGAAAGTTGGGGATAGGGATTTGGTAGTGGTTTGGTTGAATGAAATGAGAATGAGTTGTGATGATGGGATCCATCCTTCGATGGACGGCCAAATCTGTGCTTAGTGCCGCATTTGACTCGTTTCGTAGACCATATTCGAAAAAAGCTGACCAAAAATATAGGTAAAATTGTTTTTTCTTGGGCTCGGAACGACTTATTTTCTCCATTGAATCTAAGAATAGATTATGATTAAGTATTTATCCCTTCACTTAGAATATTTCCACACCAATTACTTCCATCAATTACACTTAACCCTCTGTCCTCAATGCCATAGAATCATTTCATAAATTCTGCAATTATTCAACAGCGAACATTCAAATGGAATATTATGTAATAAGATGATCAGGTATCATTTTCTTATTTTTTGCTATATTTCTTCGATGGTAGCCCGCTGTGAATCGGTAGAAAACATACAATTTTATGGAAATCTACCATAAATGAAAATGTCAACATTTATCTCAATTTCACCAACGAAAAGTTCTTTGTCATGTGAGAAATAAAAGAGTTTTAGGTGACGCATATGTTAGGCTGCGCGAACAAATTTCTCTGAGGTTACGCTCCATTTAAGTAATTTTTTGCTAAGTATTGGTTTCTCAAAATTTAGTAGCCTGTGTTTTGTATTCGTGCTAATGATAGAAAGAGCAACTGAGGGGAAGTAGGAAAATTTTATATTGGATTTGTAGAGAGCAGTTTTATAAATGATCACGGGTGAAAACTTCGGGATAAATGTTCTTGAATGTATAAGTTGATACAATATACAGAATATCAACATAAAAACGCATATATGCAAAGAATACCTCCTTATCAAGAATTACGTATATTATATAACATCAACGGTAATAAAGCTTCCATAAGATATGTAAGGGAAGAATAACGCTGGAGGTAATAGTACGTTTAATAGCGTTGAGGGTAAATTATTTCAAAGATAATAGTAGATACAATAAGGAAGGAGGGATTAGCAATATAAGGAAAAATAGAATTTTATTCGAAGCGATGGATATGATTGAAAAATTGATCACAAGTAAGTCTTAACTTATTTAAAGTAGTAAAACTCTGCAAGGTGACTCAAAATGCCTCACTGTCCCTGGAGGTCCTTGTCTACCCTAGGGCATGGGAGAAAGACCGAGGGAATCTTGGGGATTGATGGGGATTCCGGGAGATTGCCAAGAGATGAGGTGGAGAAAGATAAGTGTCCGAGGTGTTGCTTGAGAAAGATCGAAGGAGACGGATTGAGACGTAAGCGAGAGTTGGGCCCTCTTCTTTGAAGCATGCGAGAGACGGGATAGGGAGAAAATGAGAAAATTGACGGCGTGTCCGATGAAAAAGAAGATGTAACTTTTCGGAGCCCTGGGAAACCTGCCTCTCATCACTCGTGACAAAGAGTGTGGGATTGAGTTAGATTCGCAGATGCTTCATTTTCCAGAGGGTCGACAGGATCGTATATACTCCTCACAACTGCGCCACTCACTGTAGGGATAAATAAAACTGATGGCTTTCGGGCGCTCGACGTTTAGATCCGCCGAAAAATTTTCATCCCTTCTCCTCTCATATATTTTTATTTTATTAGCTGGTCTAGAATTATTTTCTTCTCAGTCAGAAGCCCCTACCTATGCTAACTTTTTGAAGTGTTAAATGGAAATTATCTGCTACATATATTTTCAAGATGCCACAAATACTAAGTCTAACAATAACAACTCGGCCCTCTAAATTTTCGCTAATAGATTTTCATATTAGTTAACACATATGTTGATTTTATCGAAAGTATGTCACAAAAACACGAAACGATTGTTGTTTGGGGAAACATATTCTCAACTGAAGGTTGGAGAAGACCGGAAACTGCACTGAGCGGGAAATCACCTACAAAGTTGAGGGTAAATAATAAAATAAATTATTTATTAATTAATTATGATTTCAAGTTCAAAAGAATATCAAGTTGGCACAATTAAAATTACTGCACTAGTTGATTCAGTTAAATTAGCAATATCATTAAAATAAAAAGTATGAGTATGAGGAAATAACAAAGAATGGGAATTAATTTATTTATAATGGAAACAGGAAGGTCACAATTATATTCAATTTAATAATTATTTAAGAACATAATCAGCCATTCCCTACCAGGAAAAATCCGATTATCCGGGACTGGAGCCCAGGACCTTGGAGTTGGAATGCTGGAACATTAATCATTCTCTCCATGATAGTTACTAGCTAAGATAAGGAGCAAAGTAATCATAAGACAAATTCCTAGACACGGCGCAAAGGTATTAGACAAGATGTGGAGTTACGTACTTTTCTTTTCTCCCCGAGTAAATATAATATAATACGAAAATGTTCACTTTTGCACGGAGCGATTGACGTATGAATAATATCTTTGAGAGCAATCAATAAGAAGAGGTTTATATGAGTTTTATCATTCAGATTCTAGATCAAAAAATTATATTCAAGTACGAACAGAAAGAATTGAATAACAAAGGTTCTCTTCATGTACAGGTTTTAAATTAAATAATAAACTAGCACAGTCTATAAAATATATTGTCGGTATTCAATTATTTAAACAAAAACTCAAAAGGCTTTTCGTTGAAAAGTCTTTTTCTCTATAAATTAATACTTAGAATATGTGGATGAAAAACAGAAGTGATTTGTATTGCAAAGGCTGTGTTCTTGTAATATATTTGGTACTACAATTTCTGTATTGCTCTTGTAATGTATTCTAAAATATTGAAATATATATTACATTAATATTATATTAATGTTGGTAAATTATGGTTGTAAATTTTTTCTACTTACAAACTCTTGCAATGTACTTTACTTATGGGTACTAAAACTAAACAATACAATGCATATAACTTCTGTATCTTTCATATCAAATAAACCATAAATAAGACTAATGCAAAAGTGAATGAAACACACGTTCCAAATATTTAGTTCCATTCTTGATCATGATGAATAAATTATTTTCTCATTCGTTGATAGAAAATTTAAAATGTCCTATTCATCAAGATTTGATGACAGGACATTGGAGCGCCTGCTGCTTAGTTAATGAGAACCTAGATTCCTAGGGTGAATCCATTTCATCCTTTGAGGAATTCACGTGCATTCAAAATTTACGACGTGGTTTTAAAATGCCATTACTTCTGTTGATGAGATTTTGTGGGTCTCTTCCAGATCATTCCATTTATGGTTTGCCGTTGAACTCTTTGGCCTTTTGGAAGAACTTACGCAAGAAACTTAGCTCCTGAGAGAGAGAGGAGGGTGAATTTCAATCAAGAACTGGGTCCAGGAAATTCACATCCATGAAATGTTTGCGGAAGATGCTGAATTAAATGGTAAATAAAAGTAAGAAGTGACTTATTGGAACGCACGTTAAGAGCACCGTAAGAAATAAAATCGCGGAAGAGATGAAGAAAACCGTCAACGTATATCTTGAAAACAAAACAGACTGTAATCCCTAAACTTAGTTGTGGACTCTTCCGACGTTCTCATTTGTATTTAAGTTCTATTTTTTCCTACTTACCAGAAAACATTACCACTACCGCTTCATAAATTAAATTTTTATATTAATTAGGAAATATTTAATTTAAAAAGTCAAGTAGTAAGAGTATTTTGTGGTCATTTTCAATTTTTTGAACTGGCTATGGATAAGTTCTACCATATATCGTGATTTATTACTTATGGAATATTGTTACACAGAGGTAAAACACAGTGACTTGGCTGGTACTTAGCTGGGACTTGAACCCAGGTCTCCCATTTTCCGGGCTGTTATTCTAACCACTGAACTACCGAGCCACGTAATTCATTTGTGTCCATCATAAGGAGTATTTATTGATTACACATGAAGTGGAATATTTGTTTAAATATGTGGAAGCTGTATTATGTTAAAATAAAACGATTACATTATTATTATTTCACGTTATTTAATCATTATAATATTTTATTGTACGCATGGTACATATTTTATTTTATATTATCAATTTATATACGCAAATACAACCTTAATGTTCATAAAAACCCCTCTGATCTTCATAAAAATCGGAAGTTACAATTAGATTGGTGGCAAACGGTTATAGTACAAATATATTTTCAACTTTAAGTAGTGTATGTTGCTAAAAAATCATTCTAGGGGGAAAAGGCAAACAATACTTATGAGAAAGGAAAAAGCGATTTATAAAAGATATTATTGTAAATTTCCAAATAAGGCTTGCTATTAGATTTTGAAATATTTTTTGGGGTAAAATAATTCAAGAGTATGCATTGAAAGTGAGTAAACTGGAGATCCACTCTATTTTATTTAATTCCCTTATAAATCCACCGATTGTGATTCTCTGATCAAATATAGGAGAGTGAGGTAAAATATCAAGGTATTTATGCAGCAAAAAAGTAATTCCGTTAAGAGGGTATCAGGTTCAAGGGTCTGATTTTATGTTTGGTTTTTTTACATTTTTGGGATAATATATTGTTAAAATAGAGAAAATTAAATTAAAAAACATTCCGTAGCTCCGAGGAAAGCAAAAAGTGTGTATAAATTTCAAGCGTTACGAAAAAATTCAATCAAAGTTTTTTCTATTAAAATTTTTCGTCTTCACACAAGAAATTTGCTTTCAATAGGCTATTCAGAAATATCACTTGGAATTTCAATCATTCCGCGAAAAAATCTTCCAAATGGAAGAATACATTTTTCAACTCGAGTTAACGTTTTAAATATTTATGACCCTCTGGGGAAAGTTCGCCCGCTTGATATTAATTTGAATTTTATGAGAAATTCGCGAAAAAAGGAAACATCGGCACCTAAATCGTCACTCAAGAGAACATCGAAACATTTTCCGACTTTCACTAAGTAACTAAAAGAAGTGATGAAACATGGAAGATAATCAAGTCTCACTAAGCAATGCTTTTTAAGTGAGAATTATGCATCGTATTTGTGCCACTTCAAAAAATTTGATGAAGAATTTAAATTCTGTAAAGGCCTAATTTTATGAAATGCAAAATAATTATGTCATCAATTTCAATTATAACCTCATTATGATACTAATATTTTTTTATTTGAATCTCCACTTATTAATAGTATGTACAGAGATTACCAACGAAGTTTTTTTGCTCATAATTGTATGAGCATTTTAAATATTTTATTAAAAAATTTACTTTCCTTTTTCCCATGAGAAAGATGGAAAATGTCAATTTCAGTAATTTTGCTCCAACTCGAATTAAAATTTTGAAGAATGTTATGAATAAAGGAAATTAATTATTTTGTTATGACGGATTTGAAAACGCTAGTTTGATGCGTGTTTTTATTTATTTGAAGGTTAGAAACTATTAAATTCGATTCTACTATGTGTTTATTAAGACGTGGGATACATATGGTTTCAAAACGTTTGCAAACCGCTATTTTTGCGGCAGGGAAGTATAAAAACCGACAGTGTACAGTACAGCGTATTTTAATTGAATAAACGACAGAAAGATTGACGGATAGAAATTTGTTTTAAATTGAAATTTTCACGATAAAGTGGGATTGGTACCTTTCCTCTACATTATACCCTAGCTCGACTTAATTTTTTTATTTACCGCCTGCCTTTATTTTTACTCATATATCATGGATGTGCTAATATAATTTCGTTTAGAATAGCTGACAAGAGACTATCAAATTTTAATCTCATAAAAACATAATTTTTTGCAGCGCTTTAATGTTAAAATCTTTAAGCACTCGTTAATATTGTATACAACCGTTAATTAACAATTTCGCTACGATAAACGTCTATTGAAGTGTTTTCAGAACATTCAAACATTGCGGGCGACGTCAATAGACGTCCATCTTCTTCACATTTTTCTTTACGAAGTATGGAGTCAATAAAGACCTGTTTGCCCGATAAATTAAAATGTTCGTGTTAACAGAGAAATTAAGGAAACAGAAAATTGTATCGTGTCAGCACCCCAACATGTAGAAAGGAATGAGCTAGTGATCGGAAAAATAGAACGCGTTCTTTTTTCTGTTAATTATTTCGTACATATTCTAGTTTTAGATTCGCCTGGTGGTAGAAAGAGGAAACTTCACCTTTAGCATAAAATGTGGAACGTGAACGAAAAATTGCACCGGAAGCATGCCCTGTATAAACATTCATTCATACAAACGTAAATTTTTTCTTTCACTTCAAGGTACATTTTTTCATGCATAAAACGGTTCATAATTTTTTTCTCTTAACATGTTCATTTTAACTGATCGTGTAAACAGGCCTTAAAAGCTTCTAGACTTTCTTTGGCAATTAGCTTAGCATTAGCTTAGCATTAGCTTCGTTCATTTAGGTCATGAATAATCTACTAAGTGTAGGAGTCATCCATCACTAGAGCTAAAGTATGTTTGTATGTATGAACTAGGAACCTCCAGAATAAATTACTGAAAATAGCCCAAAATGGACAGCAATCCTGGGAGGGTTTTTATTTAAATGGCCTAGGGTAAGAATGTTAAATATTTTAACAAAGCACCGCGGTTTAATCATTCGAAAGAGGGCATTTGCCCTAGGATTGATTTAGCTCGTATTAACTGAATTGTTATGAAATATGCCTATGCAACTGGACATCTCGTAATAATGCACATGGAAAACTTTAAATGGAGAATACATATTAGAAAAATCTGTGCTTGACCCTTTCCTGGTTACACCCAAAAACTTACACTAATGGTCGCGTCGTGTCATTATGTTCCGAGATGCATAAATTGCAATGAACATATTGTTTTAACAATACTATTGTAATAATTTTACTTATTAAAATTAATGGAATTCCTTATATTAGATATAACTTTTTTATTTTAAGTATCCACTGTTTTATACAGAAAAAATCATAAAAATACAACTGAATATCAGTAATTTTGTATTAATTTCTTTCCGCTACGTTGGAAACCTAAACTAACACCACCATTTATTTCTTTTATTAATATTGAATTAAGTTAGTGGGATTTACAGCAATTGTTATGAAGTAAATCAAACCAGTATGGGGTCGAAAGGGAGAAAAACTGTTACATTTATGTTAACTTCGGGTAAAACATTTTCGAGTTTCTGTGTTAGAGTAAAAAATTATAATTTTTGCAAATTAAATTTCATTTAGTGATATAAGGACAGGAAATAAGAGACTAGAGAGAAGAAGGACTGAAAAGTATATCATTCTATAACAGATATTATCGAAACAAAACTGGACGCGACACATTATTTTTTAATTAATAATCAATTAATTACTTCAAAAAATCACGGATTAAACTTCCAAAACTCGGATCTACCAAGAAAAATGTCGGAAGGTGTGATGATTAGGTTAGAGAGCGATGCATCTTCACTGAAATCTGCCTCCATCCTGAATATGCGGAAAGTTTGCGTTATGAGAACCCGGGGATGAAACTGTGCCCGGGAACTCGAGAAGCCTCCGCGCAAGGCGATACGATTTCATAAAAATTACTTTGATAAATCAGCGACGCCATGAACATGCTCTCTAAAGCAGTATGGGTGTATGTGGATGAAAGGAGACTTGAAGACAGGTTGCAACTGCAAAGTAAAGTTAGAGAAAAAGTGTTTGGGAAAGATGTAATAGGTCATAGGATTGAAAACATTTTGACGATGAAGGTTTAAAACTATTGCTGTAAAAAAAGTCCGTAAAAAGGAAATAAATAAAAATTGATTATGTAGATATTGGCAAGTTTAAGTATTATATCTTTATAAATTCTTATTTTTGTTATTCTTGCGATCACAACGGTGTAATTCATATTTTAATCGAATGTTTTGTTACGAAGTTAGCAGAGGTTTACAACATTGTCCATGTACACAATTTGTACAAATGTAAGTATTTCGACAATTTTTACACCAAAATGTTGGAAGAATTCTTGGCTAACACATACACAAATTTCAAGTTGTTACTATATTAGTTATACTTATGGCGAAGTCGCCCCTTTTGACCGGCGCATCGCCATCGACGCCAGCGAAATGCCTTCGAGAAGCTTCGACTTATTATGCGACATATTGAGTTTGAAAATTCCTTTTCTATCTAAGATATCTTTTAAAGGCTGAAATAAAGTGAGAATAAGGCAAAATAAGGAATACAGACACTAAGATTGTATTAAGTAGCTCTCTGTAACAAGGAACAAAGAACCGAATATAACATCGCTATGGTTTAGAGCTAAAGAGCTCCTCAAAAAAGGTTTCCAAAATTTTTTCCCTTGGACCCCTTTTAATTTTCTATGGACCTCCTAGCCTGCCTAATATTGAGTTTTATGTTAAAAATCCATATATAGTTTCCATTGATCATTTTATATTTTAAATCGGGGACCATGGCTTCCAAAAACTTTAAAGCACTCTCAAAAATTGAAAACAATCTTAGAGTCCATTTTTTTCTCCCTTACATGGACCCCACAGTAATCTATTCGGGCCTCTGGGATCCATAATGACCAACTTTGGGATTCTATGTGTTAGGTTCTGCAAACTTCCTATTATACAGGTCGATCCAAGAACGAAAAACAAGTCAGAAAAGTCACGAAATCAAATCGTTTTGAAAAAATTAATTATCGGTCCGTGATTATCTTCACAAAGATATATGTCGATTAGTTAAAGTTTACACCTCCTACCTTACACCGATTAAAAGTTAAAAGGGTACCAATGTAGATGTAAAAGACACCTGCGGAAAGAGATTATAGTTATTCCTCCCCCTCTAATTATTCTACATGATGTTTTCGCTAGTCTTGCTGCCTTTAAATACTTTTGCGGATATTGCTATGTTGCCAGATGGTGGTGATTACTCGTCGAAACCTTTCCACGTTACTTTATTAAAGTACAACTATTAGGGGGATAGTACATTTATACAACGCATCTCTTCATTCATAGAAAAGAGATTCAATTGGTATTATTTAGAATTTACAGGAGGAGGTTGAGATTATAGTTAACTAATATAACCAACAAAGTGATATAGTTTATCAGAAAATTTGCAGTTAGATTTAGTGCTACGTTAAATCATTTACAAGCCATTGATGGATTATTTTTTAGTCCCTAATTCATACGATTTCACACCGGAAATACCACCCTAAGAAAGCAAATATTTAATTATTCTATTCCCTAAGAAAACAAATCTTGAAGATTTGATTCGAAATCTGTTCTTGCTGCCATATCTAGATGAAGTCTATAATTTTAATTTGTCTTTTGGTACAGTATACAGAAAAATGTAATCGTATATTTTATTTTATTTTGTCTATGGGCGTGATGAACTGAAAGCTGCTGATATAACAGAGATGTTACATAATAACACTGATTAAGGTTCCTCCTTGTGAATAATGCTAAATAATAATAACAAAATGCTGTACAGTCATTGTGCTTCACTTGGACGTGGTGTTATTGTGACTTGTGTTACGTGGAATTCTTCCACTGATAGCATTCTGACTTAAAGAGAAAGTCAAAAAAGCTCACTCCTCATCCTGCAAAGTAAGCCTCATTCCCTCTACTCGCTTTTCATATCTAATGTTAAAGGGAGAGAGGTATCATCCTTCGATATGAATACTTATTGACAGACCACTGAATTACGTCAACCTATTTCAAAAATATATCTTGTAATGCAGGCAACCAAACACACATTTAAAGGGGAATACGCAACCCGCAATACTTGCGTACATGGGCAAACTGGTGCATTCATCTTACGCTATTCAACGCTCCCTACGCAATCGCAATTCCACTGAGATTCGAATTTACGAAATTGGGGAAAAGAGTCACTAAAGAAACAGTCAGAAACAGGCCCTAATCTCCGGTATCATAGGGATTCTCCACATTATTTGAGATTTGTCTTCCTCCCATAGATCGCAAATTAACTCTCCCAATTCCATTCCTCAAAGTTCTGTTTCTAAATTTAGTCCTTCTTTAACCCTTTTCCATCAATTTATTCTCGGGAATTCATTGCTCCTTTAAACCCGGTATTAACTCCTAATGACATTGAACTGAGTGGAATACTCGGGGAGTCATTTCGCTCCGGCCACTTCAATTTCCTCTCCTATATCCACTCCACTTCCGTATCGCTCCAGATTTTTCCCGTCGCTCGATCTTCCTTAATACACATCACGACTGTATGTCCTTCTACCAAAAGCGTTTCTACTAATTATTGAACACCGGTTCGTGGTATTTTATGCTCGGGTTACGCCTCCCTTTGATAAACAAACAAATTTCGATTAAGGTTTTTTCGTCTTTTACGCCCAAGCGGTTATTTCATTTTTATCAATAGAATTATACATTTTTTAAGAGTTTCTAGAGCATGAAGCTTTTATAGATTGCATCGAAGTAAATCAAAATTAAAAAAAATAAATTACAGCGCAAGGTGATAGGTTTTATTATAAAATGCTACGACAAAAATGTAAACATTACAAAAATGCAATCAGACGCTGGATGAAAATCATGCAAAGATTAGAAGGTAGGCAGCAATTGCTTGATAAACTCATGGAAAGTACATTTTTTCGGAAGAAGTAGCCGGTATCTTGCAACGTCCCTATCATTTGTGCCGACTCAACCATTAGCTTGAATTGAGAGAAATAGATGCTAGGACAAATCGTTATAAAAATACATTATTTTTGCAAACCATACGTTATAAGAACAGACTAAAATTTAGTTGAAACGACTGCTGTTATAATAACATACCACACGCCTAAAGCCCAGCTTGTAGGGTATTAATTTAGATGTATCGTAGATGTGGAAATGAAAGGAATAAATGTATTTCTGTACTTAATGTCATGCACATAGGATAAGTTCCGAGGAGGAACGGGCATAAACAAACAATCATTATGAGCAAGTGGTAGTTATTCTTATTTAAAGAAAATTTCATTTCTTTAACGTTATGTACTTATATTTTATACATATATATTCAGGGGAGTTATCCGATTTAATTGTAAAGCGCTCATGGTGTTTGTAGTGGAGGTAGATTAATTTGTAGATAGAAGTCCTTTAGAACGAAAATTAGCGTAGTTATTGAGCTAAAGTAGTTAACAAACGGAGTCGTTGTCTACTAAATATACCAGCCCACAAACCCACCCAATTGATGTCCAGGGAAGGTACAATTGCAAAGTTCTTGTGAGCCAGAACATAAGACATACCAAGAACAAGGGAAAACCCACAAGAGAGAGAAGGGATAAAAACACGCAGTGGATGGAAAACCAATCTACCATAAAGTGAGGTCGCTGCTAATGGTTGCGTTATAATGTACACATGAAACTCCAAAAACCATAAAAAATGTGCTGGTTTAAACCAAAAAACATATTTGATGGATATTGGAGCTTCATGTGTACATTATATCTCTTTTATATAGATAGCGGAATTCCATCAGAATCCTCCACTCCGTGAAAACAATACGGAAATCTAATTTGCGCTCATATATTCGACTTTCGAGAGAAAGTGCATTTGAATATCCAATGAAAATTCTGCTAAGGATCCGATTTACGGGGAACAGTTTATCAGTAATAAATATTTTAGCATCTCAGTGAGTTCCAATCAGCATGAAACCGATTAAAAAGTTAATTATCCTAATATTGATCCGTTATCCACCGCGGAGATTTTTGGTGGAATCGGATATTGCAAGCAGTTTTGGACGAATGCTGGGTCAGATCATAGAATCAATTGAAATTGAAATGACTCAAATGAGCGTGAGGATTTACTTTGCTAGGTACATTATACAGAATTTGCGCTTTTACTATGCCAGATAAGCTAAGTAAGTCTCAGTAAAAGAAAAGGTTCTATGCTTCATTGATCAAATACATTCATGACTCTATTCTTACGAGGCTAAATTTAAAACAAAATTTAGTGAAAATCGTGTTGCTTGGAATTTATAGGCAACTGAATTTAATGAAATGCCACACAAGTGACGTATTATAACATATATTGAAAATATTTAGTTATTTATTCTAACTAATATCGAAATTGATCTAAATATCAAACCGAAGTGATGGCTGTTTACGTGCATACATGTTACAGTGATATAATGATTTTTATCACGAATTCTTAGAATAAACTTGATAAATATTCTCTTCTATGTTTGATATATATATATATATATATATATATATATATATATATATATATATATATATATATATATATATATATATACCTTCAAATGTTAGGTGCTGGAGAGGCTCATATGCATCCAACCTCGCCAAATGAAGATTAGTATTATTATTATAAATAATGTAAAGACTTAGGTGTTTTTTCTTCTTAAGGGTTAAGTTTGTAAGTTTTTGACGATAGACTATTTTGTTGATACTTGTTTCCAGCCATGATTTGCGCCAGCATTATCAATTACGAGATGTTGAAGCTTCGGACTACCAAATGTTAAAAGGTGATTTATTTAGTTTACCTTTAGGAGTTTATCGTGACCTATTTTCTTTATGAACAGGCAAATAAATTTTCATAATCTTATAATAGTTTTATCATATTATGTTGTAAATATGTGCAGCTTTAGCGTGAATATAAAATGAAACAGGCAGAAATATAAGACAATATTATAATTCAACCCTAACGTAAGGAGATCAATAAGTTGTCCATTCTTCACTGATTCAATACAATCTAACTAGAATATGTTGAAGTACACTTAGTATCTAGATTTTAGAAATAGTTTTATTGAAAATCGCTTTTTCATATTTTCACTTGTGTTGCCATAGAAGGAAACCAAACAAGTACCCTTCACATCAAAACAATTACGGAAAGTTATAAAAGGTAAAAATCAAACAAGGGGTAGCCAATTCAAGATGTCGCATCAACACTCACGATTTCCATACAACTCGACACTAAAGTTTACTCTATGCAGTTTCAGTTTTGCAGTTATTTATTATTTTTTCTTGTAACCTCATAACATGCTTTCCACCATGATCTTCACCGTCATGCAAACATTTTTATTGATTTATTTATGTGAATATCTATCTGTAATGTCTCGTTTGCCTTTCGTTATACGTTATATAATACTATAGGTTTTGAAGATTTTTCACACACCCCCTCTTCTGGGTATCTTCCTGTTATGGTATATGTGTTTTCCTAAGCGAAACCTTATGTTTTTAAACCCGCAAGGTAGTTTTCTTCTGTGTTCTTTTTCAACCAATCTATTTCCTTAAAATTTATACAACGAAAGGTTAGACCTAATAAGAGACTTTAAAGTCTCAATCTCGCCGTAAAAAATCTTTTATTATTATTATAAAGCTTGCGGGTTTTTTGGTGCAGGATCAGTTAAACGAAAGCTTTGACCACTTGAAAGTAATTAAACCTACTGAATAAGAGTATACCTCCGAAGGGCTTTCAATCTGAGGGAGAGAACCTTAATAGCAATTCTTTAAAAGCACTCCAATTACCATTATTAGCAACCGGTAGAGAAGCGGCAGTGGTGGAGAGATTTATTATCAGTAGCCGACGACGAGGATGCCGACGAACAAGGAGGCCATCTTTAATTCCAAGAAGTGAGTGTGATTTGCATTACAGAAAAGAAACCTGTACGTCTAGTTGATAACAAAATCGTTGGAAGATGTCGTATAATATTTATAGATGAAAATAACTAATAACTGCCACGTATTTATTTTAGATACATAAACCATTTACAAGATTTATAAAACCCAAGGTTGTACAAGAGGGGACAAATAGTGACTTGGCTGGGACTCGAACCCAGGTTCCGGGCAGGTGTTCTTACCAACTAAACAACCGAGCCACTTTATTGTCCCTTCTGTAAATCGGGGCTTTTATGCTCAAGGTGATGGTGCTCCATACAGTGGCACCAACCACCACCAGAGGTCCTCACTGAGGCAACCGAAACACAAAGCGATATTAAAGGAAATCCCCTCTAGGATATTTTAAAAATGATAGAAATGAAGTTTATCTTAGCACAGGAAAGTGTACAACTTAACCCAAGGTTTTGGGTTATGTTTACACGCTTTCCTGTGCTATGTTAAAACTTCATTCCATCATTTGTAAGATTTATAAATGTGACATCTAAGACAGTATTCATGTGATAGCCTAAATATTATATAATATTGTCCGGCTATCAACTTTAATTAAGTTTATGAATCACATGAAATGACTGACAATGCAAATGCTAAATATCACAGATATATTGATTGAAAATAAAGACAAAAATAGGAAAAAACAAGAATAATGTATACAGGTTATTCTTAACAATTATATGAAATTAGAAATATCCCGATGAAGTTAACATAATTTCAGTAAAAATTCATTTTATTCAAAAATTAATTCATTTTAAATAATTACGAATTATTTTGGAGATAATTATGAAGCTAATAAATGAGTTTGTAATAATTAATTAGTTCACCCAGAACCAATGGTATTATAATAATTACTTGTGTAAAAGTGAAAATGATCTCGCAGAGAGCAAGACTTAAAAGATGAAGGTACCATATTCAGAAGTAAAATATAATAAAAAGGACTGTAAAAATAAAATAAAAAATCAACACACATATCTCAACTAGCCGCAGTAACTTTAATTAATACAATGCGTGATGTGATCAATGAAAACACCGTTGAGCTAAAATTTATACGGTCAAATATCAAAGAGATATAAATTTAAGTCAAATGCAATTACGTATACTGATCATACACAGGGATAAGAGTAAATTTCCCAGATAACTTCGATGAACTTAATCGAATAACAAAACGACAGCTCTTTTACTACATGTAGCGGCGTGGTAGTAAAAGATTCACATTCCATTCATACGCCACCGCACAAGAATGCAGAATCCCGGAGAGGTCTAAAAGACAGCGGTTAATTCATAAAGCCTATGCATTGTTAATCGGTCTTACGAGTGAAAACTAGGAGTAGGAGGTGAATTAAGTTTAACAGAGCATCGCTCTACAGCAACGCGCTCATGTAAACGGTGCGGACTTCGTGCAGATTGTGATGGCTGTAATGAACGGCAGGAAAGAGGTCGGAAAGACCATTAGTGGAAGTAGAAGCGGCATGTAACTGTTAGCGATTGAGTCCAATGACTGTTCCAGTCAGGGGTCGCGGCCCCAAGATTAACTGGCGGAGATAATGCTTATGAGCGAACTAGTTTCCCGTATTGAGGCGGTCAACGGTCGAACTGATTCCAGGTTTGTTTGGGATGAGGGAAGATACGTTGATGTATGTAATGCCTCCTGGATCTTTTCAATAACTCCACCGGTATCTATGATGCGTTGGAAAACATTCAAAATTCTATCTCACGCCCTGTTTCCTACAGTAGTAACTATTTTTGAAGCATTCTTAGCATTAGGATTGTTTTCTTGTTTTAATTTGTGCATTCTCTTCGTTCATACGATTGAGTTTTCCTGGTACCATATGCTGTTGAATGGCATATTTTTCATTTGTCTTTTGGTACGGGATTGAGAAAAATGTATGTTTCGTTTAATTTGCCAGTCAAATTCATGGATGTAATGGAATGAAAGCTACAGAGGTATAAATGCGCTGAATAGTGGTACTAATTAAGATTTCTCTAGATGAATTAGCCAAAAACGATACTCATAGAGTCCTTGTGGTTCATTTATATAGACATGTTCCGCTTTTAGCATTTGGTTCAGCGGGAAAAGCAAAGAAATCTAATTTACTACTTATTTTGCATGGTGAACATCATTCAAGTAGCTTTTAGTAGTAAATGTTAGAGGGGATGAGGTACCAACCGGCCTTCGAACTGAAAACCTTTGTTGTGAATAAGTACTATAACCTATGCGAGGGTTTCTGAGGGGTGACCCTCTTTTATAAGGTAAATACCCTAGTAAATAGAACAAAAGTAGTGTTACTCTTAATTTATCTAATGTATATCTTTAAAATTTCATATAATTATAACAACATTTGAAATTTAATGATGGACTCTACTTGTAATGTTATTTTTTTCAAAACTGTACCCACTGCCATCAGGTTGGGGCCCTGTACGCAGAAAATAATTATAATATAAAGGACAAATTATAATAAATAGACCTTGCGACTAATATAAATGGGAGGAGGTAAACCTAGATTCCTCTATTCCTCGAAATCAAGACTCATATTATATCCTAAATCCTCTATTTTCTAAACTGTTGTTAAGTCAAGGGTATATAAGGGAAAACATTCACTTCGGGTTTACTGAGAAGAATTCTCTTTATGTCAGGCAGTTTTGATGTTCAAATAAATACATGCTAAACTCAAGTGCGATGTGATGGCATCCTTAGATTAAGTTGATTATTTGAGCAGATTTTTAGACTTATTTAAGTATAAACAAGAAGTGAAAAATGTTTACATGTGTAAGACTCGAACCAATGTCTCCCATTTTCAGGAAGGTTTTCTAACCACTACACAACTATACCGAGTCAATTTCAGTTCTGCTTCACTATTTATAGTTAGAATACCTGCCAGGAAAGCAGGAATCCTGGGTTCAAGTCATGTCGCTATTTCTCCCTTCTTTTACCTTGGGTTTTGGGCCCGCCCTTTCTCATACTGAGGCAAATATAATTTCCATCACCTCTAAGCATTGCTGAACGATTAAATTTTACGAAACTCCTACTGATAATTTTTATTTCACGGTTTCTAATATCATCAACGTCAATTCTTCAGTGTGATTTGTATTGAATTGGTTTGCAATCATGGCTTCCACCGTTCATAAATCAAGGCCGACTGAGTGATTAAACTCTTAATTCATTCAGTAATGGCTTTTCAAGAGGTCTCGCCGAATAAAATTCAATTTAATCGTCAATATTTTTAATAAAAGTTTTTATCGAGGTCTCACCTCTCGCAAATGGTACGTTTTCAAACTCGATTTCTTCCACAGCAAATATTTTTCGCCAGTATGGGAAAACGGTTTGGTATACAATGCTGAAACAATTGAAAAAAATCGTCACCCTGACTTTGCGCTTCACCTTTCTAAGTTTTTTTTTGCCGCAAATCAACTTGCTGCGCTATATATATTCGGTTCAGGAATGCATCATACGCAGATAATTCATGCTTCATCGAGTTGCTCCCCAGTAACTCTTTAATTAAAGTCTAGAGGCTCACCGCAGTTACTATTAATGGATTTCACGTTCTAAATTGTGCCTCGTGTCGACTCTTTACTTTAGTGCTTCAATAAAATTTTCATTAAACGTTTCCACCTCTTTTATTACATGTACGTACATCTAATGGATTTGGAGCACCCACACTACGATGATTATTAATGAAAATTGTTCTCAAATATTTTTTAAACCGAGTAATATAATTTCAGTTGATATTCGGATGTATATAACTGTATAAAAATCTGACTATATATTTCAATAAATGGCCTAATAAGTATAAGAATAAATATCTGAATACAAATTTATACGTTTCTTAATAATGAATTAAATATTCTTACAAAAACAATTAATTTAATTGCTCCTTTATTACGCACTCAGATCAGTATCTTACTCGGTATACAGTAATACTGAAATACAACTTTCATAAACACGATTTATAAATTAATGATGATCATATGTTTATTTGCTTTCCAGGTTCAGCATTTATCCTAAATAAACTGCTGGAGAATTAGCGCAAGCACTTAATGTATTTGATGCCATATTTTTCAAAAAAAGGAGGATTATTTCTCTCATTTAAAGTTACTTCTTCATTTAATGCTCGTTTCGGATACACTAAATATTTCTATAAAACTCGAATAACCTCAATATAACCAATATAATTTCGCAGTCTTGTTATTTGAATTATTTAGCTTAGTTTTCATGGAAACGTATTCCAACACATGGGAATATTTGTGACAAGAAGGGCCAAAGCGATTCTAATTAGATCTAAGAGATAGAATTCCAGTCAAAGTCAACAGGAATAACTACTATTTATTTCAAGAAGTTATATACCAATATTCGTAAATTATGGCTTAACTTAGCAGTGAGAAAACCAACTCACTACACACTATTCATGTAAGAGAAATCCATTTCGGTGTTAGCGATCTGGGGCAGAAAACTATTTGCAATAAAAAAGGGATGAATGAGAACAATTTCCATATTCTACTCTATGTAAATAAATATATTGATCGGTACTTACTTTTAGTTTATCCTTAGCGATGAGAATAGTCCGGCTGAAAGTAAAAGGAAAGAAGATAAGAAAATGCTCATAAAAACGAATATTGTGTTTCTTAAAAATAGGAAGCGGTATATCTACATATATACTCTGAAAACCACCTTGAGGGTAAGAGTACATGTAACATGACTCTAACTGATTACTTTCTCGTAAAGTCTGGAGAAAAAGTAATACTTAAATATAAGTTATTAGTTAGATATTTCCTTGATCTTCCACACGGGATTGGAAACAATATCTCGTTCATATTATGAGAACATACTTTCTCTGAATGCATTCTGTCATTTAAACGTTTTTGAGTCTTCTATGTTGTAAAGATTTGGGATTTGGGATCCGGTGGATGAAACGTGTACCCGCAAACTCGAGAAAGTGCAGCGTAAAGCGGTTCGTTTTGTTTAGAAATGCTACGATAAAAAAGTAAGCGTTACAGAAATGCTCTCAGGCATAGGTTGGGAATCCTTGAAAGAAAGGGGATTGGAAGCTAGGCTGCGATTGCTTAGTAAATTCAGGGTAACTACATTTTCGGAAGATACAATCGGTATCATGCAACCCTCCTGTTACCTCGGTCGATCCGATAATGACCGTAAGTTAAGAGAAATAGATGCTAGGTCGAATCGTTTTAGAGATTCATTTTTTCCTCGAACGATACGCGACAATAACCGAATAAGGAAGTAGTTTAGATTCAACTGGTGTTTACACCCCCTGCCACACGTCGAGAGGCGGCTTGTAGGGTATTAATGTAGATGTAGATGTGAAGATTACCATTATAGTCCTTCAGCGTCTATGAAACGCTCGCAGCAATTCTATTCAAAAAGTATTGCCTATCGTTGTAGTTTTTCCAATTATAGTTTTCAGTGCAGTACTTTTCGGCAGGATATTGCGCATTCTATACATACTTCAGCTTGGGACTAACTGACGCAAAGTAACACCGTTCACGGACCGACTACCGTGTTTCTTTAATGCTTGTCCAAGACATAGTGACTGATGCGTTGCGTTAGTTAGGTCTCGCTTTACATGTAGTTTATGGGATCCGGGAGACCAGTGATGTATTATGGCATTAGAATAGGTATAACGAAAGATGATACGTTTTCTAAATCATTGTTACAATAAATAAGTAAGCTTTACTCTAATGATTCAGGATGCTGAATGGGAATCATTAGAATATATAATATTAATGCAAAGGATACATTTACAAAATCATTTCGGAGAAAGTACGTTTTCTGATGTGACTGATATAATACAACCTCCCTGGTAAATTGGCCGTTTTGATACAGCGAGGAAGATTAGTGAAATAGATTCTTTAATAAATAGATTCACGAAATCATATTTTCCGGTAGAGAACTGCGAGAGCAATAAGCAGAAGTCATAGGAGTAATAAGAAGTTATGGAGCTTGCACCCCCTGCCACACGCCGAAAGATGGTGTTCAGGGTCCTTACATAGACATAGAATCTTTTGAAATTTAAAGAATACTTCAAGGAGAGCTTGAGTACAAGGTTTGTCAATAAATAATTTCTCAGTCATCCGGATGGTTAAAACTTGAGTATATTGGATACTCTTTATAAAACGCCTACCTCAGCTCGCTGAGAAAAAGACCTTTGCCTTGATCCTAGTAAAAAAATATTTGTGTTTACGAGCTTACATAATGCAGATTCTATGGGATACTTAAAAATTTAATACCAGGAAATAGATATACATACATATAACTCACACATCGTTTCATGTTAATTGATTAATTTTCATAAGTATCAGAAGTAATGTGATATGGATTCGACCACAATGTACGCTTTCTTAATAAACATTAAGTTTTGGATTGTTTCCAATGAATACCAGACTTTTACTCATAACATATAAGTATTCGTTAAGAAATGGATATTTAAAAATTATCACACAAAAAACACCCCTAACCTGGCTCTGACAAGGATAACAAATCACATAATAAATTCTTGGTTGATAAAATAGGTACATAAGAATACATATTAAATATGATAGCTAGAAAAGCAACGTCAGAAAATACACAAATCCACAGCCAAATATATTTTTATTTACGAGGATCAAATCATTTAATGAGTAATCAGTTAAAAAGCTAAGAAGAATGAAGCAAAGAAGATGTTTACTTTCCACAGAAATTTATTAGAGCGACTATGGTTAAATTTAATTAATGAAATATCTGTGGAAAGTAAACATCTTATTTCTTATAGTGATTGGAAGCTTACCTGGTGAATTGATTCTATAGCACTTTTCCTTAGTTAAAAAAAATTAAATTCCACCAGATTTCACTCAGTACTTTTAATCAGTAGTCAGTTTTCAAAGGTGGAATAAGAAGTTAACTCCTCTTTCCATTTATTTCCAGTATCCATTGTCTTTAGCAGTTCCAAATTTACTCCATTACTTTCAATCTCCCTGCAGTAGATTACGTTTTTAGAGATGCATGCCATCTCGAAAGACTTCCTATGAATAATTAACTCCTGCATAGCAACGCCAAAATAGACTTTTGCCGCGCTTGTAAAATCCCTCCCTGCTTTACTGCAGCGGAGTAAAAGCAGGTGTCTGTTCGTTTGTTTGGCAAGCAACTTTATTTCGCGCCGGTAAAGTATTCCCTTTGAGGGGTTGATAAATATACCCAGCCGATGAAAAGTCCTTGCACAGACACGTGACAACGAAGTGAAGACCTCTTGTACCCGTAACTATTTTAGCGGAAGGAAAGAAGTTGCATGACTTTCTCACCCCTTAGTTGCCTCATAAGCGTAGTGAAAATCGTCAGGCTAACCACATTCCATGCAGTGGAAAACGGTGCATTTCCCAACTGTGAAACGGGACAATATAGGACGTATTTTTTGTTCCGCTTCTCTACATCTACACTAATATCCTATAATTTACTATAACTTTGGTATTTAACATATTTTTGTATCACCGGTTCATTAAGAGTTATTCGTGAAATACCGATAAACCGGAAGTAGCTGTTATGTACTTTGTGGGCGCTCTAACATGAAAACCATTCAATGTATCAACACCAAATTGCATATATAGTACTTTGGTTGGTGTCGTTAAAGTTGATTAGTTTTTAGAGTAAACAGGTTGACCGGAAGTCGAGCTTCATTCTTCAAAGCTCATTTCCGGTTTTCAAAATATCTCCATAAATATGATATTTAGGTATATACTATTATTTACAAAATTTTTAGAAAAAGTAATTTACTATAACTTTAGTTTGAAACATATTTTTGTATCACTGATTTTTTAGGATCTATTCTTAAAATACTGATAAACCGGAAGTTGCTGATTATGTACTTTGTGGGAGCCCTTGGCTCTCTGGGCGGAAGACCAATTTCATCGTTTTCCATCGAAAATGTCCCGAAAAACATTATTTATAATGTTTTTGGCGTCAAAGATAATAATATATATATTAATCACTCATCTTCCAAGTTTAGATAGAATATAGAGTTCGAAATTATTGAAGTAGTTAAATATTTACATCTTATATATGGAGAAAGTCATGTACTGGCCACATCAGATTTTTTACTCTCATATGATCGCGTATCGTTCGCAGAATGAAGAATTTTTAAAACGACTTTTCCTAGTAGTACGTATTGGTCGAAGTAGCAAGGGGGTTGCAGGATATCGGTTATATTTTTGCAAATATAATATCCCGAAATTTACTACGCAAAAGTCTAGCTTCTAATCTCCTTTATTTTAAAGATTCCCAGCTGTTTCTGAGAGCATTTTTGTAGTAGTATTTTTTAACTAAACTTATCGCTCTTCTCTGCACTTTCCAAAGCTTTCGTGTACTCGTTTCATCCACATCTCGTTTCTCATGTACTTGCTGCATATTCTTGTTGCGGTTTTTCTCGATGAATATTTTAACTTCTTCAATGCAGGTATGATTCAAAAGAATTCAAGGACATATTTTTCATGGAAATTATTTCCTACCCAGACGTAAAGTACCATTATTTGCTCTGCGCAAATTAGCTATAATATATAGTGAAAAAAATATGTACATTATTGTTGTTTTATTACCTGTTGTTTCAGTTAAACTTGTTCAAATTAAAATTTGTCCGTATTCTTATTTATTTGCCATAGCACTGATTACGAAAGAAATAAGAAAATTTATTTTTTATTTTTAACTAGCTGTAGAGCCCGTTGATTCTCAACGGGTAGAATAGAAGTAGAATTAAATACAGTAATCCTTTTATAAAAAAGAAGATAATCTAACATGTATCATTTTAGCTTCGTTCGATGGGACCGATTACCGTTGGATTACCGTAAACGAAACGTTTCAGTGAAAATCCAGATATCTTACGCTCTCATAATTTGTTGCTGAAATCTATTAGTTTGGTCATCTGAATATTCATTTTCATATATTATTTCTACCAAACGTATCTCAGGTTGACAACAATGATTCTTCTTAATTTCATTTTGCAATTGAAATGGAGCCTGCGAACGATATTTCGATTTATATTTCCAAACCAATAAACCAAGCAATGAAAACTGTACTTAAGTTTACAAAGCTAACTTGACTAAATATTCAATCACAAATATTTGAAATGAACAATTTCTTCGATAAAGACAGCATTCGTTCAAAGATTATAAAAAACATATTCAAAGATAAAATTAGGATAAACATCACCACCTTTAAGGATTAATTTTCAGAAATGCACGAAGGTAATACGGAAATGCATAAGCAAATAATGGAAATAAATGTTACTGTGAAAACATCCAATGAATATTTTTACGGAAAGTAACTAAATCACCATATAAGCACTGAACACAATTATTAACACAAACATTATCACGGAAGTGAAAGTCGAAACGGAAACTACGATTAAACATAATTTTACGGTAAACAATTACGTTGATATAAATAAAGCATGGTTGCTACAGAAGCTTAAACAAAATCCGAAAAACTTTCTTAAATATTTCATTAATTCTCAATGTCTTCTTATGTATAAACTCATGAGCTAGAATAACAATCACCTAGATCGTCAAGGGAATGGGTTGTTTACAACCTCAGAATTTGGATAAAATATTCACGTATTTTATCAAACTGTTTGCAATTTCGAGTCGGAAACGATATTCCACGACCAAAATAAGAATTAATATTTTATTTTCCTTCTTTTGGTGCTTGATTCGACTTTCTAGGACCATTATTTCTAATTTAATTTTGCAAAAGAAATGAACCCTGCTACGAAAAAAATGACCTCTACGTGTATTTCTTATGGAAACGTTTTGACCTGTCTGGTCTCGTACCATGGACTAAAGGTAAATAAAAAGTAGTCTATACTCTGCGCGGGGTTGACTTTTAATAATGTAGAAAATTTCAAAGTTTTGCGACTCTCGGTTCCCGAGTTTTTAGCGAACATACACACACACACACCCACACTCTATTTTATATTATAGATTGCGATCGGTTAAGATAAAATACGTTAAATGACGCAATCGAATTAATCTTCGTCATCGAATTCCTCCGGAGAGGGCAAATAGATTACTTAAGCAAACACTCTCTAATGAATGAGTTCTTGTTGCGATTTAATGGAAATTGAAAGGCAGAACGATGTCGAGAGAAAATCGCTCTCATTAGGGAAATGAATGGATATCCACTAGAGTCGATTCGATTAACAATTCTCAAACAAATTCATCGATACACGTGCACTGCTGATCTTTAATTAATCATCGTGAGTGTTCTCATCAAAAATCACTATTCAACGCCAACTATTTCACTTTAGTAGCTTACACCACCCTATATCTATCATCTAGCATCTTCTGTCTTCGTCTTCCCCTTTCTTTTCCCCTTGAATTCTACCCTAAATTACTTTCTTCAGCAGTCCCTCCCTTCTCAATACTTGACCCACCCATTTCCTCCAAGTTAGAAAGACGGTAATCTGGGCTTGTAATGGTATAAATTTGGTATTCCCGGGTTATTTCCAAAAAACTGGTAGCAACAAGATGTGGAGCGTCGATAAAGACGGCTATTGGAGGCCTTCGAACCACTAAATGAACCCATTCTTAACAATGAATAATCCCGTATTTGAACCAAGAAGCCTATTATGTTTCCATGGTGATACACACTATATTTTATTTTCTTATGTGCAGATTCAATTCTTTCAATTATCAAAGATAATAACTAAGAATGGATTTCCATTTTAACTGTTCCGTTTGACAAATAAAGCAATATAAAAGTTTTAAAGTCTAAATAAAGAAGTGACTCTGTTTTGAAACTTATTTGAGTTTTGCGTTAGGTACAGTAATCAATTTTTCAGAACTTTGTCAGACATTTATCAATCTTCCCGTCAATTGATTTGGCTTTGGTCAATGCTCTCAACAAATCTGTTGCCTATACAAATACCACTAGTTTACGCGCCGATTCTACCATAGCAGCATCTAACGTAGTATTATTAGCGACGTATGTATTTATTAATGATCACGATATTCCTAATCATTACTGATTATGATTTTAGTACTTAGGCATTTCAAAGTCAAAATATCTTAAAAATGTAGGAAGTCTACATGAAAAAAATCTTGCTTTATCAATCGTGAACGTAACACCATTAGTTCTCACATTCTCTTCATAACAAATCAATAAGTGCCATTAAGTCAAAATGTCTTTGACGACGACAAATCATAGAAAAATGATTAACTCAGAAAAAAATCAATTAAGTTATTATGAGATTAGTCATTGCTGGGAGATTATTAAAAAAATAATTGAATTAGGAAACACAGCAAGGAATGTAATAACTTCTCCAGACGTAAAAGAAATTTTATCAAAAAATCGAGGAAATTAATTTGCATGCACAAAATAGTGTAGGAATGTGTTCTCATATTCAAGAAACTTATTTTTGAGTTATTTGAGTTTTATGAGTGTATGTCTGTACATTACATATTTACTGTACAGTACATATTCATCCGTATTTCGAGTGATTAATAAAGTCTGCGATTTCCTAAATGCATGTGCATTGTTAAGATACGAGTAAACTCCGTTCGTCGTTAGAATGTTCAAAAATGTGATACTTATACATAAAAACAAGTGTGAAACTGCATATTAACGTCAGACAATACATTAATGTACAGGCAATAAAACACAATTATTCACAGTCTAGGCTCCCGGATAGTCATGTGGACAGCGCGTTTACCTTTGGTGAAAGCGGTCCCGGGTTCGAATCCCGGTGGGAGCCAATGTGCGAAATCACCTAAGCTGTCGAAGCACTTTTAACAATACTACTAATACTACTACTATTCATAGTCTATTAAATAAGCTAAAATCATATTTCAGATGCTAATGAACATAAAGTAACCATATAATTGGTGTACCACGTAAGTGGCCATATAAGGCTATGATATTCTCACAGTATACATCACACACTACCAGCTAGTTACATTCGTAAAGACATATTTCTTCCCATAATACCTTTTAATTTAATATTTGTAAATGTTAGAATTACAATATTTGTATATGATCGTATTTTAATTTGGTATAAAAATGTATTTAATATTAGTATAGGTTTTTATTTTGTATAATTTTACATAGAATTGTAAATTGTTTCGTCATGCCATTTGCATTTTAAACATTTTTATGCCAATTTATTGGTTAATTGGGAGATGGTACTTTAAAGTCCTTATTTTTCCAAATAAAGTCCCGTAACAAAAATAATGATCTCCTTTCTTCATTGCAGGCAATTTTATTGCAACTTAACGATGGTAATGTAGTGCGCGGCGGAACTGCAGTCAAAGTGATGATCTAATGCAATACCTAGGGCGTTGGGATCAAAAATACCGTTCTCCATTCGAGATGTGGGCGGAACGCTCAATACCGTATCGTAGCGTAGGGTTAACCGAGATGGAATTGAAGGTCACGGTTTGGATTTTCAAGTCCCTCAGGGTCACAGTTCGTATTATAGACGGGAGAGGTTTTTTATGGAGGCAGGACGAGAGAGATTATGTGTGGAAAAGTTCTCTTCATTCATCTCCAAACAGTTTCATGGCCTCAAGTGCGTTTGGAATTGCTCCACGTTTGGAAGTACCTTTTCATTCCATCGCCACTTCGTCTCGTTGTCTATCCGTTGCAAGTATGTTGTTGTTACACTGTTATGAAAAGGATCGCGGATGGATAACGCTGTAAAACCCGTGTTTTCTAGGGATACTAATAAAAGTACGTAGCACGAGACCCATAATCTCGAAATTAATAATGCAGCACTCGTATATCTCGTACTCATAACACTTTATGCTTTCCAGCTCTACTGCGCTCGAAGAAAATTTTACATTTGTATTACGTTTAATGAAAGGAAAGAAATATTTGGACCAAGGCTGTTAATGAATCAGAGGTTTAAAATCTCCAATAGTCGTCTTTGTCGGCGTTCCTCACCTCATTCACCGGTGTTCGGAGAAAACAGGAAGGATCGCCGCTCTTTTTAGAAACATTCAAAGTACATTTCAATAGCGATGCTATCATCTTATGAGCAATAGAATACTTAATACCCCTGAGGATGTTAGCATTGCTATTCAAATGTATGTACATTGGATGTTTTTAAAATGAGCGGCGATCCTTCTTGTTTTTCTTTGAATACCGGTGAATGAGGTGAGGAACGTCGACAAAGACGGCTATTGGAGATTTTAAACATCTAGTTATATTTCATCTCACATAAAAATCTCGCCTCTGATGAATACGTAGCATTGATAAAAAAACACCAAAAATAAAAACAGAAACACACTTGTACGAATTCCACTTGTACAAGTGTGTTTGTGCTTTTATTTTTGGTGTTTTTTAAAAATGAAGTTCCTCCAAGTAACACTCGAGTTGATTTCTGTAAGGTAGCATTGACATCAAGCTACTTAAGTGCATTAACTGTGATATTTAATGTTAATGACTTAGGATTTTATCATACCCTATAACTGCCAAGTAGAAATGGATATGAAAAAAATGTTATTGTATCTGGACTCGAGCCAGGATCTCCCGAAACTATTCCGATGTGGTTTTATTATCACTCCATTATAATAACTACCATTAGTGAAATCGGTTCGAATAGAAAAACGGTTGGTTTGCATTATTTTTTATTTGACAGTACGAGTCTTATGAGACAGTACGACACGTACATTAGCATCGTTTCTAATACATTGGGGTTGTTAAACACTAATGTTCTGAAGTTGCATAAGTAGAACGTTTAACCATTTTTTATGTTAGTTGTTAGTTAGTTAGTTAGTTAGTTTGACCCTTTATTGGCGAGGTTAGGCCCAGGTGGGCCTCTCTTCCACCTAACCTCGTATGTCGTTACATTTAAAAAAACTCAACTTATTAAAAAAAATACAAAAAAAAGAGAAGGGTGTGGGAAAAAATCTATGCAACTGAAGGTTGACTAAGAAAAAACCCTTGTTGCGGGAAAACACCCACAAAGAAGGGGGGTGGAAAAAAACCCGCGAAAACACAGTAATAGAAATAAATACAATAATACACAAACATAGATATATGAAAAGTGAAAAAGATTATATATGAACAATTGTTTAAGAAAGTAAATTTAACAAAATGTATAGAAGACCTAATTGATAGTTAGTTATAATAAAAGTTGTTCAGTATACTTAAAATTAATGTCACCACAGCAGTGATATTGTATAATGAATAAATATATACCAAAACATCGAAAATTGAGTGGTTTATGGAAGCAAAAACACATCCTGTAAACGTTGAGGTAATCAAATACAGCTTTGTAAAAGAATGGGCGGAATAGTTACTTGTTAAAAAGGAAAGAAAGTTCTTGGTTCAAGGTTTTTTTTATTTACGCCGAAAAAAGAGTAAAGAAGAATAAAAGGCAGCCATATAATTTTACGATGTTATGTTTGAGGTCTTGGGGAAAAGAGATTTGATTCCGAAAACATTCAAAACCATTAAAGGTATCAAATACTGATTGGCGAGAAACGATTCCAGGTAAAAAAGAAATTTTATATATACATTACTATGGTTCAAATAAGGTGGTGGGAAAAATAATTTCTATGAATAGGCAAGTTTAAAGTAGCATTTGAGTCAGGTCTCTGATATACTGGACGGCAATGGCCTATGAAACACGGAATCAAAAAGCATAGAAGTAGCGACGTGAAAAGATTTTGAAGCCGTTTCGGGAAAAAAGAAAGCAGATAAGAAAGGGTACGATTTCATACTCTCTGAAGGTATTTTGAAAGAGAGAGACTTCCCAGGAATAGAAAGAATCCCAAATGAACAAACTAGAAATATTGGAGAATTTATGGAAGAATGCCGTGCAATTTAATCAAGGAATGTTTCAATATAGGAGACTTTATGTGGAAGAAATCGGAATAATAGCGCGATCTCCAAAAATGGTGAATTCAAAAATTTTCTATGACTATCGGCCGACAACGTTAATATAAACAGATTGTAACATTTTGGTAAAGAAAATTCTACCAAGTCTTTGTTGGAATATTAACTGGATAAAGAACAATATACAATCGCTAAGAACAAAAAAAACACACGTGTTCCAATATTAATTAGAGAAGCAATCAAGTTATCCAAAAGGAAAGGCGTAAGCTATAATAGATACCAGTGATCGCCCAGTGATTGAAATTAGACCATAATTCATTGAATTTCTAAGTCTGAGCTTTATCGAGATTCTTTTGTCAAAGAGTATACCTCTATAATCATAGCTTATAATGTTTTTGAATTTTGTTCTATTACGTCAGTTGCGAGCATGTACAAATACGTCACTAGCGTGTGTTATTTGCATTAATTCCCTGCAATGAATGCTAGATGAAAATTAAAATTTAACGTTAGTAACAATTGAAAATAACAGAATTAAAGCTTGTAGTTTTATTTACTTTTAAATAAACCCTGCCATACCTGCTATTCATGAATCAGTTTGCTTCAGTTGACATCTCAGTAAATTGCCGCCTTTTCGTTAATTCTGGCAGTTTTCCTACCGTTAATTCGGTATGGACTGAAAATCTAATGTGTGTTCTTATGAGAAAACGCATGAGCTCGGATTCAACAATAGCCTTGATCACCAAAGTGGTCTGTTTGTTTACCACGGAGAAATTTGACATAAATTTCGTTTATTTTGTCAAAGTTCTCCTAATTATGATCCAAGAAGTGTTATCTACTACCAACATAAGAATTTTAATTCAATTTCCTTTCTTTTGGTATTTATGTCGATTTCGTACGACCATTATTTCTGATTTAGTTCTGCAAAAGAAAAAAATGTCTGCAATCGATCGCAATGAGATTTACGTTCATTTCATATGAGAGACGATTCGAGTTGTCCAGAGTCGAACGAGGGAGATTTTGGACAAAGATTTTAGCTTTCTGCACTCCTTCCTCATATAAAATATGCCGAATCTCACACTCCTCCAAGCGCGCAGTATGCTTAAAAAGGGATATAAGTTATATCTTCACGTTTTAATACATCTATAGATATCTTCGCTATGGATATCCAAAAGATTTTCCACACTATATCCTTAAAATATATCGTAAAATCCCTTGAAAAATATGGGATTCCAAAGGAAACAATCGATCTTATCATGTAGCATAATACGGATTTAAAGGGCAAAATAACAGCAGGGTGAAATAAAAGTCCGATGGATCCTTACGGTCGATATACTCGTAAAATAAAGCTATCAATGTGAAAGGGATGTTCCCTCCTGAAGCTCCTGTTTGCGATATGGATGGAGTCTGTTATAAAAGGCACAAATCTATGTTGAGGGGAATATAAATTGACGAAAACATGCACCAAGTATCAGTATTTAATTGTTTCCTCATGTTTTACTACTGCGATTTTCCTATATCTGATTTTATTATTGATTCGTAATTTAGTTATAGTACACATTGTACTGTATGTACATGTACTATTGCTTTTGTAATTTCCATGTTATACACAGCTTTTTTATATCTTTTAGCTTTTACTATTAGTAGATTTGCGCAGGTTTTTCTCACCCCCCTTCTCTGTTGGCGTTTTCCTGCTGTGGATATTTTTTCCTAAGATATCACCAAGGAGGAGCTTAAAATGTATTTCTATAGAGGTGTACGACAATAACAAGAATCCAGAAAAGGGATACACTTAACTTGAACTCGATCTTCTGTAAACTCAATATAGATACAATGGAACAATCCTGCAATTGTAAGTCCACAAAGAATTCTTGGTTAACTTTGTGCTCCTAGATAGATAGAATTAAGGTGGTTAATCCTAACTTGGTGGCATTTCGTAGGAGCTATCATTTCTTCTACACTATATATTGTGGAGGTTAAGAAGTCGTTTAAGATGGTTTCTAATCAAGTTTGTAATTTCGGATATATTTTCAGTGTGCACATTTTACTCAGTGAAGAACATAATCTGCAATCAAAAGTCGATGAGAAAATGCAAGGAAATATTTTAACTTTCAAAAAGTTACTTAGTAGTGGGGTTTTCACAAAAAGTCCTATTTCAATTCTAGTTTCGATGCTTCTGCGTCATACTCAGGCAAAAAATCACAAAAACACGTTGTATATTCTTTTGGAAGGTGGGATAGAAAGGCGAGGATGAGAGAACACCTTCATTTACTAAGAACTTATTAAAAACTAATTTACGATATAATTATAGACAAAGGAATTCCTACGCCTGACGATGACGTAGCGTAAATCCTCTCTTAATCATATTAGAAGCGGAATATAAACTTTTGCTGCCGCAACACTGCGGAATCTGTTGATTCCTTACGTGTTTCTTTAACTGCTGTTATTTTCCTCCATCTTAAGTTTTGACAGCAATCAAAACTCTTTGAAATAGAATTTTAGACTTAATGAGGAAAATTACACACAAATGCGAGTATCTGATAAAGAAACAAAAATAATGCAGATGTTCAAATCATTTTCCAGGGTAAAGAGCGAGCTAGTACAGATTTTAATATTACGCCGGAAACAGTTAAGGGCCTAAGGTGAATGGTGCTGTAAGTTTCTGAGAAGTGAAGTAGGAAGTAGTGATTTGTGCGCAAGGAAATTATTTATGAGGCCTTTTCTGTACTTATTCCTGCTTTAAAGGCATGTTTTTGGGCCAATGGAAATAATAAATTCAGCAGAAAACAAGAAGCGAAGTGGTATATCTTGGGGGTACAATTTAAAAACCCAAGTAAGCAAGATGCAGAAGCATAAGGAAAAGGGAAGAAATGGGAGCGGAAAATATTTTATTAAACTACTAGCGACTCGTGTCTCCTTGATGAAAAGTGGGTAAAGCGTTCGCCCTAAGTGAAACTGGCCCCGAGTTCGATTCCCCTTGGGGGCTAACATGGTCCTTGCTCACCTGGGATCACAATTTTACTTCTGCATTTAAAATCTTGCAGGTATTGTAATTTCAGCGATGCCAAACATGTCATAGAAGAAGCTCATAATATTTTTTACGCAACGTTTAATGTAAAGAAAGAAAATTTTGAACACGGCTGTTGAGGAATTAGAGGTTTAAATCTCCAATAGCCGTTTTTGTCAGCGTTTCTCGTCTCATTCACCGATATTCCGAGATAACAAGAAAGGACACGGCACTTTTTGAGAGCACTCAATACATATTTCGAATGCGATGTATTCATCTTTGGGAGTGAATAGATAAAATAAACAACGTTTAATTACTATATAATACTTATATTACCGTAATTTCATTATGCTATTTTATAATACTTGTATTATGTTGTGTTGCTGTATGTGAAGCATAAATAAATAAAATTGAAAAAATTATAATAACACACTACTCAAAGCTTAGGAGAATTTATATATTCATAAAAATAGACTCTTATGAATACTGATTTAGAATTTAACAAAACGTTATACTGTTTAATAGATGTCGGCAAGTAATTTATTGTTCCTTTGATTTATGTTTTTCCACTCTTTTGGTCATACATTGACATTTATTTTTTGCCATATTTTGAGGCACTCTCGGAAAAATAGATATAAGGTTTTTAAAAAGGTTTCTGATGGTTTTTGGGGAAAATGTATTCTATTTAGCTATGAAAACAATGGTCTCATTATTCGTAGCATCGCAGAATGTGGCTTGCTATCCGAATTAATGGGTAGCAGTAGTAGAATTCCGGTCTAGAAAGGCCAATATTGAGTTGTGAGAGTCTATACCTCGTGTCACTCGCAGTACATTTCGTATGTCTAGGCCAAATCCGCAATGAGATGCCGCACCATGGAATTAACTAGTCTCCAGTGCTATCAAAAGTGACGGCTACATTTCCTGTGCAGTAAACCGGGTCATATTTGCACATTAAGGGTAACTCCAGGATAACTGTTGTAACCTTTGGAAAATCATGAGTTCGAACCTAGGAGTCAATGACATATTTCCGTAACATTAAATGCTATTTTAAATTTTCCTAACTGCAAGGTTTTATCCCTTCGTTAATTATGGAAATTAGAACAGCTTATCGTCGTACGTGATTTATTATACTTCCAAAATTGTAATATATTTTATTCTAAAACTACCTGATGATGATTGTAATCATCAAAAACAGTTGTTGAAAAAAAATCTCGAGAAAATACTGATTCAGTTTTTAGTGCTTCTAAGTGGCTCTCTACAAACTTACGGCAGAATACCAGGAGTTTATATTTTATTCCAACATAAACTCGGTTGAAGAAAAATCGTGTAAAGATCTGTCATGGACTCTAAAGCTTGATAGGAACCTAAACAGTCATCAATTTAACCTCGTGAATTTTACAAAGGTTTGATACAATTTTCATACGCGAAAAATTTTGAATTGAAAACAATTTTCGATGATAATGATAAAATTATACGTCGATTTTCAATAAATTGGAAAAAGGACAACGTGGATGATGCAATATGAATAAATGAACATCAGTACCTTTCAAAATCTCTGTCTTTTTCAAAAACTCCAAATTTCCTTCTACAGCGAAGTAGATTGACCATATGTGAGAATAAACGTTTGCATCGTAATAATTCCGTAGTTTTCATCGACTTATAAAGTTATTAGTTAAATAACCGAGATCTTGAAAGAAGAGTGGAATGCGTAAAAAATTCTTGAGTTGCCTTAATAAGAATCACTTGAAGGAATAGTTGGCTGCATTCCAATCTAAACTATCCATCTGCATTCAACTCAGAGCATAAGTAATATAAAAACTAACACTTATAACTAACTAATCATATAATAAACAAAATTTAGTCATATTCATTGAATTCGTTATTTTGAAATATATTCGCATTGTATGTAAATTTTAATTAAATTGTTAAATTTGAATAAAGATAAAATGAAATTCTGACCATATCGGCATGAGGATCCCAAATAGTATTAATGTGAGCAGTAAATTGACGTAGGTTTTAGTTTTTATTACAAAATCGGCAATTTGTTATACAGAATGAAGGAGATATTTGGTACTTTTTCCACAAAAATTTTTTTATTTGTACAAATAAAACAATTTTTGTGGAAAAAGTACCAAATATCTCCTTCATTCTGCATGATGGATTTCCACCATATCTCGCCCGATTATGTGAATTTTATAATTTGTTATACACCACAAAACGGGTTTTACTTCAATTAAAATTCACGGAGGAGGCCGAAATATTGTGGAATTCCGATGCAAATTTTCCGAAAGCGATGATTGCTATTATGATGATGCTTGAAGATAGCTATTACTAGCCGAAACTAGTCACCATTAAAACCTCTGTGTGTGGATAAGTGAAAGTTAGTTTGTTGTTTTATAAAATTTGTTTTGTTAAACAATCCTTTCGTTCATTTAAATTATCAATTTTAATCATAGAAACTCCTTGCAAAATACAATCATGCTAACTATTTATGGAGCACCGAAGTTTCCCACAATACGGAGAAGAAAAAAACTTTAAAGTAATAATCCATGCATTTACATCCTCTTTCTGTCACAGAAAGATTCTGTGACCGATACAGGATGATACAAAGATTGAGAACGATTTTCAGAGACACTGACCGTAACCGCAGCTATAAGATGAATTGCGGACTATAATTGGAGCAGAGCAAACATCTTCACATGATTTATCGGCAGGAAGTCATTTGCATGAAGCCGAGCACACACTTCCTCTTGCATATGAGCATTCAATCAGCGCATTAATACAAATAGCCCTCTGGATCAACTTTGTCCGCTTCCACTGTCCCATCACGATAACAGATTCTGGCATTTCATCCTGTCATTATTCACTGACGACAATGACGCTGAAACTGAATGCTCATAAACATATCATATCTGTTCCTGCTTGGTTTATAATTGATGACATTCTCGAATAAAAAAAGAAAGACGATGGAAATGAAATTTAGCTTAACTCAAAGAAATGTGTGCCCTGACACCATTATATTATTCTCGAAACCATAGCTTAAACAGTGTTAAATATAATGAAAATGTGAAGAGTTGACTTTGTGGAAGGAAGACGTAATGTTCAAAAAACAATCTTTATAACTTCCACTTTTATTGAAAATGAACTTCTTAACAATACACACAATAAAAATTGGAAGTTAAAAAGTTTTTTTTTTAATTCTCACTTTGTTTAAATACCAGATGATGTTTGTTATTTGAAATAACACATTCAACAGTATCGCGACTCAAATTTAAAGCAGATAAGGATATTTATCGATGATAATACATTTGAAAATAAATAAAATAATTCCTTAAACATTGTCGACTTATCATTCCTAGTGAAATGATGCTATTGTGTTGCTGGATGCAAATGAATTTTATGCATACATACCAAAAATAGTAGATTGGGAAATTTTAATAAAAAATTAATGACAATGAGTCCTATGGGATACTGTTAATATCTTGAGTTTCATTAAGGTAATTCGATTCATACCATGAATGATAAAAAGTTATATTAACGTTAAATTATATAATATTTATTTTAGGTATTCCTCTTTTTCACTAATATTTGTAGCAAATCTGATAATCGTTCGACTTGTTTTTCAATAAAATCTCTCCCTCCGAAATCATGATAGAAAATATTCACTCTCGATAGTAAGAGAAAAATTAGCCGAGTACCTTCATTTTGATCTTGACATATTGGAAGTTTGTTGCAATACCTTCGCCCGCTCATGGAGCAAAGTATTCTAACTCTGTACCCATCTGAGATTCTGACGCGTAACGAGTTGAGCTTCTTTGTTTACCGTGCACACTTACGTCATCCCATGCCCTCCCGTTGAGGATAATTAATTGAAATTTACTTCACATTTGCTTCACGAAGTACTCTTCTCAACTCAGGCCAGTCAACGTCTTGTCTGTGAGAAACAAATTCCTCGCTTTAGGAAAATTTCATATTAAAAAGAGCTCCTACACACATTTGGGGCAAAAATTTAAATTCGTTAAAGAGAAGTATGCACATTCATACATATAAGTGCGTTAATTGTAGGATTTATCCAATTTTCTGTTATAAATCAATTTTTGTAATGAATTATTTATAAATATTAATAGGTATGATTTAAGCACTGTTATCTGACATTTATTATGGTAATTTTTATACCAAATGTAACAATTCTGTAATAAATGTAATACTTCATTCTGGCAATGATAGAAATTATTACTTTAAGGAATTATAAAATCTAGTAATATGGCCTCGATTTTCTGGTAGTCCTCCATTATAAAGAATAAAGAAGAGGTAAAGGTATAAGTGATTTTTTCTTTATTCTTTACGGAATTAGTTCGGTAATTAGGATTTATTCAATACCTCTGAAGATCAGTAAATTATGCTGGAGATTGCTATTCTACTTTGACATACAATTATTCAACTAAAGCCCATCGCTTGCACAATAATAAGAAATAAAAATGCCTTGTTTTCATCCAAATTACGTTTGTGCATCTGCTAATGAAACTGTGAAGTATGCCACTCATTAATATTCAATAGCCGATGAAATCGATCTTCCTTAGCACGGAGATTTGAAAAATGCTTCCTCATTTAATGTAAGATACGTAATGGATATTCTTTGTAAAGGTAAGAGAGATAAAAATTAGACGAATCTTCGTTTTCACGTATTTTCATCGAGGATATTCAAGGGAGGAAATTTCGCGCAACGAGGAAGATATGCACTGGCTGACGTTGGTTTAAATAGGAAAAATCCCGCGCTAAGTGCTCCCCAGAACGTCACTCCAAAATTTTCCGACATGCGAATCATTTTTGACGTTTCCAAATGGCTGAGCGTTCTCTGAATACGCCCCGCAGAAAAGGGTCGCTGAAAATAAAACGTCAGACGGTTTTAATCTTTCTTTTGATTTCATGCGTGTCAACGGCTTTTAGAATTCTTTGTATTTTTAAAAGACTTTTATTTGTGCGAGTCAGAGATCTACTTTAGGCTTTTTAAAAACGAATCGGCCTCATAACTTATCGGAAAGGAAAATTAAAATGAGTTATTATTATTATTTGCTAATTTTAGACAGAAGTCACGAGGCAGCCGCAAATATTGTTGCCTTACTCTTTCAAACTGAAATTATTACATTTGAAATTCCAAAATAACATCACTACATTAACAAACAGATTTAGGCCACTCTTTTAACATTAAACAAGACTAAATTTAGCAAATTCCCCCAATTACTCCACCTAATACATTTACATCAGATACATTTCACAATTACTGTTCCTATTTAATCACAGTTTACATTGTTCCTTTGATAAGTCAAATGCCACTTCATAAGTTTCTCAATCATCATATATATTATAGATTTAACTATATCTAAAGCAACATATTCAAAATCCCCTTTCATACAATACATTTATAATATCTTAAAGCATCAAAGTTAAAAAAGCATTAAAGTTCAAAATGTTTAATTCATTTTATTAATTTTTTAGATCAGTTTTCATTGAGACTAGGAAGACGAGATTGATATCTTGACGGCTGAATGGTCGATTTCTCAATTAAATCGACAGATGTTTCTTTCATCTAGAACTGAAGAACGACTTTTCTCACGCGATTAATACATTAGCATGGCTTTAATCAATGTCAACCACTAAATTAACAGAAATGAACTCAATTAAGTATTCTATTCAAGAGGGTGACTTCGTGAAGAGATATCACTATGAAAATGTATTTAATACTTCCCTTGAATAAGATAAAAATAAACCTAGTATTTTTTTCACAATATATGCTGGAAGCGTCTAAGGATGTACCTACATTTAGCGAAGGACAAAAATATTTTAGATAACGACAGATTTATCTTCAACTTGACTTGTTTCCCTACTGGATTAACACAAAATAAATTTATGGTTTTTAGCAGAAAATCTCCCTCTGGGAAATCTAAATTGAGCTAATTGGAGGAAGAGTAGACCGACTTTTTTTTCAATAAATTTTGCACGAGCTCTCTACTTTTTCTCAAATGTTTCTTTAGAAATTATCTCCGTAAATTTTACGCGCACCAGCCCTCTTAGTACAATTCTCGATCAGGTGGTATATGTAAAAAACAGCCAGAGCTTCGGATCGCAGTGAGCTATTTAGAACTACAGAGGTTTTTCTAGTGGTAGTGTTGAAAGGAATAGGTGATTTGCCTGACATTTACTTTAGTACAGGAGCATTATCAGCGGAGATAAGTGCTAAGTTTTCCGTAAGCTAACTTTTTCTATGAGTCGAAAACGTCTGCACGAGAAAAAAGTACTGATATCGGCCCCTAAACATCAAAAGAATAAATAGATACTCGAAGAATGAAGAGAATGACTCTAAGCAGGTTTTGCGGTAAACATATCTTGTTTATTGAGTTATAAAACTGTTAGTAGCACTAGTTGAAAAAGTATTGGAAGTAGATACCATGTTTCTTTGGAATAATTATCTCCTTTTCCTACTATTATATTATGACGATATTCGAAAAATATTGCTTCAAAAGATCCAACCGATATATTAACACACTTTTTCAGCCCCCTTACGGTATAGTAATTATAATAATTAATTTAAAACACACAGGATAAATTCCCACACAGATGTGTTGTATTAGGTAAACAATATAAAATAAAAAAATCTGATGTGGCCAGCACATGACTTTCTCCATATATATAAGATGTAAATATTTATCTACCGCAGTAATTTCGAACTCTATATTCCATCTAAACTTGGAATATGGGTGATTAATATTGTATATTATCTTTGACGCGAAAAACATGATAAATAATGTTTTACGGGACATGTTCGATGAAAAACGATGAAATTGGCCTTTCGCCCATAGAGCCCAGAGCGCCCACAAAGTACATAATCAGCAACTTCCGGTTTATCAGTATTTCATGAATAACTCCTACACAATCAGTGATACAAAAATATGTTTCAACCAAAAGTTATAGTAAATTACATTTTCCAAAACTTTTACAAATAATAGTATATACCTAAATATCATATTTATGGAGATATTTTGAAAACCGGAAATGAGCTTTGTAGAATGAAGCTCAACTTCCGGTTGACCGATTTACTCCAAAAACTAATCAACTCTAAAAACACTAACCAAAGTACTATATATGAAATTTGGTGTTGATATAATGAATAGTTTTTAAGTTAGAGCGCCCACAAAGTACATAACAGCTACTTCCGGTTTATCGGTATTTCACGAATAAATCCTAATCAACTGGTGATATAAAAATATGATAAATACAAAAGTTATAGTAAATTTTATTATCTAAAACTTTTATAAGTAATGCAATACACGTATATATCATATTTATGGAGATATTTTGAAAACCGGAAATGAGCTTTAATGAATGAAGCTCGACTTCCGGTCAATCGATTTACTCCAAAAACTAATCAACTCTGACAGCACACACCACAGTACTATATACGAAGTTTGGTATTGATACGACAAATAGTTTTCACGTTAGAGCGCCCACAAACACACACACACATACAGACACACACACACACACACACACACATACACACAGACATCATTCCGAAAATAGTCAAAACGTGTTCTAGGGACCCCAAAACATGTATTTCCGTTAAAATCTCGAAGTCGAATTTTTTCATGAAAACAATACTTTCTCTATACTTCGTATATGGAGAAAGTAAAAATACTATAAACAGTAGGTGAACATGAAAAGATGAAATGAAAGGTGAAGCTGAAAATAGGTTAAAAAACAAAATGGAGGGAGGAGAAAATAACATGTAAGTAGGGTCTTGATTTGTTAAGATTCCTGTGGATCTGCGATATTGGATCGCAGAAAATGGAAAAATTAAATTATATATAATTAAACAACTAATTAAACTAAATTAATCATATAATAAAATGATCTAAAATTCAAACAACGAACAGAGGATGACTAGTAGGATTTGATACTACAATATCTTGTTTCTTGAACTGTAAAACTAGTAGCAGCTGCTGCAATAAAACGGCAGTGAGGTGCCAAGTTTCATTAGAAGGACTTTTTCGCATTTTCTGCGATTATATCAGCTAATAATCTGATATAAATCATGATAAAAGTCCGAAATTACTTACACTCGATAAAAAATATATTTTCTGTATTCGCCAGCTTTATTTTACAATGTAAATGTTGCATGTGCTTTCAAATTTCCATACGAGAAATACGCTCATCAATGCATTTTAGGCGTTTTCTTTATGATTTTGAACACTCTGGAAAGACAACTGTCGTGAGAATTACATTTTATCTTGCATAACCAAGATGACGTATATTACACGAAGAAAAAATATTTACAATGTAAAACTCTTCTCATTGAAAATTATTTTTAGGCCTCTCCTGCGTCACTTGGCGTATGGTTAATCTACGTATACACTCAGTGCTCCGGTTAAAAGCATTTAGTCCCTTCAAGGGCTATACTTGGCCGTTCATGCAATTGACGTGCCCATGAAATCTAACGATGGCACGTCGTATACGTCCTATACCGACTGCTTCATATTGAAAGAGTCTGCCTGTTGCAGAATCCTTCGTATATCTGTCAGTTGATATTTCAACGATTTCGCGGGAGCGTAAGCTGATAAGTGTTGGCAATCAATTATTTTGTCCTATTGGAGAAGAATCATTCGGCGTTCGATATAAGTGCCATTTCTCTTGGTTAACGCCACTGAATCCAATAGCTTCGTGGAAGCAATAAGAGAAACTAACGAGTCAAACATATTAAGAGGCCATACCCGTCGTGCAAACGGCTATAGGCTATAACTTATTTCTTAAAAGTTGCAGCTTTCACATATGGTATTAAAAATATATAAAATATGATAAAGGATTTTGTAATTTAATCATAAAGTAAATGAATAATACAATATCAAAGTGTGAAAATTAAATGATGAATGAAGAGCAGATAGCAGAATACATCAATAGATCAGCTTAGAATTAAACAAAAATTAAATAAATATAATATTGTTTTAACTAAATTGGGTTTCTGTGGGTAGCATGCATGATTATTACGAACATTTTCCTTTTAAATTCAAATCTGTAATTAGTTTTTCTTAGTCATGCATAGCTTTGAAATTATTGACTTTTTAGTATTTTCTGTTGTTACTTCCAAGCAGTTTATTTACATCGAAAACTAATGATACCAATCTAAAAATAAATAGTACTTCATTACAACAAACTTTTAAGCTCAATTTATAATAGTTTAACAATGAATAGCATATGAATTAAATTCAACTCACAACAGGAATGCTAACATCCGAAAATTATAACTACTGAAAGACAAAATCAATTGTTACCAACAGCTGTAAAATAATATCACCAATATTATAACCAATTAAAAACAGCAACAACGCAAACATTCTCGTATGACTAAAACAACTGAGCGAACTACAGATAGAGAATTTTTTTACTTCAGATTTGAATTCCTCAAATAAAAAATCTTTGGAACCACGTTTCCATTAAAGAAAAATTTCCTTAGTAGAATAGTGAATTCAATGAAAAGTATAAAGTAAGCAAAATTGATAAGGTGTTCAAATTTATACATTGAGGTGCGTCCCTTAAAATCTAACGATAAACAGAAGTGGAACATGCAGACATGGCTGAGACTCGAACCCAGGTCTTCCACCCTCCGGACTCGTGTAACTTCGTGATTTGAGTCCCACTTCGAATTTTTCAATTCTAGAAGATAACTAACTTTGCCTCTACATTGTATTATAATACCATATTGTACAGTTCTTGAAGTTAGACTCATTAAAGTACTTCATTAACGTTATATGACTAATGTCACTCCTCAATGAATTCGATTTTTTCAATTCCGTTTATCCTGAAAAATGCGAAGAAAATAACGAGCTTTGCCTCTAAATTACATTATAATACGATATCGTACAATTCTTGAAGTAAGACTCATTAAGGTACTTCATTGAAGTTATATGACGAAAGTCATTCCTCAATGAACTATATCCTTCATCATTTCACTAATTCACGCCATGTCGAAGTAAGCTGGGTAAACAGCCACAAATTTTTAACACTTTGCTGCACTTCCTTTGAAGATGGTTCACTGCTTGCTTAAAAGCCGGATTAACTGCATTTAAGACACGGGAAATATGTAAGAGGCTTTCGGGATCCAATTTACTGGGGCAATTACAGAGCACAAAGGCACACGAGGAGCGCCTACACATGGTCTGATGCTCGACACCCTCCTTGAAGGTCATTACATTGTTACGTAGACGTAAATGTAAAGTGGCAGCCAGGATCTTCACCATCCTACGGCCGCACTTTCGCTCCAGGACTCAAGGAAAATATCTCTTAAAGTGCGTCGCGTCAAGGACAGTCTGTCGGTGTCATAAATCTTCCCTGAGATGTCTAACAGAAATAATGGCTTTCAGGGTTTTATTCCTTTAAAAATAATGGCACACCTACACCTACTCTGAAATCCTGCAAACGGCTCATCGGCGTGGGGCAGTTTTTCCCATTTTTACTCCCTCAATCATTCGCAGCGGCCGTTTCGTCGCCGCGAATTCCGCTCTCGGAAATAAAAAAGGAGCAATTCAATTTCCATTCAAGATATCGGCCCTTCTTTGACTAATAAATAAAAATTTTAAACTTGATACGAATTTTTTTTGTCACAAGAGAAATGAGAAAGTTTTAGACGATACATAAATTGTAGTGTACCAACAAATTTCTCTGGGGACACTCTAAAGGGGGGTCACTCTATGTAAAGCCTAAAAAAGGTTTTATTTGTAAATTTTTGTTATGAGGAAAAAAAGGCATACCCAATTTATGTTAATGGTTTATTGAGCACTACTTTTGAACAAAAATAAGAAAAAATTGAGGAATTCTTTAACATGACGGAGTTATCCACGATGTAGTGAACCAAGTCGCCACTGGAGTTATCTGATGGCGGGCATGATATTGTACGCAATGCTCAACTGAAGCATAGTGAATTATTTTATTTAATCTATACACTTTTTTATTCTATATGAATCTAACTTACCGCGTAAAACTCGAAAATAAATGTTTCGTTTCGCTGCTTAGACATAACAATCAATTTTTCACAAAAAAATTGTCAATATTTTTGTCAATTATCATTACGAAAATTGATAAAGTCACTGATAAGGAAGGTTCATATAGAACAGTTTTTAATAATCTAAAAAATGATAGTAAAGTTTGTTTGGTTATAATTAATTCGGAATGTTTTTTCTGTAATCGTGCTCGCAAATTGCAAAAACATGGTTTCCAGAAAAAACGCTTTCAAGTTTCGACAAATTGGAATTTCAAAATTACGCTAATAGAGCAATACAATTCTAATCAGCTACTCTGGGACCATATAATGAACTCTCAGCTTGCTCAAAAGCCTCGCCCTCGTGAAGTCTCTCTGCCCTACGAGCGGTGCGAGCCTCTTTTGTGCTGCTACTCCGTCGCTGTTCCGCGCGCGCGATGCGATTGTCGTCAGTGTTTTCGGCGAATTCTCGTCCTATCCCGGGTAAACGCATGACGAGCTCTAATCTACGATTTATTTCGTATGAGTTGCTGATAAGCGGACCCGAATGAATTTCTCTCTGACCGCACACACACGTAGCAACAATTTTAAAACCTAAGCTTCGATGTCCACTTTGTGCGAATTGCAGATTCCTTTTGCAAACTTTACACATCACGAGCTTGGAAATCGCGCCAAACACTGAGAGGAATTCAATAATTCGATAACAGTAAGATACACTCATTACAACATCGTTCACGCTCGAACTACTTAATGTTCTCGCGGTGCTGCTTTCTCCTAGCTTATCGCTCTTTTCGGTAGTACAGTGATTACCGCAGAATTTGCGTTTACTCAACTCTCATGTCTCATTCGTTTTGGATACATATTGACGCGACAAGAATCAAAGCAGCACTAAAATCCGAATTCCGGCTCCTGCTTCTTGGACGACCTAAAAACACGCATTTTTCCTTTATCTTTCAAAAGATAAGGGAAAAATAACAAATAAACTTTCAAAAGATAATGAAAACTAATAAATCTGAGTATTCCCAAACGCTAGGGAAAACGAGATTCACCGGTGCAAAAAAAGTCGCGCGCGGGGTATCCAACCATGTTCGATGCGCCCGTACGTTCTCAGCGATATCTTTAGAAATACTTCGAATACAAAGCTGGGATTTTTCACGTGTTTTTGGATAGTTTTTCAACTGATTAAAAAAATAAAAGTGATCTCGCTAAATTTTAGTTCCTCTTAGCTATATAGCAAGTGGTTTGTATTCGTGCTTTTAACGGAAAGAGAAACAGAGAGGAGAAAAACAGTACATTATATTGAATTGGTAGAGAATATAAATATAATATGTTTTGTTTTTATAACTGTTATTAAACTTATTTTTATGTATATAATATAAAGTTTTAAAAACGACCACGGGTGAAAAACTCAATAAATAAATTTTCTTAAGCAATATGGAATTGAAAGAACGTAATCGAAGGCTAACTACATTCCTTCCTAGTAAAGTTAATAAGAGAACTTCAACAGCTTACGTAATTTCGCACACTGGCTTCCACCGGGAATTGAACCTGGGATCACTTGCACCAAAGCCGACCGTACTGCCCACATGGCTATCCGGAAGCCCTAAATCTTTCCTTTTTGAAATATTTGTTCATTTTCAATTAAGCCTGTTACTCCAAAAATCACAGCTGTTTGCACGATATTAACTCTGTCATAGGTATTATTCGTGCAAGAGGTTTAGGTATTCAGCACATATTTTGTCAGGGTTAGATTAATGGGATGGAATTGAAATTTTTAAGTACAAGAACAAACTCATTAGCACTAATAACGTCCAAATAAAAGTCGCATTTTTATTGTTATTTTATTTTTATACTCATGATTAATCTTCAGGTACAATTTAGAGGATTACGTAGGGAAACTTGATTGGATAGGATATTTTTAAAAGGTTGGATTTTAGAAGAGACTTAGTAGTCTCTGGAAGAAAAAAAGAGGAACAACTTTTCACAAAGGAAACTAATTTCGTCTTCTTAATAGTATTTATGCAAATTACACACAACTATTGAGCACAGGACATGTTCCGATGCTTAAGCATCATTTTCAAGTTGAAGTTCGATGCTTTTTATAAGTAGTCTCAATCTCGTTCTAATAAAACTCGCTTTAATATTTTCCTTTTAAACTCAAAAATATTTTTGTGAAACATTACGGTATTTCTGAGGGAACGTTCATCTGTATTGATTTAAATTAATCTCGCCACATTACGGTATTTTGGAGGGAGTTTTCATCTGTATTAATTTGAATTAATCTCGCCATCTTATAAGAAAGACATGTTTGCGACTTGCTAGGGAAGAAAATCTGCAGTTCAAAACCGTGAATTTGACTTAAAACTTTTCCGAATGAAATACTCAAGTAGCTCACAAATAAGCTGTATTTCTAGCATAGCCAAGGAGGGGAACGAATTTTTCTTATGGCATTTTCTTCCAATATAAGAAAGCCCTTCATCACGCACGTCTTGGAAGGGCTGTCCTTGACGGGGACGGGAGACTGAATCACAAATGAGGACGAAATTAAAATTCGAATAAATGAGCAGAGTGTCCCCATAACGGAGGATCTCCAAACGGGAGGCATTTCTGCGAGTTGCAAGGGTCTTAGCGAAAGGACGGTCTCTGCTGAGTGTTCAGACGAGAGGAGCAAAAGATGTTACGTGAAGAGAAAAAAATAGGTAACGAGAGGGCTATACGGGAAAGAAAGGAGAAGTGGACGCGACAAAAGGGAGAAATTTGCCGAGAAATTTTTACTTAAACGGAATACATTATCAAAAGCGAGGCACAGTTGTAACATTAGGAGAAGGGAAAGGAAAAATGGATGACTTTTACTGAATTGTGAATGAGTATTATATACAAAGATGATGAAAATGAAATTTTTTGCGAAAAGTTTCATTTGGACCACCAAAATGTGAAAAATAGGGAAATAACTGGGACTCAAACCCAGGTCTCCAACCTTTTAGGAAGGCATTCTAGCCACTAAAATAACGTCCGGGTCAGTTCCATCCAACGGTCCAGTTCCAACGGTCCGGGAAATTTACGATATCCTCGTAGCAAACAAAGCCTTTGCTTTCGACGAATCAATTTTCGTCACATCAGTAGTTTTTCATAGATGAATAAATCACATAAGAGTTTAATTGATTTCCTATGGGTATAAGGGGAAATGCGACTAAACGGCCAATGAAACTTGCATATAAAAACGGAACCATTTTTGAAACGTACCGAATCACGTTTGAGTAAATAACGCCAAGTATCCGTACGTTTATTCTAACGCAGGGGGCATTTGACGATATTGTTTACGTTTCTGCGAATGTGCTCGCGATAGTCAAATGCCGTCGACGGCGAAAATTCATCTCATTCTGCCTAACGACCACTTCAGCTATGGGAAACGTTCGATTTTTAGCTCTTTCCGCTTTTAGATCTGAAAAAGGGAATGTTTAATCGTATAATTGACTCACAGAGAGGTTTATCACAGGCTCCATTTCCTACTGCAGTGGGCGATTAAAGTGTGATGATGGCGGAAGAGATGGTTTCATTTGACGCAGAGTTGAACACTTTTTACGAGTTTGCTCTGCTCACTCGACTATTCCGTCGCAATCATAGCTTAAAATTGAGCTCCGCGATAAGTAAACTAAAAGTTATGTTTGCGCATCCCGTGGAGCCCAAACTTAATTTCTCCTAATGAGTATTTTCCGAATAAACAACGGTTGCGTCTTTCTCCGGCCATGTCCCTCAAATATAATTTTGATAAACAGTTCACCGTATATTTTAAAGGATAATCGAATGTATAGTTTAAACAACAATTGAAGGTGTAATTTAAGACTAGAAGGACGGGAGTTTCGCTCCACCTAGAAGGACAGGAAGTGGCCATTTGACCACTTCGCTTTTCAATAACTATATCGATGCTTCTTTGTTCTTTGGAGGAGTTTATTTTCTTATTTTAGGCATTTCTATATAATTTTAGCAACATTATGTTATCCATTCATCCATCGATATACAGTTTATAAACAAATTTACAGATACAGCGAAGAGCTCAATATTTTCGCTTTGAATAATAATCACGCTCTTCTCAAGTTCATTTGAAACATCATTTATATGGTTAGTAATGTAATAAGTTATTCGAATATCTGCAGGAAGTATACAAAATCGGAAAAAAGGTAAATTGTTGGTTTGAAAAAGAGAAACACGGTCAAATAACCACCAGCCGTCCTTCTAGTTATAACATGATGTAAAAATGACCAAATTAGTGTTAGCAATATTTTAATTCGTTCATATTAAATTTGGGATGGTATCACACAAAGGCAAAAAATTTCAAAAAATTGAAAAATATTTAACTAAAAAAAAATTGAAGTAAAACGGTGAAAAGTGGTCAAATGACCACCGCAGTCCTTCTAGTGTTAAAGTAAATTTAAAAGTATAGTCATGGGTATAGTTTCGTATAGTTTAAGAATAATTTATACTACATAAAATCGTTCACATTACTTATAACCGTAGCTCCCTGATAGCAAAGTGGGCAGCGCGCTCACCTTCGTTGAAAATAGTCCGGAATTGATTCTCGGAGGTAGTCCATGTGAAAAATGACCTAAGACGTCGACGCACTTTTAAAACCAACCGCAGCAATACTTATTTCCGTTGGGCACTTAAGCTGCACGAAAGTAAAATTCGCTTTAGTAGAACATTTATATTTCCGAGAAAAATTGTCTATCCTCTATCCTATTAATAGTATAATTTTAACGTTTAACCCAGAATATCTCTTTTCGGATAACTTTTCATGAGAAATTTGAAAAAATAAGAGCAGTCATACGCAGAACATATTGATGCATTATTTTATGTCACAACGGCCGCTTTCCACGAAATTACGCGGAACTATTTCCACGAATTAAGCGGAAAAATTGAAAGATAATAATGGACCTTGGTATAAGCTGCACATTCAAGAGTAAATTTAGAGATTAGGTAGATTAATGGCAGTTACTAATTTTTGGTAATGCAATATAGCTGCAATATTTTATAAGTAAAACCTAAATTGCTTACTTATTAGATTTTACTTATTTTCTAGGTTTTCAGAAAACATTCGAAATTTATTTTTACATATAAACTCATGTTGATGGTGACGACGCTACGTAGCAAACACATCTCACGTTAATATATCAGCTACGATGACGAAACCAGCTGTCAGTGGAATCCATTATATGACTCATTTACATGCATAGCGAGCTACATCCATTAATTTTCAGCAGTTCCTTTTTCTTCTCTGCCCGTCAGGAAATAGCTCTTCTACTGAGTTCATTTCGTTGTGCCATTCCATCTTCTTCATCATTTTCATCAACCAATAGACTATTTGATATGATTCTCTATACTTTTGCAGCTTTTATAGGAAGTATGTTCCTAGAATAGGAGAATCCTATCCCTCTTACTTACAATAATAAAAAAGTAAAGCCCATGGTACGATATCCCTTCGAGAGGATTTGGCCTAGCCAGGCGGTATTCACCGTGGGTGACGTGACTCTCACACCACCGTAATTGGCTTTTCGTAACCTGGCAATTTTGGTAATTGGCTTTTCGTAACCTGGAACCGCTATCTCTTAATTCAAATAGCTTCCTAATTGTTTCGATGCTGGGTAAGCATCATCGCCTCCACTGTAAATCGAACCCGGGACCGTTTCCGCCGCAAGCCAACGCGTTACACACCCGGGGGCCTCACAATAATAATATAGTTGAATAAAATAGAATTAAGTGTCTCAGAAGGAGAAAACTACAAATTACTCCCGTGACGACTGCGATGCCAGATACGTTGGTCAAAGCGGCCGCGACCTGGCCGCCAGGGCCGCGGAACACCGAGCTTCCGCCGGAAACAATACCCCCCCGTCTCTGCTTTCGCCCTTCATCTCCTAGAATCGGGACATAAGAGCAGCTTTGTCCCCGCACGCCTTCACCGGGAGAAGAAAGGACGTCGTTTGGATGTACTAGAGACAATAGAAATTTGAATTTTTCCGCGGAAAAGGATTTTCTTACAAATGAACACACCTTACCTCATACCACACCTCTTATCTCTTAAATCGCATTTCTGAAAGGTCTTTATTTTCCGTCTACGCTTCTTCTTCTGTCTTTTCAGGTAAATGACATCCGTGGTCAACCACCAAGAAATTTTCCCAACAATATTGGTCAGCAATTATGCAACTAGTGATATACCTGCTTGTATTTATTTCCATCTGTGTTATCGCTCCCCTTCTTGTGTGAGCGTTTTCCCGCACAGTGGTTTTTTTTCCGAAAGCCTTCAGCCAAGGAGTTTTTCCCCACATCACAATTCTTTTATTTGTTTACCTCTTTTTAATTTTCTTTATATATATATATATATATGTATTTGTATTGTTTTTCCTCCTTTTCTGTAAGTAATACTAGTAACCCTTAATGGTTAGATGTAAGAGAGGCCCTAATGGGCCTAACCTCGCCAAATAAAGAGTTATTATTATTTTTATCTCCTTTCCCAAAAGGATATTCCCATAACCTCTCCTTCCCTTTTCCCTCCAACCCTTCAGGACATTTAAGAAACTTTTCAAAAATTTCTGTACCAGAAGATGCTACTCCGGTAGCGAAACCGGTCGTCAGCTAAATAAAAGTGTGGAAAATTACATTTTTTCTTCATTATCTAACTACAAATTACACACTTTGCTGAAATGTGAGATAAACGATTTCCAAACAAGCTCAAAATGCATCCTCCCACTGTAACCAGACCTAGAGATTACTCGTTAGACAGCGGTGTCGGAAGAAAAATTCACAGGGAAGTCACATCGTGAATACCATAAAAGCATTCCATTAGTTTCAAGCTAAGAATTTAGCGACTTAGAAGCCTAAAAATTGGTATCTGTTTGATTCATAATGCATAACCGTATCATAATGCTTTATCGTATCATAATGCATACATCGATTACGATGTGGTATTGCCAACTTTTATGAAAAATTATAGTCTAATTCTCCACAAAGGCCAAAGATTCAATGGCAGCATGGTACCTTTTTAGTGAACTTGAAAAAGTAAAATTCAAATTAGATTTGTTTAGGCAAAAAAATGATCCTTAAAACAGCAAATGGAAAAATAGTAGTATAGAATTTGGGATGAATTCAACTTGAGCGAAATATGTAATTGCATTTCACTAATCACGAATATAGGGAAATATATAGGGAATATACGCAAACTTGATATTTCCTATTGAAATATTTTTTTTCTTAGAGGGTTATACTATATGTATACAAGGTTATACTGATACTATATGTCATCAGATAAAATTGAAAATTGAACAATGTTCCTCATTCAGTTCAGAAACACAGATACACAAGTACGACTTAATATTCCTAACCTTTCCTAAGAAAAATACAATATTAATTTAGTTTAAAAACTAACGATGACTATAAAATAATTGAGCTTCAAAAATTATGGAAAGGGAATATTTTGGGAATGAAATGACATTATCCTTTGAATAACCACAGATACGTAAATTTGGAAATGAAATGTTCAATTGAAACCAATCGTAATGATAGATGCAAAATTTAAAATAACAAGAAAGAGTAATTTTTTTAATTCTATCATTTATAAATACCGATTATATTTTACAGAATTTAATAATATTTTCAGAGATTTATCATTCAGGGTATTTAACAACAAATCAACGAATATGAACACTCAAATAAATTTAGATATTTCTGCTAATCCTGTATATGATTTTCCACATTAATAACGGTATATTTAAAAGTGAAGTAGCTTTAAAAATCGAGAATAATTACCAGGTATATGAAAAAAACGTTCAAATTTGTTTGGAAATATCAAGCAAGAGGTGCATATAATTATTCGAAATGAATTCTGTACGTCCTCTAACAGAAAGTCAATATGCGTTAACATAGTTAGATTTGTAAAACAACTTTGAAGAATAGACGAAGAGTCTTATAAAATGGATCCTTTACTATCTTTACTGAGTTACGTATTTCGGTAATAACAAAGCCCGACTGCTAAAACTGCACTGTCCTATTGGAAGCATCCTTCCAGACGAGCAGCTCCCAAAGATCCAGCGGAAATCCACATTTGAAAAACGAAGCTCCAAATCCAACGACTCTTTTCAACCGTCGACTCCCACTCTAATTTTTGCAGCTTCGCTTTTCCATCAGATGAAGCGAACAATCTCTTTTGCCTCGGCAGTTCGGTACAGCAAACGCGACCTTTATATCCTTCCCATCCGGCCGCAACTTTGTCGAGCAAGAAAGGCATCCATTTCTAATTGTGGTTTTGATTCCCCCAAGTTCCGAGGAACTCCGACTATTCACTTGACAACTCCGCGGCGTTCGAAGGCCCTTTCTCTGTTTCTCAAACCCACGCACTTTGACTCGGGGTTCCCGCCCGTACATCCGCTCCGAATTCTTCCGACTTTACGGCCACTTTTACGTCCCGCCCGCGCAGAATTCCTTTCTCGCGTCTTACCGCGGGTTCCTTTATGCTCATCGCCCTTCGATCCATCTCATTAAAACCTCCATTTGTCTGTTTTCGTTTAATTTGAATCGACTCCCCCCTGTTCTGCGGAGAATGACGGATGAGACATAGGGACACTGACCCCGGAGAGAAAACTAATCTAACCCCTAAATAAAGAATCGGCTAGCTATTGGTTAAATCTATGATTTATTATAGGGTGTCCATCCTCCGCTTACTTTTTAAATTACGTCGTCAAAGAAAATTATTAAATATAACATTGTTTATATTTTATTCATAATATGTATATTATATATTATTATTCTCACTTGCTGCTCTCCAATATGGACCATGTCTTCCGATTCTAACCTCTCTACTCTCAATCGTGTCTAAAACTTCTTTTTAAAAATAGTCTGTTTTCGAGCGCCATCTTGCAAAAACATGCCTAAAGCTCATCTTCTAAATCACCTCAATCTTCCTACTTTCAAAGCCTCTCATACTTCCTCCGACATCTCCTTCCCGTATAATATAATTAACTGAAAAATCAATTCTACTTTCCTACTCTCTCTTTTCTCTTTCCGAGTTCCTTCGAGAACAACTCGCCCATCTGATACCTTCTCTATGAGCACTCCTCGTCTATCAACTGTAAAACGATCACTCTTTTTCCGTATTTCTTCAATTTTCAACTCACTTTCTTCCAACATTCACTTCGACCCTTTCTTCTCTCCTCTCAAATCCATCTAAAATATGGTTTCAAGAGATTGACTTTTTATAATTTTATTCATTTTATGTTGTTTATTTGTTGTTTTATTTTGTTCTCACTGATTGCTGATTTTTCCTTGCTTCTTGTTATTTCGTCAACTGTAATTGGCCTCGTGCTGTTTGTTGATACTTACTGATAAATAAATAAATAAATAATTTATATTATGAATTTAATTATTAATTTATTAAACATAATAAATAAAAATATTAAAAAGAAATCTTTACATGACCCACTCTGTATATCTTTGGCTAATTTTCTCAACTGCACTGACAATCAATAATTCAGCTATATATTCTGCCATAATCTTTTCTTATCATTTTTGGATTTTTTTTTTTAATTTTCCATCGACTTTTTCGTTACAACTTGTACTATTTTCAATCCATTCTAAAGACGTTGCACTCTGTGGGGATATTAATAAATAAATTCTGTTTAGTAAAAAGAGAGCTGAGATATAGTCAAAAAGGTTGAAGAGTTGTGGATTGAATGTTTGTTCAATACGCAAAATTATCTCCTTCATTTTGCATGATGGATTTCCACCATATCTCGCCCGATTCTATGAATTTTATTATGTTCAATTAAGAAAGAGGATTTAAAACAAAAATCATTTCGCAGTAATATGGAATTCAATTATTGCTTATTGAAATAAGAAATCCAATTTAACCAGCACACGCACAACAAAGAATTGAAAATAACAGTGATAATTGAATAATAAATAAATATTAATTAAGTAAAGTTAAACGTGAAAATAGTTAAATAGAAATGTTAATAGGAGGAAGTACTCCTCACATTAAAAAAAGTAAACTCATCTTTTTATCGAATTTCATAGATTATTAATTTTGTTTGAGGTTCATATCGACAAGTAGTTTCACAGACTGAAATAGCACAATCTGCCGATCTAGCGTTTAACGCTGAAGTTCAGATCGTTCTCTCAATTAATAAGGTATCACTTTACCGTAACCCGAGTAAGAGATCCTTAAAAAAATCGAAATATCATCATTCGTTAGACTTAAGATTAATAAAATGGAATTAAGCATACGGGATCACGAATGATCAAATTTCATAGAAACTTTAAAATTCATTAACAAATATAGCTTTTTACGCGGAATATCATAGACTTAATAACTATTACAGGCTGAAACGGGTCAGTTAGAATCATATTCATACTATCAAATCATACATAGAAAATGTTTTCTTGAACGTTTGTGAATATAAAAATGTTGAGGACGAGAAAAATCCTTTTCGACGATGTTTTGTTTCACTCCATGCCCTTTGATCCTAAAAACTCCTACAGTAATTAAAGCAAAAGCGAGAGCGAACTAAAATAGCCTCCCATAAATTGTTTCTTCCCTTATAACAGCACTAATTCATTAAGGGTGTGAGAAACTGGTTTCAATTTCGAATGAAAGCGAGTTCGTTCTGGGAAACAACCTAAAGGTTCTCACCTGATGATGTGATGAAGGCCTTCAAACTTTAACCTAAAGATAATTCAGCGAATAAAGAATTACAGTTCCATCTTCTCCAGGGGAATGGACCATGCAAGGTTAGCTTGCCGACTTTTAAATTAACGAAATTTTTGAAAACTCCAAATTCTTTGTTTTATACTTTTACCGGTAAAATATTTTTCATTTGTTTAAATTTTCTCACAAATCAATATCAGAATTGGAGTAAAAATATTCAGCATACTCGATGTGTTATAAAAAGATTAAAGTCTAACTAAAATTTCTTATGAAATTACCTAAATAATGGTAGCATGCTATTTATCGGTGTTTGTCATGGGTTGTAAACGCCAAGCGATTGAACTGTATAACTATTTTATATATTGATATTAAGAATCGTCCAACAAAAGAGTGTTCTATCTTATCTGTTCTCAAATCTAGTTCTTTTCATTAATCGTAAAGTCTCTTTAAACAATGAATTGCGCTGTTTATAAGCAGATGACTATACGATTTATAGATTGCATTCATTTTTTGCTCTGTGCTTTGAAGTTCTTTAGCAATAATATAGGCTTATCTTAAAAGAAAAACACTTCGTACTTATAAGATGGATTTTATAAAATTCCACCCAGTTAAGATTGACCAAATTCATTTTATTTTTTTATATGTACTCATTTAAACGACTTTATGATATTCTCTTTAGGGCCCTTATTATAATTTGCATGATATTTGATTTAATTATATCGCCTTTTTATTTCGTCCCTAATTTGATTCAGCATTAAATTTTAATATTCCTACTTTTTAACACTTCAGTTTAGTCGAGGTATTATGAATACCTCTTTGCGGTGATGAATTGGTGATGTTGAACAGTACAAGTAATAATATAACAATATCGCAACCAATACGAATTCGGAAGTATGGTGAAAATTAATTTAGAAATTGAATTTTGCCGGGAAGCAAAATCAAAATGTAGTGGACACCAAAATCTGACGAACTTAGAATAATGCACTTGATTGACCATGATGTGTTTCAATAAACACAATGAAGCTAAATACAACGATGTATAAAGAGTCAATAAATCAAATGAATCAGCGCTGGAGAGAACTTGGAGTTCTTCCTCCGGGTCACCTTTGCATTTATTTAAGTATGAGAACATTTCGTGTTGCTCCTCTTTCTCCGTGTAAGAGTTAACACCCCAGAATGGAAAGAGAGATATTTCACTCCCCGGAAATGCGAAACAAAGAAATAATATAAACACCCTCCACACCTCCAGGTGATAATATTTGCTAAAATAACTTATTAAAATTGGATGTGAAGTAAATCCAGAGATTTCGGCCAATAGAAAATCAAGGTTAAAGAAAGGATAAAAAGTAATTTAACTATCAATATATCCGAGAAACATTATTGTTTCTTTCAGGGCGGTTAATTACAGTTTCAGAAAGCCTGTTTAAATGGTTGTAAATATTTTGAAGCACATGAAGAGCTAGAAAATTAAGTATTGTGAAAGAATCGAATGATTTTTAAGTTATTTTTTATTTCATCGTGTAAAGGATACATACCAATTCACACCGTTTATGCTTACTATCAGAATATTAGGAGAAAAAGAAAAATCTTATTTATAGTTTCGAATATTCATTAGTAAAACTAATTACTAGTTTATGTGAATGACTATTACAATTATTGGACTTGGTTTTTGATGTTAATGTGTAATAATATTGCTAATGTTTAAACTATTTCAGTAAACTTTGAAATGATCATGTAAGTTAACGTCGCAGTTAATGTTAGGCAGGATCTTACTGCGAAGGTATTGAGTAATACATAAATTACAATTATTAAACGGCCAGTTATTTTTACCAAACGAAAATCGCAAGATCATGTTTAAGTTATTTAACTCATGTTAAATTGTCCACCCAACCTTTACTAGCAAATAGTTGAGAACATCTTTTGTCAAAATTTCAATTTTACATTCTAATCACTAACAAATGCTTGTCCTTGAAGATCCTTAATTTTCAAATGCATGCCGAGAGAAGAAAAGATATTAGTGAAAGATTTACACGATCGATGGTAATCTTACTCTACTTGTGTTTAAAAATCAAACAAATTTTTTGACTTTAAATTAAGGAAAGGAAGCTTAAATTAGAAATAAAGAATCCTTGATTTAGTATGAAATACCTTTAAAAGTACGACCGCTCCACGAAGAGCAATAATTTTTCTAAATTAAACTGAGATACTTTTCTGTTCACCAGGTTCTTTGATCTTTCCATTATCTTCCACTTTTTTCAAATATGTATTTTTTTCTCTTCCTATTTTACGGTGACAAATATGGGCTGAGGAAAAACATATAAGTTTTAGAATTAATAGGAAAACCAAGGGGCAATTAAGTTGACATTTGTGTTACGTTTTGAGAGTCATTTGGTATCTTTCTATGAAGCAGGCAGTCGATTTAAAAATAGTAATATTTAAAAATCTCATATGACGTATGTCATATGAGTTTTTTTAAATATGTCCACCTCTATTTGCTCACGAAGATCTAAAGATCAAAATAGCGGCACCGGATCCATAAAGAACTTTAAATGTATTTGCACTCATTTTCTTTAGGAATTTAAATCGTCCAAATTCAATATGGTACAGTGGAATCGTATCAAAGATAATGTGTTGACAAAATTTTATAGAAACGTGATGAGCTGCCATGAGAAGTGTATAGAATACACTTTGATCTTCCAAAATTAGCTACTGAGGGAGTCAACCTATAATAGTCATCGAAGCTTTATTTTATGATACACTCCTTGTATATTATATTAATGAGAAAAAATATTAATGCAAGGATAATCCTCTCCATTATTTATAAATTCTTAACAGCCGGTTTATTTTCACCATCCTGTGATCTTAATATGACAGAAAAAAACAATATATTTGAAATAATGTGAGTAGGAAATGAAAATGGAGCTATTGAGTGAAAAAAGTGTAATTATCTGCGATTGAATGTAATACAATATCATCTTTGTAATATCTGAGGAACTGAAGTTTTAAATAGAGGGGATAGACTAAAGGTGTGTCTGAAGATCAGCTACGAGTGGTACAGAATACATGGGAATATGTAAAGTTTACTTAAAGTTTCGTTTATAATTGCTGGTCAAATCAGAAGAAGTATTCTAAAGGAAAGGAGTATAACTGAGAGCTTAGGTAACAATGACCGAGTTAGTTTGGGTATTTCAAGAGTATCTTATTCCTGTTTCAAGTATTAAACTTACGTAAACCTTAAGAAAATCAATTATTCCTTGATCAATGATAAATCCATCTTTATCAACACCAAGGTATGTATGATTTAACTTGCGTCGATCACAATCGTCAAAAAAAAACATCGCCGAGATAGTTTATGTCAGTCAGGTGCCTAATGTCGTACTCACACGAATTTAAGAGAAAGCTAATCCTATCTCCTTTCTTTGTAACTCTGCCAGTGAGTTAAATAAATTTGGAATGATAAACGATTATTGTAATAAGGCTTAATCTTAAGGAAATTCAGATTTTGAATTTTGTAGGCATTATTAGGATATCAACAAAGGATAGTAAATGTGGATGTATCAGAAAGTATTTACAGTCTGTTATTAGATGGTAAAGGTTTAAGATAGAGAGAGTAATAAAATAAAGTTTAAAATAAGGATTTTATACTGAAATACTTTCGCTAATTGACTTTATTCACATGCTTAAATATTTAGAAAGGAGACCTGATAGAAACGTAAATATTTAGATTCTGCAATTCAATGGAAGTCGTGGATTTTCTTTATGATTCTAAGATAAATAATACTATAAATGTAAGGAAAACAGAAATACATTGTCCTAAATTCTCTCTAATGATTTACTTGCATATACTCAATTTAAATCATTCATCACAATTGCTATGAATACTAATGAATGGTTTACATATTTTTCCAACATTTCCTTCATCATTTAATTATTTTTATATGAAAACATTTTGGGAATCTATTGCGGAAAAATTCTTATTACTCAAATAATGCTTTATCAACAAATGCTAATCTATTTGTTGCTCTTTTGAGTATTGTGCTACCAAACGAGAATAGTTGTCGTTGATTACTATTCACTTTGAATCAAAGCAGAAACACTAAATCATCCCTACGTCCATTTTTTGATTGCAGGTAATTTATTTCGGTCATGTCTTCACTAGAAATTACTATCCATTACCTTACTATATACCTCTAAACCGTTGCCACTTCATACTTATTTCAAATTGCAGCGATTAATTCAAACAAATAAATATAACAATTACTAATTTCCGAAAATAATAAAAGTGCGCTGACTAATTGCTGCGGCATCTATTACTTGTATTTTTCAAAGAAAATGGTGCTCGATAATTAGTATTTTCATTTTTTGCAGCAATAAATCTTACAGAGATCCCACTAATGTTAGTTATAGATGTCTCCAAATAACATTTACCACATTCACTTTCTATAATCTCGTATCTGAAGTTATGAATCCGAACAAACACAGAAAGTATGAGAAAGGCGCGAAACTTCTAAGGTATACTTACATTGGTTGCGATACCTAAATAGCGATAGAGGTTAATTGTTTTGGGAACCAACTGTTTTGGGACACTGCGGACACACTTTAGTTTCCAGTCACTTCAATAAATCCAGACAACTTTCCCTCTCAATGAGTCCACCGGCACAAGGAGATAGCCTCCAGTCATCCGAACCACCAAAAACTCAATGGTAGCGGTCAAAAATCTCCTTCCAACTTCGAAGGATATCCATCACAAGTTGCAGAAGTTTATCCTGGGGGGCACCTGTCCCTCACGTGGAGCACTATGGGATGAACACGCTAATGCATTTATAATTGGGAGTTGATTTTTTTCGCTCACTTTTTATGTTTCCGAGTCCTTCCTCGTGGAACGGCGTTTAAACTTTCCGTCGACTTGCGAGAGCGTCCACTCGGAGCGAGGAACGCGGAGTACTAATCTCGGAGCGCGTCTTTCTCGCAAAGGAAAGGGTGTGGGGAGCGGGAGGAGGCTGCCGCACAAGCGCAGTGAGTGTGCGGGGCGCGGGGAACGGCGGGAGCAGAAGGCTTCGGAAGGAGGCGTCAAAGGATGAGAGTGTTGCCGTCGGTCGGGCTTCTTGCGCGTAGTGGGTGCTGCTCCAATTCGAGAGACTGTGATGGAAACGCTGGAACGCGTTTATTTACTTCCCGAGGCAATATTTAGCTTGAATAATAACATAAACTCAATAATTTCAGGCTTGACTGAGTGGAAGTTTATTTCCATGACTAAATCAGTTTATTTTTACAAATAAAAATGACACATCCACAAGTTAACAGTTTTAACCAGTGGATGTGTATCAGTTTCTCTCGTTTAATTTTCATTTATAAAAATAAATTATTTTTGTGATGTAAATAATATTACACTACATTAGATGAAAAACAAAAGTATAGGATGACATAAAGGATGGAGTAAGCTACTACGAAATAAAACAAATTGTGTTTGGTTGGGAATAATAAGGGAATATTAAGGGAATATTAAGGGAATATTATTAGGGGGAATATTATTATTACATTCCCTACCCAACTCAGTTTCCTTACGTTTCGTTAAAACGAAAACACTTCAAACTAAGGATGTTAGGCGAACATCCTTAGTAACATGACAAAAGATGTACTGTCCTGATTTCATTATCGGAGCCTCCAGTAATCAATCATTTCCCATCGCTTCATGAAGGCTTCCTTGACCAAGGCTGTTCTTTTTCGCGCCACATCTCTTCCCTCCCTAGAAACAGTACCTCCCAATAAACAGTAGCTCCCAAGTAAGAGAATTAATTCACTTGGAAAAATTTTTCCCATCCCACCTAATCGTTGGATTAACTTTCTTCTCCTCTTTTCCTAATAAACTTCATTGACTTAGTCTTAATTGCGCTAATTTTAGTCCCAAAGTCCCTTATTTTACTTTATATTACATTTGCTATGATTTATAACCTCTTTGCTAAATTACTTACAATAGCTTTGCTGATTGCAAAACTTACTGACTTTAATACCGTATTTTACGGACTATACGACGAACTTTTTTCATCAGAAAATTAACTCAAAAACCAGGTGGTTCTTAAACTCGAAATCAATACAAAAATGTCCAAAAATATTCGTGTCTTAAAAATGGCCATATATTCGATGCAGCGGGAAACCTATCTCTATCTATTTCCGGAGGACTTACTTCACTATTGCAAACTCTTGATGTACTGAATTTTTCATTTTTCATGTGGTTTCCACTGTGATGCATTACGAAAAATGCTTAAAAAATAAGTTGCGTCTTATAGTTCATAAAATACGGCACATCCCCAACAATCATAGCTACCCTATCTATTTTTTTCCAAGCTTCCTCCAATATTTTACCTGCAAAATAACAATAAAACATCTTTATTCCGGCGAGATTGAGATTAAAAGGTCTTCTTCCATCTACCCAATTTTCAAGTATTGTAAAAATATTTAATTTATTGTGATAGTAGAATGAAAACCGAAACTATTTGTGGAAGTTAAAAAATTGAGTTATTCTTAGGAAAAGCTCACTTAAATTATACACTGAATTACAACCACGAAAAAGTGTGAAAAACTGGTGAAAAAATAGCGATGGTAACTATAACGTGTGAAGAAACGTGACAAAAGATATACTGTTAATAAATAATACGTTAATTCTCATCTATAATTAAAGCAACGTTGAAAGAAAGTTTGGTTCTAAAGTCCTTATCTCTTGTGAATTACCATAGGTCTTATTAATTATAAAATAACGATGTATTCGTAAGGCTTAAGTGCCTTAAAAATACGATGAATGGCGTTCTTCACTCGTTAACCGTTCCTCTGTAGTTACCTACTTCATGTGAGGTTTCGTTCCTTACAGAGCATGGGATTGATAAACTAAACTATCAAATCGGACAGAAGTAGATGCGATTTCTATGCTCTAGTATCATTGATTAACTATCATACGACCAACTTGAGAACAAGTCTACAAACCGTTCCGAGTAATAGCTAGGAAAACCGAACTGGGAGAGGCACTTTGCTGGAACATGATATCGTATTTATCGTTGAATTCTAGGTCATGTAAGGAGAGAACTACGTTCGGCGATATCCAGAATTTTCAGCTACGGGAACCGTCTCTATGGTTATTGCCATGGAAATCATTTGATGCTTATCTTACTTAGGTGTCATATTGCAATATAATAATAATATAATAATAATAAAGGGGGCTTTGTTTAGGGCGAGATTGAAAAAATAAAGCTTCTTAAAACTAACCCTACGTCATATAAAAAAGGAGATAACTTTGAAATTAAGTACAAAGAAGAAGTTTACTTTATGGTTTCCAAAAATAAAATCCACGGCAGGAAAACACCCACACGAAGTGTGATGCGAAAAATTTGCGAATCCTACAAATAGGAAAATTACATTCAACGATGAAATCAGATTAAATGAAATTTAAAAGACAAGAAGACGTACCAATAGTATCATACAAGAATAAAAAAAGAACAAACAGACATTTACATTTAAGTAGGTACAAAATTGACTGATAAATATACTAGTAAATTAACAATTAATCAAAAGCGGTGTGAGCAATTAGAAAGACAAAAGGAAGAAAGTAATCCGAGTGTAGAGAGACTTTGAAATTATCATGATTTCCATTGACGGAGAAATAAGTCCTTGTGCTGAGGATTTACTCACAGAGGAAAAGATAGTAGCGCAAAAGGAATATATATTTCATAATTTAAAGAAAAGCAGCCCGGTTTAAATCTCTATCCCCCCACCTTTAGTTAAAACTTTTTACTGATAGCAGCTAAGAAAATAAGGTAACCATACAAGCAATACCACCATGCAGCAACTAAGAGTTAAAACTACACTAATTTGTTTTAAAGGACGGGATTTTTATATTCGTCGTATTGGAGTTCCCCCTAAAGCTACGTATTTCATAATAAGCTAGCGTCCACCCAGTTTGTTGAAGACGTTACGTCTGGGTTGCGAGAATTCAGTTCGGTCTGGCACAGTGAAAACAATAGATCGAAAAAAGCCAATATCGCCAACTGTTTGATTTCATTCAAAAAGCCGAATAACATGTTTTCATTCTGTTCCAACGCTTCCTTTCATTCATTGGTACTCATTGGGTGTAAAATATGGGGATTTTCCAATCGCTTCTGTCAGATCTACGAAAGATGAATTCGTTAACCCGTGATTTCGCCACTCGGAATTGGAGAAATAGTGGCAAACTAGCAATACAGTCACTTAACGTATACAAAATTTTCTGATCAGTAATGTTTACGTAAATATTTTATAAATTCTTAATATTTATTTGGAATGAAAATTAGAATAATTCAGATTATATCCATACTTGATAATACGATATAAAAGCTCTCATATATGAATTAATTTTTAATCTCTCAAGATTAAAAGAAATGACAGGAAATACTCGTAATTGTTATACAAGGCTTTTGATATAAAATTAAAAGATCGCGATTCTAATCAAACATTTTTGCAAACAATTTCGAGAAAAAAATAAGGATGTACTTAATGGAAAACTGAAATGCATTGCTTTGTACCTCAAATGAATTCCGGAAACTATACTTTATTAGTACCCTTTATTTTACTATGGTCTTAATAAAAAACAAAAAATGTTAAAATCGTTCAGCATTACTAATATATATAAATTTATAAATAAAACAAAATTTAAGAGGTTCTTGATACTTTTTTATCAAAGTAAAGAGACCTTAAAGTATAAAACTCTAGTATTTTGTCTATTATTAACGCCTGAAAAGAAAATTTTGTATCTGTTCGATTTAGCACGGATTTGGTATGCTTTCATACACCTTCAGATTCTTATTTTCCTAATTGAATCAATTGTAACTTATTACTAATAATTGAAACCTTTGCATTCGGAATAGTGACCTTAATTCAAGCTAATATTAAAGATTTTAAAGACTATTTAAAGATAACATACGATACATTTACGTACTACCTCTCAAATAGATAATTAATTATTTAGTTGATGAGTATTAATATCATCGTGTACAATTTTAAATAATTACCCAGTTAGATAATTAGTAAGGGAGCGATTCTCTACTGTATTGTGTCACATATTATTCTAATTTTCATACGGCCAACCTCTCCAATTATCCTGCTTCCTTAATATCACTTTTGAAACGACCCCATTTCTTTATGGGACTAGGATTGGACTAACAATTAGTATTAACTTGGACCATTTTCTTTTAAACAACTCTCTTAGTCAAAAAGCGGAAAAAAGTCAGTAGCAGTAACTAGCATTGTCCCTGAAGGCGTTCCTCGAAGATATATCCCCTACAGGGCCATTAATGTCAATTAATTTGCTCATCAGAAGTCATAAGCCATTCCACTCTTCTCTTAAGAATCTCATTTCGCGTATCGTTTATGAATTTTCCCCAGAAAGGTTGTTTACCCGGGAAACAAGTCTTTTGAGTCGAGCGTGGCAATAGGGTGACATTGGCATTCCAGTCCCCCAGAAGAAACCACGGAGTTCGAAGGAAAGGAGAATTAGTTACGATTAGCAAACTTCAGAGGGAATGATGCAACCACACAGCACATTTTGGCCTTGGGTCCTCTTTATAACAAGTCCTTTTACTCATTCCGCCCGAATTTAAGCCTTGAAGAGACGGGTTCTTCTTTTTTTAAGGATGCTGGTATCTACAGGCTCAGGAGATCAAAGGAAAAACGGCATTAAATGCAAACCGCGAGATTCGCATTGTGTTCAGAGTGTTTTATTGTACCAGGGTTATTTGCCTTGTCATTTGATATTACCCGGGATTCGAGAAGCGTAGCGAACCAATTCGGAGACATCAACGTGTTTAAGGATTACGATGTAGTTCATTGTTCTGAATCTAAGGATAACGATGGATGACAGGAACAAGTTTAACTTCATAAAGCAAAGCAAAACAGAAATTAAAATGTGGACATAGGAAAAAAAATTCGCTTATATTTATCTTTGTGCTTCAAGGAGTACGTTTTCTCGTGCGAACTCAGATTTAATTCCATATTCGTTCAACTGCGTTTCAATTAGGATATTCTCATTAAAACTGTAACAAAGACAAGTAGCTGGAACGTATCTATATGTGCTTGAGATGCTAATTGGAGTTCTTAGCTGATGAGGAAGGAAATGAATTATCTGGCATCATACACACTACAGTAAATACAAATGCTTCGACTCAATTTGGATACAAATCTCACAGCTATTAATAAAATTGTATGTTAGACGAAGATTTTCTAACTAACATTTCACCAGAGATATACTCTTAACCATATGCAAGATGGTATCCGAAAAAAATCTCAGTCATCAACGTTTTTTAGGTTTACGGTATTGCGTAAGTGTATGAATCTAAAGATAGCGACAGGCCACGAAAATTAGATCAACCTCATTAAAATTAAGCTTTTCTCATTTAAACTATGATAAATAAAATAGAGAGAACGTATATACCTATAGATAGTTTTCTATCAAGATTTTCCACAGCATTACAGCTGTCTCCGTAATTTCATATAAAAATAATTACATCGCTAATATCCTGTTATCGATTTAATTGCACGTAATGATTGAATCAGTATTGCTTTTTGATTTTCATGTAATAGGTCCATAATATTTGTCTTTTACATAATTTAATTTGACTCTCAGTAGGTTTACGAAGGTTTTTCAAACCCCATTCTTAATATGATTGATGATAGGTTAGATGGAAGAAGGGACTTTTCACTCTCAATTTCGCTTTAATAAAGACCCTAAGAACTTTAATTGCAGTTTATAGCTCATCAAGAAGGAAATGAGTTGTCTGGAATAATAAATATTACAGTAAATATAAATGTGTAAACTCAATTTGAATTTTCATAGAATATATACTTATTAAATGATATAGGGATAATAAAAATATATTTCAATTGAGATGTTCCAAATTATACGATAAGCGGTAAAAGGGCAGGGTCTTGTTACGTGGAATTTACGGTTGGTGACATTAGTTCAGCTTGCAAACTCCCACGCCATCTAATTAGTCTTTTCCGACAGCGAAAACTATCTCAATTAGCAGAGTAAATAATTCAGATAGCGTTTCATTTCTGATTTTGCTTTGATATTTCCCTTTTCAGTGAATGTGAAAATTTGCAACTATGAAATCGTTAGCTGGAATTTTCAGGGGTTTTTGCAAAACGATGAAGATATATCTGCAACATAAAAGACTTTTTGTTCAATTTGCCGTCCTTATACATAATTTAACTACTACGAAGAAATTGATTGTTGTCAATGAATACAGCGCAACCACTTGCATATAAGATATTCGGGTATTCGAATTATTTTAATTGCATGAGTAAAATAAATTTCGCTTTAATATTGTGTAGATCCTTCATCTTGAATGAAAAAAGACCATTTACATTTTTCGCAACAATTTTAATGAAAAAATCGAACAGGTTTTAACGAGAAACATTCATCATTCCGATGATTACTCGTTGAAACCTGGTCGTACTCATTAATCGTTGTGAAAAAATGCAAGATTGTTTCTTCATTCTAACGTTGAACTGAAACATTATACTATACTGATTGCGTGCTTTACAAATTCTTCAACAGCTGAAGTCATCTCTATCACAATAAAACCTATACGATATTAAATTAATTAAAACCGTTAATGTACTTTTTATTTAGAAAATATCGTACTCATATACAAGATAGGGATTCTCAAAAATATCTTAATCATTAAATGGAATAAAAGTATAATTTTTAAATTTTAAATAATTTCTCAAACATTATCGTAGGTCAAAATTACCTGTAGAAAAAAGATAATTTTTTTTATCCAGTTTAATGGCTGTTAATAATAGCACAATGAGTAATTAGCATAACCTACAGCTCTTTCCTTGCAGTTAACAAATTTATCGGAGATTATTTTCGGCAAAAACTTGTCCCCCATAATGCATGAGGAAATGCACCCGAACATGAAATCGGACAGAAGTAGATTTCTATGCTCTAGTATCATTGAGTAACAATCATACGACCAACTTGAGAACAAGTATAGAAACCATTCCGAGAAATAACCAAGGAAAGAGAACTTGTAGAAGCACTTTGCCGGAACAAATATATCGTATTTACCCTTGAATTCTGGGTCATGTTAGGAGGGTACAAAGGACAGCGATTTCCAGAATTTTCAACAACGGAAGAGACGCAGTCATCCTAAGCGATCTCTCTATGGTTTATCAAATATTGTAATTTTATTGCAACGTAAAGAGGTTTGAATATCATTTTTATTTCTATTGGCAGAGTAATTACCCGTAGCTCATGTAGGAAAGATTATGCAATCGTGAAAAAAAAAATATTTTTCAGAATTTAAAATGAGGTAATAGGAATTAGCAAAAATATATATTACAATTTACACGTGGATAAATAAATAAAATTTAACACCTGCACGAAGGATTAATAAAAAGCTTCCAAGGTATATTGTTTTAATGTAAAAAAGGTAATGCCACGATGAGGCTAGAATAACTGAGTAATCGTAATGAGATACAAAGTTTCCCAGCGAATTAAAGCTTGTGTTTGTTCATCTCAATTTCTGAACCTATTTACTTGTTAGTATCTGTTAGTACAAATTATAAAAAATGTGTTCTAAAAATGGGAAACCAGCCTATTAAAAGTAACTTAATGACTGTTGAATTTACACAAATATGCAATCTTGGAGATTTTCGTACACAAATTATAAATTGGTATAAACTTTTTTCGAAGAGATACATATTCATGTCCCAAATTTATTTGTAATTCTATCAAGCAATGCCTGATTTCTTAAATGGTTTTACACATATTTGAAATTTTGATATCACCGAAACTAATTTATCCATTGACCTCGGATTCAAAATAAATTCGTTTAATAATTTCGGTTTACTTTTAATTCATTAATTTAGATGGTACACATATTTTGTTGCTGTCATTCCTATATTTATGCCGATTTTATTTATAAAGTTAAATTAAAACGCGAATAAAAGACCCAAAATTGGTTTCATAAACGAAAATATCATTTTGAAACAAAATAACTAAAAAATATAATCACAGAAAAATCGCTTTAAATTTGATATAAAAATTGCAATTCCCTAATAAACGAAACATATACCAAAATAAACATAAATTAATATAACTCATGACATCAAATACCTTCAACTTGAATCCAAATGAGGTTTACGTAAATATATACTACACATCATTATGATATTACATATCAATAAATTCTATTTAAAATAACTATAATAAAGCTAAAACAATAATTTTGTTGATTAGTAAAAATAATTTGTTTTGTTAGTTCCCAAAGTTATTTTTTCCCGCTAAAACGCCAAGTAAGGAGAAATGTAAAATTCTGAAAATAGATAGCGCCACATATCGTTGGTACTACCATCTACCTACCTGCCTATCTACCACCAGAATTTTAATATCTCCTTCTCGGCGTTTTTGGTAGAAAAAATAAGCTCGGGAACTATTTGAACGTATTAGTATACAGGATGACCTAAATTATAAGAAATATATTAAAAATATATCATGCATTAATTTCAGGACACTTCTGCTACCAAACATGAATGCACCAATGCGTCGATTGTAAAGTAGTAGCGGGAATGGCCCCAAATATAATGTCTCACTTTCGAAATCAGTGTTTTTAGTATTTAATGGAACAGGAAAGCAATCATTACCTTCATTCTTCCAGATTCTTTCGCTCACTTCATTTTTACTTTCTCCCTATACGTAGTATAGAGAAAATATTGTATTCGCAAAAACATTCGACCTCCAGATTTCAACGGAAATAGATGTTTTGGGGCCCAGAGAGTTCGTTTTCGCTATTTTCGCGAACATGTCTGTCTTTGTGTCTGTGTGTGTGTTTGTGTGTGGTAAAGAAGTTTTTGGGCACTCTATCTTAAAAAGTAATTATCCGATCATTTCCAAAATTCATGTTTAGTATTTTACTAACAATGCAAAGAGTTGATTATTTTTTGATGAATATCACTTAACCGGTCCGTCCGTTTTAATCGAAACAAAATATTTTCTTAAATATCTCTGTCAGAATGCAATGTAGGTATATACAATGCTCTACAAAATTTATGGATAATGTACTTTACTACAACTTTTGTATAAAACATTTTTTCGTAACACTGATTGTTTCGGAGTTATTCTTGAATAATGGTTAACCGGAAGTTGTTGTTTATCCAGATATGGAAATTATTCATACATATTTCTGTCAGAATGCAATGCAGGTGTATACAATTACGTACAAAAGTTATAGATAATGTATTTTACTACAAATTTTGTTTGATTTTTTTTTCCTTACACTGATTGTTTAGAAGTTACTTTTGAATAATGGTTAACCGGAAGTTGTTATTTATCAAAACATGGAAGTTTTTCATACATATCTCTGTCAGAATGCAATGTATGTGTATACAACTGCATACAAAAGTTATAGATTATAAGTTATGATTATGATTAGATTTTACTACAACTTTTGTCTGAAACATTTTTCTCTAACTCTCATTTTTTTGGAGTTATTTAGATATTACCGGCATAGGCTTCTGTTTTCAATAAATTTGGATAAAGTCATGTGCTGGCCACATCAGATTCTTTATCATTCTTTCACTTGCAAGTTCATAACATGGGCTCTTAGGTATTGAAACGATCGATCCACTATCTCTGACCTAATTGCCGCTCCGAACACTAGCCGTCCTTCAGCCTGCTCTTCTGCTCTCTTGGCCACACTTCGGCTCTTCGATCTCGTGTCACCGTTTACGCGAGCGTGCGATTCTCCCATTTCTATGGCCCCGGAACAACCACTTCGGTGCAGAATGCTCCAAATGACACGTGGGGAATTTTCGCTTTGTCTCCAGCCCCTGGAGTGTAATTGCATTGACTAATATCAGATTCCAGTGGATCAAAGTCCATCCGAGAAGTGAATATAAAGGTTCGTTATTATTTTAAAAGAACTTTGTACTTCAATGCAAGGGATGACCCCTGAATTTCTTGCCCAGCCTTGCGATAGAAACAAGAGGAAAAATGAACGAATTGAACAAGAATTGTATGGAAGACAACGATTCGATTTCTTACAATTCTAGACTTTTCCTTTTCGTTTTGTTATATGTTCTCAAATAAAATATGAAAGTAGGAGAAGTGCGGAAATAAAGGGAGAGAAAAATTAAAACAAAACTGATAAAAATAGAAATACAATCGTTATGTTAATAAGAGTAATGTATAGCTGACAGAAAAGTATAAAATGTATGATGATTGTTATAGATAGCAATATTAAGTAAACATAAAAATATATAAAGCAATCTGAATCAAATTGATGAAAAAAAATGAAGACATAAATGAAAATTGATAGAATAATATTAAATAAAATTAGCTGAAGAAGAAATAATCGGGGAATATAATGACGAAAGAGAGCCGAAAGAAAGAATGAAATGCAAGACAATGTAAAATAATGAAGAATTGAACGAAAAGGGAATAAAATTAAATGGAAGCTGATAGAAACAATGATTGAATTTGAATGTTAGAGTGAATGAACACTTGAAGAGAATGGAATGATGGAGGTTAATATTACAGTAAAAGAAAGCAAAGAAATATTCAAAATGCTGGTGAAAAGAAAAATATGAACAAAAATTTAATCAAATGAGATACTGAATGAAAAGGGAATTAAAAGAAAGAAAAGCAATGGTTAATTTTACGAACAAAGAAATTAAGAGTGGAAATAAAATAGAAGGAGGAAAGGATCATGGTAAAGAAAGACTTTTCCCATTCTTTAGTAACCACCTCAACAGCTCAGCTGCCTTTTATGACTTAAAGGGAAATTCTCATATGAATAGATAATAACCCAGCAAGAGCTTTAATTGGATTTTGAATTATTTTCAGTTTTCTTGTTCATTTTCTTTACATCTAAAGTTATCGATAATGATATAAGAAAGAGAAAGACTATTCTCTTTTTTGGCCAAGTAGGAACGGAATTCAAAATACGTTGTACGGAATTGTAAGACCTAATGCGATCGAAATTTACAAAAGAGGAGTAACTAAGAAAGCCTCAGAATTATTTTTTTAAATTTAAAGCCGATTTGATGATCACATGTGTATCTTTGCGAATGTAATATGGGTATTATTTGGAATAAAATGCCTTTTCATAACAGATTCTCTCAATGATTGTTGAGTTCAGAGCGTATATTTTTGGATTGGAATGCTTTCATTGAACATTCCTACACACATTTCTTTAGAAAAAAGGTGAATTTAGGTGAAATAAATATTTTTAGGATGAGATCTGAATAAAAGATGTGAAAAATTAGATATAATTATAGATGCCTAAAAATAACGAGAAAGGAATAAGCAAGGCAATGTATAAAGGAATAAAAAAATAATTTACGAGAGAAAGAACAGGGAACGGGAAAAAGAATGTAAAAAGAAATTTTTTGTCCATTTCGTAAATATCCACCATAATACATTCCCAGATATAGGTAAAAGAAGCAAGCATTCGAAGAATTGGTATGATACTGCATTCACACATTTCAGAGAAATATTCAAGGCCATTATTAAGGCTACACGTTTTAAATGGTGCTTTACATTCAACATGCAACCGCAAAAAATTTAATACATGCATGACTACAATGCACAGCTTTCTTTATAGCCGTTGAAAAAAATTCAAATCTCTTCTGAAATAGTACTGCGGATACGGCGCAGGTAAACTGAATCTAATAGGTACTTATTCCCACGAAGTCTTGACATTCCTTCTTGGAAAATAAGTAAACAGATGGAGTTTTCTTTGCATCCCAAAACATTTTAGGGAATCGAGTATCCAGGGAGATGTAAGCAATTTATTTCAATGTTCTAGTTTCTGTGATCATCTCGTGATTTATTTCCTTGTGACTTTTCGACGATCAAAATGCGTTATTCAGAAAGCTCAGACAAAAAATAAGGACATTTATCCGTTTTTCAGGAATGTTGACTATTATTCGATGCAAATGTGTTCAACATTTCCCATAGCAAATAGTAAAGAATAATACTATTTCATTGCAATCACAAATCGAAAAAAAAAGGATTTTGATTTTCTTGCAAAGAATGATATGTAAGGGTAGATACATATTTCATTACTTGGTCGGCTACTGTTGAAATTAACATTGTTTAAAAAAATCACTATTAATCGAGGCTTTTCCAATGAAAAATTGTTTAACAATCACCTTCCCAGTTTTCTCGAGTCTCTTCCAGTTTATTAAATTATCACGGTGTGAATCAAAACTTTAACTAAAAATATTAAACAGGAGTTCTTATCCCTCATAAAATAGGTTAAGCTCACAATAAATAAAAATAAATGAAGTTGAAAGTAGGTAAAAATTTCCATTAAGTTAAAACCTCTTCAGTTGATCATACTAATTAAAATAAACAAGAGTTACGCTTAATTAGGAAATTGCCGAAATAAATGGAAAACGGACCACCGTAACTTGTTACGAAGGCCAAATTTCCAAGTATTCGTAGATCGAGGAAATGATTTGATTGAGTGCATTAACTCAAGCTCAGATGAGACATTGTCTGGAACTTCACCGTTTTCCCTTTCGCTGTCAGCTATTTGTCCCTATTCATTAGATTTCCCTTTTGCCTCCATCCCTAAATTCCGAGTCCCGCCGTCGCGAAAGTAGAACTTAATGCATTTAGGCCACTCGCTCCCCTCTCTTGACTTTCACCTTCCAAGGTGTTCATCCGAGTAAGCAAATCAACCTCCAACTCAATTCTAACGGCTTACGCGAGGATGACATCCATTTTCACTTATAAATACATTATTTTTCCGTTTTGATCAATCAGTTCCATCATTTGATGGAATAAAAATATTTAATTCCTATGTTTAATTTTATTTGTATTTTTTGATATGAGCTTTTTATATGAGCATATTAGTTAGATAAAGTAGATGAACATAATTTACTATTACTACATTTTATAGCTTGTGAAAATGTATATATACATATACCATGTACCTTGTTAGATATATATCTGTGTGTTTAATGTAAAGGTATTATCCCGTGAATTATAAATAAATTATTATTATTATTATTATTATACACACATATCAGATGCAATATTCCCTCCTTCAATTATCTTTATATTTATTAACTTAATATTTAATCACAATAATCCTTCAAACCATTCTAACAATATGGAACAAGGTGTTGTTAAAAGGTGTTGAGACTAAAATATATCTATAATAGCTAAAATAAACGAATTAAATATACTCAATCATTTCACTTGGTAGTATGAGTGGTAATGAATACTTAGATAAAAAATCCAAGGGACTTATCATAGAGTTTAAATATAAAAAAATTATATAAAAATAACTCCCTACATCTTTTAATAAATCTTAGTACTTTGATTCCTTATTCAAAAAGTTTAACCCTAAAAAAATCCAATATAAATACTTTAATTTTTAAATTCGAGTTGCTTTGTAATTACCACTGATTTCTAGTTCTTTCCAGCTGTACCTAATTTATAAATAATTGACCAAAATATTGGCTCGAGAGAAAACTAACATATCGATTTATTTCCGACGAAAAGTTTGATGCATTCCATCAAATTCGTTTACTCGTTGATAAAAGAAAGCTTTTTGTCAGCAAACGTATTTCTGACGGGAAATGTCGCTCGACTCTTTAGCTAATTGGAATGCAATTTTGCACTGCGGGTTGAGAAACTAAAGGATAAGATGGCTTGCGGGTTGTCTGCACTTCAGGATACCACTAGAAAACTAGCTGAAATATACTATACAGTAATGAAATCAACTTGAATTAATAAATTACATGGAAAAACTAAAAGTACATAGCTCCACCCTTATAAGCGCACATTTCATTCATTAAAGAATCAAATTTTTGGTAGAAAACGCCAAGTATTCGCTTTAAATGGAAGGGTTTAATGATGGAAAATATAGCCTGAAGATATCTTTTAAATGTTACCGAAAAATAAAAAGAGAGTTAAGATGTAAGTGTTGGGGCTTACTATTAATAGTGGATGGAATGTGAAGTTTTTGGAATGTTTTGTAAATTTTAATGAAGGACAATTTGATAAATTCATATGTTGTCTTTAAATATGTAAGATCTTATTATAACCCGCCTGACTTCTCATCCATAAAACTCAATAGTATTGAATCAATAGTAGTAGAGTATTATTGGGTGACCTCCTTGATTAAATGAAATTATCAATTGGGTGATATATCTCTGAGATATTCCAATCCATCCATTTAAGAGAAAGCTACTGATTCATACATTGAAATTACTACCAAATTGACATTCAATCACAAAATTATTACCGCATGGATGACTTGGGAGTATTTGAAGTATCAATGACAATGTATCAAGTTCATTTCAGTATGACATGACATATCCTACACATTCTACTGATGAGAAGAATTACCATGGTATAAATTATAATTAGCTAACTTTAACATTACCCAATCAATACCATCTCTAATGATACGAAAGTAAATTTTATGATTAAAAATTGAAGATATGTTTCTGCAAAATTTTGCAATCATCGAAGATTAAAAAGATTTATATCATTTCTTAGTAATTTGATTTGAAAATTTTTCATCTCTGCAATAAGCTACTGCACATTTTGCCTAGAAAATTACTCCAAAAGATTAGTGTGCAGGCTCCTTAGTACATTTACCTAAGTGGTTAAATTTAAAGACCTAATTCCATCATAATGTTAATAATTTTTCATTTTTTGTTTGTATTCTCTTAAAGATGGAATAAATTTACTTATAAGAGAACGTGGGATGATGTTTTCCCTATTTGATATTCAACCCCACTCAATCAAATTAACTTAATGTATTCACATCGTTCAGTTATATCCCTAGGTCTTGCCTGTTCGTTACTTTGCTTTTGACTATGGATACTCAAAGAGCTTCCTCGATATACCTTCGATGTAATTTTATTAATCCTTGATATCAAGGATAACCGAGTTGATTACTAGGAATGTCTTCAACTAAAACATAAAATAACACTCACATATATATTGAAAAAAATTCTTCACAGGGGTTCATTCAATCCATAACTAAATTTTTCCTTTCTTATATATACTTACATCGTATTCTACTATTGTTTACTAATTACATCTATTTTGAAATTGACAATACTTTAAACTAAAGAGGAAACTTTACAGTCTGAATTTTGTTCGAAGTAAATACATTATCCATTTAATTCTAATTATTAAATTAGCGTCATTTTCTCCATAGAATAGAAATTATATGAAAAAAGTATTGACATCAAAGCCCGTATACAGCTTCAGCATCTTCACCATAAAATACGAAAGCCCTGAAAATGTAATGAGGTTTATAGAACGAGATGAAGAGTGAGGTAATATACCACAGTTTTTGCCATTGAGCCGAAATTCCATGATGGGAAAACGACCAAGGAAATTTATCCTAACGTAATTATGAATAAAACTTTGGTTAGTAAAAATAAGGAGTGAACGACAATGAATAGAATTACAATTCTTCAGTAGCACAGGCTTTGAAAAGTGTGTAACAAAAGTGATTAAAAGATACAGCTTTTCTCAAAACGTTTTCAAAAGAAAAGTCCTTGGATCAGAAAAAATTGAAGGAGAAATAAGATACTATAAATTTAATTAAGATGTGAAGTAAGAAGGATAAAAAGATTGTTTTTGTAGAAAAACTGAAATCCTTTCAACAAGTGCAAGTTTACGAATGGATACTTTTTCACATGCAATACTGATGCCTTATGAGTGTTATCTATTTATATTTCATGGCATGGCTTCCATACACCTCTAATGAAGTCTACACAGCTTGCTGCATTTCTTCCTTTTACGTCCTTACCTTCATCATCCCACGCTCTTCCCATTATTCAATTGAGATATTGATATTTGTCCTCGCCCACATGTATACTCAAGTCGAAATTTTCTCAGGGCTCGCAAAATGTAAGCTAACGAACGATTTTCCTTAAAACTTCGAAGTGGATACGTTTCACGAATGCAAATTGAAATTTTCCTCTCATCATATTATCATTACCCCTTACGTTCTCTCCGAATCAACAAAGAGGGGAGCGTGTCAGGAGTGTAATGTAAGGTAGACTTTCAGGGAAAATTCGCAGGAGATGATTTCGAAAAAATCGAGTTAAAGGAATACCTTCAAATATAAGTTAGTGCGTTCATTATTCTTAGAAATAATTAATCTCCGTGTCCGAATTTCTAATAGAAGTGGTTTTTCGCTAAAGGACTCATAATTTACACAGGATTCTTCTTCGTTAGAAATAATTGGATGGCCTCTTGGAATAAAAATTACTTCTCGATATTGAATTCCGGAGCCAAGCATTTTTACCTTGCAAGAAAAATGGTTGTCGGATACTTTTAATTTGATTCTATTGCTGAAACCTGAATACTAATGGTAATACTCCCTAATCTTACAACTTGTGTTTATCGGAGGATGACGTATTTATGGCAAATGTTATCATCGAAATATAACTGCTTAAAGTTTAATATTATTTTCTTAATGCAATACAATTGGCCAATAGACAGGATATTTTTGTAATCCTTCTCCAGAGTACATATATTTCTTTATCTCAAAGAGTGACAGAGAACAGTCATAAAGACCTGGCTAAGAAAGAAGTCTCCAACAGAATTTACAGCTTAGGACTCTTACTCACAAGTGTAAACTTTAATCAATTATTTTACAGCACTAATTACATTTATTTTCAGGATATCTGATTTTTAAAATGATTCCCATAGCTTTGGAATTTACTTGTGTACCTGAATTATTTAGACAAAAGCATTAAATAATTCTTGACAGTGAGAAAAACTTCTGTAAATTCCCTTCCTGTTTCAGATTTTCATGAAAATTATTTCAATTTTGTTTGCTGACATAAAAAACAATAGGGAATAAAAATTATGCACATGATTCATATATTTAAGAGTTTTAATCCTCTTTGATGAGGCACTATAATATTGAATTTGGTTTTACTTGCTATCTGAGTTACGTAACCAAATTTTATGATATAATACGTACATTTTTAAGTAGGAGTTAAATTAATATAATGACCTCTTGGCAACACTATATTCATGTAAACATACTATAAATCATATTCACTCAAAAAATGCCAAAAAGCTAATAACTATTCAAAGGTTGGTAAAACTATTATGCGTGAATAGTTCGACCATTGATGGTGTAGCTTTAAAAAATAGATAATCACACCAATAACCTTTAAAAAGTTTTTAGATGGTTCTTAGTGTGATTTCATTTTATTAAGCTACACCATAAATGGTCTTAATAGGCATGTAACCATGTTATAAAATACGTGAAATTAGCAAAATGGTATATTGTTTACAATAAATCTCAGATGTAGTGTGGCGATTCTAGAATCAATGAATTTTATGGAAAAGCTAGGAAAGGGTTAAAGATACTTTGCATATAAGGGCCTGCACCTAGAAAAGTTTTGGAAATTACATGGAAAATTATAAATTTTGGAAATGGAAAATTTGAAAATTTTATGGAAAGATTTAATCACATTCTCCTTATAATCTCTTGTGAGGACTAAATCATAATATTACCACAAAACAGGATTTTCAAAGCCTTACTGTTAACAGAAGTGAATTCAGAAAATTTCACTCATTACGAAAAGCATTTAAAGCCGCATTCTGAGAAGTAAAGAGCAACTGATTTAGCTCTTTCAACGGAATTGCATTTAGCCCATTGAACTTTCACCAGGCTGCCAATTTACGTAGCATCGATGTTTCCTCTCTCGATGAAATGGATTTCGATTTCAAAAATCAATCACAAAGGCCCCCACGAAATTTTTAACAGGTTTACGTCCGATTTCGAAGGGCGTTCGGTTCTTTTTTTGTTGAGTGGTGATGGAGGCATGAAAAAGGCAAATGCATGTTTGGTTAAGCGGTACGAAGTTTTCGAAATTTGTCATGTATTCATTTCGGCTGTGCGCTTATCTCGTTTGGGCATGGACATACCGAATTTCTCTGTTTGATAAAACATCTGGATTCAAACTAAAATGTTTGTCGAAGGACGTATATTTAATTTTTAAATGATTTTGTAAACGCTACGTTATTGAGTGTAATTCGATTCAGGCAGTTTAAAAGTAGGAATTGCCTTTAATATTTAAACTTATAAACTTAAAAAAAAATAACTGTTCCCAAATAGGTATTTATAATTAGGGCATCCTGTCATTATAGATTGATGATTCTAATTGATCATCCTAATTTTACCCTGCTGCAATGTAATTTGAGTTTTAAAAACTTCGAAAACTCATGTGGCTAGAAAGCAAAGTGAGCAGTCTGTCCTTTCTTTCTTAACTGTGCCGGAATCTTATGTGTAGAAAAAGTCTACAGAAGTGTATCAATATTATTCAATGTATATCACTATGAAATTATATATGGAAAGGTGAAAATGAATGATATTACTCAAAGTTATTAGTATCTCAGTAACCTTCATTTTGGCACAGCCACGAATAAGACTGAGCCAAAAGTAAACTAAAGATGCAGTAAAGATCTCCTTTACCTAAACAAGAAAACAAAAAAGTGATAAATATTTCACTCATCCATACTACATTCCAGATTTTGTAGTAATTTATGATGAATTATAATCCATATTCTATTTCCTTTTAATTGTCCTATATATGTTTAATTAATTATGTTTAAATTATTAATTAAAATCCAATTTTTTTCTCAGCTCTGTGCTGAGTGAATATCCCCACATTAACTTCCCTCTACGTGGTGCTTCTCGATCTGAATACTGAAATATCGTAACAATTCGTTTATTACATTCAAAGATTTGAACCACAATTTTCAGCAAACAACTGACTACCAAAAGTGGAACGGAGTATTGTGTCTGATTCAACGTATGACACTTTTATGTCCATTTACGAATTGTCGATAACTTCGAAATTCCGGTATCTCCTATAGTAAGCCTTCAAAAATTCTTTACTGAAGTTATCTGCTCCAGACATCACTTCTAAAAGGTTATAGAAAACCAATGGCTTCTTGTGAGGGAAATGATTTTAAAAATCTCGCATGGATGTAAGCAGTATCAAATTTAAAATTTGTTAAAATTTCTTTGAATCTGCAAAATTCCAGTATCATTCAAAAACGAAAAAATCTCTTATGCCTGTTAATAAAATCGTTCTAACATCAGCGTTTCTGAGAATTGCGGTACTTTTATTTTGTCGCATCAAAGTAACTAAACTTTTTCTAAAGGTTGATAAGTAAAGGCAGGACACTATCTTCGAGGCCATAAGAACAGACGATATTATTCTCGTTGTAACCTGTTATCGATTTCAATTTCTCATATGCCATTTCCCCTATACATTCACAATCGGCCATGTGCGTATAAGACAAAAAATGCGAACCTCCGGTAAATGTTATGAAAGAGAGAAAGGGAGTTGGGGACTGAATGGGTGTGTTTGTGCATTACCTACTGCCCTTGAGGTGGAATGCTCCAAACAAGATTATTCCTTTAGTCAGAAAAACAAAGACGGAATTAGTAAACAAGGTGAAGGGTGTGTAATAAAAGAGAGCCGTACAAAGCGAAATGAATGAATCATTATGCAGAATAAACCGCCAAAATAAGATATTGAAGAGGAGGTGTCGATAAACACAGAGGCTGGGAGAGAAACGTCACCATGGCAAATAGAGCAGAGCTCGGGTACGTATAATCTCAATCCAAGTGGAAGAGAAAATGATAAGGTAAGAGAGGAAGGATGTTAAGAATAAGGTTTAACAAATACTTTTTTCCACAGATTTATTTGTTAAACCTTATTCTTAACATCCTCTGTTATGGATTTCCACACGGTAAAGCCTGCCACAATCGATTTTATGTAAGAGAGGAAAATGGAAAAAAATTACGGGTGACCTTGAATCATTCGAACCTGTAAGGACTAGTTTAAAATTTGAATTAAAGGATTGCATTCGTTTAGGTTGGAAATCCCACATCATTATGGCTACATCAAACAGATATTTGTTTTAAAATAATCACAGCGCATATTGCTTTGCTAAATTCTTTTAATTATAACAAAAATAAAAAATGATAAAAATCGATGATGCAGCAATTGACAGCTAGCTAGTTCGATTTCAATTAAATTGTAGCGAAGGCTGAGGAATGAACGAGTACAAACATAAAACAAGTACAAAATGTACTTGCTGAAAGCCAGGACTGAAGCAAGGATAAGGGACCGCATTTTAACGTCAACTGGCCGGTATGTGAGAAGCTTATGCAGTGAAATTCCTCTATATAAGTCATAAAAAATGTGAATTAAACACGTTTTTATGGCGTTGTTTGAATATAAAATGCTACGGACCAAGGAAATAGTTCGAGCTAAAAAGATTTTGAAATAAAAATTTAGAATGATCAAGTTCCAACTTGTTTGAAAGAGGGAAATCGTGGAGGAATAAGTTTTGTTATTACTCCAAATCTTGAGGGCTTACTTGAGATGTCTTTTTAATGACCTCTTTCTACGAAAAAAAAGGAAGAAATATCGTATCTCTTGTGACAGCATAAACATATATGCGTGTGTAAAAAAGTCATAGAAAATACAAATTTATATGCATATAAATGTGTGCTTATATGGTTTGAAAAACAAGTGCGCAAAACACGAACATTCTATCATTCCTCCAAGCTCTCCGTAACCTCGCTCGCTTGGTTTTCATTAAGGAAGGGAACCGGCCGATATCCCCCAAAAATGGTGCATTGCTAACTCAATTTCCTTTCCAAATTGTCCCAAAAGGAATTCATTTACTTATTTAATAAAGGAGAGAGTATTGCGTGGAAGAGAAATAGATGATGGAGCTGATTGGCGGGTATGTGATGTGTATCACACATTCCCTTCCCTATCCCTCTCTAGAGTCGAGTCTCTCTTTCTCATAGTCCCCTTTAATTCAGCCCATTCAGGGGCATAGCCAAAGGACCACGTAGGCGACAGAAAGAGAAAGGGAACACTCGCATATTTATGGATCTATTCATTCATTATTCATTTAAACGGAGAAGTCAAATCTGTGATACATTCGCATCTAAATGGTTTATGAGTTGCGTAATGAGAGAAGTGTAATTTTTGTCTGTAGAGAAAGAAAATTAGGAGCGCGGATGTTGATGAATTAGAGGTTTACAATCTCCAATAAAGCCATCTTTGTCGGTGTTCCTCGTCTCATTCACCGGTATTCGGAGAAGGTAGGAAGGATAGAGCTACGAGTTAATTAAGTTACTTTATAATAATATGATAGCTTACGTTACTTTATTGCCCCTTATGAGTATATATTCGCTATTGAAATGTACATGGGGTGGATATTAAAAGAGCGGCGATTCTTCCTGTTTTCTTCGAATACCGGTAAAGGAAGTGAGGGACAAAGATGGTTATTGGAGATTTTAAACCTCTAATTCATTTTTGTATACTTATACTACTATAATAATTCCTGACAATCGTGTGATACACATTATCATAGCTTTTATGGCTGTAAGATTCTTAGAATTTTTCATCCATACCTGAGAATGATATTCTTCAAAATCAGCGAAGAATTAAACAATGCCATACAATAGAATATATGTTAAATTGGTTTCTTCTCGGAGTCTCAGTTTCTATAATTCGCAGATCTACATGTTTATGATAAATATATCAAGTAATTAATTTTAGCGGGAATTAACTTTTTCTCGATTAATCTCCAACAATTAGCCCACAAACTCTGGTTAAATGCTATTCTTCTTAGATCAGCAATTCCTACAATCTACAGCTTTACACGTGTTTCTGAAATATAGACCTAGTAATTGGTTTTTAGCGGGCAGTATCTGCTATGAAATTAATCTACTACTTTTTTACTTGTAAAAATCATGGGTCAAATCATGCCATTTATTTGCCCTGGATATTAATTTTAAATTAAATATCAATGTTTTCCTAACCTTTATGTAAATGGAAATAAATTTGGGAATAAAAAAAGATTCATGACATTTGTCAAGGCACCAGGGAAAAATGGAGCTTATATAAATAGAAACTAAGATATTTTTCAGTTATTGAATTACCATGCATTCCAAATTAACAAATTGAGCATGAGAAGGCATATCAAAATGACGTAATCAAATTGTTAGCTAATTCGATATTTTCCAAATTTTGGGATTTGAACTAAAATCTTAACTCAATGTTAAGATAATGTGTCATTCTTAGGTTCATCTTACAAGAGCGAAAGTTAAAGAAGGATAGAACTTATCGCTTTACTTTATTGATATGTACCATGAGCACCTACTTCCTGTCAAACTATTTGCTGGCATAGAAAGTGAAATATCCGTTTGAAATTTGCATTAATCTTTCTCTAAAATGTGTAAAATAAGGAGTTTTTATTCCTTTTTGAAGGTCGGTTTAGGTAAAATAATTTAGAATCTGTTGTATCATTATGCAGCCAAGTTTGTGAGTATTTTGGGTGTTAAATGATTTATTACTTATATAAATTTACAATCACCTCAAATATTTAAGGTTCTTCTTTTTTTTAAAGTATTAAATATTTTTTAAATGTAATTAAGAATTAATTAAATACGAATTTAAAAAATTGAAAACGAAGATCAAGGAAATAAATGATAAGCATCTCTGTCTTATTATACGTTTTAATAAGATTTTTTGATATTGCAGTTAAAATAGCATCACGTAACAGGATTATCTTTGAAATAACAGCTTAAAGGTCATTTATTCTCAAGGGGCCATGAATTTCTACAGGCCCTTTGCTTCATTATACGCCTTGGATACATTTGGTTTCTTAATGAAGTTTCTAATTTCCCTTTCCAAGTTTCTGTCGTAGTATAACCTCTGGAGAGTGAATAGTGTGTCTTACTTAATTGTCATAGTTTCCATTTCCTCTCCTGTAGTTAGTTTTCACAGCTTAAGTGTTAATTGCTAGCTATGTAACGAAAAATAAACGATATCTTTAATCTAAATACTCCATTTAGATATGATAAAAATAATAGGTAATTGTTCTTATTTTACTCAAAGAGACAGTATATTACCTGTTCATGGCTTTGTTACCAAGTAAATAGTTTTATGACACAACTATGCCTGCTTCTCTCACTTCTAATGGAACTATCCGTAAAATATCTATTTAAAGTCAGCAGTAAGATTTGAACTTGCGTAACTACGTTCATTTGAAAATAATCGCAAAAGGAATAAGTAACCAATAAACATGGAAAGATGGATGGTGGATGGAATGTTATGTTCTTTTCTTAGCCCTTGTATGCCGTTTCTTTTACTTGGCTTTCCAGAATCGGTTGCAAGATGGGTAAGACATACTGACAAAGACGGCTTTTGAAGATACTTTAAACAGCTTTTTCATTAACAGCCGTGCTCCTATTTATTTCCCGAAATAGGAACACATTCCCTGGGAAACGTATTTTCGTGATGTATTTTTCGGGTACGCTTTGAATGTACCGAGAAAATAATGAACCGCAATAAATATTATACGATATATATATTGTTAGTATTAAAAATATACAGTCAGAAATGTATTATAGGTATATTCTCAGAAAAATTCATACATTATTTTAAATTATTCTTTTGTACCAATAGAATGGAAGCATAATCATAGTCATTAATTTTAGTATATTTGATAACCAAGGTAATTTTTAAGATAGCCTCTAAGATTAAGTTCTAATCCAGTATAAAAGGTAACATACTTATTTAATAAGCAGTTGAATACTCTCTTTCGGATGTAGAGAGTTTGTCTATAAATGCAATTCACAAGGTAAACTTGAAAATTTTCGTTAATTAATCTCTAAATTCTTTTTCATATATTTATAATAGTAAATTGGTATGTTCTACCTTTTTTACTATTCATTATCCATTTAATGGCAAGGTGTCTTTTTAGATTTGCATTTTGAAGAGAAGTTGCTGTAGCTATGAAAATATGTATTTATATGGGAAGTTTAAGGGAAGTTTATATAACATTTTATAACGATAAACGGATTCACAATAAAAACGTTTACTACACCACAAGAAAAAATCCAAATACGACAAAGGTTTCGTAGCAATGCTACATCATCTTTATGTAGGCAATTAGTACACCTGGTGATGTAGCTTCGCTACGAAACCTTTGTCGTATTTGGATTATTATTAGTGGTGTACTAAAAACGTTTTAAATATGAATCTGTTTATTGCTAGAAACTACTATGAAGTGAAACCTGAGTCTGACTTGTTTATTTTATAACGGAAGAAAGTTTTTAAGATAATATTTTTATCATAATTTTAAAATAATATTATAATTTAAGACTCGATCCTAAATTCTCCAAATATATCTCCTGGGGCAGTCCGCTACTGCTGAAAATTCTTATCTATAAGCACAAGGAGAGTACGTGGGCGCGAGAGAATCCCGAGATAGAATATTCAGAAGTGGGAATAGGAGCGCTGAGGTACCGCGAGCCCTTATCGGCAAGGACGTGAGAAGCAGAGCGGGGTGGTGTGAAAGCGGGGAAATCTGAAATGAATGAAGGCGGGCGAAAGACCTTGAGAGAAAAGAGTCGCGAAATGCATTTGACATTCTCCACAGCGATGAAACTTTGTCGCATTCCGAAATCAGGACCTCGTTGACCTCAAGATTGCACTTGAGATTCTACACACGTATCCAAGGGCACCCGTGACGTAAGAAGTAAAAGGATTACTAATTATAGAAATCCATTGGCGCGTGTGATTATTGAAGATAGTCCTGCACCCTCCAAGATTTGCATATTCAAGGGATATCCTGAAATCGTTTTATCGAATGAAGGGATATTCGAAGAAGGTATATTTTTCTAAGGTCTGCTACTAGCACCAATTTAACTGGAGAATATGGAAAAATATTCCCCGTCCACCAAAGTTGGGGAATATATTTTTCTAATATCGGTCTCAGTCGGAACTGTTTTTATGACAAATTATGGCGATAGGTTTTTCAATAAAATGATTCCCATATTAGGGCAGCAGAATTTCAAAAGTTGTTTTCAAGCGTGGGAGTTGAACCGGTTTAAACAACTCAAATCAAATAAGAGTTAGCACTTCTTCATTGAAGTTTCCAATGAGTTTGTTTATTATTCGGAGATTATCTTCTTCGATGGTAAAAGTATGTGAGAAACTTATCTATTACGTTTAATGTATCTCATGTCAGTGGAAATAGATTCGCGATAGATCGGCATCGCGACAGGTTGAATATGTACTGAAGAATCGCGGGTTGCTTATGCCCCTATATTGTATTATCGGTTGCCTATATTCCAGGACCCATTTACTAAATAAGTTGATATAGGTCAGAGGCCTGTCAGGCAATTTTTCAGCCGAAAGATTTCTTAATACCTCAATTCCTTATGTATAAAGTACTAGGAACTAATTGAGGGAATGAGGCTTACTAGACAAGATGAGGAGTGAGTTATTCTCCCCTTGCTTTTTCAACAAGTCAGAATGCTATAAGCGAAACATGTGCAGGTAAAGAAAGAAAATTCGGAACATGACTTTAAAAAAAAATAAGATGTAAAAAAATCTCCATTAGCCGTCTTTATTGGATATTAGAGATTTTTCATAACTACATGCCCAGGTAAATGAAGCACAATGACTCGACGAGTAATACAAAATTCCTGGCATTCCATAGTGAAGTATAATTGTTCATACCATTATTTAGCATCACTCATACATAAGAAGCTTTCATGCCATTTGAGTCATGAGCAAGACTGTGACAAAATGGGATAGGAAACCAATTACATCGGAAAGATGCCTTTACGATCCGCCCATATAAGAAAGCACTAGGTCGCATATGAAATCATAAGATTTCATTGAATTTGGGAAAAGTGTATATTTCAATGTCAAAATTGTTCGGAAGAAAGAACATCTAATAGAGGAAGATCCTCTAGTACAGGACAGCATATTGCATGGGACAGGTGGTATTTTAGCCAATCTACGCCAGGGACAGCACCTACTACGGCATTGGCACGAGCAAATTGACGCCAAAGACCAATTCTAGCCATATTGGATTTGTGTTGCTACACGTTCTCTTTAAACGAGTGTTTTCGCGGTTTTGCACCAAATTTTCGTGCACGGAGATAACTTTAGACCACGCCACCTTCATTGTAATTTAGTACAAAAATGTTTTAATTGTCTTGGTAGCATCTAATGGTTAGTGTTAGTAAGTTATGGGCGATTCTATCCAATCGGATTGGTAGTTTATCCTTAAGAGTGAAATTTTGCATTGCATGACAGTCCGGTTGTATGGGACAGGTGCATTGAGGGTTATATGGGACAAAATTGGAGTGTGCAAATCAGGCGATTAATCTTAATCTGTTCATGGAAAGAGTAAACCCAACCAAAAAAGAGCATATCCTTCTCAAACTGGACGGTAATGTAAGTCATAAGGAGCAGCAAGTAATAATGCAAAAGATCACCACATTTATATGCCGAACCTTCCAACGCACACTTCTCACAGGTTTACTAAAGTGTGTCAAATGAAGAAACATTTGTGATGACAGATTGTTTTCGTAACCAATTTAAATTTCTCTAAGAGGCAAAAACTTAAACTGTTTAAACATTTTGAAATAATTTTTTAAAGAATAATCATACTTATGACAATGGTTTAAAACATGTATTATTGGTTTTATATGGTTGAATGTTGGATTATTAGCCAGACTGGATTATTCCGTAACCTATAAAAAGTGTCCCATAGAAGCCTCCAACTTTTCAAATGAGCAAAATGTAAGGGTTTTTTCAAATTAAAAAAATATTGAATTGATCCGGTTTGACATGATCCCTCGAAAGGTCTTTTTATAACACTTGGAGGTTAGTTTTAGTATAAATTAAAATTTTATTAAGCCCTTAACAATTTTGCTATTTACAAAAAGGCTACGTAGTCCCTCGCTAAAGGACCTTCCCCATTTAGAATGTTTTTCAATTTATTCTTACTTAAAAAACTACACAACTTTTGAAACGTGATTACTATTTCTTATGAAAGACTGCATGGAATGGCGAAAATGAACAGTTTCCCTACCTCTAGCATACATGCCGTGCTGAAGCTAAGTCGAAATTCATTTTAAGATTTATAGACCGAATTTCACTCACAAAATGCATTTTGAGGTGAAAAGGGGTTGAGTTGAGGTTTTAAAAGCTACTAAATCAGCGAATTATTCCAACTGAATAATCTAAAACTCTTGGTATTTCATATTGCTTTAGAATAGCCAAAAGCTAATCATTAGTAAATAATATTGGGGAATTAATGGAAATAATTTGAACAGGAAATGAATGCTATCAATTATATACGAGAGAGTCTCTTGATGCAGGATTCGATACCGATTAAATCTGTCATGTGATTGAAAATACCATAAAAAGTATCTTAAAAATACAGAAAATTACAACTATATAAATACTACTCATTAATATATTATATATTCATATTTATAGGAATATTTGGGATGAAACTTCGACGAGGAAGCATATTATTAAATTAATTTGTGCAGAAAAGTAATATTCCAAGAGGAATTACTTAAAGAATCTAGAATCAAGAGTGAAATAGCTGAAAGATTAATTACATATGCTAGATATAGCCTGGCATTTGAAAGCCGGATTCTTTAAACACTTATCGGAAAGTTTGAACACTTTCCTTGTTCCTTCGGGAAATCAAAATCATATTGAACATAGCCTGAGGACTGAGGAAAAAAACTCGATTCTCCAATATCTTATTATAATTCTTTTGTAGAGAAGGCATATTAAAAGGAGTTCTTAGAAACAATGAGGATACATTTACCGCTACGGAGTAGAATATAAGTTTAAAGGAAACTTAAACAAGTCAAAAGAGCAAACCAATTTCTATAAATTAGAAGCTTTCTGTTTACTTTCTCATTTGATGAATAAATTATATAAGGGTGAATAGTAGCCATTTTTATAATCAAAATAAAATGAAAAAAGGAAAAATTGACTTATAACCAAATATCATTCTCATAATCATCCAAAATTGGAGACTCCGTAATGACTATATCCTCTCAACCATATGTTAAAACCTTGCACGTTAATAAGTAATGGAATTCGAGTAAAGAATTGGATTTGATTAAATAAATAAAGTGCGGAATTAATTTTGCGACATTTCACTCACCTTCCCAAAATCCCACCGCATTGACGCAGAGGGTAATGTACTGCAATGCACAGCATTTTTTCTGAGAACGACGCGCTAAAAACCCACAAGAAAAGCAGATCTTCCAAATAACTATAATCGGTCTGTAGGAAGATACATAAATGCTACGATAATACACGAGCGGCATTTCATCGAGCACAGACTTTGAAATGTTGTTCACATGTGACATTTCGACTTTGACAAGAAATTTGACTTTTCCTCAACTGCAAAAAAAGCGTGGTATCTAATTTCTTGCTGACAGCTTCCTCCTACGCAATCGTTTGTACAGGATATCAAATGTCCGTGCAGTTGAGATGTTTGCAGTCTCATCTTTTTTGTGTAGCTTTACTCGGTAATTTCCGAGGAACTCTAACCAGAACGACTAAATGTTCTGGCCGGATGGCTGGACTAGTTAAACGAACCAAACGACAATTCAGATATCTTGGTTTCCAGCCTTGGCCTAGTCCGTATTTTTTCATATACGTTCTCCAAGAAACTATCCAAAGTGCATGTTTTTATTAAAATTAATAATGAAGCGCCTTTTCTTAAAGCGAGACTGGCACTATTGAGCATCATCTTAAATATAACTCTTATCATGTATATTTCAAAGAAAGACATTGCTTAAAAAAGTACACAGAAAATAACTACCGGGATAACCTAGCAAGATGACAAAATCTATGGAATAATAATAATAATAAATCGTCTTTATTTGGGCGAGATTGAGACTTAAAAGTCTCTTCTTCCATCTAACCCATCGTCATTAATTATAAAATAAGAAGTAGAAATAATTAGAAGAATTGTGGAAGTAAGAAACCTAAGAGATTCTTAGGAAAAAAAATCCACTGCAGGAAAAAACCCACAAGGAAGGGGGGTGTGAAAATCCTGCGCAAGCCTACCGTTAGTAATAGCTAGAAGATAAGAAAAGAGAAAAACATTCAAAAATAAATAAATACGCTACCAATAAGTACTTACATGCAATACATAAATAAGAATCAGTTCACATTTAAAAAAGAGAGCAATATACAAAGTAACATATAAAAAAAAGGATAAAAAGGAAAATGTACATGGATATTCATCCATAAAGTACACTCCTGGCCAAAATTAACGCAGCACCGGCCGTTAGAATCGCTAGGGAGGTGCTGCGTTAATTTTGGCCAGGAGTTTACATTATGAGGAAAAATAAAAGAATATTATTTAAAAAAACAGTATCAAAATAATGCATACAGTATGTACTAGTCAAAATTGTATATAACATAGACATTTAGGTAACTTTAAGTAAGAAAAAAAGAAAAAAAAGAAACAGATGAAAATTATTATGTATAAAGACAGAGAATAATTACGTACAAAGACAAAGAAAGCATCTTATGCGCTGAGAGGAGGAGCAGGAGCAAAATCAGTGAAGTATGTACAGGATAGAGGAGATTTCTTTTCATTGCTAAAACATAGAATACAGTATTCCGTATAAAAAACTACTTTTGAAACTTTTCCTTAAATTCGCTTCTTTCATTTACAGTCAACTCAGAGGATTGCGTACGTTTTACAAGCAGATATTGAGAGATAAATCAAGATCGATGTTGAGAGATAATAAAAAAATCCAGAAAACACACATGCATGTATACCTTTTTGCGCATACAGTGAAATGACAGTCATTTCAGTAGACCGTTCTGTCTCACTACCGTTTGGAACCCATTCTGTCAATTAATCACGAAATGCCGAGCAAGATAAACTCTAGCATTGCCTTTCAATCCAACGTATGTTTGCACTTTCTTACGCCAAATTGAATTTTGACGTGCAGCCAATCATGTGAATAGAGCGAAATATATTTTTCCATCCTCGCGCTTCGATCGCTACTCAGGGATTTGCTCTTGTCTGAGTTATCCAAACAATTCCCTTTCCGTCCCTTCAGAGAGGCATAACTTCGAACAGACTGTTTCACAACTCCTTCGAGAGTTCATTCCACTGCACATGCTCCGAAAAACTTTCTCTGCCTCCACGCCTTGCCTAAGAAGGAAAGGAGCAATGCAAAATGTTAAGCCCATTTTACAACTCGAGCTTTTCCTTAAAATAAATTAATAATTCGACAGCGTTATGCATCCGGATTAGGATGATTGAATTCAAACTTTACTACATACGACACAAAAAAATGTCGACACTTGATCGTAGAGACGGTAGAGCTATATCAAAACATTCTGAAAAATTTACGACAGAAACTTCTTAGAGACGTTTGGCAAACAGCTACCTGATCACTAGTACATTTATGGACGCATTTTATTATTTGAATTTCAGTACCAAGAAAGAATAAATTGTCTTCAAGTGAGTAATATACATACCAAATAAATGAACACACCTTCAAAAAAAAGTACCTTTCAGAGAGGAGATTTCAAGCAACGTAAATTAACTATTTCTATCCATAAATTCATGGTATTATAAAGGACTCATGGACTCCATAAGTATCCAATGTCTATCCATGGACTCCATAAGTATTCATGGACTTCATAAGTATCCAATATTGTCTGTACAGTATTCAGCACGAAGGCCGGTTGGTCCCCTCACCCCCTTCGGCATAGGCTACTAAGAGCTTGCAGAGAGGAATGAGGTTTACCAGGCAGGATGAGGAGTGCGGTAGTTTGCTATTGCTTTCCTCACTGAGCCAGAATGCTATAAGCGGAACATGTCCACGCAAATGAAGCACAATGACTCTATGAGTAACACTTTTCTTGACATTCCATAACCAAAATTAGTGCAATTATTCACTCATACCTCAGTAGCTTTAATTTCATAACAGCCATGATCAAGACTGGGACAAAAGAAAATCAAAGATACATTTTTCTCTATCCTTTACCACATGGCAAATGAAAATATTATCCAATATTAATCATTAGCAATAAAATAAATTATTTATGAAATATTGGATTATGCAGACTGATGTGAGACTGATAAATGAGCAAAGAGCTGTCAAAATCTCGACTCTTGATTATCAGTTCATACAGATTCACGCGTATTCGCCAAAACATTAGCAAATTAACATTATTAGCAAACGTCATCCTGATTAATTCACGTCAAACGTGATATGAATTTGAACGATGACCTATGTTTTGAACTCTAGTGGATATCGGACAAAATTATTGTAAGTAATATCTTATTTTACATAAGCGATTAACGGAGGTTTTCCCAAAGCATATTAATATCTATCATTGTGCTGTGATGGCTTGATATATATTCAAGAAAATACGTTTGTGAAAGATATAACCAGTAATGCAAGCCTCCTGCTACATTTTCATATGGGAATATACAAATTCTCAAAATCCGAAAACGAATTCTTCGAACGTTCAGTCCTTTGAATCACAAATTCTTCGAAAATAGGCCACTCTAATGTATCTAAAGTTATCCAAAATTGATATTAAAGGAACAGAATTATGAGTTGAAACCTTTTCACTAAATTGTTGGGAATGGGTTGACTTGAGAAGGATTGGGTTGCATATGTCTAGAAGATATATATTCGAAGATTTGTCATTCAAAGAATTTATCGTTCAAAGAATTCTTCGTTTCCGAAGAACTAGCCCGATCCAATAATGAGCTTAACTGAAGAGAAATATTTGCTAAGACGAGCTTTTTTACGTAATCATTCTTTTGGTGAACGGTACACGGTTATATCAAACGAAAGAGCTAGGTCAAACGTTTTATGTTGTGCTTACTACCCCTGCCACACGCCGAAAGGCGGCTTGTAGGATATTAACGTTGATGTAACTACGTAAGATATTGAGTTACTATCCGGCTACATTCAAAAGAAGGATCGTGTATCTCCTGAGATGAGCATCGCTCCACTTTGTTCCTCGCGTGTTATCTTTTTATCCTTCGAGAAGATGTCTCCACGATCACCTTATTTCTCCGCACACGTGACCACACTTCGGAAGGAAGGATCAAAGAAATTTTCGGAGCACTAACGTGAAAGGGACTTGTAAAAGAACTCTCAATCCCTTGGCATCGGGATAAGAGAGAAATTTACCCTCCTAACCGAACTGACTAAACAAGGAGTAAAAAAACGGATTCATCGCAGACTTATGAAAAAAATTGTCAATTGCTAGATTCTCACTAAAATACACTTGATGAATATCAAATATTAGCTAAATTTAAAAAAATATTTTATACCTGAAATTTGTGTTATATTGCTCTAATTTTATTTATCAATATAAGAAGGGGAAGGTTTAAATGTTGAAATGTTTTAATAGTTCTTCACCTATATATAAAATATACCCTTTTATAACCCGGTTCAAAAAAAATAACACAGATTCAACATAGCATCATAAATAATATTCACTGTTATTATGCTTAAACAAATGTTATTTCAAATATATAACTGCTATTTGTGTTACATTGTTGTGATGTTATTTATGAATGTTAAAAGGTAAAGGTTCAAGGGTTGAAATGTTTGTCATAGCTTTTCACCCACAGACACACCCACACATATATATCCAAGCATAACGTGGTTGAAAAAAAAGTATACAGATTTTAATTATCAACATGAATAATATTCTCTAATATGATGCTTAATCAAATACTGGTGTAACTAACTTACGTTTGTTTTACGTTAATTTTTACTTGCTCCCTATACGTAGTATAGAGAAAGTATTGTATTCGCAAAAAAATTCGACCTCCAGATCTTGACGGAAATAGATGTTTTGGGGCCCATATAGCATGTTTTAGCTATTTCCCGAACATGTCTGTCTGTGTGTGGTTAAAAGGTTTGTGGGCGCTCTATCTTAAAAAGTAATTATTCGATCATTTTCAAAATTCATATTTAGAATTTTCCTAACAATGCCAAAAGTTGATTAGTTTTTAGTGAATATCGCTTAACCGGAAGTTGCGGTTTATCCGGAACAAAATTTTATTTCTTAAATATCTCTGCAAAAATGCAATATAGGTATATACATTTACACACAAAAGTTGTAGATAATGTATTTTACTACAACTTTTGTACAATACATTTTTTCGTGACATTGATTGTTTAGGAGTTATTCCCCAATAATGGTTAACCGGAAGTTGTTGTTAATCCAGAAATGGAAGTTTTTCATACATATCTCTGTCAAAATGCAATTTAGGTACACACAATTATGAACAAAATTTATCAATGATGTTCTTTGCTACAACTTTTGTATGAAACATTTTTTCGTAAAACTGTTGTTTAGGAGTTATTCTTGAATAATGATTAACCGGAAGAAATTGTTTACCCAGAAAATGACGTTTTTCATACATATCTCTGTCAGAATGCAATTTAGGTATAAACATTTACATACAAAAGTTGTAGATAATGTATTTTACTACAACGTTTTTATGAAACATTTTTTAGTAACACTGATTGTTTAGGAGTTATTCTTCAATAATGGTTAACCGGAAGTTGTTGTTTACCCAGAAATTGAAGTTTTTCATACTTATCTCTGTCAGAATGCAATGTAGGTATATACATTTGTGCACCAAAGTTGTAGATAATGTTTTTTACTACAAAGCTTGTATGAAACATTTTCCTGTAACAGTCATTGTTTTGGAGTTATTTACATATTACCGGCATAGGCTTATGTTTTCAATAAATACGGAGAAAGTCATGTGTTGGCCACATCAGATTTTTTCTTTATTTATTAATGTTGAAAGGATAATAATTAAGGGCAAAAACATCCGAAACAGCTTTCAAGCCATAGATAATGTCAAAGTCGTTACTTAAAAGCAGTACCTCTTAATTAAAATGTCAGTCTACATTGCGAGTCATGAGCCAGAATGCTGGTTTGATTTTAATACCCTACTACTTTAAGTTTTCAAGAGCCTGGATATACTAAGCAATATGAAGAGTATAGTAGTTTTTTCTATAACTTAACGAGAATGCTTTGAAAGGGAAAAAATCACTTGTAATTGCTGCAAATGATTCAATGCATAATTCATTCCACAGCATTTAGTGAAGAGTTGTAATCATAAATTCAGTAACAATCATACTTACGGAACTGTTACATCATCACAACAATGGAAAAATCGAGACAAAATTAAAAAGAGATTTATTATTCTTACTGTAGACAAGTGAGGTAGGACCCAGAAGACAATCGAAATATATTCCTTTGATCAAAACCTTGAAATGAAACATAGTACAAATTTTAGCAAAGTTTAGTCAAAACAAATGCACCGTAAGTTTAATCACGCATTATATTTTGCTATTGGAAATTTAAAACGAAATAGAGGGGATAAATTTTGAGGAGCATTTTTCTAGAGCGATTTCAAAGATATTTATTTATTTAATATTTATACACATGTATGCAGAAATATTTTGATTTACTATGAATATCTGTTGAATATTGAATGAATTGAATTGAATGAATATTCTCTCATACCAATTGATGATTGCTATATATTTTACTCTGAAATCCTGCTAATTGTTTTCTTAGTTAAGCGGTTATTGTAACTCTTATTTCTCGTAGCTCTCTGGTATTTCTATAATAAAAAAGTATTATTCTCAATTCCTAATCATTGACTAAAAGAGTTTAAAAAATGCGTTAATTTGAGTGAGCTCCATTTCACTACGTACAAGGAAAACATCTATTCCGAGAATCTCGGCTTTTGGTTATAAGGAGTTCCCTCCGGTTATGAACAACGACGAAAATTGATTAAAATTTTCGCAAGAATGGATACCGGGACTAGGCATAAAGAGAAGAAATACTTGTAATACCCTTAAAAACAATACCTGGGGGGATTGGCTTAAAAAACCGTAAAATTATACCCGATATATTTGAGGAATCTATGCTTGATGTTAAATTGAAGAACTCACTGTCTGAAACGAAAAGGAAATTTGGAATCGGATTACGTGGAGAACATTTAGACTATATAAATAAGAAAACGGTATTTCTACAATTCTTACTCGATCATCTAACAGTTAATTATTCGGGAAATCGCGCAAAAGGAAAAGTTACAAAGTTAGAGTTTTTCAAGTTTTACTCGTGAAAATAAATACCAGTACCAATACATTGAAATAATGAGTAAAATTTCACAAATATAGATTATATTTATCGAAGGATGTTGTAAAAGGGAATAAATCCCAAATAACGATTTACTACAATGAAACAGCAATACAAGCAAAGCTCGAAAATTTTGGAATGCTTTGATTTTTAATTAAGAGCCATTCCATAAGAACTAACTAATTACTTGCCATTGAAAAGAGGGGAAGGAATTGAATCATTGTTATAATTTTCGCATCGTATGCAAGAAATAATTACACCTTGGAATGAACATCAAGGAATTCTTTCCTAATTTTTAAGGTTTATGAGTAGTAGGTTTTCATGACTCACAATGCTGCAGGAATTTATGAAACAATTCCACTTTGAAATCTATTCAACACTTCCCTAGCATATTTTCCACAGCGAAACTTTAATATGAGACGGAAAGAACCATTCCTCACAAAGCGTTTGCCCATGAGAAAAGAACTCAATTAAGTTTTCAATAGGTAACTTCTACTTAGCAAAAGTTAGCGGGCCCTTTTATCATATCCCTTTTGAAACACGACGCATTTCGTAATTAAAAAATATGTCGCAATTCACTATGTAGTTACTAATTTGTTGAAGGGGACCTTGGAGTAGGGACCCCGTTATAATATTAACGAGATATTTGTGGAAATTTGTCACCTTTAGAGGCTTGGCATTAACTCAACACCCCTTCCTAGTTTCGCGTAGCTTTATAGCTAAATTACGTCACTTTTTTAGTTCGCGATTATTCAAAGGTATTATACTTAAAGATAATCATTTAGAACTGATATTTAAAGGAAAATGAAATTATAATGCCACGTTTTTACTTATCTTGAATAAAGAGTAAAATCCGCTCATATTTAAATTTATTAACTTTAAATATCTTCCACGCTTTTGTATTTATATTCCTTGATATATTCTTTTTGTGAATCTCAATAATGGTATACTTTAACGAGTTATTGCTAAGTATATTTGTGAAAAAAAATTTCAATTTAACTATAACTCGTTGTCAGAACATTTTCCACTGGCTACGATCAAACGAACCCAACACCTTCCCATGAGAACGAACTCGCTAACAACTTGGCTATCTTAACTACACGGCTTTGTGAACGTAAATCTATATGATAAAATAAAGACCACTGATGGTTATAGTAATAGACATTAAAATCTAAAAAAATCACAAAAAGTGATGGTTTTTGGATAGTCCATTTCTCGAGGAATAATCCTTCGATTTTAGTTTATGTTGAGAACAGAAATCCCTTAAAAATCCAAATTTACTTCTAAAATATTCCCCTGTCACAAAAATGCTCGTATGGATGTGAGCCACTATATTCCTTCTCCTTGATTCTTGTCCCCGTGTAAAAGTCAGGGGTTAGGATCCCACATAAAGGTTAGGTTAGAAAAACGATCTGTGAAGGGGTTTCGTAAAAAACACGCTTGAATCCGAACGCCTGAGGAGACCAACCAAATGCGGTCGGATTCAAAAGCGAACTTCCGAACAATATGTTTTCCGTTCACCAGACCCTACCGAAGCGACACTCCGAATTAGGCAGCGGATCCGAACGGAGCAAAACAAAACACTAACGCCTCTTTGTCGCCCGATTGAGATTCTGTACATCTGTGAGGGAGATTGCCCTTGGCACCAGAGGAGGACCTCGAATCGACCAAAATCGAAAATTGATACTTTTCGATAACGTCCAGCTTTTAGGGCCTCAAGGACGGCTGACTTTCCTCCATTGTCTAGCGAGGAACAAAGAGGTTCCAGTTCCCGCGTAATTCTGTTTCTCTATAAGTGGTACAGCCCATTCCGAATTCGACTCCTCTCTGAGCGTTCTCTCCGGATTCACCCTTGAGTTTAGGGGTCGAATTAGATCTCCTTGCACTAGCTTTGCCCATCCTCAAGGAGAAATACGGCGAAGAACTAAAACACCTGTCCGTAAGATATTACCCTTGGAGAGGAAGATGTAATTCCATTACTTAGAAAATGGCTAAATTATCGTATTTCCTGTGAAGAATAATGCACCTAGGTTTCTTTACAGCAGGAGTGTCCAATAGGGTGGAGCGTTTTGCCACATTTTTTCTGATCGAAAAGTAATACCCGGCAAAAGTGGCCCACATGGACATCACAGACATAATATTTTTTTCGAAAACAAAATAATATCTTCTGTGATTATTTTTGCCTCGAAGTTTCGAAATTTCGACAAATACATCAAAATGGTCATAAATGTTTTTGGTTAAATGAACATATTTTAGCATAAAAAGATGTCACTTGCAATGAACACTGATGATTATCATTGTTCATTAAAGCCTCAATATGCCACTTATATGCCTCTGGAGCTGACTAAATTGTTGGACACTGTCCAACCTTTTGGAGGGTGCATTACAGATTTTCTCAGGCGCGTGGGCTAGAAATCACCCCTTGATTTAGGCAGCACTTATATATTATTAGTTAGGTCCATTCATCCATCCATTTTTATTTTATTCTACTAATATTAAAGAAACTAAAGAAAAAACGTTTGCACTTCTTCTACAATTTAGAAGAATACATGATAAAATGGTATTTATTCACAATATAACCCAAATACCAATGAGCATGGCAAAACAAAGTTTATTTTTCAAACAAAAGGACTTAAAATTTTTAATGTGAACTTAAATTCCTGTTTTTATCTGTACCGGTTCCGTTTATTTTCCGGTTACATCAGGACATAAGTATTCTTTGCCATTAAGGGGTGAACCTAACAGAATGAGCGCTCAGCATATCTTTTAAAGTAAATTGAAATCATTTCCAATTATAAAAGATTTTATAGTCAACCGTCTAAAAGAAACAAAACCGTATCCCGAAGCTGATTACCTTGTCAGTGAAAAATCCAATTAACAAGTAGCTGTTATAAACGGGAAACTGCCAAAGTTTCGATCAACCTTATGTGAGGTTCAGAATTCATATTTGCAATCCTTGGAGACCCATTGCTTCCCTATTATTTTATTTATAAATGTTTTCGTAGAGATTTAAAACACACTTAAGCCGTAGGGGTACATCCCAGAGCTCACGCGGTGACTAGATTGAAAAAATCGTCACTCCGGAAAAACCAATGTTATCAGAAAGGTATTTTGAGCGACAGCCCTCTACGGCTTGTGAAGTGTTTTTAAATCTCTGTTTTAGTTACGGCAGAATAAATTTTCCCCTCTTACAGAAAATTTTCTAATATTAAGCCGGAAAGAGTGATTCCTTCACAGGACCACTTTTCCGGCTTTCCTATCCTATACCTATCTTAGTATGTACTTTTGCAAGCTATCTATTTCCGTTCATTTCTCATACGACGAAGGGTTAGATGTAAGAAGAGACTTTCTAGTCTCAATATCGCCCAAAAAAGGACCTTTTATTATTATTATTATATCGATTGCAATTCTTGCTTGAATGAATGATCTTTTTCTTCCCCACTCTATGCCTCTGTGCCCCATGGGGAATTTGATACGAAAGATCTAAAATATTCAGCGAAAAGCATTTAAAACGACGATGAATGATTGATCATTTCATTGTTTTGGACCAATTCCCATCGCGCCCAAACTCGTTTTATTAATAATTGAATCGGAAGCCTGAAATCGAGGGGATGGGGTGATAAAAATGTTATGCGACTGAAAAATACAAAAGACTTTTATTTAATCTGATAATAGTCGATAGATAATCTGACCTTTCATTCGAAAACTAATAAAAAATGATTCGCGCAAAACAGAAAGATATCGCACATTTGGAACTAACATTATGAAAACAATAATTGTTAAAGAAAAACTGCTGAATAGCATTTTTGTACATATTTATCGAATGTGGAGATACTAAAATGATAGCTAAGGCATATGCCAAGGCACAGAATCACTATTCTATCTAGGAAGTGATGCGGTAAATAAACTTGTACTATAAAGTGAAGGAAAATATGCTGAACTGTGAAGTCATAAAAATACGGCTGCTTATATTCTTAAACCTCTGTAAGTAGTCCTTAATACCTTTGGATAAGGAATAAGGCTTAATAATTACCAAGAGGAGTAAGATAGTTTTCCTGTGCTTTCCTCAATGTACCAGAACGTACATCAAGCGTAAGCTCACCTAATAGAAGCCCTATAAACCTCTGAAAAGCATCGTTCAATAGCATTATTTAATAAGGAATTACATAAATTAAAGCCAATACATATTTACAAACAACAATAGTTCAGTAGCATTTTTACAATCACAAACATGAATCTGACCGATAAAAAGTTGATCAAAGATAAATTTCTCTCTAATACAATCCAAAACAACAAAACGGAAAATTAGTATAGGTACGTAAAATGTGGAAGTATAAATAATCTACTATAGATGAATTAAATCGAGATACGGAAATACGTAAAATGAAAATAAAATCACAATATTACGTACGAAGACGCTAATTACTTGACGAATTCAAAATTTAAATGCAAAGAGAATGTATGTATGAGCTAAATGAGAGTACGAAAAAATCTTAAGCCAACCCGAAATGATTTTATCCCACAATACAAAACACTTTCTATTCATGAAACGGCAATTTAGTAGTGACTCACGACATTTCCTGATCTGAAAAATGATATTGACCTTTGCGTAGGACAGCAAATGGACGACGCGTGCGTAAAACTTATAAATAAGATGACAAATGTCAGACAACAGTCGTTCAAATAAATACCCCCAAAGGCAATCCCTCATTCGAGGAAGAATAATACGAATCGTGGAGCAACTTTTCAAAGGTAATGGCTGGATCCCACGCAATGGAAACATCTAGCGAAATAAATCCAACCTTTCCACGGAAGATGATAAATCTTTCTCTCTAAACTGAAACTCAAAGAGCATGCGTAAAAAAAACCAAAGCGAGCTATCGCTAACAATACGTAAATATTTCCAATGGGCTGCCGTTTGCAGATTCTCAAAAATAATTAATTTGTTTTCCAAAGCAGCGTGTATCAATATCTCACTTTAGTTGGAACTTTGGAAGGGAGAATTCCCTTTGAAGCAAGATGAGCGGATGCTGTTAAATGAAAAGATTGGGTAACGACGCCGGCGCAGTCTTTGGTCATTGACACACGATGAGTTGTATGTAAATTCAAAAAACCCTCCATCCAATATCAAGCAGCAGATAAGTTAGTAGATGAAGGACAAATTACGACTCAGGAAGTCAAAATTGTTTTGGAAAAGTCGGGGGGAGAACGCAAAGTTACCAGGAAATGTAATGCAAACAAATCTTTGGTAATCAGAGCAGAAGATCTACTGATTAATTACGTTTACCTGTCTTTTGGGAGACATTAAAGAAGAGACGAAAGCAAACAACTCGAAAATTTTCCGTCTTTCTAAAGCTTCATGTTGAGACTTATTGTCCTTTCGATAAGGATTTTGAACAGAAAAAAAATGTAATTAAAATTAAATTGTTTAGCTAATAAGAGAAAATAAACAACATCTACCAAAAAGATCCTGCCTAGCGTTAATTGGATGAATTTCATTTTAAACACAGTTTAATAACAAAACCTGTTCAATTCCACAAGATTCCACAATCTGTGTGAGTTTGATATCTACAAAATACTCTACTGTTTCTCTTACCTTTATGTGCATGTTATGTTTATGAAGAACCCGGAATGAATTTACAAATCCACGATTGTTTCAGGAAACGCCATTAATGTTCATTTTTCGTTGCAAATATGCAAACGTAAACAATAATTAGCATAATTAAATGATATACCTTGTTAGTTACACTTTATTTATTTCTACAGGGAAATTCGGAACGAATTTATCAATTTCCTGTTGTTTCAAGAATAATTACCAATATTAACGTTTTGTAGTAAATATTATAGCGTAAATAATAAACACCATATTTAAACGATACGCTATGTTAGTTTTAACAGCATTTTAATGAGGAAATGCGGAACGAATTTACCGATTTGCGGTTATGTTTCAGGAATTTGCACCGTGAATAACAATGGCATTCCTGAAAGAGATTATAAGAGTAATTTCGTACATTATCATATTATAATCATTAATGTAAATTAGATTGATGTTGAACACATCGTTTTGGCATTTATGGTGCGATAAGGTACATTGAACTACATTTATACTCTGTAACCGATCATTGGATGGAATGTCCTACGATTCCCCTAAATGTGAGGTCTTTGGTAAGGCGAGATTGAGACTGAAAAGTCTCTTCTTCCATCTTAACTTTTGTCCATAAAACATAAGGGTTGAACATAAACATAGATGAATAGAGATAGAGAGGAAAAAATTAGAAAGAGTATATGTAAAAAACCTAAGGTCATAACTAGGGAAAAACGAACCACTGCAGAAAAACACCCACAAAGAAAGAGGGTGTGAAAAACCTGCGCAAAACCCTCTGATAGTACAAGCTAAAAGATGCTATGTATAATATAGACATTATAAACTAAGTACTGTAACGAAATTACAAAAAAAAATAAAATAAATTCAAAACCAGGAAAAATACCAATGATTCACAATGAGAAAATAATATAATTGTTTAGGAAATGAAACGTACTGAAATGACATATGAAAAAGATAAAAGTTAATTGAAAACAGCAAATTAATAAATTCGTATGGAATTTTTTATATATAACCTCGGGGAATAAAAATAACAGCACTTCCTGATTAAATCCAGAGCATGTCAATGAAATGAAGAAGAAAGGTGTCTGAGCCCAATAAGGGTTAAAAACGCTTTAGGAATATATAGGTCGCTCTCAAATCGTACTGTTGCGTGGGAAGTCTAACCGTTTGAGTGGACAGAACGCCTGCGAGGACACGGGAGATAATGTAGCCCGAGGAAAGCGCCTTAGTTTTTTAACTACAATTATCCGATTCCTTCTTCCTGCGAGTTAAGGCCAATTTCCCTTCTTAAGTGTTCTCAAATCATAAAAAGACATCCATATGTACATGTGTACAAGCCGTCTTTCGACTGGTGGTTATGGTTTTATGCCCTATGACCTTACTGATTCCACGACAGCTGACCGCGTAACATCTGAGCTCTAACACAACTGATCGTGTCCCTCTTGTTTTCGAAGGACAGAACACAAAATAACATGAAATGCAGGAATTTTGTGGGAACAATAGAGTGGTAGTAATTTAACCAAAAAATAATTAAACTAGATCAGGGTTTCCCAAACTTTTTCTGCAATGGAACACTTCGCAAACCTAGTAAGTTTAACGGAACTCTAAGCACTAAACACTAAGTTTATATTCAGGTTAGGTAATTCTACTTGTACATCTACATATACATCTACATTAATACCCTACAAGCCGCCTTTCGGCGTGCGGCAGGGGGTGTAAACACAAGTTGAATCTAAACTACTTCCTTATTCGGTTATTGTCACGTATCGTTCGCGGAAAGAATGAATCTCTAAAACGACTCGTCCTAGCAGATTATTAGTTTCCTGTAAAATTAAACAATCATTTAATTACAACAAATTATTTATTTGGTAATTATTTTTAAATATAATACTACAATATTGTATTAAAAACTTAAAATATGAATCAATAAAGCATTTAATGTCTTTTATTCTCCAATTCTCCATTGACACTCCAAATTGTCGCGGAACACCTATTCAGGTTCAGCGGAACACCGGTGTTCCGCGGATCATAGTTTGGGAAACTCTGAACTAGATTAAACACTTAAATCACTAAATGTTTTTACTACGCTTTCTTATAGATAACAGTTTTGAGCAGGAATATTATCAACCCAACCCAACGAGGGCACCAAATCTTAAATCAAAATTTCGTTCCTTTTAATGCTTCCTGAAAACGAAACGCGATCGTAGTGCTCAGTTATTACGCGGCCAGTTGTCACGCGGTCAGTTACCGCGTGGTCAGTTGTTGGGCCACGGACTTTACTTCCCCGATCGATAAATTTCGCGTATAGGTCGCGGAAAAAATCTATTTTTATCCATTGTTATGTTATAGCATTTCTATCACCTGATCCCCCACGTAAAAGTCTATATAAAAGGGCAAACGCATAATTTCGGCAACATCTCCTAAGATTGATTTTCTTTAAAGTAAATTAAGTCTTTTATCTTCAAAAGCTTAATATCCTGCATCTTATTTAAGCCAGAAAAAAGGATGCGTGAGAAGAAAATAAATTTTATGTTTTGTTGATTAAAAGTTTACAAATAACTCATTATCGGAAGTGCTTGTGAATTTAAAGATAAAAATATCTTTAATTACGACTTTACCTAATATGTAGTACATGAAAAATTGTTAACTCAGACCTTTCTTATAAGGTTCTTCTGGAAATCGCCGACATATTAAAATTACCCAAGAGTAAAATATCTCTCAGACAAACGAACCTCTTGGTGAAACACCCATGAGAGAAAAGTTTAGGGCGTTGTGCTTATGGAAGGAGAAATAATTTGGGTGAACTTCCTTAATTTTGTTTTAGACGAAAAATGTGTTTCCGTGAGCAACATTTTACTTGAGATACTGAAATTAATGATATTTACTTTCAAACTCCCAGAACTACTCAAGGGGAAATAAAGGCCGCAAATATCTCGTTTTTATCGCCTAAGGTGGTTTTTGGCTATAAACCACGAGAACATTGACGAAATAAAACGGGTTTTCGGTAAAATTTTGCTGTTTTGAGAAAATTCATGAAGATCATAAGCATTTTCAGACGGATCTTGAGAGATTATTCAGAGAGAACGGACTTATTACAAATTCGTGAGGAATCAAATAGTGTAATATTCGATTAAATAGCAATATATTCAACGTTAAGTTTACCTTACATGTGAGGGAAGCCTTATTTAGATTCCAGAAAATATTTTTTCTTCGTATTGGTTTTCAACGGCAGGTAAGCTGAAATGAATTATGATTGTTTACACAAATATAATAATCACACCAGATGTAGACTACCGTCCGTTGGTGACGCCATATACACAAAAATAACATAATCACATATCGAGTCCGTTTTAAAGAGATACCCAACTCCTTTCATGTCCAATCATTATTGTTCATCAGTTAATTGAAAACAAAGTAAATAGTTTTTTTTTTATATTAATGCCTATAAAAGCTCCCGGATAGTCATGTGGACAGCGCGTTTGCCTTTGGTGAAAGCGGACCCGGGTTCGAATCCCGGTGGGAGCCAATGTGCGAAATGACCTAAGCTGTCGAAGCACTTTTAACAGTACTACTACTACTAATGCCTATAAACATAATTTCTTCTTACTTAATTATTGGTTTGCTTCCATCGTTAGTGAGGGTAATATAATTAATTAATTAATTTTCACCCTTCCTCTTCCTTGTAATATAATTAGATTGTTGTTAGATAAATATTTTTAATATACTCTTTTCGGCGAAGTTAGACTAAAATGGCCTTTCTCCCACCAAAATTAAATTGCAAGAAAATAAAAAATAACAGAAATGGATTCTCCTCAATTAACCTACATACATAAAAATAAGAATTTTAATACAAATAAACAAATGGTATATATAAAATAGCGTAAAATTGGTAAACGGTACGGGAAAACACACTTTAAGGGAAGCAATGAAAACCCGCGGAAACACAAGTAACGAAAAACTATATTACTCACTGTTAGCTGTTGTAAAAAAATGAAACATATTTGTATTGTTCGGAGTAATGGCATAATGGTGTATGCGTTCCTCGGTGGATGGCATGCAATTGTGTCAGTGTACAGAAAGTATTTCGACCAAATATTTCCCGTTTAATGCGATACCACCTTTGAGAATATCCTATAAGCTCCCATGCAATCAGAATCCAGATTCAATTCAAATTAAAACTAAAAAAACGGTTGTTTGGTTTCGTGAATTGCGAGCTTATAACGTTTGATGTATGGAGCAGGTGCATATCAGGGAAGAGATGGATTTAGAGTGAAAATTCCTTTAAGACGGCTCGAATTGCTTTTCAGAACGAAACCTTTTTCGAGTACGCATCCGGGGTGAAAAACGGTGAACAGCTTCTTTCCTTATCAGAATCTGAAAAAAATGTTCAGGACATCAATCTACCTTGAGCGAAGGATGAGGATTCTTATTTTCCAAACGGATTGCGAGTCCTTGTAAATCCCTGTCTGCCATGCGATGAAGGCAAATCGCGAAATCCTACAGAAATGCATTTCCGAGATTCCATGTAGAAGTAAGGAATCTAAACGAGTGTATACAATATCATTGGACTGTACCATGGGAAGAAGATTTGCCTAAAATTCACGATTTTTTCCTTTAAGATTAAAAGACATGTCAGCATCTTTTAAAAACGATGTTCCTGCATTATTTATTGCACATGAAAACTCATTTACTTTTGTATACATACTTCTTAAATATATTTTTATATTTAGTTTCTTCATATTGATACAAATCAAGAGAAATATTTTGCCTGAGGGTATACAAAGTCAATGCTGAGATCTTTAAGCATTTTTAAGTGTGTAAGCCTCCTAAAATCTACTTTTTATTAATGCATGTATCTTCTAAACCCCTGGAAAGCATATCTATTCATCGGGTAAAGAAAACCCTTTTTCTTAAACTTATATAGTTGAATATTTAAAGTAAATGTAATGTTTCTCTACCCTTTTGATTTATTCTCTGCTCGTTTCCATAATAAAATTTTGACTAGGTATATTTAGTTAAATTGTTCATTGTTAATGATTTTCCATTATAAATAATATTAATTATTATTCTCAAGAAAAAGCGGACTTGAAAAAAGTCTGACGGGGCCGGGAAACGGTAGCTGAGATGGAAGGAGGAAGATCCCGGGTTCAATTCCCGGCACCGTCAGAGTTTTTTCAAGTCCGTTTTTCCTTGGGAATTTTCCTGGGTGCACGCCCGTATGAGCAAAATCACCTCAACCCCTTTCCTTGATAATAACTAAACACAGAGTAGTATCGGTCAAATTATCAGTCAAAAGATTAAAGCTGATGCTTAGCCAAGGAGGAAGCCATACTGCAGCCAGTTTTTCTAAAAAAAATTCTTTTAAAATCTTAGTCATACAATTTACACCTGTCTTCATAATATATTACACCGTATTTGTATTGGTAACTGCAAAATAAATATTTGAAGTTTTGTTGAATTTGATTACATTTACGACTCAAATTCAAAATCAAACCAAGCAAAAGAGGACCGTATCGCTGGCTCTCTCCATTACATCATATTGTAATATATCTTATATATAAAAAAGTAGTAATTGAAAAGTTAATAATATATGTTTACTTTAATAGCCATCATAATTAAGTTATCATGCTCTTAACCTTTTTTACTCACAATACCGCCAACGTGAACAGAATTTTGTAATTTGAAATAAGCCCTTGCATCGCAGGATGCATGAGGTACCATAAAAATCACATACCAGTACCGACACTCTTCTACAAATCATTGAAAGAAATTGTAAGTCAATGAGATCTATGAAAATCAGGTGGAACGCCTTATATGGGTCAAATCTTAAGGAATGGCAAATATTACCTGTCTGGACGTAAAATTAAAGGGCATATTCGGGGCAAGCGCATTTTGAGAAGGAAAGATGCCTCTTGGCTGAGAAATATTACGCTTTAGACTGCCCTAGAATTCGAAGAACCCTTACGAGTTGCTGAACAACGGGAAGAGTTCGACTTTTGATGGTCTACATTCATTGAATGGAGATGGAACAATGAGAACAAGAAAATTCACAATTCTTCTTCGCAATATATTTTTCTTACATCAGATAAGATATTAGTAAAACACTTCGTAATTTCCACAATATTATTTGTTTAAAAAACGACCGGTTTCGGCTAACGCCATCCTCAAATAAATAATATTGTGGGAATTACGAAGTGCTTTACTAATATCTTGTTATGGCTTTCCACGAAGTCCGGCCTAATACCATAGAATTTTTTCTTACATCCATCTTTTTTATCGGCCACGCCCATCTTGTCATACATTTTTCTCTATACCTTTTGCTACAAACTTCAATTCTCTTCTCTATCTCATGCATCACATTCAACTTGCTATTACTGTTCTATTTCTTTAACAGACATTTAAATGCGGGCCATAAGCCACGTTGATTATTTTATTTATTTCTACGCTTTTCATGAGTCCGAGTCAATATCAACATCCCTCATGACATGGGTCAAACATTTTTTCATTCAATTCACCAATTCGCTGCCAAAACAATACTAACTCGTAATTCCGTTTGTGTAACACGATCCGCTTATAAAGTATTAGAAATGCATTCGATTTACATGTACGCTCTTCCAGATACAAGGGAACCTCCGCTACCATGAAGGCTGGTGGTAGCACGCCGACTTCTACATGTATACATTTTTGCTGCTTTCAGCTTTTATTTGCGTTCGAACACAAGCCACTGGATACTCTTATTTATTTATCAGCGCCTTCATATTTTTACATCTCTTGATGAAAAAAATGTCAGGCCTTACTTTACGGTGCACCATCACACGGAAGAAAAAAATTGTAAGTTTTCCACGCAGTTTAAAACTGACGACCGGTATCGCAATCTGAGAAGCGTCATTCAGTTCTGATGCGGAAAATTGATCATGTCTCTTTTTCTGTGTCATCCATATTCTTTCTCGAAGAATATTCCGTTAAAGTTTTACATTGAAATGTTGCTTGATGTTAATTACATTTTTAGGGATCATATTAAATAAACAACGCAAATTCCACAAAATGTTTTAATTGTACGACCGGTTTTGAGCTAACATTCGAGCTTCATTTGTATCTTGTGCCTGACGATGAGCGGTTAGCTCGAAATCGGTCGTACGTTAAAACATTTTTGCGGAATATGCATTGTTTATTTAATATGATCCCGATTACGGAGTTCCACCAAGTTAAGGCTTCTTCGATTGAATTTATATTTTTTAGTTGTATTCCAATACTTCTGGTTGGCGCCTTAATGTATGGTTGATTTAGTGCCCTTGATATTTCATTTAGGCTGTGGATGAATATTTAGGACAATTATCAGTTTTATTTGTATTTAGTCAAGCAATATACATAGAAGGATAATGAATGATGACGTTTAATGTTACATTGTGCAGCTATAATTTATTGCGGTTGAATTTGTGTATGCTGTGTAGTCTAAGGTAAATAAAATATTTTTAATTAAAAAACACAGATTTTGTTTTTAAGTAAAAATATTACAATGGCATTCAACTGTTTAAAACTTATATATACAATAATTATAAATTAAATGTCTACGATCCGACCCGTCTTGACATATGACAATCTACAAGTACAATCTTCATAAAAAAGTTCCTATTTAGAAATCATAATAAACAAAATCTGAAAGAAAATGCTCAAAATATATTAAAAAACGATGAAAATCTAGTACAAAGTGTTTTTACTACAATTTGTTTCTGACGGAGAGTAAAACGTGCTACAAAATCAACCATCCTCATCTCAAGTCTAGGTTTACAATTAGTTCTTTCATCGGATTCGGTATGACTCTCTGTCATCTTGTTTCATTTAAAACGCTTTCGACCTTACGCCTTTCGAGCATTTGTTTCGCCTCTTTTCGCAACCAAAAGTTCAAAGTAAATGAGGTGAGCACGGCCGAACGCAATTCAGCACACGATATCGGATCTCTCGGCCTCCGAGCTAAGCACCAACACGGATCTGTTAATGATCTCTGCACCCCATTTAGGACGCTATCTAGGGCACCGCTCCTTCTGCAAAGATGACGCACTCTTTCACGGGTGACTTGAAGAGCGGGAGGGTCATATTTTTCTCGCTGGTTCAATTCAATGCACAGGAAACAAAACATCTTGAGCGGTAGATGTGGGCTACATTTTTGGAGTGATAAATTGGGGAGTTTTGAGTCACGAGATGCTTTAAAGTTTGCTAGAACAGAATCACGAAAACATTAACGTAAAATATACATTCATATTTATTTATTTTTATCTATTATTTATTAATTTAAACGCTGCAAGTTGGTATTAATACCAGGTGGCAACGGTTGAGGGGGATATAACCATACAATCTGTCCGGCATTCACCCAAGGACGGGAGGAAAACCCGTCCAAAATCCTCCCGTGAACAGTTCAAAAACCTCCCGTGGACAGTCCCATTTCCTAATTTTCCCTTGAATTATACAAACACACGTAAAATAAGTATATAAAAAATGATATGTTGAAAAATCAACAAGTAATGAAGAAATAGAGAGAAAATGTGGAAAGGAGTTTATGAAGCAAATAAAAAACTTAATTTTCATCACAGAAAATATTTCCTTCGCAGAAAAACAATGACAATGAGAAGGGAGAGTGGAAAGGCTAATAAATACCTGGGAAATATTAAAAGAAAGAAAGAGATAGAACACAGCTTAAAAGATAATGAAAATTTAACAAGGTATTCACAGATAAAAGAAAAAGCAGAACAAAATTATTGTTTGTTGTAGCACGTTGAACAAAAATAAAGTTTTTAGTCAGCTATAGTATGAACATCCGTTTCACAGAAAGATACATTTTAGATAGTAAAATAACAAATAATCAAGTCATAATAGTTATACTTAATTATTAAATTAGTTTAACAAACAATTGTAAAGAAAATAGTTAATTCATTTTATCATAAAGGTAAAAGTATTACAATATGCATTACTTCGTAGAGGAAGGCAAAGAGAAAAAGAAACACGAGTGGAAAAAGTAAAACTATATAAATATTTAAAGAAGGAACACTCTGACATTGCGAAATATATATCTTCTAAGGATAAATTAGTATTGCCATGGTGACTCAATGGTAAAATATTCCTCTAAGAATTTTGCCTAAAGGAGTCTACAGCAGAGTTTATAAATCAAATACGTAGACTGCGTTAAAACATTGAGTTGCAGAAATAAATATCTAAGAGGCAAAAACTAAATTTGACCAATAGATACATTTATCAGCAATAAAATCAACTTACAGGCGACATTTTATGGAGAAAAATTCAGTGGCGAAGGTGATATCTTACGAGAAAAGATCCCCTGCAGGATCAAAACACACACGATGATGGGGAGTGTATAAAACCACTATTCTAATAAAATTCACAGTCTCAGGCGTTGTTTTGTGGAAATCCATCTCGTAGAAATGAGGAAGGCTTGTACTTTTTCCACAGGTTTATTTTAAAAAACACGACCAGGTTTCAACGAGTAATCGCCATCATCAGGTGAAAAGCAATAACCGTAACCATATATATATACAAAGGGAAGACTAGCGGAAAAACCATGAAATAGGAAAGGTGAACAAAGGAAGGGGAAGGGAGGTGGAGACATTAAGGGTAAGAACTTGGAAGTGCAGGTAGAGGAACCGTATCTGTGGGTGGTAGGATGCATTGAATCAGTGGGGAGTGGGAAGGGAAAAGGTGCTCATTGACAACAGAAAATTTCGCGGAATTGATATGAGAAAGTATTTCGAATTGTTCCAGGAAATTGAGTCTCTGGCCTCTGTTGGAGAAATGTAGGATTTGGGGTTTGAAGTCCGAAGAATGGTTGTTCTCCAGAAGGTGCTTGGCAAAATGCGAATAAGTTGCTTGATTGCTAAAACATCTTTTGTGTTCGTTGGCTCTGATGGAGAAATTGCGCCTAGTTTGCCCGATATATACCCCTTCACAATCGTTACATTCGAGCCGATAAATACCTGATTTTTTTAACCGGTCAAATTTGTCTTTGCCATTGCAAAGTATTTTCTGAAGGTTGAAACGTGTTTTAAATGATGGCCTCATTTTTTCTTTTGGAAGGAGGTTACCGATCTTTTCGGACAAACTATTTAAAAAGGTTAATTTTACCCATTTCTGATTAACATCTTCGTCGACTTTTTTGAAAATTTTATTTAAGGCTAGTTTCCTATGTTTCCGTACTAAAAGTTTGTTAATTAAATTCTGGTGAAAACCATTTTTCTCGGCAATATATTTAATGGTAGACAACTCAATATTAAAACTGTCCTTCGAAAGGGGAATAGAGACCAAACGATTAATGAGGGAGTGGAAGGCGGAGAGCTTATGGGAGTAATGGTGGTTGGATTGGAAAGGAATAACCTGATCTGTGTAGGTAGGTTTACGGTAAATAGAGAAATGGAGATTAGGGCTGCGAAAGGATATGGTAAGGTCCAAAAAGTTAAGGGAATGGTTCATTTCCAGTTCTTGGGTAAAACATATGCAGGGATGGAGGGAATTAAGGAGGGAAAGGAATTGGTTAAGTTGCCTGAGGGTGCCGCACCAAATACAAAAAACATCATCTACATATCTGTACCAACATTTGACAAATTTAAGTAAATCGGAAGAGCAATTAAATAACTCACATTCTAAATTTTGCATAAAAATATCTGCTAAAATGGGTGACAGAGCAGATCCCATAAAAAGTCCATCTGTCTGTTTATACAAGTCACCATTTAATAAAAAGAAATTTTGTTCACAGCAAAGTCTGACGAGCGACAAGATATCAGTTTTTATCACTTGGTCCATATTGATGTTACTAAACAAATTCTCCAAAATTTTTAGTGTTTCTTTGACAGGTACACTGGTGAAAAGGCTCTTTACATCGAAAGATACTAGTTTTGCGTTGGGTGGTAGGGTGATATTGCTGAGTTTCTGGCATAATTCAATGGAATTTTTGACTGTATAATTAGGGGTGAGCACTAGATGGTTCTGGAGGATCCGGTTCAATCTAGCAGCTAGCTTGTGGCATGGGGAGTTGACACTGGACGCTACCGGACGAATGGGAATATCATCTTTATGTACATAAAGATGATATTCCCATTCGTCCGGTAGCGTCCAGTGTCAACTCCCCATGCCACAAGCTAGCTGCTAGATTGAACCGGATCCTCCAGAACCATCTAGTGCTCACCCCTAATTATACAGTCAAAAATTCCATTGAATTATGCCAGAAACTCAGCAATATCACCCTACCACCCAACGCAAAACTAGTATCTTTCGATGTAAAGAGCCTTTTCACCAGTGTACCTGTCAAAGAAACACTAAAAATTTTGGAGAATTTGTTTAGTAACATCAATATGGACCAAGTGATAAAAACTGATATCTTGTCGCTCGTCAGACTTTGCTGTGAACAAAATTTCTTTTTATTAAATGGTGACTTGTATAAACAGACAGATGGACTTTTTATGGGATCTGCTCTGTCACCCATTTTAGCAGATATTTTTATGCAAAATTTAGAATGTGAGTTATTTAATTGCTCTTCCGATTTACTTAAATTTGTCAAATGTTGGTACAGATATGTAGATGATGTTTTTTGTATTTGGTGCGGCACCCTCAGGCAACTTAACCAATTCCTTTCCCTCCTTAATTCCCTCCATCCCTGCATATGTTTTACCCAAGAACTGGAAATGAACCATTCCCTTAACTTTTTGGACCTTACCATATCCTTTCGCAGCCCTAATCTCCATTTCTCTATTTACCGTAAACCTACCTACACAGATCAGGTTATTCCTTTCCAATCCAACCACCATTACTCCCATAAGCTCTCCGCCTTCCACTCCCTCATTAATCGTTTGGTCTCTATTCCCCTTTCGAAGGACAGTTTTAATATTGAGTTGTCTACCATTAAATATATTGCCGAGAAAAATGGTTTTCACCAGAATTTAATTAACAAACTTTTAGTACGGAAACATAGGAAACTAGCCTTAAATAAAATTTTCAAAAAAGTCGACGAAGATGTTAATCAGAAATGGGTAAAATTAACCTTTTTAAATAGTTTGTCCGAAAAGATCGGTAACCTCCTTCCAAAAGAAAAAATGAGGCCATCATTTAAAACACGTTTCAACCTTCAGAAAATACTTTGCAATGGCAAAGACAAATTTGACCGGTTAAAAAAATCAGGTATTTATCGGCTCGAATGTAACGATTGTGAAGGGGTATATATCGGGCAAACTAGGCGCAATTTCTCCATCAGAGCCAACGAACACAAAAGATGTTTTAGCAATCAAGCAACTTATTCGCATTTTGCCAAGCACCTTCTGGAGAACAACCATTCTTCGGACTTCAAACCCCAAATCCTACATTTCTCCAACAGAGGCCAGAGACTCAATTTCCTGGAACAATTCGAAATACTTTCTCATATCAATTCCGCGAAATTTTCTGTTGTCAATGAGCACCTTTTCCCTTCCCACTCCCCACTGATTCAATGCATCCTACCACCCACAGATACGGTTCCTCTACCTGCACTTCCAAGTTCTTACCCTTAATGTCTCCACCTCCCTTCCCCTTCCTTTGTTCACCTTTCCTATTTCATGGTTTTTCCGCTAGTCTTCCCTTTGTATATATATATGGTTACGGTTATTGCTTTTCACCTGATGATGGCGATTACTCGTTGAAACCTGGTCGTGTTTTTTAAAATAAACCTGTGGAAAAAGTACAAGCCTTCCTCATTTCTACACTATTCTAATGATAAAAGCAAAAATATGTAAGGGAAAAGTAAAAGTTATTTGAAACATGAGAATAAAAAATTAGTAATATATCAGAAATAAATATACAGATGTAGGAAATTAAGTTTACTAGCACAATATAGAATGCAACTTAACCAAGTTTATACAAAAAGTGAAAAATAAGTGGTGGAGCATTGAGTGGTGGACTACGTGGAGCACCAATGTCTGTAATGTATTCCACCCGAATGCCGGATGGTATTATACCCCCTCTGACATAAGCTACTAAAAGTTTGCAGAGAGAAATGAGGCTCACTAGGCAGGATGAGGAGTGAGGTAGTTTGTCATTGTCTTCTTCACTGAGCCATAATGCTATAAGCGGAACTTGTCCAAGCAAGTGAAGTACAATGACTCTATGAGTAACACTTTCCTTGGTACTCCCTAAGGTGAGACCTTGATCAGTGCAATTATTCACTCACACCTCGGTAGCTTTCATTTCATCACAGCCATGATCTAGACTGGGACTAAATAAAATGAAAGATACGTTTTTCTCTAACCAATACCGAATGACTAATGAAAACATTCCATTCATTTGAGTATGTTAGCAGGAATGTAGCACCACTACTCTGAACCAAAAAGCCCCCATTTATAGAAGTGAAAAGGACGTGGCTCGGTATTTTAATTGGTAAGAAGACCGGAAAGTGGAACCTGGGTTAGAGTCACAGCAAAGTCACTTTTTTCACTTCTTGTATAACCTAAAAAAAATCTGATGTGGCCAACACATGACTTTCTCCGTATTTATTGAAAACAGAAGCCTATGCCGGTAATATATAAATAACTCCACAAGAATGAGTGTTACAGGAAAATGTTTCATACAAAAGTTGTAGTAGATTAAATTATCTATAACTTTTGTATGTAATTGTATATACCTTAAATGCATTTTGACAGAGATATCTATGAAGAACCTCCATTTCTGGGTAAAAAACAACTTCCGGTTAACCATTATTGAAGAATAACTCCTAAACAATCAGTGTTACGAAAAAATGTTTCATACAAACGTTGTAGTAAAAAACATTATCTACAACTTTTGTATGTAAATGTTTATACCTAAATTGCATTCTGACAGAGATATGTATGAAAAACGTCATTTTATGGGTAAACAATTTCTTCCGGTTAATCATTATTCAAGAATAACTCCTAAACAATCTGTGTTACGAAAAAATGCTTCATACAAAAGTTGTAATAAAATACATTATCTACAACTATTGTCTGTAAATGTATATACCTACATTGCATTTTTACAGAGATATTTAAGAAACGAAATTTTGTTCCGGATAAACCGCAACTTCCGGCTAAGCGATATTCACCAAAAACTAATCTGCTTTAGGCATTGTTAAGAAAATTCTAAACATGAATTTTGAAAATGATCGGATAATTAATTTTTAAGATTGAGCGCCCACAAACGTTTTAACCACAGACAGACATGTTCGGGAAAATAGCGAAAACGTGCTCTATGGGCCCCAAAACATCTATTTCGTCGAAATCTGGAGGTCGAATTTTTTTGCGAATATAATACTTTCTCTATACTACATATAGGGAGAAAGTAATAAATATGATGAAATCGATAATTGGAAACATTTCGATCGTTTATTTTGAAGAGGAGATTAATATAACAAGGGAATTAGCTTTTTTAGTATAAAATGCCTACAATTTAAAAGTAGTCACCGTCAATAGAGAAGGTTCATATGAGAGATAAAGGAAATTAAGCATACTAAAAAGGAAGAATATGAATTGAATAAAATATGGCTGTGAGGAATATCAGAGACTTGTAGACTCATTCGCTACTCATTTCAATTTTTACGTAGTTAGCAAGATTTTCATTTAAGTACTATACTATCAGAAATAAATTACCTGATCGTCTTCCACCGGTCTCTCAAATATTCTATTTGAATTCAGGCTAAGCTCATGCCCCCCGAATAACCCTCGGGCGTCTTCGGAAAATAAATCCAAAATCCAGGTTAGTGGGGAATCGCGAGGAAGTTTACCTCCCATCTGAAAACACTCGAAGAACTTCCTCTCTTTTGAATGAGGTTAATTTTGAATTTCAATGCAGCCTCCATAAATACAGAGGGGAAGAGAACCGGAGATATAAAACATTTGTCGAAAATCTCCCGCAAACTTCCTTCATTTCAGAACACGAGTAAATAACTTCCCTAATTCGTTCGGGATGATTGAATATGCATGCGAATACACACATCAAAAACCATTTGTTGTTATTATCTAAGGTATGAACAGGATTTACATCCTTTGATAAATTATCAAATGAAATCACTAAGGCAAAATTTCATGGCAGAAAATACCATGGACATATAGTTAAATTAATAAAACAGAGAGCAAATATATGTAAATTTTCCTTTTTAAATAGTACCATTACAGATTGGAATAATTTGCCTGCAGGAGTCTTGGAGCACTTCCCAAAACAACATATGGAATTTGTAAAAAGATTGGGTTAAACTATAAAGGACGAGTGTGCTTGACGTTGACGAGCTCAGGTGGAATAGAGGATTGCCTGGTAGGGTGATGTACACTCCTGGCCAAAATTAACGCAGTACCGGCCGTAAGGATCGCTAGGGAGGTGCTACGTTAATTTTGGCCAGGAGTGTACGCTGGGGACTTGTCCCAGCGACCGCTACGGTAGCCGTGAAGGCCTACCATGAACCCCGATTAAACTTGTAAAGGAAGGGAAGTAGTTGATGAGTTAGTGTATAGTTATACGCAGATGTCTGTATTTTTCAAATACATTCAGTTAGAATATTGTTTTGAAATAGTAAATTAGTACTTTAAGGGTAAATTTGTAAGTTGATGAGAATTCTATGTCATGTTATGCATTGCATTATTGTATTATTGACACGCGTTGTAGTTAGGTTTTAAGTGGATTAAATACAATGTATTTAATACGTGATTTTTGCCACCGGACGATTAGTCCAATTGCAACATATTTAAAAAAAAAATACCATAGAAATTGGACAGAGCATCGGATTATAACAATCGAAATCTCCTCGTATGAAAAAACATTTAATAAGGAGGTACAAAAACGCTGGTAGGGTAAATTCCTCCTCAGGGATTGCTATAAAGGAGTTAATAAGGGACCAGGATTTTATTAAATTTCGAGATGAACGGCGGGTAAGAATATTTCTCAAGGGATTTCTCTTCTTTGAAAATATTATCTGCGGATTCGAAAAATTTGAACAAGGAAGCTTGAGTTTGAGTCTCAGCACTTAAAACTGCGAACCTGAGTCCAAAGCATTCAATTACGAAAATCTCGACTGAAAATATAGAGAAATTTTGAGATAAATTATTTTTAACTCAAAATGTATCATGTAAATTATGTAGTCAAGGACTATTTTATTTGTTTCTACTCTTTGCCTTCATGAATTGCTACTGTTAATTTTTCATACATTACTGCTATGAATTAACTGTAAAATGGTGGTATCACGTGAATGTACGTAAATTATTTCAATAAATATATATAAGCATGGTATATCAATGTAATATATTAATATCGAAGTTCAATATAAAATTATCAAAATAAAATATCGGCATGAAATATCGAAATTAAATATCAACATAAATTGTGAAATTTGAATTTGTCCTATATCATTGTTTTGAATTCCCTGTAAAATGGTTGTATTGACAGTACGTGAATTATTTCCATTACTATAATATATCAATGTAAAATATAAATAAAAATATCAAAATAAAACATCAGCATGAGATATTAGCATGAAATATCAATATTAATAGAGCCAAGACGCAATCGTTTACTTCTATTCCGAGACTGCAACTACGCAAGAGTAACTTTTATTGCATTCACGCATTTGAGACCGGTCGTGGTTTTCCGTGCCTCTTCACTCGTAAGTAAAAAGGCCTCCCTCGGTCGACGAAATCGCCAGGGAAACGGAATGCAATTCCGGGAGGCTTTTGGAGGAGAGCAATCATCTTCCTCCGCCCACACCTCAGCGTTTTACTACCGCTGACGCGTCGAAAGCTAAAGCGAAAGATTGGCAGGCATATGGGCACATCTTATTCTCGTCCCCTCCAAATGTTATCGAACAGCGTGGAGTGCTTTCAGTCGGTTTCCCGAATAAGTAATGCTCTTCAATGGTTAAAAATATCCCACGGGAAAGAGAATCATGTCCACGAGGCGCAGGATAAAGGAGTATGGAAAATGATTGTCTGACAGACTTATTATTAAATATATTATTAATAAATTATTAACTATACTAGACTTTCGCTAATCCAGCCATTCCTTGCATAGAAGGGTGCCGGATTACTGAGAGTGCGTAAAAGACCATAGTGTCGTGACCGAGTTTTCGATGCGCAGCCATAAAGAGAAATACATACTTTTAATAGGATACATAATGTAATTTAGAACTTGATATATAAGAACGTGTGGTAATTCACAGATAAGAGGTGGAAAGTTAATTTAAGGCTAAGGCGTGCACATATGATGTAGTACGTAAACGGAAGATTACTTGTTACTATTTTTAGAGAAGTCGTTCCGGTTTAGACGAATTAATATATGTTTTCGGTTTTATATATAAATATAGTTAGCACCTACAGGTCTAAAAATAACCCATCTCCTCTGCACTTGCGCATTTTCTAATTCTTCTTCCACGCTTGTATTCGTTACTCCATGGTTCTCTTTTACGTCAGGAAAGGGTGCCGGATTACTGGGAGGCCGGATTAGCGAGAGTACAGTGTATTTTAATTAGTGATCGGTAAAAAGACTAACGCTCAATTGTTTTAATGTTCAAGATTTGATGTTATTTCAATTGTCACAGCGATATGTTTAATGCGGGATTAGTTATCACACGGTTAGTTGTCGCACGGCGAGTTGTCGGGTCCAATGAGTTCTCGCAGCCATGAGTTGTCGAACTTTTATTATTAAGAATGATTTTATATACATGTTGAGGGAATTTGATTAAGAAATAGTTTTATGATATTTAGTTTATGTAATATAAAACTTGAGAAAAAGAAGGAGAACACTTATACCTTTACCACAGAATTTTATTCACTCACGACCATGGTTTCGATATATAAGATCATCCTCGGGTGATTTGAGGTCATCCTCCACCTGAAAAAAATTCTGTGGTAAAAGTGTAAGTGTTCTTCAGCTTTTTCTCAAGTTTTATTTGGGAAAACTACCACAAATCCGAGGCCGAATTAACAGATTATTTTCTGTAATGTCTTTTTATACAGTTAATGAATTTTAGTTAAATTATAGATAGCCGGACAAGATTTAATTATATAGTCTCTTGGCTATCTCAATCATGATATATACAGAGATACGTTTATTTTATTTTTTTGTGAATGGTATTTTTGTATATGATATAATTGAGATAAAAAAAATTGAAATTGAAATTCACAGTTGTCTTACTCTGAGTTGCCGCAAGGTGCGTTGTCGGGTCAGGGTCCTCGAGGTGTGCCAGGTTCCCCTCAGCTATAAACGTCATCTCGATGGTATTTGCGATTCATAAAATATGCACAAACTCATTAACGTTGAAGAAGATAGGTAACGGAAATAATGGAACGTTTTAGAACTCTCCTACTTCTATTTTTCCCCTCTCCGCAATTTACCGCGATGAAAAATTCGGAGTTGCGCGAAATGCGCGGATGTTTCATTAAAATAAAATGGAGTTTCCGCTAAAGGGCAAATAAATGCGAGTTTGTAATTATGAGTTCGCCAGAGAGTGGTTGGGGCAGCTGTTAATGTTAATAACATTTCCACGAATATGGGCTTTAATGGCAAATATATTTGTTCTGCATCGTTCTAGGAATCTCTGAATAACCTTTACGCGGATCTGATTTGTATTATTTTTGTGGATTAGGGAGAGTGTTATAGAAAATATACATTTATTTGTGATTTAGTGATTCTGCTCTTTCATGAAATGGTGGACAAGAAACTGTTAGCATTATTATGAGTTTAATAACTTATTCCTAATATATTCATTTAGCTCATCGTCTATGAATTATCACCCAGAGATTTCGTCCTGTTCTGTCGAGTCAGACCCGTGTTAACTTGGTTATTGAAGCAAAGATGAAATTTATGTTATAATTAACTGTTAATTTTGTTATTATGCAGAATACCATAATATTTGTAGTGTTGCTATTGTCTTTACACAAAAATTAGTTATAGCGAGTGGCGAAAACTCTCTCTCTTTCTAACTATATACATCAAAAAAGATTAAAGAAATTGTTTCCATTAATTTTAATTGAGACATTCAGACCTTCTTCTAATTTTCATACTTAGCGTATGTACAGTCCTGGCCACAATTAACGCAGCACCGTCCGTAAGGATCGCTAGGGAGGTGCTGCGTTAATTTTGGTCCGGAGTGTACATCTAAAGCAAATGTTTAAAAACTTGGTAGCAGATCAACATTTTCGGGATCAATTTCCTAATATTATCGGTATGGGTTTACTCAAAAACATATTGCGAACAATGGAAAAGTTTATAACGTATTTGTATGGTGCCGTTATGGAGAAAGACAATGAAAGTGAAACAGGATAAGAAGATTATTCAATTCTCCGAGATAAAAGTCGAGATATGATGTGCTACAATAATTCGCTTTTTGAACTATATATTATCATATCATTATATTATTGTATACTGAAGAATATAAATTGATTTTAAACAGGATCATATATGTAAACAAATTGAATTTCATGATCTTTTACTTATTTTATAAATTTGTAACATTCTCCCGAGATGGAATGGTAGTTTCTGGAGGAAATCCGTCCCGTAAATCATCATCGCCTTCTCCTCCAGGAACTGAATCTAGAACATCGCACATTTCCTTATAACATACTGTTTTCTTCCGTGATCTTCCTCAAACCACTAAACAATAATGTTTCCCAAAATAAAACAAGGATCCTACACGCAACACTCATTGCATAAATCTCCCATGGTCTTCTCTTGTACGGGGGAGATATCTACCGCCTTGTAAATCACACGCGTTTCCCCATCACCTCTCATATTTCAGGGACGCTCTTTCGCACGGAATCATAGTATATAACGTGCGTAACAGTGATATACTGTTGCTTCAGTGGCACCGGGGAGAGGCATTTATTGCTACCTTGAGCGTCACGCCGGGAGATCACCTTTAAAATATCCCCTACGCCGCAGTGGAGACCGCTGGTGGTCTCTCCTCTGCCTAAAGCGATGAAAACCCACGGAAAGATCCGTTTAACTCTCACCCGAGAATTCCAAACTTCAAGAGTGGATTTTTGCGATAATACTCAAAACTAAAATCCCTCTCACCTCCAACGACCTTAAGCGCATCAATGGCTTTGGCGTTGCCCAATGCGTTATATCATCATCATTGTGGTTCTGTCCGCGGACAACTCTCAACGGAACTTGCTCCTCCAGGCATCTCTATCCTGTGCCTCCCTTTCCAGAACTTGATATTCTTTTCCTTGTTTTAAATCGGTCAACATTCCGAATTTTCTTCTTCCTCTTCCTCGTTTCCCATTGATCTTTTCTTCAAAAATCGTCTTCTGTAGGCATTCTGCTCTTAGTATATGGCCTATCCATCTTGCTTTCCTTTTCCTTATGTTTTCCAAAATTACTCGTTCTTCTCCAACCCTCCTCAGTACCTCATCATTTTTGATCTTGTCTGTCCAAATTATTTTCTCCATCCTTCGCCATAGCCACATTGCAAAGCTCTCCAAGTATTTTTCTTCTTTCTTTCTCAACGTCCATGTTTCGGATCCATGTAACACAATACTCCAGATAAACACTTAGCCAATCTTTTCCTTAGCTCCATCTGGATGTTCTTTGCTGTCAAAAGTTCTTTTATCTTTTGGAACGTTGCCTTTCCCTCAGCTATTCTACCTCTTATTTCCTCTGTACAACTTCCATTAGATGTGATGGTGCTTCCCAAATTTTTAAAATTTTTCAACCTACTCCAATTCCTTCCCATTCAACTTAATTTTTACTGGGCCAGCCTTCGTTGATATCTTCATCACCTTCGACTTTTCAACGTTAACTTTCATTCCGTTATATGCCAATGCGTTATATACAAGGCAATATATATCTTTTTGGAGAAAATTATCATTTTTTATTGAGAAGGAGACTTTAGGATGATTTACTCATATCACTGCTACCTGCTCATCAAATTTTATAGAGATCGAAATATTCCCTCCTTATGTAAGGAGGGAACTATAAGGCAATGTTGAAGAACGTTTTATAGGGAAAACATTTGTTATTTGTTAAAAATATTGTAAGTTGGACGAATTTTTGGACAAACATTGTTAAAATGGTAATTGTTTCTTAATTTTAAGTGTACTGAGTTAATGTATTTATAAGGTTTATTTTAATATGTTGTAAGTTTTATGGTTATTGCCTAAGAAAGGTTTTTTGAGGGCTTTCCCTCCCTTTCAGGGCAAATGCCATGCAGATTCGAGTATTCCCCTAAATACATGTGTCCATTCTCTTTTTAATTTTATAAAAATGTGACTCTGCAATAACGTACATTAAATTTCTATAATGTATTGCATTGCGAAATGATAAAAAACACTTTCTAATTTCCATAATAAAATTTATTGCGGAAATTGCAGTGTTTAATATCATTTCTAAATGTCGTTCCACGAAGTACGGCCAGAAAACTTAGATTGTATTGCAGCGTATTTCTATATCGTATTTATATTGTAATCCACTACCACCAGGTCCTACACCTAGGTTTGGTAATTAGTGTAATAATGTAAGCCTGTACGTATGACTATACACCGTCATTAAAAGGAAAGCTTACTTTCTATCTCAATGTCTTATTTAGCTAAACCTTTCAGGTTTCTCAACCCAAATTTAAAAAAATGGGCTTACTAATGTATCACTTTTACAATACTTTTCTATATTCTTGTAGGACTTTTATATAATTTGTAGATTGCCTAATCTTTGATGAGCGCTTATTCTACTAGATGTTCCTAAATAGAAGTTTTACACGATTTTAAATTTTGAATGTTTTGTTGCTAATTTCTTCGTGAATTTTATTGTTTATTCTTTACAGGTGAATTACTGCAATGTGTATAGTTCTTAATTTAATTTGATGCAATTTTTGTTAAGGATAAAATAATCAGATTATTCCTTTCCATAGATAATAAAGAATGTATGAAGAATATGCCGTTTTTTCTATTTAAGAGAGTAACTGGTTTAAATTTCTTTTCACTCTCACCCAATCGTTTGTTAAACTCATAAAGTATATTTCGGGAATAAAATTTAATCTCTCATAATTTATATGAGAGATTATACATTTATACATCCAATTTATGGAAATGAAATTCATTTTATTATTTACAATTAGTTTTGCCAATTTCTGAGCTCGATTACGTTCCAATTTAACCATTAATTGAGCCACTCGTAATTGATGAGTATTGTTCATTATGATACTCTTTGAATCATTATTGCACTACGTCTACGTCTACGAAAAATTAATTCACCCAATTCCTTTGATACTACCTTTAAATTTTGTCATGTGCCGCCGTATGGGCCTAGCCTAGAAACTTGCATACTGCGCTGCAGTAAGATTTAAACGGGATTGACTGCAGGATAGAATTCGCTCAAAAATGTATCCAAAATGTTTCAAGTGAATTTTAACCTTTCGATGGGAGACTTCAGTGCAAAGTTTTTGAATATTTCTCAACCCTTGCGAGGAAAGAGCAGAATAGTTGTTCAAGTCTAGAAGATGAATATTCTGGGAAATGAAACCATACTACGTATCGCATGAGCATGAAAGGGATCTCCATTCAAGAATCCCAGAATGCACCGAGATTCGCCCTTCTATCACTAGAAAAAACCCTACACCTCGAATGCTCTTACTGGAAAGAAGTTAGACATACCTTCATACTTTGGCGTTACTTCGCCTTTCTCGATATTTGGCTCTCGTTACGAAGTGTTGTTGGAACGACTTCCTTGCTTTTATTTTAGTTTTAATCTATTAGTAAGGGTGTAGGTTTCGCGGTAAAGACCGCATCAAGGAAAACGTAGAAGCTACTCTAAGAAAAGTTGAAATGGAGTTATACACCCTGTCTCCAAAGGAAGATAGTCAAATATCTGAAACAAAGGAAATGAGAAGAGGATTTCAGGAAATTATGAGAAGGAAGTAAAACGCCAAGCCATTTTCAGAAATATACATCAAAGCTAATGTTAACACTTTGAATAATTAAGAACTTGGTAACTAACAAGTGTTGATATGTAACTCGATATTATACCTAATTAGCCGAAGTGCCAGTTCATTCCCAAACGGGGAAGTTAGAAGTAGAACCAATTATAGTAATGCAATTTGCCTCTCATCTCAAATTAGTTCAAAGGGATAGATATTAAAATATATTTTCTATTTTTTCAATGGTCTCTAAACTTTCTCTCATAATCAGAAATTCTGTAGTCGACTATAAATCTTTGTACGAAATAAAGAATATGAATTTTTGTAGAACTTCATCCTTACGAAAATTTTCTTAAGATTACTTAATTTATTATTTGTCTACAAGGGTTACTATGAATTTAGTTTTGCAATAGAAAAAAGCTTTATTCATTGCAACGATCCTACACCGTATAGGATAATTTTTGGATAAATTATGCTTATGACAAATGTCAGAAAGCTGCAACACAATATATTTCATAGGGCTACCAATTTAAAACTAACAATACGCCTCTAAGATTATTTGATAGATGACCTATTTTAATTAGATAAAACTTGGTGTAAATTATGAAACTAAAATGGGCTGAGTAAGTAATTAAGAAAGAAACTGAAGAACTCGGGAGAAAAGTCCACGGAAAAGACAAGAAGGAGGTGAAATTATCCTATCACTTTCTGTAGGAATATGAATGAGAACATCGAATGCCTTAAAATTTACTTCGAAGTTCATATCTATGATACATTCGATACCAGTTACAACTCAGTTAGCCCTTCGGGTTAGTACACTAAAATGTTGAATGGTTGCAGTTTGATTAGTCAAAAATCACCCAATACCTAACTAAACGGAATGATTTCTTTCCTTTTCAGCTTATTTCAAAAGGGATTTGCTTCCGTGACATTTTAGGCAAAGCAGACGAGCAAATAATTCTTTCTCATGTACCGTAAAATAAGTTTGCAAATGTCAAAGATCTACTTCTCATGATGAATAACTTAAGAGGATGTTGTGATCTCTTAAGAATCGGAGAATACATGAGGGAGGATGAATAAAATATAAACTATGGACGTACAGATGACGAATGATAAATAATGAAAAACTGCCATTATGCATTGGTAAAAATAATAAGCCCCGGGTACTCTGAATGTTTAAAATATCTCACCGTAGAATATCCTAGCAATCACCAGAAGCGATTCAAAATCAAATATGAATACTTTTCACGTCAATACAGCAAATCTAAGTATAACCTAAATTCAATGAGGCGTGCCAAATCAATTGACAACGGAGGAAAGCAATATTTACCGCATAAATTCGATGTGATCTGACCGTACTTCGTGGAATGCCATTTAAGAAATGAGAAGCAGACTTCCGTTGCAAACACAATAGCTCTAAATAATGGGTCTGAGTAAAACTTGTTGAACGGATTCTTAAGAAGAAATCTTCCAAAATAGCAGCTGCGTCGATCATCCCATTCTTAGTCCCGTTAGAGACTCCTAAGATAAGATGGGTTAAACTCCCATTCTTAGGGAAAATGTCCTACCACTTGCACAATCTTTTGCCGCCGAACCTTAAAGCAGGATTTTATACCCCGAGGAATCTATCGCGGGAAATTTCCCGAGTGAAAGATAAAAGAGACATTGGCGGCCTTTCCGGGGTCTATGAGTTAAGATGTGATGATCGTTCTTCCTTACATGTACCTGGGTCAGACTTCGCTTAAGGTGAGGACACAAGAACACCAAAGGAGTTACCTGCTGGGAAATTCCTCTTCCACGTTCGCGAATCACCTCCTGGAGTGCGACCACACCAGCTCTTTAGTGCCGAGGCTCCTCCATAGACAGTCAAAGGGGAAGAAGCTTGATTGTCTCGAGATTGTGGAAATAGTGGGGGCATCCGCGACTCTAATCAATGAAATCACTTTCGCCAACCTATCCTCACTCTATCTTCAAAACTAGATGTATATAAATTCTGTCTTTTTTCCTACGTATGTACCTGAAGATGGCTGCAAGGCCGAAACTGGTCGTCTAATAAAGATTTCTCGTGGAAAATACGAAGTCTGCTTCTCATTCCTTAACATTTACCACATTTATGGGTGTCATACCAAAGTAAATCTTGCTGTCGTTACGATTTAATAGAGTAAGTGAAAATCAAGACGTGATGAAACCACGTATTCGCAGTCAATTCAACGTAAAGATACTGAAAACCAAATATTAAAGATAATTTTTCAATTGGAGAGTCTTTGTTTAATGAGATGGGCATAGACTGAAAGAGGTAGGAGAGGGGATATGTAGAAACATCTTTTACGTTTTTCCTTCCTAATCCCGCGCCTTATGGTTCCTGTTTTTCTTTCATACAACGCAAAGTTTTGGTCCTCAGTCATTTCCGGAGATATTTCATTGATCAGATGGTATAAATTCATGAATTTATATATATATTTCAAATTTAATATAGTTGAGAGTAAAAATAATTTAAAGTAATTTTATTTCACGTGTCAAGTTAAAAAAAAGAAATATTGGGGAAAGCCCGAAGCTTATTACGGTTGATTTTTAGGGAAACTCATATGGGAATGACAATGGCTAAACTTTCGACGAAATTTGGATGGTGATTATTTATGTAAATAAGTTATAAAATACGATTGAAAGAAGAAGTAGCGCAAGAGTGCAGATAGGATTAATTCGGAGAAAATTCGCAGGATAATTAAACCAGATAGCTCTTTGATAATCGATACCCCTAACCGCCAAATAACTAATTTCAGCTGACAAAACCAGATTTAATTACAGACTGAAATATTACATCCTTGACCTGAATGGAGATATGATGGGAAATTTGCCAAATAAAATTAAGATTATGCGTTTCAAACATCCAAAAGGAAAGGGCAGAAGGGTCGTCGTATTTTCTTTTCTCTGAATGCTTCAATGAATCCTCTTGGATACGTATACTTCTGGGGTTTCATCTTCAATTCTCCGAAACGTTCAACGGTAACTGGAGCGTATTTTTTGAGACCTCTAACTTGAAAAACACATCTGTTTGTCTTGTACGCGTGCTCCTCTTAATTCCCGAATTTCTGTGCTTGCCATTACTTCCTTACTCCCAGATTCATTCATCTTACGGTTTCCATTTTTCTTTCCTGGAACGCGAAGTTTGGGTCCTCAGTCATTACGTAAATCAAACATAGGATTTTTCAGAGTATTTAGGAGCATCTCTTTCTAGGTCAAACAAAGAGAAATTAGCAGTAGCGACAGAAGTGTATTTATGGCTACGTTCTTTTTATATTTTTAACCCCAAGGAATTATGACTGGCTACTCCAGTCGTTCTTGATAATGGCTATCTGTACTATGCAGTTAAATGTCATTAAATACTGATCAGAAGCCATCTGTTTTTCAACACTCAAACCATAGATATTTTCCTGCGTTAAATATGTGAAAAATGTAATAGTTTAAAGGACAAATTCCAACATCGAGCCTCAACTAATTTATTAAACACAAAAAAACAAACAATTATATTTTATTTGTGATAATTAATACAGAAAATAGCTTATGTTAATAATATTACTTGAAAATTGCCCCTATGTATGGGATTTAATTTTTTTTATTTGCCGAACGAAATGAGGAAAAATTTTAACGCGAATTCCAGTATTTTTTTTGGAGAATTGATAAATGCTTTTATTCAATTAATGAATTTTTAAACTTACCTGTTCAATTGTATAATTAATTTACTGTGACCGTATTGTATATAAATTATTGTTTTTCCCCTTCTTTTGTGAAAAATTATTCATATATATAAGTATGTATGTATGTATGAAATATATACGTAATACACTTCAGTGCGATATCTGAATTTATTGTGAATGCTACATGCCAATAAATAAACTAAACTAAATGAAATTTTATTAATACAAGCTGTATATGATGATAATTTAATATATAAATTAACTCATCGTCCCCTGAAGATGATAGCATTGTTGCAGAAATACGCATCAAGAATAACAAAGTTGAAAAATGCAAGTTTGTTACAGCCTAGGAGAGGCCTAACCTCTGCTGGATGGAATTTCCCCGTGGATTATTAGCTTGCAAACTACGACTCTCTGGAGGTATTACAACTCCAAAGTGACTTTCTCCATGACGTTGGGGCGTAAGAGTTTGGAGGGACAATCTTCAGTCTGTAGCAAACTTCCTTCCTGTGACTTCTGTAAAATTAGTTCGCAAAATCCAGTGGATAGCGATATAATTTTAATGACGCCATAAATAGTTATATCACATAAAAAATTAATGACTCGGATGCCAAGATGGAATATGATTTCGCTATCTCTTCCATTAACAATGAATAAGTGTGCACTACCGTAGTAGTACCATAGTATTTTGCTTATTCGCAATGTAAATGTATCAAATTCTTAAAGGTATATTTATCAATCAAAATATGAACGTAGTATAAGAAATAGGGTTCAATATATCAATCCTTTGCCGCTCCCTAAGAAAGTAACGCAGAGAATTTTCAAATTAGAATCTGAAATGTAGAAATGAAAGATAACGCCGCTGATAGCAAATGTTTATTTTCAATTAATGGATTTTTAAAGTAACCCATTCAGTTTTATGATTAATTTAATGTAATCATATTATAAATTAGTTGGTGTTTTCTTCTTCCTTTGTGAAAAATTGTGCATTTTTATATGTAAGTATGCATATATATATATTTATTTTTTTATGGAGTACATAATTGTTATATTAATAATGTCACATTGGCATATGTAACCAGTAACGTATTTTACTACTGTACTGTTTTTGTATCTGACGGGATATCTATTTAGTCCAGTGCAATATCTAAAATAATTGTGAATGTTACATGTCAATAAATAAACTAAACTGTTCCAAAATTTTTAACTAACACATTGAACTGAATAGTGAGGGAGCATAAATGGAGATTAAAACGTCAAGCTCAATTAAGAGATATGCTATTCTTAACAGATAATTATCTAGCTTTCCAGCAAGAGAAACAATTACTCATTAAGAACGAAAAACCATCAAGAAATGTATTCCATGGCATTTCATTGCCGAACTTAGCCTGATGATGACTTCGTGGAAGTCGAAATACGTATAGCAGCTTTGTAAGTTTCTTGATGGTTTTTGGAGTTTATTATTATATATGTATATTTATATTTATAACATGACCATCAGCAGCCGCTCTGCTTTATTCTTCTCATTAAGAAGTTAAAAGACACATGACCATTCCGGGCTTTAAAGAATAGAATGCTGTGAGACATCTATTGGAATAAACATATACGAAAGATGATCAAGGAGATCATAGGGTGATTTTGCGGAATTATTTGCTTAGCCTTACTCGACGTTTATATGAAGTGATCATTAACACCCATGGTATGAGTTACAAATTTAAGGATTAATCGTTGTAATTAAGTAATTGAATTTTATACTGGATGGGGAAATACTTGATTTACTTATTCACAGAAATTACACTTCTCTCTTGCTTATGCTAAACATATAATAGCGTCTAAATTTATTACATTTTCCGAAATATAAATGTAAATCTATTATAGCACAAAACATGCCATTTCAACGCAATATACGCTAATTGTAACCCCACGACGAAAAAATACTAAAAACGTTTTTTACGGTTTTCATATTATTTTCCAATTTGAATATTTCACGCACTGGTGGATAAATAAGTTGGGCAGGTGGTCTTAAATTCCTAGTATTTAAATATTAAAATTGAGTTCATCTCGTAGTTTTAAATTTAGTGTAAAAATTAATGCAAATTCTGAAACCGCGGACATTTAAAAATAAATTCGGAGCTTGCCGGCCCGATATAATCAACCTGACTGCAAAATGCCCTGGTTTAAATTACAAACTTATGAAATTGCTACCTTTTAATTTAATTGCCTCAAATGTGAAATTGTCACGGAATTACACTGTAGCATTATGGCCTTACTTCAACATTATGCAACGAATCTAGCTATCCACAAGTTAAAGAGGATGTCTCTTTATGTCTTGAAGAAACTAAGTGATACTGAAACACGAGTGCTTCAGTCAGGCGATGACATTTTCAGTAGTGCTGTACAATCACGTAAAACTATGTTCATAACTCCGAATACCAAAGGAAACGGTCATATTTCCAATTATCTGAGGGGAGTTACTTTTAAATGATTTTAACCGGCACTGATGTCAGTTCGAAATCATATAACAATATATTTTTTAAAACTGGAATAAAAAATATTCTTAAATAGTAAATCTAACGCCCAATTTGTGCAAACATTGGGTCATCATCTATTTCGGTACCTTAAGTTTTCGTATATTTACAAAGAATTTCCTTGATTTATTAACATTAATGATGAATTAACTGCCAAAGGTTTTTCAGTAACAATTTCTCAATTATTTTTTGTAGCTGAATATATGTATGTTCCCAGATGTAATATTTTCGCGTTATATTAGTTATTTAAATTTTAATGGGGAGATATTTTAAGAGGGATATAAGTTCCTTATATCCCTCTTAAAAGTTGCCACCTGGACAGAAGGCCAACTTGCAGCGTAAATTGAAATAAATACACAATTCTATAGTCACGGTTAGAGTAAGGTTTTTTTTTCAATTTTAACGGATTATTTACTATAAATATTATTCTTAATCATACCGGGTACGGATTATACGAATTAAAGATTCGATCATAACGGATATTGCAATGAAGCATTTCTTGGTATTGGGAAGTTTGACGTGGTAGAGGCGATTCCCTATAATGTATTCCCCTAAATAAATGTTTCTTATTCCGATCCAAACCGTGGTGGTATAACTCAATATTCTTCCACCTGAGTTACATTGAGTGCTTGGAGTTGATAACATTCCCGTATTGGCTGCCTGTTGTGAGATTCGCCGAATCACCATTACCTGAACGTTACCGTTCCTTTCAGTCCATTCCACTTTTGCTAAGTAAAACAAAACAAACCCGGGAACCCCTGGCAGGCATTGTTTTAAATTGATAGGCCAATTGTGAGAAAGGTTGGAAGAGGGTGAAACTCGCAGTGGGCGTGGCATACACAAGCGGAAACTAATGGACAATAGAGCGGATGTTTTGCCGATCTTAATAGAGGGCGGTGTCTATCAATCTTTCCCGCGTTATCTCTGGGGAAGGGTTAAAAGGAGAAAGTTTCCGCTGAATGTATTTCAGATGCAAAAATTAGGATTGAGCGTATCTTTTCGATTCGGCATCCGGAACGCCTCGCTGCATGGAGAAACAATGGCGGGAAAGGAGGCAATTAGAGGTAAGGCAACGAAGAGATGTATGGGGGTGAGAAAATACATGTCGAACTAAAGAATCGAAAGGGTTTTGGAGAACTGATCTTTTTTTAGAGTACCCATTCACGACATTTATAGCGTCACCAATGTTTGCTTTAATATTACCGTATTGTTGCATTACTTTCTTCTTTTGCCTTTTTAGTGTACTAGACCTTTTAATCTTGCATTTGTATGTGTTTTAAATTGTAATATTATTCTTAAAATATTTGTACGTGTTTTATCTTTGTTAGATTATAATTCTTGCAACATTTTCTTCTCTTACGATTTTAGCGTATTAGACCATTTGTACATTTTAGTGTTTCTGACTGTAATTTCATTTCATTCATCGAGATATTTCTCTTAGTGTTAATGTTTATTTTGAATTCATCTATAATTAGTGTCATTTATGAAGATGTTTTATTTGATTTGATTGCTTGATGTGAATATGTATTTTCCCCTGTCTCCTTTGTATAATTTTTATCTATTCTCTGCTTGTCTTTCATAACTCTTTTTATTCTCCTTCTTCACAAAATATAGTTTTCTTTCTGTAAGTTTCACAGGTTTTTCACACCCCCCTTCCTGTGAGTGTTTTCCTGTATTGGAAATTTTTCCTGAGCCCTCAGCTTAGGTTTTTTTTTAAATCCACATACTGGTTTCCTTCGTGTACTTTTGCAAACTATCTCTTTCTTTCTGTTTCGCATATGACGATGGGTTAGGTGTAAGAAGAGACTTTCAAGTCTCAATCTCGCCCGAATAAAGGCCATTTATTATTATTATTATTATGTTCTTCCAAGTTAATACCTTGCTTCGTTAAATCTAGAAAGAACGTAAATTTAACGGCATGTGACTGGGATTCGAACCAAGGTCTCCCACTTTCCCTGCAGGTGTTCTAACCACTAAACTATAATGCCATGCCAATCCCATTTCTGTTGAAAGTGTGCTGTATGAGCAAGGAAGTGGTGCTACTAAGTGAGAATCATACCACCTGTCATAAAGTGGGAGTCCTGGGTTCCAATCCCAGTCATGTTGATATTTTTAACTTCTGTTTAACTTTGGGTTTCAAGGCGCAAGCTTCCTTTTCCTTTATAAAGTCTCACTCCATTATCTTTCATGGTTTACAAATGAGTTTCCCTCTTGTCCATTACCACTTCTAAATTGTCCTTTTTTCTACCTTCAAAGCTTTTAGTTTCGCCGACCTTGGGGGTCTCTCTTATAATTGTACCATAAGTTACTGCTTTTGAGGGTACGGGAAAATTTAAAAAATAATTTCTTCACATGTTAAAATAAAAATTGGTATTTTACTTTTTCATTTCCGAATCCTTAATATAAAAATCCATATTGAAACTTTATGAAGCTTCCTTGTTCAGCCGTTTACAAAAATATGCGGTATTTATTTTTACTGTTATGATATTTTGAATTAAAATTTTAGTTAATTTTGCACTTATAATTCTAATAATCACCGAAAAAAGTATTTTCGCATATCATTTCATCATCATTTTATATCGCATATTTCGCTATCATGGCTTATTTCCTTATTTCATAGTTTAACATATTCGACATTTATTTACCTTAATAGAATATTTTTACAAAGTATTTCAATTTTCATGTATTTGATAGCCATTTATTTTATTACTATCAATTTTTGTTTATTTCTGACTGTAGTTTTGCGCAAATTCATGCCATTCCCCTTCCTCGTACCTTTTTTTTCTCTGTAGGTACTTTTCCCTAAGCTTCCATTAATTCTTCAGTCCAAAAACAGTTGTGCCCAATGTCGATTTTATAGATTATGTTCAGTATCTAATTAGATTTATTTTCAACGATGATGTGTCAACAATAAAATACACTCTGAAATATGGTATAATGCAAACAATTATATATGGTATAATGCAAACAATTATATATGGTATAATGCAAACAATTATATATGGTATAATGCAAACAAATTAAAAGAAAATGAAATAACGATGCTTTAGGTCGGGAGAGAGACTTTCAAGTATCTACCTTACTCAAGTGAAGAAGTACATAATTTATTTACGTATTCATTAGGATACCTCCGTCTAGTGTGCTCCCTGAGGCGACCGCATAACTTAATTACTGAACGGTGCCAACCGTAACATGAAAGTTGCTTATCCCCAAACTCATTTCTTATTTCAGAAAAAGAAAATAAAAAGAAATGGGTTTTGGGAATAAGAGACTTAGCTATCGTTTGTAACTGCTTCGAGCTCGAAGGTGAATTAAAGACCAACACAATCAAAGATGCTAATCCTAATGGTTCGTATCAGCTCATATCTCACTGCTGGGATGAAAAATCATCTAATCGTAAACAATAAAAGAGATGGAAGCCCAAACAAAATTCATAATAAAAATATTGCGTAAGAAAAACAAAATGTGAGAAAAGTGGCATGAGTCCCTTACTAACAAGGTTTGAAGACTCGTTTTGTTCCTGTTATTGCGACATTAACGGAGCTGTAAGCTGTTTGCAATAATGCAGCTGGTGCATAGAGATCACACCTTACAAGTTCATAAGTCATGATAGCTCATACTTTTATAAGATCACTGTTTGTGAAAGTATGGACGGTTGAAGGAACGAAGATAATTTTTATTATCTTTAAAAATGGGGAGTAACAGGTAACTCATAGTAATCAGTGACCTATTCACATATAGTGCTCTAATAAAAATGTGTACCAATATTTTAGATTTAGATATATACCCCGCGAGCCGCCAGAGGCGTATGGCAGGGGGTGTAATACACCTCCATTATTCATTCCTCCCTATTAGCATCTCTAATAGCCTGGGGAAAAACGACCAAAATTTATTATCCGTCTTTGCGATTACTTCCCTATAACGCTTCGTCGATGCCTCTCGGAGATCGCGCTCGCTCCTTACTTATTATATAAATATTTCTATTTTTTATAAGATTATACCTCGACTCCCAAATTTGATCAGTTTTTCAAATGTATTCTTATTTTGGATTACTATAAAATATTTAATGAGTTATGTATATTCGTTTTACGACTCTCAGCTTTTAACTTCTGCAGCCACAAGAAAGGTTATTGCATCTAACGGTAAGTTAAGTCCAACTTCCCTCTGTGAATTAAAGCTTTGGAGTTTCTATTCGTTCAAACGTATTGGATTTCCATATCAATTTTTCGCCCATCCATCTTATAAAGGTACAAACTGTTGAAAGAATAAGGATAATTTTCATGACCTTTTGGAATGAATGATAATAGATAACTCAAGAGTGCTTAAGAACCTATCGACTAAAAGTGCCCTAATATTCATGACTATCATCAATATTTCTTTCTTTTTTCGCTACCATATTAAATGCAATATCAAATTTCCAAAGTGGTCACTTTTTACGAATGCATTCATATTTTGGATTATTTACAAATAATTCCTTATTTTTATGTGTTCTGAATACTATTTCCAGCTCTTAACTACCGTAGCCAACCCAGAAGGAACAAACGCATCTGAGGTAAGTCCAAACTCCCTTTGTTATTTACGGTTTTGAGGTTTCCAATCGTTGAAAAAAACTCGGATTCCCGCATTATTTTCTCGCTCATCTTTTGTGAAAACTCTCTCTTCGCGCCCGTGAATTTCTTTCCCTCATTATCCGTCCTATCACTCAATTATTCAGACCACTCGGATAAGGGTAGCAGATTCCGATTAACTTTTTAATCAAGTCCTCCTCTGGGCCATTTACCACCGAAAGCATTGTGCGTCCCCATGAACACGGGTAGAAATCGGTCAGGCATTTTCTCTATCCGCGGAATTGGATTCGGTGCTCTTATTTAGAAGAAGGGAGAAAATGAAAGCAGAGAAAGAAGAAGAGGGTGTGGAGAGAGGGATTTGCGGAAAGAGCCCGAGAAAGTAATCAAAAAACTGTACACAAAAGGAAATTACTGTGGCCATTGAGGAAGGGATTCGGAAAGAATGATGAAGGTAGAGGAGAGAATATCTCCGGAAACGAATGAAAAGCTCCTTTCTGTATTAAGCATTTCGATAAGCCGTTGCATACAGAATCTTGATAACTCGTCAAAACGAATGGTTGATAGATCAAAATATACGTTTGTTTACTATAATCATTTATTTAATTATATCCTACCGTATTTAGACCGAAATTGATAGAATCGCTGTTTAATTCATAATATATTATGACGTCGCGAGATGATTTTTTATAAAATATAGTCTTTCCTTTCCCAAAAAGCTCTTTATTTCCGTATCTTCCACTTACATTGCATTTCTTCTACAATCCTTTTCTCTCTTACTTATAACGTTCAACAATCACTTATTTATTTACACAAAATGACAACCAACAAACGTTAACAAATCAACATTTCAAAACCTACACAATATAGCTAATTTAAACAAACAAACAGTATTAAAAGAAAAAATAATAACACATTAAAAATTAAAATTGAAGAATTAAATAAAAAATGGTACGAAGTTACAATATGTATACATTACTACTAATAAATACAAATCAAAATAAAAATGATAATAAGAATAAAAAGAGTTATTTAAAATATAACATTGAAAAGAATAATCAGCGAAAAGATAATTTCACTATATCAGTTGCGATAAATGTATCAATACATCAGACCATCATATCAATACATCAGACAATGCATCAGCCAATCATATATTTGCATCAAATACACCTATTTTATAAAAACTTAGATCTAATATTTAGTAGCGTTTATACGTTTTACAGTTGTTTCTATTTTGATTTACATAGTTTTATTGGTATTTTCAAGAGATATAAACGGTAGTTTTCAAAAGAATAGTACAGAAGTCGTGAGAGTCTATTAGCGTGTAAACTGAATTTTTTCAGTCTTAACTTGGTAGTACTTCATTTTAAAAAAACAACGCAACAGTTCAAAGTACTATGCATTTATTTAAATTTAATTTTTTCGTGTGATGTAGAATATTTGAATATCTTATGAATATGTTTTCCTACGGAATGCTGTTTTTATATATAGAATGTACGATGTATGTCGTATTTGGTTTCAGTTGCCAAGAAATGGAAAGTAAAAAATCAGTAGACAGCGTGAGGAAAAGAAGAAAGGTTGTTAAAAAGTTTATTTATTAGTGATTTCACCAGAAGAAGAACAGCTAAAGAAAGTGATTGAGTGTAAGGGAAATTACTGTGATTAAGACACAGTAATAAAATATTAGGCGACAGAAAGGTTGGTGTAAGTCAACGAGAAGAGAAGGAAATGACCATGAATAGACAATTGAGAAGCACATGAACCTACCAAAATGTAGAATAGTTATGTATTTATGAATTAGATATAGTACATGAGCTAATCTATGTGGAACCTGAAGAATTGTCTTCTATATTCCCTTTTCAATGATCATCGGCACATTTTGGACTCAAAAAGCAGAAACACCCAATTGAAAAAAATAAGTAAGAAGGATGAGAATTCCTTTAAAAAGGCGGTTTCCGACCCTTATTTCTCGTTACAGAATACAAAGAAGGAGAAGTAGATGCAAAAATATTTATATGCTTTAATCACGCATAAAGTGACGTTTCATGAAACATAGAAAATAGCATCCAATTCCTTGAAACCTTTCGGTCTAATACACAAAGCCATGACCTGAGCTGGAGCATTCTCAGTGAAGACGCCTAAGCTGAGTTGCCTCTCCCGTTGATGATAACGGCTTCGCAAAGAGAAGTCACGCGATGCCCAAGTTACCATCTCCGTCTATTATGTATTCAAGTATGCCAAAACTTAGACTCAACGCACGTGGACTTGAAGTAGCCTTCGTGGACGTCTTACCTCTAATTCTAGTTTCCCAAGTTCAAGCTCGTAAACAAGACTACTCACTGCTCTCTTGATCTATGCCATCCTTTCTGAAAATATCAAGACTAAAGATTGCGATGTAAAAGGGGGAATTCAACGGTTTCTTAGTGTATTTAGTTCTGATATTATAGTTTATATAAGTAATTATTTTAAGGCCCAAAAGTTTGTAAATAATTTAGCTGGAAGATAAAGATAGATTACTCGTAAGATTGGCCTAAATAATAGTAATAGCATATATTGTAAGATTTTAGGTTATCGCAGGATTTCTTATTACTATTTCCGAAAAATAAAAATAATGATTTTTATCATGATTAATGATTTTGAATGAGAGATGCAGTTCCCTCACTCGATTATCAAGTCACGGCGGCATACACGTTTTGCCAAATAGGATTAAATATTCATGGTCAATACATCCTTTGAAATATTTTGATTAAAGTTATTATTAAATATTATTAATTGTTACATTTTTAGCATCATTCTCAAGTCGACTTGAGAATGATACTAAACTATTCGTCGGTTTAAAAATAAATCCTGTTCAAACCTAAATCTTTCGGAGTATTGTGAAAGCAAAAGTAATCGATTGTGTAAGAATTAAATATGTACGATGATAATGGTAGAACATTGCTACGAGGAAAGTTACGTTATACTTAGTACTGGCTCCATCTAAAAACCCATCATAATCTACAATATAACAATTTTCGATGAGCTGAAAAGGCCGTAGTGCTCATGGAGGTTTAGACGCCGGCGGAATAATCCATGAAAGGAAAGTCCCGCTCAAAGAAAGGGAAAGAGGAGAGAGAGAGGTGAAAGGCGGCGATATCGGGAAAATGGAGGAGGAGGGACGGATAATCCTCTTTGATAGAGAAAGAGAGTTTTCTATAAGGGACGGTCATATTATCCGAAGAATTCCCTGATAAAGCCTTATATTGAAGCTGGAGCTAAGATTTTCCGGGATTTCATTCCCCATTCTTTAAGGTAGAAACTCAATAGATAAAGGTAAATCTGGTTTTGAAATGTTATTGATATACTTTTAATTTTGAGCTGGTTAACGTTTGGCAACATGGTAGTGTAAAATTCGAATATCGCAGAAGATGGAAATTTTAAGAATTTAAATTGTGAGGAAATAAACATTGGAACTTGGATCTTAATGAATTCATACTGAGACATATCGTACTTCCACCAAAATAACTACACGGATGGAATAAAATTAGCTAAATACAGAATTAAGCTCCCAACCTTTTTCGGAGTAACAATTGTACTGTTTAAGAGGTTTAATATCTCCAATAACCCTCTTTTTCGGCATTGTACATTTCAGTATAGATGCTACCATCATCAGGGGCATAAGAGTACGATGAAGATGGTGAAATTGCTGCTGAAATGTACATTTGGTGCTTCTTAAAAGGTTGGTAAGCCTGGATTTTTGTTATTTTCCGAAAACCAGCGGCAACGAGGTACGGAGTGCCGAAAATTATCGCTATTTGTGATATTAAACCTCTAATTCAATGACTGGCATGTTCCAATTTTTCTTTCCTTGCTACCTTATGAATAATGCTTTACATTACATTCATCAAGTAACCTTATCAATGCCATATTCGACATTTATAATACCTTAGTAGCTCTCATGTAATTATAGCCATGAACAACTAAAGTAAATGGAAGATAAATTTTATCTCCATCACGTACAAACGGCAAGTAAAAAGATTCCATTTCTTAGGAAATGGTAGGAGAATCTTTTTAGCTTCAAAGTGACTGTGCGCGAGAGAAATATTCAAATATACGTACTTTAAAGATTTTTCTCTTTGACGTTGGAACTTGGGATCACAGTATGAAAATTATGGCAAAATTCTCAAGACAGACTACTGTGCGGTGGTAAAAAGTAAACCTTAAGTAAACCCTAAGAAAGAGGAATATTAAACATTTGGAAGGGCTTTTAGATGCGCGAGTGGCATAGGCTGGAGGAAGTAAATCGGTCTGACAAAAACTTGAACAAGGAAAAGCTGTAAGGTAGCTTTGAAAGGATTTTGATCCAAGAAACAAAACGCAGGGCGGAAACGTTGATGGGCCTAATTGAGGAGGGTTCTGTTACCAGACAAAGTAGTTGAAGCTAAAATGTAAAGGAAAAAATTTAGAGAAAAAGACAAAGGTAAAATAAGTATTTAAGTGATATAGAGGATATCTGTTATCAAAAAGTGAAGGGAATGCCGTTAGGTAAGGATTTTTTACACACATGAGCCCATCGAAAGGCACCGAATGTATGTACTTGAATGACAAGATTTATAAGATCACCTACACTCTTTTCATTGTTTTCACTCGTTATTTTTAAACCTGTTTACAAGACGTCAACTGCAGCTGCGCTTCCATTAACTCTTGGTAGAGATCAATTCTCAGTTTACAAGATCCCTCAACAGTTCTTGTTCTAAAGCCTTATAAGTAATTACCAACTTAGAAGAAATAACGTGCTTGTAATCTCTTTCCATGAAATGTGTGATAGACCATTTCGGCATGCGATAGGTAACTATAAATAAATATAATTTATCTTGCTGGAATCCTATGGTGGCTTCGATGAATAAACTACGCCAAGGCTGTAGATTACGAAAAAAGATAGTGAATATACAGTTTTTATTTATGAAAAGGTAAAATGAACACTTGTATCCAAATATTGATTGTAAGAATCACCATAGTGGTAACAATAAAACGTGTAACTTTACTTAGTTTGAGTTTTTCGTATTTAAGGGTAATTAATGATCAAGAAAACGAAGGTAATAGGTCGATGTCGTCATAAATTCTCTACCAATTAATATGAATAAGCTTGCTCGCACAAAAATCTATAGTTAATCGAGATTTACCAAAGCTGAGTATTTGGCCAAATTATCGATAATTATAAACTCAAGGTGTTCTGGCCTAATATTGTGGTTTATTTATAGTCATAACTGCTTAGCACACTATAAATTGTCTCATTTTAAGATATAGTAAACCTGAAGATGACTGTCATGGTCGAAACCGGTTGTTTCTAAATAAATTTGTGGAAAATACGAAGTACGCTTTTCATTTATTTTTATCGAAAATCACGTAGAAAATGGCTGAATAAGATTATTAGTGGAACAGTTTTAGGAACGAATTTACGAAATTATTTGAAAGAAACGAAATAAAGAATTCGCAGTATTAGCAAAATTCTTTCAAGTAAGGGAAGACTAAGAGATTTCAGTAGAGATGAAACTATAGTCATTCATAGGGTAATACATTAAATTACACGGCATTTAAAATGGGGTAAATATCCAAATGTTGCAATGACATTTGAATCATAATTGATAGATTTTGACAGTTCTCTATCATATTAATACCAGTGTTATAATATAAAAATTTGGATCAAAATTTCATAAGCGTAAACACTTCTTGAGTAATGTTATGTATCATTATTAACATTTAAAAGATTTCACGAAAAACTATTAAAAGTATCAAACATTTCCTGGTAATATTGTAACTGGTTTCCTTGTGCAGAAAATTGAGTAGCTTTTACGGATGAGAAATTGAAAGATAAAAATTTATCCAAGTTGAAGGCAAATACCTTGAAATGAAATGCGATCGCTTTTCAATTTAAAAAAGTTACGATGTGGGGATTGCCTTCGTCAAGATTTAAGCACGAAACTTTCAAGTGCCATGCGCCAGATTTCACAACTTTGTATCACAAGCATCGACGTGCTTGTGAAATATTCTTTTCGATAAATTTTGATATACTTCACTTAGGATCTCTAAATAATTTCATTGCATGTAAAGCGCTAGGGAATCATATACTATGTAACATCAAAGCCTGTTTCTCTGAGATGTTTCATATTTTATTAACTAAAGCTAAGAGTAATTATTCATCGATTTTATTTATCTTATGTGTCTTTATGTTTCTAGCCTTTGTGACATTTTTAGCTAAAATAAATTATTTAAGAGACCGTAATATCAAAACTTCTCTATAGCATATAATTACAAAAGAATATGGCCTTTTCAATATGGATGTGCATTTTCACTCATGATAGAATGAAAATATGCGAACTGAAGGACTGTATTTTATTTCAATATCCTATGACGAAGCTCTGAGAAAATCTAACGGTAAAGCAAGCGGTAAAAATATTCGGCACAGATAAATACCGGTATATCCTATTTATGAAAAAAACTATGGCAAAAATATATGAGCAAAGAGTTCTGTAAGAATAAAAAGATAAGTTAACACCCGTTCATGGAAGAGCTCTTGCTCGTTTTGTGGGTAGAACTATTCGAAAATTCCTCCTGCTTTCATTTTGTAAAGAGTACGCATGCATGTCACTGCACCAGTAGTTTTCTCATGAAGGAATATAAAAATGAACTGAATGGATGGTAGATGGAAATGGATGTTACTCATCACGAAGCATTTGCAAAGCTTATACATTCTCAGAATATAATAATAAGAGATAGAGAAACATCGTTCATTCGCTTACATGCGTAGTATGTGATTTGATTGATATAAAACTAAATTCTGTAACAAATAAATAAATTTGCGAACCTCTACAAGTTACTGTGACATTCTCTCAATTTTTCAAGGTTTTCAACACAGATTTGTCTTTAAATTAAAAATTGTTGTCATCGAAAACATTGCACAAATTAAGAATTACACTAATGAAATTCTTGAGCATGGGACTTGAAAATTGGCGTATTCTATACTACATTATTCCATTATGAATTTTTGCTTGTCGTTTTCCGATTTAATTTGCTTTTTTATGTTTGTTGATTAATCTATTATTTAAAAAAAATCACATGTAATTGGGTTCCTTTTAACCTTTTCGTTTGTATGGTGAATACATTATTATTATAAATTCGCTCTTCAAGGATATAAAAAGCGATAAAACGACAGAAACGGAATGTTAAGGATTAAACCGAGTAGTAAAATTATTAAAATTGCTTCGAAAGCTTGGGTCATTTCGTAAATTTGCCGCTCGAATCGAACCCGGGACTGCTTTCAACAAAGGCAAACGCGCCGTCCAAATGACGATCTGGGAACTCGAAGAAAAACGAATCATAACGAGATACAGACTGTCGGAAATCAGGAGAGAAGAAAAAGAAGAAGACATCGAAAGGAAGAGAAACAAGGCAAAATGAAAGCCCTCTTCTGCCGAGGATGAAGGAAGGAATGAGTGTAAGCGCCTATATGAGACTGGCCCATATGGCTCCGCTGATAAATTCTCTCTTCAGTATTTGGGGGAGAGGAAATTGGAGGCAGAGCATCGAAGGGGGAGAACTGTTGTTTGGGAAGGATGCTTTTGGATGGGATGATAACGGGTAGAATGAGTGCTTCTCGACGAAAGATTCCGAGATTACGGCGGAGAAAAACGTTCCTTGAATAAAGGAGTTTCCGGATTAAGATTTGGAGGTACTGTTTGACTGTTCCTTTCTTTCCTCATAAAGCCGGTTATGGGAATTCGGGCAGAAGCATCGGGTTGAGCCTTTAAAACAATAATACGAAGCAAAAATTGAAGTCCGCCTGGCATCGAAAATGCTCGTATTTTCTGCTTTAAAATTATCATAATGAATGACGAAAATAATTTCAAGGGGTAGATTAAGCAGACAGATCTGCTAACCCTTAATTGATCTTTCAGCGACAAAAGTTATATACAAATGGGTATAAGATGCATGTTTTGCAATTAATTGTATTCACGATACTATCGCATTACTTTCATCGATTTTAACTTCTGAACCTACTTATGTTAGACACATACAGTGGACTCTCGATCGAACGTTTTTTACCGGACCAAGAAAATCGACTCAAGATGCGGAAAAGCGTAATATGCGACATAAAAGTATATAGTTGAGGGCCTTAAAATTTCAACCTAAGAGAAAAACGTTAGAAACGAGAAGGTTACATGGAGAAATCATTATATTCAAAATAGCCACTGTTTTATGCAAAAAAATATCATAAAATATGGCTGTATTACAGCAATGTTGTATTACATTTTTACGCAGGAAACCTTAACTAATACCATCAAATTTCTTATATCAATATTAAATGAAAACTGTGAGACTTACACCAATTGCCATGAGCAAATTTAACAAGTGTAGGCACAAAAACGAATAAATGGTGCTTATAGGGGTAAAAAATACCTCTTTTTAAAATTTAAGATGGAAACAGATAGGCAAGCTGTTGACAAGAGTGGGTAAGCTACAAGCTGCCACGAGATCAAAGGATGGCAATCAGTATATTTAAAGAGCAATTATTATCCGTTAATCTTACTGATAATATCCCATCAGATATGATATTTAGTTGTTTACTTGCTGCTAAAAAATATACCTTTCTGTTTCAGGGCGTAAAAGATATAGCACTAAAATGACAGATTAAGGGAAATGGATAGATAATCTGGTGACAAGACTGGGTCAACTATTAGCTAATATTAAAGGACGAAATTCAGTAAATTTAAGAAACAATTATTATCTGTTAATCTCAGTAATACTATACCAACAGATATTATGGATGATTCATTAATACCGGCTAAATAACCAAGAAGATTACTTAGAAAAGGAAAAAAAAGGAATATAGAACAGCGAGCTGTTGAAAAGATAGGGTAAAGAAACATAAACTTGTTTACTGTGGAAACACCTACAAAATTCTTCTTGTTAAAGTAAGTTAATAAAAAGGATAGACCATTCAAAATTCATGATTAAATATATTTAATACAGCATATTATAGGAGAAACGACACGTTCTAAGTTTTGCTCATCCCTAATTGTTAGTATTTACAGGTTTGAACCCCGTTTTGGACAAATTAGTGCAAAATGGCAGTCTATTAGAATCGATTGGATGTGCGCCATTCACAAAAATTTCTATAGCAACAAATAGTTCAAAGTACACTTTCCAAATTTTACATTTTTATATGTTCGCACTCTTTCGCTTAGAAGTTGATTGTTGTACCTCAAGATAATATAACGTGCACCACTGATGGTAAAGTGAGTGAAATAATTGTCGCGAAATACCAAAACCATCAAAGAATGAAACTGCCTGATGCGCATTTCGCTTCAGATGGAAGCATCTTCGGAGTCAAGAGGTGACGATTAAAGTAGTAATATAAAGATATACACCTCTTGCCTCCGAAGATGCTTCCATCAGAAGCGAAATGCGCACCAGGTAGTTTCGTTCTTTGATGGTTGGCAAATTATTTCACGTACCTCAAGATGCATACTACTACGTTCAAAAAGTTCCCTAACTTATTTTTTTCCCGCGAAAACGCCGAGCAGGAGAAACGTAAAATTCTGGTGGTAGATAGGTAGGTAGATAGGTAGGTGGTAGGTAGCTGTGCCCACAATGTGTGGCGCTATCTACCATCTTAATTTTACATTTCTCCTGCTCGGCGTTTTCACGGGAAAAAATAAGTTCGAGAACTTTTTGAACATACTAATATTAATAAACCTGACTCAGTTGGAATGTATTGCATGAGGAGTGTTGGTGGCATAAGCAGGAGAGATATTGTGTGCTGACTGGATAATGAATAGCATGTGCTGGAGATGTGAAGCCGATGAGATAGAAAATCAAACGTAAGGATACGGATCTCAGTTATGGTGACACATTTACAGCGACACATGCAAGTAACAGCGCTCACTCATTTACCGCTCCCCGGCAGATTTATCTCCATACACTTCAAAGCAGGTCCCAACACAGCATGTCACTCGGCCCATTCTGCTCCTATATTTAGTTCGTGCATATAAATATTTAACGCGTGGGATTCCGAATCGGGACCGTGATTGTGCTTTCGAAGCTCAAAGTGCTTTAGTTTGCTCCCACATGCCCCTGGGGCATTCCCTGAGCTTGGAAATTGGTGAAAGGGGAAGATTCCCACAGCGCCATCACCTTCAGCGCTGGAAAAAGAGAAACTTGCCTCTTAGGGTATACGCTGTCATAAAAAGAAAGAATGGCAATCGGGAAATAAAAAAAAACATTATTATTAAAGCTATGCTGCCTTATCTAGAGAGAGTAAATTGATAACATCAGCATCATACGCTTTCGTGGTTTCTCAGGTTGAATAACACGGTGATATTGAAGTAATGCAGGTAAAGATTAGACCTGAAGAATTAAGAGGCGTTGTACTTTTTCTACAAAAAAGAAGAAAAATCCTTGGAAAGATGGAAACAGACATTTGTTTAACAACTTTATTTGTGATAAACCACGGTAATGCAAGAAAATAACTACCATTGTTTCTATGTATTGCATTATAATCTTATTTTGCATTAGCGGAGTGTACTATAAGTTAATTTGTTAATCCAATATCTGTTGTCATGGAATACCACCAGCTAAAGACATCTACCATTGATATTACGTTGGAAAAATACAACGTAGATTGCCTCTCTTCATTCTACAGCATGGATCTCCACAAACCAACTTCTCCCACAGCGAATTTAATCGTTTTCAAATAATTATATGCCTTAAAGTAGCAGTGACAGACCAATTTCCAACTTGCAAACAGTTTATTTCTCTTTTCTGTTAACGATACAAAGGCTATTCATCAATACTTATTCTAATCTATTCCCTCTTCATCTCATCTAGTGAGCCTCATTCTCACATACACGGAAGAAGATGGGGGATTGAGGTTCCATCCGGTCTGCGGGCTAAATACAGACAAAAATAAACGTTTCATTTGTGAGACCCAGATATCTTCCAATTTCACAAAGGGGACACCGCGCTGTGAAATACGCTCAGGGGATATCGACGGGCGATTGACAGCAGTTAAAACGTTAATGAAAACTTCCCCCTAAAAAATGGCTCGTTCGCAGGGAAACGTGAACTTTCGTTCAGTCGACGAACGAATTCGAGTCACGCCCTGTTATTTACGAATATCTTCGGGCTACCGCTCCACGCGTGGCCAAACACGGAACTTATATTTTCGTTGGAACTGCGTGCTATTCAATGGGAAAATCCGGCGAAAAGTTTGTTTTGGAAGAAAAGATGAATACGTGTGCAAAAAGGATAAGGAGACCTCAGACCTGCTGGCTACGGGGTTCGAGTGCGGGCCGCGCCTTGCCCTGAAGGAATTGGATATGCTCTCCGATTTTTCAGATTCAATAACGATTGAACCAAAACATTAAGAGGCGTTCCAGACTTAAAAGATCCGTTATTGGTATATATCCTAATCTGAATCGGGGGAAAACGGCTTGGAAAATTTATCTGAAGAAATTAAGAAAGAAAACTTTAGACACGGTAGTTAAAGAATTAGAGGTTAAAAATCTCCAATAGCTCTCTTTGTCGGTTACCCTCGTCTCATCCGACGTTGTTCGGAGAAAACAAGAAAGGACACCGCACTTTCAATGACACTCAATGAACATTTTGAAAGCGAAGCTTCCTTCATCTGAAGTGAATTATATTTAATACCGTAAATAAAATATCGCCAACAAAGACGGCTATTGGAGACTTATAACCTCTAATTATCTGAAGAAGTTTTCGTAACTTTTTCTCCTTCCTATGCTGTTTTTATGAATACGAATAAAAGGATTTTTTAAACACGTAAAGTGTGCAATATAAAATTATATCAGTTAATGACAATATATTAATAATTTTACGGTTATATTTACTTTTAATTATAAATGGGTGGTCTGAAAAGTTTTCGACCAAAAAAAGATTTTTTTATCGTCAAACAACAACTGCGCGTTCAAAATGGCTACAATTTTCAACTTCCAAAAAATGCACAAAATCGCCTTCAAAAACCTAAATGCGCTAAGATGTTTCAGACTACTTACAGACCACATGTATTATATGTCAAATGTTTGGAACTCTAATTCGCGTTTGTAAAAATGGTAAGGTTTTCGTAACAGCAATGAATGATCAACGATGTGAAAGATGGGTGGTTACCGAGGTTTGAAGTTCAATGAAATTACTACGCTTGAATTGTTTAATAAATTGATATGACGTTTTCTGAATACAAAGATGACTGGCTTGTGAAACGGAATTATTTGAAAAGAGCATTATTGATTAAATGCTATTAGTACTATTTGCCTTGCTTGCTGGCAGCTTGCTGTAGCACTTTCAATCACAAGGGCAATATATTTCAGCCTTGATTCGAAGCAAATACCCTTCTCCAGATAGCAAGCATACTATTTACATTGTAGTTCACAAGTATATGGTAAAGATGACGCGTACGCTGAATGACGAGGAATTTAATATTTTGATTTAACAACCATATAAAATGTAATCAAAAGAAATATTCAATCCCACGCTGCCTGCTACATATTTTGCCGATCTTAAGTTTCATTGATATAGCTCTTTTATCGCTTCGTTTGGACTTAAAATGGTACACGTGAGTATAAGAGGTAAATGGTGATTGTTTTTCCAATAATATTCTATTGTTTGTTGCGTAATACTACCTTCAGTGGGGTATTGATTTTCTTCCCGTCTAATACCACGCTGGGATTTTTATTTCTCAATCTGCCCCTCGGACGACAAACACCTGGCCTGTTACTTATTTGTAGTTATAACATATGAATAAATAAATATCTGTAGTTATATACCACAGATGCTTCTTCCCATCTACCAAACATACAGTATCAGTGAAAAATAAGCAAATCTCCAGCAAAATCTACCCCTGGAAAAGACCATATCATAAATAAAATAATACATAAAGAAATGAACATACAATCAGCTGCTTTAGCTGTGACTTCGTGGTATGAATCTATCAGGAGCGAAAGTGAAATCAAATAGTCTAGGTCTAGTAAAAGTTGATTTCACTTTCGCTCCAAATGAACATATTACAATGAATCAAATTACAAACCGCTTATTTGGAAGAATGTACTATTTTAAATATATTTACGGGTAGATACAATCTTACTTAGCTCGCAAATTTCACCCATGAAAGCCATTTATATTTTAATTCATGTCTAATCATAAATTTAAATCGCTGTCCACTACATGTTCGGAAGATAATTTATTCGAGCGGAATAGAATTTACACTTGAATTAGGAGTTAAATAAAAGAATGGTTCCTGGAATAAATATTAATAATAATTAAAATCTATTCGGAGAAATTGTACATTGATAAAGCAACGAGCGATAAAAAGATGGTATATATGGTCATGCTACTGAAAATTAGATGAGAAAATCTTGTCAAGATTGCACGCAACCCAGATAGACTGTCGTAAAAAAGTAAGACAAAAATCCATTTCTCTCGGCTTTCCTTGATCGAACTTATCTCACATGATATCGAGAACACGGTAAAGCCACGGAATTAGAAAGACAATTCGAATCGGGATTATTTTCTTCAGCTGGAGCCATGGTTATCCAAAAGGCTGTTTACTCGTCCTCGTTTTATCTCTAGACCCATACTCTCCAACATCATTTCCTACTTCTTTTGCGATTCCTTAATTTTTCTCAGTCTCATATGAGTTAAACGTTACGAGTAAATTAAGTTAAGGGGTGAGCTAAGAGATGTTTTAAGTAATGACACAGAAAGTGTAAATAGAGTTTTAAACTTTTTTTAAAGAAGCCGGTTTATATAAGAAAGTATGAAATATAACCTTCTTGGGAAATAAATTTTGTCAGAGATTCTTTGACAAGTTATGTTAAACATTATAGTTTTGCACTTCCCAATATTTGACAGGATTATCATCAGTCATATAACTGTGTTTTTAACATGAATTTGGTTTTATCTATTTATTTATCTATTTATTTTATCTACTTATTTATATATTTATTCATATTTGTTATATGCCGACTTATTTATATTTATAATATCTTAAGTTATTGACAGGTTGTATATGAAAGCACACCCAGCTGAACCGTATTTGAACATAGGCGGAAATAACCTTTGTAGTTAAAGCACTTCAATATGACTACCACTAATAAGTTAAGAAATATTTGATTACTATGAAGTAAAGAAATTAATGGTGGTGTTAGTTTGTTTATGATTTTTTGATAAAAACAGCGGATTTTTTAAATAAAAATATATTAATATAATGAAGTAGGCCAATTAAAATAACTAAATATAATCAATAGTAACGTGAAAACAATTTTTAATTACATCTCGAGTCATGTTGACCCGACGTGATCATTTGTGTAAAATATTTGGATCGACCAGTAAAGGGTTAGAGTGACAGTATGAGAAAGAATTAAAAGGATTGACCTTCGTTGACTTGACATAACTTCGCAATCGTATGCATTTACTCGCACGAACTAGCGCGACAAGGGCGCTACACAATATGTCCATTGGAAACGGATATCCATTCGCTCTTGGGTTAACCACCTCAGACTGTCCTCAAGGAGGATTTGCACCGAACCGTAAACTCTATAGAGGACCGAGGCTCAATCCCAATCGTAATCTGGCAGCCTGCAATTCCTATTTCATCCCTTGATCCAATTCCCTTGCATACAAAGTGCTCACCTTACGTCTTAACGAGTTGCGCCTCACAAACACGTGGTAGAGCTTTGTTCTGCTACTAGCGCAGCCTAAGGAGGCAACCATAAAATTTTGGAAGAAAACCTTGTATCTTTATCTATGTCAGAAGTGGTCAACCTAGGCCATTGAAAGGGCAAGCTACCCTTAACGATTTCAAATATTTAAAAAAAACTTTATGTATAGCTTAAACTTTAGGCTATCCAATGCATTTTCCAACTTAAATATTTTCAAAATTGAGAAAGGAATAGCTTTATTTACTGGTGGTGCACTGCGGTTGGAAAAACGTTTATGGCTGAAATATGGCTTTATTATGGAATCTGCCAAAGCAAATAAGAGCTTGCTGGTTGATTATGGTTCATCGTGATAAAAGTATTCATTCCCTAAATTTAAATTATACTATTAGGGTTGAACATCCCTATAATAAAATGTATGGTATTGTAATTTATTTGCACCGAAAAATATAATTGTATTGGAAATATTTTATGTATCTGTCATTTAACTCCATGTATAATACGCTACCATATATTAAACGGAACTGAACTTTGGGATTCCAAGTTTTGAAAAAAATCGTAAAATCTCAATATCCCAAGTCTCAAAATCGACACCAGCTCTTCTAAATAAATTCCATATTTATGTTTTAGTTTCTCTTCTGCTTCTCATCTATTAAGATTATAATAATTTCACCTTTATTAACTTACTGGTAGTTCTTCAGTGTCGAAAGTACAATGAAAAGGATTTTTTACGGTACAGATTCAGGATTAATACTGTGGTACTTATTAACGTGTAAAATATCCATAGCAACTTAAACTTTTATTAGACCACCCTATTTAAGAATGATACGATCTAGGTTTCGAGACCTTTTGACTTGATGATGAGGCAAGGTTTCGAAACCTATGTCGTGAAATTCTTAAATAAAGTAGTCCAATAAAACTTTAATTTGCTATGGATTTTTTACACAGAATTCTTTACCTTCCTAACAGAATATTTTTTATTGGCTGGTTAGACCCTTTGATCCTGATGATCATAAAAATGACTTATGATTTTATTTAAGGGTGAGGTAGAGAAAATTCTTATCTTACATATAACACTGCGCCATGAAATGACTCCAATAAGAGCTTTTGGGAATGGGAGAAAAGAAAAGACAAAGAGTGGGAAATGATTCGTAGATATGCAAAAAATCAAAAGTCAGCGCTTACGAAGCAGAGATAAAATCCTGGTGGAAAACTCAGAAAAAGGGTCGTGAAAATCCTGCGAAACATACTTAAAATCCTAACTAAAACTTGAAAGGGTAAAATACGAGAAAATAGGAAACATGAAAGTTTTAGAAATAAGCCTGAGAAGAAATTAAAATTACATACATATGATTAGCAGGGATGAGTGGCATAAAAAAATAAAAGGATGAAATAACAAGATCAAAACAAAAATATTTAGGTAATGACAAAAGTTATGAAAAAATGAAAAATAATATATACACATAGTTATTTAAGGAAAATATGGTATGATGATGATGGAAAGAGAAAAAAATTGTTAAACATATTCCGTAGTAGATACTTTTCAGTCTCAATCTTGCCTTGATAAAGATCTAATAGTAAAAGTAAAATTGTACCTCTCCTTACTTAGTTGGCTCATTCACTTTTCATGAAGAAATGAAGAATCAACCAACCTTAAATTCCAGCAACCTTGAAATTGCATAAAAATACCTTAATACATACTACAAATGGGAGATTGCTTGTTTTCAATTTCCGGAAGATTTCGCTCTGTACAAAGAGAAACAAATTGCTTTCCTTTTCGTTTCATCTAAAAATTCTACTACTTTACCAGGAAAGGGTCCCAACGGATATTTATTTTCCTTTTTAATCTCATGAATTCGGATCCCTGGTCTGGTAGATGCCAAGATACAATTCAAAGGATAAACAATCGCCCTCGAATCACTTTTCATCGAACTCGTAACATTTCATTAGATCCCAAGGAATAAACCTGTCCGTGAAGATAGTATCTTGATACAAGTGTTTATGTTTACGTTTCGGTGGTTGATGCGTGGGATCGTTTGCCCTTCCTTGTGATCGTAAGGATACAAAAGGGATTCGCTTCGAGAGAATGCGGAAGTAATATCAGTCAAGGAGGGACGTGAGAATGTAAATATCATATACTGTAGGGATGGATATTCTTCGAACTAAAAATTTGGAAAAAATCGATGCTTACTCTCAGCCTTATCAATCTGTGTGAATCATGAATATTTTTCAGCATACTTCAGATAAATATAGATGACTTCTATTCGGATGACAGACATACAAAAAAATTAAGTTATCTAAGAATAGTTTTACGGAGATATAAGACCAGGATTTGTTTCCGAAATGAGATGCCATTATCGGCAACAAATTAATCCTTCAAAATTTATATTAAATGTCGACAACAGAGTTTATAAGTGACACTGGAATTAAAAAAAAATTATTGACTTTCGTTGATTGCGGTTTAGGCTAGGAAAGACGTCGAAAATTCGAAAATTAGAATTTGAATCATCAAACATAATTCTTTGAAGTAACACCTCTGAAGTTTTCTTTTAAGGATGGAATTCACTATTAGATGTATCACTGCTTACTAACCTATGAATTTATAGATTAATTACAATGAGTTATATTTTTAATATTGCATAAACGCTCACGTATGAAATCACTCGAGAATATTTCAACAAAATATACTTAATATTATTGATATTTACATTTTAAAATATCTAAAATAATTTAATTTTATAAACATGATTATTAACATTATAATTACTTTATCTTCGCAAAAGCTTGATGACTTTCCGATTATCAGAATAAATAACATGATTTCCCTTTTCCGTTAATATTTGGGAATAAAATTGTGACTAATAATAAAATCACAAAAGTTCGTATATTTGCAATTAACACTTTCATGTACACATCTAAGATAGTTTGTATCTAATGGAAACATTTTTTTTTTACTTTTCCTACCCCTAAGTGATAATGTCCGTTTGTAGATGATTTCAATCAAACAAAACTTGCATCATTAGAAATTACGCCCTAAAGATTTAGCTAAATCATATATCCGTCATATTTTAGCGTAATATCGTTAATTTAGTCTCATGTATGTTTTGAAAAAACATAAGTACCTTAAATATGTAACTAAGTTATTTCGTTGATTGTCATTGTTGATGTTGATATGGTTGTCATAAGTTTGTTTAGATAGCAATAATATTGAGATTTTTACCGTTTTACCGCAAGGGAACGGAAATGAAAGCTATTTGAAATGATGTAAAGAATTGAATTTAATAGCTTCCGCATCCTTCCCTACCACGCAACGTATCGTAATGTTCAAATTAACTGAGAAAAGTTATTCAGAATAAAAAATATCTCAACTGAACATCGAGAAAGAATCTAAAGACTGAGAAAAGGAAGTATCCCAAACGAATCAACGTTTTCAAAGTTGTGCGGAATGCAAAGCTTCACTCGCGCATATTATTTTCATGGAAGATTGAAAAATAGTAAGCTGAAATAACAATAGGAGTGACACTAGGATTAAATGAGAATTGCATGCTCCTTCTCCACGAGACATACATTTTTGTTCTATCTTTCATCCGCGCTCCACAGTGTACTTTCCCCTTTAAGCTGATCTATTTTTTCTTTCGAGAACATCCTCCGTTTAAAGCAGAAGTGAGTACAGCTTTTAATCCAATGTCAGTACATCGAAACTAAGACAATTTGGAAGTGAAATAAAAAATGATATTGAAATGCGTACATTAATCCAGGATGTAGAAAAAGGGATGTGCATTTAGACAGTACAGATATTTTAAAATTTAGATATGTAGATAACAAATATAATCGTTATAATTTTCAGTATTCTTGATTTTAATATTTTTTTTCAATAGGAATTAACAAAATATAACAGAAGAAATGCCTTCTTTACTTAAAATAATGCATAGAATTATCTAACACAGAATTACTCAAGTAGTAAGATATCCAAAATATAACTCATTGTCAGCCAAAGTTCTTTTGAAATTAATTATTTTCACAGAACGCTAATATCAACGCTTCTTTTGCTAAATAAATATTTTTCACATAAATTTACTAATATGTAATTACTTAATTGAGGTACTGAAAATCGAATACTCTTTGGAATTGTGCGTTTTATACTTTTTCAGCATTAGTTAAGATTTCAAGCAAAAGTTTCAGCAAAGATATCTAAGAATAATAGGAAAGTATATGCATACTGTTACGATTGAAAAATCAGTTTTTAAGTGGAGCGATCAGACTCATATTCCCTAATGATAAATAATGGTATCCGCTACTCGAATGCCTAACTAACAAATTAATGACCCATTATGGCATCTTATGAGAGTTCTTTAAATTTTATCTGTCGATCTTGTTAAATAATTGGAAAATTGAGTAATTTCGCACGAACTACATGCTACTGATATGAATATATAGAAGGAATATGAAAATGTGCCGCATTTCCCGTAAAGACGAGAATTAATTTTGACACTGTGTATAAAGCTCTTCTTTCTCACATATATTTGCATTTTGGCAATTTTGATGAAAACTTAAATCCAGAGACACTTTTTTATGTGCTTATCAAATGAGATGTTACCTGAACATATCTTCGACGTTCGAACATAAAATCATTCGAGAAAAAGCAAGCTTTTTGATATGCTGGTATTCTATCCGTCAACTGATAGAACAACATTACAACACTGTGGTTTACAACAGCAAACGACACTGAAAATGACTATGAAGCAAATAACCACGTCATAATCAAACTGCTCAGTACATTCCTGACTTGCTTTGACATATTAAGCATGTCAAAATTTGAAGCTTCGTTCAGCCCTAGTATATTACTTCTTAGATATTTAAAAGAATGAGGAATATTTCACAAATAAATTAATAACATACCTGGTGGGACGTTAATGAAAGTAACAGGCAATGTTCTTTTCCTTGAGATACGTCGAAGTTCAGCACGGATAATATTCTGAAATTAGATGTATTCAACCATTAAATCTTTTTTTTAGTTAGAATCTAATTTTGAAATAATATAAAATATATTGCCAAATAAAAATAAATTAAAAATCAAAGACTTCTAAATATGCTCACTATTATACGATATGCCATCTGCTGATTTCTTTTTAAATTACTTCGTTAAAGTATATTATTAAATTATTATCAAATATGATATTGTTTATGTTTTATTTATAATATTTAATTTAAATTATAAATTTATTAATAAATTATTATAAAATATAATAAATAAAAGTATCACAAACACTTTTAAACGGCTCATCCTATATTGTAATTTCAAAAATAAAACTTTAAATAGATGTCCCAAGACATGTTTAAGTCATTCATGAACTAAAAGATAATTTAAAAAATGCCGTTTATGGTCTAATAAGACCCAAATGCAGCCAATGGCCGATTTTTTCCAATTACCTATTCCCAAAAGGGGAAAATTCCACTGCAGATTATGCATATTCCAAATCCGCCTTGCCATAAGTTATATGGCGGCTTGCCAGTATTGATGTAAATGTAAATAACAAAAAGTGGGTCATAACTTTGCGGAAGTGCTGTCTGGCTTAAGAGTTGCGTTGATAAAAAACAATTATCGAATGCAATTTTACTGGGATAAAGGAGGATTGAATTCAATTTATGTTTATCTACCGGTCTCGATTATGAATCCTATAGAAATCAGTGTTGTTGAAAATGATTAGGGGGAATAGTCAACCAGCATGAATCCGTGATGGTAAGAAATAACGGATGCGTAAGGGGAGCTTAATAAAAGGTACACAAACAAAGAAATAAAATGGCACACAAAAGAAAATTGAGCAACATGAAGCAGAGAGGTTATATGTTAAATTTAATTTCAATGAAATGTTACGACGAAAATTGAAATTTAGATTAAGATTTATCTAAAGATTCAGTAACTGAATCTCTTTCAAATTCTCTTCGGAATCTTAGGCTCTTTTTCTACATTTTCATAGTAAAGGGACGAATCAACTAGAAGTTAAATTTTAATGTTTAATCCACTACTTCTTCCTCCATATTGTGGAACCTTCCAGTGCTATTCATCATTTCAAACTTCACAGGTTATTAGCGAAAATAACGTGGAAATAGTAATAACCCGAGGAACATACTAAGGTGAATAAAATTTGAATATCATAATTACTCGTAGTATTTGATAATAAGTGAACATTGACGATTTCTTCTCCACCAACAAAACAAAATCGACTCCTTTAATTCGTTTCAATTAAATGATGATTTGACCTCTATACTATTTTTTGTTAATTTTGCTCCTATTTTTATTTCGTACAACCATGTATATATTTTGTTTTTAATTTATTATATTCTTTGTTATATTTATTTTTAATTTATTATAATCTTTGTTATATTTATTTTTAATTTATTATATTATGTGTTATAATTATTTTTAATTAATTATAATCTTTGTTATATTTATTTTTAATTTATTACATTCTTTGTTATAATTATTTTTAATTTATTATATTCTTTGTTACATTTATTTTTTATTTATTATATTCTTTGTTTGTGCTTGCATTCAATTTAAACCATTTAAAAGTGAATCAACGCAATGTGAATCATTGAATAAATCAATAAATTTTCTTTTGTATTACACAATGCTGATTAATCTACATAAAAATTCAGAGTCGCAGAATTAATATTTGAACTATGTAGCGGGATTCTGCTACCTTTCCCTAAACTATAAAGGTTTTGGAAAAAATTGATACAATTTCAGAATAAAAAACTCAATTCCTATACCAACGTGATAAAAATGAAGAGGATTTACAATGGCCAGAACAGAGACCTAAAGCAAAGGTAGTCCTAATGAATATATTTAACGACCTGCGCACCCAAATTTCCACTCTCCTAGAAAGTAGCCTCCAACTAAAACGACTAATTCTTATGAATGAAACATCCAATCCAACGCACAGCAAAGAATCGCGAATTCGCTCCAGAAAAGAGCTATTCATTCCAGACGAAAGATTATTCTCCACAAAACCGCAGCAGCGTTAAACGAAAGGAAATTCCCGAAAGAGATGCTTTCTTGTACCTTTTTCATCCCCAAAAATTCCTCTGTCTTCAAAGGTCAAATTTCGTGTCCATTTTCCGCCTTCCTGAGCCTTTGAGATTTTCCTTCAATTCCCCGAATATATGTATTTCCTCGTTTCCCCGTTCCCCATCCTCTGTATTAACCTTTTCTCCTTCTTTTCCAATGTCGAAAATGTGATCTCTCGAGCCGAAGTGTTTATTCTTCGCGGCGGGAGTCACAAACTGGGCTTCCGATACCTCCGCCTACGCGTGGATTAATACGGGAGAATCCGTCTTCCCTGGGTTATTTCCCGGGGGAAATTTTTGCGCCGCGATTTTCCCAGAGCCAAGAGTCTGTTTACGCGAAAGAGGTTTAATTTCCAGATAAATAGCGCTTGTAAATCATTTGTTGATCCCAATATCCCTTCCTGTGTTCCTCATTTGCTTCGGATAATGTTTGAGGCTTTAGATTTGTATGTTTTATTGCGTGAGACACTCCAATATTAAACCAACAGCAAATGTTAAGGGCAAATTAAATGCGTGCCCATTGGCGCGACTTGCTATAATTACTCGAAGTCTATTACGTAAGCATTGTGATACCAAGGAAGGATCGGGCGATCGGGAAATGCCGAAGGCATATTAAGTCATATGCATACTTATTTATTGTTTTAATAATAAGATTCAGGCACAGTGAGATAAGCAAGGATAAGTTACATGACATCTCATCTTGCCTTTCCTACCTCTATAACGCTTCAGAATGGTAATGTTAGTGAACTTATGAATGTAACCAGCCTTTGTTCTGATCCTAAATTCGCATCTAGTGATATCATGACTGGCAAATTCGCTTCTTCAATACGTGCTTTCTTCTTATCTTCGAACTCTATCCAAAATAAGGTTGCGAGAGTTCGGCGTGGAAAGATACAATTTTCATGATTTTTTGCTCGTTTGCCTATATTGAATTTTGATTTATTTATTTGCCAAATGATCACATACAGCTATACAGAAATTTAAAGTGACAACGCAACAAATAATACTAAAAATAGAATACAAAAGAAAGAAACAAACAGAGTTAAGGCTAAGCAATAAGTTATCAGATCTCGATAATAATTTTAGGGGAGGTTATTTATTATTATATGTTTAATTTGTTGATTTCTAACGATTTTATTGATATTTTTGTTCTATATTATTATTTTTGATCGTCAGCAGTAATTTGCTTCGTGCTGTATGTTGATGTTTGTTGATAAATAAATAAATAAAAGTAGTCAGTAGAGTAAAATATCCATATTCAGCAACAACGATTTGAAATAATAAACGAGATAGCTAAGGCTGTTTCCTTGCCACAATCTCATAATATCTTTAAGCAATAGCAAATTTAGTATCCTTTACTAATAGTAAATTGAGTATCCTTCTATCATATCCTAATATAAACTTTGTTCTCCATTAAAATAGATGGCGGATAATACCCACTCCCTCCTTAGAAATGAATCAACAGAGGTTATATTAAAGTAATATCAGTGTGTACTTGGAAGTGAAGGTTAGTGTATAATACAGATATCGATTTAAGTAAATATTTTACATTTTAACAAATATTTTTTCACAATGGAACGTTGTTTACACGCTGAACATTCTAATGTATGAACTGGTGCTGTCTTTTTGTGAAAGACGATGAAACTTTTTATAGTTCTCCGAATATATTGATTGATATCAGATGCTTATTGATCTTGGCCCGAGTCTCAAACATTCTATCTGCGATAACAAAGATCAGTTTGAGAAAAAAACAACCTCTTTTGAGAGTTATTGTCAGTCCAAAAATCTCCAATCTCAAATTCAAAGAATTCAAATCTCTTTGGATTTTTTAGTTTGCTTAAATTCTCACATGACGACGAATTTTCATTTGGCGAATGAGAGATACAATTTAAATTTCATTTCAGTAATTTAAGACCAAAAAAATACTATGAGAAAATGATTCTTCACTTTCCAATTAAAGCTGACAACTTTGATAGAAATTACAATGGAATACGATAAAACTAGAGCTGCCAAACAAATTTTCATGATGGCACTAAAGAAAAAAACAAGGAAGTTCAAGCAAAATAATTTTTTTATTTATACCGACCACAAATACAATACACTACTTAGATTTGAAGACCTGAAGACATCGTCATTGGGTCATGGAATGCCACCAAGTTATGATTTCGTTTATCAGGACTAAAAAGTTTTATGTAAAAGATGTCTATTTAACTTCTTTTATTTATGCTTATTTTGCATATACAAATGCTCTTTCAGTAATTTAACTACTTAAAGATGTATTCTTCTGAAATATTCACATTCTTATCATCAATTCAAATGCATATTGAGGTTTTTATGATATTGCATATGTGAATTTGTACCACTATAATAGCACAAAATTTAATTTCGTGGCGCATCGATCATATGTATAGGTTTTGCAGATTGATATTTTAATTATACAGGATATCTCTTGATTAAAAAAATATCTTGTGATTTACCATGTGTCTGCTGCAGAAATTCTTCATGGGTTTCCTACCGGATCGTATGTACGGGATAATACCGACGTTTCGGCCGCTGACCCCACATCCGTCTTCAGCGGAAGAAGAGGAGACCTTGGCCGAAACTTCGGCATTATCAGTAAATACGACCCGGTAGGAAACCCATTAAGCATCCTTAATGATATACCTATTCATAAAGAGAAACTCAATGGGTAGTTTATTTTTTTGTTTTACGCGATACAATGTAGTTTCGCATAATATCTAGGATCCAAGTCCTTTCCATATCTACAAATTAATTCCTAGACTGAGGGAGAGTTTAGCGGTGAAAAAGGCCCGAGCATGACCTATGGCCTACAGCGAGTACGAAAGAAATCCATGAGCATGTAAAGTGCAACAAAAGAACGATTTCTCGGGACTCCCTGACAAGCCAACGATGCGAAGAGAGCATAGAAATAAAAGCTCAGCTACGCGGAACGTCACTGCCGATCGGGAAGGAAATAGAGGATGTTGTCTAGGGAAAAATATTGACTATTCATTGATGAGAAAATAGAGCATGCAACTGGATGAGAAAGAGATTCCTGTGCCGCATAATCTACATGATAGAAAGTCAGGATAGTATGACGTGGGAGGCAAGGCGCAAATCATGGAAGGTCAGAGCGTGGGAGTTAGAAGATTGGGCTTGGCTATCCGACGAAGGGAGATATAGATAGAATGGGTGACAGGGAAGGGGATTTGATGAGATGAGTGAGGAAATAACGACATAACACCGCTCTGTTATCGCTGCTCCCTTACGCCGGCGAATCATTTACGGGCTCCTCAACTCGTTTTTCGGACTTATGAATTTTTCGTCGTTTCTCTTGAAATATTACGAAAGATGATAGATGATGGCTCCATTTAGATGTTCAATTATATACCGAATACGAATTAAGAAAACATTCTTAATAAATACCTGGATTTCCACTACTTTTAGTAGGTTCAATAAATAGTAGAATTTCTAATATATTTTAATAAATATCTGGATTTCCCTTATTTATAGTAGTCTGAAATTATATATATTTTAATGCATATCTGGATTTTTGTCATTATGTACAAGATAGAGAAAATGTGTCTTTAATTTTCTTGTCACAGTCTTGATCATGGCTGTGATGAAAGCTACTGAGGTATGAGTGGATAATTGCACTAATCTCGAATTCTCTCTTTATGGATTGACAAGATAAATGTTACTCCTAGAGTAATTGTGCTTAACTTGCGTGGACATGTTCCACTTATAGCATTCTGGCTCATTGAGGAAAGCAATGGCAAACTTCCTCACTCCTCATCTATCCTGGTAAACCTCATTCCACAAGCTCTTAATAACTTAGAGGGTGAGGTACCAACTGGTCTTCGGGCTAAATATTTTACAGACAGACCTAGATATCCAATATTTCCAGTAATGGAACTAGGCTCATTCGAACCTAAATGTAAGAGGTAAAAAATTTGGATTACACAAAAAGATGATTTGAAGATTTTCATTCGTAAGGGAGGTAAAACACACTTCATTCCCATACAGCGGCTATAAATTTTGGTTTTCTTCTACCTTTGAAGAAATCAGCGTGCCTATTGGAATATATTGCATTTGGTGTTTTCTAGGTCAGTTATGTGGTTTCATTCAGTTGTTTCCAGAGCCAGTGGCAACGTCCATACGGAACGCTTACAAATGCGTCTTGGGACTTGGGATTTCAAACCACTAAAGTAATTTACAAGTAAAGGCAAGTGTCATTTGATATTCAGTCCGTATCTTTATTTGAACTCGGTTAATTTATAATGCAGATTTGGTATTTATTCATTAATATTCAATTTAAAATAGTTGAAAGACAAGAAAATAGTTTTTACTGCGCTAAAAAATACCCGGTGATTATCCAAATGCAAATAATAAAAGATGATAATGTAAATGAAGGAATCAGGTCTTATAGTTTTAATTTAGCTAAATTATGAATTTACTCTGAAAGAAACAGCCAAAGCAGTGAATGTTTGCGTATCCTGCTTACTAAGCAGGATTTATTCTTGGATGTCGATGAATTTTTAGCGCATTTCTCCCGAGAGAGAGAATGCGGTTTCCAAAGGCAGGCTTATATCGACATTTTCCGAATAGGGTTTTCCAGTATCTGCATAATCTTTCCTTTCGGTACACTTTCTTAGCGACAAAGGGAAACGTCAGCGACTTTCTGATTGTGTGGTCTCCAGCTATCCTCCTCAATCTCTTTCCTGCAGAAACAGAAAACTAACGCAAATTTATCTCATAAGAAAATAGTGGGTTTCATATAGTGAAATCTCTATCAAGATACAATTCAATCAACTTCCATTTTGCCGACGACCCATACGGTCGACATAATGCTTTCCTAGTGCATGTCAAATAAATGGAGTTTTATTGTTTAAGAAAATAACAATGATAGTAAAAAACTGGCTTCACAGTCTTCACCATAAAGTGCCTTAAGGGATGGTCTTTTCGTAATACGAGGATCTCTGCCAAGATTGTAGATGTAAATCCTTCTTTTGCATACACAGGACTACACAGTTACTTACTATGTCTCGTTTAACAGAAGAGAGTTAGTGAATTGGTCTGCTAATTAAAAAGAATCTCATATAACACTTATTTACTAAATGGTACCTATATAATTAATAGAAGAATTATGTTATTCAAAATTATGCAAAATGTCACTAAAGCCTTCTAAGATTGTTAAATTATTTGTTATTATTAAATCAGTACTACTGTTTGCCTTTGCATCAACTGGAGAAGTCATACTAGGAGATTTTTACCTTCACAACTATAATGCATTACACAGAAGATAAAAACATCATTACATATTAGTAAAACCTATGATAAGTCAGATATCATGAATCACGGTAAGTAAAAATCACACTTTAAAATAGTATGAAATTATTAGTGAGTGCTAAGCATAAATCGGTATCTATATCAATATGAAAATTTTAACAGAGGAATACTTGTTTTCTTTTCTTTCGTATGATAGATCTCCATAGTAAACGCCTTTCTTCGTGGATTTCAAATGAAATTATTTTATAATAGTGGCAGACTTTTTAATTCATTTCAGTCTATAATATTTAGTAAAAGTTTGTGAGTCATTTAAAATACATATCACGGAAGGGTTTTCGGCCAAGATTAGGGTGTCGGTCAAGTCAAGTCGGTCAGGTCTGTATCGGTTGAATGATCCACGGTAAAATGGAGTCATTCTAAAAGAAAAACACTAGTTTAATAAAAATATGCAAGTAAAAAGCGTTCATTCTTATTATTGGATAGTGATGTAAAAAAGAATACAGCTAAAGTCAGCTCGACGAAAGACATAATGGTGGATTTGTAAGCAGATTGGAATCAAAATAAAAAATCTGATGTGGCCAGCACATGACTTTCTCCATATATTTAAGATGTAAATATTTATCTACCGCAATAATTTCAACTCTATATTCCATCTAAACTTGGAATTTGAGTTATTAATATTATATATTATCTTTGATGTCAAAAACATGATAAATAATTTTTACGGGACATGATCGATGAAAAACGATGAAATTGGCCTTTCGCCCATAGAGCCTAGAGCGCCCACGAAGTACATAATCAGCAACTTCCGGTTTATCAGTATTTCATGAATAACTCCTACACAATCAGTGATACAAAAATATGATTCAACCAAAAGTTATAGTACAATACATTTTCTAAAACTTTTACAAATAATAGTATATACCTAAATACCATATTTATGGAGATATTTTGAAAACCGGAAATGAGCTTTGAAAAATTAAGCTCAACTTCCGGTTAACCGATTCACTCCAAAAACTAATCAACTCTAACGACACAAACCAAAATACCATATATGAAATTTGGTGTTGATCCGACAAATAGTTTTCATGTTAGAGAGCCCACAAAGTACATAATCATCTTCTTCCGGTTTATCAGTATTTCACGAATAACTCCTAATCAACCGGTTATACAAAAATATGTTAAATACAAAAGTTATAGTAAATTATATTATCTAAAACTTTTATAGGGAATACAATTTACCAATATATCATATTTATGGATATATTTTGAAAACCAGAAATGAGCTTTACACAACGTACATAATCAGCAACTTCCGGTTTATCAGTATTTCATGGATAACTCCTAAACAATCAGTGATGCAAAAATATGTTTCTTACAAAAGTTATAGTAAAATAAATTTTCTACAACATTTGTAAATAATAGTATATACCTAAATATCATATTAATGGAGATATTTTGAAAACCGGAAATGAGCTTTGAAAAATGAAGCTCGACTTCCGGTCAGCCGATTTACTCCAAAAACTAATCAACTCTAACGACTGTAATAAAAGTACTATGTATGAAATTTGGTGTTGATCCGACATATAGTTTTCATGTTAGAGCGCCCACAAAGTACATAATCATCTTCATCCGGTTTATCAGTATTTCACGAATAACTCCTAATGAACCGGTGATACAAAAATATGTTAATTACAAAAGTTATAGTAAATTATACTATCTAAAACTTTTATAAGTAATACAATAGACGTATATATCATATTTATGGAGATATTTTGAAAACCGGAAATGAGCTTTAATGAATAAAGCTCGACTTCCGGTAAACGGATTTACTCCAAAAACTAATCAACTCTGACAGCACACACAACAGTACTATATATGAAGTTTGGTATTGATACGACTTTTAATTTTCGAGTTAGAACGCCCATTATCACACACACACATACACACACACACACTCACACACACACACACACACACACACACATACACACAGACATCATTCAGAAAATGGTCAAAACGTGTTCTAGGGACCCCAAAACGTGTATTTCCGTTGAAATCTCGAAGTCGAATTTTTTCATGAAAACAATACTTTCTCTATACTTCGTATATGGAGAAAGTAAAAAACTGATGTGGCCAGCACATGTCTTTCTCCATATATAAGATGTAAATATTTATCTACGACAGTAATTTCGAACTCTATATTCAATCTAAACTTGAAAGATGAGTGATTAATTTATATATTATTATCTTTTACGTCACAAAAATTATAAATAATGTTTTTCGGGACATGCTCGATGAAAAAAGATGAATTTGGCCTTTCGCCCATAGAGCCCAGAGCGCCCACAAAGTACATAATCAGCAACTTCCGGTTTATCAGTATTTCATGAATAACTCCTAAACAATCAGTGATACAAAAATATGTTTCAAACAAAAGTTATAGTAAATAACATTTTCTAAAACATTTATAAATAATAGTATATACCTTAATATCATATTTATGGAGATATTTTGAAAACCGGAAATAAGCTTTGAAGAATGAAGCTCAACTTCCGGTTGACCGATCTACTCCAAAAACCAATCAACCTTCACGACTGTAATAAAAGTACAATTTATGAAATTTGGTGTTGATCCGACAATTATTTTTCATGTTAGAGCGCCCACAAAGTACATAATCATCTTCTTCCGGTTTATCAGTATTTCACGAATAACTCCTAATCAACCGGAGATACAAAAATATATTAAATACAAAAGTTATAGTAAATTTCATTATCTAAAACTTTTATAATAAATACAATTTACGTATACATCATATTTATGGAGATATTTTGAAAACCGGAAATGCGCTTTAATGAATAAAGCTCGACTTCCGGTTGACCGATTTACTCCAAAAACTAATCAACTCTGACAGCACACACCGCAGTTTCATATATGAAGTTTGGTATTGATACGACTAATGGTTTTCACGTTAGAGCGCCCACTATCACACACACACATACACACACACACACACACACACACACACACACACACACACACACACACACACACACACACACACACACACACACACATACACACAGACATCATTCCGAAAATGGTCAAAACGTGTTCTAGGGACCCCAAAACATGTATTTCCGTTGAAATCTCGAAGTCGATTTTTTTCATGAAAACAATACTTTCTCTATACTTCGTATATGGAGAAAGTAAAAATGGGCTGACTCAAGCCAAAAGATAAAGAAAGGATCCCAAACCATCTGATTAAATGAAGAGGATAATCTTCTTAGTTTCCATATTGAAAAGCTTATCCGAAGATGGCGAAATTCTGTACAGAAGAAATTATAGTCCGAAGTTCTTCCACGAAAACAATATTCCAAAAGTGAAAGGAACAAATCGTATATTGAAGCGGTGTTTACTCATAGGCAATAAGACTGAAATTTAATATGCCCCCTGAGATAGGCAGTAATATTATACATGTTAAAATGAAATGAGTACTAAAGTAAATGAAAAGTAATTGTGAGATGTGTATTCCAGCGAATTCATTTCGACAAGGAACTTCAACTTTACGAAGTTCGATGAAATGTGAAAGAAAGCAGATATTTTGTTTTCTTTTCTTTTCCCCTTTTGTGTGTGTCTCACGATAGAATTCGACATGGCCTAATATCCTTCAAATGTAATAAATTTCAAATGTAATAAATTTCAAATGTAATAAATTGAATTTTACTTTTTTAAACCGAAAATCCTTCTTGACGCAGTTTACTCTATGTGCATACTCGTATTTTTTAATTTTGTGTTGTTCTAATTTCATTTCATTTCTAAATACACTTCGTATAAGTTTTTTTTAAATTTTGATCCGTAAATTAACGTTACCTCAGATGCATTTATAAACAATTATGAGCATATAGTGTTTCCCGTGACTTTTCTCATTACTTCAATAATTTTGTTTTCACCTTGTTGCTTTATACTTTTAATTCATTTAATCCCAATTTATACTGATTTAATGCATATAAGTTTAACATTTTTAGACTCGTTTCTGATACTTCATTTTTCCTTTTCCTTTATCTCTTTTAAATTTAAGTGGCAACTATCAGTAGCTTTCGCAAGATTTTTACACCACCCTTAGTGTGGTAGTTTTCATTTTTCTCCTAAGCTCTGCCTTAGATGTTTTAGGAAACCTGCAACATATTTCCCTTGAAATTTCCATTTATTTCTTCCTATTCCTAACAGTTATTTCTATTAAATCTTTAATGACAGATGTAAGAAGAGACTTGTTAGACTCAATCCCATCCTTAAGTCGCCCCTCAACTATATAACACTTTATTATTAACATGCTATGACAAGGAACACCATTACTCTCCTAATTATTTTATATGTAAATATGTAATGAACATTTTATTATCTTTTATGTTGTGATCTGTCAATCTCTTTCTTTCTACCTTTTATACTCAATGTTTTATGCTATTATGCACATTGACAAAAATATTTTAAATGTTAACTTGACTATCCCTATTAGTGTACCACATGCATGTCATTATTGAAAGAGATTAAGATAATTTATATATTTTGTCATTTTTCTCTAATCGGAGAAGACCAGTTTGGTTTTCAGAGAGGGAAATCAGAGAGGGATGCATTTGGGGTGATGAGAGTACTTGCGGAAAGAAGCCTGGAATTTAAGAGGGACTTATGTGTATGTTTTGTAGATTTTGAAAAGGCTTTCGATAGAGTCCAGCGGCCAAAACTTGTGGGGATATTAAAGAAATATGGGTTTGACAGGAAAGATAGAAGTTTAATTCCAAATTTGTATCTGAATCAAACAGCCTGCGTAAGGATACCTGATGGGGAATCGGATTGGGCTGAATTGGGTAGGGGTAAGACAAGGGTGTCCTATGTCACTAACGCTTTTTAATATATATATGCAGAGGAAATGGTGAAAGATGTGTGGGAGGAAATAGACAAGGGAGTAAAGGTTGGTGGGGAAGTAGTTAAGTCTATAAGATATGCTGACGATAAAGCTATTGTCTGTGATTCCGTAAAGGGTTCGCAAACTTTAGTAAATGCTCTTAACGATAAAGCAAGGGAGTTTGGTATGAAAATTAACGTAAGTAAAATTAAAGTTTTGAGGTTCACTAAGGGAAAGAAAGCTAAATTAATTATTAGGGTGGATGGGGAAAAACTAGAGCAGGTTGATTAATTTTCTTACTTGGAAAGTACTCTCTCATGGGACGGAAGATGTAAAGATGAGGTTCGTAAAAGAATAGCCTTGGCGAAGGTAGCCTTTATGAAGCGATGGGAATTAATGACCATAGGTCTTGATAAAGGAATCAGAAAAAGATTGGTGAAATCCCTGGTCTGGAGTGTGTTGCTTTATGGGTGCGAAACGTGGACCTTGAGAAATGAAGAAGTCAAGCGATTGGAGGCCTTCGAGATGTGGGTGTGGCGTAGAATGGAAAAAGTTAGTTGGGTTGATAGGAAAACAAACACGGAAGTGTTCGAGATGGTTGGGGAGGATAGGGCTTTAATTGACGTGATTAAGCATCGTCAGAAGAAATGGGTGGGTCAAATATTGAGGGGAGACGGATTATTAAAGGTTATAATTGAGGGAAGGATTCAGGGGAAAAACAGAGGGGAAGACAGACAAAAGTTGTTGGATGACATAAGGGGTTGGGTCAAATATAAGGAAATTAAGGAGATGGCGATTAATACGTAGTTTTTATTGTGTATGAACCTACCGGAAGTTAGAACACTTATTAATGAATGTCATGTTTCTGCTCATCTTTTAGTTATTACTATCAGTAGGTTCGCCCAGACACCTCCCTTCTCTTTGTAGGCGTTTTCCTGTCGTGAAATTTTTTTCTGTGATTAAAATTAATAGATTAATATTCGCTCCGTGAAACCAAACTTTCTTTCCACTCAATTTCCACACTGTACATAAATATATCTGTATACTAGGGTGGTCCTTATTTATATGGAAGAAATGTATTTCAGTAATTCTTTCGGGAAATCCACCAAAGGTGTTCTATATGGTTATAAAATAAATTGTGTAAAATATTATTTAAATTGAGAAACGGAAATCCCGCATCGCACTCAAAGTTTATATTTTTCAACATTTTTGGCCTTTTGAACTTTTTTCCGTCATCACAGGTGATTAGGGAGTATTCCCATATTTTAATTGTTTTAATTTTTTTATCAATACATTTTTAGACATTAACTGTGATTTTCGTAAAATATTAATTAGATCAGCGCAGTTGTTTTCGAGGTACAGCCCAAATAGAGAGTGAGCGTCATACAAGTGGCGCCGTGGACTCGGCGCCCCCGCTCGAATCTACGAATTTTGCTGCCGTTTATCTCGTCTTATATGACACTACTAGCTAAAAAAGTTAACTATCGATAATTTCATATTAATACTGTTAGCTTATCTAGTCCATCGAACAACTTCAGGGGGTGTCTTGAAAGAATTTCAAACTTTCGAAAATAAGGACCACCCTACTGTATACATTACCGTTATTTATTGCTTTTATGTGTATTAGAAAAGTGATAAATGGAAGATGGGATTTAGTCCAATAAAGACATTCATATTGTATTGTGCTCTGAATAAAGTCGTTCATTGTTATTGCCGCAAGCCTCATTAGGTCCGGCAGTGGAGATGACGTCACCAACGGAACCAAGGTCAAGGTAAAGAGAGAACGGCCTCACGGGAAGGAAAAGAAATCTCTCGAGAGAGCGGGGAAATGCTTATCGTACGCCCACGCTCGGTGAAAGAGGAAGGGTGCGGTTCCGCAGTAGGAGAAATAATGTGAAAGGTAGAGAGCGCTGAGTAAAGACGCGAATTCGAAAAGAAAGCCATGTGTGATTGAGTGCTATCTTTACGTCACCCGAGTAAGAGCTGCGTCACTACCATGATTATGCGGCTGTTTGAATCACCTGAAAACGCTGACTTGCCAAATTGTGGACAGGCGTGAGCTAGATAAGAAGCACCTAATAGATTGAATCGATTATAATCCAAATGTAGATTGGTCTGAAGGCAATGATTCAAAGACTGGTGTACTTTTCTCATCTATACATACTATAATATTTTTTATTCAGAGGACGAATTCCTACTGGATAGTAATGTATACTGTTGGATATAGTATTGAGTGGTGTTAATTAGTGATGATGTACTTGGATATGTTTCAAATTGTTTTACAATTTATATTTGCATGGCAAGTTTCATATTAAAATAATACACGTACAGTATGTAACTAAATATAATAATTTTTACTTGATGTATTTTTATTTAATGTGGTCAGTTGGAATTATACTTTGACACATCCCATATTCGATGCAGAATTTTCTCTCAGAACTCTATTAAATGCTATTATTAAGTGAACGGATTCCAACTGGATAGTGATGTATCCTATTGCATATATAAATGATTGGTAATAGTTAGTGATGATGTACTGGTATATGTTTAAAATGTTTCACAATGTAAATTTTCTTAGTAAGTTTCATATTCATATTTCTTGTGTAAAAAGTTTGTGACTATTAAATTTCGATTTCTGAGTGAATTATTCCTATATAATGAAGTTAATTGAGCTTAAACTTTGAAATGTCACCTATTAAATACAGAACGTTCTCCTTGTACATGTTTTGTGCTTTTAAAAAATAGTGTCTTCTGTTAGGGCGAGATTGAGACAATAATTCTTTTCGTAAATCCAACCCCTCGCCATAAAATTAAAAAAAAAAGAGATAAGATAAGATTGCTTGAATTAAAGGTCTTAGAAGAAAATGGGTTTAAAGCGTGTTTGAAAATCAGAGCTTTTACGTAGGGAAAAAATATACACCGCATCAGAAAAACACTAGCAAGTAGGAGAGTGTGACACCTGCAAAAATTACGGATAGTTTGAAATAGTTATGGAAAAAGCAGGTTAAAACATCCAAAAATTAAAAAAAACAATAGAGATACATATTGACATAGATATATCAATAAAAATGTTTGCATAGTAGGAAAAAAACATAGCAATTGACAATTGATTGTATTTCAAGAAAAACTAGCTACAAAACTAAAATAAAAATTGAAAAAATCACCAGTATTAACTGCTATTTATCATCCAACAACCATGAAACCAATTTATTGATTGAATGATAAAACTTTGTTAATCTTGATTTTCGTCTCCATTCCTTTCCTTCCGCGTTTTTTTACCCTGCCCTATTGCTTTCTAGCCTTTGTAAGATAGAATTCTACGGGAAGCGAAGTAATTTATCAATTAAATTGTTGGAAAGGTATAGCAATTCATAACCTTTTCCTTTCATGTCATCCAATCAGATGTATATCTGCACGGCGAATTCCAGTCGACTGCACTCGAAACAGGAGCTATTAGAAATACTAATTTATTCCCATAGAAAAAGTCTTTGAGCCGTTAAGGGAAAAGGATAGCGTGGGCTCAATTCTTTATGACATTAGAGGGAGTCTTTCGGGAATCCAGAAACTAATTAAGTTTGCTGATTAAAGAGTAAAAAGTGATCAAGCATTAGTAAGGTTACTTGTTTAAGCGCGGATGATTTTTTTATTTACGGTAATACGTGATTAAGTTAAAGGAGGTATACAAGAGGTATATGTGGAATATTTTAATGGCTTATACTAATATGATATATATTACTGCGTAAACTTCGAAGAAGCACAATCAGATTTTCTGCAACTACCACCCACCAAGAAATTATGAAACCACCCCATAATAGGGCATCTTACACTACTAATATGTTTAGAAATATGTTGTGTGAAATAATCTTCATTTAAGTCTATGATTGATTTAATTTACGTCCATGCAATTCATATTGGACTTCAACATTTAAAGTTCGGATACTCTTCCCACGTGGAACAATTGTAATTGACTGACAATTGTTTTGATTGTGAATGATTGACAGATTAAACTCTTTTATCGAATAAATAAAAGATATCATTATCGAATATTATCATGTGATATGATTTAATATTTATGACTCTGATAAATTTTTAACTAGCTTAGAGCTACAAATATTTTGTATATTACATATTCGGACGGTTAAGTATCTTGCATATGTCCATTAAAGCATAATAAAATTCCTTGTTTGGTTGGCAACTGTCGTCAAGGGTCAATCTACGAGATTTTATGTGACTAAAATAGGCTTAAATATGTAATAGATATAGATTGCTGTATAGAGTGCTTTATAGCGGGAAAATCATTAGAATAGCAGAAGCTATGATCTATTATTTCTTTCGTTTTATGAAGAAACTGTCTGAAATTTTTCTTACAACATTGTTTGCATTTATTAGCGCTTGCTAGAATTAATTTGCGGTAGAAAACCCGTAAAATAATAGAGATAATAATTTATTACTCCAGTGAATAAATATCATAATAATTTTCTCTGGCGTGAAATACCTCTTCCTTGGTGCGAAACTATTTCTATAGACTCCTTTTCACATTTAAACGTCATAAATATTTTGGCCAGAGGATGATTCTGCGATAACCGATATTAATTTTTATTCACTCAAATACCCACTGCGAAAACCTCATCGATTTTAACTCCAAGTTAGATAGCATTGGCATTTGCACGTGGAGTAATACAGTGGATATTTTTATTCAGGCTAATGGCTGGATACCATCATCCGGATATTTGTAATTCACCGATGAGAATGATAAAAGTTGTTGCTTTTTATAGTACATACAATAAACCGTCATAAAATCAGTTATGTTGCTTTGAATACCAACAGCGTGCAAAGAAAGGTCAAAGCAAAGTAATGTATTACTATTATTATTTATCACCTTATCCGGCCTCATTGTCCTATCTTAACTAAGTTCGCAATTTGTTGTTTGCTTGTCTTCTTCAGATATTCTTTTGTGAGTAGCTTTCGATGAGAAAGGATTTCAGATACGGGGTACTTAAATGACGCTAAACTCTGAGAAAATGGTAGCAGAGGCTCTAATAAAATCAAATTTGAAGAAATATTTTGCTTGAGATTTGCAGAAAATTTCTGATCTATGCTACACATCAGGCAAAAGCCATACTTTCAAACTATCTCTTTTAAAATCGTTGATTTTTACACACCGAGCATCGGTTTGAGTTATCGTCAAGTAAAACTATTTATTACATATTTAAGTTATATTTTATTATGAATCTGTATGTTATCTGTAAAGAATCAACATTGAAAAATTAAGATAATAGTCGAAATATGAAAGCTTTTCACGAATATTTCAAGTTGATATGGGACATTAGCTGCAATGAGTAACGATTTTTCCAAAGAAATGGAAGGCAGTAATCAAAATTAAACTTGTATAGCCTTTTAGACTATTATAATGTAAATCTTATATAGCATGATGTTAACTGTAGTCTATACTTGAATAGGGTAAATGTAACATATTTTTAACTGCAAAGTAAGTGCATTTGAGTTCGATCTTCGATTTTCTACCTGAATTTACTCAATAAACAAGAAATTACGATAAGAAATCAAGAGGGTTGCAAAAAAATATTGATAATCGTTGAAAGATAGAATAATCTTTAAGATGAAATATATGGAATTAAGAGGAGAACTATCCCAAAAATACTTCAGGAAATTGGAGCGTTCTTAGATTAGAACCTTTAGTTTTCCTCTCTGTTTCTTTTCACCAACACAAAACTTTTTATGTTTATAATATCGTTGACGAAAGGTTAGAAGGAAGAAGAGACTTTTCAGTATCTAACTCGCCTTACCAAAGATTTTTATGTAATTAGTAGACGGAGGAGAAGTTCGTAGACCGAAAAAAATCTACAATGCCTGGTCTCAATACAATTCCTGAGAGGTAACAACCATAGATGTGAGATATAATTTTCAGAAAGTCATTGAAGAAAATAAAAAATTCTTCCTACCATTTTAAAATATAACTTCCGTAAGGATCTATTTAAACGTTTTTGAACGTAATACAGGTATTATAGTATATATCCGCTGTCACAAGGCCTGATGGCATAATCGCATCGTAATTTGAAATAAATAAATAAATAGGGCAACTAAAATTCGGGATTCTTTCCTCATTCCAATCAAAATTCGATTTTCATCCTATGAAAATTAGAATATCCTGCATAGCATCGATTTCTTCCCATCGGTCAAACTTCTTAAATGAAAATATTAATCACTTGACTGATAATCAAACCTGACTCTCTCCGGAAAACGAATATTACATGCTAATCCTTAATCCTAAAATTTCAATTTCCGATTTTCCTGAACCCATTTTTATTGGCTCGAAAAGAGAGCACTAATGGAATCGGGAATAAGCAGGAAGGGAGGCACTCACAAATGGCTGCAATAAAAACGAATATCAAATACATTATTCATCCTCCACTTCCAATATCTTCCTAATTTAAAAGCATTTTCCTCCCTTTCGACGAATTATATTCGAAACGGGAGCGATAAGGATAAATTGGGGCAAATTAAGCAACGGCCATTTTCTAGTTATACGCTTTGGAATAGTTTTAAGAACGACCTGACCTCAATCCCGTAAAAATATCCGCGACTACGCCTGTACATTTACCATCGCCTAAATAGAAACTGATGCCTTTAAATCGTTTATTATCAAACTCCATTAAATTTAGCAATTCAATGAGCAGTTTGTTGCTCGAATTGGGGCTTTGACTTGCTTTGTATAAGTACCACTATGAAGTCAGTTTTTAGAGCATGCAGCATTCGCTTAAAAGTTGTCTCTTGAGGGCTTTGAATAATATAAGCCATTTCGAATGTAATGAAATCGTGTCACTAAAAATATAATTAAAACAGCTTCAAATACGAAACAAATATGCATAAGTATTGTATATGAGACTTAGTTTGCCTTCTAAGGCTCGGCTTTTAGTTAAAATAACTTAGGTAAGTGAGGCAATTGGGTTCACAAGATGAAATATAATACAATGAGTCTTGTTATCTTCACTGAGTCATATCGCTGTCATCAAGGTACTAGTGACTCAGTTTTAGGCTGCACTTTGAGCATATCAAAAACATTTTTAATAGAATTTGAGGAGTGACCCGAACGAATTCCATAACCCAGCACACATCTGTATTTTATTATATTTTAAGATCACTCAAGGTGAGTAATACAATCATAAAGCAAACAAAAAGTGTTGTAAAATCTGAAAAATAAAAAAAATATAAATGCAAACAATGACTACATAATATATTTGTCTCATCTGAAATATAGACAAATATTTTAATAAATCCTTGCGATCCCCTAAGACTTAGAAAAATCTTTCTATATAGATGATTATATAATAAACAAATTCTATCAATTCTAACAAGTAAACACAGTGGTAACCTCCAGAACAAATTTTAACTCTGACTTTAACGCACTCAGTTGAATGTTTTTACTCGTTGGCGAAACCGGTTGTAGTAAAAATCGTTTGCTAAGGTAAAGTTGGCTTTTTTATTAAGATTTGTGATGTAAAAAATTAACGAAGTAACGCTTGATTACACAAATGTTATACTATCAATTAGGATAATTCATACCACATGGATTTTACGTAATATCAAACATGAACAAGATGGAGACAAAATAGAAAGAGGTGTTTCTCTATCTTTGACGAAAATACAAAGGAAAAAATTCCACTCAACAATAACAGACGAAAACTGTACATTCCTTGGTAATTATGACAGAAACTGAGGCTGAGGAAGTATTAATTGAAATATGCATGTTTCTCTATCATTGCCAAAAAGTGAAACAAATATTCCATCAATCACCATACGAACCTGAAACCAGAAGAAATGAAATATACAACGATTGAAAAAAATTCTTCTACGTAACAGCAGGCACTTCGAGAAAACGTAAACAAGTTACTTATTCAAATTGCTTCAGTTTCAGACCAAACTCTTAGCACAAAGGGTTTAATAGTTGGTGACCTAATTTGGCAATTCCGCCAAGTGTTCATGCCCCGAAATTTCGAAAATATTTCAATAAACAGCAATAGTTGACATAAGCCAAGCATTGCAAACATTTCCCCGAAAGTGCAAGAATATTCTAGTCGATACCTAATAATCTAAACCTAATCTCATTCGAATATTCGGGAATTCGTTTCCGATAGAGAACTTTTGGATTTGCTACTCTGATTCCCCATATTTCGAAATAATAAAAAATTTCTTCTCCGCCCACAATCTAAAAATAGCCCTCAGAGACGATACTGGATAAGGAATTCAACTCATGGAATTCGGAATTCATGCTGGAACATGCTTCCGCTAAAAAAGGTACATGCATGGAATCCTCAGATGGAACAGCAATGGCTAGATACAGAATTATGCGCCCATCCTTTTGCAGAGTAACAAAAGTTCTTGTTTTTAAAGGTTCGAAAATCTCCAATAGCCGTCTTTAGCAGCGCTCCGCACCTCCTTGCCAACGGTTTTCGGAAATAATGGAAAGACCTGAATTACTTCAATTCAATAGTGATTCTATCATCCTCAGGGAAGAACCCATGAAATAAAAATGCACATTGAATGTTTCGTAAAAGATTAGTAATACGGAAATTCCAGTTTCGGTTTTCGTAAATAACGCAAAGGCCTCTGCTATCATCCTCAGGGGTAGAATTAAGAATCAAGGATAACAATGCTATCATCCACAGGGGAAGAATCAATGAAATTAAAATTCACATTGAATGTTTCGTACAAGATTAGTAATACGGAAATTCCAGTTTCGGTTTTCGGAAACAAGAGAGAGGTCCGGACAATTCACCTTCTAAGAGATACATAATGCTTATAAATACACAAGTCTCTCTCTTATCCGGCCATTCCTTGCACAGGGGGGTGCCGGATAAGCGTGAGTGCCGGAGAGTGAATAAAAGACCATTGCGTCGTAAGTTTTCGGTGCGCGGCCATAGAGAGAAATACACACTTTCAATGTCTTACGTTGGATATATATGGTAATGTAGAACTTAATATATAAGAACGTGTGATGACTCACAGATACGAGGTGGCAAGTTAATTTAAGACTAAGGCTTGCACTTATAATGCAGTATGTAAACGGAAGATTAGTAATTAATTTCTTTAGAGAAGTCATTCAAGTTTTGATGAATTAGTATTTTTTTTTGGTATTATATGTAAACTAGTGGGTTCCCCCGTCAAAAAAATTGAGATAGTTCGAAAATTTTCCCCATGCATTTCTTACGGAAGTTACTGACATCCGCTAATAAATATATAAATTTAAAAATATATACACATCGGTGATTATTATATAAGACTAGCTAAACCCGGCCACGCTTCGCTATGGCTAAGTTAGGTTTCAAATGAATAGGAAAGTAAATAAAGTTATTCCACCGAAAATAGAATCACCGAGAAAACACATCATTCAATTCAATACACCGCGTTGAGATGCTGTAGCTATGTTGTGGAATGAAACGAAAGGAAGAACAGAGACGTTTTTCATAGAAAATAATGGCTGCAGCACTATGACTAAGACTCTTATTATGACTTAAGATGAAGCTCGATCATTCAGATACTGCAACTGCGTACGTCTTAACTGTAGATCTAATAGTTCTTGGCGTTGTTGAGACGATTAAGTTGCTCTTCTTCCTCTCGATTTAACCCGTAAAACGCGTACTATGGCCAGCGAAAAAAAAAGATGACAATTGGAAAATGACGAAAGAGATGAATCGAACTGAATGCGACAATCAAATACAATGTAACTCACACTTTGATTTTCGGAAATAGATCATTTAATTCACTTACAACGATTGAATATTCACATCAATGTGAACAAAATCAACCAAACAAACAAATTTCTTCTTAACTTTCAATAGGCCAAAACGCAGGAACTCGGATTCAACAATGGCATTTGTCGTCAGTGGAACCGGTTGTTTACACCCTCAAAATTTTACAAAAATCTCGTGTATTTCGTGTAAAATCTCGATACTTCAATTCAAAAACAATAATACACTACCAAAATTTGATTCTTTCTTTATTTTTCCTGCTTTTGGTACTTGTCTCAATTTCATATGGCCATTCTTTTAATTTAATTTCGCAAACAAAATTAAGCCTGCAGCGGCAAAAATTAACTTAATATGCATTTCTTATGGAAATGCTTTGACTCGTCTGGGATCTAACCAAGGACAAAATGTCAACATTTTTTTCTTTAATAGAAACACTCACGTGTATGAATGCAGCGTTGTGTTAAATTTTCATGTCAATCTACCGAGTATTTTTCTAGTTTTGCGGCCACAATCATACGCAGGCTGAATTTTTATACATAAGATAGGTAGAGCCTACTGGTCTAAATATGACGTAATTTTCTAATTTTTCTTCGGCGCTTGCACTCGTTATGTTACTCCATGGTTCTCTTTTACGTCAGAGAAGGGTGCTTGATTACTGAGAGGCCAGATTATTGAGGCCGGATTAGCTGGAGTCTTGAGTATCAGAAGCGATGCTATCATCTTCAGGGAAAGAAGAACCTTTCCTTACTAAAGTTATTTCGTCCTTCTGTAAGTTCGTCAGGGGGAAGACCGGTTTGAGTGGCAACCTCTCCATCATTCATAACAAAAGGAATAGGTGGGAATGATGCATCCAGTTCAGTATGAGGAATGAGGCTCAGAGAGAAAAATGAGGCTTACCAAGATGGATGAGGAGTGAGGTTATTTTAAAATAGAAAAAGTTACTGAATGAACAACAATAATTTCGTATCTCCTTTGTTTCTAAAAATTCTCAACCTCTGAAAAGGAGGCTCCCAGGTTCATGACCATACCAATTTCGTGAAACGTCTCAGTTGGATTCTCCAGAACTCTTCGGAAACAAAAATACCATATTTAAGGCTTATAATTTGAATAATTTTTGAGATAATAACGTTTACTTATTCCATCACTGTACTAAAAGCTGCAGAAAGCATACAGTTTAAGCCTTAGAATGAAACAATTGAGATGAAAATCTGCTAATTTTAAGTTATTTTAACGAAGAAAATAGCGGAACCTGGCACAATTGCAAGAGGATGAAATATTCCATACATTTAAATGGCAAATTAATAGTCGAGTCAATCACAAGTCATTCAAACCTTAGTAGTATGAGATAGTTTACAGTTTTGGATTTAGAATGAACACAACTGAAACTGGTTCGTACAGTGGGGGAAACAATTATCGCAACACCAGTTGGCGTGAGAGCGCGGATTACGTGGAAACTAACTGAAATCACTCTAACTCCGACAATTCGGCAACTCTGTATAGAGGCAGTAAAACCGGCAATATTCAAAATCCTTACGAATGGGAAATAGACTTTTAGTATCGTATATATATGCAGACATTTAAGACTCACCTTCGCGAGATTTCCAAGTAGTGCCTTAGCCTCAATGTCTTCATTTTTTGCCATTTATTATTTAAAGTTAGCCGTGATAAAAAAGTTGTGTGGAATGTTAATATAATACACTGGGAGATAGTTACAAACAAGATTGTTTGATAGCGGAATATCAGACGTTAAAATGAACATTTTGAGGTATTATTTCGCTAATTAAAGGTCTAAATGGTAGAATTGTGATGGAATAGAATTCTTGCAAAGAGAATTCAACACTTAAAAATTCGAATTCAGAAACCACTAAGATGTGTCCTATTCTTAACTTTCTATTTTCACTCGAGCAGTGTAGTTTTCCACTGCATAAGGTATTAAAAATATCCTTTCGATAAATCCAATTTTATCCGAGAGTTAAAGGAGTTAATTTTTCCAAGAGCTTTTTAGCAATTAACGTTTAGACAGGAATTGTCATCACTATTATTAGCTTTTAAATAGTGGAATCAGTAATCAACAATTTTCAGCTCTATCAGGCTATATGTAATAGGGAGTAATATTTGTGTAATAACAAATGGTGTTTCTCATGAGACATCAATGCACTTTAACCATACTGACTGAAAAACATATTATAAATTGCAACGGTATCACATATATATAGATGTTTCATTCATTCATCGCACAACTCATACGAATCTCATCTACAGTGAGTGTATTACTCTACAACAGATAATTTCAATCTAATATGTCCAGAGCTGTAATGTAATTGCTTGAATGCAATCGCAAACAGGATCCATAATATTCTAGCAGTTGGAATCTGAATTGCAAATTAAAACCGATAATTCGATTGTCCTTTTACAAGCATTAGATATACCGTTCTCGCCTCATGGAGTAAGCTTATCAACGCTCTTACTCTGAATTACATGCGAGCTACGGGTTTAACGCTGTGAAACGGAGCGACCATCAGAAAATATTTTCTGAAGTATGATTTTACTTCAGTATAGTTTCCAAGAGGCGGGTATTCACTTCTCTACTTTCTCCGTAGCGATGAATAAAATTTTCCACTTCCAATTTGATCATCTTGATTTCTGTATGTAAAAATACTTCCCAAGGCTACTTAGATCCATATATTAGGCGCCATACTCAGCTATCATTCGCTGATTTTACTAAACTTTCTGTGCGCTTTACGGACTCTTCCAAAACATTCCCGCCCCCCTCTCCCCCCATGAATACCGTAGTTTTAATGTTGTTTACTACGTAGTTTTGCGGTTTAGATGCGAATATATTAGAGAATAGAGCGAATATATGCAGACAAAGTTATTCTTTTATTCAGCAGTAGAAATAGTTATTAACGCCCACTTAAATAGGCAAAAGGGTATGCATGAGCTTAGCCCAAAAAAATAGAAAAATTGCAATGGTGAAAAAGAAAAATTCACTTAAAAAAGATAAAGGTTATTCGAAAAAGGAAACCATGTTTTAATGTGCGAGCTGAGAGATCTAAAAATAATAATAGTAAATTGCAAGAGCTTACGTAATAAACAGGCGGAATTCTTTAACGTTACGATGAGAATTTGCGCGGATATCATACTAGGAAGATAGTTGCTTAAGCGAAGATATTACTCTAAGCGAGATATTTCCCCCGATTATATGATATACCGAAAATATAACTATGTAGATCTAGTGGTAGACTTTTTATAGCAGTATGGACTCATTTAATTAGTGAGCGCGATGAGTTCGTAGAAAATAGCAGGAGCGAAATCATTTGGTGCTCGATTCAAAGACAAAACGGAAGTAAAATTAATGTTTGTTCTTTGTGTCGTCCTCCCGATGAAAAAATAGGATGTATTGTTGTATTATCCGATGCCCTACAGAAAAATGGTGAGAAAATAAAAGATCCAATTATCGCCGTAGGAAGAGATTTTTACCTAACCAATATTCATTGGGATAATCTAAAATTCTCCAGCACTAGCAGTGGGAAAACAATTCACGAAATACATCTTACTTTTTCGTTGCATGGTTTAGATCAGGTAAATATGACGAAAACTCGAACGAATCGTGCGAAGCAAGGTATCAATTTATATTTACTAGCCACTTCCCACCCACAAATAATAACTAGCTTCTCTGTAGTTGACGGTACAGTCAGACCATGATGTCATAATGGTAGGGATGAATGTAGTAGTAGCGGTTAGATCTCTTAAGCCTGTGAGGCAAGTGTGTGTAATTCGCAAAGCAATTATTTCTGAGTTTAAGGTTTTATTTGAACGAAGGCTTGGATAATTTTTTTTACGCTTTTCGAGAGAAAATACAGTAAAAGATAGTTGGGTAGAGTTTCGACGAATAATCAAAGTAGATTTAGTTAAATATGTTCCTTCTAAACAGTAGGTGAGACGAGGAAGAAGTTTGAAGCATTGCATAGGAGTCATTCACTCGCGATTGAGAAAACTTAAACCGTACGATGAGATCCATGAGCTTAGTGATCAAAACTATAGAGAAGTGCAAAAGATATTTGAGGAAGGATCACGAAAAGAATACCAGGAATATAGATCTCGAACCCTGTTAATATCACTAGTTGGCGATTAGAAAGAATTTTGGTCATAAGTGCGTGACACTCGTGGTGGTCAGTTTTCTATTCCTAGCATTATAAGCGAAGAGGGAATTGCCTTAAATAAATCGGCAGAAATAGCTAACTTACTTAACCCGTACTTCCAGAAATGTTTCTCATTAAATGATGGTCGAGTTAACGGTTTTACCTCTCGCATTGATTCGGAGATGATTTCCATAGAGATGTAAGTTGATGCGAGTGGAAATTCACTGCAACAGATTGATAGGAAATTCTATCAGAAATCAATTAATGAGGGTACTGTCCCAATATCGTGTAAAAAATTAAACGTCACTCCGGGGCCTAAGAATGATCAGATTATTATGGGTAATTTTCGTTAACTTCGAATTTATGCAAAATAATGGAGCATATTATAGCAAGCTCCATTATTCAGTCTCTTACCATAAAGATAGGAATCATTCTGATCCAACACGGATTCCATAAAGGCAAATCTTGTAAGACGCACCTAGAGTTTTTTGTGAATGATGTATATAAAGCGTAAGGATGTTAGATATCTTTCAAAAACGTTATTTCCACGCAGCAACAAATTTCGCGACAACCCTTAGTGTTAGTGCGCCACACAAAATACCGAAGAGTCACGTTTAGCTATTGTTTATCTTTGAAAGAACATATTGGAGATGCGATAGGAAATTGAATAGAATGCAAAGATTAACTAGCAGATCGTTGAGGGGATGCTAATCGTGTTTCAAAGAAAAAAGTCATATAACCTCTTATTCAACCTAGCCAAACGAGAAAATACTGTTTCGCGATTATACTGATTATTAATTTTATATTACAGTTCGTGTACGGTATTTGTTTGATTGGTTGTATACGATACTATTTGTACAGAATTGCCATGATAAAACGGTGAGTGTTACTCAGATGAATCAGTACGCGTAATCATAGTAAGAGATAGAAGACTAATTCTAAGGATAAATTTACTATGTAAGTTAAGAAAAATTAGGTTCTCAAATGATGCAATCGATATAATGCGACCTCCCTGTTGATGTGGGCCGCTCTGATACTGCGAGGAAGATTAGAGAAATAAATGCTAGAAGGAATCGCATCAAGAATTCATTTTTTTCCGCGGATGATAGGCGAAAGAAATCGATTAGGAAAATAGGGTTAAGCTGTATGCACCCCCTGCCACACGCCGAAAGGCGGATTGGATGGTTCTTACATAGACATGGACATATTTTTATGGTGTTTTTGTGCTGTCGACATTTAAACTCAATAATCAGAATATGTCGTATTTATAAAACAATATAATTTAAGAGGAAAAATTCATCCGTCACCGCTACGATTGGTCTTCGGTTTCCTTCAAAGTAACTGGGTTGTCCAAATTGTAGTGCTACCTCCAAAATACTAACGTTTCAATATCATCTCCTAAATCACTACTACTAATTTATTTCTTCTTACATTCACTAACAGTTGAAGGAAAGTTTAATTAACCTTCTTTTGATTTCAAAAAACTCTCAAAGGCACTCGAAATCAATATTTACAATGATAAAAACCTTACACCTAGAGAAATAATGACAATGTAAGAGAAATTGGCCCTATCAAAACAGGAAATCCAAATATCACTGAGGATTATTATTCATCATTATTATTCAATTATTCATTTTACAAACTAAAATCTCAAAAAAGTTTTAATTTTGTCACATAACCGTGAACATATCCTAGTTTTCTATGCATTTCAGTTTTTTCTAAGAATTTAACATATCTTCTATCATATAGCGATACCGGCCCCTGAAATGTAGAAATTTTTTCGCTCTTTCTACTGCCTATGACCCTCTCCACCATAGAAAAATCCTGGCTGCGCCCCTGCGACAAAGCAATCATTAATTATCATCTGTATATTCATGTCCACATCCGATAGAATCCGTAGATTCTTACACATGGATGATTATGAAAAAAAAATCAGCTCCGACATAGACCTCCATCCCCGTAATGTTACTCAATTTTCATGTTTTTACGAGAAGGAGACTATTTAACATAATTTAAAGCATGTGGAAAATATTTATATGTAATCGTTTTTCTCTCAGACTCGGTAACAGTGTGCACATATGCATTATGATTAATCTACGAGAATTACTTTGGAATCAAGAAAAATATAGGATGATTAATAATATATCCATTCTCCTCCATATGATTCAGCCTCCGAGACATAGAGTTAACCACTTCTTTATTGGAATTCGCTCCAGGTGAGAAGATCTAATAACTGACGGAAGCTCTTCGAAAGCTTTATCGGTTCAGAACCTAAAGACGAAGTAAATGAAATTTAAGTGCAAGTAAAGACCTAACGCGATCTCCGAGAAGCATCGGCAAAACGTTACAGGGAGGTAATCACAAAACATTATTACTTTTGGTCGTTTATTTCCCTGGGCAATTAGAGAGGTTGATGGAGTAGATTACGTGATGATGGTGTTATTACAACCCCTGCCATACCCATTTGGCGGCTCGCGGGGTATATATCTAAATCTAAATCTATATAATTGGTTTGGAACTACCGCCGAGAAAATTGGAAAGTGTGAACCCGCGAATTGTCCTGGTTGTAGACGAACAATGAATAATAATATGCATAAGAATGTCAATAGTTCTCAAGGCTTTTGTTTACAGACTAAAAATGAAAAAGATTCGCTTGCGCGGTCCGCTAGTTGTCCGTCTATAGAAGTAGAAGACCTCAATGAAGAAATAGTCACCAATAAGCCTGAGTAAGTAAGCCTGAGCTCCTTGCCTTACGACCGGTTTGTTGTTGCGAGTGACGCATAGGCTTTCGAAAATCGGCTGCACTAAAAGCGAAAGGTTCATCGTGCTTCGAGAAATCAGGAGGCCCTGTCAAATACCTCTAATAAGTGTGGAAAATGAGTCAAAGGACATTGTCTTTCAGTGAACGACCTCGAATCCTTGGTAGAAGAGGAATGTCCACTGACACACGAAACATGTTCTTGACCGACAATTGGTGAAAAATCTGTTCCGAATCCTTCATATCCAATGGTTATTTTTCCATAATGAATTGTATCTCTCAGGTAAATATATATATTAATCACAGGGGCGTATAAATATATGTGGAAACCATATCTTACATTCGTTCATTTCCCGAACAAGAGAAGTTTAAGATAAAAAACTCATTTAACTTAAGCGGAATTCGAGCTCATGCCTTTCCTATGCCAATAACATGTGTCAGACAGCTGCAAAATCACCTCTTAATTAGCAACTAGTTATAGTTATGACACTTCCCAACAAACTGAGAAGTCCATTTTAGCAGCTTATTAATAATATTATTATGGCAGCATAATCCTGGTTAATTAATTAACTTTATAAAGTCAGGCGTTCATAAAATACGTATCAGTACTAAAAACTTGGGTTGTTTATTAGGAAGTCTTTGTTTACTAAAATACGCTAATACAATAATATTATTTGGGAATATTTTTACGATTGCAATAACATCTAATTTCCTTAGCACCATGGTGAGGAAGGAGCTTTGAATTAGCCAGAGGATAGTTTCTACTGGGCGACTGTAAAATGAGGGTCCTGAGTCTAGCTGATATAGGCACGAAAAGGAAAAATATACCTGGCATCTGCAATACTTGCTTTGAAAGTGCTCGACATATGGTTAAAGCTTTTCCGCGCGAGGTAATGATGAAAATATCATTTCAACATTTGTTTTGTATTGGCGCCTGCAATACTTTGAAGGGATCAACTTTTGGTTAAAGACTTTCCTCGCGAATTATCAAAGCCTTAATGCATTTCTACGTGAATTTCTCCGCGCGAAGGCAACACAATTAACTAATGACCAAGGTCACCGAGCTCCCTGTTACAAAATTTAAGACAAGTCCGATATATGCGCAGAAATTGTTCGGTTTTTATGAAATCATGTTTTTTTTTAACTTTGGAATTGGTATTTTTCCTTTTAACTCCGGACGGACAATGATTTCATGTATTCTAGTTGACAAATGGTGTATATAAATTTATATTACGAATTTCCTTCGTCTGCATGATTAAGTTGGTGAAAAATTATATTCCGTAGACAAAATACAAATTTTACGATGTGTCATAGTAACTCAGTAATCGCTCTAACGACTTCTCGAATTCTAATTGCTGAATGGAAAACATAAGACTTGTAATCAAAAATCCTCCTCGGAATGTTTATCACAAATAATGAATATCCTATGTTTGAACTGGACGTTTAAAGAATTACATTTACATCAATATCCAGCAGGCAGCCGTAAGACGTATGTTCGAGTGAGAAACCATACTACCAAAATAACGCCTTATTAGCGCACAAATTATCCAGAAAAAGAGACCATTATAGGCCATCTGTTCTCGCTATAATCTCGCAAAACATCATTTTCTTCTAGACTCCAAAATTCTCGTTTTCTAAAGGTGAGAATCGCCACATCGCGTATTTCTACTCCAATCCCACTTATTCCTTATTGCTACGCATTATTAAAACCGAATAGCATTCTTCAAATTATTAAGAATTAAATTTCAATTATTTTCCATGTATTTTATTGCATTTAAGATTGAAATTAGAATAAATATATATTTAACCTATCGTTCTATAAATACGATAACTATATGTGAAAGAGAAACGCCGAAATAAACATGACGAACTCGGGGAGAGATCGCGCGAAGGCTCTAAGAAGAGTTCGAAAGAGAGGAATTTTGCGTAAGTTCTAGGCTCCGACTCAAATATTACCGCTTTTCGAGGCTTTCCTCGGTGTTGCCAGTCAGTCACAGAAAGCAGAATTCCAAATAGTTTCTGTGAAAGCCACTGGTGCGCGCGCAAAGTGTTGCGATAATTTTTTCCGCCACTGTACATAAGTATGTCAACGAATTAAAAATTAAATTTTTTTTTCAACTATCCTAAATGTATTCGTGAATCTTCCTTTATTCTTTAATTCTGGAAAGATTTCCAGCTAAACCTTTACAAAAATCTTTTCACTTTGATAGTAATTCATCATTTCCGATATTTTTGAAATCATACGGTTCGTTCATCCTGTTTATAGTAATTTTTCGTTAAGATTCATTTCACATAATCTACAAACTCAAAAAAAATCTCTGATGGAATTAACCGAAACACTGAAGAAACTCGTTAGCATTACACGATAAGTACGTACATGTTAAATTAATAGCATTTTAGATCAGTGAATAATGCAAGGTCTGAATAACTTACTCCTCATACAACCCAGTAAATCTCATTCCTACCACATTCTAATTAGTAGTTAATGGTTGAATATGGTTCAAATCAACGTCGGGGCTGAATATTTTAGCGAGAAAAGATTTATGCTGTCGCAAAGAGAGAGTAGATCTTTCAATGGGAAATTTTCCGCCGAATCGCCATCTTCAGTGATTTTCGGGAACCATAATATGTAAACAGAAAAACGACGTGGCTGCTGTAGATCTACATGAGACCTTTCCTTGTGATGGGATTGGATGTTTGTCAGTGTTTCCAATGCATACGATGCTGACGAATTACACAGAATTTTCGTAAAACGTAGCTCTGTCTCCAGGTTATCATCCACGGTGGTATGGATAAGGTGAACGTGCATTGAGGAGTGAATTTTATGTACACACCTATAAAATCCACGCGAAATATTTCAAATATTAATTTACCATTCTAAATTCTCAGTGATGAGCGACATTGTAATAATTTTCTTTCACCTGTTGGAAATGAGTCGCTGGCGTATGTAGCCGTTTACTAAGATTTTTGTCTCGTTTTCTGCAGAGGTGTGACTTTAAGTAGATACAATAGTAAGAAGTGAAAAGCTGATAGAGAATCATGTTATTTTAATGCTTTTTCCGGTTATATTTGAGAATTTTAAATGAAAATCACACAAAAAGACGTGAATTCCACTGGCTGTGAAAAATGACATACAAACTTGTAGTAAGCTTTAACACTAGAAAGACGGTAAGTGGCCATTTGACCAATTCGTTTCTCAATACATATTTATTGCTTCTTTGCATTTTGGAGGCGTTTAATTGCTCATGCTAGGCATATCTATATACCTATATCAACATTAAATTACTGTTTTTCCTTCAATCGTTGGTTTATAAACAAATTTACAGTTACGGCGAATATTATATTATTTTCACTATATAAGGCTTTGAATAACAATCCCTCTCTTAAATATCTACAGGTAAATACATAAAAAATTCGGAGACAAAGGTAAATATTTGGCTTGAAGAGAGATAGTGGTCCAATGACCACCAGCCGTCCCTCTAGGTATAACATCATCTAAAAATTGCCACATTAGTGTTAGCAAAATTTAAATTCGTTCATATTAAATTTGGCATAGTATCACACAAAGTCAAAGAGTAAAGAAAATGGAAAATACTTAACTTCAAAAATTTTGAACTAAAACGCTGAAAAGTGGTCCAATGACCATCGACGTTCTTCTTGTGTTAAATGGTGATTTGTAACTCAAACGAACCACTTTTGTTGGAACCCAGTTGAGTTAAAAATAAATACCAGAGGATACACGTTGGAACTCGTGAGCATCGTGTTGAGATTTGATTATATTTCAATTGATCACACATCTCTCAGGCAAGACCCAATAAATGAATAAATTCCGACAAATGAGTTTGAATAGTAACTATACAAGCTAATGCAATTAAATTATGAGAGGTATGTTCATTCCATTAGAGTTAAAGATAATTTAATCGCGCTTTAAAACTCGGAAAAATTGAACAGAAATATCGTCTAAATCTTCAATAAGCCGAGTGGTTTTTGCAATAACCTCAGGTTACGTGACTCACGCCGCCACATTATAAATTAAAAGCAATCTTTTAATATTAATCAACATTATCGGCCCTCACTGGGTTTGAAGGAAGAAATTTATAACTCAGTGATTAATTCCCAGCATTCCCTTACGCTCATTTGATTTTCCCAACAGTTGGCTGGAGCTGAAATTTAATTATTGAGGACTCTCTTGCATTTACGAAACCACTTAATTTTCTCATCTGATTGAATTTATCTTCTTTCCACTCGCGATCATAATCACACGTGCGAGCTATTGAGTCTGAATATCACTTTAAAAATCAAATCGATTATTCCACTCGGTCAATGAATTTGTAAACGGACATACTTCGTAAATAGGCGTGGATTGAATGATTTAAGCAAAAGGGATTTATATATGGAAGGAAAATCCACGATTTAATTATCTTTTCTAAGTCTTACTTCCAGCATACTCCATACTTATATGTATAATACAGGGTGTCACAAAAGTCATGGACCAAACGAAACACAGAGATAGAACATCACCGGGGATGCAAGGTTTTCAATTCATCTTGGTGTCCTATCCTCCTTTGTTTTCGAGTTACGAATTTTTTCGTATTTTCTGAGAAAACCATGCCTTTCCAAACATTTATTGCCATAGAGACGTATTTGAGATGTATTGTTGAATTTGTTCCCTAAAATTACTAAATAGTTGTTGTAACTAACAAAAGAATAAAACTTATCGTAACTCTTAAAGTTTAGCCAAAATGAAATTTCAAATTCTTAATTTTCAAAATTCCGAACTTTGGCAAAATCTTTCAGTGCAATTTAAAAAAGATTCATGCTAAAAAATTATTGTTACGACACGTCGAAACTTTTTCGGTGCATCAGCTATTTACCACGTAAAGTTTGTTTGGTTATCTTTACGGAATCATACCTAAAATTTGATTCAAAACATAGTAAGTCGATGATTCCCAGTTCTAACAAACGAGTAAAAGCCTCTTTAAACCTTAAATTGGAGTCAAAAATGTGTTTAATTATCGAAACAAGAAAACGAATTACCATTTGACATGATTTTGATTTGTTCAATTGTAACATTTCTCTGATAATATAATAATAAGAACAATACTGAACAGTTGCTGACGATGGAGTGACATAATAGACCTTAATATGCAGTATGTTATATTACATCTAATAAATACTTTAACTTCGTAAAATCAGGGCGGGTAAGCCAAGCAAACAAAGAGCCACGTGGAGAAGTAGATTTTCGGAGACGAAGAATGTGATTACTAATAAATTATCCTCGCTCTATTGCCAATCAATTCGCTAACTTGAGGAAGATTTTCGATTGTTTTTATTTTTTCCGAAGACATTGGTCCACTGAGGCGGAACAGAAATATTTAACATCAAATCAACGAGTATGGCTCAAACATCAAACTTAGCCCTCGAGTAATCTGCACATGTTTCAGTTTTCGAAATGCACATATGAAGTGGGCTACAATTTCCATTTTCCATAATCTTTTAGAATTTTGCGATAATATTCTCTGGTTATTCTGAATCGTTAGGAAATGTTATACCTTTTTATGTATCCGTGTATACATCATGTTTTATAAATATTTTATATTATAACATATATTGAGTGTAATTGCGTTTTTTTTCATTAGATAAATTCATTAGACTATTGATTGGAAAATAATTACAGTCTCAAAGAAGCATAGAGAGTGAAGAGAGGCAGACATGTTTCGCTTTAATAGTCATCAGCTACTCACTGTAGAGGCTAGCAACTTCATTACTAACATACCTCTCAGTATTTTATAAATAGTGAAATACTTTGCAGTAATACCGCAAAAAATTCCAATAGTTCTTGAATATCCAATCAATCCATACCCAATTGATTTAGAATCCTTCAGCCCTTTATTATTCTAGAGAATGCATTCTTCAAAATTTTCGCCATTGACTAAATATGAAACTCTAAGAAAGGCATAAGTAAATTCAATATTAACGTACCGCCTGCAATATATCTGGCTTTTTAAAATAAGGGGTTCTCTACTGGTTCCGTTGAGATGACAAGTATGATTTTACACTTACATCCACTTTCAAATGTAAATGCTTATTATTACTTTCTCCCTATACGTAGTATAGAGAAAGTATTGTATTTGAAAAAAAATTCGACCTCCAGATTTCAACGGAAATAAATGTTTTGAGGCCCATAGAGTTAGTTTTCGCTATTTTCCCGAACAGGTCTGTTTGTGTGTGTGTGTGTGTGTGTCTGTCTGTGGTAAAAATGTTTGTGGTAAAAATGTGTTAAAAAGTAATTATCCGATCATTTGCTCGTCATGCTGATCTAATAAAAGAAATTCAAACAAAAATTAAAATATCCGATGGATCGATTAAAGTTCAACTATTGACATTGGCCCCAAAGAGTTGGTCGATAGCACTAACAACGAAAACATTTGGGGTATCAGAACGTACAGTGAAAGCAGCACGGCTGGTATTGCATGGCTATCGGGCGTGACCCCTACGGGCCATGACTGGTACTGGTAGTGATGATGTCACTACCAGTACCAGTCATGGACCAACGCTATATACAAAAATGTCTACATAAAATAACCAGGACGATAAACAACAGAAGACATGTGGCGCCACCATAGCTACGTTCTCAACTTTGTTAATTTTTTTAGGGCTGTACGTGCTCGCGATGAAAAACCAAGCGTACTTTTTTAAGAGGTTTGAAACATGCTCTTTCAAATGAAAATAATTTACAAGAGTATCGAAAAGGTCTTTCTTTTCTAAGAGCGGGCAGAAAATAACCTATTTTTGCCGTTTTTACAAATGTCATCCTCATAGTTGTCCCTATTTCTAGGGCCTTATATGCTCGAGATGAAAAACTAGATATACTTTTTTAGAGGGTTGAAAAAATTCTCTATTTAATAAAAATTTTTCAAAAGAAATTCCGGAGGGTCTTTTTTTGTAAAAGCGGGGTAAAAATAGCCTATTTTTGGCTTTTTTTACAAAAATTGTTAAATGTTGACTCAATTTTTAAAATAATGGAAAGTACTAGGAATATGAAATTTTATATTTATAAACTATGTATTTATATGTTATCATGCGATAAGTTTCACGTTGATTATATCATTTCTTCTTGAGATATAAAAAGCCAAAGTTTTAATATTTTTTCGATCCGCAATTTTTTGGGCCAGTTTTGCACAGAATTTTCTGCAAGGAGGTCGCTCTTACAGTTATTTTTATTACTTTGTTCAATAGAGCGCAAAAAGTTGTTCAAGATAGCCAAAGTGTGTTTACTTCATAAAAAAATTCTTTGAGATACAACGCCTCAAAGTTACTGAAAACTCATAGTCATGTTGAAGAAGGCAGCGACACGGGGTCAAACAATCTTCTATATCTCAGCAAGTATACCATCGGCGAAAGTAAAACTTTACAAATGTTCATAAGAGATATTTGTAAATGTCCATACAAAATTTCATCGAAATCCGTGATGGTCGAGCGGGGACCACTAGACCACTTGGCATGGAATGGCCCAGATGGGTATGATAATAGGCGATCATTATTTGACTCTGCTCACTATCAATTATTATTTTCTTGTGCTGTCTAATTTAATCTTCATTGCAAATATAATTAAATGTATGCATTTAAAATGGAAATATTTAAATACATGAACGATATCATTAAATTTCGTTTACATTTTTTTAGAAGACCATAAAAATTTTCAAAAAAAAGTCAATTTCTGAAAAACGCCATATTTTGTCGAAAATAGTAAATTTCGTAAAAAAGGCATTGTTTCCTTGAAATATTTAATTCAGGATAAATAAAAAAATCGTAAAAATTTCTTATTTTTTTAACTACCTATTGACATATAGATTCTCAATTATGTAAGATCTGACGGTAAACAAGCAATTTCTTCGAAAACAAGAAGTATTAATAAAATTTCAAAATTTGTCAGGGTCAGGGACTGGTGAAATTACTTTTCCTCTGATTTTGATATTAAGATGAATTAAGTTAGTCACAAGTTAGTACGCTTTAAAAGAGAACTTCGGACTTTGATCTTCGGAGCTTTTTCCCAGGGTGCACTGGGGCAGCAAATTCGCAACAGAGGAAACCGCAAAAAGGTACACATGGCATGGTCCAAATAAAACATGGTAGAGGTGATTCGACCGAAGCTTAGATGGATTCCGAACAACGCTGGTCGTAAAACGCATGGCGTCGGTGAATACGCCTTTGGAGATGTTTGGTTAGCACCTATCGTTACTGCGTGGTGGATATTGGTGAAGACAGGAGAAGATGGGTTCATGGACGAAAGCCGAATGTTTGGCAACGTAATTGCGTGCAAACTCTGGGAATGTTTACCGAGAATGATTTAAGACTGTTTTGGAGCATGGATGCATGGGAACGGGCCCTTATGCCTTCTGGCAGTCTGGATAGAAAGATCACGACACGCTCCTCCTAAGATTACTCTTAATTCAAAAAGGATGCAGTTGGACTACTTTTCTTATTGGCAGTAATGTATAATCGTTGCATGCATAAAATTCGATAATTATGATAGTGGCTTAAGATCAGATAAACGCTTAGGGATATCAAAAAGTGAAGAGTGAAAAATTTCACAAGGACACTATTAAATTTCATCATCACAAGTGGGAACATAAAAATTAAGTTAAAATCAAGTAATTAAAACTCCTCAAAATGTTTGTAAATTAGTGTGTGGCAATTTATAAAATACCATTCCTGGACGTTTGTTTTGCGGACAATTGCATGCATAGAATATTTACGTCGTTGAAAACATTTGCCATTAAGTTAAAACGTTTTAAAGGACAAAATATGATTCCACTAGAAATAAAATTGGTAAATATAGAAATTACTTAGAGCTTTATTTATAAATGATTTAATCTGTTGGGTTGAAGACAGTAAATGAATGAAACCAAGAGCAAATATTAAAACATACTCTATACCAATACATGAACCGGACGACCCTATGGCCTTAACCTTGGCCATTGTTGTGAGACCTATAACCGTCTTTGCTGAATGGTGGACATTGCTCCGGAGGTTCTCGTATTTTCCTGATGCAAGAAGTGGGTAGCCAACCTGGTGAGTGCTTCGAAGAGTGAAGTCTTCATCCTGAAGATGGCGCTAGAGGAAGGCGCCGAAACGTCGATGGACTTCGAAGCACTCACCCGTCTGACTATCCGAGAAAACTTCTTGGTTCAGATGTTAGACGCAGAATTTGATGGTAGCTTTGCTTTTTAATTTTCTGTTACTCTATTACACAAAAAATAATTACTTGATATTATTGTTGTATTTTTTAATCTCATGATATAATATCGTAAATACGCTATTAATGAAAAACCCAAAAATTATATCAATTTATCAACAAGTTTCACTGTCTATCTCATGCGTCATACAAATTATACAATTCTTTTTCTATTTTATTGAAAAATGTATTTCTCGGTTGGAGATATTTTAACTGATCATCATTCCTTCGAAATCATAAGAAAGAAAAACGTTTTACAATTAATTGTGTGGAATATCAATATTGTGTCAATTAACAATGAATTGTGTGGAAAAGATACCGTTTATTTTCCTAATTTTATTACGGCTTTCCACTAAGTAACGCCTGATCAATCATTCCTTCCTTTCGTTTTCCCTGTTTAATTTTCTAATTTGCATTTCCGTTTGACATTCCAGCAAACATTGCGTGCGTCATCCTCACTAACCTCATTTTCCTACTCAGACTTTGCTTGGACACTTTAAGTCCTTCTTAGAAAATATCTCATTTTTCTTATCCATTAGGATCACCTTTCAAGAAAATATTTCTTTCTTCCATTTCCATCTCAACCGTTCTTCATTATCTCATATCTTTACTCTGTTACGAGAGTCGTGATAGAAATCTGATATACACTCACGCTAATACTGACAAAAACACCATGTTCCTTCACATAATTATCAATGACATGTGCATACATTATTGTACTATTATCAATGTCATTATTATTTAATATTACTTTTACAGAACTTTATAACGTAGCTAACATGCCCATCATATGTCCAGTAAATTTAAAATGTTGGAGAAAAAAATATTTGATTCCTTTAACAATAAAAGTATGTAATTCTTGTATGTTTTCACAGCCATATGAAATAAAACACGATCCAACAAACATATCATTTGCTCAGAGTTCTCCACTTTTTCTTAACTACACTCTTTAGTACTGAGAACAATTAAGCCATCAAGATGGAATCACTAAACGAATTTTGGTTGGGGATGTCTTACCTGAGAAAAAATTATATCATGATTGGATAAGAAGTAAAAAAATATAGATTAATTGCCATCTATTTTATATTTTCTTGTTACAAAAGATACATTTCGATTCATCTAAATAATTATTCAAATTCCTCATCTCCTTCTTAATGATGTCATATAACTTACCCATATTTATTTTTACATTGACATTGTATCTATATTTCTGATAGTGTAAAATAATGGATTAAGGGTGGATAAGAATAAAGTGCATGCTTGGGAATACAAGCAAAAGTTGTGGACATTTATCAACAACTGAAAAACTTGCGAAAATATGAATGATAAGAAAAATCTGCTGATAAGCAAGGTATTTTGACTAAAGGAAGCCATATTATAAAACTTTTAGGGCAAAAGTACCCATATAATATATTAAATAAAGTAGAACAAACGACAGAAAGACTAAAAAAAATTCGGTGATATCCTGTGAAATTTCATAACATACTGATATCATTAAATTTATAAAGTAGCAGAGGAGTTTTAAAATAATATAGGATATTTATTTCAACTTAAATAAAAATAATGATAAGACAGCGAGGATTATCTTTCAGATAATTAGGTAAAGAAACAATCACAATAATTGAACCATTTAAATAAGATAATCAGTTAAATATAGCGACAGTTTTGATTAACTGAGAAAGATATCCGCCTCTAACTCAGAGCGATGCACATTCACACGTGTCTACGAGTTTTATAACAGCCATCCCATCCTCGTAATTCAACTAAGTCTCTCTGTTTTACTACCCCCTCTTTGAGAAAACCCAATTCATTCAGCGATCCGCTCATAAAACCTTCCTCTCGAGACCACGTCATTTTCAAATCCTCAAACCCCTTTTCAACTGCGCAAATCCTCTGAATTTGAATACCCTCCTATCCCCTCACGTCAGAACCCATTTAGTCTCGAAATAAAGATGAATATCTAAATCTTCCCATGCTTCGTATTCTATGAGGAAGGTTTTCATCGCCCCGGAGCCACTGGGACTCTTTCCCGGAAGCTTAGGACCCCTCGTCGGAAGCAACGAACCGTAATGACGTGTTTGTGGCCCCATTTGACTGGACTAATTTTGGCTTCCCCCACCAGGAGCGCTGTAAAAGGGCGGGAGGACGCTCGGTCCCAGCGGCGGCGGAAGACGCTTCCATTAAGAGGTATTTTGGATGCTGCAAAGGCGGTGAGGGAAGCCTTGCGTACAAAGACGCTATTCGTTGCCGGTCAAAAGGACTTCTCCGTTGAAGTGTTGACGAAATCGCCGGCTCCTAAAATGAGTGACGCAGCTTCCACGCGATTTCGCCATCATGGTCGTAAATATTTTGGAAAGATTCTGCAGTAGTGATTCAGGCTCGCTCATTCCGAGTCATAATGAGGTGCGAAGTCGTTTATGACGGGGTTTGATGAATGATCTTTCTGAATTGTGGAAAGAAAACTAGCTTGGTGATTCTCGCTGTAAAGTTTTTAATATATGAGTGGTACTATATAAATCTCCTTAAATTAGTCTAGGAGACGCTGTGACGAAACCATACCATTGAATATGTTGTTTTTCCCATAAAGGAGTTATTTCTCGAGCAATCATTATAATGCGTAGTGCAAGGAGAGAATAATCATTACTCCCGCAAAAATCAAAGCTACGCGGTAGCTATATAGTTATTATTACGTAAAAATTAACAGCATTTTACGAAATAAACTATTATATATAAATATGCATAACTGTTATACTACGAAATATGATAATTAGAATTATAATTATTTACATCTGCAACGATTTCTTGTCATCTACATTTACATTGATACCCTGCAATCCGCCTTTTGGTAAGTATATCTAGATAAACCTTAAAACACCATTAACCGGTTTTAAAAGTATTTAAATTGTTTGAAATACGCGAATAATTCCGATGAAACAATTGTGCCTGTTATACTCATAGAAATTATACTAAAGCCACAGATTTATTAAGGAATAATTAATTTTCTCCTTCGTAGTGTAGATGTAATTGAAATAAATTGGCATCAACTAGTATAATTTATTGGTTTTAAATTTCTGTTAAATACGGTTCGTTGAAAGATAATACGTAAAAATTTAAAGCTATTCCAGAAAATAAATTCCGTTCTACATGGATGAAATTTATTGACATAAATTCCTGTCTTCTCAATCATTCCATCGCATTTAAAGGAATTTTCGCTGCTGCGCAAACTGAATAAATTTTGGTAATTCCTTGCAAAGGATTCTCCGTCATATTCTTCGTAAATAGAATGGATCTTGAGAAAATGAGAGCATCCATTTTACCCGCAAAAAGAAGCAAAAACGCCAGAGTAGATATTTTTTAAAACGTAAATAATATTTTTGAAAACCACATGAAAGTATCTAAAAAAAATGCACATTTCAATGGATTCGGTTGAAGTTTAATTTATCATTCCACTAAACTAAGTTTTATTTTTTCTCAAATTATTGACATTTGATGGGAAAATCGAGACCGCACGCGTTGCCGTGGTGTGAAACGCACTCGAATCGACGCGTTTAAATTCACACCGATTTTTTCCTCAAATGGAAACACGTGCAGCCATTGCGCAAGAACTTTTAGCGTTGAGAACGGCAGAAATACAATAAGCAGTGAGAAATGCATTCAAGAGATTCCTTTGATGGTGAATAACCTGTTCTTTTACGAAGCTCTTCTAGCCTTTGACTACGAGTGGTATGGTCCTTGTGAGTCAACTGGGAGTGTGAAACAAAGACATGGAAAATACACTGAGAAGGCGAGAGGAATTTGAGAATTTTAAACCAGATCTGCGACCATTTTGAGCCTTTATACTCATCTTTTAAACATATGCTATATTAAATACGATGGAAATATATACTGTATACTGTATACTTATACTGTAGACACGTAAAAAACCAAAATATTCAGCTATGATAAGCCTAATTTAAGTTTTAATTTAGATTTTATAATTTAAATAATTAATTAGTATATGTATTAACTATGTGACGAGCAATGTGACTTTTCCTATACATACTTTGAATGTCGTTGGACCAATAAAATTATTATTGTTGTTATCACTATGATGTAAATCATCTTCATTATGTTCAAAGAGGTCTTTCCTACTAAATCACTTCCTTTCTGAAAACTCACGAGTTCTACTTTAAGGTTCCTACCTTTATTATTTCCTACCTTTGGTATTTCCTACTATAGACTAGGAACGTCCTTTTCTTGAAATGATGGAAAAAATAGAGGGGGACTGTTATATTTTACGATTTTAAAAAGAAGAAAAGATTCAAAAAGTTCAGCTAGCTTTCCTCATAAAATTAGAAATGGGAAGTTATTTTCAACATTTGCAGCCATCAGTAGATACCGCAAAATGAAATACAATCATCGCCAAGCAACTTGGAACCCCGCTCCATTAGCATTAGCCACCCTCGAGGAGAAATGAAATAAGGCTTAAATACGAGATACGGAGTGAGAAAGTTTACCTTTGCTTTCCTCTCCCAACTGGAATAATATAAACGGAAAATATCCATGTGGGTATAGGATTGTATGTGATACTCTTCTATGAGCATTTCATAACGAAAGGTTTTAATCACTTCCATTATTCAGCATCATTCAGTAGCTTTCATGTTGTCACATCCATAGACAAAGCTATGGCAAAATTAAATGAAAGGTTCACTTTTCTCCATCCTTTACCAAAAAACGGATGAAAAATATAATTTATCAGGATATAGTAGCAGCAATCGAACTATGATAGTCACGATTCAATATTCATGGATACACTAAAATTGTTAAATCTTTGCTATTCATTTACCCGAGTTTTTCGGTCTAAGAAAGTGCATTAACTCACGGAAAACAAAATGACCGCCATTCGAGGAAGCACTTACAGATGATATTGAAAGTTCAAGGAATACAATATAAGGCCAAAGTGATAAACGTAAATTTTCCGTAAACTTTGAACCCACTTCATGAAGTAATTTCCAGAACCTATGCCATTTAATACTTTATGTTGCGCTTGTGTCAAAGGTTAACTTTGCACATTCCTTGCACTTATTAGAGCTTCAATTATGATTAATTATTTCGAAATCGAACAGTATTGTTCATTATATTACCATTTATTGTGGCACTGTGCTGAGTTTGTACTAAAATAGTTAATAAGTTGATTCAAACATTTGATATTGAAGGAAAATCCTCCTTTGGTACATCAATAGAATATTTTGAGTGTTCAGCTGTAGATGCAGCAATTATATAATATATCATATATTATAAACTGGTAGTTAAATTCGTAAGAAGCAGTAATCTCCGATTTAATGTATTATATGGCATCTAATTACGTTAAGATTTTTTTAAGTAAGAACGTAGAATCTTATTTTTCTTAGACATTAAGTAATACCAATATTTCGAACTTATAACGATAGATTAACATAAAATTAGTTATAAGACACTAACAATAATAGCGACATCAAAATTTTAAACTTTCCCATTTAATAAATGATGAGTCTAATATAGATAAACCAAAAGATTATCTTTTCTACATTTATTTTCGCCATACTTAAATTATTAATATTATTACACGTGTCACAGCTTGTTGAAATATCACTCTGAATTATTAAAGGTAAACTGATTCTTAGACATAAACTCGATTAATTCCTCCGCAAAATTGAATTTACGGCATAAAATGAACTTTCCCAAACTTGTTTACGGTTATTGCGAGAATTACGTTTTCTGTAATGCTCCCTTCTTTTTCATTACGCTTGCTCAGTCCTTTTAAGCGGGACAAGACTATCAGATAAGGGAGTTTATCCTTTGAATAGCTCAAAGCTGAGCGTAATTTGCCGTTGGGATTATCCTCGGAGTATCATCTCCTCATCACGAGTTAATGATAGTTCCCTCTCATCGCCCGTTAGTGATTACAGAGACGAAATTAGCAACTACTATTATCGCCTCTATGTCGTGAGCCTTTAGACGAATCCATCATAACACCGCCTAGAAAGCAATTAACCCGTTCATTGCGGGTTTTTCCTTGTTGAGGCTTACAAAAAAGAAAAACTACTAATGAATTAATAAAAAAGGTGAAATATACATCACCTAAAATCTCACCTACAGCAGTTTTTGCGTTATACTGTAGGCCATCTCTCACTGAAGAATGAAATATTCAACACGAAACGAAAAAGGGAAAGGCCGCAAATTGGGCTTCTCTTAAGGGCTTGCGACCTTGAATGAGGTCTTTATTAAGGCGAGACGTCCAAAGGTAATCAAAAGAGGAAAATAAAAGTACTAGACTGCTCCCGGATAGTCATGCAGACAGCGCATTTGCCTTTGGTGAAAGCGGTCCCGGGTTCGATTCCAGGTGGGAGCCAATGTGCGAAATGGACTAACAAGGAACGTTAACGGAGTGTTACCGCCCGATTTAATTCAAACTCGGTAGGTTCAGAGATTATGGCAAAAAAATAAAATCTGTGAAAATCGACGTTCCCTCGTGGCCTAGGAGCTGAGATATTCAAGGTCAAAAAATACAAAATGACCACCCGGGCTCCTCTCGACGACGCCGAACTCTTAGGCGCGAATAGCGGGCGGGAGTGCCGATGGGCCCGCAACGAAGACGTCGCGCGGGCGGAACTTCGAAGAGAATGAGGGACAAAGCGATAAATGTGCGGATCGTTTTAAAATTGTTGGAAAAAAAATGCTGCGGAAACTACGGGTTCGGAACCAACGGAGGGGGAAGTGGATCTTGCAGAAAAGTTAGCATGTAAGTATTTCACGAGTTAGATAAAATAATTTGTATGTAAGTTAATGTCGTTATTTAGTTTCTCTCCTGTCCTTATTTATAATATAATAATAAATAAATTTTACATCTTACATCAACTATTCATTTAGAGAAAGTCTTACTTTGTTGTGCCCCTGTCAGAAATGTAATATTTACCTCTTCGTTCTAAAATTACTTAATTGTTTGCAGTCATAGTTAGATAGAATACTGGTGGCAGAGTTGTGCAATTAATATTTAAAAATAATAATGAGAAATTATTTCCAATGTACATCAGATAAGAATAACTGGAGAAGAATCAAATTAGTAGTATTAATTATTTAGTATTGAATTAAACATTGAAATCATTAATAAAAAGATATTTGGAAATGCACATACAATAGATTAGAGCAATAAAAGAAGAATAAATTCATTCTTTAATGCATACCATGAATTGATCAATACAATGATTGATAACTATTATTACAATATGTTGAACTCATTATTATTATGTATACTGTATGAAGAAAATTATTTATAACTACAGTACAGAAACACATTTTGTCTCAAAGGTGGGATATATTTTATTATTAAATATCATATACTTTATCTCTCTAGGATATCATATTTGTTTCAAGCTATGAGGCTTTTTTCAACAATCAGTTTCAATGCCCTATTTTTTTACAAAGTCCTTTATACTTTCTGAATAGCTTGCTTACTGGCAGTTACGTGTAATTGATTAAATTAATGAATATATACCACTCTATTAGCTGTAACAAACCTGTAATAAATACATCATTCCTATATAATGCACGAGTTAATGGCATTTGAAGGATGAAAGTAAATTTTCAAAACTCTGCTCGATATAGCCTTTGAAAATCTAAATCAAATCTATAGAAATTTATGAATTCCATCAATGCGTCCTTGGCATTTCCGTAACTTTCAAATGAATTCATTTCTTATCGAGGAATTCCGCACAGCTTCAAACTAGTTGAGCAACTTTGTCAAATGGTATCGATTGATACAAAAACGTCGGGGCTATAAATGTACTCGCCGTCTGAAAATTTTGTTTATTCCCCTGAAAAAAATATGTCACCCAATACAGAGCAAACAGAGTCGTTTCCCTTAGGTGCGCAACGCTGTTGGTTCCCCGTTGTCCTCTTTTCCGATAGCAGATGCGAAACTGACCTAGTTAGATTGGCCCTCTTTGCAATCGACCAGACTTCCGATCTTCAACAGCGCCCCTTCCAACCTTCTTCTAATGGACTCCTTAAGCCTCTTGAAAACACTCCCGTTTTCCCTTTGCTCGCTCGCCTTCCTTACACTTGTCCTCACTATGTACTCTTCTTTCCCCCTTCAACTTACTACGCCGCTTACATTTCAACCGGGATCTATCGCTTTCTCCCACTCTCCGTGTGCCAATTCATTTTTTTCGGCCTATTATTCCTACGCTTTCCACGTCTATTTTCCTCCTCGCGGATTCGACAATTTAATGAGAAATCAAAATTCACTGTACTCCCGATCGACAAATAAAAACCGTTAAATAGGGTAATAAGCGAGCTGGCAGCATCTAAATATCATCGTGCTTATGAAAAGTATCACTATACGTAAAGAGTATTGTTGCGAAAAATGCGATCACTATAATTCACTAAGATAAACCTTATGTTCAGGAGCAGATGCAGAAAAATCATCCTAAATGAAACCTCTTAGTTAATTATGTTAATTTAGATTCAAATTTGATTAAAAATACAGCAAAATCTCACCCTTTCTCATTCCCTTACCATACATTTGATGATATTTAATGTATATATACCACTCATGAGTAAGGGAAAAACATTGAAGAAGAAGAACGAGTTTTTCTACACAATGATTTTATTAATTATACTAATACCCAAATATAACTCGCCATCTTAATATAAAACTTAAATTATGTAAAATATAAATTAGTAAATTATATAAAAACTTAAATTGAACATACTATATGAAAAATATGTCATTATAGTATACAAAAAATGGAGTATTTCAAGAGCTTTTAGTTTTTAATACCCATATTTAACCATCCCGCAGAGATATGGAACTTGTTATTTACGGATGTTTTTCAAGTTCATTTTAGCCGTTAATGCTCTCTTTTAAGATGAATTTTGAGGAAGAACACGCAACAACGCCTCAAAAGTTATTATTAGTTATATTGCTTACATACGAAGAAATAAAGTTAACTTAGGTAAACCGAAAATCCCTCGTATTCTCTACGGAGTAGGCAATGAGCACAAAGACGTAGTTAAGAGTCATTAGAAGCACTATCAATACAAATTTAACGAAGAAGGAAACGAGATTCTCTCTTTAGCATACCCCGTCCTTCTACTCTCTCCAAGGACTCTCCTATGATTATCGCTCCGTTGCTGATCAACCAATCTGTAATTACAGTGTCAATAAAATAAACGTGTTTACGCATCTTTAGTTAGTTGAATGAATTGAACCTCTTGTTAGCTGGAGCCACGAACTAACATTAAACTCTCAGTTCAATTTTGATAAAGAATTCCACTGAGAATATCGCCGGCCTAAATCATCGGAATTAGGTCCCACGTGGGTCGCGGACCCCGGCGTAAGAATCGCTAGCTTGTTAAATTGAAGCAGTAATTAGTCAGTCTCACAATGATTTTTGTGTGTATTTAGAGAAAAAGTACGACTTGACTCGGGAGCTAACTCTGCCTGACCCTACGTTAAAGAACTCAAATATTATCTCCAGAATGAGGTTGTTTGCTTGTCCCTTCTTCCATTCTGTCCACTCCTTCCTTGTCTCTTGATACCTATCCCTCTTTCCCATCATATTTCCCTCCCATACGTTTTCTCTCCGCGAACTGTGTTTTGTGACCGAACATAACCTCACAAGACAAAACCGCACGTTGACAAAATCTGTCTGACCTGAAGCCCAAGGAACCAAGTAAATTTTCTCACTTAGGTAGATTAACTCTAAGTAAGTACTTAACACTTGTTAAGAATTTATTTATTTTTTAAAATTACATTACAAGTTGGCCTTCTAAATAAAACAACTGAAAAAACCTCCCATAGGATGTACAATTAAATTACAAGTATATACATAAGATATAAGATCATATATCATAAATAAGATCTATAATACGTAAGATCTGTCATTTAATTAAAATAATACAGTATATGGTAGAGTATCCATATACTCGCATACATATGAATAGATTGATTGAATATAAGAAATACAACTCGAAATAATTATACAGAGGAGATAGCCGTGAACTACACTATAATAAATTACAAATAGTTTAAATTTTGCGTATATTTGAAAATTTTCACATTTTTTGGTATTGGAATGTGGATTTCACTAGGTAAAGCGTTCCATTCCCTAAAACCCGTATTTATTTAAGGATTGCCCTTTCAAGAAATGTAAAATACAAATAAATATAAGGATAATGCAATGAATATAGTGAAAGTATTGGAATGCATTTAAATCTCCGTTTATAAACAAGTGCCCCCTGATGGAATAAATTAATACTTAATTAATTAATAAAAATACTTAGCTAGAAGAGTGTGGGAGCATTAGAGGTGGGGTACACAGTAGTCTGAAAAGTTTCGATGCGCTTTGGATTTTGAAAGCGTTTTGCGCATCTTCTGAAAGGTACTACATAGCAGCCGTTTAGGACGCGCAGTTGTTGTTTGACGAACAAATAAAAGTCTTTATTGGGTCAGAAACTATTCAGACTACCCATGTAAGCTCAAATGAAGACCTCAGGCGTAAGCTATCAAAATAAAGTCCTCAATGTCAACTGTTTTTCTTCTGTCTTTAGTCTCAATCTCGCCCAAATAAAGAAAATTTATTATTATTATTATTATTATTTTAGGATAACAATTACATTAATGGTTTTTTGAACCCTTCGAGACGATAAATGAATTCCGAGGAGAAGGAAGCCAATGGTAAATATTTTTAAAAGCAAGAAAATTTTGGTTCACTGGTTCGAATACTAATTGTTCATAAGCGAAGCATATAGATTTCCGTCCGCATTACGCCGGTTCCGCCTTTCAGAGGGGACCTTCCCTGTTAAAACCTTGTGTGTATGCAGTAATATTACTGTGAATGTGCCATTCTCGAATATCATTGTTGTTTTTGTGAAGATGGGTTATTATGACAGTGGGGCTTATCCTGTGTGGTCCTGCCTTGTTGCCTCTTGTCGTATGGGGGAATGCTATGGAGCCATTCTGTTTCACTATTTCACTCCCAGTCAATGTGCTTTCTCCGGAGAGGACAAACGAATGCGTTCCAGGTTCGAGCGAGTGGATAATCAGAACCTCGAATTCCAAGGGCGTATCTTTTGAGGTCAGAGATATGCGTCTCCCACAGCTGAAATACAGATGCTTATTTAGGGGTCGGTTTGGACTGAATTGGGGGCATAAATTCCCTGTTTGCCGAGCCCTATGGAAATATTTGACGACATTGGCCTTAAAACAACTCTGTTTTTTCACATGTGAACCTTGATTAATTTATCCCATGTGATATGATCAACATTCCACACGCACATAATAGAATTCTCCGATTTATTATATGGCATCTAATTACGTTAAGATTTTTTCTAACTAAGAACGTAGTCTCATTTTTCTTAGATATTAAGTAATATCAATAATAATAATAACAATACAATAATAATAATATAATCAAGAATAATACTTCGAACTTATAACGATAGATTAACATAAAATTATTTAAAAGACACTAACAATAATAGCGACATGAAAACTTTAATTGTTTACATTTAATAAATGATGAGTATAATAGAGATAAACCAAAATATTATCTTTTCTACATTTCTTTTCGCCATACTTAAATTAGTAATATAATATACGTGTCACAGCTTACGGAAATACCACTCGGAATTATTGAAGGAAAACTGATTCTTAGACTTAAACTCAATTAATCTCCACCGTAAAATTCAATTTACGGCATAAAATGAACTTTCCCAAACTTGTTTACGGTGATTGCGAGAATTACGTTTTCTGTAATAGTCCCTTCTTTTTCATTACGCTTGCTCTGTCCATTTAAACGGGACAAGACTATCACATAAGGGAGTTTTTATCCTTTAAATAGCTCAAGGCCGAGCGAAATTTCTGTTTCACTTTTTCGCACGAGTTTTGAATATTCCGGTAGGTGCACGCGCATTAACGCTAATCAACGCCATTTATTTAGTTTCTTGGTATTTACCCCACCCTTTATGACATCTGACAACTTATGCCTTTGTCTTCCCCTCTGTTTTTCCCTTGTATTCTATCCTCAATAAATATCTTCAGAAGTCCTTCTCTCAATATTTGAACCATCAGCATTTTAATGACTCAGAATCAGTTCAAAATTCTGATACTACTGCATGTTATTCTGATACTACAGCAATTTATCTCGTGTATTTTTCAGCATTATGCTTGACATAGTTTGAAAACGTTACCGAAATTCACTTTATGGTCTCAAGACTCTCGGTATAGGATAATGGAAAATACGGTATATATCTCATTTAAGTTTTTATCAATCACATTTACATTTAAGCCCTGCAATCCACCAGTGGCGCGTGGCAGGGGGTGTAAAACACCGACATCCCTATCTAACCTGGAGAGCTATTAGCTTCTCTAATACTTCGCGGGAAAAACGACCAAAAGTAACTATCTGTTCTGGCAACTACTTCCCTGTATCGCTTTTTTGATTTCTCACGAATATCGCGTAGGTATATAACTGGGATGACAATATCTGTTATCTCCTCCCCGAAATCGGTAGTGATATATTTATCAAAAAGCTTCCGTCGATATTCGAGTCTTCTATCTCTAAGAGAGTTCCATCCGAGGGATTCTATCATAGCCGAAACACTGCTGTCGAATTTGAAATCTCCCTTGACGAACCAAGCTGCTCTTTACTTTGCTAATTTCGAAGTTAGTGAGGTATGAGTGATACTGAGGAGTGGAATTCATCCTGGTAACACCTTAGCGAATGTGAGTTCCACAGGGCTGCCGGATAGTCATGTGGACAGCGCGTTTGCCATTGGTGAAAGCGGCCCTGGTTCGATTCCCGGTGGAAGCCAATGTGCGAGATGACCTAAGCTGTCGAAGCACTTTTAACAATACTACTACTACTACTATGAGTTCCACAGAATAGCATGTGCAATTAAACGATTTTAGAGTTTTATTCCCAATACTATTAAGTCGCAAAATGCACGTGTCATAAAATTTAGAAAAACTTGTACAGTTATTGATAAAAAAAATTTGAAATTGTTTTGCACGCGCCTGTCAGTTGCCATGAATTATTTCTTATGATGGGATCCAACCAAATATCATTGGATCAGTTTAATGTTTTACATTATCGAATGCTACGATTATAACAGATCCAATCATATTTCAAGTACGTGGACTAATTTTTCTTATATTGATTATTACTTAAGGAAATTATGGCAAAGTTACCTTACTCCTTAACTTGTAAGCCCGATTCCTTCTCCAAAACTTAAGGCAGTTAGTAGAATTGGGAGAGAGCTTAGGAGTTAATGATACAAATTAAAAAAATAACAATACTTTTTTGGGCGGATGACATTTCTGGTAAAAAGGTATATTTTACGACACGAATAGGTTTTTTTCAATGTTATTATTTAGAAACTAATAATTTTCATCAGAATTGAAATAAAATGAAGTCACCATATTAAGTCATAAAAAGTCAGCAGGGCTGCTATAACGTGCTTTATTCTAAGAATCGTGCTTATTTTAAAGAAGAAAATCTTAGAAAATGAAATTTTGCTTTTTTCTAAGAAATGTGCTTATTTTACATAGTGCATGCTTATTTTGTCTTATTTGATCCAGATCGAAAACAATCGAATGGTCTTTCACATTGTATGTGATAAGAAGCGCCTGTAAAAGAACTCAAGGAAGTTTAAACTTGCAACATTGTTGCGACAGAAAGTAGTGACAATTTATTGCATGTAGTGTAAAGAATAATACTCGTACCTTCATTATGAATGTCATCTTGACCTGCGGTGAGGTCCATGAACTGCTTTCGGAAGACAAAAAATTGCTGTAGAAAATCATTGGCAATGTGAAATATTGTGAACAAAACTATTTACACATTTTGCCTTATTTTCTGGTAAGTATCTTATTTTTGGGTCAAGTGTGCTTATTTTTGGCTCCAAATCGATGGTAGCCCTTTCTAAAACTACATTATTGTCCTAAAAGCGGTATTTTGCCGGGTGACTAAGGTAGTTGTATTGAGCAGGCGTTCGAACTACTGCTTTCATTTCTTATTATCACGTCTCTTTCGCGGAAGGAAAGAAAATTTAAAGCAAACATTGAAGTATGATGATTTTATAACCAAGAAAAATAATCACATGAGCGAGAGAAGAAGAGGCTTATAAAGCTCCATATAAAAGACGATGTTTTCGGTTCCGGTGAGGAAATAAGTGATGTCTCCATAAGCCTTTCTAGGCAAACAAGAAGGGTCGGGATCGATCCATCTTCAGCCCCTCTTGAGGTCGTCTTTGCGAAGTGAAAGCCTAAAGCGATGGTACCGCGGCGGGCATACGTTGATTGCATTCGATCACTGACTAAAAGAGTTAGTTAAAACGTCATCCACGTTCAATATTTGGTCACTATTCGTGAGATGCCTGACACGCGTTTTATCAACTCAATTAGCGGAGAAAGGCTCATAAAACCGCCTGTAAATCGCGTGCTTGGGGTTCAATGTAATTAAGACTGAGAGGTACCCTAGGAGAACTATTATTAAGTCTTCGGTCGGTATGTTATCACTCGGGGTATCTGAAGAATTTTTGAACATATTAAATAATGCCCTGTTAATTCGAGTATTCACGCTTGGTATGAATGCATATTTTCGGCACACCTGCTTGCATGGATAAAAAACTTCAATAGGTCACTTTTAAAATAGAAAAGTGCGGTGAAACGTTAAAATTATTCTAATAATTATTAGTTTTTGGAAATTTTAAGCTTCTTATTATTTCAATTATGATTGAATGTAACAGCAAATTTGTTCAATCGATTGCTGTTTAACTTATAGTAACATGCTTTCTAATTCAGACCAAAATCTTCTTCCTCTAGTTGAAAGCATATTCTCCTAAGGAAGAATAATGAATAAAATGATTTATTCTATACAATTATTTAGAATAGTCACTACCATATAGATCCCACATTTTGACTCTTAGACAAACATTTCCATGTAATCGTTTAAAATCGACTCGATGACCTCAGATCTAAAGAAAATCATCAATTTATAAAGTAAAATATTCGCTGCTGCAGACCTAACCGCATGCAAAATCTTCTAACATCTACTCAATCGGAATATCACAAAATGAAATGAAATCTTTAACTTGTACTTCCTCTTCTTATGAGTAAAATATAGGAGACAGCAATCAATTTTCTGTATTGATAAAAGCTTCATAAACAAATATACGAGGCAATATCTCGTACACGAAACTAAGGCATTTGGTAAGCTTTACTAGCAGAGAACGCCGAAGAAAATTTACAATGTCATAGTCGTTCATTATGAACCGCTAATTTCTTTCGTTTAGAAATTTATACACAGGACAAAAATGGAATATTACTGACATAAACTGGTGATTGTAAAAGTAATGATTTTAGTTACCTCCGTAATTTTAGGTTTATGTGTGACAATTTATAGTAAATTTGGTAGTCCACCCATGACACGAGGGCAGATCGGAAAGTAACGCACTGTACTTTTTGTCCCAAAAAGTTTAATATGTACCAAAACCAAAAAAATCACTAATTAACTTACATCTTTGACCTATTTTCTACATAGTCGGGACAGGTATATGACCCATTGTGAATGTCACATTTTAAATCACATTTTCCTCTGAGATTTTAAATCTAGCATAAATGTCTTACGCGACAATCTTTATTTCCTCTGGTAATGGCTTTACAATTCCCAAATCAATAAAAAATAAAGCTTTTGGAATTGAACGGGATCTCCCACTATTGATTTATCATGTATTCCATTTAAGGATCATATTCCCGCTCTCCGAATACCATTGGAAAAGGTTCTAGAACCTTTGGGGAAGCCTTTCACTTCGAAATGTGACTGATGTTTGCCTGAAGCTAACTAGTAAATGGGATAGGCAACGAAAGGCGAAAAAAAAGGTTTTACTGAAAGTGGGAAGTAATGGACTCAAAGTGATGAAGGATTGGAAAGGAGAACTAAGAAATGCACACCTTTTGGATCGAAATGTACGCGGAGTGAGAGCATGTCGCTTTTTCGGAAAAGATTTCCTCGATAATTCCAGAATGCGAAAGCGATGCCATTAAAAGGATTGTGTTACTGGGTGAAAGTAAGGATGGATGCTTTTCGATAGAAAGGAACGTATATCGTCTATTTGGAGCATTTACACATGCTATTGATGATATTTTCAGACAACTTGTATATCTAATGACAAAAAAGGATAAGAGAAGTTTAACAACCCCGTTGCGACTTTGTCAGGGAATCTCAACTTTGGACGAAATATTGCTGATTAGTGCTGAAGCTATTACTTACACTATCAAATTTGTCTCGATCTCTCGGAATGGTACTCAACATTTTGTTTATTGCATAAATATCACAAAAACACATCAAATAGTAGCTAAAATACAAAAAAACTGTACCAAATACAAGAAAGAAGAATAAATTATGAATATCTCCAGAAAGACTGTGAAAAAAAACGAGATTTCAAATAAATAGTTCATAAACAAATACAAATATTCATAGCTAAATAGGTCTCAGGAAGTATTTGCTTGTTGGCAGGTTCCTTACATTTTGCATTCGCGGTATTGTAACATACTTTCGAAATTATGAAAAATTTAGACTATGCTAAGTACATAACTGATGTATAAATTCGCACTAATACAAACCCTAAAGAAGGTTAGTTGTAAAAAATTAATTTTAAAAATGTATCTAATTTTTGCCATGTTTTTACAACCTGTTTAATATTATCTAATCTTTAGCTTTACTGCAAATCATTTAGCATCTCAGCTGTCTTCTAAAGGGATTTCTAAGCCTCTGAATTATATCAAATTTTCTTCTAATTTAATGGGAATTAATCAAATGAAGGAGCATTGAAAATTCACCGAATTAAGTAAACTATAGGAATTACGCTTATCCATAACACCATGATTTTTGAAAATTAGAAATTTAATTGCATAATATTTCTGATTAGAAATAAGAGACGGTTGAATTAATTAAAATTCTATAAATCGGCCACAATGAATTAAAATTTATGATACCTTAGACGTGTAATTCGATGCTGCTGATAAGGATTGACCAATTCTCCAACATTTTAGCATTATTTTATTTTAACTTTATTAAGGTCCTCACCCGTTTACTAATTAAAACACATTTTTCGGTATCCTATTTATAATTTTATTTATTTATATTTATTTTACTAATGAAAGTTATAAGCAAAATTCTACAATTTAACTTGCTTTTTTAGTTCACAGTCAAATACACCAATACCAAGACAGTCTTCAAGACTTCCAAGACTTCCAACTTCATGTGGAGTAAATGTAAAGATTGCAGGAGGAAATTTTCCGGAGCAGAAAAAGTTTCGCTAAATTTGCTTTTACCGCGCGAAAGGCCCGAATATTCGTAAATGAGTCTCCAAAATTTTCCGTCACGTCCTGGAAATTTATCTAGCACGAGTAAGGGAAGACTTTTAAAGGGATACACTAAAGCACGAGAGCACCAAAGACGGTCGCTTTAATTAATGAAATCATAACATTTTACAATTACTCTGCCGATTCAAGATTGATGTTGAGATAAGCCTACTTAATATGATATTCACTCGGATGAGAAAATTTTCGATGTAATTTGCCATATGGGTGCAAGAACGATATGAAAAATCTCTCTCATTTTGTCGTCTGTAATTATCTTTGCCTAGGACAATTTCAAATTAGCCTCAGCTAGGATTTACGTCTACGGCTAAATTGTTCTAATTTAATAGCAATTTGAATTAGTTTTACTATTATTTCCCATAGGAGGCCTATTCATTTAAGGATATTTTAAATGGAATAGGAGACATACAAATCACAATTTCGCTAGAAACAAACATAATATCGTCAAACTTTATTCAAGTACTACGTTTTTCCTTGGGATTTTTCCTGAGTGCACGCCCTTAGTTGTAAAGTTACCTCAACCCTTTTCAAAATACAATATCGTTAAAATATAATATAGTTTCTTAGAAATGGAACTCATTTTTATAGTTCTGAATTGATTGCTACAAACAAATTTATTTCAACTGTGCAAATTTAACGTGGAAGTTTTGTTTATAGCATTCTGACTCTCGCTAAGGAAAGAAAGGGAGCCCCTTCACTCCTTTTTATATACTTCATAACTTCTCTAGACTTTCTTGATTTATGTCGAAGGATTTGAGTTTCAAACCGAGCTGGAACTTAGCAGAAAAGGACTTTCTACAGACTCCGAGAAAATCTTTTAATCTATTTGAATGAATCAAAGCGACAGCCTTGTTCATCCCATAGAGTTATTTTCTTTTCTAATTCTCTCACTGTATTACATCAATATAAGAAATTAATTCCTGTTTTTTTAGAATTTCATTGCAGATGGCGATGTATTATGAGTTTAAGCAGCTAGAGGATGGAACGTTAGTTTCTTACGGGCTGGGTAGATATCTTTAAACCTATTGTAGTAGTAGTATTGTTAAAAGTGCTTCGACAGCTTAGGTCATTTTGCAAATTTAACCCGGACCGGTCCCGGACCCAAGCGGTCCCGGATTCGAACCCGGGACCGCTTTCACCAAAGACAAACGCGCTGTCCACATGACTATCCGGGAGCCTCTTATAAACCTATTTTTGTAAATCTAAGCAACAGCGCAATTCAGCCTAAAGGGGAAAAGAATTTTTGTTTGGTTTTCCAACTAACTAAAGCAGTGTATTACTTCAATATATAGGAATTGGAATCATATTTTAGCCAAAAGAAAATACGTTGAGCTTCATAATAGAATAGGCTTTTTGTAGAAGGAGATCTAGGTTATAAATTCGACGAAAAAATTCATTTTTCAACTAATGATAGCTGTGCACTACTTCAATATGGGAATTGTTTTATATTTGAACCAAAACAAAATACTTTGAGGTTCACAAAAGTATAGGCTATGCCCAGAAGACAATCTAGATAGTAAATTTCAAACTCTAGGTGAGATATTGCCTCATTAAACTCTTCACCCTTCTGCATCATCCCAACGTCACAGCAGTGCGTCAAAACTTCCTGGAACTCCAACGTTGTTTTCATAGCGATTGTCATTTTTGTGGGAACGTTCTAACTCGTAAATCACGGCCTTAGTGTGTCGCGCTGTAGGGCATATTGGCTTAGCACTCATCGCCACGGGATAGATTGTTTCTAGTATGGCAGCGATCTAAACAGTCTTCCTAAGGATAATTTACTGTCACTTTAATGTCACCCGTGAGGTCGCCCCAATAGCACGCGATTCCGTGGAAGCGGTGCTATTCTTCCCTGCTTTGACACTGCGTCATAGATAAGACTTTTTCAATTTGGTTTCGAAAGAGAAAGAGCGCTAGATATAGGGATGTATTAATAGAAAATCGTGTATTTAATTATGCTGGAAAGGATCATGAAGAAGATTAAGAGGAGTTTACTGTTATATTACAATTATATGGTTATTGTGCTACTTAATCGAAAATAGTCTAGTGAAGCAGTAGTTTAGCTATTAGTAAGACTTCTTCTTCTTGTGCCAGAGAAAATTTTTCATCGAGAAAACGTCAAATGTTAGCTGATTCATCGACTAGAAATAATAATAGAATCTAATAAATCGGCCTCGACTTTGTGGTAGTTCTCCATAATTAAACTTGAATAAAAGAAGAAGATCATACTATATATAATGTGTAATGGTCATGTCTTGTCAACTGACGATGATCTTTTAGATCTAAACCATACTCGTGAGTTAATAAAATTACTGTGGTAAAGGTATAACTGTTCTTCTTCTATTTCTTAAGTTTTATTAGAAATAATAAGTGAACGAAGGTGAATAGAGTAGGCATGGATTTAACTACTGACCTTTTATTACTGCTGACCTTTTAATACTATTCTATCTTCAAGCGCTTTCTATTTTATAATTATATCATTAAAATTCTCACTTTTCACTAAATGCAATCAAACTGTTTTTCTCATTTAAATTTACGTAGTGATCTAACGCACCGCCAATGCAGTTTGGTAGAGGGCGTAAAACACACCAAATATTGCTAACTCTAATTACTGTTAACTTCTCTAATGCTACACGGGAAGACTGATCAGTAGTAACTTTCCATCCTCGCCATTAATTCCTTGTAACCATTCCTTGCGTGCACTCTGCTATGTGATGTTCTATAGGAATGGAGGTGTCTAAGAACTCATCTTGTAGAGAGCACTTTTTGCGTAAATTTCGTTTCATTTGACTATAATTATTGAATGAAACAAATCGCCATCGGAGATTTTAAGTATGTGTATACTCTACGCAATAAATGTATCAGGTTCCCGGGTAGCTATGTGGACAGCGCATTTGCCTTCGATGGAATCGATCCCGGATTCGATTCCTGGTGGGAGCCAATCAGAAAAATAACCTATGCTGTCGAAGCACTTTAAACATATTACTACTACGCATACGTACATGTACCCATTCACTCCAATCGTTCACTATCATTTCCTCTTTCAGTTGAGCTGAGAAAATACAATACCGAACTTCTATTTCTTCTTCATTGTCATATTAACACTCCAACCTATGTGTTTGTCAACACCTCTGCTTCAATATCTAATTTGGGTGGTATATTCTGCCTCATGATTCATTCATTTCGCTTTGTTCGGCTCTCTGTTCTCCCTACTCTCTCAACACTCCACCTTGTTTACGAATTCCCTCTTTGTTTTTCTGGCTAACAGAATAATCTAGTTTGGGGCATTTTAACTCAAGAGCAGCCGACAGTACACAGATACCTATTCAGTTCCAAATCCATTCTCTCTTTAATACTATTCACGGTGGTTTATCGAGTGCCACTCGTTGAGTACCGAAATGAATGAGCCCGCAAAGGAAGGGTAGCAACCTATTCGCTTTTGCATCCAAATATTCATTCTTCTTGGAATGAAAGGTTGGTTGTTGCAATGCATGAGTCAATCACTCCTTATTCTATTACTTCAGTTACGAGAGAAATCGACATTCCCCTGGGTCGTAAGTAGCTCTTCCATCGGAGACTTGTAAATTGTGTTGTGGGAAATCTTTAAATCACTTTCCCTTCCCAAGCATGTTTAATTTATGTGCTGAATGCTGCAGAGGTTGCTAATGCACATAAATCCTTGTTAATTCTTCAATTACTAAAATCTCCGATAGTAGCTTATTTATACTCTTACCTTATACATTCAGCACATTAACTACCACAAGATTCATTCTCGACCGTAGCCCTACTGTTCCCTTCCGATCATGAGGTTAATTTTGACTAACCGAGTTTGAAATGGACTGAATACCTGAAAAAGCTTTCTATCATATCAATTTGAATCGGTTTAAAAATAATTTAAATGGTTGATATACATAGCAACAAATTTAGAATATAATGTAAATTTCGTAATTATTTTATATTATTATACATCTATTCGGTCATATTTTACCCTGCAATAATTATATTAAAGTTTAGATAGAGTAGAACCAATCGTTACACCATATTTATAAGTAAAATGGCTCATCAAGATGACATTGGCCTTCCAAAATGTTTCTTGGCTTATCTTAACTTGGGTCTAATAGTTTCAGTGTTAAAACAGAAAAGCGAACCATAATTGATTCCTTTCCTGTATTATAACGTCTTTAATGGATACAGGTTACCCTAATTACATTCATTACAATATAAATGTTTTAAGAATAAGAAAATAAAATAATAATAGACAAAAACAGATATAACAAATAAATACAAAATACAGAGATATACATACAGGAATTCTAAAATATAAAAAATCGGTTAATTTCTTGATTAGCTCCATCTGCCAAAGCCTAATTGGTTAGAGCCAGCTGGAACAGGCTTTTTACCGATCATTATCATATGATATAAACCCTCCCGGAAGCTATATCATTACTTACCATATAGATTTTTTTATTACTTTACTTTTAATAGTTTTATTAAATAACTTTATATTTAGACTAACATGAAAGATGGTACCTGAATAACGCTATAATTGTTTATGAGGATTAACTGAAAGTAAAGAAAAACACTTTAGCAAGTAGTAGAGAGAATATTGTAACTGTTGCAAAAGTATCCGTAAATTTTTTTGGAATCAAACATTAGAACAGTAGGGAAGACCGCCTTTGGTTTCGCTTTGGGTTTAATTTATATTTTTTTACAATGATTTCATTTATTTCATGATTTTTCATCCTTGGCTCTGTTTTTATTCCGGCATAAATAACGGTTTTTTCGGTTTCAATGCCGGCTCGATGCCCTGAATCAAAAATATTTCCAATAAAAAGGAGGATCCAATAAGGGTTAATAAACCTCCCTTTCTAAAGACTATATGAGCCTTTAAAGGGACACCTCCGGTAGCAAGATCAAAGACTGGCAGTCTGATTATAATTTTCTCCATTAACGTCTTTCATAAAGAGAACGCCGGCGGCAGAGACTGGCTCAAAATCGAATGAATTTCTCTGCCTTTCACTCTCTTAGACATGGATTGAAAAATGCGAGATTATTCCGAAAAGATACACATATTTACACAATATTAACGATTCTGTTACTCCTTTACATTTAATGCTATATCTTACGTTAGTCATCAATTCTGCGTTGATTAATTTTACCATAGGTCAACTCATTTTAAAAACAAGGCTCTTATTATTAGATTCTATAAGCCTAAACTTAATTTCCCTGTGGCTTTTACCCCTTCCTTTTCTCATTTCACGATAGAGTGTGGCTAAAGGGTGAAAAAATTACTTTCACATATTTCCGTATATTATTAATTTACCCTTTCCCGACCAAAATAACCTCTCTTCCACTATTTCTCCAAAATTATTATACGATAAATTTAAATTATTACATAAAAGTAACTTAACACAATTCATTTAATTAAAAAAGAACCCAAAACACAGAAACAAGATAAATAAGATACTAGATAATAATAATGAATTAACGGACAACCTATTAGGAAAATAAAAATTATAAGACAATCTAATTGATAAATAAATTCGAAATATTGATACAAAACTGGTAAAAGATACAATTAAACACAGACAGTTATGGGAAAACCTCTTAACTGAAGGTTTAGGGATAGACAAAATAAGGATGCGAAGTATACTATTAATTATAAAAGTTTTTTATACTCATCCTTTGTATCCCCATACTCAAATACAATAGTAAAGATAATGAGTAATGATTCATAGTGAAATCTACGATACATTTTCGCAGAAACTAATAAATGAATTAATAAATGAGCATCGGTAAGAATTAAATCCACGTTTGATCCATTAATTTACCAATCTTATTGTATTTCTGCTTTAAATATCTCCAGTAACTAAGAGAAACACTGGTAAACAATGAGTTCCTGATACAGTTTTGTTACTTTAAATGAAATTTCCAGAAATAAATACGAAATGTAAATCGATAATTTACTTACGTATATAGAAATTACTGTGTAGATAATTGTGTAAATGATGTGCCGAGAAAATATAGAAACCGCTTTATGATTTACTACTAAATTGATAGCAACTATCATCACATTCAAATTCAAGCTAAAATATTTCTTTCCGTTTCTTTTACTTTATTCATGCGCTTTTCAATGTATAGATGTTTTTCATAAATAGCTGCATAGATAATTCCATTACTAATGTGCTGGCGAAATCCAGATACCACTTTACTATTTCCTACAGAATTGACAGCAACTGTCGTCACATTCAACATCAGGCTAAAATATTTCACTCCGTTTCTTTCAGATTATATTCGCGCTTTTCAATATATTACGGATCACAATCAAAAATAAAACGGATGGGAAAGAAGGCATCATCGACGCACCGAGTTAAATAAATGGCGTCTTTGTTTCTCAGCTAAGAACTTGCACGAAGAGGTCATTACAGAGAGACTTCTTGAAACTACAACGGAAATTTACGGTTAGAGATGTATGCGCGTGCTGTAATGGCGCTCGGAGAGATGCATTACCCTCGGAAAGCCATTACTTTGCTCTCAGCGTAAATTAACAACACCAAGCTTGCGCATGTTTTCATTTTGAGCGAAAGATAAAGTACGGCGTCGGATATCGTTGCGGGCTGATGTATCTCCTTATCAACGCAGTACATCTTCTATCTTGAGAAGTGCGGTCGAAGAGCGGTAAGCGTGGGCTAATTGAAAAGCGCTTTGCGTGGGCAGACATTTTTCAGTCCCGCGAGAAAAATCTTCGCCTTCGCTTTCGCGGAGTGGGGCTTCCTTTTCAGAGTAATTGAAAGTGGAGGACGTGGAATTTTGAGGAATATGAGTAAGAGGCCGAATGGAAACATTAGGAAAGACGGTCGTCGTCCAATGAGCGGTAGGGGACGAAAATGAAGGTTTTTATGATCGCTTCCCTGGGATTGTCTTTAAAATGCTCTCCTTCTTTCCAATTATGATATAAAAGTGGAAATTTAATATTAAATTAAGTAATTACCAGAAACTATAATATTCGTTTGAATTCTTGGAGTACTAAACTTAAATTATTACCCACATTTATATTTTTTGATGAAGTTTCTTGGCGTTTAATTCTCTCCCGTTAAAAAGATGCGTAAAAAGTTATTACTATTTGTTCTATTCTTGAATTTATCATCATTTTACATATATCGATAAATTACTGAAGGTTTTTAGAATACTCTTCGGCGATTGTTTTCTTAAATGCTCTTCTTTAGCCAATTAGGATATAAAATAGGAAATTTCGCATTACTATTATTTACTATCAAAACGAAAATATCCATTTAAATTCATGCAAAGCTATATTTAAATTATTGCTTGCATTTATATTTTTTGATGAAGTTCCTAAGCATGTTATTCTGTTCCGTGGAAAATAATGCGCAAAAATGTCTTATTATTAGTTCTATTCTTGAATTTATTATTATTTATATGTATTAATAGAAAAAATAAAGGCTTTCAGAATGCTTTTCAGTAATTGTTTTTTTTTAAATAGTCTTCTTGGGCCAATTAGGCGTACAAAGTAAAAAGTTTGTACACAAATAAGCGATTAATCGAAATTTTATTACGGAATATTACACGTTTAAATTTTTAAAGCGATAATATTTCATTTTTAATTAAATTTTCATTCTTATTATGATGTTTCTTGTCAGTAAACCTTTAGGAATAAAGTATCTGATGTATTTACTTAAAATTTATATGTTAAAGTGGAAATGTTGCTTTAATTTATGGTTTTAAGTTCTTTTATTGCTTACATTCAATCTTTTCATTGCATTAAGATTTTTATACGGAACTACAGTGGTACCTCGAGATACGAGTTTAATTCGTTCCAGAACCGAGCTCGTAAGTCAATCGGCTCGTATCTCAAACGAATTTCTCCCATTTAAAATAACTGAATTCGATTTGATCCGTTCCGGACCTATGAAAAATCCCCAAACCATTGTAAATTATGAATAAAGATATGTTTTTAAATAACAAATAAACATGTATAATTGACAAATACTTAACAAAATATGAAATAAAGAAATAAAAGAGTTATTTAGCATAATAGTCTTACTTTGGAGACAGACGAGTGCGGTTAACGAAGGTGAACGGCGAGGAGGAGGGAGGGGGGAAGGGATGCAGGCACTCTAGACACGTACGTTAACGGCGCTTTTTCAGAACTTAAAACTATTTTCGTAACTTCAAAACTAAAACTACACTTTCCTTATTTCAAATGAAAGAAAAAACTTAAAAAAATGCACTTAACTTTAAACTTAAAGTAAGCTTAACATTTACGTTAATTTAATTATCACTTGTTTTTGCCTTCTTGGCTGCACTTGGCTTGGAAACACGGCTCGTATCTCGAATTTGGGCTCGTATCTTGAACGAAAATATGGCCCGAGCTCCGGCTCGTATCTCAAAAAACTCGTATGTTAGGCTGCTCGTATCTCGAGGTACCACTGTACATTATATATAACTCTGACCGGAATTCACCCAAAGTCTAGTCTGTAAACAGGAGAAAAGAGTCGCACAATGTTCTAAGTTAATCTAAAAATATCAACTATTTCATGATGAAAGACATTAGTTTCTCCACTGATGGAACGAGGAAAGAAAAATTAAGGTTTTTAGAATGCTTTTCGGCGATTATTTTCTAAGTTGTCCTTCTACTAATTAGGTGTTCAAAGTGGAAATTTGTGTTAAATTAAGTAATAATCAAAACTAAAATATCCAAAAAAATATCCATTTGTATTCTTGGAGTGCTTGATTTAAATTATTACTTACATTCATAACTTTCCCCTTTTTAATTTCTACCACCTACGATTGCAATATTTCTAAACTACGATTTATATAAAAACGAGAGGTTAAAAGTGAGTTTTATATTAATATGTGATTATCGAAACAATTATATTCAAAATATGGGCGTTTAATTTGAACCAAATTTAATTGATCAAGGTGAATTTTAATTAATAGCTATATTTTTATGATTTTGTTCCTTAGAAATGAATTGAAGGCCGTTAAAAATAATACATCAAAAGTTCACTTTGCGAGTTTTTAAAATTATTCGTGTATTATTTAATGTATCGATCACGTAATGATAGCAGTGTAACATCGGTGTATGAAAAATCGTTCGCTCATTGTAACTGAAAAATCAACAATTAATTAATTATTGTAACAGTTATTTTTCATATTATTATCAGCATAAAAAAGAAACCTGAGAGACCCATAAATAGCCACCGTTAATATTCTAGGAAATGGGACTCTCACTAGTCAAATCAAATATTCAAATCCATTTACAAAGACCGTTTAAACTCGGGTCATGTACATAAAATGGTTCTACTGCACACGAGTATTTACTGGACAACACTTATCTCCATCAACTTCACTGTCGTCGCAACTAACATTGTTCGTCACAGCGGGGTTTCTTCTATAAGTCACACGTTGGCACCTGGCCTAAAGGCCAACTTGCAACGGAACTTAAATAAATAAATAAATAAAGCTACCTTTCTCTCCGAGATGCGCGGCTTGAATCTTAACACCTGAATTCCAAACGTAGCTCGGTTTTCGTAGTTTCAACTTACTCTCTCCTCTCGACAACTTGTCAACGTAGTAACTCGAGGGGAAACGAGATTCCGCCAAAACCAAAACTTTTGCTTTCACTGTTTCCATAAATAAGGGAACTAGAAGATGTGTTTTAGTATCCCTCGGTCACAGCTTTAAAGTTTTGCGAAATGATTGAAATATTTTATGAAGGAAGAAAGCGATATTATTGATGTTAATGCATTATTATATAAGATTAATTCAATACTATTATACACCAACTTAAATTATATAAATGCATGTTAGTACCTATTATATAGATAATAATCATATTGTTAGATTGAAATATAATTGCATATTAAATTATTATGTATGTTTTTCAATCAATTTATTGGTGCATTCCATGATCATTTTCCTCCAAATCTCATTTTACTCAAGTTATAAATTCTTCGTCTTCTCTAATTGTTTTGCAATCATTTAATAGTATGTTTTTCAGCTTCTATAAGATAATAATTATTATTTTATAATAGGATTCGACAATAATTACCTATCTAGAACCACATTTCTATAAATCGATTATTTTTTAATTTGTCTTATGGGAAAGGAGAAAGAAAAATACGTTTTGTATAAGGAAAGGGTTGAGGTGACTTTGCACATAAGGGCGAGCACCCAGGAAAATTCCCAAGGAAAAACGGACTTGAAAAAAGTCTGACAGGGCCGTGCGTTTTGTATGTCGTCTCTACATTAGTTTATAGGATTTGAACAAAACGATGGTAGACTGGATTAGTTAGAGTATTTCTTCCGGAGCTCAATTAGGATTACTGTTCCTTCTTATATTTTTTACAGCACAAAATTACCTTAAGAATTATAAACTTTTTGATTTAGAAATCACTTATTCATTGCCAATACAAAATTTAAATCACTTATAAAAACTTAATGAAATTTGACTTCTCATTCATTCATCAGACATATTAGTTACACAGATGCATAAGAATTGAGCAATAATGATGAAAAGAAAAATGGAGATGAGAAAACAGCCCAAAATTCTATGTACATGTGTTTCAAAATCGTTAAGGTCCAGTAAAGTCGATATCGAGGACTTGTCAGCAGGTGCCTATTTAAAATATAGAATAATTTAATTTATATCAATCAATCAAGTTTCAGTAACCATTTTTCACTTGAAATTGATGTTGAATTTTTTCTAATGACTGAAATTCATGTGATAAGTCGTTAAAAAGGATTGCAAGAGTAACTTTTAATTTTCTAAATATCTTGGCCATTTTGCCAGCAGTCCCATTTTGAGTGGAAAGCCCAACGTTTCTCCGTATCCTTCCCCGTGTGCTCCCAAGACAGGAACGTAGGATTCTAAATCACCTCGCATCCGTCGATCTTTCTCTTCGGACATCTTTGCCCTCTTCCCCCTCCGAATAACTAAGTCCCCGATGGGCGGTTGTCATCCTTTTCCACACGCTCTTCCCTCCAACAGGTCTCCGGAGGTCTCCCTGCCAAGTTATCCCCACTGACGTCATTACTCCCTGGGGCTGTCATTTCGCAGCAATCAACGATAACCGTTTCGCCAGGAAAATGCGCCTCTTAAGGGAATTGCGTTAAAAGCTGGAATAACCCCGTCCCAAGTTTTTTCTTTGATTATGAATTTCGCAACTATGTTGCATGTGTTAAAAATGTCACGAGGTAGAGACGATGAATACATTTGAGTGTTTTAATTCTGAAAATTTTAAAAATGGCTTTAAATGGAATTAATGGAATGTAAATGAAACTTAACTTTTTTGATCACTCAATGTAAAACTGCAAGTGCCAGCTATTAAATGTTTGTTGCCTTTTCTTTTTATTGTTTTTACAATGCAGATTTATTAGTGGTATAAAATCTCAATTGCCGTTTTTGTCGGCGTTCCTCTTCTCATTCCCCGGCATTACATATTTCGAATGTGATGCATTCTTCTTCAGGAGTAATTAGATTCAAAAGAAATCCTTAACAGCCGTGTCCCAACTTTCCTTACTTTACATGCAGATTTAGTTAAGCTTTAAGTGGTCGCGCAAGGTCTAAAAGACCGAGTGGCCCTTACAACTAAAATTTATACAATTTTCACCGATATGCATTCTCTGTACCTTTGAGTACCTTATCAATGGCGTGTTTTGTATCATAAGGAAAAAATTAAGGGTTGTAATTGTACAAGATTTAATTCAATTTTTCTTCCTCCATCGTGCAAAAAAATAGTTCCGTAAGGAGTCGTGCACATTCTAGGAGACAGGGATCACATAATACTCACATAAATCTCGCGGAGTGGTTAGCGTGCTAGCGCATTTACGCTCCAACCTCACGGTCCCGGGTTCGAATCCCGGCTAATCGGATTCTTTCAGTTAGGGAATGGTTGCTTGTGTATGTTGTGTTTATTAATAAAGGAAAATTTCAAAAAATAATAAAATAATAAAATGAGGTTAATTGGAAGAATGGCTAAAGTTTAAAATTCAAAATAAATTTAAATTTTATATATATATTTATTTTATAATTTTAAATTTAAAGTAATTCAAAGGCTAAAATTCTCCCATAAAAAGACGGGCATTCAGTGGATATTATAAATCTACCAGTAAAACCCGTTGCAAATAAATTTGCATCAGTAAATTATTGTAAATTAATTTGTTTGTATATTATATGATAATTATGTTTAGATAGATTAAATTAGAATTAATATAAAAAACACAATATTATGACATAAAATGTTTTATTATATATTAACGGACAACGAACATTAATATTATTTCTTCAGATTATATTTGTTTTTAATTTTACAATTCTTTTAACGTGACATTTCTTGTAAATGTTCTGGGATCTTTTAACAACCTACCTAGTGCAACCGTATCATTTACTTTGATTTTTAAATAACTTTCATTTCGTGTTCTTGATACTGTCGATGAGAAAAAACTTAATGTGGTAAATACACACTTACATGATCAAATGTCTGCTCTTGAGACTTATTAATAGTAATCACAAATGCCAATATTACTGGAAGCTGACGTCTCTTCAAACCAAAAGGTAGTTGGGTTTCACTGAGTGCCAAAATTATTCGTGGTATAAAAACTCGATCCCCTTGTTACTTCCGGTTAAAATTTCCGCATCTAAATAATTTTCCTTCATCGCCCGTATAATTAATTATAATTCTATACCTTTATTACTCGAACACACACATTGAGCATTTTATTTTGTTTGTTTATTTATAACGTTGTATCCACGGTTACATAGATACACATATATAACCATATATGTTGACGAACGAAGACACGATAGCTTTTTATTATAATAGATGGGTATACGGGACTGTAATCCGGTTCTTCAAAATTTCGGTTAATTGTCTGCAATTGGGAGACCCGACTACGAGTTACATTCCCTTCAGATATTCATTCCGTTGATCCTCCGAAACTCCTTAACTACGTTATAGAGTGCCCAAATTTTTATGAATTCTATTTTAGAGAACCTTACCTAACTATCTCTCATGTTCAATCCCTCGGACTAATTCTTACTAAAAATCCTTCTTAATTACAGCATCTAATTTCTGGAACAACCTGCCTGTACATATAAAATATTTCACTTCTACACATTTTTTTAAAGAAAATAATTTGATTATCTTATTGTTTCCACGGAACGATCCTAAAACCATAATACTGGCTTATTATTTTTCTTTTTTGTATCATCTTTATGTGAGCATTCTATATTTTGTATTATTACTTTATGTCTATAAATTGTATTATTATCTTATGTGAGTAGATAATATTTGTATTATTTTTTTCTGCTCTTATGGGACTTTCCCAGAGCACAATAAAGTTATAATTATTAAAGAAGCTTCGTTAATGAACGGTCCCTTTTTCCCTAATGTTAAAAACTTTCTAAATGATAATATTTGTCATATAAATGTTGAAAACGCAATGTTTTGGAAGTCGATCTTATCCCAAACGAGAGTACAATGGGAATGACTGCTTATGAAGGTCGATTAAGGTATTGAAAACGAGCGTACCAATCTATAATTTTCCCTTAACGGTAAATACTCAGGGATATATTCGTTCTGCAGCCAAAATTAGCAAATAAAATAGAAACAGCTTATTACCGAGATAGTACTTATCACTGTCCTCCACATGACTCTGATATTGTTACCTTTGATTAGAACTCAAATGGACTCAATTATTCTCAGAATAGGAATATAATGCCGTCGCTTGCAGATCGTTGATCAATGCCTTATTCACGGAGGACTGAGTTCAAGAGTCAACGATAACATTTAAAGGGGATATAATACCACTATCAGAGCAAGCACCACTCTGATCGTACATACCTAATCGGCTTACTCCTGTAACTAGGATCGGATTTGAAGGTGAATAGCCATGCAGCTGAGAAGGGATTAGGTCACCGCATACGTATCAAACGAGCGCCTTATTTGGCTCTTGGGTCACACGAGTATTAGATGACGTCACAATGGCTTGGCACCGAAAGCCAGGTGGTGACATGAACGCAGGAAAACAGTGTCAAAGAAGAATGGTTCGTAAAGAAGAGTGTGTTGGCAACTGCTTATGTTTCTTATCGATTACACGCGGTGATTCTGGGGAGTTTTTCGAGTTGATTGAAAACGTATATGGTGTTTTTAGTAGTTGTACATTATTTTGCATATTATAGCTCTTTCAATTTTGTATTAGCGAATTATATAAACTATTTCAGCTATTGGAAACGGATGTCAAAAAGTTATGTTCTGTAATTTAGTTTTGAAATTTAAATATATGTATTTAGTATTTCTATTTTAATATTTTTATTTTAATATTTGTATTTATAATATTGGTATAAGTTAATTGGAATATAGGACTTAATAGTACAATTTCATAATAATCATAATCTCAATTTCGCCTAATAAAATCCGTATTTATGGAGTTGTACACGTAAGACTAAGACATATTGCCGGTGTTAATTGTTCAAATGTTGTTAGTTGACGTCACCACCTATTCTAGTGACAAATTGTGGGGGGTATTGTATAATAAATAAACAATTAAGTCATTTATTTATTTAAATGTACACGTAAGACTAAGACATATTGCCGGTGTTAATTGTTCAAATGTTGTTAGTTGACGTCACCACCTATTCTAGTGACAAATTGTGGGGGGTATTGTATAATAAATAAACAATTAAGTCATTTATTTATTTAAAATATCTTCGAAGTTCTGTTCTTCGGGGTTTTACTTTTTTCAGTCATTTCATTCTATTCAAACGCGCTTTATCTTGATATTTTAGTATGCTATATTTTGTGAAAATGACCTTACAATTGAAAAAACACTGAATATTTTTTAATCCTTCATAAACACTTGGAAAGCATGCATCAGTTCTTTCTTGAATTTCCAAATTCAATGCGAAGTTGTTGACAGAATATCTTTATTATTCCAACGAATTAAAATTCAGGAATACCATATCTTATCTTTCCTCTTTTGTACTCAGTTTGTATTTTCCCTTTATTTATTTATTTCCACCTCGGAAATATGGCCACTGTATTCATAAATAAATGATATTTTTTTAAGCAGTCGCATGTAATTAAGTTAATTTCAATCTTAAACGGTGACAAACCAATTATAATTATCGTATAAATATCTTTTCGCTCAAAATTGAGGAAATTATTAATATAAATCAAAATTTAGTTTTATAACAAAAGGCTTTGAAATAAACTTCAAATGCTACGAACTCATACCATACAAAGAGAAAAATTAAATCAACGTTTTCAGAAATATGGTTGATTGGTTGTTAATTTTATATAGACAGGAATTAGACAATAGATATTTAAAGCCGGAGCCTGTGTTTTTTAATATTTTTTCATAAAGTTTTTCTTCTACGACATTACTTTAGAGTAAGGTCATGCGAATTCATCATGTAAGGAAGAGGCACACCTAACTTTACGATGGTGAACTTGAGCTTGACAAGAGAATCATAGCAGAAGTAGTTTAGAATATATTGTGGAAAAAGATTATATAGGTATTCATAGACGGAAAATACAACAGGAATAGAATCAGTTAGGATTAAATCAAGACGGGAAGAAGGTCCGTATGTTCAATAGAGAACGGGGGATTTATTAGATAAAGCTTAATGGAGTGGAAAGATGGAGGCAGAATGACAAAGATAATGTATATGAGAGACCATAAAGGGAGTGGAAGACCGAGTTGAACGAAGGTGACGAGAAAGATGACATTCAAGATAGCAGGAACGAACGTGGTTCATGGAATGCAACTAAACGCGTGTAATGAGGATGTCTAAAGCGAGAGAAGTTTGATGAAATATTATTGCTTCTAAACAAGCCTGCTAGACCGTTTACTTCGAAAAGAGAAAACAAATAAGTTCGAATGTTTATAAATTGCGTAAATTTGTTTATTCGATAATAAATACACTATTTCATCCTTTCAAATTTTAAAGAGGAAAAGCTAAAGGAATATACCTCAACTTCAAGATTCACAGAGCGCGTATGACCTTTCAACGAAATTCGTTTTTCATATCCATTTCATCAACAATTTGCCACTTCTGTAGTATAGTTTTAAATAAAAGTAGAGCAGTAATTAGCAAAACAATATTTTGTTTCTGATTCCAAATGCTATTTGAAATAGACCCATACATAGATTCATCTTGTTATAGATGCGTCTCTGAGTTACTGCTTAAGATTTTTTTCTTTTTATATAAGTTTTCATGCATCTCATACGTATGGTATCTCAAGGTTTTTTGTGTAATTATTTCATACCAATAACATCATTACGGTTGATACTAAGGGACCTCATAAATCCTTATTCCTACGTAATTAGGGCTAACAAAGATTTGGTTTAGCTCTCGAACTTTTAGGAATTTTAAATGCGTACATGCATGCTGCATACCTTTCATTAAATGCAAGGTGTACGCGCAAAGTTATTAAGTAACCCTGATGTGAAATTAATTCAAGATTCAAATTACAGGAATTAGGTTAGACTCAAGATTCAATTATAGTTAATTAGCTACAGAACGCTTAATCATATTCTGTTTCTTGTATCGATTGCATTACTGGCTATGATCGAAGCTCTGTAGTGCATAGCGGAAATGTTTGAGCTTCTATGGATGCATTAATTAAATTCTGTTGCTTAAAAGCCTTTAAAACAAGCCCGTATGGTGATAAGCAACTATTTTACTGAAAGTTTAATTAGAAACAGTTTTCCTATGGCTCCGTAAACTTGCAATTATATTTTATTACTTTTATTGACAGAAGTCAGTTGGCAGCCACAAACATTGTTAATTTCAAAACCTTGTCACATTTAAATTATTACATTTAAAATTCCTAATTAACATCATCATATAGAAAAACAGGATGAGTTAACGCTTTTAACGACAAAAAAAGACTAAATTTAGCAAATATTCCCTTATTTCTCCACGGAATACATTTACACCAGATATATTATACAATTACTGTTCCCATGTAATCACACTTTTCATTGTTCCTTAGATAAGTCACATGTCACTTTATAAGTAGTCAATATAAAGTGTCAGTTTATAAATTTATTATTATTACTGTTACTGATCGGAGATTTATCTTTAACAAACTTGCCAGTGAGAAATTAAATACACAGAATCTATTGATTGAGTCGTTAATTTCATTTAAAAGGAATTACTTAGTGTTTCATAAGTGGCTTGCAGGGAGGTTTAAAAAATCCTGGAGGATACAGTTAAGAGACCGATTGTAATACGTTGACAAAATCAACCACTTCGGCTGTGCCTTCTTGGCAGTATGTAGGAATAAAAGAAAGTCTAACTTTTCCCCTTCAAGCTTCTTTTTTCTCCAGCAGTGTTTTGGTTCTTCGTGAAAGCGCCATCTTCATTATTTCGACTCAATTATCATCTTGCCCAACGATAACGCTTCAGATTGTAGCGATTCCAGAAATAAAGACCATCCAAGCAGCTGCTTTTCCTCCCGGCCTCATTTCAGCATTGCGAAAAAACTAAACCGCACGGTATCTATGCCCAGAAAATTAAGTCATGAGCAGATAAGATTTTCCGCTTCCATTTAAGTACATAATGATGGTGTCATTAGTCCATTCCGCTAGAGCGTAACGAAACGGTCACTCCCTGACCCTATTTTCTTAAGGGTCATTTTACCCTCTCGTACATGCGGGAAAACAGTGCGATATATGGCTCTGGGAGGCAAGGCGCCCGCTGTTCCGTGCCACTTATTGGTTCCGTTGCTCCAATACAGTCCGCTGTGGAACATAACGCAGAGGAGACGAGTAGTTAAAGAAAACTGGAACACAGGCGATATGAGGGGGTCGACGTGGAATTGAGCGCAATCAAAGGAACGTGTTTTTTCATTTATCCTTTTCTAAGTGGGCCCAGGAAGTCTGCGTAGGAGCGATTCTCGATCGGTGGTTTTTTAACCAAATTTTAATTTTTTTTTCAAGTTACAAAATACAACGACGTCATGGGAAAAATTTTTCAAAAATTAAAACATAAGAAATTTACAATAATGACTCGTCAGGTGATGCATTGACACTTACAATCAGTGCATTATTTAAAAATGCAACAGTATAAAATTTATAAAGTGCAATACAATTTAAAAGTGCAGCAATACTGTACACAGAATTTACAAACATTCCAAATATGGTCTTTAATCAGATTTGTCATTGATAGACTATATGTTCCTTTAATATAATGCAAATATTTTTAAAAATAAGTATTAAAATGATAAATAAATTTCAGCGTAACAAAATATATAGTAAAAAAATGTTTTTTTTCTATATTAACAATTGTTTACTGCACATTGAAAATTGAACATTGAGAGTTTGTAAACTTAATAATAATATTGAGAAAATCAAGGAATTATATACAATATATACAAACTATGTAGGTAGAGAAGAGAGATTATCTATATGAATATAATCACTAATATAATCTCATGTATCAAAATCAAATGTAATGATACATTTAAATCATATTGATTATTGAAAAATCAAACGAGGAAATTAATGTCATCGTAATATGTTTAATTGCCGAATATAAAAGTGAAATAAAAGTAATGCTATATCTTTCAACAATTCCAAAATGCAGAGTATTAATCACCTAAACGTAAATTATTTCTCTAAAATAATAAACTCTTTAAATTTGAGGAATAAAAAAAGAACTGTTATAGATGTTGTTCAAATATTAACAGCATTAATGAAATCTGGAACAAGGGCGATATGAGGGGAGGTCGGCATGGAATTGAGAGCAATCAAAGCAACTTATTTTTTCATTTATCCTTTTCTAAGTGGTCCCAGGAAGTCTGCTTAGGAGGGACTCTGGATTGGTACTTTGCGTAAATGCCGGAGAAACAGCCTGGTTATAGGAAGTGATGGAAATCCAGTGAAAATTGGAGCAGTTCACAACAGCTTGTTACCGCTGGAAAAATAAAAATTTCTGAGAATTGCTGAGGGAAAGAATCGAAATTTGAAAAACTGGGGATCTTTTTGGAAATACGAGTTTGTTTTTAACCTAGTTCCGAGTTCCAAAATGCAGAACGTGAGATGTTGATTTTGGCTCCATTATTGGCCTCATGGGTACATGAAGATTATTTTACGACACAATATGTCATACCTACTATACGATGATATTTTGATGAAATTATCGAATTTAATGTACGTTTTCGTTTATATTGTATATCAAAATTAACGATGCTTAAGTATGTTCATATTTCCATTGAATTTATCATTACTTACTTTAGCTTATGACTAGATATTTCAGAAAAATAGGGAACGTCCGAAGATTTTATCTCAAACTAGCCAAGAAAACTGAATTGCACTGAATGTGACATTAATCATCGAAGCCGATTTTTTCTGCGATGACGATTTCTCTCCTATCTACTATGGGCCATATCTATAGAAAATCTATATCAAAATTAAGAGAATTAATTATCTAAGCGTAAATTCTTTCTCTAAAAATAATAAAATCTTTAAATTCGAGGAATAAAAAAGAATTTTTAACTTTGTTGTTTAAATATTAACAGCATTAAAGAAATCTGGAACAAGGGCGATATGAGGGGAGGTCGGCGTGGAATTGAGAGCAATCAAAGGAACTTATTTTTTCATTTATCCTTTTCTAAGTGGTCCCTGGAAGTCTGCTTAGGAGGGACTCTGGATCGATACTTTGGGTATTATCTACTATAGCCCATTTTCCAACCCACTTAACCTCTTAATACTATATACTTTATGCATTATTCAATTTATAAAATATTTAAACATTTAAAGAAAACATAACAAAGTTATTACCCAAATAGTGCTAATATTCAGTAGAAGAATTTTTTAATGATAATAGTTTGTGAGTGGATATGAAAATATGCTTTAAGGTTAATAATAATTGTAAAATACTTCTTTCTTTATGTATATTTGTGTATTCAGAGTTTTCTTTTAATTGTAAAAATCATTATTGTGAATAATTTCAATGTGATTATGGTGAATGTTTGTGAATTACAATGAAACATTATCAAGGAATGTATGCTTGTATAGGTGGAATCTATGTAAAATTATTGTACGAGAAGAGAAAAAACTATGCTTTCCTGTGCTAAGTCCAACTTCATTTACATCATCAGTACGTAAGATTAATTTTAATAACTCATGTTCTCTTTGGTTTATTTGTTATCATTTTATTACTATACGACTTGTGACCAATTCATTACAGATGTTTTCTGTTTTGTTGAATGTTATGTGACACAAACACTTTATTATTATTATTATTATTATATGAATTTTTAAGAATGACCCATAATAATAAAGTTCAAGAAATCAACGAGAGCTGTCAAAGAAAAATCTGCTAACATAATTAAAATACTAAGCAAACATTAATGGGAAACTATGAAAAGAAAATTAACTATTTTAACTGCAATAAAAACTTAAAATAATAAGGACCCGTGATTTGTCACACACAAGATTTTTCAGACAGAAATGTTGCACGAACTTAATATATAGATGTATTTATTCAAAAAGGACTTTATTAAGCGAAATCGAGATTTTTAAATCCCATCTTTCATTACATTCACATCTTTTATTTTAATTAGAATTCACACCATTTATTTTACCATACTGATGATGGATCTTCCTACAAGAAACGCCGTAGAAAATTTCCCCTCCAATAGAGTATCATCGATAGTTTTGAACTTTTCATTGCCATTTCTGAAATATTTACATTTACAAAATGAAACTTTTGTGAAGAAGGTACACTGAAAGGGACTAATTTCCGTAATCGTAATATTTTTCTATCACCAAGGCTTGAAATTAAGATAGATTGCTGTTAGACAGTTAGACCGTTATTCAGGATTCTCACAGAAATAGTGGCTTAGAAGCAAAAGGCTCGAGTGTGGCCCTTTAACACGATGGATTGTATGTTCATGGTGTCTCGTAAGATGTGATATTTACTACTCTTATGTAAATATTTTCTTGGATGATTTTCATACGCGCATAAGTTTTAATACGCACAAAACTCTTTGCATTTTTTCTTTTCTTTAAGCTGGTTGTCTATTAAAAAAATGCTGTAATAAAACTTTAGTATCAGGGCCATATTAAAAAGTTCCTTAAACCTTTCCATAAAAGCCGTAACTATTCGTAAAACTTTCAGAGGACCTTGACTTGGTAAAATCACTGGTAATTTATTTTTCAGATGGTAAATTTTGGTAAAACTAACTCTTACAATATAAGCAATAGATTTAGCCTTTAATATGTGGAATTCCATTAAAAAATTAATGAAAACACTTTGAAGGAATTCCACTGTTAAATTAACGACAATTCAGCATCAGGTAGCACATAATGATGAATAAAAAGCGGTTGAAACAAATCACTCTATATTAACATTAAGTAACACCGAATGATGATCAAATAGCGAGTGAAACAGATTGTGATGTTTTGATAAACCACGTATAATTATCACAAAGTGTTTTCATTATTTTCCTACATTAATTAAAACCTTTTCTTCTATAGAGACGTTGAGAAATATAGAGAGAAAAGTCTGAAAATGATGATTACCTGAGAAAAATAACCCCTTGCTTTATAATGATAAAGTTTACGGGAAATTAGCACTTCATTTAATTCCAACTAATTGTCCTTTATAGATCGGGGAGCAATAAGGCTCAGGTGGGCCGATTCCATAGCAATCTAAAATCCGTATCCAATAGAAGACTCGGATTCCAAGTTCCTCTCCGTTAATCCACTCCGATCCGCAACATTTTTTTAATCCTCTCCGCCGTTTCCTCTTAAAGAGACTTCACGATGAGACACCTATCATACGGTATTATGGTAACCAAGGATTCATTTGTAACAATAAGTAATTCGCTCTCCTATGAAAACCAATGTAAGGAGCAATAGTGAGAACGACTAACCTGCGCATATAAATAATATTCTTGTCCGAGCGAAATTAAGAATTATTACATTAAGTACCCCGTTTCAGCTTTAACTTTGCGATAGTTGTCTAAAACGAGAGAGTAATAAAAACACAGTTGTAAGGAAATAAAATTGGAACAAGGCTATTAATGAATAAGAGGTTTAAAGAACTCAGGAAAAAATTATGAAATATTTATAATAACAAAACTAATGTTAGAACCACTGACTTTAATTATAATTACAAAGAATTGAGCATTCTCTCATTAAAATTATTAGATAATTACATACTTATAACAGAGAAATATTATACAAAGATTTAAAAACTTCTAATCAGAGTAAAAGGCTAAATATTAGGTACATTATTTCAAAGTACAACAAGAATCATGGAGAACAAAATTTGAAAATTATGGTTCCAATACTTTTTAATAAATTATCAAAAAATCTGAATTTTCTTGTTAAAATTTAAGTGGCAAAAAGGGAAATTAAAATTTGGTTAACATTAGCATTATGACATTTATGACTTTTTGTATAACATTTTTGTATAACACATATGTATTGTTTTTTAATGTAATTATATATGAAGATAAATTTGTAGATTTTGAACAATTGTATATATTTAAGATAAAATAGGTAATTATTTTAGAAATTTTCACCGATTTAGAATGCAAAGCTCTTGCAGACGAGTCTTCCTCTGGACTCTGCAAGACCATATTAGTTATATGTATAAAAATGAAATATGTATGTAATGTATGTCTGGAATATAATGTTCTTTGCAAATCTTTCTTTTCTTTTTTACATAGCATCTTATTTAAGGAATTTTAATATGTCTTGAAAAAATCTAATATATAATCAATAAACAATCATTAAATATAAAAATAACATCCAGGCCCTGATGATGATAGCATAGAGATGTGCATTGGGTGTTTCCTAAAAGGTTAGTAATCCGGGTCTTTTTGTTGTTTTAAAAACCAATCCTAGAGGAGTACATATCTCTGACAAGGATGACTATTAGATACTGCAAAACCTCTAACAACCTTCACTTGAAATCAGAGGCAAGCCTGTGTAAAAAAACATGCTTTAATATTTTTTTAAGGTAATTCTAATTTATCTCCTTCATCTGAACCATCTTGAAAGCAGATATAAGAGTTACGTGTCAAACATTAAACTTGTAACGCATCAGCGGTTTGACATACACAACGTATGATTCAAGAAAAAATACGACGGAGAAAAACACTTTAAAAGTCAACGAAACATCATTAAAAATCAAAGTAATAAAATTTTAAAGAAAAAAGAAAATTCAATAAAATAGATTTTCAGAGCAGAAAAATTTATGACTCCCCCTGAACGTCCAAAATCCTGAGAATTTTTACGAATATCTTCTGACTGGCTTATTCGATAAATGATAAAAAAGGCAATAAGTATTTACAATATTAATGAAATAGATTGAAAATTTCAGATGGTACTTTTTCAGGGCTTACCAATTTACATCTCTCGTTGAATGTCAACAAACCAACGAAGTCCTACGAATTTCCGGCGTTAGCGAAAAAAACCTCTGGTATTTCGTTGATTATACGAAATGTTAACTTCGTTAAAATACGACGATCAAAAGCAATAAAGAAGTACTTAATCGTTGCCGAATACGATTCCCAACGTGCAATTAAAGCTGCGGGATGGATGGTTTCCAATATTTTGTAGCAAAGAGCGTTGATATCAAATATATAAATTCGGAAAGAAATTTCGTTTTACGACCCGCGCCTTATGACTTTGTAATCAGAGGAGAGAAAGTCTTTTGGCTTTATTGAGGTATTAATTAAAATTTGACTGAAATTTGAATTAAAGCCTCGCTTTGCAGTCTCTGCTAGCAACGTTTCGCTTTGTTTGCTCTGAGTGAGAAAAGGAGGATCACGTTTCCTCGGATTTGAATCAATCAAATACTCTTAATTAAAAGTGAAAGGACTTCTGAGGTTAGATCTTGGCTATAGATAGAATATAATGGAGAAACTGCTCTGGGGATCTAACCGGAAAACTCTCATTTAATTTGAAAATGGCAGCTTTAAATTATTTCCTACCCAGTCAACATCATTGCTATTGGTCTGAAAGTTATAAAGCAGCAAGTTTATTAGCGCAAAAATCTTAATATTTATCCGTATATATACGGTAGAAAATTAACCCTTATATTGACTGCGCATTCATAATACAGAATAAATGTATTTATTAATTTATTTACTTATATTCCACCAAAATTGGACCGAACTCAGAGGGTCAGCGTTGCAATGTAAATACATAAAATATACATATTATTAATATTGAGAAAATTAAGGAATTATTTACAACAGGTATTATAAAATATGACCTAGAGAAGAGAAATCATATATTTAAATCTAATCTAATCACTGATACCATCTCATATATAAAAAATAATCAAATAATGCATCTAAATCAAATTTGTTATCTAAACATACAACAAGGAAATTAATAACATGGTGGTATTTTGTATTGATGGATGTAAAATTTCTTTTCTTTACACCGAGAAAATCTTATTGTAGTAATCTGATAGTAAAAAAGGAAGATAAACAAATGTGTAATATATGATGTTATATGAAGATAAGATGAAGTTCAAACTGCCTCGATATGGTTAAAATGTTAATTAAAACCATATTAATCCTAAGCTACCCTTGAAGTTTGTGAAGGTCTTCCATGAATTTAATAAGAAGTGCTTTAGGGAAAGATTCTCACCATGGGACGGGATGACAGCAACAGTAATCTACGGCGGCAACTACATTAGTGACTTCGTATTTTTTCGTAGTTAATTCATCTTGAAGATTTCCACTTGAAAAGTTTTTTGTCTATGGCATCTGACGCATCTCCCGGTAATCTCTCCTTCGAGGAGTCTCATTTCCTCATTAACGTCTATCATTATATTTTACGGGGAAATTCACGATCCGTCGTAGCTAGAAGTGTTTATCCCCATCTTATGTGATCCCCTCTATAGTTTTTGATGGGAATTATTGGTAGAACTTTCTCGTTCGAGCTTCGCGTGTTTCATAAAACGAGAAATAATAATCATAATAATAATATCTTGATTAATAAAAGACATTGCAGTAACCCTCAACCAAAACCTTAAAAGTACATATTCAAAAAAATAGAATACATATACCTAGTTAGCAATAGATATTCAGAAGCTATGGAACGTATATAAAGTAAGAATCACACCCATAGTGATATCTTCAACTAGGGTAGTAACAAAAACTTCAAAAACTATTCTTGAAAATTTAAACGCTGGTATTAACATACATTTGGTTTGTTTAAAAGTCGGTAATCCTGTATACTTGCCGAATAGTTAGATCATTTTTAAATCAAGGTATGAAATAAAGTAATATGAATAATGTATGTATACATATGTATATGAAAATTGTATCTCCGTGATGGAAACTTGACATCAATTCGTTCCCATCGCAAGAAAAAATAAATAATAGTCTTAATCAACTTAAATTGGAGCACGCATATTCGAAAAATCTGCGGCAAAGCAAGTAAAAGGCTTGGCTTCGTAAAGCGTATTGTCGGTAAATGCGACGAAAAGGTGAGAGAGCGATGTTATTTTACCTTGGTCAGACCCCTTCTGGAATATGCGGCAAGTATATGGGATCAGGCGGATGAAACGTGTACTCGCGAACTCGAGAAAGTGCAGCGTAAAGCGGTTCGTTTTGTTAAGAAATGCTACGATAAAAAAGCAAGCGTTACAAAAATGCTCTCAGACGTAGGTTGGGAATACTTGAAAGAAAGAAGATTGGAAGCTAGGCTGCGATTGCTTAATAAATTCAGGGAAACTACATTTTCCAAAGATACAATCGGTATCATGCAACCCCCCTGCTACGTCGGTCGATCCGATAATGACCGTAAGTTAAGAGAAATAGATGCTAGGACGAATCGTTTTAGAGATTCATTCTTTCCGCGAACAATACGTGACAATAATCGAATAAGGAAGTAATTTAGATTCAACTGGTGTTTACACCCCCTGCCACACGCCGAAAGGCGGCTTGTAGGGTATTAATGTAGATGTAGATGTAGATCAAGGGACTTAATTCAGGGCGAGATTGAGACTTCAAAGTTTCTTACTACGCCTAACCCATCGTCATGTTAAACAAGAAAGAAAGAGTTAGATTGGAACAGTACATAGAAAAAACTACTTTGTGGATTATAGAAAAACCTAAGCTTGGGAAAAAATTTCTACAGCAGGAAAAGACCCTCTAGATGGGGGAAATAAAAAACCTACGGAACTTAGATAGATGAAATTAAATTTAGTGATGAAATCAGATAAAATAAGATGTAAAAGACAAAAAGATAAACCAATAATATCGTACAAAAAAGGACAACTAATTATACATTTACGCTTTAGTGAAAGAGAAAATAATTTGGAAAAAAATTGTCAAAACTCATATAATAAAATCATATTTTATAGCCTATTCCCGTACAAGAATTGCCAAAGAAGAAAAAACAGCCACAGAAAAATCAAGTTCGTATTCTTTTATAAAGAAAGACTACCAACGACCGAACACACATTATCCTTTCCATGTAATTTTCTCCACAAATATTTCAACCTTGACATTCAAATGCCTGAAGCAAAAGCATATTCACTCTAATTTTCAAGCTCCAATCTTAAGCCAAGGGATTTCAAATTATATCCCACATATAGTGAACCTGCGGCTTAGAATTCACTTTCATTTTAGAAATTTCCATTCCAAGATTTTGTTAAATTTCTCCGGGGTGATTTAACTTCCGCAGATGGAGGGTAGTTGAGATAAATACGAAATTTGGCCGGATTCAGGACAAGGATTGCCTCTTTTACCTTTGACTACATTGATTAACATTTGATTTAAATTGTTGATGAATTAGAAAGGAGAAATTCCAAAACTTCCTTATCTATGCGTGAATAATAATAATATAATAATATCCTATTAGGATATACTTCCACAGAGTAAGATGATGGAATAAAAACGTGAAGGAATAAGGAATGTATTAATATAATAATAAAATAATAATAATAAAATAATAGTAAATCTATTTGGTATTAAAAAAGGCTTAATTATTATTTCCATCAATAAAGGGGCACTCTTCGAGATAGTAAATTATAGCTTCATTTTCCAGATGATTTTCACAATGAGGAACTTCAACTAATATGTTTCAATCCTTGGAGTGAATGAACCCTTTGCTATCTTATGCATTAATTGAGAAATCTAAAGCTCTAAAGTGTCTGTACGTTTATCAATCTTTGGTAAATGACAAGGTTGTATAAAAAAACAACTATAGCCACAATGAATCAAATTTTTAGCGAATTGCGTTTTTTTCCGGCTGATTGTTAATAAAAGCCTTGATATGTTCTTTTTTGCTTTCTTTGAATTTTCTCCCAGTCTGGCCAATGTAAACATTGTCACATGTGTCACACATTAATTTACACACACCACTTAATTCCTATAAACGATACCGATTCAGGGTTAATTTTGCTGTACTTATTAACTTGTAAAAAAATCCATGGTAAACAAACGTTATCCACAGTAAAGTTTGTTTACCATGGATTTTCTTTAATTTCAATACTTCTAACTTATCCTTTCACTTAACTAATAAGTTCTTAAGTATACTGTTGACACTACTGTAACTTTCCTCAGCATATTCGGTCATCATCCAGGTCTCCCATTAATCTAGTAAATGGGTTGCAAATAACTGAACGAAATTCCAATGTTTAAAAATATTTAATATCTACGACCGGTTTTGGACATTAGTCCATTATCAAGCACGGTCCGAAACGGTCGCAGATATTGAAGATTTTTAAACAGTGGAATTATGTTAACTTTATTCCAACCCATTTACTAGGATGGAGTTCCACACAGTTAAATATTCCCAGATTGATTTCACTCCCATTAATAATTAGTCTCCCTCTTTATTAATCAATTACAACTATCTGATCCGTCAATTATATTCATGCTTAAACATTACTCCACCACCATCATTAGCCTAAAATTTCTTAGCGATGCATTTTTTTCCAAAGGCCATTTCCACGCTAAATGCCACTGAAAGGGAATTTTCTCTACATACTCTATGCAGATACTTCCATGGTGTTTTAAAATAACTCCAACATTATCTTCACAGTATTTGTAAATTAATTTTATGTCATGAGACCTCCTTTTCGATAAAAATATTTTCACATCCGGAAACTTATATTGATACAGATTCATCTACTAGTCTATGTACGATAATATGCCCATAGACATCTACTCGTGCATGTTCTTGTATTAAGCGCATGATAGTTACAGAGCATCTTGTAATGGTAAAAGTTGTATTGCTTAAATTTCTCCGACATCATAACTCATTTCACAAAAGTGTTCGAACACGAGACTTTTTTCACCCAATCAGAACCTGCTACCCACTTGGCTATATGTAAGCCCTACGATTCCACTCCATCTGAATAGGAAACCTTTGAAATATTTGCCGTAGACATCCCAGAAAGCTGGTAATATCGTCCATACAAACCTAACGGGAAAGAGAATACAGAAACGAGGATAAAAACAAATCTCATACACAAAAAAAACCTGTGTGATTTCAATACAATTAACACTAGAAGGACGGAGGTGGTCATTTGACCACTTTTCAGAGTTTGACATCAAAATTTCTTTAGTAAAATACCTCCGATTTTTTTGAAACTTTTTGACTTTGTTTATTACTATCCCAAAATTTCTGTTAAGTATTAAAATATTTTTTTTCACTTTTAGGTTAAATTTTATATCAAAATATACCTAGAAGGACGGGAGGTGGTCATTTGACCACCTACTTTTAAAATTCGTAATTAAATACTTTCATGCTTCTCAAAGACCTGAATTTTGCGTATCTTCTACATTTGACCATTACACAAGTTCTAATAACATTTTTTTCTCCGTAATTTGTTTAAATTTTAATTAATTAAACAAAATGTTGACCTATGTCCTAAATCTGCAGAATTTCATATTCTAGAATATTTAATCTATTTATACTGAACCAATGAAACTCATATTTTCGGAATAAGTGGAAGAAGGTCCGAATTGTTGATAAAAGTCAGTCACGTTACCCCAAGATTGTTATGCTATCTGACGGAAACCATATAAAACCACTCGTTCGTGCCTCGGAAAAAACCTCAATCAAATACGATGGCGGAACAATTTTTCAAATTTCGTCCTGAAAATTTCCTTATGGTGTTTTTATCAATGTCAAATCAATGTATAATATTTAAAAATTCTTAAAACAATTTTTAGCAGGGTTGCCAACATATTGGTTTTATCATTATATAATGTTCTGCCAATTTTTATCTCTGGTAAATTTCAAACTGATATCTCAAGTTTATATTCAATCACCTTTTTTGAACAATTTGAATTAATTTTAAGGGTATTAACCTTATAAAACAGGGCTACCAATCGTTAGAACAGATCTCTAAACAGAGACTTTTGCGTTCGCAGTATAAATAGCTACAGATATATTTTGAGCACAGATTTGTTTCATGTAATTTGTCTAAACTCTTTGGGATCCCGAATTAGTTTATAAACTATAAAGTAGCAGTGTGACCAACATCTTCGGCTGTAAAGTGAAGGCAGCGATCAGACATTCATGGAAAACCTAGTAATTATTCATGCATTTATCGAGAATGGCCCTTTCTTACTCATATATTATTCGGTGCTTATCCTCTCTGGTGCTCGTTTTATTATTACATATTAAGTTGATATTCATTTTAGACTTACCTTAATACTTAAATCATTCTTCAAATGTTATTTCCTTCCATCATTCGGTATTTTACAATACATCCAAGTTATTATAGAAACACTTGATCATCTTCACAATGTAAGGTTTGAAATCATAATAAAGCTTCGCTATTGTTTTTACAAAGTGATATTTATTCCTTATTAGGTAATGGCGTAACATTTTTAAAATAAATGATAAGAGAGAATATCACTCTATGCTTCTAAGAGTACATCATTTTTTACCGCAGATTCTGCACATTGCCACTTTTGCAGAACATATTCCACAGTATATTTTTTTACATTTTAGGCACAAATTATTGGATTTGTTATAACAACCAGGTGAGATCTGACACTTTCTTCTTTTCTGCGGTCTTATTGGTGCACTTGCTTCCCCTGAAGAAATTCCCGACATTGCAAAGGAACATGAGGGTGATGGCTCTATCTCTAATGAGGTTCCAATCATTTCTAATATAAGTCTTTGAATATACTCCTTCCTGCTGAGTTTACGCCCAGTGGTTTCTTTGAATAGAACCCAGCTATTTATTGAGGCCAGGTCTAATATGTTAAAAAATACATGTACTGGCCATCTCCTTGTAGCCGAACGAGTTGAATATTTCCGGCACATGCTATCCATTATATCTACTCCTACTTTGTTGTAGTTGTAAAACAAAATTGTACCTGGTTTCTTTTTTTCTGAGTCAGAAATCATCACGTCCTGATGCATCGTACTGATTAAAAGCACATTTTTATTTTTTTTGGCTTGGTAATTTGTTAAGCTGTGGCCAAGTCTATTTTTATAAACTCTAGTTGAGTATATTTCTTTGCTGTGATGAACCGAAGGAGGTAATTCTCTTCTATTCCTTCTTATCGTTCCGACCAATGAGATTTTGTTTTTTTTTAGTTTTTCAGCGAGGCTGATTGAAGAGAAATAATTGTTGCATGTTATGTTGATACCGGAGTTTTTGAATGGCTCTGCTAACCGTAGCACAACATATTCCCCAAGAGTCAGCCTTGATCCCCTAGCGTCATCTTTTCCACAATAAGGAAATGCATTTAGGCAATATTTAGACTTCACGTCTGCTAATACCCAGTACTTGATCCCAAACTTATCTGGCTTATTCGGCATGTATTGGATGAATGGGCATCGGCACTTCGTAGGATATAATTGTTCATCGGCCGTAACACTCTCGCCAGGGTTGTAGCAGGCTCGGGAGTTAGTTATAAATTTATTCCAAGGCTCAGAACCTAAAGCAAATTTTTCTTCTCTCAGAGCTTGACTCCGAGTTTCTCTGTGATCAAACCGTAAATGTTTCATTATGCTTAAGAATCGATCCCTATTCATAGTGCTGGAGAATATTTTAGGTCCCCACGTTTTGTCCCAACAACTTTTTATTGACAAATGTCGTTGTCCCAATACGCCTCTAGCATATATAAGAGCAATGAATTTCAAAAGTTCTTCCCTAGGTAAAGACCAATTAGCATCTTCAAGCTTCCCATGCTCCGTAGTACATTTTACAATGTTATCTAAAAGGGAGTCACTCACCAACAAATTGAATGCACTAAATGTTGATGCCTCTTGAAAGTTCCTTTTGGCATAAGAAGTTGGTCCTGGAGCTAAATGCAATATGTTTTGCACTTTGAATCTTCCTGGTTGAGGTTGATCAGCCAAAATCTCCAGCCACTCTGTTCCATCCGGAGCAGTTTCCCATTGTGCCGTTGGTTCTGGAGGATTACTGTCGATCGATTATGAAAATAATCATATTAGTTTTGGCAATGAAAAATGTATTTGAATAGACTTAATTTCTTGGTATTAATCTATTGTGTAATAAATTCTTTAGCGAAAATATCCTCTGTATCAAATAGACGGAATAAACGTATTGCGTCATAATAGCAATAATTATAGATCATGATAAAGAAAAACCTGTGCATACTGACAGGTTTATAATGTATATTCGAGTTTGAATGTCAGTGGAAACTAACGCAGGAACCCTTGAGAAAAATATAAATGACGCCAAAAGTTTTGAAAGTATCATCCCATTTTAAACCATATAATGAACATTTTTGTTTTTATCTGGTTGGTATTCTATAAACCGAAGAAGGAAAAGAGTGTGTTATCTGGGCGTTTAATATAAATGACTGAAATTTAGTTAACATGAATTATAATTCTTAAAATCTTCAAAGAAGAACATAGTATTGAGACGAAGATCGTACTTTTATAACCATCTATTACTGAGAAAAGTTATTTTTACAAGACCGATATTAACTTTTTATTATATCATGTAAAATGAATTTTTTTAAATTTTTCGGTTAAATTATGCATGCTAATATTACATGAATATTTTTTCACAATTGCATTTAAGTGCAATAAATATAGCTAAAGGTTAGACACTAATTTCGCTCTACCTGAGGTAATCAACAACGTGGAAAGGAAAAGTTTTTGCTCTATAAGATTACATTGATAAGTTAAGGTTTGGAGCTAACAGTTCTTCCTAGGAATTTCTAGTTTAGTTTTTTTTTAAACTTAGAACTTGAGTATACGTTATAAAAAACCGACAATTATTTGCAAATATTACGGATTGAGCAAATTACTTACATAAGCCATTAAAATTAACGAGCACTAAAATTGAAAGAAAGATTCACTTACCTGATAGAATCACTGCCACAATCAATGGAGTCACTTCCCGATTCACTTCCAGTCTCTTCAATCTCAGGACCAGAGTCGTCGCTCCGATCACTGGCCAGTAAGTCCTCACTTCTGCTTGCAAATTCCGCTTCACTTCCAGATTGATTTTCTTCTAAATCACGTAATTCGGCAAGAATCTCGTCCGAGGTACGGTTTCGTCTTGAGGCCATTCGTATTATGTTTTTTGACGTTCTCTAACAAACAGCTGTGGATGTATCACTATGGAGACTCGCGGAGAGTCGCTCAATATGGAAGACACAGTGAAAGAGAGGTTGATGACAAACGTTGTGTTCACCTCGAACAATGCAGTATTTCTGTGCGTAGCGCTTTCTTGGCGCTCCGAAAACGCTGCACTAATCCTTTCTCCCTAACTGTATGTGCGCTAAAGACGCCTCGGTGGGGTTGTGCTTATTTGAAACCATTGCATTTCAGTACGTGCCGAACGCGGGGAAAAGACCAGGTAGTGCCATAAATACGCACGCGTCTGGTTAGACGCACCCGATGGGTTTTGGATTTAGGCGGCTGTCGGTATCAGTTCACCCAGATGTCCGACCTCCCACCATGTGATTGTAAATACAGTTACTCATAGCAGGGGGGAAAATACGAATGTTTCATTCAATCTTTGTTATACTACATGAATTAATTTCAGTCAACATGTTTTGTTGCGCTATAATATTACTTCCCTATGTAAGAACAGATGAAAAATATGGAACATAATGATATCAAAAAAAACATGAAGATCACGACTTACATGCTAAATAAATTTTCTTTCTGAATCCATCTCTGTAAATTCCTGTGATTATTATATGAACATTTATATCAGTACATTCCGGGCAATTATTATTAGTTCATTAATTATGACAAGTATTATATTAAGAATTCTCTTCTTTCGCTTAAAGATCTATGGAATTCACATGCATCAAGGATAATTAGTAAATAAATAACTATATATGTAAAATAAATGTATTCAACCGATATGAAAATATTTTTTCGGCTGTGTAACTTACGGAAACTGTAACAATTTCAAATATAAGAGGTTACATATAAAGAATTCAAAATATTGTATCTAACTCATAACAGAAGCAAACAAATCCTAAAAGTTTATGTAAAGCGGGTCTAAATTTTTTTATGAAAAATGTTATGAGCTGAATAACAGCAGAAAAATGGTTATTGTTGTTGTTACCCTTGTTTTGGTCGTTAACATTGCGTCAATGCATAAGATAGAAGATATTAATCCATTCTCGATAAATGAGATTGTCAGGTTTTCCATGAAGGTCTGATCGCTGGCTTCACTTTACAGCCGAAGATGTTGGTCACACTGCTTCTTTATAGTTTATAAACTAATTCGGGATCCCAAAGAGTTTAGACAAATTACATGAAACAAATCTGTGCTCAAAATATATCTGTAGCTATTTATACTGCGAACGCAAAAGTCTCTGTTTAGAGATCTGTTCTAACGATTGGTAGCCCTGTTTTATAAGGTTAATACCCTTAAAATTAATTCAAATTGTTCAGAAAAGGTGATTGAATATAAACTTGAGATATCAGTTTGAAATTTACCAGAGATAAAAATTGGCAGAACATTATATAATGATAAAACCAATATGTTGGCAACCCTGCTAAAAATTGTTTTAAGAATTTTTAAATATTATACATTGATTTGGCATTGATAAAAACACCATAAGGAAATTTTCAGGACGAAATTTGAAAAATTGTTCCGCCATCGTATTTGATTGAGGTTTTTTCCGAGGCACGAACGAGTGGTTTTATATGGTTTCCGTCAGATAGCATAACAATCTTGGGGTAACGTGACTGACTTTTATCAACAATTCGGACCTTCTTCCACTTATTCCGAAAATATGAGTTTCATTGGTTCAGTATAAATAGATTAAATATTCTAGAATATGAAATTCTGCAGATTTAGGACATAGGTCAACATTTTGTTTAATTAATTAAAATTTAAACAAATTACGGGGAAAAAAATGTTATTAGAACTTGTGTAATGGTCAAATGTAGAAGATACGCAAAATTCAGGTCTTTGAGAAGCATGAAAGTATTTAATTACGAATTTTAAAAGTAGGTGGTCAAATGACCACCTCCCGTCCTTCTAGGTAGGCCGTAACTCCCGTCCTCCTAGTGTTAAACACTCTACGAGCGGTAGCTTCCCGATAGCGATGATGAGGTCTTTGGGGGAAGTTAATGACTAAATATTCTTCCTCTGCATTGAGCAGGGATTATAATAGAAGGGGGGAAACCGATTTATCCCATGGCTATAAAGGGTCCACTTAGTTTGGGCGACACTCGGCAGCCCTACCCTACCGACCACGTTTATTTGAAGCATCTCTCGGCACATTGGTTCTTTTGCCTTCCTCATGCATTAAGATTAACATTTTAGTGAATTTAAACCCACCGTGAATTTGATCAAAGCTACATGTCGTAAAAGGATGATTTGATAGTTCTCACTTAATTTTAGCGGACAGAGCTCTTTTATTGATACACACACCTTTCAGACTCAGCATGCACATGACCATTTAACAAAGTTACCATTATTTCTACCTTGAGAATCGATAGCCAATCAATTTTGAAGCATATTTTATTAACGCTGCCACATATTTGATAAGAAGTAATAATGATAAATAATTAATAAATATAATATTTAAGTAGTAGTAGTATTGTTAAAAGTGCTTCAACAGCTTAGGTCATTTCGCACATTGGCTCCCACCGGGATTCGAACCCGGGACCGCTTTCACCAAAGGCAAACGCGCTGTCCACATGACTATCCGGGAGCCTATATAATATTTAAATACTTAAGTAATCGCTGAGATGTGACATACTAATACTTTTACTTTACCACAAAATTATTACATAAAATACGACCATCATGCTGCATCACCTGGTGAATGATGCCACCTGATGATGCAGCACTGCTGCGAAACCTGGTCGTATTTTATGTAATAATTTTGTGGTAAAGTAAAAGTTTTAGTATGTCACATCTCAGTGTATGTCATTACCGCCAAGTGAAGCCTGAACTTGTTTCCTATACTTAAGTAATGTAATAATAAATACTTTCAATTGCTTATGCTACGGTTGTAAGCTATATTTACTATTATCTTAAACTTAGTAACCTTTCTACAAATTTTGGAAATGTTTTCTTTCGAATCGTTGAAAGCTCACCAATATTGTTAGTTATAATTTGTCACAAAGTAAAGTCTTCCACCATCGCTCATTTAGAAATTATTTTCAATGCTCTATGAAATATGATGGCAATGAATGCATTTGCATATCAAATGAAATACAAATTTACAATTGAATACAATGACTTATTACGTTTTAAAAATAAACCAGAATAAGACAAATGTGATGAGAATAGATCAGAAAAAACTGACGGAAGTATTCGTTAAGAATGTGAAATTGAACAGGTGGAAAGGTAATCTTGGCACAGAATTAACACAAAACTTAAAAGCGAGAAAGAAGTACGAGTAAGAATAGAGATGGCATAGGAAGCTTTATAGAAGAAACTGAAAAGCAATATCAACTAAAACTGATATAAACCTAGAAAAAATTAGTCGCAGCGCTGCCTTTTCCCCAAGGTGATTTTGTTCCAGTGCCACCGGGAGGGATGTCGTCATGTCCCCATTCACTTCGAGGGAGAGTGCCGTATTTGGACGAATTTATCGCGCTTTGGGAAGGGCTTCGCTTCACTTGTTTCGGGATAAGTGAAAGCGCAGTTGGGAAATGGAATGGAAAGGCGTCGGCACAATTTAAGGGTCTTAGTCGTGATGAGTCTTCGCCTTTCAACGCCTCCTCGAGGATATTTTAATTGCCGGAAAAATAATGAGGCTGCTAACTTCGCTGCTGAAATAAATTGGTGAGATCGACAAACTTGGAGCGATTACCGGGAATTTCGTCTCTAGATCGACTCTTGTTCGCTGGCATTCTGGAAAATGTTCTAAAACGTGTCTGACTTGGAAAGTAAAGGTCAACGGTAAGGATGACTTTACAGACATTAAAACTCTATCTTTACCAATTTATCGCATTGAAAATATCTAAACTTCCAGCACTGTGGTATAACGAATCGAATTGGCTGGAGTTTACTGTTACACTATTTATACCATTTTTATAAGGAGAAAAATACCCTTTTTCTCACACCGATATAAGATTTTTCGTCTATTTTATTTTTTGCTAATGTCTTTTCAGCTAACAAAAATAAATTTCCTTCACAGTAAAAAAAATATCCATTACTGTCAGCAGTTTTCGGAGGTTTTTCCCTACCCTTTCTAGTGGGCGTTTCCTTGCAGAGGAGATTATTTCTGATGTGCTCAACTAAGTTTTATTTCTTCCGCATTGTAGCATCTTTGTTCTTTTCCTTATAATTATTGATTTATTTTCCAATAATTTTGTCATCTTGTAAAATGACAAAGGGTTAGTGGTAAGAGTGGAATTTATAGACACAGGATGTCTCAATTTTGTCTTTACAAAGTTGATTTTATTAGAGTTTAAATACGTCATATAATTGGTAGAGTTACTTGTGTAACATCTACAATTCGTAAACTTTTGTGCGTTATTTCTGATAGATTTCTAACCTCAACAAAGCACTTAATGTAGGTATTATGGATACATTTTAGGTTAAAAAATGTATGTTTATATTTCGTGCTTAATTTATATATTAAGGCATACATCAAGTGTCGCGTTATCTATCGAACAACGTATAAACATTTCATAATGCATTTCTTCTATTAAGTCATCAGTACGAAGGCTGGTTCAATATTGAACTCCCAGTTTGTCTATTAGCTACCAAAAGCATTAGAGAGGAAATGAATCGGTTGGGTAAATTGAAGAATGTGGTATTTAACCTTTGCCGTCTTCACTGATTCAAAATGTCAAGTACAGCACAATGGCACTACGAATAAAACCTTCCACAGTACTCAACATGAAGTGAATCCCGAAAGAATACCATTAAACAATCGCTAATTGCATCAATAAATCCCATACTATCACGGCTATAAGCAAAAGCTAGACTGAAGTAAAGATAAAATATCCTATTTTCTGCGCTAAATCACAAATAATTAATAAATCATTCATCAGTTTAGTCATTGGAGATGAAAGAGCAATAATAGCCATTTTCATAGATTATTATGTCTTATTATACTTATTTCATTTCCTCTGTCTATCAGTAAGAGGAACTGTGTATAGAAATTTAAAACAGCAATTGCAAATCATTTTAATGAATTAGGTTGGTTATGGTCTGAATTAACATGAATATATTTTTTGGGTGTATTTATTTATTCAATGTTCAAAATGAAAAACCCTCTTATCTACTTTAACACTTTATATGCCGACCTTTACTTGGCTATTACCCAAACACACATATAATTGACCCTTGGACCCGATGATGGACCCTTGATGGCAACTTTAATTAACTCTACCATATAGTAGCCATATTCCAGTGAGCGTTTTTTGATTCTTCAATGAAATTCAATTCATAATAGCCTAAAAAAAGTAAAGAGTTTGTTTAGATCCAATTGTTAATTATATGAGTACCTTCTAACGCTGTAATTTGGTTGTATGTGCATCGTAGCATTGACTAAGATTATTTCTATTCTCCCATATTTCAATACTGCATAATTGAGCATGTTTTCACCGTTCCATCACCCTCTATGAGAATTCCGCAAAATAAATTTCGTCTTCGTCACTTAAAGTTGCGTAGGTGTTTGTCTACGGAGTTACTCTTTCCTGTTTGCTCATTACTTTGTAAATATCGCACCGGCATAGTATGTTAGGACAAGAGATAGACAACATTTGCTTTTTCCGGCAAATGAATAACGTTTTTGGCTTTCGTACTTTCCTTTTCTGGCTGCCTTCAGTCGCTTATCTACACATCGTAGGGCATCCGCTTTACCACCCAAAACTCATCCTCACTCTTACTTCCCTATATTCCCCTTTGCTTTCCCCTCCCAACTTCCGACAACTCAGCTGAAAAACGGTATGAAGAACCTTATGTACCGAAAGAATTCGTAGCAATCAACCTCATAACGAGCAAAGAGAATACACATCCTCATAACTGGTGAAAATCATCAATTTTATATCGAGTTAGTTCGCCTTCGTATTAAGCTAAAGAAAACGTCAGAATCAACGTTTTTCAATGATCTTCACTCGACTTTAGGCAAACGCAAGACGTGTACAGTTACTACATTATAAGGCAATTAGCACATGCAAGAAAAAGCTTCATAGCCTCAGAGATATGTTCAACTTTTAAATTTATATATTCCAATTCGCATTAGTTGCATAAGTAAGTAAATTAAATTTATTCCATCTTGTAAGGAATACAAACAACATGAAAAAAGTAAATATTTAAAAGTGGAAATGGGTCCCCCATACCTATATCCTGTTTCGGGGTTACCATAAAAACTCAGTATAAGCATACGGCGGGTGAATGGTGTAGATACAGTCATAAACATAAAATAAAACATAAAATATGAAAATGGTTTAACATAAAAGGAAAAAAAGGAATGTGTGTTCTTTAAACTTGTTTAAAAAAATAAATGGCTGTAAAGTTTACAAAAAATACTACATACGTATATATAAAAATAATAAATAATAGTGTTACTATTTCTGTCAAGTAATATAATAATAACTACAATAATTATATATTTTTTTAATCTATCAATATTTTCATTTGCCGATAACCAAGACTTGGCCAACTAACATAACATGATATAAGTCGCATTAATGCTGAGACAAATTGAAAACAGCTACAAAAACACGAGAGATATGAAGATAATTAATGACAAACCTTTTTTGGTTAATAAAACTCACTTAAAGGTCAATATTAGTTGATAGTTCTGCTAAAAATATCAGAGATATGAAAATCAATATTCCAGCAATACGTATAAATCGTAAATTGCGTGACTGCAGTATCCAATACTTGTACGGCATTCTTCACGCTGAATTCTTGAATGTATTATGTCATTTCAAAACTCTTCCCACAAAAGGTCGTATAATTCCCATCCATGTTTCCTTCCGTCAAATAGTATATGATTCTTCATTGTATCTCCTCGCACAATCGCATTTCCGTACCCTACCTATAAGTATGGCTTTTTTCAGGATGGCTCCCTTGAGCATGCAAATTAGAGTGGGCATTAGCGATGATCAGAATTTTTCTGAAACTTTATTTTTATAGAAATTGTTCGAAGTTTATCCAAAACGTTAAAAGAATCCAGAAAGTAATAATTTTAAGTAGTTGTCAGAAAAATGAAAGAGTTTGTTTAAATAAAAAAAATGAAATTGCACTGCCAGAAGTTTTTTACTCATAATATTTTACTTTAAAGCTATTTTAATGAAAGAATTTAATTCATAAATTATATATAACGAATCTTATTTATATTATTGCATATTATAACATTAAATTCATAACTTATATATAAAGAATATTATTTATATTATTTATTTTTATAATATTTTTTGTCCTTACCCATCTTCTGCGATCCTGTCAAGGCAATTATCTCCAGCTATTTAAAGCTTCAAACGGAAAAAATCTGGTTTCGAAATATTTTAAAGGCAACGACCGTAAGTAGCAACATTGAGTCTATAAAATCAATTATACAACGTAATAGTCGACAACAGTACATGACAGGTTAAAAATTCTCTCTAATTTTTCTGAATTCATTAAGTCCCTTTCCACGAGAAAATGTGAAAGTACAGGTTTTTATCATGAGCTCCTCTTACTTCTGGCTGTGAGCTTGCGCAGTCCTTTCAGTGGTTCTTAAGGAAGCACACAAGTTAATGGCGTAAAAAGGTTGTCTTATGATGATAATAAATAACACGGAACGTTGAACTCTAATGTTAAAGCACCGCTGCAATAAAGACGATATCGAGCAGGATATAATCCTTCCTGGAACTAAGGGTATTGAGGCAAGTCACCTTAAATAATAGATTGCAAGAAGGTGTCAGAAAGAGTTACCATTCCAGCGAACATATTTATTTTCATTAAATTAATTAATAGATATACATATTTGCTAACTAAAAGAAAGCGGTTATAGATATAATATACAAATTTTCTAACTAAAAAAAGCGGAAAGATTACAAAAATTAAAAACAAGTTTAGTAAATCGTTGTTTTTAAGCTTTTTTTCAGTCACATACATTATTTATATGCTTGCGAATTTATCTTATTTGCGTTAGCGGTCTTTTATTTTCATTTATCACTACATGTGTAATGAAATACTTTTATTTTTTGTCCTCGGAGTAATGGAATGATTCTTTTTCACATCAATTACGATTGACCAACAGTAGATTTAAGGCAATTCTTAAAATATTTTTCGGTGGGTGTTTTTGAGTTAACAATAAAAAGAGATTTTTAAGACTATGATCTTCGGTTTTAATTATTTTAATTCTTCTAGTTTTCCACAAGCTATATATTTTCAAAGTCAGTTCTATTAGTTGAATTGTTTAATAACTATAATGAGCTAGATGGAAGAGGAATCATTCCAATAACGATCTTCTTCTCTGAATGAGAATGTGGTATAGGGAAATTGAAAGCTTATGGCCCCTGGATGCGCAAAACCTTGACGAATGGAGGGGTAAGTTCCTTTTGGGGAAGGAAAGCCGGAGGATGGAGGTCGTAGTAGAGGCTCCTAAGAGAATGCTTTCATAGTCTAGATGCTAGCCAGATGATGTCTCATTCTTTGTCTTCGATTCTATTCCAGTTGATTAATTTCACATTACAAACCATATTTTTGCATCTAGCTTAAATCCGTTCCTTCCTAAAGCGTAACATAAACAAAATTTATCTCATAATCATCATAAAGATTAATTTAAACAAATATTGGATTACCACTCTTGCTATTATAAGCTATTTTGCTATTATTGTATCTTGCTAATATTTTTTTTTCTTTTTTCTCTTTTTTCCTTACTTAGAATTACCTAAATGTCAATGTTATATAATATTTTGAGTAGTACATGCTGTATACATTATTTTGATACTGTTTTTTATAATATTCTTTTATTTTTCCTGATAATGTACGTTTTCCTTGTTTTTCTATTTTGTTTTTTATGTTACTTTGTATATTGCTATCTCTTTTTAAATGTTAACTGATTCTTATTTATGTATCGCATGTAAGTACTTATTGGTAGTATATTTACTTATTTTTGAATGATTTTCTCTTCTCTTATCTTTTAGCTATCACTATCGGTAGGTTTGCGCAGGTTTTTCACACCCCCTTCCTTGTGGGTGTTTTCCTGCAGTGATTTTTTTTCCTAAGAATCTCTTAGGTTTTTCACATCCACAATTCTTATGATTTTTTCTACTTCTTATTTATAATTAATGACGATGGGTTGGATGGAAGAAGAGACTCTTAAGTCTCAATCTCGCCCAAATAAAGACGATTTATTATTATTATAATTATAAATGGACACACTCTACGTAAAACCAATTCACTCGAAACAATCCGGGTGTGTTTAAAGTGTGTGGCCTAAAGCAATCGACGCGTGTCCGGTCAAAGAACTCAATAGGCATTTATGCAAAATTGGCGTTTGAATATCGTGGTTAGGCAATCGTGCAATACATTATATTCCAAAGGGTATTGAATATTTTAATTCTCGATTCAAAAACAATTTTGTGCCATTTTTTGACATATAAGTTATTTATTTGCTATTAAAGAATCGTATCTCCCTGGTATTCATTTCTTTTTCGTCAACATTATCCTAATAAATGTTACATCGGAACCTCAGCGTCTACTTGTTTCTTGGCTATATATTGAATATCAATTTTTCAGCCTGAACCACAAGCATCATTGACTTGATCTATGTCCAATGGGTCTCAACAGGAAATCTGGGAAGTGTGATACCGGTCTAATGAATTATAGGTTCGACTCTAGTAGCTCCTGATTTTCCCATATAAATACATAGTATGGATTTTAAGAGACATTTGGATTACAATTCGAGGCGATAGGAAATCGAGATGTTGTTTGTATACTATATTCTGCAACATGTTTGTCAAAATATAGAAGAAAACTTTGTCCTTTATGGAACATTCCAGAAGCTACATGGTAATGAAGTATATGGCATGGTTCCCTAACTCCTACTTTTAAACCCCAATTTCGCATATCCAAAGGCATATAAAGTTGAACGGCCGGACAGGTGTCTATTGTTTTAGACTAAAATACATCCCTTGACAGTCCGGCGTAAATCGGTGTTATACAAAGTATATGTTTCCTTCGTAAGTTTCTCTTTTTTCCGGAATTCTTGCTAAAATGAATATTTCAAGATCGGTATTTCATAATAGAAATGAATATAACACATATATAGTTATATAATGACCTATGATTATTCATGAACTTGTGTGTACGGTATGGCCAAAACCCGAATTTTGGCCAGGGGGCAAATTTGCCCTCCATATCACACTTGGGCCGTAGGGTGTGGTCTAGGTCCAATTTATATACATACTTCAAAAAAGCTACTTTGGCAGACTATTTCGCGATATGTAACCCCAGGCCAAAATGCAATGAGATAATCAAATTAAGATGGAAGCATCAGTATAAACTCACGCGAACACTGATTTTATTCAACCAAATCCATAATAAATTAAATTAACGATTCCCCGCCCCACACCAAACCAGACTCAATCCAACCCAACCAAAGTTATTCCAACAACTAAGTCAAATCGGTGGTTTAACTATACATTATAAATTTGATAATTCATAAATAATGATCAATATAAAAGTTTAAATTATACAGCCCACCAAAATTTTCTCATGACTATTTTCTTTTGACTTGTTCACATCTCACGGATAAAATCTAAAATGGCCAACCAAAGCGGTAACTAAAAAAACACCAGTATTAAGCCTCCACATATATGAATTTATTAATAATTATAATAATAACATATTATTATTGGGATTATAAGTCCCATAAGAGCAGAAAAGAAATACAAAAATTCTATCTGCTCACATAAAAATAAATTGTAACAAATTATAAACAAAAGGGAAATTATATGGGAAACCATATACAATATATTCAGATTTTAACGGTCTAAAATATGTCAGAAAATTAATATCGACATGCTATGCATTTCTCTATTCAGTCAGTTCAATAATAACATATACATATTTATAATAAATAAAGCGAGTAACTTTGTTTTATTCCATAGTCTATTCAAAGGAAACTTGAATTCTATTTGTTTTTAAAATAATTTTTTGCAAAGTCTTTTTACAGATATGATTTAGTTTTGATTGAAAAGTGTTTCCTGATTCATCCTTCGAATACATATTTGTTCAAAATTATTTGGACCAATAATAAACGATGCTTTTAGATTACACCGTTATTAGATAAAAGTTAATTCTGGGAGAGATGCCCCACTTAAGATAAATTGATACTAATATGGCACATTTACCTAAAGATAGCACTGGGGCACCCATCCCGAGAAGAGGTGGGGCGTCTATGCTTTCTGTACGAGAGAGATGCCCTTACACTTTGTCCAAGATGGCGTCACTGCACGTAGATATTAGATGGACCTATAGCTACTAGTTTTCGCCCTTTAATTCAAAATATTCAAACATTTAAACTGATGCCATCCAGAAACATTACACTCTATCATATAACAGGGCGGAAAAAAAACAGTGCCTACTTGAAATGATGTTATGAAACGGCGTAAAAAGAATAAATCGACTTGAAACTCTTGCAGATAGAGGGGTGCATTTCAACTAACTGACGCACCTCGTCAGTAGAGCAATATTTTGGTTTTCCTTAAAAATATTACGGCTGGGGCGTTTCTCCCGGTGGGGCATCTCACCCGGTATTACCTTATTTGGAATTGAGATTCAAATGCTATTGATTTCCCAATTCAGTCAGTTCAATTCATCAGAAATTATGATCCCTTCAATCTGTTATCCTCTCTGATCGAAGACCAGTCACACAGTTAATTAACCGTCAAATTTGAAGAAAAACCCTTACGCACACAAACCTCACCAACGCGAAATGCTTTGGCAATTCATCATCGCGAGAACATTTAAGTGGAATATTTCTCGGAAGATGGGGTGCGTGTGCCCACAAAGGAACTTAATAAGACGCTCCCACCTCTTGGAACAAGTGGACAATATTTGCTTATCCGCAGAAGTTGCTAGGTTCACTCATCCCCATCTACCGTGAGAAAAGACTTAGGCAAAACTTCCTTGTCAACCTACGCCCGCACCCACGTAACTGAACAAACAAACTTTCACAAATTTGGGAATCGACTCCGATGATCGTGATAGGGCGTTAGGTCACCGACATTCATCACGCCTCCAACGCGGGAAATTAAGGCTAAATTAATCACCGTGCACCAACACAGACTCAGAAAGATCTCAATTACCATTTCACGCATTTAATGGAGAACGTTCGCTCATCTGAATATGGGTTAAATTATATGATTGCCTTTCATGCCGTGTTTGATATTTGGATAAAAATATATTTTGAAAAAAAATAATCAAAAACAAATTGTGAATTAGCATTATCTATGGAAAGTATTTCTGTAAGTTTAATATTGTTAAAAATTCAATTAAAATTATAGTATTTATTTTAGGAATTTCGCAAAGCTCATTGTTATATCTATGACAATTTTTAATCCTACATTAAAATATTTTTTTGTAACATATCTTATCAAATGAGAGTATTTTTATGTATTTTTGTATTTATAGTAATAGGAAACATTAGTTAACATTTTTATGTAACTGAAAGAAGATGTATGTTTTCTGTTGGTTGGAATTAGAAAAGCAATAAAAAATGTGAAAACTTTATTGTTAGTATTACTGATAGCTAAATTTGATGATGTAGAAATAATTTAATCCAAATATCATATTTGCCTATACATGTCCCATATATGTTACAATATGCATGCATTTAATATAAAAAAATAAAGCACTGGCAATTTAAACAAAGAAAAACGAAATTTCGGCCCAACTTTGTTTGGGATTTCTAGGCAAGAATATCAAAAGTTTTATCGAAAGTGTCAATATGTTCCTTAGTTAAATCCTTAAAATTAAATTTCTTATCGTTATAAGTCGTTACTCTTTACCAAATGTATTTTCATAGCTTTGCTTGAAAAGCATACAGTCAATAAATGACGTTTTAGTAAGCAATCACAGACAAGATTCTAGGTTGCTTATTTCAAAAACTTTTATCTCCGTATAATCATTCCCTTGTTTAAACCTTCTAAATGAATTTTATAAAACAAAGTTACAGGAAGCTGACGTGGAATCAACCAAAACCTGTTCTATAAGGTAAGTGAAATAGGTCATCGTATGAAACATCAATCGTATATCAACCCCTGGAAGCGACGGACCCGCAATACACACATGCGTTGTTACTGCTTGTTTGCTAGGCGTGCATTTCGTGCCTCCCCCTAACTAGATTGACGATTGATTAACTTAGAATTTAAAAATTAAGTAGAATTACGAAGCAACCTCTGCGTTGGCTACTCATCACTGAGAGAATTATCCAAAAAAATCTTTAAATAAATAGAAAACTATATTTATGCCAATAATATACAGGAAAAAAGTATGAAACTGGAATTGTTTTTGTAAAAATTACACTTCTGTTATTTGAAAATTATCTTAAACATCGTAAATAATCATAAATATTCGTAAATTATTGTAAATTATCGTATCGTAAATTATCGTCATCTATAAAGGCTTGCAAGTCCTTGTCCTCAAACTTTTTCGGTGGTTTGCCACGGTCCTCGTTTCTCACGTCAAAATCACCACTTTTAAATTTTTTAAACCACTAGAAGCACTGAGTTTTGACAAGAACATGTTCACCGTATGCTTTGACAAGCATTCTATGCGATTCTGCAGCAGTTTTCTTCAAATGATAGCAGAAAACCAATGCTGTCCGCAAATCATAGTTCGTAGGCACAAAACTCGACATGTTTGAGGTTATAGAAAAATACACCGATGCATGAAATTTAGGTTATTGCGTGTTGACAAACTTCGGCAGCTGTTAGAGGGAGAAGATGGCGCTGCAGAAGCGGTCTTACGGTCTTTAAACTGATAGTGAGCACCATCTATAGGGAAATTCCGGTTTCATAATTTTACACCTGTATATCATAATTCATTATAAGTATGCTTTATGGAAGGGTCAAGATTTGAATTTGAAATGGGGTAGTATTTCGTTACAAAGTGAAACGAAGATAAAAGTTAGCATCACTATTGGCATTCATACAGTCAGAATATAGCCTCCTTCTTAGAAAAAATAGATTCTTCACACAGAAAACACTCTTCTGCCTATAAAATGCATTTTTTCCGTTAGGAAACACAGGAAGATATACAGAACAAAAAACAACTTGAAGTTAAAAAAGGGAAAATTTTCAAGTTAAGAGGAGCAAAAACTGGGATGCAAAAGAATTCAACATTGTTCAACTTATTCATTATCTCCATTAGATATCTGAACTCAAATTATACCACAGAAATAAGTATACATTGTATAAGTATTAGTAAAGTATATTAATAATAACAGTATTAGTAAAGCTTCCAAAAATTAGTTTTGAAATGTGATAGCTATGTGTAGAGTGACATGAATTCAATGTATCTGTTTCCCAATTATAAGTGTAAAGTTCTACGAGTTATTTTCCACATATTTTTAAATAAAAATAATTCATATGATAAAATATTTGATTTAATTTAATTCCTTTAGAATCTAGTGCCTCAAAAGAGATTAGATTAAATATTAAAAGGACTTCAGGGATTATATCACACATTGACTATTAATATATGATCTATTCATACTACATTACATGTATTTGCGTTCGATATCAGGTATTTCTTTCATTGGTGCACTCGAAATTCAATTTTCATGTCCGCGTTTCAGTACTTTTTAAATATTTATTTAAGTTTTTTACTTTCCTTGTATGTAGAAGCACAAATAAAAAGCCATCGAGCACTTTGATTAGTTTTTCATGAGAACAGCTGCATTTGATCTAGATTTGCTGTGATCTCTTTACAACGATGCGGTCAATAGCAATCAATTCGACATATTTGTTTGGATTGACATGTGCTGGGTTTGATTGCATCTCCAGGAGCTATTTACACTCCCTGAATTCCTCTGCATAATAAACAGTTTTACTGGAATCAGCTTTGTTTCCACTTATTCGAGTTTACAGAAAAAATATTTGTGATATAACCGCAAAATATGTAATCGTATAGCTTTTCACACTTTTCTATTGTTATAAATATTCCAGTTTGCAAACGCGTTTAAACGGTTTTTCTTTAGCATCTGATGTTTCAACCAACCTTAAAGTTTTGAATTTTACTATTTTCCTCTTGTTGTTAAGTTTAACTTTTCAGGTTTTAATTTTGAGATCAAAAAGATCTCGTTGGCAGCATTTTTACCTTTTAGTTTAATCGACAGTAAATTTGAATGAATTAATTAACTTTACTACGAAAAATGCAAACTATGTAATTATTTTCTGCCTAAAGCTAAAGGATAAAGCTGAGGGGACTTGGAATTTAATAGCATTCCGACAAATTTTTATTAGGAAAATATTAGGGCTCAAAAGCTTCTCTACGCACGCTAATTAACATTTAGTCTTGGAAATGTTAAAGAAATTCTACGGAAACAAAAAAAGGTACCCTTTCACGAAACCACAGCTACAGATTCTCTCTCACTTTTCTTTGTTTTTATCACTTTACCTTACTATCCTGAAAGAGAGTTGCTTTCATTGTGGTATTAAAACTTAATCTATGTACGTACGTTATTTATACACTCGGGCCGACAAACTATTTCAAGCTTGGACAATGAAAAGATGAAGGAGTTGAGAAACACCATCAAAGACGGCTATTGGAAATTTTATACCTCTTATTCATTAACAGCCGTGTTCCAAATTTTCTTTCTTTACATCAAAGAATACGCAAACAAGGAAATACTCCCGAAATTCGAATCTTTCCGCCTGAAATTGCTAAATTTCCTTTCTCAAACCTCTATCCTCATTTGGTGGATACATTTCCATGCGCTGAATTCTTAATATCTGAGGGTCCAAACAGCCCTCGGGCTGATGGCTACGCGGATTTAATCCATTGAAAGGCCATCAGTTTATTCAACACGATGAAAATCGTACGTCTTTCATTATTATGTATTCTCCTATCATAGCCAATAATATAGGGGATAAAATAATATTACTGCTGCGATGTAAAGATCTTAAAAGGATCCTGGAAAATAAAATAGTTTGCTCGTTTTATATAATATTCCCATTAACAATAAGTCTTTACTCGGGAGGAATGGATACTAAAAGTCTTCTTTGCCATCCAACCCATCGTCATAAATTACTCAAAAATCAGTTATTAGAGATAGTATGAGAAAAAATGAGAGTTGTGAATGTTAATACCTAAGATATACTTACAATAAGGAAAATAATGCAGAAAAATACACAAAAAGAAGAGAGGTGTTATAAACATGAGTAAACCTACCGATAATAATAACCAAAAATAGTAATTAACACGACAAAGTATGTAAAATCTACTATCAATGAGTACGGATATGAGATAAATCAATAAGCATAGTCACGTTAACGTTGAAATAATTTTTATGAATATTCATAAGAACACGTTATAATATAAATAAAAGCTGTTGACAAAAATTACCTTAGCTTTTGAAATACTTCATACAACATTACTACTACAACAATTTTAAATATATATAATGAGAGAAGGTAGCAGTAAGAAAATACTTACATGGATATGGAAATTTGGAAGATGTTTTATTAAATATACTGGAAAGGGAAATATGTGATCAAATATGTGTTATGATCGAAATTAACATCAGTAAAATTTATACTATTGAGGCAAAGAGGTTCAGAATATACAGCCCGATACGTGCAATGAAGACTGATGACCTAAAATGATAATGGGTTAAGATACCCTAATAAATCTTAGGGAGATGGGGTCAGAAGTGTAGTGTAAGAGAAAAGATAAGCAAGCATTAGATTAGGGAGATTAAGAACAGGAACATGTTAGGTACTTCGATGCAAAAACGACTTTGATGTAGTATGAACTCGCAATAAGAAGAAAAAATCATTAATGCAGTTTGAAAATATTCTGGAATCAAGCTTTTTGAAACTTTTTTGTTTATATGTATTTTAAAATATATTATTTGCGCGTGATTAAAAATCGGTAGTAACAGTAATTAAAATGATTACACACATTAGTGATCTGCCTTTAGGTAGATTTAAGTGTAATCAAATTCCATATGTATAGGCATTTATTTATTTTCTTAGTAAAATTCCCCACCGTTGATGTCATTTGTGAACGGGTTCTTAGTATGCTTTCCCTATGTTTCTTCCCTTGTATTCTTTCCTCAATTATTTTCTTTAGCGGATTATCTCCTTTCAATTTTAGACTCACTTATTTCCTCTGGTGAGACCTAATTACTTTAATTGATAGTCTCTCTCCCCAAACCATCTCTAGTACATCCGTATTTGTTTTACTATCAATCCAACGTATTTTTTCCATTTTACGCCACATCTACTTCTCGAAACTCTCCAACCGTTTGTCTGTCTCGTTTCTTAAGGTCCATGTTTCACAACCATATGGGAAAATACTCCACACTAAGGATTTTGCCTATCTTTTTCTAATTCCTCTATCAGGACTTCTAGTCATCGTGTTCCTTCGCTTCGTGAAGAAATTCATTAACGAATCTCAGTTTTGTATCTTCCCAAGAAAGAGTATTTCCCAAGTAAAAGAATTTATCCACATCCTCAATTTTTTCCCCATTCACCTTAGTGACACCTAACTTAGCTTTCTTTCCATAAGTCAGCCACATTACATTAGTTATCTTTACGATAAAATATCATCTAAAACTCTATACTATACGAAACGAAAACAAAGTTAACGAAAAAAAGTACCTTTACAACAATATGTCATCTGTTCTACAACCATAGCTTCAACCATCTACGTCATCTGACCTAAAGGGTCAGTAAAATTAAATATTGCGGTAAAGGTATAGGAGACAATTTTCGTTGTTATTTATTATAATTCGATGCCCGATAAGTAGATTCTATCTCAAACTCCTTTGCTTTATCGTTTAGTGCATTTTCTAGGATTTGTAAACCCATATCTGAGTGGAACATTATATCTTCTTTATATGCATGTTGTTACTTACTGGTTTCACTATTTCCTTACCAACGTAAACTCTCAAAACCATTCCTTCTTTATTGATTTTATTACTCTTGAAAATGATCTGTTATCGTCCTACATGAAAATTTTCGAGCGGAATTGTAAATTATTTGCTTGCACTTAAAAGAAACTCTCACTAGTTAGGAACTTATCTATTTCTATTAAAGAAGTGACAAACATGGTAATTCCACCGACTATTAATTTTTTAATAACTTATTTCAAGGTTGAGGAATGGTTATATAACATTTCAATCATAGGAGTGCACCTGAATAAACCAAAGGATGAATGGAGGTGAAAAATAGCTACATGACTGGGACTCGAACCCAGGTCCACGAATCGTCTCTTTAACAGAGGTGGGATTGTTGCTGCTTGGTAGTTTAGTGGTTAGAACACCGGAAAAACTTGGGTTCGAGTCCCCAGTCATGCCGCTATTATTTACCTCTGCGTATTCTTTCAAAACGTTTCGTCCACACATGGAAATTTTCTATCCTGAAGATTTATATTTCTATTATAAACTACTCGCCTTTAAAAAAATAAATAATCTGTGGAAATTACTAAGTGCGTTGCATCTTCAATATGGCGCCCATCCAAGTCGAGCTTGGACACATCTGATTTATTATCCATTTCTTCCTCATTAAAATTATTACTCTAGAAAAATAATCTGTGATTACTCTAGTTGAATATAAATTTGGAGTTGGATTTAAAAAATTATTCCTACTTAAAAGTGCCTTCATCCCTCGCAGTAAAATCCTTACCGAATTTTATCGCGGACGTTAGGATTATCCTTCTTTTCTTCTCTCTTATTTACGCTAGCTAGTCAACATTGGCCGACTTCACGAACTTTAATTCTATAGGGGGTTAGAGAGGAGAGAGCCGCGAGGGTATAAAAAAGAAAGAAGGTCGGAGAGCGAATTTTTCGCCCGCGAAAGTGGAAAGTTTGGCTGAAAAGGCGTTGGAATTCGCGATTAATCCTTTGCGGCCTATTGTTTCTTCCGGACTTTAATATTTGGATTACGAGATGATATGGACCGCTGTTGGAGCAGTCTGCAAAAAGGATGAGCCCTGAAAAATAAAGGACGGCTCAACAAAAGAATGATTAATGAGGTGCGTGGAGGAGTGGCAGGGGATGGAATTTTTCGGCTGCCGCACCAAAACTCGGAGTTTGCCGCTTACCAGTTGCAGCGCTCGCCTCTGTGGACTTAAGGTGTTTATTTATACAGAAACCCTAACAGGAGCAGCACGAAGAGGGATTAATTAAAAAAATTGCTGCCAGACCTTTGCTTTATTCTTGCGCTGAAGGGAAGTTATTCACGGATGTAAGCCGAACGATTTCCGGAGGTTGTTTTCATCGAGTAGATAAATCCGCAATTGAGTAATGATGGTGTACTCAGTTTTACACTTCGGTTTATTTTTGTACATTACCTAAAATAAAAAATTCCTATTATAATATCTATGCATTCAAATACATCAAAATGCAAATTAATCATCTTATGCTTAAAGTAATTCATAAAGATTAACCCAGGGGAGTAAGTAAAAGGTCCTCCAGCTTCGATTTTTATAATAACCTATCAAAAATGCATCGCAATTGCCAAACTATCATTATAAAATAAAATGTGACAAATAAAGTACTTTAGTTTAAATCTCTAGGTTTGCTATCTAAAAGGGGAAAGAAACAGGGCTGTGTTAATACATTAGAGTCAAAAAAGCTCCAAATAGCAGATGTTTGCAAGCAACCCGTCGTATGGAAGTACTCATCGTGATTGAGATAATGCAAGCGTATTATTCGCAATATGTATTTCGGAAACAAATTGGCCATTTTCTGGAAATGAATAAAACTCTTAGAGTAATCTATGCTAAAAGTAATGAAAGAAGATTAACTCAAGAGAGCAATTAAAACGATATCCAGCGTCGATTATTCTAAGTACTATACAATAATGTACCGCAATTTCTATACTACTAGTGAAAAGGTATATGTGATAAATGAAGTATCGTATTTTAAACTTTTAAGTTTAAAATACGATACTTCATGTTTTTTTGGTTTTTATTGTTTTTTTGTTTCCGCCCCATGCTTTTTTCATCTTTTGTTGGTTTTGGCTAGTAGATGAGTCCGCAATTAAATAATTATGACGTACTTAGTGTTAAACCTTAATGCATCGTAATATATCGATAAAAGAGATTTAAAGGAGTTATAGTTTTAAATATTATGTGCATATAAAACTAAACCTTGGAATAATAAGAGGAACTAACCCAGGAGAGGAATTAAAAGTATTTCTAGAATCGATTTTTCAAGTAAATAATTCGCTAGTAACCTAAGCTTCGTTATGATTGGGAATATGATGAATAAAGAATAGTAGTTTAAAGGAAAGATAGAAAAAGCTTCCATTCCTTCTAAAAATATCTCTTGTAGAATTTCTCGAAAGCCAAACTTTTTTCTCGAAAGATCATTCAATCGTGCTCTCTTGTTCCTGTTCGTAATAAGCATGTAAAATAACAATTTTGGAAAGAAAATTTAATTCATCAAAATTGATTTAACCAAAACTTGTAACTTTTTACACACTTAAAAACGCAAACTATAAGAGTATGAATTCCTAAAATTTACATCTTACTATCTCTTATGTGATTTGTCATAAGTTTGCTTCTTTCTGCGAACGAAGAGATTATCCCAATTACTTGTTTTATGTAAGAAGTAAAGTACTCTTAAAACGAATATTTAAATGACTCATCAAATGAACGTCATTTTAATTCAACAAAGATGGAAAAATGAAAGTTTTAACTGTTTCATTAATTCTAAAAAAATATATTTATCGCTTTCGTATGCAGTCCAAAAGTATTTTTTTTCCCCATTTTAAGCTTGCCCTTTCTGGCCAAATTTATCGTTCCTAAAAGATTATGGCAGTGGAGCAGTTTTTCTAATTTAAACGATCACCAGTATGTGTTATGGTTAGCGGTAGCTTTCTGTAGTAATTATCAGGTAGTCGGTCAGGATAGATAATAGTAATAATAAAAAACGTGTTTCTTTAGGCCAAAATTGAGAATAATTGTCTCTCCTCACATCTAACCATAATTACTTGAGAAATGCGTTAGAAAACTACCACTAACCTTTGTGGTAAGGATTGGCATCTAACTTTTTTCATCAAGTTGTATTTAGAGAAAACTTGTAGAGAGGTTTAGGCGAGTGCTTTGGATCTGTGATTCACATGCCGTAAACCAACTTTCGCAGTTAACTGTCGTCTGAGAATCACGTACTCTTGTGGAACCGCACGTTTTTGACCCCTCAACTAACCAAAACTCTATCCTGCTGTGTTAGGAGAACACCGGATTTTTCTTTCTTATTAACCCTTGTAGTTGGTCCATGCATCGTATTCGAAATTTTACGTAAAACAGTCTAACGTTCAATTGCTCACTATTTTGAAGGAAGCCCCCCCTTGAATAATAATTGCGGTAAATTTTAATAAGAATAAATTATAGTTGAAAATTTTGAACTCTCATTACATGTAAAATATCCTTCTATGTCGTAAATATTCAAAAAGATCTACGGATGGAACGAGTTACCCTTTGTCCAAGCTACAGCTATATATGTCCATGGTTTTTCCTATGTTTTAATCACGTTGCAATACCTTGCTTGTTTGATAATATATTGGTCTCATTCTGCTGCTACAATGTAGAGCATTTTACGTATGCAGTCGGGCCGCTAAATAATTCGAAAGTTGTTCCCATGAAGCTCCTGGTACAATACTTCATTTAATATAATTGTATTATTTATAGGAGTATTTTCCCCCTTTGAGTTCCGAATAAAGAAGAGTGTTTATTTCAATTACCTTTGCATCCGTTTTGTTGATATGAATGCTAGTGAGGTATGAAGGAAGCTGGGCAATAGTATTCATCCTCGTAGCTCCTTACCGAATAACAAGAAAACGTAAATTCTGGGATACCTGAGCTGTACAATCGTGGACGTTATAACATGCATCTACAGAAGGGATTTAGTTACATTATTTTCTGCAAATCATCGCGAAATTAACCTAAAAACAATTTAGCAGGAGGCACCTTCATCAGAGACTTGTTTGAAGTAACAATTAAGAGACTTCGTTGGTAGAAACGATGAAGAATGACGATGATGTTATATTGCCCTAGCCTAGCCTAGACCTGGAGATCAAGAATAGTTTTTTAAAAGTTCGTCGGTGTGACCAAAATCCTTCATGAAGCAGGATGGAAGTAAGTGAAAAAAAATATTCAAACTAATTTTATGATTTAAAGCTGGAATTACTCAACTTTGCAGATATTGCGTGTCCATGTACGGAGACCAACGAAACGAAACGCAACGCAACGATGGAAGTATCTCAGAGTATCAGAGTAAGAGTGTAGATATAGATAGGTATAAGGAAAAATCTCACCTTTACCTGAATCGCAGGAATATATCATGGCTGACTGTAGAGTACAAAGAAATAATATTTTGCTTCCTCTATAAAACCATCAATCCCTTCTTTTGGATTGTGTAACAAATTACATTAGAGCAAGAATAAATACACAAGTAAAAATATGTTAAAATAAGCCGAAGAAAAACAGATTATAGAAACGAATAGACACAAAGAGGATTCAGGTAGATCAAAGTGTGAAAGCAGGAGGATTTTCAAACAAATATTTCGTGCAAACTCCAAGGAAAGTGAGTTTTAGGAAGATTACTGGAACGATTCCTTGACGGCAACAGGAGGAAACGCATAATCCTGGAGGAAAGACGAAAGAGATAAGGAGGAACGGAAATGTCATCCCTGAGTGCCTCTCAAAGTAAAAAGGTACCTGAGAAAGGCGATCTTAAATTTATATAAGTGGAGGAGCGATTTCAACGAAACCCTTTATTCGAGGAAGAAATAGAGGCGCGTGAGAGTGAACGCGAGAATTCGGCGAAGGGAAAATAGTTGAGAGAGAATGTTGTTTCCATGCCTGTTCCGCAGAAGGGATTGGTAACTTTTCTGAGGTAATCCAACCTCTCAGGAAGTAACGGGCAATTAACGACGTAGTCTTGACATTTTAACACCTTCCTCTAAAAGGAAAGGTTTCTTCATCGTGTTGCTCGGAGGATATTCCTTCCTTATGAGAATGCTATGTGTACAGTCTCCTTTTACCTTCAAATATGCTTGGCTGAATTAAATGGTTAGTGATGTGGAAGATTTCAGTATTTCATTAGTTGATAATGAAAGAAGAGTATACTTATGCCTCGATGGCGTAGTGGTTAGCGCTCGCTTGCAACGCTGAGGTCCCGGTTTCAAATCCCGGTTATGGAATGGTTGTATACATTAGATACATAAAAATTGTACACATAAAATTGGGGCTACTGTAAGAATGGTCATAATTGACTAAAATATGCCCAATATTAAAGACGAATTATTAGTATTGTCTTCAGATCTCAAGAGAATACATAGCGAAGAGGGGAGATGGAGAGTGAAAAAGAAGGGGGAGGGGAGAGGCGGGAGGGGTGGAAAGGGTTAAGGATTAGCTGGTACAGAGGTTGAAGTGTCGATAAGATGTAAGACAGGAGCAGCTAGTATTACGGGGAAGAAATGGGGAAAAGTTGATTTTTAGCCAAAATAAAATTTGAGGAATTGGAGTGACGGATGATTTCCAGTTGCTGGAACTGGAATCTTCCCTAACCCCGCTATATATTGCTTTGTAATTAGTGTTTTGTTTGAGATATGAAGATGGCATTCACTTGTTGAAAATGATAATTTACTTGTTGAAAGAGGCTCCCGGATAGTCATGTGGACATCGCGTTTGCCTTTAGTGAAAGCGGTCCCGGGTTCGATTCCCGGTGGGAGCCAATGTGCGAAATGACCTAAGCTGTCGAAGCACTTTTAACAATACTACTACTACTAATCTCCATATACATGTCCTGTGAAAAAGTATACAGCTCTCTTCTACTTTCATGATGAAGTGCTATTTCCACTACATCTCGGCCACCTCCTTTTAATGTAAAGCTCACTATTATCGGATTTTTTTACTTTTGCAGAATTAAATTACACAGAATATTAGTTCAGAGTTCAGAAATGCTCAGATAGATCGGAAATCGAATACTTATTCTCATTTTGACTGTGGAATATTGTTATTCTAATCAGTACAAGGAGGACGAATATATTTAATCATCCAACTTTAATTTTCCCGAATGAGAACCAACAGGCACCTCTGAAACTTTTGAATATAACTTGGTTAACAATTGACTATATCAGAGTCATTCTCCGCTGATTTATCCTGTAAAACTTCTTCCCCTTCTAAACTTTGGGCAACCTCTAAATAAATCATTCTTTTAACTTTGACTCAGTCTCGCTGTGATATATAAAATCTACTGAGGTATGAATGGTGCTGATTAATGACATTCATTATAGATCAACCATTCCAATTGTTCTCACTGGCATCTAAAAGGTAAGAAATACCAAATAAACGACAATGAATAGCCTGCAATGTGTGGGAGGTAGTTAGAAAGGAAAGCGTTGTTAGTTTTTCATAAAAGTCGCTTGCTAATGAATTAAGAGTGACCCTTGTTTTAGATAGTGGTAGTACTGAGTAATTTATAAGGGGATAAGAATAACAATATTGTACTTTCCAAAAAGGAAAACTTACTCAATCCCTGTCCTCTTTGAGTATTTCTCGACTCTAAACGACAATTATTTCTAATTTAATTCTGCAAAAGAAATAAAGCCGAAAATAGTGATTTTTAAATTAATTCTTTATAGGAATCTATCTGAGTTATCTCTTTTTGAACCCAGCAATATTATCAGTTCAAATTCAGCATTATTTCCTTCCAGGTCTCATTTGACATAAATGGGGCAAACGGTGTGGACTCCAACCGAAGAAAAATGCACAAAAAACATAGAAGCCCACAGGATAATCTACTGAATATTCGCATATAGAAGACGGATTAAGGTGCTGATGAACATTCATAACCCACAAGTTAATCTTAAACAAGTAACGTGTTTCCATAACCATCATAATGGATGTAAAGCAGCACCTCTGCGCTTTGTCCAGACGTTAAAGTGATTCATGCTCGATTCCGAATTTAGGATACGCAACTGAAAACAGTCGAGGACGATACGCAACCGTTCCTTATGATAATGCGCGAGTAAAGACGGGAGAAATAGGCGAGTCGACGACGGGGATGATAGAGTGCGATACGATGGAAGTAATTAGGGCGTGAGGAAATGCAAAGCAAGGGCGTAATTTGGGGGTTGAGAGATATACTGGGGAAATCTCGGTCGGGGAAGCGTATATCGACCGAGTGTGGACGCGAAGGGAGGGTCGTGCGTATGATTAACAAGGGAAGCGATTGGCGTCGGGGAAAGTGGATACGCGTGGGCGACGGCTGGAAGGTCGGAGAGGATGTTTTGGTCCACGCGATGAGTGAGGTTACCAGGAAGCTGCGTGGTCCACCGATACACTCGGGGACGCTGCCTGTTTTGGCAAGAGCGAGAGTGGCTTTAATGAGAAGATGAGGGGGTCGTTAAGATGTGACGTTTGGCCCCCGAAAGTTATTCCTCTATAAAACTCGGGTGTCTTAATCGAATGTTAATGGGATTAATGTTCTGAGGGTGCTCAAGGTCCTTCCTCCCACAGGCGTGTTAGATCTTAGCAAAACGTTGAAGGTCGCCGATAATTTGGTTCTCTTTAATTTAAACATAATAAACCATCAGTTTTCGATGGGTGCGGGAATTTAGATTTAGCCGCTCGAATTGGTTACCATCAAATTTGGAATCTTAATGCTATTCAGCAATTTTACAGGAGAGGTCAAAAAATAGTTTCCATCCTTCTTTCTTTCTAAACCTTTGAAAATTTCTCTTATGGCGCCTCAACCTTCTTATCTGTTTGTCACCAAATCGTCAACAACTTCATCCTTCATTATTTCAAGGAATCTTTGCCGTTTATTAGTAATCGCATTATAATTTTGTATTTAGATACACTTTAAAATTTCATAATTGAGGGTAGATTCAAAAAAAAAATTGATATTTTCTGCTTCAGTTGACACGCTATAGGAAGAGAAAATAGGAATAATAATTAAACGAACTAATTTGGGCGAGATTAAGACTAATAAGTTTATTTTAATATTTGACCCTTTTTCACCTCAAATCTATAAAGAAGAGAAGCACACGCAATAAATCTACTTTGTGGGTTTAAAAACCTAGGTTCTCACTTAGAAAAATTATAGCACGGCAATAAAACAGGTCTATACATATCTGGAAAGCTAACAAAACAATACAGATTTCTCAAAGACAAACCAATAGAAACATCTTAGTAGAAAATAGTAAAAGCAAACGCACAAAGTAGATAATTATGTCTCCTACGGGAAGGAATTAGCCACTATGAATTACTTCAAACATCGCATGAGGACAAAGGGATAAGAGTTGAGTAATTCGAGGGATACGTTACTTTAAGGATAAGGGGTAAAGGGTACCACATGATATGCATAGAATTACTATTGATATATTTGTGAATTCTTTTAGGAGAGCAACATTCTAAATTTAAAGTGGTTATTCATAATGAATTTACGACTTGTTGTAATTTAGTTATTCCACCTAAAGATCACGACCTATAGACACCCGATGAAATAAATGTCGCGAACATTTATTTTCCACTGAAGCATAAAAAAATAATACGTAGTTAAAAAGTCATATAGTTGCATAGAAAATATAAATTTATGCATAACATATAGCATACTAAGTTTCTTATGAAACTGATTTTTTGGAATGGAAAACTACTACTAACGTAGGGAAAATGATTTACGCCACCGGTATCAGAACAAGTTTCCATCCAATGCAATCGCATGCCAAGCTGTAGGTGAACAAATAATTCATTATTCTTGGTAAACACTTCATAATCCTCGCGGTAAATCGACCTATGAAGTTGTAGTCACGAGAGACCGTTTTAGTTTCCGATACCAGGAATAATGGAACAGCAGAACAGGGAATGCTCTCCTTTGTGAATTTGTCTGCGATCCCAGAGAACACGAATTCAACCAATCATCAGCAATTTCTTTGAGGTTTGCGACTCAAAACCAAATAGTAATTCCAAAGAAACGGTAGACTTTAGGAAAAATAAATAAAAGTTAATTTCAATTAATCACAAATATAAAAAAAACTATCGATCTTAACAGGGATTTAAGAAACATATAAAATATCAGTACTCTTAAAAATAAATCATTGGAATGTATATTCGATACAATATAATGGCGATATTATCAAAATGTAATATGTAATTGATATTACATATACATTACCTATTTGAGTAATTAACCTAATTGAGAGCTCAAAGTCAATTTATTTTAAATTCTGGAACTTGCTGACAAGTCCAAGTTAGGACTTATCTGGACTTTAATGCACTTCATGAATACATAGCTATGCTCAGTATTTGTTTTCGTGATAACTATTGAAATTATTGAAGCCACACTATTTATTATTCAGAATGGTTTTTAAAAATTGCACTGTACTGTACTTATCATTGTGCTGTACCAATTATTATTATTATATTGTAGCTAGGAGATAAATGTATCGTAATTGCATTGGTAAAGCTCGGTGAGAGTTTTTAAGTTAAAATTATTCTACTATCTCTCAGCTAATGATGTTTAACGAGTATTTTGTGTAAGACGATAGCATCTTGTTTTTTCCCTCTCTTGCTGTCTTTCTTAAAAGGTCTAAATTCTCTTTTTACTTAAGTTATGTTTTTCATTATTTTATATTTCCACATATTTTTAAAATCTCAATGCATTATTTTGTTCTTTTAATTTTCCATACATTTTTGTATTTCTGTCGAGAATTGTTTTTTATTTTTTTGTTCTCTGAGCATTTTTGTTGCTCTATGGGAATCTACCCAGAGAAAGATAAATTATTATTATTATAAATACAAAAAATTATTGCAATAAATATCTGCAATATGAATAAACACATTAGAATAGTTTGCAACTTTTAATACTTTGAACCATACAATCAGTTGGTTTCGTTATCTCCCTGCTGGGATAGTATGGTCCTAAATGAGTTCCTAATCCGAGGGCCAGGATTAGAGATGCGACCTTTACTGAAATAGACTACCTTAGAAATCCCACTAAAAAATAGCATTAATGAAATAAAAATTTCTTTTCATTTTAGTGATGATAGATGATAAGTATTGGATTACGATTTATGCATCGACTATTTTAGGAATCAAGCAATATCCCTAAAGTTAAAATTTATAAAGTTTATAAATTTGCCTCCATTATTTTCCTTAATACGTTAATAAAGTACGTTCCTCTTCAATGGGATCATGTATGGAAAAATACTTTATGAAATAGACTTCCGCGTATTCTGTTCTCCTCGGTAAAAGTCAAAAGGATATACAGAAAATGGCCTCCTATATATCCCTTGAAGTGTATATGTTAAAATTTCTGATATATTTATTATAAAATTCATTCATACCCATTATATTTTTAAACAATTGCAACGATTTCCCATTATTAATGGCGATAAGCATCATTAAACTGCAATTCAAACTAACCACATCGTTCGCGTACTAAGCAGCTCCAGGAATTAAATTAAGGTCATATTTATGAATTCCAAATATAATTTAATATTGGATGAATATAGGAAATGCTGCGGATTGGGTTCAAAATTTATATTTACGTTGGTTTTATAGGAGTGATTTTTTTCTGAGAAAAAAAATGTTTATCGTACCGTGATATATTAAAAATGTGATCGATGGTATGGCATGAACGGAAGGAAATTTAAAAATTACGAACAAAATTTTGTGTTCGACGTAAGGGAAAAGTCCAGGTCAAACTGGGAGAAACATAGTAAATGATTGATTGATGCCTTCAACAGGTCAATAGAATTCGAGGTTTAAAAATCTCCAGTAAACTTTACGCAGAATTGAGTGTTGTCGTATTTATATTGATTCGTAAAAAATAAAATTGGATCATGGCTGATACTAATTGAGATTTAAAAGTCTCAAATACCGTCTCTGTCAGCTATCCGCACCTCTTTGCTACCGGTTTTCGGAAACGGTAGGAGGGCCCGGATTAAAAGCATTCCAAGAAACACCCAATGTTCAATGCTATCATCTTAATAGACCAAAGAATACTAGATTCCTTCTTCGATTTTTAAACCTACCTATTAACAGCCGTGTTCCAATTTTCTCTCTCTACATTTCAATGTCAATATGGAAACACTCAGTCCTGAATAAACTTTCTGAAAGTTTTCGAGTTGCAAATTACGGAGCTTCAGTACTAATGTAATGGGTGTCTTTGTCGGTATTTAGAGAAGGGCCATGGTAAGACTTTCAAACTTTGTGGACCTTATCATGAATACATATAATGCAGGCATTTAATTTCTTGAACGTCAATGAAAATTCTCCAGTTCAAAGGAGAATCAGCGCTGGTGAGCGGAACGAGATCGCTGAACTGGAGCAATGTCATCTCTTCATGTTTTGAGATGAGTGCGCGAGATGAAAAAGGGAAGTTTTCCCATCTTGCGGCGAATTAGATGGCATTCTCACAAATTAAATTCCTCCACCTAATGGCATTTTCTCTCATTTTTCTCGAATATCATTCCCCATCCAGTCTTCCAGAAATGAAACTTCACGTTTCATGAAAGACCTATTTGTTCGTTTCTAATCAAGAATCAAGGCACGTGTGTTAATCAATTATTCGTTTCTTGTGTTTCTATCTGTCAAATCTCGTTTGCCGATGACATGCGAGTTAGCTTAAGTAGGTTAATTTACAAAAATAACCGTAGGTTATTTATTCTCATACTTTTGAAACTGAATTTCTCTGATATGAATCTCAGGGGTACTTATTCGTTTAAATCGGATACAAATAATTATTTATTGAGAATATTAGTGCTATTTTCACGATACTAGTCCCATAATTAATAGTATTCATATCCGGTTTTGGCAAACATATGAATACATCTGGTAAGCTCTACAGGGGATAAAATACAGCTCGATAATACTGCCTTGTTAAGTTCAGCGATTGATTAATATCTTGTTAAATATCCCTGATATCAACAAAGTTCATTGCGTAAATATCATTGAAATTTTAATATTCTTATAGAGATTTTCGATTCACATATCAAACATTTTTTTATAAATATTAGTCAGATCCTAGATCATCATGTCACTCTGACACGGTAAACTGAGCAACATAAGATTTAAAATTGAATATTCACAATGTTACCTTCACAGGCAGAAATTAATATTGAACTATGCGAAGGAGATAATTTTCATATTTTATTTAATGTGTTGGAAAAGGAAAATGAATACAGGAGTTCCTAACGGGTTGGAATTACTGCATTAGAATTAGTTACTCCAAATATCACTAGCATTGTTTGATTATTTGTATTGAGTAATTTGTTATTGTAGTACTCCGATATGAATAGCAGACAAAAATAAAAATATCATGTCATTTCGTTATGCACAATGATTATAATTTATCTACAAGTACCTACTAAAAGTTTACCTACTATATTATCTAGGAAACAGGTAATTTAAAAAAAAATCTTTTTAAGTCTTCACAGTATATTTTAGATATATGAACCAAATGTATTGTGGTAAATTACAAAGTTATTTTTTTCACCTGTTTCCGGTATTGATTTCCTCTAAGTGGTTCCTAATCACATAGAATTAATTCGATATATTATCTTGATTATGCACGAAACTCGTATTGCCGAGGTTGAATCGAAGAATAAATACTGAAAATATTACATGATAAACTAATAATAAAATAAAACTACTAACAACATTTTCTTTTCTTCATCCATAGACTAATTGAATAGAGAAGAGAAAGCTTAAATAACAATGTAACATAAATTTAATAGAACTAGTTCCTAGAGTATTTATGTCCACAAATAAATTTACTATAATATATACTAATTTAAATTACCTGTCGTTATTTTTACTAAATAAATCTATTTTACATCGATAATGAGAAATAAAGAAGTCTTTCATACTATCAATTTTTCCAAAATAAAAAAGCAAAGTATTTATTTCGTAAACGGGCGGAAAACATTCTAATCGTCTAGATAAAGTAGTATGATATCAAACTCTCTAACACTTATGTGGGTGAAAGCCGTGGCCTAATGGAAGTGGCCGAAAGCACGTTGTCCTAACCATGGTGAGGATCACGATGATATTGCATCCCGAAAACATTTGTCAGCTACCCGAATCAATAGATTGGTCTATTGTGGTCTCGAAAAGCCAACATGAGGAGGCGTGGGAGTCGATACGCTGAGCTCATATCGCCCACGATAATGCCTGGATAGTCCCTGCTCCGATTTAGCTGTTTTGCCATGAACTTCACACTTTATGATCACCTCGATGGTAAACAAGGAAAAGGGTAATGAGAACATTCATTTGTAACTTTTTAAATTTACGTTCTCATTCTGCTACTGCGTATACATTAATATACCAAGTAGAAATTCAAATAGCAGTAATAACATTAATTTTCAGTATATAGTTGAATAATTTATATAAAGAATTATGGGGGAAATGGAAAACAGTGGATTAAAATATACATGCAGAAACTAAAATAGCTGACAGTTATATAGTCATATATAATATAATCAATTGGAAATAGTGTATGTATGTCGATAGCAATAGTAAGTTTCAGTGCAAAGTTGAATAATTGATATAAATAATAGGGGGAAACGGAAAACAATGATATTTGAATGTATACGCATTTTAATTCGCATTTTTCATATTTATTCTATCATTCGTTTAAACATCATAGTAATTGTTGTCCATTACTTTCCATTGTACCAAGTACGGCAAACTGGTTCATTATCTAATTTTAGTGTTAAATATATTAATGAATTGAGAAATTTATTAATGCTTGAGTCCTCGCATAGATACATAAGTGAGTAAACGAATACTTGCTTAGATAACGAAGTAAAAATATTGTTCATCATTACAGAGATTAAATAAATTATTCATTTAACTTGATATAGTTAATAATAATACAAATATCACAAAAGAGAAAAAAAATATCTGAGAAATCCTGACTCAAATCTCATCAAAGGGTAACATCAGGAGTTTCTCTATTTGATTAAATGGTTCCCTATTTAATGGAAGAAATAATTTTAAATATTTATGATATCCTCAGACAAGAAGTTAAGGCCATGAATGTTGTCAGGCAGACTTCTAAACATTCTAGGAACAACGAAATTTGATCTATTACTACCGCTTTCGTTGAAAAATCTAGATACATCATAGTTACACGTTTTCCTTGTTCCCATATCGTGATAAATATATTATTAAATTCAATCAGCTCGGCCTTCTCCTCGTGGAATTCCATAATAAATAAATAAAAGAATAAATTAACTAAGCCTATATTCCACAGTATTTTCTTTTTAGCCAAGCACATCAAGATTTTTTAGCACTTCATTGAGTTCTTTTGACAGTTTATGCGCAGGGCTAGACACACTCGAAATCATAGGTCTAATTGGGCAATCCGATTTGCGAGTTTTTGGAAGACCGAAAAACCTTGGTGTTATGAGGTTCATGCAGACTAAACGTCTCTTTTCTTTCTCATCAAACACTAGAGCATCCTTAAGGGCAGCTTTGATTCTATTGTTAAATTTAACTGTTGTCATGGATAAACCGGATTATCTTAAGAAGTGCAACGAATTCCTATCGAATATGTCTTTCGAGTGTGTCTAGCCCTGCGCATAAACTGTCAAAGGAACTCAATGGAGTGATAAAAAATGTTGATGTGTTTGGCTCAAAAAATAAATACTGTCGAATATAGACTTAGTTAATTTATTATTTTATTAATTTAAATATATTATTTTTAATAATAATAAATTACGTAAGGGATATCAAGTGCGAAAATTTCAGTTGTTGTAGCTGGTAAGTATGTATCAAATTGGAATGAAATCCTACGTATTTATCTCCGTTCTGCAAGAAAACCCTCACTCAAAATTATCACTATTCGTTACTTTTCGATCTGGAGATTGAAATTACAATTTATTGCTCGCGTTAGATGATCTCGACTATAGTAGGAGGCTATCAAAGTGCCTAGAAGAACTGAAGCTCAGTATAAAATCCTTCCCTTTCCATTTTAATTGGGTCTTAAATATCGTTCGAGCTTACGGAGCACTTTTCTGTTTCAATTTAGACCGAAATTCTCCACCCGATTTTTCTGCAGAGGAAGTGAATGGAACCCAAAACTCGGAGGGATAAAATCGTCCCACTTTTTAAACGCAATTCCTTCCACCTGATGTCCCCGGCGATTCCCGTTTTATTTCCCCGGAGGAGTACTATTACCATATCCGCCGAATCTCTATAAAAGGGAGGTGTTGCTTCGATTGAATTGGAGGGTTCGAAAAATATTCTGCGAGTCAAAGGGAAGTATTTTGGGGCACTTTCATCGTAAAAGTAATCCTCATGAATTTTTTACTTTCGAATGAGGCATTTTAACTACCTTCTTTAGCATTATTTGAATATTTGATTCTCTGTCGGACACGTACTAAAATTGAATTTTAGCTCAAGGTTGAAATACAATGACAAGAAACCCGAAAAGTCTGTGAATCACGTATGCAATGATGGATGCAGTTTTTATAAACCTACTAGCAGAAGTACCCGTTGATTCTCAACGGGGATATTTATTTCATAAATATCAGTGTAATAACATTGATCGTTACAAATTCTCCATAATTGTTGGTAAATAGCGAATACCAGACTTTCCAAACCAATATATCAAGAAATGTAAGTTACAATTAAGTCTACAAATCCACTCTAACTCAACATTCAATTTAACGCAGGTTGATGATCTTTTCCGTGACAATGTGTCAAAATGTATCTACATATGAAAGTGAGGCTTACATATAGCTTCTTCTCTCTTGGCTTATATCTTCTGAAGGCAGGTTCTAGTATTTGAATGAGCTTTTCGGTAACAATGTATCAAAATGTATCTACGTATGAAAAGAGGCATAGGTAATAGCTTCTTCCCCTCAGACTTTTATCTCCTAAAGGAGCATTTGCCTTCTTTCTACGCCGATTGAAGTCGCAAACTTTCGACTGGTCCTCATTGAGAGGATATCTTCAGTATCTGAATAAGTGTGATTCCGAGAATGGACAAATACGTCATTGTTGTATTTCTTACGTGAAGAAAAAACTATATACATTAAATAAGAAATGGTGTATCATGGAACCAGAAGGTATGTTTCATTGTTTTATCTTGGCTATACTCATAACATGAGGTTGTTAGTGAGAATTCGTGACTCGTATAAAATGTAGTGGTATGTTAATTAATGTCCAGGAACTTAGTCGTAGATCTTGGGAATGATTAAGTGCAAGACACAACGCCATATTAGGATGGAACGATAAAAGCCATGACAATAGAGCGACAACTTTACTGAAATCAGTCTGTGGAGCTATGCTCGTAAGTCGAAATTCATTATATGATAAGTCCATTGGGTTAAGTGAGCAGAAAAGTATTTGATTACAAACCTAATAAATATTTGCAATTATTTTATTGCTGAAAATATTTTCGATCGAATAATAACATTGGCAGTCTCACACAGAAATATGTCAGCAAAGTTCCTTTTGGATCCAAGTGATAAGGCTTCGAAAAATGCTAGTTTGATCTCGGTAAACACTTTGCCGATATGTCTGTGTACGGGACTTGGTTAAGATTTTTAGATTTATGTACTCCGCGAGTGACGTATGGCTGGGGAAAATATTGGCAATGTAAATGATCTGATATATTAATTTCTTCTCCAGTAACTAATGAAAAACTTCTAAGATAAATTATTTCCTGGGCCCACAAAATACATTCAGCGTAGAATCTTCAAAGTAATCAATAAATACAGACACCACCTACCTCCGTTGTGAAGGCGTATAGTGGCTTAAGTAAATTTACATTTTGCGGTTATCTGAATAGTTTCTTATCCCGAAAACAAACTTATGTTTAAGATGTTTAAGAATTATAACCTATTCTTCGGCTGAGATCAAATTAATAAATTTCAGCGTACAGTATGTTAAATATTGACATTTGGGTTAGCTGTTTTCAATATCAGAGTTTTATTTCGACATGGCACTCCGTCCAGTAAACACCAAGGTAAATCATACTATATATTCATAACGAAATGCATAAATCAGTAAGTTGATCACGATGCTCGTAATTATAATTGAACGTTGATATTGCTACTGCAGCTATAATTTACGCAGCATTAGATATTTCTATACGGTTTCGAAAAAAAACAGAATTTTTCACTTTAAACAATTAACAATACATTAAATCATGCAATTTCATAATATTGAAACAAATAAACAATATGACGAAAAGACAAAGCCATCTATATGAAGATTACAGTTATAAACAACGCAAAATATCATTACAATACCGGCTATTAATGCTACATAAGTTTTTTAAACGTTTTTAAATATGTTGCAGTAAGAATTTTCAGCACAAAATAGCATAGTATTATAGTGCAGTAGAATAGACTTTATTCATTTGTGATTGCAAAACTGAGAAATGATTTCAAAAACTATTATACTTGTGTCTATGATATCCACAATATACTGCGTTTCAAGTAGGGGTCTCCAAACTTTTCAGCTTTATTAACTATCAAACAGCAGATGCGGCCCGCGGGCAGTAGTTTGGATTTGGATTGAAGTAAGGGATTACCCATACTAGTACAGTATCTTAGATTTTTTGCGGTCTACAGATAACTGAAATCCCTTTACCTTTTTAGGCTTTGAAATGTTACTTATTCGCTCCTGACCACTCGTCGCTCAAAATTTAAAAGAAAACAAAGACCGATTAAACGTAAGAAATAAGGACGTCCGTAATTTCCGTCAAAACTCAAAAATAATATGAGAGATGTCCACAACTTACCACGTTATTATTTTAAATCACTGGAATTGACAGCGAGAATGCAAATTCTATCAACGTACGAATTTCAAAATCGTTTTATTTCACTGAATATTCAGTTAACAATTACGTTACCATAAACAAAACTCGGTTTTCACAGACGCTTAAAGAAAATTGAAAAAATCAATGAAAAAATTTTCGTACCTTTCAACGTGCGTTTCTTCACAGGATATTGTTTGTCACAAAAAAAATTTAAAATGCCATTTAATTTTTTCTTCATCATAAATCTTCAACTCTTATTTTCAAAATTTATTTTAACTGGCCATGTCCAGTTTAATCCACCATGTCTTCTTCTTCTAACACATGAGTTCGGAATCAACAATCGCCTTGATCGTCAAGGGAATGGGTTTGTTTATAACATGAAAATTTAGACGGAATTTTCGTACATTTTATCAAAATTCTTGCAATTTCAAATCGCATACGATATTTCTAAGCCAAAATATCTAAATTTTTATTCTATTTCCCTTGTTTTGAAATATATATATATATATATATATATATATATATATATATATTCTTAGAACACATTAGGATAAGCAGTACCACGTTTAAAGTTACATTTCCATACGGGTACAAAGGGGCCAAATGAATCAAGCATTAAACGTAAATGACAGAAATAAATTACATTTCACTCAAATAACCAACGATGAATATTCTACACGGAAAGTAAATGTATTTTGGAACTGACTGGTATCTCAATCTTAAAATGTGTAACATAAACACGAACCACAAAAGTAATCGCAATGTCAAAATAGAAACAAAAATTAAACACCAATAACAGAAGGATAGTAAATGAATATGGAGTGTAAGCACTTAAAAACAAAGTTAAATCAATTTTTATATTCTGCATGTAATAAAATAAAATTTCTTTACCTTTTTGGTCTATCATACGATGCTGGAGGTTTGCTACAACTTTACAACTCGCCGTTCAACTCTTCAAAGATTACAAACACCGAATCTGGGAAATCTTTACGTTCTTCGCTAACTCCATTCACATAAATCGCTAAATATACATTATTGCAAATAAATTAGAATTAGTACTTAATTCAGAAGAATATATATTCAATACATCCGCAACTTACCAGGATATTTATACGCAGCCCGTTGAATTGATCGAGAAAAATCAATTATTGGTAAAACACAAATATAAAACTCATTTGTGTTACGAAAAAGACGGTAAACAATTATGTTGCTATAAATAAAACTTGGTTGCTACAGACTCGTCAACAAAATTCGAAATTTCAAAAATTTTCCATGTCTTCTAATGGAATTACGCTTGAGCTCGGAATCAACAATCGCCTTGATCGTTAAGGGAATGGTTTGTTTACTATATGAAAATTCAGTCGAAATTTTCGTACATTTGATCAAAATTCTCGCAATTTCGAATCGCAAACGATATACCACGACCAAAATAAGAATTTTCATTCTATTGCCCTTCTTTTAACGCTAGTTTTGACTTCCTACGACTGTTTTTTCTAATTTAGTTTTGCAAAAGAAATGAACAATGCTTCGAAAAAAATGAACTTCACATGTATTTCTTATGCAAATTGTTTTACTCGTCTGGGTTCGAACCGTGGACTTCAGGCAAATAAAAAATAGCACTTTATCATCGCAGGAAAAACTTTTAACGATGTTAAAAGTTTGAACATTGTGCAACGTCTAGTTTCCAAGATTATATGGAATATACATACATACAAACAAACATACAGGCATTTTTATAGATATACTAGCAGAAGTACCCGTTGATTCTCAACGGGGATATTTAATTTCATAAATATCAGTGTAATAACCTTGATCGTAACAAATCCTCCATAATTGTTGGTAAATAGCGAATACCAGACTTTCCAAACCAATATATCAAGAAATGTAAGTTACAATTAAGTCTACAAATCCACTCTAACTCACTATTCAATTTAACGCAGGTTGATGATCTTTTCTGTGACAATGTGTCAAAATGTATCTACATATGAAAGTGAGGCTTACATATAGCTTCTTCTCTCTTGGCTTATATCTTCTGAAGGCAGGTTCTAGTATCTGAATGAGCTTTTCGGTAACAATGTATCAAAATGTATCTACGAATGAAAAGAGGCATACATAATAGCTTCTTCCCCTCTGACTTTTATCTCCTAAAGGAGCATTTTCCTTCTTTCTACGCCGATTGAAGCCGCTAACTTTCGACTGGTCCTCATTGAGAGGATATCTTCAGTAACTGAATAAGTGTGATTCCGAGAATGGACAAATACGTCATTGTTGTATTTCTTACGTGAAGAAAAAACTATAGACATTAAATAAGAAATGGTGCATCATGGAACCAGAAGGTATGTTTCATTGTTTATCTTGGCTATACTCATAACATGAGGTTGTTAGTGAGAATTCGTGACTCGTATAAAATGTAGTGGTATGTTAATTAATGTCCAGGAACTTAGTCGTAGATCTTGGGAATGATTAAGTGCAAGACACAACGCCATATTAGGATGGAACGATAAAAGCCATGACAATAGAGCGACAACTTTACCGAAATCAGTCTGTGGAGCTATGCTCTTAAGTCGAAATTCATTATATGATAAGTGCATTGGGTTAAGTGTGCAGAAAAGTATTTGATTACAAACCTAATAAATATTTGCAATTATTTTATTGCTGAAAATATTTTCGATCGAATAATAACATTGGCAGTCTCACACAGAAATATGTCAGCAAATTTCCTTTTGGATCCAAGTGATAAGGCTTCGAAAAATGCTAGTTTGATCTCGGTAAACACTTTGCCGATATGTCTGTGTACGGGACTTGGTTAAGATTTTTAGATTTATGTACTCCGCGAGTGACGTATGGCTGGGGAAAATATTGGCAATGTAAATGATCTGATATATTAATTTCTTCTCCAGTAACTAATGAAAAACTTCTAAGATAAATTATTTCCTGGACCCAAAAAATACATTCAGCGTAGAATCTTCACAGTAATCAATAAATACAGACACCACCTACCTCCGTTGAGAAGGCGTATAGTGGCTTAAGTAAATTTACATTTTGTGGTTATCTGAATAGTTTCTTATCCCGAAAACAAACTTATGTTTAAGATGTTTAAGAATTATAACCTATTCTTCGGCTGAGGTCAAATTAATAAATTTCAGCGTACAGTATGTTAAATATTGACATTTGGGTTAGCTGTTTTCAATATCAGAGTTTTATTTCGACTTGGCACTCCGTCCAGTAAACACCTAGGTAAATCATACTATATATTCATAACGAAATGCATAAATCAGTAAGTTGATCATGATGCTCGTAATTATAATTGAACGTTGATATTGCTACTGCAGCTATAATTTACGCAGCATTAGATATTTCTATACGGTTCGAAAAAAAACAGAATTTTTCACTTTAATCAAATAACAATACATTAAATCATGCAACTTCACAATATTGAAACTAATAAACAATATGATGAAAAGACAAAGCCATCTATATGAAGATTACAGTTATAAACAACGCAAAATATCATTACAATACCGGCTATTAATGCTACATAAGTTTTTAAACGATTTTAAATCTGTTGCAGTAAGAATTTTCAACACAAAATAGCATAGTCTTATAGTGCAGTAGAATAGACTTTATTCATTTGTGATTGCAAAACTGAGAAATGATTTCAAAAACTATTATACCTGTGTCTATGATATCCACAATATACTGCGTTTCAAGTAGGGGTCTCCAAACTTTTCAGCTTTATTAACTATCAAACAGCAGATGCGGCCCGCGGGCAGTAGTTTGGATTTGGATTGAAGTAAGGAATTACCCATTCTATTACAATATCTTAGATTTTTTGCGGTCTACAGATAACTGAAATCGCTTTATCTTTTTAGGCTTTGAAATGTTACTTATTCGCTCCTGAGCACTCGTCGCTCAAAACTTAGAAGAAAACAAAGACCGATTAAACATAAGACATAAGGACGTCCGTAATTTCCGTCAAAACTCAAATATAATATGAGAGATGTCCACAACTTACCACGTTATTATTTTAAATCAGTGGAATTGACAGCGAGAATGCAAATTCTATCAACGTACGAATTTCAAAATCGTTTTATTTCACTGAATATTCAGTTAACAATCACGTTACCAAAAACAAAACTCACACACGCTTAAAAAAAATTGAAAAAATCAATGGAAAAATGTCCGTACCTTTCAACGTGCGTTTCTTCACAGGTTTGTCACAACAAATTTTAAAATGCCATTCAATTTTTTCTTCATCATAAAATCTTCAACTCTTATTTTCAAAATTTATTTTAACTGGCCATTGATCCGCCATGTCTTCTTATAGAACTACACATGAGTTCGGAATCAACAATCGCCTTGATCGTCAAGGGAATGGGTTGGTTTACAACATGAAAATTTAGACGAAATTTTCGTATATTTTATCAAAATACTCTCAATTTCAAATCGCATACGATATTTCTCAGCCAAAGTAAGAATCTTTATTCTATTTCCCTTGTTTTGAAATATATATATATATATATATATATTCTAAGATCACATTAGGATAAGCAGTACCACGTTTAAAGTTACATTTTCATACAAGTACAAAGGGGCCAAATGAATCAAGCATTAAACGTAAATGACAGAAATAAATAACATTTCACTCAAATAACCAACGATGAATATTCTACACGGAAAGTAAATGTATTTTGGTACTGACTGGTATCTCAATCTTAAAATGTGTAACATAAACACGAACCACAAAAGTAATCGCAATGTCAAAATAGAAACAAAAATTAAACACCAATAACAGAAGGATAGTAAATGAATATGGAGTGTAAGCACTTAAAAACAAAGTTAAATCAATTTTTATATTCTGCATGTAATAAAACAAAATTTCTTTACCTTTTTGGTCTATCATACGATGCAGGAGGTTTGCTACAAATTTACAACTCGCCGTTCAACTCTTTAAAGATTACAAACACCGAATCTGGGAAATCTTTACGTTCTTCACTAACTCCATTCCCGTCAATCGCTAAATACATCATTGCAAAGAGATTAGATTTAGTACTTAATTCAGAAGAATATATTTCAAAACTTACGCAACGTACCAGGATATTTATACGCAACCAGTTGAATTGATAGACAGAAATCCATTTTCAGTAAACCACTGTTATAAATCTCATTTTATTTTACGAAAAAGACGGTAAACAATTAAGTTGATGTAAATATAACTTGGTTGCTACAGAATCGTCAACAAAATTCGAATTTAAAAATATTTATATCGTCAAGGGAATGGGTTTGTTTATACATGGAAATTTAGTCAAACTTTTCGTATATTTTATCGAAATTCTTGCAATATAGAATCAAAAACGATATTTCTCGACCAAAATAAGACTTTTTATTCTATTTCCCTTCTTTTGATGCTAGTTTCGACTTCCTACGATTGTTCTTTCTAATTTAGTTTCGCAAATGAAATGAACAATGCATCGAAAAAAATGAACTTTACGTGTATTTCTTATGCAAATTGTTTTACTCGTCTGGGTTTGAACCGTGGACTTTAGGCAAACAAAAAATAGCACTTTATCATCACCGGAAAAACTTTTAATGATGTTAAAAGTTAGAACATTGTGCAACGTCTAGTTTTCGAGATTACGTGGAATATACATACATACAAACAAACATACAGGCATTTTTATAGATATACTAGCAGAAATACCCGTTGATTCTCAACGGGGATATCTAATTTCATAAATATCAGTGTAATAACCTTGATCGTAACAAATTCTTCATAATTGTTGGTAAATAGCGAATACCAGACTTTCCAAACCAATATATCAAGAAATGTAAGTTACAATTAAGTCTACAAATCCACTCTAATTCAATATTCAATTTAACGCAGGTTGATGATCTTTTCCGTGACAATGTGTCAAAATGTATCTACATATGAAAGTGAGGCTTACATGTAGCTTCTTCTCTCTTGGCTTATATCTTCTAAAGGCAGGTTCTAGTATCTGAATGAGCTTTTCGGTAACAAAGTATCAAAATGTATCTACGTATGAAAAGAGGCATACATAATAGCTTCTTCCCCTCTGACTTTTATCTCCTAAAGTAGCATTTTTCTTCTTTATACGCACATTGAAGCCGCAAACTTTCGACTGGTCATCAATGAGAGGATATCTTCAGTAACTGAATAAGTGTGATTCCGAAAATTTACAAAGTACATTTTTGTTTTTCTTACGTGAAGAAAAAACTATAGACATTAAATAAGAAATGTTGTACCATGGAACCAGAAGGTATGTTTCATTGTTTTATCTTGGCTATACTTATAACATGGGGTTGTTAGTGAGAATTCGTGACTCGTATAAAATGTAGTGGCATGGTAATTAATGCCCAGGAACGTAGTCGTAGATCTTGGGAATGATTAAGTGCAAGACTCAACGCCATATTAGGATGGAACGATAAAAGCCATGACAATAGAGCGACAACTTTACCGAAATCAGTCTGTGGAGCTATGCTCGTAAGTCGAAATTCATTATATGATAAGTGCATTAGGTTAAGTGAGCAGAAAAGTATTTGATTACAAATCTAATAAATATTTGCAATTATTTTATTGCTGAAAATATTTTCGATCTAATAATATAATATCGGCAGTCTCACACAGAAATATGTCAGGAAAGTTCCTTTTGGATCCAAGTGATAAGGCTTCGAAAAATGCTAGTTTGATCTCGGTAAACACTTTGCCGATATGTCTGTGTACGGGACTTGGTTAAGATTTTTAGATATTTGTACTCCGCGAGTGACGTATGGCTGGAGAAAGTATTGGCAATGTGAATGATCTGATATATTAATTTCTTCTCCAGTAACTAATGAAAAACTTCTAAGATAAATTATTTCCTGGACCCACAAAATAAATTCAGCGTAGAATCTTCACAGTAATCAATAAATACAGACACCACCTACCTCCGTTGAGAAGGCGTATAGTGGCTTAAGTAAATTTACATTTTGTGGTTATCTGAATAGTTTCTTATCCCGAAAACAAACTTATGTTTAAGATGTTTAAGAATTATAACCTATTCTTCGGCTGAGGTCAAATTAATAAATTTCAGCGTACAGTATGTTAAATATTGACATTTGGGTTAGCTGTTTTCAATATCAGAGTTTTATTTTGACATGGCACTCCGTCCAGTAAACACCGAGGCAAATCATACTATATATTCATAACGAAATGCATAAATCAGTAAGTTGATCACGATGCTCGTAATTATGATTGATCGTTGATATAGCTACTGCAACTATAATTTCCGCAGCATTAGTTATTTCTATACGGTTTCGAAAAAAAACAGAATTTTTCACTTTCAACAATTAACAATACATAAAATCATGCAATTTCATAATATTGAAACTGATAAACAATATGACGAAAAGACAAAGCCATTTATATGAAGATTAAAGTTATAAGCAACGCAAAATATACATTACAATACCGGCCATTAATGTTACATAAGTTTTTTAAACGTTTTTAAATCTGTTGCAGTAAGAATTTTCAACACAAAATAGCATAGTATTATAGTGCAGTAGAATAGACTTGATTCATTTGTGATTGAAAAACTGAGAAATGATTTCAAAAACTATTATACTTGTGTCTATGATATCCACAATATACTGCGTTTCAAGTAGGGGTCTCCAAACTTTTCAGCTTTATTAACTGTCAAACAGTAGATGCGTCCCGCGGGCAGTAAATTGGATTTGGATTGAAGTAAGAAATTACCCATTCTACTACAATATCGTAGATTTTTTGCGGTCTACAGATAACTGAAATCCCTTTACCTTTTTAGGCTTTGAAATGTTACTTATTCGCTCCTGACCACTCGTCGCTCAAAATTTAAAAGAAAACAAAGACCGATTAAACATAAGAAATAAGGACGTCCGTAATTTCCGTCAAAACTCAAAAATAATATGAGAGATGTCCACAACTTACCACGTTATTATTTTAAATCAGTGGAATTGACAGCGAGAATGCAAATTCTATCAACGTACGAATTTCAAAATCGTTTAATTTCACTGAAAATTCAGTTAACAATTACGTTACCATAATCAAAACTCGGTTTTCACAGACGCTTAAAGAAAATGGAAAAACTCAATGAAAAAATGTTCGTACCTTTCAACGTGCGTTTCTTCACAGGATATTGTTTGTCACAAAAAAAAATTTAAAATGCCATTCAATTTTTTCTTCATCATAAATCTTCAACTCTTATTTTCAAAATTTATTTTAACTGGCCATGTCCAGTTTAATCCGCCATGTCTTCTTCTTCTAACACATGAGTTCGGAATCAACAATTGCCTTGATCGTCAAGGGAATGGGTTTGTTTATAACATGAAAATTTATGCGGAATTTTCGTATATTTTATCAAAATTCTTGCAATTTCAAATCGCAAACGATATTTCTCAGCCAAAATATCTAAATCTTTATTCTATTTCCCTTGTTTTGAAATATATATATATATATTCTTAAATCACATTAGGATAAGCAGTACCACGTTTAAAGTTACATTTTCATACAGGTACAAAGGGGCCAAATGAATCAAGCATTAAACGTAAATGACAGAAATAAATAACATTTCACTCAAATAACCAACGATGAATATTCTACACGGAAAGTAAATGTATTTTGGAACTGACTGGTATCTCAATCTTAAAATGTGTAACATAAACACGAACCACAAAAGTAATCGCAATGTCAAAATAGAAACAAAAATTAAACACCAATAACAAAAAGGATAGTAAATGAATATGGAGTGGAAGCACTTAAAAACAACGATTGAATCAATTTTTATATTCTGCATGTAATAAAATAAAATTTCTTTACCTTTTTGGTCTATCATACGATGCTGGATGTTTGCTACAACTTTACAACTCGCCGTTCAACTCTTCAAAGATTACAAACACCGAATCTGGGAAATCTTTACGTTCTTCGCTAACTCCATTCACATAAATCGCTAAATATACATTATTGCAAATAAATTAGAATTAGTACTTAATTCAGAAGAACATATATTCAATACACCCGTAACTTACCAGGATATTTATACGCAGCCCGTTGAATAGTTCGAGAAAAATCAATTATTGGTAAACCACAAATATAAAACTCATTTGTGTTACGAAAAAGACGGTAAACAATTATGTTGCTATAAATAAAACTTGGTTGCTACAGACTCGTCAACAAAATTCGAAATTTCAAAAAATTTTCACGTTTTCTTATGGAATTACGCTTGAGCTCGGAATCAACAATCGCCTTGATCGTTAAGGGAATGGTTTGTTTACTACATGAAAATTCAGTCAAAATTTTCGTACTTTTGATCAAAATTCTCGCAATTTCGAATCGCAAACGATATACCACGACCAAAATAAGAATTTTCATTCTATTGCCCTTCTTTTAACGCTAGTTTTGACTTCCTACGACTGTTTTTTCTAATTTAGTTTTTCAAAAGAAATGAACAATGCATCGAAAAAAATGAACTTTACGTGTATTTCTTATGCAAATTGTTTTACTCGTCTGGGTTCGAACCGTGGACTTTAGGCAAATAAAAAATAGCACTTTATCATCGCCGGAAAAACTTTTAATGATGCTAAAAGTTAAAACATTGTGCGACATCTAGTTTTGGAGATTACGTGGAATATACATACATACAAACAAACATACAGGCATTTTTATAGATATACTAGCAGAAGTACCCGTTGATTCTCAACGGGGATTTTTAATTTCATGAATATCAGTGTAATAACCTTGATCGTAACAAATTTTTCATAATTGTTGTTAAATAGCGAATACCAGACTTTCGAAACCAATATACCAAGAAATGTAAGTCACAATTAAGTCTACAAATCCACTCTAACTCAATATTCAATTTTACGCAGGTTGACGATCTTTTCCGTGACAATGTGTCAAAATGTATCTACATATGAAAGTGAGGCTTACTTTAGCTTCTTCTCCCTTGGCTTACATCTTCTTTATATCTAAAGGCAGGTTCTAGTATCTGAATGAGCTTTTCGGTAACAATGTATGAAAATGTATCTACGTATGAAAAGAGGCATACATAATAGCTTCTTCCCCTCTGACTTTTATCTCCTAAAGGAGCAATTTTCTTCTTTCTACGCCGACTCAAGCCGCAAACTTTCTACTGGTCATCATTGAGAGGATATCGTCAGTAGCTGAATAAGTGTAATTCCGAGAATGGACAAAGACGTCATTGTTGTATTTCTTACGTGAAGAAAAAACTATAGACATTAAATAAGAAATGGTGTATCATGGAACCAGAAGGTATGTTTCATTGTTTTATCTTTGCTATACTTATAACATGAGGTTGTTAGTGAGAATTCGTGACTCGTATAAAATGTAGTGGTATGTTAATTAATGCCCAAAAACGTAGTCGTAGATCTTGGGAATTATTAAGTGCAAGACACAGCGCCATTTTAGGATGAAACGATAAAAGCCATGACAATAGAGGGACAACTTTACCGAAATCAGTCTGTGGAGCTATGCTCGTAAGTCGAAATTCATTATATGATAAGTGCATTGGGTTAAGTGAGCAGAAAAGTATTTGATTACAAACCTAATAAATATTTGCAATTATTTTATTGCTGAAAATATTTTCGATCGAATAATAACATTGGCAGTCTCACTCAGAAATATGTCAGGAAAGTTCCTTTTGGATCCAAGTGATAAGGCTTCGAAAAATGCTAGTTTGATCTCGGTAAACACTTTGCCGATATGTCTGTGTACGGGACTTGGTTAAGATTTTTAGATTTATGTACTCTGCGAGTGACGTATGGCTGGGGAAAATATTAGCAGTGTAAATGATCTGATATATTAATTCCTTCTCCAGTAACTAATGAAAAACTTCTAAGATAAATTATTTCCTGGACCCACAAAATACATTCAGCGTAGAATCTTCACAGTAATCAATAAATACAGACACCACCTACCTCCGTTGAGAAGGTGCATAGTGGCTTAAGTAAATTTACATTTTGTGGTTATCTGTATAGTTTCTTATCCCGAAAACAAACTTATGTTCAAGATGTTTAAGAATTATAACCTATTATTCGGCTGAGGTCAAATTAATAAATTTCAGCGTACAGTGTGTTAAATATTGACATTTGGGTTAGCTGTTTTCAATATTAGAGTTTTATTTCGACATGGCACTCCGTGCAGTAAACATCTAGGTAAATCATACTATATATTCATAACGAAATGCATAAATCAGTAAGTTGATCACGATGCTCGTAATTATAATTGAACGTTGATATTGCTACTGCAGCTATAATTTCCGCAGCATTAGTTATTTCTATACGGTTTTGAAAAAAAACAGAATTTTTCACTTTCAACAATTAACAATACATAAAATCATGCAATTTCATAATATTGAAACTGATAAACAATATGACGAAATGACAAAGCCATTTATATGAAGATTAAAGTTATAAACAACGCAAAATATACATTACAATACCGGCCATTAATGTTACATAAGTTTTTTAAACGTTTTTACATCTGTTGCAGTAAGAATTTTCAACACAAAATAGCATAGTATTATAGTGCAGTAGAATAGACTTTATTCATTTGTGATTGAAAAACTGAGAAATGATTTCAAAAACTATTATACTCGTGTCTATGATATCGAAAATATACTGCGTTTTAAGTAGGGGTCTCCAAACTTTTCAGCTTTATTAACTATCAAACAGTAGATGCGTCCCGTGGGCAGTAGTTTGGATTTGGATTGAAGTAAGAGATTACCCATTCTACTACAATATCGTAGATTTTTTGCGGTCTAGAGATAACTGAAATCCCTTTACCTTTTTAGGCTTTGAAATGTTACTTATTCGCTCCTGACCACTCGTCGCTCAAAATTTAAAAGAAAACAAAGACCGATTAAACATAAGAAATAAGGACGTCCTTAATTTCCGTCAAAACTCAAAAATAGTATGAGAGATGTCCACAACTTACCACGTTATTATTTTAAATCACTGGAATTGACAGCGAGAATGCAAATTCTATCAACGTACGAATTTCAAAATAGTTTCATTTCACTGAAAATTCAGTTAACAATTACGTTACCATAAACAAAACTCGGTTTTCACAGACGCTTAAAGAAAATTAAAAAACTCAATGAAAAATGTTCGTACCTTTCAACGTGCGTTTCTTCACAGGATATTGTTTGTCACAAAAAAAAATTAAAATGCCATTCAATTTTTTCTTCATCATAAATCTTCAACTCTTATTTTCAAAATTTATTTTAACTGGCCATGTCCAGTTTAATCCGCCATGTCTTCTTCTTCTAACACATGAGTTCGGAATCAACAATCGCCTTGATCGTCAAGGGAATGGGTTTGTTTATAACATGAAAATTTAGACGGAATTTTCGTATATTTTATCAAAATTCTTGCAATTTCAAATCGCATACGATATTTCTCAGCCAAAATATCTAAATCTTTATTTTATTTACCTTGTTTTGAAATATATATATATATATTCTTAGATCACATTAGGATAAGCAGTACCACGTTTAAAGTTACATTTTCATACAGGTACAAAGGGGCCAAATGAATCAAGCATTAAACGTAAATGACAGAAATAAATTACATTTCACTCAAATAACCAACGATGAATATTCTACACGGAAAGTAAATGTATTTTGGAACTGACTGGTATCTCAATCTTAAAATGTGTAACATAAACACGAACCACAAAAGTAATCGCAATGTCAAAATAGAAACAAAAATTAAACACCAATAACAGAAGGATAGTAAATGAATATGGAGTGGAAGCACTTAAAAACAACGATTGAATCAATTTTTATATTCTGCATGTAATAAAATTAAATTTCTTTACCTTTTTGGTCGATCATACGATGCTGGAGGTTTGCTACAACTTTACAACTCGCCGTTCAACTCTTCAAAGATTACAAACACCGAATCTGTGAAATCTTTACGTTCTTCGCTAACTCCATTCACATAAATCGCTAAATATACATTATTGCAAATAAATTAGAATTAGTACTTAATTCAGAAGAATATATATTCAAACATCCGTAACTTACCAGGATATTTATACGCAGCTCGTTGAATAGTTCGAGAAAAATCAATTATTGGTAAACCACAAATATAAAACTCATTTGTGTTACGAAAAAGACGGTAAACAATTATGTTGCTATAAATAAAACTTGGTTGCTACAGACTCGTCAACAAAATTCGAAATTTCAAAAATTTTCCACGTTTTCTTATGGAATTACGCTTGAGCTCGGAATCAACAATCGCCTTGATCGTTAAGGGAATGGTTTGTTTACTACATGAAAATTCAGTCGAAATTTTCGTACATTTGATCAAAATTCTCGCAATTTCGAATCGCAAACGATATACCACGACCAAAATAAGAATTTTCATTCTATTGCCCTTCTTTTAACGCTAGTTTTGACTTCCTACGACTGTTTTTTCTAATTTAGTTTTTCAAAAGAAATGAACAATGCATCGAAAAAAATGAACTTTACGTGTATTTCTTATGCAAATTGTTTTACTCGTCTGGGTTCGAACCGTGGACTTTAGGCAAATAAAAAATAGCACTTTATCATCGCCGGAAAAACTTTTAATGATGCTAAAAGTTAAAACATTGTGCGACATCTAGTTTTGGAGATTACGTGGAATATACATACATACAAACAAACATACAGGCATTTTTATAGATATACTAGCAGAAGTACCCGTTGATTCTCAACGGGGATGTAAAATGTCATAAATACCAGTGTAACAACCTTGATCGAAACACATGCTTCGTAATTGTTGATAGATTGCACTACCAGACTTTCCAAACAAATATATTAAGAAATGTAAGTTACAATTAAGTCTACAAAGCTGTATCAACTCAATATTCTATCTAACGCAGGGTGATGATCTTTTCCGTGACAATGTATCAAAATGTATCTACATATTAATGTGAGGCTTACATATAGCTTCTTCTCTCCTGGCTTATATCTCTTAAAGGCAGGTTCTAGTATCTGAATGAGCTTTTCGGTGACAATGTATCAATATGCATCTACGTATGAAAAGAGGCACACATAATAGCTTCTTCCCCTCTGACTTTTATCTCCTAAAGGATCATTTTTCTTCTTTCTACTCCGAATGAAGCCGCAAACTTTCAACCGGTCATCATTGAGAGGATATCTTCAGTAACTTAATAAGTGTTATTCCGAGAATGAACATAGACGTCATTGTTGTATTTCTTACGTGAAGAAAAACTATAGACATTAAATAAGTAATGGTGTATCATGGAACCAGAAGGTATGTTTTATTGTTTTATCTTGGCTATACTTATAACATGAGGTTGTTAGTGAGAATTCGTGACTCGTATAAAATGAAGTGGTATGTTCATTAATGCCTAGGAACGTAGTCGTAGATCTTGGGAATGATTATGTGCAAGATACAACGCCATAATAGGATGGAACGATAAAAGCCATGACAATGGAGCGACAACTTTACCGAAATCAGTCTGTGGAGCTATGCTCGTAAGTCGAAATTCATTATATGATAAGTGCATTGGGTTAAGTGAGCAGTAAAGTATTTGATTACAAACCTAAATAGATCGTGATGCTAACGATGCTTAATATTTGCAATTATTTTATTGCTGAAAATATTTACGATCGATTAATAACAATGACAGTCTCAAGCAGTAATATGTCAGGAAAGTTCCTTTTGAATCCAAGTGATAAGGCTTCGAAAAATGCTAGTTTGATCTCGGTAAACACTTTGCCGATATGTCTGTGTACGGGACTTGGTTAAGATTTTTAGATTTATCTATGTACTCCGCGAGTGACGAATGGCTGGGGAAAATATTGGCTATGTAAATGATCTGATATAATAATTCCTTCTCCAGTAACTAATGAAAAACTTCTAAGATAAATTATTTCCTGGACCCCCAAAATACATTCAGCGTAGAATCTTCACAGTAATCAATAAATAAAGTCACCACCTACCTCCGTTGAGAATGTAAATAGTGGCTTAAGTCGATTTACATTTTGTGGTTATTTGTATAGTTTCTTATCCCGAAAACAAACTTATGTTCAAGATGTTTAAGAATTATAACCTATTCTTCGGCTGAGGTCAAATTAATAAATTTCAGCGTACAGTATGCTAAATATTGATATTTGGGTTAGCTGTTTACAATATCAGAGTTTTATTTCGACATGGTACTCCGTCCAGTAAACACCTAGGTAAATCATACAATATTTTCATAACGAAATGCATAAATCAGTAAGTTTATCACGATGCTCGTAATTTTAATTGAACGTTGATATTGCTACTGCAGCTATAATTTACGCAGTATAAGATATTTCTACACGGTTTCGAAAAAAAACAGAATTTTTCACTTTAAAAAATTAACAATACATAAAATCATGCAATTTCATAATATTGAAACTGATAAACAATATGATGAAAAGACAAAGCCATCTATATGATGATTACAGTTATAAACAACGCAAAATATCATTACAATACCGGCCATTAATGTTACATAAGTTTCTTAAACGTTTTTACATCTGTTGCAGTAAGAATTTTCAACACAAAATAGCATAATATTATAGTGCAGTAGAATAGACTTTATCCAGTAGTGATTGAAAAACTGAGAAATGTTTACAAAAACTATTATTCTTGTGTCTATGATATCCACTATATATTGAGTTTCAAGTAGGGCAGGGGTCTCCAAACTTTTCAGCCCGAGGGCCGCATTAACTATCAAACAGCAGATAAGGCCCGCGGGCAGTAGTTTGGAAACCCCTGAAGTAAGGGATTACCAATTTTACAATAATATCTAAGATTTTTTGCTGTCTACAGATAACTGAAATCGCTTTACCATTTTAGGCAGATTTGAGATGTTACTTTTTCGCTCCTGACCACTCGTCGCTCAAAACTTAAAAGAAAACATAGACCGATTAAACATAAGAAATAAGGACGTCCGTAATTTCCGTTAAAACTCAAAAATAATGCGAGAGAGGTCCACAACTTACCACGTTATTATTTTAAAGCAGTGGAATTGACAGCGAGAATGCATATTCTTTCAACGTACGAATTTCAAAATCGTTTTATTTCACTGAATATTCAGTTAACAATTACGTTACCATAAACAAAACTCGGTTGTCACAGACGCTTAAAGAAAATTGAAAAAATCAATGAAAAAATGTCCGTACCTTTCAACGTGCGTTTCTTCACAGGATGTTGGTTTTCACAGCAAATTTTAAAATGCTATTCAATTTTTTCATCTTCATAAATCCTTATCTCTTCTTTTCAAAATTTACTTTAACTTGTCATTGATCCGCCATGTCTTCTTATGGAATTACGTTTGAGCTCGGAATCAACAATCGCTTTGATCGAAAAGGGGAATGGGTTTGTTTACTACATGGAAATTTAGACAAAATATTCGTATATTTCATCTAAATTCTCGCAATTTCGAATCACATACGATATTTCTCGACCAAAATAAAAATCTTTATTCTACTTTCCTTCTTTTAATGCTAGTTTCGACTTAATACGACTGTTCTTTCTAATTTTGTTTTGCAAAAGAGATGAAACGTGCAACGAAAAGAATGAACTTTACGTGTATTTCTTATGCAAAATGTTTTAGTCGTCTAAAATATATTCTAAGATCACATTAAGACAATAAGTACCACCTTCATAGAGAAATTTTCATACAGGTACAGGGGGGCAAAGTAATAAAATATTACACATAAATTAGGCGCTGAAATAAATTATATATCACCTAATAACCACCGATGAAATTTTCTAGGGGAAAGTAAGTGTATTACGGAGCCGACTCGTTTCTCAATCTTAAAATGTGTAACATAAACACGGAACACAAATAACACAGAAGTTATCATAAAGTCAAAATAGGAACAAAAATTAAACACCATTAACAGAAGGATAGTAAATATATATGGATTGGAAGCACTTAAAAACAACGATTAAATCAATTTTTATATTCTGCATGTAATAAAATAAAATTTCTTTACCTTTTTGGTCTATCATACGATGCTGGAGGTTTGCTACAACTTTAATACTCGCCGTTCAACTCTTCAAAGATTACAAACACCGAATCTGGGAAATCTTTACATTCTTCGCTAACTCCATTCCCGTCAATCGCTAAATATACATCATTGCAAATAGATTAGATTTAGTACTTAATACAGAATATTCTTCAAAACTTACGCAACGTACCAGAATATTTATACTCAACCAGTTGAATTGATAAACAGAAATCCATTTTCAGTAAACTACTGTTAGAAAACTCATTCATTTTACGAAAAAGACGGTAAACAATTACATTGATATAAATAAAACTTGGTTGCTACAGACTAGTCAACAAAATTCGAATTTTTTAAAATTTATATCGTCAAGGGAATGGGTTTATTTACACATGGAAATTTAGTCGAAATTTTCGTATATTTTATCAATATTCTCGCAATTTAAAATCGTAAGCGATATTCAACGACCAAAATAAGAATCTTTAATATATTTCCCTTCTTTTGATGCTAGTTTCGAATCCTTACGACCGTTCTTTTTAATTTAGTTTTTCAAAAGAAATGAACCCTGCAACGAAAAAAATGAACTTTACGTGTATTTCTTATGCAAACTATTTTACTTGTCTGGGTTCGAACCGTGGACTTAAATTAAATTTAAAGTATCACTTGATCATCCCCGGGAAGACATTTAACGATGTTAAAAGTTTGAACATCGTGCGACGTCTAGTTTTCGAGATTTTCTGGAACATACATACATACAGGCATTTTTATATAAGAATAAGATAAGATAAGATAAGATAAGATAATAAATGTTAATATTTAAAGATAGAATCTATAACGTAAAGCTCCGTGCACGAGTATGAATATTTACGGTACGACTTTATGCGGGCGAGATTGATACTAAAAGTCTCATCTTCCATCAAACCCATCGTCAAAAAATATATAAATTATCAATTAAAAGAGATAGTATGAGGAAATATGAGAAGAATTGCTGATCTAAAAAAAACCTAAGAAATTCTTTTGAAAAAAATATATCCACTGCAGACAAAACCCACTAAGAAGGGGGGTGTGAAAAATTTATGCATACCTACCGATATTTATAACTAAAAAGTGATAAGGAACATTACAAAATATATAAAATACACTATTAATAGGTACATATATTTCAGAATGGTGATAATGCCGACTAGATATTTTTTAAACAATTTTGTATAGATTTACAATAACGGAGTGTGAATTAGATATATATTATAATTCGGGACATAAGCTAGGAAATATAAAAAAACGCATTATGCACCCTTGTTTGCTCTTACTTATCATTTAAATGAGCGCAGCTATCATCGTGAGGCTAATTTAATGTTGACTAATTCATAAAAAATATTACTTCATAGCGTACGAGTAGATCTGTTAAAAGGACAATGTGTTTAGACAGACAATTTGGATTAAACGATGTTCAAATTAAACTGATTTAAATCTGATTTAAACACTCCTTATTCATCGCCATCTTATATCAAAGACCGTCATACAATTCTAATAAAAAATATCTACACATCTAGCGTACTTATATTAGAAGAAATTCACCTATTCTCATACACGATACTTTAAACTATAACGATTCAACTACTACTTTCTTTTATATCATTTCACTAATTCTCACTTCGCGCACTTATGATTAATATGTATTTAAATTTATTTAAGTTTTCATTGCAAGTTGGCCTTCTGGCCAAGTGGCAACGTTTAAGGGGAACATAAAAATAATTTCAAGTCTTCCAGAGACGGGAGGGAAATCCCTTCAAAAATCTCTACTGTAAGCTCTACAATTAAGTTAATGTATTCATATTACTAGAACACAATATATTATATGTTATAAATAAGATCTATCGTGCATAAAATAAATATGAGATCTGTCATTTAGCTAAAATAATACATTACATAGTACAGTATCCATATAGACACATACATAAGAATTGATTGATTGAATGTCGCAAATACAACTCGAAATGATTATACTTAGGAGATTGCCGTGAACTACAATATAATATAATTAGATACAGTTTAAGTTAGGCTTATTTTTGAAAACTTTCTCAATTTTGGGCACTGGATTGAGAATTTCACCAGGTAAATGAAAATGTAGTTGTCACTAATGCAGTGGCTAATGGAATCTTACCATTAATAACTACATAATGATACGTACTACCATTGAATATAAGACCTTTTAAACTGCATTTATTATAGTAAAGTATATTTTTAAATAGTGGAAGTTACGAAGTTTGTTTCAATTTCCACAATCAGGTCAGATTGGATGAGATAGTTCTCAGCGATACCTCTACGGTATTGATATTACTTCTTCTTTGTACAGGACGAAATGAAATGATCTTTCCATCAGGAGATGGAACACCACGGAGATAATATTTCGACGCTGGGATGACCTTGTTAGCTGGGCGGAAAAACTGAAAAACTGCACACGCCGACACGTGGAGAGTGCAGTTCTGAGCGATCGTAAAGAACCAGCCCTTTCATGTTCACTGCACTCCGCGCTTCTATTTTCAGTGGCAGAAGGGGTAAATGTGACAGGCACACGTCATGGGATCTGGGCAAATATCTGTCCGTGGGTCCATGAAATTGATCGCACACACGTCAACCATTTTACAAATGAAATTTTCACCACCTGCACACATCCGTAATTTATCCGCGCAACTCGGAACACAGATGTGTGGAAAATAAATAAGTAAAAGACGCTTTCGATAGGAGTAAATTGCTATAAAAAATTCTTCTCTTTAGTCAGAAAACATTTGTTAATATATTTCTCGAACACAAGTTTAATTTGAAATAATAAGCTAGAATTAAGTAATTGAAAGTTAATAGTAATTGAAAGTTCATAGATTTAAGGAAAAATCTATTGTTTAGTCTCAAAACGAAGAAGATACGATTCACCTCCTAGAACAAAATGCTAATATAATCCAGAGCTATAAAAAGAAACAATAAAAGTAGAAGTGTATTGTCAGAGAAATAGCCTTAGAGCGTAACAAACAAAGCAGACGATAATATGCTAACGATTATCCACAGGGAATTTTACCCAAAGACATTAAACCCAACTCATTTCATCCAAACAATTCCTCACCAAATATTCGGTTCGACACAGAAATATTCTCTCAACAATATTTCACAAAATGGATTATTTTCCCAATACTACACCAATAAAAGTTTGTGATACCTCTTTTATAAGGATTGCTACACATAATTTTGGTATATATTTTTGATGAAATACAATTTGGGAAAATGTCATATTGCACATCTTCATTTTAATGTCAAAACATTCAGTTGACAACGTAAGATCATTCAAATCATCCTAGGTCGGCACTGCTGCAATTTAAGGATTTAAGAGCATTTTCATCAGGCAAATAAAGCTCTTACCTAATTCCCGAAGAGTTTAAATAAACAATAATATGAATAATAATAAACAATAACATATAATATATAATAATAATAATATGAATAATAGTATAATAATAATATTAATAATAAACAATAAACCAACCCAAACACTTTTGAAATGCATTTTAACCGCATCCACTAGAAGATATGAGCATATTTTGAATAATAAACCTTTGGTGAAAGGATTTCTCCATAATAACTCGCGGAAAAAATTGAGGGCAGTCCTTGAGCGAAGCTTCTCTTGGGTGAAACGTCCTAGGGGGAAATGTCTCTTGGATGGTACACTGCTTGTAAGACCTCTAGATGCCCAATAAAACTCAAGAAATACATTATCAGTTGAATATAAAAGGTAAATAGGAAATAAAATATACAAAAATTACCCATAATTAAATACTCACTTAAATGCACTAACAAGAATCGTCTTTAACCTTTCATCGGTCGCGCCTATGATCATAACACGAACAGTCGCGCGTTGTATTCCATACAACAGATCGTTTTTTGCCCAAAATTGTAAAGTTAATTGAACTAATTATTATTTCTGAGCGCTAAAATTTAGGTAATAATATTATTTAAGAGGATAATTTAAGAAGTAAACAACTATTAGCAAAAAATATTAATATTCTCCTTTATTTATTTACATTCATTCAGAGAGTACCTAAAAAGCTAGATGTCTATGAATTCCGAAATTTAAATGCGTCTAATAAAGGTTTTGAAGAAAAAAGTTAAGAACTCCATATAAACGTCATGATATGCAAAAATAGAGTTCACCAACGAAAAACTTACCCAAACGGTCGCGCGTTCTATGTGTTACGACAGTCGTCACTTCACAGATTTACTCGCTTTCGCAATCGTTTTAAGACTAAAAAGAAGCATATGACGACTTTACAAGTTAATAGTAAGTGCGATAAAGGAATAGATCCGGGCATGAGGTTCAAGGGACCACCCAGGTAGAAACGGGACCCGAAAAACCGTCTGTTTTGTATAAAATACAAGAGCGGGACTGACGGAGGGTTAAAATAATGTATACCCTTGTAGTATCACTAATTTAGGAAAAGTGCATTTGTGGAAGAAGTAACCAGTATTATGCAAACCCCTGCTACTTCAGCCGAATCGATCGTAATCTGAACGTAAAATAAGAGAAATAGATTCTAGGAACTATCGTTTAAAAAAAAAAATTTTTCTGGGAACGACAGGCGATCATATCAGTTAAGAAGCAGTTCCAACGGCTGGTTTATATACTACTTGCAACACGCTAAAAGGGGGCGTGTAGGGTATAAATGTATACGAGGTGTGTTAAAAAAATAACGGGAATTTTTGTTGTTTGGAAAGAACTATATTTATTTTATTAGAGGTTTTAAATCTCCAATAGCTGTCTTTTTCGGCGTTCCTCTTCTTCTAGTTTACTATCTTGAACTAAAAATTAAAAAAAACTCTTTTAATTTTTCACTTTATTACCCCTGACGACGGGAGCTTAGCTCTTGAAAAGCGTTTTGGTGTATCTTAAAAGTGCCGCATTCCTTACCTGTTTTCTCCGACTACCGGAGAATAAAACGAGGAAGGCCGGCAAAGACGGCTATTGGAGATTTAAACCTCTAATTCATTAACAGCTATGTTCCAAATTTTCTTTCTTCAGACCACTAAATTTATTTGTCCACAAAAATGTTTAACCTAAAATTATATCCCCATTATATATTATACACTGATTCCAGCGCTTTTTCCAATCCATGAAACACTTCTGGAACTCATTCGTAGGGATAACTTAGAGCTTTCACAGCGATTCGCATCTAATCTCATCTATGCTAGCAATACGACGACCCTATAAGGTTCTATTTATTTTCCTGAACGGAAAAAAATGTCACACTGAGTCTTGTCTAGCAAATATATAGGCTAAAGCATCATTGCAGTGTTGTTTTTGGCCAAACGATGACTGATAATAATCAATGAAGGGTGCGCAGGTGCATTGTCGTGGTGCAAAAGCCTTGTATATAGTTTTGCCTCAAATCCGGGAATTCTTTCATATCGCTTTACGCAATCAGCAATTTGTAATAATTATTTTCAGTTTTTCCATCATTTTTCTCTACTGAAATGTGTGCTTTACGTTATAAAAGCCATAGCAAAAACATTTGAGACAAATTAACATAAAGATTAGAAAATTTAAAATATATAGAAAAAATTAGACAGATGTGAGCTTGCTGAGGATTAAAAGTAAGATAAGTAGGGGATTGCCTGGTAGGGTGAAGTATGGCGAGTACTATGTGTCCCGGGACCGCTACGATAGGCGTGGAAGCCTATCAGGACCCCTGAAAAACGTTACCTCAAAACAGAAATATTTTATGACTATATATGTGATCTATCGTATTAAAGGAGATAAATAAATGCAAATTGTGCTGTGATAATGTTAATAATGCTGTAAAATATATTAATACGAGTTTTTTTAATCCTTTTAAGGGCATATATGTCCCATGAATTTAAAAACATTCTGGCTAGTTTATAATTCGTCTTATTCTAATAATAGGCTGCCTACAAGGACATATTTGTCCCAATTTTATACCTACTTCATTAGACTATATATGTTCATAAGATTTGAGTTGGTATCATAATTTGTTCCAAATAACAGAATTTAGGAGAAGAAAACGGTATTTCAATTGTAGTTTTCTTACGGTCCTTGAAGGGTTAATAGTATCCTATGGTTGATTGCATTGATTTTGTATGTATCATCATGTTATGGATGATGGTTTAGCATTTATGAACTGAGTTTTACTTTATTTGTGTGTGTTCTTTAAGCGTTTGTTATTATGGTGATATTTTTGAACATATGGTATTGGTGGGACTGGTGTTAGAAATTTTGGAGTGTATACAGCGAATATTGTGTCTTACTTGAATATATTGGGGCTGCCACCTGGGAGTAGTCTAACTGCAGCGTACATGTAATAATATTAATAGGTATAATACATGTGAAAGACATGTGTTTTAAATGCACATTATTATTTAAAGTTCGAACAAAAAGTTTTCGCTCGTTTGATGTCGTTGCAATTCGTTCAAAATAGGCTCGCTTTCCGAGAACGGCCGTTCGTGGACCCAATTTGACAAAACGGCCGAATTAACGCGTATCCCGGACGCGATTTTCACCCCAATTCATCCTTCTCTGCCACTTCCGACATAATTTGCATTCCTTTCGCCCCATTTTAATAGACTACTCCGAAAGAGCGGCATTTAACCAAGGGATGTGACCTAGATTCGGATATCCAGCAGTACTTCACGGTCTCGTATGGGTCCGCGAAATGTCAATTGCATCGAACGATCGAGTATAATTTGATAAACCGATGGATATTTTCCGAGAGCGGATGGAGGCATTTTAAAATTCTAATGGCGTAAAATAGGTGCGTCGCTTAAGCGTTTCAAAAGGTCGATTTTACGAAATGTTGGGAATGCTCTCAATATTGGCGGTCCAGATTCGAGTTGATGGATCGAAATGTTTGAGAGAGATTAAAAAAATGTATCAATTTGCATAGATATCATCGCTATTCTGTTTAGCGTTCCCAGTAGTGTACCTCTTATCTCTTATGTTGTACTGAATTCACACATTCGCGCTCGTGCTTCGCCTCGTCACTCGCCTACAATCGCGATTGGCATTCACGCGTTACTCCCAATAAAGTGAATAACTGTCTTTATCATTATAATTATTACATTATATAAGCAGACTGTTAAAAACCAGGTGACAGAATTTAGTATCATGCAATTAAGAGTAAAATAAATTGTCCGTAAGTAAAAGGAAACAAAATCGATTGAAGAAGCCTTAACAATGTGGAATTCCATACTAGGAATAGAAATAGGATAGAATAGAATAGAATAGAATAGGCCAAACTAGTAGAAATTTACACATTCGAACAAAAGAACATAAACAGTGTTTCCTAAATGGTTCTAATGTCTCACATTTTGCCAAACTCGATAATAAATACCATTAAGATTTTACCAACACCCTCCTCCATAGCCATCCTAAAGGAAATAAACTTAACTACTTGGAGCAATTAGAAATTCTACACCACATACACCATAATTATTAGCTGACTAACATTTACCTCTTTCCTAATCACTCTCCACTTTTATCTACTGTTTGCTTCCTTCCGCTGCTTCCCTCACCTAATATCCCTAACCCTTCCCCCCCTCTCTGACCTTGCTTCCTTATTGGCCATTGTTTTCTATATATTCAATGCAGTTGCGGTCTCTGTGCCTGATGATGGACAGAATTGTCTGAAACCGGTCGTATATTAAAAATTTAAGTGGAATTTTTGACACAGTGTTTTTATTTCTATTTCTAAAAGGAAACATATCAAAAATTAAAAAAGACAAATAGAATAATAAATTACATCATCGAAACATAAGAAATCGCCTAAAGTAAGTTGAAAACATCATCAAAAATCTGATGTGGCCAGCACATGACTTTCTCCATATATATAAGATGTAAATATTTATCTACCGCAATAATTTCGAACTCTATATTCCATCTAAACTTGGAATTTGAGTTATTAATATTATATATTATCTTTGATGCCAAAAACATGATAAATAATTTTTACGGGACATGATCGATGAAAAACGATGAAATTGGCCTTTCGCCCATAGAGCCCAGAGCGCCCACGAAGTATATAATCAGCAACTTCCGGTTTATCAGTGTTTCATGAATAACTCCTACACAATCAGTGATACAAAAATATGTTTCAACCAAAAGTTATAGTAAATTACATTTTCTAAAACCTTTACAAATAATAGTATATACCTAAATATTATATTTATGGAGATATTTTGAAAACCGGAAATGAGCTCTGAAGAATGAAGCTAAACTTCCGGTAAACCGATTCACTCCAAAAACTAATCAACTCTAACGACACAAACCAAAATACTATATATGAAATTTGGTGTTGATCCGACAAATAGTTTTCATGTTAGAGCGCCCACAATGTACATAATCATCTTCTTCCGGTTTATCAGTATTTCACGAATAACTCCTAATCAACCGGTTATACAAAAATATGTTAAATACAAAAGTTATAGTAAATTATATTATCTAAAACTTTTATAAGGAATAGAATATACCAATATATCATATTTATGGATATATTTTGAAAACCAGAAATGAGCTTTACACAACGTACATAATCAGCAACTTCCGGTTTATCAGTATTTCATGGATAACTCCTAAACAATCAGTGATGCAAAAATATGTTTCCTACAAAAGGTATAGTAAAATAAATTTTCTACAACATTTATAAATAATAGTATATACCTTAATATCATATTAATGGAGATATTTTGAAAACCGGAAATGAGCTTTGAAGAATGAAGCTCGACTTCCGGTCAGCCGATTTACTCCAAAAACTAATCAACTCTAACGACTGTAATAAAAGTACTATGTATGAAATTTGGTGTTGATCCGACAAATAGTTTTCATGTTAAAGCGCCCACAAAGTACATAATCATCTTCTTCCGGTTTATAAGTACTTCACGAATAACTCCTAATGAACCGGTGATACAAAAATATGTTAAATACAAAAGTTATAGTAAATTATACTATCTAAAACTTTTATAAGTAATACAATAGACGTATATATCATATTTATGGAGATATTTTGAAAACCGGAAATGAGCTTTAATGAATAAAGCTCGACTTCCGGTTAACGGATTTACTCCAAAAACTAATCAACTCTGACAGCACACACAACAGTACTATATATGAAGTTTGGTATTGATACGACTTTTAGTTTTCGAGTTAGAACGCCCATTATCACACACACACATACACACACACACACTCACACACACACACACACACACACACACACACACACACACACACACACACACACACACACATACACACAGACATCATTCAGAAAATGGTCAAAACGTGTTCTAGAGACCCCAAAACGTGTATTTCCGTTGAAATCTCGAAGTCGAATTTTTTCATGAAAACAATACTTTCTCTATACTTCGTATATGGAGAAAGTAAAAAGTAATTGACTAACATGATAGTAACAATCTTCCTTTTTTCCAATCACTAATTCAACATTCAACATTTATTTATCAAATTAATTATTTTAATTAAATAATTATTAACTTTAAAGTCGGCGAGTGATCGTATAATTACGTGGAGGCCCTTAAAGACACGTTCCTTTGAATAGTCCCCTTAGAAAATTCTAATGGCGCGATGTGAGGCGAGGCGAAAACCAAAGATAGAAAAGAGTGGCAGGTGATTGGGATTGAAAATCTGAGAAGTAGAAGAAATTGGTTGAAATAGGACAATCCGGAGATATGCTTCAAAGCAATCTTTGTAATTTTAATTCATCATTACAATCGTATAATCGATATGAGAAGGCGTGACTTCGTGGAAAGCCATTTGCAGAATGAGAACACTTCGTACTTTTCCACAGAAAATTTATTTTGCCACAATTACAATTGTGTTTGCTTCAACAATCCTATGATTATCCCTATAAAATACAATATTCATATAACTTTCAATCGAGGAAAAGAATCAACTAAATAGTAACTAACTAAAGAATCAACTAAATAAGGTAAGAAATTCTACTGAACACAGTATCAGAAAGGCAGGTGGAAAGAAAAATCACAGAAGCTAAGAATCTATAGTGTATGACAGGTAATATAAAAGCGATAAGGTTTGGAACCAAAAATATCTCTTATCTAGTTATAATTGTTTGTAATATTATAGGCAATATTGTAACTTTTAGTTTTATAAGTTTTTAATTGCATTATTGTATATAGTAATCACTTGTATGCTTTAATTATATGAATTTAATTGTAAATTATATTATGTACTGCCTTTGGGAGGTTTTTGGGGGTTTTCCTCTCAACTGGGGTGAATACCAGGCAGGGTAATGTATTCTCTTCCCCTAAGAAAAGATGACTACCACCTGGCCTAGAGCCTACTTGTAGTCCTTACAATTAATTAAATTTAAAAAAAGTTGAGGAGATTGGCTGAGATAAGACGATTTGAAAAGATACAAAAAAACAATTTTTAGATTTTTAATCCATCACCACGACGATATTTGCACAAAGCTACGATTATCTCAATTCATTTCCTATCGTTCTTTTGAATGTCAAAGGTTTAACACACAGCCATTTCTTCCGAGATCAAAGGTTCTTCGTAAGCGGAAATACATCGCAAAATTCGGGTCTTTCCGTCTGAAACTTTTGGATCTTCTTTTCTGCCAGTCGGGATTATTTATTCCGCGGAATCCTTTTCAGGGCCGAGTTCCTAACATCTGAAGGTCTGAATGCGGAGCGTTGAAGTCCACTTTCCTACGTGGGAGAAAATCCACTCTCTCAATCCTTTCCTTCTCTGCCACTCTGCGTGGAAATTGGTGAAAGGGATAGAAAGGCCATAGTGTCACTAGTTTTCACTTTTTCAAGAAGCCTTCCTTGATTTTTCTCTTTCTGTTAAAGGGCACATTTGCTGAATTTATGTGGAAAAAGAGTTCGGTATGGGAGGATAACCTTTATAAGTATATACAGGTTGTCCGGTTTAAACATATAATAATACAAAAAGTAATAACTGGAGAAGTAATTGAGATATTTATTAACGGTTTGCTTCTAGAAGTTTGGCAACTCAAAATGTTTTCTATGTTTGCTTGATGATGGCGCAACATACCATTATGCAAAATTGTGAGGGATTTCTTGGATAATAAGTTCCCAGATCGCTTGATTGGGAGTAGTAGTCCATCGATTGGTTGGTTGGCCCCCTAGAAACACAGATACCACTTGATTTTTTTCGGTCGATTTTTATCAAGAATAGATTGTACCAGACACCAGTTCGTGATCTACCAGAACTGTGAGATCGAATTCCTGCAGTTATTGCAAATATTATGCTAGCAATGCTGCAAAACACTTGGAGGGGGTAAAATACAGATTATGTGTCTGTGAAAAAAAACATTTTGAGTTATCACATTTGTAGAACCAAACCGCCAATAAATATCTTAATTAACTCTCAAGTTATTACGTTTTGCATTATTATACGTTTAACCCGGACAATCTGTATTTTGTTGGAGTAAACATATTCTTCACATTCGAATCCATTGAAATCATTCAAATTCTTTAAAAGTAAATTATTCGAAAGTAGACCATTCTCATGAATCTAAAGTTATCCAAGACATATATTAACCCTTCATGGGGAAGAACAATTCGCAAATCAATAATAAAACGACGTCCCAAAGAAGACCAAGAATTCAATTTTTCAGTTTTATGACGGTGATGGTAACATAAATGCTATTATAAAATAGAAGAAAATTCAGAAGATAAAATATAGATCCAATGTAAGTATGAAGGGGATATGTGTGAATATTGTGTACGTTTGCATACACAAAATTTTAATTTATACCGACCTCTACTGTGTTACTAATGTTCTCACCTTTTTTGTTCAATATGTTACCATTTCTTGCGGTTTTTTCAGCTTATATGGATAAGTTGTAACTCTTATAAATTGAATAATTGTCGTTTAAAATGCTCATAAATAAATAACTATTGTTTTTAAAATACAGAAATTAGACGGAAGAATTTGATTCACAGAAGTTTCCATTCGGCGTCAAGTCATTTAAAGCTTATTTAAAACTGTTTAATATCAGACTGTGTGTAAAATTCTATGGAATGTACTCCGAAAAGCATGGCGAATTAGATGGTAAGTGGGGTGGGAAATCTAAAAACAGGAATTAGCATAACGACATTTCCATACCGGGAGGCAGATTATTTCGATTTAATCAACACAAACTCTTTGGAAGTGAGAGCCGTATTGTTAGAGCAGAAGTTTGTCCTACATTTATTGGAAACCTGAAACTTGGAGGTTTTATATACCTTGTGTAATAGCCGTTGTTGCTTATCGTACCGTCGAACTTTCAATCGGTTTTCGAAATCGGTGACTGCTTTCAATGATATCATCTACAAATGGCAACATGTGAAACTCCGACCGGTGCCAACCATCCCAAACCTATCCTAAATAAACCTAACTATCAGTTTACAGGAGTAACCAAGATAGGTGCTAAATTCTTTTACAACAGTCTGACATAAAGTGACGTACTTCAATCGGTTTAAGTGAAATTTGGGTCACCACAAAGAAATAATGGATTGGATTTAACATAATTTATCTTGACCACTAATGCTCTAGCTAAGTGCTCACTTAAAGTTTTGATCAAATAACAAATTAAAATATTTTTACTGCATAATGAACTAATTGCTTTTTAAATCAACGGCTTATTGTGTGCATTGCTTTCTTTAGCAGTTGTAGATGCTATATTTTAATTCGTTACCATTAAATACCAAACCATTCTAAGAACCATTCATCATTTTTTTCTTGAAATTGAACGTTTCTTTCTGCTAACCGATTACAAATTATAAGGCTGATTTAAAAATGAAAGTGAACGCCTGATGCGGTTTCCATTGTTTCTACCAATAAGCTATATCATAAATACAATCATCGATAAAAATATCCTCAATAGAATTATTACTTACTATTTGTATAAAGGAAGACTTTAACATTACTTCTAGCAACCTTAATCAATCTACAATGACGATTCATTACTGCAACAAAAGTGTAAATTGTATCTTCAACTGCAGTACTGAGCTGCCTTTTAACTTACTGCCTTACTTATAAAAGCTTAAAATATACATTCTAAGTTACGAAGAGAATATTTTAGTGAAGTTACCAGTTTACTGCTATTATCTACCGGTGTAAAAGTATGAAACCGGAATTTGTTTTGTAAAAATTACACTTCTATTATTTTAAAATTATCGTAAGTATCGTAAATAATCGTAAATTATTATAAAGTATCTTAAATTATTGTAAAGTATCATCTTCATCCAATAAGACTTGCAAGTCCTTGTCTTCAAACTTTTTCGGTGGTTTCCCACGGTCCTCGTTTCTCACGTCAAAATCCCCACTTAAATTTTTTAAACCACTCGAAGCACTGAGTTTTGCCAAGAGCATGTTCACCATATGCTTTGACAAGCATTCTATGTGATTCTGCAGCAGTTTTATTCAAATGATAGCAGAAAACCAATGCTGTCCGCAAATCATAGTTAGTAGGCACAAAACTCGACATATTTGACGGTATAGAAAAATATACCGGGGTATGAAACTTAGGTTATTACGTGTTGACAACTTCGTCAGCTTTTAGAGGGAGAATATGGCGCTGCAGAAGCGGTCTTACGGTCTTTAAACTGATAGCGAACGCCATCTATACGGAAATTCCGATTTCATACTTTTACACTTGGAATGAAAAAATATAAAAGTTAAAACTACAAAAAGTAGCGCAAACACTCGGAATTAAAGTTAATCTACACGTGCTCCTGTGAAAATCTATTGAAATATTCTGATTTCGCCGGTTTTGATGGCGAGACCTTATCTACTGAAATCTCACAGATGGGATTGAGATGAGAATTACAGAGCAATTAAGATAGGCGCTTTTGTATGAAATTAAATAAAGGCACTCTAACAATTGCTCCGTGATTCTCTCTCTCCGACCATCTAAATTTCAATCCCTACGCTCAGAATATTTACTGAAACTCTCCTTTCAAAACTATTTCTTACACGTGCTTTGAAGTCATTATCTAAAATAACGCTATTCATAAACCGTGATTATGTTTTGACATAGGGATCGTCGATGGTGAACCAGATGAGATAAAATTTGTACATTAACTATGAGACCCTTTCAGATCCGGCTCTTCAATGCGATACCCAACTAGAAGAAATCCTTTTCTAATTCAACTCACAAACACTGCCATACAAATATTAAATCGTCAACAGAGCTTTATAAATAAAATTACGACCTAGAAAGAATGAACAATGCATGTAATCATATCTAAAGAACGTTGCTCATCTATATCTACATTTCAGGTAGGAGATAGTTGACCTAACCGTTTTAAATAAATTGTTAAATATTCATATTGGTCATAATGAATCAATAGCTCTTCTAAAATTGTATGCTCCTCCTTATAAAACCTGAAGAAATCCTACATTTCAAGAGAAATAAAAAAAACAAATTACAATTACCACTTGCCAATCAATAGTATTCAAAGAACTGCAAATTTTTATGCAAATAATCTTGATATATTCAGCCCTCCAAATAATTTTAAGAGCAAACGTCATAATGTTATTTGTAATAATGTGAGTTTTTAAGTTTAATATGTATGTACTTTTAATGATGAATTTTTATAATTTTCTTTTTTTTATTGATATATGTTGATTTGTAAATCTATGCGCTAATTTTATGTACTCAAACTATGTATGTTTTCTGTAAAAAAGATTTTCGCGTAAATTTTTATATAAATAAATGTATTTATTTATATAAACCTATAAACAAGCTAAAGTATTCACTATGGACTGAAAAACAATACAAATTGTAACGATACGTTGTGAGATCAGAGGTAATACGTTCTTTGGAGATGTAACGGTTATAACGATACCTATCTGCTATATAGGCTGTAGTTAAAAATAGTTTCTAAAATTAACCGATCTAAGAATTATTTTTTTCCGCGAACGATTCGTGGAAGTTTTAAGTAACCGATTTGGGAAGTAGAGCGATGCACCCCGTCACACACTCCGATAGGTGGTTTGCAGGTGAGAATGGTTTGCTTAATGTACCGTTCTTCTGAATTATCGGATCTCTCTGCAATTGGAGCGTTCTTCTTCAGTTGTGTTTTACCAGTAGTTGATTACTATTCACCTGCTTGGTCAGCCTCTTTCAAATCTAATATTCGATTCTCCTAAAAACCTTCCAAATTCTTTCTTCCTATCATTATATATCATATGAACTACATAGACCATGTCATCCGAATCAAACCTCTCTTCTCGTGATCGAATCTTAAATTTCTATTTAAAAATAGTCTATTTTCGAGTACCGTCTTACAGAAATATGCCAAAAGATCATCTTTTCAATCACTTTAATCAGTTAAAACCTCTCACACTCTCTCCAACATTTCCTTCTTATATAATATATTTAATAGCAAGGTTGATTCCCCATTCTTACTCTCTCTTTTTTCTTTCTGAGCTCCCTCAAGAACAACAGGCCTATACGAAACCTTCTCTTTGATTAACTAATTTATCAATAGTAAAACGATTACTCTTCTCCCACATTCCTTTAATTTTCAATTCCTTTTCCTCCAATACTCATTTCGGTCCTTTCTTCTTATCTCCGAAATCTATCCAGAATATATTTCGAGAGTTTGACGTGTAAAAATACAATTTTCTATGATTTTTTGTTCGTTTGCTTATATTCTTTTTGTTATTTATTATTATGTCTAATTTGTTGGTTCTTCACGATTTTATTGATATTTTTGTTCTTTATTATTATTTTTAATCATCAGCAGTAATTGGCTTCTTGCTGTTTTTTAATGTTTATTAATAAATAAAAAAATGAAATAAATTACGAAATTCTCTTCTCTATCATGGCTTTTGACGAAAATATAAATATTCCTTTCAAATTATACCAATACCATTCAGGTTTCGACTATTTGTCTTAATTTCAACAACGTGATATACTATGACTGTTTAAACCATTTACCATTATCAGGTGAAATGAGGAAGGAAATCAAATGGCCTACTAACAAAAAATTGGGTGTGTGTTGTAGTTTTGGTGAAGCTGCGAATCAGATTTGGCTCAAAATTTATGAAGCACGAAAAATTCACGAGACTTTGACTTGGAAAAATACAATTTTCTATGATTTTTTGTTTGTTTGAATATAATAGTTTATTATTTTATTATATGTTTATTTTTTTGGTTTTTCACGATTTTATTGATATTTTAGTTCTTTATTTTTTTTATCGTCAGCAGTAATTGGCTTCGTGCTGTATGTTGATTTTTGTTAATAAATAAAAAAATTAATAAAAATAGATATCGTTATCAATCATTATACAACCTTAAATTAGAATATATTTTATCCGCCTTACTTATACACTCTCAATAAGCGTTTGACCAGCAGTGTCCTCAATTTCTTTCACAAAATCGTTAAGGGTAAATAAAGGCCTCTTCAATATCTGTCTTTTCCCTCCGTGTGCATACTGCAATAACAATAATCCACCATGGAGTTGTAAATGATCGGTTGTTACTGGACCGGAAGTTTTAATATCAGAATAACAGGCATGCAAACGTTATCATAAAAATTCGCAGAAGTCAACCGCTTGAATTAACAGCAATATTTTAGAGACGGTCATTCATTTCGCCGTAATTTCAAGGCTGATTCATTCTCCTCCAGATCTCTTTCTGGGTCACCAGTCGATGAATCCATCTCCGACCGTTCCCATTCATTTTCATCGAAGCTCTCTTTCCAACTTTTCTGGAGAATCACTCGGTCGCGACAGTTTTAATCAGAAGACTTTTCCCCCTTTAGTATCAGCGAACGTCCTTCAATAAGATAATGGAAGGGCGACGTTTACATCGCCATTGGGAAGAAAGTGTCCCTCCGAAAGAGGACACCGATAACGGAATCTTATGACGTCGTCCGGTTCTCTTAAAACTCTGTTCTCAAAGTTATCTTGGTCTCTTGAAAACTTTTTTACAGCTTAGCTTAAGAAGTAAATGTAGTAAACCTTACCTTTATTCCAGTTTATTCCGTAGTCGCAATCAACAGGAGCGAACTGAAATGAAAGAGAGTTTTGCGTAAATTGGAAGATTCAACAAAGCACATGGCAAAATATATTTATTGGGAATTTTTAAAATTCCCAATAATTTTAAATTTTTAAATACCCCTGCTACCTCGGTCGATCCGATAATGACCGTAAGTTAAGAGAAATAGATGCTAGGACGAATCGTTTCAAAAATTCATTCTTTCCGCGAACGATACGCGACAATAACCGAATAAGGAAGTAGTTTAGATTCAACTGGTGTTTACAATCCCTGCCACACGCCGAAAGGTGGCTTGTAGGGTATTAATGTAGATGTAGATATACGAAAGGTAGGCCCTTCTACCTCAGGGGATGATAGCATCGCTAATGAATTTTAAATTGGGTGAAATCGATGGTAGAAGGCGTGACTTGGTGGAAAAACTATCAAAAAGAGATACTTTGTATACTATGGGGTATAATATACTGGACTATGGACTGGACTATGAACTATATATTTACTGTGGAAAAATACTAAGCATCTCTTTTTGATGATGTACATTGGGTGTTTCTTTGAAAGCTGGTAATCTAAACCTTTCTATTGTTTCTCTCCGAGAATCGGTAGCAACGATTTACGGAGACAAAGACGGCTATGAGAGATTATTTAAAAAATCTGACATAATTAACTAAGATGTAACACAAACAATTCTTCCATAACTGAGCTAATTTTGCGCGCACCTTGGACGTATTTCATTCAAGACTAACCAACAGCCTATCGAACAATTCGTGAATTCTTTTGGGCAGTTTCTATAACATTTATTTGTATCATTTAAGAGTATTTAAAAAGAGCGTAGTATAAAACTGGCTCATAAATTTAGAATTTTCTTTTTTGATCCAGGACTGTAAGAATACGACAATCGTTACAATTACTCCTAATATTGAAGATTTTCAACGAATGGTTTGCCTTGAGGATGAGGATATACGAATGCCGTATTTTAAGGACTATGACACGCTATGGAATATAAGACGCACCTTAATTTTTAAGCAATTTAAGAAAAATCATCACAATGAAAACCACATGAAAAATGAAAAAAATTCAAGACATCAAGAGGTTGCAATTGTGAAGTAAGGAATAGAAAGAGATAGGCATTCCGCGGCATCGAACATATGGCCATTTTTAAGACTGGCGGGAATTTTAAGTCAAATCCTGGACATTTTTATATTAATTTCGAGTATTAGGCGCATCTGAATGTTTGAGGCAATTCTTTTATGAAAAAAGTGCCTCTTATAGTCCGCAAAATACAGTATAAGAAAAAGGTAGGGTTAACGTAGGAAGACTAGGTTGAAGCTGAAGATGAATGTGTTAAGATTAGGAATAGAGAAGGAAGAGTGTTATGAACAAGCGATAGATCCTTGAACAAGAATTCACAGCTGCTATTATCGTACTTTTGATGAATTTTCTTTCTTTATAAACCGTAATATGGCACACAGCTTCATAATTCTTACGAGGACTCCTTTGCTGAAGAGAGAAATGCCATTCAAATCTTTCCATTCTGGCGAAAACGTCCAAAAAGTGTTCCTTTGCTGAAAGAGCGGCGCGGGAATCCGGATATTTCATCCTTTTGATAGTATTCACCGGTGGAACGAGTTGCATTCTTCCCGCCAGAGGCGCTTTCTTCCCTTGTCCTGAGATGCCTTGGAAAGAATCGAACGAAGGTCCAAAGCCTTTCTCTGCACAATTCCGTTCTGCAGACTTTGACATCCGCTGCCACGTAAACATCCAGGGTATTCGCTTTAAGTAGTTTCTTGTTCTCTAAATCCCAGACAGAGCGATTCAAATTGTAATCTGCATCTCACTAACGGGCAGAGGGCTTTATTCGGTAAAGTAGAGATCAGAACTAGATTCGGTCGAAATAAAAAAATTCGCAGTAAAAATTAGATGAAACATTAATCACTGAAATGGCAAAACAAAATAAAAGGACTGGTGAGGTTTATGAACAGGAATTTTACTAAATCTAACGGAGGAGATTTACAAATTTGCAGTATGTACATATTCTAAGAATGTGTTTGATAAGATAAAATCACTTTATTACTAGTTAAAACATTATCAAGGAAATAATTCATCGTGAAATCTGAGGGAAATGGAATTTGTAGCGTATTACGCAAAACACAATTATTTACAAATTTATACGACGTTATACTTATTAACAATGGCCATTAGTTACAGTATAAGTGAGAATATGTAAAAAAATAAAATAAATTAGGAACTATTATAGAAGAACATTTGTAGTACGTACATGTAAAATACAAATTACAAATAAACACACTAATTAGAATCATAGATCGTACCGTACAAAGCCAACTGTCCTTAATATCTCCCGACATATAAAGCGGGAGGGAATACACAAATTTGCCGAAACCCGGGATTGAACCAGGGACCTTTAGATCTTCAGTATAACGCTCTCCCAACTGAGCTATTTCGGCTGCATTCACGCAAAACTTCAGAACTAAATGTTTCAGTATATCAACCTAGCATATTAATAATTCTTAGCCATCATCAAAAGCAGCATATCATTCTATTATTTTTGAATCGTCGCCAGATCATGTATTAGCTGCTAGAAATGCTCGTAGAGCTCTGTGTAATCACCAGAAGGGTTAGTTTATTTTGATTAATTAAACGAAAAATATATCATAAAGAATTTAGTTTCACGAGAATATTTTTATAAGAATAAAATAAATATTATTGTTTACATAGAAAAGGCGTTTTCTCAATTCACGCAATTCATTATTCCATTGTTTGCGAAACCTTATTCTCAGCTAACGAACCTCTGTTTACCTCAAAACAAAGTAGATCATGATAGTAATATCTTTAGAACATAATTTGTAATGAAGAAAAGCCAGCTAAGTATTATTCTGATATCTAATAGTATGACTAATAGCTGAAAGCATAGGCACATTTAAGTAGAAGGCTTCATGTTCTGTACCTCGCTAAATAATTTTCTCTTATTGGGAGCTAATTGAAGACAAAAAAACTGAAGACCAGGAAATTAAAATAGGGATGAAAGAGTAGACATGGCTGTTTAGTTAATAAAAGCTCTTAAGCGGTTTAGCCAAAGTGTTTTGGAGAAAGTCGAGAAAGCGGAGTTTCAAAGTGGACAAGTTTCCGACGAAAGTCAAAGTTTGAGTGAAAACGGAAGGGAGAGAAATGCAATCTTCAAAGCGGCTTTCTTCGTCCATCCACGAAACCAACATCCAAACACATAAACACTAAAACTTGCATGCATAGCTCGACAACTCTGTTGCCATCATAAGTAGGTGAAGGGGAATGATAAGGGAAATTCTTTCTGGAATATATCCTACTACCCTTCTCCATAATGAAAGAGAAAGGGATGTTGACCTAAGGCAAGGAAAACAAGGAAGAGAGTCGCACGGCCCCGCGGTCGTTGCTCATGAGTCAGACGCAGTTGATTGCTGCATACATACCTCTGATAACAAGTAAATATATACATACCTCGGAATAAGACCAATAAAAGAAGGTTTAACTAAGTGGAACTCTAATACACTGATTGCATATATTTAATAAGAATAATTATCATTAAATTAATTAATAATATTAAATTAAATTATTCAATCGTCTTTATCATAATTTTTTTATATTTATAAATCATATATTTATCGTAATATTATTAAATTAAATTATTAAATCATCTTTATTTGGACGAGATTGAGACTAAAAGTCTCTTTATGCATCTAACCTACCGTAACAAATCATACAACAATTAAATTCAAGAGATATTATGCAAAAAGATGAGAAGAATAGTGGATGTAAAAATCAAAGAGATTATTTGGAAAAAATGTATCCACTACAGGAAAACACCTACAAAGAAGAAAAGTTTGAAAACCAGCGCAAAACAACTGATTGTAATCTCTATAGATGAGAAGAAACTTTACAAAATACATAAATACAAAATCAATAAGTACGCTTACGCGGTACATCAATTAGTATAGTCATGTTAATGTTTAGACAAATATATCAATGATGGTATCAATAAATGGTATCAATATACATAATGACATATAACAAACAAAACTAAAAGATAAAAATAAAAAAGTACATAGAGTTGCATCTCTGTGGAAACCTTAATAGAAAGAAAAAATATAAAAAATGTTGGATACAATACATACAGTATACATTCAAGATTGCATAAAACATAGAAATTAAAGCAACTCTAATGTCATAAGGTAAGATCTAAAATAAAATCACCATTACAGCGTCATATTGGCTAAAACGGTGAAACGGAATAGAAAAGCTCAGTGGATGTCCAGGACCATTCTGGGATTGTTTATGGCTATATATTAGATTTGTATCGAGTATTAGAACAGAAATTTGGCCACTAGTGGCTCCGCGAGCAGATGCGAAACCCAAGGGCTTAGCAAATGATAAATCCGTGGGAATGAGGCGATAGATGAAACAGCTGAGGCCATAGGCGTTCAGGCGGTTTAGGTGAAAATCGATTCATATCTGTTTCTCTGGTTATCGTCTCATTAAAAACGTCACATGTGCAGTCTATCCTAGTTTCCTAAGGGAGAAATGCTTGTTTGAATTCTGAATGTTACGCGTTACTTCTCCTTTTGAAAAATAAGCTATGATATTTATTTATTATGCAATACCGCGGCAGTTAGTCGCAAGGACAGGTGGCGACATTAACTTAAACCGCAATCAATTCAAAAATATTTCTACGTATCAATGCAATACTAAATTACAATAATTTTCAATTCAGCCTAGGTGTATATAAGAATTTACAAGCAGTACTTACAGCATCTATTTATGACAATCGTTTAGGGAATTCGTAAAAGCTTTAAATATATGAACAAGTACAGAAGATCCAATCACAAACGAAATTGATAACCAACTACATAAAATACATAAATAAAAATATAAAAACGTAAGTAAAAATACAGATATAAAATACATACATACATTAATATAGAAAATATACAAAACTTTGAAATAGCTTTCAGTTATTAGGTATGAGTTAAGCTAAGTAATACATGAATTTGAAATGTCCATTAAACCACGTGGTCCACGAAGTCCCCACAGTACATCACCCTACCAGGCGATCCAATACCTGTCTCACATTTCGTTGTCGATATGAATCGTTCATCTTGTACTTGCGCATCGACCTTGCACATTCTCAAACCCATCAAAAGGTGCAATGAGGTCAAGCAAACTTTGTTCCTTATTGATGATTCTTGGAATTGCGTATTAGACTCCTCCCTTTGGTGAATATTCATTCAGCAAGTATTTTCTCATTATTTCGGGCTTTTATATGTCTTTTTCGAGAAAAACCCCGTAACGTTTTCGACAAAAAACTACATGTTGATCAAATATTCGTTTCGAAAACATTTTTTATTAATGAAAAGCTGCAGAAATAACTCAGGATTTACCGACTGCAAATTAAATTAAAAATATAAAATATATGAATTCTAGTTTTTTATTTAAACTAAAATTATTTAAAGACATTTTATCTAAATGTTTATATTTTATGTATTGTAATTATTATTATAATTTTGTTCGCATTTCAAAAATAACAACAGGCGTACATGGGGACTACTTGAACAATGAGGAATTTCTGTGACTGACATTTCCTTGTTATCTTCCCAATGGATTTTCATGGCATTTGACCTTTTATTGCTACGAAATTCCTTACAGATTAATAAATATGCCTATTTTACCTTGTAGAATGCAGCGTTAAACACATTCTAAGGGCACACATGATAGATGTACATGCACGAATCTGTGCAAGTCAAGCTATTTTCGTCATGCCTCTGTTATACTTCACAAAAAACATAAAGCTTTGCATGTTTCTCAGAAACGAAGTAATTCACTAGAACTAGGACCGTTTCCAAATACAGATAGTTTGTTTGAGAATTACAAAGCATCCTTAGCTAAGTTAAGGAAAAATTTATTACCGGATTATCTTCAGATGTAGGTGAATTTACGTTGAGAGACACAGCACGTTAGTGGATGTAATTAATCAACACAAGGAATATTCGCTTGCAAATCAATTCGTATGTTAAGTCTCGTGGAAATTGACGTAAAAATATGCTATGAGCTTAACTTAATAATTTCATGGAAATTGGAAATAAAATTCCAAGAAGTGATTCTAGCCAAGTTTCTCTACTCAGAAGGCAATTCTTTGAATTGTCATGACGAGTAATAAGTGCATTCCGTTAAATGCAAATGAGTCATGTGGCTTAAGTTCCTGTTATTACTTTCGAGTTAGCATTAACTTTACTACTACTGATTTTGCAAACAATATAGCAAGGGTTCCTTTCATCCTATGCGGAAATTGTGCATTTATACTTGACTCACTTATTAAGATTCAGCGAATGCCAAAGTGCGGGCGAAAGATAGTTCTTCTCAAAATACAATAACGCAAATCACTATGAACACAATAATGCGAAGTGCATTAAATAGATTGAAAAAATACAAACTAACGAATAAAAATAAATAACATGCGCTTAACAATTATTTTCCAGTTCATAATTACACGACCAAACGATACCTTCTTGTTAAAAGTTACAATGTATAGTGAACTAAGGTTTTACAATACGTAATATATATATATATCTAGTACACAAAGATATTTTCTGAATTTATATTGGGTAAACAAGGAAAAGAGAAGAAAATCATTTGATGTGGCCAACACATGACTTTCTCCAAATTTATTGAAAACAGAAGCCTATGTCGGTATTATATAAATAACTCCAAAACAATGTGTTACAAGAAATTTTTTCATACAAAAGTTGTAGTAACTATAACTTTTGTACATAATTGTATATATATACATTGCATTCTGACAGATATATATATGAAAACTTCCATTTCTGGATAAAAAACAACTTCCGGTTAACCATTATTCAAGAATAACTCCTAAACAATCAGTGTTACGAAAAAATATTTCATACAAAAGTTGTAGCAAAGTACATTATCTACAACTTTTGTTTATAATTGTATATACCTATATTGCATTCTGACAGAGATATTTAAGAAACAAACCTTTGTTCCGGATAAACCGCAACTTTCGGTTAAGCGATATTCATCAAAATCTAATCAACTCTTGGCATTGTTAGTAGAATACTAAATTTGAATTTTGGAAATGATCGGATAATTGCTTTTTAAGATAGAGCGCCCACAGACTTTTTTACCACAGACAGACACACAGATACACTGACACACAGACAGACATGTTCGGAAAAATAGCGAAAACGAACTCTAAGGGCCCCAAAATATCTATTTCCGTTGAAATCTGGAGGTCGAATTTTTTGCGAATACAATACTTTCTCTATACTACGTATAGGGAGAAACTAAAAATAGCTAATTTGAAGTAGTTATTAAGACAAACGTCCTTAGAATTCCTGTAGTAAAGTTTTCTTTCGAAGAGTAAATCTTTATTACAAAAATTAAATTTACGAAAAACAGCCGGGTGAAATCACATGTAATTTGCAAGTGAGTTATCCGGGTTCAAATACCGGTATTGTCCGACAAATTTGTCCATTGCTCGTTCCTCTTCGGGAATTTTCTTAGGTTTATGTCTTACTTACATAATCACTTAACTTATCATTCACTTTTATTCACATTCATTACTAACATAATGACTTCACATGCATTATTTTCAATTAAAACTTATTTAATACAGCGTAGACATTGCTTTGCTTTCCTGTGCAATAAAATATTAATTTCTTGTCACTTTCCCATTTTCCTTCTATCGAAAATGAAAGGAGCGATTTATCTTAATTAAGGGTCTACTTCTTTGTTACATTGCATTCTCTCATTCGTAAGAGATAGGTACGGCTTTTAATCTTTGTTAGATCTTCGTGCTTTCAGTCTCCCTTTGCAGACGGTAATCCTATTTGCTCGCTGAAAAATTACCTCTCTCTCGGACAAAGTACAAACAAACCGCAGAGAACTTCAAAGGGAATACCATCGCCATTATCACCCATTATTCGTCTGATTTCACCGTTTAGGCTTCTTAGTATCGCAAAATGGTGGCATTCAACCAATTTGCATACCTTAGTTAGTGTTAGTTCACCGAAACTTCAAAGGTGGAAGACAATAGAATAATTTACATCGGAAAATAGTAATCGAAAGTTTTCAGAAACTATTTTCTTTCAAATAAACAAACTTTCAAAGAAGTTTTGATAACAAAGTCAGGGTAGTATAACTTATGCAATAATGTGGAATTGTTCAAGTTTGATTCCATTTAATAAAAGTTATTACAATAAAATTCCATCAAGGAACACGTAGTCATATTTATTTAAACTTAAACATATTTCCAAAGAGAATCCCTAAAATAGTCACAACAAAATATTTACGAAACGTATCGATTGAGTAATGTACCTCTTGACACAACCGACCCAAATTGAAAAAAATGGTGAAATGTTTAGAACGTAATGTCTCAAGGATAAAATTAACCTGGGTGAACCGTCATTCTGCAACTACCCCTAAGGATATTCGCTCTGACACCGTACTTAATGTCGCATTTACGAGACATATATAAGGTTAATATTTAATAGGTTAAAATTTTCAGTTTGAACTATCAATTTTTCAAAACAACTATAAGAGATAGGCATTACAAAAATTATATCATACCCAGGTTGGAAGTCCTTGAAAGAAATGAGAATAGAGACCAGGCTTAGTAAATTCACGTTTGTGGAGGAGGTAACCCGAAACATGAGAGAACGTGGAACTTAGTCCGATCCGATAATAAGTATAAATTGGGAGAAATAAATCCCAGGATAAGCCGTGCAAAAAAATTCTTTCCTTGAAAGATAAGCGATGATAACAAATAAAGAATTCAGTTCAAACACTCAGTGTTTAAATCCTCTGCCGCACGTCTTGTAGAGTGTTAATGTGAATGTAAAAATCATCCATCGAAAAATATGATTGCAGGTGCAAGCTCAAAATTTCGCTAGATTTACAATACATCCCTTGAGGTTTTAGCTCTTCGAGTTCTTTCTCTACTATCGACCGTGTCTCACCGATTGCCATCGAACCTCGTCATTATGCAGAAAGTATCGGATGCGTACAAACAGTTGGCGAGGTCAGTAGCAGCGAGGGAAAGTAAATCGACTGGAAATATCAGGTGAAGAAATAATCATTTAATACAAAAGAGGACGTAGTTGGGAAATATTTCGAGTGAGGAATTTCATTCTACATGAACTTACTTATTTACCTACTTACTAAAGCATTCTGGATCAAATACCTCCCTCCTAGTCTTGCCTAGTTAACCTCATGCCCCTCTAATATCTCTTGATAGCAAATCTTAGAGGGGTTGAGGGACCAACTAGCTTTCGAGCTGAATATTTTACAGATATGTAAGTCACAGAAGCTGTAAACATTGGACGCTCTCATAGTACTGAACGTTTTCGCATCTGATTCCTCGCACTTAAAGACTCTAATATTACGAATAGGAAACTTGCGAAAAATAAATCCTACTGACGGAACATAATCTTGGAAATTCATCAGCAAATGTCTCCTTTGTTGCAGTCGCTCTCTTGCCTAAAACCCTTAACCTAGTGCAGGTCCATTGGGCAAGCGATGAACGCCACACTATTTACATACGTGGCATTTAGAACCCAGCACGTTGCACTTTTGAAATGGCGTCTACCCGAGGAAACCGCGACAACATGGGAAGATGCGAACGAAAAGTAGGATTTGTGGAGGAAAATACGTCCAATTCGCCATTCGGCTCCACGTGCGGAAACTGGATGCGTCAGCGCTTGCATTTGAAGCCCTCGTTCCCGACACTCCCGCTCCATCTATCTTAAAATTCCTCTCCGAAATCTCTGTTTTCATCTCTGGGTTTCTATTCCGCACAAAGACGCTCGCATATCGAGAGAACTTCGTTTTTCGCGAAATGTTTGGAAATGTTTTATTCTATGGCAGAATATGACTACTATGCTAATGGATGAAAGCGAGGTTGCAAGTCTTTGACGCAGTGAAATCTTTAAGCTCAGCAAAGGGAATCTTACATTAGCATCAAATGGTTCCGAATGCGAAGTAGGTAAACGTCACGATACATTCTGATGTGTCGTAGTATACAACACACACAGTCTGCGATTTTTCGCAAACAAAACGAGGCATAAGGATCTTTCAGTTCTCGGCAACTACCCAGCCTTTGATATAAGAACAATGAATCATATTAGAGATTGTAAACCTCTGAATCATTAACAGCCGTGCTCCAAATTTTATTTCCCTTCAATGAGTCGTATAAAAATGCAAATGACGAAGGGTGATTTTCGCAGCAAATTCATTCCGCTAACAAGTGGAAAGCGGCCGCAAAAATAACATATAGATTCTTACCGTAAATAAAACCGTTATCGCAATGAAATAGTTAAATTAATTAGTTAAATAAGTCAACTAAAAACGTCAACGCGAAAAGAGAAAATATATTAGTACATTTGTTTACAATTAATTAAATATTAAAATGTCATCGTAATGAAAGAGTTAACTATATCGTAACAAAAAACTTCTATTTTACTAGTATTTCTTTTTCCACAAATGTATACTTTTCAGTACATACATTTCTATTAAATTTGACAGTGGAATTTAAATACATGTAGTTTATATTTAATTACATAATATTAAATATTAATACAAATTAATAAAATCAACCGACTGATGAGTTGCTTTGTGGTAATCCAAGACGAAAGAACAAAACAGGAACAAGGTTAGTTATTTAAAAAAGAAATTAGATTCCTTTGGAAAGTTGTTCCTATTTTGTTCTTTAATCAAATTAAAATATAACTTTATTGATAAATTACCACTATTATATCTTAAAATCTCTTTATTTGTGAAGAAGTTTCAAGTAACGAACCCTACTTCTGAGGATTTTAAATCGTTACCATTTACTGAAGTAATATTACCTTTAGAAAACAAAGCTGTCGTATGAATATTGACGTCTTTATTTTTTATACGTATCCAACCGATTGAGTCTTTCTGATCGGATTTAATTTTTTAATTTTCATTATCAGACATATATCCCTAGGTTAGTGACGATGAATTTGATAAATCAGACGATCAAGAAAAGATACAAAGATATCATTTAAAAGATCTTTAAATAAGTATTAGCTTTAGTTATTTAAGGGGTATATAAAAATATGTAGAGATATATTTGAAGCAAAAAGTATAGACAAACATAGAGAATTATTGAGGAGTAAAATGAATGAATGGTGGAAATAATTCTCCCCATGAAAAAGGTGGGTAACATTTTCTACGTAATTGCGAGTGAAAGTAATTTATCATGTACTGGGGGATACTGAAATATAAAGTAGAAAGACTGTAGCTCTGAAAATCGAGGTTAAGCAATCATGGTATCTGCCGATATTCTTATATAACCTAAGTATAGAGTAATTCACAATTTTCAACAAAGAGAGATACATCACGCGTACCATGAACAACAGTAATTAAGTGAATAGCCTTCAGTAGTACCGAATGTCTAACAACTTCCCGTCAGCATCCGAGTTATATATCTATTCATTTTCAATATCTTATCCCTGTAATATCAATACCGTAACGGGAACAATTTAAATAAATAAAAAATTGAAAATAGTAATACAGTCTTAAAACTTTTCAGGTGTTGAGTCAATATCTCAGGACTAAAATTACGTAGAGATATTTCCTCAGAAAAAATTTAAATTGAACTTCATCATGCGTACCTTTTTTCTTTGAAATCAAAAAGTCGCATTGCAAAAGATAAGGTTTTTATTTCTAAAGAGGATTAGGAGAATGAATCGACTTGGTAAATTGGTGAGAGAAGTGAGCAAATTTAAATTGAAAATTTAATTTTGCCAGGAAAGATGCTTCTCGCAAGAAAACCTTATTTAAAAGACTTGGAGAGAGCGCCTTACGATAACTGTAATATCTTCGCTCTCTACAGATCTCATCGTAACACTATGACCGAAGGAAAACGTTTCAAGATTCCTTCTTTCGAGGACCTTAATCAAAATCTCGAACTAATTAAAATTCTGGGGCATCTCCTGGGTATCCTTCAATGGGAAAGGATATCCAGGAAATGCCTCAGGAAGATATCCAGGAAATAGGATTTCCAACTTCCTTATAAATGGACCGCCGAATCAGGTCAAAAAATATATCAGGGATATTTTCATTCAGTCCACGGTGTCGTTGGATCGATCTCTAACGAAAATGTTGAATTAATACGTCGTTAGTCTCGCAGTGTACATTTCTACCCCACCAATTTTATGATTTTTGCACTTGTATTTTGTTTTTATTCCTTCCTGTTTTCTTTGGCTGATAAAACACGAGTGACCATGATATGCACGCAGAAATTTTAAATTTCATGAAACGCCTTTTCGTGATCGGTGACGAGCTGAAGGAGATAAAATTTACCAAGGCCGTAATTTTCATCAACTATCCTTTCAGCACCAGACATCATTCCAACACCTACCGGTAAATTTCTTACACTAGAGCATGGATGCTACTTGATTCACTTATTACTTTGTTAATCTTTGAATACTTCTCATCTACCGTATCCTCTTTCCTTTTCTTTTTTACAGGCACCTCCATTTAACAGGAATTACCTATATAATGACAAGGACTTCAAGACAGTCCATGAAAACATCTATTGACAAATGCCTCCGGCTGAAGAAATTTTATAAAATTCTTAATATACTATATTGTAGCTTATAGAATATTAGATTATTTAGTTTATTATAGCTTTAAACTTTTATTATAACTAACTATCAATTAGGTCTTCTATACATTTTGTTAAATTTACTTTCTTAAACAATTGTTCATATATAATCTTTTTCACTTTTCATATATCTATGTTTGTGTATTATTGTATTTATTTCTATTACTGTGTTTTCGCGGGTTTTTTTTCACCCCCCTTCTTTGTGGGTGTTTTCCCGCAACGTGGGTTTTTTCTTAGTCAACCTTCAGTTGCATAGATTTTTTCCCACACCCTTCTCTTTTTTTTGTATTTTTTTTAATAAGTTGAGTTTTTTAAATGTAACGACATACGAGGTTAGGTGGAAGAGAGGCCCACCTGGGCCTAACCTCGCCAATAAAGGGTCAAACTAACTAACTAATTTTGTGAAATACCGACATAATCGAAAAATTGTTAAATAAAACAAGTTTTAAAAAACACATCAACTTCTACTATCCACACATATATAGGGTATGAGCGACGACTAGTTACTAGTTTCGGCAAGTGATAGCCATCTTCAATCTTGTAAGATTAAAGGCTAGAAGATGGTTATCACTAATCGCTGCTGCTATCCCATATATGTGGATAGTAAAGGTTACTGGGTTTGCTTTTTTTTAAACCTTGTTTTATTTAAAAATTTTCTGACGAACTGCATGAGGGCTAGGAGTATGTATCAACTCTGTAGGTTCGAATAATTTAATTAGTATTTAATGTTTTCAGGATAATATTACTGTTTAATGGAAAACTGCTTAATTAAAGCATTTACTAAGTTTAGCAGGTCTTTTTTCACGAGAATGTTTATCCAGACGTCAACTACCCTTTTGAGGTGGGTAAAACTAATTCTTATCTATTAATCTTCTATGTATTGTTAATTAATAAATAATATGGATAAATATTATGCAATAAATAATATTCGTCTTAATAAATATAAATATATCGTTTGATGGTAAAACTGATATGAATTTCCGATATTATTTCACGTTTCAAGCATCAAATATACCCCGCACGACTGTTGGAGTGATTATAACTCGCGCGACTAACGGAGGGTTAAAACGTGTGGAAAAATTACGCGGAGCCTATAATATAGGATATCTTGTAGAATATAAATTTCGGAAAATCCTGTGGCTGGGGAGCACCACTTTGTTGACAATTTAAAATCTAAACCTTTAAAAAGCCGTTAATGTAACAAAACAGAATAGACAGTCCCAAAGCTCAATCTAGGAAACCAGCGGTGTTTCTATTTATTTATTTATAAAATATACCACTGCAGTTAGTCCCAAGAACAGGTGACGACATTAATCTATTTCACGATCGATTCAAACGATATTTCAAACTTCTATGTATACAAATGCGCAATACAATATTACAACTACAATCATTTTCAATTTAGCATAGGTTTACCTAAGAATCTACAAACATTGTTTACAAGATCTACCACATAAAATATCAACATATATAAATACAAAATGAATATAAAACAGATATACATTAAAATAAAAAACAAACAACGCTTTGAAATAGCTGTAAGTTTCATAAGAATTATAAAATAAAATAGAAGCAACCCGGAAACAAAATCTGCATCTAATTGCTAATTATTTGTAATTTGTTGGGAATCTTTGTTGATGCTAATCACATCAATGTTTACGAGATAAAAATTGTTTTAAAAAATTAAAGATACACCTTTCTGGAGATATTTACTCGCATTCGCTTATACTACCTCAAAGTTTCAAAATGTTCGGTGAACCATGTATAATATACACAGCTCTAAGGGAAGCATATGTATTTCAGATCTCCAGAGAGCTTTGTAAAAACTGGTCTTCACGAAGAATAAAGTCTCAGTTCGTTGAACTTGGATATTTAATAGCAATCGGCGGGAAAGAAAATATTTTTAAAGTAATCGTAGAACTTAGAACAGGAATTTCCCCATGAGGCCCTAAGCAATTTATAGACGTGAAAATATTGGAGTCGGGAGAGAAAAGTTTTCTTCAAACTTTATCGGTTCTCGAAAGATATACGAGGAGAATACACGCAAAGAAATCTCACACCATCTATTAAACGGTGGATGTTAGCTATCAGAAATTTCGATCTTTTCTTTATTTATTTAAAAATCTTTCGCAGAGTGATTGACGTTGCAGAGAAGCCTGAATTTCTATTTTTGCCTAACTGATCCCACTTTTATATTCCTTCTAGTAACCAAGAAATAGAATTTTGAGAAATCATTACTATCTTAGATACCTGGTATACACAACATGCAAATAAACATTTTTCTTCAGTATGCATAGATACAATTTTTTTATTTCTCCAAGGAATTATTCAACCATTTACTTTATTGCATGTATTTCTGCAGATAGTTACGAAGCAGCCAGAGTTTTTTGATCGAACGGAAATAGGTGCTGGACGTCTTAAAGTGAGATTTATATTTATTTGGTTAAGTAGAAGATGGGACTTAAAAGACCCAATTTCGCCAAATAAAGTTCCATAATAATAATTTTAATATTTTAAAAGATAAGAGCATTCGTTAGCTTTGAATAAACAATGAAGCCGTTACCATGTGGAATTCGAAAAGATAAAGAGAGAAATCAGTGAAACTTATCCGAAAGATATAATACGCAAAGAGAAACAAAACTTTGTGAGAAATGTTCTAGGAAAAAAACCTTTTCCCTTTTTGTCTACAAAAACTTGGGGAAAAATGTAATTTTCTCCCTTCCACGATAGAGCCATCTAAAAAGTAAAGTTTTAACATAATGATTTTATACTTATAATAATACAGTGCTGTTTCAACTGTGTAAAATGATAATAATGTGATGAATCTCGGTTGGTTTACTGAAAGTGGGCATGATTATAAAAATACGTGTTTTACTGTGGATCTGTGAGAAACGTTGTGATGATCATTGTTAAACTATATTCACATTACCTATTGAGATACTCGGAAGTCATAGATGATATATGTGGTGTATATGTTTTGGTGGGGGTACCGGGAGAGACGAAATTAAATTAGGCCTTGCTGTAGTGCTGTGGTTTGAATATTGTCTGTGGATAGTAATGTTGTTTTGGTTAAGTTGTTCATAGACAATGATTGGAGCTGTACCCGGAAGAAATTGTACATGCAGCATACATAATAATAAATCAATAAATTTCATTGGTGTTAATGACTATTTAATAGTAAATATGGTTTATTTTCATAAAATGGTGTATTTTTAGCCCCTTACCACCTGAAAATTTAGTTCTACGTGCAAGGTTTACCTAAAATAAAACAATAAAAACTGAATCAACAACTTCGGCCTTGACTTGGTGGTATCGCTCTGTAATAAAAGGGTGAAGAAGAACTAACTTTTACAAATACGACAAGATGATTTTTTCATCTTATTTCATCTTGTGGTATTTGTATTTCATTCGGCATTTGGATTTCATCTTGTGGTATTTGTAAAAGTTAGTTCTTCTTCACCCTTTTACAATAAAAACTATTTATATTTATCATTAAACCGAATAGATATAACAAAAAATATAGCTATGAGTATAACAATGGTAAGCTATGAATATATGTATAGCTATGAGGAGCTGAAACCTATATTTCAATGCATAGCTATTGTGGAGCTGTCACTTAGTTCTATCCTTGTCCTCCAGCTTCTGGGATTCACACAAAACTAATTTCCCCTTTTCGCGCGTAGAAGACGATTAAACAATACGGTCTCGCGAGTCTTGGCTTACGACCGGGGTCAGAGAACCTGTCCGCATGTAGCCCGTCATACGCCGGGTAATTTTTGATTAATTTTTCAGCCAAACCTCGGAACGGCGTAATAGCCAAAGTCGCATTTATCATTGTCTCCGTTCATTTTGGCACTCGGAAAAAGCAGCTGTCTCCTCCAAAGGCCTCGCATACGTGAAACATTCATTTGTTACCTCCCCGGTTCCTCCCACTCCACGGGAATTCTTTCTCCGCATTTTCAGCACTTTCACTTTCTTTCCGTCCCTTGTTTCACTTTATCAAGCGGCGAAAAGTGACGGGAGCCGACCATTTACACATTCATGGAATCCGAATAGTCTCTCGGAGGCTTGTTGCGTTAATCACTGGGGCCCCGCAGGAATGGCGAACGTTTTCATAGAGATTTCGTATCGCTCCCGAGTGATTGTTACTCATTTACTTTCTCCATTGTGTGCCTCCGGAATTAATTACTCCGCAAAGCCTTCGTGACGTTATCTTTTGCTGTGGGATCTTGTGATTCCGAGGGTTGGAAACCGAGTTATTGATTCGCCCGCTCCTTCTATGAAGTTTTAAATTCCTGTTCATTTTTCACTCGCAGCTTGAAAGCCTACTGTTATCACGATATTGGGTATTGGGTATGGTCGTGTATGAAACGCGGTAGTTTCACCAACTGCATGCATACAAATTTATGAAAATTAATTAATTTAGTTCCGCACAGTGGCGCAGCGAGGGGGGGGTTTTAGGGGTTCAAACCCCCCCCAAGAGTCGAGTCCTATGACTAGCTCTATACTTTTATTTCTGCTGAAGAGTACAAAAACCCCCCCCTCGCTGAGGGGGGGGGGTCATCAAGCAAATCATACAGATACACTGCTTGTCATGTGTTTGCTTGATAAATTCATCGAAAGATTCGCGTACCCGTAAATATGGCTCCGATTTCAGTTAAAGTGATGTTTTCGGTAGCAGAGTAGACATCGATATCAATGGGGCGCAATGATACGAGTGTTTCGAAAACTATGTTCAACGCGTGCACTTTTTAAGCCTATCCTTTAGTTAGATAACTCACGCCATAAGATAAGATTCCCATGAGAAAAATTCGAAAGTGCTGATTTGTTTACTCCTCGAAAAAATACAAGCGAACATTCGAGAAGTATTTCGAAACTTGCACCCTGAAAACAGAGATTAAGATTACGTTTGAGGGACAAACAGATAGATAAAACGCTCAGTTAGATCTTTTGCATGTGACTGTTTCAAGGGTGTAAATACAAAGATAGGCTTGTGAGTATTGTTTTCGAGAAATTCACAACAGTTCGAAGGAGAGTTTTGTTTGGATTTCATTTAGATGGACATCCAAAAATTCCTTTCACAGTCCGCTAACAGCTCGAGGCCGCTATCGGAAAAAAACTTAAGTTAATGGCCATGTGTTTATTTGTGAAAGAACCATTATTAGATGCATAAATTAGGATTTTCTTATTTTAGGGCTGTTATCAGAGGACACATCTCAAGATGAGTTTAGCGACAATTGAAAAGCTACTTTTTCCTTCATTAAGCACTCTAGACGATTAAAAGTCTGCACACAGTTGACTCTTCATTACTCGGGATGATAGAAAATATACTGATCTTTATTTTATGATTGCCTGTTAATTTGGTGTATATTTAATAAAAAGTTTCGCTAACCGAATTTCCGTAAACATTTGAAAAAGTATTGGAGCAATGAAAGATTTCAGTAAAAATTAATCTGCGATGATGTTATTAATAATATATCATTTTCGAAGCAAATCTGTCAGCTGAAAGGTATTGTGCGCGTAAGTTACGCACATATTTATCGGAACAGTGACTTGATGACTTGAATTAAACTTGATAAACTGTTAAAACTGTGAATGAAATTCTTCAGCTTCCTTTTCAATGCAGCCAATTTTTTATCTGGTGATAGAATCCCACGAACTGCATGACTTATCCTGTTAACCGCTTGGTCATGCAATGCCCATTCAAAATTTCAATTCATGGAAAATATTTGTTTTCTTTGAACACTCAGTGCGTAAGACAGGGTTTGCATCAGCTCTTTGCTGGTTAAACCACCTAATACTTAGTCTAAATAATTGTAAGTTGAGGTCTTCATTTTTTTCACCTTGGTATGTGACTTTAATACTGCAAGTTCAATTATAATATCAACTATAATCAAGAGTATACTGTATTTTTTAATGCAGCCGAATTTTTAATTTTCGGTATGAGACGCATTCAATGAAATACATATCTAATACATAAATAACGAAATCAGGCTTAATTGTAAGCCTGGCAGAAAATTTCATCTGATAAAAATTATTTTTTGTTTCTTATACAAACCTTGTGCAATAAGCTGTATATATATACTTCATATCATTATTTTTATACATTGATGGCGTTTTCTTGACAGGCGATATTTCAATTAAATTCCAAAATCTGCTGATGATATAGTCAAATAACGAAAGATAATGAAATAAGCATGGGCGCGCCAATGTGGGGGAACAAATGAGTGGATGTTACGTTTTATATCGCTTGCCAAATAACCGTAGCTATTTTTTTCCTTCCCACGCTTTGCAACCTCTAGGAAGAAAGAACTCTCGAAGACTCGGAAAGTTTATATCTAAATCACTAAAAAGCTTCAGCATAGAAAAAATGAGCTTTTAATAGATATTGAACGTATCCAAACCAGAAATCCAAAGAACACACATGTTAAGTTTCCAATTGTTCGCTTATGTAAACTACTATCTTGCAAAGTGTAATAAGTTGGCCACATAAGCGTTAAACTCCTCTAGTTTTGAATGTATTTAGTTTTTGAAAGAATTGAGATATATTGTAGTCAGTAGCGGGCATGAATATACTAGCCCCTGTAAAGTAGGCATTTTTCGTTTCCTCAGACCCCCCCATTGGTAAATCCTGGCTGCGCCACTGGTTCCGCAAAAACTGTATCTAGTAAAACTTGGTGGACATTTGCATGTAATTGTTTGTGACGATCGATCGCAATATTCTCAATTAAAATGTTTCCAAGCATCATAAACTTTTAATTTAGTGAGTTTTCACCAGATTAAGAAGATTATTCGGGGAAAACATTGGGAATTTACAGCCAAACAAGCTGAAGATTAATAAAATTAGCGAAATTACAATAGTATTGATATAATTAACAATAAAATTAAAAGACAATTTCTATACTTACAAGGTTAATATGTGATATGTAAGCTAGCAAATATACAAGTATAAAATAATTTAAAGCGAGGAATAAAATGCAACATAGAATATCATGGTATTAAGGTAAAATAGAAAATATTTTTACGGTTTAATAGTTGATGATTGTGGATTGTGTAAAAATAAAAAAAAAATAAAAAAATTCAGTCATAAAATTGTTCTTTTGATCAACACTGTTTTTAAATAAGTTTAGGTTTCGTTTATAATTTAAATCCAACTACTTAAGGAAAGGGTTGAGGTGACTAAACCTCTACCTAAACGGCTTGTTAAAATGTCCTGGCCGGGTTGCCTAGATGGTTAAGGCAGCCTCCCGGATAGAGGAAGATCCCGGGTTCGAATCCCGACCCGGTCAGACTCTTTTTTCGAGTCCGTTTTTCCTTGAGAATTAAATCCAACTGTTTCCTGAAGTCTTATTAATTTCCGTAAAATTAGCACTAAGAAAAGCTATTCTTATCGGATGCTTCCTTGATTTGTCTGCTCTTGACTCCTCTTGAATGTGATAGGTCTATGAAATAAAACGGAAGTATAAAATCGTGAATGGGGTCCCGAAAATTTACCATCTCTGTAACTTCATTATTTCTATGAACAGGAATATTTAAAGTGATAATAAGCTCTCAGTTTAGTTACAGATAAATACGTTGATACTGTCCTTGAAATGAATATATCTTACTATAATTGTACTTCATATACAATTTATTCGTTTTATAAATATTAAATGGTACTTATATTTATGTTCAGTAGTGTTGTGTAGTAAACTGAAGTATAATCATATGCATCGTTATAAATGAAAATCTTGTACACACTAATATTCATGTTATGATATATTTTTAAATTTTGCTACACATCTCATTGAAGATCAATTAGTAAGCGATGCTGCACCAATGCTGATCTATTTCCACCACATCTTCAAATGAATAACTATCAGAATTAACATTATAAGAGACTTGAGCATAAAAAAATAAATGGTTCCCATCGTGAGGGAAATGTGCTTCTCAAGTAAGAGTGACGCAGCTACAAACTCAGTTCCTCGACCCATTTATGGCCTAATAAATGGCCTCTCTAGAGTACTCCTTCATTTGGACCAACATCAAGTGCAGTTTTTGTGGACGGAGCGAAATCCGAGTGCACCGGAATTTAAGTACTGTACACAATACTCGGGTGCTTAATGCGCGGCCGTGGTGCTGAAGGGAACTTGGCAGGAGAGTGCCCATCGGTCGGAATTTTCCTCCACCGACAGAGGTCCATATTCAATACCACCACGAACCATTTGGAACTTTCCTTTCGCCCCGACCGTAATTCATAAGGACCACTAACGTATCATATTTTCCATTGTCGAAATTAGTTTCTTACAGACCTCGACCCGTCAGTATTTTCATAATTATGTACAGTCCTGGCCAAAATTAATGCAGCACCGGCCGTAAGGATCGCAAGGGAGGTGCTGCGTTAATTTTGGCCAGGAGTGTACATACAAAGAACATATATACGTATATAAAATTAAATCTCCACATTTTGACTATGACTATAAGTAGTACCTTATACTGTCAACTTTGGAATATTTTAAGTAATTAATTGTGATATAATTTTGTACACAATACTTTGATTCGACCACAACTCGTCTTAACCCGTAAAGATCCAACCTTTCTTTGGTTACTCCGTGGACCAAGGGAGGGTCAAAAATTGTTCACTTTTGTTTTTTTCGATAAAATAATAATGAAAAATAATACCTCTTCAGCAATTGCCTTCTTGGATTTTTGAAATCTTCTTACAATGATTTTTGTTGCTAAAACTGTACTACTGCGATAAAAACAATGAAATTTTTATTGTTTAAAAAACTCATCAAAGACGAGGATACGATAAAGCTTCTTCTCAATGGTACCGGCTTAAAAGCTCTAATTCGGAAAATAAGTTTGTAAATCACCGTTAGTTATGCTTATAAATCAACAACAAGGTATAATTTAAAAAAAAAATTAAAAAAACTCTTTGTCAAAATATACGATGCCATTTGGTTCAAAAATATGTCGCAGGTTGGACCAAAGGAAGGTCATTTTGTATCCACCGCCTATTTCCACTCTCATTACATTGCTTAAAGAAAACGCACAAAATGCATCAACATATAGTTATATTTAACAACCTATATTTGACAATGTAATGAAATTATAAGACTGTATAACACGATTGAGTTCTTAAAATATTGAAAAAGAAAAGTGGTGGACATTTTAGCCCTCCATTGTTCCTTTAAGGGTTAAGGAAAACTCGGAATAAGACAACTCGTCAAAGTTACAACTTGGCGTAAAAAAACAGCACATCCCAAACAAGTTCATCGCCGCCGAGTTTCATTACAACAAGTTATCCTTACGTGGAGTTGTCCTACGCCGCACAGGGGGCTGAAATCGAAAAAACCCGGATTTCGAAAAAAAACTTCGCATAGTTATTAAAAATTGATTGAATTTTATGTTCCTCCTCGTCGTTTTTCTTAATTTTCAGACTTCAAAAAGATACAGGGCGTCAAACATGAGAAATGTTCAAAAGTACGGAAAGTCTCGAATTATTTGGAAAAACGTTTAAGTTCGTTCATATATAGTTGCTTTAGAGAGAAAATGCTGGTAAAAACAACTATTCATTAAACTAGCATAAGTATTACTCTCTCGATTTGTTGAAGTTTCCATGCTCAAAGATCATTATTTGCTTATTTAAAGCCACAATATGGCGGACCCCTTATTCGGCCGAATTTAGAGATAAAGTAAGGAAATCAACTAGGTAAACATATGGACTATCAAGTCTCTTATACCACGTTAATCTACAACATTTCTAGGTATAGAATCTACAGAAATTGTTTCAATTCACCAGCTACCCAGGGATTTCGGTGGATTTTTTCGTAAACCGGAGCCCCGGTTTAACCTAGAATCGAATGCTTTTCCTTAATAAATGTATCTTCGCGGCTTGGGAGGTGAAGCAGGGGAAAAAGTATTCTACGGACGGGAAACCAATCAAATGTGAGTATATCAGAACGTCTTATCTGTTACATCTGAGATGCTCATTACCTCCATAGAGTTTCACAGGATATCAGTCCCTCTTAACCCTGCGTTGTTATGCCTAGAATACTCCTTAAGGTGTTAAAAATTAAGGATATTTGGGAGTACTTGATTAAACGTTGCTTACTAAAGGAGAAAAGATGAGAAAACTTAAAAGATTGAGACTGCTTTCCCAAGGATTCTATAGGGGCAACACTCAGTCACCTACGTGCCTAATGTAGTATGTATTTAAAAATAAATCCACCGTTGGATTTGCATATTGAAAACTCATCGTCACACGAATGCGAAACCCAGAAACAAAAGAGTAAGTCAACAAGGAAAGTCTATAGTAAACCTTTTATGAAAACAATCTGAAGGAATTATTTTTCCTAATGATTAGAGAGACGTAGACGCATTCACCAGTTTTTCTGATTGATCGATCATTAATTAAAATCATTGAAACGTTATAAGAGGAAATCCTCTCTGAATAACATATTCTTGGAAAATACCATTTGGAATGATCCTATCAGCTTCAAGCATTCGAAAAAGCCGCACTTCGTGAAACACTCGTTACAGAAATCATTTTCCCATGAGACATAAGCTACTTTTCTTGGAATGCGATACAATTCGGATCCGCAACAAGTAGGCAAATTTAATGGCAGCTTCAAGCATGGGTATACCCAATTTATGGTACAGGTCCAAGAAGGGATGAGAATTTACAATATAATTGCGATGAGAACAAGAATATTCTTTATCTCATGCTACAACTAAAAATTGGTGTCAAAGACTGTTATGTGTATTTATAATACCTGTATGTAATATCTAATGTAATAGAAAATTAACATTAGGAATAATTGAACCATGGAGTAAAATTTTCTCTTCCAGTCAATTTTTCATTCGACTAAACGTTGGAATTATATCATTTGTGATTCAAAACATTTATCAAAAATCGGTTTACATTGATCCATGTTTTATAAAATTAATGAATAATTTTACTGGAACAGAATATTTCTTTTCCTATAAATAAATATGGCAGAATAGCATATTTATTAAGCTATTTTATATCCGATATATTAACTAAATATGAGCTTATATTATGTTCGAATCCATCAGTTTCCTGAAGCTAATTCTTCTTCAGTTTAAAGATGAAAGTGTCAACTAGTAATATTTAAAAAGCTCATAGTAATATGCGTAGTTTAAAAGAAATCCAACATGCATAATTATGGAAAGACCTTGCTCTTTTTCCGCAGATACTATTAATTTTAAAGCATACCAGATTGCAGCATGCTATCACAGGTATTACTGTAGTAGTGCTATTGTTAAAAGTACTTCGTCACCTTAGGTCATTTCGCACGTGGGCACACACCGGTAATTGAACCTGGGACCTCTTTCGCCAAAGCCGAGCACGATGCCCGGATGGACATCCCGGAGTCCTATTAGAGTACTAATATTAAATTATTATGATTTGAATATTATTATTTAGGTTAGAAATAAAAGGACTGCTTAAATACCTAGACGTATTGAGAACATACGCATTACTCACAAGATATCGAATATGAAACATAAATCTAGATAAAACAATAGTGGTAATCAGATTCGGATAAAGAATATTAAGATGTCGTGGAGGCACGCTTGCCCAAAAATGGTCGAAGCAAATTAAAGTAGTGAGACGAATCGCAATAGAGAGTACAAAGGAGAAAAAGAGGGAAGACAAAGAGACAAAAAAGAAAAAAAAATATTTTTGTTCTATTTGAAAGATTGATGATGTAAATAAATGAAAGATGTTGGATAACTTAAAAGGGTTGGGTGAGGAAGAGAAGTATATGGCGTTGAGTAGGGACTTTAGATTTTGGATTTTTACGCACAGGGACCAAAGGTAGAACACTCATATATTTGTGTGATAAAATTAGTTGCTTAGGCTTAAATTTGGGTCGGCTTATGCTCGAGATTATACGTTATTCAGTATTACAATAGAAAATACCTTCCAATTCGGTTGAACATGACTCGGTTTCTAAGTTTATGGAGGAATTTAGTATGCTAATGATATTCTCAGATTTTATTCCTTGTAATTACCTTTTCGCACTGAGTTTATTCTCGGACCTATAATAGTACCACGTAGTAGAGACCCTTTTATGGTACCAGTTGACGGAGCATCGACACCCTACCCCACCTCCGAATACCTCCACCTTTGGTATCCCTTCCCCGCATTCTCATGCAGTGAGTCTCTTCTGTGCACAGCAGTTTTGCAAGATTCTCACAATTCACTAATTCCTTACAATTAGATTTTCGCATGAGATATTCTGAAGAAAGAGAACGATTAGCGAAATGTGGCAACCACGAGGAAGTGAAGGTCGTTTAGTGGAGTACACGGGGTAAGAAGTTCGCGTGAGGGGTATATCTCTCCAATGAGGGGGAACGCGAAAATTTCCTCTCAGGCTCTCTACTATGCGGTACTAAAATAGAAGGTTACCGGAAAGAGATCCCTCAATGAAGCACCAAATAATTACTTTTCCCTGAATAACTGCCGACCCGCTATACGTATATGAGTTGTTGATGCCTGCTTACCAGGCGCGTATTTTATGACTATCGCTATCTATACTCTTAAAAGATTGAATTGGTGTTAATTATTAATTTCCTCGCAGGTTCTCTACTTTGCGGTACTATAGTAAAAGGTTAACGAAGAGAGATCACTCAGCGAAGCATCAAATTTTATTATTCCCTGAATAGCAGCAGACCAACAATGCACACATGCGTTGTCCCCGCATGTATTCCAGGCGTGAATTTTATGCATGACAATTATTACACCTTTAAAAGTTAAAATTAGCATTAATTGCTAATTTACGCGCAGGTTCCTTACTATTCGGTATAATTCAATTTATTTAGATTTACAGTATAAAATAGTCACCTATTCCATTGATCACTTCCCAGCTTCTAAGTCTATGAGGGGATTTAGTATGCTAATGATGTCTCTGGACCTAAAAACACAATGCCGTATACTTCTGGAAAACCTCCGCTCTTCCGCGTAGCTCGTTATTCGCCGGGCATTCTTTCGGGAAGAGAGATACGCAGTGAAACGGAGGGCAGTAAGGAAGAATGCCTCGGAAACTGAAGAACGATGATCTCTCGCTCCTTTCTGGGAAGACTTTAAAATTCCTTCCTTGGAAGAAGAGGAGGGGTTTGGAGGAAAGTATGAAGCGACTTGTTCCAGTTTATAGCGCGATATCGGTTGAAATGCGAGATGGCGAGAGATGAAATTGTTGGCTCGAGAGGACGTAAAAAGAGTGTCTCCGGGGAAACGGTCCAGAAGTGCGGCCATCTGGAAGGGGATCCAAAGTCGTTTCCTTCAGGCGGAGATAAATTCCGCGACAGAAAGATTCTGCAGAACTGGCTGATCCGAGACGTTGAAACTCCGGTACTCTTTATTTCGCGGACAACTTCGATTTATTATTGTGCCTTTGCAATTAGGCCGATGGAATTTTTTATCGGTTGGAGGAGTGATGGTGAAAGTAGGAGATAAAATACGCATCAATAAACATAAATTTTTACTTCGTGGAAACTGAAGAGTCGTTCATCTTCCTGTATATATTTATATATTGTTTAGTGATTTAATATTTTATATGTTAGTAATTTACTATACATTAAGGAAAGCGTATTTCCTTGGGTTTTTTATATATTGTTTAACCCTCTGCTTATATCTATGTATTCTTTAGGATTAAATGTTTTGAATGTTATTAATTTAATCATGTATATATTTTTTATTATATGTAATTTTATAATTAATTGCAATTTCATTTTCTGCGATTGTAATATTAATGACTATTACTCGACTCTTCGATAGTGAACCAATTTTTATAGATAAATAAAGATCCCGGGTTCGATCCCCGGCCCCGTCAGACTTTTTTCAAGTCCGTTTTTCCTGGGTGCACGCCCTTATGTGCAATGAACTTTTAACTCTTTCCTGAATCTTCATAAATTGCAGATATATTTTAATGACAAAGTATGACTACTGATATGCTGTATGTGTACAAATGTGACAGATAATAAATTCTGAAATGCTTTACAGAGTATTAATGGTTAAATGGAAGATTGGACTTTTTAGTCCCAATATCGGCCAATAAAGTCGTTATTATTATTATTATCCATTTTATTCTATTTTTTCTCTGCACTGCTGGATCACACTAGGGTACGGGTATAAATACCAATTACTCCCAGAGAGCAATATTTTTGATATTATGATAATTAATTACAATCTAAAATTTGAATATTTTCTTCCAATAAGGCATTTTGAAATAATAACTGCCTTTTGAATTTTTATATAAATGTTTTTCTTTAAACTAAATACTTCCAGGCTATGAAAGAGTTCTTTTGGGATTATAACAGTGGCCGATAGCACTATGGGCACCATTATAACGTGTTTCATATCCCAGATTCATAATATTTCATTCCCAAGTTCTAGGTTTTTGTTTATTTTTTCATGAATAGTTCTTTGTATGTTATTCGTTAAAGATACTGCTATATCTACCAGAAAAATGATTTTGATTTTTTTGTCTGTTAGAGTAATATCATGTCTGTTCTGGCGTATTGTCTTATCTGTCATTATTGTGCGGTCAAAGTATAATTTATGCTTTATATTATCCAAAACAGAGTCAGGGTTATAAGTGTAGTGCGGCAGAATTTTTTTATCTAGTAGCAACGCTTGTTTGCCTATTTCTTGGTGTATGATTTTTTTAAACTAGGTTATGTCTATAAAATAATATTAATTATAATAATCGTCATGAGTTTCAATGTGTTACAATTTCCGCATTTGTTTCTACGTACTTCGTCTTTGCCTAGTTCCGAAGTTACAGTGTTATATATAGATCAAGAAATACTATTGGGGTAAACCTAATGACAGTAGAATCGGAAAAGTATCTTGGAGTAACTCTCACGAATAATCTATCATGGAGTGCCCACATCCGAAATATATGTGGAAAAGCACTTAAGAAACTCGGCTTCGTTAAAAGAATAGTCGGTAAGAGCGAAGAAAAAGTTCGCGAGCGATGTTACTTAGCGTTAGTTAGGCCTCACCTTGAGTATGCATGTAGTGTATGAGACCCCGCCGAGAAATGTCATATTCGGGATTTAGAAAAAGTACAACGAAAGGCGATACGATTTGTAAAGAATTGTTACGGTAAAACGGGAGTGGCGAGTGTCACTCAGATGTTACAGGACGCGGGATGGGAATCATTAGAAGATAGAAGAAAATTCAAAGGATAAATTTATTAAATAAGTTCAGAGAAATTACGTTTTCAGATGATGTAACCGATATAATGCGACCCCCCTGTTATATGGGCCGTGCTGATACTGCTAGAAAGATTAGGGAAATAGATGCTAGAACGAATCGTTTAAAATATGCATTTTTCCGCGAAGTATACGCGAATGCAACCGTTTAGGAAAATGGAGTCAAGGTGCTTGCACCCCCTGCCACACGCCGAAAGGCGGCTTGCAGGATTCTTACATAGACATAGACATACTAGTTAAAATGACATAAGACGAATATAATTCCTTGAATTTAATAGCTCAAAGGTATTAAAGCATTTTCCTTCACTCATGACGGTTTTTAACCGGCATACCTTCTTTCTAGTCGTGTGTCTGTCAGTAAATTACTCAAAGATCAGTTGAAACATCTCCACCTATAATATCAGGAACTAGATGGGAATGAAACTTGATGGACAAGATGAAGGGTGACGAAGTGCGCGCTTGCTTTACTCGTCAATGCAGAATCATGTAAGTAGACAATGGACTGATTCGCTCGAAACTTCCAGAGTATGTTCCTTGCTATAAAATGATAGACACGTGTACGAAATTTCAACTCAACAGGCCTTTGTTCATACGAAATTCGCACTTAAATCTGAGTTGGGCAACAACACCATTAACTACCATTTACATAGTGACATTTTGCGAGCAGCATAATATTGCCTCTAAGTTTTGACAAATAGGTTTTTTCGCGTCTAAATTTCAACTTCAACTTGTAACTTCCTAACATTCTTGGCTCTTTTCGTTAAAATTATTTCTTTATTTGTTATAACAGATATTTAACGTATTTTACGGACTATAAAGGTGCACTTTTTCACAAAAAATGCCTTCAAATTCAGGTACGTCTTTAACACGAAATTAATATAAAAATATCGAATGTTTGATATATATTTCCCACTAGTCTTTAAAATAGTCAAATATTCGAGGTGTGAAAAAACCTCTCTCTATCTATTCCGGGAGGACATACTTCGCAATTGCAACCTCTTGATGTCCTGAGTTTTTCATTTTTCATGTGATACTCATTGTGATGATTTTTTTAATTGCTTAAAAATTAAGGTACGTTTTATAGTCCGTAAATACGGTAGTACCTATATAGATAGTTATTAGAAATATATCGGACAGAATCTACTCAGCCTAACCCACGAATGATGTTGATTAGCGTATGGACCCCTAAAGAAAACCACCAGAAAAATAAGATACCGATGTTACCATATCTAAAAATCCCGATTTTACCATAAAAATATGAATTTACGAAAAAATTTGAAAACAAGTGTGAAGTACTTTTCGGGACGGTTACCTTTCGGGATTCTAACCGAGAATCGGCATATTGTAAGTAGACGAGTTTTTGTAGCATAAAAACAGGAAAAATGTCTTCCAATTTGTTCTTGGTTAAAAATTAGGCCATTTATAAAATTGCCCATGAGAAAACCAATGCGAAATAAGAAATAAATTCACAAACTTCGGGATTTATGCTCGGTATATTCCCTTGGTTGTGACAAAAGAAAGAAAGAAGAATAACAAAGGAAAATTTCGAAGAACCGATATCAAATATCTATACGCCTTATTAGTTTAGGAAGTTGGTTAAACCTTGACCCGAAGCGGAAATCACTCGAGAAAAGTTATATGGAAATTTCAGGAGAGGCGGAAACTCCATCAAAATTAGAACCTCCGTTTCCTGAGTCTCCAATATCTTTCCTCGCCGTAAAACCTCACCTTGACTTCCCACCTTTTAAAGGTCTCATGATTTTAAGCATCCCTTTATTCGACGGAATGATTTTTACTGCTTCCACCAGATGCCGCTTCCTTCGAAGACTTGGAATTCTTTCCCTCATCCTCGAGTCCCGCCATTTCGTCCTAAAATTCCGCAATTCCGCTGCACGCGTAAATCACACACTAAAGTCCCGCGTTCTCTAAAGGTAGGATTCTTTGAAGCCAACACCCTTTGCGACCTATAAACCTTCGTTACTATCTAACGGATAATATACCAGCATTTACTTGTTAATAAAGTTTAAAGGATATTTTACGACTGCAGGGGAAAAGGAAAAAGTCGTCAGATTACAATTTAAAATATATTATCATTGTTTTCCCTAAGCCAAATTGTGAACTTCACCGTCAGTCAGGTAAATGGTTATGGCCTAATGTTTTCTCTCTTGTCAGAATTTATTGCCACTGCTACTGTGGGAGTGAATTTTTCAAATCACTCAACAAATTTCTAATTAAACACGAAGATGTTGCATTTTTGTTATTATGAAGATGCTTTGAAATTTTCAAAATGTCTTGTGTTTTGAATGGATAATTTTTGTACATTACTCTGTATTGTACACATAATTTTCACTTTATTTAATTTTCCGCATTTATTTACTTAATTTTTACTGAATACTGTGAAGATTCGGATCTTCAAATCAAGTAACTGATCACCATTAGAATACTTATGACGGAAACGGAACGGAATTATTTTTTGATTCGTATTTCAATACTTGGAATAAGAATAAAATATTATTATTCATGTTGGAATATAGATTTTTGATGGAAAAAGTATATTTGAATAGTAAACACTGAAATACCATCAAAGTAATAATCCCAACCAATGCGTATTTTAACTCTTTACAAAAGTATCATCAAGAGAAAAGGTAGAATACTATAAATTATATTGGTATATAATAATTTATAAATAATAAACACACCCTACGAGGATTTCGCTCTTTACGAGAGCATCATCAGGGACAATGGTAGAGAGGTAGATTCTTCCATTACTCCTGATGATGCTCTAATTGTAGGCGAAATGCGCATGAGTGGTATTATAATTTTTGATTTTTTTGTTTTTTTATTACATTATTCATGTTAGCTAAGACTTACAGGTAATTTTCCTCAAACCCATGATTTAACAAGATTTTTGCTCTTCCAGGAGTAACCTATTTCAGTTCAGGGCAAATTCTAATTCCCATTTTGTACTTGGAGGTACAATATGTCCCCGTAAGAGCTCAACGTTGCGTAAAATGCATCTCGCTACAACTGCGCAGGACCATAAAGTGATGTGGAATATGCTGCATGTTTACCCACCATTAACTAGGGAATTGTGTGATTTAAACACCCTATTTGAAAAGCTATTCGTGCTCACGCCGATTGAAATACGCTGTGTAATGGTATTAACGGAGGTTGCTGAACATATTTACTCCATCATAAAGATACTTAACGACTAATTCGAATTCTTATGCACTCTGAAGGGACAAATGGTCCACATTTTCACAATGGATGGCGCTCTTACCTCAACTACGACCTTTAAAATTGTGACTCCCTAGCTCTGACATTGCAAAGTTTTAAAGAAGTTGGTGCTTTCGGTTGTTTTAAGAAAATTAAGAGGATGAGGTGGAAAGATTTTGCGTTGCAAACTTTGACGACTTATTCTTTAGTAATCGGAGGAATCCATTTCTTCTCTCATTTTTTTCATTTGACTACACTCAATAAAATTAACTTATAAAGGCAACACAACCGACAGAAGATAGCAATATTACGAAAGTATATATATACCTAAGTGATCACTTTCAACGCAACAAAAAAAACATTTAAAATTTAAATACTTGCTTTAATAACTGCATAAGAGCATCAAAAACAACGAGTATGCTAAACGTTTTAAAATCTGTTAATATCACAAAGTATCGAGTAATTACTCGCAACACAACAAAATTGATATTAAAAAAATAAAATACTACTCATAACAATAATTGTATAAGAGCATATACTGCAACGAATAAGGTATTTAACTTGAAAGTAATATTTAAATATCAATAAGTCGTACCACTGACTGAGCATATCAAAAATTAACCAGAAATTTAAAAAATAAAATCAAAATGCTGCAGAAGGTACTTGAAAACAATCGCAGCTACACACCTAATATTAATAGGAGGAAGCTGAAGAAAATTAAGGAACCCAAATAAGTATTAAGGATCTTATAAAATTATAGAAAAGAAAAATTGTAACAAAATTGTAACTGCTCCAAAAATTCTCTCTATCTGTTCTGATATGTATAATTTATCTTATTCTGTGGTAATTCCCTCCCTTCATTTCTAATTTTCATTCCGACATGATTATTGCGATGAAGAGTTTAAAGTGAAGCAATGCTTGAAACTTCTAGTTCCCTAGATACAGTACTTGATACACGTTAATGAGTCCGATACTGATACCATTTTATTCCAAATAATCCGAAAACCATGCTTTTCTTTTATTTTAGATAATTAACTAAATCGTCAGATTAAAGTACAAAAAACAATAACTAGAATGACTTAAATATTCCACTAGTAATACCTTGTTTTGCGAGATGAATGTGCAGTAATGTGAAGCCACTTTATCTTTAAAGCTTTGTGTCCGATATGTTCCAAATTCATTCCTACTGGAATAATCTATCGTGGACGTATGGAAATTTCCAAATCCACGTTGATACCAAAGCTTTCGAAATAAGGTGATTTAGAGCTTAGTTATGTGGGGTAATTTTCAAGCTTTCAAATATCCTTACTAACTAAACAGGTCATGAATTAAGAGGCATAGTAATCTGAGATAATGTCAAGTTTGCACGGTAAATTAAAGGGCACGAATATTGCTATATAAAGAAAATTTAAAGAAATATATCAATTCAGCTCCTAATATCCCATTTTTATAAGTTTCGCAATTAAATATTTCAGAAACGCAATAGAAGTGAAAAATTAAATAAAATTCCTGAGCTATACGTTATTTTGTGGTAATCTATTAGAATAGTTGAACAAGTAAAAAAAAGTAATTTTTCCAAAAATTTTAAGTTATGGGAAAAATAAAACAAACTCTCCTTGTTCAACCATGAAAATTTATAATCTGTACCTAGTTAATGCAGCGATTTCGCATCTATTTTTATTTTAAAGAAAACAAAAAAATTAAAATACAACACAATATGATTTATACTTCACCAAGGTTTGGCCTTCTAGCTGTACTTGCCTTTAAAACAGATTCGATGGTTTCGGCCTTAACTTGATGGTATTCCATTACCAAAGAAAACTAGCAATATTACAAACAACACACTTTAATTTATACTTTCCTTAAAATTATTTTTTCTAAAGACATGATCTCTTTGAATTTTAGCGGATTAATTAGTGAAAGTGTCGCATGCACATCCTATGCTTCAAGCAGGATATATAATCAAACAAATGGCGTCCATCTGGTGAGGAATGCCCTTTGGGAATGTAATTAGTGACACTGGAAGCAATTAAAAGTCGTAATTAAACCTCCCGAGTTTATTTATGGATGAATCTTGCGGGATCGTTAGTATTTCAATCTTTCCATTGATCATCATCAGAAAAAAACTTTAAAATTATTTTCACGCTGATTCAAGTTGAACACTCAGCATTATTATAGATGCATCATTTAAAGAAAAATACTTATAAATAAGTATAGAAAAACAATATTTTATTATATTAAAAGATAAACAGTTTAAATAGTCTCAACTTATAACATCAATAAAGATAATTGTATCAAAACATTTTGACATTAAATAGCTTTAAATTAATGTTCAATAGTTTATGTTATATTAAATCTGATACGTCCGACCTCAACTTAGTGCAAGGGAGCTATACAAAAGAAGTAAAACACTTGATAATTTTTACAGAGTACAGGTATATGTGTATCTGTGCTGACTAGTTATTCTACAAATAAACAAGTTATATTTTTATATTTTATATTTTTATGTAAAGGCGATGAAACTAGTCACCTTTCTATAAAAATACATTCTATGGAAATTACTAAGTGTTTTACTTCTTTAGTATGCTATATTACAATACATAGTAAATTTTATGAATTTATACAATAAATTAGTCATTATCAATCATTTCTGACCGAACTTCGTGGAAAGACATCATGAAATCATGGAAAACACTCCGTAATTTCCACACTATATTATAATACTATGTGGAATTTACTAAGTACTTTCCTTTATTTAATAAATCAGTCGTTTAACTGCTTTACAAATAATATTTAATACACCAGAAAATTTGGAAAGGGAGAAAAAATCTGGTCCTTTCATTCATCTGGCTTTCTTGATGTGAAGGAAGAAAATAAAGATCCGAGTAACCATACGTTTCTGAGATTATTTGCTATAGTAACTCCGCTAAAAAGCTTCATTAGAGCAATTTTCGTGGATAAGTGCTCATTTTCCCGAGGCCTTGATGTGATTTTCCGAGTGTAAACTTGGAGTACGGGGACTATTTGGGTCAGAGCGATCTAATGTCACAAAAAAGGATAACTCGTGGAATTACGGCTGATATGAAACACCACCAACACGTGCAGAAAACAAAACACTAATTCAAATGCTGAAAGCTTGGCTTCTTTAAGGGATATTTTACATTATGTAGGTCTGATAAACCTCGAGCGCAATAATTATGCATAAATTTGCTCAGATGGTTTTGTAGAAACAATTTCGTAATATTATTACAATTTATCTCTCCGGCAACAGAAACCGTATGAATTATCTTGTAGTTTTGTCAATGAGCTATATGTTAGATCTCTCATTTACAACAATAAATATTATAAACTTCTTTAAATAGTAATTTTTCAAATCGCAATAATTATGCGAGGATTGCATCTGATGAAATTGAAGAAACAATTTCGTAATATTATTACTATTTATTTCTCTGGCAACAGTAAATTGTAGTTATAAACCCTTATGTTTTCTTCGTAAGAAATTTATTAGGATATCTCGTTTCAAATGATGCATTCTTAAAATTCTTCATTATTTTTTATTTCAAAAAAACTGAAGAAAACTAATATAACTACCATTCAATTTCAAAAATCAATAATAATCGCATATTACCTTTGCTATTTTTAGTACACCTAATATATTATTTCAAATTTCGAATTATTAAAAATCATTAATAATCGCTTATTAGCTTTGCTATTTTTTGTATATGTAAATGACCTTAGTTAACAGATTGATATTAAAATTAGGTTATTTAAGAACGACAGGGTAATTTGATAGAAAATAAGAAGTAAATACGGTATATCGACTATGTCTAATAATATAGATAGATGCGAAATGAAGGAATAGATAGGTATTTTTTCCACAAAAATATTTAAGTAGTACTACCAGTTTCAACGGAGGACCGTCATCTTCAGGAACAAGTTATAAAAATTAAACAAATATATATATACCAAAAGCAAAGGGAGAAGAGGGGAGAGGGGAGTGGAGGAGAGGGTGAATTAAGTGCGCATGGGAAGATCAGGAGGGTACGGGTGGGAGTAAGGGTAAAGGGACATTATCAGTGGGGGAAGGAAAGGACGGATTAGCGGTGAATGACAAGGGTAAAGGAACTCGTTAAGCACGAAAAAACCAGGGGAATTAGTACGGGAAAGTACTTCTAGTTGTTCCAAGAAGTTTAGACGATGGCCTTTATTAGAAATGTGCAGAATATCGGGAGTGAAATCGGCAGCATGGTTCGATTCTAGGAGATTTTTTACGAAATGGGACTTCTTTGATTTATTTACAAAGGATCTTTCATGCTCTTTTGCTATGATGGAGAAACAGCGGGAAGTCTGTCTGATGTATACACAGCGTCAAACCCCTGGCACTTAAGTCTGTAAATCTCGGCCAGTTACATTACAGCCAACTACAGACTTAAGTGACAGGGGTGTGACGCTGTAAACCTCGGACAGACTTCCCGCTGTTTCTCCATTCAGATAGTCTCCAAGGGAGAAACTTTAGAGAACATTCGTTGAAATACACACACCCACCATAATAGTAAAAGATGGGGTAACCGCTTTGGTAATACTATATAGAAGTATGTGTACGAGCACTATAGTAGTCGGTAGGAAGGTATGCAATATCCGCGAGCGATGTTGCTTCGCCCTAGTGAGGCCTCAGTACAGGCTGAGTATGCCTATGATGTATGAGATTCCTGCCTATAAGTGTTACATTCGAAAATAGGAAAGATTAAAGTTAAGTGAAATATCTCTTGCTAAAAATTTTTGCGAGAAACCAAGAAGAGTTTCTTCAATTATTCAAATAGTAACTCACAGTGGTGTTTTTTTATATAATCTATACATATATTGCATATTTATATTTTTTATTTATTAATTTTTTATTATTTTTATTTATACATGCTTATGTTGTTTTTCTTGGGTTTATTGTATGTATGCATGATAATATTTTTTATAGATAATGTTTATATAAGTTAACGTCGCAACCAGTCCTTGCGGCTAACTGCAGCGTTTGTGTACAATAAATAAATAAATACTTTCGACCAACATAATATTTTTGCACAAATGTCACAAGAGCGCACAATATCTTGCCGTAGGAGAAGCATGTACCATTGTTTTGAAATGGAGTCTTCACTTCGGTGGACAGAGTGAAGCTAAGAAGGAGATTATAGAATGTGCCCGAATTAAGCTCTTAAGGAAATAGTCAACCAAATATATCTGATGGGACATTGTAAATTAAATAAGGATAGGGCACATAGGATTCACAATAAAGTTGCTATCACGAAATAAAGCATTGATTGATATGTAAATAAAGGGCACGGTTGAGGAAATATGATTAATAGCAATAATGTATAACCGAGAAGAAAAAACGGGATATCTCTTGAAATCTCGCTTTGGCTGTTCCGCAAAAAGAAGATCTGGAGAGGATGCATCTGACGTAAAGGCGATACAGTCGCCGGGATCTCGGTCCAAGGCACGTTGCCTTGTCAACGACAGGAATTCCACGCAAGAACGAACAAGGACTGTCACAATTTATGAAGTACTTTACAAGGAGAAGGTCTAGTACAGTTTTGTAGAGGTTGTGCAGTTTTATCGAAGAAATAACAATGGTGTGACCGCATGAAAGTGATATCTGTACCTATTCTCACAAACGTTTATAGCTTCATTAACTTTATGAGTAAAGTTATTAGTTTGCACGATTCAGCCCGCGGGCACTTGAAGGAGTTTTCAAAGACTATAAGAGACCTATATTGTTAAAAAGATTAAACACAAGTAAATTAATTCTAGACGTATTTTAATTGTGTAAGCCGATCTCTGGTGGATTTTACTGATATGATGATTTTAATGCTATATTTCCAGTATAAATTGAATAAAATTGATATAATAATAAATAAATATAATGTAAATTTCACGAAAATTGTAAATTAACTTTAGACCAATTTTCGTTTTTGTAAGCCAATCTTAGGCAGGTTACTGATATCATTATTTTAATACTGTAATTTGTATTCTAAATTGAAAAACTATTATTACTAAAAAAAGATAACATAATTAAGTTTCTCAGTTTACATCCGTTCAGTAAATAAATTGAGTTTAGTGAACGAAATCTCTAGGAACAATGGTAGAAGTTTTGCACTTCTTAAGAACTTCTCCGTCTTTCCCCTGGAATACAATCCCTAGGAGAGGTAAGTAAAAGTTAAAACAGAAGAGATCCGACGAGGGAGTGTTTGGGATTTGCGGAAAAGAGATCTAACGCCTCAATGAAGAAGAAATTGGGAAGTGTTTTGCCCTCCGATTGTACCCTCTCTTCCGGCCCTTTATCGGCGTAGTCGGTACCGCGAGGAGAAATTGTGAAGTGGATCGGAAACTTACGTCTCCCAATATCTTTCCAAAAGCGGCTGTTATTATTCGTTCAATATCACAAAATTCTTAAGTATTAGAGGTTGGTTCTCACCAGCTCTTGATCCCAAGAACGTTTAAAAGAAGAAAAAATACAATTGAATGATAAATAAGAGATGCAATTTAATTTGCGTGTGTAAATATTGATAGAGTAACTTAGTTTTAACGAGAAAATGTAATAGACTGCTTTAGTTTCATTTCTCACACTTAATTACAATTCAGATGCATCGATATCAAATTATTCTTGTTGGAGTTTTAAAAATCTCTAACAGCAGTCTTTTTCGGGGTTGTCACCTACTTCGCCGGTATTCGGAGATATCAGGAATGCTAGGGTTACCGATCTTTGAATAACTATCGATGTATATTTTAATAGCAATGCTATCATCTTCAGGGGTCATATTACTCTGATGATGATATGGGGTACGTGGGAACTTTACAACAAATTTTTCTTGAAAGTCATTAATGAGTGATGGACTTAGTTTATTCAATAGTCTTCCTGGATGGGCCGCAGAATTGAGAATGGAAGAATCTATAGAAGGGAATGTATCAGGATTGTAAAATGAACTAGGGAATAATGAGTTGAATTTGAAATTTAATTTAATTTAAAGACATGCATAGTTATTTTTTCTTTCAAGTTTTAAAATCTGAATAATTATGTGTAATGTATGTGCATAAAACGTCAGATTGATGAAATTTATACTCAAGAATTTGTAATATTGATGTATATATATTTTTTTATACTTGTACTAATGCTTGTAACTATCATTTGTACCTATTAGAATGTATTTCTAAATAAATCGACTACTACGAGTACTACTACTGCATTATCCCTGAGATTTTAAACCTCTAATTCATTTACAGCCGAGTTCCATATTCTATTTCCTTAGTAAATTATTCTTATTTAGCATTTCCCAACCATGCAAACAAAACATAAATATACGAAAATTTTACATTACTTACCATTTAAATATACTGTGAAACGTTATAAACATTAATATATATGCATAACATTTGAGTATGGGAAAGTATTTCCTCTAGCAATATCGCTTGGTAACCTCTTGATCCTGTGTAATGCACCGTGTTGTTTTTTTTATTTCAAACGGATATCGTATTTTCATGAAAGGATGAATTTCTTCACATACATAGATTTCCAACCTAACATTAAAAAAATAAGTTTTTTTTTCAAAATACTCGAAATATACACTCGGAAAATCAATCGTATATCTGCTTCCCTGAAAACTCGAATTTCGGGATACCACGAAAAGTCGCTAGTATAAGTGCTTCTCATTCAGGCATGAAAACGTAAGCGGCTTACCGTAGATCAGTTATTAGTGCGGAATAACGCCGTCTGACATTCTATCAATTCCGTTCCTCCATACAACGCTGTGGGAATGCCGCGTGCAAGGTGCGCTATGTGTGAAAAGTTACGAAGCTACGGACGATTCGTGACATAATTCAGGATTCTTTCGAACGACGTCGAGATGGGAAACGTAAATCGTGAATCATTCAAGCGTTGATTCATCTCATGTCCAATGCTATTTACACTTGAAAAATGATAAAGCATGAGGGAAAAATTGACTTAGTGGTTACTTGATGAATGATTATCTTGATATTAATTTTCTATTTCACAGCGTTGGACCATGGGAGCCTAAAAGTCCTTCGAAAACGAATTCAGGGAAAAGCGAATTCTTCGAAAACCGATTTTCAGAAAGGTCAATTTTTTTAATGAAAAATTGTTCGTAAATAGACCACTCTTATGAAACTGAAGTACTCAAAGTTTATACAAAGTAACTGATGTGGAGTTTAAATCTATTCATAAAAGTTATAAGCCTCCTTGAAGTGTTGGCATTTTTTTAAAGAATTTGGCCTTCGAAGAATTCGTTTTCGAAGAATTCGTTTTCGAAGAATTCGTTTTCGAAGAATTTTCCTGCAAACTTAGACCATGGAAACTATCTAATAATAAGGTATATAAATAAACGAGTTGTATACTTTAGCACTCGCAATTCGACTCTTTTCTAAGATAGATTTGTTTCTCTCCTGCTTAAGCAAGCTTCACCTCAAAATAAAATTCGCATAGAAAACTGAATGACTAACGCAATATTCTAGACCTGACACTCAGTAAAAGGAATCTTCCCATTGCATTTTCCATCAACCGCAAGCCATGATATAAACGCCTTACAATAAACAAAACTTCAAATCATCCTATTTCACATAAACATGCAGCATACCACAGTTTATTCCAACGAGTTATAAACATTCTCCTTCCACTAAGAAACTTTACCACGTTTTAAAAATCATAAGACATACTGTTGACGCCGAGGGTTGCGCTGTGAATCTAATCGACACTACCCTCTTTCGTAAACAACGGAAACACAGCCTTCTTACAATACGCAAAAACACTTCCACTTCCACTAATTGTAAAGGTAACAATTGAGAGAATTACTGTTTGTTCTTCCCAAAAGTTATCATTTTGCCAACCTCACTCAGTAACGTAAAACTTTTGCTCTAATCATTCCATAGGTTAAATACTTATGAGCAATAAATTATAAAACTGAAAATGGATATAATTTATTAAATTAAAATTTCCATCGCATGAAATTTTAACGAAAATCACGATTAATGATTTTTTTTATTTTACTTACATTGGTTATTGTCTCAAATCCAAGATTCATTATATTGAAAAAGAACTATAAACTCATAACTTAATAAAAAATCTGATGTGGCCAGCACATGACTTTCTCCATATATATAAGATGTAAATATTTATCTACCGCAGTAATTTCGAACTCTATATTCCATCTAAACTTGGAATATGAATGATTAATATATATATATTATTATCTTTGACGCCAAAAACATGAATAATAATGTTTTACGGGACATGATCGATGAAAAACGATGAAATTGGCATTTCGCCCATAGAGCCCAGAGCGCCCACAAAGTACATAATCAGCAACTTCCGGTTTATCAGTATTTCATGAATAACTCCTACACAAACAGTGATACAAAAATATGTTTCAACCAAAAGTTATAGTAAATTTTATTTTCTAAAATTTTTATTAATAATAGTATATACCTAAATATCATATTTATGGAGATATTTTGAAAACCGGAAATGAGCTTTGAAGAATACAATTCGACTTCCGGTAAACCGATTTACTCCAAAAACTAATCAACTCTTAAAAAACTAAATAAAGTACTATATATGAAATTTGGTGTTGATATAATGCATCGTTTTTAAGTTAGAGCGCCCACAAAGTACATAACGGCTACTTCCGGTTTATCGGTATTTCACGAATAACTCCTAATCAACCGGCGATACAAAAATATGTTAAATACAAAAGTTATAGTAAATTACATAATCTAAAACTTTTATAAGTAATACAATGCACGTATATATCATATTTATGGAGATATTTTGAAAACCGGAAATGAGCTATAATGAATGAAGCTCGACTTCCGGTCAACCGATTTACTCCAAAAACTAATCAACTCTGACAGCACAAACCACAGTACTATATATGAAGTTTGGTATTGATACGACCAATAGTTTTCACGTTAGAGCGCCCACTAACACACACACACATACAGACACACACACACACACACACACACACACACACACACACACACATACACACAGACATCATTCCGAAAATGGTCAAAACGTGTTCTAGGGACCCCAAAACATGTATTTCCGTTGAAATCTCGAAGTCGAATTTTTTCATGAAAACAATACTTTCTCTATACTTCGTATATGGAGAAAGTAATAAAAATTCACGATCAATGCCTTACATTTCATCAGCTCTACTCCACAATACAAAAATTAAACTAAATGTTTTTGGTTAGTGGGAAAGAGGAAAGATGGGCAACGTTTGAGAAGTTCCTCAACCATACAATATCATTATGAGAACAATGCATTTGCACATTTAATGGCGGACATACAAAATCCTCTAATCCCTAGGGTAAGGGAGGGATTCCTTTTTTCATCAGTATATAATGCATTGCCATCTATCATATAAATGAAACATGAAATATGCCTAATGTGGGTGACATATAATGTATAGTCAAACATTCCAGTTTCGGTTTTAACACGAAAATTCTTTCGCTAAGGGAACTAAAAGAATATTTTCCATTTCATTTTCGCATGATGTCACTGGCTAGACATAGCAGCAGTGAAATAAAAAGAACTCGAGTATTTTAAAGATAGGAAGTGAAGACCGCACGTGAACTGAATTGCATAGCTTACACGCTCGTTCTGGGGTTACATTGCATCTGCACACTGCATTCTGCATACGAAATGAAGTAAAAAGATTGAAGTAATACGAAAAGAAGTAAAGAGATCATTGATGAAAATATTCAAACGCAGATCGATGGCTAGCATTGTGGATGTAAGAATAAGAAGCAAATGAAGATGAAAAGGACGATTTTAAACAAGGAAACACTTTCCATTCCAACAAAGATAGATGAAGTTAATACCGCCTGTGGTCTGAAGTGCATAGGTTCCTCATCTCCATTCTGATTCAAAGTTCTCGAAATAGTAAAGTGAAACAATCTCTAATATAACAGCTTGAATTTTCATTGATATAATGTAGGTTACTTTTTCAGAATAACATCAAAATATTGCTAGAAAAATGTAATTTCTCCATAGAGGGTTTTTCATAGAAGTTTATTGTTTATCAAGGAAGATAATATTCAACAGATATCGAAATACGTTTCTAGGTTTTAGTGCAAATTTCTCTTCATACTTTTGTGACATTATTTTAATTATAATGTGAATTTATAATTTGTGTGACATGATTTGAGTTGCGTAAAACAGAACTTAAAAAATGTTTTATCTTTAGTAAATTATTTTTATTTGTTATAACGATATTTTTGAGTTAATTAAACTTTTTTTGTACCATTGTACCTCGTACCATTGTGTAATTGTACCATTTCAATTAATTGTTTTCGTAATTGTAATTGTTCATTTTGTTTATTTTTTAATTTCATAGTATATATTTCTAATGGGTTAAATGTAAGATGAGACTGTCCAGTCTCAATTTCACCCAATAATAAAGACCTTTGTATATATGTATGTATGTTTTCAACGTTGAATAGACAATAGTAAACAATTGTGATTATTATTATTACAGCATTTTGGAGGTAAGCTGAAGGAAGAAATAAAAATAAATAGATGCCTTTAACAAAGGTTATTCACATCAAATTTTGATAAGGAGCTTTTTATATTACAATCCTTTCACTCGTCCTCATTCTGATTTTTGGAAAGTCTCCTCTCCTGAAAGGAAGCAAACGAAACTTTCTCAAATTATCCGTCTTCCGCTTCAGCGTTTTCCACCCCATCTCTCCTCTGTTTTCCTATAAAATCCCTCATTTTATTTCCCGCTGATCCCTTCGCGGATTTCACATGTCAACCCGAAAACTTTCGAACGGTAATCCAACACGCATCCTCCTTTTTATCGTTCGAACGTTCTCCGACCGAAGGAGCAGACAATAGACTCCTCTCTCCTTAATCCTTTCGTGTTTTCGAGGATCTCGGGTTCAAATTCAAATTCATACGAGCTGGGATGGAGAAATGGCTTTAACGACTTTGACTCGAGAGGCAGAGCGAGGGAAATCATTTCCGCTGTTTAGAGAGAGCGATGGCTGTGCAAATGAGCGAATGAATGCCTCTTTATGGTTCCCGCGAGATGATTTTTCCTTTTTTTTCGTTTTTCCGTAGTTTTATTTGTTTGGGTTCGTCGGCCAGGGAGACAGATTTATGAGGGCGAATGTTTAACTCAAAGTGCCCGATCTTCTTTAGTGTCGTGTTTACGTTTCTTTGCTTCTGTTATCAGATATTGCTGATGGAATGTTTTAATTCTTGATTTGGTACAGGATGAAAGAAATTAAATCTAATTTGTCTATGTCTATGTCTATGTCAGAACCCTGCAAGCCCATCTTTCGGCGTGTGACAGCGGGTGCAGGCACCTTGACTCTATTTCCCCAATCGATTACTTTCGCGTATTGTTCGCGGAAAAAATGAATTCTTGAAACGGTTCGTTCTAGCGTATATTTCCCTAATCTTCCTCGCAGTATCAGATCAACTCATATAATAGGGGGTCGTATGATATCGGTTACATCATCTGAGAACGTAATTTCACTGAACTTTTAAGTAAATCTATCCTTTGAATTAGTCTTCTATCTTCTAATGATTCCCATCCCGCTTCCTGTAACATCTGAGTGACACTCGCTGTTTTATCGTAGCAATTCTTTACAAATCGTATCGCCTTTCGTTGTTTTTTCTCTTGCTTGTTCAGTCTTGCTCATGGCTTGATGAAGAAGAGAATCGTTTTTTACCACGGTGTTTAATAAGAAATTTAATAAAAAATTCACTTCAAATTCCTTTCAATTGTGACTTTGCAATTATTTGTTATTAAAAAACACTATGGAAAAAGTACAACGCTTCTCTTCTTCATCATGACGTAATTCGTTAATAAATCCACATTTTAATATAGCTGTAAGATTGGGGATGGTAGGGTCCAGGAGTATTACGGAAAGATTAGATGCATAAAATAACTATATTCTCGTCAAGAATAGTTTATGAATCATCAAGAATAGTTGGGTTAAAAATTGAAGCAGATATATATAGTTAAATATTGAAGCAGAAGGGATTGTTGCCAAAGTTGTCAAATTATTGATTCGTTAGGGCTGGCTCCTACATCTTCTTCGTTTAACTACCTTGTTTTTATTATTTCTGTTTACAAGATGTAATTTTATTGCACCCCAGAGTAAGAGCCAGCGACTGTGAATTTTATTTATCATGTGTTAACATGATAGGTAGTGAGGTATGGAGATGCTGAATAATCGTAATCATTTTGGTCACTCCTCACTTACGTAGACGTAATATCGTTTATTCACATGTACTTGAAGCTAATTATAGTTTACGATGCAGTGAAGGAGGATCTAACTGTTCTTCGGAGTAAGTACATTACGAGTACGATTGAATAATTCTAAACTGTCCATTCACCTTCATTGGGGGCGTAGCTCAGATGGTAGATCGCTCGCTTAGCATGCGAGAGGTACCGGGATCGATGCCCGGCGCCTCCAAATTTTTGTGACTGTACGTATTATTTATGTATCCTATGCCTTTAAAATTTATAATTATATGAATGTTATTAATTATACTATTTTTACCGTTTTGTATTTTTCAACCTGCAATCTTCTAACACTAATCAACCGATTGCAGTTTTGAAAATAATGTATTTTTATGATATTTTATGCTATCTTTTGAGCAATTTTAGTAAATGAATGTAACACCAAGGCACTTCCTGACGAGCTCTTTTGAATCAAGACCTGATTGTAAAACTTTGCTTTCTTTTAATACATAAAAAACATTCGATCATATGGATATATTTTACGCTACTTCATGTAAATATTTCACTACAAAAAAATTGATTAATAATATATTAGTAATTTACTTTACAAAGTAGGCAATGCAATAATTTTACTTTAAAACTGCTATCACTTTCTAGTATACTTTAGACAATAAATATCAGTTATTTACTTTAAAAACAAAAAATATATTATAGTTTTACTTTAAAAAACATTTACTAGTTATTAATAGAGAATTCCCTCTCCAGACCTTTCTGTTACTTTACTTATGGTGGAGGGTCAACAGCCTTCAGAATGATTGCCTTACCTTAAGGAAGATATTTAATATATAATGATTAACTTTCAGTCGAGGACAACAACTGCGATATTGAACTTTCGCACCAGTTTATTTTCCACTTAAATCAGACTCAGATTTCCCTCATCTCTTCCCTTTGCCCTCCTTGAAAAGGGAGAGTGAATTCTGCCTTAGAAATCTCCCTTGTGTTTGTTGCTATGGACGTAGAAAACGAAGTGGCTCCACTGAGGAAGAGAAGGGAAATTAGGCGTAGTTTGGTGGCCCTGATAGGATTGCCCATGGTTCATCGACCTCTCAAGTGGTTCCCCTAATCCTTTTTATCCTTCCCCCCCAAGCTTTTCGCGTGTTCAATTTCCTCAGATCACACAAGAATTCCTCTAATAGAAGCTATTTTCCGGGATTTTCCGAACCTAAAACATCAAATGGATGGAACGTAAGCTCCACCGCTTCCCTCTCTCTTTTGACATATTCCCTTTCCGCGAGTCTTTTCCTCAAAAGCGAACCATTTTTTTGTTGCGGCCATTTTGTATCCTTTTTCAACACCATCTCGCGGCTGGTGATGTACTGCAGTTTATTTTTTTATGATTGCAAGACATTTATTATTTTAGACCAGTGCCCCTAATCTGCAACACGTTTCTCAGCTTTTTAAAAGATTTTGTTGAATTTATTAAGCATTACGAATTATTTTAGTTACTAAGTACTATAGGTACAAATTTTGATAATTTATTAGACGTTTCAATTACGTACTAGTTGTTTATTGTGCTCTAATCTTATATGTAATTTCTATTACGTCTGTACGGAAAATAATAGTTTCGTATAATAAGAATTTCTCGATGGTATTATTAGAAGATAATTACCTCAAAAATGATATGCGAAGTACTGAATAACACAGAAAGAATTAATTCGCTAACATAAAAAAGATTATGTAAATAACTACTAAAAGCTACGTTTTACAAGCCAAAACAACCACCTCTATGCAAAGGTAAATGGTAAAAAACAAACTTGTAAAAATGGTAAAAAAAAACAAAAATAATAACAGCTATGGACGATGATGATGTGATTGCTGAATTTAAATACATTAACTTCGATTTTCCAGAAATTTCTCCGTTAAACTGAAAAAATAAGGCATAGAACACACCATAAATTCTAGTTTGATAAACTCCTTTTCCGCGAGTCTTTTCCTCAAGAGCGAACATTTTTGGCGGCCATTTTGTATAATTTTTTCCACCGCCATTTCGCGGTTCGTAATGTACAAGAGTTCGTGCTTTTGAGGATTGCCAAACTTCTCTTTTTAGAGGGCGTTGTTACGGGCAATCTCCTCTCTCTTGGATTTCCTTGAAATGGAGGAAGGAAAAGGTTTAAAGGATGCTATTTCCTCGAAAGCTAATCGCGAAAGAGATTTCGGAAGTCGTTCCGCAAAATCGTCCGTATCTCATTTTCCTCGCGAAAATGTGTTTTCTTTTTGCTTTTGATTCCCAGCTATTATTTTATTTTTCCATAAACCCGTTTTCACTCTCCAACGATATTTATTTCTGGCTATCTTAAAAATAGGAGGAAATATATTTTGCAGAGTGAACGCTTTTCATCTAAGTGGGCGTGTCCATTAAGTTTTTGCACAATGTAAAATGGTCGTAACTAAGCGAGATAGTAAAAAAATAGGTGAAAAGAATTATTAAGATCGATGAATGTGATTCTTATCTGATTGTTAAGATAATTAACTTACGTTTTCGACATTTGTTTTGCTTGGTTCAGACGAATAACTTAAAAATTGCTGAAATTTCCGGAATCTTTCTCATCTTTGTAAGGTTTGATAGCAATTGAAAACTGTTTTAATTTGATGATTATATGCTATAAATAGAAAGTATGATATTTGGTATAACTCTTAATATTTGTATATGCTGATATTGTTTCTGTTGACTCTATAGGATCTTCAACTTAGGAATAAAATGAATGAGTAAACCGTACTTAGTATTTTCTAGAAGAGTAATAAGAGTAATAGTCGTAATTTATGAAATTAAGTGAAATAACAATTATTACGTGTACGTAATTAAGTATAATATATTTTAAATACTCGTATGTAGATGATATTGTTGATTCAATTCAATTACTTCCACAAAAAAGTGATAACCAACCGTTATCAACAGGTTCAATGATCATTTTGGCACTTTTGCAAAAAGTAAAATATTTTACGGAGAACATGAATTTACATTTTTCATGTATTAAGTGGCGTTCCGTAAATTCTCTTCATTACATAAAAGTAAAATTTATTTTGCTATCGTAGTCAACCCATGGGTTACAAGAAGAGGAGGAAGATTGGAGAACATTAATCAGTATTTCAAATTTATTCAAACCGCTTGGATTTTAAATTCCCTTGAGGAGGTTTTGCAACCGCTGTTTTACATGCGGCGTTTACAACAGGATTAATGGTGAAGTTTAAATGAAAGAATGGCTTCATCAACAAGTATTTTTAAATTTGTATAATCAATTTCTGTGGAAAAATTCCTTATATCCCTACTAAGCAAGCAATTCTTCTGATTTTCCCATCCTTACCTCTTGGGATTTTACTATATAATCCAGATCTCACCTTTCTCTGCACTTGATAACACAAGCTCGCATACGAAACCTGTGGGAAATAAATAAGCTTTGGAGAATTACTAAGAATGTCATTCTTTGTTCAACTATATGGTATTTCCCCTATCCTATGGTATGAACCATGCTTATTAATGGGTAAATTAATTGGAAATAGATAGGTTCAGAGAATTTCACTAAAATGTGTCCAAAATTCCGACAAGAAAAATCACTCAAGTAATAGAAACCACTGCTTGGGCCGTGACTTTATAGTGAGTATCCGTCAGGAACTAATGAATTGACATTTACACGGGTAATGATATCAGAAATATAAAGCTATATTACAAGTGCTAAATTACTTTGCATATCTGATTTTAATACCTGAGGATGACTACATGAGTAAAAACCATGATCGTTTACAAATAAAAATTTCCTGTGCTTAAACAAGCAAGCTGCTAAGGGAATAATTTATTTATACACCACAAAACAAATTTTCTTATGGTGTTATCGTGTAAATAAATTATTTCCTAGGCATCTTGATTCTTTTGTCTTGGAATACTACCAAATAAAGGCCCTGACAGATTGTATTTCCTGTGGTTAGTATAAGTTAATCTTTTCATTTATTCCATCACTTCAATACTTAAAATCCTATACTGCAATGCATGTTTTGTCTCATAATGTAGAAATACTTACACAAATTCGCTATTATTCACAGATTTCGAAGCAAAGAAGGAAAGGGGCGTGGTTGTTCAACGGGAAAGAGGATATTTGGAGGCGAAAGGAAAGGAGAGAGAGAGATTTCAGGAAAGGTGAGGAGCGATGATTGGATCAGAAGACGGCGAGATTGAGTTATGGGTGATCGGAGAAGGGAGGAAGTTCTTACGGACGGTTGTGGTTCTGAGAGGGTTTTATTCCGCTAGAAGGCCTACGGAGAGGGCAAATGGACGGAGAAAGACGTAAGATATAGGAAGAAATCTGCGATGGCAAGGCGTAAAATGTCACAGAGTGTATGGGAGTTATTCGCCAGAGATGTCCCACGCATGTTGGGCATTATGTCCGGAATGATCCCCCGCCTTTTCCTTTTCTGAAGTCCACACCTGTCGGACTGGAAGCACGCATTCCATGGTCACTTAAAGGGAGCTATCACATATGAATTAGGGGCAGTTCTGTGGAATCACATGCCTTTCAGCTGTGAGTGAGTCTTCAAACTAGCAATCTTTTCATCCCCGGTGGTAAATGAGGCAATAGCTAATCTCGATTAATGATTATTATTGAAGTTGATCGAAGTTTTCTCTAATATGCTTATTATGCTAAGAGTTGTAGCTAATTTTTATTCCTCCATATTTAAATTAGTAAAAGAATTATTTAGTACACAGTTTACAGCATTATTATCTTTTATATTAGTTCATTTGAAGCTACAAATATCGAATAATTAGCAATAGACGTAAAATAAGCTTCAATATAGCCGTTCAATAAATTCGCTATTATTTATGCATTCACTTTCGTCTGATTTCTCTTAGTACAAATATTTATATTTATTCATTCATATATTACTCTTACAGTGTAGTTTAGGGTCCTGCCTGCATATTTACTTTTTCGTGATGTTTTTTTCACTATTTTGTTCTCTTTTAAGCACTATTTGTATTGCTTATTTCATATCGTGAGCTCTAAGCTGTTAACTTGAACTATTTTACTATAAAATCGAGTTCACAATATTTGTTTTGTTGACGTTCTGTCGACAGACTTTAGTTTGATGAAACGCATCTTTGTATAAACTAGTTGATGAAAAAATGATTCTTCAATATTATTGAATTTTCCTTATTATACTCATGCTCCTAGAGCAATAGATATAGTATATCAGCCCATATTAATAATAATCTAGTGCCATTATAGTATACATCTGTAGCATTATTGTCTTTATATTGGTTAATTAGCAACAGTTAATTTCGAACAAAAATAATTTAAGAAGACCAAAATTTTCTCTTCTCTATCATCCTTTATTCCTATCCAATCGCCTTGGTTAATGGTTATTATGATGATGGATACCAAAATTAATTTTGCATTGATTATAACGGCAGTAACTTTTTCCTGTCTCAAACTCGTTTCGGAAACATTGATCACCCGCCGGAATCGAACCCAGCATCGCTTTCATCAAAGGCTGGCTCTCAACCAATTACTACGTGAGTACACATTTTAAATGATTAAATACTGCTATTAACTTATAAGACTTTAACATAAAAATTAATACCGAGGAGAATTGAGGTTAGTAACAATATATGACTGAATTAATATTATTTTACTGTCGCGTATGAGCTGCAAAGGGGCCAAAGTAAGGTTAGTCATAATCTTCGATGTACTTCTAGTGACACATTATTATTATTACATGAACACTACAAGTAGATTATAAATCTGGTGGCAGTGCTTGGGCATTACATATAATACAAGAATACATTCATACAACCGTACATGGTCAAGCAATATATAGATAGTCAGTGTAAATTGAGGGGTAAACACTTTACCTGTCAGGCATTTGCCCACGGAGGGAGGGAACCCCTTGGAAAGCTTCATTTTTTACAGAAGTCAAGACATATGCATAATACAAAATTTACAAATATTATCCCGTCCCATTAAAAGAAATCATTAACAGAATAAAATTAACAGCTATTACAATTTAATTAACTTCGCTTTGAAGGTACGCACTAAGGAAGGAAATGGCTCAAATATACCTGGAGGGAGAGCGTTCCATTGAACTATTGTTCTATTAAGGAAGGAGAATTTAGCAATGTTAGTCATTTGAGAGCGAGGTCCATTTTTATAACATGAGATATTATAATTGGCCTTGAAGGCATTGAAGAGAAGAGGATAACATGATAATTAATTCTGCACTGGTAAAGTTAACTCTCCGCTGCGAGGGACCCGTAAATTCAGGTTTTATTAAAATGATAATATGATACTACGGAAGATCTCACCTCCATCACATTTTCGACTCAATCAACAATGGAAAGATTGGTACTGTTTCTGGAAATTGTTCTGGTTTATAGCGAATCAAATGCTTCCTCGTTTTGTCTTTAGACTTAAAACTCTTACTGCCAGAACCTATCAGATGTTAGATGGCATCTTTGGACACTTGGAATGGACACTTTAAAGGCGGCCCCACACACGGGCGGTCCATTTTGCCCCCGGCCATCTCGTCCAAGCCAACTAGTCCTCGGGTGAAATTAGGGGGTCACACACGACAAGGCCGAGCCATCCCGGCCACTTTAGTTTTCTCTACGTCTATATAGAGTTAAAATCCTTGCATTGCAAACATACACGTGTCAGTTTCATTTTTTTAACAAAGTGTTTTATTTTGACTTTTAGCAACTATGAGCGAGGAGTATTTTTTAAATTTAGCTGCTACTGCAGTTTGCATTGGAACAAAATGGAAAAAAGAGAAGTAAGTGGCGGAAAGGATGGTGTTCTGGAAAGAAAAGGTTGTCCCATTGAAACCTAGTTCCATATCTCTATATCGGGCCGACTGATTGGCGAAATTACCTACGGATGGATGAAGAGACTTACCATAAGTTTCTTCATATGGTCACCCCCCCTGATTAAGCGGAGGGATGCTTCCATTAGACAAGATATCACTCCTCACGATATATTAACTGCAACACTTCGATATTTAGCAAGTGGGCGTGGACAGCGTTGCTGGAAGGGCGATTTCTTTATCGGCCCCCCAAATTGTCGTTGGATTTCATTTCAAATTTCTCGTTAAGAATCATATAAAAAACATCGAGGTACATTATGTCTATAAATGATGCTTTGATTATTTCATCGCTTTAGGTGAACGTTTGACCAAAAAATAAGATTTGCCATTACTTAATTACTTTAATAAGTAAATATGAAATTGATGTTTTCAACGGAGTAATACAAAGCTTGAAAAATAGGTTTATAGCATGGCGTTATTTTTACTTGATCTTGTTCGTATGATTTCAATTTCGGCTTTTAATTGAAGAGAATTCTTTTCTTTTGAATTGAGAAAAATCGAATCTCTGCTTTTATCGCAAATTCAAATTTGACCTTGTAGATAACACAAAACAAGGGCGTTACGCCTCACAACTTCTCGAATAATTTACAATTTATAAAATGATATAAGTGAAGAGTGAAAGATCGTCGAATTAAGACAATTCGCAAGAACTACTTTCAAATAAGGAATTGCGAAAAGTAAGATACGATGGTTTGCCGTCAGACCGGAGAAAGCGCATCTGCGTGTCATGAAACGAACCTTTGAACCAAAATTTAGTTGAGGTTGTTTACGGCGGTCACCAACTGAATGACTAACCATAGTAAAATTGTGACTATATGCGATAATGGCTTGTCTTATAAATGCTTTTCATGACCTTCGATAGATAAATTTATGAGTATTAATACTATTATTATCATTAGCTCAGAGGGACTCGAAGGTTCAAAATTTTGTATAATTTTTGTTTGGTAAGCCGCTTTGCGGCAGATCCGGTATATTCTATGGATATTTTTTTTTTAATTTTTCGTTCTGTATTATGTTTTATTTGTAACTTATTCTGATTAATTTGGAAACCATAAAAAACTATATTAAATAATCAATATAGCTGAGAAGGGCTTGCATTTCTTCTCCTCTGAAATAGCCTCTCGGATCCTTTCAAAAGCCATCACTATAGACAGAGATTTCTCCCACTCTGATAAAAAAATGTAACGGAAGAATTCCCGGCGTATTTTCCTCTTCGGCTCGTATGTGATTGACGAATCGATGAATTCCTTTACACAATAAACACAGCTCACGCAACGTCACATTTTTCGAGACCAATCGAAAAAAGAACGGTAAAAAAATTTCGTCCTGTATAAAGAATGGGATAAATATTGGATAAGTGTGAAACGAGAAGAAGCCGCTATTCGTTCGCTCGAATGGACAGCTCCAATGCGTGCCTAACGAGATTCCGAGAGAGACGAGCTATGAAGGATTTGCCAAAATAAAAAGAGGGGAAACTATCAAAAGTGGGACAATCAGCGCAATGGAGACTTCTGCCTCGCTAGTCGTCGCGAAAGCAAACAAATCATCGGAAATTCAATTCTTCGGAAACCAATTTTCGAAAGGCAGCTTTCCGAACGAGCTGTGCTTCGAATGAGGAGTGGTAATGGAATTGATCACCACATTCATTAAATTGAGCGTTTCCGATTCGATACTATTTCACGTTTCATAAACGCCTACTCACTGCCGACATTGAATTCCATAGCGTATCGCTAGTGAGGTGGTGATTAAGAGGGGAATATTTAAGTGCTCTCCATCGATGAACGTGTGGCTGCTGTTTTTAGCATTGTTTCTTCTTAAAACTTACTTTTGATTACCAGCTACCGCCCTTCCTATGTTTGAATGAGTCATTGTATTTGGCCATAGCATATATAGATATATACTGCCAAATGGAGGATACAAGAATGGTTTTCGACGCTTCTAAAGCAAATATCAGGCACATGATAAGAAATATGGTACACTCACTCTTAAGAGATTTCATACACTTACTTATAAACCCATGTGAATCGTCTTTTGTGCATATGTATTTTAGGGTTTATTTAAATTACTTATCCACACTATCATCAGTACCTTCCACTTATCTCCAAAAATAATGAATAAAAAAAAACCATGAAAGTTAAATCTCTGAACGAGTAGAACCAAAATTGTATTGTTTTAGAAATTGAGTGGTTAAAATATTTTTCAGGCTATAATAAATCCGATTTTTTATTAAGTAAGCCTTTAATCGCACCTAATCATGGCAATAATTATATACAATACATTTAAAAATTATTAACGATATATTTAAAAAATACTACCTCTAACGAATTGTATAACGAATGATAAATTTTACCAAGATTTTTTAAATTTGCTTCACCAATGTGAAAGTATATCTTTATTAGCCGAATTCGATCTTTAACTTTGCCTAGTAAAAATCGTAAAAACACAAAGCAGTTTCCCTATGTGCATATTTTCAACAGCTGTCACGGGTTAGTGGATTTTTTAAAACGAAGGGTTACATGGAGAGACTAATTATATAGAGAGATTTATCAGCCATAATCTCTCCCTAATAAATGCAATTTATGATATTCGTTAATGGCACAACCTCAATATGAGGGGTAAGGGGGAGGAGAGTACGTATTGCTTGAGCCTAACCACGACAAATAAAAGTTCATCCTAACCTAATTAAAAAACCATTGATCATGGTTGCTATCGAGAATAATGATAAACACAAGGTGTAACAGCCTGTATATGTCTCATAACTAACTAGGTGGCGTTTTAATGGCTGGCCCATGAGCGTTGTCGATACCACCGTCATTGGCTTTTGTGGGCCACAACGTCTCCTCAAAGCACCGATATCCTCGACCGCACCACCGTTATGCATTGTACGTACTTTTCAGCGAAACGATGCCAATCTAGAGACTGAAGCAAAGGTGTGACTCGATTCACGAATCAGTCCGTTCAATAGTTTCATAAAGTAGAAGTTCTATAAGGGAAGTTTATGGTATAAAGAAATTTAAATAAAAGGTCTATAAGGTCTTTATTACGGCGAGATAGAGACTGAGAATTTTCTTCTTCCGTCAAACCTCTCGTCAATGATATTATATCCATAAGAGTTGTGTGTAGGCGAATAGAAATAGAGAGAAAACTTTAGAAGGAATAGATGTAAAAAAACCTTGATATGAGGTGATATCTTAGGAAAAAAGATCTACTGCAGGACAACACCCAAAAAGAAGGGGAGTGTGAAAATCCTGCGCAAAACTACTGATTTTACAAGCTAAAAGATGTCAAAGAAAGCTGTGTATAACATGGAAATCACAAAAGCAGTATTTTAATGAAATTACAAAAATGATACTAATATCAAAAAAAATTAAAAAAGAAAAGTTGCAATAGTGCACTATGAAAAAATAATTAATATGACAAAATGCATAAGATAAAACATTCAAACGAAATTTAAAAATAAATAAGAGCTACGTAACGATTTAAGTGATATTCGTACGAACCCATTTAGAGAAATGATAGAATGACAACGCCTCAACAGCAGTTACACTATTTAAGAAATATATGTTTACAAATAACACTGAAATAAAAATATAAAGAATTTTAATTCTTTGGCAAAGAATTTGGCGCATACACTGAATCAAATTAACCATTAACCATTGGTTAAAAGTAATAGCAGCGACGGATTGTAAACTTTACATTAACATAATGCTATCCTGCTACTTGGGAAATACTTATCATTTGCCCATTACCAATGACTACCCTCTTTTCTCTGATTAAACAGGTTCTTAATTAGATTGATTCTCTTTTAACTGCCAACGATTCGATTCCAGGTAATAGCAGTTTTTTCCGTTATCGTTTCCTGGTCAAGATCGAATTGGTAGACAAATAAATCAGTTGAGTTCCTAAAGAGCTTCATGTACCTTGCGGTGCATTTGAGCATTTTGCATTAGATGATTGATTGCAATCGCATTTGTGATAGTTTTCATCTATGATTCAAAGTCAATTCGCACGTTTTTAACACCAATATTGACTATTTCAGCCTAGTTGATGAGTTCTACCGATAAATATTAGGTATTTAGTTTCAAAATGTTTTCTCCAACGAAATCAATGTTTAACCTGCTTCTGGAGTGACTACGAATATTCATAGATTAATGTTTTCATTTGCGTTTGAAAATGACTTGAAAATTCAATTACGCTGACATTTATTTGATTAAGAAACTCTCTCGCCTTTTCAGTATTCATTACATCAAAATTGTCAAATATGCTGTAATCGATAGTCCCTTTTAAACTTTTTTGCTGCCCATACGACCTATTTATTTCTAAAAATTTCATACGATGATATATATTCTGATTTTTGATGACTGATTGACAAAATTATAAATTTTTTAAAGCTCAATACGAGAAATTGCACTGATATTATCATGATGATAAAACAGATTAAATGAAGACATATTTCTTCATACTTTTCAATGAGAAAGTACAAGACCCGTCTTCAAGCAAGTTACAGTTTTTGATGAAATAGAATGTTTTTAACGGTGCAAACGTGGCTGGTGAAGTCTGTATTGGAATAATGCAGGGCATAGTAGATCAAAGCAAAAATAGTATCTAGTAGACAAACCTTGAATAAAGGAGCATATATATATGTCAAGTATTTCAATGTCAAGACATTATTCATGTCCGTTTTTCCTTGAGAATTTTCATAGGTGCACCTGTGTAAGTGTAAAACCATTTTTCACAATTTTCCTTATTACTGAGTAAACCAATTATTAACTAGTAAAGAAGTAGTTTTAATCAATTGGTGTTTACACCCCCTGCCACACGCCGAAAGACAGCTCGCAGGGTATTAATGTAGATGTAGATGTAGCCACTGATGTAGATGTAGCCACAAAAAGTAGTCATTGACATTTCGCGTTTTAATATGACTAACTAAGGGCTGCGTTTTTTTAGTCAAGTCGTTTTTTTTGTTTTCAAAGTTTTAATTCCCTATTAATCATATTATTAAGAAAATAAATAGCATCCCGACATTAAGTAATTCGTAAGGTTTCTTTTGAAGATCTGAAAAGATTTATCGAAGAGATACCAAAGCTCTGTGGGACTTAGAAAGAGGGATTTGGAATTTTTCCACGGAATTTCAAAGCGTAATCTCCTCCATCACTCTCCAGAGAATTAAGTTTAATTAAGGCTTTAATTCTCACGCCTTATCATCGATAGAAATGAATGCGCGACCCATCGAAGAACTTGTCGCCAAAACGGTAAGGATGAAAAGCTGTTTTAATCTCCCCTTTGGAATGTTTTGACTTTGAAATTCCTGAAGGATTCAAAACTCACGAAGTTCTCCTGAAAGGATTTCGTTGCATTCAGAGAGAAATGTGTAACTTATTAGATGGAGTGCCATGGGTTTAACACCAACGCCTCATTATAAATACGATCGCAGAATGTGACTTCTAATGCTAGAGTCTAGCCTAGATAGACAAAGAATGAAAGGTGAAGATGACTTAGAAGCCCTTTACTATTATTTTCCTATCATTTAGACTGAATCTCTTATCTCGGAAATGGTATAATTTTCGAAGATCATTTCCTCAGTGTACCCTAGATTAGTGGTGGCGAACCTACGGCATGCATACACACAAGGTTGTACGAACGAAACATTTTTCTGGCACGTTAATGATATTCAAATATTAGTCCTATTTTACAAAGAAAAATGCAAGATTCGAATACTAATGGCGTCATTTACTCATTGAATACTAAATTTGAACAAACCGTGACCGAAAGATTCCGAATAGTAACGATGTAATTGTGATATAGTGGGGATTTGTTTTCCAGGGGGGAGAAATACGGGACTCCACTCAGTTGAGTTTGGAATTTGGTTGTGGTTGACTAAAAGGTTCGTTTTCCTTGCACTTTCCTAAAGTACAATTCCGTCTCTCTTTACCTATCCTTAATGCATTTCCACAAAACAACGCCTTCTTTATGGATTTCATAAGAAAATAATATTCTAGACAAATAGCTAGTCGATTCTTTTCAATGATAAATAATAATCGATTCAAAATCTTAACTGCTTTTAGATTTTTACAATCATAAATAAAAACCCGGTGATAAGAATTTAAAATCTGTTTTTGTAATGAAAACTATGTACAATGACAGCAAAGAAGACAATATTTTTAACTACCAAAAATAATTATTAGGAACTATATACTTCATTACTCTTACGTATACAAAACAAAAAAGTAGCCCTGATGATATCCCTCAGTCTTCATACCTAAAATCCATAAACATCTCATTTTTCTCCTCTATTCCCAGCAGCATTTATTGATTGGACCGATATCGTAAGTATATGCCATATACGCCGATCCGGAATCATTTTTTTTTGTTTCATTTCTTTCTCTAACTACGACCCAAATCCCTATTTTCCATGTCAATCCTCTTCCAAGAACATGGCTTGTTAGCTGCATCTCAGAACTTCTCCGGATTTTTCACACGCATCGGGACTGATTTTAAATGTTTCCGTGAAACAATAGCTTCTTTAATAGCATTTAGCTTTTATTTTATGGCGATTTCGCCTTTTCAATCAAGGTTATGTGGGAATAATATATATTCTTTAACATTATCCACAGAATATCATCGATGATATATCAGAGTGTGTATTTTTTCTAACATTTTCTCTTCATGGATTTTCACTCGGTAAAGCTTTCCACAGCTGTATTCAATTCCAATTATATTCTTTCTCGGGAAAACTGCGATGAGCCTATTCTGAAAAAATAACTAAATTGGCTTATATTGAGCCTTTATCTCTGAAAAATTTTTGTCTAAAGTTATATAAGAATATATATCCAATAGCACTCTCTTCTTCTCTTGAAAACTTATAAAAGTGTCACTCATGACATTCACTCTACATGATTTAACATTACTATTCAAAACTTCTCTGGTCTCTTTACTTTTTATATATAAACATGCCTTTTATAATTAATTTATTCGTAAGACCAAAGTAAAAGACGACCTGTTTATATTTTGATTATTTGTTACATTAGTATCAAAATACTGCTGACTATGATTTTCTAATTCATACCATTACTGTCTAATGAAGTATTTTTTCAACATACTTCGAAAAAGAAATTTTCTTCTGCTACTTGTTATATCTGTAAATACCTTATGAATATTTCAAAGTATGTTATGTTGTAATCTCTCTCTCTCTCTCTCTTTCTTTCTGACTTTCCTTCACATTTCTCAAGTTTTAGATATTCCCCGTCTCTTTGTGGCTGTTTTCCAGCAGTGGAAAGTTATCTCTGTAACCAAAATTAGCACGCTTTTCTATTTGCTTCACAAAACAGCTTTGTCTTTCAATGTATCGCATCAATTTACAAATTACTTGTAAATAAATGTGTAAATATTATTTGCTATGTTCTTATTTTTATATGTTTGTTTTAGACAAGGATTAAATGAAGATAGGAGTTTCTAGTCTCTACTTCGCCCAATAAAGACATGCTTATGTATTTCTTTATTTTACCTTAGTCCTTACGTTGCATTCTGGCTCCAATTACTTTCTTCAGCAATTCCTCTTCTCTCAATCTTTGAATCCAATTCCTCCACCTTCGTTTAAATAGCTCTATCCAAACCCTTTTTTCTCCCACTATCTTTAGAATCTCCGTGTCTGTTTTCCCATCATCATAACTTCCATTCCCTATTCAACACCACGCCAACATCACGAAGGCCTCGAATCTTTTGATGTCCTCTTACCGTAAGATCCATACCTACACGGCATAAACTCCACCCAAAAGAATTCAGAATTTTTTAATGAACCTTTGACCATCGTTAGTACAGTTTTATGGAAGAAACTCTATTTCAAAGGAGGGGAAGATTTTAACGTCCTTCCACCGTTTTCGAAAATGTTAGTGGAGCGGTATGAAGTATAAAGTGAAGTCTGAGAAAGACAGCTCTTGGAAATTCGTTACCTTTAAGGATTGATGCAGTCGATACTAAAATCGAAAGTAGGTGAGGGCCCTTCGAAGGGAACGCGCATATTTTCTCAATAGCAGAGTGAAATTTGTCTTCAAATTCTCTTTCCCTATGAACATTTGTCTATAAATTTGCAGTGTAAATTAGCCCATGTTGATCGACGTATCTTTTACATTTATCTTTGGTGTAATTAAAAATTGCCTTAAAATGAGATTCTGTCATTTCGTCACATAAAACGTGCAAAATTCCAGCCGCGACCAACAAAACCAAAAGCCATGAGAGCTTAAGTATAGTTTGTTGAGATTGTGTGACAACAACCAAATGAATTTGAATTAAGTAAAATTAAGCTTTGAAAACTCATCAAAGGAGATACGAGTGGGATCAACAGAAAAGTCAGGAGTACCTCTGCTCCATGTTTGGTTGAGTAGAGCGCTCTCTATCCGAATTAACCGTTGGTCTAACAGAAGCATGCCCTTAACCTTTAACCTTTAGCGGTGTGTGATTCTCCTGCGGAAATCCTAGCCGAAATAAAACAAGCAGGAATAGACAAGGGAGGTCAAAACGGTTAATCCTGACATTGAAAACCCTGTCCATGGTTAGAAGGTCCCCATCAAAGAATTGCATTTAGAGAGTATCTATATTTACTTCGGTGATTACGGTTTTTTAGTTGAGTATATTTACTGATTGTAATCGTATCATGAATATACATTTATTTCTCCTAATATTTGCCCTTACTACTCTTAGATTAACCCTAAATCTTGAATATTTGGACAATTATTCATTCCATATCAGAATTTTTCTTCTTAAATTTAATTTAAATTAGTTACATTGAAAAGAGCTTGACTTTAAGAACGATTTATTATTGCCAATTTCAAAAGCGGAAGTTCTAACGCAACAGTCCCGGGTTTGAGTCCAAAAGTATGTTTACTTCCTTCAGTGATTATCTTTGCGTACTTAGGCGTGTTTACCGATTTAAATTATATCATGAATATGCATGCATTTCTACTTATATTTTCCATCTCATATAATTCCCATTAATCCTAAATCATGAATATTTGGACTGTTATTGCTTTTATTCCAAAGTTTTCTTACTAAATTTAATTTAAATTAGTTTTATTGAAAAAGTGTCAGTGTCAGAAGAATATTGTCGGAATAGTATTGTCGGAATGGTTAATATAGTAGATTCCTGACGCAACGGTCAATATTTCAAGTTCTGGCTACTCATGAATGTGGAAAATTACCAAGTAATTTTTATTTTATTCCTGGCTACTCGTTTATTTCCCGGTTAGGGAATAGTTCTGCCAAGTGTATTCATATCTCTCTTGTTATATTCCTATAAATGCATTTTGAATGGTATAGGGAAGAATCAGATCGAGAAAAAAACGGTTTGACAAAGAAGAAGGGAAATTGAAAAAAAATTTGTTTTTAGTTAACAGAAAATATCACTTTCCGAAGCCCTGAACCCCTATCACCCCGAAGCAAATGAATAACTTAAGCGCATATCGCATATTTTGTCTAGTATTTGATGATCTCACAAGTTAACAAGAACTTAAACTTCCGCGGCTTCTGAATTCTTGCGTTAGATTTGTTTTTAAACTTCGTAAATATGATCATGTTTCTAAATTTCGTTGTCAACTGTCGTAGTTTTCTCCAATTAGAAGAAGGAAGTTCATGCTCGGATTTTTTCTCTTCTCGGTGCTAAAAAATTCGGAGCCGAGCTATATTTCTGCCCTTTTCAGTCGTAAAAGACAGCTTTCTACTAATACTAGATTAACACGTAGTGGTCCTGAGCAAGTTACATATCCTACTCCTGGATCAAACATTTTCCTTAATTCATTTCAGATCGAAGGTTCTAAGTTCTGAAACTCTTTACCTGACTCTATAAAATACTCCAGCTCGGTGAGAGTTTTTAAGTTAAAATTAATCAACTATCTCTTAGATGCTGATGTTTAACGAGTATTTTGTGTTAGACGAGTAGAATCTGGTTTTTTTCCCTCTCTTGTTGTCTGTCTTTAAGTTTTAAATACTCTTTTTACCAATGTTGTGTTTTTATTTATTTTATATTTTTTGTTTCCACATATTTTTATATTTCTCAGAGCATTTTTTTAATTTCCATAAATTTGTGTATTCTTTGACTGATGCATTTTTTGTATCTTGTGTTGCTTTATGGAAATCTAACTAGAGTATAATGAATTACATATTATTTAATTCATATGGTAAATCGATAATCTGTAGAAACCAAACTTTGATTAAAATGATGAGCTGGTTAGAGCTAGAAAATTTAAAGTTCCGGTAAAATGTTATGGTGATTTGGTATAACTCAGCTGCGACGCCTGAGGTGATTATAAGTTTTACTTTGCGACGGATAAGCCAACTCAATCTCACTAAGAATGTTTACTCGTTACCAGGCATTAAGATTTGACGTTTCCTATGACCCAGACTACGCTCAGATGCCAATTAAAGGGATTTTCGTCGCTAAGCAACTAGAATGTAAGACACAGGGAAAGGAGGGAATGGATAAGGAAGTGAGCAGGACAACATCCTACTACGGAATTAACTGAGCCCTAGGAGCGTACCTCCTCTCGTGGATAGAAAATAAACTCTTTACGAAAGGAAAGGAGAACTTGACGACATTGGATGCATTTCCGGTTGAAATTTTTCAGCCTAAATGACTTCCATAACCTGAAAATGTACGCGATTTGTAAAGAGCACAACATCTGAGTTATTAGTTGGATGAAGGACAATTTACAGGATGGTATATTTGTAAAGAAATGAACTTTATTAGCTTAGCGATGTAAGTAGTAGTAGTATAGTAGTAGTATAGCCTTATCAGGTCACTTCTGATAAAGATATATACATTAAATTTCAAAAATTTTATTTCTCCTGGAAGGTGATAAATCGTTGGTTAAATTCAATATCAGCTAATGAAATGTACGAGGCGTTTCAAAAAGGACTTAAAAATTTTGAAAATTCATATAAATTTATTCAAAGAAGCCACAGAGCTGGTTTTAGTGTTTTTTTAAGGGAAACAAACCATTTTCTTTACCTTAAACTACGATGTCTGTCTGAACTGTATTCGCCGACTTTTATTCTTCAAACCAATACACACAGCTAGCACATTGCAACAACCGCTAGCACTCGTGATATTGTGATTCGGCACCAGCAAACTACGTGAGTCAAAACTTGGCGTGTTTCCCTACACATTGACACTACAATTACTTCTGTAGGTTCTCAGTATAAATTTATAAACATTTTCAAATTTGTAAAGTCCTTTTCGAACACCCTGTATTTTCAAATATTATAGACTGATTCAAAAAGCCATAGAAAAATTCTTCTATATTATCGATGAAATAAAACACGGTGATCGTAATAAATTAATAACCGAGACATTGTGTGGGTATTACGAGATAACATGTCAACATGTGTACCTTCAAATTTATTATATATTACGTGATATTTATATATTACGAGATATTTATATATTACGAGATATTTATATATTACGAGATAACATGTGTACCGTCAAAAAGCTATGCTATACGATATTGTTTTTCGATGTAGTTCCACCATTTTATAGCAGTGTCCATCATGATCTACCACAGAAATAGGTTAACGCGAAACGCAAGGCTCCAATTAGACTTTTTGCGTTCGCAGATGTTTGTGATACAGAATTCCTTGCTAATGTATCCCTCCGCTTTAAATTCAATACACATAGGAATATTTATCGTCTTATATAGAAAACATTCATAATGTTTCCTGGTTTGAAAAATACCCTTTAAATAGTCTATTAAAAAAATAAATTACGGGAGAACAACTTTTCGTAAAGTGATTGTAAAATATGTCAAATAATTTTAATGAAACCTTAAATGCGCAAATGTGATATTTAATTTGATTGAGATCTAACCACAAATGAAGATGATACGCAGTTTAAATAAACATTCAGCCGGTGAACTTAAAAAATTGTTAAATGTGAATTAGGCTTTTAATGAATCGTTAGCAATATTCACCTATAAAATTTGAACGAAATTTAAAATGCGTAGTGATGATTTTTATGTTGATGGAAATCCTACCACAAATGCTGTTTTCTGTATCTTGTATCTTTTGCTATCTTCTTAAACTTCTTCATTAGAATGGAGCGAAATAAATAAGTATCGGGATTGCATTTAAAAACTGGTATAAACCTTGATGAATTACGGCGTTTCATAATTCATTTCATGTTTATCGTAGAAAAGCGTTATTTTAGTTCAGAAGAAAACGTTTTATATGTAAAAATAAATCTGTCAAAGAAGATTACAATGCTTGTTTCTTACTCTTTTTATTTCATATTCAATAATTGGCTTAGTCTCAGCCATTTCCCCTGTGCTACAATGTAACGGGGTAGCTCTCGAATATTCCGACTTTATCGCAACGGAGTTGGTAGGCGCCCAAGGTTTACTTCGGATAAGTATTCAAAATATATCCGTTCTGAAGATTACAACGCTTTGGATTGCCTGTCGTAGTTATACGCCCTTATTACCTGTCACCGAAGAAAATTGCAACTGCGGCAAATGAACAAACTCGAAGTAGCGAACGAAGTCTCTTTCGAACCATTTTTCTTAGGCTTTTCTTGGTAAACAGAAAATGGCTAACGAGGTCTGAAAAGTAAGAAACGCTGTGCTCTAATAAAAGAAGAGCTCAAAGGCTATTGATACATAAGAAAATAGTATTTTAGATTTCTATACTCACTTCTTTCTGAAGTAGATTTAACGAAATTTGAGGGAATAAGGGATATACTGTTTGCTTCAGGAGCTAAGTAAAGTATATATGACATATATTTACACCACAGAAATTTACCGCTCTCTTCTCTATTCAAATATAAATCTTTCACATGCACACAAGCCTATCTTCTGCAAATTTTACTAATAAATTGTGGCCTTCTCAAAATTTCTCCTTGAGAAACTACTTAAATTCTATCAAATACAAATGGAATTTATCGACTGATTAAATTGACCATCAAACATCTAAATTGATGAAAATTTGAAAATTAATATTTTTATTACATGCCGTTTTTGGCTATAAAAATCATATTTAGAGAAGTAAAAATGGAAGACAACTGTTGCTATTTAAATCGGTTGCACGTAAGATAACGTTACAAGTAACAGAATTTGATATAATGCTGTACCAATTAGTGTTGATTTCCGGCAATAATGGGTATTTCTCCTTTGATCCTTACCACTACTAGATAACTGAATAAAACGAGCTCACAAATTGTACAATTATTTTCGCAAATTTCTATATTGACCGAGGGTTCAGATACGTATCCAAAGGAGTTGAAGTTTTCTTCTTAAAATTTTGAAAATCTTCTTGCAAAACTAACACTAAATTTAGTTTCTGGGTGAAACTCTTCGAAACTGAAGGTTGGAGAAAATATTTTCTACCGTAGAAAGCAGTCTGAGAGAGGAATTCCTAAGAATATAGAATAATACTAAGCTAAGTATTAATAAATAAAATATTAATGTCATATTTATAAATTAATCAAGAATATTAGTATAAGTTATATATACAATCCAAAAACCACATAAATACAAAAGTTTCTTCTAGAAGCACATGGAAGCCATTAAATAATTCAGAGCAAATCAAAATATACCTGGAAATGTAAAGTAGCAATCGTTGAAAGATATTATAAATACATCACTTGGGTTTAAAATAAAATATAACTAGGTTTACATTTTTTAATAATTTCTCTTCTTTCTACAATCAAATTCCGAAAATTTTCATATATCACGAAATTCATAGCCATTTATAACTCCAGCGTTCAGTTAGTGTAATTAAAAGGTGGTGTTTGCCGAATGAATAATGCATTGAATTAAACCTTTATTATCTTTTAAATATCAATATTTGATTATACTCGATCGGAAATTTTAATTGGAAAATTATAGGAGGAACGGAAGTGTAAATTCATGGGTTTTCCTAATTCATTTCGAAAGCCTCACGTTCCCAAAAATTTCGATCATAAAATTCACCTAATTAACATAATAGCACTACGCTAGCCGTCAAATTTACTTTCGCTCTATCTCTGACAAAAGCATCTATCAGATATTAATATTTCTCATTTATTCCAGTACTCTATATAACACGAAATAAATCGGTCAAAGAAACAGTTGAAGGCGCTAAGTTATGCATATGCCGCGTCTTCGGTGTTCCAGGACAATTTTATACAAAGAACTGGAAATAAATCAGGCATTTCGTTTCACCATTCTATTATTTTTCGTAGAGAAGAGAAGCGATTGAAATAAACCATGCCAACATCTTCTCAAGAAGATTTTGGAAACAAAATGAAAGAGAAGAAAGTGATGAAAATGTCACTGTAGATGAATTCTGTCATCCCTCGCTTTTTAAGATTTCTTTATTATCGGTTTCATTTGACTATGAGTAAAACATATGTGGGAAAGGAAGCCATACATTGGATACTTATTGGAAGATATCACAAGGAAATTTGAGCTGATAATTTTTCGACTACATTCACAGATTTATTGGTAACCGATTAATCGATGCGTTTTGGCTGAGTTAACTGGGGGATAATCACCATTGTATATGGCTTGATACTTTCCCATCGAGTGATATTTAATTTTATTGTACATGAACTGTAAGGCAGCCTTTTCTAAAATCTTAAACACGAACACTGCAATGATTATTGGGCACCGGTAATCTGGAGAGGATAAGTGATTATGCACACTAGGTGCTAGCTGAGGTCTGTGTCCAGTGCTTATGTGAGTACAAATTTGAATAATTTTTCAAAATTTTATGTAGGTAAGCTAGTTCTTTACGAGCTAATTGATCTCTTTCGTTAATATTCAGATTAATTATTTGTAATAAGTTTTAAGAATGTCGTATATGAATCGGTCTATATTAAATTCACAATCTAACTACCACTCGTAGTCATCGATAGAAATTTTACTTACAAAATGGGCGCTTTTCACTCCAATGATTCCTTATGGAGGTCTGGTACTGATTTCTGGGCTTCGGGCCTTTGATAGCCTAAATCAACTCCAGCCTGCAAAAAGTAAAATCATTATGGTCAAATAGGAAAAAAATTAGGAATAAATCTAATTTTAGTAACTTACATAAGAAATAAAATCCGGAAATCCGTGAGCCTTGAAATTGACATTTCAGCATTTCAACGCCAGTTTGGCAAGTGATTAGCATCAGATATGTTGGTACCATTATACGAGGGCATCATATTTTTTGGCACCATATAATGGTACCAACAGATACCACATAATAGTATTAATTTCCAAGAAATCTGACGATACTGTTGTTCTCTATTTTCTTCCGTATAAAAGAAATATTTTATGTTAGCTATTTTACTTGCCTGTGTTCCTGAACTTTATCAGCAACAATACCTCGAAAAGTGTAATTATTTTCTTTTTTAATGTCATCGATACTGGTCTTGTGGAGAAGTTCAAAGACAAACCACCTCGCTCCTCATCCCAAACAGTGAACCTCATTCCTTCTCCGGAGATTTGCAAACTAATGTTAGAGGTTTAGAAACTCTCCTCAAGCTGTATTTTTCGGCGTCCCGTAACCTCATTGCTGCTGGTTCTTGAAGCAACAGAAAGTCTCGGATTACTGATCTTTCAAAAAGTACCCAAAATAAATTTCAATACCTATTCTACCATATTTATGGGCAGAGGAATATTTCTTGTTAATCTTCAACCCCTGAAGGTGGTAACGTGGCAATTGAAATGTACCTACGTGTGTTTAAATTTATCTAGAAAAGGTAGAAAAATAATTTATTGGTATTTTACCCCTGAAGATAGTAACGTGGCTTTAATGAAATATACATACATACATTGGGTATTTCTTAGAAAGCCGGTACTTCCCGATGTTTTAAGTACCAATGTTCATCTCAGCAGCCTCGCTATCATCTTCAGGGGTTGAAGAATATTATTATATCCTCTTACCCTGAAAATTACATCGTGGCAATTAAAATGAGCATACATACATAGGGTATTTCTTAGAAAGTAAGTTTTCCAAGAATTTCCAATGTTTTCCAGAACCTGTGGCAACGAGGCTACGGAGCGACGATAAAAAAGACTTGGGGAGTGTTTAAAACATGAAATAAATAAACAGCGGTGTTATAATTTCTATTCTTATAGCTCAATGTTTGAGGACGAAGATTCAGATCAGTGTCCGTACTGCACTGTGTATGAAGACTTCCTTCAAAGGGAAATTAGTTTATTTGCTGTTGGTAGTATTAGTATTATTAAAAGAGCTTCGACGGATTAGGTCATTCCGCACATTGGCTCCCACCAGAAGCAAACCCGGGACAGCTACTACCAGAGGCAAACGCGCTGTCCACATGACTATCCCTAGAGACGATACACTAAAGCATGAATGTTACTAAATTGGAGTCTTTGAATATTTCTCATCTACGGAACGTTTTTTCCCTTCTCTTTCTTCATACAACTCTATCTACCAGTGTTATAATCAAAAGTATTCCGACGGTCCAAGGAATAGATTTTTCGATGAATGCCTTCGGCTGAAGAAATGATTATAAATAATTTTATTTTATTAGCTTTAAGACTTTATCGTAATTATATCAAATAAGCTCTTATGTTCTACCTCTCTCACTAGCTCATTTTATATTCTTTAAACTTATATGTATAAGTAATTTTATTGTATATGAATTGTATCTTTCCGCTCATTGTTTATAATTCTATGTTGTAATGTTTTTCATTTATTTTTTATTACTGTGTTTTCGCGGTTTTTTTCATCCCCCTTCTGGGTTGCAAAGATTTTTCCTCACACTCTTCTCTTTCTTTTTGTTTTAATTTATATGTGTACAAATTTAACGTTATACGAAGTTATGAGGAAGAGAGGCCCACATGGGCCTAACCTCGCCAAGGAAGGGTCCATGTATCTATCCCGGAGCCCTATTTTCCATAAGCAAGTAGAGTAAGTTGTACAGAGGTTACTGCCCGGCCTTTAATTTTCCTATCCGCGATTTGATTCGCTCTTTCCCAGAGTGTAGAGAATCATTCTCGCCCTCTCTGCCTTGCTGTCACTGATCAAATTTCTCTTCCACATCCCTAAGGGCTCATCTCATATCAATTCACCCTAATATTGCCACCCTCTCACCTTCACAAGAGAACACACGCTCCCTATTACACAGCCGTACATTTTTGCTCAATACGCGGAAGAATACCGAAAATGTTTAGCTCGTAACTACAATGCCTGTTAAGGAAAACACACCAAAGACAAGAGAGATTTTCCTTGTTTACATGGATTTACTCCCACGACCTCTATTAATACTAACGAATATACAAATATACTTAAAGATACAAATGTTAACTTTAGAGAGGGCAAATATCTATGTAAAACACGAGAGGCACTATCGTGGATTTAAATTTGAAAGTCGCTTGGAATAAGAGCTATTCGAGAACGAACTGATATCCAAGGCGTTTACCTTCCTAGTCGGCAACAAAATTGCACAAAGTTTTTAATTTAGAGCTGAAACGAATACCCTCTGTTTACGCAAAAGTATTGTCTTTATAATACTGAGGGCTATTCTACCATACCTCGATCTTAAGCATGAAAGCAGTGCAAAAATATAGAAGTTTCCTTGTCAGATGTAAGGCTTACAGACGTTAGGGATAATATCTTAAATTGGCAATAGCAGTCTTCAAAAGAAAAACGTATCAATTCTGCCTCATAGAGAAAAAATGTTTTCGAAAAAAATACCTTGAAGTAGAACCATACTAGTTTCATTATCTCATAGAAAATTCTTGTCGACAGATTTTCAGCATTCAAACCTTTTACCAAAACGTCTGCATATTAAAGTAACAACAGTGTAAATTCCATCAGCAATTGCTCTTATAGTCTGTGATATCTAAACGAAGTACATGAATAACAACGTATCTAGTAGATGATAATGAAACAAGACTATTCTATTTTTATTTCTGCATAAAGCTTCAATGAGGCATATCTTGCATGTGGTTCCTATTTGAAATTAATACCTCCCCGAGATCTCTCTTTAAATTAAACTCTTAAATCATGGAACAGGAAACAATTATTTTTATAACCCTAAAATATATGTAAAAAAATTGAACATAAATATGTACAAATATGATCCTTGAATCTAATACCTCGTCTATTTAGCTTACAGGATACTTCCAAATCGAAACATAGGAAAAATACATTGCTCAACGAGGAACATACTGTATATACTCGAGATTGAGCCGACCAGTATATAAATTGAGGCACTGAATTCTATAACAAAAACCGGGAAAACTAATTGACTCGAGTAGATTATAGACTTGACTTTGAAGCCTAGGTTGGAAAATGCAGCAGCTACTGGTAAATTCCAAAATAAAATAGATATCAAATTACAGTAGTTTAAACATCAGTAGACTCAATGCTAAAATCATTGTTAATAGAGGATTTACAAGCCGATTTCCAAATATGGTGGACTTTTTCCACCAGAGAAGAGGTAACCCTCACTCGAGTATAAGCCGAGGATGGCCTTTTCAGCATAAACATGTGCTGAAATACTCGGCTTATACACGAATAAATGCGGTATATAACATTTATATTCTTTACATAATCACTGTGCAAACTACTATTACTAACTACTACCCTTCTCTTCGGAAATATCTGTGTATAGTTACCAACCTACAATTTTAATTAATCATGGAAGACAAATTTACTCTTTTGATGGTATCCTTACCATAAACAACTTGATTTTCTCATCTCTGTAAGCGATATCGGACTTACTAACCTTCATATCTTCGAAGCTTATGATATTTGAGCAAGGGTTTTACACTAATAAGGGGCTCAAGGCATAAATATGTACCCTTTAAAAGAAATTCGTTCCCAGTAACCTACCCAAAACTGCCTTCCGAAATCAAAATAAGGAATCCACATGCATATCTCCCCTTCACATAATTTGTTACGTATTTCCTCTCTCTTCGTCAAATCCGATATAAAACCTCAATTCAACCGAGTCAAAGCAGTCTTTTTATCCATTTTCTTCCCCTTAGAGATATCCCAATTTATTCCCATAATTCACACCTTTGTGTTAGGTCTCCTTGTCGAAATCTTATTCGCTTTCAAGCCCCCACGTTTCCCGCAGTCTTTGTATCCCTTTCTCTCTCTCGGATCCCCTTAAAGGGTTTATTTCCATCTCACAGGAGCATTTGCACTCCCTTTTCTCCTCATTTCCGCCCCTTTAATTCAACCCCTGCCTTCATCTACCGCCTCTTCCTTGGCCCTGTCGCATTCATTTGTCCTTAGCTTCCTTATTGCCCCGCCTCGCGTCGCTGCCTACTCATTATTTCGCTTCTCATCCGGTTTCTTTATCCCGGTCATCTATTTGTATACACCTTCCCGGTTGAAGATGTTTGTTTTTGTGATGGATTACCTATACACATGATACCAAAATAAAATCAATGGTAGCAGGCTTTACTATGTGAAATTCCATAGAAATAAATTGGAGAAATAAATTCAATTATACTATTTTCCCCCATATATTTCACACACCTTCGGTTTCGTAAGTCAACTTATACCTGAAGATGGATTCTAGCACACGAATAGGGTACTTTAGACCTTTTATTTAATTCCGAACACAAATTTAGACATTTGAATAGCTAGGGTAGGTGAGGGTGAAATGGGTCAGCGGGTGAAGCGGGTCAGGCTAAGCTTTTTCCAAACAAAAACTACATTAGTTTCGTTTTTGCGTTATCTCACTATGCGGCAGAACTTGTTCTTTACCTAGGCGTCCTAAATGACTGCGCTGTAGCCACGGCGTTCTCAGACTGCATGTGTAAAAAAATCACAAAGATTCAACCACAACTCCTAACTGGTAAGTTTTTCCAGTCATCTAACTTGAGGGTGCATTCTTGGGGTTAATTTAGAACGATTAAATGATTCTAAAAACTTCATATTGTTGCATGCAGTCGTACGTTCCATCTAATTTTCAATGCGAGCAGGCGGGGCTTGGCAGGCATTGCCACATTTTGTATTTTTAATTTTTTTGCAAATGTGCATGAGTGGGTGAAGCGGGTCAGGTATGGGAGGGTGAAGAGGGTCAATTTCATTGATGATAATTTTGGGCTAGAAACTAATTACATTATGTTAATATAAACTGATTACTAACAATAAGTATTATAGTATATGAATAATTATTAATCATTAAATTGTAGTAATATATACATGTAGTAATTTTTAATTGCATAAACATTTTATAGCATCATGCCGCAACATTATAAAAGGGAGTTGAACGACGGAATGTTCATGTGGAGTATAGAGGAAATGAATAATGCAGTTGCAGCAGTAGATGCAGGTGTTGAGATTCAGGAAGCATCGAGACGATTTTCTGTTCCATTTGGTACCCTTCAGCGCCGAATGAAAGTTGTTAAGGAAGACAACACTCAACGATCCATTGGTGGGCAGACCGTATTTACGGAAGTGCAGGAAAAGGAACTTCTTGAGAGACTTCTGTACCTGGAGTCGAAAGGATTTCCATTGACAACACAAGACGTCCGCAATGCTGCCTTCAAGCTTGCCGAAGAAGAAAAGATTGCTCATAAATTCAATGTCGCGAAAAAGGAAGCCGGTAAGGATTGGCTACACAGCTTCATCAAGAGACATGGACAGAAACTATCGCTGCGTAAGCCTGTCCATGGCACGAGCAAACGGATTGAGGCGGGAGGGATTAAACAAGTTTTATGACGTACTGCAAACTACCAGTGAAGAATTAAAGTTGCAGAACCTACTTCAATCAATTTACAACATGGACGAGACTGCACTGCCTATCCACCACCACCAAAAATTTTGGCCTGTAAAGATAAAAGGGACATTCACGCAGTTACGTGCGAAGAACGAGGTGAGAATGTAACTGTGATAGCATGCTGCAGTGCATTCGGCTCATTTGTCCCTCCGGTGTCATTTTCAAGGGGAAGCGTAAGAAGGTCGAGTTTGAACGACACATGCCACCGTCCACTGCGGTGTGCATGTCAGAGAGTGGATGGGTCAACGAAAACATCTACCTCGACTGCCTGAAACATTTTGTCAAGCACAAGGTATCAGGACATATTCTGCTTATTCTCGATGGTCATGTGTCACACGTTAAGTTGCTCGATGTTCGTCAGGGTAAATCAAATCACCATGCTGTGTCTGCAAGGCCACACAACGCACGAACTCCAGCCATTGGACAAGTCCTTTTTCAAGCCATTGAAATCCAGGTACAGAGCAGCTGCAAATCAGTGGGTTTTTTCAAATCCATCAAGAGCTATTCAAAAAGGCAATTTTGGGAAATATTTTCTCAAGCTTGGATGTCCACAATGGTGTCCACGGCAGTCAATGGCTTTAGAGACACAGGAGTGTTCCCGGTCAACCGTTTTGCAGTGACTAACGACCAACTCACAAAAGCTGTTGAACCCGCGGAATGTGATCCTGCTCCACAACAACCTCAAGACACCCAAAAATGTAAAAAATCGACTCAAGTGAGAAGATATTTTCCTTCATCTATGAAAATTTCTGCGAAAAGAAAAGGCCCTGGAAGGAATAGACAAGAAGCTGAAGTGCTTAAGTCGCCCCAGCATATTGCATTTCTCGGCAACAGCAAGTCTGGTGAATCTGAACTGGACAAAATAAGAAAAGTGAGCCTCCAAAAAAACCTACCAGCATCTCTAAATGGGCCTGCAGATGGCAATGAAGACAACTGTTGGTTTTGTGGCAGGTACTTTTACACGGCAACCTCCAACAAGTATAAAAACTGGATTCAGTGCATCAAGTGCAATGTATGGTTCCATGAGATGTGTGTTGGAGCCTCAGGGAAATCTTCTTTTACTAGAGGGAAGTGTTTCTAGAAACATTTTTGATTTTTGTTTTCAAAAACATTTTATTTTGCTGGAATCACAGTAATTTTCTAATGACCCACTTCACCCTCCTATTGCGGGTGAAGTGGGTCAGAGGTGTGGTTCCATCTTAATATTAAAAAAAAAATTATTTACTTATGTATCTCGTTCTTACTCCTCATACATATAAATATAATCGATATCTACTGAATAAAAATTTTATTCAGCTTATTATATGTTTGCATATTTTTTTATTCTTAAAACTAATTGAACTGACCCGCTTCACCCTCACCTACCCTATTATTTTTCTCAGCACATTGTCTTAGTAGTTTGTTATCTAGACACTAGACATTGTCGTTGTAAATTACGGGGATACATTTATTCTTATTGACTGGTTAAAAAAAAACTACGCTTATTTGCTCGGTATATTCTGTGACAGGAACAGACTACATAATAAATAAATTTAGTCATTTAAATTACTATTTTTTTAAGCTCCTCGTCGTTGTATTTTGTTCCTTAAACATAGGATAGGATCTTAATGACTGTTTAAAATAAACTTTGGTCTTATTATCTCTGTACATTCTTTCAATAAAACGAGCAAGATTCTTTCAGAATTTTTATTCAATTCGGTAAACAACTAAATATATTTAATGTGTTATATTTTCGGTATATTTAATATCGTTAAAAGTAATAAAAATCGGCAATTCAGAAAGATACTCTACTCCATGAATTCAGATCAAAGAGTTATTAAACTCAACTCGTCGTTTGATCTGAATTGTTTATGTCATGTTTTTCCTACGAGAAAAGTCCTCTAAAAAGTTGAAATTTGTAAAACTCACCCTAGCTTCACACAAAACATTAATCTGAGAACAATTTATAAATCTTGAGATATATTACCAGATTTCGGGTTAATTTATTGATGTATTTTTCAAGTGCAATTTTTTCCGAGTACAACTCATTCTGCGTCAAAATAATCAGTTACTCACCTGAAAATAATTTGACAAGCATTTAGTGTCGTAAACGTTCCGTGAAGAATCTCCCACGCATTACATTTTTCATTGATCGTATTGCAGAAAAAATACGTTATACTATACATAGTATAAAAAATGATAATTAATCTTCAGTGATTAATCATGTGGTAAATTATCCATAGAAATCGATGCATATCAGATTCGAGTTGTCAATCCACACACTAACAAAAATATCCTGAATTCCATTGACACTGTGAACTGTCTTCTAATCCATGTACCTTATCTACGCTTGTCGCCTCATTTCATACTGCCATCCGGCATTCCCTTCACCGCTGAAGCTTATCTACGACACACACCTTTCATTTACGTCTCGCAAATCTTCATCTTTTGTCCCATGTTCGGCCTACGTTCCCCTTAATCTTCCATTTCAACGTCTGATACACTCATCCATTCCGCATCAACCACGATATCACAGGAGCCTATCTCAGCTTTACATCCTCTCATAACATTTCCATTCCCTTCTTATCCTACTCTTGTTATTTCTATTATCATCCGTTTACATATAGGATATCTACGGCTGTAGGAGGAAAGATTCCCAGGTGCTTTTCTATCCCATAAAAAAGGGAGCTGAACAGATTTAAAATAACAAAGAAGGAAGTGCTAGAGATTCTGAGAAAATACGGATTTCGATCCTGGGAATAGAACAAATGGCTTGGTCAAATATTGAGATGGGAGAGATGGCATACATTTCCAGTGATTGAAACTGAAAGCAAGATTCGACAAAAATGATTTTTTATAAAGGGAGAAGTTAGTTATCAAAACTGCAGATAAAGGGAGTTATGGTGGGGATTTTAGGATACATGGACCCACTGAGAGACGGAAAATATATATGTAAACATTTATATTAATGATTTTATCTGCTTATACGTCTACATCGCTTTTATCTGTCTTATCTCTTCCCGTAATTAGTAAATAAATAAGTCTAAGAATCCGAAATCAATATTTCATTATTGAAAACTTAGTGCCAGTTAATAATGAGGTACGAGATAATTTTAAGAAGAACATATTTTCTTTTTTTTTAATGTTCCTATAGAATATATTATCGTTTCTCCTTAGAGCATTGCAGTCTCAGTTTATTTAGCCTATAATAACCGCAATTTACTATAAATCTATGTACAGAACGAGTACACAACCTGGCAATCTGTTACCTGGTAATATTTAAGCTGAAGCTACTTATAGGTGCACCACCTAGTGGCAGTAGGTACAAAATTGAATAATCTTGCAAATCTTTTTGCATTGCGAGATATAGTTGGAACTGTAATATTTAGAAAAAAATTCATTACATGAATCAAGGGAAACACATTTGCCCCCGAAGGGAGTGAAGCCCTGAAAAACCATCCTCTAGGAACATTGCTCTAGAGCTTCATGATTCAAATTTCTCTGAATTCCATTCGTCAATTATAATAATGTTTTTTTCAATTCATTTGGATTCGACATACGTAAGGCATCGCTAGGCTATGGTACACAGTTCCGCATGTGCCTTTCTCGCTCATTATAGGAAAGAAGAGCCAAACTACCTCACTCCCCATCAAACCTAGAAAGCCTCATTCCCTCAATGGGGCTTCTTGAAGATCGTGATACTCGGTTATCGCATTCTGGATTGATGAAGGAAAGAAAAGTCAAACTAGCTCAATCCTCATTTGATCTAGTAAGCCTCATCCCCTCTATTGGGCTTCTTGCATATGATGATGGGCATCATTCCATATTGTTTGGGGTAAATTTTTCTTTCTTTCCATGAAATCCATCTCTGGGACCATTCGACCCCGTGGAATGGAAAACTCGTTCGTGATGATTCAACAGCTAAGCGAGAATCGACCTTAATTACGCCTCATCTCCGTCTATGATTCCCAAATGAGAAGCCATTAAAACACTCGGAACCTCATACAGCCTTAATTTGACGTTCCACTCCTGTAAGTACGACTTTATCGCATCGAAACAAGTTCTCTTTCATTTCGACGATCTAGCGCTCTACATTTTTCGGGTGATTAGATCCCGAATGCGCTCGGCTTCATCCGCTGATTTTCCCTCATCTACAGCTCCGTTCCCGCCGTACCTCGCGTCGAATGGGGCGGACTTTTTGCTCTATTTCACCCCTTTGGAATTCGTCCTTCCCCCGTTAGCCTGATTCATGCTCTTCCCCCGAAAGGGTGCGATCAAATATATGACGTTTTTAGCACGTGGCGTGATGTCGGCCAATATACTGTCACAATTTGAGTCGCGTTGAAAAGGGGGATTCTTCTATGGGATGAATTCAAGAAGATGAATTCAATTCGCTTGGGTTGTTCTTGGACGTTCATCGGTTAAATAATTATTGATCAGGGAAAATTTCATATTATTTGAAAAGATTGCGTGTATTGAATTCCTTTCCATATAATTTTGGAGTTCTGCAAGTCCTCGAATTATTGGGTTCATTGAACTATCATTAATCCGTTCCATGTGGTTCCAAAAACTGTTCAAAATTAATATATTTGAATCATTTATTTTATTTTAAAATTTATTTCATTAAAAAAAATCTTTAAAATTGGGACCGCCATTTATAACATCACGCAGGGTAAAGGGCCCAAATATCGTCCCCCAGAGGGAAATTGTCTATATGCAGGCCCAAACAAATATTTTCCAAAAACAAAAGTACCTATATATAGCCAAAACTATCGAGTTTTAGGGCCATAGGTTGCTTTCAGATTTATTCTTATAAAAGCAGAAAAAATAATATTTGGTAAAAAAGTCAAAATCCAATTTTCGGAAAAAGTGTTCCTAATATCGTCCCCCAAGAAAAATTCCTTTATCCCGGAGAATTCAGGTGCAGCTGGTCTTATAATTATCAGAAGCAATTTTTTCTCTTAACTGACACTTCGGGCCATCCAATAATTTTATTTTAAATTATATATCACTCATTTAAATATTTTGATGCATTTTAAGATATGACTGAAGTTTTAGCGCATTCAGCAGTGGAAGAGAACAGAAAATTCGATTCTGATTATTAAAAGAGAAGAATTAACAAATTTTCCATTAAAAGGGGCTAAATTCCTACTTATTGCTCCAACATAATTTAAAAATTGAAAAACATTTTTCTGATTCCATTTACCGCAGTTTGCATTGTCGCAGCTTCTACATACGCCTCCCTCAACAAGCTTGCGATCCGAAGTTTTCTTACGATACGACCTGGATAGGTAGTTAACAAATATTCAATCGCAGTTCAATATTTTACAAAGGAATGAGGAGGCAAGCAAACAATGGAGATACCCACATTTCGAGCTCTTTCAATTGCATAAATACTTCTAAATATTCAATAAAACCAGTCCAAACATGTAGAGTAGGTACTTGAATCTAAAAAAGGGTTCCCAATAATTTAGGCTCCTATTATCGTCCCCGGGACGATATTGGAAACCACGTCAGGGGACGGAATTAGGAACAAAGCGCATTTTATCAATATCCACCTTCATCCGCAAGCAGCAAAAATTTAACTTCACTTACACAACGTGAAAATAGACACTGTAGGTGTTCTACAACTGTGAAGAGATCAGAAAAATAGTCACTTTTTTGCTCCAAACTCAGGTCGAAAGATATTTCCTATATTAAACTTAACAATTTTCTATGTAGCTGGCGTGCAAATTCCCGTATTACCACTACAACAACACTAGCCTATTATGACGTCGCAAGTGACAGTCTCTGATGGAAAAATTACACCACCTACTTACGAAATACTCCGGGGAACGATGTTAGGTAAAGGGATGATAATTGGGCGTCTTACCTTATTACTAGAGGTGTTTGTGTTTTGCAATAAGCGATAAAAACAACAAATGACGCGAAATTTTGTCGCTTTAGCGAAATAACGCTGATTTTGACAGTTTTAATACGCAGCTCGGATTTTGGTGATTTTCGCTTCATTCATCATTTGTAAGAGAGGGAAATGTAATTTTGGTATGATTTAAATAAATTTACAATATATAATTGTGTTATTTACGTATTTTTTGTCATATTTTTATTACTCATGGCATCTTTGCTTAAGCGAATTCAGCTTTGATATTTTCCAATAAATTCGCAAAACTTTCTTTCCATTATGGATTATCACAAAATCTCGCCGAATTCCACGAAGAAATATGTTTTGTTTTTCCTGACAACTATTGTGTCAATATGTTTTAAATAAAAATATCATGTTTTGTTTATCTGCAGCTGTGAAAGCATTTCCTTAGGTGTAACTAGCACAGTTTTAAATAAATTTAATGTAAAATTTTGTATAATTTACAGTTAATCGTATTTCCAATTCTTTTAATGTGTATGCTAAAGTGTGCCTAATATTATTCCTTTGCTTAAATGAGACTCTGTGAAAGTTAGTAACACCAAATTTAGGAAACATAATAAAAACACTAAACACCACAGTTTCGTTTTCAAATCAACAAATTTCAGAAAAAATAAAAACATTTTCAAACACCTCTACTTATATAGTTGATGCTTTCTGGCGATATTTGGTGGAACTTTTCCATAATAAATAGGAAATAAAATAACTGTCTGCGTCCACAATTTTATTTTTAAAAAATACGACCGGTTTCGGGTTCAACCCATCATCAGGTGCCTGATGATGGGTTGAACCCGAAACCGGTCGTATTTTTTAAAAATAAAATTGTGGACGCAGACAGTTATTTTATTTCCTATTTATCACCTCTACTTATTTCAAATGTCTTCAGAGTTACAGAAGACACAATTATTGAGTTTGATTTGCTGAGGTTTACAATTATTGAGGTTATTGCATAATTATTCATCGGTTCCATATTAGTTTCAAAAATATTCAAAAGGCTTTCTCCATATCATCTTAGAAAACTATTTTTTGTGAATGAAAAATTCTGCAATCTTCTTCTTCGGATATAGAATACTTACATGAACGCATTTTGAGTAATTTTAAGATACTAATAGATCACCATCTTTTTTTCCCATAATAGTCAGCTTAAGAAACGTTATTTCTGTTTTGTAAGTTATATTTTCTTACTTTTTTGTCCTTTTTACTTTCTCCATATACGAAGTATAGAGAAAGTATTGTTTTCATGAAAAAAATCGACTTCGAGATTTCAACGGAAATATATGTTTTGGGGTCCCTAGAACACGTTTTGACCATTTTCGGAATGATGTCTGTGTGTATGTGTGTGTGTGTGTGTGTGTGTGTGTGTGTGTGTGTGTGTATGTGTGTGTGTGACAGTGGGCGCTCTAACGTGAAAACTATTGGTCGTATCAATACCAGAATTCATATATAGTACTGTGGTGTGTGCTGTCAGAGTTGATTAGTTTTTCAAGTAAATCGGTAAACCGGAAGTCGAGTTTCAATCATCAAAGCTCATTTCCGGTTTTTAAAATATCTCCATAAATATGATATATAGGTATATTGTACGCCTTATAAAAGTTTTAGATATTGACTTTTACTATAATTTTTGTATTTAACATATTTTTGTATCACCGGTTGATTAGGAGTTATTCGTGAAATACTGATCAACCGGAAGTAGCTGATTATGTACTTTGTGGGCGCTCTAACATAAAAAATGTTTGTTGGATCACAACCAAATTTCATGTATAGTATTTTGGTTGATGCCGTTAGAGTTGATTAGATTTTGAAGTAAATTGGTTAACCGGAAGTCGAGCTTCACTCTTCAAAGCTCATTTCCGGTTTTCAAAATATCTCCATAAATATGATATTTAGGAATATACTATTATTTATAAAAGTTTTAGAAAAAAAAATTTACTATGACTTTTGTATGAAACATATTTCTGTACCACTGATTGTGTAGGAGTTATTTGTAAAATACTGATAAACCGGAAGTTGCAGATTATGTACGTGGTGAGCGCACTGGGAGCTGGGGTGAAAGGCCTATTTATCGTTTTTCATCGAACATATCCCAAAAAAACATTATTTATAATGTTTGTGAAGTAAAATATAATATGATATAAATTAATCATTTATCTTCCAAGTTTAGGTTGAATATAGAGTTCGAAAATACTGTCGTAGATAATTATCTACATCTTATATATGGAGAAAGTCATGTGCTGGCCACATCAGATTTTTTGTTATGAGAATATTGAATGAATTACATTCATTATTTCTCTTGAACTCTTTTTGTTGGAGAGATCGTAAATTATATCCTATTATATTATCGAAAAAATATATTCTTCTCTTCCCCACATCAATGTGAAAAAATCTGATGTGGCCAGCACATGACTTTCTCCATATATATGATGTAAATATTTATTTACGACAGTAATTTCGAACTCTATATTCCATCTAAACTTTGAAGAAGAGTGATTAATTTATATATTATAACCTTTTACGTCACAAACATTATAAATAATGTTTTTCGAGACATGTACGATGAAAAACGATGAAGTGGCCTTTCGCCCCAGCGCCCAGAGCGCCCACAACGTACATAATCAGCAACTTCCGGTTTATCAGTATTTCACAAATAACTCCTACACAATCAGTGATAAAAAAATATGTTTCATACAAAAGTCATAGTATATTACATTTTCTAAAACTTTTATAAATAATAGTATATACCTAAATATCATATTTATGGAGATATTTTGAAAACCGGAAATGAGCTTTGAAGAATGATGCTCGACTTCCGGTTAACCGATTTACTCCAAAATCTAATCAACTCTAACGACACAAACCAAAATACTATATATAAAATTTGGTGTTGATCCGACAAACCATTTTTAAGTTAGAGCACCCACAAAGTACATAATCAGCTACTTCCGGTTGATCAGTATTTCACGAATAACTCCTAATCAACTGGTGATACAAAAATATTTTAAATACAAAAGTTATAGTAAAAATCATTATCTAAAACTTTTATCTGGTATACAATATACCTAAATATAATATTTATGGAGATATTTTGAAAACCGGAAATGAGCTTTGATGAATGAAGCTCGACTTCCGGTTTACCGATTTACTTGAAAAACTAATCAACTCTGACAGCACACACCACAGTACTATATATGAATTTTGGTATTGATACGACTAATAGTTTTCACGTTAGAGCGCCCACTGTCACACACACACATACACACACACACACACACACACACACACACACACACACATACACACAGACATCATTCCGAAAATGGTCAAAACGTGTTCTAGGGACCCCAAAACATGTATTTCCGTTGAAATCTCGAAGTCGATTTTTTTCATGAAAACAATACTTTCTCTATACTTCGTATATGGAGAAAGTAAAAATCTGATGTGGCCAGCACATGACTTTCTCCATATATATAAGATGTAAATATTTATCTACCGCAATAATTTCGAACTCTATATTCCATCTAAACTTGGAATTTGAGTTATTAATATTATATATTATCTTTGATGCCAAAAACATGATAAATAATTTTTACGGGACATGATCGATGAAAAACGATGAAATTGGCCTTTCGCCCATAGAGCCCAGAGCGCCCACAAAGTACATAATCAGCAACTTCCGGTTTATCAGTATTTCATGAATAACTCCTACACAATCAGTGATACAAAAATATGTTTCAACCAAAAGTTATAGCACATTATATTTTCTAAAACTTTTACAAATAATAGTATATACCTAAATACCATATTTATGGAGATATTTTGAAAACCGGAAATGAGCTTTGAAGAATTAAGCTCAACTTCCGGTTAATCGATTCACTCCAAAAACTAATCAACTCTAACGACACAAACCAAAATACTATATATGAAATTTGGTATTGATCCGACAAATAGTTTTCATGTTAGAGCGCCCACAAAGTACATAATCATCTTCTTCCGGTTTATCAGTATTTCACGAATAACTCCTAATCAACCGGTTATACAAAAATATGTTAAATACAAAAGTTACAGTAAATTATATTATCTAAAACTTTTATAAGGAATACAATATACCAATATATCATATTTATGGATATATTTTGAAAACCAGAAATGAGCTTTACACAACGTACATAATCAGCAACTTCCGGTTTATCAGTATTTCATGGATAACTCCTAAACAATCAGTGATGCAAAAATATGTTTAATACAAAAGTTATAGTAAAATAAATTTTCTACAACATTTATAAATAATAGTATATACCTAAATATCATATTAATGGATATATTTTGAAAACCGGAAATGAGCTTTGAAGAATGAAGCTCGACTTCCGGTCAGCCGATTTACTCCAAAAACTAATCAACTCTAACGACTGTAATAAAAGTTCTATGTATGAAATTTGGTGTTGATCCGACAAATAGTTTTCATGTTAGAGCGCCCACAAAGTACATAATCATCTTCTTCCGGTTTATCAGTATTTCACGAATAACTCCTAATGAACCGGTGATACAAAAATATGTTAAATACAAAAGTTATAGTAAATTATACTATCTAAAACTTTTATAAGTAATACAATAGACGTATATATCATATTTATGGAGATATTTTGAAAACCGGAAATGAGCTTTAATGAATAAAGCTCGACTTCCGGTTAACGGATTTACTCCAAAAACTAATCAACTCTGACAGCACACACAACAGTACTATATATGAAGTTTGGTATTGATACGACTATTAGTTTTCGAGTTAAAACGCCCATTATCACACACACACATACACACACACACACTCACACACACACACACACACACACACACACACACACACACACACACACACACACACACACACACACACACACACACACACACACACACACACATACACACAGACATCATTCAGAAAATGGTCAAAACGTGTTCTAGGGACCCCAAAACGTGTATTTCCGTTGAAATCTCGAAATCGAATTTTTTCATGAAAACAATACTTTCTCTATACTTCGTATATGGAGAAAGTAAAAATCTAATGTGGCCAGCACATGACTTTCTCCATACATAAGATGTAAATATTTATCTACGACAGTAATTTCGAACTCTATAATCCATCTAAACTTGGATGATGAGTGATTAATTTATATATTATTATCTTTTACGTCACAAACGTTATAAATAATGTTTTTCGGGACATGCTCGATGAAAAACGATGAATTTGGTCTTTCGCCCATATAGCCCAGAGCGCCCACAAAGTACATAATCAGCAACTTCCGGTTTATCAGTATTTCCTGAATAAATCCTAAACAATCAGTGATACAAAAATATGTGTCATACAAAAGTTATAGTAAATTACATTCTCTAAAACATTTATAAATAATAGTATATACCTAAATATCATATTTTTGGAGATATTTTGAAAACCGGAAATGAGCTTTGAAGAATGAAGCTCAACTTCCGGTTATTTGATTCACTCCAAAAACTAATCAACTCTAATGACTGTAATAAAAGTACTATACATGAAATTTTGTGTTGATCCGACGAACAGTTTTCATGTTAGAGCGCCCACAAAGTACATAATTATCTTCATCCGGTTTATCAGTATTTCACGAATAACTCCTAATCAACCGGTGATAAAAAAATATGTTAAATACAAAAGTTATAGTAAAACAGATTATCTAAAACTTTTATAAGGCATAAAATATACCTATATATCATATTTATGGAGATATTTTGAAAACCGGAAATGCGCTTTAATGAATAAAGCTCGACTTCCGGTTGACCGATTTACTCCAAAAACTAATCAACTCTGACAGCACACACCACAGTACTATATATATAGTTTGGTATTGATACGACCAATAGTTTTCACGTTAGAGCGTCCACTATCACACACACACACACACACACACACACACATACACACAGACATCATTCCGAAACTGGTCAAAACATGTTTTAGGGACCCCAAAACATGTATTTCCGTTGAAATCTCGAAGTCGAATTTTTTCATGAAAACAATACTTTCTCTATACTTCGTATATGGAGAAAGTAAAAATCTGATGTGGCCAGCACATGACTTTCTCCATATATATAAGATGTAAATATTTATCTACCGCAGTAATTTCGAACTGTATATTCCATCTAAACTTGGAATATGAGTGATTAATATATATATATTATTATCTTTGACGCCAAAAACATGAATAATAATGTTTTATGGGACATGATCGATGAAAAACGATGAAATTGGCATTTCGCCCATAGAGCCCAGAGCGCCCACAAAGTACATAATCAGCAACTTCCGGTTTATCAGTATTTCATGAATAACTCCTACACAATCAGTGATACAAAAATATGTTTCATCCAAAAGTTATAGTAAATTTTATTTTCTAAAACATTTATTCATAATAATATATACCTAAATATCATATTTATGGAGATATTTTGAAAACCGGAAATGAGCTTTGAAGAATACAGCTCAACTTCCGGTAAACCGATTTACTATTAAAACTAATCAACTCTTAAGAAACTAAATAAAGTACTGTATATGAAATTTGGTGTTGATATAATGCATCGTTTTTAAGTTAGAGCGCCCACAAAGTACATAACGGCTACTTCCGGTTTATCGGTATTTCACGAATAACTCCTAATCAACCGGTGATACAAAAATATGTTAAATACAAAAGTTATAGTAAATAACATTATCTAAAACTTTTATAAGTAATACAATGCACGTATATATCATATTTATGGAGATATTTTGAAAACCGGAAATGAGCTATAATGAATGAAGCTCGACTTCCGGTCAACCGATTTACTCCAAAAACTAATCAACTCTGACAGCACACACCACAGTACTATATACGAAGTTTGGTATTAATACGATCAATAGTTTTCACGATAGAGCGCCCACTAACACACACACACATACAGACACACACACACACACACACACACATACACACAGACATCATTCCGAAAATGGTCAAAACGTGTTCTAGGGACCCCAAAACATGTATTTCCGTTGAAATCTCGAAGTCGAATTTTTTCATGAAAACAATACTTTTCTATACTTCGTATATGGAGAAAGTAAAAAGTTATGCAGCTGCATTGTTTTAAAAATACAATATTCTAGCTCTTCTTCAACTTGAGCTTCTAATTTATGATATAAAATCGAAAATTTGATTTGTAATTATTGCACGCTTAAAACTTAAAATTTATAAACATTTATAAGAATCTCCATGTTTGAAAAGTACCTCGATGAACCCAAAAATAATTATTTTCTGTCAACTTTGTTTTTGTGATTTACTCAAATGATTTTCAAATATTGTGTTTTTCGTTAATAAACGTGGTCTGAAACTTTGGATTTAAGGAACCTTCACTGTTTAATAGGAAGAGAGTGAATTAACTATTTAAAGAAAACGGAAATTCAGTATGTAAGTCAAGGAATCAAAGTTAGAAACTAGTGAAGGGAATCATTTAGGATGATACTTGGCGTATTCGTGGTGAATACGGAATAAAGGAGAGTTATAAGTTAGCGTTCCTTGAATGTCATTATCCTTCTCATCAATATTATACATTTCATTGAGCAGTTTACCATCTCGCGATTTCAGCCCAATCTTAATATCTTCGGAAGTAGAGCAGATATATCTTCCCTTTGATGGAGCTTGCTTTTAATTTTTCGGCGGAGGGAGGGCGCTACTTCCCGCTTTGATGGATCAAATACCTCGCGCTAAGCTTCTCCAACTCACTGGCAAAGTCTTTCACGAGTAAATTCCTCGCAGTTGACTCCCATCTCGCTGAAAAGGGGACGAAATGTTTCTAAGAATAACCCTCGTCTCATTAACCATTCTTTGGATGTGGCACGCTTTTTATTTGGTCCACCCCTTTCTCTTATCGAATTTGGACACGTTTGATGATTTTCGGTTAATATTTGGATGAAATAAACCGTCATATACTCTGTACTCTTATACTCTTGATGATGAAAGTATAACATGTATTTTATGTTTTTCCTAGGTCGGTAACTAGGACCTTCATACTTTTTCCGAATACCTATGGTTTCCGAATAGATATTTACAAAACACTTTAATTCACAAAAATAAAATAAAAAACTTGCAGTTTCCAAACGTAACTTCAGCATCAGGAAAAAAAAGGTAAATGTCAATATAAACTCATGCTTTCCACAGATTTTTCATTTTTAGACACACAAGTAAAAGTAATTAAAAACCCGGCATAAATAATTCTGAATACATTGGGGTGGTTGATTAATAGTCTATTTTCTTCTTTGCAAAAGACATATTCGACAATAATGGAAAGAATTTTATGATTTACTTAACTTTATGTTATTCGGATCTTTTAGCCAAAATTTTAACTCCAATTAGTGAGAGTTGCGCGAGAATTTTTCGTAAATATAATTCAATGAATTCTCTAATGAGGACGAGAAAACAACTTTTTCTAGTATAAAGTATTTACGTGAACTAATGCGATCGATGAATAGTGTCCCATAACATTTGTATACAACAATATGTATTATGAGTAACAAAATATTTTCCGCGAAATTTTCGAAACCAGATAGGGAATATTCGTCAATCCAAACAAGGAGTAAATCACCACCGCAGGATTTATCAGAGTATTGTAATTTCACCTTATTTATAAATCAATATATATAGTAAGTAAATACTCCGCAGTCTAGTGAAAATACGAGTAAAAACAAGACACCGGTAAAATGTTGCTTGCTAATCTCCCAACTAAAGCATGGAAAGGTTTACAAGGATAATACACAATGTAAATCACCGAATGCGAATATCAACAGCAATTTTAAACGTGAATAACACACAAAAATAATTTTGCCTCAACAGAAAACGGTTCTATTCCATAAACTCCAAATATGTTTAAATCGGGCGATGAGGAAGCAGGAGAATGGATACGCTGTCACCGTTGTTTTCGAGGTTCGTTCATTGATTCATTGTTTACCTAATCCCTCCTGTAATTGGTCAATTGGTGAATATTTAATGATGTTAAATATTATGAGAATCAAACTGAATAATTCGCTTAAACAAGGAAGCTTATGTTGGAAAAACAGCATCAACCTGTACTGTTGGTAACGAATTTACGGTAAAGTGATCACGAAATTATTTCACGAATTTAAGTATATTTCCTTGGGCAAGCAAACGTATTGAATTTTCAAATTTCAGCATTCATAATAATTGATTAATCATAAACATTGACAGAGAACATTGTCATCCCCTTTACTTATTTATAATCTAAATACTTAATGAGCTTTTACCAAGCGAAATTATGTTTATAATGTTTATTTGTTCCATATGCCTATTATGTGTATATAATTTAACAAGTAATTGACAAAACTAGTTTAAGCTAGTTAGAATTCTATAACTCAATTCTAAATTAGCTATACTTTTGTGTCAGAATTTCATGTAAATATGTTATAACTTGCTCTTTTTTGTACATTCTAATAACTTTATTTTTTCTTATCTTATGTAGCTCTTTTATCTACTACATTTTCTTTTTATATATATGCATTTGTATTGTTTTTCTTCCTTTTCTGTAAGTAATATTAGTAATCCTTAATGGTTAGGTGTAAGAGAGGCCCTAATGGGCCTAACCTCGCCAAATAAAGAGTTTTTATTATTATTATTATTATATTTAAATCTAGCTTTCTATATGTAGGTTTTGCAGGTTTTTCACAACCCCTTCTTTTGATGGTGTTTCCATGCAGTAGAAATTATTTCCTATGCTCTTAGCTTAGGTTTTTAATCCACAAAGTGGTTTTCTTCTCTGTTCTTTTGCAATCTATTTCTTTCTATTTGTTCTCACATGACTAAGGGTTATGTGTAAGAAGAGACTTGATAGTCTCGATTTCGCCCTGAATAAAGTCCTTTTATTATTGTTATTATTATTATTATTATTATTATAATACAATACAACTGATTAAAAAAATTAACCACTTCTAAATATGATTAATGATTAATGCTACGAGCTAAACGGCTATGTAAAAATCCTATCTCTCATGGGTTTGATTTTGATATTCCTATTTCATCGATAGAATCTCCCTTTCTCGCTGTATCCTTAAACTATACCTTTTAAATATACATCTTATAATATAAATATATTCAAATATAGTATAGAATAAAAATATATTAGAAGTCTATTTAAAGAGTATTCAGTCCGAAATCTGATTGGTACCTAATCCCCCTGTAACCTTAGCAACCAAGATCCAGTAGAGAAGAATGGGGAATGCCAGCCATGATATGGAGTGATATAATATTCTATTGCTTTCCAAACCAAGCAATAATGTTAATATTAGTAGGATGCACCTATTATAAACAATACAAGTAGGTACCTTTAATCCCTGAATACAATACTAATCCATCTCGTATAGTTGTTTCAGTAAGTAGGTTCAGTATAGTTTTAGCTAAATTGTCAAGTAAGTCGTTCCACTTAAAACGTAACCTAAAAAACGCTCCAAATTCAATTAAGTATCTTCAAGTATGTCCTAAAATATTTGCCTTTTTAGTACTTTAATACATATATTTCAGTTAGGAAGAGTTAGAAAAGAAGATTGTGGAACGGATATGCTGAAAGAACTTGACTGGGAAGCACTTAGTGAGAGAAGAGGGCTAAATAGACTTACATGCATGTACCGAGCATACACTGGTGAGCCATCGTGGAAAGATCTGCAAGAGGGATTAATGCCTCCTTGTTTCATAGGAAAAAATGACCACGATTATAAAATAAGGACAGGGGGTCAAAAAGAGATTTGGTAAATATTCGTTTGTTCACTGAACGGTAGTCGACTGGAATGGCATATGAAAGGAAATTTTCAGCCCCTTTCTGCAAAATAAAGCTATTTTTAAAAAAGATTGTCTTAAATAATACCTTGAAAATGTGTAAATGGATCAGGTTTTGAGCGGAGTTGTTACGAAAGTGATAGTATACTGTATGGTATATTTATATTGAAATATTGTTTACGTGCGAGGTTGTTGTTATTGTATAGGATAAAAATTTTAGTGTAGAAATGTATATATTGTGTTGGAAGTGACATGACAAGTTACCACCTGGTTGTTACCTACTTGTAGCTTTGCATATGATAATAAATAAATATAAAAAACCTTTAACCAAGTGGAATTTTTGCACAGTTATTCCCATCCATTTAATAAAAAAACCCGCTGAAGATCTAGTATCAAACGATCCAACATCTTATATATGTTACATGTCAAAATGTTCTCGCAAGAAAATCAGTCCTCGAGAACTGGAACATACATGACCATCATAAATTGCAAGCTCTCTTAGCCAAAGCTGGTTTACTTTACTTCCGCTTCGTTAAAGGTATCCAACGTAAAGGACTTTTCGAGTAACTAAGAAGAGTGCTGAATTAACGTCAAAGGAAGACTCTTTCTTGAGGAGTTGTAGAGGGAGAAGCCGTTTGAGTTTCTTTTACGCAGACTTAAGTGGCTTTGTGCGCAATGCGTAACTGTCTAGAAAGAAAATTTAGGGAAGCAAGGAATGCCCAGAAGAAAGCTTAGGAACGTTGATGAGGAGCTATTCAAAGAGATGCCGTGGAAATTGCGTGCAAACAAGACTGAAGAAGTACGCCGTCAATTCCGAAAGCAATTCACGTGATCACTATAATATTTGACTCGTGTATTACTCCTCCACTATGAATATTTTAGTGACGTTACTCTGAGGAAATTACGCTCCGATTTAGCCCATGGTTTTTCAGCTCAAAGAAAGTTAGTCGTTATCTTGGTCTTATTTTTCCTTGTAAATGCTCGTTTTTTGTCCTGTCTATGCGTCTTTAGAATTAGGATAGAGCTAAGTAACTACAAAAAGGGATAAAAGAAAATTCCAGGCAGTATTACAGAGAAAGCATGCATGCATGCGCTTAATACTTTCCACATGGCCTAGTTTACAGTAAATGCGCATGCAGACATGTAGTAATGGTATATTAATGCTTAATACTGTAGACATAAATTGGGAGTTAAATTGTCTGACAGTGTGTACATCAGGGTGTCCCAAGATACAGGGGAAATATTTTTTTGCAAATTAAATACACATACCCTCTATTTTTATCTATTTGATCTAATTAACTTACCTAATGAATATTATTGTGATTGAATTATGGTAACCCGACTCGATGCCAAACAATTTCGAGAAATTAAAATTTGTACCGACAAGGGGAACACAGGTAAGCAGGAAATTAACAAACGGATTCATACGAATCTTTCAGGACACGTTCTTTGCTTGAAAATAGTGGACAAGTATCCGACCTTTCAACTTAATGCACTTTTGTTTGTAAAAAATTAGCAACTGAATGTCGGAGTTAGGCAACCACACCATAAACGTGCGACTTCCAGTTCGTAGGAAATTATTTTCTTCCATTTCTTTTACAAATAACTTATACTTTTGCGATTAAATTTCATCTTGTTACCTTCCAAGCATTCTTTAATTTTGGTTAGAATTTATTCTAATATACATAACTTCGTATAGTGGGCTAGAATCGAAAAAAGCTGGCCAAAAATACAAAAGTGGATTTTGCTTTAGCAAACTTAGTCACTTCGCATAGTTGCTGCTGGATAGATTTCGTTTTCAGCAATTAATATCATTATTAAGTAAATAACTTTGATTCCGGCAGATTAAAATTATACAGGGAGTTGAAGTTGTAGAGGGGAATTACTTAGCACTAAAACGGTAAATTGTACAAATGTATGTATGTATATACCACAGGCAACAGGAAAATATAACTGAAAAAAACAATTTTTGTTCAAAATCATATGATTTACGAAACATATAAATTTAAAGTTTGTTTATTTAAATTGATCTGTGAAGACATAACGAATTACCATTCACCATACTCGTTTTTTACCATAAAAGAACATCCGGAATATAAATGACATCATTTTATCGAGATAAAAAAGTTACATTGTCATTAATTTTTTTCGACAATTTAATTTGAGTTTAACAGAAAAAGTTTCTCTCCACTTATCTCGCTTCCTAAAGTAAATTAAATCGTTCATTTATTTCATAAACGGCTATGCTAATCAGATTCCATCACATTAAAACTTATTCAAATTTATGTTCGCTTGAAGGGATCATTAGAGTAGATGGACTGTAAGTGGCAACAATGGATAATTCTATTGTCCCTTAAAACTCGTATGCCACGAGGATTTAAAAATGCTGGCGAGTAACAGAGGAGCTGGATTTAATTCCAAATCCTTTTTTACCGGAAGGAGAATTTAACGGCTTAATATTTCATGCAAGGATGACAATTCATTGAAAACAAACATATTCCACGTGATGAAATTGAAAGAGGTGATAAGCGGATTACTATGGTAATTGGGTGGGAATAACTTAGCAAAATTTCACTGTTTAAACAGTGGAATTTTGAAAATCATTTTAATTCAATTGCGATGCTTCACATTGTTCGTTATAAATATTGGATCTAATACAAGGTAGATTTCCAATGAAGAAATTACTAAAACATTAAAAAGATGAACATATATATCTCGAGTTACATAAAGCGGTGAATTAAGACGTGGTATTGTTAATTTGATCTTGTATATATTTATTTAAAAATCTCTCGTACCTTAAATATGTAAATAAGTAATATAGTTTGTTGGTGGTGATTGTTGACATGGTTGTCAAGTGCTTGTTTACATAGCAACAATATTGAGTTGTTTGCAGTTGTATTGGAAATTAAAGCTATGCGAAGGGATAGAAAGAATTTAATCTCTTGGTGCGTCAAATCATTCATAAAGTTAGTAAATTGAGGTTAATAAGTAACACATGAGCTTACGAATGCACATAGGTTCACCCTTAAGAAATATTGAGATAGATAAACGGATGGAGAATCTCGAGTACCTCAGGCGCAATTAGAACTCTTCCGCGAAAGTCCTTGAATTGCTTTAATCCCCGTTAATCAGGAGCGTGCACTGATAGCAGATCGCGAGCTGAGATTTACGATTCGCTGGGGAACTTTGCAGCGGCAAAGACTCTTCCGAGATTTTCCAAACAGCTCGGCATGCTACACGAAGCACGGGGAAAACCAAGGAAGTTATGATAAGGAATTCCGAGGAAACGCCTTGCAATTACCTCCTAAATCAATCCGATGGAACATCGATTAAGTTTCGCAGGTGTAGCTGTTCGCGAACAGCGCAAGGTAAGTGGGACGAGGTCACGTGCTTCTGCGATGCATCTCACCCTTTAATTTTGCTCTCTAGAATAAAAGAGTACTAAAATTATATCGAAAATTCAATTTATTTCCCAGAATTTCTTTCCCGATGTTGACTTGTCAAGTTTGCAATTTTTATATTGAATTCCTTCTTACACGGAGACGGAGAAAATCTCACGTTAAAATGGCTATTTTATTGTTTAAAATAAACTGTCATACAAATTTTGATGCGGTGCTGCAAAGAATAAATTAATTTACATTTGCTTCTTAGTATAGAATAAAAGGAAAGGTATATCTAATTTACTTTCATTTCCTTCCTGCACATGGCTGCGTTAATATGAAAGTCAATGAGATATGAGCTTGGATTAGGGATGCTGGATTGTGTCTACTATGATTGTGCCTCATCAATTTATAGAATGAAAAAAGAAATCCATGGGGTAATTTTGCTGCATTTTCTGGCCAGTTTCCCAATCATAGTATCCTAAGGCAAACCAACTCACTCCTCATCACTTTACGTTGCAATCCACATTCATTCTCCAAAGGTCTAAGTGGATGTTTGTCGTTGAAGATCAAGCCCTCGGTCTTCGAAAGTTGAATGAATTATACGTAAGGCAATACGCACGATATCTATGCAAACATTTTTAAAACTATAAAATTAATAGTGATATACTACGGAATTTAAATGTGAGGTTGCAAGAGAATACAATATAAAGGTCGCTTTTCTCGTTAATTAATCAGTATAGAGATTTACAAGATTAATTTTGCAACAAGTTGTATAAAAGAATTAAGGGATTTTTTTAAATCCATGATTCATAGAAAATTAAAACATTAAAAATCGTTTTTCATCAACTAAATAATTTAAATATAAAAAATTAGATACAATTAATATATTAAAAATCCTCTTATTCAAATCCTTAAAACATAGTGCAATCGCCAGCAGGAACTTTTAAAGGCGTCTTAAGTAAAGAAAAAAATAAAAATTGGTTCATTGAGTGTTGATGTAATTTAATAAAACTTGATATTTATATGATAATCGGAAAAAGGCACTGATGGATACTTAACAGTAAATAACATATAAAACTAAACATAAACATAAAAATTTACCTTGAAGTTTTCTGATACGTATTTCGCAATCATCAGAGAGAACAGGATCAGAATGTACCAACCACATTCTGATCCTGATCTCTCTGATGATGCCCTCTTTGAGTGCGAAATACGTACCAGAAAACTTCAAGGTAAATTTTGATGGTTTTGGGAGTGTTTTATATGTTATTTATTGATATTTATAAGCAATAATTTAACTTATGTGTGCTTCATAAAACGCAAGGGTAAATGAGAGAGAAACGTATTGCTTACCATTAACTAAACAGGAACTCGCGCCCAGGTATTCTACTTCTAAAAACGTTGTATAAGATGACATTTCGGAATTTCAAGGGAAAAAACAGAAGCGAAACTTACTTGATTTCCTTAAGATGAATGTAAGTATGTGTGTATATATAAATGCATATTTACATTTTAATATGGAGTACATAATTGCATTATTAATAATGTGAGATTGGCATATGTAATTAGTAATTTATTTTAGTAATGTACTGTTTTTGTATCTGACGAGACATCTATTCACTTCAGTGCAATATCTGAGATTATTGTGAATGTTACATGCCAATTAATAAACTAAACTAAATGGTGGAAATGAATCAAATCGAAAATTTTATCATTATGATATTCGGTTTTTAAGATCCATTATGATAGCAATCCGGATGGACTCCAATTCTAACTGAAACGTCCCTTTCCTGAAACGGACAGCTATCAGAATAAAACCATCGGGAGTGGGCAATTTTAGGTGTAAACCACAGGAGGATGGGACCCACTCGAAACTTCACTGCGTAGTCTCACCCTCTCTAGAAAGTTCGGCCAAAGATCTCTTTCCCTATCTTGATTCTAATCAGCAGATCCGTGCCATATGCCCCACCGAATCTCCATTCCATCGCATAGCACATCAATACACGACACCCGTTACTTTCCTATTTATTCCATGTCTTTTCTTCCCCTCTCAAAGCCACTGGAGTGCCCCTCACACACGAGTGATTCCGTGTCGCTAAGCCTTCCGTTATCCTCTTCAGTGGTGCATCTAATTCTCACAAAATAATACATTTATGCTTTTGCAATGAACTCGTAGATTCTGCCGATGACATGCCTACAGGCGTAGGTAGCTTTGCTGTTTATCGTCCGTATTTCCGCAAAACGTCGAATGACAAGGAAAGAAGATGAATTAAACGTAAATTTTGTCCAGGAGTATTTATGTAAAGAAGGAACATTTGGAACACGGCTGTTAAGGGATTAGAGGTTGAAATATTACCCATTCACTCCCGACGATGAATGCATCGCATTAGAAATACGTATTGGGTGCTCTTAAAAAGTGCGATGTCCTTTCATGTTTTCTCGGAATACCGGGGAATGACACGAGGAAATCCGACAAAGACGGCTTTTGGAGATTTTATACCCCTAAGGAGCATTTATGAAATAGAAAATAATATCATGAAAAGGCGACTTCTTGACATTATATATTTTTAGTAAAAATATTGAGTGACTCAAAATATCAGAAATTGTCAGAAAAATGCTATGGAATTGCTATGAAAACATTTTTTCAGTTTGGTTAATTCATATTTCTAAATAGTAGTTTATGAAGCAGCCAGACCTTTTCCCCACCCGTTTTAAATTTTGATTACTTTAAAAACCACCAATAAAAATACTTCAAGCAATGATATATGTTTGATACCAACCCCTTTATACTTTCAATTAATATATGGGCAAACTATCCATGTACATTTTTCAGTCGTGTGTCGGTCGTTTCACTGATGTCTATGTCTTCCTATCTTCGTACGACCACGGAATCTTCTGCCAAATCCATTCATCGCATTATCTCCTCGCATTTTCCGAAGTCATTTCCACGGAGTCCCTCTTCAGACGAAGAAGTAGTTTTCCACCGCAGACAGCCTAATCAATCTTGGGCTTCAATTTCGATCCTACATCATCCAATCCACTTTTTTCCCCTCGCTTTCCATTCCCTCCTCCATCATTTTTGTGCCCCTATCTTTTCACTATCTATTTCAGTGTCTCTTCTCTCTCGTTCGTCTCTCTCTGCCGCAAACTACTTCTTATCGGTATGATTTGGGATTCCGTCGCATCTTACTTCATTCAACCGTCGCTCATCAGAAAGCTAACGCGCAGCCTTCAACCATATCAAGGGAAACGAACAGTCAAGGTGACGAGGTCTCTATGATCACTCCTTTGATTTAGCTTAATTCAACTTAGTACTTGATATATTGCCAACTTGCCATTTTTTTATATATGATCTATCATTTATATGATAGATTTTTTATCTTATGTACACTCCTGGCCAAAATTAACGCAGCACCTCCCTAGCGATCCTTACGGCCGGTGCTGCGTTAATTTTTGGCCAGGAGTGTACATGTGTAGTGTAATTTAGTTTTACTGCCTACGGGAGGTTTTTGGAGGGGTTTCCCTCCTGTCTTTGGGCAAATGCCAGGCTTAAATCCATTTTTATGTTCCCCCTTAACAATGCCACCTAGCCTGAAGGCCAACTTGCAATGTAAACTTAAATAAATAAATGTGAAGAAATTCCACTCATCACTTTACTAGAAATAATGGATTACTTCAACCTTAACTTTGTGGAACCTTCTAATAACATTCATGGTGAATAAATAGACTAAAATATTTTGGTTTCTACAGAAACATTTTTATTAAATCTGGCGACTAGTTTCCGCGCATAAGCGTCATTCTTAAGTCAAATTTCGCTTAAAAATGACGCTTCTGCGCCAAAACTAGTCGATCTTAATAAATATTTTCTTGTAGGAACCAAAATATTTTAGTCAATTTATTCACCATGAATCATTTAACTAACTCTGCTATATCGCGGTATATTCATGTGCCCCAATATTTGAACTTCCCATCATTCGAAGATATTACTTTCTCCTTTCAAACTATCCTTGTCTTTGTTTTGTATCTTGACTAGATTTACTCCGTCTGATCACCTATTAACTGAACTACTTATATTTGTTTATTTAATCTAAACGTTGGAAGTTGGTATTAATACCAGGTGGCAACGGTTAAGGGGATATAAAGATACAATCTGCTCGGCATTCACCCAAGGACGGGGGGGAAACCCCTCTAAAAACCTCCCGTGGACAGTACAGATCTTACAAAAGCAATAGGCCCAATCAGTACAATAAGTCAAGCATTCTATACCCTATGTATGTATCTAATGTGTTATGTCTCGTAAAGAAGATGGAATTGATCGAGTACTCTATTTTGATTAGTAATCATGCAGTTGAATTAACATGATCACTAATTAATAGGCGGTTTGTGTTTGTAGAGGACTCGCCAATTAAAAGCTGAATAAAATACATTTTATTGGGTTCGGATAATCCGCCGATGTAAATGAGTAGCGGCCATTAGCACAATTCTATCTTGGGAATGATAAACCCTTGGGAAATCAATACTCTTATCTCAGTTCCATAAATATTGACGGCGGGTGGAATAGCGTTTACAATTAGCATTTACAGTAGCCTAATTTCGCAACGAAAAACCATTTTATCTTGCAAATTAATTCAAACACAGCGAACCCCTTACGAGAGTTTAATTACGATATAAGACCTAGTCACAGTTAAAATTAGATTTAGAAAATACGTCTATTGTAAGAAAAATATTATTGCTCTGACAATAAATTATGCATCACAGAACTCTTGTGTCCCAATGAAGCCCTCAACTGCCCTTACTTTCTCTTTTTTTATAATCGTATAGATGCTGCAAATAGCAAAATCAGTAACCATTAATTGCTGTTTATATTGAAAAATAGGAAGACTGTCAAAATCGCATATGATAAAAAGTTACGTTAATCATTTGCGTAGTTCATGTATTTTAAAATATTTTATTGCAATCGAATATCAAAATTTCTGTTGGAAGTTAGTTTATAAAATATGCGCCAGTGGTCTTCCAAAGCCCCATTTTTTTCCAAATAAACAAATTTATCAAAGGTTATAAAAGAAGGTGAAAATAGTGAATTGGCTGGGACTCGAACCCAGGTCTCCCACATTCCGAGCAGGGCGTTCTTACCAACTAAACTACTGGGCTAAGGGATATGGCGGCTCATTTATCCCAATCCCAGTCAAGTCATTATTTTCCACTTCTTATATATCCTTGGGATTAAGACGCAAGCTTTCCTAAACTAAATAAAACTTCATTTCCGTAGTTTTGCCATTTATCAAAGTTCAAACGGTTTCAACCGGAAAATTACATTTAATCGTAGGAATTGTATCCTTCACTGAATTCTCTCTCGTAAGTTTAACGTGCCGAGCTTAGAAACTGACGAAAAAACCATAATTTTATGAACAAAAAGAATGAAAATCCATAAAAAATCAACCAGTTCGCCTCAAACACAGCCTTTTATGCCAAATATAGAAATTCGTTAAGTCTTGGGGCAGTAAGTAGATTGAAACTTAGGATATGATTTTTATATTCATAGAAAAAGACATTTATACCATGGCATTCCCTCGAGCACTTTGGTAGCCCATTACATATTTTTGTCCCTTTTAAGAACAATAATAATAACGACTCTATTGGGCAAAATTGGAACTAAAAAGGCCCATCTTCCATTTAACCATAAATGCTCTGTAAAGCATTTCAGAATTCATTATTTGTCACATTTGTACACATATAGCATATCATTGATCACACTTTGTCCATTAAATATATCTGCAATTTATGAAAATTTAGTAAAGGGTTACAAGTTCATTGTACAGCTCCCCACAAAAAAATCGAACGGCGTAGCCTTAGCTGCATAAGATTGAGGGGCGCTGAAATACAGGGCCTGGCAACACCGTATGGCAAAGAGATAAGGTTAGCTCTTATCTGAGATCCCAGGGAATGCTATACCACCGATTTTTGGAACTTTTTCGTTAAATAGTAAGGTATTATATTTTGAAAAAAGGCAGTGGCTCTGAGTTGGAAACAGATTCCTCTGTATTAGTTACGAGGAAACCCAACATTTTCCACCTTTACATCATTTACGGATTCCGTTAGTATTGACGACTGCAAAACATTTATATAATAACATTTATTGTTAAATTAAAGTATAAATCACGTTTAATTGGTCAGAATTTAAACAAGTTATAAATCTTCATTCAGTAGGAAACCCTCATTTTATTAAAATGTCGTTCGTCGCAGTTAAAAGATTACGTCATATTTAAACATGCATGAGAACTTTGAATTTGCTCAAACCATATTTCCATAAATAAACTAATTTAGTAATATATATATTTACGATACGACTATCTGAAGAAAATCACAATCACGCAGAGCATATCGATAATTCAACCTTCTGTATTTCTCGCTTTCATCTGTAGTAAAATTTTATACGTGATTCGACAGCGGAGGTTATTTCGCACTTAGTGTTCCACCGGGCATCGAGCCCGGGACCGCTTTCGTCCAAGTCGAACGCGCTGTCCAAATGCCTATCCGGAGCCTCTCTCCATAATGGCATTAAAAGCTCTCGAGTGCTCCGTTCTACCTGGCCTATCATTGCAATTATAATCATGTCGGACACCACTTGATCGTTTTGGCGAACAGCATACTGCTTGGGCTGCGGAGCGTATGACCTACGAGGTAAACAAGATTTTTTTAGTTTTTTTTTACCTTAGACAGAATACGACACCCCAGGTAGTTTTAGTGTTCGATTCTTGCGGTTGCAGACAAAAATGTGAGGGAAAAATTAAAATTCAAGGAGTGTATGCGGAAAATTGCGAAACGTTACAGCGAGGTAGTTTTAATGTTCAAATTTCGGATTCTCACCGTCATCCCAAGAGCGAAAGTCACGAAGAAATAAAGCTAGTCATAGTGAACTGATGAAGTATTTTTAATAAGCAAGCGTAATCTTGACTTCACTAGAAAGACATTAGCCGGCATAATTTTAGGAAATAAATATTGTCTTTGCGAAGAAATAGCGACCAGTGAGATTTTTCTCCGAATTTCACAGTGTATCGTAAGGACCGAGACAGCCGAATAGGAGGCGGATTATCTATTGCAGTGAGAAATAGTGTAATAATTCAGTCAGAAAACCGTAAAAGCCGTGCGAACAGTAAGATTATTTGGTGCTCAGTGTCAAATAGACACTGTAAGAAAACGTATTTCTGCTCTTTTTATCGCCCTTCCGACGGCGGCGACTATTTCCCAGATGGTCTCTGTCGGACACAGAAAATTCCAGGAGAGTAAACTCAGCGCAACCGTATCGGTAAGAGGGGATACTAATTTACCAGATATAAACTGGACAAAAATATCCTTAAGTAGCAATAGTTGAGGTAGAACTTCATCGCTGAAATAAATATATTTATTATCTGTCTTCGCGCTCGAACAGGTAAAGACAGAAACGACTCGAGTAACTCCTCACAAAAAAGGTAATATTCTAGATCTCCTTGCCATTAGCCATTCTCACATAGTGAACAATATCGATGTGATGAAGGCATATCCGATCATAAAATAATAACCGCAGTGCTCAAGATAGATGCTCTCTGAGTTTTGAACCCCTCCTGTATCTTATGTATCTTTAAGAAAGCCAACTTCCCCGCATTTAAGGTGTTTGTTGAAAGTAAAACTCTTATCCATTTTATTTGAAATAATTCATTAGATGACAGTTGGTCTGAAAATCTTCGTATCCTTCAAGAAGGTATCTCTAAATTTGTTCCGACGAATAATGTTCGAGATCGTCAACAGCTGCGATAGGTAAAACCAAAACTACGTTCCCTCCTAAGGAAACAGAGAGTGTTAAATTCTTATATGAAGTCTTTCCACGCAATAACAGAAAATACAAAGAGCGTCGGCGTAAATATTTAGATATCAGGAGTGCAGTCAAGATTGAAGCCCACAATGAATTTGATGATTACAGCACAGTCACGTTACGCGCTCGTATCGCGAAATTATTGTGACAGTAAGAAGAAAATAAAAAATCTCCTCGACCAGAAGGTATAACTGCCATCGTCATATCTAGGCTTGCAGATGAGCTTGCCTTCCTTTCCTCCGTTTTGTTTAGTAAATCTTTAGATGCACATTTGGTTTCAGTCTTGTGGAGAAAAGCGTACATTTCTCCAGTACGTACCGGAAAAGGGGCGTAAGTCAAAGCAGGACGATTATTGACCGATGTCGTTAATATCTATATTTTATAAGATTCTTGAGCACATAATATTCAGTTACCTAATGCGTTTTCACAGCAATAATGTTACAATCACGTGCAGTCAAGAAGGTTTCCGCAAAGGCTGCTACTTGGCTATAAGATGCGATAGAAAAATAAAATTTCACTTGTTGCCTAGCTGTAGCCTTTATTATTTTAATAAAGAAACAACTCAACTACAATATATTCATAAATTATAAGAAATCTTAAAAATGGTGTATGTACACAGCTTTTTTAATACATATAGAGAAACTTCACCGGTGTTGTCGGTGGCAGTGAGAACGGGCCCCCATTCCACCTTTGCCACATCCAACCAAGACGCACAGAAATCAGGGAGATGCGAAAATGTTAGAGAACTCGCAGATAATTGATAACGTTATTTTAAAAGTCAAACAAGTGACGTATCTGGCAAAAGATGAAGCGCAGTTTGGCCATCGGACTTTTGGGAATCTCTTTACATTTAGATCTTCACCTAACGAGTCGCCAGCGGCGTATGGCAGAAGCAGCATTAGAAGTAACATTGATCGTATACCGTGTTTTCCTCTCTGATGCTTCGCGGAGAAAAAGACCAGCTATTTTCGTAACTTGATTGCAATGCAAATGTTTATAATAGGCTTTCGTAAATTTCCCCAATTGCGAGACTGCTGTATAATTTAACCGCTTCCCTAGCGCGCCCGGTTATATCCGTAATCCGATATCGCAAAAATAGAGACATGCCCGAATATATCCGTTAAATCTCTCATTTTCGCTACGAACGAATCATACCCGTCTTTTTCCGCCTTTTCTCCCAACCAGGCCCATTCTTATAATTTTGGGGACCCTGCGCAACATTATTGTATGGGGCCCTATAGACCCCAGTTCGCCCCTCTATGACAATTTAATAGAACATATATTATAATTATAAAAACGTTAAAATATCATAATATTGTACGGAAATTGAATTTATTATACTTTTCATTTTATTTATTTAATAAAAATTTTAAATATTGAAATGTTTTGTCCTTTTTGTGGCTTGGCGGCGGTGCCCCTAAGTTGACGGGCCCTACGCGACTGAGTATGCCTAAAAACGGCCCTACTCCCAAATCTGGTTTTAGCTAGTTATTCAAGGCCACGAATAGACCTTGTGGATGGTATGTAAACTTTTTTCGAATGTTCCATCAATGATTTTATGATTTGTGCTCCTTTACGAATTGACTAATTTTGGCGAGTTTATGAAATCTTCATAAATAGACGGAAGATCATATTCTTCATTTTGTGATCCGTTCTTGCGTAATTATATGACTATAAAAGAAGCAACATTAATTTTTACAGACAAATTAATGCAAATTACAGCAAACTTATGGGGATAATTATTATTTTCCAGATAAAACTTTATGAACCCTATTTTTGTAGTAACGTTCTGGTTACTGTATGAAACGTTTAGAAATTTGGAGATAACATGAAAAGTAATAATTTATGTTTATTTTGCTATCATAATAGTAGTTTTATCCTAAATATCATACATTAGATTATAATATTTTATCACCTATAATTCTTACGGCAATTCCTCCAGTCTGCGGGATAAAAGTCGCTGGCGCGTACGCGATTAAGACCTAAATCCGAAGATAGTCTCTGAAGCTACACTGTCGAATCAATTATAAAATACTACTACACAAAAACGAGAAATAAAAATGTTGAGTTATCAATATGCATTTTGTGAATGTGATTCGCCTAAGAAACTCTTAGCGTATATATTTTACTACATTAATTTATTCACGTTTAAATGCAACGAACGAAGTTTTAAAAATTATGGTATCCTAAAACATGAACCTTTGTAACTTATTTCAATTCAAAGTAATTCGAATTGTGAACTACAGTTTTGAAGATTGAAACTACATTGATGTAACGCTTTACAATTTTCCGTATACACTCCATGAATTTTAATTTTTCCCTCACATTTTTGTCTGCAACCGCAAGAATCGAACACTAAAACTACCTGGGGTGTCGTATTCTGTCTAAGGTAAAAAGGAACTAAAAAAATCTTGTTTACCTCGTAGGTCATACGCTCCGCAGCCCAAGCAGTATGCTGTTCGCCAAAACGATCAAGTGGTGTCCGACATGATTATAATTGCAATGATAGGCCAGGTAGAACGGAGCACTCGAGAGCTTTTAATGCCATTATGGAGAGAGGCTCCGGATAGGCATTTGGACAGCGCGTTCGACTTGGACGAAAGCGGTCCCGGGCTCGATGCCCGGTGGAACACTAAGTGCGAAATAACCTCCGCTGTCGAATCACGTATAAAATTTTACTACAGATGAAAGCGAGAAATACAGAAGGTTGAATTATCGATATGCTCTGCGTGATTGTGATTTTCTTCAGATAGTCGTATCGTAAATATATATATTACTAAATTAGTTTATTTATGGAAATATGGTTTGAGCAAATTCAAAGTTCTCATGCATGTTTAAATATGACGTAATATTTTAACTGCGACGAACGACATTTTAATAAAATGAGGGTTTCCTACTGAATGAAGATTTATAACTTGTTTAAATTCTGACCAATTAAACGTGATTTATACTTTAATTTAACAATAAATGTTATTATATAAATGTTTTGCAGTCGTCAATACTAATGGAATCCGTAAATGATGTAAAGGTGGAAAATGTTGGGTTTCCTCGTAACTAATTACGAGGAATCTGTTTCCAACTTAGAGCCACTGCCTTTTTTCAAAATATAATACCTTACTATTTAACGAAAAAGTTCCAAAAATCGGTGGTATAGCATTCCCTGGGATCTCAGATAAGAGCTAACCTTATCTCTTTGCCATACGGTGTTGCCAGGCCCTGTATTTCAGCGCCCCTCAATCTTATGCAGCTAAGGCTACGCCGTTCGATTATTTTGTGGGGAGCTGTACATAAGGGCGTGCACCCAGAAAAAATTCCAAGGAAAAACGGACTTGAAAAAAGACGGGGCCGGGAATCGAACCCGGGATCTTTATTTATGTATAAAATTTGATTCACTATCGAAGAGTTGAGTAATAGAGTCATAAATATTACAATTGCAGAAAAGCGGAATTGCAAATAATTATAAAATTACAAATAATTTAAAAAAATATAAATTATAAAATTACTAACATTTAAAACAATAAATCGTTAAAGAATTCATAAATATAAACAGGAAGTTATACAATATATAGATATATACTCGAAGTTGTAAAAGGCATACGAGTTATCTCTGTCGAAGATATTTGATGCAAAGTGTTTTGAATGACGATAAGGTATTAGATCAATTAAATTATTAATACCCAACAAAGTATTTTAGATGAATTAAATCAATTAAATCATCAATGATTAGAAAAACTATACATTCCTGAAAATTAGAGAATTTATTTTCACGCGGCGACATTAATTTATTTTCCTAGCTCTCGATTTGAAGATTGTATGTCATGAGAAAAATCATCCAATATGTTTATCTCGTGGGCTGAAACACGAGGAGTATATCTGAAGAAAACCAATTGCCTCGATTGTCTATAAAATCTTATGGCACAACACATTTTGTGGAAGTGAATGAAATGAAATGTAACCATAAAAATGATCCGAATAACTTTTTATGGATCAGGTTTTATTATTTGCCTGCTGACGTTTTTACTTACGGGCAGGTTATGGAGGCAGGGTGAACGCCCTGAGATACGGGGTGTTTGCGATTTCGTTCCCTGTGGAATCGAGAAGGCGTTTACCCAACACTCGCTTGGTGCCAAAGAGAAGATAGATTGAAAAAAAATATGAATCTTGTTTCGGAAAGGAATTCGGGAGCTTCACTTATCTGAGACACGTGTTATTCTGTTTCCAAATCTTTTAAGAGTGAACGTTGAAACAAACTACTCTTTGGAAGAACAGAATGATAACGTTGAAAAACATATCTCTCCTATTTCAGTGTGTTATATATGTAAGCAGTTACCTATGTGCTAACGAGATCAGTTATTTTAGATAGTGAACCTCAAAGCAGATATTTTCCGCGTTTAAAACTTTTTGAAACTGTCTTCGTTCTTTGTCTGTTTATATCAAATAGTTAAATGCGTGAACACAAAAGGAATCTTTATCGTAGGCGAAAAATGGAAGTCTAATAGTAAAACTAGAGGTTGCGATCATAGTTCCATCTAGTTCGGGAAAGAAAATTACGGGGACGTTCAGTTTATGGAGCTGTGCCACTATTGCCAACGAAGAGTTCTAAGTTGTATTTTTTTCTAATTAACATCCATTAAAAGGTGAAATTGAATCCCGTCATACAATTCATAATGTAGGGAATCATTAATTCATTTATGAAAACAGTAGCGAAAGTTTTTTAAATCAAGAAAAACAATTAATAGTCGGTTTGAAAAATCAGTTTGACGGCACTTGCTTTAGTAATAATAATTATTATAATAATGCCGTATTTTTTCGTGGGCGAATTTTAGCCTTTGAAGGCTACTCTACCAATTAACCCCGTATTGAGTGCCGTTCAAGAATGCAGCTTTGAGAAAAACCATATTATAATGAATCACCGCATATAAATATTATACACATATGAAAGCAACTGTGCTATAAGAGCATAAAATACGTCAATAGAGTTCTAAAAATCATTATGAATGAGAAGACATATAATATGAGTAATCACTATCGATTTCACAACTGCCAGCAAGAATTCTTTATAAAAATATGCTAATTTTCTGAGGATAAATTACTAGAGGTTAATATTTGATGGAAATTTTAAATTAACAGCCATGTTTCTATTTCTTTCCTCTAACAGAAATAGTTGATGATGTCTATAGATCTCGTGTCACCTTAGACCGGTGATTTGAAGGGCCAATACGAAAATATAAATCATTGAACGTCTGACGTGTGAGAAACCGTAGGTTAAAATTTATTTATTTATTACATAAATCTGCAGATAGGTATATACGAGGTGGTAGAATCAGAAAGAAATAAAATACATCATCAAAAACTAGAATTCTTTTCAAAAATCATCAAAATTCACATTTAGCTTAAAAATCTGAGTGGGCGATTTCAACTTCTTTCTAGCGTGGGCGAACTGGAATGGAAGAAATCAACTAGACCGCCATCTGTAAAGGGCGATGAAAGATTTCGGAGTAAACTGTGGAGCGAAATGTCAGAGTATGAAGAAATTCAAACTGTGTGGGTCGGGTAAAATAACTTTTAAATTCCCCCCCTCTTTCCCTAAGGTAATGAATGAAAAAATAAAAACCGAGGTTGAGGAAATTAAGCATGAAGAGTTGATGGTGAAACGTTATTACTTTCTCTAGCGAGAAAAGGTGAACGGCATGCGTGCGTTTTACTTTGAACTTGAGACGAAATTAATCTCTCGCGACTAATATATTCAGGAGCAGTCAGTTAAGGTGAAATATTTACTTGTGCGGAAATTAACAGGGATAATTTTCCGCGAACAGTGGTCAGAATTTGCTGAAAATTTTCCGGCTGGTTTCATGAATTGTTTATTCCGTTAAATTAAATTTTAACGTAATTATTTTCCTCCCACATTATTAGAAAACCTGTAGCTGAAAAGGTGATGAATAAAACATTTTATAACTTAATTGAAAATTAAAATTGAAATCGTTCTATGTAATGTTAATTTTTTAAATATAATAGGAAGACTAAATTGTTTATTAATCGCACGGTTGTAATGAGTTGTTGACGGGTTAGTGAGAAAATGTGTGAAAATTATTAGCCTTCCAGTAATAACGCTAATTAAAACTTCAAAAGAATATTCTGAATAGGCGGCAAATTTTGCTCGTCAATATCATGCGCGGAGGTCTGAATGTTCATTCGAAAGCAAATTTTCTATCACAAATCTGTTACTCTTCAACGTAATCTAAAGCGAATTTGTCGAACCCCCGGCTTTCCGCCTCGTTTCGGAGAGTGACGAGGCTAAATGCAGCCCTTTTCATAAATTTCCTTTTCAAGTCATATTATTAATAGCATATAATTTGAACTAACAGGCGATTGTTTTGTGAAATTTCGCTGATGTAAAGGATCGATTCCCCTGAAAACCAAAGCGATTGTTGGGACGACTCATTTTTCCATGATAATACAAGGGTGATAATAACAATAATATCTATATACTATAATAACAAATAAGGCAATACACCATACCTAATATTACTCTAACAGACCGAGAAAACAAAATTATTTTTCTGATATACATAGGCTCACTCTCTTTAACAGATATCACAGAAATAAAGAAATAACAATTCATGAAAAATAAATAAATACCTAGAACTAGGGAATGGAATATTATGGATCTGGGGTATGAAACAAGTGGCCGATAGCACTATGAGCACTGTTATAATCCCAAAAAAACTCTTTCATAGCCTGGAAACTTTGAGTTTAAAAAAGAACATTTATATAAAAATTCAAAAAGCTGTTATTATTTCAACATGCTATATTGTAAGGAACTTTTTAATTTTAGTTTGTAATTAATTATTATATCATTAGAAATTTTCTTCTCTGGGAGAACTTGGTGTTTATACCCATACCCTTTTGTAATCCAGTTGTGCTGAGAAAAATGAAATAAAAATAATAATAATAGCAATATAACGTCTTTATTCGGGCGCGATTGAGACTAAATGTCTCCTTTTCCATCAAACCCATACCGGTAATATTCATATTACACTACTTATGTTGCATCTACTCGACTAATGCACTAATTATAGTATGAAAATCAATGTAAAATACAAAAAAGAATATAATGATTCACAACAAACATAAAGCATAAATGTGGGTAATACACAAGACTAAAGATAATCAATAAATGTAACATCACAAATTACAACAGTAGATATAAACTTAGATGCAATCATTGGTATCTCATAATAAAAGCAATAAATATACATAAAAATCAACTCAATTTAATTTTAAATTAAGTAATACCAATTATACATAATACCAATAATGATACTTTAATGTCTAAACGCTTTATAATTTAAGCAGAAAGAAAAACAGTCTGTTTGGAATCTATAGTAGAAGCAAAGCAAAAGGTACGATTTCGATATCATCTTAACCCTCGAGTACTCGCGTCTGGGTCGAATTGACCCACGTGAATTTTAAAATTCCATATATTTTTATTAGTGCTCTTTTACTTCGTCTTTCTCATAGTAGCTGAGTTTTAGAATGTTCTGAACCAGTCATGCATTTTCGCCGAATCGGAAATGGAAGTTTAATTATTTAAACAAATTTTTCTTAGCGGTAGTGCCAGATAGATAAAAGACATTTACATAAAATATTGCATTTTTGACCTTGTTTCCGCCTTAATTTTTAGAGATATTATATAAATTTAATATTATTAATAATTATTATTAATATATTAAATGTTATTTTATTTTAAAACAGTTTACTTTTTATACGCAATATTCCAAATTCATCAGCCATATAGTCGGCGTCAGGAATATCGATCAACGCGAGTACTGGCGTGACAATTTGGGATGCGAGTACTCGAGGGTTAATGAAACAAATAAACTATCGATTTCCTATGATTCAGTATGCGATATATTAATATCGCAATTTAAAATAAAGCGAATTACATTAACTGCGGCTCGCGAGTACTCAATAGGATATAATGGGACCCTCTGGAGATTAAACTTTGGACACCAATGATATATGCTCTCCTTTAGTTACAATTTCACTTCATTTATTTTAATTCGCGACATTTTTGCGCGTGTGTCAAAAATAAATAATTTCTCTTTTAGATTTTTCAATCGACAAAAAATATCCAAAAAGCTCCTCGTAAACCGAATCCGAAGCTTTGGTTCCACTGATATCGCAGAAAGAGATAACGAAGTTGATCTCCCAAACTTCATTTGCACGAGTCCCGGCGGGCGATCGTGTCCAAAAGTCGAAATTAAAAATTCGCCCTTCTAAAGCCGTGAGGGCGAAAATAAAATTTCGCGGGACAGCAGCGAACGAATGGTCACCCGCCTTTTGGATGACTCAGTCCTATTTACCCCTTATCTACTTTAATGTTTTGAATGCAAATGAATCGCACTTTTATCCGACGTGACTGCATGTCCATTAGCAGAGGGGAAAGTCCAAAATTATTAGAGCATTTTTTCTTCGAACACCTCAATTGGAATTGTTAATTTTCTTTCCTCATTAAACTTTACAAGAGCTCCAACAATATAAGAGTATAAAATATTAATAACAATATAAGAGTATAAAATATTAATAACAATATAAAATAATATAATTATAATTCTCAGTATTAAAATAATACTATGATTACAATAATAGTATGAAAATTCCAAAGAATGTTAACCTAACCCAGCCATCAGGTAACAAAACCAGAAATTAATGGAAAATAAAGCTTTCGCATTCGGTTAAGGAAGTACTCGCAATGTGCAAAATAACTTCAGCTGTTGGACAATTTTTCTTACGCATTTAACATGTATATTAACAAAAATATCTAAGTAGTGATTTTTTGTAAGAAATTTTGGTATCAATTATTGTACGAAAACAAAAATAATATAGAAATTATTTAAGCATTGAATCTAATTTAACGGACTTACGCATCCTAAATTCGTCATAATATCACCGCTAAACTAAAATTCAGAATCCCATTCTGTGATTGAAGATTTATAGGTCAGAGGTATATTAAGTCTTTATTAAGGCGGAAATGAGACTAAAAAGTCCCTTCTTCTATCTAACCTTCCGTGATTGATATTTAAAACATAAGTCGTATGTAGTTGAATAGAGATAGAGAGGAAAACTTTTGAAGGAGTGGATGTAAAAAATACCTATGGTAAAATTTGTAATGACAACCTCATAAACAATAGCTGCATTCCCAAAGTTACTTCATGCAAAGATCTAGAGGTATTTATTGATGAGAAGCTAAACTTCTCTGAGCATGTAAACTATGTTAAAAAAGAGCCATGTCTCGCCTGGGGATGCTATACAGATTTACCGACATTAGGGACCCAGTCTCTCTTCGCACCTACTTCTCAAGCCGCGTTCGTCCTCTTCTCACGTGCTGTTCTCCAATATGGAGCATGTCTTCCGATTCTAACCTCTCCACTCTCAATCGTGTCTTAAACTTCTTTTCAAAAATAGTCAGTTTTCGAGCGGCATCTTGAAAAAACATGCCTAAAGCTCATCTTCTAAATCACCTCAATCTTCCTACTATCAAAGCCTCTCATATTTCCTCCGACATCTCCTTCCTGTATAACATAATTAACTTAAAAATCAATTCTCCTTTCCTACTCTCTCTTTTCTCTTTCCGAGTTCCTTCGAGAATGCCTATCCTACTGATAAAAAAATAAATAAATAAAAAGATTCGTTTCAGGGAAATACTCACGAAGAATTGTAAAATACCTCAAAATATTTTCTAGAAAAAAATGAGCGATAATATAGATTCCTTCTCAGCTGCTCGGCTTACAAAATACATTCCTAAAGTAGTAAATTTCCAGAGATTATTCAAAGAGTCTATTTAGAGCATAACTTCTGCAAATAATTGCTACGGTAAAACAATGAGTGTTACTCAAATGATTCAGAGCGCGGGATGGGAATCTTTGGCATACCTACTCAGTAAGTACGTTCTTAAAAGATGTGACTGATGCAATGCGACCTCCCTGTTTTATCGGACGTTTCGATACAGCAAGGAAGACCAGGGAAATATATTAGAGGTTTAAAATCTCCAATAGCCATCTTTGTCGGCATTTCTCACCTAATTCACCGGTATTCGGAAAAACCAGGAAAAAAGCGCCGCTTTTTAGATGGTTTCTCCGAATACGGGTGTATGAAGCGAGGAACGCCGTCAAAGACGGCTATTGGCGATTTTACACCTTTAATTCATAGAAAGCCGTGTTTGAAATTTTCTTTCATTACAGGGAAAAAGTTGCTAGAACAAATCGATTCAAGAATTCATCGAACTAAACGCGAAAGCAATCAATTAAGGAAGTAGAGCCATGGTGCACGCACCGAAATTCAGCCTATAGGGCAGATACATCATTCTTAGCATTCCATAAGGAGGGATCTTAATTAGTGGGAGTAGGGAGGGAAATTAAGAGATGAACAATTGGCGGAATGATATATGGTGGTTCTTATTAGAATGATTTTTTGCTAAATTACGCCACAAATAAAGCAGAAACGACGTAGGATTTGAGATCTAGTCTCATTATCTCCTGTTATTCGTGGTGCAATATACATAAAATATGACAAAAGTTTACGTAGAAGTTTCCAATGCTACTAGGGAGGATTGCTACTCAAGAGAAAGTGGAATGTAAATTAAGGGAAGATAGAGTACGGTCACGAGACTTGTGGACGTAAGGAAAATTAAGTTAACCATTGAAACTTGTTAAGTTAATCTGAAACAGGAAGTTTTTGCATATGGGTTGTGTTCGTCCTTGCGGTGGCAGACACAGGTAAGTTACGTAATATGACGGTATTTATGAAAGATGGTAATTGAAGACAAGAATTTAACTGTAAAACCTTGATTAGTTACACTAGTTACTAACATCACTTAGATAAGAGTGGACTTAACGTAATCACAAGTACAGAATTTTAGAGTAAAACCTCTTTGGAAAAGTATAACCTTGGAATAATTTTATATTCATGTTTAAAAAGTGGTTTCATTTTTGTTTTAATAATACCTCAAGTGAGTTAAGTATATAATCGTTTACCCTCTCAGTTTAAATCGGTTTACATTTAAATTTACATTTAAACCCTGCAATACGCCAGGGGCAAGTGGCAGGGGGTGTAAAAGACCGACATCTGTATCTAACCTGGAGAATTATTAGCTTCAATATTAGCTCCAATACTTCGTGAGAAAAAACGACTAAAAGTAACTATCTGTCCAGGCAACTATTTCCCTGTATCGCTATTTTGTTTTTTTTCTCCCGAAGATCGCGAAAGTTTATAACTGGGATAAAAATATCAGCTATCTCCTCCCCGAAATCGGTAGTGATGAATTTATCAAAAAGCTTCCGTCAATGCCCAATTCTATTATCACCACTTCCATCCTAGGGATTATATCATAGCCGAAAAACTGCTGTCAAATCTGAAATCTTCCTTGAAGAACCTTGCCTGAACCTTTGACGAAAATTTTGTGAGGATCCCAAATAGTACAGTGATATTCAAGTAGTGGTCGAATCAGAGAAAAGTACGATATTTCTTTTAATCTCGATGAACCCTCAGAACTCTACTGGCTAACTTTTACATCCGATTCGCCTTTCCTATTACTCTTCGAATATGCTCTTTGAAGGAAAAATTAATCGGTTCTCCCACCGAAAATTTTTTCCGTTACTTTATCCAGTTTAGTTCTGGCTTGATAACCGGAATAAAGCCATCACAGAAATAATCATCGACATTCAGCCCGACAGACAAAGGAACCACGAAAATCATACAAATGGCTTTCATCCTAGTTCATGGCTTCCACATTTTCGGCCAATCTTTTTCCCTACGATGAACCCTCAGCCGCGTGACTGCATCTCGAATCGCTCTTCTCTCCATCCTTCATCCTCACCTACCCGCATCTCCCACTCCGGTGTCCGACACCATCTTGCGCGCCATCTATCAATAGAATATCTCATAAAATCCGACCCCTCCACGACCGTTCCCTTCGAATACTTTTCCCTTTCACTCCCGAACGTCGCCTTTTACGAAGTCGGAGAATACGGGGAAACGGCCGTATCCGAGAAATCGAGATAGCGCCGCGTTACTTGTTTTATATCCCCTGAGTGATGTTCCATTATCGCGACGGAAAGCGCTGGGAAAACGTGATAATGGCAGCGAATGTGTTTACCCTTCCTCTATGTCGTCCTTTGTCTTCTTGTGGAAAGCACATGTCGACTGTCACAAAAGAATCAATGTCCAAAGTGGAAATCGAACCGTGTTCCGTGTCCGCCCCTGTCATTTGAAAATCGAACCGTGTTCCGTGTCCGCCCCTGTCATTTGAAAGAAAGAGGAAATCCAGTACGAATGAGTGGAAAATCATTTAGAGAAGCTCAAATAAGCCCATCTGTGGCTAAAACGGGGATATATATTATTTTTTTAATGCATCGATTACTCCAATGGCATGGTCTCAAGCCGGATAACCCCTCAGCATTATTTTCTACTTTAATTGAAAATAATATAAGAAATGAAAGAGAGAATAGCATACGAACCTAGGACCGGAACCTTTCATTCGATTATTTTCAAGCATTAAATATGTGTACCATGAGGTACTGCATTGTTCTTAATGATTTTTAGTGTGTAAATGAGGGAATAATTTAAGTTAAAAAATAAGCATTATAGAGATACAGTGGTACCTTGGTTAACGACGGCCTTAGTTAACGACGGACTTGGTTAACGACGAGTTGCTGTAACCAAAAAATATCTTGGGTAACGACGTAGGATTTGGCTTACGACGCCTCGTCGATTGGTCTTTCCGGAGTTTCACGTGTTTCAGCACGTCTATTTATAATCACTATATTATAAACTAATATTTGGCGTACGTTACGATGTTACATCATAAAAAACATGCTGAATAGTAGCTAGCGGAGAATATTAAAAATAGTTCAATGCTAAATTGTAGCTAATTCACATAGGTACATGTTGTCTCACCGGAGTTAAATCGGTAAATATTATAAGTTTTGCTTCCAATAAGTGGGGTGCGTCCTCAACGCCGGGAAATTATTACCATTACCATTATTATACCTGTGGAAAATCGCGCCTTGGATAACGACGGTTTTGGTTAACGACGGTTTGGTTATCCTGGAACGGATTAGCGTCGTTAACCAAGGTACCACTGTATTTATATTATGCAGTAGGTTAATATATTCGTACTTATAACCAAATTGAGCCTGGTAATAATCCGAAATGACAAGATTAGCGTGCTTATATCTTCATCCTAAAGATGTGAGCACACTTACGAAGCCGGGAAAACCGGAAATAAATTTAGAAGTTCTTCGTATTTTCCACGTAATTTAGAAGTTCTTCGTATCTTCAGGCAATTAGTAACAGAGAAATGACAAAATTTATAGGATATTTTGTAGTTTTGATGGGAGGGAAAGGAGTGAGGAGGGGTCGTGGTAGGTGAGGTCGTTGGTTAGGTTGGGGGTAAGGGAAAGTTCTATCTTCTCGAGTGCGTCCAACTTCCTTCCTTTGTTTTGGCGGTGGAGAAGTCTTGCAGCGAAGGAACTGGTATGTCCATTGTCTATCATGTGCTTAGCAAAGGCAGAGGTAGAATTTCCCAACCTGAAGCATCTTCTGTGTTCTGCCGCCCTAACCTTTACTGGGCGTCCACTCTGACCCACATACTGCGAGGAACACATCCCACAACCCAGGAGGTAGACTCCCGACTGGTCCAGGGGGTCGGTCTTATCTTTAACCCTTGAGATTTCTTTTCTCAAGCTCCTCACACTATAAAATGCCGCTTTTGCACCCTCCGGTAGCATTTTTGCCAATTTATAGGAAATGCTTCCTAGGAAAGGGATTCTAATCCAATGCAATGTGGTTTTACCCAGGGTGAAAGGGTTCGGAAGACACTCCTTGAGGCGGTGAGCATTTCTTTCCTTTTAAAGAGTCTTTTTACTATGTTGGAGGAATACCCATTAGCAATGGCAATACCCGTAATTATTTTCAGTTCTTTGTTGAAGTTCTCGTGGGAGAGGGGAATTTGGAAAAGTCGGTGAATCATCGAGTGGAAAGCAGCAAATGTATGTGAGAAATGGTGCTCATTCGGAATTATATGATTAGTATAAATTTCTTTTCGGTAAATTTCGAAAACAGGCATATTGCTCACTAAGGAAACTGTTATATCCAAAAACATTATCGCACCATTATATTCTAATTTTAAGGTAAAACTAATATTCGGGTGGAGACTATTTAAAAATTCAAGAAATGTTTAAATGACCGATCTCTTTCGTTCCCAAAAATTCTACCTCTGCCTCTGCCTTTGCTAAGCACCTGATAGACAATGGACATACCAGTTCCTTCGCTGCAAGACTTCTCTACCGCCAAAACAAAGGAAGGAAGTTGGACGCCCTCGAGAAGATCGAAATTTCTCTTACCCCCAACCTAACCAACGACCTCACCTACCACGACCCCTCCCCACTTCTTTCCCTCTCATCAAAACTACAAAGTATCCTATAAATTCTGTCATTTCTGTAATACTAATTACCTGAAGATGACTGTAATGGTGGAAACCGGTCGCGTTGAATAAAATATTGTGGAAAATACGAAGAACTTTTTAAATTTATTTGCTATGGCGTTCCACAAAGTTCGGCCTGAATATCTTGATTTTACGGGGAAACCGGTTTATTGTTAGTATATTTCCTCTTGAATTAAAATCCAAGAGGAAATATAATAAGTGTCTTGTTATTTCGAACACGTCTTTCCACGAAGTCACGATTCCGGTAATAATAATAATCGTGACTATATTAAGGCCTATTTTGAGACTCTCAATATCCTTATTGCAATTTCCATTCACTAATCAGCGCAATCAACCATGCCCTAACTGGGGTTTGAACCCTGGAAATAAGGGCATGCTTATCCCCTTCTCCGCCGAGACAACCCTTACGAATGATATTTTACATGGCATTTTATAAGGACTGAGAGATTGAAAATAGTCATCATTACTCATACCCCAACAGCATTAATTCTGTTACGACGATGAAAAAGACAGAAAATTGTAAATGCAAGGATACATTCTTTCTTGTAACGAACTAAAAGAAATTAAAATATACTTACTATCATGGTGTGGTGACAGGAATGTGGTTTTAGCCAAGCTACTTGCATCAAAAAAATTACATTTGACCGGCAAGAAAATATATATCATCATTTAAATATTATTACTGCTATCAGTAAATTGCTAAGTTTCAGTCGTAAAACTTATCTTATTCCCGTAAGCAGGTAGTGGAGGTTTGGTGTTTTCTGTTGTGTATTCATCACTGGAACACCACGGCACGTACTGATAGACTTCATTCTGTTTCCGCCGAAATAGATCGGAGAAACTCGCGCAGTATGGACACAAGACACTCACAAGCGCAACTTTGTTACCGAAGGACTCCACCATGAAACCAAGGGACGTTGCTCGGTGCTCTTCGAACAACTCGAGATTGCCTGCTTTCTAGAAGGTCAATGAACCTTATGTTAAAGGTTAAATGATTTCCAACCTCTAACTTCTCTTCACCATCCCTAATTAAATCATATCTCGGATCAAATTTATCCTTACATCATTCTCGGCGTAATTTGGAATTCTCGGTTTAACTTTTGTAACACGTTTTGTCTACAATTACTTCACGATGATACTTCGGAAAAACTGTAATTATTTAATACAGTAGTTCCTGGCTATTTGTACTACTAGTTGCTGAAACACAGTAGACATTATGCTGTATTCGGCTACTTGAGCATTACATAAATCTAAGGGAAAACTATGTATAAAATGGAAATTAAAAGAGCAGTGCTGCAGAAAAAATAAAAAAAAGAATAATATCAAAAACAGGAATAAAAGCAATAAAACACCATGAGAAATTAAAAAAATCAAATAAAATATATTTAATAAAAATTTAATAAAAATTTAATAAACGAAATACACTGAAATAAAATTTAAAAAATAATTGCATAGGAAATTGAACCCATTAAATGCGAAAAATTAACATTTACTTAAAATGACAAATTTATAAAGATAAAGCAAGAAGATAGGGAAACGACTGTGGGTGACAAGAAAGCAGGTACGCCGTACCATCTGTGATACACACAAGGAGGTCTTGTAGTAAAAAAGCCTTAAAGGGAAGAGGCTCTACGACGTCGGGGTTTGGGTAGGGAAGGTAGGTGGTCAAGGCACTAATGCAATCCCATGTACTCTTAGAACCTATTAACTCCGGGAAATCCTATTTAGGGACAGCGTGATGGGATGGAGGAGAATAAAATGAAAAAATAAGGGGAAGGCGCAGAGAGCAAAATAGGAATTCCAGAGGGAGATGAGCGAGGAGAGATGAGCTGGAAGAGGAATGGGAAAAGATCGATGACTCTCCCTTTAGACAAAGGCTTTCTCTCTCTTATCCAAAGGCATATATCATGAAAGATGCGAAATAGATTTGGCAACCTTGCCGCAATTACAGCGTCATTTTTACCCGCGCATAACGAAAACGTTTTATAATATAGAGGTGCATTGGTATTGTTCTGTTTATGACCCGTGTCTGTTGTAATCGGCTTTGTAGAGTACCCTACTGCTATTCCGTTTCTATGATATTGATTATCGAATTTTATTATACACTTTTCACATAAAATTCAATTAAATTCAATGTTTTAAATGAAACATTAATGGATATCAATAGAAATTCATTTCACAGTAATAATTTTTAACAAAAACTAAAGTTCGCCAAAAAGGAATTGCGATAGAAGGACCTGGATGAGTCTTTTCATAAAAATTCAAGTTAGAGATGCCAATAGTAACACAGGAATTCGAGATCGACGAAATATGTTCGATAAGTCGATACATTTTTTTAAAGATGTCATCAATTTTCAAACGTTAAAGTTCCAAAATATTCATGTTATAATTATATAAAACAAATATTCATTCATAAATGATGGTATACGTACTTCAATTATATAGATCAATTTTATAGAATAAAGAATTTTTTTCAGTCAGCATTGGAATCAAACAAATCTGGGGTGCACTGAAAATAACTCAATATTTCGAGAAAGAGCACCGACAGCATCGTATCCAAAATTACATATCACAGCTACTAATAAGACTCAGTGCTTGCTGCATGGAAATCATTGCTATTTTTGAGAGTAAAGAAATACAATATTTGTATTTTTCGAATAATAACTTACAAACACTGGAAAGGTGTAGAAGCATATGAGTTATAATATATTCATTCGTACAATTTTTAAATAGATATATAACTGAAATGTAATGAGAAAATATCACTCATGTATATAATTTTTCTATAAGAACCTCCTAAGAAATCAATTCTAAGACTCGGGAGGAATACAGGAATAAGACTCTTCTGTGTTATCAATATCCTATGATATTTAATTATATTGTAGAGTATTAAAGTATGAAAAACGGGAATTGAAAGAACTTTGTGGATTTCCGTATTTCTAATTCATTCCGTTTGAAATATCATTCAACGAAATACGGCCGAACGTGATAGAATTTATTATTGAAGTATCATTTCATCTATTTACTTCAGTGCAATATCTGAATGTATTGTGAATGTTACATGTCAATAAATAAACTAAACTAAACTAAACTAAACATTTATTTTAACCAACTTTTAAGCAAATAGAATTTATAAGTATTGAAGTATCATCACATCTATTCACTTCAGTGCAATATCTGAAATTATTGTGAATGTTACATGCCATTAAATAAACTAAATTAAAAATTTATTTTAAGCAACTCCAAAAGTGCCAGGAGAACAAACGCTAAAGCTTCCGCGAAAAAATGTTATTTCTTTCTACCTTTCCTCTTTCATAAATCACATCCCCAAGCTGGCTTGGGAATGGCTCGTGGCTCAATTATCCCTTGGGAAAATCGGAAACGATTAGAAAGAACAAAGAATCTTTTCGGACCCAGCGTCGAGAGCAGTATAAAAGCCGCGTGCCCTGGGCATGACCCGCTGTGAAGGTGTTAAAGCGGAACAATCGCCGGACAACCCTTGACAACGTAAATAAACTCGGATCGAACCTGCAGAAAAATATTCCTACCCATTTACGCACCAGCAGTTCGAGCATTCTTTCTCGAAACAGTTCGGCAAATTTGAAAACAAGGAGAGGGGACGTAACTCGGTAAAAATCACATCACGATTCTGCACGTAAACGAGAAGTGACAGTGCTCGAAAACTGTGGAATCAAACCAATGCTACACCTCAAGTCTTGATATTTTTGGCGGGTACTGTATACACATATGTTTTTAGAGTCTTTTTCGGTTAATGGTACCTGAGCGGGGTTTTTACCCTTAGATATTTCGTGGTTTTGCAAGAAATTACGAGTTTACAAACGGCAACGTTGCCGTTGGGTTGGGGTAGGGGGGTGGGATTTCTATCAAAAATCTAGAAATCCTCCCCCCAACCCAACCCCAGTTGAGATATTTAAAACACCCGCCTATCTGACTGAGCAACGTTGCCGTTTGTTAACGGGTAATTTCTTGCAAAATCACAAAAATTCTGAATTTTCATCGTAGAAAGTCGATCAAAAGACGCTTGTATATCTCTTAGGATGAGTGATACGACGAAGATAATAAATTGTTGCTCATTTGAATTGTTTATAACTTTTTTTTAATCGTATTCCACGCGATCAGTTTTTTTTATGGTTCCCCCCTACTGTGGCGGACGGGCGCTCCCGGGAGGCAAGAGTCTGGATTAGGATGGAGACCCTCGAAATTTCTACCTGAAATAAACTAATGGAAAAAACCCAGCTCAACTACCATTAACCTCTTTTTTTTGTTAACACCAATTATCTTCAAAGGTAGCGAAACATTTTGGTTAACTCTGATCCCTAGTATAATTTTAATGGTTATAATCCAACGTATATTGCTTGCACAGTTGTATGCAGAATTTATTCAGTAGTAATCCTGCAAAACTTCAAATTCTCACTTAAAAAATCACTCGTATTTTGTGCCATTTTTCCAAGTCCATTCTACTGTACGGCGGAAATATTGAATTGCATCACTACAAACCGATCTTCAGTGAATATTTACCCGTTGTTTCCACGCGATGGAGATGTTACCACCGAATGCACGCCTTGGGGTGCGAGGAAGTATTTGGGACGGAACGGGCATTCGGTCCAACGAATGCAAAGAGAAATGTGAAGAATATGAACGTGGAGCCTGCTGTCATTGGCATGTGTGGCTCGGGTGCGGTCATAAGTCGGGTCGAAAGAAAAATTGTTTCCCTCTTGCACACCGTGTTGTCACCGCCATTGATACGCGATGCCTTCCGGCTATCGGCGGGGGCCACAAAAAGAACAGAAGGCCACAGGTTATCGGAATGCTTCAAAAATTTAATTTTGATATGCAGCTAAATTCCAATGAATGCATAGTATGAAAATCGATCAGCACTGAAACTAAGACCCGAGATGTAATACATTCACATTAATATTTATGCATTTTGACATTATGCTGAAATTGTTTTAAATAAAGGCGCACAATTTCAATTCTACGGGCTGCATAAGTAATGTCCGATTTGTTAAAAATTAAATATAAATTCAAACATAGCTGGGAGAAGTCAGAAGAATTATGAAGTGATTATTCACTATATTATTCACCATTATAAAATGAAGGATCACTTTTCCATATTCAGATTTAGCACAAATATGGGAAAAATATGTTGAATTCCCGCTAATGAGTATATATTTTTAGTACTAAAATCAGTATAAAATTATTTACATGGTAGATTGACAGATTCAGCGTTAACCATGAAACTTGTTGCTTTATACATTCTGTGCACACATGTTGGGATTTACTCTGATTGTAACATCTAGACTTATAAAAACGGCTTTCTTTAAAGGCAAGATTGAAACATAAGTTTTATCTTAAAACATGATAAGTAAACGTTATATTTTAACGTATGTGCCATATAGCTCATACATTTTATGCCTGTGAGACTTAAATATACTTATGCACTTATTTCGCATTCATAAGAATTTTGGGGAAAATGGCGTAAATTTAAGTGTTAATAAAAAGTAAGGTATCTCAAAAGAGGTCCATCGCTGAAATAATTTTGCCATACTATTACTATATTACTTCACTATTCTACTTATTATATTTTGAATGTTGAGAATTTCATTTCGCATGGCTGCCATTACTTACATAAGTACGTAATCTGTAATCCAGAGAAATTATTTACCGGAAGGAACAGGAAGGAAGTGGATGAATAATTTAGATAGTTTCTTGGAATATTTTCCTAACCAATTTCCTCATTCGATTACAAAAACTCGGAAGTCTTCGTTGATATAAATGCAATGTGTAACTTTGGAGTAGGAGCAGCATCATTGAGGAAAAACTGAAAGCTTGATGGCCGGAAATTTGTGGAGTTGAGTGCTTGCTTTCCTGAATATTATCCATAAAATTTTTAAGATTAATAGCTTTCCAACCCTTTTTTATCTCTTTCCCTGCACATCTATTTGAAGGATTGTTCAAAGAACCACTCAAGGTTTGAAAAAGTATTAAATTATAGTTTCTTGAAGCTGTAAGAAACATTATTTTTCCATGCTATAACGTAGGTAGACTAAAATTCTGCTTCATTCATTCATATGCTGTTTTTACCTCACTATATTTCCTGGATAGATGACATTAATTCCATAGTCACGTAGAGTTATCTTTCTGTGGGAGTTACTTCAACAGCGCAGTATCTCATTCAAAAGCTAAATCATTAGCCCCTGAAATGCTTACTGAGTAGTATTGCTGTATGAAGTCGAAACTTACTTAACTCCCTAATTTTAGCCTACTGGATCAACTAGATACTTCTCCATAGCTATACTTAATAGTAATAAGTGATAATTCCTAAGCAAAATAAAGTTTCTGAAATTCAAAAACTGGGTAAATGGGTACATTTATAGTTTGTTTTTGGAGGATGTACTGTGTCGTCGCGAGATGATGTTTCTTAAAATAAAGTCTTTCCTTTCCGAAAAACTCTTTATTTCCGTATCCTCAACACTCACATTGCTTTTCTTCTCCAATCCTTTTCTTTCTCTTACCAAAAGTTCAACAATCACTTATTTATTTACACAACATGATAACCAACAAATGCTAACAAATAAACATTTTAAAACCAACACAATCTAGCTAATTTAAACAAACAAACAGCATTGAAAGAAAAATAATGAAACAATGATAAAAAATACAATTTAGGAATTAATAAAAAATGGCACAACGTTACAGTAACTAATGTTTCATGTGCAGATCAAAACTCGTAGCTTTGTGAAAAATGTATAATATGTGGTGATTCTGAATAAGGACATGTGATCCTACATTTTATAATCGTGAATAATATAGCGTGGAAACACTTCATAATTCTTCTGGTTTCTCACGAGTTGGTTTAAATTTATATGTCATTTTAACAAATCGGACACTACTTATGCAACACCTTGAATTGCAATAGCGCACCCATATTTGAAACATCTTCAGCATAATGTCAAAATGCATCATATTACATCTCCAGTCTTAGTTTCAGTGCTGATCGATTTTCATACTACGCATTCATTGGAATTTAGCTGAATATTAAAATTAAATTTTTGAAGCATTCCGATTACCTGCGGCCTTCTGTTCTTTTTGTGGCGCCCGCCGATAGCCGGAAGGCATCGCGTATCAATGGCGGAGACAACACGGTGTGCAAGAGGAAAACAACTTTTATTTCGTCCATATTTATGACAGCACCCGCGCGACACATGCCAATGACAGCAGGCGTTACGTTCATATTCTTCACATTTCTCTTCTCTTTGCATTTGTTGGACCGAGTGCCCGTTCCGTCCTAAATACCTACTCGCACCCCAAGGCGTGCATTCGGTGGTAACATCTCCATCGCGTGGAAAAAACGCATAAATATTCACTGAAAATCGATTTGCAGTGATGCACTTCAATATTTCCGCCGTAAAGTAGAATGGACTTAGAAAAAACTGGCCAAAAATACGAGTGTTTTTTTAAAGTGCGAAATTTAAAACTTTGTATGATCATTGTTTAATGAATTTTGCATGCAACTACCAGTAATTTACGTTAGTTCTCGCGCACTAAAATTATGCAGGAAGTCAAAGTTGACCAAATTATTAATGCTGACAATACACTTACTGCATTTCAATTAATTAAAAAAACATAAAAGCTACTCAATATGTACATTACAAATCATACATCCTATTAAAATAGTCACATAAATTTTGCAACCGCGAAATTGCTACACCACCATACATTTAATAACAATTACAATAAATATATGTTCTATAGTTATTATATTTTGAATGTTATAAGCTAAATAATTCAGTTGCCTCAATCACCCAAAACCTCTTATTTGACCAAATCAGTTACTAACAAAAAAAAACCATTATCAAACTTTCTCTTTGATGATGTCTACTGACCGAAGAAATAGGGTTAGTTTAGAATTTACTTTACCACTCCGAACTTAAAGGGAAAATTAGATTATCGCATCGTGAAAGACCAGCAAAGACTACAGAACTCTCACCCTTCTCGTCGAAAAAGTAAATTGAGTAGTAAAAGAGTTTATATTCTTCTTTCTACAAGATAAATTCGTCCCCTAGAACTCAAGAGCTCACCAAACACTCCTTCTTTCTTGTACTTCTTCATCATAGTTTCTACATTTTTCCTTTCCTAAATTTCAAGGAGAGAGCCAATATCTCTATCCCCGTGAGGCATTACTGCGGATCAACACAGTCTGCACAGTCTCCATCTTCTCTATGTTTACTTAAGGAAAAAGGTTTCTCTTCACAAATATGAAGTTGATGGTTAATGAGCCGTAGCAGCATTTGCTTTAACCTTGAGCACTGCGGGGCCTTTCCTCCAATTCAGTTTTAACTTTGATCTATCGTCAATTCATGCGCAAAAGCTTTCATTCCGTAGTAGCTGAGAATTAAGAATTCTTGGATAGGGTGGAACTCTAATGTACTCCTTACTGTTCTATTAAGGCATGTTTAACATTCATGAATATTGTATTGCTAAATATGTATCGTATTCTCTACCTATGTTCTGTTATTTAATAAGATCACAATCAAATATTTATCCAAACGGATGCATTCAGCTCCGCACTTAAATTATGGCCTATCCTTGATTCTGAATAACGCAATTATTCAGGCATTGAACAATGCATTACACTGCACTGAATTTAAGACGCTATAGCAATTATAAGAGAATAGGTTAAAATTTAAAATTGTTATGATTCATCATAATAATTTCATATGAAACATAAATTGATCCAATGACATCTTATGGAATTCCAACATAAAAATTGTGTATTGAAAAAGATGAGTTTAAGACAAATTTTGAAAACTCATAAAAATTTAGTTAAATTTCATTCTGTGGCAGTTTTTTATAATCAATTAAGGGTTTACATTGATGGATTTATAATTTAGATTCACTCTGATGTTGCAATCAATCAATCCTTGCTAATGAAATGCATTACACTGCAAAAAATTGAAAATGCTGGGTTATAAATGGAGAAATTAATCATTTAAATCTATACAATTTAAAGAAGTAAAACAATTCGTAATTTTTCCCCAGTATTTATTAAAAAATCTATTTCATCATGACGTATTTCCACAAGACATAGCCAGAGACTGTGAATTTTATCCTATACAATTTAATTTTGAATATCTGTATTTCAGCTCTAAATCACGATGATAAACTCCTAAAATATCGCTTAATCATCACCCAAATTGTTAATTAAACTTCAATCAGATATTGAAATAGAAACGGTTCTTCACATACTTCGTATAATGTTTTCTTTCTTCGAAAATAAGTCCTTTTGTTAGTTACACTGTAAAGCATGTACAAAATTGCACAACCAACTGCTGGGAAAATTATTTTTATTTTCTAGAAAGTGCATTATGTATTAATACCAAGTACGAAAATTGGTAAAATTAATATGATACATCCTCACTTCGTGGAATGCAGTATAAACCATCGTAATTAAACACTTAGTAACTTCCACAAATATATTTCCAACGACCGGTTGGACAACAACGGTCAAGTGAAGATGTCAACTCGTTGACGAAACCGGTCGTTGGAAATATATTTGTTGAAGTTACTAAATGTTTAATTACGATGGTTTACGAAAATTGACTTATTTCTACCCAGGAAAATGGTACGTGAGCCAGAATTGTTGTATTGTAGCGTACTATGCTACTTTTCATCCACGCGTCTAGTATTATCTTCATATAATCGTGATTCTGCCTTTCAAAAGGAGTTGTTTGAAAATGAGAATGAAGCAGCTTTTAAATAAAAATTGTCTCAGGAGACATATGAAATGTACCAAATTAATAACGCGTTCTATTTCAGTACTTGGGACACGTAGTTCAGAGGACGTACTGCAGTAGAAAGATATCCACCTTAGGTCTTCGAGATTTTCATTTTGTAAAAATCTCAGCGGACTCGGAATTTATTTCCCTGTGAATGAAAACTCTTTGATGTACAACTCTCTCTTGACTGGCGTCGCATGTTCAGTGCTTTCGGCTTTTAATACTAAGCAGCTTACACAGATAGGATTTAAATGATGTTTTGAAAACTCCACTTATTCTATGCAGTGTATGATATAAGGTTTATGAAAGTCTTGTTTAGAAAGGTATATGGCGTTCGGTATAATAGTTTTTGGTAAAAATAAAAAAGGAGATTTTCATTCTTCAAACACTTCAGAAATAAGAGCAAAGAAATAACGTTTATATGAAATCTATTTTTAGCGGCTTTTCATTATATAGCCATTTAAAGACAACGAGTCAAGCCGTTGAATATCATTTAACCAGCTTTTAAATAAATAATTAATTTATATTAGCATAATACTTACTACAGTAGATGCCGAAAGTTTGCTGACTGTCCTAGTAATATTTAAATTGAGCCTCATTACATACTATCCGAGTGAAACAAAGGTAGGCTCGATATTATTTCGTGAATACACCAGATTTGATGTAATTTTCGATAGTTATACCTTTAAAATGTTTTTCAGCTTCGTTTTCAGCATTTCAGTGATATCTAAATCGGAAGGTTATGAAAACAGCAAAGAAACTCAAGTTGTTTTTTTAAACCAAGTGACATTTAGTGGAACCCTATTCTGATCCCCTATTTTTTCTTATATGATAGTGTTGGAGTTAAGTATTAAACTCACCCTCTTGCAGATAATTTGACGGACCTACAGTAAACTGTAGAATTTTCTGTACCATGCAAGTACTTGTAGTAATGTATTTTTAGAATTAGTTGAAGGAATACGGTCTTAAAGCTAAAATCAAAATGCTTGACATTAGCTCCTAGGAAAGTCGCGATATATTCCTAGATTCTAAATATGGCATCTTTATTGAATATCATAGTATCCTCTTCAATTGGCAACCCTTGTCCATTCATAAAGACTGATCTTACCAAAGATAGCCGTGCGGCTGAAAACCCAAAGAAAAACAGAAGTGGAAAATTTCCACCTGCCTGTAACCTGGAGGTTCCACCAACTCATGATTGTTGTCTATATCTTTATTCTATTTCTCCCATGATTATACAGGTACCACTATACCTGTGCATACGAGACGTGTCCCAAAAAAGTCTCTTTATTTAAAATAATATCACAGAAAATCTTTATTCGAATAAATCTTTGCATAAATATATTGTGTATATATGCATTATTTTTCAAAATAGTCACAATTCATTTGAATGCACCATTCATGCCGTGCTGGAAGTTTTTTTTATTCTTTCCGCATAAAACAAACACACCACCAGCTCCTTTTCCTGGTATTTAGTAACTGATTTTTCACTTTTTCGTCTGTATCCATCCTTTTTCCTCCAGAATGTTTCTTCAGACTCAATAAAAAGTGAAAATTGGACGGGGCATGGTCTGGGCTATATGGGGGGTTGATTAAGACGTCCCAAACAATTGATCCAAAGCTGCTATGTTGTCACGGGCAACATGAGGCTGAGCGTTGTCATGCAGAAGGCAAATTCCTTTCGTCAGCATACCTCGTATTTGATTTTGGATTGCTCTTCGTAGTTTCTTGGGTGTCTCACAGTAAAAGGCTGCTTAGAATGTGGTTCCGGTAGCCATAAACTCGAAGAGAAAAACCCCTTTTAGGGCCAAAAAATTGTTGCCATGATTATCCGAGCAGTTTGCGTCACTTGGCTCATCGTGAACTTTTGTCCGACCTTCAAAAATTCTCTGCTTTACTTCTTCACATTTTCTGTAGACATACAGTTCGTTCCATGCTCCCCCTCAATTTTTGAAAAATGAAAATTATCGTTTCACCCCACGAATTGAAAAAGGAAAAATCTAGCGGAGTTCACACCGAGCGTATACGGGAAGGGAGGTGGCGGCAGCCCATGTGGAAGTAGCCATCGCAAGTGACTATCAGATAAGACCTATGCATCTCCTCTGGTCAGCTTGGGTACCCAGGGAAAGAGGAAAATCCAAGCTACGTAGAAGTGAAGTCAAATTTGGGAAAACATATTTCCGTCATGTGCTAGGCGCTTGGAGACTTTACTTTTGGGACAAACCTCGCACATGGCATGATGATACAAACTAAAGGCCTATAACGTTACCGTAGAAATTATTTTAGTTACTTTGAAAACAATTAGATATCAAAGCGTATTTCCTTTACGAAGAAACATGTAAATTAACGACATGGATTATTTTTATAGGTGACGCATTTTGTGACTGTAAAGTTTAACTCTTATTACTTCATGATATTCTTAAGGTACTATTTTTCTCGTTATTAAAGTATGCATCCCGTCATATCAGAGACCTCCAAGATTAAGGTTTTTTTAACGATATATGTCTCTTTTCTTTGGCCTTTCGCATACATGTCCTAAGTCTTTAAGTTTGGACTGAAACCTATTAAATTCGCCAATTCAAAACTCAGAACTCAAGCTGGGTCGCCAAGACCTCCTACCGCTGCCAATGTACGTGGAATAAATCACTATACAGCGAGGACAGTATCTGAATACCTGAATATTCGGGATTTAGAAAAAGCTCAACGAAGGACGATACGATTTGTAAAGAATTGCTACGATAAAACAGCGAGTGTTACTCGCGAATGCGAATGATACAGGACGCGGGATGGGAATCATTAGAAGATATAAGACTAATTCAAAGGATAAATTTACTAAATAAGTTCAGAGAAATTAAGTTCTTAGATGATGTAACCAATATAATGCGACCCGCCTGTTACATACAGAGATTAAGCTCTGTATGTGGATTAGTAAAAGGTACTTTTTTGTTTTATAAAACTTGTTTTACTTAAAAATTCTTTCGATAATGTTGGACTTTATTTCGGCCTATTCCGTGAATTTTATTTTGACATAGACATCCTCTAACCTACATTTGTAATATTTATTAAATTATTATTAAAAATAATTGCACATGTAAACGGGTTCAGAAATACTACGCACGAAGAGGCACCTAGAAATATTCCGTAAGAAATATAGACATGAGAAAGGTCTGAAAATTTAAAGTTCTGGGAAGCTGGCTTAATTGTTTGAGCAACCGACAATTCGGAGATCCTGCAACTTGTTTTGCTCCAGTTTTTTTCATGTCCTTATTTCCTTGAGAATTTTATATATGAGCAAAAATATACTCGTTTAATTGAATCAACTGGAAAATCAAATGTTCTAATGCATTGGATGTCATAAAAGAGAGGTCTTGCATACCTTAATATCTACATTTTAAGTATTTTTGGCTATATACAATATGTATTTCATTTTTTATGTTCCTATTTTATGTGAAGAATGGTGTATAATTGAACTGTATAGACCTTTTATTGTTAATATTTTTACAATATGGAAGAGTTATAGTAATTTTTAAATGAGCTGCCGTAAAAACGATGAATGTCAACCTTCAACTACTAATATGCGAAAACATCCACCGATATATTATTCAATTGGCAACGATTCGAGACAAGTGTAATATTTAAATGGTGATTTTCTAAACACATTCAGAATATCCACTGATAATATATTCAATTGAGAACAACTCCAGATACAAATATAAAATAACTCCTTCCCAAAATCGGTAGTGATAAATTTATCAAACAGCTACCATCGATACTCAAGTCTTCTATCACTAAGAGAGTTCCACTTGAGGGATTCTACGATATCATAGCCGAAACACAGCTGTAAAATCTGAAATCTCCTTTGACGAACCTTGCTGCTCTACGTCGAACCATCTCAACATCGGAAATTAATCCTACTTCTTGAGGAACCCAATTATACGCCTATTTATCATTCCTTGAAATGAATTTACCAAATTTCATATATCCATGCTCATTATAGACTCCATGAATTAATTTCCACCATTTGGACGACCCAGCTGCGTATCTTCAAAAGATTGCACGCCACCGGTATTGCGTATACAAACGCGACATTGAAAAGAGCGCGACGGTGTGGTGATGCTTCCCCTCTAATCTTTAAAGTGCACTTTGGAATGGGTGGTGGCGTCGAAATATACTTCCGGAACCCAATTTAGGGCTAGGTCCTCACTTCGATCTCGTTAGAGAAAAAAGGCAACAGGCAGAGTGGGGAAGCGACTCGATTTGTGTTTTTATCTCTTCCGAAACATTTCCAATGCCTTTAAAGGGTAACCGAATCAGAATTCGAGTTTGAGAATTTTCCTTATTGGGAAATTTAGTTAGTTTCCTTCAATTCCTCTCTACAAACAGGATAAGAAATTTTATTCCTCAAGAATTTCGTACAATTAATCATTATTCAATCACGTTTTTTAATAAAATCGGGGAATAAGATAAATAAATATCTTTGCACGTAAAACGGAGTGGCTGACTCACAAGTAGAAACTGAGGCGAGAAACAGTGACATTACTGGGAATCAAACCTAGGTCTCCAACTTCTAAACTCTCCAAAAAGGAATTCTTCGAACGATCAATTCCTCAAATAACAAATTCTACGAATATTGGCATCTTGCTCCCAAAAATACCACATATGATGCCACCAATACCAACCGAACCCTCAAAAAGATTCCTAGCTTTACTGAAGAGATTTAACTCCGAATCATATCCTTTAATATAAATTTTGGATTACTTCAGATTCATCATTAAGTAATCAAATATTACCTTTCAGGAAAACCATATGGGCCTCCTCTGTAAAAGGTTCCTCAGCTTATGAATAGATTGATTTTTAATTCTAAATAAAACTTTAAAACAAATCGTTACTATTTTATATGTAGTTTTTTTCCTCACATTCAAATTTCAAAAGTATTAAAAATGACTCATAATCATTTATTTATTTATATGTTGTACAAAACCGCCGCAGTTAGTCGCAAGGACTGGTGGTGACGTTAACTTATATAAACATTAGTAAAAAAATAAATATATATTACCATGCACACATACAATAAACCCAACTAAATACAACATAAGCGTTATAAATAAAAATAATAAAAAATAAATATAAATATAAATATACAATAAATGTACGAATTATAAAAAACACCGATGTTCGTAACACGTATCGTAATTCGTAGCCGGTGAATTGGTCCTGGGGGAATCGGTACGCGGGCAATTGGTCTTCAGACAGATTGGTACGTGGGGAATTCATCGTAATTTTGATTTTTATCGTGATACGTGCAATAATACTTATTAGAGTTAGCACCGTTAGGAATAAACATCCATTCAAACTGAATTAGTTTAGCTGGGAACATTTTTTTTCAAACAATATTCATCGATACAACTTGAGAATTGGTGAATATTTTTCACCTCCGGCAAACTGACCTTGCTTTACGAACGCTATCTTTAAATTAGACGCGTATACTCAGTGCGCGATGAAAGATGCTTCCGATGCTTTTGGACCATGATGTTTCCACACTAAAAAAGAGCATATTCAAATCTAGTTACCAAAAACTGATTTTTTGGGGCACAGAAAAACTTCCTCAGTCATCAGATTTTCGCGCTTCGAAAATCCTATCAAAAAATTCACAGGAAGTTTCTCATTTCTGTACCTGGGATTCCTTTAGTAGTGATGCTACCAAATTAGGTTACACTTTTCAAGGAGATCGTATTTTTAAGGTTGCACAGAAAAGTTTGTGGCCCTGTTTAGCATACGTATTTATTCATTACGATTAGAATTCAACCTTCCTTATATTTTCGCCGAGAGGAATTCGCTAATTTTTCTGCCACAGCTAGAACTCATTACAAATAGTAAAGGACGAACATTGAAAAAATTATAGTTTAAGCAGACACAATTAAACTTTTCTTATTGCTTTAACTCCTCAAGCCCCGGTGAAGATTATTTCTATCTACCGTTTTGTCTCCACGAATTCCGCTCTCGAAATTTCATTCAACATATCGGCCTGAAACCAACTATAACAAATATAAACATTTGTCTTAATTTCACTCGCTACAAGCTCCTTTTCACTCTAGAAACAAATAAAGTTTGGACGACACAGAAATTGAGATGCACGAACAAATGTCTTTGAGGTTACTCTCCGCTTAAACACTTCTTAAAATGAGATTTCCTTTCCCTGAACTAAATATCATGTGGTTTTTATTCGATTTGATAGCACAAAGAGTAACTGAGGGATAAAAACAGTATTTTTATTAGTTTGAAAGAGACCAGTTTTAAAATGATCAAGGGTGAAAAATTCGAGAGAAATTTTATCAAAATTTAAGTTGAAATGACTTGTACACAACAAAAAATACAGAACACGCATATACGTAAATAATAGCTCTTCTTTAATGAAAATATATCTACTCGTATATTATATAACTTTATTCAAAAATAAAGATTAAAGCGATGAAGATGTGAATAATAACGCCGGACGTTATAGTCGGTCTGAAGGCGTTGAAAGATTAAAAAAAAAACGTACAAGAGAACCACTAAGTGTAGTACACCTTGCAGTATGACACTGATCGAATATGTGGAATTCTAAAGTTAGTTGGGGAATTGCCTCAGTTTTACACAATGCGTCCTACTTCTATAATAATATCCATGAAAAAATTAGGCTTACATTTCAAGCTAAAAAAGTTGTATATTTTTTACCATTCCTTCAGAATAACGGACAAGACAAATATTCATTGTCACACAGCAACTGGTACTACAAACTGCATGACCCCTTTTCAGGTTAATGTAGAAAAACTGGAAGAGGTTCAAAAAACGTCCCAATCCCTGACATTTAAGTTTAGACCTAAGGAAAGAACATTTGGATACTTTAATATCCTTAAGAAAAATTGGGGAGATACCAGGTATAGGTACTTGGAAAAGCAGAGGAAAGCGGAAGGAAAATATATCTGAGAAAAGAATATAACAGTGTGAATATAAGAGGGATGGAATTGCTCTATTTATTTAATTTCTATTGTGTACGTAACTTTATAATCCAAGTAAGTTTATGATTAGTCATTTTATAATTTTTATAATTTTAATATAATTAACATTTTTCTTTCATGCCTAACTACTGTTGCACTTCACCGGTGAGGTCCTCCTAAGCTCCGATGTACTCGTCTGGGGGTGCTTCCTCGAGGCAACAGTAACAACAAACACACACAACCATTCCCTGAAGCGGAAAAATCCGATCAGCTGGGACTCGAACCTGGGACCTTGGGGTTGGAGCGATAGCTTAGATTGCATACTATTCACTCGGCCACCAAGACCGGAACTTAACCATTAAATCACAAGGAAGAATAGACTTTCGATTATATATAGATTATAGAATAGATTTATAATTGAAGAAATTTTATCATTTAATAATGAGTAGGAAAATTAAATACAAGCTACTAACTTACGATTTTATAGATAAGGAATAACTGCGGGCCTATAAAGGAAAATATATTATATTTATGAATTACATGAATTTTAAAAAGAAACATCAAATAATATATTCTTTGGAATTTCCTTGGATGATTATAGGTAATTGGTGAAAAGATCTCCGGAAAATGCTGTAAAAGCGACCATCAAATTATGTTTAATTCTGCTTAAGAAGACATTAAAGTTAAATATTCTAGGACTAGTTTAAATAAATATTCATGACAGTATATTTTAAATATACTATTAGCAGTTTGTCCTCGTCTGTCGTACTCTGAAGATGGCTCCATAGGGGCCGAAATGCGTATAAGTGCTGTAAGTAAGCCTTTTGATGGTTTTTGGAGTTTATTTTATATTTAATTTGATACTATATAGCCTTTCCTACCGATAGTGAGAATTTTAAATTCTTCTGGCTCTTTGAGAATATCAAAACAGGCAATGTATGAAAATTGCTTCCAATTAGTAAAATAAAAATAAATAAATGCATAAATTGAAATCAAAATACTCCTACTAATTTCGAATTGTTTAAATCTTCCCCCAATTCTCTTTTGCAACGCAAATTTGGTAGTCAAATTGGAACTGCGTACCAATGGTCAACCTCCCACTAGAAATGTCAATCAATTGCGGTGAGTTACATAACACGTTGACCTTTCTGAGGTCGAAGTGTCGGCTACATCGTAATTGAGTTAATCTGAGAGATGATTCAATCTTTTACCGTTACATCATTATCTAACCCACCACTTAATTAGTTCGTGAGGTTGATACTGACATTTACCGGGTTAAATTCAACGTGAAGAAACCAAAGGTTGTAATCTAACCTTTTACCTCTTCCAAGCAGTGGACAAACGACGGAAATCAAATGTAATTTATTACTACTAATCAATAAAATTCAATTAAATCTCTAGAAACCAAACTAAAGGTATTGAGGACATACTTTAACGTAAATCTCATACAATTGATCTTAAAGGGGGGAGGGCAATGGAAAGTGTCTTACACGTCTTCAAAATTTACTTTTTATGGCATTTACCTATGGTTTGATCCTAAAACCAAGGTATATGCCCTGAATAAAGTCATATTGTATAAGCACCATTCAGTGAATAATTTAATCTTTGAATATTGAAAACTATGTGTATGTTACATGGAGTCAATAGGAATTTTTAAAAGACTTAGGTGGAGCAATACGGAAAAACATTTCGGAGAACACTGATTTAAATCATCTTCTCCAACATCAAATCTACTTATAAGATGTGCGTCAAGTTGAAAGGCAATGACGGCTAAATAAGAAGGAGGCTCTGAATTGTCCTCCTGGAGAGACAATGAAAATTAACGACATAGCGATATACGTATTTATTAAAGAAGCAATTATTTGAAAAAAAAAATCCGAAGCTTAAAAATTTAATTTTAAGTCACATTAATTAAAATTTATCAAGCAAATTCCACTCTTTCCTTCTAAAATTTGGTCGGATTCAAACCTTTGGTAAATATGTAATGCAAACGATTATGTTATAACTTAAATGAAAACCCTAGTTATCATAATAAAATTCCATACCTAAAAACTTAACGCCCGATGCCATTTTGTCTTCATTCTGAAACCTTCAAAATATGAGCAATTCGATAACGCTGCTCTTGAAAAGCAAATCACCAACTTACGCATGACTAGATCTACTTATCCGCGCTTTCCAATGTACATTTTCACATCCTAGAGTATAATACTAAGAAAATCCTTCGAGAAAAATCCTCGTAGAGAAGAAATCATCTCCAGCCGAATGGCTAATCATCCTGGGAAAGACCGCTGTGCGAAGTGGGTCAAGGGGACCGCTTAAAATTGGAGGCACGACGCAAAAGGTCAGAAATAAACAAAGCCGCGATCTGAGGTCACCCCATCGAAGCATCGACTGCGCCATTCCTATCTCGTTCTCAGTCCTGCGCGACCCTGAAAATTTCACGTGGAAATCTCCTTCGGAGACAACGGAAACAACCTCTCGAAATTAGAGCGAGACCATCTCCAGCTAATAACGGAGTCTTGAAACTCGGGTAATATTTTCCTCCCTTTGGGGGTTAGACGATTTCCATTTATAAAATTGCGGAGATGGGGTTTTATGTAGGAAATGCGAGTAAAGCTATTGATTTATTCCGGGAAACGTTTTCCTGCGCTGCTGCCGACCTTATAGGTATGTATCCTCCGAGGAAATTCCTTTTGCGATTCTGCTCGCCCAATTTACGCTCGAGATACATTTCCATTGGGGCAATTTGGGAGATCTCGCGATCCAAGGTCGCCTTTCCGGCTCCGAATACAAAGTCCAATTGAATCCAAATAAATTGTCAAATACGAATAAAAAATATTCTAGGCTCCTACTGCAAGCTCAGATACGGATCATACGTGTTGTTTTACGAGATGAAAAGAGAGACGAAGCAAATTCAAATGTCGGCAAAGCCCTACTAAATCCAAATGCATTGTCAAATACGAATAAAAAATATTCTAAGCTTCAATCCAAGTTCAAATAGCACGTATTGTTTTCTATGATGTAAAATATTTTAAATTTATTTAAGTTCCGCAATTTGTTCAAAAGGATCTCATTTATCTACAAATCACGCACTGTTACACTTTCTAATTTATACTCCTCGAAAATTTAACATTCGCATGCTGTAGAGGAATATTTAATTCTAATTCTGAAAAATCATTTACTCTTTCCTCATCATCATTTTTTTAAGGAGGAGAATTTAATTAAAGCAGATTTAGCAACTATTTTTGCAACAATATCTCCCTTGGAGAAGGCTCAGTACCAACGCAGTTGATGAAGCATCTGTTACAATTGAAATATAAGGCCCCCCAAATAGGGACAATTATCGAGAACATCTTTTAAAAATTTTGATAACAAACTTTAATTTGCTTTCCTTGGGAATTTGGGATTCCAGAGGACTAAAATTAAAATATACGATTATTTTATTCTATCGTATTCTTAGTAAATCAAATTCCGAACTTAAATTACTTAATGAAAACAAATCAAGAGTTAAATTGATCGAAAAGATAATAAATTTCTACCCCATATTCAAATTTGCGTCTTTCTGGCAACAGGATTCGCTAGGAAGATGGCAATATCTTTTTATTCTTTTTACTTCATTCTTGAAAGGATTTCACTTCGTCGAACGCGAAGAGGAGATAAGAAGTTTTGAAAGATCCTAATATATATGATAATGGGGTCCACAATTTGGAATTTATTTCGAACGGATTTAAATTATTCTGTCTCCGTTAAATGTCATTGCCACTTATACATGGTTGGCCTGTTAAAAGTTTATTTTTATTTATATTTTATTTAATACGTTTAATAATAATATATAAATAAATTTATAATTTGAATGATAAAATATTATTAATAAAATATCATATAAATATTATCACTAAATATTATATAAATATTATGAATAAGATGTTATATAAATATTATAAATAAAATTTAAAACAATATTATATTTAATAATTATTTAATAATTTTTTAACGACATAATTTAAAATGAAACTTTCAGATGGCCAACCCTACATAAAGGCAATCATTCACAGCAGTGTTGTCTAAATCACGGAAATATATACCTACGTGAAAGCAAGTTAAGTAAATGATACACTTTTAGATATGCCCATGGTGCCCATTTCTTGACTTAATAATGCCAAATTATCCATTAATTTTTACCTCAATTAAATTACCCCAGAAAAGGAGTGAAGTATCCCTGAACACATATGCTACACTCCTCTCTTCTGGTTGGGAAAAACTTTGAGCAAATTTAATCAATTGTGGAAGGCTTTACTAAATGGAAATCCATAACAAGTAACATAAGAAAGAAATATTCACAAATACTTTCGCCCACGAAAAACGTATATTTTATTTTTTGTTTCTTAGATTACTTGTATGAGCAAATTCTTTACCACAGCATTCTCTCACTAATACACTTCATAAACTTATCGGAATAAAACAAATTTCTTCATTTATGTTTACCACTTTGCTTAGCATTCAATAAAGAGATTTTAACCAATTCCATTATTTAGATAGACAGATGACCCTTTATGGGCGAGGTTAGACCGAGGTGGGCTTCTATTCCATCTAACCTCGTATGTCGATAATATTTAAAGTTAACTAATTTATACAAACAAACAATAAAAAAGAAATAGTAGTGTGTGGGATGAAAATCATTGAAACTGAAGGTTGACAAAGAAATAACCCACGTTGCGAGAGAACACCAAGAGAGAAGGTGGTGAAAAACAACCGCGATAATACTTTAATAAAAAACAATACAACGTACGTATATAAACAATGAGCGGTAAGATGCAGTACATATACAATGGAATTGTTTATAAAAATTAGTTTAAAGAATATAAAAAGAGCTAGTGAGGGAGATAGAATATAAGAAAATTAAGCTTAGTTATTACAATTATGATAAAGTCTTAAAGCTAACAAAATTAAATTATTTATAATCATTACTTCAGCCGGAGGCTTATCATCAATCATACTACATTGGCTTTCGTGTCATCACAAGCATGAACAAAACAATGATAAAAGTAAATTAAAGATAGATTCTTCTCCCTCCTGTACTCAATGATAAAAGAAAGACATTCAAATCACCAAAATTTCGTTATAGTAACATAAAAAGTATCGACCCGAAACTTCTGTAAACTGTTTAAAAATTTATCTTCTGCACCCTCCCGCACAAATTCCACACTACTCAATCTGGAGCGATTCAATCCAACTTAATTAGACGCCACATCCACCGACCTGAATTTAAACACCCGAGTCGTTGAAATTCTCCCTTTGGATCGGAATTATTCTCCGGTAGCGAAGTTTAACTGATTCCCATCCAATTTCAGACGAAACAGCGCCGAGTAATCTTTTCCGCCTCGGAGCAAATGGAGCGATCGACGGGAAAAATAAAGGAAACAAACAAGAGAACCCTTCATCCTTCTCAGGTCCAATTCGACTCGGCCTCCTCGCTTTAAATGACCGCCTTCCCGCTGGTGAAGTTAGTGCCCGACCCATGAGCGACAATAAAACATGTACGGTGGAGAAAATCCAACAAGGGACACGACCATCGATTACAGGAAGTTTACTTTGGAAACTACGTGAGGAATTGCTCTGTTCCTACCGCCATATACTGACGAATCGAACATTTTTCTGTCACCTTTTGATTCAGGAATAAATTCAAAATAAACAAAAGCTAAGGAAGCATGAGTGAGGCATTTTAGTATAGTTATTATAATTGTAGCTTAACAGCATAAGGCGGAGTATTGTGGAAGTTCGCGAGGAAAAAATAGATAAGGACTACTTTTTCCCCTTTTAAACTCCTCGAAAATTTAACATTATGCTGTAGAGGAATATTTAATTCTACTTCTGAAGTATCTCTTACTGTTTATTCATCATCATTATTTTAAGGAGGACATTTTACGATTTAAAAAAATATTTTTTAAACGATATCTCTCTCGAATAAGGCTCATGAAGTGCTTCTCTCATGAAGTTTTAAAACGCTTCTCTTAAATATAATATAAAATAAATTCAATTGAAGTAGCCTTAACTTGGTGGAATTCCGCTATCGGGATCATGTTGAAATTACTACGCAAAGTCTCACAAAAACTAGTTTTTCCGGAACTTTGCTCAGTAATTTCAACATGATCCCAAAATATAAAATAAGCAAAGTTAAACAAATAAATATAAATTTTATAATAATATAAAATTAAAATGATAAATAAAATAACAAAAAAAAACAATAAAAAAAAAACATTTTTTGTGGAAAAGTACAGCTAACAGCAAAAAAAAGTTACCACCCCTGACCCACCAATAAATTCTAAGTCCAAAATTCGGGCCGGCGAGCCTTTCTCTCGAGAAGGGAGGGAGAGAAAAGAAAGATGGAGAACATGGTACGTTACGCTAGCTCGGCTCTCGCGTTTGGATGGAGAATTTTCGTTATTTATATAATGATCATTTACTACTATCCATTATCTGCCGCAACATTTGATTTGTTAACGCGTACTATTTAATTTGACGACGATCAACTGGAAGATAACTAAAGAAATGAATCGAATTGAATGCAGCATTCAAAGTCACTCTCACTTTAATTTTCGATAACAGATTATTAAATCATTTCCAAAACAATACAAATGAATTTAACTGAATACAACATTCGGTATCAAATTAACTCACATTTCGTTTTTCGAAAATCGATCGTATAAATCACTTCCAACGATTGATTATGCTCATCAATGTGAACGAAACCAGCAACTTTTCTCTTCTTCCTAATTTCAAATAGGCCAAAAAGCAGGATCTCGGATTCAAAAATGGCATTTGTCGTCAGGGGGACCGGCTGTTTATACTCACAAAACTTTTCGTGTATTCCGTAAAATATCTCAAAAATTCAATTCGGAAACAACAATAAACGACCAAAATAAGGTTTTCTATTCATTTACTCTGCTATTGGTTCTTGTCTCAATCTCGTATGACTATTATTTTTAATTTAATTTTGCAAAAGAAATGAAGCATGCAGAGACAAAAATGAACTTTACGTGCATTTCTCACGGAAATGCTTTGACTCGTCTGGGATCGAAGCAAGGACGAAGTGTCACCATTTTTTACAATATAAACACTTTCGTATATATATATATATTTGAATGCAATGTTCTGTAAAAAATTCAAGTCAATCGACCGAGTGGTTTTCGAGTTTTGCGGGCACAAACATACGCAGGCTGAATTTTAATATATAAGATATGTGCATGATTCAGTAGATCATCGTAATTTGATTGCTTTTAGAAACCTTTCGTTTAACTTTCCCAATTGAAAATCGTTCTATTATCAAGAGAAATAAGTAAGGAATAAACACAAGGAAATAAAAGTGCCAAAACTTCCACACAGAAAGTCGTATAACTTTGACAAAATTATTTATTTCTTTGTGTTTAGTTACCTATGGAGTTCCTCAAAGTTAAAGCTCATTCGATTGATTTAAATAACGAATATTCTTTTCTAGATTACCATTTCCCCTTACTCTCGTGACTACTATAGATTGTATAATCCATTAATTTGTAAAATTAAATTATCCTTATAACAACACTGTAGAAAAATTCACACAATTAGCTTCGACGCTTACTATCACTATCTTCAACATTTACATAAATACGCGATCCTCCATATGGCATGTGCCTGGAGAAAAGAAGGGAACAAAAATGTTACCTGCCCTTGAAAGGGTAGAATACCGGGAAAACTGTTAAACAGGACAAAACGAAATAGGTGGGGGAGAAGGGCAAGATAATCCTTTTGTTGCCAAACGGGAATGGAAAGGAAAAACTTTCTCGTTGGGAGAAGAGTATTTGGGTTGCAATTTGCTTGATTCATTTTGATGTTATCTAAAATAATGTGTTCGCTAGCCTTCTCTGATATATGTTTAATTTTTAGCTCGCAATTAGAAGAATGACTCGAAGAAATAAATCTCTCATAAAGTGGGACTGCAGAGCAACAGATTAGAAATATTGTATGTTCTTCGGCCTAAAACTTACGAGATCTCACTGTTTATCTGATGTGGATTAAATGAAAATAATAATAAATAGCTTGATGAAACCACTGTCCTAAAAATTGGATCCATGGATTCCTTATCGTTTCAAAGTAATGGCTTCCAGTAAATACTGTAGTAAATGGCCAGCGGTAGACGTCCTTTTGGTAAAATTCTCGAAATTTTATTTCTCAAAAGTTACTCCTCTCGTATTTTTAGCTATTTATTGATCAACGAATCACCTCCGAAGAGTATTACAATTTGTTTATTTCAAAGTTCTCAGTATTTTAAGAAAACCATCTTTTAATTATCAGTTATGGAAAATGATAAGACCGCTATCCGTAGATCTGTTACTTTTGCATGACAATGGGTTAATCGAGGTCTAACCAAACCTAAGACTTGGCTAGAGGTATGAGTTTTTAGTACTCGACACAGAATGGGCAAGTTATTGCGTGTGTGTTACAGTAATGACGATTATAATTGAGTTTAAATACGTATTTAAATGACATCCTTATTTTTTATTTTATAAACCAGGTGAGATATACTAGCAAATTTTATAAGTGAATCAAGATGAGTTTAACGTTTTGGCTATCATCAACACTGAGAGAAAAAATATATTCACTTGCTTTTGGTGTTTTTTATATTAATTTTAAAGGTTCTTAAAATCTACGAAACTAATAACTGTGTCTATCTTTTAATGGAATAAAAGAATTGAAAACCCTATACATCCAATGATAGTAATAAAAAAGAACCAAAGGAACGCTAGTTTACGCAAATAGCTATCTCTTAAATTTTCCCGTTTTGTTGTTGATTGATTTGTAAGGATGTCCCAAAGGTTTATGAAAAACATTGGTTAGAAGAAATAGCGAAAAAGGCCTGAAAAGTTGAATGTAAATATTGAGAACGTAATATTGGAATTGGCATTTTACGAAGCTTAAGTTTCTACGGGAGTGATCTTTCTATGGTTAATATATGTTTAATTCTACTGCTGAAAGCAGAGACGGTCCGAGACATGGGTAGTCTGGGAGACCATTCCCAGTGTTTGTGTGCTCTTCTCAGATCCCTTGAAGATTCTCAATGATAACATTATACGCGTAGCTTACGGAATTTTAACGATTACACCCGGTCACAATATTTAGTTAAACTTTCTTTTATCCATTAAGGGGAACTAGTTCTAAACGTCTGCCTGCCCAGAATATCAATAATCTTCAGATTACCCCTTCCCGATGATTGTAATCAATTTCCTTCGCAATGGATGCAGCTTTCTTTGGTTCAAGTTCTCTGAATAATTTCCTTATAGTCAAATTGATTGAAGAAGCCGTTACTTTGTGAAATAGTGTTATATAAGAAATTTTGAATCTTTGTCCTTAGTTATTTCCGCCATTTCTTATAGTCGTTGAGCAATGACTATATTTTTACGGAAATTACATTTAGTAAAACTACTAAATCAGGCGTAATCAATTTGAGTTGCCCTTACATCGGTAACAGCCGTTTAATAATTAGAATTTAGGCTTCGTATTTTCCCTTTCCTTTTTTTAATGAGAGGCCAGTTAAGTCCATCAGCCATTATCAGATACAGCACTAGAAATACTGACATCTCATACTTATTACCCATAATTACTCTTAAATATGATGGGTAAAGCTTCCCTTCTGGGGAAATATTTCTTATTGTCAGGAGAATCTATTACTGCTGAATATTAATGCTGGTTTCATGGGCCTCGCTTATTCTTCCTTAAAAGTTTTTGGTTTAAAGATAAGGAAGACATTTACGATATCTTGAAGGTGCAGAAATTTAAATGTGTGAATTCCTCGGCATTTATGATTAACTGGCGGAAGCTCTAATCATATGCATGAATGTATGCAAATTGTATGCATATTTTTATATGCCTACGTGATTATATCCTACTAATTTTCGAAGCAAAATAAATTTACAGTGATAATAAATAATTTCGACTATGATAGGTCTATTTTTAATGGTTTATGAATTTTGGATGTAAATGAACGATTTAGAAGTAAGTTCACATAACACCAAATGCAGTAGGTAAGGAAAATGAAACTTGAACACTGCCACAAAAATCGGAACTTTTTCGAATGGTTGATCTCATTTACATTCTCTCTGGCTGAACCATTGAAAAAATATTTTTCCGGTCACCTTCTAACCTGCATTATTTTCTCTTAAAATGGCTTACATCGTTTTCTCAATCATGTAATTGAACCATTTTCTCAATCTTATAAACAGCCTACATCCCAGGATCTGTGCACATCACTTCTGAGCCTGTTTACCAAATTATCTTTACATTTTTAGATGTATTGCCTTAGTGTTGAAGAGAATCAGCATTCTCTTCTTAGTAAGCATAAAATTTTCCATATCCCCATTGTTTATTTTCCTATCATCGTCTCCATGCTTTATGTAAAAAATATATAAGTAATTAACTGTAACACCATTCATATTTCTTCATTGACGAACTTTTCATTATATTTCCGTCCACATCTAAGAATGGCATTTTCAAGCAATTTTCTATCTCACACAAATACCCTAAAAGATGCGTCGAAATTTAGTCGGACTGAAAACGTATCCTGTCACCACTGCATGGAAGACCCTTTTTCTTTCCTCTCTCACCCCCACGGAGAAGCTACCTTTGTTTCGTCGAGAAGGCCGGTATGAATGGCACTCATATACCGTTATGTAGACGAAAACAAGGAGAGCAGAAATAGCACCAAAGGGGACTGACCGCTGAAATCCGTAGTAGCAGATTTAAATTTATTATTCATGCATGAGTGCATTACGTGTATATTTTAAAAATGGAGTTGTTATGTCTAAAATTGTTGGCTCATACCTTTTTCCAATGTTGAAATTATTAATCGTTTTAGCATTCAAACATTTATTACGGAGAAGGTGTAAATGAAAGGAATTAAATAATTAGAAGTATATTATTCAATTCTTTTGGTGCTTGACTCGACTCTGCGCGACTAGTCCTTCTGATTTAATTATTCAAAAGAAATGTTCGCACATACAATATAAAGCGGTTTGTTAAAAGACTACAGGTTCGATAGTAGTAAGTCCTAAACGACCGGAGCCCTCGGCTGAGTATCCTTCAAGAATATAACTCTGTATAGACAATAATTATTTGATATATTCCTTAGCTGTGATTTACATGACGAAATACGCGACAACATGACCCTATTCTCAACGATAATGATTTTCGCAGCCCGATGGCGAAAAGATTATTGTGAGATTATAGCGAGGACAGATGGCCTATACTGATATCATCTCACATAAAGTATAAAGTGTGCTACTATTTAAATTATTTAAATCAAAATTCCCTGCAAATGTAAATGGCGTCCAAACAACGTGGCGACTTTCACAAATTCATTTTCAATGAAAACTAGCAACTTATTTCCTATTTGAATTCCACTATCACATATCATTATTTTTAATAGCAGGTATTGTTTCATTATTACCCCATTTTTATTCTTATTACATTTTTTTAATTTCCCCTTCTTCCGTTGACCTAATTTACAGTAGTTCATATTCTCTTAATTATCGTATCATAATCTTTACGAAAACGATCATCCTGCGGGCATGTGGAGCATTAACTGAAATAACCAATTTCATTCTAAATCTGCATTGATGGAATATTTTATGTTAGGAGGAGATATGAGCAGCCAAAGTAATTCATGTCCAATATTTTATGAAGAAGAGCGAATTACGCTTGAGATTCAAGCCGATTTAACGAAATACGAATTTAATACTTTCATAATACAATACTGCTTCTACCGCAGCAAAAGCAATGACTTTCAGCAATTATTTATAAAATATATATCGTCACAAAAGCCTTCAAAACGTGCCAGGCATAAAGAGGAAGACGAAAAGCGCGCTCAAAACAGAGAATCTGAAAGACTCGCCCTTCTCGAGTTATGCTGGTTGCATCGAAGGTGGTAACTTTTTTATGCTGCTAGCTGTACCATATTACTAGTTTCTTATTATAAACATAGAATTCATCTAAGCCACGCTCCACTGAATCCTAATAAAAGTGTTGTTTACAGGGTCATTGAGGTAGACGTTTTCGTCATAAAAGATTCCCACTAGCATTCTATCTCATTGACAAGAATAATGGCGACCTACCGCAGTTCTCACCATTTTAGGTAACCCCCATTCTCTCTCAAAGCTTTCATTAGTTATTAATGGATGGTATGAGATTCAGAGGAGACTTAGAGTTGAATAATGTATATACAAAGAGATGTAAGCAATGCGCTATTCGTCAAAATTAACTATAAAGTAAAAATTAATAATTTTTGCCAGGACTGTACGTTTGTTCACGGATTGCTTTACTCCAAAAAGACCGAGATATTTTTAAAGGAATATTTCTTTTTAAATAGAAAATTATGACAATTACGGCTTTCAAAAGGCAAAATGTAAGGTGATGTCCCATTTCGCCAGAATTTTTGGTCGCTTTGCGGGTTGCCTACACTGAAATTTGTTTAGCATTCCCAGGCGCCGTAAAACCATAGATTGCGTTAAATTAATTTTCCATTTCAGAAACGTAATACAGGGTCATAAATTAATAACAGAAATATAAATTAATCGTTGAAACTTACTAAAATGTCAATAATTACAATACCTCATCTTCATAGACGTTTGTTTCTCATTTGCGCTTGTATTTTCGAAAATTTTTAAACTTTAGGGCTCGGGCGGCAGTTTAATGTTATCCGATTACGGAAAATTTTGCATGCGAGATCTTCATATCAGTACGCAACTTTCTCGCAAAGGGCGAATTTGATCTGTAAAAAATAAATGTTTATTACGGCCCACGCTAATAATCATAACATTTATAAATTACTTTTACGAAACAAAACCTTTAGCTGTTTGCAGAAAACTCTCTCGGGTTACCATCCGGGTCAGGACAATCTTAGTCATCGACGCTCCTATCTTTGATCTTTATCGCTTGCTGATCCCATAGGCAAACTTATGGATAATCGTGATTATCAAATCCACATTCATTTGCGGAGTTGAATTATAGTGGTTAAAAACATCGTTAGCCGAAAAAGCTGTTTTCATCTCCTTCACTAGCCGATTTAGCAAAACTCTTCAAGTCTTTAGCATCTTCAGAATGAAGATGGCTACTAAAATAGGAACCAAAACGTCGATGATTACATCGCCCTTACCAAGATGGAAAACAGAGAGAATTTTTTTGCAGTTCGCCGCGAAAATACAAGATCCTTAGCTGTTGTTCACAATTTGCGATGATATTTTAATGTAGAGTAACCCCATTCCCTGGGAGAATTTAAAAGTAAGATTCAACGGTAAATAAATACTCGGATAATGTACAGCATGAGAGAAAAATTAAAACATAACTATATTGTGTAAATCATAAAATAAAAAACACCAACTACATGTATGACATGCTAAATCATATAATGAAGACCATAAAAACGGTTTCTTTGGCTAACGATGATTTTATTCGCTATAATTCGACTCCAAAAAGGAATATGGACTTGAGAATTACGCTCACCCATAAGTATACCCGTGGGAATACGCCAGCGATAAAAATTCGAGAATTACCAAAAAGATTTTTGCCCCCCAACTCTTGATGGCTATAATAATAAAACTTTGAAAGGGGTGTTTGAAAGACTTTAAGTCCACTGTGGAATTCTGAAAATAATGCGAAACAGCTATTTGGCATCAAAATATGATGTGGCATTGTCTTCATTATGGTAGTTATCACTGTACTTAAGTTTTCTTAAAGTAACTTCAAGCACCCAAAAAAGCGTTTCATACGAATAACCATTCCAAGCACATACTAACTAATAGATTTAATGCACTTCATTTAGAAATGATCAACGCTTGCGTACATTCGATTTCTGCTTGTAGAATATCCGCAACAGGAAATTGATGCCATTGTGCAAGAGTACACACACTCATAGGAATTATACGTGCTTAATCCAGAGCCCTTATAATCCATCGCTGATTAATCTTTCCCTTTTGTGTGAAGTACCGTCCCAAAGAAAGAGCCCAAACGACCGCTTTTGAGTAGATTGGTCGCGAATTCTAGCAAGTCCCAGAGCGATATGAATTATTCCCATTCGTTTAATTTGTATGACGTGTGATTCCACTACTCATCAAACAAGTTATCACAGGATATGGCGAATTGGATATCTTCAGGTTTAATCACGCAGTGAATACAGAGGACAAGATTCGGAAAAAAGGTCGCTCTGAAAGCAGAAGTCATTCATTCTACTTCAATCTCGGCTGTATCTATGTTTAAATTATTGTCCTCCATATCCCATGACTGGTTGAAAGAAACGGAATTGCGGGTATTTTCCATTTTATTTCAACAAGGCTTTTTTTCTCTTTTTACGAAACTTTAAAATTGGGTTTTTATGGAAAATTACGAATTTGGCAAATCTTAACTACACGTACTATCGCATCATCTATTTACTCGAGATTTATTCACACATTAATTCGAGATAATGATAAACCATATAGTACGACTTATTATTTCTGTAATTTCATGACTATAAAATCTTTGAAATGATGAATATTGATCAATACTATCACAATGTAACAAAAATAAGACATATTTCCTCTGAGATCATAGCCATTATTTCTCATGACAAGGATAGCTAAACCGGTTTGAAAAAATACAAAAAAGCACAATATAAAACATTCCACAATAATGTATACAGAATTCTAATATTTATAAATATATTTGCATACATTTTTATGCTTATAGGTATATACGTTTATGTCTATGTCTATGTAAGAACCCTGCAAGCCGCCTTTCGGCATGTGGCAGGGGGTGCAAGCACCTTGACTCTATTTTCCTAAACGGTTGCATACGCGTATACTTCGCGGAAAAAATGAATTTTTGAAACGATTCGTTCTAGCATCTATTTCTCTAATCTTTCGGGCAGTATCAGCACGGCCCATATAACAGGGGGGTCGCATTATATCGGTTACATCATCCGAAAACGTAATTTCTCTGAACTTATTTAATAAATTTATCCTTTGAATTTTTCTTCTATCTTCTAATGATTCCCATCCCGCGTCCTGTAACATCTGAGTGACACTCGCTATTTTATCGTAGCAATTCTTTACAAATCGTATCGCCTTTTGTTGTACTTTTTCTAAATCCCGAATATGACATTTCTCGGCGGGGTCCCATACACTACATGCATACTCAAGGTGAGGCCTAACTAACGCTAAGTAACATCGCTCGCGAACTTTTTCTTCGCTCCTACCGACTATTCTTTAAACGAAGCCGAGTTTCTTAAGTGCTTTTCCACATATATTTCGGATGTGGGCTTTTTACGTTTATATCTATATGAAAATGTGTTTGTATTTAGCACATGATATGATTCCATACTCTTAAATGATTTGGTTAATAATTAGTTAGCCTTATTCTCTCTTCTTTCTCTGAGCTTTATTCCCATCATTTGTGGGGTCGCCTATGAATGATGATGATGAAGAAAAGGTTGGTTTTTTGTGATGGTCGATTTTTACGGCCGGATGCCCTTCTTGTCGCCAACTCTGAACGGGAAAATCGGACGAACATACACAACCATTCCCAGATCCGAAACTCCTGATCAGCCGAGATTCCAACCCGAGGTCATAATGTTGGAGCGATGGCGCTAACGCTATCCACTCGGTCATAGGCCGGTTAGTTATCTCAATTCTTTATATTCCACGAATTGACGTTAATAAATCTCAGAATGCCGCAATCTGCTATCACACCTTTATCTCCATCCAACTTCGTCTCGAATACTACCCAAAGGAGTACTCCTTTTCCGTTTGTAACTCTTATCAGGCGAAAGTATGGAAGGGGATCGAGTAATCCAAATTGAATTGACAAATGTAAATAGATCGTCCACATAAAAAGGAAAGCGAATATGGTTGGCGGAAAAATGACAACCAATAAAACTTATCAGGCAAAAGCAGACCCTTTTTGGCTCACACTCAAGACTCAATATGCCTTTTCCATCATGGCTTTCATATTGAAAAAGAAATGATAATCCTTTCTTATCCTTTTAGCAACCATTCACTTTCTGCGCAACTCGTAAAGGCTTTACTATTTTTCTAAAGGGTTTTCAAACTATAGAGCAACGTTTAAATTACTTTTTTCCATAAAATTATTTGTACTTTTATGTTTTTGTAGGGACTGGACCTTACTCTAATTTGCTTTCCTACTGAAGCAGAATATTGTTCATTATTTTGTAAAGTTTCAAATAGACATTTGGTATCAAAGAAGAAAGAACTCATTTAATAGTTTCATTTCGAAAGATGACTGCCGATGAGACTAACAACCTATGTTTTCTTTAAGGTTATAGCTAAAAGTCCTAAGTAAAATCTGGTGATGTTTCATTTAAAAAAACGAAGAAGAAATAAAATAAATGTTTGTTGTAAACAAGTGTATTGTTGCAATAATTTTTTTTGTAAAATATAATTCCACTTAGCATCATTAAAGCAGTTCAATTTTCTTAAGAATATGGTACAGCTATGTGCAAAAAACTTAAGTCCCACAGGCTATATAAGGTTAAGGATTAAAGTTTTTTTACACATAGCTGTACATTTAATGCACAAATTAATTTTAATTTTTTTACACATAGCTGTACATTTAATCACAATGAATAAGAATGTCAAAGTTAACGTTTTCTAAGAATTATAGTAGTGTTTTATTTATTGTATTTTATATTGTCAAATTAATTATTCTACAAGTATTCTCATCTATTGTATTGTGTAAATTATTTCTTATAATTATTTTAAAATGTTATTGTATATTGCTACTGCTATATGTCTATCTTCGGTAGAAAACATTTAAATAAATAAATAAACTTCCAACTTGCGAAAATAACATCAATATAAATAAAGAAGAGGGTTTTTAAAAACTGATTTTTTTTCAATATTGCGTTTACAATTGGCTGCATCATAATAACCCTCAGCACGTTACAAATAATTTCAACTGACAATTTCATTAATTAAATCTCATATAAAAACTACTTATAACGGTTAAAATATGGAGAGAATCTTAGGAAATGGTTCTTTTTCCAGTGCTTGTGAGGTAAGTTTTCAGTGCTTGATTGTGAGAAGTTTGTTTGATTAAAATGTGATTTATCCAGGGAAAAAGGTTAGTTACAAATTTCACAACAAAATAATTCCTGAGGAAGTATTAACATAAAAAGAGGAGAAACTCTTCATTTCCTCAAACGCATTCAGGTTTCCACTTTCGCCTTCGCAATCTTCGCGGAATTTAAAGAATGAGAAGATTCTTCCGTGGAATTTCCGGAAGCCTGCAAATATTATCTCCAAGCAAAGAAGCAGATAAGATTCCTCAAGTGGTCCGAAGGCCTTGGGGTTAGAGGCCTCCATGTTTATGCATGAGGCGAAAAACAGGAAGTTTGCCTCTTTTGTCTGCTTATCACAACAAACACCACCTTAATATATAAAGCACACAATTTTTCATCAGAAAACACCGGTTTGCATAAACAAAATGCAGAAGCTGACATAATGATTGCTTCCTGCAGAACGTAATATAGAGGAAATCCTATTTTGAGGGCGTTATTCAAGGTGTAATTGTACTGGTGAAGGGACTATTTATATTTTCTTTTACAGGATGGATGGAAATAGTTATTTTTCATTTACTTTTCAAACAGTCTTGCTCATGACTGAGGTGACATGAAAGCTACTGAGGTATACGTTATAATTTGACTGATTAAGGTATCTCCTTATGGAATAACAAGAGGAAAGTTACTCATAGAGTCATTGTGCTTCACTTACATAGACGTGTTCCATTTATAGCACTCTGATTTGTTGAGTAAGCTTGGGAAAACTACCTCACTCCTCATACTCCCTAGTGAGCCTCGTTCCCCACTTTTGATAGCTAATGTTTGAATGAATGAGGTACCTTTCAGGGCACAGAGGTAAACCGGTAAAATTTGAATACATTAAAGCAACTTATCTGTAAATTCAAAGAACCTCATTATATATATAGTTCCATGAAAAACCAGTCTCTTTTAAACCTATATGGCCACGTGTAAAATAATTCATTTCTTATTCCATCCATAACGACCCAAAGAGAAGTAATTACATCGTTAACTGGAGGACGATGGAAATATCTAATTAAAATTTACAAGGGCAATACTAAAGAAAGAAAGTAGGATATCAAAAATTACAATACAGATTTCTAAGTTACTTATTTCTCATTGATTTTTTGGAAGATAATGGGCATCTTCTAGTACACAGATTAGTCGTTTTAATCAACTCTCTTTAATTGCTCTCTCTCCCCTTCTCTATAAGACCTATATAAATGCTTGTTCCGCTTACTCAGTCACAAAGATAAATTTAATCGGTTACGGTCATATCTTGTTAAGAAATTATGTTAAATATTTGATGTGAAAGTTCTGCTTTTGAGGCACCGACTAATATTTGTTCCTTTTAGCTAATTTGCGGAAAGAGATGTCTCCTTTATGTATTTTTGGTTAATAAAAAGCTCAAGATGAAATTTCGCTGCTTGTTTTTAAAATGTTTACAGGACTTGAGAGTTGATTTTGCTTCAGAAATTATTTCGCTATGAGGCTCATTTCATTTTTGTGTAATTCCCAGTTACTACGCTAGCAAATGAAACAAAGGCAACAGCCAACCACATGGTAGTGAGCGTAGGTGGGCCGAGGCAAGGTTAGAGTGCAAGCGCAAGGTTTAGTCGTGCACTAATCTCATATTGCGGTCAAGAGCCCAGCCTAAGAACGAATAAGAACGGATGTTATAAGGCCGCCTTCCGTCTTGGCCTCTACTCTGGGAAACGAAGGGGTAACTTTTTTTAGGGAGGTGGACTTCATATGCCGTTAAGAGTGGGTCAACATTAAGTGGGCCTGATACTAGTGAAAATGTATTTCGTTTCACTGAACCTATGTGAAGCAACTTGAAATAGAAACCTTGCCTTTATTCCTAGTGAAACAAGTAATTGATTACAATTTCAGTAATAAGATTATCCTCTTTACTATATCTTAATCTATCTAATAAGATTCTGTACGGAATTTCATCACAATAATCCATTTAATCTCAAAAGTTGTACAATTCCACCGAATCGATGACAATGAAGTGAACAATTTCCGGGTCACGGTAAAAATTAAGCCATCGTCAGAATCCTGTTCAATTCATGGTTGTTGACTCAGTAGGAATGTACAAATATATTTTGAGATTAAAATCATTTATTAAAACCGTTTAACTTCCTCTTTATCAGAAAATAGTTTGAATGGGACTGTTTTTTCCTTTTAACACATAACAAATAGATCCGAGAAGATAAATTTGTTAGGGATAGCGTAAACATGAGCTCAGGAGGGATGTTGGACAAAAAAAGCTAAGCGAAGCTTTATAAAATTTTCATTGGAGAACAAACTTCCACTAAGAACGGGATGGGAAAAACAAATTAAACGAACAAATGGTAAAATTCGAGGAGGATATCCCAACAGAGCAACATAGAATTGTAATATAATATACATTAACACACGCAACAGATTTACTTTTACAGAAATATGAAATAAATGCAGGGAATAGGATTGCCGTGTATGTGAGCACCATATAAACCCGAAACTAAAGTGAATTCTCTAAATAGGATTTAATTTACATATAAGGTAACTACAACTGCGGTTAGATGATATAAGATTAAAAATCTGAAATGGCCAACACATGACTTTCTCCGTATTTATTGAAAACAGAAGCCTATGCCGGTAATATATAAATAACTCCAAAACAATGAGTATAACAGGAAAATGTTTCATACAACATTTGTAGTAAAATACATTATCTATAACTTTGGTACATAAACATAATTGTATGTACCTACATTGCATTCTGGCAGAAAAATGTATGAAAAACTTCCATTTCTGGATAAACAAATACTCCGGTTAACCATTATTGAAAAATAACTCCTAAACAATCAGTGTTACGAAAAAATGTTTCATACAAAAGTTGTAGTAAAGTACAGTATCTACAACTTTTGTTGTTAATTTTATATACCTAAATTGCATTATTACCGAGATAATTAAGAAACGAAATTATGTACCCGATAAACCGCAACTTCCGGTTAAGCGATATTCACCAAAAACTAATCAACTCTTGGCATTGTTAGGAAAATACTAAATATGAATTTTGTAAATGATCGGATAGTTACTTCTTAAGATAGAGCACCCACAAACCTTTTCTACCACAGACAGAAAGACAGACATGTTCGGGAAAATAACGAAAACGAGCCCTATGGGCTCCAAAACATCTATTTCCGTCGAAATCTGGAGGTCGAATTTCTTTGCGAATACAATACTTTATCTATACTACGTATAGGGAGAAAGCAAAATATCCACAGTGCTATTCAACGATGGTTCATTTTGTTTGACACTAAGATTCTTTACACTCTTCAGATAGCTATGTTGATGAAATATTTGAGCCTATACTCAGTGTAATCTACGCAGATAAAGGATCTTACCCTATATGTCTGTTCTACATGCTGTTATTTTTTTATGAATCGAAATTGATACAAGCAAAAATAAGTTGAATTTAATTCAATTTTCATCAGTTATGTTATATTTTCATAAGTAATTTTTCATTAAAATTTTACGAAACTTATATTAGGAAGTCCTGAAATTCCATGGTATCCACCTCTGATGAGAGTAGTGTTGATACCAAGCATAGTGCTGCATATTTTTTATGATGGTGCGCACATGTAAAAAAACAAATGCACACAAAATATAGAACTTACAAGAGCCAGCTAATCAACTATTCCATTAAGCGTTATGATTACGAATTCTTAGAAATATTTTTTTTTTTCAATTACATCAAATTGAAATCACTGCCCCTAATATGAGAAAATTTAAATTGCATACTTTGCAAATAAAATGCCAACCAAGGCCTTCAAAATATTTTTGTCATATAATTTAAGCAGTTGTTTCATTTCGCTAAAACTGAACAAACATTTCGATTTAAATTATATTCCTTCGAAACAATACACAAATTAAGTCATTCAAAATATACGCATTTTAATTTAGCGTTGGGAATGAAAACCGAATAAAATTATCGGTTAAAAGTATTTGACTGACTTTAATGATTCTAAAATAATGCATTGGACTGATATTTTGCTGTTTTCCGTAATAAATTGAAAACTCACCTACGAAGCTGAGGAGTAGTATGAATTATCAGAGCATGGTTAACCTATCATTAAACTAAAATTGGAGATAGTTAGATGCCTAATGATGTTTAGGTATATATTTCTCAATTATTTCAGCTTTGATAGGCATACATTCTGTATTTTCTCTAAAACTCGCCCGTATAACTTACCAATTAAAATTTATATACAGTTTATTATAAAATTAAAAAGTTTTAACTTTAAACTATACTTTGTTTCAGTGATAAAATCGTTCGTAGAGTACTGCGAGAAGCTTATAGGGAAACATTTAGGCTTTCTTTTTTGTAGGTATATTTCACATTTACTACTATTATTCTACTTTATGTCGAACATTTCAACACGTAAATGTAATGAATTAACTGTCGCTTTAATTCAATTCAAGTTGTATCGTTTTATCTCCATTAGGCTCCTTTTCCAGTTTTATTTCAATAGTAAATTGGGTAGTTGTACAAAACTTTATCGCCGTTGATTTTTAACACGCGAAGAAACGTTAACCAGTTGTAACCGTTTGCTCCAATTTCCCTCTAGATCTCTTTTCTAATTACCAGAATTTATTCATCGCTTCGCAAGGGAAAACAAATCACCATGATTCTCTCCCGTAGAGCTATTCATCAGGCTGTAAAACTCCTCTCCACCGCTATCAAACTCTCACTTAATACCCCCTTCGGTGTTCTCCTGTTTTTCGTCCGAATTCAAATTCAGAGATACACAAACCTTTGCATTCGCGAATGAGTTTTTATCGCTCCTTTTTAACGCCACGATGATGTTTCCCACAAAACGCAGGAATCAAAAAAAAACCGTTGGAATGTTTTCCTATCGCCCATGATTGATGTGGTGACTCGGTGTTCTACAGAGTGACGCATGATATTACTACAGAATAAAATTCTCCTCTATAAAAATGGGTAATGGAACTCTGGAGGAAAGAGTATTATATATTAGTTCCTCTATGGCATTAAATTCCTCAGAAGGCCATGAACATTTTTAAATGCTGCATCACTATACTGTGCTCTTGAATTCCGTGCAATTATAACGAATAAAATCTATATCTATATACATAACTAATAAATGGGTGCTTGCAAACTGCAAGCAAAGAAAATTAATAAGGGATACTATCCTGATTTATGGGTCTATATATTATATTTACGTTCCCTTTTAACCATGCCATTGTCTTTAGTATACATAATTTTCAAATCAAAGTTCGAGATTCATCAAATAATAGAACAATTAAATCGAAAGCCCTTCACGTTTATTTGGCACGGAAGTCCTTAATGAATATGCATTCGTATAATTATAATAAGGAAATACTCCAAAAGCAGTAAAGTTCGAATACAAATCTTCATAAGATAAAAATGCGAGAATTCGATAGACGATTCGTTACCTGAAGTACTCTGTTCAGCGCAAGACATACTGCTATTGAATTCTATGTTCATTAAATGGCGTCTACCACGACTATGAGCTCCGTTTCTAATTAAATAAACAAATAGACAATAGGCGAAGTAACTATGTAAATAGACTAAAAAAGGTGTTCTAGATCCTAGCGCGCGCGTAGCCCCTCTTCCCAACCACATTACATCCACATCGTAGAAAGTGGCTTTCAGCTCAGTTATAAAGATACCCTCACGAGTAGTACTAATTACTTAAAGTGGCGATTGGCTTCAATAACAAATCAGAAATCGATAATTGTTTATTGAATTAATTAGATACAGGTTGATTAACATATCGGTCAGCAAATGTTTAAGACGTATACAAGGTCTTACGAAAAGCAATCTCAGCAATAGTAAACGTAAGTAAACAAACGCTGCTGCCACGTAGGCGGTTAGATTCTAAACTAAAAAGGAGACACCCCTTCCGAAACTCAGCCGTTGAATAAGCATCATTTTCAAACAAATTCATCTGACAAGATATTTAATTTTTGAAATATTTTTCGTTCATTTACTTCACATTTTCATTGAAATACACTATAGAATTTCTCTCCAAAGAACTATCGGTGGTACATGGTTTGCCTTTAGTCCGATATTTAACTCCGTAAATCTTTTCAGGTATATTATCCTTTTACATGAAAATATCATCTTTGAATATTTTAACTTTAGGAATCTTGTCTCCAAATTTCTCTCATTTGCCGATAACACCGAATACAGTCGCAAATGAACAACAGAATTGACAAAAACTGAAAATTTCCTGTATTCATATTAACAATTGGTTTTGCTCTTCTAGGTACATCTCCTTTCTATTGGTTTTAATTTTAGAGGTTCTAGCGTTATCTTGCTGTGAGGTTAAAGCAGAAGCCATAGCATTCGTTTGAGGTTGCGAGTTAAAATCATGCAAATTAGAGAGAAAAATTAATGGTCAATTAAAGGAAATGTGTTTTATTTTTACAATTTTGATTGTATGAGTATTTGAGGAAGAATCACGAGGAAAAATGGCGAACATTTCTGATCACTACCGATTAAATCGCTTAAATTAGATAACTTCCGTGAGTTTGAATGTCTACATTCAGTTTAATTTTGTTTCCTCATTACACGTTCATAATAATATTAGAAGAGAACATTTTAAGTATTGTTTTTATCATAAATTTAAGACTTTTCATACCTAAATTTCATGACTTCTTTCGATTTACATTCCATTCATTTTTCCGTTGAGAATCAACGGGAACTGCGTTAGTCTTTCATAAAAGCTCGGTCTTAGTGTAAAGGCATACTAAAAGAAGCGAAGAAAAACTTTGTAATTTCCACAAAAATAAATACAATCACAATTAATTTAAAATTTTAAGTAATATAACCAAACTCAAGGAAATAAAATAAGTTGTACGAGAAGTGAAAATAGATGATTCGGTGGTTAGAATAGATGCCCGGAAAGTGGAAGATCTGGGTTCGAGTCCTAGTCAAGTCAAGTATATTTCTAAGGTAACGAAATGCAATGGTATCATTTTGATAGTTGTTATTTCCAAATAGAGAATATTTCATCAACTTTCCTACATAATTAGTATAGAATAAAGTTAAATAGAAAGGTTAAAGTTCAAATTTAAATATTAGAATATTTTTAGACATAGAAATACTAGAAATTTTCAGCTAATTCTGTTATTTATTACAAGAGATTTTTTCAATTTAATTAATAAAGGAAATTAATGCTAAAAAAATTCGGTATTTACCAGTATTTCAGTTATTCACTCCACATTTAAGGGCTGAATAATTGTGCTCAAAAGTTGTAATAACTAGGAAAATCAATCTTTAAATTTTAGGTTCGCTTTAATGTATAGCTTTTTACGGCTAACTAATGTCTTCCGGTATTATAATACAATCCAACGGAAGCCTCAGGATTCACATTAATGAGATATGTCATTATTACCCAGAATTTAAAGGTACGCAAAGAAATGCTATCGATTTCAACCGTTCGATAATTACCTTTGTATGGCATTATGATTCATTTTGAGAGAGAGCGACGGGCCTTTGTCATTGAAATCCGTTGCCGATAGCGTCTTTGAGAGGCATTGATAAATAAGGGTAAGGAAATGGATTCCTTCGAATAAAATTAATTAAATTCTTCGACATCTTCTATAATGAAAGCCTTTTCTCAAATCAGTGGCTTTATCACTCTCCCGCCAGAATTTCCACCCTTAACGACTGAATTGCTCCTTACGAACGTAACGTTACCTTATAATGACTACCAATCTCCTATGGCGAGGGGAATCCCGTAATTAAAAACAAATATATATAATTAAATACAAGTGAAATTGATATGATCGATGAGCCATTCCTAGGACCTTCTCCGTGTTTGCAAAAACTAAACGACTTTCCTGTAACATCTACTATTATAATAATTCAACAGTTATTCAATAATTATTGAATAACTATTATAAATTTAAATTTAATAATACACTGATATTTCCATTATGAAATTCTTTATATCCTAGTTTTTTCAACTCATTGAAAACAGTTATTATACTCTACATAAAATGAAAAGAAAAGTTAATACGATGAAGTATTTGAATGTGTAGTCAGTTGAAATTCGTCGTGGTCTAATCTTCATTCTATTGAAATACATGAAGGAAAATTATAGAGATTCCAATGATTCGTAAATAATAGTTTAAGTTCAAACCAGTACATTTTCTCAAACATTCACTATACCCTACCATATGTAGACTATCGCTATGTTACTGTTGTGAAAAATTAAAATGGTGGTATGAGGAAATGGTGTTTAACTTTGTCTGAGGAAGTGTACACCTTAAAACCATATGGAAATATTTTAAAATATAGTACGTCGAGGAAGATTATGCGTAAAATGCTAAGCGGCGATTTTTAATAAACATTATACTAAGATATGAACATCACTAACAGCGCAGGGATATTACGTAATATAATTAAACATGTCCGAAATAACGTATCCGAAACAAAGAAATAATAATGAGTAAAAGATTGAAATTCAGCATTGCAATACTTGCAAAGGAATGCATAAAAATATCCGCTTATAATTCACTGGAAATCTTCCGCAAGCATTATTCAGACGCAATAATCCACACAAAAAATACTCAAGTGTTGATTACAGACTAATTTACGGAATTTATCAAAATAAAAAAACCTTCCCCAAAAAATGTCTATTTTTTTAGTAAGGGTATTAATAATGTGAATGATTTGACGGCTGAGCCAGCTGGTAACGAAGTATGAAACAAGTCAGGGATCGCCTGGTACGGTGATATACGGTGGGGACTTCTTGGGCCTCGTGGCCGCTACGGTAGCCCTGAAGGCGTAACCCTGGAAAATCTTGCTTGATAAGTACTTGACAAGGCATGGAGATACTGTTTCAAGGTTATTTAAAATTCATACTAACTTATCTATGTATATAATTCATATAACTTATCTTACATAACTAACTTCATTCTAACTTATCTTTAAATATAATTATATATAATCTAAAATTCATACTAACTTATCTATATATATAATTAATATAACTTATCTTACATAACTAACTTAACTCACAGAGTTGTGCGTGTATTTTCCGTAATTCATATATTTATTGTATATTTATTGTATATTTATTGTATATTTATTGTATATTTATATTTTTGATTTTTTTATTATTTTTTACTTGTGCATGCTTATAATTTAAGTAGTTGTTTTTTTGTATTGATGCATAGAAATATTTTTTTATTGATTGCTACATAAGTTAATGTTACCACCTGTCCTTGCGACTAACTGTGGTGGTTTTGAATAATAAATAAATAAATAAAACAAGTATAATAGGTAAAATGGGAAGTTAAAGGTAATATTTTTAGTATTATTTGCAATAGAACCATCATATAGGTAGGCACTCTAACTCTAATTACATTCTGCGAATAGTTTATTTATTGCTCCATCATTAAAGGTTTTAAATCTCCAGAAGCCGTCTTTGTCGGCGTTCCTCCTCTTACTTCCCGGTAGTCGGATGAATCAAGAAGAAATGCCGCACTATAATTGTACCCAAAGATATTTTCAATAGCAATGCTACCATCCTCAGAAAGATCTTTGGGTACAATTATAGTGCAGCATTCCTTTCTTGCTTTATCCGACTACCGGGAAGTAAGAGGAGGAACTCAGACAAAGACGGCTTTAGGAGATTTTAAACCTCTAATTCGTTATCAGCCACGTTCCATATTTCTTTCTTTATTGCTCCATGTTATCATAGCATTAAGGCAAAGAGATAGATACATGATTTTCGTTACATATAAATGCATGACAACGTATAGTATTGATGAATATGTACAAGACAGATGAGCAGAGCGTATTCATAAATCTCACTCTCACTGCACTTTAGCCGTATTTCTATCCGCATCAAAAACATTTCATCCCTAATTCCTTCGGACGTGATGCATTGCAGAGATGAAATTGATGTGTACACATCTAAAGTGCACGAAACAAATCCCAACTTCGACGGCGAGAAAAAATCGTGAATATGACCAAATATTATCGTCGGTACCGTATGCGGTAGCATCGATTGGTATCACACCGCAGATGTTCATAAGCTTCCATTGTATCGGTGGAGAAAACTCTCCAAACATCCATTACCCCGCATCCCACTTGCTAATCTAACCATAAATCGCCATCAAGCCCTCGAAGCCGTACCCGAGTCGGGGAAAGGATATCGCTCCGGGATTCGCAAAACGAGGAAAACGAGATAAGGCTCCTCCGAGGTAAGCCTTCTAAATTGGACCTTTACTTACGCTTGACCGATATCATCGAAGATTTTGCTTTCTCTTAAAATCCAACTGAAGCTAACCCAACTTTTCTCATACTCGATTTTCTGACACTTTCAACGAAGTGTGACCTAATTTATTGCTATAAACTCAATAGTTTCAGGCTTAACTGAGTGGAAGTTCATTTCCAAGATAAAATTTATTTTATTTTTACATTAAAAATAAAATAATGACTAATACACATCCACAAGTACCATCACTTTTGTATCTATCTTGTTTCCATAAAATAAACCCAATACGTTCGGTAGTTCGAATTAGTTTTAACCCTTAATTGATCAGTAGGATCAATATTTCTTTATTTATTAATATAAACGCTGCACGTTGGTATTAATGCCAGGTGGCAACGGTTGAAGGGGATATAGCAATACAATCTGTCCGGCATTCGCCCAAAGAGGGGAAGAACACAACTTAACAAAAGCAATAGGCCTAATTAGTACAATAAGTCAAACAAGTCAAATAAACAATATACAAACACCTCCACCAAACACAGATACTGTCGTCTTTTACACAATTAATCGTACTACATGGAACTATTTTCTTATTCTAAGTATAACAAAGTGGTTAAAACTATGCCTTATACATGCATGTACAGTCCTGGCTAAAATTAACGCACCACCTCCCTAGCGACCCTAACGACCGGTGGTGTGTTAATTTTGGCCAGGTGTGTACATATATATAAAACAATTTAAATTTCATAATCTTCTAAGCTTATTATTAAAATTCACCGGCATTGGATTGAGAAGTTCTCTAGGTAATGCATTCTATTCCTTTATACCTCTATTGATAAAAGAATAATATGATCACAGGTGATATATTTCCTGCGATAAAACAGAAAACATTTAAGAGTATCGACATTTTTTACTCTGCAAACTTTTTTGCTATTTACTACATTTCCTAAAGTTCTTAGTGATAATCTGAAATTTTCGTTAATTTTGACTAATGAAAATTTCGAGCATTTATTTCACTTAGTGCCACCAAATGTACAAATATGAATTTAAATAATTATGCAATAATTGTTTTGATTCAACTAACATTATTCAACATTTTAATGTAAAAAAAAAACATTTAATTCAAACTATTTTCTCGGTTCGTAGCACTTTTTAATTAAAGTGTATTTCAAGCTTGACTAAGAAACTTCTTTATTAAAATAATTGGAGGTTTCTAACTGGTTTCGCTTTGTTTTTATTTAGACTACTTTTCGAAAAATATTCCACACAAATGAAAGAGGATTAACTGAAGGATGAAGCTCCAAAGGTTCTCTATCATGAAACATTATCCGCCACGAACTTAGCAGCTTTTCCTCATTAGCCTAACAAAGCAGCGGCAAAATGAGTCCCCGATCATCCTCAAATCCCCGATAAACCTTAACTTAACAGTTATTTACTGCAAAATTGGGAATTATGAGCGTATTTGGACGTTAACCGTTAATCACGAGTCTTAAGAGCTTATTTAGATATTAACAGTTGTTGCAGATACTAACCGTAAATTTAGAAGTTAAATTCTACATACATTTCTATGAAAAACTCCAACTTTCTTTTTTATGAAAGTCTTCCTTTCCTTTTATTCAACAACAAAGCCACAGCAACGCAGGGTATTGAATTGAATGATGTGTTTTCTCAGTGAATCTATGTTCGCTAGAATACCTTTATTTACATTCCCATTCATTTCGTACCTAACTGAGCCACGGCAAAGCGTTGTCGGGTTTAGCTAGTTATATATAAATTGGATATGTGATACATTTGATATTATCTGTATATAAGTATTAATGCACTCAGATATGAAGTACTGAATTAGGCACTACTATTCAAATTATAAGAAAAGAGCAGAAAGAATATCCCGAGGAGATATGATAAGTTATTAAGAAGTACTATTTTAAGAAGTACTAAAGAAGGAGAAAAGGAAAAAGATGGGATGCCTTAAAACGAGGAAGAGGAAACTGGATGATTCACATTTATATAAATAAAACCTCCTTATCAACAAGAAGGAAAAATGGAAGCAAGCGGAAATCCTTGGCTTTAATTTATAAAACAGTAATGGAAGATATTGGAGAAAATAGTCGTAAGGAAATGAAAATAATGGCAAAAAAGAGGGGAATGGATAAGAAAAATTATGTGTGGGAACCAAATAAAAGGTTTATGACCGAATAAGAAGAAAAATTCAAATCAGATATTTATTGTTATACAAGCGATTAAATATTTCATAAATTAGCTATTAACTGTTATATTAGCAATTACATATGCCATAAATTCAAGGGATATTTCAGCTGCACTTCGTTTAACGCCATAACAACGTTTAACATCAAAGTACTTCGTTATTTCTCCAATAAATTTTATTCTATTGATGAATGCTGATATGTAAGCCTATAAGAATTTATTTTTAAAAACATAAATCTGGTCGTAAAAGGAAAAAATGGGAAACACAAAGTACTTTGCTTGTAGGCTTTACCATAAATTGAATGCAACAAGGGTTTGTGTGCCAAAAAGGGATGGAAAGTTATATAAATTTGAATCTGGAGGAATAATATCCCTGGTGCTTGAAACTTCGAGCACATAGATTATTGAATATCAAAAGAATGGATAGTGTAAAGGAAAAAAGAGCTTCGAAAAATCCAGGCCACTGATCGGAAAATATGGGTCATGGAATATGCGGACAAATCCCAACTTTTTTCAAATTTGGAATAAAATGTAAAGAGAAAACTCCCTCCCAAAAAATGTTTAGCACTGACGTACAACTGCAACTAAGAGATAGGATGTAGGTCACGTTCTAATATCCGAATTATGAGTTTTATTTTTCATTCAGGATTGATCACAATCGCAAAAGAGACATTTCAGAAAATAACGTCCATTATATATAAAAAAACGTTTTGGAAGAGATACTCAATTAACATTCGTGAATCCGCATCAGAAGTGCTGAGGAAGGCTAAAGAAGCGTTTTCAAATCCTATTATAATGATCATCTGATTTATTTGTCGTATTAAGAGCTTTGGGTTAATCCAAAATCCCACAAGAGAGGGATGTTTGATTTTACATAAAATACCGGTTGAATACAAATTTATGATAATGTGAGATAAAGAAGAATCCTGTTGTTTCAGAAGAAGCTCAATCTCTACAATCATATCTCATTAAAAACCACCACGTACCTAACTAGTATATGTAGTATACCTAACTAGTAGGCTTTCCAATTCCATTAGCACACCATGTCAATAAGTTAAGTATTCTTCCGTGAAACTGATTAAATCAGTCATCGGCCTTCAAACTCTGAACAGGTGAGGCGATAAAAAAGGATTAGGAGTAATGTATTTTACCCTTACTTTCCTCTTGAGTCAGAACTTTATCGGAAAAGAAGAGAAATGGTGCTGCATTGAGGCGGAAAATCTTCACTTAAAAGGATAACCGTGACCTAATGGATGGCACTTTTTGATGCACCAATTTGGATGACCAAGGAAAATTTCGTCAAAAAACATCAATCCTATCTCCATTGCATATAATCATATCTAAGGATAAGAATGTGACAATAGCTTGAGGATAATCTTAATTAATCAACTTCATCACTTAAGGTTACAAAGAGGCAGAAGGTACTCTAAACATTTTAATAAAAATAAGCATGATTTTCGCTTTTTCCTAAATCCATACTGGATAAACTAGAAAATTGTTTCGGTAAAATTTAATCCGTAATTGCATGTAACTTAACCTCTCAAGTGGGACTCAAATTAAACCCATTTATTCATTCCTTTAATGAAAATAGCCTATTTTTAATTTGGTATTTTATTACTTTTTAAATTAAATTTGACATAATTCATAAAAAATGAACTATTTAAAGTGATTTAAAAAATACTGTCATTTGTAATATTATGCATTAATCTATTGGTGAATTTTGTATTAACCAATTGAGTAATTTTTGGTAGCTTTTAGTATTTAATTACTTGGAATGTATATTCTGATTTTGTATTTATAGCATCCAATAAATCTCCTCTTTTTATTTAATTTTACTGCAATAAAATTAGACTATAAACCTTTTTTAACATATTGTCAAAATTGGAACCTGAATATAATTACAACACGGTTAATTCTTTAGAGCAACGTGAGGGTAGCTACCACGTACTGACGAAGTCCTCAATGGGTCAAAAGTTAAAACCTTTGCATCCCATCATACAAAATCTTTCTATTCAGAAACTATGAACGTGCACAAAGGAAAAAGGTAGCCATGATTGCCTTCTATTCCAGGCATCCTACTCTCCTCATTGCTCTGATACCGCTTCAAAGAAAAAGATTTTTTTCCGGAAACTCGCAGCCATTTCGACTTAATTCCTCCAACTTCCATAAATGAAAGAGCCAGATCGTTAGCGTATTCCCCTCTCCGGTTGTTTTGCCTGCAGCGAGACGAGAAACAATTCGCCCACCTTCAGTACGGGCGGCCTCAAAACACTGAAAAACAACAAACATTAAAAGGATGATCCCGAGACTTAGGAGCGCTCTTTGCAAGTGTGAGGATTAATCTTCTCATCAGGTTTTCAATTAGTTAACTCTGTGAAGGATCCTTTCATGCGGAAGAAAAGTAGCGTAGTATGAAAGAAACCACGTGGGTGTCGTTGTTTTTCCAAGTTTTTGTGATTAGCGCAAAGCAACGCCGTCCGAGAAGAAATGCTGCAGCTGTCAAGAAAATTGCATTTCTGAAATCAACTTCTGGGAGTCTATCCACGGAAATAAGACCCCGCCATGTTTCCCGTTCAAGGAAATTATGGCACCTTTAAAGTAACGTTTAAGATACATAATGCTCCTATAAGTCATGTGATATCCGGCCAAACCAGGTAAATGGTATTCTAAATATAGTAAACTAGCTGTACCCGTTCACACGTTGTTATGTTTGAACAAAAAGGCAGTTTAAATAATTTCTTCACAAATGGGATCAATTTATTTATAGTACTTCTATTTTTCACGTAGAAAATCCATTCGCAATTTGTATGGCAGGCAGCTATTCGCGTTGCAAGGCTATTATAATGAAATCATATGTACTATCTAAATTACTTTCATTCGGTATATAAAAAAATATATTATCACAGTACCTTTTCAGTTCGGAGTAAGATATGCTAAATTATGTGCTACTCTACACTTCGCATCTCGAAAATCTCAATGAGAACACATATTTAACTGAAGAAGACCTAAAAATGAAATTCAGTCTCGTCAAAGGCATGAAATAAATTGAATTGTTGAAAATAGATGACATTTGCAATCAAAGTCGGTAACGTCATCAACTCACCAAGTTGTGCAGTACATACAATCAGTTGAATTTATCAAAATATTATTTTCTTTAAATATAAAAAACCCTTTACTCCACGATAATATACGTAAATATTTATGTTGCTATAAACAAACATTATTTGAATACTGGAATAAATTCTCAATGTGTTCTTATGAGAAAATTCAACAATCGCATTCGTCGTAACTGAGAAATAGTTTGTTTATAGCCTCAAAATTCATCAAAATTATCATCTAATTATTCAAAGTCTCGTAATTTCTGATCGTAAACTATATTTCATGACCAAAATAAGAAACTTTACTCAATTTCCCTTCTTTTGGTGCTACTTTTAAATCCATACGTTGGTTATTTCTAATTTAATTTTGCAAAAGAAAGGAAGCATGCAAGTGATAAAATCGAATTTTACATGTATTTCTTATGGGAACAGTTTTTCCCTTCTGGAGACAAACTGAGTACTGAGATTTAAAAAAAAAACTTCTAAAACCTTCCTGGGGATATACCTAATAATTTCCCAAAATTTCACGACGATTGGATGTATGGGTTTTGAATCTATCGAGTACAGACAGACAGACACACATTCATTTTTATATATATATAATAATTTCGTTGTTATAAATATTCAACGTCTACCAGTTTCGTCTTTCTCAGGCCCTGAAATTTGAATAAATCACGTGAAATTAGAATAAATTAAGTCATTTTTTAACTTTTCAATTACTGAATTTATGATTTTTATTTTAAATTTGAATTTATTTACGAAAGTGTTAGATCAAACTCAACTGGTTGGTGAGAAACGTTTTGGTATTCCACAGCAATCAGAAGAATCAAAGTGGAACCATGTTTCACAAAGGAACCTATTTCTTGTTTATAAAAAGAAAACTTTGCACAGTACCATGAAAACACACGAGATGTATCGACGCATAAGCGTAATCAACAATGATACCGGATAGATACATGTGGGCAGCACATTTGGCTTTGGTGACAATAGTCCTGGGTTCCTAATGACCTAAGCTGTCGAAGCACTTTTAACAATGCTAATACTACGTAATCTTCAAGTCAAATCACACTTCCGGATAGTGGCAACATAATGAGGCAATTATTGTCAACTAAATGAATTGCCCCTTAATTCACAACAGATAGATTAATTTTGATAATTCTTCAATGTCGCGCTAATTGTGCCCTTTTTTATACCCTCAAGAATACAATTGACAGTCGACATAACAATTAAGCCGCGGTAATAAGTACACACCTGGCCAAAATTAACGCACCACCGGTCTTTAGGATCGCTAGGGAGGTGGTGCGTTAATTTTGGCCAGGACTGTACATACTCGTTTCAAACTAAGGGACACCTTCGTGAAAAGCCTTTCTACGGAAATGGTCCAATAAGATCATTGGTTAGGCATAAAAATCTAATTACGTCACTTCGACATACGTGGATATGTACATAAATTTAAATGGCGAATCTGCATCTCTTCAGAGACCCACTTCCAGATCCTTCCGCTAATTTTTCACCCCTTTAGCCCCAAGTTTTCCTGACCGTGAATTTTAATGATCCTTCCGACAAACTTCCAGGAGACGAGTTCCTGAAATCTTAGAGCAGCGTGTCAAAATCCTTCAGAGGAAATGGAGAGGTCTTGTGATCTCCCAGGTACACCGAAGATGTCGCTGAATAAGAGCCAAAGAGGATGCTCATCCTGCCGAATCTAAAATACTTTCCCTTCATTCCATTCGTTTTAAATCTTCTCATAGGAGAGAATGGAATGGTAAACTTAATTTCCACGCAGTCTATTTCTACGACATGCTGCAAATCGGAGGGTTAATTAACTGATGGAATGGGCGAATAGGCGAGAAAATTAGAGCTGCTAATTAAGGGAGCGCTGGAGTGGGTGACGTAGCGGCTGAGAATGCTCATGAATGAATGAGCTCATTGGAAGAAAAGCGGTGAATTCACGGCTTGAATACTTGATCTACGGATTCCTTGCCCTAGAGAAAGAAAGCTGAGTTGTTAAAGGAGAGATTTACCCTTTGCTATGACGTCAACAAACGAAAGGGGATATTGCGAATCTCTTTCGATTATCGCGAGCTTTAATGTGGTGACCGATTCCGGATGGAGAAGATACAGTATCGACAGAGATGTTTCGATAGAATATCGATCATATTTCGAAATGGCGATGGTGACTTGGATTAGATTCTCATATAAGGGGACTTTTTTATCTTTCTAAAAGTTGTTTCAACACCGTATCATTTGCATGTGATGTATCTATTTATCCTAACCTTCTCTATTCTCTATTCACAAAAACCTATTGACAGTAGAATCGATTCTGATTACTTGCGCAGCTTGATTACATACCATAATCCCGGATACAACCAACGTAGACCAAACCTCTTCAATGTACCGTAAGCTAGAACAGATACATGCTTCATACTCCTATATTTATATGATGCACCTTGCTAATTGTAACCAGGAAGTGTTTCAGAGGATTCTTTGTTAATGATTTTATGACTTTATATTTAATGATTTCATTTTTGTATTGATTTTCGTATATTATATTTTCTTATTGCTTTTCAATGTGTGTGTCGATATATCAAGTCTATCGGATATAATTATTATGTTTTTATTTTATTAGGTTTTATTGTTCATTTTATTATACTGAAGTGGGTTTATATTTCACTAAAATTTTGAATTTATTTTATTTTTTGTATCTTAGTATTTATTTTTATTTTCTACTGTATTAATATGTGTGATTTTTATCACAAAAGTACTAAATCTCCATGTAAAAGGGTTGACTGCCCGTATATTGATAAATAAATAACCATGTAAATGTTTATTATCGTATGTACTGGGAAAGTGCTTCTCAAACGTTTTCATGCTACCGCCCTCAAATTCACATACCTCCGCCACCTAACGGCATCTATAAAAAAATATTTTCTTTAAGACGAGATCCAAATAATAATTAAAAATAAAAATAAAAGCTCCAATGTTTAAAACTTCCAACAAATCAATATATCTGATGTTTAATAACTGCCTAAAGCCTAATTAAATTGGGTAAAAACTAAAGCATAGACTCTCAAATCGGTCTACATGGAACCCCAGAGCTCCATAAAGATTTACTGGGGTAAATGTTAGGGGGAAAAAAATGAGGGTCCAAGATTTTTTCAAGTGTCTTAGAGTCTTTGGAAACCAAATATCCCATTTAAATGTTATATAATAAAAAACAGATATGGCCTTTTAACAAGAAACTTTAATATTAGGCAGGCTAGAGGGTCTATGAAAAATTGAATGGGGTCCACGGGGAACAAAATGTTGGGACTCTGACAGTCTGACACAAGTATTAGCCTAGGGTTGAAAATGCTGTAGCTAATAACAAATTTAAAAATAAAAATGGATAGCAATAAAGTTAGAGAAATTGAGGAATCAGTAGGTTAGTGAGAGAATATCGAGAAGCAATTGGTAAGTGAGCAAGTGAGAAATTCAAAAGATTTTCTGCTATGCCAGACTTTATCCACTGAAGAACAGGTAAGAGGGACCCTCACTCAAGTATATGCCGAGGGGGGGGCCGTTTTAGCACGAATACACGAATTTATACTTCATACATGAATATATACGTTAATTTAGATAGCTAATATTACGGAAATGGCAACTACTGTATAAAATACATGTAAATTGGACGTTTTCCTTCATTTTCTTTCTCTTTTGTAAAATTTTATCGGAAATAACAGTCGTTGGAAGTCGAGAGTGATATTATAAAGAAGAAAGGTTGATACAAATTCTTATATTTACCTTCGACGGTTATTTATGGTTAAAGTTGCCGTATTAACTTCTTAAGCAAACACAGTGTTGATATACTAATGCCTTTATTAAATTGAAATTGTTTTTATAACTCTCAAAAAGCATATCATACTGTTATTTTTGTCAGAAATGTGATGATGATTCATTGAGGCAATAATGACGATTCTTAATTAATTACTTAAGTGAACGTACTGAAGAAGTGTATCGCAAATTTTTTCTTCTTTATAAAAGCAAATTTTTATTGATGTTTACGTTGCTCTGGATAACAATTTGGTTGCTACAGCTATTTCCCGGGACCTCAGCAACTAGGATGTTTATTTATTAGGCGGATGAATAAGTGGTAACTATGATATGCTTCTCAATAACTACTAAAGAGAAAAGGTAATTTCAGTTGAATATCTACAAAAACGACAAATAAAAGCCATTTAGTATAAAAATGTGAAAAAATGCCATTTTTATTAGCAACATTTTTTGCAATCAAATTATGTAAATTCGTTTCCATTCATGTATTTTAACGAATAAAAGAATAGTCTTGCTCTTCTTAGAATGTAAATGGGGTTTAATCTCAAGGAAGCTTTTAATTGACAGGTTAATTAAAGCAGGCTACATCCTAAAGATGACTATAGGCATCCTGCGACTATCCATAATGTAGAAATCTAGAAGTAAACTCCATATGAAATACTAAGTCATTCTTTACTGCACGGGTACCCATAATATTAATTATACATTAATAACAGCGGCAAGATTTCCTTGGTTACCAACAAACATTCTCTATGGAAGCTAGTTTTACTTTTTCCGTTTTAGATGCATGTACGTGTGGCTTAAGAAAAGAAACCATATAATATACAACATCTGACTTTAATCGTCCTTATAGAATAAAATATTGAAGAACATAGGACCAAACGTTACTATATGAAACTCCATCTCAAAGTTACGCTGATAAATTTCAAATTTAATATTGGATAGAGCCCATAAAGAGATATGCTTCAAAGGAAATTTTGAAAGCTGAGACGAATCACGGAAGAGACTCAATTCTATTGAAATAGTTCCAAGTTGTTTTCCACATATTGTCAAACTTTTCTTATTAATAATACTCTGAAACTTTCAGATGAAAAATTATTTTGATACTCCTATAATACTCATTAACTGTATATTTCAGAATGCTGTATTTTTCATTCTTACTTTGTTAGAGGATGAACATAACATATTGAGTTTGAATGACTTCACCTAAGTCTTGTTTATGATTGCGAAGTTTGGTACATAGTTTGGAAGAAAAATAAGTATGTAAGAGAGTAAAATAAGAATTAATGACTACAACGATATGAAATATGTTCTTGTGTCCAGCCTAGTCTATCATCTGTCGGTTTATCTATTTTACGTACAAAATACAATCTACTTCCATTAATTCCTGATTCGAAAAATTTCAATCGAATTCTAAATTGGAGCAAATATACAAGAAACGAATCCGTGATTTCAGACAGTAACATACCGATTAATCAAAGCCATAAATTAATATCTTCCATCAATTGTGATGATTAGATCAAATCATATTTCAGTGCCGTATTGAATTATATTACGCCATTAATCTTGATTACCTATCTATGGACAATATTCCAAGAATAATATAACATTAAATTGATATGCTGAAGCGTGACTTCGAGGAATGGAATAGACATTTCAAAAAATGAAAAAACTAGGTATCTTCCACAGAGATTTATTCAAACACGACCGGTTTCGTCATCGTGATGACATCTTCTGGTGAAGAAATTCTTAACAAAAGGACTTTATCGGGAGCGGAGAGGAGAAGGGGGAAACTCCTTAATGTCTACTTCCCCTTCCCCTCTCTGCTTCCGATATAAGTCCTTTTGTTAAGTATTTCTTCACCAGAAGATGTCATCACGGTGACGAAACCGATCGTGTTTGAATAAACCTTTGTGGAAGATACCAAGTATGTTCATTTTTTGAAAAAATATAACAAGTACATACGTATACGATTTACGTTAGTTATCAACAAAATATATGCTCCCGGATAGTCATGTGGACAAGGCACTTGCCTTTGGTGAAAGTGGTCCCGGGTTCGAATCCCGGTGAGAGCCAAATTGCGAAATGACCTGAGCTGTCGAAGCACTTTCAACAATACTACTACAACTATACTATCATCATAATTTCCTTACATTTCCTTTTCCGTTTCCCTTACATGAATTTCAGAGATAATTGGTTATTTTTAATAGCGATGGTTTATTAATTATGATTAATTGATGCAATTGTTATTAAACTGAACTAAATTAAGGTAATGGCGGAAATTGACAATCTCTCTGCTTCACTATAAATCTTACAAAAATTATAATGTAATCCATAATGCACTTTAAATTCACTTCGCGAAATTTACTAAATCACTTTAAGTGTAATATAGGCTATGCGTACCACTTATGGAATAAATTTATAATTCAAAACAAGTAATATTTGAACTAATAAAATAAGGGATAACTTACCAACTCTGCGAAAGACCCAGGTAGCAAAAAGGAATTAGCCCTGAAAAGGAAATAAAATATAAGCACCTTTTTTCGGAAACCCGAACATAATTAAAGAAAAAATTTACTATTTTATCGGACATTTTTTAATTACCATAAAAATAAAAAAACTGAAATGTATCTTCCTAAAAAACAGAGCAAAAACAAGAGAGAATATTTAGTAAAACACGCAAATCTACAGGGTGTGAAAGCAGATATCAGGCAAGAAAAAGAAGTGAAAAGTGAGAACGTATTTTTTTTTCGTTCCCCAACATAATGAAATACGTAATCAACCTTATTATTTGAAAATATTTTTGAAAAGATACTCAAATAAATAACTCAACAGCAATCTTTTGAAAAACCGAGTAACAAAAAGGTGCAAGATTTTTAATGAAACGAGCAAATATTTCTTTCTTTTCTATAGAATACATTGTACTATTTATTATTGTTTATGCATTACAATTATTTCAAGTATAAATGATTTAATATATTTACAGGTACATATTTAGCAATAGCGATATCTATTGTAAGTATATGCTTATACTAGCCATGATAGATATATTATCTAGTACTAGTAGTATTGATAATACAGGCATAACAAATATATTATCAAGAGAAGGACATAAGTAAGTCATTTTATGTTAATTAATTATATTATTTTTCAATTGTTAAATTTAATTAACAATTTGCAATCTTTGTAACCGTGGACTGCCGTAATGACTGAATAAATGAGTATTGGCAGAATACTCATTTCCCTTTCATTAAAGAGATACATTCTCTGAAAAATGTTCTTCTCGGTCAATGATGTATGCGACCCCTTGAGGCTACGACAAGGGAGGTAGGTGTCGGGGGAAATTGCGTAATTAATTTCAGAGGCTCTTTTTGTAAGGCGTATTTTTCCGAGACATGACGCTTTTTCGTTGCTTCTTAAACTGCTCAAAAAAATGTAATATTAAAAAAGTTTTACACTATAAGGAATATAGTTTCGAGAAGCATCTACATACAGACCGCGATGTAGAATAGGAGGGATAACACGGGCACTTGCCCAGGGCGAAAATCATCTGACTTACATCGTGCGTTTAAATTTTGATCAGTTTTATTTATCTCGTCTACGGTATCGTAGCTAATTTTAAACATCAGTTTTAGAAGCCATAAGAGCTTATTCAGATATTAACAGTTGATACAGATACTAGCCGTAAATTTATAAATTAAATTATACATAAATTTCTATGAAAAACTTCTTAAGTCTTCCTTTCCTTTCATTCAACAACAAAGCCACAGCAACGCAAGGCAGGGTACTGAATTGAATGATGTGTTTTCTCAGTGAATCTATGTTCGTTAGAATACCTTTATTTACATTCCCATTCATTTCGTACCTAACTGAGCCACGGCGAAGCGTGGCCGGGTTTAGCTAGTTATATATAAATTGGATATGTAACACATTTGATGTTATCTATATATAAGTATTAATGTATTCAGATATCAAGCATTAATTAGGCACTACTATTCAAACTATAAGAGAAGAGCAGAAGAAATATCTCAGGAAGATATAATAAGTTATTAAGAAGTACTAAAGAAGGAGAAAAGGAAAAAGATCGGATGCCTTGAAGCCTTTGCCATGATTAATATTTAAGATGAGTGCAATATTGCCTCCGCTGCAAAAATAGATATTATTTATTAAAGCAACGAAATAAATATAGCTGAACAAAAAGCATTCAAAATTTGAAACTTCAGCCGTAGTAAAATATTAGTCTAAATGTTTTTATCTTTCTTACGTTTAAAACCATTTTAAAGCTGAGAATTTATAGTGAATAAAATTTTCTTTGAGCGCTGTAATATATTTATTTTCCCCAGGGTGGCAAAAATCGTCACTAAGGCTCTGCTTATAAGTTACTATTTTTTTACAAGTATCCGCATGGCACAGTACTGAGAAATAAACACATAGAAATGGTAGCTAAAAAAATATACACTTATAAGACCTGAAATAAGAGCCATAAAACATATTGACAATAATTAAATATAAGAGAGATACCACGCCGGATTCAACAAGAAAGAACTTCTCAACACAACAAAACTGAAAACAATGACAAGAAAAGAAATGAGAAACAGGATAAGAAATAAGAATAAAAGATAATTACTTGAAATAGATAACATCAACAATAGTCAGAGATCAACTTCCTGTAGGACGAAGACTGCCAAAGGGGCTGAAGAAGAGGTGGATTAACCTTTGGAATAGCGCCAGAAAGAAAGATGAAAACTGCCTTAATTAGTAGCAGGAGTTGTGATCCAATTTTAATAAGCTGGGAAATTGGGAACTGTTGGAAGTAAGGCGATCGGTATTAGAGTACAGCAATATCCCAGCAGAAGGTAATTCGTTCCAGTATTTTGAAAGCTTTTTTATCACAGAAAAGTTACCGATACTACTGTATTTGTATGCTGATGAAATATACTTTCGATAGGTTGAGAAATCCTAAAAACACAAAAAAACACAAGCATTTTCTTTAATTACAAAGCAAATATAGGCGTACAGAATTTTTTCGGAGCATTTCTATATTTTTTGTGTGCATATAAGAAACCTTGAAAGCATTCATTACCAAAGACTGGAATAAATTTAGAAATTTTAAAATTAACCTTCGTATGCAGTATCCTTCCGTTATCAAATTTTTTCGCTTGCCACTAGTTTTGTCAAAACATTTACAAACAATAAATATCAATGATTTAATGATTACTAAAATGTATATTAATGATATTTTAGGCCTTAATAACCTTTACAGACTAATAATATACGTGTTTATTATGCTAATTAATGAAATCGCTTTCTTTCTAACTATGCGAATATCTGATGGGCTGTAGAATGCTTGTTAAATACTTTTTAATGCCAAATGCACCAGTGGGCTACAACAGTCACTCCTGGGAACATTTATAATGATAATTGCAGTAGTGATGATAATTTATCACTACATCCAGTTAAACGGAAATTAAGGGCGAAATTATCCTGGAAGGAAGTACAAAATGGCGATCACAACTCTCTTAATCCAATCAATGGAATTAAGCGCCGAATAAACCTCAGGCTGTAAAAGGATTTCCAAACTCGAAGCGAGAAAATAAATTACTGGACTCACACGTGGCTTACTACTTTCTCACCGATATACAGCCTACAGCCACTCATGGTGCTATTTATACTCGGAGTGAGATATTCATCCTTACTGGGTCATTCACAGTCATCTCCCTTCGTTTTACGCCTACCCAGTTTGATTTCCTTCTTAATTTCTCATTTGTATTGAAAAATGAGTTCTAGAATATACATCCTCATCTCTTTATCCATAAGGAAAGTTTCCTTTCATCCACTGCTTTGCCTTTTCGGCAACATAGCCTGTGTGAAAATATCGGGTGAATTGTTTCTCCATCACAATTTATTGAAGAACGAAATGAAAAATGTATGTAAATAACGCTAATTGAGACAAAAACCTGTTAATAACAATACGGTCGTGACTTGACGCTTTTCTGGTGAATGGTCTCGTGAATAAAGCCTTCACGGGCTGGTAACCGGGCGGTTTCTCGTGGAAACACCGACGTTTCGGCTGCTACGACTGATCACTCAACCCTGAGGATTGCCACAGTATTGTAGCCGAAAATTTCGGTGTTCCACAGAGATACCACCCAATTAGTAGCCCGGTTTAACAATACGGTCGTTTAATAATCATTAAAGATTAAAATATTAAATCGTAATCCTCTTTTGCAGTAAACATGCATTTTAGATGTTATATTTTTGTGACACTTTTTCCTGAGATAATGTTTACCCATCCTCCGGTAACCTTACAATAAATGAAATATTTAAATTCAACAATTCGGCCTCAACTTTTTGAGAGCTATTCGTGATGAAACAGGAATTTAAGAAACCTTTAAGAACAACTTTTAACGACGTTACCACAGTTTGTGGTAACGTTTGTTTTCAAATCTTTGACGGTCTTAGTTACAACGCATGGAGCAATTATTAGAGACATAAAAACAAAGAACATTTTCTTGATGTTACTGTCTCTTTCTCTTTAACTTATCCTCGTTTAAATGTACCTGATGATGACGCAAAGTTTTTTGATTTCTTTTTCGTAACTTAAAATTGATGTTTTGCCTTTGGATAGGAATAAAACAACATGTGAATCTTTATTTCACTTAAGTTTGTGTACACTCCTGGCCAAAATTAACGCAGCACCGGCCATAAGGATCGCTAGGGAGGTGCTGCGTTAATTTTGGCCAGGAGTGTACTATGCTGTTATGGCTACTTTTTCACGAATACTGCTGATCATTGAAACCATTCTTAACACACACGAGATAAAAACAAGCTAAGTCTTTATTCTACGAAATTTATAAAATAAAAACTTTAATGATACTATATTAAATTTTATGGAAATACATTGTTTTGTAATAATAAATACGTAATTTTGGAAAATATAAAATATGTTTAATGATATTAAAAAAGGGGGAAAAGTTCTGTTTTTTATCTAATGAGTGTTACGAGTTGATGAAATTTAGATGAAGTTCCACTAAGTGAAGCTCGAAGTGATTGTAAATTATTCTTGTTCACTGTAATAAATTCTACAAATTACGTGTTATTGAAATAGTAATTTCCAAATAGATCTCATCTCCTCTAGAGAGGTTATTGTAGCTAATGATGAGGTTTCTACTGATTCTCGGGATGTATATTGTACAAAACCTCATGCATAGCCAAATAAATTTTGTAATGTTTAAAATGTTTTCAAATAATACCATGTTTTACCTCTATCTCAATGATCATAAAGCCAACCTTTAGCTTACCAATTGTTATGCAAAGCAAATTAAACGATGCATCTCAATTCCTTCAATCATCGGAGTATATCTCACGAAACACCTACGCAATATAATTAAAAGAAATCTCTCTCTAAAGAAATCGTTATTCTGATTATCCGAAAGCGTTTTTGGTACAAGAGATTCTTTGGTAATTATAATAAGAGAAACGAATGAAAATTAATGATTTACAAGAGGTCGACCTTTGCTCCCATGTTGGGTTTGATTTCCCTCATTAAAAGTTATAGAACATTTCATGTTCTAAAAGTATACAGACTCAGGGAGTTGTAACACGTTCCCTCATGATCTTCTGAGATAACTTAACGGGTATTCAAGAGTATGCAATCTTTAGAATGAGGTTTAACCGTTCCTTCTCCTACGAAATCAATTTTTTGATTAAGACACATGATAAACATATATATCTACAAAGATTCATTTTATAATTTCTTTTTCAATGGATTTCTAATTGAATATGGAGACGATAACGTTGTTTATCGAATCAATGACAGAATATATCTTCACGTTTAACAAGTATCAATGTCACATTATATTGCATGTAGTTATAGTATTTTCAAATAGTTATTTTTAAATTTACATAGAAAATTTGGATATTATGTAGATATTTTTAAATTGTATAATTTTGAAAATTAATCCCAGTATGGTATCCAGACGTTTCACCCAATGCGTTCGGTCAAGAGACAGTTTCCCCAGAGACGTTTCACCCAAAAAACGTTTCATCCAAGGCATTTCACTCAATAGACGTATCATTCAGACTTTTCACTCTAGGATTCTTGACCCAAGAGTGGTTTACCAAAGAGACATTTTGTCAAAGGATATTTCACCCAAGAGATATTTTCACAAAAGAATGTTTTCCAAATGGTATTTGAAATAGCAACTAAGTTATAAATAAGATAATTCTGTAGGAAAATAACGATAACAACGCTCATTTAGCCTAAATGTTTTGGTAGATAGCAAACAATAAGTCAAATTAAATTTAACTTAGAATTGATTGTGGTCATTAAACAAGCAGTTGACACAGAATGAAAGGTATTTAGGTACAAAACAAATCTAAACGAATATATATTGCCAAATAGTGCCTTCAGTTGCCTTTTACGGTTTAACCAACACCAATCTCCACTCACAAACAAACAGAATAGCATCTACCCTTTTAATTTATGTTATTTATACACACGTCGTTGGTAGTCGATTGACAGTTGAATTTCAAATAAATGTAATTTTCGTTCATTTCTACGGAATTTTCACGAGGGAATTCCCCAAATGAAATCGCAGCAAGCTCTCAAAAGAAATACATAGCTGAGATTATATCTCTTGATATATTCATATTGAACTGGACCTCTGGTTTCGTTCATATTGGACTAGCTTTAAAATTTTCCACTCCAGTCATCAGCTATCCACCGTGAAAAAATGCTGATTTATGGAAAAATGGACTGGGAATCGAAGCAGATACTGTTTCCACGCATGGATAACCTCAACTTTCCCAAGAATAGAAATGACGAATGGGTAAACGCCGAGATCGAAATTTCAATACGGTCTCCTACCCAACTAAGCTCCCGGGGAGTAATTACTGTAGGAACACATATTTCGATTATTATTTCGATTAAATTAAATTAGAGATCGGCACGTGAAAGCAATGGAATACGTAGTAGAGCAAATAAAAACGAAAAAGACAAACGAAGGATTCGAGCTAATTTGTCTCTATTTTTGCAGCGCTAGGACACCCAAGTCTTCATGCCTTGCGTTATGAGAACGTGTGGGCGTTGAATGGCGTGAATTGACTGGGGATTTTAATTAGGAGTCGCAGCTCTTGAACGTACAATGATGGTGATTTTGAGGTTTAATTGGTGCCCTGCCTTTCGGGGGATCGTCAGAAAAAGGTCATACAGTGTTTCGACGTGGTATTGGCGTGATTGGGTCATTAAGAGAAATTGTAATTTAAAAACACCTCGACCATTTAGTAGAAGCACGTGTTACTTGTATATATGTAACTGACATCCTCAAATCCGAATATTTACCACTGACTACTTCACTGTTTTAAGTTGAAATAACACATTAGCAAAAACAAGCGGAAGGAATCAGATATTGTTTTCTTTCAACTGACCATGCATAGGTTTTTATTTATTTAATTCAACGTGATTCAATGACAGCCAGTTTGACCAATTGCAATGAATTGTATCAGAATACATCGCCAGAAGTCATTCATTATTCTCTTCTTCTTTGAGTCAAGGTTTTTACGATGTATTTTAATAAAATTTAAACTATTATCAGTCTTAATTTCCTGTAATTTGGTACCATTAATTCTCTCTGAGAGCTTTCAATGATGAACTACTTTTTCCCGCGAAATACACCATCATCGTGAATTTTATTTATAATTTATATTTAAATAGAAATATATACGATCTCATACTAGTTTTGAATACGCTGTAGTTAATTGAAAATAAATTATATTTTAGACTTCAGGAAACCTAATTTTATATACATATCCATTTGAAAGGAATATATATTACATCAAAGGATACGAAAACATTTACTGCGAGTTTAAGGGGTTCCAGTTACTGAGAAATTTAAGAGCCACTGCTTTAAAATGGGATTTCAGTGAAATAAATACACTTCAAAGCGATACAAATAAAAAGCCCTTCAAGTATAAGTTCATTTGAATGTTTGCATGAATTTTGTGTTATATATTTATATATTTGTTTATATTAACATGTTTTATATGTGCTTTTTTCCCATTTAATCGCCTAACGATTTCTATTAACTCTCTCCTTAAAATCCGCGTACATAACTTATTAACAGCTAATGACATAAGTAGTGCTCTATTACAGAATGAGATGGATTGAATAGAACGTAACAGAATTGATTTTCGCGTTACTCAGATTAATGGTTTTACAGGCACGTGCTGTAAATGGCAATAAATATAGTTTCGCCACTCCCTGTCTCTCATACATTCTAACAAGATTTATGCATCCCGTACCATTTACTCCTATTTGCAGAAGGAGAAGATTATAGACACGTCATTAATACCACATGATTATTCGCACAGCCTCCGGGGGGTGAACTTAATTACAGTAGAATCGGTGAAATTTCTTGGATTAACTCCCACGAATAATTTATCATGGAGTACCCGCATCCGTAATATGGCTTTTTTAGGTTTCATTATTGCCCTGCTTTTGGGGGTAATGTCACAAAAAAGTCACATCGCCTTTAGACGTGGCATTAGCATGAATGGGCTCTTCAGAGAAAGTAAAAATTTTGCCATTTGAAAATATGACCATTTTGCAGAGGCACATGTAATATTATTTATGCGACTGACAATTCGAAATCGGCATATTTATAATTGAGAACTTCTTTCCTTCTTTGAGTCAAGGTAGTTAGGATACATTTTAATATTTTTTAAAAATTTGATCTATTAAATTCTATCGGAATACGTATTTGGACTGACATTTGCAACCTGATTTCTGTTCTTCCTTAATTTCCTCAGTCTCGGCGGTTTGTTTTTGGTTGTTGTTTCTTCTTCTTCGGATTCCTGACTCTTCGTGGCTTAGAATTCTGTCGGTTCTGGACGACAGAATCTTTTGGCTCTTTTTCTGACACACTTTTACGCTTTCAGACCGCACTTGCAATTAGGTAATTAGTGCGTACTTCCGACGGTAGTGTTCCTTGACACTGACCTTCGGCATCTTAAACCGTTTTGGACAAATCTAAGTGACTTAATTTTAGGTTTATTTAGATTGTATCCTTAACGTTCAACTTTTAATCTTCTGACGGTAGGCATCTTTGGACATACTGGGGTACACTGGGGCTGGGTTGTTTATTTTACAGTTTTAAGTTTTTATTCGCTGTATCCCCTTCTGCGGGTGTGTTTAATTTTACATTGAAAATTACACTTTATCTACGGACTTATGTCAAGTTCGTTGGGGCAATGGGCATTTTACTCGTTATGACTAGGTCACATTCGTTTGACATTCAACACTTTTTTATTTTGAGGCAAACTGCCCAACCTTTCTTCCTCTTGTTCAGGTTGCAACCTACTTACGGCTAGGAGTTATTCTCAAAGTTATTCTATTACATTCTGTTATTTAGTACTTTATATGCTGGGGAATAACTTTCAATGGTGAACTACTTTTTCTTGGAAATACATCATTATTGCGAATTCCATCGATATTTTCTATTTAAACAGAAATATACACGATATCATAAAAGTTTTGAAAAAGCTGTAGTTAAACGAACTGGGTTTTTATTCTATAGTTCGGAAAAACTAATTATCCGTATGCTTTTGAATAGAATTTACATTTATATCAAAGGGTGCGAGAATTATTGCCATGAGTTCAAGGGGCGCCCAGAAATTGATATACTTGAGAGCCACTGCTTTTAACTAAGGTTTGAGTGAAATAGATAGGCTTTGAAGCGATGCAAATGAAGAGCTTTTCAAGATCACTTGAATACCTGCATAAAGTATATTTTGTTATATATTTTTTATACAATTTCTTCTATTTTTAATCAAGTATTACTCTGAATTTTATCCTTAAAATCCACGTAGATAATTAAGATTGAATTTCATAAGTATTATGTACACTATGTTACATTATAATATCTTTTTTATATGATCTTCTCCATTTTCGAGTTATTCGTATGTAAGTATTTCTCTGAACTATCTTTTATAAATCCATATGCATAAATTATCAAGAGCAAATGTCATAAGTGGTGACCTATTTCATGATGAGGTTGATTGAATACCACGTGACGGAATTGATTTACGCGTTACTCACACGAATGGTTTCACAGGCACGTGTTGTAAATTGCAATAAATGTCAATTTCCCAATCACTGTTTCTCATGTATTTGAACCAGATTTTTGCATTCATGAAAAGTGCTGATGGAAGATCCCGATTTGCAAGAAGAGAGGAATAAATGTAAAGCATACAGAACACATTCAGTACCTGTACACGTTGTAAAATGCCAAATCGCGGGTGTTACAGCTCCCAAGAGTAGAGGAGGAATGAATTACGTCTTGCAGTCTAAAAGGCGCTACTATTCTGCATAGATTTTTCTTACTATGTTCCGTGAGATATATCAAGAGGAGAACAGTTGCGATTTTCCTGTTTACGGTAGAGGCGCCGGCTAGGAGGCGATCTTTTTTGTCCTGATGAGCATGCAGGAAAGGATATAGAGAACGTTCCACTAAAGTCAATGCCTTTCTACATTTTTCTAGTATTGCGAAATACAATTGAGATTGAGTAAAAATCAAGAAATGAGTCGAAAAAAGCTATTCTTATTAATTTCTTAAATAGATGAAAATATGTATTGAGAAAATTCATTTTGGTAAATATGTATCAGACGAAAAATTTCGACCATAATTAAGTAGAGCAGCAAAAAAAGAGCAGATAATGCCCTATAAACTACCCCCATAAGCATAGTGCAGTATAATCAAAAAGGTTTTAATTTAAAATTCGACCAAATACAATCTTAAGAATGAAGCAATTGAAACGAAAAATATATTGACTATATTAAAGTAGGGAAGCAAAAAATGCATAGATAAAACTAGCAATCATAGGGATTAAACAGTACTATCAAAAAGAATTTAATTTAAAATTCGACAACATACAGCCTTACAGATGAAGCCATTGAACCGCAAAGCATCTTTATGCTTTAATAAACCAATAGATTTATTTATTTATTTATATCATATATGGTGCGATTATAATTTCGTCAGGGATTAAAGAGGTGAAAAGTAAAAACAATATTACGTAGAAAAGGTTAAAAAAAATGGCGTTGGAGTAACTCAACTCCCCTCTTGCTATCTTCTTATCAAAGACGATAAAGAGCATAAAAATAATAACTTCAACAATGGTAACCATTAATTAACTTGTCTTCCAGAACATTCTCCAGAAAGCTGTCATCTCGTCACATTCATTTTAATAACGTCAAACCATTTCCTGTTATTGAAAGAAGATCCATCTCTATAGTGAAATCGAATATTGGCATTTCCTTCATTTCATCCACCCAACCCTTCCTCAAATAGTGGATAAGAAATGTTCGTGTCCGACTTCAGTAACTGTCTCCGTCCGCAAGACCAGAGCAAGTCGACTCAACTGGGTCCATTCAACTCCATCAATTGAGAAATTCTTCGGTATTGACGGTGTCACTTTCAGGAACGAAGAGAGAAAACTTCCTTAATCCCTTCTTACGATGGCTGATAGAATGGTGGACGCTATCCATCGTGTTCCGCAGAAATTTTCTCAAAAAGGGAAAATATTAAAGAGGAGAGCATGCACAACCGGTCGTAAGGAACGCTAGGGAGGTGGTGCGTTAATTTTGGCCAGGACTGTACTTTCAAAATATATCTTTTGATTTAGAATCTGGATCGCATTACATTAAACCTTGCGAGGAAGTTACATCTTAGTACGTTTTAAGCGTTGAACGATGATACTCCTTGACATAGGATATGAATCGTTTGGAAATTGGTAGGTAGGTAGGTTGCTGTACCCACAGTATGTGGCGCTATCTACCATCAGAATTTAACATTTCTCCTGCACGGCGGAAAAAAATAAGTTCGGGAACTTTATGAGCGTAGTATAGAAAGGGGCGGGTGACATACAAGCGGAGATTCCGGAAGAAGCGTGGAATAAATGAGACACTTGAGTAGTTTGCGGCGGAGGAGACTTGGATGTACGGTTCCAAATGAAGCCAATAAAATTCGACGGCGATGAGTCTTTTGATCCACGCGAAAGGAATGAGATTTGCATGGAATCCATTACGGCTTAGGGAGGAACGGGAAGGAGAGGATTCGATGCTGTTAAAGTGGGCAGATTCTGAAGAGATCTCTGAGTAGAAGTGAAGACGCCAATTCTATATCGTGAAATAAACAGCTGAAGAAGTGTTGAGGAACTTCCGATGGAAAAAAATTGTTTTCACCGATCCGATATTCTTAAAAAGAGAACAGATGTTTGTAAATATTCATTCCTAAATCGGGGAATAGTAGAATGGAACAATTTACCATGAGAAGTTTTCGAACCTTTCCCTCTTCCTACAATGTATTTATAAATAAAATCAAGTAGGTTACGCGATTTTGTTGCCGCAGTGTTGCTTTTTTTTGGAAAATTTAGTAAATTTTGAAATATTGAATGATGGTTGTAAATTTTGTAATTATATGTATTACATACTGCCTTCGGTAGGTTTTGGGGGTTTTCCTCCCGACTAGGGTGAATACCAAGCAGGTTATTTAATATTTCCCTCCTCCCACGGAAATTACTACCACCTGGCCTGGTGTCTATTTGTAGTTTTTTAAGAATTAATTAATTAATTAATTGATTAAAGAAATTCCTGGTTCTATTTTCACTTTAGAGCTATTCTAACAGAACTTGTTTTTTATATTTCACTTCAGCCTAATTTTAACTATTTGTTAGTGTTCTAAATCAACACCCTCTTGTGGCACCAAATCCTGAAATTCTACACCTAAAGATTTACCTAGCACCTACAACTTTTGACGTGTGGCAGAAGATACATGAAGTACTATTCTACTTCCTTCCTTTCCTGCTTACCTTATTACCCATGAGGACGATAGTATCGCTATTGATATGTAGTACATTGGGAGTTCTTAAAATATCGGCATTCCTAGCCTACCTGCGTCTCCAAATACCGGAGAAGGAGGTGAGGAACACCGACAAAGACGGCTATTGGAGATTTTAAATCTCTAATTAGTCTACTGCTGTCGTTATTTTTAATTAATATTATTATTTTGGTTAATGGTAGATATCTGGGGGTTACATCTTAATTTTTATCGTAGAACGTCGATCAAAAGACGCTTGTATATTTCTTTGGACGAGTGAGACGACGAAGATAATAAATTGTTGCTCATTTGAATTGTTTATAACTTTTTAAATCGTATTCCACGCGGTCAGTTTTTTTATGGTCCCCCATGATGGGAGGGTCGGGCTCTCCTGAGCTGCGAAGGCGAGCTAAGGGTCCGGATTAGGACGGTGACCCTTCAAATTTCTACCTGAAAAAAGTAATGGTGTAACTCTCAGATATCTCCCATTAACCATTATTATTGCTACAGTTTGACAGAAGTCAGGTCCAAACATTGTAAATTGACAAACCCTTTCACACTTAAATTATTACAATTAAAATTCCTAATTAACATCATCATATTGACAAAACAGGATAAGGTCACGCTTTTAACAACAAATAAGACTAAATTTAGCAAATACCCCCCTATTACTCCACCGAATACATTTACATCAAACATATTCTTTGATTACTGTTTCCATATAATCACATTTTACATTGTTCCTTAGATAAGTCACATGCCACTTTATAAGTTTCTCAACCACCACACTTAGATATTATAGATTTAGCAATATTGAGAACAACACATCCAAAACCCCTTTCATACAATACATTTTTATAGTATCTTAAAGCATCTATGTTTAAAATCTTCAATTGTTTTAGTTAAGGACTAAAAGTAACAGGACTTCAGGTAACATGTTCCATTCCCCTATTGAGAAATGAGTATTTAGCCGTATCCATCCTATGTTTTCCTAATTTTAACTTCTCATTATAGCTCTGAGGATATCCTCGTAGAGGACGACATGTGTAAATAAAGGCAGGCTTATTTTTTATGGTTTATTTTGTTCTTTATGGATAGAAATAAAACCACAAGATAGATACATAAGAATTATAATATCCACTCCGACCTATTAGAAGAAGTAGAGTCTTTCGAAAACTGAGCATCCAGTGAAATCAATCTCAAAAAGCCATACCGTCCTGCTTCGCTATTTTCCATTCTGCGAAGTCCCTTTGTCTGCTCCGCTAAACATTTTTATCGAGAAATTTTCTTATTGAAGAAATTTCACTCGCATACTTTATGAAGTCTCAGGAACTCGGTGGGTGAAAGAAAGATAGGAATGAAGGAGTTGGACGACAATGGAGAAGCTTAAGCATGAGGAAACATAAAAGTTTGCGAGAGAGAAAAAGAACGAGGAAAGACAAGGGAATGCATATTTAAAATCTTGGAAAGGGAGGTGGTTTTCAAGGGAAAATTTTTCCAAACTTACCTTATCTCTTTGCCAAAGCCAACTAGTGGAAACAACGGTTGGACTAAATAGGCATTTAGCATGGATGAACCTCAATTAAATGCCGACAGAACTTTTTAATAGATATTAAACTGTTTCATGGAAATATAATTTCTGAAAATTGTAGAAGTTATCCGTCTACTACACCAGTAAATAAGTAATTGAGAATTTGACATTTTCCAGTAGTCTTCGATTTAAACTAAGCTATGATTTAATACACCTGAAAATCATAAATTTCAGTAAATTGAATTTAAATCTTTATTTGATCAAATTCATGGCATTAAAATGGATTAAAGACAAGAAAAAGACTTTCTACCAAATGAAAAAGTGAAGATTTGTTTTCGATTTCCGCAGTACAGCTTCATAGAACAGTACTCGGAAGTTTGCGGTTTGCCAAAAAAATGTGGTTCTTTCTGAAGCCGTATCTGGCTGCGAAATTGAAAAATATATTATTAATTGCTAATTTGAGCAACTGTTTTCTAATTAGAATTTGATTAATGTAGAAAATGAATCACTGGCTTTTCACATGGAGTTGCGTAATAAATTACAAACCGCTGGCTATAAAACAAAAGTATGATTACCTTCTAATGAAAATTTAGCAAACGACTCATGCTGATTTTGTCTGCAATTTCAACGTCAAAAAGTTTAATCTGATTATTTTATTACATCAATTATTTTTCTTGATAAATATGAATTTTCTCTGATCCGTCTAAATACTAAAACATTAATACATTATTGATTTTCCAATTCTTCATAATTTACTCCAAATTTTACTTTTCTAAGTATAGGTAAGCATATACGTACAGGCACACAAACTTCCTTATTGGGCGAACGTGGGACAAGGAAGTCAAACCCTTCTTTTAAGCCTTGTCTAACACAAACATACTTAAAAACAAGAACGTAACTAAGAACACGTAAGGATATTTAACAAGTAATGTAATATGTAAAGAAAAAATGGTTTGGTGGAGCAAATAAAACACTATATAACTGTATAGTTTATATGTGTGTGCGTAATTATTAATTGTCATGGGTTAATTATAGTGGTAGTCTGGCACCCCCTGCCCCACGCTACTGGCAGATGGAAGGGTTCAAATATTAATGTAAGTAAGTTCCATTAATATAAAATTATCACAACGTCTGCACGTATTACAATGCTCTATAATAATACGTACAGATATTTCAACAAGTAATGTTGGAATAGAGAAGAATTATGACAGAAAGAATTGTTTTGTGAAGCAAACAGAAAACTATGCCAATTTTAATAAAAGAAAAAAGATTCCCTCGCAGGAAAACATTGTATATATACAGGGCTCCAATAATTTGAAAAAGTTTGGACTGAGGGATCATTTTGGCCCATGGACCTCTAACGCTTGCCAACTCCCACGATAGAACCGTGTGATTTTGCCCAATAGAAGTAAACTTCCGATCGACCATAGCTGATTCTACATCGGGTCAAACTCAGAGCTGTTACTCGCGCAGTTACACCCTCGGATCGACAATCCACCAACACAGGACTCCGGAGGTTGCGACACTTTCTAAATTTATGAACAGGGGAAATCGGCACGGATGCTTCGTAAATAATGCGCGTTATATAAAGAGTCGGACGTAAACATCGGAGCAGAAATTGCGCGGAGGAGCAGATACCGAAATGCATGCGCTTCCGAAGCGGCATTTAGTGGAAATCTCTTACTCCTCCGCCTCCGAGACGACCGTGGGTATTTCCGACTCGTGTCACGGTGCTGTGACCTCATTCGCGCGAGTGACCCCGGACGCATTGCACTTGCAGACGCCAAATGGGACATAATGTTTTAAATGGGAAGAGAGACGCATTTGGGAGGATGGAAAAGTCGACGTGGGATTGTTCGCGTTGTTCATGAGGTCGGAGGACATCGCTTCCGACGGCATTTTGTACGCTATTGATACCTAAACCTCCTCATGCATAAACCGCACCAGCTATATACAACATATTAGCCATTTATTGCTGACACTAACTAGTTGAATTTCACCCAAATCCGTCCAAATGCTTCGTTACAATTTTATATATATATACAATCGTAATACATTTGCAAGTAATATTTTATACACATATTTTAAATAATCATTATATGGTACAATATAATTATCTAATATGACAATTATATTTATAATCAGTAATTAATTGTCGAATCTTATTTTGTTATTTTATTTAATTCCTCTGCTTTTACGTAAATTCAACAATTCGTGTGTTTTATGCTGATATTTTATATATCACTAGCTGTACCCGTTCACACGTTGTTGTGTTTAGAGAAGTGTGATCTCTTTCTTGCCTTGCTTGCCTCTGTTCACTCGTTTCTAATGATCGAGCAAGAGTAGTGTGATTTCGATCTCTTTCTTGCCTTGCTTGCCTATGTTCACTCGTTTCTAATGATCGTTCTTCTCTTCTCCTTTTTGCTTGATTTGTAGATAGACCAATAGCACTTCGCGTTGGCGGCATAATTGTAGGGTTAAATAAAACGTATTTCCAATTATTTTCTTCAGCTGGAAATTAATAATATTTTTATTTATTCGCGTATTAATAATTTATTCTCGTATTAATAATTGCAAAAGTTTTTGACTGCATTTTTGTATTTATTAGAATTTGCTGGCGAAAAATCGAACGTCAAATGCATTAATGTTCATTTTTGTAATTTAAATTAATTTTTTGAAATCTTATAAGAAATACAATTTATGTATTTAAAATATTTTAAATTTTAATATAATTAGTAATATTTAAACAATAATTGAAAAAATATAAATTCTACCCAAATGGGATCAATTTATGTATCGTACTTCTATTTTTCCCGTAGAAAATCCATTCGCAATTTGTATGGCAGGCAGCTATTCGCGTTGCAAGGCTATTATAATGAAATCATACATACTATCTACATTACTTTCATTCAGTATATAAGAAAATATATTATCACAGTACCTTATCAGTTCGGAGTAAGATATGCTAAATTATGTGCTACTCTACACTTCGCATCTCGCAAATCTCAAAGAGAACACATATTCAACTGAAGAAGACCTAAAAATTTAATTCAGTCTCGTCAAAGACATAAAATAAATTGAAATATTGAAAATAGATGATATTTGTAATCAAAGTCGGTAACGTCATCAACTCACCAAGTTGTCCAGTACATACAATCTCTTGAATTTATCAAAATATAATTTTCATTGAATATCAAAAACCGTTTACTCCACGATAATATACGTAAATATTTACGTTGCTATAAACAAACATCATTTGAATACGGGAGTAAATTCTCAATGTGTTCTTATGAGAAAATTCAACAATCGCATTCGTTGTAACTGAGAAATAGTTTGTTTATAGCTTCAAAATTCATCAAAATTATCATCTAATTATCTCTAAGTCTCGTAATTTCCGATCGTAAACTATATTTCATGACCAAAATAAGAAACTTTATTCAATTTCCCTTCTTTTGGTGGTACTTCTAAATCCATACGTTGGTTAATTCTAATTTAATTTTGCGAAAGAAAGGAAGCATGCAAGTGATAAAATCGAAGTTTACATGTATTTCTTATGGAAACTGTTTTTCCTTCTGGAGTCGAACTGAGTACTCCGATTAAAATAAAAATTTACAAAAACCTTCCCGGGGATATACGTAATAATTTCCCAAATTTTCACGACAATTGGATGTATGGTTTTTGAATCTATCGAGTACAGACAGACAGACAGACAGACACACATTCATTTTTATATATATATATAGATTATGGATCAATATTGTCGTTTCTCTCTTTCCATTAGTACCTCATTGAGGCATAGTTATTGTACGAATGTATTCACTGTTACATAAATTATGAATTTTTTATACACCGTTAAATTTTACAAAAATATTAACTATATATTTAGCGAATGGATATAGGAAACAGGAAATGTGTTATTCTTCATCGGAGTTGGCATAAAAGAAAATAAAATTCGCTTAGAATTCGATTTTGCCGGAAAGGATATTTCTCTAAATTCTCCCGAAGGCTCCCGAAGAAGAAACTCATATTTTTACATTACAGGACTCGCAGCTTCAATTTACAATGTCAGAGCATTCTTAGAGGAAATTCAATATATCGATAAATCTAACATTACGGTCATTTACATGAGTAATTTACAAAAAACAAGAAACTAGAATAGTCATATTACAATATCCTTTGAAATCTAATACAAGTCACACCAGCAGCTTCGAAATCTTCTTTCTCATTTTCCTCACCGAATATCACGAAACAAAATACGCAATTATCATTAATTTATCATTTAACATGCCTAACCTCACTCATGCAAGTACGGCCAAGGAAAAAATCAGACTATTTCAAGAAGGCAATGATTAAAATTTCAGGGATTTTATAATAAAAGTTCACTACCTTATATAAGGTTTAGCATTTCAAAATATGAGAAATGTTGTCAAAATTTTATTTAAATAATTCTTGTTTAAACAAAAGATTAATTAATCGATATGACTGGGACTCTAGGTCAGATCTCCCACTTTCAGGGCAGGTATTCTAATCACAGAACTATACTACTAATTTAACTACGTCTAACTACTTTTTCTCCCTTGTACTACGCTAACTTCATTTCATCTTCTTGTTTAATAATCTTACTTTAGATTAATAACCATCCATTAAACTGGAAGTGAAAAGATTGAATCATAACAACAAACTTTTATAACATTTACTTTAAACTAATCCCAATTATGATTCAATATGTGTTATGAAGTAATACAATATTACTAAGTAGATGAATTTGATGTATATGCTTCCGAGAAAATTTTAAATTTATTTCTAACTTGCATGTATTGCAATCTTCTTTTCTGCGAAGCTTCATTTTGTTCTGCAAAGTCATTTTTCATCGTACACTTCGTTTTATATCTTTTAAACTCTTAAATTGCTTTTTGATTCTATATGAAAATTTCCTCTCAGCTTTCAAATGTACTCTTTCAAGTTCTTACTGAAATAATAATCCATGCATGAATATAGAAATTACTCTGACAAAATATGAAAAGGGTACTGAGTAACAACTAATGAGAATTCTCAGACTTATTTCCCCCTTGCTTTGAGGTTAATGCGACTTATGGGCCACTTCGAAAAAGACAGAAGTATCAGCAATACTGCAGTAGATTAGAGAGGGCGGTATAGACAAAAGCAGTCTAATTAACTTCCCAAAGTGCCATTTCCGCGCGTAGGAGTCTTTCTCTCTCTTCTATTAAAATCCGAGATAAATTCCAGCGATTCCCGCTCGGATTCTCGGAGAGTGTCGAAAAAAGAAGTGAATTTCCCTTTCGGATGGCGTCCGGAAATTCAAAGTGGAGTTTTTTCTTCGCAAAAGAAAACAGAACGTGGAAAGAGAAGCCATTCCCGTGAAAGAGATCAGAAAAGGGAATCGAATGAAATGTTCTTCTATTAAAGCGTGAATTAGGATAGACGACGACTAAAGACAAGTTAATTTTTTATCTCATCAACATAATGTACTACCTTAATTTATATTACGATTTCTTGTTTTCTGTTTGGACAGACGGCGACTAAATATGAGCTCATTTTTAACCTTATTAACATACGTGTACTACATTTATTTATATTGCGATTAATTATTTTCTGATATATATTAACTAGTTTGTTATACAATTGAGTTAAAAAAGCAAAAGAATAAATAAACAAGCCAGCAAGCAAAAGATATCTATTCTATGCAAGCTTAAAGATATTTATTTTTATAATGCCAAATATTAAACAAGAGCACACAGGAACAGTAATCTTTACCGACCAAGTTTGCTTAAATACCATTGTAACCTCACGGTCCCGGGTTCGAATCCCGGTTAGTCGGATTTTTCTGATTAGGGAATGGTCTTGTGTGATCGTTGTTGTAAATACCTAACACTGTAAAATTCCTGAAAATGGATGTTTGTGGGGTATATGGAAATAAATAAATAAATGTACATTACATCTAAGGGTTGGGAATATTTCCTATAGTATAATTTCACACGCTAAAAGACAGCAACTTTAATATAGTTGTAATCTAACGAGTTTAACCACAGGATTACCTAAGAAACTAACTTCCTCCTTCTTATATTTTCGCCGTTCTAGGCAAACATTTCAAGAACTTACCTAAATCGAAAACGATAACCTTAGCCAACATCGCAATTTTATAATGAATGAGATTCCGCGATACTTGTTAAAATTTCATTTATAAAATTCAAAGTTGTTGGTGAAGTCTGGTGGAAATTCATCATGATGAGAAAAGATAAAATTGGTACTTATTCCACATTTTTTTATTAAAACAATAAAGATTAGCATGACATTTTTCGGCAATTGATCGCTTTGAGGATCAATGAATTCACTTGAGGATGGCAATCATTTGCCGAAATATGTCGTGTTAATATTTATTGTTTTAGTATAAAAAGTTTGTAAAAAGTATCAATTTTATCTTTTCACGTCATGAATTTTATTTAAAAAGGAGAGATTTCACCGCAAAACGGTATTGCGATTTTTGTACAAGTATTGCAGAAAAGACTATCTTAAAGGAATAACTCATTTACAAGTAAGAGTATCAGCGTAAAGCCACTAGGGCAAATATTTTTGGACCCTCATATTCTTTAGTATCACCGGCAAAAAGCATTAGGAATGAATGAAGTTGTGGTAGCGTTTAGGTATAAAGGTGCCTCGACTGTCTAAGTCATTTTGAACCTTACCAGTTCTTCAAATATAAAAAATATAATTATACTCATAAACAAATAAATAATAATGATAAAATATCTGCGTTTCACTTATTTACCTCCTTGATTAAACGAGCTTTTCCCACAAAATGGATAGTCAGAAAAGGTTTAAACAAAATAAATAAAGAAATACATGAAAGGCATTAAATACATACAAAAAGGGATAAAAATAGAATATAATAAAAGAGTGTAAAAAAGAATTTCCGTAGATTTTTGAGAGGAGTCCAACATCTTTCTTAAAGCATATGACTTTGTCCAACATATTACAGTCGTTACCAAGGGGGAATGATAATGGATAACCTAAACACAATGAACCTATAAGCCAAAGTACAGTGGCCCAGTGAAACGTTTCATAGCATAGGATAAGGTATATAAGGTAGTCAAAATAGGCGTAAAGTATTTTGTCTTTGATTTCCTAATAGAACCACTTTGCTTTACTCCGAAGAAGTGCACAACAATCTTTCTATCCACGTAATACTTTTCACAATATTCAATGAAAAAAATCTGATGTGGCCAGCACATGAATTTCTCCATATATAAGATGTAAATATTTATCTACAACAGTAATTTCAAACTCTATATTCCATCTAAACTTGGAAGATGAGTGATTAATTTATATATTATTATCTTTGACGTCACAAACATTATAAATAATGTTTTTCGGAAATGATCGATGAAAAACGATGAAATTGGCCTTTCGCCCATAGAGCCCAGAGCGCCCACAAAGTACATAATAGGCAACTTCCGGTTTATCAGTATTTCATGAATAACTCCTAAACAATCAGTGATACAAAAATATGTTTCATACAAAAGTTATAGTAAAAAACATTATCTAAAACTTTTATAAGCAATGCAATACACGTATATATCATATTTAGGGAGATATTTTGAAAACCGGTAATGAGCTTTAATGAATGAAGCTCGACTTCCGGTTAACCGATTTACTCCAAAAACTAATCAACTCTGACAGCACACACCACAGTACTATATACGAAGTTTGGTATTGATACAGCCGATATTTTTTACGTTAGAGCGCCCACAAGCACACACACACATACAGACACACACTCACACACACACACACACACACACACACACACACACACACATACACACAGACATCATTCCGAAAATAGTCAAAACGTGTTCTAGGGACCCCAAAACATGTATTTCCGTTGAAATCTCGAAGTCGAATTTTTTCATGAAAACAATACTTTCTCTATACTTCGTATATGGAGAAAGTAAAAAGAATACTAAATAAATAAAAGAATAAATTAACTAAGTCTATATTCCACAATTAAAAAGATACAACACACGACCGTTTTCAACGTCAAAGCGTCATCATCTGGTGTGAAGAGTTACAGTTAGAATGCATTTTCTCCTCCCCCTCCCCAATCATTCAGGCACTCTTACCATCCTATATAGAATTCCGTATACAACTCTAATACTCCCTTCCTTTTCTTTTCCCCACCTTAACGTTGGACTCTTTATATATACTGTGTGCTTTCAATTACTCTTCACACGAGATGATGACGCTTAGACGTCGAAACCGGTTGTGTGTTGTATCTTTTTAATTGTGGAATATAGACTTAGTTAATTTATTCTTTTATTTATTTATTATGGAATTCCACGAAGTGAAGGCCGAGCTGATTGAAGTATACTATGATTCAGTATCACTCATATATCAAAAGAGAGGTTTTTAAACTTGCGGAAGTACCGTTGTGTATATTTCTCAGTAGGAGAAAACAACTGCAGAAAACTTAGAGATAATTAAGAATTCAGTTTATATGTTCCATTTCATAAGCAATGGCAATGCGAATAACATTGATCTAGAAATACTGGACAAAACTGTCGGTACCTATCGCCTGATAATTATATTTTTTATGCAAACGCTAAAAATATGCTTTTAAAGTAATTGCAATAGCCTAGCTTAAATTGTTATATGTACTTTAAAAGTATTTATCACACATTTGTGCTTCGTTACCCAACGATTCTCTCCTATCTCCTATTCCCTAGATGATGTTTTTCTTGTCAATAAATGATTGATTTTTCTTAGAAATGAGAAACCTTCAACGAATTCAATCGAAAAACTTTTTACAACTCCGTTAGGGGGAAAAGAATTTGTAATTCGAAAGCTGTCGCATATAATAATTTCGGGTGGAACATCGCTATGCTATTTTACCATGCTTCCAAAGCTTCCAATAAATAAATCAATCACAGTGTTAGGTAAGACTTGACGTGTATTTCAAAGAAGTCATACAATAAAAAACCATATCATCAGTGAATATATTCCAAGATTGCGAAAGCTGAGTAACATTTTTATTAAACCCCGAACATATTAGAGTTAATTCTTTGCTTTCATAAATAAGTAGTAGCATAATAATATATGTATATCTAATAACAATGATAATTCATATAAAATATAGGTTAAAGTGAATAGTAAATATTTCTAGATAATTATGATGATCCGACGGGGACTCATGTTATAGACGCTGGACTAAACTAAGAAGTGGGTTTTTATATGATGAATTTTCTTTCTTTTATTACTCCTGTGTTTTCGCGGGTTTTTTTTTTCTCTCCCCTTCTTGTGTGGGCGTTTTTCCGCATCGTGAGTTTTTCTCCGTAGACCTTTGGTTGAGGAGTTTTATCCCACAACACAAATCTTTAACATATAATTTATATGCACTTAGCATTAGTACGGAACTGTGAAAGCTGTTGTTTATAAAAGTGCATACTTCTCATTTTTTCTATCTTGTTTGCATTTAAATTAGTTTTCCAGTCGTATGTTAATTTTATATTACAATTTTGAATTATTTTTTTTCATATTATACAATATCTGTGAAGGTTGGGCGGAAAAAGATCTTACCGACCTAACCCCGCCGGAAAGGTTCAATAATAATAATATATTCAAATATCGCTTTAATGGAGCAATAAGTTTACAAAACCACGCACATATTAGAATTAGTTATGTATCCGAAAGTAACCGCAATGCAAGAAGCCCGTTCTGGGAATGCCGAATGTGAATCCATGTTTCCTTTCCGAATCCATCCGAAATGTGTCTCCACACGATTTGAATTCTGCGGTTGCCGATGTGGTGGATCTTCATTAGCACAGCGTATGCATTCTAGTCATGCAGAGAGAAGGGACATGCACGAATTGGCTGGGTGATATTTTCGCCCGTAAATGACTTTTCCCTGTCCTACACCCATCTTGTCGCCCTCTCGCAATTGATGAAGTAGGAGAAACACCATTCCAAGACATATATCACCTTATGTTTAGTGTATAAAAACATCACCGTAGAAATGGTAAATTTATGCCTACTCTGCCCTTTCTCGGCTCGTTATCTCTTTCGAGACTATTTTGTTACAAGCAATATAAGAAGACGCTGCCTTTTGAAAATCCATAGTAGGGAGGGTAGGCATAGTAGGGAAAAATAATTTTACAAAGCTATTTCCTTCAGCATCTGGTTTCTGCAAAATTTTCGGAAATCTAATACCCTCTCCAGTAGAAGTTAAAATAATTTTATCAAAGCGAATTTACGAAAGGGAAAGACTCAATTTTGGCCTAAACAAGCTTTAACGCCGATTTGGATGTTCGTATAAAATCACCTGAGCAACTCCTTCATCTTACAAAAAGCAGTTCGTCCAAATTTTTTCAGTACCTACTTTATTAATATTGCCAATTTTTCCCTCTTTCGACGCAGATAATATACAACAGCACACAAATACTTCTATTTTCTATTCAGGAATAGAGTCAATATTTCCTGAGATACTCATGGGTAAATGTACCCCTATCCACACGTTAACAGCAACTTGCAGTGTAAATATGCATACCCAAGTAAACTTGAATGTTTTTAGAGTGCTTGAGGTTTACATAGACTTAATTTAACGTACATTTAGGTTTTGATTTTGAGGAGAGATTTTGGAAGTTGTGTACAATGGAATGTAAGCTTTCTTTCCTAAATAAAAGAAAGATGAAGATAATCCATTTCAACATTTACCGCTAAAAATTTCCGAAACAGAATTTAAAAAAATGAATTCAGAAGAAAAGGAAAGCAGTGTATATAGAATTAAAAACGAGGAGATATGAGTTCGATTCGAGTATCCTTCCAGTTATCTTTTCCATTATTTTCATTCCATGATTTGAGATGTCGATATCAAAAAGAAACTTAGCAAGCCCCTATTTTAAAGACTAAGCAAATTGAAAGGAATGGAATCACAATGAAGAGAATCAAGCAGAGGATTTAAATAACTTCTCTCCCTTTAATTCAAGATAAAAATTTAATTAAAAAAAACGTTCAAATATTAAAATATTTTAATTTGAGAATTATGTGGTGATCTTACAGTAAATCATTACATGTGTGGATGAAACCATAAATGAAATGCAGTTAAGAAATGAATAAGGCACACGCCATCCTCAGGTCGTTAGCCCAAACCGGTCGTTTTTAAATAAATAACACAGTGTGGAAATTACGAAGTGCCTTATTCATTTCTTATTATGGCTTTCCACGAGGTCCGACCTAATACTATAGAATTTATGCAATGCAGTTGTTACAACATAATTATGAATTAGAATGCTGCCATTTAAAACAGAGGACCAGATCAATAAGGAGCCCAAACCATACAAATTCAACTCATTTCAATCTCGCTTTGATTTCACACAGAGAATAGTTGTATTACTAATTCATCTGCATGGGGCAACACACTTCAACCATAAAATTAAATTTTCAATTTTAATTTTCATTATTCCATTCCACTTCTGCCTAGATCAATATCGCCTGGTTGACCTTCGACAAGTTTACTATCGATGATTTTCTACAGAGATAAATTAAATTAGTTCACTTGATAATTCCATATATATTTCTACCCCTCATTTTCATGATTTCACTTCACTTCTCTCGAGTTTACTCTCACTTAGGAGGCTGTCGCAGAAGATGGTATTGCCAAGTTGTCCCTCCGGCGAACAGACCTTTGCAGAGGAGAATTTTAGCCAAATCATTGCTTAGTAGAAGTAACCGCAATCTTGACACAAATGAAGATCCTACGCTTTCGATCAGTAACCTATTTCATCGCCAACCTTCCAACGGCATTCCGAATGCCAACTCAAAAGGAAAAGAATCGGAGCAAGTAAGAAACCTTCGTCTCCGTGATACAAAGGCACACACATTTCTTTTCCCCAATAATTTCTTCCTCAGAGATGTTTCCTTTGATCCTCCTCTCCCAAACCCCTCGAATAATGTCACGTCGCAACCCCCCGCTTAATTCAATTTCCACGCCTCATTTTTAAGTCTCCTACCCTCGCAGCATCCCGGAGGAGCCCACTTTCTCCATCTCCGCGAGATCCTCTCCTTTTCATCTCCCGATAAAAGGGGGACGTGATGAAAATCTTCGCTCCGTCCACGGTACCCAGTGTCAGTGTGGAATTCGCCTGAAAATTTGTCCCCTCGAGAACTCTTATTGCTGTTTCTTCCCTTTCTTTTGTAACCTGAGTGGACAGCCGTCTTACGATTCCTCGTCCGCTCCTCTCTCTTGCATTAAAAGTTTCCTCCCATCACCGCCGGAAGTTTAATGCGGAGGTTGAATGCCCTCTCTCGGTTTCCGGGAGAATATAACGCGATTCAAGCCGTTGCCCCGCCTCTGTTGTCCCGTAACAATTGAAAAATTCTCCTGAGGATGAGGCGAAACCCCTTCAAAGTGTAATTATCCTCCCTGGAGATGCGCTTGAAATGGTAAATTTGGGAATTTCTTGTAAAACGTTGAAGGACACGATTGTGACACTCCCTCTTAAAATCGCTTGTTTCCCTGCCAACTACAGGGGACAAATATTTTCGCGGAAGTTAATGTTACATGAAATACATCCCTTAAATAGACGAAGTTTCTCGAGATCCTTTAAGGTAACGTTTATAAAAAGGGAATGATTCTTATGAAGCGTTATATAACGAAGTCTAATTTCTCTACTTCTTCGAAAATATTATAAAAAAGGAGCATCATTAATTTGCATACTTATTAACGATAAAACACAACGATATAATATTTAAGAGTGAAAACATAGAGTGCCAAATTCATTACATATACTTTTAACTAAACATGTAACATCATTCAACTAAATGCATAAATCACATTTTTTGGTAACTATACAGAAGGATAAAAATTAATTCCGTTTTTCCCTTAATCTTGCATGAAAACAAATAAAAACCATCATCAGTCAGAGGTTTAAAATCTCCAAGGCGAGGAACGCCTTGGAAAATCCTTTCAGAGTGCAATATATTCGACACTATTATAAGTACTTATTATATATTATTCATAATAATTAAATATTTATTTTTATGGTTGTGCTTCCTTTATTTTGATATTACGTCAATCTTTTATCAAAGGAATCTCATAATAAAATTATATTATTAGAGGTTTCAAACCTCTAATTCATTTACAGTCGTATTCCAAATTTCCCTTTATTACAACTATCAGCAGGTCTGTCAGTGAGGTATTCGGCCCGAGTGATAGCTGGTACCTCACCACCTGTATCATTGGCAACAAAAGGCTAGTACAATAAATGAGGCAAACCGGAAAATATTAAGGAGAGGGGTGACGTAGTTTTACTTTGCTTACTTCCATAAGCCAAAATAATGTAACCATAAATTGGCCAAGTACAATTCACCCAAGTGAAGCACGATGACAAACACTCCCGAAGCATTCGGTTAAGAGATTTAGTTAGATCAGTGATATTTATCATTAACATAAATGCCTCAGTAACGTCAACGCACCCGTGAACAAAGCTGTGACAAAAAAGAAGATACATTGTTCCCTGAACAAAATAAAAACTGAAACATATTACATTCGTCAGAATATGATAGCAGATACATCATCAGATGTATTGAGGTTTAGCTTAACAAGAATCTGAAAAAATTAACTGTAAATCGAATCTGGTAAAAATATTAATCCAACTAACTAAAATTTCCATAATAACAGTAGTTATTAATAATAATCGTACAGTAAAAAAATTGAATTAGTTTTCGCTCATTCTCCATGGATTTCTGCTTAATCTGTGCCTACTAAGTTTTAATATTCAAGAGATAATTTTAAGCGAAACCTAGTAATTTATTTGGTATATGTTCCACCATGAACAGAATACGATATCGCATCCAGAATAGCGTTTACAGTGAACATTTCCCTTCAGGAAGAAAACCATTACTGTTCGAAACATAACTCCACTTGAAAACACAGCATACATTCCTGAACAGCAAAAGGCTTCTTTCAGGTTCTCTAATGAATGCGCTGTAATACCCAGAAAAACAAATAAATTTATCCAGAAGGGATTTGTGATGGAATATTTGGTAAATAATCACCATTCAATTAGTATTACAATTCTGCCAAAGAATTACTTGAACGTTTCCTGGTGTTCCAGAAATTGAAGGGTAAACAATTATTAATGTTTCGAAGATGAGCGATTATATGGAAATCCACTATGAATAATTGGAGAAAATTCGGAAAACGAGTGTCGTGAAAAGTTTATTTCGCAGTACTGGGATAATATGTTTCATAAAATATAATTCAATGAATTCCTAATAAATTTAAAGTTGCTCCTGAGGCAGTGAAAGGTAGAAAATCAGCATATACCCCATAGCTCACTCTCTAGATAATGTTTCTCTTTGAATTTATTTTCGCTTCGCTGTGAATGTGTTTACACGCGCCAGGCACAGGACCGTGTGATGATTCCAGTGAATATCGCTTTATCAAAAGCAGTTGGTATAATGAAGATTTGTGCGAAAATATTTGAAGACGAAAGAGTCATCTATAGAGCGGTGAGGACACTTAAAATGTAAAGCTTGAATTTTGTCGAAGTCCAATTGTAACCTAGAAAATGAGTTTGCGTGAATATAGCGAGGTTTCCTTGTAAAATATTTGTCGAAAATTCAAGATTTATGAGTTTTATCTCTGCGCCTTAGGTTGTTATTGAAAAAAATAATGGAATGAGAAACGGAATTGCCCTACTAGGTCCGAGCTAGGGTCTACCGTGTGGGTGCTTTAATCATTTGATCAACAATACTATTAATCGATTCTAGGCGATGATTATTAAATAATCGGAAAATAAGAAACCTGGGTTTCAGTCTTGGCTACGTTGGACCTTTTCCAATCAGTTCTTTCTGTATGCTGTGTACCTTACGCTACTCACTGATAGCCCATCGTCATTGAATATTAAATTTAAATAACACTACATTCATATAAAAATATACACTCTCTTCCGATTGTCCGTGTAATTTTCGAGTAGAATATGAAATGGATTCTTTAAATTACTCGTTAGACCGTAGTTTCATACATGGTCACCAATTATTAGCACTTAACGTTTACACAAAATTATATTTCGATACAATATTTGGGATGAAGTGTTTGGTCGTGCTTGTTTAGGTTAAAATATTACAAACTTGTACGTAGATGATAGCATAAGATAAATTTTACATAAATTATTAATTTCTTTGTTTGTTTGTTATGATGTTTAACTGTTGCTACCAAACAAAAATGATTCATGAAAATAAACTAACTCACAGATGCCCATACCAAAGGCTTTTTCTCTTCTTTTCTATCTTTCGGTTCCGTCTCAATATTTGTACGTAGTGATTTACTTACGACTTTCATTATGACTAGTTTTCTTGAATTGGGATAAGGGACTTAGCACGATATCATTTCTCTCTGGATGCGTGTAAATAATCTGATAAGGAAGCTGAATCAACTTTCCTTATTTAGAGTAAACCTTATGCACACATACTTCTTATGTAACTCACCATCATAAGGTAATAAATTATTTTCTTCTCCTGTCATTAATTAATTACACGCTGTTTCATCAAATCCTATCTACTGAGCACATTTTGGTCAAACAAGAATATATTTTATAAAGTAAGAATTAATGAGCTAATTTACATAGATATGGATGCTCTCAACCGAAAACCATGGTCCAGCATTTTTTGCTCTGTAAACAGCGAGAGACATATTTCATGAGCGAAAGTTATTCGGTTCCATGACAACGGTCAGTTAATCGGATATTCCTCTTTTGTACAAGAGCAAACTGAGACGAGGATATGGGTAAAGGTACTTAATACGATTATACGCGCACCTAAAATCCCAATGATAAACAGATGAGGTAAAGAGGGTAGTCGATCTCAGGTCTTCCATTGCTTTTTAAGCTGGTTGCCTATGATGGTGGCAGGTGGCGCGAAGTGGATACACCGCTCGCCTTGTCTACGAAGTATCCTTAAAACCAAGTGAGATTACTCGTAGCACGTTGGTTAGAGCATCTTCCGAGAAAGGTAGACGACCTGGGTTCATTGTATTAAAATTGGACAATATTAACCTCCGTTTGTATTCAGGGAATATGGATGCCTATGGATACATGAACATTTAAATGTTATAATTATTAATACAATTAATTAATGATTACAAAGCTTACGACCTAAAATAAACACAAAGGATAAAAGCGCTAAAAATCTGCCGAAAACGTTAATAGAACCACTGATTTCCCACTAACCGGATGGGGCTGACAATTGAGTTATTCTCACACGATTCCTTTACGAGTTTCGAAATGCGTTGTTGAATAAGCGAGATATAAGTAAGATAACGGCATGGTCCTCACTGAGGACCATGCCGTTTAGAATAAGCCCCGCATAATGTGTACTAATATACTTACCAATGCACTGGGCTAGTTAAACCTTAAACAAATACAAAGGACAGGAAGGAAGGTTTATCGAACTTTGCACTTATAGACGTTCAATAAATCCTAGACTTATACCGAGGGATTCCCACCTTCCGGACGAGCTCCCTTTCCCTCAATCAGTAAGTGGAAGATCGGTGATTCTCGGTCTTGAGAGACTTTCTCATGTTATTGGATTTATTGGCTCGTCTATTAGCGCTAGGTTCAACATCCTTTCCGTCCCCTTCACTATAGAGATTCTTATTTCCAAGGTCTATGTGCTGCATTTGAAATTTTCTACGGAAATCGTGTTTAGTGAGACGAGCAAAAGAAAACTCTCTCAATTTTTATCTCGCCAAGTAAGCCTCATTTCTTCTCCAAAACTTTAGGTAGCTATTGGAGGAGGGGCTGATGCAAATCTGCCTTTTGGATGAATACTGTTCGAAGCTTATCCGCAGACCTCCATTTAAAATGTATATTATATGAAATCAATTTAACACATACCTCATAAGCCATGGAATGTTTTCCACCAAGAGCGAAACTGAGTAGTGAGTTAAGGATAGATTGATTTATATGTGATACCAACTAATAATCCAATCATCAAGATATTCTGACAGGAATGATATAATAGAAAAGACGTAATTATCCCATGTATATGCATGATCTGCAAGAAAATCTAACCCGTTATTTATGACTCATACAAGCAATGAAAATCTTGACTGTAAGAAAGAATAAGGTTGGATAGTTTAGTTATTATGTTAGTTTGTTAATTGATATGTAACATCCACAATAATTTCATATACTGCACTGAAGTGAATAGATGTCTCGTCAGATGCAAAATTAGTACAGTAGTAAAATACATTATTAATTACATATGCCAATGTCACGTTATTAATATTACAATTATGTACTTCATATTACAAAATAAATATAAATATGCATACGTATATATTTACGTACTTAAATATAAAAATGTGTAATTTTTCACAAACAGAAAAAAACACCAACTTATTTACAATAATATGACAGTAAATTAATTATAAAATTGAACGGATTAGTTTAAAAATTAATTTATTGAATAAATAAATTTCCAATTAACATATTTTGAATCCATAAAAGCTACGGAAATTCTAGCCAAAGTTTTTCCTCATTTCGACCGGAAATTTGTTAAAAATTTTATTATAAGGGGCAATTTTCATAAAATTTAGACCTGCGTATTGGGTAATTTAAAAGATACTTATCCCTGGTATACAAAAAAAAACAAATAAAAATCAAGTAATAAAATGTAGATTGATGACATTGAGAAGTCGCAAGAAAGGCATCCATGCCATATGCTGTGGATGCTCATTAAAACCCTTCAAAGGAAAGAATACTTCGGAACTAAATGTAAAACCGACATCTTGCGAGGATCAATGATCTCATAGATGACCACTAATTGTATTTTTTCAGGTTTATGTTGGATAAAGGGGAAGCAGAGATTTTCTTCCACTGGAGGATTCTAAATAAATAGTGGTAAAATGATTACTCCTCCTAAATACTACTAGGTATTTGTCGTGACGCATAACTCTAAAGAATATTCAGAAATTTGGTACCGTGCGGGAATAATGTTTGGGGTCGCGTGAAACTCATAGCATCGAATTTCTTTATATTTAAGTCAAGCTGATACACTAGGCCTACTAATGGATACTGTAGGCAGGTTCTTGCCACCATTCTGGTACCTGGGTAGAGTATATTAGAGGTCTGTTAGGGCTGAAAATTTCAGCCCGGCCCGTTTGTCGTTGAGCCCGAGCCCGACCCGGCCCGAACCGAGCCCGAACTTTCCATAAACCGCCCTGCAATAAATTGTTGTGAATTGTGAACAAATAAGTTTTTTTCACCCTTCAAGAAGACCGAGCATTTTGTTGAAGCATTGCGTAACAACTTTAAGAGGCTTTTGCCACTATGCAAGAAACTAACGCTTTTTAAGAACGAATAATTCTCTCCCCGAATTTTCCAAGGGCCCAAGCCCGGCCCGAGCCCGACAGACTGCCTATATACACGGCCCATGCAGGCCTATAGAGTATATACTTATCACAGCATCAAAATGTATAAAATAATCACATACATATATTATGAAAATATGGAAATTCCTCATATGAATGTCCTTGACAGAAAAACAAACATTTTACAGCATGATTACCATTTTATGAACTTTCTAGACATGGAAAAACAGTAAAACAATGTGAATACCCAAGGAAAAAAGTTAAAAATTGTCACATTGTGTAATCTATGAAGAAATTTTCCTTAAACATGTCTGAAAAACAGGTGATTTCTACGGGAACCACTGCTTCACAAACGGTTAAACCTGTTATTTTCGACTAGCACAATGAAAGTCTTGGGTTTAGAAAGAAGACTGGTTTTGACAAAAATTGCGATTTATTTCTACGCCGAAGAAACAATCACAAAATGTTCGGCCCGGGTCACTTGAGGCGGCACACCCAAAACTTTCTCGTCCGTTGCTCGCATTCAAACATGGATTCCCTTCCCGACTAATCCTAATTTATGGTCACTGACCTTTCCTCCCTCACGCTGCGCTGTAGATACGGCGGATGGTTGTGATTTGTGTGCGTGTATGATATCCTTTCGGTGAAATATGTTCCTTCCGCCCGAGAAGGTCGCGAGGGCAACGGACGCGTTGTTTACACTTGGGCGTGCCCAAATAAAACAACAGGAGAAGAGGCACTATGCTTTATTTTCCCCATGATGCTCTCGTTTTCCTCCCCCTGCCAGTTTACTTCCACGGCATTGAGTACGGAAAATCCTCGTCAACCCTTAAGTGGTCGCTTCGGGTTTAATATGACCCGGACGAAATTTCGTCGGTAATAGTTTCATACTTGGAAGTTTAGCAGGAAAACAAGATATTGACGTATTTTTCCATCTATATAACCGATAATGGAAGCTTTTTTAAGTAGAAATTCATAAGAAACTAATGAGATAAACTAAATCTAAATCTGAAATAAAACTAAGAAAAAATTACTCTTTTTTAAAGGGACATAGATTTGAAAATTATGCAAATATTATAGAAATAAATAACATTATGGGAATTTTACAGTGTTAACTTTTTAGTTTGCATTTTTTCTATTTATATCTAAATTCTGTAGTCTCAACATTGATAACAATGTTCATAAATGTTATTTAAAACTACGTTTTGACACAACACGAGTTTATATATGTGAATAAAATAAAACGTTTAGACGTATTGGAAGAATTAGAAATTCTTAAATGCAAGAATAACCGTGAATGTAATATTGTGAATGAATATTTGTTTGATAACCATTCTCCTATTCTTAACGCTGTTGCTCTTCCCCCCTCCTCCCAAGATGGCCATTCCTCTTAACCCCATCCCCCCTTCCCCCACCACCTTCTACCACGCCCATACTTCGTCCTTACCTACATTTTCTCCTATCCCGGCCCCACTCTTCCCTTTACTCCATAAACCCCCTCTTTTTCGCTTCTATATATATACTGTGAGTTCTTATATGTATGCACCTGAAGATGATGCTATGCATCGAAACCCTGGGTCGTCTGTAATAATTTCTTCTGTGGTAGTAGTATAAATAAATCTATTCCTTGTCAATTTGCTTCTTTTGTCATGGAATACCACCAAGTAAAGCCACATTTAGTCGAATTTAATTTGAATAAAATACATTGGGCATATTAAAACCAAATATCTTTGAATGATAAAACCCTTTTCTTGATATTTTACAAGTTGCAATATGCTATTACTCTTCATTATTTTTCAAAATTGTTTTTATCACTATAAAAGTCCTATTAACTCACAGTAAGATCAAGTGCATCGTAATATCGTGTTGGAATTCAGTTCACGGTTGCGACTGTACACCAACGAATTCTAATCTGAAAGTACTTGTTGCTGAACAGACATTTTGCTTAAAAACTCACCATTTTATACTTCGTAAAGCATTTAATTAATTAAAACATTTTCATGTTGCTTTTAAAGAATAATCACGTTTGAGCTAATCTAATATTCGAGTCAATATGACCATATGCAAATGGTAACGTAACCAGATCCCACGCAAATACTAAATAGCAAAGCCTGTATTCAAGGGATCTGAACTGAAATATGACAGTACAATTTGTCCACTTTAGAAATAAACAATGAAGTAAAAATCATCTAGATTCATTGATGAAAATAGAATTAATTACTTAGTATTTTCTCAATATTATTCGTCGACCTCGGCGATATAGGTGTTTTGTACTGTCCTAAATAATTCTTTTGTGCTATTGACGTTCTAGCGACAGACCTTAGTCTGATGGAACGCACCTTTGTTGAATTAAACAATAATAAAAAATCTGATGTGGCCAACACATGACTTTCTCCATATTTATTGAAAACAGAAGCCTATGCCGGTAATATATAAATAATTCCAAAACTATAAGTGTTACAGGAAAATGTTTTATACAAACGTTGTAGTAAAATACATTATCTATAACTTTTGTACACTCCTGGCCAAAATTAACGCAGCACCTCCCTAGCGATCCTTACGGCCGGTGCTGCGTTAATTTTGGCCAGGAGTGTACATAATTGTGTATACCTACATTGCATTCTGACAGGGATATGTTTGAAAAACATCCATTTCTGGATAAACAAAAACTTTCGGTTAACCATTATTCAAGAATAACTCCTAAACAATCATGGTTACGAAACAATTTTTCATACAAACTTTGTATAGTAAAGTATATTATCTATAACTTTTGTATGTGGTTGTATATACTTACGTTGCATTTTGACAGAGATATTTAAGAAACAAAATTTTATTCCGGTTAAACGGAACTTCCGGTTAAGAGATATTCACCAAAAACTAATGAACTCTTGGCATTGTTAGGAAAATACTAAATGTGAATTTTGGAAATGATCGGATAATTGCTTTTTAAGATAAAGCGCCCACAAACGCTTTTACCACAGACAGACATGTTCTGGAAAATAGCGAAAACGAGCTCTATGGGCCCCACAACATCTATTTCCGTCGAAATCTGGAGGTCGAATTTTTTTGCGAACACAATACTTTCTCTATACTACGTATAGGGAGAATGTAAAAATTGCACAAACTGCAGGTAGGCTGTAAGTCTGGCGGCAGTTTTTCCTATGTACATACATTTATAACAGTTATAACATAATTAAGATAAAATTCATACATGGAAAAATTACAATTCTCACAGCCTGGTTACATACTTATATTATATTTAATTAAAAACTACATATTGCATGCATATTATTTAATTTTTGTAATATTTTAATGGATTTTTCGAGGTTCATGACAGGTCTTATCGGCTACCGTAGCGGTCACCGGATAGAACCCCACCGTACATCACCCTGTCAAGCGATCCCCTACTTTTCCAGAGGTCCCTAAATAACTACTACACATTACACAGCATTGCACAACATAACTATAGCATATTGAAATATTTCTTTTTGAAAGATTTTTCATTTTCAGGCAAGGTTCTTAAGAGTGATCCAGGTAACTTAGTACACTCAGAAATACTTATATTGAAAAAATATGTCCGTTCTTAAACTTTAAATTCTTTAATATATTCTTAATAAATTCTTATGGTCGTATAATCGCAATGCCATACGATTTTAATAGTGCATGGAAAGATAAGTAAATGAACTTTTATGAAGCACTATAACAGCGTTTCTAGTAGTTATAGGAAATCCACGCCTCCTAAATGCGGATTAGGTCAGATGGGAAAATAGGAATGATTATACTGAAACCCCAGTGAACACGCGATAAGTCTGGTAATTTCGAATTTAACGGCACGTTTACGGGTCAAAGAATCGGATTAGGACAATTGAACTCATTGCATACATGTGTTCAAATATCCGAACTATGAATAATACAAAAACCTTTGGCTGCAAATTGCTCATGACTTCGCATAAAACGATATTTCCCGATATTTTGAATGGGCAGATGTGGAACGGACTATTTGTTGCTGTTTATTGCAATTTGAGCGAGGGTAAACATCGTAAATTATATATGCTAAATAAAGGTATACTTTTATGACTTCGATGAAGTCTTTAAGTTTTATCTTTGAAAAGTGTGTGATACAACTTCAAGGGGAAATTTTGATTGCTGAACAAATATTTTATATACATACATCTGCTTTAATTTCCAACACTTTACTCAATTATCCCTCACATATTTTTCTGGGGTGGAAATATTTTTCTGTAATCTCATAATTTCAGTCTTTCGCTACACAAAAACAAACTCACCCATTTCTTTTCTTCACAAATACCACTACATACATAAGTGCACTACCATTCGGAAGGTTTATTTTCCTTGGTATTCCCTAAGAGATTATCATACTTCGAGTTAGTTACACGATTACATCGCATTTATTTGGCAGGTAGACTCCCTGTTGGATACTTAAAAGGAAAAAACCTCACAATCATAATATACTCATATAATATAATAATATTTAGTATAACGATGGAATGATAGAACTCTCACAGTGAATACAACGTAAATTAACACAAATAATTAGGATATTAGAAAAAATAAATTTCTAATAACTATAAATAATAATATTTTTTTACAACAAAAAGACCATATTGGTTGAATTAAAACCGATGATAATCTTTATCGACCGGTTTATAGAGAAAAGTAAATCTGAAGCATTGGACATGAAAAGTAGAGTTGTGAAAACATTATGAAAATTTTTACAAACTAATGAAGAACCTTTTCTAAAAGCTAATGGGGAAAAAATTTTAAGGAATAAAAAATAAGAGGTTCTTTATTGGGAATACGTTGTGACATTGTAGTAAATAATATGCTGAAGAAGGGGTCAAAAAGAATGATAAAAGGGATGAATAATAAAGGAAAACTTACTTTAAATAATGAGGGACAGAAAAAGGTTAGTTGTTGTGATTGGGACTTGGGAGGAAATGAAGCTAATGGCCTAGGACAGGGTTTTGTAGAGACAAACCAATATTCGGATTATTGACTCATGATGATGATAAATTTAATAACTCAGATTAAACTATTGAATGCAACAATTAATGCTAATCAATAAACATTTAGCGATACCATTATTAACCAGAAATGTGAACAAACCAATTTATGAATACAAATTAATTATGTCATTAATTTTAAACAATGCATTATCTCCAACAATTATTCGTTTTACATCCATTAATTCTTTAAAATTAATGAACGTAAGAGCCATTATAACATCCTCATTCATCGATGATGTTGTGAATATTTTATTGAATCGATCATTTATCCATTAAACAAAATTGAATACAATCAGTTGTATTGCAACACGTAAAATTAATTGAATATGAAAGAGAAATGAAAAATATCAATTAAAATACATCTCACATTTCCGGGAAGTAAATTAAAGAATTAGATCCACTTCATTAATTCGACACCGAAAAATGAAATTTTCAACGTGGAATTTTCTTTGGGGGAAATTAAATTAAATTGCTGTTCAAAAGTTACGGAACGGGAACGCAAACATAGTTTCAGGAAGTATAAGGTTATAGATTCAGGAAATTCCTCTAATTACGCATTTAACAGTTCAAAAATTGGAAGCGTAAAAGAAAACCAATGCAACATTGATTGAGGAAGCAATCATTGGTGAAACTCCGTCATTAAAAAATGGTGGAAATAACTAACAACAAGATGCAATTTTACAATTAAAATCATTTTTATATAGTTATTCTCATACAATGTCATCTACCCTATTTATCTCTCTTCATTTTCAGGTTCATCCCTCTCTCTTCCTGAAAAGATAAATTTGAAAATATACGCATCTTGAAAAAGCCAAATATACGACGGATACCGCTGGCTGACCTTTATTTCCTGATAAGTATAAATTATTAGAGTGTGTCATTCTGATTTCTTTGTGATTTCCTTTTCATTTTTTCTACCCTTAAATTTATCGAATGTTAGTTTTTTCTTGTAATTAATATTTTTTATTATTCTTTAAATTTATTCATTTGTAATTGATGTAATTTTATAATTTTAATTCCAATATTGTTGTGTTTTACTATTTTTTCGTGTATTTTCACCCCCATGCTTTATAGATGTTTTCCCGCAACGTGGGTTTTTTTCTTTGTCAACCTTCAGTTGCAAAGATTTTTCCCCACACTATACTCTGTCTTTTTGTTTTGGATTTATAAGTGTGAAAATTATGTCAAAAAACGAGGTTAGGAGAAAGAGAAGCCCAAATGGGCCTAACCTCGCCAATAAAGGGTCAAACATAGAAACCATTATTTCGATAACTGATGCTTTAATTGGCTAGTTCGTTGGTGCGAAAATGAGTTTAATAACTTCTACTCAAGAGGGACATTTATTAGTGTTTACCGAAAAGGAAATTAACTCGTTTCATAGACTCATAAATCGTTTCCATTAACGGTTCGTAGAATGACCCATTTCAGAACAGCAAAACGATTCCTAGGTGATGGAGCGCTATAAAAAAGTATCGTAGATGAATAGGTTTATTGACGGATCGGGAAACTTTCCAGCAAGTGATCGGCTGCGATGAAGAGAGGTAGTTTCTGTAAAATTGGGCTATTTTCTAAACATCTCTCAGCCTAAGTATATTTTATTTCTGACTGATTTCAACGTACCAATAAAAATTTAATCACTAGGCGATACAGAATTTGGATGATTCCACCAGAATTAATTGTACCTTCTCTTTTTAATACAGCTGATTTACGTGTAATTAACGATAATTTCTACAGTCTTACGAGGCAATTTGCAAACATAAGAAAGGGAAAAAGTACCTATTTACCTGCTAATTACCTACGCTATTTTCTCATTTATCTCCTAAGCAAATTTGTTTCTTATTTCCGACTGAATTAAACGTACCAATAAAAACTTAATTGCAAGGAGATACAGAAATCGGGTGATTCTACCAGAGTTAATATTGCATTCTCTGTATAACATAGCTTATCGCCCTTAAATTGAAATTTCCAGCCTTTGCAACTGCCAAGAAATGAGAGGGAAAATTATGGGAGCATACGAATTTTTGAAAACGAATTTTTAGAGCAATCATTTCTTCGAAGTTATCCAATATCTATCTTAGATGAGCTGAATCGTAGTTGAAATCAATCCCGTAAAGCTATGAATCTTCTTTAAGGGTGGGTTGGATGTGGACATTGCATGTGGTATTTTTACTGGGGCATTTGCTTCAAAGAATTTGTTATTCAAAGAAGAGACCGTTAGAAGAATTCGTTTTCGAAGAATTTGCCTGTAACCAAAAATTATCACCTTAAAAATATTCTAGAGTAAGTAAATGTTATATTTTGACATTTAGAATCATAAATATGGTAATTGCGTAGCCCTTATGAGGGAATTTTCCAATCTTGGTTAATTAGGAAAGCAAGGAAAAACGACATCACTCTTCATTATGTTTAGATAGCCTCATTCCCACGCCTAAGCCAAGTGGCCTATGGAGAAGGGTGTGATGTTTAAACAAACTTTAAGTTTGTGTCCTTTGCAAACAGTTTAACATACCACCACCAAAAATAATAACCGAGATAAAATAACAACCATAAATTTGACTATATATGAAAGCTAAGAATCATGATATAGGTATCATCATTATATATGTTAGTTAATTAGTTAGATTGACCCTTTATTGGCGAGGTCAGGCCCAGGTGGGCCTGTCTTCCACCTAACCTCGTATGGCGTTAGAATATGTACAGATATAAATTAAAACAAAAATACAGAGTAGAGTGTGGGGAAAAATCTTTGCAACTGAAAGTTGAAAAAAAGAAAAAACCCACGTTGCGGTAAAACGTTATGTTCCCAACAATAACTATATTATTTTCTATGAATATTAAAAATCAACTGATTTCTGACAGAATGATTCATCGTATCAATATCACCTTTGTTTAAATAAAAACATTTACAACAGGCTATATTTCAAATTCGTTTTTCCGAAGAATATACATAGATCATTAGGAGAAAATACTTCATGGATGGTTTTACAGTTAAATTACGATGATAAGTAGCTGTTAAATTCCTTTGTGGATAAAACAAAAAGAAAACTGCGACTTGCGCAAAGGGTAGGACCTGAGAAAGTGAAGGGAATGAGCCCGTTGTTTTTTCCAATATTTTACGCGGAAATATCATGAATTATGCCTTTTATATCCCAAATACACGGTCAGTGAAAAATAAAGAGAAAAATACAATTTGATAAACTACAGCGAAAAGCTTTCATCTCCATTACTGAAAAAACCAAATCCATTTCCTCCTTCTCATGAGACGGACCGTTAAGGATACCTAGGCCAAAACAATGGATCCCTTTCCTTAATATACCTACTAACGAAATATTCTATTCAGAAAACCAAAAAACTAGGAAAATGAGGACTTACGTTTTCAATAAGCAATGAATATCAATTGCTAAAATGGAAATAAACTTATCTCAGCGAGGGAAATTTGCCTTTACAGTGACGGTGTGGTGAGTTTCTAATGCAAGTACAGACAGGAGTCAATACATCGTTTATCAATACCATAGGATTGATCCCGACAATTTATCTCAAGCTGAAGCTAACTACAATATTATCTATTTTGCGTTCGTTTTCATCGTATGCATTGAAATCCATAAATAGAATTTTAATTTACTTGAGGTAATTATATCGTAGCTCAATTTTCGCGACGTAGATATAAGACTACTTTATCTTTGAGAGTTTTTAAAAATCTCCAAAAGCCGTCTTTAGCAGCGCTCCGCATCGCGTTGCAGCCGATTTTCGGAAATGAGGGAAAATTCCGGATTTCTGAGTTTCTGAAAAATAGGTAGAGGTTATTGAAATGAACATTGGGTGTTTCTTGGAAGGTACGAAATCAGGGCCTTTCCGTTGTTTCTAGAAATCGTCAGCAACTCGGTGTGCTATTTTTCTTTCCTTACACCACTACTATTTGTGTTTAGTTTTTAAAAGGCTCAACATGTGAAGCGCAAAATTGAAGTTTTCCTATTCAAGGTTAGTTACCATTTCTTTTCCAGGAATATTTGATGGAAAAAATGTTTGAACCACGGGAATATCTGAGCGAATTCAACACGGGATGTATCACAGCATTAACTACGTAGTACAATATGGAAATTAATTGGAATATTTCGATGAACAAATTTTTCAAATATTCTCCCAATTGCATTTTTGCAGCCACGAAATATTTCATTTTACAACAAATAAACTACAAAATATTTTAATGGATATTTACCTAGATGTTGGAAATGAAGGAGGTTTCAAATCTTTTTCAAACCAATTTTTGGCAGAAAAGGTTTGGATTTTTCACTCGGGTGGTTTAAAGTAGATACACACACGATGTGGAATTTCTGATTGAAGACCCGTATAGCTGCGGGAGTATCGATGATCCTCCCAACCAACAAATAGCCGCGGTATTTCCTACAGATCTTGAAACGAAACTCGAGCGGAAAATGTATGTCGTCGCTCTTTTGGGCTTATTAGGATTCTTTAGAATCCTCAAGAGATTTTAAGAAGATGCACTGAAAATTCTGCAAATTAGAGAAGTTTTCGAATTGAAATTATATGGTTACGGGATAAAATAACCTAACTGAATGTATGATTTCCTTATGATTTTAAATTTATGCAAAATGAAGGAGATAATTGGTAATTTTTCCACAAACTTTTGTTGAAAAAGTACCAATTATCTCCCACATTTTGCATGATGGATTTCCACCATATCTCGCCCGATTCTGTGAATTTTATTTTAAATTTAGCCCAAAGCCAGATTAGATCCTCCCCCTTACTAATATTTGTTACCGAGAGCTAGTAGAGACGCTTAAACGACAAGATGAGGTAGTTTGCCTTTGCTTTCGTCACAATGCCAAAATAGAATACTATATACAGAATGTTATAAGGGAAAAAAATCCACGTTAGTTAAGCAGAATGATTATTTAGGTGAAACATTTCTTAGAATTCTCAGGTGCTTTAATGTTATCAAAGCTACGAGCAATACAGGCAAAAGTAAATGAAAGATACATAATTCTCTACCTTGTAACAAATAATATAAAGTATACCGCTGCTGGTAAAGTAAGTGAAATAATTGTCACGAAGTACCAAAACCATCAATGAATGCATCAACACATTCATTGATAGTTTTGGTAATTCGTAACAATTATTTCACTTATACCCAATGACAAATGAAAAGTTTTCCTTACATCAAGGTACGGTAAAAGGAATTAAAGAAATCGACTACAGTGTTACTTGGTGGAACTTCATTTTAAACTTACAAAAGTAAAAAAAAACACACACACACTTGTACAAATTCCACAAATTTTAATAAAGCTGTTGACCGGTTTCGGTGTTAAAGCACCATCCTCAGAACAAGGTAGGTTAGGTTAGGTTCTTAGGTTCTGAGAAGGTGCTTTAACACCGAAACCGGTCAACAGCTTTATTAAAATTTGTTGAATTCGTACAAGTGTGTGTTTTTTCTTTTGTAAGTTTACGGTAAAAGGAACGTGACATACCTCCTTTAGGTCATACTAATTCATAATAATATGTTAATAATCCATCTTTATACGGAAATTTATGATGGTTAACATTTTTCTCGCCACGATTTCCTCTCATCGACTACTTTCATGTTTTCATTGCAATTTTGATATGAAGCTAAATTAAAAGCCACTTTAGGTTCAGACAGTAAAAAGTATGATTTTATATGTTTACATTTTCTCATTAAATATTCTTGATGAGATATTGGGGCTAAATGGATACATAACACTGAAACAGACTGTTAAGAAGGTTACAAAGAGAACTCACTTCTGTTTGAACCAGCTGAGATCATAAAATTATTCATGCAAAAAACTGACAATAATTTCAGAGTCTAGTAAGAGTGAAAAGATAAATATCAAGACGAGACTCAAGAGAAGACTTTCAAGTCATTATAGCTACGAACATTACTCTTGTATATCAACTACGCAATACGCTCGAAAAGGACATCGCCAAAACTAATAACTTACCGTAACTTAAATAATATAGACTTAAGAGCTTTATATCATTCGATTTCGCAACTCCCGCTTGATAATATTTTCCTTATTAACGATTTAGACGGAAAGGTTGAAATGCTTAATACTTTTTTCAGTGAATTAATTAACGAGCATGCTCCTCTTAAAACCAGACGCGTAAAAAATCAACCTACTCCGTGGATAAGTGAGTCAATTCTGTCTTTAATGCGACATAGAGACAAACTTCTAAATCAATATAAACGATCTAAACTAATTACGGATTATGAGAGATTCAAATATTTTCGAAATAAAGTAAAAAGTTCAATTAAAAAAGCCAAAGCTAAATTTGCAGATGAACTCCTTAAACATTCCTCTGGCAAGTCCTTATGGAAAGGATTATCGAAGCTAGGTGTTGGTAAATCTAAATACTTGTTCCCGCATAACTTAAACTCTGATAGTATGAACAAACATTTTGTTGACAACTTCACGAAATTAACACCCGATGAATTCCGAGAGTCGCTGTTGTCCATAACTACTCAAACACCTCTAACTAAATCTGAATTCAAATTTAAGCCAGTGTCCTCCAGTGAAGTTAAAAAATCTCTCTTGGCCATCAAATCCTCAGCTACAGGCATGGATGGTATTCCGATCCAGTTCATCCATAAAATTCTCTATGCCTTTCTCCCCCACATAACACATATTTTTAATTTCTCCCTTTCTCACGGAATCTTTCCTTCACAATGGAAAACATCTGTCATACATCCTATTCCTAAAAAGAGTACTCCATCCGATTTGAACGACTTCCGCCCAATAAGTATTCTTCCATCATTATCCAAGAGTCTCGAACGCCTAGTACATATCCAATTTTCAAGGTTTTTGACCGAGAATAATCTCTTCGATCCTTACCAGTCTGGTTTTAGACGCCACCACAGTACTTCTACGGCACTTACTAAAGTCACTGATGACATAAGGATCGCAATGGACAAAAAGAAAATCACTTTTCTTGCCCTAATTGACCTCAGCAAAGCTTTTGACTCAGTACAGATTGATTTACTCCTTGCCAAACTAAGGATATTTAACCTCTCTCCCTCCACCTTATCATGGTTTTCATCATATCTTACAAATAGATCCCAAACGTGCTTCGCTAACAATATATACTCTTCTGTAATAATAAACAATCATGGCGTTCCGCAGGGCTCTATTCTCGGGCCTTTGTTATTTTCTCTTTACCTCCAAAATCTATCCTCTTACTTGAAACACGTTTCTTACCACCTATACGCCGATGATCTACAAATATATCTATCGTCGGAACCGCAAAACTCTATTGAAGCCATCCACCTAATTAATAATGATATCACCCTCCTACACTCATGGCTTAACTCATTGGCGCTTAAAATCAATCCAAGTAAATCTCAGAGTATAATATTTGGCTATCCCAAGATACTGAGAAACATCAACACTCTTACACTACCCAAAGTAAAAATTGACAACATTGAAATCGATTTCAGCTCATCTGTAAAGAATCTAGGAATACTTTTAGATCAATCCTTTACTTGGGTTCCTCAAGTAGCGGAAGTCTGCAGGAAATCATATTCAACTCTTCAAAATATGAAACGATTGCAGTATATCTTACCATTTAAGCTGAAAAAATTGCTTGTTCAAGCCTTAATTTTTCCTATCTTTGATTATTGTGACACACTAATGAATGAAGCAAACAAAACGGTCACCATTAAATTAGACAGAGCTTTTAATCATGCGGTCAAATTTATCTTCAACGCCAAAAAATTTGATCATGTTTCCCCACTTTTAAAAGAATTAAAGTGGCTTCGTCCACAGTCAAGAAGAAAACTTCACACTCTTAATCTCGTGTATAAAGTTCTCAATGAATGTTGCCCCAGGTACCTCGATAATTACTTTACTATACTGAACAACACGCAAGGACTAGGAACTCGTCCCACTGGCAAACTCATGATACCAATTCATAGAACCGAAATTTGCAGTAAATCTCTCCTTGTCACCGGAGCAAAATACTGGAATGAAGTTGCTCAACCAAAATTAATACAATCATCTTTCTTTTCATTTAAACGTGAGATCTTTGAAAAACTCTATCGGTCAGAACAACAAATACCTACTTAGCTCTTTCCATCATTCCTTCAAATCGTCGTTACACCCAATCAATACTCTTCCTTTGTGTTTTCAAATCTGAATAGCTATCTATACATCTCATCTGCCCTTTATTTCTCTCTTCATTTTCAGGTTCATCTCACCCTCTTTCTGCTGAGATAAATTTGAAAAAGTGGACGGACGCCGCTGGCTGACCTTTATTTATTTATTATTTTTTCTCTGACAAATACTATTTAGTAGGAAATTAATAATGTTTTTATTTTTTTCTTTCTTCTGTAAATTCATTGATTTATGTATATTCTGTATGTAATTTTATTATTGTCTGTTTTTAATTGTCATTTTTACTGTGTTTTCGCGGGTTTTTTTCACCCCCCTTCTCTGTGGGTGTTTTCCCGCAACGTGGGTTTTTCTTTAGCAACCTTCAGTTGCAAAGATTTTTCCCCACAATCTACTCTGTCTTTTTGTTTTAATTTAATTTATAATTATTCATATTATGACGACATACGAGGTTAGGTGGAAGAGAGGCCCACTTGGGCCTAACCTCGCCAATAAAGGGTCAAATAAATAAATAAATAAATAAAAAGAGATGGAATATACATTTTATTATTTAATGGTAGCAGATGTCGTTGTAGGAACACTCCGAGTAATAAAATAATAGTCATAGAACAACACGCTACTCTATGCCAAAAATAAAGGGAAATGTTAGGAATATGTTAATCTGAAGGAAAATAATAGCTAAAAAGCAATACACCTAAAGAAATAGAGATCTCCTTCAGACTACGTTAATGAATTATGGATAATATTTAGACGTCATAAAAAAGAAACTTATTGAAGGTTATTTCTTTCATCCTATCCTCACTATTTCTATTCTCCTACACTTTATTTGTGCTATTAATATCATTGGCGAAGAGAAAAACTTAAAGAAGGCTTTGGAAGGAAATAATTTTGAGCAAAAACTTCACCTTATTGACCTTAAGGTATTCAAACAATAAGATAACACCAACAAAGCGATAGACCACGATAAATAGGAATACATCTTGAGACTATACTAATGAATTGAGAATCTTCTTCAGACTTAATAAATAAGAAATTCGTAGCTGCATCTCCATAAAAAACCTCAGTGAAGAATGAATTGAGGATAAAAGTTCCTAGCCGTTTGAGTTAAGGTGGTGTGCATCTCGGCTTTGGAGGATAATTTATCACGGTCACTAACAAGGCACGAACGAAGGCACTCGACCCTCGGTATTTAATTGCACGAAATCCGAGAATCGCAAGCTTGCAGGAGTTTCAATGCTCGAGCAATTAACATCGCTTATCAGATAGTTTCAGAGGAAAGCGAAGATGAACCTCCCGTGCCAAATCTCCGGGGAGAACTTACATGAATAATGCACGTTAAACCCTTTGAGATTAAGAGATATCTTTAAGAAGGGCGAACGAGCATAGCATCTCCTTCGGTACGTGAAGTGGCCCGTAAAACCTCGGAAGTTGTAAAAGGAACGGTTATGATTTATTATCTCGAGAGTAAAAGAGGAAACTAAAGAAAGTCGTTCAGATTTACGGCACCCGATTTTTAAAGAGATGTAAGCAAAATATGACGCGGAGGAGTGTTGTGAGATAACGTTGGAGAATGTTGCTCGGAATTATTGCCGCAAATGAAGTGGAACGCTGCGTCTTTGAGGTATATATCGCCGGCTTAGTTTGGGATGGAAATTCGTAAGTATAGTTTCCTAGAAATTCAGGGAATTTAATCAAACTCTTCCTTGTCGGGTGTGGGAATAGGAAATAGGCATGGGAATAATGGAATAAAATTTTTGTATACATAACATAATAATAGCAGTACGACATAGCAGTATAATATAAAGAACCAATGATAATTTTCTTTTGTACGGAAATATATTTCATTAATTAATTTCATTGAGAAGAGAATGCGACTTCATTTAGGGTAGAATTGAGACTAAAAATTCTCCTCTTATATTTAACTCCTGGAGGATTTAGATTAATATAATAAGGTTAAAAGAAAATTAAGCAATAACATCTGAAAATAGGGAAGATATTGGAATATAAGGCTTAAATCCATTTTTTTTAATCTACTGCAAGAAAACACCCTCAAAATGAGGAACAAGAAAAACATGCGAAACCTGCATTCCTTTCTTGCTTTATCTGACTACCGGGAAGTAAGAGGAGGAACGCCGACAAAGACGGTTTTTGGAGATTTTAAACCTCTAACTAAGTCATATCTACATTTTGAACTAATAGGAAACATATCTGACAACAAATACATAACACAGAATAGCAAAACAGCATATAACGATGTGGAAACATATCTCTGCCGATCAATAAGAAGAAATTTAAGGAGTAATATGTAGTAAATATCTCTGGGAAATATTTTGATTGCAATTAAATATCTTGTTTGCCTCTAAATCGTCTCTGATAATTGTTCATACTGATTGAAGGAAAAAACAGAGGAATAAATAATAAGATCTAAACACTTTGCGTAGACTTATTGAAAAGCATGAAATCATACACAATCGTAAATTTAAATCCTATATTGACTTGATGTTAAAATGCATCATATAAATAAATCATGTAAAAACAATAATAAAATTCATATCGAAATTTGATATGCTGTTTGCCGACAATGAGATATTCGCGCAGATTTCTTTTTAAAATAGCAGCATTCATATTATATTTTTCTCTGGCAAGGTGGTGTTAAAATATAATTTCTGTCACTGAAGCCAGATGATTGAAAGCTTCGCTATCTTCATTCCCATTTTTTCAAAAATAAAAACATCCTTTCAATATCAGGTGGAAATTAGAGTCGTGTCTGAATATGAGAATCCTCTTTTTCGATTAAATAAGCGAGGTGCGTATACTAGAAAGGAGTGATACCCAGATATGACCAGTGCTTCCTCGTAGAGTGTACCTAAAATTCAAAGGGAACGACGTCATTGATTGCCGTTCTAGAGATAGAAAATTTCAGGCTTCCGACGAGGATCAGAATATTAGCCGACCTTCTTCATTGTGATTCCGACTGACCCGAATCTAAAACCTTTCTTCTCATTGATGGCTCTGGAATCACGATTTAGCACTCTCCTTTTGTTCAAGTGTCCATAGCTGTAAGTAGGTCGCGTGGCTCTTTGTAAAATATATACGTTAGCTTTCAATAGAGAAGCCACTCGGGAAGTCTCACCGTGTGATCACCCTTGTTAAATGTGACTCGTCAGCTATAGGACGAGGCAATTTCGACTAATGCGTTCAATTAACAATCACTAGTTCACTGAAGACTTAAAGCATGAAGTTTTGATTGAATTTTTTTCAAGAAAGGGAAAATAAGAATTAAAAACATTAAAAATGTTTTATCTGTAATTTCTGATCAAATTTGCAAAATTGGTAGTATTTTTACTTTCTCCATATACGAAGTATAGAGAAAGTATTGTTTTCATGAAAAAAATCGACTTCGGGATTTCAACGGAAATACATGTTTTGAGGTCCCTAGAACACGTTTTAACCATTTTCGGAATGATGTCTGTGTGTATGTGTGTGTGTATGTATGTATGTATGTGTGTCTGTGCTTGTGGGCGCTCTAACGTGAAAACTATTAGTGGTATCAATACCAAACTTCATATATAGTACTTTGGTTGGTGTCGTTAGAGTTGATTAGTTTTTGGAGTAAATCCGTTAACCAGAAGTTGAGCTTCATTCTTCAAAGCTCATTTCCGGTTTTCAAAATATCTCCATAAATATGATATTTAGGTATATACTATTATTTACAAACGTTTTAGAAAATAAAATTTACTTTAACATTTGTTTAAAACATATTTTTGTATAACTGATTGTTTAGGAGTTATTCATGAAATACTGATAAACCGGAAGTTACTGATTATGCACTCTGTGGGCGCTCTGGGCGCTTTGGGCGAAAGGCCAATTTCATCGTTTTTCTTCGAACATGTCCCAAAAAACATTATTTATAATGTTCGTGACGTAAAAGATAATAATATATAAATTAATCACTCATCTTCCAAGTTTAGATAGAATAAAGAGTTCGAAAATACTGTCGTAGATAAATATTTACATCTTATATATGGAGAAAGTCATGTGCTGGCCACATCAGATTTTTCTTATAGTTTTTCTTATACTTTTTTATATTTACCTCAATATCTGTTGGATAACACAATATGATGTACCGTCTTCGGGAAGTTTCGGGGAGGTTTTCCTCCCAACTAGGATAAACACCAGGCAGAAATCTTTAATAATTATTTTCTATATGCTTCTAAAGTGTCAACCACCTGGTATGTGATATGGTAGACTATTATTACACATTAAATATACATAAATATAATATAACTGAAAAAAATAGATGGCAGAGTGGATAGCTATATCAGACAAAAGATTAACATGCGATGAGATAAGCATTGTAAGTTGTATGCTATTAATTTAGACAAAAGAAATGAAGGAGGAACATTCTGCTCTTGCCGGGACTCGAACACAGATCTCCCACATTCGGGCGGTTGCTTTAGCCAATTAAGCTACCATGACAGCAAATTTTCTCCTCATTATGCTAAGTCTAAATAATGATAGAGAAAACATTTATCCCATAAGGCAAATAGTTCGCACCTGAAATATAATTAAATACGGAAATATAATCTGTCATCATTAGCCGGATTTCGTTGAATAACAAAATGGTGGCAAAGAAACACTTTGCAATTCCCGCATGAATTAACTAAAACAATAAATAAAAATTACTGGTTTCATCTAAATCGCCTCCTTGAGGTACGATCTGAACTTTCAATTGCTTCATTGAATAAGGAAAGTTTAATACTTCTTTCCATTAGAGCAAAAAGCTTTTCGCCATTCACATGCTCTAAACAGTATCATAAAACACCAAAAATAAAAATACACAAACACACTTGTACGAATTCCACAAAATTATTAATGAAACTGTTTACCGGTTTCGGTGTCACAGCACCATCCTCAGAACAGAAGTTATTTCAAAGAGCTAGAACATATATACGAGAACCAAAGGAAGGGGAGGGGGAAGAGGAGGGGTAAAAGGAAAACAAAGTTGCATCACGAGGGGGAGGGCGAATGGGGGAAAAGAGTCTTGAAGAGTGGGGACTGGCTGTTAGAAAACAAAATCTCGTTAGCTGAAGGAATGGAATTTATCGTCAATTCGCGTTTTTGAGCTCTTTTTTTCCATAGATGTTTCCCCGAAATTAAGGTATTTCTTAGTCAACCGAACAAAGATTTTTCCCAAGACTAACTCTCGGTGTTTTACTTCATGAACTGAGTGAAATTTTAAAAATAATCTTGAGGTAGAACGGAATAGAGGCCTACATACTTTTCTATCACTGGTATATATTCATCTATCACTAATAAGGATATCTTGATAATGTACGATATAAAAGGGTAAGTAGAAGAGAAATTAAGAAGAAGAGTCTGTCGTGGAAGTTGATTCTCTCTATTTCACTCTTATCTTAATAATAGCAAATAGCGAAAACGATTTCAATTTATAATTAATCAACTCTAGTGATACTTGATGGAACTTATCTATGATTCATTCAAATAAAACTAAATCTGAATCTGTCCCCAAGAAAGGTTTTTGTAGAAAAATATATATTTACAGATTTCTGAGTGGAAAGTCAACAATTATGGACTGCTAAAAGAAAATATAGAAAGTACACTATTCTACAGAAGCATCAATATGGCAGTTAATATTAGTCTGCAATTATTATGAGAGAAAAAATACGACACAAATTATGAAAACAAATTCATATCCTATACTGAGCTAAGAAATGGTATCTATAAGTTAAATATTATAAATCTTCCTGCCGAATCAATGAGCCTTTCTCTGAATTTCGGTAAAGATAAATTCTTTGATCATTTCACAGCTTCCCTACTTACTACTGGTGAAGTATAGATTTTGAAACGTATAAAAATGCGAAGGCGGATTTTTCCACCATCCGTTGGACATATCCTTAGGCCTTATTGATTTCTACGCTCACCCGATGAATTTGATATAGCGCCATGATGGCATTCATACCCGCATCGTGCATTCATCAAATTCCCACACTATGCGGGTATTATGGTGAAGATAAATTAAGATAAGGTGGTTAATTTATTGAACATAAAAGAAATACTTGAATAGATAATTCTATGAATTTGTGTCATTCATTCATTCAATCCGCAAATCTTACAACAAAAAGAATTCAAATTTTGATTATAACTTTGAATATTCAACGATAACTTACAAGATAAACATAATCGTGACAATTTAATACGTAATATGTCAAACAAAATTCATGAGGAATTGATGTATTACGGTCTACTACGTAATGTTACGAAAAGTATTAAATGAATTTTACGAAGAGGAACTGAAAAATTTCTTGTTTTTTTATAGACTCCATTCGGTATTTTGGTATTCTTCTTGTAACTCTACTCTTTTTCCATTACTGGTACACTGGAAATTACTTAAAATAAATTTCCATTTAGTAGCAACGTTATTTAGTAAATATTATAAACCATGATTTAGTAAACTGTAAATACAGTAGCTCACAATTAACATGCAACTTTCAGTGAATAATGAATAATTTTTATAAAATTAAGTATAAAATTATAAGTTTTATAAAATAAAATTTAAGGCTGAAATTGAAATTCCTTTCAGGAACTCCTATCCAATAATAATATTGGTTTAAATTCCCATGGAGCCTCAGGATTTTGAAATGAAACTTCGATGAGGAAGAAAATGGACCTCTGATTTGAATATTAATGAATTATCTCGAAATTAATATGCATATTTTTTCATTTGCAGGGAAACGTGCTGGAAGCTGTCACAACAACTGTCCAGGAAAAATTCCTCGGAACATCGCAACTTCCTGCTCTAAAATTTATATTTCATTCTGATATCTCCTATTCAAATCCGTGTTTTCCTTGACTCAGTAAAAATATTTTTAATCTAGCGAATATCCAATGGCCTTCGTATTCCTGCCTTTGCACGTTGATTGCGAAACTTCTTTGCCAAAAGTTGCCAGCTTATTCTTTACATTTCCGTTGCCTATTTTACAATTTCAGCAGAATTTTTGCCAGTTAGTTTTAACGGTTAGTAATAATGTTTTATACAAGCAAATATTATAATCTTAGTAAACTTCAATCAATGAATGCTGGATAGACAAATCTCCACACCCAGATTATAATATCTTTATATGTTGTCTGAATCGTAGCAGACTGTAGTAAAACTGATTTAAATCGTAGTAAAACTGATTCAAATAACAAGAAAGAAATCTAAATATTGTGCTACAAAAGGCGTGAGAAATACACGGACAAGTTTTCACTTTGGAAATAAGAGAAAATCCTGCAGGAAGACGGTCGGAGCGCCGTGAAAAACTCGCTAAATCTACTGATAGTTGCGACTACAATTTAAAGGAATAAGACCGGGGAAAGTAATAAAAATGATATTATACAGGAACAAGCCTAAAATAAAAGTTAAAACGTGCATGCATTAAATTATTAGAGATAAGTATTAGAATTGAAAAGGATGCAACAAGAGGTGAAAACAAAAATATCGAATGAAAAAAGTCTGACAAATACTCTATGAACTTGCTTATTGGTAAATTATACCAGAGGTATCGTTAATTCCTCAATTTAAAGAAACATCAATAAGATTTCAGGATGATAGCAGAATCAACACATAAATTGCAATAAAATAATAAATAAAACCTCAAATATTTTTTATTTCCATCAAAATAAAGAAACTACATGTATCATGGCGGATAACGCATCTTGAGAGTAGAAAGAAAACCAGAAAAAATAATGAAGTATTTATAGTCAGAGGAGATTTTTTTACTATAAGACAGGATTTTGACAAGAAAGATTTGAAGCCAATAAATAGAGAAGATCTGAATATCAGTTACCATGTTGGAGAGTTATGGAAACGTGGGCGGAGAACGTAGAGCTAATTCGAATGTTAGAGACGTAAATTTAGAGGGCAGGGATCAGTTAGCCATCAATCGGAGCATTGGCTCGATGTGCGCCCAGGAATTGAACTTCCCTGAATTAAACGAAAAGTATTGAAAACTTGTACCACCCAGCGTATTTTTCCTCTTGGATAGTAATGCGTAAATCTCGTAAAATGCTTGAGCAGTATTACCATATTTCCATATCCCAGTACTTTCACAATGGAAATGGGTTGTTTCATATATTAATATATATACCCGGTCTATCATGCTTATTTAGAAATCTATATATTTATTAACTTACCATCTGTCACAGACATGCCTCTTTTGGCAGCTTTTATTAACTAGTCCGTAAGTAGTTACGAATATATTAATAAATTAGGAGATAATAAATGAATTAAGAGAAGGAAAAAATGTTTAAAATCATTCATACATTTATATAAAAAGGTGAAGAACTGTAATATAAAGTAGAGAGTAATAAAAATATAGAATAAAATATAAAATCATTCGTAAGGTATAATTACAAATTATTTTGCCTATAAAGAATATTTGACATGTAGAAACTAAATAAAATAAAATAGGAGAGTTAAAGGTACAAGAAGCTCACAAAATTGCATTATAAAATTAAGTATTACATTCACGCAATTCGTTGCAAAATCTATGGTAATCTATAAAAGTAAGTAGCGAGGGATAGTAATAAATACTACATAGTTTAAATGAATGACCATATCATGATTAATTAATATATTAATTTGCGTCCAATAGATTAATTGGCAAGTAAACGCTTAATGGTTGTAAGGAAATAGAGCTAATACAAGAAAATGGTTTCGATGATAAGGATTTCAGTTTTCCCAAAAACAATGTATGTATGTAACTGTATGCTAAACATATCTATTTGTTGAATTATAATTTCTTATTTCGCATATCATAGGTGAGAAGTAAGTAAGATAAGGTATATGCGATTTAATTTCGTAAGTATATTTTATTCATTCAGCGAAGGATGTTTCCAATGAAGTAAAGTTCTGGAGCGGAACTCAAAGGTGTCTCATTTGAGTATAACGTCATTTTTCGAGAAACGGAGGAAAATAAGATCTAAAAAAGAAGTTTGTATTTTCCGCTAAAAAGTTAAAATTTCCGGTGGCGGTAATTGCGATCTAGAACTCAGGTAATTAAGTTGCCTCGTACTTTTTCTTAATATTTCCGTTCCAAAACCTCTTCATTATAAAAGCAGAGGAGATGCTTCGCGCTCTTCAGCCGCAGAGGAAGGTCCTTTGAATTCGCTCAAAGAAAACACCCAAATTTTCCCGAAATTTCCCTGACTCCTGCTCTATGTGGAGTATTGGAATGAAAGGAAATCTCTCTTTCATAAAAAATCTTAGCTGAGCTTGCTGTATGTTTATCGCGAGTAGTTTTTTTTCTTCTTGTAACGGGAAGAAAGATGGAAACGCGGAAAACTTCTATTTAGGTTATCGCAGAGGCTTTATTTAGGTCGACTAATCGATACATAAATATTTCCCTCCACTCATCGCTCTATATCCATCGATCATATATTTACATATATATCTCACATATAACAAACCTTACATATTTTACCAACACATGTACAGTTTATAAAAAATGCTTATTTATTACATTTAGTTCCCCCTTCTGTCAAATGTAAGCATTTACTTTCATAACTTACCTATGGATAGTTCCAGAGAAGAAATGTAACATTGGTTAAATATGGGTTTTTCCATAAACCCACAAAATATTTCCTCTTTTAATATAAAATTGATATGCTGAAGCGTGACTTCGTGGAATGGAATAGACATTTCAAAAAATGAAAACTTGGTATCTTCCACAGTGATTTCATTTTTTGAAATATTTCCTCTTTTGACTATTTTTTGGCCTATCTCTAAAATCCCTATATTGAAAAGTCTCACCCTTCAATAAATTCGTTATTATCCAATATATATGTATATAGACGCTTCTCCGGATATAATTACTAAAATTGCTCATTCGCATATTTCATAGTCCAATAATTTACCACTGTAAATATCGAATATTTACACAGAGATTTTAATGAGATGTAGAATTGCTGATGACAAATGACCTTAAACTGCACTTGACACAGTTCGGTGCAAACTGGATGCTGATGTATCGCAAATTTATTCATAAACCTGGCGAAAGTATGTAAATCGGAGCTTGCTCTCGTGATGTATGGCGTTGGGATGGCAGTCGGAGCGAAGAGTTGTGGGTTTGAATTCGCCTTGGGGCCTTTTACGGATTATCAATCTTCAGGAAGGTCCCGCGGATAGCCCAGCTGGAAAATGTGGTATGCCCTTCACCTGCGAGAAAATTGCATGCGGTCGGATCTCGCGGTACCCTAGGAGTAACTCGATATCCTTTAGGGTATGCAACAGGGCAGTGCGATGAGTATTTTATTTTGAAGAAGCTATACATCATCCCTTTAACTCCGTTCTTTCCTCAAACTAGTAATAAACAATTAACTTCTTAAAGTAAAGTATAAATTGCATAAATTCTATTTCTTTACTATATTGCATGCAAGATTATTCAGCTCATACCAATTTCTAACATAAAGGTTTGCATGTTAACTTCTATATGATTGGATATTGACTTTATTTCATTTGCTAAACGAACAAAAGGTAAACACAAGATTAAAATTACTTATTGTATGAAAATGATTTCTGAAACAAACTAAACTCTAAAATTCATATAAAATTAATAAGCAAGAACATTTCATTTTAAACATTTCTAACAAAACTATTGCCAGACTCTAACGCCTTCCAAAACTATCTATATTTTCCGAATTTTTCTTACAGCATCAGTTAAACTCATCAGCGATCCTATATATCGCATCTTACAATTTGAATCACAAAAAGTCAAACATTTGAAATTAAAATTTTACTAACTAAATTATGTCAATCCAAAATTTTAATTATTTATCATGATTGACAAATCCCTTCCCCATAATTAAGGCCTTTGCAAACACTATTTTTCCTCGTACAAAGTCTAAAAGCCTGTTTCCTTTAAAATCAAACCGTTAGTGGTAAAATCTTGTAGTTAATTATCGTTTGCAAGCTATAAAACGTGGTGCCTGAAATGAAAGTCAACTCTGACATCCGCAGGGAGTCTTGTGATTTGAAGGCTACGCTATCGCAAGGCCTTAATTGTACGCGTAATCACGCCATGAGCGTAATCTTGTTTATCACAATAAAGAGCAAAAAGCTTTTCGCCATGTATGTCACCTTCTCATTAAGTACAGCAAGGTCTCTTTCCTGTATTCATGTCCCGTTCTGTGATTCTAGGACGGAGTGCTTGAAGAAATCTCTTTAATCAGTTTCTACTCGAAAAGAGTCCCTTTAGCCTTTAAAGAGAATCACTATGCCAAGCATGGTTTAAGACAGGCAGTATCCTATCTCCTTAGTTCATATTTAAGATGCTCTTTGAAGGTGTAACGTATGTAAGCAGTAGGTTTGTTCCACGATGTTTTTTAGCATTTTTAAATTTACTTATATTACAATCAGCGGCCAACACTGTTCATGGCTAAGAATATTTTAAATAACCAATAACGCAAAAGCACACAGAATTATTTCTAAAAAATGCGTAATATTTTGCTTTAATTAGAATTAATTCAATTTATATAGGAAAAAGAGTTAATAATTTAGCTAATGATTGAAAGTTCTGTAAAGAAATTTGCCTGCAGTTTGAGATGCCTCATTTAACCTAGAGAAACTGTATATATTATAATCGATTCCAAATATTACTACTGGTTATAAGTAACAAATGAAAAGATTAATTTTTACTAACCTCAATAAACGTTATCTTGAAACGACCATGGTTTCGATTAATGAAGTCTTTCTCGGGTAAAAATGCAGAAATCTTTATCTGAGGATGACTCCATGAATCACCACCATGACTATTTCAAAAACAATTTCTGGTGGTTTGTAAAAGTTAACCTTTTCATTTTTGCCTGATAGAGACTTTCCACGAAGTCACGGCCAAAGCAGTGGATTCTGCTATTCGTTATAATGATTTTCTTTCGTTTACAGTTCTTTTATCAGCAATTTAGAAACCTCTCCTACTTTTCTGAAGTATTACGTCATAAATAAGACAACTGAGAATAAAAACTAAGGAAGCTTTTACGTAATATTTTAGGAATTCAAATTTTGCGTACATGAAGAATAAGGTTTATCAAGCGAGATTTCAGATTTGACAGTGTTTTGGCTATGATAGAATCCCTCAGATGTAACTCTCTTAGTGATAGAAGACTTGACTATCGACGCAAGCTTTCCGATAAATTTATCACTACCGATCTCGAGGAGGAGATAATTGATATTGTTATCCCAGTCATATACTTACGTGACCTTCGAGAGAAAACAAAAAGCGATACAGGGAAGTAGTTGCCAGGACAGACAGTTACTTTTGGTCGTTTTTACCGCGAAGTATTAGGGAAGCTAATAGCTCTGCAGGTCAGATAGGGATGTCGGTGTGTTACACCCCCTTCCAAGCATAATTGGCGGATTGCAGGGTTTAAATGTAAAATGTAAATAAAATCAAAATTAATCCCTACTAATAGTCTTATAATCCCGAAATCTTACATTACATGACTGTTTTACCTTCCGATAGGTTTGTGAGCCTTAAAATTCCCTATTCAAGGTTATTTATTTCGTTCCTTGTGCTAACCCACACATGTGCCATCTAACATCCTCTGCCTTTGTATTCCCCTTTGTATTTCCCATATATTCTACCCTTAATTAATTTCCTTACAAACCCCACACCTCTCAAGTATTGGCCCACCTATTTCCTCTGTCGATGTTTAATCACTTCATTTAAAGCCCTATCCTCCCAACCATCTCCAGTACCTCCGTATTTATTCCTATCAACCAACTTGCTTTTTCCATTCTACGCCGCAACCACATCTTGAATGCCTCCAAGCTCTCCAGAGCTCTTACGTAAAATCAATCAACTGGAACACTCTAGCGAGCACCGGGGTATTCCAAAATACCTAAAGCTATAATTTATAAAGGAAGCATCGGAGAATGCATGTTTCATATGAAACCCAAATAGCGTACTTCTAAAATCTTTAGCATACTTATACAAATATATTTCTTTTGAACTAAGGAGTTGGGAACGGTGTATTAAACGCATCTCTCGCGTTGCATGCATTCTCTTACCCGATGGCTCGGGAATATTAAAATTTTGAGAAAACTGGGCAATACAGGAATAAATGTATCGGAAATGAGGGCGATGGTAATGGTCTGCATACTTGACCCATAACGTGCTTTACTTGATTCAAGAACACCAATCTATATTTCCATGCTACGAATAAGGACCTTAATCTTGTTAATAAGGTATGTGTTTGTGTATTTGTATGCTGATAAAAAACAAGAGAGCCACCCATTGAAAGTCTCCAAACTAAAAAGATAGTTAAACCGCGCAGAGAATAGGGTATCTTTTGATAATCATATCTTTCCCTTTTTTACCTACGATAAAGTAAAGCAATCCTATAAGAAATGAAGATGAAATTTGTATGCATCGACCGTAAGGTGTTTTTCTTATGCAGTATGAAATCAGAAAAAAAAATCGCACGAAATCTTAACTAGCACGAAAAAAGAGAAAAATGAATGAAGATATTTATTGTGGTCGAGAAATACTGTTTTGAACATAGCATTACGAGACTTTTGATAAAATATCGAAAATTTTCAATAATTTTGAGCTTATAAACAGAACCTCCCCTTGGTGACCAAAGCGATAGTTGAAGCCCAGGTCATATCTATTTCCCTAAAAATACATAGAGTTTATAATCATTTAGTAGTTATAGTAATTAACTATTAGTATTTTCGAAGAGGAGGTAATTTCCAGTGATTCGACCATTAGCAGTTATGTTACAAATCGCTGAGTCAAACTTTGTGTTAGTTTTTTAGCCATCCCGACCCAATTTTTAAATTTAGCATATTTTAATGTGGAAAAAATATATGAATTGATTAAAAAAAGAAGCCTTGATAATAGTAGTAGCATTTTTGTTAGAATTGTTTGTCATAGTTCCCTCTAAACACTTAAATACTATGAAGTATCTCAATTTGGAATTCTCCGTATTTCGAAGTATAAAACTTCTGAAATACGGAGCAAAATTCTAAATTATTAGTATAAAAAGATTTCGGCAAAAATTCAGAAAATATAATTTAGCGAAATAAGACAAAAAAATCGAATTTTCAAATAAAGAATAGCAAACCTTGGAGTAAAGAAGTAGTGCAGTCTTGGATATACATATACAAATTGAAACGGAAAATATTTTAATTAAAAAATTAGTAATTATTAATGAGATATCAAACACACCTGATAATAAATATTCTTATTCGGTACGTAATTTTTAGAAATCGTTTTAAAAAATTTCTGTACCCTAATCGTATCGGAAATAAAATTTTTAAATCGACGAAAAACAATTAATTTAGAATTATTTTAGGCGGGAGTATGCTAGTATATCGTTTTCTTTCGCTCTTTTTATATACCGCGCTCCAGACGTAATTCCAACAAATCCACGAGACAACCAACGAGCTTCAAGTCGGTCAGAATATACCTTTGGATTAAGATGGAGATGTGGTGGAGGAAATTGAATTCACTCCCTCTTTTCCCGAGTCCCCAAATTATGAACCTTAAGTCAGCGCGATTCGTAGGCCGGAGGCGGATTTATTGTTCGACTTCTTCATCGCATATTATCCCGCTTGCGATTCCAAGAAGATGCCGAAATGAAATATTGTAGAATATTATCCGAGGGTACGAAGTCCCCTCCGGAGAGAGGAAATTAAATTTCGGAGTGTGAGAAATTTGAGATGGGATAAAATAATTCATCGTAATATTTAAAACATAAATCCTGATTTTAATCTGCATCTGTTGGTACAATCTACAATGGTAAAAGTTAATATACTGCCTGCATTTCACAAAGAAACCAAAATATTTTAGATTCTCAAGTTTGGAGTATTGTATATCTCATATCTATTCGCACATAATCTCTACATTAGATCTCATAACACATCTAGGCGGCAGCGTGGTTAGTTGATTCATAATTATCTTCTCGGAAAATTTGTACAAATGTATAAGCTATCTTCGATATTTAAATGGAATTGTAGATATTATCTTTTTAAATGCACGACAGTATGTTCTGCTGGCACATCAAGATAAAATGAATATTTTTCATGTATCGTTTGCTATAAGATAGAAACCAATGTATATTCAATTTATTTTCCAGTCTTATTCACTGTGTAATGGCTTTTCATAGCTGCGGAGAGCTTTTGCCAAAAACAAAACCCAATTATTTATCCATGAGCACAAAATTTGCCTATTTTAAATCAACTGTTTGAAATTAAACCATTTGGAACTTTATTTATTTTTAGAAATCAAGGGAAATATCAGAAATTTGATTGCAAATTTTTGGGCAGTTCAACAATTGAAAGAGGAAAAACTAACTTTCTGAAACATAGAAAAGAGAGGTAAGAACAAATGGACTTTTATTAACACTATTTTCATCGCTTGACACCCAGTAATTATCGAATGACGAGAAAATACTCTCTCGGGATGAAATCAGACGGCGAGGAAAGACCACAGACCACAGACTACAAAACACCTATTTCAGAGCCAAGTCTCCGAAACTCAAAACTTTTGCAAAGCAGACGGATACTTCCTCTTTTCAGGCGAATTGGACGATTGACATTGACTGAAGTGACCGACAAAGAAGGGACAGACGCCGTTGCTAGTTGAATTGAGGTTAAATTCTAATTAAAGGGAGAGTAAATGGACGGATGGGGGTCACCACTAGCAAGTTAAAGAAAGACAGGTAGGCGAATAAGTACTTCGTTTGAGATTTCAAGAGCAGTTGGAAAGTGAAAGTTACTGTCACGAGACTTGGATAATGACAATGGAGTAAAAGATTGAAATTTAAAAGAGAGCATTCGAATGTAGAAAATAGTTTCACCAAAGGTTCCCACTACACGTCAATTACTCTGAAATGCCCATTTCCAACCGAGAGAACGAAAAGTATCGTATAAATAAGAGTAAACCTGTAAATAATATATATGCAACCTATTTCATGTATGTAAGTGTACGTTCGCGAATAATTCGGGAATCAAATGTTTCATAACTTTAAAATTTTTGAGACAGCTTGAAGACTTACCTGCACAGATAACAGACTTCATAATGAAGGACAAGAGATGAATACTTTCCCACAAGAAATACGGAGAATACCGGTTTCGATTATAAGCAGAATATACAGTAAATAACAGACTTATTTCTATCAAGGCAAACGTTCTCGGACAATAATAAGCGTCCCAATACGAAAGACGTGCTCTTTTTCATCGTTCACAGGGTTTATTTCTTTCGCAGAATTCAATAAAAAAGAATTGTCGATGCACGAATATTTATTGATCAACCCTACGTGGGAATAAGCAGTTAATTATTCCTATTTCACGAACAACGAGTCGAGTAATATTTCTCAGTGAATCAGCAAAAAAGAAAAACTTCATGGAAAATCTTCAGGAACTTTTTAGCCAAAATGAGGTTTGGAAAGAAGATGTTGCTGTGCGTTTGGCACTCGTGTCGTTGTGTAGATTTGCATTAGCATTTCTGTGGTAGTTATTTCGACAATTATATTTCTTTATTTTCAACTCTAAGTTTCAATACTTCATTTGCATACTCTAAGTGCGCATTCCTTAATGAATAGCAAACGCATATTTATAACAATTAAGCGACAAAATGTGATTTTCGATAAGTTATTAGTCGTTTTTGTTACTTTAAGGGTCTATTATTTTCTCAAGAGTACTGAGAGAGAGTATTTCAGAGGGTAGTACAACGGATACTAAGAGAGTTCTACTATTAATTGCAATATATGTGTATTATTTGTCATAAAGCACGCAAGAAAATTATTTCCAAAGTTGATTTCGAGCCTTTAGACGTATCACTCTAAAAATGTGTTCGTGGATGTTAGAATGCATTAATGTAGACTACGTCTTCAAAAATTATTGCCTTGGGAATCGCTGAATAATTGAGTAAGGTCGTATTTCTTATTGAAGTAGAATATGATGATAAGATATGGCTACTTTCTTTTGAACGGTTTCAACATCTCTAATTATCATCTTCCTAACAACCAATGAACCCACTAAGCATCCACTAATCTTACTCTAACGTAAACATAGACATAGATATAATTCATATAAGTCTGATATTTCTTTGAACATATAGGTATCCAATTAATGGAGTCTATTTCCATGTGAACATCTTTAATTAGTATCCCAAAAGTGTTATTAACAGACTTACTTACTTACAGACTTCCTTCCATTACCTCTTTTACTGGTAAAGCAGACATACAATTCAATGCACGTGCTGCTAGAGATTTGCGTAGGAATGACTCTTAGGAATTCGATGAGTGCATTGCCCTCTGTCCTTCCGCAATGCCTGAGATAGAGGAATAGATTCACCAACGCTGAACAAATTGCAGGGAGCGATTAAACGAGACGATACACCCAGCCGATTATTTCCCACAGCAATTTGGCTCAGTCAAAAGGCAACTTTTGACTGAGCAGGAACAGTGACGCAGGTGAAGAGTCATAGAAATTTAGAGAATAACTTCCACATGTGTCATCAGCCATGATTTTGGCCTCTATTTCAGTTTGTGTGATGTAGTAGCGACGTGCACATCGGAAGTGGATTCGTGTCTCAGAAATGACATCGGCGTAACTTTGTGCTTGACATACAGATTGTTCCTGCCAAACGTAATGATTTTGTGTTCAATATAAAAGTGTCTAGAACACCAATGATTAGCAAGATTAGAAGACTGTACAGTTGTAAATAATGTGTGCATTGTGCAAAGTGTCTTGTGAAACACAAAGTTATAGAGCAAAGCTGGTAAAGTGGAAGTATGTGAGTATTAGTGATAAGTACAAAAGTGATACAAAACAAAAAAAACTATCTGAGTTCTTATACATTTGTGTGAACGTTGATATCTGTGAAATTATCAGTGGATTTAGAATTCCGGCAACTGAAATACAGCTCGCCTTTCGCGAGGTAATCGTAAGTAGTTACTCCAATTTTGGTGGATCTGCAACTTCATTTGTTGAGGGTATGATTTCTTTTGCATTTTCCAGCCAAATGTGCATGCTTGTGTTTCTGTTCCGATAGCCTAAAAAACGTTAACGTTTACTCAATGAATTATTTGGTGTCAGCTGATGGAGCAACGATATCTCTTTCAGACGATGTTTTTGTTTACCAAACCTGAACACTGTTCAGTGAACAGTTATATATTAAGTGAATTACTCCCTTTATGAGTGTATCAGAAAAGTTGTGCGTGATAAAATGTATTATTAGATAATAAACGGAGTTGTATGGCTATTTTTTCTAAATCGTTGATGTACAGAGAAATTCCATTTATCTTTTATGTATAAGGCAGTGCTTTGGTAAAATATTCTAAGAGGTAATTTGGAGTAACTTTGAAGTTTCCTCAGTTACTTTCGAAGTGAATTTTCCGAGAAAGTATACCGTTTCCAAATAATGCATTATCATTAACGAAATATGCTGGTAGGGAAACAAGAAATTCTGCCATACTAATTGACGAAAAAATATTCATAACAGTTTTAGAGTGCCTGTTACTTAGAATTTCTTATGAGCCTTTGAATAATTTATTGGATACATTTTGAATGCAATCTTAGCAAAAAATCATCATTCTGTGTGATATCCATCCACATTTATATATTTACTTTGCATGGAATTGATATTTAAATTTCTCATGCCACACAATGGAGTTTTTAATGATGAGTAAAAATTTGTCAATACCTTTACCATACCACTAAATGTTGGAAATTCTAGATTCGATGAAAAAAGTTACGGTAATATCGTCACTCCTATAGAAGGTTAATTTTTCTATTTCGAAATAAAACGTCTTTACAGATAATTCCTTTCTAAAAACCTATTTTTAATATAGTATTTTAAGATAACATCCAAGTAAATAATAAAAAGTTTAACAAAATAAATTGTTAATAGTTATCTATTTAAATATTTGCGACAGCCAATAGGATGCGCTGATTCAATTTCAAATTTGTTGCTATCGCTGAAAAAGTGATTGCTCATTAGCAAGTCACCCGGGAGGGTCGCGTATTATTTTGGTATCGATTTTGTTTGCGAAAGTAGCAAGAATTTATCAACCAAACGTTTCATCTATCGGAAATTATCCAATTTCTTAAACCTTTAACGCGTTTAAAAGTGAAAATTGTTGGGAGAGTGGATATTGACGTAAGGAAGAAGAAACCTGAGAGCTGCAGCGTCTACAAGTGCTGGAACTGGAACCTCACACAACGGATAAGCAAAGAGTGTGACAATTCTTCCATAATCATGCTACTATATTAATGCCTGATTGGTTTTACTCAGTGAGAAGGTTATAATTTAACCTAAAATCCGCATTTTAAATTTTTACGATGAAGTTTGTCTTTCTTTTTTTGTTAACAAGTGAAAGGCAAGTTTTCCATAAAAATACCCTTAGCAATGTAAGTTAAATATAAAAACGCTTCCGTATCTATATCATTTATGAATGCAATTTTCTTTGTGACGTCATTTCTCCATGAATAGCAAGAAGGTAGGCTAACGTGATATTTTTGGAATAGTTATTGGGTTTATTTCGATTTGGCGATACCTCTTGTGTCAAAACTCAGTTAATTGATTTATTTAGAGAATAAAAAGTACAATTTAAATTATTTCATCTGAAAGTTTGAATGTTCATGTAAGAAGCGTTCACATACGGAGTACTTTAAAATGCTTACTGTAGAAAACAGCATTTGGGAGTTTTGAAGTTTCAGTCGTAATTCCATTTTACGTCTTAAGTTTTTCACCTCCTTTACCGTTAAGTAAGTGAATACCATATTAACGGGCGTTCGAAACTTGAAACAGATTCAACGAAGGTTCTTCCTCATTAGCAAGGCTGAGGAATAACGTTCTATCGTCTTGAAAATTTAATGTTTGGAATCTGAATTGAGAAAAATCAGGCAAGATCGTATGGAATTTCAATCTTATCTACTGCGTCACAACACCTTCATTTGTTTTCCAACGGAACGGTAACGGAATTGTGGGAGGAGATAAATCTGGACCTTACGCAGAGATTTTTTCAAATAATTGTATTAATTAAAGACATTCTTTTACATTCATTCCTATTGAATTTCAATGTATTAGTTATAGTATAGAGCGATATGAAATGAACTGTAGAGTTCATTAATTAGTTCTATAATCAATTTTCCTTAGGTAATAAGAAATTATTGCTCCTGTAAATAGAATGAAATATTCCGTATACTTGGGAAAAATTCCTATAGCCGTTTTTGATTGCGTTCCAATTCTCATTCTCCGGTATTCCGAGAAAACAAGACAGAACACCGCACTTTCTGTCCTGTTTTCTCGAAATACCGGGGAATGAGAAGAGGAACGTCGACAAAAACGGCTATTGGAGATTTTAATCCTCTAATACCTTAAAATTCGTGTCCCAACTTTCCTTTCTTTTCACCCTTATTACTTCTGAATTAATGAAGATAATGAGAATTTTACTCGCAAGATTTCAACTAATTTCCCTCCAGGAGATGTTACTTTGAGGAAGTTTTTATTCTAACAGTTGAACTTTATGCTGGTTGATCAGTGCTTCATGAATAGTGAAATGTATGATTGCATTTTAGCGTATTTTTCTCACCGTGTCTTAGCGTGTCATTTACTAACAATATATTCCCGAATATTAATCAATATAATCGAAAATTACCTCAAACATTATGGGATATTCCTTTAGATTTTAGATGATTTTATACTTCTATGCTTTTGCTAAAGCATTGCAACATTTATTTGAATTATTTTTTCTATCTTAAGAGTGAAAAGTGAGCACAATTCTACCTTATTATTAATTATTTAACAGACTCAAGTTTTATCAAATAGATCACTCATAGTAACTTTGAATGATTTTTAAAGAGATGACGAATACACAAACCATGTCCAAGCCAGGAAAAAACAATGTTATTTAGGATTTGAATCAGGTACCTATGCAATGGAAAAATTAGCATATTAATCGGGATCAAAAACTCATTATGGCACTCGAAAATATGTGTGAATCTATCTGCTGAATCTTTCCTGGTTCAAATTTATTTACAACTCTGTAGACATACTCTGATTGAATGTGTCGTTCTACATGACCTTGATGTACGTTGATGTATTTTTTTCGTAATAACATACGATTTCTTTTTTATATCTAGATCTATTTCTACTACTCCTTCCTATCTGCTTCAAAAGGTTCACATAGCTATGCGATTCGATTGAACTTAATTCCAAATCGCCAAATCGATCCCATTTAAATTAGGTTTGAGAGGTACTTCAGTAGATTTCAAGTTTATTTTTGGTTTTGATATAATTTGCGCAGTATGTGTGTCCATGAGATGACGGGATGCGCGTATGCATGTGGTGCACAGCTGCACTTATTCCCATCTTGATGTCATTGACTAGGTTAATAGATTCTATTACTGTGGACCTAATGCTAAGCAATTGCCTATCTCGATTACGTGGGAGCTTCTAAACAGAATGCATTAACATCTACGAATTCAATTCGATTCCGACTTCAGCATAATTTCGACCCGAGATTGCCCGTTCGATTCGAAAGAGAATTATCTATTCACTAGTCTCTAAAATATTCATCTGAGAACGTTGGTTACCTTACGCAAGTCCAACTTTTCGGGTTGATAATGCTAGTTCATTACGTGAATCTTTGATTCTCTTTTAATACTTCTTGATAGGATATGGCAAAAAACAGGCATTAGTGTTTAAGCTCATACGGAGCAGATTAAGGCGGAATTTGGTTGGTTATATTTTGTGAGGCAGTGAAGATGTAATTTGTGTTTGTATAGGAATCGATCGGTATATTGAATTTCTACGTTAATTACTCATACCGGGCGCGAAGCATCCTAGTCTAGAATGCCTATATTTAATTTTACAAAAATTTTTCTTGGACAAATTGTTTACGCATAGGGCTATTTGAAATTGCTGCCATGTATGTACAGGGGTATAATAGGTGAACTTGCTAATCAAACGAAAGTATATGCTCCTTAATAGCTGTATTAAGTAATTTCATTCGCGCGTTGCTAAAAAATGCATCTGAGAACATTGGTTACCTTTCGCAAAACCACGTTTTTGAGTGGATTGATCATGTGAATCTCGAACTCCTATTCACTACTTAATGATTCGATTCAGCAAAAAAACACGTATTATACCTCCCGTTATAGACCTGCGAATAATACGTTTTTACATGTATCATTCGTTAGTAATTTTCATTGAAAAATAAGGAGTAGTTTCTCCTGAGAAAATAATAGCATCATCCCAATTATTTTAGCCATAACAATAGTAAATTTAAAGTAGATTCTAAAAATGTAGACCCTAATCTGTAATAGGTTTCTATCTTAAAGAATATTAAAGTACTCTTCTTCCTCCTTTACTACTACAATTTCTCTTCTTCCTTTACTACTACAATTTCTCTTCTTCCTTTACTATAATAAAACGCTGCAACCAGAAATATGTCAAACTGCGGCGGAAATTCTAATAAATAAATAAAATAGTCAACTTCATTTACTACAAAAATGTTTATTTCTATACCTTAACATGGTCGTATAGTAATAATCAGTTCCTGTGTTAAAGTTAGTAGTCCAATTTATTTTATTATTCTTCAACGTAGATATTTCCTGTTATCCCTCCCCTGTTTATACCTCCGGAAGACTATTCAGTGCACTCTGCAAATTAAACCCTAATTAACTCGTCCTATTCTCTAATATAATAATAGGGAACCACCTAATACATGGACCAAACCAGATTTTCCGCCTCACATTCAAGGGAAACTCAATTCTTTACCCACAAATTGACATCTCCACCAGCATTTATCATAACGCGGTTTGGTATATCTAAAAAACGTCAGGCCCTCTTTTGTCCCTTTTTAATACGGAATTCATTCATCATTTTCATTATTTCCTTTAAGTTCGGCAGCCTTTAACATGGCAACCCACCCCTTTCATTTCACCATCTGCAATAACTCCCCGCAATTAATTCCAGTTTACAACGAACTTCAATTTCGCCCTCCATGTCCCTTAAAACTCCGCTCCGCCTCCCCTGAGCTCCAACAATTTTTATGACATGTATAAAGAACAAAATACTATAAATAATACAGATAGATTTATATTGTACCAGTTGAAGTGACCGTTGATTCTCAACGGGGAATATAATATTATAATAGATTAAACGTATTTGTCATATTTGCTCAGAATAGATTGGAACATCTCTCATAAGTATGTACTTAGTTCAATGGGAGAGGTAATCGAAAAAGAAAATTGTCCGTGAAAATCTTACCAAAGTTCTCATATTATTTGTTATTCTATATTATAGAATAAAAAATAATATGAGAATTTGTATGACCATGAATCTTTATAAAACTTTGCATATTAAACGTATCTCGAGTTCATGCAATGATTCCTTTACATTTAATTTTGCAGCTGAAATAGAGACTATTACTTAACACGTGCTTCTTGAGGGAATGCTTTAAAACCTCTCACAACGTACCGGATAGGAATATATACTTTAAAGTTGAGTGCACGACCAACGACCACTTTAGTTGTGATCTCCACCAATGTGTACTGATGAGTACTTTCCATCAAGTATGTGCTTGCACGATATAGTCGAGTGGCATGCGCGTACCGATATACCAATATTGATACTTCATACGCCACTGAAGATGCTTTTGAGACTGTATCGTGTAAACGACAGGAGTCGGGCACGACCACAAATTACTTGCCGTCTGCGCGAGTCAAGTAGTCGGTCGTGCAGCCGGATACATCTTTATTTTGGTGAATCGAGACTAAAAATCTCCTCTTAGATCGAGTTTATTTACAAATTTTTCACTGTAATCAATTCAATATACCACTATGATAATAATAAGAATCGTGGATTGAAACCTATAATACGTAAGGAAAATATTATCCACTGCAAGAAAACACCCATTAAGAAGGGAGTATGAAAAGCTTGCGCATATATACATACATTTACAAGTATAAAAATGTTTGTGTATTTTCCATTAGAGATACCTAGTAATAGTATGAAAAATGAGATAATGAGTTTGCCGGTGAGCCAAAAATGAGATAAAAGAAAAATAATCTGAAATAATGGGTCTTGCGTGATATTACAATGAGAATGAAACGCCATCTTAAGTTATAATCAGTGTGATAACTAATCTAAATAACTACATAAGAAACTTCTACACGGGTAAAATAAACTATATTGTGAGTTAATGTTTTTTCTCTTGCGAAATTCAATTCAGAAGCGATTTTCGCACATAATTATAAAAAATATGGGAAAGGAAAACTCGTTATATTACTTAATCTATACCTGGAGTTTCTATACTCGTTGTCAGTCAAATTTTATTTTTATTTATTTAATGTATATGCCCTTATTTTAAAGGTTAAGGATTAGATGTAAGAAGAGATTTTATAGTCTCTATTTCGCCCTAATATAGACGCTTTATTATTATTATTTTGAAGCATTTTCCGTAATCCATGAGTCGTTCCCATAGATAAATATGCCGCTTGTGAAAGTCGTCAAGTGAGCCAGAACAATTATAAAGTCAAAATTTTTTGTTATAGAAAATTTAACCACCAGTCATTTGAAGACATGGAGATTGAAACTTCCTCACAGGTTGTTCAAAAGACATATTTCCACATTGCCGGACCTCTTTCCCACTTAACATGAATGATAATTACCCGTAAATAATTTTAATCTCACAATCAATGTTACTATCCCTATCAAACCCTAATCACGCTATTCCTATGCGATGCTCCACTTAAATAATAACATACAATCTGATATTTTGGTTTATAACCTCGATTCCATATATATGCAAAAGGAGTAGTTACGGAAAATAAATTAGGAAGGGAATACAGAAACATCACATCCGGTATGGTCAGTGAAACTAAACGGATTCTTGACATCACAATCGTGTAACACTAACAAATACATTTATTCGACCGTGGTACCAACTTGTTTAAGAATTAGTAAAAACAGGTACGTTTTTGCACATTTCCGTGGGCTTTTAATGTTTGTGACGTATTCCAGAAGCTTGCTAGGGAAGGTTTTTAAAGGAGAGATAAATGTAAACACGAAAGTCTTTGTGGGATGAATCCAATTACCGAACACAAACTTAAATCGACATAAATAGTTCATTATATATTCATCGGTATAGTTAGTTCGAGAAGTTCCCCAAGAAGTTTTCTTTCCCAGACAGTTACCGTTCGCAACAAAGTTGTTTTTTCCCAACGAAGTGCGCATTAACTTATTGATACTTTTCACTATTTGACCAGCAGTACCGAGATACGATTTCTCTCAGCTTAACGTCGATCTGAACCTATACCGGAAATGATTATTCTTCATACCTTCCGAGTAAACTAGAGCCGCTTATATGAAGAATAAAAAAACGATTCGAAGGCTTTACCTTATATCTTTTACCCAAGGTTTGTATTTAACAGACATAATGATTTTTATTTCAATTCAATCTCAACTTGTTTACATTTTTCACATCATAAGAGCCTTCATACCAAGCATAAATCGTTCCTATAGCATGATGAGGGATAAATGTTTTGATATTTTACAACTACTGGATGTGTTAATATTAATGATACATGAGTAACATGTAAGGATGAATATAAAACATTTAAATAATTAAAAATTTCTAGTTATCTCATGATAGCATGATTTTAATAGGTGCTTCAACAGCCAAGGTAATTTCGTGTATTTCCTGCCCCTTCCTATTTTCGAACCCGGTTCCAATACTATTAAAGATGAAAGTGCCACATGGCTTTCGGGGAGCCATTTCCCATGTTTAATTAGCTTATATTACCTTAGATTGCGTCCATTCTCGAATTACTTCCCCCTTACGTATATCTTGGTTATAATAAACTACATAACCTCGGTTTAGTTATAGAAAAGGGAAAACTCGAGTGACATCTTCCATTTTGATAAGACTTAAGAAATGTAAAATTAGGAAAACTCTGCATATAAAATTGGTTCGAAAGTAGAAAGCGCCGTCCTAGTTCACATTTCTAAGCTTCATCTGTTCCACTTCCTACTTCTTTATCATTCAATTGCGGGTACGACAGTCGAGGCCTTGAGCAATACCATCTTATCAAGAAAACAGTTCCGCATCCAACTCATATTGATTTTAAAAACAGCAGAGGAACTATGTCAAATCGGAACAACTAAACAGGAATAAAACATGAAGCATCGCATGCCTTCCGCGAAAATTGAACGCCTGCGGAAATATTGCATCTCCGAGAAATGCGCTGGGCTATACGAAAAGTTTCCGGAAATTCGAGAATTTCCCAGATGTTTCGGAAATGTCTGCAAAAAGAAATGGTTTAAGGCAGAGACTGTTCCGTGAATCCTGTAGAATGTAGTGTAAAGAATTAAAATTTGGAACACGGTTGTTAATGAATTCGATCAATCAATGAATGGTAAAAAAATGAAGAAAAACTTGTTAATATCCACATATTTTTCCACGACATGTCTTTCCATGAATTCCGGCCGAATTAATATTTCTAGACTGACATAATGGAATGGAATTGTAGTAGTTGTGGAATAAATATTTGACTGCCAGTTGTACCCATTCCTCTACCCAACACTATGTTTTTGATTATTTTATTCGTTCTCAACCTTAATATATTTAATCGTTTTGTTATTCTTGAAATATTCGTATGTGTTTTATCTTTTTTTACCCTACAATTCTTGTATTTAAATTTAGTGTCATTTGTGAAGATATTTTATTTGATTTTATTGCTTGTAGTGAATGTGTATTGTCTGTTTGGCATAATTTTTATCTTTCTCTGCTTGTCTTTCATAATTATTTTTATTCTCATTCTTCACAAATTATAGTTTTCCACCTGTAAGTTTCGCAGGTTTTTCATACTCCCCTTCCTGTGAGTGTTTTTCTGCAGTGGAAATTTTTTCCTGAGCCCTCAGCTTAGGTTATTTAAAATCCACATATAGTTTTCTTCGTGTACTTATGCAAACTATCTCTCTCTTTCTGTTTCGCATATGACGATGGGTTAGGTGTAAGAGGAGACTTTCTAGTCTCAATCTTGCCCGAATAAAGGCCATTTATCATTATTATTATTATTCCTTTAATTTGCTGTTCTCATTGACATTTTTTAAATCCTTAGTGAAGTATTTTAATAAAATAAATAGCGATTAATAAAATTGAATAAAAACCTGTGGACCCCTGAGGGAACTACATTTAACTCATAAAACTCCACGGGGGGTTAGGGGAACATTCGAGAATCATCGCTACACATGGGTCTATCTTGGCCCTAGATCACGGCTTACTACGCAATTTTTGAGCCAAAACAAGCAACCTGATACACCCTCACTCCATTTAATCCTCATTAAATTGCTTTTCTTCCTCATTTTTCCTCCTAATGCTCTCCATTTTCTTATCTGTCCCTCGCTTTAAGGTTTTCCTTCTAGGCCTTCCTCTAATGGTGGGCAATGTATCAACTTCTCCCGCGGTTTTCCTTTCTTTCCGGCAATTCCTTTGCTCTTATTTTAATGCTTAATTGCCCGAAAGAAAACGGTTTCGATTTCTAGGCGCATTATCCCCTCTATTAAGGTAATTCCGCCTGACGTTAAATGATGACCCCTCGGGACAGTGATAATTTGCTACGATTCACCACGGTACCTTTCAAGGAACTAATTTATTAGAGAGGATGTATATCAACCGAAGCGGGGCGTCTACAAACAAACAAAACCTCGATCTATCGCTTACGATTCGACTAACTCAATAGAAGGATTAATGAAATGAGAAGTGAACAAGTCTCGTCAGGTTAAAATCGCAGGAAATGAAAGCACACAATATGGATATGAGGAAAAAGTTTAATTTTTATGTAGCAAGGTTTAAGAATCAATTTGGTGCTAATAGATTCAATACTCTAGTTCCAATATACATAATAACATGCATGGAATCAGTAATCTTTCAGAGGTGAACAAGTTTATGAGAAACTTATTTATAACCAACAAGTGAACTGATTTTTATATTTGGAGCACCCCCTTATGAGCTAGAATTAGCTCAGTGGAACTCGAAGGCTCAAAAATTTGCATTATTTTTGTTTTGTAACCCATTTACTGGCAGATGCGGAATTTTATTTGTATTTTCTGTTTTTATTTTTCGCTCCGTGTCATGTTTTATTTGTAAATTCTCCTGATTATTTTGGAAATATTAAACAGTACTTATGCAAGAACCAGTACTATTAAAGCAGAACACTGCAAAAAAATTTTTTAAGTAAGTGTCGTTTTGAAATGGGAAACACACAAGTGCACTGCTTTTATCAATTTTATTTTTACATGAAAGCTTGTACTTTAATCTACTTTTCAACAATACTAAGGCACTTGTATCTGACAACCAGCTTTGAATTCCATCCTCTTAGTAATCTACCGTTTGCCGCATTAAGTATTCTGTCTAAAATCGATAAATAACACTTACTGAAACTAGAGGAAACTCCTAAGAAAAAGATGAAATCGTAAAATGCCTGTACTTTTCTGTCAGAACTTTTCCATCAAATTTCTGCCCAGGTATTCAATAATGAATTAAATAGAAGCTTGCCCACTTGCACTCATCATGCATATTCATGCGGCGATCTTCAAATGCTCTAACCAATTTTATTTATTCATTTAAGTTAACGTAGCAAGTTGGCCTTCTTGCCAGGTGGCAACGTTAAATAAGGGCAATATAAAAATGATTTCAAGCCTGGCATTATCCCAAAGACGGGAGGGTAACCCCTCCAAAAAACTCCCGTAGGCTTTACAGTTAAATTATTATTATAATTAAATAGTATAATTATATTAAAGCATGATTTTTTATCATTTTCTTACTATTCCCTAGATTATATTATTTTCTCCATACAATTCATCGATCTGCCGGTGAAATTCAGCCACATTCTCATCTTTTGAATTAAGAAAACGAATAACAGAGCGTACTTCACATTTGGCAAGATTTTCAATTGACTGAGGCATTATAAATACTCCAAAACTGACGTAAACACGCCTTAATATTTTTTATAATGTTGAGAGGTAGTTTAAAAGTATAGTCTTTAACATAAAAATATAATTGATAAAAAAGAACACTTGTGTGTTTTTTATTTCAAAACGATACTTATACTGAAAACACTCCTCGAAACTCAAAGAGTGATTCTAGGATTTATATTTGGATATTAATAGTCCATTTGGGATCTTTATTTCGACAAAGTATCAGAACGGTCGTATAAATGAATAAAACTGAAATAGGAGCGACAATGCTCACTGAGAGATTATCCATACGCAAATAGATTTACTGCGGTGAAATCGAGTGTTTCAAGCATTCATCCGTGATTCTATTTATGAAAGTAAATCTCATTTCAAGTCAAGTTCGAATGCACTGGTAAAACACATTGTATTCTCCGCATTAATGTCTATTACAAGGTTAAACGGACCATTAACCTTTCAAGTTAGAGTGCTATTCCAGTTATAACGTTGAGGCCAAATGAGTTACATAATAGAGAAGGCTAGAGAAGTAGTAAGAGCTGCCGTAGAATTTTTATGCATCCTAGTGAAAGATTATTCATACTTTCATATGGTAGATATCGACAAAGGCACTTCAGGTTGCCATGCGTAGTAAAATTATGCTCACATTTTCTTCCTAAAAAAAGAGATAGTTTTTAGCGTTATATTGTAATGCATACGTTTTCTTGTTTAAACAGAATTACCGCGTTTATTAATATTCTTTTATTATATTTCTCTATTTTTCTATTACATTAATATCAATGTGAAACATATTTGTTTCCACATTACCCGAAATAAACGTCTCTTATGTTACCGATTTAATTGATACAAAAGTTAAATCTATCGGTTGAGATAACAATAGAATACAACATTTTGCTATCCTCAGCTTTGAAGATCACGAAACAAATAGAATAAAAAGCTAAATTTAGGTATCGCCTGAAACGTTTGGTGAAGGGTTAACGTCGTACGTAGGATTGAAATCCTGCTGTCGACTAATCCTTTGGAATTATATTGTGAAAGACTCGTTTAAGAAATCGGTAAATCATCGAACTGTCATTTCTCCTGTCGTATACTAAAGCCACGTGGCTGAAATATAGCGTTATAAGTGGCGATAGAAGCAGCTGCAGTTCATTACTGGACGGTAATTGGAGGAAATCAAAGCTTTGGGTGCAATAACACTTGGATGATCATTCAAGGCCACTTCCCTCATGTGCGCAGTAGTCTTTGAGACCAGACGCTCTATGTTCTAGGAGGCGTCACGATTTATATCTTCCGATAATAGCTACTAGTTATGATACAACCGAAATATACTGAACCACGTTATGGCTGTACATATAACATACAGAAAATACGGAAAATTAGTGTAATTCTGCATATAATGTAGCAAATTGTATAAAGTTTTTTGATGGAAGAATAAAAATATTTTAACCGAATAAATACTTTTTACGTAGCATTTCAAATACATACAACCTAAGCAACTTGTATTTCGAGGGATGCACACTGATTAATTTACAATAATTAACTTAAGGTAACGAAGTAAATTTAGAATTGATCAAAATAAATTTTCTTTGATTAAACACTTTTTACATTTATTTATATATTTTATTTTTTTGGAACGTGAAAAAGTACCAATTTTCTATTTTATAGTAGAATTATATGGAAAGCACTTCGACAGCTCCAGTCATTTTGAACATAAGCTCCCACCGGGAATCGAACCCGGACCAGGAGACCGGCTTTCACCATAACCGCTGTAAATCTGGCTATTTGAAGGTCCTCTAGTTTATTTCAATTGTGGATTTACACAGTACTTCACCTCATTTTGTGAAGTTTACTTACGCAATGTTTTCATAATACTCTAATTTAATAAAACGACTTATACAGTATTTATACAGTATTTATACAGCATTTATACAGTGTTTATACAGTACCGTAAACTGCAACCACTGAGCCGGTTTTTACTTTGAAAAAATCGCATCAAACATTTTGTACAAGAAAAATGATAAAAATTCGTCAAAATGAATTATTCTCATAAATTAGCATAAAATAACAATAGACCATCTATTTCGCAAAAGATCATAATGAGTGACAGGGTCAACGAGCAACCACGGAACACACATCCGCCGGAGTAACTGTGGATTAAAAGTTACCACCAAAGAAAAGAATTACCATCGCGGTTATCCACTGCTGTGTGTGCAGATTTAATAATGGAGCTGCCTCACTCAACTCGTTAACCGTTAGAATCCTCTTACGTCTCCAGTCCGATTAGTTACTTTTAGCTACAGCGCTCTTTTTGGGTCAGCAGTTAGAAAGAAAACGACAAATCCGATTAGATACTACAGCGATGTTGATGATGCTTAACTCCTTTATAATGAAATAATCTCTAAAATCAAACTCGGTCTTTGAATTTTTTAAGTTTGCACCTAAATTTCCTTTCTTTGTTTCAATCGCAGATATTAATTCGGCGATTTAGGCGCTTTTGTTAGGCTGGCAAGTGTGGAATTAGCTCGTTAGTAATTTCCATGGATAAAGCAAGGAGTTAAATCAGCCGTTTTAAATTTATGTAGGACATTTTCTGCAGCAAATTTATTTTAATACTTTTCTTCAAGCTATGAAAGAGCTGGTGTTTTCTAAATAACTTGGACAACTTTGGAGACTTCATATTCGGGCTCCCACCGGGAATCGTACCCGGGACCGCTTTGTCAAATCCGAGAGTGCTGCCCACTAAGCAATCCAGGAGCCCCAGCTTTTAAATGTCTGAATTGTTAAGCACCTACATCTATATCCTACAAATCGTACTTCGATTAGTGGTATGGAATGTAGTAATTTATTAAAAAAAATTATACAAAAATAGCAATTACAGAATACAAAATTATGCAGGAATGACCGAAAGATATGCCAGTGATTTTTTTACAAAAACAGTGCGTACATAATTCCAAAAGAAAAAGAGGAAAATAAAAGTAGAAGTTACATCATAGGGGTCCTGCCAAACCTTAGCTTTGTTGGCAGGTTCCTAAAATTGAATAAGTGGCGAAAACAATTTTTTTTATCCTTATAATTACTTAATTATTATTTTTATACTCAATTACACAAAATTTAATATTCATTACAATTATTTGAATTTAAAATATTCTTAAAGTATTTGTTTCACTTCAGAGATTTTATATAGCCCATTCAAATAATTAGGTAGGTTGCCTCATTAGGTACAGTGGGGGAAACAATTATCGCAACACCAGTTGGCGTCAGAGCGCGGATTACGTGGAAACTAACTGAAATCACTCTAACTCCGACAATTCGGCAACTCTGTATAGAGGCAGTAAAACCGGGAATATTCAAAGTCCATACGAATGGAAAATAGACTTTTAGTTTCGTTTTTATATGCAGAAATTTAAGACTCACCTTCGCGAGATTTCCAAGTAGTGCCTTTGCCTCATTGTCTTCATTTTTTGCCATTTATCATTCAAAGTTGGTCGTGATAAATATAGTTGTGTAAAATTTCAATATAATACACTGGGAGATAGTTACAAACAAGATCGTTTGATAGCGGAATATCAGACGTTAAAATGAATATATTGAGGTATTATTTCGCGAATTAAAGGTCTAAATACTAGAATTGTGATGGAATAGAATTCAACACTTAAAAATTCGAATTCAGAAATCACTAAGATGTGTCCTATTCTTACCTTTCTATTTTCTCTCGAGCAGTGTAGTTTTCGACTGCATAAGGTATTAAAAATATTCTTTCGATAAATCCCATCTAATCCGTGTGTTGAAGGAGTTCAACTTTTCGAAGAGCTTTTTATCAATTTTCGTTTTGACAGGAATTGTCATCACTATTATTAGCTTTTAAATAGTGGAATCGGTAATCAACAATTTTCAGCTCTATCAGGCTATATGTAATAGGGAGTAATATTTGTGTAATAACAAATGGTATTTTTCATGAGACATCAATGCACTTAAGCCATACTGACTGAAAAAATATAATAAATTGCAACGGTATCACATCTCTATGGATGTTTCATTCATTCATCACACAACTCATAGGAATCTCCTCTTCAGTGAGTGTATTACTCTCCAACAGATAATTTCAATCTAATTTATCCAGAGTTGAAATATATTTCCTCAATGAGCTTGAATGCAATCGAAATCAGGTTCCATAATATTAAAACAGTTCGAATCTTAATTGTAAATTAAAACCGATGATTCGATTGTCCGTATACAACAATTAGATATGCCGTTCTCGCCTCATGGAGTAAGCATAACCTCACACTCTCAGTGAAATACATGTGCACCACAGATGTTACGCTGTGGAACGGAACGAATTTCAGGAATATTTACTAATGTATGATTGAAACTTACGTATAGTTTCCAAGAGCGGGGTATTCACTTCTCTACTTTCTCTGTAGTGATGAATAAAATTTTCCGCTTCCAATTTGATCATATTGATTTCCGTATGTTAAAATACTTCCCAAGACTACTTAGATCCATATATTAGGCGCCATACTCAGCTATTATTCGCTGATTTTAATAAACTTTGTGTGCACTTGACGGACTCTTCCGAAACACTCCCGCCCCCCTCTCCCTCCATGAAGACTGTAGTTTTAGTGTCGTTTACTACGTAGTTTTGCGGTTTAGATGAGAGCGAATATACGCAGACAAAGTTATTCTTTAATTCAGCAGTAAAAATAGTTACTAACACCCACTTAAATAGGCAAAAGGGTATGCATGAGCTTAGCCCCAAAAAATAGAAAAATTGCAATGGTGAAAAAGAAAAATTCGCTTAAAAAATATAAAGGTTATTTGAAAAAGGAAACCATGTTTATGACTATGTAGATCTAGCGGTAGAGTTTTTATAGCAGTATGGACTCATTTAATTAGTGAGCGCGATTTGTTTGTAGGAAATAGCAGGAGCGAAATCATTTGGTGCTCGATTCAAAGACAAAACGGAAGTAAGATTAATGTTTGTTCTTTGTGTCGTCCTCCCGATGAAAAAATAGGTTGTATTGTTGATTTATACGAAGCCTTACAGAAAAATGGTGAGAAAATAAAAGATCCAATCATCGCCGTAGGAATAGATTTTTACCTACCGCATATTGATTGGGATAATCTAAAATTCTCCAGCATTAGCAGTGGAAGAAAAATTTCACAATATACATCTTACTTTTTCGTTGCATGCTTTAGATCAGGTAAATATGACAAAAAATCGAACGAATCGTGCAAGGCAAGGTATCAATTTAGATTTACTAGCCACTTCCCAACCACAAATAATAACTAGCCGGTGAGGCAAGTGAATGTAATTCGCAAAGCAATTATTTCTGAGTTTAAGGTTTTATTTGAACGTAGGCTTGGATATTATTTTACGCTTTTCGGATGAAAATACAGTAAATGATAGTTGGGTAGAGTTTCTACGGATAATCGAAGTAAATTTAGTTAAATATATTCCGTCTAAACAGTAGGTGAGACGAGGAAGAAGTTTAAAGCGTTGCATAGGAGTCATTCACTCGCGATTGAGAAAACTTAAACCGTGCGGTGAGATCCATGAGCTTGGTGATCAAAACTATAGAGAAGTGCAAAAGCTATTTGAGGAAGGATCACGAAAAGAATACCAGGAATATAGATCTCGAACCCTGTTAAAATCACTAGTTGGCGATTAGAAAGAATTTTGGTCATAAGTGCGTGAGACTCGTGGTGGTCAGTTTTCTATGCATGTGGAAATTCACTGCAACAGATTGATAGGAAATTCTATCAGAAATCAATTAATGAGGGTACTGTCCCAATGTCGTGGAAAAAATTAAACGTCACTCCGGGGCCTAAGAATGATCAGATTATTATGGATAATTTTCGTTGACTTCGAATTTCTGCAAAATAATGGAGCATATTATAGCAAGCTCTATTATTCAGTTTCTTACCGTAAAGATAGGAATCGTTCGGATCCAACACGGATTCCATAAAGGTAAATCTTGAAAGACGCACCTAAATATTTTTGTGAATGATGTATATAAAGCGTAAGGATGATAGATATCATCCAAAAACGTTATTTCCACGCAGCAACAAATTTCGCGACAACCCTTAGTGTTAGTGCGCCACACAAAATACCTAAGAGTCACGTTTAGCTGTAGTTTATCTTTGAAAGAACATATTGGAGATGCGATAGGAAAAGGGAATAGAATGCAAAGATTAACTAGTAGATCGTTGAGGGGATGCTCATCGAGTGTCAAAGAAGAAAAACTTATTTTCCTTTTATTCAACCTAGCCAAACGAGAAAATACTGTTGCGCGATTGCACTGATTATTACTTTTATATTACAGCTCGTGTACGGCATTAGTTTGATTGGTTGTATACGATACGATTTGTACAGAATTGCAATGATAAAACGGTGAGTGTTACTCAGATGATGCAGTACGCGGGATGGTAATCATTAAGAGATAGAAGACTAATTCAAAGGATAAATTTAGTAAGTAAGTTCAGAGAAATTAGGTTCTCAAATGATGCAATCGATATAATGCGTCCTCCCAGTTGATGTGGGCCGCTCTGATACTGCGAGGAAAATTAGGAAAGAAATTGATTAGGAAAATAGAGTTAAGGTGCCTGTACCCCCTGCCACACGCCGAAAGGCGGATTGAAGGGTTCTCACATAGACATATTTTTATGGTGTTTTTGTGCTGTCGACATTTTAACTCAATAATCAGAATATATCGTATTTATAAAACAACATATAATTTAAGAGGAAAAATTCATCTGTCTCCGCTACGATTGGTCTTCCGTTTCCTTCAAAGTAACTGGGTTGTCCAAATTGTAGTGCTACCTCCAAAATACTTACGTTTCAATATCATCTCCTAAATCACTACTACTAATTTATTTCTTCTCACATTCACTAACAGTTAAAGGAAAATTTAATTAACCTTCCTTTGATTGCAAAAAACTCTCAAAGGCAATCGAAATTAATATTTACCATAAGAAGAACCTTACACCTAGTAAAATAATGACAATGTAAGAGAAAATGGCCCTATCAAAACTGGAAATCCAAATATCATTGAGGATTATTATTCATCATCATTATTCAATTATTCATTTTACAAACTAAAATCTCAAAAAGGTTTTAATTTTGCCACATAACTGTGAACATATCCTAGTTTTCTATGCATTTTAGCTTTATTAAAGAATTTAACATATCTTCTATCATGTAGCGAGCGTGAATATACCGACCCTGAAATGTAGAAATGTTTTCGATATTTCTACTGTCTAAAACCCTCTCCTACATAGACAAATCCTGGCTGCGCCCCTGCGACAAAGCAATCATTAATTATCATCTATATATTCATTTCCACATTCGATAGAATCCGTATATTCTTACACATAGATGATTATGAAGAAATGTCAGCTCCGCCATAGACCTCCATCCCCGTAATGTTACTCAATTTTCATGTTTTAAGAGAAGGAGACTATTTAATATAATTTAGAACAAGTGGAAAATATTTATATGTATTCGTATTTCTCTCAGACTCGGTAATAGTGTGCACATATGCACTATGATTAATAATCTAGAATTATATTGGAATCAAGAAAAATATAGGATGATTAGTAATATATCCATTCTCCTTCATTCTCCTCTATATGATTCAGCCTCATAGACATAGAGTTATCCACTTCTTCATTGGAATTCGCTCCAGGTGAGAAGATCTAATAACCGACGGAAGCTCTTCGAAAGCTTTATCGGTTCAGAACCTAAAGACGAAGTAAATGAAATTTTAGTGCAACTAAAGACCTAATCGCGAACTCCGAGAAGCATCGACAAAACGTTACAGGGAGGTAATCACAAAACATTATAACTGTTGGTCGCTTTTTTCCCCAGACAATAAGAGAGGCTGATAGAGTAGATTACGTGATGATGGTTTATTACAACCCCTACCATACCCATCTGGCAGCTCGCTGGGTATATATATAAATCTAGATGTATATAATTGGTTTGGAACTACCGCCGAAAATTGGAAATTGTGAACCCGCAAATTGTCGTGGTTATAGACGAACAATGAATAATAATATGCATAAGAATGTCAATAGTTCTCAAGGCTTTCTTTTTAAGGGGGAAAAATGAAAAAGATTCGCTTGCGCGGTGCGCTGGTTGTCCGTCTATCGACGTGAAGACATAAATGAAGAAATAGTGGCCAATAAGCCTAAGTAAGCCCGAGCTCCTTGCCTTACGACCGGTTTGTTGTTTCGAGTGACGCATGGCCTTTCGAAAATCCGCTGCACTGAAAGCGAAAGGTTCATCGTGCTTCGGGAAATCAGGAGACCCTGTCAAATACCTCTAATTGTGGAAAATGAGTCAAAGGACATTGTCTTTCAGCGAACGACCTCGAATCCTTCGTAGAAGAGGAATTTCCACTGACACACGGAACATGTTCTTGACCGACAAGTGGTGATGAATCGGTTCCGAATCTTTCATATCCAATGGTTATTTTTCCATAATGAATTGCATCTCTCTGGTAAATATATATATTCATCACAGGGGCGTATAAATATATGTGGAAATCATATCTTACATTCGTTTTCATTTCCCGAACAAGAGAAGTTTAAGATAAAAAACTCATTTAACTTAAGCGGAATTCGAGCTCGTGCCCTTCCTACGCCAATAATATGTGTCAGACAGCTGCAAAATCACCTCTTAATTAGCAACAAGTTATATTTATGACACTTCCAAACAATCTGAGAATTCCATTTTAACAGCTTATTAATAATTTTACTATGGCAGCATAATCCTGGTTAATTAACTTAATAAAGTCAGACGTTCATAAAATACGTATCAGTACTAAAAACTTGGGTTGTTTATTAGGAAGTCTTTGTTTACTAAAATACGCTAATAAAATAATATTATTTGGGAATATTTTTACGAGTGCAATAACATCTAATTTCCTTAGCACCATGGTGAGGAAGGAGCTTTGAATTAGCCAGAGGATAGTTTCTACTGGGCGACTGTAAAATGAGGGTCCTGAGTCTAGCTAAATAGGCACGAAAAGGAAAAATATACCTGGCACCTACAATACTTGCATTGGAAGTGCTCGACATATGGTTAAAGCTTTTCCACGCGAGATAATGCATTTCAACTTTTGTTTTGTATTGGCTCCTGCAATACTTTGAAGGGATCAACTTGTGGTTAAAGACATTCCTTGCGAATTATCAAAGCCTTAATGCATTTCTACGTGAATTTCTCCGCGCGAAGGCAACACGATTGACTAATGACCAAGGTCACCGAGCTCTCTGTTACAAAATGTAAGACAAGTCCGATATATGCGCAGAAATTGTTCGGTTTTTATGAAATCATGTTTGTTTTAACTTTGGAATTGGTATTTTTCCTTTTAACTCCGGACGGACAATGATTTCATGTATTCTAAGTGATAAATGGTGTATATAAATTAATATTACGAATTTCCTTCGTCTGCATGATTAAGTTGGCGAAAAATTATATTCCGTAGACAAAATACAAATTTTAAATTCTGTCATAGTTAGTAACTCAGTAATCGCTCTAACGACTTCTCGAATTCTAATTGCTGAATTGAAAACATAAGACTTGTAATCAAAAATCCTCCTCGGAATGTTTATCACAAATAATGAATATCCTATGTTTGAACTGGGCGTTTGAAGAATCACATTTACATTAATATCCAGCAGGCAGCCGTAAGACGTATGTTCGAATGAGAAACCAAACTACCAAAATAACGCCTTATTAGCGCACAAATTCTCCAGAAAAAGAGACCATTATAGGCCATCTGTTCTCGCTATAATCTCCCAGAACATCATTTTTCTCTAGACTCCTAAATTCTCGTTCTCTAAAGGTGAGAATCGCCACATCGCGTATTCCTACTCCAATCCCACTTATTCCTTATTGCTACGCATTATGAAAACCGAATAGTATTCTTCACATTATTAAGAATTAAATTTCAATTATTGTCCATGTATTTTATTGAATTTAAGATTGAAATTGGAATAAATATATATTTAACCTATCGTTCTATAAATACGAAAACTATCTGTGAAAGAGAAACGCCGAAATAAACATGACGAACTCGGGGAGAGATCGCGCGAAGGCTCTAAGAAGAGTTCGAAAGAGAGGAAATGTGTGTATGTTCTAGGCTCCGACTCAAATATTACCGCTATTCGAGGCTTTCCTCGGTGTTGCCAGTCAGTCACAGAAAGCAGAATTCCAAATAGTTTCTGTGAAAGCCACTGGTGCGCGCGCAAAGTGTTGCGGGTTATTTTTTTCCGCCACTGTACAATCCTGGCCAAAAATAACGCAACACCGGCCGTTAGGATCGCTAGGGAGGTGCTGCGTTAATTTTGGCCAGGAGTGTACATTACCTTAGGAATTTTTAATTCTAATCTATTTTAACCATAGTTATTGTAATACCAAGGTACAAAAAATCTCACGTTATCTCTCAACTCCATTTTGTGGGGCCTCACATTATATTTCAGTAGAAAACTTTAGTAGTTCTAATTTCTTATTTACTCTGTTATAGTCGCGTATCGTTTGCGGAAAGAAAGAATTTTTAAAACGTCTTATGTTCATAACTGTGTCAGCCGAAGTAGCTAGGTAATCGCACGATACCGGTTACCTTCTCTACAAACGTAATTCCCCTTTATCTTTCAAACCATCGTTGTATAGCATCTAATATTCTTTTTTTCAAATATCCCCAACATGTGTCAGAGAGCATTAGTATAGCGCTTGCTTTTTAACATGCCACTACTTACAGAGAACCAAATCGCTAAAATAAATTGTACACCCTTTAACTCAATATGTGAAGGTGTTAGCGGAAAGCGGTAATAATAATGCTGGAAATTACTCGTACATTTCCAATGATTTTATTCTGGAGGCATGTTTCGCGAACGAACTAGTTAAAATAGTTAGTTATTATCAAGCAAAGTTATATTACCGATTCTTTCATACACACTTATAACAGTAATAATAATTGTCTTTATTTGGGCGGGAAACTAAAAGACTCTTCTTCCATCATCATTAATTATAGAATAATTAAATTAAGGATAATGGTATCAGAAACTATTAGAAGGATTGTGGATGTAAAAAGCTTAATAGAATCTCAGGAAAATAAATCCATAGCAGGAAAACACCCACAAAGAAGGGGGGTGTGAAAAACCTGCGTAAACCTACTAACAGTAATAACTAGAAGATGATAAAATAGAACATGACGAAATATAGAAATACACCACCAGTAAGTACTTTCATGAGATAGATAAATAAGAATCAGTTCACATTTAAAAAAATGATAGCAACATGCACAGTAACGTAAAACAAACAAACAAAAGATGGGGAAGAGGAGGTGGAAGTTTTTTATGTATAATATTTTTCTCCATATTTTGTGTATATCGAAGAATCGGTAATGTATCTTTTCCTAACGATAATAGTTAGCTAGCATAACACGTCACCAGAATAAAGTCTGTGGAATTGTTCGAATAATTTCCAACATTATTACACGCACTTAAGATAAATAATCCGTATTATATGTAATTAGGATAAACAGGAGTGAAAAATAGCGACATGGCCGGGACTCTAATCTAGGTTTCCGCTTTCTTGGAATGTATTCTAACCACTACAGTATCACCTCATACTATGTTAATGGGATGCTTTTTGAGTATGGCCAGCGGCACATAGTGGCACCAACCACATCGACGCAGACGATTAACAAAGTAATGGGGGTGAAGCGAGGAAATCCCCCTGAGGACTGAAACGGAATTACGAAGAGAAAGTGACTTTGGGCGTATAGCTGTGCAGCTTGAAACTCAATATCCTTAATTTGGTGATTATTTTGGTAGAAAACTTGATTGAATTTCATTAATTCAAAAATCCATCCCATTTTTCTCTTCGAAAATTGCTGCTAATGCAACCGTCTTTGCCACCGATTTAGCAACCGATGCAAATTAACTCTGAAAACTTTAAATAGTTAAAGCTGGTGAACTATCAACCAAAATATTATTGATAACAACGTAAGCATTACTGAAATTTTAATTGTAACCTTTGTTAAAAATCGATGTATTTTACCAAATTAATCGTGACTTTGGATCGAAAGCAACTTTCGATGGTATAAATAAACATTTTAATATCTTCTTAATTTCCCTTGCTACGTTATTCTCCCAGTTTTGCTCGGCAATCATTATTAATTAGATTTTAGTAAATAAATAAGGGTTTGCTAAAAACCGAAAAAATAATTTTACATCTATTTCTCAAAGAAGTTATTGACATTGGGTAGATAAATACATATGCCTTGTTGTTGCAGAAAACCTTCCGCCAATTTTCTCATCTAATAATACCCTTTTAAGGCAATTAAGTTGTAAATTATTCGCAACACTGAGATTTTAAAAACAAGTATCATAAACAGTTACCATACATAATCAAAAAGAAAGCATACATTAAAATTATAAATTGACGTTAATTGCACACATCAAAAATGTATATTAACATTGATTACATGAATTAAAATTATCCTTTTCCTTTAATTATTGATCACCACTATCGAAAGACCTCAATTATTCATCGTGTTTCATGAAAAATCATTTTTGTTAAGATACATCTTTTCTTAGCCTCATTTCCAACAACTGTGTGGCTGGCTAGTGATTATAATCGTTATCAATAATTATTGATGAACGGATATTATGAGTTTTAGTTCTGGAGTTGATTTTACAGCTAAATTCCTTTCCAACAATCCTTACAGAGGAAATCGAATACACGCAAACGTCCTTTCCTTGGGCTCGAAATTCCAGTTGGTTCCCGTTTCCCGGATCCCGAACCCGGGACCTTGACCTGGGAAGGATAGCATCCTAACCAATCCGCTATCGAGGTCAAGTCCTTTTAGAATATATGTCTTGCTTAAATCCACCTGTAGGTACGTAAATCCCTCGTTACTTTGCGTTTGATCGTACCTAAACACGGATCGTCCAGCTTTAAATGGCTCAGAAGTAAGTGGTAAGTGAAGCGACCTTCAGCGGCTCTGCGTTGCCCTTGGCAGTGAGTTGTCGTTCCCCAATCGACCGAGCGAAGGGCCGCTGTTTTCGATGGCAATTAACCGGATTCCCCCGAGCTGACTTCACCTTCAATTTAATTGAGAAGGCTTTTGTTGCCTTCACGGTCAACCTACCTTTAGGCATATCTTATTTGAGGAGAAATAACGCTCGAAAATTATTGCAAATTATTGTAATATTACTGTTTATATTTCAATTACAATATTATACATTTTATTAATACTGCAATTTTAAAACCTTTTCATCATATAACTCGAAGAGGTGTTTGAAATTCCTCGGTCACGGAGTGCCTTTGAAATGTTCATAAGATGAATGTTGATGTTTGTTTATAAATTTATTTTCTTTAGACGCGAGCTTGCATAAATGGATTATTAGCATTCGCACACTAAAACCTGATTTGAAAGCTTTGAGCTTTTCTTCATGTCGCAATGTAAAAACAGCAAACAAAATATTAATTATAAAATACTTTTTACAGGAACCTGTCCACTTACATTTAGAAACAGTAATTTCAAAGGTAGAGAATTTGGAAGAGGAAACAATATTAACATTAACAAGTATGCATAATTTTCGATAAATTAAGTTAAATAATAATAATATAAAGTAGAGAGTAATACAAATATTTCCTAGATATCAGTGTGATAGTCAAATACTGTTAGTCGTAAGGTACAATTACAAATTATTTGGCCTATAAAAGAGTATTTGGCATTTGACTCTCAAAAATATAAGAAAAAAGAGCGTTAAAGAAATAATTATCCCGCAGTATTGCATTATAAAATAAATTATCGCTTTTTCAGAATTAGAATTAAAATCTATAGCAATTCATAATACACAGTAACAATGGGCAGGAACTAATGCAATATAGGATACAAAAATAAAAATTATAATATATTATCAATTATAAATTATAAATTAATTTGCATAAACTAGATTATTTTACTAGTATAGAATAGATATTATGAGGATATAGAACTAATAAACAGTTATAATAAATCTGATATATTCTAGCTCAACTTTGTGGAAAGGAACCATAATAAATGAAACAATTAACTCTTGATACTTCTAAATATCTTTGGAAGTTATTTAATGTTCATTGTCTCATTAACTAAACAATTTTGATGCTGATGATTTTCTTTTGAAAGAAGTAACTTCATGTTAAATATATATATCTATATTTCCTTTAGAATTATAATTTCTCATTGCTTAAAACATAGGTGAGAATTAAGTAACATTAAGTTTAATTTCATTCCGAGAGGTATATTTTATTTATTCAGCGATGAATATTTTAAATGAAATAAAGCTCTGGAGCGGAACTCTGAAAATGATTTCTCTCCAGAATATTGCGTCATTGTTCGAGAAATGGAAATGAAAAGAGACCAGAATTTCTATTTACAGTTCAAATGCTGAAAATTTCAGTGTCAGTAATTGCAGTCTATAACTCAAATAATTATGGTGCCGTGTACTTTTTCTTAATATTACTCTTTCAAAATCTCTGCATTCTAAAAGCTGAAGAGATTTTTCCTCAGTTCCTGGAAGAAGGTCCGTTGAAATCGCTTGGAGAAAAATTTTAATTTTCCCCAATTTCCCAGACCCCTGCTCTAGTTTGAGTATTTCGGCTGAAAGGAAAACTCTTTGGAGCAAACATTTTTTGGCGGAGTTTGCTATCTGCTTATGTGGAGTATTTTTTTGTAAAGCGAAGAAGGTCCCAAGAGCGGAAAACTTATATTTAGGTTACCGCTGAGTTTTTATTTAGGTCAACATCTCGATCCATAAATATTATCCTCTATCCAACCCTTCTAAGCATGTTGCTATCATTATTTTTGACGAAGATGTTTATCGACCTTGATTTTGGTTATTTATAATTCTTTTTACAGCAATAGAATTTTCAATTGGCAGCCTAAAACATTTTACAAAAATTCTTTAAGATTGTAAAATAATAACAATCACATTCGTTAGATACTGCATGTACTAAATATTTAACCAATATATTTAAACTTGAACCTAAAAGCTAATGTGCTATCTTTGCTGCCCCCTCCTGTCAATCATAACTTTTCACCATTACATTTAACCTATTCATACTACTGGAATCTCACGTTAAAATGTGGCATTTCATCAAAAAATCCTTCAAAAGGTTGCTACTCATATAAAAAGTGTGATATCGAACTTTTTCTGGTGTCTTGCGAAAGTCAAAATGATGTCAAATATACTCTTAGTTATTTTTTTAAACCTATAATGCATGTATGTGAAAAAAGACAATATCACAGTCATATGCTATCCCTAACGTCTGATAATATAATTAACATAAAAAAGTAATTTCTGCTACACGCAATTGAAAAAACTAAAAATTGAACATTTTTTAATCTAAAAATATCGAGAACTTTCTCAGTTAATCGAGAGATGTTTTCGGGAATACTTTATAACAAACAAGATAATATACTAGTTTGAATGTTTATTATTCACTTTTTCAGTAGAAATATCCACGTATTTTTAAAAAAATGTCTAAATAATTTGAGCTAGTCTTTACCAAGAGATAGAGCATTTTCTAAGCTTAACGATTTGGTGATGATTTTTTTTATTAAATTTGCCAAAAAATAATTAAAAGAAATTCATCACAAATAGGGTACGAGTGATGGTAAATTCTTGAACCCCGAAAAATCTCGTAAAACAGTTACAATATCGTAAATTCTTCATTTAGTTGTAAGGCAAATATGATATATGTATGGAATCTTTTTGTGGGAATAGTATGTTTTTAATGTATGCAATTTATATTAATTATGTTATGAGTGGTGGAAATGTATGTACATAGAAAAAACTGCCAGCAGGCTTACATCCTACCTGCAGTAAGTGCAATAATAAAGTAATAATTAAGGAATTAGAAATAAGAATAGAAAACGGTTCTATCAGCATGAAAAAACTATCACAAAATGTTAGAGTCAGTTACTAATGTTTTAACTTTTACGGTTTTACTAACTGGCTCTGTATTTTACTTGTAACTGAGTTAAAATGTATGTTCAGACTACTGAAATAGATATATCCCAAAATAGACAATTCCCCCTCCTACCGAGACGAAATATATTACAAATGTGCGCGCTAGTATTAATGTAGTAAAATTGTGAATGCTGTCCCATTTTCATTCTTATCCTATGTTATCATTGACGTTTCCAAGCCAAACGTGAAACTTGGGCGGAATAAATACGCCCACGATACGTATACAAAACGTCCATCGGCCTTGGTAATTATTTCTCGCTCAAAAATTGTATGTCAAAAGTTCCACCGAATCTGGAATTGTCGTCATCTAGATGTGCAGCAGCTGTAAATTTTCTCTTTGAGATAAATTGAAGCATTGAACGCCATCCAAACTTCCTCTAAAATTCCAATCCTTGAGGCAAAAGTTATAAACATGTCTCGTGGATGATACCACGCTAAAAATCGCGCTTACGTTTTTTTCGAAATTTCGGTTATCCGCCCAAACATACAAGCATTTCGAATTCATAAACTTAATGTACCTGTGCTACATGGTGTAGCTTATTTATTGCTGCACGAGCACAGCATAATATAATTAATTTTTTTGAGGAGCTTGCTAAAAGTATTTTACTTCCATTTACGTAATTTCAAATTATTTTGAAAGATATAAAATGGAATGGAATAATTAAAATTAATTACTTCTGGTTTAAAAAATCAACATTGCTACTAACTCTGATGGCATCTTTAAGCAATAGAGTATGAATTCGTATATAGAAATTAGAGAGTATACAGAAAGAGATTACGTATGCTTTTACTTGAAGTTGTTTGAGACTTTTTCTGATTTAGGTCACTTTCTTACTTGCAATGTTTCTCCAAGTAAATGATTCTCTGAATGTTTTACAGTCGTGCATAGTATTTAACAAATCAGATACTAAAAATGAAAGTTTTTTTTTCAAATAATTTAAAAATTAAATGCTTTCATCTTATATGATTTATAAGGTAAGCCAATGACAGTCACATAGATTAATATGAAGGTGATCCTACATCAATGAAGATTCAGCAAGTTCATTATACAAAAATTACGTGTTTAAAAACATTATACAATAATTAAAAATGCCATGTTTGGCGACTAAATAAATCTTCTTTTAGAGTGAAAACTTGTATATCCAAATGAAACTATTCCTTTTAATAAAAGTTATTTGACTTTTTGTTGTTTCACTCTTAGACTTAGTCACATTACTTTCGTATCATTGCGTAACACTGCGTAATAATTTGTGTCTTATTTTAACTACCAGTTCGAAAATACATTCCATTCATTAAGTAACAACATATCACTCGACTACGTAAGGGTTAACTTGCGGACTTGCGGATGAATGCTAGTCAGCAGCATATTTGTGTTTCAACCAGACATAACCTCAAAATGTCAACAGCAACTTTGAAATCAATTATCTACACAGTCTCCTTTGCTAGATGAAGTTGGAGCATAGTCCCATTAATTCGTAGAAGCAATTTAGAAAGCAGAATCGCAGGAAAATTTACTAATCACACATGAATAACAGCAGTCCAAATCACTTATCAAACGCGTTTGTCGCGGGGACCTTTGAAACGAAATTATGCAATAAACGCTCGCTTTACACCGCTTAATATTGAATTGTGATTCTGGAATATTCGTAGCGGTTACCGATTCTTTGTGTTTATTTTGTTCGTCGAAGGGAGGCGACTTAATGCGATTTTCATTTGATTCAATTTGAAGTCGCTTTATTTGTTTTGGCGGCTTCCTCATTTGCATAGAATATGGAAAGATGATGATTCGCGCATTAGTATTCCATTTTATACTAAAGAATATAAAGGAAAAAGTATTCAATCAATTACCGCAGTTGTAGCAGAGCATTACCTGTCTTGATGTAGTATTACACTAAATTTTATGGTAATGCATGTTCTTTTCCTTTTTTAAGTCCAACAAGAGGACAAAAAATTGACAACTATTCAATGTGAGCGTACATTTAGAATCTGCAAATAACTCAATGCAGACAACTAAATAATGCAGATCCTGGCTCAAATGTGACAAAAATGCATAAAAACACAATTTTAATAATTATCATTACTTAAATATTAAGATAATATTACAAATAATAAAATAAATATTAAGTCTACTTTTTTGGGTAATTTTAGCGATTTAACGTTAATTGATCTCTTCGTACAATGCATTCTTCGTCATTTACAATTCAAAAGAAATATATAGCTCTAGTGACTTAATATAAAGAATTCTATAATATATTAGATAGAAAAAGTAGAGTGAAAGACCAAACTTGGGCCCCCGGTACATTGGCTATCGTAGTAGTATTGTTAAAAGTGCTTCGACAGCTTAGGTCATTTCGCACATTGGCTCCCACCGGGATTCGAACCCGGACCGCTTCCACCAAAGACAAACGCTCTGTCCACATGACTATCCGGGAGCTACATTGGCTATCGTATTACTATTATATAAAAGACTACTACATAAACTATTAGTTTAGAAGTTTTCAACTGCTTGGCGCTGTAGCACACTTTCTCCCGTCTAACCTGTATGCAGTATTCGACGTGCTCGGGAAACTTCTTGCTGTACTTTTTTTCACTGTGTTACTTGAGTTCTTGTAAAGCTCGTTATATATTGATGAGTACTTCTTATTATATATCATAAAATTCCTTATGAAATAAGCAATATTTTAACATGGTTAGGACATAGCTGGCTTTAAAAATTTCATATTAATCAAGTAATTCCTTTTCTACCGCTGGGGGTCTTTATTCGGGCCCCCATTATGGTTCCAAAATCGGGTTTCCCCTTCATACATATGTTTTAGTATATCAAGGATATATCATTACCAAAAGTTAGATTTTTTTGCGCTTTTTGCTTCGCTTTTCAGTTCCAATTTTTCAAAATGTGTGGGATGAGTTTTTCTTTATCTTATAGAGGTTAGTGTGAGTCCCAATAATGTTTTACTTAATTACAGTTAAATATGTTTAATTAGTTCTTTTTTACCCCAAACACCTTTATACATGCATAAAAAGTAAATAGGTATTACCATTACTACTTTAATTAGTTTTTTGCAATAATATAGACAAATTTAGGGGGGAGTTTAGGAACTTATTTTCTAAAAGTTTTTTATGTAAACTAATTTGACTTTTTTGTGTAAACTAATTTTAGGAAATTGATATTTTACAAAAATATATTAAAGCTTCAAAATCTTATTAAGAACTTATTAATTTAATTTCAAAACAATTTGGAGCATTTAACCAACTATCTCGTGGCTGCATAGCAAAAAATAAAATGGGGCCCAAATTTGGATCCTTTCCCCTTCAGAAAAGAAAAATATTTTTGTTTTTTTAATGTTTTAGGATAACATACACCAGCAGTAAAACACCCATAAGAAGAGTAGCATCAAAACTGCGTAACCTACGGATGGTTTAGTAAACCTTTAAGGAGAAAACGGGTTATCCCTTGCATTCAAGGTTATACCCTACAGAAACTCCACTTTCCCAATCATCCCCTTTTAACTAGCTTGAGTAATATTTTGGTAATGGGATGATTTTATGTTGGTTCAAAAGTTTTTAACGATCAAAATGATGCAAGAGCACGAAAGCAAACTTTACGTACCATTAACGTTTGCAACAGTGAAATGATCAATTCGAACTTTACGCCCCATAAGATTGCATTTACGGGTGTTCATAACAGTTCAATTGGTCTCTAAACCTTTGATGACATGAGCTATAAAAATACCGCTTAAAAAGTACAACAATGCCTAAAAAAACTCCATGAATAATAAAGAGACTTAGTTGTTGTTGAGAACCAATTTTCAGCATATTCCTCTGCGTTAATTATAGATTCCTTGCTATGTACTTTATCCTTTTCAAGTACTATACTTTCTTGAGACAAGGATATATATTTATCAATTTTATCACTTGCTATTCGTGGAATTCAGATGAGAGATTAATGTTGAAACTGCATGTTAAGCTCTTTCTATTTGAATATTACGTTTCTACAATGATACTGTATCAAAAGGTATATATACCTTATGCCCCACTATCGGTTTGGAAATCATATGTATTTCTAAAATAATTTTACACTTTAAAAATTAAATGTAGCAATCCAAAAGATGTCTTTGACAAATTTTAAGAATATAAACCTCTCATATAATGCCACATAACAAAAATATTATTACATAAAATAATGCAACATATCACATGAATATGTTAATCGTAATCTTGTTATTTTAACATATCCTTTGTAAATTATGAAAATAATCTTCATTTTCTATAAATTCTTTACCTTCGTCCAATGATAGTTAATTTGTTATGAGCGTGTGAACTTCACTTCTTGTAATTTCTACAACCAATATCTACATTTATACACTCATTCATTGGTCAGAAGTATACGATTCATGGTTTTTATTTGAAGCTATTTAAATATGCCAAATTTTTGGGCAATAGGAGGCAGCATTAATAGGAAACGCAACTTTCGATAGTGACTGCTGACCGAAGAGAGAACGAATTAAAAATCGTAGCAAAATTTATGCCAGCGGAGAGAACTCCTGCGTTTTTATCTGTTAGCTCTACATCAAGAAATGTTAATTGCATCGACAAAACATACCACGGAAGAAAGATCTGGTACATCTCGACGTAAATGATGCAGGGTGTTTTCTCTGGTTTCCATCGACCTATAGACCCCTTCTGTGGTGTCATTTTCAGGACGAAATTCAGCTAAAGAAAATCTTCAGGAACTTAATTCTGAAGATGGTATCAGAGAAAGGGTCCGAAAGGTCCATGGGCATCGAGGCAGTGGGTGTATCAATAAGAAAATGCCTTGTATATATCATTGAAGTTAGATTTGGTCGAATTATTCCAGAACATTAACCCTGGCATCGCGAAATTAGTTCACTTAACAGAAATATAAGAAAAACAAGGCGGAGAACGCACACAAAAACTAACGATTTTCGAGGCTTATTCCAAGTCTATCGAGATCTCTTGGTTTCTCATTAGGAAACGTCTGCGGCCAGCGAAATGAGTTTCCCTCCTTCAGATTCTTTAATTAACTCATCATTTTCTGCCTCATTTCATCAAATCCTGACGCCCCCTTCATCCACTCAAACCATCTAAACCTCCTCTCAAGTTCACGATCACTGCGTCTCATTCAAGCTAACCTCTCCTTGGAAATTCCGAAACACCAATCTTCTCAAACTTGATAAGGCGCATCAGTCAATTTGTTTAGAGAGGATTTGGATAGGGGGAATAGAAAGTTTCGCTGCCATTTACCTATACATTAGCGAGATGATGGCTGAAGTTCGTATCTACTTCTTGCTTACCTTCGGTTGATAAGAGAGGGAAAGTTACCCACAGCTATGGGTTGATAACATAACCAAGGGATACTTGAATAGTCATCAATAATTATTCTCACAACATCTGACTCCTCATCTAAGGAGATTTTATATCACGGTATCTACGTTCTGAAATGGGATTAATATTAGCAGTAGTAGTATTCTCAAAGCTGCTTCGAGAGCTTCGGTCATTTCACTCCTGGGCTCTCACCGGGTACTAATATCAATTTATCCATAATGAAATATATTTGTAAATTGATTTAACCAATGTTCAATGCCCTAGTTTCTGTGAAATTCTTCAAATCGAGTCAAATTCACTTCAATGTTAGAGAGAAAGAAAGGCATTTATATAGAATTTTAATTAATATTCATTTAAATAAGCATTTAAACCATCCCAAGGAAAAACGGACTTGAGAAAAGTCTTACAGGGCCGGGAATCGAACCCAGGATCTTCCTCTATCCGCGAGGCTGCCTTAACCATCTAGGCTACCCGACCAGAACTGGGTGCACGCCTTTATGCGCAAAGTCACCTCAACCCTTTCCTTACATTAAAACCATTTAAAATAATAAAAAACGATCACTGATTTCATACTGGAGTGGACCAAGAAACTTTCCTAATGGAAAGGGGTTTCGTACATGTTTATAACAGTTGTTATTTTTCCTGCCACACGTTATTAATTATTTTAATTGAAAATTCAACAGATAACTTCTCAAGAAAGTTTGTTGGAAAACCAATGTGTAAATAAATATAAACTTATCTCTTCCTTTCAGGCTTCTGTGAGTACCCTATATAATATTTACTGCGTACTAAACTTAAAATTCTGAATTTGGTCATTTTAATTTCATCCCATAAACATTACAATTATCCTAGCTACATCCGAAGAAAACCACGAAAATATTGAAGATGAAATATGAATGAGATGATAGGAAGGCTCAAAAACCAGGATGTGTATGAAAACACAGAGATTGTGTATTAAAGGATATTCTGACATTTACAGTTTTCGATTAGTCACAAGTTTAGTAAACTGACAAAAAATCAGAATTTTAATATCTCTTTCACCTGCCTGTGTATCTCTTTTATATATCGAATCGTTTGAATAAAGTAAAATTAAAAAAGAGAAGAATTAAAGGGTCAAATTTAAAAAAATAATTAATTATAGAATAAACTAGAATAGGCTGTTTGACAATTTATGCATAGTCTAGTGTTAAATAAATCTCTGTGAATTTAATTGATCAAGCTAAAACCACAATTTTGGCAGGAATCCTACAACTAAGTCCACCATTCAATTAAACTAAAAAACTTTTATTAAATTAAAAGGAAAATAAAATAATGTGCTTAGGGTAAAAATACATTTTTCTCCAATTTATGTTTAGTAATATGATTATCCTTTCTGTTAAAAGTGAAAGCCTCAAGATTCGGAGAATAGTTTGATTTCAAATTTATCCAGCCGTCTTTACTTTGATTGAAAATTACGAAAATGTATAGGCATGAAAAATTTTAATATCACTGCTTCTGAGAATTTCATCTCTTCTACTCAATTTTATTTAACTCTGGAATGTTGAAATTTCTATGCGTCAACGAGCGACCGCGAATGCCTTTTTCATGTCTGCGTTGATGGAAAAGGAATGTGTGACCACTTTTCCTCTAAACATAGACTCGAGACCAATATTAGATTCCCATTTTCCTTTCAAAACCTCTGGAAACTGGTTTCCCTTAAAAATATCATGGAGAGAGAGAGTTGTAAATCTGTTTTCAAGTGAAATTTACTGGATGACTTGCGATTCCATATCTTCGGTAAAAATTTGCATATTCGTATACACATGCCTACACATATATAATTTTATGTGGATAGATGTATGCATGTATTTTTATACATTCATGGATTCATTCATCAACACAGAAAAGGTATTCAGTGGTTAATTTACCTCTATCGATAGTTTTAAGTAATTGATAAGGTGCATTAAAGACATAAAATGTATTAATCAATAAGGTTTACCTTATTTTAGATATAATGCATAAAAATTTTATTAACCGGAACTAGTATTTTAGAAAACCCAATCAAAATTACAACACTAACCAAACCACAAGATTGACCACACAAATTAATGACAGCAATGTATTAAATGAAATCGTATAACTCATTTTTTTGTCCAAAAGGCCCAAAAAATACTAGAACATTCGTACTAAGATGTTATAGCGTAAATGTACTCGTCTAACTCCCACTGAAGTTTGATAAAAAATAAATCAAAAAATTGATATAAATTTTAATGAGTAAATGTTTTTCTGAGCCTATTTCCAAGTAAAAGGACTGAAAAATCAAAAACTAGCCCTTTCTAAAGAATTATTAAAGCTTGATAACTTATTAAAACCTATTAGATACGTCAATAAATAATCGGAGATACACTTCAATACTAGTGACAACACTATTAAGTTGTCACTAGTAAGTCACTTAATGCACTGCATGATAACTAAAGGTAATTAAAAGCATCCTATATTTTATATGCGTTAATTTAACCTTCAAATTGAGGGAAAAAATGAATTAACAAGACTTATTCGTGCACTGCACGTTCATTATGCGCCTACAAAATAGGCAACCTTGTGTGCATTGCAGGTTGCCTGTTGTAAGGATAAAGGTAAATTCTTCCCTCTAATTTCTGCGTTGGCATTATGAGCCTTGATTTAAAGGTAGGAGATTTATTAACGATTAAGAGAACAGCGTGAATTATTAGTGGGCATTAATCACGTGATACCGCGAATTGTTTACGGGCAGTGTAACATTAGGGATTTAAAGGGTCGCTGGTTGATATCGAACATTCTAATGTTTACATCTTACAATATTAGCAAGTCGGTGGTGGTGCAGAAATAAGAGGTAGTATTAAACGCAGTTTTTAAGTTCTGTAAAAGTATAAATACTTCAAGCAATTATTACAGTCATTTTAGTTCGTATCGTACAGCAATTTTATATACGTATAACCTCTAGGATGCTTCCGTAAAATAGTGAAATCATGGGTGAGGAATATTTTAATTGTTATTTCACCAAAACAATTAGGTTTGAAATAAAAGAAATTTTTTGTCGAAAAACTGCATTTTGCCATTGTGAAAATTCATCAAACCGGTTTGTTTTAAATGAATTTGTGGAAGAGATATATATCATTAATAGTTCCTTTTTCAATTAAGGATTACATTAAGGTTTACCAGGACACCTTTTCTCATACTGTGAATTTTAGGAAGCATATCTCGAATTTTAATGTTGTCAAGTAATTTCAGTATCCATAGTTAGCGTTAGAAACATTCTAAGGTTCCGACGAAATATTTCTGCATTTTGCTACTGGTAGATAATCGATCGCAAAATATTTTCTAAAACATAAATTTCACGAAGCTATTCCTGAAATATAAAAGTTTTACAAGTTCTGAATGAATTTAAATTATAAAAAGATGCGACTAGTAAAAATAATAAATATCGTAAATCTACTTAATTTATGCGAGATTGGGAAAAATATGACTAACCTCATATGCTATCTATATGAGGTATTATGAGGAACTAATTAATTCGAGATGTTACTTCTAACATGTCACATTCTTCTCTGTATTAATTGCATACGTATATCAAACACTATTTTCGTGATATTTTTTAAACTACAATTTCGTTCTCTTAAGTCAGTCATCGCCTCGCATAACATCTGCAACGACGATGAATCTCCAGCATATTAAAGGAAATTCGTGCAGAAGTGTAGCATACGGGTAAGAAACCTTGCATTTCCTAATATCAATTCCAATTGCAGCGGCTGTTGCCAAAAGTTTATCCTACATGTCACAATTACTCGCCTATGCTTACATTTAGCAGTTTGTCTTTGAGCAGATGGCTCCCTCAAAATGAGCGGTGGTAGAATTTACAATCGTTCTTGTCGCATAACCACGAATTTCAGACAACTCCGAATGGATACTAGGATTTGTATTCCCATTTTGATTTTACTTAACCTTTCATATGCATCGCGTGATGTAATTTTCTCATAGAATTCATAGCAAATGACTTTAGAAATCTTTCATAATCTCTTTTATCCCATGGTCATGCAATGGCAGTATTACCATAGGTAATAGCATAAACACTCTAGGAAAAAATGATTCTTTACAATTTAATACAAAGTGACGTGTTACCTTAAATGATAAGCGGATAGGTTAGAGTACTAAAGTACGAAATTGGATTACTCTATACAAAATGATAAAGTAAAGAATTTGATTTTTAGCTGTCAATTCTATGTGATTAATATTTCAACTTCAACTACTATATTATGAAAAGACACTTAGTAATTTCAACAAAAGAATAGATAAGAAAAGTTTTGTGGAAATCACTGTGCTTTCTTAAGATGTGTGCTTCAAAATACCACAGAATCGTTCTTGACCAATTCAATTAGTTGTTATCGTTAATAATTAGTATATATTCCAGTTTATATTTTCCAAAACACTTATAAATAAGCCTTATCGTCCGCATTTCATTATTATCATCTCTTTTGTTGAAAGAAAACTATAAAAAATACAGAAATGATAACAGGAAGTAGCGCTTTTTAGCAATTAAATTGAACTGACATGAACAAACTGTGCTGATAAGGTTGTGATATCCAAGTCCTTCGTAGTTTGAATTAGTAGATAATTTATATGCACATATATTTCACAATATTTTACCATAATAGAGTATATATTGCAAATCAGAAAGACCACAGCACTAACAGATCGGAGATAATATGCCATAATCAAAGAGAAGAAAGACAACTGTAAGATATAAGAATAATTTAATTGTTGTGTGAGTTAGATCTCTCTAGAAAAGATTTTCTGCTATGTAATCATTTATATAATTATTGGACTGAATGAAATGATGGAGGAGACAAATATAAATGACTATCTGCAATTCACATTTCCTGCCGCTTGACATGTAAAACTTTCCAATGAAATGAGTTAATTTTTGAGCTTCAAAATCTTTTTCACATTTTTTTCTGTATATGACGTAATGCATTCGCAATAATTCATTCGCAGGTAAAATTCGTCATTATCCATAATTAACTACGTTCCCATCAATTCCTATAATTTTACTGGATGATGGATTCTCTCGTAATTAATTGAAGTTTATAGGAAAATTATGATCGCATCTGCCAAAAATTGCACCGTAATGTATACCGTAAACTGTAATTGATCCCGACAATGTTCATTAAAAATCCTTTTTAGTCTATAATTGCGGTCCTGAGAGCTGTGACGGAGTATTATCGAAAACGAGGGCCACTTGTGAGCGCACTGAAATATGACGAAAATGCATCACCCGAAATGGAGATTGTAGTGGCTGTTATAATGATTGATCGTTATCGTGTTCTACCATTAAGGAGAAATATATTACACGCGTGCAATTGAGATTTGCTGTTTCACTTTGATGAAGATGCTTAGCGGCCATATGTTGATGATGATGCGTGATCGTAAATGACAGTGTAATGCAAAATATTCATTGGTATTCATCTCGCATGTAGAATGAAGTAATGAATGCTCAAGATCAATTATTTTTATTCAGGGAAGTTGAAGGTTTCTCATAGAACAAAAATGAACTTAAAACGAACGACGCAGTTCTACAGGACAAAAAGATGTAAATCCATAGATATAGCAAACATGTATGATTGTAATCGACTCGGGATATATCATTGTTAAAGGTCAACCTTATTGATGGCTTGACCTAAAACTCCACGCTTAACACCCTTTCCTTTACATCTCTCCACATATCACCCTGTATATTATTCAGAATCTTTTCATTCGTATTCCTTTATGTCTGTTCCTTACAGTCCCCATATATGATCAAACAATTAGTGCAATATTAGGGGTTGCACAAATATTTTGATGGTGTATTACAGGGAACTGATAACCATTCTCAACGTTAATGAATATTTAGAGGTTGCCACATTTATCTAAGCATAAATACATTTCATTACCATTACTTTCATCGGCTGTATAGCTAAACGAAAGAACGTACATGCGGATCAAAATAAACAATTCGTTTATCTTGCAAATGTTTACGCAAATAAGTTTTGCTTTCAAAAATATAAAATTTTCCGTATATGTGCTCATTCACTAACAGATTTTCTTTAACGAGGTATTTAGGTAAAATATTTTGCGGAATGTATCAGTCACAATATTTTTTATTAAAGACGATCAGTTGTCGTAAATATCTCTCGAAATAAAATTACTGCCGGTTTTCAAAATCTTTCACTAAAATCGAAATGTTCTCGGTTAGCAGATCCAAAGTATTCAAGCTTAACAACACTCGGATATAAGCAGCATACTCATCGACTCTACTCACTAAACGTATACAAAATTAAAAAATTATGAGCAATAGTTTAAATTTACACGAGAAGGTGTGCTCCTTCAAACCCAAAGAATAAAAATGAAAAATGAAAACATTTTACGGCCGAAATGCAAAATGCAGGTAATATAAACAATCTTCAGCAAACATGTCAATATTTACACAATTTCAAAGTATGAACGATTTTAGAATATTAAGTGCCATCATCAGAGTAATGCACTTTCTGAGTGTCAGTTAAATTACTGAAATTTCATCAAAGAAGCCAGAACTTGGTGGAACTCCGTAATCGTGACCATATTAAATGAAAAATGCAAATTCTACAATACTCGTTAACTTAACTGTTAACTTAACTTGGTAAGTCAATATAATTGTTCCATCTTAAAAAAATTATATTTATTGATAAGATGCATGGAGGAGGCCGAAATATTGTCTAATTCGGACATAATCAAAAGAATTGTTAAATAAATATGTTTTACAAAACACAAAGTTACTTTTATTTATCCACACACAGGTTTCAGTGGCAACTAGTTTCGGCTTGTAATAGATGGCTTGAAAATGGCTATTGCTAGAAGAAACTAGTCACCACTGAAACCTCTGTGTGTGGATAAGTAAAAGTTTCTTTGTTTTTTTGAAAAACTTGTTTTATTTAACAATTTTTCGATTACATTTATTAACTGTCACAGCAAATTTATTATGTCTGATTTATTATTAAACAGCTGTATTGTCAAATTCATTTATTGGATCAACGAGCTGCAAGTCTTCAGCATATTATTATTGATATTATAATAGAATAGTCGTCTCAGTTGAAACAAAAATTGAACGTGACTATGACGAATAGTCACAACATAGGCACGCGTATTTCTCAAGGCATATAGCTACAGAAGTTTGTTGAGGTCAAATGTTAAGAAAAGGAATTAGCTTGTCGCCCTTCAACTTGTAAAGGTTACTGATGGAATTGGAAATCGGAAAAGAAATCGCGGATTAAGCTTCCCTACGTGACTCTCAAACGAAAGGAGAATCCAAAGTAGCTTACTTTCCCTTGCTGTTGCTTCCAGTTTTTCAAGGTTGCCCTCTTTATTATTCCGAAGGTAACTTCCCTTCTTGCTCTCTTCTTATAATGTCCGTTTCTGGGGCTTAGTCTATCTTACTTAGAACGAATTCGAGAGTAGTAACAACATTAAACCCTGTCCACGTTTATTGGTGCGATACCGGAAGTTGAGGTGGTACATTACGTAAAAGTAAGGTAAACAATGTGATTCGTTTTGTATTTGAATAGTCTTAAGTGAAATAAATATAAAACTTGTCCTCTTTTTGAGTTCTATTTGTTGAAGCATTATCTTTTGAGTTAGTTATTAAAATATTTTAAAACAAAATTCCACTAATAAGCTTAATAATATTAATTTAGTTAGCATATACATACACTCACGTATTTATTGAATGAAATTAGAGATAGGGATTTCCATTTCAACTGTGTACACAGCAAACACATAAAAACTGGAATATAATCAACACATACAACTGTTTCACACTTTGACAGAATGATTCATGAAAAAACTATATACTACATAACATATAAATATAAATACAAACTAGATTTCGAAGCGAAGCAGCATCATCAGCTCTTCCTAATGATGCGGCTTCGCCTAATGAGGTAGCTTCGCCTGATTATATCGCTAATGTAGAATCACCTGATGATGTAGCTTCGCTATGGAGCCTAGTTCGTGATTATTTTACTGTCTGGCGTAGTAAATAGTATTTTCAAGAAGCCGTTTTTTTATATAACCAATAACATATACAGGTATCTTAAAATTTAATGAGGAAATATAGAAAGAAAGAATGGTTTTGTAGAGCAAATAAACATCTGGGGTAATTTTGATAATATAATAGTTGATATAAAGTAGCAAATCCGCAAGTGGATTGCTAATTATAAATTATTATTATTATAACCTCCGATAAAAGACATTTCAAAGGAAGAGTTGAAGTAAAATCTGCCGAAAATGGACGTTCAATGATGAAATTCTTACGCTAAGTTATGACTAAGACCTCTTCCTTTATTTATTGCACATTACATAGATATTATTGGATTGTAGGTACATATACATTGTCTAAAACTGCGACTATCATGCAATCCCTATCTGTCATTCAAACTTTCATGATATCAGTAAACTATTTCTGTAGTTTTTCTTAGCATGAATCATATCATGTACAAAGAAGAAAGCTTTCCTCGCAGAAACAGAAAATTTTTCCTAAGCATCGTGAAGAAAATTAAGAGGTTAGATTATAAATATTTATTATAGGTGCGAATAAACGGAGGTGATTTTTTTATTATTAATCAAAGAACAAATGATGACTGATATGAGTATTTGAATGCGTTGCTTGAGATTATGCAGCAAGGAATGAAATTCGAACGCGACTTTTAACGAATTGGAAAACTCTCCCAAAGCCGTCTTTGTTAGCATTCTGTACCTGCGTTGCCACGGGTCCTGGAAACAACGAAGAGTTCAGGATTACTGACTTTCTAGAAATCTCTTTGTACATTTCAATAGCCAAGCTATCTAGGTCGCTAATCTGGGGATATTGCTTACAGAGCTAAAAGCAACGTAGGTATGGAAAGCTGACAAAGACGGCTTTGGGAGTTTTTTTTTAACCTCTAACGAGAATTTGAAGTTAGTTTTAATCACGTGATAACAATTATGTTTCAACTCCGTTTGTATTCCAAGAATACACTGATTAGTATTACTTTAATAAAGAGCTCTCTAAAGGAAAATACTGAGAGAATTTCACAATTCTCAAAACTGCCTAATCATGAATCTGCAAACAAGGTTTAAAAAAGTTAAACGGAAAATATAAATTAATCGAACGCAAAAACTATTGCTTTCTTCATTTTTTTCATTTGATATGTACAACTTATCAGACAGGATTATATGTTCGTTATTACAAGAAATATGTATTTTCTGGTGTGGAATATTTTACGTACATATTTACTCTTGTACTGAATGCTGCGGATTTGATAGGTGGCAAACTTGAATGTCACCATGACATGAATCGCAATTTCATTAAATCAAATCTTCCATACAGTCTATATTAATCTCCTCCGTTGGATGCATACCACCACATGTAACATAGTAGCACCCTTGAATTCGAAGATTATGGTTATGTTTTCGAGGATTTGAATTGTTACCGCGACGGCAAATTATGCTATAAATGTATAAATCCTTTCAAATTATTCATCAAATTTTGCGATTATCTAAACATTATTGGTTCTATTTTCAATCAGAATTCACTCATAAAAATGAGATTTTGTGTAGAATGTGCCCTCTCGTATGATAACTAACTCAATTTCTAACAAAATTTCATTAAATAATGTTTACGAACGATAATAATTACCTAAACAGAATTTATTACTGAAACGTTATTGATCCTTTCTGTATAGAACACATTATACTCCCAATGGTAGTGTCTGTGATGTATTTTATGTAATTAAAGCCTCTTGTAAGTAAATACCACCTAATTAGACAGAGAAAAGAATTGATTGACAAATAGTAGTGCAATGGATTTCTTACGAAAGATTACTGGCATCGGATGAACGTATATTGTTATTATGAGTGTTCATTACCTCAATATTTATTTTAGGAGTTAATTATAGACAAATAAACGCGATTATAACATCATATTCGCTCTATTAAGTGATAAATGGATTTAAAATGTCGATGTATGACTTTACTCGGGAATTAGGTAATCACAAAACTTTAGGGAAGAATTGTCGTTTAAGATTATTTTCTCTTTAAGCAGACAACATTTTCAGAGTTGGTGTTAATCTCAATTTTTGTTTACTTTGGGTAATGTGAGGATATTAGGATTTAAGGAGCGATCTGGATACTCTTTTTAATGAGATTCAGATTTTTTGCGATAGCTGCTCGAATACGGAGGACCGTCTCGTAATCTCTAGTATTCGTAATTACGTAATGGGTTCTCTGCTCTTAAATCTTCCTGGAATAATATTTCACCGGCTAACTCCCTTTTGAATTTAACTTTTAAATTCCGACAAAGTTTTTTCCGAGAGTTTTTGATCGGTTGCTTCTTAGCTAGGTAGCAAAGTATGATACATGCTGATTGCAAGTACTAAATGTAAGGATGACAGATACTGTTAATTTAAGACTTTCAAAAATAAATTAACAACGTTGGGTGAAAACCAAATAAAAAATTAATATCATTAAATAAATATGTTTCATAAAAAATCATCCATGCATAACTTGTAATTCAGGATAGGTCATCACAATTGAGTACTTTTGGCTTGACTTGTAGGATTTTATTATCACATTTTTATTATTTCAAAGGACATTTGTAATTAAGGAACGTTCGATCAATGATACATTTATTATGAACGAATTTAAATATTTCTAACACTAATGTGGTAATTTTTAGATCATGATATACCTAGAAGGACGGATGGTGGTCATTTGACCATTTTCTCTTTTCAAACCACATATTTACCTTTTTCTCCGATTTTTTAAATATTTTCCTTCAGGTATTTATATTTGAATAATTTATTACATTTAAAACCGCATAAATGATGTTTCAAAGGAACATAAGTAGAGCCTGATTAATATTCAAAGCCATACATATTCAAAATAATAAACTCTTCTCTGTACCTAGAATTTTGTTTATAAGCTATCGATGGAAAAATTCATTTAAATTTGCTATGAGTATAAAGTATGTATAAAAGGAACAATTTGAGCGCCTTCAATATGCAAAGAAGCAATAAAATACGTATTGAGAGGCGAGATGGTCAAATGACCAATTCTGGTCCTTATAGGTAGAGCGAAACTCTTTCTAGTGTTAAGTAACGCATTTTTAATGTATGAAACGAGAAGGAAATACGATCGGTTTAGACTGATAGTGCAATGTGAATTTTTTCCTCCCTTTTAAGGTATAACCTTTAACGGAAAGTGTTACAAACAGTTACACTTTGGTTACAAATTTTCTACTTCTCTACAAACACCAAACGCTCCAAATAGCTGGTTATAAATATTAAATTGCATTCCGTACAGCACACGAATCTTCCTAATATAGACAGCCATATGCCATTACACCGTCATAATTTTTGAATCTGAATAAATAATTAGCAAAAGCTCTCCGTATATCGCGGATTCGCATTCAAAAGTTTGAGCATGAGAAAGGGCTGGGCAAATATGATATTACGCATCTTCCCGCCTGCGTTTCGGTTGAAAATATCGCACCCAACATCCTCATTAAAGAGAGTGTTGCCTTTGTTTACACCAGAAGCTATGAATTGGTCCTAAAGACGGTATTTACGCTGATGAGCGAAGTGAGAGAGATCGTGGATTCCTCGTGCAAATCCCAGCCGAGGGAAATTCGATACCAGCTTCTTTTCGTGACGTCACGCAGGAGTTCCAGAGGCAAAGATTATCCATGAAGGAATCCTTTTCGAATGAACTTTGAATGAAGTAAACCTTTGTTCAAAGGTTTACTTCATGCTATCCATATGATTAAGCACCAGAGTACCGAATGAATGAGTGGCTGTGTATTTTCTTTGAAGATTTCTGCAAGCTATTAGTGAAATACCACTAACTTAAAAAGTATAAATTCGTATACTTTATAATTTATCCCATTCTTTCTTTCAATCTGCCTTTTACTATTTATTATTAAGGATAGCAAAGAGTGATATATTTTTCCTCAATTCCAATTACTAAGTGTGGTAAATATGAAAAAGAAAAACTTATTTTATGCAAACCAACTAAGTTTTGTCCACAGGAGGTTTTTGGAGGTTTCCCTCCCGTCCTTGAGCGAATGCGGGACATATCTTCCTACATCTTCCTCAATCCTTGCCACCGTTTACTCTTAATAAATTGCAGCGATATATTTAAAGTAAATGTATTTTTTTTAATTGTAAATAGCCCCCTCATCATTCGTCGCGGACATCCTTAGAGGTAAGGGACAATAACTCTTCACCTCATTACATCTACATGATTCTATTCATAATGCTACTCATACTATAAAATGATACTTATGATACAGCATGGAGCTTACATTTTTGTCAATACTGGATGTATGTTGAATTTTTTTCATTCCTATACGCTCGAATTCTTTCCGTATGTTACGTAATCAATATACGGTCTGTCTACAAACTACCTTATTTGAATAATCCAATACACCAACAAAATTATAGTCATGAGGGGATCCTGGCAAACACCGTAAGATTTTGTATATATGATTATTCATATACGAGAATAAAGCAATTCTATGTCTTAATTTTCTTCGTTTTCCAATAAATGTTGTATTTTAGCATTAACTAAAATCTTAATATAGAGCATTGCAGTGATAATGTATCGAAATCTTTAAACGAATAGTTCATTATGTGTTTAATTTTCAGAAATCCAGCCCATTCCATCCATGCACATGTGGTAAGGACACATCTTTAGTGTGGGTGCGTTCCCACGAGTGCATTCCAATGTGCGGGTGGGTCCAGCACCCATAAATTCTGGCGGTGACTGGTGGGGAACCCTTGATCCACTTCGCAGAGGGGCCAGGGGTGGGGAAGTGCTCTCCTCACTCATCGCATCGTAAGTCGGCAATGATCTTGAGAGGGACCGCGGTGATAACTTGCAAAGGACCAAAGCCAGGAATGACAAGGTACAGGGAACGCGCAATCCGAGACTTGCGCTAGGGTACGCCAAGCTTCGGCGTGGCCACGCCAATCTTGGGCGCGGGGACGCTAAGAAAGCGCGGGAACACCATCGACGCTTCCCCAAAATCAGTATAAATACGCCCCATTTTTGGGAAGAAACTCACTTGGGGTCAGGGGCTCGAAGGGAAATAGTCTTCCTCCGAGCTTCTAATTCAGGGTCCCCCCGTAGGCCCCCGGGCCCGATCTGGAAACAGATTTGGACCCCCCCGCTCCCCAAGCCCGAGAACAGTCGGCTTGCCGATTAGGACTCTTTCCGCTGGTGGAGACATCCCCGAGAAATAGGTCCCAGGGCCCGATCTTGAAACAGATTTGGACCCCCCCCCCCCTCCCCAGCGTACTTATTCCGCTGGTGGAGACGTTCCCGAGAAGACAAGTCCGGTTTGGACTCATCCCGTTGGTGGTGTTTCCCCGTCAGCCAGTAACGACGGTATGTGTGATATTTCCCTTGTAATCTTATCTTATCTTATATATATATAAAAATGGATGTTTGTTTGTATGTTTGTATGTTTGTATGTTCCAGATAATCTCGAAAACTAGATGTCGCACAATGTTCAAACTTTTAACATCATTAAATGTATTCCCTGGGATGATCAAGTGGTACTTTTAATTTGCCTAAAGTCCACGGTTCGAATCCAGACGAGTAAAACAGTTTGCATAAGAAATACACGTAAAGTTCTTTTATTTCGTTGCATGGTTCATTTCTTTTGCAAAACTAAATCAGAAAGAACAGTCGTAGGATGTCGAAACTAGCATCAAATGAATGGAAATAGATTAAAGATTTTTATTTTGGTCGTGGAATATCGTTCTCGATTCGAAATTGCGAGAATTTTGATAAAATATACGAAAATTTCATCTAAATTTCCATGTTGTAAACAAACCCATTCCCTTGACGATCAAAGCGATTGTTGATTCCGAGCTCAAGCGTAATTTCATAAGAAGACGCGGAAAATTTTTAAAATTTCGAATTTTGTTGACGAGTCTGTAGCAACCAAGTTTTATTTATAGCAACATAATTGTTTACCGTCTTTTTCGTAAAATAAATGAGTTTTATATTTGTGGTTAACCAAAAAATGATTTTTCTCGAACAATTCAACGAGCTGCGTATAAATATCTTGGTAAGTTGCGGATGTATCAAATATATAATCTTCTGAATTAAGTATTAAATCTAATCTATTTGCAATGATGTATATTTAGCGATTTACGGAAATGGAGTTAGCGAAGAACGTAAAGATTTCCCAGATTCGGTGTTTGTAATCTTTGAAGAGTTGAATGGCGAGTTGTAAATTTGTAGCAAACCTCCTGCATCGTATGATAGACCAAAAAGGTAAAGAAATTTTATTTTGTTATATGCAGAATGTAAAAATTGATTTAATCGTTGCTTTTAAGTGCTTCCACTCCATATTCATTTACTATCCTTCTGTTATTGGTGTTTAATTTTTGTTCCTATTTTTATATTGCGATAACATTTGTGTTATTTGTCTTCCGTGTATATGTTGCACGTATTAAGATTGAGAAGCAAGTCAGCTCCATAATACACTTACCTTCCGCAAAGTATATTCATCGGTGCTTATTAGAGCGATATATACTTTATTTCTGTCATTTAGGTTTGATTCATTAGTACCCCTGTACCTGTCTGAAAATTTCTCTTTAAACGTGGTACCTATTATCTTAATGTGATATTACAATATATCTTTATATTGCCTCAGTTGGAGATATTTTTTATTCAGATTATTTGAGATTGAATATTGAGTTGGTGCGGCTTCGTACACTTCATTGTAACTTAAATTTATTGATATTTTGGATTGAAAAGTCTGGTATTTGCTATCTATCGAATATAGTGAAGTATGTGTTACGATCATGATGTTTATGAAATGTAACATCCCCGTTGAGAATCAACGGGCACTTCAGCTAGTATATATATAAAAATGGATGTTTGTTTGTATGTTTGTATGTTCCAGATAATCTCGAAAACTAGACGTCACACGATGTTCTAACTTTTAACATCATTAAATGTATTCCCTGGGATGATCAAGTGGTACTTAATATTTGCCTAAAGTCCACGGTTCGAATCCAGACGAGTAAAACAGTTTGCATAAGAAATACACGTAAAGTTCATTATTTTCGTTGCATGATTCGTTTCTTTTGCAAAACTAAATTAGAAAGAACAGTCGTAGGAAGTCGAAACTAGCATCAAAAGAAGGAAAATAGAATAAAGATTCTTATTTTGGTCGTGAAATATCGTTTGCGACTCGAAATTGCGAGAATTTTGATAAAATATACGAAAATTTTGTCTAAATTTCCATGTAGTAAACAACTCATTCCCTTGACGATATAATTTTTTTTAAATTCGAATTTTGTTGACGAGTCTGTAGCAACCAAGTTTTATTTACATCAACTTAATTGTTTACCGTCTTTTTCGTAAAATGAAATGAGATTTATAACAGTGGTTTACTGAAAATGGATTTCTGTCGATCAATTCAACTGGTTGCGTATAAATATCCTGGTACGTTGCGGATGTATTGAATATATATTCTTCTGAATTAAGTATTAAATCTAATCTCTTTGCAATGATGTATTTAGCGATTGACGGGAATGGAGTTAGAGAAGAACGTAAAGATTTCCCAGATTCGGTGTTTGTAATCTTTGGAGAGTTGAACGGCGAGTTGTAAAGTTGTAGCAAACCTCGAGCATCGTATGATAGACCAAAAAGGTGAAGAAATTTTATTTTATTACATGCAGATTATAAAAATTGATTCAATCGTTGTTTTTAAGTGCTTCCACTCCATATTTATTTACTATCCTTCTGTTATCGGTGTTTAATTTTTGTTTCTATTTTGACATTGCGATTACTTTTGTGGTTCGTGTTTATGTTACACATTTTAAGATTGAGTTCCAGTCAGTTCCAAAATACATTTACTTTCCGAGTAGAATATTCATCGTTGGTTATTTGAGTGAAATGTAATTAATTTCTGTCATTTACGTTTAATGCTTGATTCATTTGGCCCCTTTGTACCTGTATGAAAATGTAACTTTAAACATGGTACTGCTTATCATAATGTGATCTAAGAATATATACATATATATATTTCAAAACAAGGGAAATAGAATAAAGATTTAGATATTTTGGCTGAGAAATATCGTATGCGATTTGAAATTGCAAGAATTTTGATAAAATATACGAAAATTCCGTCTAAATTTTCATGTTATAAACAAACCCTTGACAATCAAGGCGATTGTTGATTCCGAACTCATGTGTTAGAAGAAGAAGACATGGCGGATTAAACTGGACATGGCCAGTTAAAATAAATTTTGAAAATAAGAGTTGAAGATTTATGATGAAGAAAAAATTGAAAGGCATTTTAAATTTTTTTGTGACAAACAATATCCTGTGAAGAAACGCACGTTGAAAGGTACGAAAATTTTTTCATTGATTTTTTCAATTTTCTTTAAGCGTCTGTGAAAACCGAGTTTTGTTTATGGTAACGTAATTCTTAACTGAATTTTCAGTGAAATAAAACGATTTTGAAATTCGTACGTTGATAGAATTTGCATTCTCGCTGTCAATTCCAGTGATTTAAAATAATAATGTGGTAAGTTGTGGGCATCTCTCATATTATTTTTGAGTTTTGACGGAAATTACGGACGTCCTTATTTCTTATGTTTAATCGGTCTTTGTTTTCTTTTAAATTTTGAGCGACGAGTGGTCAGGAGCGAATAAGTAACATTTCAAAGCCTAAAAAGGTAAAGGGATTTCAGTTATCTGTAGACCGCAAAAAATCTACGATATTGTAGTAGAATGGGTAATCCGTTACTTCAATCCAAATCCAAACTACTGCCCGCGGGACGCATCTACTGTTTGATAGTTAATAAAGCTGAAACGTTTGGAGACCCCTACTTGAAACGCAGTATATTGTGGATATCATAGACACAAATATAATAGTTTTTGAAATCATTTCTCATTTTTTCAATCACAAATTAATAAAGTCTATTCTACTGCACTATAATACTATGCTATTTTGTGTTGAAAATTCTTACTGCAACAGATGTAAAAACGTTCAAAAAACTTATGTAACATTAATGGCCGGTATTGTAATGTATATTTTGCGTTGTTTATAACTTTAATCTTCATATAAATGGCTTTGTCTTTTCGTCATATTGTTTATCAGTTTCAATATTATGAAATTGCATGATTTTATGTATTGTTAATTGTTGAAAGTGAAAAATTCTGTTTTTTTTTCGAAACCGTATAGAAATAACTAATGCTGCGTAAATTATAGCTGCAGTAGCAATATCAACGTTCAATTGTAATTACGAGCATCGTGATCAACTTACTGATTTATGCATTTCGTTATGAATATATAGTATGATTTACTTAGGTGTTTACTGGACGGATTGCCATGTCGAAATAAAACTCTGATATTGAAAACAGCTAACCCAAATGACAATACATATTTAACATACTGTACACTGAAATTTATTAATTTGACTTCAGCCGAAGAATAGGTTATAATTCTTAAACATCTTGAACATAAGTTTGTTTCCGGGATAAGAAACTATACAGATAACCACAAAATGTAAATTTACTTAAGCCACTATGCACCTTCTCAATGGAGGTAGGTGGTGTCTGTATTTATTGATTACTGTGAAGATTCTACGCTGAATATATTTTGTGGGTCCAGGAAATAATTTATTTTAGAAGTTTTTCATTAGTTACTGGAGAAGGAATTAATATATCAGATCATTTACACTGCTAATATTTTCCCCAGCCATACGTCACTCGCAGAGTACATAAATCTAAAAATCTTAACCAAGTCCCGTACACAGACATATCGGCAAAGTGTTTACCGAGATCAAACTAGCATTTTTCAAAGCCTTATCACTTGGATCCAAAAGGAACTTTCCTGACATATTTCTGAGTGAGACTGCCAATGTTATTATTCGATCGAAAATATTTTCAGCAATAAAATAATTGCAAATATTTATTAGGTTTGTAATCAAATACTTTTCTGCTCACTTAACCCAATGCACTTATCATATAATGAATTTCGACTTACGAGCATAGCTCCACAGACTGATTTCGGTAAAGTTGTCCCTCTATTGTCATGGCTTTTATCGTTTCATCCTAAAATGGCGCTGTGTCTTGCACTTAATCATTCCCAAGATATACGACAACGTTTTTGGGCATTAATTAACATACCACTACATTTTATACGAGTCACGAATTCTCACTAACAACCTCATGTTATAAGTATAGCCAAGATAAAACAATGAAACATACCTTCCGGTTCCATGATACGCCATTTCTTATTTAATGTCTATAGTTTTTTCTTCACGTATGAAATACTACAATGACGTCTTTGTCCATTCTCGGAATTACACTTATTCAGTTACTGACGATATCCTCTCAATGATGACCAGTCGAAAGTTTGCGGCTTCAGTCGGCGTAGAAAGAAGAAAAATGCTCCTTTAGGAGATAAAAGTCAGAGGGGAAGAAGCTATTATGTATGCCTCTTTTCATACGTAGATACATTTTCATACATTGTTACCGAAAAGCTCATTCAGATACTAGAACCTTCCTTTAGATATAAAGAAGATGTAAGCCAAGGGAGAAGAAGCTAAAGTAAGCCTCACTTTCATATGTAGATACATTTTGACACATTGTCACGGAAAAGATCATCAACCTGCGTTAAATTGAATATTGAGTTAGAGTGGATTTGTAGACTTAATTGTAACTTACATTTCTTGGTATATTGGTTTCGAAAGTCTGGTATTCGCTATTTAACAACAATTATGAAGAATTTGTTACGATCAAGGTTATTACACTGATATTTATGAAATTAAATATCCCCGTTGAGAATCAACGGGTACTTCTGCTAGTGGATAAATAAATTCTTATAATAGATATCGGCCAATCCCCTTTATTATACTAACCGGTACTCCCAATTTCGTCGCTGCGACACACAATGCAATGAATATTATTAATATCTACATCTACATTAATACCCAAAAGTCGCCTTTCGGCGTGTGGCAGGGGTTGTAGACAATTTACAATTAATTATCAAATTATTTATTGTTATAAGCATATTTGAATATAATATATAATATAATTCTTGCTGCAGAATTATTATATGTATTTATATATTACAATCAATTATTATTTATAGTATTATTAATTAGTTAATACAACCACAAGAAGAAAAGTTTTTAGTATTTTACGCGCTATTTTTTCAGTCTAGATCTGTATTTACCGTCTAAACTGAAAAATTAGGCTACGTATAGTGGTTTTTTACTAGAATAAAATAATGGGAGAGTTAATATTTTTACAGCTTACATTACTTACGAGTCCAGATGAAATCGATGCATTAAATACCGATATATATTACAATTTATATATTTACTCCATAAAATGTTCAACTAAATGTTTCAATCAATATTATTTGACGTATTTCCCTTCCACAAATGTTTCGTAATACCCACTCATGTCTTATAGTCTGTGTCCACTTCTTTGCCTCACTCAAACCATTCCATCCTCCCATCCCCAGCTTTTCTCCCCAGTGTTTATCCAAAGGGCGGATCGATTGTTTGATTTCCCGGAACAAAAATACCCTCGAAACCTTCTTAGCCTTGTCTGCGATGTGAAAGACGGGCGATACCTCGAAATCCCCCCTTGTTGTGCAGTGCAAACGGCAGGGAGCTTGTAAGCCAACTTGACCGACAATCCGCGCCACAGGTTCAGGGTTGACCCTTGCAGTAGCAAACGCAGACGTGATTTCCGTCCGATACTGCGTTGCATGGAGTAAACAGACGGCACGACGCCATGGAGACAATGGGCATGAAAGCTATCAAAAGGCTCCAAGATTACCACTGTGCATCTTTTTCTCTTTGTTTCCAATACTGCACCTTTTTTACGACCCAAATCCTAAGATTTCATCCTTACCTCTCAATTACGACGCATCCCCTTAGCTCAGTTAGCATCAGTATCCAAGCGCCATGATAAGCGATTTTGTATAGGTTTGAGAAATAAATTCTACCGACATAGTGGCCTTCATGAAGATTATTGGTATTGGTATAACTGTTATTTTAGATTGTTTTTTTTATTTACACAATAATGCGAAATTTTTTGCTGATGTTAAATGTATCGATTGTTACTCACCGGCTACAGTATTTCGTCCTTTTATTTAATTCTGACATGTTTGTCATCATAAATTGATTTTGTATAGGTTTTTGGATGATGCAGTAGTCCTCTTAATTTTGAAACGTCCATATTCCGTTAGGTGCTTAGATGTTTAAAGTACCTATCACATAACCCGTTTAAATTTAAAGGGAAGAGTTTTTCTTAATTACAATAATTAGGATAAAATTAGGAACATTATTCTTACTAGGTACTTCGTTTCAACCTTATACCCATTCAGGGTTTATAGGTTTTTTAAATAAATTCGACCTACATCTACATCTACAATAATACCCTACAAGCCGCCTTTCGGCGTGTGGCAGGGGGTGTAAACACCAGTTGAATCTAAACTACTTATTTACCCTGTTATTGTCGCGTATCGGTCGCGGAAAGAATGAATCTCTAAAACGATTCGTCCTAGCATCTATTTCTATTAACTTACGGTCATTATCGGATCGACCGACGTAGCAGGGGGGTTGCATGATACCGATTGTATCTTCGGAAAATGTAGTTTCCCTGAATTTATTAAGCAATCGCAGCCTAGCTTCCAATCTCCTTTCTTTCAAGGATTTGTAGTAGTGCTTAATTCTATCAATATGATTTATCAAATCTATAATTTAATTCCGAAACCTGAATTTCCCGTGGATTCCTGTATGTTTAAACTATCGAAACACCTGTTCAAAATGAAAGGGAAAAATTTGTCTTAATTACAGTAAGGAGGATAAAACAGGAGCATTATTCGAAATATTTAGATATGTCATTAAATTCGAAATACCCATTTAAGCTTTAAAAGGTTTAATAAATAAATGCAACCCATACAGTAGTACTCAATTATATCCAAATCGTTCAATAAAATCAATAATGTTATTCTGATGAAACCACTAACCCCTTACACTGAACTGCCGAGTCTATCTCGTGATGGAATTGCAATACCAAATTACACAATGACGAGCAATCAGATTTAAATTATTGCATTGTAAGTATGGTTACCATACGAGTATTAATGTTTTAAAAGTTAGATGATGCTAACACTTCGATAATGCACTTACGGTACTTGTACTTCATAATATTGTGTATAGGGGCAGGATATTCCGAAAAGAAATCGTTAAGATCCAGGTGATTATAAAAGTAAAAATTGTGATCAAAAAAGGTACATGTAGTCGTTCGTATTTTTTAACAAAAAGATTCCGGCATATTCTTTGAAACACACAGATGTATCGATTAAGTGTATTAGTATGCAGTGTGAGACAATTTGCCAAAATCCCCTTCGACCTTCTAACCCACATTCGCTAATTACAGATTTCTTTCACCAGACCTAACTTTCCGAAACACTTCCGCGTTAGGCCTATCCCTTAATAGACGTCCAACAAGGCGATTAATCCCTCCTTGTTTCTCCCTCATGTAATCAAACAACGTGCAGATTGCGTGACTTCGAAACATTCACGATCTGCTGGCTTGTAATGTATTTCCGCATCCAGCGATGGAGTTGGATACCCAGTGGTCACGGAAATCACCGATTCCATCCAAATCTTAAGACATTCCCTTTAATTAACGTGACCGAAAGAATTCGCCGATTGACTTGATTGGCTACATCCACTTCCTATCAGTTCAGAGATTGGGAGGAATATGTCATTAGCGAATATTCCGTCGCGAAATCAAATTTGGAACGAAAACTACATGAAAATTTCAGAAAATTAACATGAAATAAATATTCCATCTTTAAAACGAGTATAAATTCCAAGAGACGAAGAAGAGAGTGTTTTTCTAATGCTGAAAATTTTAAATATTTACTTACCAATAAGAAAATGAATCTGTTAAGGTGATTATTGGAAAACTTTTTTGTGGATTTGTAAATTTATTTCGTGAATACAAAACGGTTGATTTAGGAGAATAAAAGATGGGTAAGAGCTTCTTTAAATGCGTATGCTAAAAATTTACCAATTCCCGCGGGTCTACGTAAATAGTTAGCTATTCTAAACGTTGTCTAATTTAGTTCGGAGCACAAAAACATTAAATTTGCAAATTTAATAGTTGATTATTGGAAAAGTTTTTCATTGACTCTCTATTTGTCATAAATTTTTTCCCTGCATACAAAATACATTCAACTTAGTAGGATAAAAGATGGGTCAAACTTTTTAAATGCTAATGACGTGAAAAACATGAACATTAAATTTTCAAAATAATAGAAATAGGTTTTTATAGGAAAACTTTTTCATTTCACTCTCCAAATTTCTTTCCTAAATAAAATATATATTTGACTTAGTAGGATGAGAGATGGGTCAAATTTTCTTTATACGGGTATGCTAAACGTATATCTGTTTCTGCAGGTCTACTTCTACTCTAAATTTTATTATTCAAATCTTAAACAAACTGAAAGTACATACCTTATTCATTTTCCGTTAGATACAGGATCAGATTTCAAGTAAGGTGATGGCTGCCTGAGTTTTCCCAGGAGCACCTAAATAAAAATATTTAAAATATTAATGTATTATATTAAAATGTAAATGAATACATCTAAATGTACTTTCTTCATTCTGTACTATCCGCCTTCCGACGTGTGATAATCATAAAGCAAAGTTTAATACAAGGAATACAGAAAATATTATATATAAATATATATATAATATCCTTTATTATTCAATTAAAGGCTAATTTGAGGAAACAGCACTCCGTTTACGCACCTACGAGTTAATTTACCGATTTAATCATTCTCTTGCATGAAACCATCAAAACGTAATATTCGATCTGTAATCATAAGTATTTAGTATATACACTTATGAAACGCAAATATATCAATATATACATAGTAAATTTAGGCATCTCTTCACTTTTTCCCACATATTTTCCTTGCCACATAAAATTTAAAGTTCAATCATCAATTAAAATATACCAATTTTCTCTAAAAGTGGAAAATAACGCAAAAGTGCCCAACCTTTACATAAAGCAAATTTCCCATTTGTTTAAACTTTCACCACTCCAATTCGCCGAAAAGGGCAGGTCTGGGGGAAGTTAATTGTTGAATGTGTTTACCGTTTAACGTTCTCATCAACTAAGCTAATACGCTCTCCTTATGCGGTTGAACTTCGGACTAATAACTTTCGCTTGGAAAACTTTCAAGTATTTCCGATGACAAATATTCTGTTGACAAAATACGCCTCATGGAACATGAAACAGACGAAACATTTCTTCTTATAGATGACATTTACTTTTCAATTTCCTTCGAACTTTCCTTTTATGTATAATATAAACTTTAGAACAAATGTTAATACATCAGCGAAAAATAAAAGCATGAGAGAATTTCAAATTGTATCTCTTCTAGAGAAAGGGATAAAACTGCTTTAATGACAATGACTACATCATGATTTCATTTTAGGAAAGTTTATGTTGGTATTAATTTGAAGAAGGATTAATTATTACCAGCTCATTGCCAAGGGTACATCATCTTCAATCATCAGATGATTCGACTTTTCTATTACTTTCTGGATCACATATTTTTGCCCATGCATAAATTAATGAAACGTAAATTGGATTTTCCAAGGATGGATTGGATTTGCAAAATTGGTTTCATTCCTCTACGAATGGAGGAGAGTTGGATATAATCACTGAAAAAATTCCCATTTTTATAGAAATAACGTCATCGATTTCTACGTCAGATCTAGGAAAAAGGCCTAGTCTTAAAATTCTTAATTTTTTATATTTAGAAAATAATAATTCTTCATGTGCAGATAAATTAGATAAAACCTCTAATTTTATCAGTTACCATTCCACTGACCGTATTTTAATCATTAATTCGTCCTAATTACGATAAAACAGAATTATAATTGTTATTAAACGTATACAGTCATTAAATTGATACCTTTCATTTAAATAAGGTGATATCTATAGCATAATTGCAGTAATTATTTTAGAATAACTCGAAAAAACATAATTTTCTTTTCTTACCAAAAAAAGTTACCACAAATTCTATCCGAAATTCAAAGTATGCCTAAAGTTCAATTTATAAATGGAATTTAAAGTTCAGCAATCGTGCAAGAAAATATATTTTGGTTTCCAAGCACACTTTATTAAGTTCTATAATTTAATTCCAATAAAATAATACATTAATTAGGTCAACAATATAAAAAAATGTAGAAACAGAGATATTTTATCCATTTACTTTCATGAGCAATGCAATAGCTAGAACGGAAAAGCTAGAGTAATCGGTTGTATTTCATTAATTTTAGATCATAAACTTCCTTCATTCCTTATAATTAAATAAAATATTAGAAATGATAATAATCATAACAGTATTATAAGGGGAAATTGAAGCCTTTTCCGCACAACTCTTATAATTAGCCCAATGTCATAATAGAGATGATCATGACCAAAACGGGTTTCGAACCCGGACCTCGGAGTTGGAGGGCTAACCTCTTCCCCACCAATGCCCGCTGGTACCGTCATATCGGTCTTATCGAGATTTTCGTCTTACCGGAACGTGATGCCTATCGTTCTACGTAGCTTACTTCTGCGCTACGGGGAAAGTAAGCAGCTATTTTCATCTCAAATTGGCGATTTAAAGTTAATAGTAAAATATTTTGTTTCGAGACAAGGCACAAATACTGCGGAATTCTCAATCTCTAATTAGAGTGCATTATATTTCAAATCTTAATCTTTTCGGACGAGAAACATTGACTTGAGATGAGATAACCCGAAAGATACGAAAATAGATGTATCGATACAGCCATGCTGACCTTTGGCCTTATCCATTCCATGACAAAATAGTATTGGAGAAGAGAAACGAAGGGAAAATATAGAATTATAAAAATTTTCCGAGTAATATTTTCAAAAATGTAGTTGTACCCTCATATAAATCGCAGTTTACCCTTGCAAAATGAAATTTGAGGAAATACCAAGTCTAAACTTTAGAATAGGAATTAGTTTCTGGGGATTCTGAGTATGACATGGTATAAAAAAGGGAAACTAATAGAAGAGTTGTTAAAGAAAATAAAAATTACTTATTACTCATCACGATACAATTTTTCTTTCAACTGGTTTCGACTACATCGATCCTAAGATACTATCTATTAGATTAGATACCTAAGATCTAAGATACATCCTAAGATCTTGAAAATACTTAATATTTGATATAAGTATTTTTATTTCCTTCGTTATGGTGTTACAAGGCTAATTTTCATCGATTACTCCAAGCAAGGCTAATTTACATCGATTATATAAAAATTATTAGTTAAACTTGTCCGTAAAAGATTTTCCTAGCATTGTCTATCCCGAATATTTACTGCAATTTTGGGTATATTTTTATTCATTCAAGAAAATGTATCGTCTGTTTATATTGACCCTACGCGCCTGGTAGGATTAATTAGAAGTAGTACCTTTAATTACATCAGAGTTAAGATAGATAGCTTATCTCTTGGTGTCAAGGGAGACATCCTTTTACTTTCTCTGAATTTTGCGATTTATCTTCAGAAGATGTAAACCAAGTTCATCTTAAATTCCTGTCATCCCAATGACTATTATACTTTTATAGCAAGAGTTAATATTGTAGAGAAAGGCTTCAAGGTCATGAAGAAAACCATTGAAATCTATTTAAAACCATTGAATTCTGCTTTTGATTTCATAACCTATGGGCTATCATGAACCCTTATTCCACTTTCTCCATAGAAATTAACTGCTTCCAGTCATTAGACTAAAAATCAATCCTCCAAAACTCCTTAACCAAAAAATGTTTTACATTTATTTATGCTTTCAAATATTTGAGATAAATTCGAGTTTCTTCTAAATAATATGGCAGTGGCATTACAATAAAATAAAATCTTTGTAAGAGATAACTATTAAAACACATCAAACTATCGTAAACTCCACATGAGACTATCAGTTCATCCTGCCTCATTTCGAGAGGCATACTCGCATGGGTATAGTGATCGAATTCTGATAGCTTTTTTGGAAGCCGAAGTAGATGACAATATCACAGCAATTTCAACGCCAATCCATTTCTTTACAGAAACGGACCGAGAATTCTCTTCGGAACGCTTACTTCAAATCTTACGTCAAATTTTGAGGTAGTCATTTAATGGTGGTAAGTAAACATCATGGAGGAAGAAGGGCAGAAAAGGAACTGCTCGTAAAAAGTCGATATCCTTCTCCGTGGATTGACAGCTTGCAATCAGAAACCGTTCTTGCAGTGCTGTCAATCAGGCATTTCTATAGTACTATTGCTGAAAGTGCTTCGACAGCTTAGGTCATTTCGCACATTGGCTTTTAAAGGGTATCGAACCTTTGGTATTTCTCCTTTACATCTAGCATAGTTAGGCTGACCATACTAATCCAGTTTTTTTTTCGAAACAGTCCTGCATCCAACCATTCCCTTTCGTCTATATCTTCAACAAATAAACTTTGTTTCATTTAAGGCTTTTCGTAAAATTGTGATTTTTTCATCATATTTAACAAGCACAGAAAACAAAGTTTTCGACTACGGCTGAACTGAAAAGGTTAAACTACAAAGAAAAATTGATTAGAAGTATTTCCTACGATCAAGGTTGTTACACTGGTATTTATGAAATTTAACATCCCCGTTGAGAATCAACGGGCACACTTGCTAGTTTATCATCAAAAGCATTGTTAAATTTTACAAACAATCTTTGCGGAACTTGCGATGGAAAAATTTAGCTTCCAAAATTAATATTCTTTCACCTTTAAAATGTATATACTATTATTGGTCATTTGAGCTCAGAAATAAAGAAATATTATCTCAGGTTGAAATATAATTTCCATTTACAAAATGTTCAAGAATTATTTCAAATAATATCTGAGATATGTTAACATCCTTTGGGAAAAATTGAGAGAAAATATTTTTTCCATTTTGTCATTTTACTGAAGGGAAACCCCCGTTTTCAACTCAATTTGATATTTTTGAACTAGAAATACATCTTTCAAAAAAATTCGTTTCCATAGCATACTAGGCACGTAAATTTTAAGTAAGCGTAGGTATTCGTTTACATAAAAGCACGCCGGTTCCTGTTTTTCTTCTCACACTATTTGCAAATAAATCATTAAAATAAAGTATTTGTTTCGGAATATGATATTTCGTATTAACAGAGTATTATACTTGGCAATGGGTGGATACAATGTTGGACTTCACCCAGTACAATCTTTTACGTAAAAAAAGTAAATAGTACTTGATTTCGGAAATTTCAGAATAGATTTTCACCTTAGATTCAACCTGTATCTAAGAAGTGTGATGATATATACAATCAAATACGACACAAAATATTTTAAAAGGAAATAATGTTAAATTATGTACGTATAAATCATTGATATAATAATAAATTACGTCAATCCCACAAATTTGTGTATATGATGTATTTTAAATATTTGGAAAACGCCTACAAATGGAATGCGGGCGTGGTAAACCCTCGGAACATAGGTATCAATTACCTGAAACCAAGCTCACAGAAAATTAGGGACAGATAAAGAGCGTATAGCAAATAATGACCACAATTCAAGCGACTTATTCTGTAAGATTACAATAATGCGTACTTTACCCTACATGGACATTGCCAACCCCAGCGCAAGCTCCATAAGTTGTGGTGATAAGCATACCTACCAGGATGAGAAAGTCCCTTGACTCCCAGAAGATGAAATTAATGTGGAAATGAAAGAATGAATCGCGGTACGTGATCACGGGGTCCGAAATGAAAGCTTCCGCTGATATTGCGAAGCGCAAAGAGCCGGGGAAACAGCGGAGAAAGATTTGACCCCATCCATGGGGAGGAGGGGGGGACCACATATTTTTTTCCGCTTCCAGAAATTGCTTTCCGCTCCGCCTTACGGCTCATCTGTAATGCCTTTTGTGTCTAATCGACGCCCTTGGAGGAGAAAGGAAACTAACGGTCGCTGACCTCGCTATCCTAGATATGCCATCGCACACCAAAGGGGGAGCTTTGACGCGAACCGATGGGGGAGAATAAGGTTAGCTCTTCGGTTCTGCTCTCGTCAAACAGTTTTCTTTTCTCTCAACGTCGGCACTCCCTCGACACAAGATGTTTTTATTTTCGTCCTCTACACTTCGCCGGATTATTCGATAAAGTTCGTAACGGATCCCAGAAATAATATTGAAATATGCAGGTACGTGGTGCGTCTTGAAATCTAGTTTTCCCTTACGTCAGAGCATCTCAGAATCTATTCTTTACGGTATGCTTACGTTTCCACGTATAATACACGTCCAAAGCAATACGCTTGCTAGTTACGCTACGATAGTAAACTGAAAAGGCTAGACGTATGGCCCTTGTTTGAGGCCGTAACGAGGTCTATTTGAGGCCTTGGTGGTCCAAATTGCTTCTGGTATCATATCGTACGTGCTTAGGACCTTCCAAAAAGGAGTGTGGAAGATAATTTTTGGGGCCCTCGAGATGGGACGTTTCTGTTGTGATGAAAAGTTACAACTTTACAGTTTCCCCCGATTTATTTTCGGCAACTATATATTTTAGCCATAGTGTTGCAAACTGAATAGGCTAGACGTATTGCCATTTTTGAGTCCCTAACGAGGTCAATTTGAGGCTCTTTGTGGTAATCATAGCTTCTGGAATCTTTTCGCACGTATTTCTGGGGCCTCTAAATCCCCTCCAACAAGGAGTAGGGAAGTCAATTTTTGGGGCCCTCGAGTTGGGGCCTTTTGATTATATGATAAAAAGGCACAACTTTGCAGTTTCTCCAGATTTATTTTCGGCAACTAGTACTGCTAGCGTGTCTGATAATGTTGGCAAAGCTCTTCACCGAAATAAATCATTCCCATCATGGCCTCCCACGAAGTCATGTCACATCTACTGATTTAATTCATTTCGAGATGATATAGGTTCAAAAAGCTCCCGAACTTATTCTTTCCCTAGAAAACGCCGAGCAGGAGAAATTTACATTATTGGTGGTAGATGGGTAGGTGGTAGGTAGCAGTACCCGCAATATGTGGCGCTATCTACCACCAGAATTTTACATTTCTCCTGCTCGGCGTTTTTGCAGAAATGTAGAATTGTTGTGGTAGAATAGGTAAGTAGGTAACATAAATAGCGGTACCAATAATATGTGGAGCTATCTACCACCAGAATTTTACATTTATCCTGCTCGGCGTTTTTGCAGAAAAAAAGAAGTCCGGGAACGTTTTGAACGTTGTAGTATGGAAATGTCAATCTATCAGTCAACTATCGTAATTCAGAGGCGTTGCTGAAATGCGTCAAGAAATAATCCACAGAACACAAGGAAGTGACTGATATATATTGGGTAGTTAAATAAATTTAATGAAAAACGAAATAATTAACCATGAGAGTCGAAGATCTCAATACGCCATGAAAAATTTGAAGAGGTCAATTAAAAAAGAAACAAGATACAAGGAAAACAAAGAAGTCAGAATTGAATCTGTGGAAATGGAATGAATTCAATCTTCGGAGGAGAAAAATAGCCTCATTATGGCCTGAAAAAATCAAAAAGAAATCAAAATAAAATATTGGAGGAAAGGGCAGCAAAATTATACGGGAATGGAATAGGTAATTAGTTGGACAAAAGGACGTAAGGAAAGGAAGGCAAAGAAAATATAGGATTTGAGAATCAAAAATGTCTACTAATACATTACGATCACAGGAAAAATATTTGCTCTTCAGGAAAACACCAAGAGGAGAAAGAGTTAATATACTCTTAATAAAATCTCAAAGGTTATTGAAAAAGGCTAGGCAAAGAATAATAGCATCAATTTAGTAAAATAAGTTGATACCTCGAAACAATTGTAGAATATCATTAAGTCATTCATAACCTTATCAATCAAAATAGCCACATCAATAGAAAAAGATGTAAGAATAACTAGAAATTATGAAATACTTTTTTATAAAGGGAAGAAATTGGGACATGGCTGTAAATATATTAGAGATATAAAACTCCAAAATATGAATTAGGCAGCGTTTCGTACAGCGTTGTTACAGATTCCAGAAATTAGGGAAATTACAGGATTACTGACACTCAAATACGTAATATAATACATTCCAATAGTCATTTTATCTTCAGGAATACAAGAAATATTTTCCTCTACCATTTCTTCATACTGTACATGCGTTGGGTGCTTCTTAGAAGTTCATTAACGCTAGCCTTGTCAGTTGTCTCCAGAACTGGTTGCAATGCAGTAGGTACGGAGGCTGACAAAGACTACTTTTGAGAAGTTTTGAAACCTCTACAAATATTTTTGAGACTAACGACAAAATATTATAAAGAAGAAGAAGTTACTTATGAATTTTAATAGTTCTGCTTGAAAAAACTGTGTATCCTTTGGATAGCAGGAGAACCACCCATTTATATCTGTTTGAATAATGGTGCAATTAGAAATGACTTGAACTTCACTGATAAATTTAATTTTTAACGCATTTTCATCCACTTCGCTAATAAAGAAAAACGTTGAATTTTGAATAGAAAGCCATCAATTTAACAGCATTTGCATAGGTAGTCACGGTGGAGTTTCTGTAATAAGTTTAACTGCCTTCACTAGCGAAATTGACGGAGCAAAAGCTTTGCTTTTACGTTGTAAAACTGTTGCAAAACTTTCAGCAATGATTTTCATTACATCAGAATGAGATACGCGCTGAAGTGGCACTCCGTAAAAATTGGATTTCATCGTCATGGTGCTGTGGCCCTAGAAATATTATAGCTACGAGCGTTTCCGTAATATGAGAGCTTTGCTGATGAAAAAAATTTATAAGTTCCCTCGCGAGTATTCTCTAGCGTATTATGCAATTGATGCGCATTTTACTACTATAGCATTGATACATCTCAAATGTAAGTTTATGAATCTTCATAGAATATTATTTACGGCAAGAATTAGATTTATAGCTTCCAGTGTATTGCTCCTAAGTCATTTTTCATGATTCCCATTAAAGAATGAGATAGGATATAGTAGCAGTAAAATTCATTTCAAAGTCATTAATTCGGGATTCGTAATGAAAGGCAATAATGGACAAAGTCGTGCTCGATTCCATAAACATCTCTCACTGCTTCATTTTACGAGTATGAGTTGTTTTTCTACTGCATGTATTCGCTTCTGAGATTCGATAGGAAAATACTTGATAATTCAGAATTTCCATTAATTCCACGCTATAGAACACTTACGTCACGTTGTGTAAACACACGCTTGACAACATGCACTGCCAATACATACGCATAAGCATCTGCAATATAAATATATCGTGACATATGTATGAAAATAAGAGCTAAGTTAACTTCCTTTGATACAAATTTGAGCTCCATAACCTATCCTCAAAAGGCACTAACTCGGGGGGACCCAAAATTTGACCTCCGTGTTTCTCAGTGGGGAGGACCCTGAAACACGCGCGACTAGAATTCAGGAGTCATTTGGATCAGGAAGAGCACTAACTTTACCTTTTTAGGTCCCTGTAAAAAGGCCCTCATAGCTCTTCCTTCAGAACTATTCCTTATGTATCACGAATTAACCATTCAAAACTTGATGAATTGAGAAAAAGCACGCTTTTCAACATATGGACAATTCAGTGCACTGGCGCGATTTCAATTTTACTCACCATGTGCCGTCCCGTGTGCTATCTTATCATCATAAAGAATTTTTGTCACATCCATATCGTACCGTTCCGTATTTATCGTATCTTCACTGTATACAGTGAAAGAAATTTATTTTTTTATGGAAGACCTTCCGCAAAACGGAGAGGCTAAAACATTTTACAAATTCATAGCATACATTCTTCGTATCTATAAAAATAGTTTTTCTCGATACATTCTAAATCTTTAAATTGATGGAATCACCGTATTATCAATAACAAGGGATTTTAGAATGATTCGGAATCCAGTATTGATGAGCTTGCTCTGAAGTGATCAATTTTAGATTGATCAGTTTTTTGTTCACCGTTCGGCATTTTAAAAGTTTGGATTTCGCACCAATATGTCATTAAGGAAATCGATACTATGACACTCAACCCTGAACGAAACTTAAATATTTACCCGAGAAAAAATAATGTAAACTTATTTCTAATGAAAGAATCGAGAAGACAAAGGGCTGTGTTCGATATTACAAAAAAATCATACAAAATCTATATAACTAATCGATATAAAATAACCACCAAAAATAACAATAATATATATATAAATAGTAAGGGTTAACATAGCGGTAATTTTTAATGTAAGAAAGCTGCATGTTTAAAAAAGAACATTATTAAACCACAAAATATAAATACATAGCCTTATTAATCTTTCGCGAAGTAGTAAATTGCATTTTTAAATTATTTTTTTTCTTCGGATGAGGAGGATTCTTAATTGATACAACTTAATTGCATAGTATTACAATTATTTTCTGTTAGATAAAAAAAGAATCGAATTTTGATTTAGTTTATCGTTTCACACTAAAAATTCAAGTTTTTGACCTACTTGTTACTTTTTTTACTCATTCTTAAAAGTGGCAAAAGGTATTCCGGAAAAGTAACAACGACGCATAGTAAATTCCGAAAGAATTTAAATCCTCCCACTCTCAGCCGGTATCTCTAGAAATTTATTCCTTTATTCAGACGTGAACATTCATGGGCGTGCTTTTGTAAATTGCGCAAAATCCACCCAGAGTGAGAAATTACACTAGAATTTTCAAAGGACTAGCAACCACATTCAACTGCAATAGTTTTTTTTCCGCGTCCTCTAACTTTTTACCATTCTTTTTCTCATGTTCACTCTCTTTCATTCCTCTCACAGTTCTGACTTTAAAAATAGTGCCCTTGACCCAGAGAATCAGTATCGTAACTATGACTTTCGAACAAAATATCGGAACGTGCCTTGATTTTGCTTACTGATATAGAATGAGAAATGAGTTTGAAATTAAAGATAGAATTAGAACCCGCGCAATGAATTTTAAAGGAAAAGGTATACATATGGAACATTACGACTAATACAACCTACCACAGATGTTATGTAAGAGCTCGGATTTAACTATATTTTCCTATGACGCGCGTCACATTGATATCTAGGGATTATTATAATTAAACATAACTAGTGTTAGGCCGTATGCGTGGTAACATTCTTGTACCTACATGATATAAACACTAGAAATGCATCAATCATACATAAATATAAACAATATCCTCATGATAATTAAATATTAATTTAAATAAGAAAATATTAAGTAAGATATATATAATAATTCCTGGTATATATCCCTTGGGAATTTTCCTGGGTGCACGCCCTTATGTGCAAAGTTACCTCAACCCCTTCCCTTGTATTTAGTGCTATATAATTCACTTCTTCTAGCTTTTAGAGGTTTATGATTCATATTTAGGCGCACACATTAAAATTATTCCTTTTTAGTGGAGGTTGTTACTTAAAACATTTTTGATAGCATCGTTCCACGAAGTCAAGCTCAAGAAAGTACACATATCTGATAACACATATTTTCGGAGAACTTAATTATACATCGTAACGTATAATAATACTAATGTTAATAAAACGGCTTTATTCGGGCGAGATTGAGACTAAAAGTCTTCTCTTCTATCCAACCCATCGTCATACAATACATAAATAATTAATTTAAAGAGATAATATGAAAAAGATATAAGAAGAATTGTGGGCGTAAAAAACCTAAGACATTCTTAGGAAAAGAATTATCAACTACAGAAAAACGCCCACTAAGAAGGGGGGTGTGAAAAACCTGCGCAAACCTACCGATAGCCGTAACTAAAAAGATGGTAAAAACATGATTATATTTTATAAATACACTATCAATAGGTTCATATATGGGATACATCAAATAAACATATTCATGTTGACATTTAAATAAATACTAACTATTTACAGAAGAACATAAAATAATAAGGGTATACATATTTTAAAACATAAATACCATCAATCCAGTAATGGTCAATATTACATAAAACGTTGATATTAACACAAAATAGGGATAGGAAACAGGTGAAAAAAGAATTTTTTATTACTAAGGTATAAGGTAGCATATACTAGTTAGACCCTATTGATAATGTACCTATGTATCTATACAGGTATTTATATATGCAGCATGTGATATCTTACAGACAAGCGTCACGCACTAGTGAATTAGTTGTCTTGCTTTAATCCGAACATTGTGTTGAGAAATGCTTCACAAATCGATGAGCGTTACCAAAATTGTACCTGAAATTAGATGGAAATTGGTAGAGGAAAAGAAATTGAAATTTACGATAAATTGGTTCAAATATTACACATAAAGAAGACGTATCAGAATTTATAAGTTATCCTGCTAGATAAGCCCATGAATGCAAAACCATCTGAATAAAAGAAGCCAAACCTATACGTTTCAATCATCAATTGTTTTTGTAGTTGATACACAACTGTATTACGTAAACACCGAAATATACTTGAATTCTGCCCCTGCAACACGCCAAAATACAGCTCGGAGAGTGCACGTAGATGTCTCTCTTCTACAACTAACTGAAATAGCATAAACTACTGAGCAAATGAAATAAACTTCCTCGTCAGATTAAAGTACACGGAATTAATCTTCTTCTGCACGCAAAATGCCCATTCGCCCACTAGTTTTTACCATTTTAGACAAGTGCTGCCATCTACTTAACGACCTAAATGGTAATAAGGAACTCAAACTCCTTTTCCAGTTCCAAAGAGTTTTGTGTTAATATTTTTTTGACCTTCGCATAGTCGATCGTAACTCTTGTTACTGACGTGAACTTGAGAGCGCTTTAACCACTTTTGAAAAGACTCAGTTTGTGGATTCTCTTTTTGTTTTCCTTACTCTGTAAATTGGAATGAGAGCCACAGTATATATTTATGACCTCCAACTTTGCAGAATAAATGCAGTTTCAATACTCTTTCTGGGTGCAATTACCTGTTTTATCCGACAACTCGACCCAATATTCCATTGAAAACACTCTAAATAGGCTTGGAAATTAAAACCCTAAAAATTGAATATTTTCCTCACTTCGACATTTCAGTTTTTTACGCCAAATCTAATAAATTTTCTAGTACGCTATCTTATCTTCATTTTAAGTCCATGTTTTTCATGTGTTGTATAATATAACTCACTCCAGATCCTTGTAATTGTTGTCCCAACTATTTAAATTATTTTTTACTCTATTATTTTCGCTATTATTTGTGTGCTTTTTATGCAGTTGCACTTGTTTCATTATCACTGTTAATTGGTATTTTTATTTTGTATATGATAAAAATATAAAATATAAATATTTAAGTTATGTTCTCTTTATCTTTATTGCCTTTCTCATAATAATGATAATAAATTTATTGCGTCACATAACATTCAACAAAAACAGAAAACATCAGTCATGAATTGGTGACAAGTCATACAGTGATTAAGTGATAAAACATAAACCAAGGCTACTTGAAAAGTTTTTTAAATCAATTCAACCACCTATACAAGCATACATTCCTTGACAATTTTTCATTTTAATTCACAAATATACACCAGAATCACATTTAAATTATTCACAATAATGATTTTTATAATCAAAAGAAAACTACACAAATATACATAAACCAAAAAGTATTTTACAAATGTACATCCAACATAAAAGCATATTTGCATATCCACTTACAATCTATTATCATTCAGAAATTCTTCCACTGTATTGTAGCACTTTTTTCATAGTAATTTTTTAGGTTTTCGTTAAATGTTTTTATATTTTTTCATTCTATTCTTTCAATGTTTTTGGAATCTTATTGTACAATTTAATGCCTCTTGAATTAAAATTATTTTTGTGTTTGTCCTCAAAATATTTTCTATTTAAATGATTCCCTTGCAGTTTCATTTGCTCTAAGGATATTCCATATAGGAATACGTCATTTGTCATTTAATTTATTATCAACATTTTATATTAGGCCTAAAAATATCAGACAGTATAAATAGACGCTGGAAATAGTTTGCATATTCAATATTTTTCCTGTATAACATGAAACAATAGATTGAGAAAATAAATTCAAAATTGTAGGCAGTATCACGCTACAAAGCAGAGGAAGTATTGAAGACAGCGTTGTCAAGTTAATCCGTGGATATACATTTAATTACTTAAGCTTGTTTAGTCTCCGACGATTATTAATGATGAACTTACATTCAACTATTCATACATACATACATAAAATCGAGAATTTCAATGGTAATTATCTAAATTACATCTTATATAACTTAATTTCAACAAAATGAAAAACCGAACACATAGTTAACAAAAACCGATTTTCTTGAGCATCTGCGATTTCACGTAATTTTCTCCGTGATTTCTGGCGCAATATAACTTTAATAATACATTACATCGTTCTCTATTTCTTTCTTTTAATAAAGAGAAACTCGAAAAAAATAAAAACTGTGTATATTTAAAACCTATCAATTTACCATGATATATAGCTAAATATTTTCTTAGGAAAACTTCCTTAGGATTTTACTCTATTACAGAGTTTAGAACCATCTTGATTTTTAATTCCGAGGTATCTTAAAACGGATAAGCAATGGTAAAATTAAAAATCATTTCATTTAACTTACAGTATCACAACTTTTTTAGATCACATATATGTACACCTTTAAGCTACAGAAAATGCAAAAATAATAATATTGATATCAATTTATAAAAGTATGAAATTGAATAACTAATAAAGTAATTATGATAGCCATAAAACTTCACTTTGAGCCATTTTTCCTCTTTCATTTAATTTAGAACGGAAGACTGCGCCTGATGCCTGAGTGTAATTTTACCGCGGTGTATTTAATCATTTGCAGTAAAAAACCAGCTTCCGCTCAATTATCTTCCCCGCAGAATATTTGCATTTGTTCTGCTAACACTTCGGGGGAATTTTGGTCGTCGGTAACACTTGGTCATTTGCCAAGCCTCAGGCTTCCACTCCATTACCTTTTTACTCGAAAGCTTCATATTTTTTTGCGAGACATAAGCCTGATACTGCATGAATAAACCCTTTTTAGCACTCATCCCAGTGTTGCTACTAAAGCTCTTGAATCCTCGAATCTTTCTATACACTTATGACATTTCCATTTTTTCTCCAGCAATTCAAATTAAATTATTATTATAACAGTACATACCTAAAATTGTATATTGATTTAAACTGTGATGTAAATGTAATATTAACCGTAAAATTGTAATATAATGTAATGTAATCATTACGCTGCCACCAGAATTATGTCTAACTGCGGCGAAAATTCTACTAAATAAATAAATAATTAATTAGAGAATCAACTTGGGTTTTTCTTCAATGCTGATACACATAAGTAATAAACTTCACGCAGCCTACTGCATTATATAAACTAATAAATAGATAAATATGATTTCTTATTCGATACTTTATTCTCAGTTACCGCTGTAAACAGAAAGACGCCATCTATACACTTCATCGTAAAATTATTAAGTGCAACTGAATATTATTCTTTTAAAGGAGCCCTGAAACTTAATCGGAACCACAGTTTATTTCGTAATTTAGTGGATCTAATTTTCATGAACTATATACGTCAGCTTTCTATATCCCGTAGGTTAAGGTGCTCAAAATTTATCTCACTCATGTAAGAATTCCTTGATAACTCATTCTACTACAATTCCATTTACATAATATAATTTTTATTTCCTCTCAACCTTCGATCAGCATATTTACTCTACCGATGGACGTCATTTTTGTAGAAGTATATTCCTTGAGGTTGCATTAAAACAGCTCAAATATATGAAAACCTAAAAACTGTAAATAGATATTCTCTGGGTTGCTATGACGTCGGATATATGTATATTGATGCCCAGAATTATCTAACTAGTTTCAACAGTTTAGAATTTCTTCATTAAAAAGTATTTAATGGATATAACCAAGGTTTCAAGATATCAATTAAACCAATAGTTTTTAACTTTAAAACATTCGTATTAAATCAAAAAAAATTTACTCGATTCCATCCAATCGCAGATATTTGTTATTGAGTATGGTGCTTAACTGGTTCCAAAAAGTCACCGACGAAGAAATAGATTTCAATAAAAATTTTGTAAAAGTAAACCGTAAAATATGTGAGGTTAAATTCAAGTATTACAATGCTATTTATCGTTAAAAAATAATAATAATTGTTATAATAATAATATTTCTTTTCTATCTTCCTCATATCATTGCAGCCTCAAAACGGATTAATAATAATTTTATTGGTCCAAGGATATACAAAGTACGTATAGGATAAGTCAATATCATTAATTACAATGCAACTAATGAAAACTACTTATAAACAAACACTAAATACATCACAATACTACACTAATACATCTTATTGCAATTATCAAATAATTGAAACTTTGGTTGAACTACATATGTACCACCGCTAATACGTAATCATCCGCTTCATTAAACCTCAAACTTACCAATTCTGATTAATTACTCTGGCTCCAGTCTTTTTAATATTAAAATTGGATCTTTTTTTGCGGTGGAATAATTTAAACTACGTTATAAACTTGAAAAAGATGATCCTGTTGAAAAGATCCATGAAAAGTGGGTCAATACAAACTTAAAATAGAAAAATCGGACAAAAAGACAGGACTATAAAAACACGCTATCCACCTATACTGAGGGTTAACAAGAAAGAGCAGTACATTTTTGCTTTAAAATCTGCGGATAATTGCCCTCTTCTGAAACTAAGCCGTCCTTTCATAGCTTCAAAACCTAGCTATTCTCATTGTTCCCATTTTACTCGATACAGCGGAGGTCATGCTCCGTTAAAATTAACCGAAAACAGATGCTGGATTAAACCGCGCCTAACCACTTTGTTGGGGTCGTTTTGCGCAGAGATTTCGTTCTACAATGGCTGTGCTGTGCTGTGGGAATAAGAATTTATATTTCTTCCATTGTATTTTTTCCCGTAGATTTTCTGTTTAGTTCATGCATAGTGAAAGGTTGAATATCTATTTACATACGGTCCATTTTCAACTACGACACCCAAATTTATGTTTATACCGCATAGAAGTGAGCCTGCGCGGAAATTATCGCGCATCCCCTCCTCGGAGGGGTATACCCCCACTCCTGCAAACTCCTTACTCCGTGTACTCCGCGATAAGACCTTCACTTCCTCGTGGTTGCCAACTCTCGCCTATCGTTTTATTTTTTATTCAAAGTACGAATGCTATGCGATCGCCATCAATTATGAAGGAATACGCAAATTGAGAGAATTTGGCAACGCAGCTGTGCATGGAAGAGACTCACTTCATGAGAATGGGGGAAAGTGATACCAAAGGTGGAGGTATTCGTAGGTGAGGTAGGCTGTCGATGCTCCGCCCACTAGTACCGAAGAAAGTTCTTTACTACGTGGAATTATTATACTACGATTCTTGTCGGTCTCTGTCGCACATTGGTAGGCGAGCTTACTCTGCAACTCTGAGGTCCCAAGTTCAAAACCTATTAAGGGCATGGTTTTTTGCGTGTATTCAAAATAAAGAGAAAGGTTTATTTATTATTATTATTATCTATTACTAGCACTAACAAGGGGAACCCACGGTCTGGGAAATGAAGTTCGGGATGAGGCTTTGAGTGGTAATAGCAGGGCCCGAAACTCATACTATGCTAAAGCCATAGGACCCCATAGGGCCCCAGTCCCGAGAAAAAGTTCCTCAAAGTTTTCGCAACAATATATATACTTATAAGTTTCATGAATGTGTTAACTGGCACGGTAGTCTAGGCGGCAGCAATCCTAGCTGGTAATGCGTAGTCTCCGTGTTCAAACCTCTCTTACACCAAAAATGTTTTTCTTTTTTTTCATAAATTTTTTTATATTCATTTTATTTTATGTTCATTTTATTTTATATTCATTTTATTTTATATTCATTTTATTTTATATTCATTTTATTTTATATTCATTTTATTTTATATTCATTTTATTTTATATTCATTTTATTTTATATTCATTTTATTTTATATTCATTTTATTTTATATTCATTTTATTTTATATTCATTTTATTTTATATTCATTTTATTTTATATTCACTTTATTTTATATTCACTTTATTTTATATTCATTTGATTTTATATTCATTTTATTTTATATTCATTTTATTTTATATTCATTTTATTTTATATTCATTTTATTTTATATTCATTTTATTTTATATTCATTTTATTTTATATTCATTTTGTTTTTTAATTGTAAGTCTATTTTCCGAATGACTAGTAGTGCAGAAGTCCGCGAGCGATGTTACTTGCGTCGGTTAGGTCTCATAAGGAGATTACATGAGATCCTACTAAAAAGAGCTGTATTCCTGAATAAGAAAATTAGAAAGAGAAGCATTAATTTTTGTAATAAATTTCTACTACCAGTCATTATGTTTTACTCGAATGCTTCATGACGCAAAATGAAAATCTTTAGAATATAGAAGAAACAAAGAGAAAGTAGGTTCTCAGAGGATGAAGCCGATATTACGCGTCCCCCCTGTTATATAGCCTCTTCAGACAGCGAGGAAAATCAGGTAAATAGATGCTAGAACAATTTGCACAAAAAAAACATTTATACGGGAACGATACGAGAAAAACGTATCAATTCGGGAAATAGAGTCATGGTGAAGGCACCCCCTTCCACATGCAGAAAGATGGCTTGAACGGTAAATATGTAGATCTAGATGTACCACAAGTTTTCATTCCACGAGGTACATAAAAACCACAGAAAAAAGCGTTATAATTGGAAAAGCCAATGCCCCGGCTAACCGACTAACTCAGCTTGTTAATTTTCGGCTATTTAAGATCTCAATTGGAGGTTTTAAATATCCAATAGTCGTCTTTGTCGGCGTTCCTCGTCTCATTCGCCGGTATTCGAACAAAACAAGAAAGGAAAACCGCACTTAAAGAAAACCTAAAGTAAACTCAGATTTAAAACCTCTAATTAATTAACAACCGTGTCCCAAGTTTTTTTTTTCTTTATTTAAGAACTCTTTGTAGTCCTGAAATTTCTAGTGAGTGATGTATAACTCATAGAAATATTTTTAGTCTCATACATTCCTCTAAACGGACTTGCACTTACTCCATTATCTAAATTTGTCCTATTATTCTCTATGATTAGATTAGAGGTTAAATTATGTTGCGGAAGTTTAGCTTCATATTTATTAGCGATGGTTCCGACAGCCTCAAATTTTCAAGAGACTGGGGAAACACCTCCGCTATCAAAGGCTTCCGAGAAGTAATTTATCTAATACTTCTCGGAAATTCTTCCCTCCTTTGTGCACTTAGACAAAGGATGTTTTCCGAGGTGAATTCTAGGTCATCTATTAGCGTCACAAACAGGGGCAGAGTGCTCTTATTTTTAGAGGTTTTTGAAGACTCTTTCCGTTCTGTAGAATGTCCTCTTCTGATAGATATTTTCAGGAAATAAATAAATTAGTGTCCGTCAATTTACGTGAATAAAAAGATTGGATGAATTATAACAAATTATTAACTCAGGGTTCGAATAAAATATTTTCCTCCATTAAACCGGTTTTGCAGTTGAAGGCCAAGTTTTATCTCTAGAATTCCCTTTGCTTAAAATTTAATTTCTCATTAGTATTTTACAGCAACTGATAATGCTACCATTTTATTAGTTATTGGAGCTGTTATAACCCGATATTTTTCTAGGGCTTTCTACCTTGTAGAAACAACATTATTTGTTCCATATCTCTACTACGAACCGTTTCAGAAATAAAGGGGGACATGCATACAGAGAGATAGGCACTTTGAAAATTACATTTAAGAATTGGTAATGTATATTAATTAATGCATACTAATGCCATTTTTAATTGAACCATGCATTTTTTAATATTGTTAAATGCCGAATTTATGAATAAATTTGCTTGTATGGTACAGCTTATTTAGATAATTACTATAGGATTGTTTGTTGATACTTAGTTAGATCCTCTCAAGATTAAAATCAAAACATCAACTCCATTCCGTAAATTTGTATTTTAAAAATTTAGATTTATAACGTCTTGTGTTATAAGTGTCCTTGATGTCAAGGAGTACACTCTAAACTAAACTTTTTTTGTTTGAATTTATAAATGCAGTATAATTCCCAGCCTTGCCTGGTTTTCATCAATTCAAAATGATTTAAATTCATATAATTGTGATTTCTACCAACTCTAAAAAGAGAGCGAAAATAAACGAAAGGATCGTAATTTCTTCTTCAGGACTTATTTGAAATTAATCCAGATACATTTTGCATTTCAGAGAATTAGATATTATTAAACATAGAATGCGCAAGCCATAAAACACAATCAGGAATAAACAATCAGCTTAACAACAACGAAGCAACTTCGTTCAGTCACTCTTTAAGGCCGATTTCAGCATAGGTAGAATTGGATTCTGGATGGTGCCTCGACAACTAATGTCATTTGCAAATTTCAACATACTGGAGGATGAAAATATAAAAGAGTGCCACGATTTTTAAAACGCGTTTCCAACGCAGCACACAATCATAAATAAAGTACCGAACAAACACACGCCAAGCCAATTACCTTTCGAGAGCATAAAGTCGGGGGATTTAATTACAAAGAGACTATGGTTTCTCTACTCTCAGCTTCATCTAATCATGTACCTTTGCAATCACCCATCGCTTTATCAATATGATAGAATAATTAATTTACTAAAATGGTACTCTGATAATATATTACCTATCCTCTGCAACGCTTTGACGGAGAACTTGAGAAATAGCTTTAACTTCGAATATAAATAATTTGCTGATCTTCAGACTAAAATATTAATGAACCTAAATAGATTGTTTCCGAAAACAAGAAAACTAAACTCAACAATTTCATTGGAATTTAGCTTTTTTAGCGTGAAGTGTTTATTATTACAAATTATTGCTCTTAAAAAATAAGGTTTCGCATTTAAAATAAAATAATAAGTGTTTATACAAATTTATAAACTCTTGAATCTTGCAGCCTTTTAAATTTTTTCAACACTGGCTAATTTTTTTTAAATACCCAACATTTAGCAATTTATAGCATAAACTGCCAGAAAACAGAGAAAATTCATACGTAAAACCTTACGGTAAAAATCTATAAAAATACTTTCTTATTAGTTTATTTCACGGATCATTTTATTACCTTACCGCGGAGCATAGTAAGGGAAATCCTGGGCTAGAGAATCCAACCAAACTCAAGCAGTAACCAGTACATCACATAAACCATCTTATAATGAAAACACGTCGCAATTTCTACAGTAATTTTTTTTGCATGGCTATTCAATTAATACCAACTGGAAACGAGACGCGTTCAGTTGTCGTAGCGCTCAATCGTCGCGCGTTCAGTTGTCATGGAAGCATTAATTTTATTATCTCATATATTGGAAAAGTATCCCTTTTTAATATAAAAAATTACTTGATTCTTTGAATTTTGAGATATCACAATGCATTGGGGCCTCAACAGCCAACGCTGTGCACCTCGTTGTTGCTCTCACAATCGATAGTCATCTTTTCTGCCTCCTCGTGTCGCGGCGAAGTAGTCTCGTTTTCTTTATGGCGACCCCGAGGCCCTCGCAAGAGCGCATGCAGCAATTGGCCCTTACATCGCGATACAAATCCGCGAGATAAATACCCCTCTTCGGTGGAGAATAAAGGCTTGTGTTAGTAGGGCACACCGCTAATAAAGACTCTATCTTCCCAGAACTGATTTAGCTTTCCCATGAGCGTTTCGCTGCTTACTCTTACGAGTGCTTGCGGTCATTGGCTCGGAATTGTTAACGAGGTGTTCTGGAATGTTTTCTTCGTATTTTTACTACTAATTTCAGGTGCTAATTAGTGATTCAATATTTTAATAAATATCCGTAAGTATTGGTAAACCAACTCTCGAAATTTTTTTTTACTACTGAGAAATGTATTAATGGTTGAATCAGCACATGCATACATAAGTGTATACAGCTAATACTAAATACTAGCTTTGATGACACAGTACAAATCTGGTTGGTCGTTGCAAAAATTAGAGAAACAATCTACTTAATTGATAACAATTTTTTTAAATAGTAATATTAATATCTCAAGTGAGAAAAAAATTAACATTCAACTCCCCCTGAGCCAAATCTGGTCCATCTCTATGTGAGCGAATGATTCACTAATTAATTTAAATTTTGTTAATTTCATATTTCTTTTATCCTCAGACAAGAAATTGAGGTCATGCATGTTACCAGGTAGACTGTTAAACATTCTTTACCGCAAAATTTAACCTGTTACAACCATATTGTTATTGCAGTGCCTAAATCATGATGTTAACTCTCTTATATAATTATTGTAGAGCGTTATTTTTGTATTGATCGTGTTTTATTTTGCTTTTTTCTAGTTCAGTCATATTTTTTATCACATGTGTATGTATCTACTTACTGTATTCTCTGCATTCCATTTTTCATTAATTTTCATTATTTGTCTTGATAATATGTCTCTAACACTTCTTGTAATTTTCCAGGTTATATGTACATTTTTTTCTTTAATGTCTTTTAGTTTTTGCTATTAGTAGGTTTGCGCAGGTGTTTCACACCCCCCTTCTTTGTGGGTGTTTTCCTGCAGCGGATATTTTTTCCTAAGCTTTTCTTAGGTTTTTTTACATCCACAATCCCTTCTTACATTTTCTTCTATTTTCCTCTAAGTTTCATTGATACATGTAAAATACTTATAATAATGTAACAGCTTAACTACAGGTTAGATGGAAGAGGAGACTTTTTAGTCTCAGTCTCGCCTAATAAAGACCCTAATAATAATAATAATATTGGTTGTAGAACCTAGTTACTTCATAGGTGCAATATTTCCTAGTTTCTGTATAATTTATTCCCTTTGGTTATGATAATTCTTTGGAAAAAAAACAGTTGGTCTTGGCTTATTCTCATATCTTATAGGAAAACGTATTTCATACTATCCAATACATAATTATTTCAGAGATCTCCAAAAGCCGTCTATGTCAGCAACCGTACCTTGTTGCCACCGGTTTTCGGCAACAACGGATATCCGGTAACCAACTTTCTAAGTGTGACCCAATACATACTTCTATATCCCTGCTATCATAATACGAGACTTGAAGAAAATTCTTCAAATCTCGTACGAAATGTAAGAAAGTAAATTTTAAACTAAAGCATGTATAGTCTCCTATTTTGGTACTCTTAATACTTTTATAATGTAAAATACCACTCTTTGAGAGTTTTTAATGTCATACAGTTTTCATTCATTCCATTTTAAATTCACAAGAAAGTTGTCGATATTTGTTAATACATATTTTGACTGGAATTGAAATCATATTTCGCAAATAGTAGAGGACGGGAAATGTGATGTGTATCTCCTAATTTAATTTTATAGCTTCTGTTGTATTAGTAATGAACGATGAAGGCAAAAATGTGCGGTTTTATGACGAATTAATTATTTACATTATTAATTTCATTACGTGATCAGGGCATTCATAAAATTTCGCCATAAATTTGAAATCGAGCGAACATGGCGGTTTTTTTAATTTATCGAAGCTCCAACTTAAATTTAATATGAAATTGGTTAAATATTCCGATAGAAGTTAAACACCCAGCGTCAGGGTTAACGCCAAGTTTTTATGTGCATAAAATATTTCAACTTTCCATGGCAAATAATAATAATGCGAATCATTCTTCAAAATCAGATTGAAAATACTCCACGCCAAATACCCAGAGTTAAGAATTTAAAAAAAAATTAATTGTTTAGGAATTTAAAAAAGAAGCCATTTTCCAAATTTAAGAGGAATCCTCATATCACTTTATTATTATTTTACAATAAAACAAAATAATTCACTGAAAAATAAAACATATCTGTGAGTTTTTTCTTCGCTGAAATATGGAATCAAACACTTTTCGGTAGGGAAGAGAAGATTATTTAATTCAATGATGAGAGGTTGGATATTTGTGAAAAAAACTTTCATCGACTTCATTTTTTAAATCTAAATATATCTCAGTCAATGTATCGCTTAATCGATACTTCGCTTAAACGATTTTTATCTCGATCGAAAACTAACGTAAAAGTTGCTAATTTGATATATCACTAATTCGATACATCACTTATACAGATTTATCGATGTTCTCGTTTCAACGCTTTTAAGGGGATATTATCCGATAATTACCGAAGCGTTTTTAGTTTTAATTACCGCTTTCGCTACGGCAAACAAGCGTTTTTGTGTATCTCATTTGCAATCACCGCTCAAAGAGTTTCGCGAAGCCGAGCACATTACATTGACCACCCCTATCACATTGTTCCCATCAAATAACGGGAAGTGGAAACCTTTCCATAATACGATTAACATAACGGATGCTTGATTTGATTGTTTGAGAGTAAAATGCTCCGTTTTAAACCCTAATCTCACTACCGTGCATTCGTGCACATGAAAGAAAAAGCTTTATTTCATCATCTAGTCCATCCGCTCTAAATTTTCGAGGGATAGTATCGAGAAGTTTATCCATATACCGGTACCATCAACTAATATCTGCTTGATTAGCTCGTCAAGGTATAATTACCTAACTATCCGCGCAGTCTCCTGATCGTTGAAACTTTGAGCACTTAAATTTGGCCCTGAAAGAGCAGACTCCTATCAATCCATCCCAGTCCTCTTTGAAGCAGTTAATTACGGCCTGTGATCGTTCGCAGATTCCGCAAAACTAACTTATTTCAGTCTAATTTCCGTGGAAGGTATGAGTATTTCCTTTGAAGGAAGACGAACAGCACGTTACGGAGTTATTACCAAAGAAATTCGAGTGTGTTAAAACAAATCACAAATCCTTCGTTATCGATCTTCTTATATCACGTGCTATACCTGTGGAATACTTGGAAACGATAGTTCACCGTTGTATATACAAAATTAGTTAAAGAAGGTTTTTTTACAAATTGATAGAGTTATGGATGCGAATACTGAACTTAGGTTGTTAGGTTTTTCAATTTAAATATTTCAGGAAGTCTAAGAGTTGAATATTTTCATTTTGATAAATGTGTTCAAACAAATCATAAATTCTTCGTAAATGATCCTATATCTCCTGCTATAGCTAGCTGTTTATTACGTGAAGACGATAGAGCTCACCGTGGTATATATAAAATATGTTAAGGAAAGGATTCTCACTATTTAATAATATTATGGATGCAAATACTGGACTTAGATTGTTAGGATTTTTAAGTTAAATCACCCAAGGACAACAATCTAATATTTTTATTCTGACGACTTTAACTGAAAATAAGCCAAGAAATACGGTTAAAGGTGACTTCATGTGGAAAAACGAGCTCCTAGAAAAATTCCCAAAGAAAAACGGGCTTGGGAAAAGGCCAAGACTCGAACCCAGATCTTTAATTTTTGTATCAGTTTATCCAATAGAAAATAATCTACATTACAGTGATAGTGAATTGAGTTCTTATGATGAATTTCACTCATGAAACCAATTTCATTGCTAGATTCTGATACTGAATACAACTAGTTCCGGAATAATTATGCCCTTTGTTATTCAGTATTCATAAGTACTCGTACATAGCTACCTAACATCCAGTTTAAGACTATCAACAATGATGACGACATTCAGAAGCAAATTATAAGTAATCACAAGATAAATGTTAACTGGAATCACTATAGAATAAATTTTACGATTATAAGTTCCAATACAATTTTTGATCCGTTACGAAGAACTAGAAAAGAACAAGAAAAATTCAAGCTTGAAGTATTACTTATTACTAGTCGAAACTAGTCGCCAGCATAACCTCTGGAATAGTAAAAGTTCCTTTATTGTTCTATAAAAACTGTTTTATTTAACAATCCTTCCGATTTTGTCAGATTTCTACAACATTTCGGCCTCCGTAAATTTTATCTTAGCAAATAAGTTTAAAAAGTCTTGTACGTGTTGGAACTAAATTTTCGTTCCATGCCTTTCCAAGTGCTCTCAAAGAATTGAATTTATTAAAAGTGCAGCATAAAATAATATTTCCGAGAACATCTGAAGATAAATTGAAACTCAATTAATGAATGTAACTCTAAAAGCTTTCAACTCCAGTAATTTCAAGGATTATCCACGGTAAGTTGTTTATTCCTCTACGGAAACATAACGTATATAGTCCTTAGGAAAAACGGACTTGAAAACAATCTGACTGGGCCTGCCAGATTTTCTTTCCTTCCAGGCCCAGGCAGATCAGATTTTTTTCAAGTCCGTTTTTCCTTGGGATATTTCCTGGATGCACGCCCTTCACCCTTTCCTTATATAGTCCTTGATACTTGAAATTTACCAGGATTACTTTTATTTAAATACAATTTCTAAGAAGGCCAGGGTTGTATTCCACCTTCTCTTTACAGTTTCACTGCTTATTCGCCTTCATAAAAGGACTCGGAGGTAGTTTTAGAATTAAGTAAAGACCCAACTTCCCTTTGAACAAAAAATTAGAGAATTTCTAGGGTGGACGAAAGAGAAAATGAGAACGTTTGGCTCCTGAGGGGAGATAAAATAAACATCTCAACCATCATGAAAAGGGAATCAGCAGCTGGGAACGAGCAAAAAGATATCCGAGTGATGAGAGGGGAATGATTTAAGTAGGAACATATTCCCAAAATTATAAAAGATCAACGGTTATTCCACCAACACTTAGCCAATTCGCATGTGATGTAATTACGAGCTACTTGGCCAAAAATGTTATTTAGTATAGAAGCCGACCAGACTGAGTTTTGCCTAAAGGACTCATACCTGAGAGCAAATTCTTACGTAATGTTTTGAGAGCGTTTTGATTGAGAGTCGAGATGAAGCTTCCGACAAACCGCAGAAAGTCCAGTTTACTTAATTAACACTTACATAATGACTCAGCAAGCCGCCAGTGGCGTATTTCAGGAGGTGTAAAATCAACAATATTCCTAACCCTGATTGAAATTACCATGTATATCGGCGTATAATGCGCAGCATGATTTTAAGAGAGAAATTTTAATTAAAAAACTAAATTTTACAATTAAAGACTTGGAACGGTCAGGATGCAACGGACTCTGAAGAGCAGCTAACAACGACTATAAAAGATCGTCAATCATTACTATTTGCTAAGTATAAGGAGATTAGTAAAATCTCTTTCTCGATTTTTTATAATAAAGGATGACTTCAGATGGCAAAGTATTCGTGCCATGCACTAGGTAAGGTGTCAATACGTAATTTTAATAAATGCGTCATCGTTGGTAGCAGAGGGTGGATTCCACAATTCACAGGGATTATTATGTATTTAATTATCAAAATCATTTATTGTACACTCCTGGCCAAAATTAACGCAGCACCTCCCTAGCGATCCTTACGGCCGGTGCTGCGTTAATTTTGGCCAGGAGTGTACATAATCGGGAAAATGCAATTCTTCACGTGTGAATGCTAGCTCGCACGTGAGTTTTAATCCGCTGATTTTTAATAGTATCACGAAAAGTTATTTCCGGAGACGAGACATATTCAAAATAAAATACCTAAAATATACGTTTTAAACTAAAGAAGTTAAAAAGACTATGATTCTTTTAATTTTAATTAAGTTAAAATAAAAATGTAATCTATGCCTATGATACAGCGTGAATTGCAGGCCTAAATTTCCGGAAAAAATGCTTACTATACTCCGATGAATACCGTAACCTCAAAAACGCTCCGCGAAAAGAACGAAGTAGAAATCTGTCTCAGCGATTATTTCTTTATACAAAGGATATAAGATTAATAATAATCAAGTCTTCATTAGCAAAATTGTAGAATAATTAGACGACTCTTGCAATTAATCTTTGAAAGACTTAAAAAACAACCAATAACCACCCTAACCAAGATTCGAATACAGGACTTTTATGGCATTGTGTGTATATATTATTGCTATACAGTAGAGGAGAGTGACCAAAATCGGGCCCCCGGTATATTGGCTATTATATTAAAATTATTTAATATGCTACTACAAAAACTATTCGTTTAGAAGCTTTAAACACCTTGACGCTGTAGTACACTATTCTCCCGCGTAACCTGCATGCAGTATTCAATATGCTCGGGAAACGCCTTTTTTTTACTTTTTGGTACTGAGTTACTTGAGTTCTTGTAAAGCTGGTTAAGTATTGTTGAGTACTTCTTATTATATATCATTACATTCCTAATGAAATAAACAATCTTATGATATGGTTATGACATAGCTATCTTTAAAAATTTTTATTCAATCAAGTATTTAATTTATACCGTGTCTTAATTCGGCATTGTGGCTCCGAAATTGGGGCGCCCTTTTTACATATAAATATAATCATAAAACACATGTGGGTTTTAGCATAAAAAGGAATGGACATTAACAAAATTTAGATATTTTTGTTTGGTGCTTCGCTTTGCAATTCTAATATTTCAAAGTGCGTGGGATGATTTTTTCAAATCTTATAGAGATTAATATGAGTTTCCACTAATGTTATAGTTAAATATGTTTTATTAGTTCTTTTTATACCACAAACGCTTGTATTCATACATCGACAGTAAATAAGTATTCCCATATCAACTTTAATAAGTTGTTTTTTCTTATACAGACAATTTTAGGGGGAGGGGCGATTCAGGAACCTCTTTTCTAAAAGTTGAGACTTTTTATATAAACCAATTTAAGTAAAATTGTATTCTATAGAATGTATTAAAGCTTCAGAATCTTATGAGGAACTTATCAAAGTATTTTTTTGATAATTTAGAGTATTTAACTAACTATCTCTTGGCTGCATAACAAAAAAAAGGGGAGGCCAAATTTGGCTCCTTTCCTCTACGCATGACCTTCGCAGTATTCTTCAATAGAATGGAAGATCTCCGAAATAAACTAATGTTGAATGGAATCCTCATGCCTTTCTAAGCTGGGAATAAGCTCTCAGGACGTAGTTGGTGTTGTTTATTTTCCAGGAAATTTTCGAGCTCCTCTAACACTACCTTCGAGAGGAAGAAAAGGATTCGCAGACAATTTCGTCGAACTGGAGCAAATGAGAGCGAATTCTAGAGTGGCCTCTTCTATCCACACCAAAAAAAGAGATTCCCGTATTTATTTTCCCCTTTCGGGTACTTATTTTACGAATCTTCCGTTCTTCTCAGAGTTAATCCAACGCAAGGTTACGTTTTCCCGGTCCTGTAAACGGAGAACTTTATACCGCGCGCTGATTTTTTAGCCGGGAATTTACGGATAGGAATGGAGCAAAGTGGAACCGCCTCTCATGAATTCGGCATTAAATGTGGAAATTTTGCTTAGCCTTAGTTTGGGTCTCTTAAACCTGATTCTTTTTAATGCGTACGATATGCAAATTCGAACCTAATTTTTTCGGGACTCGGAAGTCTCCAAATGTTTTTGTTTTCCTCCATTTGGCTTTACGTTTAAGTTTTTGGGTGCGACGAAGTAACTTGCACTGTTCGTGATTCTTATACTTTCTTTTGGAATAGCTACTTTATGCGGTTCGCTTTGCGAGCAATATCAAGATGAAAGGGAATCTCCAACCCTAAACTTTTTAAAATAAATACCATATTATAACTTTATTAATACGATAATAATACGATACTGTACGATAAATATAAACGATAAATTTTGTGGCATTGATACGATATTATGAATTCATTGAAAACCATTACATTGGAGAAATTCAGCTACAATATTGTAATGAATACTGTATCAGAATATGTTGCTTGAAACTGAAATCACTAACAAAAGAGAATGTATACATTTCAGTTGATTTTTCTTTCATTCCTCGTACTCCCATTCACATGTTACCCTTGAATGTACTCTTAATTAATCTTTTACCCGCAGTTAAGCAATATTTAAATAAGTAAATTTGTATAAAATTCTGAAATCTTTACACTTAATTTAGTTTATATGCTTCCAATAGATCCCTGAACATTAAAATAGTTTGCCAGGAGATTAATTAAAAATATGACAATTAGTAATTTGAATTTGGCAGGTGAAACAGCACATTCTTTTTTAATTTTATTACTAGACTACACTTTTAAGTATATTCGATAGTAACGAACCAAATTTTTTGAGAAATCTGGTGATCAGTACAGTAGTATGTTTTCGAAATGTTTCGTGATTATATTCCTTGAAGAAAAGCTTTTTTCTTATATATTACCATTCATTTCCCTCATGTATATGTAACATCAAGACCATTATCATTGGTAATAAATACCAGCAGCTTAACCTTCACGGTATTATGCATCTTCTGTTCATTTTTACTCGAAACATTTTTCGTAACATGTTTGCGAATTCATGCTTCACGCATACCTGCTTTCCACGTCAAAAGCACAGGCACAAATCTCGAACTCGTATGCCATTTAAAATTGGATTAAAAGGTATCTAGCATGTAAACGCAGCAATAAAAGTAGCACAAAAACGATACCGAGAACGCTGTTGAAAAAATATCCCAGACTCTCTTTGTGTTCCACACGGACTCAAACATAGGATTGCGATGAAGTTAACTCGAGTAATCCAGAGGTAACTCAGCTACCTTTGATATAAAAAGGAGTAATTCATCTTTTGGATGGATCAACAAAAATGATTTCGCAGAATGATCATGTGAAGTTTCAAAGTCCTCACTCAAAAAAACCACTTTCGTATTTTTGGCCAGCTTTTTTCGATTCTTTTCCACTGTGCGACGTTGACTTATATAACAATCAATTAAAACATTAATTCTACGTATCGACACAATAAACCCAACTAAATAAAATATGAACATGTATAAATAAAATAATTAATAAATCCAGAAATATAAATATAAATACTCGATACATATAGGGGTGATAATAAAAAACACAGAGCGCTGTCAATTTGCTCTAAGTTAAATATGAATTTTAAATAACCTTGAAACAGTATGACTTGTCAACAACATAACTTGTCTTTATATATCATGCAAGAGCTTTCAAATATTTTTTAAAATATGATTAGCAAAAAATATTTTACCTCGCAAAAACATTTCACGATGGCAACTTCTTTCAACAAGGAATTCCCTTTCGAGTGAATTAATACTTTGGTGCTCCATTTTCGTTTTTAAATTATTTGTTATAGGTTCAATGATCTTGATAAAGTATTGCTGAAAATGTAGGGATGGAAAATGTACTTCCACTTATTATTTTCACTGCAATCTAAATATACTGACAGAGTTTATTAAATGTTCAAATGATCAGAAAATAATTGAATGCGCTCGCAAGAATTAACTTTGCAGAATTAAGGTCGCTAATAAAATTATTATAATTCTTTATCATTCGCTTGCTAACCCAGCAAAGAGAATCAAACATAAATGTAGCTGAATTCAAACTGTTTCAATACCGCACTTTGCTTTTCGTTAAGAATAATAGCTTGAAATGACTGAACATAAAAAAACTCAATAACCATAAATGGAATTTCTAAAATAATATCATCAGCATTTATTACTATTTATGTTCTGTTTTTTTCAAGTATTTAATCATACCGAAAGCAAGGTGCTGTTAAAGTTAAAATTGATTTATAATTATTTAAAAAAGAAATTGTCAACTATTACAGTATAGTTTCCAGCAACAAAAATAATCAATGCCATTAGTAAAAATACCCTATACAGTTTCCAATGTTCTCTACGAATAAAACGCTTTTCAGCCTTGGTTTAAATGTATTAGAACCCCTATCGGCTTAATACTCTCATCCATTTTTTAGCTTGGTTTTCCTAACCGCGATAAAATCTTACTCTTTTTACGTTCTAACACTATCGAGATTGAATAACATTGCGGCGAGAGCGTTTTCTGTATTTTTTAGTTCCCCGATCGACCGTCAGAGAAAATACCGGGCTCGCTAAACAAAGGAAGCATTCTGTTTATTTATAAATAAAGCTTTTTCCACCACATCCGATTTGTTTACTCCATTCGTTCGCTGAATGATACCACCGAAGTTGTAAATATTTAGGAAAATTTACGCGAGAACATTCTCATTTTTTAATCCAGAATATTTTTAGCCATTTCGTTTTTAGATGACCTAGTCGGGCATGGTAATAACTTAGGGAGTTTAAAATCGCGTGTGTACGCGTACAAGAATTAATGGATCAAAAGCGTTTTTATAATAGCGCGGTGTAAAACTTCGCGATACATTCATTTCGTGCTGGAAGCTGCGCCATAAAGGTCCTTCTCTGGGTATATGTAGTACACAAATACAAAACAATTCAACTACTCTCTTTCAGAGTAGGAAAGTGTTTCTTATCTTTTGTTTACCGTATCTTTCATTTAACATTTCCTTATCTTTTATTTTCATTTACCAACCTTTACATCCTTAACTACACTTACATACATTCTTCACTTAAAAATCAGTTAAGTTAAACGTGTGTAAAGTAATTAAATAACGTAATAGTAATGAAGAAATAAAATTTCGTGAATGTTACACACGATTTGTGTAGAAAATCCTGTGGGAAATTTACAAAGTTATATTTCTTCATCACTTCAATGGCTTTCCACAAAGTAACGTCTGAACATTTAGATTTCATTCAATTAAGGTAGTAATTTTGAGCTTACAGCAAAACGTTAATGAAAATTTTCAGAAATCTAAAACGAAAAATATAACGATGTATTATTAATATATTTATATATTAGTATTTTAAATTCCTTTACTAATTGTACTTATTTACTCGCCTGAATTCATTTGGAGTCCCTACTAGAACTACCCGTTCCTCTTATCTATTTCACTATCCTACTCTCAGAATCTCTCTTGTTAAACGCTCACATTTCTATCGTCTTCCTTTCTTATTAAATTCTCTTCCAACTGATGTGGATCTATTTTCATTGTCCAAATTTTCTTTCATAAAGCAGGGAGTATCCTTTCCTCTCAAGAAATAGTTTTGCTTGTTCTTATAATTAATTACCCTTCTTGTGATACACTGTTTCTTACATCTTATATTATGTTTTTATGTCTCTATTTATATTAATATTTTGTTTATATCTCACTCTAAATTGGCTTACTTGCTGTATGTGTAATCTTGATTTAAATAAATAAATACATTATTTAGCTACTACGAGTATTTTCTCAAGTCTAGGTAGATAAAGAGTTGTTTAGGGCTACCATAGAATTTTATAATACTTAACATAATCTTGCAATTAAAGTAGGTCGATTTTTTTCCTTTTATCCTTTCCATTTCATATTGATGAATTGAAGAAAGGCTTTTCATAGCATACATTTCTCTTATTTTAATCTCATTATCGGATCTGCCGAAGTTACAGTATGATCGCATAATACCGGTTACGCCTTCCGCAAAAGCATTTTCCCTAAATCCATCAAACGTTCGCAGCCTAGCTTCAAATCTCCTTACTTTCAAAGATTCCCAAACTGCGTCTGAGAGAATTTTCGTTAAGCTTACTTTGTTCACTGCAGCATTTTTTTAACAAAAACTATCGCCTCGCGCCACTATCATTTCTTTCCGAAAGAATGCCTTCAACGGAAAATTCTTGTTAGACTTTTACGTGGCTTCATATTTCCTGTTATTCTTCATTTATGTTACTGTTCTTTTCTTTGGAATCTCATCCAACAGATTCCGCAAGGCCCGATATTTCTCCCACTTTTGTATCACATTTTCCTCTTAAACAATCTCAAGAATTGCTTCTGTTTATCCATTCGCACATCTAAACCAGCATTGAAATCAATGTCATGCCACGTTCGCAGTTCTGTTTTGATACACATCCAAACATTCTTTTTCATCAAAAACGGCTATGGGAAGCTAAACTTAGGAAAAGAACCATCCTATCTCATTCGGTGTATGAAGGGATTTTTCTTCATTACTAACGGTAAAACCTCAAAGATTTTTCTTACTGCGAATACGTTAAGCGTTATTTAAGTCGCACCGCGCTGTTCAACTGTTCCATTTCACTATTAGCGCCAAACCTATTCGCTCAATTTCAATTGCGCCGTAGTTGGGACTTTTTGCTAATCGAGTTTCACAACGGTCGTTTCCAACGAAAACTTTTTTATGAACCCAAACGCTCAGCGCAGGAACTCAACTGATCGAACTTTCTTTTAGAACTCTTTTAACTGAAGTCCTTTATAGTATTCCGTCTCAAAATAGCGTAATTTGCCACGTAAGCTGCTATATTTGTAAAATGTGAAATAGAAATGAGACTATGATAGAGGTCACTGGTCGTGATGATTCCTGAGAACGACTGCTTTCACGGATTATGCTTTCATCTCGTATCAATTTCAAGTTTTTTTCGCAGGCTAACTCCCATATTCAATATATAAGAATTTCTGCCTAAATAAGTAAGGTTCTAAGTCTCCCCTTATGACCTCCGAAATGGTCACTCAGTATTATTACGTCTGCATTCAGAGTCTATCTAATACAATATACAGAGATAGCCTACCAAATATTCATTATCTTATTTAAAAATTTAAACTCTCAAGATGTGTTAACTGAGATAAAATAATTAACCATATGTTTCAACAATATTTTGGTACAAATTTTAATTAGTTTCTTAGAAGAAGTTTTAATTAAAATAATGTAAAGAAGACGGTATTTTGAATAAAAAATTATCCTTGGATAAAACTAAATCGGACTAATTAAAGATTTAGCTTTATTCCAGCTTATTATTTACCTTAATCTTCTTAGTTCTCAGTAGAAATATAGCTGTGATAGTAGAAATACCTGTATTTTCCGAAAGCGATACATGGGGATAATTGCTGATCCTATATCACTCTAGTAGAAGAAAATTAATTTGACAAAGAATGAAGAAAACTGCAATGATGATCCTCATACAGACTTCCAAACTTGTGTGCAGGATGGCAGGAATTCGAGAATGAAAATAATGACGTTATAAAAAATTATAAGTAAATGTATTGTTACGTATCACTCACGTATTTTAATTCCCTGTTGTTTTTTCTATTGACCATAGTTTATCCACAATATTCCTCCATACCACAAACCTCTGGCTAGAAAAAAGATGCTAGGGAAAAAGTCAGTCGGTGGACCCGGAAGATAAAGGATCGGCCAAATAAGATTTGATAACGAACAGAAAGATACCAGCTGGCGAAAAGAAATGGAAGAAAGACAACATTGCTTTCAGTAAAGATTGAGGGGGCTTATCAACTTCACCCGGGAAACTGAAGTTGGATATTATTATCATAACAAAATTACTCCAAGTAGATAAATGATCAGGTGGCAGTGGATATACATTACATAATATACATAGATACAGTTGTACTTACTTAGTTGTTTGTCAAAATAGTCTTATTAACATATACTTTCTTATAAATTTAGGCAATGAAAAAATTAATTAAATGTACATTTTAAAGATTAGTAATTGCAATTCAGAAAACTAAGGGGAAATACAGCATCTATCAGGCATTTGCCCAAGGAGGGAGGAAATCCCTCGGAAAACCTCCTAAAAAGATACAGAAAATCTCACAGAAGAAGTCAAGACATATATATGATCCAATCATTACACAAATATTAGCCAGCTACATGAACAAAAGTAAATCTTTGCTACTAAGGGAAACACCTAGCGGTAAGGGCGTTTTCCTTTGTTATTACAGTTGACTTAACTTTGCCTTGTAAGTACGCACTCGGGGAGGAAATGGCTCGAATATACCTACATGAAGAGCGTTCCATCTCTAGTCCTGTTAAGAAAGTAGAATTTAGATATTTTAGTCCTTTGAGGGGAGGTTCTATTTGATATCTGTGGTATTTTCTGCTTAAATAAGAGGGACGATAGTATGGCCACTGACTCTGACGAATACTACCAAATTGAGCCTAAACAAGTTTCATTAACATTGACTTACGAGGCTCAGTAAAAATAAGCCAAGGAATTTAAATCAAGTGTGGAGGAAGTTTTTGTTTCCCCGAACATTTGCAAAAATCAGGGAAATAGATAAAATATACAATTTTTTTCTTACGTGAAACAATGACAACTGAGATGTAACTTGGAATTTTTCCCTTTGAAGAATCCAAGATCGTCCAAAAGTTGAGTTTCGACTTCCGACAGTTGCGGAATCTCTTTCCCTGACTCCACCCCCTCTTTCCTTCCAATACTTCCGCTTCAACTCACAAGATGGAAACCACACTATCTCTCTTGACCGTTCCTATTAACTCCTTTTCCGCCTTATTCGCTGTCTTCTCGAACTTTTACTCCCTCTGTTTTTTGTCCCCACAATTATTTCTCTCCAATTTTTCCCGCTTCCCTGCGTTTCTCTTCTTCCCTTCTTCGTTCCCAGTATTTTTCACCCTCTTTTCCCGCTGCTCCTCTGTCTCCATCCCACCTCATTAATCTCTCTCCTTTCGCTCTTGAAGAGTTATTTCGGCGCCACAGTTACTCGCGAGTGATAGGGGCGTATATCCGTAGGATTAGGAAAGACGTATGTGGCATCCGAAGAAAGGAATCATGGGTAATCGACGATTACAAGGGCTATCTGTCAAAGTGAAGACCGCGAACCCTCAACGGACCTTTGCTTTCTAATTTCTTCAGTAACCATCATTTCCTGAAAGTAACGAAGAGTATTCCAACGCCACGATGTTGATCGCGGTTTACTGATTATTCGAGAGGCACTTACCAAATGATGGTTGCCTGGTTGACCACCCAATACTTACATAATCTATTAAGTGGATTATTACGTACTAAAGTAATAGTATTATCAAGGACCACCTAACCGATTTGTCCGATGTTCACAATTCGATGTAAAATTTAAAATTATTCAGCTATTGAAAACAGATTTTTACTTTTCCACAAAGGTTTTTATTCAGGAACTACCGGTTTCGGTATATTACCATCGTCAGGTTCACACACAACTGAATCATCAAACTGCCGAAGCATACATTGATGACAGATAAAATACAATGTAGAAGTTGGATGTAGAAGTTTTCCAACTTCTACATTGTATTTTATCTATCATTGTTTTTTCTTGATTGTTTGCTCTTGCTTTCCTCGCCGATCCAGAATACCATTAATGTAAAACGTACACTTAGCTCATAATTGCAGATGGATAAAATATAGTATTAACTTAAATTTTCAATATTAATATAACTTATCAATACTAGCACCTCTTAATCATTATGATAGGAATAATACTCAAAGAAAGAGAAAGCGAAATATTTCTTATCTTTTAAACCACGATGCAATATTCGCTCACAATACAACTATTGCCTTGCTAGCAATGACTATCTTCTTTGTTTATAACTCTTAGACCAGAGAAGTAAAACCTAAAAATTATTGTAAATTGACATATTTAGCTGCCACCAGACTGCTGTCTAACTGCGGCGAAAATTGTAATAAATAATAAATGTAGTAAAACCTTTTCCTGATTTAATGTGGTATTAGTTGGTGTAATCTTTTTAATTTTTATCTGTCTTTACTTAAAATGTTTATTTGCTTTTGTTTGCCGTTTTTTCATGTTGGTGTTAAATTATTTTTTTATTTTTATCTGCCTTAAATTAAATTTTGAATGCCGTCTTTTTTCGTGGGCGAATTTTAGCCTTTGAAGGCTACTCTACCAATTAACCCCCTTTATATTTTATCAATTTTTTGCATTTTTCCTTTATTAATAAACAGATGACACATACAACATACACAGACAACCACTCTCTAACCGGAAGAATCCGATTTGCCGGGGTTCGAACCTGGGACCGTGAGGTTGGAGCGTTAAAGCGCTAGCAAGCTAGCCACTATGCCACCACGGCCGGTAATGGTGTATGACTGTAAAATATATATATACTTCATAACCTGACTTTTGCATGAGTGTGTAACAACTATTTAAGTGTTTAATAGAACCAAATATTGATTCAGTTGAAATTCCCCCGGCAAATGATTTTATATTTAGATCATATCCTACGTGTATCCATTAATAGACTTGTGCGAAATCAAAGAACCTCTTGACAAGCCACACATGGCTCAGGAGGACCTGAACTATAACTGCATTTTACAAGATACCTTGTGTGTAAATAAATTATTATTATTATTAGTACAACCTGAAGTTTAGTGTGTCTAATACTATCCCACGATCACTGATTCGGTTTTCTTCTATCGAAGGAATAGATATATTTAAACACAGGATGAGGAAATGCATTTGAAGATACCTCCTTTTTAAATTCTTTTATTGCATTTTTTGATGTGAGGAAAAGTAAACCTAAACGAGGAGAATCTTAAGAGAGCGAGTTCTTTGAAATTGATTGTCCTCGATTTCAAGGGTTTAGAATTTGCGAGATCTTTTCACGATGCCTTCCGTAAACTCCGTCACTCATTGTTCGATGGACTTCGTTAGTTATTCGGGCCGCACACCGAACTCACATCTTCCAACCTCCTTTTTCCCTTTTGACGTTCCGCGGGACAAAGAGAAGACAACACCGAGAAAAATTAGGTTCGTTAAAAGTTTCAGTTTTTGAAAGCGCTTCTTCTGCCTAAGCAGAATCTTTTGTCACAAGCGCTTGCCAATCATTTTCATTTCTGGGACTAAATCAGTATATAGCGAGTTTCTATCAGCATTAAAAGTATTATATTTATTTGATACTCGAATATGATTGTAATATTGAATTATACGGCTTTTCCTCGGAGGAAGGAATTCAACCGTTTAAGTATCACCTTCGTCTACCAGAAATTGAACTACCCTAATAGTAAAATTCATATTAATACTATAGAAAGCTGCCATTTTCTCTAAAATCGGCGTCATTCGGAATTTCCTCAAGAAGGATTGATTTTTAACAATTTTTGAAATGTTATCTGGAAAAATCCTGAAAATTTGCCCGTTTTCCCTTTTAAATCCGTAACTCCTTCGGATTAGGCTTTCGTAAAAGATCTTTCTTAGTTATTTGTGAGAAATGGATGCTTTTTTGTTTCACTTCCCGCCGAGATTACTTCTTTAGCTGGAAAGAATTGCTGACATGACTGTCAAACCTAATTCAACCTGAACGTTTGTTTTAAGAACCATATGGAAAAACATCCGTTAGGTGTATAATCCTCAGTCAACTATCTTTGGAGGGATCTTAAGTGACTCATTGTTGTAATGTCTTTGGAAAAACTGTTCTAACACAAACAATCCCTTGAGTGAAACTTACAAACTTAACTTGGGTGAGGCTTACAATCTTTAGATGAATTGTCCGAACTGTTTAGTAACTACTTAGTAAGAACTATCTTTATTTTGAAAAGTATCGGTACCTATCACAGGAATACAACAATTAGGCAATGACTTCTTTGGTGCTCAGTCTGTCAATATATTTTATATAAATATTATAAAAATAAAGTCTGCATTCAAATATTTGTAATTTTATGCTGTTATTTAATTCCTGATTTTGTTCACTCAAGTAAGATGTAATCACAGTTTATTCCTGCTTTCTGTACTTAAATTTTTGCTTTTTTTCATTATTTTTTGTATTAAAATGTTTTTAATATATGTGTGCAATATTCTAACTCCCTCGTGTTCTGTATGACATCTACGTATTTCTTTATATAATTATGTATAGATATGTTGTGATGTTTACATCTTAATTTATACATTTTTTTTTTTTTTTTTTTATTCAGTAGTATACATGTAAATACAAGAATAAAGAACATATAATAATAATAAAGTAATATACAGGAGATTCATTTTCTGGATATACTTTAAGGTCCACCTGAGCCAATAATTGGCTCTTCAGGTGGTTCCTGAGTTTTATGAAAGATTTGGTTTTTACATGGTTATTTACAGAAATAGGCACATTGGTATTAACAAAATAAACTAATTGTACATATTTTTATACCATAATATTCTCAAGATACTCTTTTATTTTTATTTTCACTTGGGACATACTTGTCAAAGTCCTAAGATTTTTTGGTAATTTATTAAAGATTTTTGGTACCACAACTTCAAGTTTGTTTCTACCAAAATGATTTATAAAAGATGGCTCATGATACATATCTTGTTTCCTACCTTCCATGACATGTTTTCTTGTCCTCAGTATTTTGTAAGTGTCCTTAAAATAATTATCTTGTATGATTATGTAGGTAAGGAGTTTGTCCAGAGGTAGTATGCCTAAGGATTTGTACATTTCTTCAATTTTTATGCTCTTATTTGAAGTGCTGGAGCTATGTATAATTTTAATTATTTTATTTTGCAAGGCAACAAGTTCTTTTTTATGAACATTGCTGGTGAAACCCCATAAGGTAATACCGTATCTTAAAATAGATTCTACCAGAGCATGGTACATCAGCATCAAAACCTTTGCTGAAATTATTTCTTTAATGTGATAGAACTGATAGCAAACTTTCCTTAGGTTTGAGGTGATTCTCTTTATATGGACATCAAATTTCAAGTTTTTATCAATAATAACTCCCAGATACTTATAGTTCTCAACTTGTTCCAAGGGCGTACAGCGACAGAGAGATTCATTAATATCATTGTGTAAACAATCATGGTTATGTACGCATAAAGTAAGAGGTTTCCATCTTAATGCATTACTAGCTACATGCATAACTTTGGTTTTATTTTCATTAATTGTCATGTCATAATCATGACACCATTTTGTTAAATTATTTAGGTCCTCCTGCATTTGTTTTACACAGACCTCGAATTTAACCTATCTTTATTATATTCAATGCTCCCAATTCCTCTTGTATATGACAAAATATATGTATTTTTATGTATAACCATGTATAATGAAAAAGGTCACTTTTATGCCCGTTAATAAAATCAAATCAAATTATTTATTTAGGAAGTCTGTTCTAGTACGAATCGTGTCTCGCTTGAATCATCTTTGAGCAAACGTGTTTCGGATGAAAAAAATATCAAAAGTTCATACACCCAATACTTCACTTCACAATGCTTATAATTTCGAAAAATTCTACTTTTTTATTTTAAATAAGCTAAGTCTTTATGGAGAACTTATTCACATCCTTTTTTTAAACAATCTTGAAAGTATGATCACGGAAGGAATGAAATAGCATTTTATTTCAGCTGAGCGAGGCAGCTTGAACCGAGTGTTAACGAATGACCGCTCGGATTCAATCTCCAAAAGCCAGAACTCGAAAGGATGACCATATGAGAGGACCGCATAAACAACTTCGTTTATATACGCGATCACTTCCGCAAATCGAAGCGGTGACGAGAGCGGTTCGTTCCGCATCCCCAATCCGTTCTCCGAGGATTCCTCTGTATTGAATATTCGAGATCACTTCCTCCCCGCAAGAGGGGGAGGAGTTTTCAGACGGAGTATTATTTTATTGTCCTCGCGGAAACAAGGGGAAAGCGGGAAAAGGAATCGGGTCATGCGGCCGAGTCATTAGTGGAAAGCCTCGGGACGAAGAACTCATTTTGGCTTCAAACGGCCATCCTCAAAGGACGTCCTCGGGACGTGGTGTCATCCGCATTCCTTCTCTATCAAATTAAACAGTGCCCGCGGATGAATTCTTTTCCTGCCCTAATCTGTGATGACTCACACCGTCAACTCAAGAACCGCATTTACTCTCACACCGTATAAATTGCATTCTAGCGCGTGACAGTTTATGTGAATTCCTGCGATCAATTTACTTGTACAATGAACTTTTCCCACTATATTTACTTGGACTATTGATAATGCGAATCGCTATAATTAAAACGGGCATTTTAAGAGTTTTTGTGTCCGTGATTTTATTATGTCAATCGTAGCTAACTTGGTAAACAATAAAGGTTATTCTAATGCTGCTTCGCGGTACATAGTTGAGCAATGGGTAAGCAAATAAAGACGTAAGTGCGGTACAGATCTACATTAGAACAAATTTACAATATACATATTTTCTCCAAACGTCATATACTCTCAGCTTTGCATTGCCATGTATACTCTAGAGTAAGCCAAGACCATGTATCACAAAAACTAAGAAAATGAATTGACTTGAGTATAAACCTAAGGAGGGAAATGCAGTAGCTACTAGTAAAATAGAATCAGGACATCCAATCAAATGTAGTTGAATGAAAAAAATTAGAGAGCTATGGACAAGGGGCCTTGTTTATAAGTTATGGATAGAAAAAAATGTGGTAACTCCAGAATTAATTTATCCTCGATAGTAAATTTTAGAGAGCTCTTTGATCCGAGAATAAATGAGTATCTATTTCCCTTTCAACCTTTTTTGCTGCAGTATCACGAAAGAAAACGACCTTTGAATTCAAGCCTAGAAAGTTATGGGCTTCATTCATCCATGTACTAACTTACCCTAAAATAGCAAAAACTCGTGTAAAATTTTCAGAAGCAGCTGCTTGCAATGCCTTTTTGCTTCATCCCTTCATTTTTACTGGAAACGAAATGCTTGTCGGACTTTGTCGAAAAGTTAGGCGTAGAACAGTCTTAATGGAAGATATGAAATATTTATTATTTTTTTAATTCTTCGGTGGTCATTTAAACCTGTTGAAAATCTCTTAGTTATTCACATGGAAAATTAAATTGTTTGAATAAAGAAACTTCGATGAGGAATTACAGAATGCGAGTATACAAAAAGGCAGACACAAGTTCACTTCTATATTCAGAGTTTGAAAATATCACGGTGAACTAATTGCTAAAGTAATATTGATTGAAATACGAAATTGGGTCTGAAAAGTTTTCGTCCTGAACATGAAGATATTATTGAAATAATTTTAAAATAATATATTATTATAGTAAAATACGAGGTAAATAGGTTATATGAAATTATAATATAATAGTAGTAAAAGTACTAAGATCCATCTTCATGACTTTCTGCACTTATAGGTCATCCCGGATATACAATATTTTAGGAAAGAATGAAATAAATTGTAGGCTGAAAAAACGTGAGACATATATTTGAATTAGAGGTTTGAGATCTTCAATAGCAGTCTTTGTTGGCGTTACTCGTCCCATTCACCGATATTCGGAGACAACAAGACCCTATCACTCCTGAAGATGAAAGCATCGCTTTCGAAATACGTATTGGGTGTTTTTAAAAAGTGCGATGTCCTTTCTTGTTTTCTCCGAATACCGGTGAATGAGACGAGGAACGCCGACAAAGACGGTTATTGGAGATTTTAAACCTCTAATTATTTAACAGTCGTGTTCCAAATTTTCTCTCTTTACATATATTTGAATAATTAATTTGAGTAGAAGTCAATCTATCAAACATTGATTATTTGTGTATCAACATCCATCTTAATTTAGATTTCAGAACGCTTCCTTATTTCGGGGATTAAGTGGAACGTTTTCATTTTTTTACTTTTCCATCTTCCGGAATAGTAATGATCAGAAATAGACTTCATTAGTGAATGATTGAGATTGATGAGCCTCTCTTTACAGGAAACCCCCATGGGCTTAATGATCGGAAATCAAATAAATATGACGCGAATGAGGAACATCCTGAAACCAGGAGAAAATTTTGCGTAGTAGCAGAAATTCATCCATAAACCTTGTTTACGAAATTTCTCGAAACAGTTCTAATTACACCATCGGCAGCGATATCAAAGGTAGGCAAACATCCTCACAGATTTCTTTCCATATCTGTTGACGAGAGAGAACCCTTACGAGCGATTGGTGGCCCTGAAATAATGATCAGTCCCGCTGAAGGAGAAAATTGGATGATTTAGCTCCCGCGTAGCTCTCCGCCAATGAGGTTGTCCTAGATCTGCCACGTGGCGATCGGGGTAACGTCCTCCTGATACGAGAAGAGGAAATCGAACTTCTGGGGGAAATTAGCGTGAGAAACGGCAGTTGATTACCAGTTACAGCATACGTGCGGATATCGGAGAGCGGGGTCGGTTAGGTGAATGCACTGAGCAAAATGACGTGGTAATACCGCATTTAAACCTTCGTAAAATTTTATTAACATGCATGAAGCTCCTCTATGTGAATCGATGGTAAATTATAAGAACTATTTGAGACCCACAAGCTACATTTAATGAGGAAAAACTTACATATATATCTACCACAAACTTAATTGTAAAACAACATCAGCATTTTACATGTAAATAAAATTATCGTAATCAATTATCAAAATTTTAAAGCTCGAATAACGGTGACGTTGAAATTATCCTATACATAAGGAATACAAGATATCAATTGAAGTAGTTATTTCCACGGTAATAAATGTGACGCGACAATAACAATGTATCTATAAATACCTACTAAATATATATCTATGAAGACTCATTTTCCTATCTGAGGATGAAACCTGATGTTTACATTTAATAGTAAGTGGAGAAATGCTAAATGTTGCGTGAAATTTTGAAAATAAATGTGAAGCACGTAAATTCATCATAAATAAGAAATCTATTTGAGAACTGTGAATTATCTCCATAAAGAGAAATTTTTCAACATGTTTCTATTACAATACATTTATCATAGAAAACAAAAATATCTCAATGTTTATTTTTTTCTGACAAGTGAGTGTAATAGTTTTGTTTTGTTGCTTGTTTACCTGTAGCTTTTTGTAGTTTAGTTTAATAGTCGTTATATCTCTGTAATTTTGTCAAAGGACTGATGCCATTAGTTGCAATTTAGTATCGCCATCAAATAAAATAATAAATGGTAAATATAAACTCCTCAAAAAATACTTTAATTAATTTTAAACTGACGGGGATAAAACTTCGCACTCATATCCGGTATTTGAGAAGCCATTCTTAATTTCCATTTCCAATTTGTTATCAGCAATTTAATTACCCAATTTAACTATAATAATATTGTGCAAACCTCCAATTTTAATTTCCGACAATGTACAAGCCTTTATCAAAATATTATTAATAATAATATCATGCTAGGAAACATTAAATAACTTACGAATACTATTTTATTTAAAATCCTAGCTTTGCTTCAGAGCTGGGTAACCCCACAGAGATTTCCGACCCCTGTCCTAAGTGTGCGCATACCACAAGCCTCGAACCCTCATCAACGCGTCAAAAAGTTTTAAAATTTCGCTCAATGCTTCATTTACGGACCCCTTCGAGTCCCCTTTGCAAATTCACACCACTTTATCCTCAATCGAAAAGTAATCCGTGTTTTTCGAAGTCCGGATGTCCGCGCCTTCACTTCCCGGGAACTTTCCCTCCTTCAACGAGGACAACAAGAAAGGCACCGTGAATCCGTATCGACCGCGCTCTATAGCCCAATATGGCATCCTTTCCTCATCACATCTGTCGTAAGCTCTTTCTTTTCCCTGAACGAGTATAGACTCATCCGCCTCCGCTCCTTGGGCAGGTTTCCTAAGAAACTGCAGAAAAAATCGTAAGTTTCCTGGGACTCGATTTCGCAGCGCGATAGGTTCCCTCTGGCGGTTCGAAGACGTACGAGCCACGATGGCCGTTGGTGAACTATTCCCTGGAATTCATACGGGCATAAATCTCCGTTGTTCTGCAGCGCGGTTTTCATTTGGGACCCAGATTTGAAATTAGGTTATTCATGACGTATGGCTTGTGTCAGTGGCGGGCGACGTAAGGCCCGCGAGCCACATGCGGCTCTACTATTATGCACTTGGGGCCCTCAATGCAACAACGTCCACCTTTGACAATAAATTTCCCTGAATGTAATTAAAATTATTTCACCTTCCTTCGTTAATCACCATTATATATATATATATATATATATATAGTAAATTGATTGATTTATCTATTACTAGCTGTACCCGTTCACACGTTGTTGTGTTTAGAGAAGTGTGATCTCTTTCTTGCCTTGCTTGCCTCTGTTCACTCGTTTCTAATGATCGAGCAAGAGTAGTGTGATTTCGATCTCTTTCTTGCCTTGCTTGCCTATGTTCACTCGTTTCTAATGATCGTTCTTCTCTTCTCCTTTTTGCTTGATTTGTAGATAGACCAATAGCACTTCGCGTTGGCGGCATAATTGTAGGGTTAAATAAAACGTATTTCCAATTATTTTCTTCAGCTGGAAATTAATAATATTTTTATTTATTCGCGTATTAATAATTTATTCTCGTATTAATAATTGCAAAAGTTTTTGACTGCATTTTTGTATTTATTAGAATTTGCTGGCGAAAAATCGAACGTCAAATGCATTAATGTTCTTTTTTGTAATTTAAATTAATTTTTTGAAATCTTATAAGAAATACAATTTATGTATTTAAAATATTTTAAATTTTAATATAATTAGTAATATTTAAACAATAATTGAAAAAATATAAATTCTACCCAAATGGGATCAATTTATGTATCGTACTTCTATTTTTCCCGTAGAAAATCCATTCGCAATTTGTATGGCAGGCAGCTATTCGCGTTGCAAGGCTATTATAATGAAATCATACATACTATCTACATTACTTTCATTCAGTATATAAGAAAATATATTATCACAGTACCTTATCAGTTCGGAGTAAGATATGCTAAATTATGTGCTACTCTACACTTCGCATCACGCAAATCTCAAAGAGAACACATATTCAACTGAAGAAGACCTAAAAATTAAATTCAGTCTCGTCAAAGACATAAAATAAATTGAAATGTTGAAAATAGATGATATTTGTAATCAAAGTCGGTAACGTCATCAACTCACCAATTTGTCCAGTACATACAATCTCTTGAATTTATCAAAATATAATTTTCATTAAATAACAAAAACCGTTTACTCCACGATAATATACGTAAATATTTACGTTGCTATAAACAAACATCATTTGAATACGGGAGTAAATTCTCAATGTGTTCTTATGAGAAAATTCAACAATCGCATTCGTTGTAACTGAGAAATAGTTTGTTTATAGCCTCAAAATTCATCAAAATTATCATCTAATTATCTCTAAGTCTCGTAATTTCCGATCGTAAACTATATTTCATGACCAAAATAAGAAACTTTATTCAATTTCCCTTCTTTTGGTGGTACTTCTAAATCCATACGTTGGTTAATTCTAATTTAATTTTGCGAAAGAAAGGAAGCATGCAAGTGATAAAATCGAAGTTTACATGTATTTCTTATTGAAACTGTTTTTCCTTCTGGAGTCGAACTGAGTACTCCGATTAAAATAAAAATTTACAAAAACCTTCCCGGGGATATACGTAATAATTTCCCAAATTTTCACGACGATTGGATGTATGGTTTTTGAATCTATCGAGTACAGACAGACAGACAGACACACATTCATTTTTATATATATATATAGATTTGCGACATAACCGTGTACGTAGGTATAATGTGCACACTTAGATATTAAAACAAAAAGAAAGAGTACAGAGTGGGAAAAAATCTTTGCAACCGGAAATTGACAAAAGAAAACCTACATTGCGGGAAATACCCACAGAGAAGGGGGTGAAAAAACCGCGAATACACAGTAAAAATAGCTATGTAGTAAGTAACCGATGGATATTTTAACAGAATAAATGCTAATTACTGGAAAAAAATAATAATTAATCCTAAAAAAATTAATCACAATGACATCCTCATGTCCTATCTAATAATTAATAATTATCATAGTACAATATACGTTATAAAGGTCGACAAGAGACGTCCATCGAATAATCGGATCTTATTTTGAATGCGTATTTATTCAGATTTTACTTAAGATTAAGGAACTAATATAGAGACGAACTTCAAACTAGTTTTAAATCCGGTCGTTTTTGTATAAATAACGTAGTAAAAAATACGAGTTTCGTCTCTATTATATATTAGATTTCTCCAAGTTCGAACATTTTAAATCTACATCTATTTCTTTTAAATATTAATTAATTTTCCGCGTTCTCCGAGATTCTGTCGTCGCACATCTTGTTTTTGAAAAACCGACCCAGGAAAATATAAAAAATCTAGTATAGCTTGCACGCAAGAATGGAAATATTAATTCGAATGGATATATTTAATTCGAAGCATAAATTCATGAAGAATATCTCATCTTTCTCAGCCGGAAACATCGAACTAGAGTGAATATTGAATTTTAAATAAAAACATAAAGATGCGTTCTGTTTGCTGTAGTTTGTTTTCTCGAGGCCTTTCCCAGTCGTGCTTAGAAATTTTAGCCTATGGTTAATAAATTTACGAACATTTGTATACTGATAAATAAAGAATGAATTGACGGCATGATTATTATTCAAAAGGTAGTAGGAAATAGAAAGGATCTACTTTGCCACGAACTAATACTTATCAAACGTTCCATGAAGATTATCTATAGTTGAACAATACTGTATCGGCATTTTATACCATGGTATTGAAATTGAAATATTGATTGCTTAATAAATTCAGGGAAACTATATTTGCGGAAGATACAATCGGTATCATGCAACCCCCCTGCTACTTCGGTCGATCCGATAATGAACGTAAGTTAAGAGAAATAGATGCTAGGACGAATCGTTTTAAAAATTCATTCTTTCTGCGAACGATACGCGATAAATAACCGATTAAGGAAATAGTTTAGATTCAATTGGTGTATTACACCCCCTGCCACAGGCCGAAAGGCGGCTTGTAGGGTATTAATGTAGATGTACATGTAGATTGAAAACATTGACCATATTGAAAATATTAGAATGTGATATTTCTGGAATAAAAGATCCTGATCACTGCAGTGATTGATTCGTCAACATATTACTACTACTGCTACATGATATCAATATATGCACATTCATAAAATTTACTACATTAAACTGTAACATTTCCGAATTAAATATTTCTAGTTATCCCAAGAATTATAAATTAACACTTAACTACAGAAAACATAACTTTCCTCATACCTGGATACTTATCGGGAAAGTTTTATTATTCACTAGATTCAGCTTAAGCCTGTACATTAGGTACTCGTTCAACTGCGAGCAGAGGTTAAGTGTGACTTCGTAGGTGTATTGACACTCAATATATCGCAGATTCTACATTTTAGATGAATCATCATTTATTTGGATTATTGTCAGTGGCGGCGGGTCCATTGGGTTCGCTGGTTCACAGAACCCCCTAAGAAAAATACTGTACTATTTTCATTTATACCAATGTTCTTACCATAACCCAAATAACCATAACACCAATTACTGGACCTAACTTTTCCTTCCTTGAGTCGCGATTCCTGCCGCTTTTGGTTCCAACTAGCTTGACTTCGCGCGAGGTTCACTCCCCGAAGTGAACCCCTTCAGACGTCGCGTTATAGGTGAAGAGCGGTGAGGGGAAAGAGGGGCATACGGCCTTTAAACATGGGCCGATCGCTGCACTAAGTTGCAGCGACAGCCGACGAGAATGGCTTCATAGAATTTTCGAAAATTTGTTTTAGGCACTTTCCGGCAAATTAGAGAGTTGAAATTCGAAGAATCGCTGGAAGCTGTGTATGTTCAACGAAAACTATAAAGACACCCTAGAATATTATCCCATGTTCGACGCTAGGTAAGGGCAAATATTCTCCAATTTAAAATGTATTGTGGCGATTTTTCGTATTTTTTTTTAAATGTCTTCCCAATGACATGGAAACTTAAAACCCGGCATGTGAATAGAGATCATAAATACATTTCATATAGGCTGTTTAACGTTTACATGATTATTCTTGGTTCGATTCTAGAGCGCCATTTACATTCCTTTATGCATTGCAAATGGGGATAATGGAATCGTATTTTAAGATCAGCCCAGTGCCATATCAACATAAAACTTTGGATTAAATAAGTTTTATATCTACCAGGTCGTTATATGTATTCATAACTACCGAAATGTCTTGTGCTCGAGACCAAGCGGCTCTACCATTTGAAATGTATGGTGGGAATTTCCATTTTTTTATGATTCATTTACCGAGAAATTGAAAATTATATGGCCAGTCATGTAAACAGAAGAAATGAGCCTTCCATATTTACAATTTATCTTTTACCTTATGATCATTGGTTCGACGCTGGGGCACCATTTGTATTCTACCATATATTTCAAAGGTGGATTGTAGAATTACGTTTGAGGACTTTCCCGATGTGATATCGACTAGAAATTAGTATCATCAATATAATTAATTTTAAATAAGAATTTATAAAAAAATCATTTTTAATTGTTTCTTTAAAGAAATAATTACGTTGTACTTGGAGAAATACTTTTTAACAAATTCATGCATTTCATAAGTTTCTGCATCTGTAAGCTTTCTTCCTCTTTCTTTAATCTCTAAAAAATGGGCAACAGCAGGTCCTTGGTCATAATATGCAGTTTCAACACTGTTAATTGCGATGTGTACATCCTAGAATTTATAGCTTCTCTAGAAAGGCTTGACTGTTTGTTGGATTTAAGTGAGGTATGGATTGACATAGCTCTCTCCGTGCCAGCACTATGAGAAGTTAAAGTAAGATCTGCCAGAATTAATTTGTTGAAAATTGATGGATGTTGTGATACCTTCCAGTAATGGTAAAACCTAGCTATTGACGAAGTCATGGCTGGAGGAGGAGGATCATAGGGCCCGCCACCTTCCCGAACTCTATTCCTGAAAAGAAACATTTTATCCAAACTCTAGGATTTAACCCTTCCTGACTTTAGTTTAACACGCGTAGAGCTTGCGTTTTTTCCTTATTTGCCGGCGTCTAATACTGTCTCTGGGCGACAAAACTTGGCACTAGCTATTCGTGTCGCCTACTTTGTATGTTATTTTATGCACTGGTGTCTACAGCTATGTAATGGCTACCCATAATGCGCTGCAATATTGTGAATTTACGGAATTTTTTCATATCCAGTGTACTTATTCAGTTACCGGTGTTGTGGTTGCTTGTGGCGTATTCAGTATGCAAACCAACTGCGTTACTTGTTTGTGAACAATTTTTCTCGCTCTTTATGATGAATAGTTTCCAGTTTCTGAAAGGGATTAATTTTTCCTCTATTTCTGTTTAAGAAAAATGTGCAATAAAAGAAGTAGGAAGTCCTATCCCTTTGCTGAACCTATCTCAGAGTCAGAGAAACAGAGGTAGGCAATACTTCCGAGTGTTTAAGCCATAGATATATGAGAGAAACAGTTGGATTTGTGGCTGCGACTCTTCCAATGGGCTATACTGTTTCCCTTGTTTGCTCTTTGCGAAAGACAAGGACGCGACCTGGGCAAAAATATGTGTATTTGATTTGGGGCATTCATTTCAAAAAATTATTCGGTGATAGTCCTGCCAAATACTTTAACCCTGAATAAAACAATATAAGGTAATTAATTAATTTTCTTATGATTATATTTGATATTTCGAAAAATAAATACAACTTGAATATTAATGTGTATTTTGGTCTTTAAAAATATATACGGAGAAATATGAATCGAGAATTTAAATAAAAACTCAATTTTCGAGAAAATAGGGATTTTTTACAACAAATACATATATTGATTCAACTCGAAATATTAATTTCCATATTTCTACTTCTTTTATCCGCGGTTGTTGTGAATTACACTGCGTCCATGTAATCAGAGGCAATACTCTAGTATGAGCCAGAATATTAAACCATAATTGTGGCCACTTAAAAATATACGAATTTTGAAGTGAATCCCCTGTTTTTTTAGTCACGCGCCGCCACTGATTATTGTAGTAGTTAACATAAAAGGTCTAAGTGTAGGATGGCATTACTGGAATCGCAGACAATTTTGCAAGACCCAAGAAATCCCGGATTAAGAGCGCTTTAGTAACTATGCTGTGTTATCAATGCATCCATATGTAAATTCTGATAGTTTAAGTCTCTATTCTGACAAAATTACGAATATTCAACCCTTTAAATCGTTTTTAACCACATATAATCGTCTCAAAAAGTCCTCTTCTTCTTTACATTCTAAAGTTCACAAATACTGGTTGAATTATTCGCGAGCTATTTCAACAGCCATCTGAGTTATCGTGGAAAAGCTTGTAACATATGCAGTAGACAATTTTCAGGAATTCTTGAAGCTTAGAATGGTGTAGCGGTGATGTGAACAAAAAAAATCGTGCAAATTCAACGGGCGTCGCAGCCAGACCTAAGTTTGTACATCAAGGGAGTAATCAGAAAGCCATGATAAGTGAGAAACGTTAATCAATATGAAAACTTTAACATTTATGATCTCCTTGATGTTTCCTTGGTGAACCTGTCACGTTCATGAGTTCTCAATATCCAACTTAGGAAATTCCGTAGAAGTTTCAATAATGCATGAAATATGATTGTTTTATATTGAAAAAATATGTTCTTAGCTCCATTGTTAAATGTACGAATGTCGCTCATAAAGATATACTTTTTCCTATGTTTAAATAAATTTCCTATAACGAATATCGCACCTGTCTAATGGAAAATTATAAAATAAATATTTACGTCAATTTTAAAGTTAGGCATGTATGGGCAGTTCAAACAGCTTGGTCCTTAATGAAATTTAATAATCTGATATGTGCTGACATTATAAAATGGATGCTTTCAGGAGGTAACCAAACTAAATCGTGTTGCGATAATCAAGATATTTTGAAATTATATCAACTATTGTCTTTTCGCAAGAAGATATATGTTTAAAATTCTACCCTTTAATTTGTAATTTGAGAATGGCGCATAAGCGTCGAAACCACTCGTCAGTTTAATAATACTTTTCCTATGGAAAATAATATTTCGGAGTATTAATTCAACATGAATAATATTAGAAGGTTCCACGAAGTGAATGCAGAAGTAATCCATTATGTAATTACACAAAAACAAACTATCGCAAGGAAGGAAATACGAGTATGACTGTTAATTAATTAGAGGTTTAGAAGCTCTCCAAAGCAGTCTCTGTTAGCATTCCGCACCTGCGTTACCACCAGTTCAGGAAACAGTGCAAAGTACCAGATTACCGATCTTCTAGGAATCACCCACTTTACATTTAAACAACTACGCTATCATCTTCAGGGGTGGAGGAAAACAAAGCAGGAGACGTTAGGTATTTATGGTGCAGTGTTGAGATGAGGGGGTGGGCTTTTCCGGTGTGAAGTTGTGCAGGACGCTGACTTAGACAGCTTTGGAGCGTTTTTACCTCAAAAATAAATTATCCTTTAAATTTTCGTTTATCCTCTAACAATGAAAATTCTAGAAAATAAAACAATTCGTACTTATAATTCCATGCAATCCATATTGTTAAGGAAATTTTATCTAACTTTAACTTTTTTCTAAAAAAGGCTAAAAATTGGTAGTTAGATCATGAAGAAATTGATCTTTTTTCTTTAAATTTCGAAAGACTCGTTGTTCATTTTATTATTCATAATTTTCTGTTGTATAGCCTTTCGTTTGTATAAATATACCACTTTATTTTTGCCATAGTAATGTTATCGCAATAACACACGTCACTATTGTATTTCTACGCGAACATAAAACGTACTGTATATGTATATATCGGTGTCAACAAGACAGGTTAACCTTAGTTGACACGTAAAGCTCTAATATCTGATAAAACTATGTAAATTATATTGTATTAATTTTGTATTCAATATATAGAGCAAATATATTTATTCATTCATTCATATCTGACGTAATATCTACGTGTAAACGATTCTAAAAATACTATGATCATTTATAACGAGGAATTACTAAAATTTAGGATTACGAAAATGAATTGATAAATACACTTGAACAAATTTGATAGAGATTTATATTTTATTTAATTTTCGAGAAATAAAATACTAATCTGCACTCTTCGTATTCACAGCGACATCGATTATTAATTTTGAAATTCTAAAGTCGGTTTTTAGTAAATCAAATCTAACACTAAATTTAAACACAGTTTTACAAAGCAATCCAAGTGAGAGGAGCATGTATCTGTAAGCTATAGATAAGAACGAAAAGAACAGCATTTGAAAAGGAACGTTTTGATCTTCATTCTCACCCATTAATAGATGAAACAGCTCTTTTATCAAAAATTCACATGTTAATGATAGAATGACCAAGTTGAATCTACGAAAGCCACGTTTCTTATATGCCCGTCCACAAATATCATGGATATCAGCCACTGGATACCCCAATCTGTAAATGAATTCATCGACTGATCTTATTTTTGCGTATCTCATCCGATGCCCAGTTATCTCATCATATCCCTTGATTGTTACGCTTCTTTCTCCTGTCATGAACTCCAATAAATCCAGTAAAAATCGTTACAAATAATATTATAAATTCATTACTTAGTTTTAAGGTAATTTATTATAACTACACTATATTTATGTAACCATTCCAAGGGAATTGTTTAATTATTATTGATGTATTTTACATAAATTATGTTTATAACTTGTGCAAATGTATGTAGGTAGAAAAGAACTACCACCAAGCTAACAGCCCACCTGCAGTTGATGCCTTAATAATAATAATAATGTATGCTACTGCAATAGCCCAAATTCAGCCTAGGTGGAAATTTTGCGACTAAACCGGGAAATGGCCGGTCAAAATTCGAATTGGCCGAAGACCGGGATTTCGGCCGAAACATATATCACACCTACAATATGCGAGCCCAAACCATTAGTTACTTAAGAGTGCCGCGCTCTAATTTTCACTTGAACCAGGAATTTGCGTCTTCATTATTAATGCGCTGAACTTTGTAGGAGGAGAACGACCTTATTTCCTTGTTGCTTGGTATATTTCGTATTTCTTGCGGACCTGTGGTACCACTTCCACGTTCCTTAATACAATTCCATCTGCCAAGTGGGATACTGAAAGATCCCGGAAATCCTGATAAAGATCAAAGAAAAATCCGACCACGCCCACGTTCCCAGTGGAGGCTTAAGTGTAGCATTTGCCATTCCTTTGCCTCTCCCACGAAAGTCGCGGAGGAATTCCTAACTCTACGATCTCGCAGATTACGGAAGAAGACGCTGCTAGAAGGCTTTTTTAATCTCATGGGTTGCGTCGTGAAGTATCAAGATATTGGTTTTCCGGAAAAACTTTCACTCTTTTCCTTCCCCTGCTGATTATACACAATGTTTTCTACCCGTGGATAAATTGTAACATTATGGTAAGTAGATAAAAAAGAAACCGCTTTTCACATGGGAAACTAGATTCAGTTTTATTAAAGAAAGCTTTGCAAAATTTATCACATGGAATAAACCAAAGAAACACGGCAATTTTGGCAGATAAGCATCATCTTTAAATTTATGATATACCAAATCATTAAAATTTACATAAATATCATATCATTATTCAAAATTTTCTTATGCCGATTTTCGGATATAATTTATCATATGAATAATTCCTACATAAAATTAAGTAACGCCGATTATTGTATCTCCTACATTAGAGTATGGGTTTTCATTATATTTTTTTACCTTTTTTTTATTTGGATATAGATATAATATTAACTAAGTTTTGATTGTCTTTTATTTGAATCCTATTAAAAGCATTTCAACAGCAATGCGCAATCTCTTACCTCAGAAGGAATAAGGGATTTTTTGATAAAGTTGTAACAACCTATGATCTGATTCTCATAGTTATTAATAATACACATTGGAATTAATTCGATAAAAAATAAATGAATATAATGATAAAAATATATTAAATTAATATTATAAAAAGTTTCTATAATTCTCAATACGTAGTAATTGGATCTATCAGTAAAATATGATAAATCGCGATCATTTTAAAAATAAATATGGTTATTTTCTATAAATTAAATTATTTTTTATTTATTTGAAAATTTATCAGGTACCTATTTTACGATTCCATCAATCACAACTAAGCTGACTAGATGTTGCGTCCAATATTAAACATCATAATAGTAATGAAATGTCTTTAGCTTCGTTATTTTCTTGAAGAATCGAAGCCAAAGTTGTATAAATCATATTTTCAATGAAAACAGCGTATGCAATTGTACACTCCTGGCCAAAATTAACGCACCACCGGTCGCTAGGATCGCTAGGGAGGTGATGCGTTAATTTTGGCCAGGACTGTACGTATATCTCTTTTAAATGTGTTAATACAGATTAATAGGCATTATACCTAATTTTGTTAATTATATTCCATGAAACCGGTAGTGAGATTCTGAAATATTGAAAATCCAACCAATCCTCAATCATTAAACGCAATCATGTCTAATTCTGTACGAAATGGCACTGTCGGAAAAATCTAGAATTATGGACCGAAATCAGATATCGATATATCTCAGGAGTTCTTTAAGCTTCCTTTTTTAATCACCGAAATAGGTCATTCCCCAAGCGTTCGCTTAAAGATATCACTGGAGCGGATATTACTATGAGCTGAACCTTTAACCTTCTGGCTCTCGTCCATTTAATTTTGCTTGACCTTGTGCGAAATCTAGCGAAAAGTGAATGGAAGGCATCGATGGAGATATAGTAGATCAAGGCCTCCTGTGATGGTAGCTTCCAGTCTATTGATCAGAAGGGTCGTACCAAAAAGGGGATATTGCAATTTTGCTCTTGTCGTAAGCGCAGGTACTTCTTTTTCCTATGTACTCGTATCTAAAGTAAAATAATAATATTACGTTCTAATTTAATTTTTAGTATCAATAAGTGATGCAATTTTGAAAGATTTCTTTACTTCATTTCGTGTTCTTTAACATTTGCTTTGTTTCATAAATGAAGAAGGCTTTTAAAATATACTAAATTTTAAAATCCTGAGTACATTGAGTGGGTAAACATTACATGAGTGCTGCGAATAAATGTATCGATTGTCAAAAAAATAACACATTGGATCCTAACTGTTTTAGAACAATTTTGTATTATAATCCTATAAACAGATTATATTGTGTTTATTTAGAAATTTCCCCATAGATCAGACGAGCGATCAGAATGACTATTTACCAAGTCATACCTAATCGCACAAAGACGAATTATCGTGTTCGTAAGACCGATTGTTCACGAACATTCTTTTAGAATTATATAATTGAAACTTTGGTAATCGACAGTAGAAGAACAGAAATAAACCAAAATCCGCTATAATGAAATTTATTTGTAGCTCACGATGGACTGATAACAAAATTTATCTTATAATTCCACCTGTATCAGCTCTTCTCCTTCGCTGTTGTTTTGTTTATAACATTATTTCTTTTGAGAAATCAAATTTGTAAATGCCATTAAGTGGGATTGTAGCAGTTGACAAAATTCTATATGAATGTAAATGCGTATGTAAATGCTTGTTTAGTTATAATGTCAATGCCAATGTCACCTAGATATAAGGGATAAGCTAGAAACTACTCGAATTAAAATTTGAAAACAAAATCTAAGATAAAACTAAATTGTAAGGAACCGAAAAGAAATAAATAACGTTTTCCGATATTGATTTCGATAATTTTTCCGGATTCTATTCGGTTTTCACTCTTTACTAACTACCTAGTAAATCTAACGTTTTTTTAGGCTACGTTTCGATACTTTCTTCTTTGGATGCTCTCTACAGGATTAACATAGTGAAGGAAGTAGGTAACCAAATAGGCGCCTCCTAGTTGAGCCACCTTTCCCTAAGAAGCTTCCGGAAAAACAGAGCGGAACTGCTCTGCACGATAGGCTAATTTGTTAAAGCATCCGTCCGGAAAGTGGAGGTTCAAAGTTCGTCTTTCAGTCACGCTTGACATTCTATTTATCCTTTCGATTATCCACATGCACGCCTTTACTTGCAGAGTTAATCCCTTTCCCTGCTGAATTTCTCCGGAATTAATCTGGCGGAACTGGTTATACATCATATTTAATGAGAGGAAAATTCTAAATCAATAGCGCTGGCGGCCAAAGTTTTTCCCCGTCGGGGCAGGATAGCACATTACAGTAGAGTTAGGGGTCACACATGTGTATATATAAAGAAGTTGATACTTTTCCATTAAAAAACGACGTACACGTTTTTTTCAATAAACCTCTTTGACAACCCAAATCTGATTAGGAGTAATTCATTTGACCTCAAATAAGCAAAGGTCACCTAAATACTACTTATAAAAACATGAAAAGATCCACAATTATTTAAATGTCATTTCAGTGGCGACTTTAGAGAAATTCCAGGGAAACGGTAAATTTTATTCGTTTACCAACCATAAAAAGGTCCCTGGTTTACACCCCGTACCGTAATAACTGACAAAGTTAGTTTAATCAAGTGAATCTTCTGTTTCTCTACTATGTTATTTTCATGTATATAATTTTTATTTTTTACTATTGATATATTTATTGTCGTTACATTTTAAACTCATCTCGTAATTAGTTTCAATTTGTGAGATACTGATCTTTATGTAAATATTTCATCACTTGTTTATTCTTTTTTGTATACATCTATCAATTTTTCTTCTTGTCTTTTATAACTCTTATAATCTACTTTCATCATCAAATATAGCTATCTATCTGTAGTCTTCGCAGGTTTTTCACACTCCCCTTCTAGTGAGTGTTTTTCTGCAGTGGAAATTTTTCCTAAACTCTTAGCTCAGGTTTTTTAATCCACATAGTAGTTTTCTTCTTTGTACTTTTGCAAGCTATCTAGCTCCATTCATTTCTCAAATGACGAAGGTTTATCCGTAAGAAAAGACTTCCTAGTCTAAATCTCGTCATAATAAAGTCCTTTTATTATTATTATTATTACCATATTAAGAAATATGACTTGTATTATTATTGCATTAATGTAGATGTATACGAAGATTTTTTCCTAAAAGAGGTAGCAATTATTAAGGACAAAAGGAATTATCACTCTGGTATATTGGATGATCCGTGATGGATTCCACAGCATGCAAGCTGCGTCAATACTATTAGGCTATGGAACCTGTTGGCATAAGGAAAAGTAACCCTAATTGGACCAATTCTGCTTGAACATGAGGACGGACAGTGTGTGAGTAATGGGACGCGAGGCGATGCTCAGTTGATTCATCACCTCCGAAAGCGCATTTAGGGGCCGTAATAGCTCTTGAACTAGGGCGCGGAATGTGCATTCATACGATGACCAGCTTGAGATAACATTAGGTGACGTTATCCTTTTTTCGGCATAAGAATCTTCATCACTGCGCTGCTAAAATTCATATGTTTTCAACGTTTAAGAAATTACGATCAAAACAACAACCTTTTTATATATGCCCTCTGTGCCGTGACGAAGGCGCCAATTATATTGCATTGGACTAAGAATCTCTTTTTGGAGAAATTCGCGCAATGTTGCAATGTTTGCATAAAAATATAGAGTTAGTCAAAATAGTAACACAAATATCAATGAAAAGAAATTGATGCAGAACATAAAATGTGATTTACTCTAGGTTAATTACTACTTGACTGCTTGAATTACTACTACTGCAAGCTGGGTCGATATTCAACAGATTTGCTTTCAGATAACGTTCTCAAATACTATACTAGAATCTTTCCATAATTTGGGGACTCTCGCTGTCTTCATTACAGTAGTAAGATATTTCGAACTTAGTTTTCATGTAACTTTCCATTTGATTCAATACAATCATCCATCCTCTAACTAAACTATTTTATATCATCCCATAAGAATAAAGTATATCTCAACCAAGAAATAACTTCAAACATTTAACTATTTAAAATTCTCCCCTGAACTAAGAATGAGAATTCTTCAATATGCATAGAAATTTAGAAGCAGAACGAATAACTACGTTCGGTCTCTCTTCATGTTCAAGCATTATAATTTTTCTGTTTTGTATGGGTTTACACTCCTGCAAACAAAATTTTCAACGTCAGTTTTCGGTTTAGTCCCTGTTCGATACCCATAATGGAGATAATCGAAATCCTAAATAGTATTCCCCATTCGTGGCTCCTTCTAAAGTTGACACTGGCAAATTAAATATCCTCCATCCGTTAAGGGAGATAAAAATCCTCTTTCGGGAAAAATGTTTCTATTTCGAAATGGAAACGGTTTGCTGGGAGATGACAGATGATTGGATTCATGGATCCCGACCGCTTTAATGGAAAATAGACTTCGAATGTTGAGGCGTATCTCGTGGAATCCCGTGATCAGTTTCTGCTGAAAGACTTTCCAAAGCGAGGATGGAAAATTTATGGGAATGAACACACGGCCATGAGCAGCCTGTCCTACATCAGATCATTGGAGAAGATTCTTCCTACGCCGAGAGAGAGAGATGTCAGTTTGATCGGGAGAGTTGCTGCAATCACACGCGTTTTCAAAATATCTTGTCGACTATATTTGTTAAGAGTAACATCTACATCTACATCTACATTAATACCCTACAAGCCGCCTTTCGGCGTGTGGCAGGGGGTGTAAACACCAGTTGAATCTATACTACTTCCTTATTCGGTTATTGTCACGTATTGTTCGCGGAAATAATGAATATCTAAAACAATTCGTCCTAGCATCTATTTCTCTTAACTTACGGTCATTATCGGATCGACCGACGTAGCAGGGGGGTTGCATGATACCGATTGTATCTTTGGAAAATGTAGTTTCCCTGAATTTACTAAGCAATCGCAGCCTAGCATCCAATCTCTTTTCTTTCAAGGATTCCCAACCTACGTCTGAGAGCATTTTTTAACGCTTGCTTTTTTATCGTAGCATTTCTTAACAAAACGAACCGCTTTACGCTGCACTTTCTCGAGTTCGCGAGTACACGTTTCATCCGCCGGATCCCATATACTTGCCGCACATTCCAGAAGGGGTCTGACCAAGGTAAAATAACATCGCTCTCTCACCAACTCGCACACTCACTTTAACGAAGCCATCGGTTAGCAAAATTACAGACATTCTTGCTAATGGAATCAACAGTACAGGTAGTGATTTCCACTCTGATACAAGGTCATAAGTTTGTTTTACACATATTATGGATTTATATTAAAAGTATGTATACGATCGATATGAGATGTAGCCGGATATCGAGGAAAGCCATGACAGTAATAGTAAGAAACACACGTTATTTTATTTCACTATCGGTTTCGGCCTAGGCATTGATGATATCCGTGAATGAAATCTAAATGTTCAGGCGTTACTCTGTGGAAAGCCATTGAAGTAATGAAGAAAAAATCTTTGTAAATTTTCCACACGATATTTATTAACGACCGGCTTTCGCTACCGGAGTAGCATCTTCTGATACAGAAAATTATTTTCCACAGTTTAAATAGCCATGAAGGGTTGGAGGGGAAGGAGATGTTATGGAAATACCTTTTTGGGAAGGGAGATAAGGGGGGAGGTATGGGGGAAGGTGTGGTCGTTGGTAAGGAATCCTTTATGATAATGATGATGATGATGATTATGATGATGATAGAATGATAGAATGATGGTAGATAGTAGGATGATATCCGTACTTAGGCCAAAACGTAAATTTAACCAAAACTTCGCACTTTTCATAAATAACAGTGATTGGAAGATACATTACTTAACTTAACGAAACTTCTTACTGAGTTTTCCTGAAAACATTTGTATAAAATAATGTGAAAATAAAGATACAGAAGAGTTTCAAAAGAGCCAAAAGAAATTGTCAGGCCTAAAAATTCTAAAAAAGTGCTCAGCCTGAGTCATTAAGGTCTGGAATAAAGGGCTGGAATTAAAAACGATAGAACTTTATAAAATAAGTCCTTCAGAAATATTTCTAAACGTAATGGTTAAATCAAAGAGCATCATCATCATAATTCATCCAAATGAGATAACTTCTAGATCTTAAGTCAACACCGCTCCTCGAACCAATTTTAAGAGTAAACATGAATAATTTCCGAAGAATGCTTTCAAAAAGCTCAAATTTATCCTCCAAACGATTTACAGATCGACAGAAATATTTTCCAGACCATAGGTCAGACATATTTCACCACAAATTTATAATTTCACCAAAAACAGATTAATTGCCTAATAAACAGGTAAATATTATTTTGTGATCAACCGTTTCGACGATTCGTTCTTTCTTGATTTTAAAATAGAAATAAGGCAGATATCGTGCTTTTGCTTTCATTTTGCTGGAGGTAGTCATCCAAGAGTAAATAAATGGGAGGCCCGCTCAATTAATATTTCGATGAACAGTGTTTACCATAGCAAATAATTGGAAATAAATTCAAGTCAATACAGTGAACGTAATATATAAAATAACTCAAATATATGTTTCTTGGAAGACGCTAAAGTTCATTTCATCTTCCTAAATAATGCCATTAACATTAAGGGACTATTAAATTACGTGACATTGGGAAGTTCATTTTTACACTAATTTCTTTTGTTTCTTCATGAAAATATTACCTACATTAAAATTTACGAGGAAATTACTTTAAAAGTCATAAAATAACTTTATTGAAATTATGTATTTAATTAAATTTAATATATAGTGACAAATAATATCAAAATGAGAGCTCTTTGCTTGAAATTTTCCAACACCAAAAGTTTCCCACCAACCTAAAGATTCCTTTCCTCTATTTAAGACCTAATTTGTTGACCGGAAGCATGGTCATGAAAAAAAATATTCTGTGGTAAAGCGCGAAAGTTTCATTTCTATTTGTATACATATTATAGTGTATGTAGAAACTATATATGGGTGTCAGAAAACTGAGATCTTAATTCGCGATTTAATTTTTCAAATAGATTACTGCCGTACGACTAATTCACTTAAATTTCATTTGTAGTTGATCAATTTAGAAACGAAAGTTTCGACAGTTCATATAAATATTTATACTGTTATATTATTAGATTTTGTATCCTATGTAAACTAAACTATTGCAGCAAAGTATACTAACGGTGGCGAAAAATCAAGATCTTAATTCGTGATTTTATCTTCCAAATAAACTTCCCTCATTCGTTTCATTGAAAAAAATAGGATACATTACGGAGGTGTTAATTAGCGCAATGAGAAAGAGAGATAACAAATTTGCGCAGTACCTTTCGGTTACAACCAATCTATTACATTTTTAAAACATTTGTTCCATTTTTAGCACTATAAATTTTGCCATATTGTTATTACTTAAACACTTAACTTTAATTATAAAATAATTCTATGCCAAATAACTGTCGTTTACTATCAGTCTATGAATTTGTATTATACCTTCATTTCCCTGTGTAAATTATATAAATAATAATAATTTAAACATTATAGAAATACATAGAAAGTCACTTTGTGTAATAAAGAAAATAATATGCTCATTATCTACATTTACCGGTGTAGAAGTATGACACCGGAATTTTTTGTAAAAATTACACTTCTGTTATTTGAAAATTATCGTAAATAATCGTTAAGTATCGTAAATTCTCATAAAGTATCGTCTTCATCCAATTAGGCTTGCAAGTCCTTGTCTTCAAACGTTTTCGGTGGTTTCCCACGGTACTCGTTTCTCACGTCAAAATCACCACTTAAATTTTTTTAACCACTCAAAGCACTGAGTTTTGCCAAAAGCATGTTCACCATATGCTTCGACAAGCATTCTATGCGATTCTGCTGCAGTTTTCTTCAAATGATGGCAGAAAACCAATGCTGTCCGCAAATCACCGCTGTCCGCAATGTCCGCTGACACAAAACTCGACATGATTGAGGGTATAGAAAACTGTACCGGTGTATGAAACTTGGGTTATTGCATGTTGACAAACTTCGTCAGCTGTTAGAGCTAGAGAAGATGATGCTGCAGAAGCGGTCTTACGGTCTTTAAACTGATAGCGAGCACCATCTATAGGGAAATTTCGGTTTCATACTTTTATGCCGTATGTTAGGAAAATCTTGTATCGTATTACTCATCTCAATGTTTGAATTACAAGTTTTCCTCGTCGATGCACAATTTAGTGAAGATATCTTACTGGAAAAACTACTATCGACGAAGCACAGATAAAACTGACCTAATCTCATAGATGTGTGTTCCTTACCATGAATACGAGGCCGCAAAATTGCAAGACCCATCTCCTACGCTTATCCCACCCGATGAATATGCGTGGACGTGATATCAGCTAAGGATGATGGATTGCTTTAAAAACCGGTCCACCAGATAACGTCAATCACGTATTAGCCCACACTTTCAAAGTTTTCAACCACCGGGAAATGTTCCTTAATTATGACGTGTCGCGATCTGCTTTCGCCACTTCGGGTCCCCAACGAAGCTTAATTCTGACACGTTCCAAACTTTATTTCGCACTGCGTTCATCGAAGGGAAAATTGAAAACTAATCTCCTCTGATGATGTTTACAGTGCAAGCACGTTTGGATTTGTGATACAGATACTGAGGTCATGAAGGTGCCGCGTACATAATATTAGTGTTTAAGGTTTTGCTTCGTTTGAACTCAAACGCATGTACAGGATGTCCGGGTTAAACATAGAAGAATAATTATTTATTTAGTCTCAAAAATACATAAAACAAAAAAATTAAAATTTCAAAATTACATAACACGTATAAATACAACTTAAACGTATAAAACAACATATCATTATATCATATTAAAAACATTATGGTCCCTCTAAGCCATAATAGGCAGGTACACATATCAGCAGGTGCCTGGTAAATTTTATATTCTGTGGCATTTTATCTCAAAATCATCATATTATTGATACCTCAACATACATGATTATATCCTTTTTCAAATATGTTTTTTTTATTTTACATATATAATAATACATATGTAATAATACCTTGAGAAGTAATTGATATATTCATTAGCGGTTTGCTTCTACTAGTTTGATAACTCAAAATGTTTTCTATGTTTGCTTTATGATGGCGCACCATGCAATTATGCTGTAATTGTGAGGGATTTCTTGGATAATGAGTTCCCAGATTGCTTGATTGGGAGTAGTAGTCCATCGATTGTTTGGTCCCTTAGAAACCCAGCCAAGAATGAATGATCAAGAATGAAGGGTAGCAGACATAATTTCGTGATCAACCAGAACTGCGCAATTAAATTCCTGAAGTTATTGCAAATGTTACGCCTGCAATTCTGCAAAACTCTTGGAAAGAGTAAAATACAGATTAGATGTACGTATTTCTGTCACTCATAGAGCACATATTGAGGTGCATTAACTGTGTAAAAACATTTTGAGTTACCAGTTCTAGAAACAAACCGCTGATAAATATGTTAATTAACTCTCAAGTCATCACAATTTGTACTATTATACGTTTAACCCGAACACCCTGTATGTGGAATTTATCAAAATATAAAAAAATATTTTTCTAAAAAATGTACCTTTCAATTACTTTCATCTAACAAGGGGAACTCGTCAGACCAATTTCAAGAATCGCGATAAGACCTTTTATTAGCTGAAAGTAGATAGTTCGAAGATGCAATCGGTATCATGCAACCCCTGCTACCTCGCTTGATCCTATAATGAACGTAAGTTAAGAGAAATAGATGCTACGACGAATCGTTTTAAAAATTCATTCTTTCTGCGAACGATATGCGATAAATAACCGAGTAAAGAAGTAGTTTAGATTCAACTGGTTTTTATACCCCCTGCCACACACCGAAAGGCGGCTTGCAAGGTATTAATTTAGATGTAGAATATAGATATAATAAGTAACATGGGTTTCTTCCACATGAACAAGTAAATGAACAGCCAAAATTTTTCTAGCGGTAACGTAGACTCGTAATTGTTAGGTTGATGGTTCGCCACCATTTGGTAACAATTTCTTTCACTATAGCAATTCATTTTTCGTAGAAAATCATATCTCAAACTGGTGGATTTATAATTCTTTCCTTCACAATGTCACTGTTTTACTCCGAAAAGTAATTCGATTCGTTCCAGAAACATTAGGTATATTTATACTTTCTCCCAATACGTAGTATAGAGAAAGTGTTGTATTCGCAAAAAAAATCAACCTCCAGATTTCGACGGAAATAGATGTTTCGGGGCCCATAGAGCTCGTTTTCGCTAGATAATGTAAACACTAAACATTTTTTCGTAACACTGATTGTTTAGGAGTTATTCTTCAGTAATGGTTAACCGGAAGTTGTTGTTTACCCAGAAATGGAAGTTTTTCATATATATCTCTGTCAGAATGCAATGTAGGCATATACAATTATGTAGAAAAAGTTATATATAATGTACTTTGCTACAACTTTTGTATGAAACATTTTTTCGTAACACTGATTGTTTAGGAGTTATTCTTCAATAATGGTTAACCGGAAGTTGTTGTTTATCCAGAAATGGAAGTTTTTCATACATATCTCTGTCAGAATGCAATGTAGGCATATACAATTATGTACCAAAGTTATAGATAATGTATTTTACTACAAATGTTGTATGAAACATTTTCCTGTAACACTCATTGTTTTGGAGTTATTTATATATTACCGGCATAGGCTTCTGTTTTCAATAAATACGGAGAAAGTCATGTGTTGGCCACATCAGATTTTTACTTTCTACGTCTAAATCATGATGGAATGCATGAATTGAAATTCAGTAGCTCATTTCGCCGCTTGAATCACGATAACACCCTCTGAATCACCTCATTTCATCTGGAGTCGGATGACAGGATCACAGCGTCATTACACCACCCTGCTTTGTGTTCGCCTAAATAACCTCGCGATTAATTTCCAAACAATGGCCGTTTGACAACGATCGTGGCTCCGCGTGAAACCATGAAGAGTCTCTTTCGCTAGGCAATCTTCCGAAGCTGTGACAAAACTAGCTGCTCGAGTCTATTTCCTCAGCTGTCATTGATCCCTCGTATCCGTCTAATGCGGCTTACCGTCTCTTCTGGCAGCTTCCTCTGAGGATTCCGCTAATCTCAATTGCTCCTTAAGACGGGATCGAGATTTTCACCGCGCGTACTTCGAAGGATCTCAACCTCTCAAACGGAGACGTAATGCATTCCCATTCTCTACGTGAATTGCGTGGCCCTCCTTGACTGAACCTTTTCTAACTCACTGAGGCGCGCCTTAGTCCGCAGATGCTGAAAAGCTGAAACCTCTCAGGAATGGTCTCTCTAAAAGTGTGATCATTTGTTCACAGCTTACTGCGAATGGTTGCTCTTTATAATATTGGCAAATTGGTACTTAATTATTGTACCAAAGGAAAAAATGACTCTTGAGACTGGCTACAATGTCAGCGAGTTTTTCTAGCAAAAGTAATGTCAATCAGATTTATTTAATCTACTTAGTTATATAAGATTTTTGTAAGGAAAAAAATAAAAAATGATTCTTAATAAATTAGAAGCTTAAAACACTCTAAAAGCCGTCTTTGTCAGAGTTCCGTATTAGGAATAAATTACTATGTATAAATAAAATAATTATACTCATGTAGGTAGGTAATGCTAGGTAAATATTACTACCTATGTAGTTATACATATTTACCTAGTATTTCAACTCTACTTATTTTACTCTTATATACTTTATCATCGGGAACTGACATGTTTACGGACAGATTGGGGTATTTTCTAACAAGAATAATTTAGCGATAAGGTCACAATTCTTCGAAATATAATCCTGCAATAAACAAATTCTCCAAACACAAATCCTTCACAAACAAATTCTTTGAACGAAATTTGTTTTAAAACGAGCCATTCCAACAATCAATTCCTCGTAGGACAAATTATTTGGAAATAAACCACTCTAATGAATATGAAGTCATCAAAAATGTATATTTAAGGAATTGATTCGGAGTTAGACAGTTATTCAGTTAAACTACGAACCTCCTTGAAGGTTAGTTTGGGTGTGGGCATTGCATGTGGGACTTTTGCCATAGCATTTATTTCGAAGAATTGGTTTCCGAAGAATTTAAATTTCAACTCAGAGTACCCTCACGTGCCTCATGCCTTTACAGACTGTACGCACGTGTGCAAAGGCTGAATGCACTAACTATCACCGAGGTGAGCAATCAAGTATTTTTCTGATATTCCATAATGATTCAGACATTGTGAGAAAGTATTCGCTTCCCCATAGGCGATTTGCATGCCCGCGCATGTTTTGTGCCTAATTGAATGGGGCGGGAGAACGGGGGACCGTGCTAGACAAGGAAAAGCACTTCGCTTCAAAAATTGCCTTTAGTATGAACTGTTGGTAAATATCTGTAACCTTCCGCGCATGCAGTTGACGTTTATTTTAATATTTTCTGGAATGCAGAATAATCTTGGTCTGGATTTTCAAAGCTAGAAAACTTGTGTCAAATTTATTTTTTTACTGTCCTTGATTCGTATCATTTAATGAAATATTTTAATGGTACTTGCCCGAGAATTTCTGTATTTATGGTCTAATTGTATTCATGCAATGTTGCTATTAGCATATATTCAGTTTTGGATTCTCTTTTAAGTTTCAAGGTAAATTTGGGAGTCTTTAAAGGGAATGGGGCATAAGGAAAGCCAGGCATGAACATGGATTGCACAAATACTGTTTTAGCAAAGAGATAGTCCTAGATTCGTTCATCTCCAGAAATCCAGAAATTATTAGCTTTTTTTAACAAACACGCACTTCTATCGATCGTATGTGATGTAAATTCGGACTGTCAGCGTTGTATAAGATTGCTGGGAATTTGAACTGTACCCCAGTTTGTTAATTTTATCATCAAGAAATCTCCACTCTGCATTCGCATCATTACATTGTAAATTCAAAGGCCATTTCATAGCATATACTACTATCATGGAAGCTGATCGGCTTGCACAGCAAGTAAATCTACATAATTACATAATGATTTTATAATATTAAAGTAAACAAAAGAAAGCAACTTCAAAACCCTAGATATTTGCGAGTCGATTTAAAATGGGAAAAGAAGTTGAGATGCAAATTATTATGCTTCATATGGGTTCAATGTCATTTACTTTTTCTGCAATATATCTTATTAGATGGTATATTTTTAGTATGTTATATTATCTGTTCTTGAGGCCTTTTCTTTATAGATGAAATTTTGAATAATTCCTTTAACATAGGGTAGAAGGAAATATATCTCTTGTTATATCTTGCTCATAGCTGTGGTATTCTAAATGCTTTTCATATATTTGTGATGCTCAATATTGAGATTAATGTAAGACAATCGTCATCTAATGCAATGCAAATGTTATAGGTTCTATTATATAACCTATTAACATAGGCTCTATTTTATGCAATTCATTTATACGATTTTTTCCTCTCATAGTGTTCAATACATGCAATGTTCTCAATTTATAAAATCATTTTTGTTATATTTTGGAAGATATTTAAAAACTACGAACATATCAAAATTCGAACATAATTTTATGTTCATGTACGAATTAATATATTTTACACATTTTTACGAAGTAGCCAAATCTCTAACTTTTCGTGCTAAAACATCATCTTCTTAATTACAGATGAAAATTACCCTTCCCTAATGAGATATTTCGGAATTTGATAGAAGTTCAGAAAGTCATTAGCGATTATTGGGGCATAAAGTTGTACCTATATCCTTTGCATGTTCCCACATCGAAATTGAGTACTATTGAATTCTCACCTTTAAGTGCCCCGATACGTAAATTTCGCGGTTCTCTCAACGGCACGCCTTCGGAACTCCAATTTACAAACGTTTCGAGGTGAGATTACCATTCAAATTAGATAAGAGATTCAAAGGAACCTCCTCCTAAGGTGCTGCGTTTCCTTAGACCCCTCTCAGTATTCAGACAAAACTTTGCGGAGCGGTGGCAGTATCCCCGACATTGAAGCATACCTTCGGGGGAAACCGACTTGGGTTCCGCCATTTGAATGAATACAACGGTCGCATCCGCATTTAGGATCAAATGGGAAGAAAAAGCAGAGAATTTCGGGCTGGTATTTCCTAGTAGGTATTCTAAAAGTCGCACCTCTTGGCGTTATAGAGTAGCGTAAATTGATGTTTTACTAAATTATGTATTTCTTTAACCCTTTTGGCGGGATTAGGCCGGTAAGGCCTCTCTACCACCCAACACTTACAGATAATATATAATATTTAAACAATCAATTAAAAATCTAAAATTAACTTACGACTAACAAGACAATGAGCCCATATCCGAAATATATGTGGAAAAGCACTTAAAAAATCTTTGCTTCGTTAACAGAATAGTCGGTAGGAGCGAAGAAAAAGTTCGCGAGCGATGTTACTTAGCGTTAGTTGGGCCTCACCTCACATGTAGCGTATGGGACCCCGCCGAGAAATGTCATATTCGGGATTTAGAAAAAGTGCAACGAAAGGCGATACGATTTGTACAGAATTGCTACGATAAAACAGCGAGTGTCACTCAGATGTTACAGGACGCGGGATGGGAATCATTAGAAGATAGAAGAAAAATTCAAAGGATAAATTTATTAAATAAGTTCAGAGAAATTACGTTTTCAGATGATGTAACCGATATAATGCGACCCCCCTGTTAAAATGGGCCGTTCTGATACTGCCCGAAAGATTAGGGAAATAGATGCTAAAACGAATCGTTTCAAAAATTCATTTTTTCCGCGAAGTATACGCGAATGCAACCGTTTAGGAAAATAGAGTGTAGGTGCTTGTACCCCCTGCCACACGCTGAAAGTCGGATTGCAGGGTTCTTACATAGACATAGACAGGGAGAATCAAGTATACACTTCTAAAAACAACAACGTACACAGTTTCATGATAATTCTAAGAACATATAAACTATATGAAAAAGATTTGGGTTTTTCACACTCCTGGAGATATACACAGGGTCATTAAAAAATAAACCGATTTCATGAAGCTATCACTTGGCGGAAATGGTCACGCACTTAACTTGGTGGTATTCGTTAATAAAGGGAAAAGTAGACAAGATACTATTTATACTAAACCACAAAATAATACATACACCTGACCAGGCTTCCGTGCATACCATCATCAACCGATGAAAATCTTTTCCTGGAGCTATATTTTATATAAAAAAGTAGCATAAAATTCTAAGTCACATGTATTCTACTAAAACAGACTTTTATTATTTATAAGGCATTTTTTATATAGTGGTTTAGTAAAATCAATGACAAAAATATCTGTCTTTCCAACTACCGCAAAGTTAAGCCTGAACTCATCAATTATATCTCACAAGTTAGCAATTGCACTACTCTCAGTATAGACTGCATATTGTGTAAGGCTTTCCCCCTCAAAAATTATGTTAACGGTAAAGATTCGAGGGAGTTCAATAATTTTAGATCATACCAGAATAGTTAGGTCTAGGAGCGAAACAGTAGCTATAAATTCTTACTTGATACCCTAATTTTTTTATGTTTAACAAATTAATTTAAATAACAACGATGATGGTAAATTTTGGTCATAAATATTAATGCATTCATTGAATATTTTTCCTGTTTACTGTTGAGTGTAGCCATTGAATTTTTAAATCAATTTTTATTCTTAATTATATTTGCTTATACAAGGGCTGCCATCAGAGGCATGCGTTATTGCGGTAGATGATGAATAATAAATTGCGAATCTGGTAATTGTGCTCACACACTTCTACCACAATTTACGAAATTGACACATTATCATTAAATGGCAAAAAAGTGCAGAATATGTCGATACCTTTTGTTTTATTCAAGGAATTTCATCGGCTGGGCCCACATCTAGCCTATGCTCCGATTGAGGGCTAACTAATCCCTGCCCCCGGCTTGACCTCTAAATTTACGTCAACATTCGAATTGGCTCTACATTCTCGGCACACTTTCACATAACTCTACAACATGGTTGGTGATATTCAAACCTCCTCTCTTTACTGGTCCAAATCTTACCTATCATACGCAGTAAAGAATCTCCTCAGTCCTATAAATACTTTATTAATCTTGTCTCAACTCACAACTCGTAAAGGCAATAGGAGAATTATTGGCAAGCGCTTCGCAGCATATCAAAATTCACCGAGCTGATCAGTTTTAATTAAATCTTCAAGGTATTCCACGTAAGTTGGTACTTGCGGTACAAAAATGTTGTTTTATCATGTCGGGAGGGGAAACACAACAGAGTCCTACAATTTTAACCATTCACAACTTAAAAATTGCTCTTAGCAGTGGTATATAACTCTTTACTCTCAATTCCTTGAGAACTAAGAGGTAAAGTTTAGGAATCTGTTCATTCTCCTAGAAAGACCCTGTATATTTACGTAAATTTATCACATGATTGTGTTCGTCACCCATTTACATCTTTTCGTTAAAATTAACAACTCACTGACTCATTTGAGGGAATTAGGTCCGAGGTATGTATGCACAAACCAAGTATGTACCAACAATAGTATGGATCGAAAACAATTTTTTTTTTTTTAAATCGGTCAACGGCTATCTTCTGTGAGAATCTTTGCCACGAGCTTTCGAAATTTCGACAATAAACGCCAAATTTGCCAAAAATTCTAGCTCAGTTAAAACATTTTTTTGATAAAGAAATACCATTTTCGACGTTAACTTTCGTTCAAGCCTCATTATGTCGCTTATTTACCACTGTCTGGGGCAGGGGTGCCTCCTATGGAACCAGTATAGGAGTCAAATTCATTAAAATTAAGCTGTATTGTAGCTTACAAAATCCACACTCCTTAGGACTGAATGACTGATGAACTTATAGACATGCATTATTGGAGTGAGTGGCACATCATATCCTGAGTTAAACATGGGGATCTTGGATGCTTAACTAGGCCGCTTCTAAAGTAAATCAGGCTCGAGACAGAGGTGAGATTTACGAATTCACTCATCTGAAATCCATGAATTCTAATGCAAATAGCTTCGCTTGGACAATGCCGCCCAGGGGTGTCTTCGCTTCAAAACAGGGAGTGTCACGAACAGCGTTGCTCTTCAACCCTTCCTAGAAATGGTTGCCATTCATCATCACCTGAAATTTCCAGTGACCCATTTAGCGTGAAGATGGGGGAAAAACAGATTCCTGGAACTGAACGAATTTTTAACAACCCATAAAATACCCGTATTATTTGGTAATCTGGATATTTAAGCATGAATGATTAAGTTTTTTTCATCATATTTATACACAAGGTAAAAAATATAGATATATTATAGAAAATACAATCTTTGTTCAGGTCCTCCCAACGCCAGGCTTGTAAGGTGCCTCGATTTAGACAGATAAAAATTAAAAAGATTACACCAACAGATACTACATTACATCAGAAAAAGGTTTTACTACATTTAAGTCAATTTATAATAATATTTAAGTTTTATTTCTATGGTCTAATAGCCAAGATTTAACAAGTTTTTTAACAATGCTTAGTTTTGTTTCACCGAATATGTCCTCAGATATATTGTTAAACAAACTTGGAATCATATACTTTTATGCTCTTTTACCATTTTTGTTATAATGTCTTGGTGTTTCATATTTAGTTCATATATAGTTAAAATAATGTATCGATAATGCCCAACAAAAATGATGATTCGCCAAATAATATATACATATATACAAATACACTCAAACGATATCACAAATGTATTTATTTATTCTCGAATCTAAAATGCACCCATTTTTTGGAAGTCATATAGATATACCTAATTAATTTGTCATCATGATTGAACAGGTGGAGCAAGAAAAATTATTTCTTTTACGGTAAGTGGACGATTTAATCGAACTATTTGAAAACTCGGAGATGCTCATTATCCTCCTAAAGTTCCATTATAAATGAGTCTCCTCCAAACCCGTACTGCCACGTGCGATATATTGCTTTTATTTTACATATGTCGAACCCAAGGGACTAAATTTCACTGTTAAGAGTTGATTGGTGCTTACGAGTCTATTGGAGATCGACGGAAAAATTTCAATTTACGAATACAGTTCTAAAAAATGAAATAAAGCCGATATATTACGCGAGGCTACACGGATTTAGAGAATATTATTCGTCATAAAACTCAGGAGATATATAAATCGGGAGAATCAATATTGGACTTTAACAATAAATAAATAACAATAATTTATATACTCGTATATAAATACTTGTATGTTACAGGCGTAAGAAAGACCGGATTTGACTAATATTCAATTTAGGGAACTTAGAGAAAGGTGTTTTAATACGTCATATGTGGAAGAATTCTTTCAAAACGAAAAATTTAATATTTAGTATGGGGAGGTAATAATTTAACCGGATGTCAATGAACAGATAAGATAACAGTATGAAAAGACGGAATTACCATATAATGTAAAACTTATTTTTTTAATATACTGGTAGATTAAAAAGATCAAAGATTAGCAAAAATACACCCCTGCAATAGTTAAGCTATTCAAACTTCAATAACAATTTTTTCATTCAAATCACATTATTAATGTAGGAAGTTTTCTCGGGTTTTCAACCGGGTTACAGACAGGAACGGGTCCGAGGTTTCGACTATTATCTCCATAGTCATCTTCAGGGATGAAGTGCCGAGTAATGGAAGAGGTCCGGTATATATACACTTTATTAATGATCAAACGTAAACTCGAGAATAGTTTATGCTCCTATGAAAGAACGCAAATTAAATATATCAACGAAACAAACTTAAATTTGACTATGTAAAATCAACGCGATGGAAAGAAATCTAACGCCTTAATTTCAGCAGATTACGAAATGTGTGGCCCTGAAGAAAACGAAGGCTGGAATATTCCCTTCGCGTGTTTCGATAGCTCCACGTGGAAGAGAATGCGTAATAGAACTGCGGAGGAAGGTATTGGAGGGAATTTTCAGGGACACCTCCCCCATTGAAGAGCTATTCCTACTTTTCTAAGACTTAGAAAATGACAAAAAAGAATTCTGCAAACTTAGAGAAATTGCGAGCTATGAGGGTATCTTTTGATGTGATAACAGAGGGTTAAAGGTATTATCTATATACATAAAATCGAAGTACTGCGGGTGTGTTTGTGGGTGAGTTTGTGTTTTTGTGGGTGTATTTTTGTGTTTGTGGGTTTGTCTTAGATTGGAGGCCACACCGTTCGTCCGATTTACTTCAAACTTTAAATGAGTGTCCTCTGCGACCTGGAAGGAATCACTGTCACCTTTTTATTCGACAATTTCACGAGGTTCGAATCCAGATCGCTCCGATAGTTTTCCATGAAAAATACATGAAAAACTCATTTTTATCGCATATAGGGTTTATTTCTTTTGCAAAATTAAATTAGAAGGAATAGTGGCACGTTAACGAGACAAACTCCGAAAAGAAGTAAATCGAATGAAGATTCTTATTTTATTCGTATAATCTTACTTTTGATTCTAATTTGCGAGAATATCGGTGAAATATAGGAAAATTTTGAGAAAATTCGAGGTTGTAAACAACTCATCCCCCTGACGACCGTTCCCATTGTTGAATCCACGCATTTTCCTGTATAGAAAAAAGAACTTGGGATTTTAGATGTGCATACTAAAGGGCATTTAATCATTGCACGACCGACATCTTGGTGTTAATCTACTTCTATAATCCCCGTTGAGGATCAACGGGCGTTTCAGCTAGTATAATTATATAACATATATATTAAAATGATACCAGCGGAATTATATATGTTGTCTGAAAGGTCTTCAAGCCCTAACCGAAAATCAATAACGGGTTTAGAGAAATAGCTAAAAAGTTTCTAATAAAATGTGAACACATTTATTAATAATCATTAATAATTAATATAATTGCATTATGAATAATGCATAGTTATGATGTGGGATAGTACGGGGTTAAGTTGGTACCTTTTTACTTGGTAATGAAAACAGTGTTTTCTTTCAACTCTAGAATAATCCGTAAATAAGTAAAATAAAGGAAATTGTAATGTTTGACAGAAGGGAGCACTAAATATAGTAAATTAGTATTTAATATTAATGAAATATTAGTATATGTCCGTAACTACTTTATAATGTTGAAGAGTTTACGTGCTAGGGGAAATTGATAGGCCGATTAATTTATATCTGTCAGATATGTGATATTGATTCAGCAGTTATTTTATTATACGCTAATTTTATATAGTTTTAATCGCTGAACACACAACCTTTGTGATATGAAGAACACTATCTTCTGATTTTTATCAATCTATAGTGTTAAATACATTAAATATAATAATAATAATATTTAAAGTTGCATTAGTTAGTATTCAATTAATCTACATTTATGTATGTATCTACTGTATTACCTATGACCCTGTGTATGACTTTAGGGATATTCTACCATGTACTGTACATTATTTTGCTTAAATGATGGTATTATTTATTTTTGTATATATTTATATATATTTTGTATGCACCGTATATTTTATGTACAGTGCTATTTACTAGTACAGCCTACGGGAGATTTGTTGAGGGGTTTCCCTCCCATTTGGGCAAATACCAGATTAAAAATCAATTTGCTACGTTCCCCTAAATAAATATAAATACATACCTCTAAATATTATACATAAATAAATAAATAAATACAAAAATTACACAATTATCTAAATATAATAAATAAAAACTAGAATAGTACATTCTGAATGTGCTTACATGTATGGCTAAAACAACTGTTTTCAATGAGGCGGATTACGGCTACGAAATACCTCAAGAGAGAGATGATGGGTCTTCCTTTAATGAAGTGCCACCTACGGGAAGAGGGAACTAGGAATATTCGACATTTTATCACATAGGGCATGAAGCTTCATGTCTCACTTTGTAACTGTAGCTCAGGCATCCCAAAAATGCCTCGACATCATACAAGGATGGCCCCTTAACGGAAACGAGGAAATGTACCGCTTTGAGAACGCGACGAAACAAGTATCCTTGTGAAAAGGGGAGGCGGAAATAGAATTTGGCGGGGAAGAATGGGAGGTAACAGAGAAATGGAAGTAACGCACTAAAAGGTCATTGTGTACGTAGCGCCCACTGCAATCGAAATTTGAGGTGATTTTGTGTCGAAAAAGGTTCTTTAATGTTTACAAGATTGAAGATTTCTCATTTCCGAAGTTATTAGAGCGAAGCATTCCGCTATAAATATGGAACATTCGTAAATTTTGAGCGAAAAATATTTTCTTGCAAACGTAAACTGACGCATAAATCGACGAAAATGACGTCAAATATATTGAATATAAAACGATGTTTATTATGAGGACTCTGTGCAAAGTCTCTTTCTCTTTCATGTGCAAAGTAAATGTACTTTCCATCATTAGTAGGACTTTGCTTATTCTGACGTAGGAATAAATTACACTAGTAGGTCCAGTTGTACATTTTTATATGATATATATATAGGACCTGATGATGTCTCATTGGTATGAAACCTGTTGTGCTGTTAAAGTAAGAAAATGTATATTTTTTGGAGTTAACCTAGTTCATTTTATTTCTCTAAGCTCCACCAGGTAGCTCCACTAGAATACATTAACTTCATCTCCTTGCTAGAGGAACACTTACCCGGAAACTGGGAGACCTGGGTTCGAGTCCCAGTCAAGTCACTACTTTTTAGTTCTCGTGCTACCTGGGTTAAGACCTTTCTTTTGCAACGTTAATTAATTTCTATTATTTGTAATAAAAGAAAGGAAATCCATCAATAAAATAACATCTTCCATTCAGTAACGGAATGTTTAAATAAAACTGCTAATAATGCTCGGGTTGTTGACCTCCCCCTGGCTTTTTATCTTGTATTAATTAAGTAATCAATTCGTGCTTGGATAAGATATAGCATAGATACAAGATAAAAGATATTTCGTCTGGAAGCCAATTGTATATACTGTAGTGCGGTCCTCTTTTTCAGGAATAATGGATTGTATCGGAATGAAATTCTACGTATGTTTCTCCTAAATGAAAGAATAGCCTCGCTTCAGGTCTCCCCTATGCAGTATTTCTAGATATTTGACGTAACGATTTAATGATTAAATTAGAAAATTTCAACAACAATTTCCAGATATACAAGTGACTCCCAAAACTGAAACGTAAATGTAGTACGAGTATATAGACGTTTCTCACTAAGGGATGTGGAATGTCATCTAGTGATGGCTTCCTTAACCCACCGCATTTATAAATATTCGTAAAAAAGTGTGTTTGGCATTGGCATTTGGCAAAATTTTGGCATAAAATTTTTCATAAAGACGTATCGTTTACCATGGTCAGTAAGCCTACACGTATACGCTATTTACTGCTTAGACGATGTCCAGACGGTGATGCACTTCCATGCATTTGATAGCAGAGACACCATTACTATTTATGGGACAAAGAGCGCCAAACTCGTCGGAGTGCTAACTAGCGCAACTATACGATGTTGTACATTGACTTTAACAGTCCCTGATGCAATTTCCGATATCGTGGATGCTTTATTTAAAGACTTTTTATATGCGCCACAAAATTATAAACATCATTAACCAATTTTTGCTACCTCCTCATGCTGAATGGACTATTTTCAATTGTATTTTTAGAATATAGTTAACCACAAATTCCAAAGTATAATGTATTGAAAAGACCAGCAAACCATCAAAAAAGGGGATGAACCCAATGCACATTTCGTTCTCCAAGAGATCATCGTGAGGGGCTGAGGTGGATAGTGGATTATAGTACCGCACATATTCGATACTGAATAAAATTCTTCGCATAAGTTTTTCGTATGATTATTATGAATTGAACATGATAGAGGATGATTGTTGGACTTCACATCACCAAAGCGAAACCGGATTTGGAGATTCCACGGCGCCGAGCGGGACCACGCAACGTTTATTTAAAATCAACCGCAATCCCGGACTAGCATGTGAATTGAAACAGTTTCTTCAGATTCCACATAAATTGACTTGGTATAAGATACTTGATAGTCCCTCACCGTTTATCTAGTTGTTTTCTTTACTTTATCTCGAAATTGGGACGAAAAATGGGTCCGCCATTTTGTAGCTTTAAATGAGCTAAGACTCATTATTGAGCGCAAAAACTGCATTTAATTGACAAAAAAAGAGTTGTGCTAGATCACTGCGTTAGTTTTTTTCTCCCACAGTTTTTCTCGAAAGTCTATAAATCAACGACCTTGATTGTTCCTCCGAAAAATTCGAGACTCGGTGAAAATTTCTCAAGTTTGACACCCTGTATCTTTTTAATCCCGAAAAATATTAAAGAACAACAAACGGAAACATAAAATTCATTTTTTCTGCAATAACTGTGCGAAGTTTTAAGTTCCGCGCACAAAAAAAACATTATTGGCCAAATGTCCGCCTATTTCGATTTCAACCCGTTGTGAAAAAGGTTCGGTTAATTTATAACGTTATTAATTTTTAAAATCAGTAAAATGATAAAAAATGTTAATTATACTAGGATTAAATATTTTTATTTAGAATATTTATTATTTATTCAGAAAAGAGCTTGGTTAATTTACAAGCTTTTAAATTCAGTGAAATAATACAAATTTTAAGTTATGCTAGAATTAAATATTTATTCTGAAAGTAATCCGTTAAAGTTCATCTGATCGATATCTCTTATTAATCCATGCTCCATCAGCAATATTTTCTACTATTTTATCCAAACAAATTGAAATGAGCTTTCCGAGAATGATTATTATTCACTGCATGCTTCTTCCGAAACAAATTGAAAAACTTTGCAAACATGTCAAATTCAGATTAAATCATTTTTTCTTCCGTAACACCTGCTTTCCGATAGAAATCGATCATCTCTCGGATACACTTGTGTCTTTGATAAATTTTGGAGACATGAAATCCACTTACTAATTAATTAACCAGTTAATTCTTTCTTCATTAATTCCAAAGTCCTTACGACAATTAATAAGAAAGCTTTAGAAAATATTTCAAATTAGAATTCGCAATTTTAGTTTATAAACTTAACAAGGATGAAATCGGTTCATCGCTAGTAAAGATTTGAATCAAATTAAGTTGATAGGTCCTACAATGATACATATATTATCCAAAGGGAAAAGGAATACATTTCCATTTTATGATAGCTGAATTATGGTTGTGTAAATCGACTTAAGACCTTAATATATACCTGTTTTCTTTCCTAAATGAGAATGTGCTATATCTATTCAACCATTACTAATACTTATAAATATTTTGATAACAAATTTGGTTTATTCCTGAAAAATTTAGTTTCCTATCTATCCCGTTGTACAATGCTAAGATGTTAGATTCTCTTCTTATGAAAATGTCACAAATATGTAATCCATCTTATAATTCCACGTTGAGAATCCACAGGCACTGACTGGCCAGGACTGTACATAATTTATAATCTATGTACCTCATATGCATTGAATCATTGAAATCTTTAAATGGTTAGGTGAAACTATGATATATCTCTGAAATGTTTTCATGTACTGAACTAAAATCATCATTATCATCTTTATAATTTTGTTAAATATTATCATCTTTAAAATTTTGACTTACTTGTTAGGTAGTAGAGGTAGTATAATGGACAAATTTTATTACTCTTATAAGTTAGTATTGACGAATCTGGCTATAATAGAAGTAGTAATTTTACAATTTAATATTCACTATTCTATATTCATTTTAGTTTGGTAGTCATTTACTCATTTTTCTAGTAAATATTGGTTTACCTAAGTGAGTATGCATCAGTATTTTTTGCTCACCTTTCATAACTTTCTCATCCTGGTTTATCCTTTTAAATTTAATTAACTATCCGTACGTTCCGAAGGTTTTTCACACTGCGGTGAATACTTTATTCCTAAGCGATACCTTGGGGTTTTAAACACGCAACGTAGTTTTCTTCTGTGTATTTTTTCCAAGTTGTCTCTTCCTTTGAAATTTACACGACGAAGAGTTAGATGTAAGAAGAGACTTATTAGTATTAATTTCACCCTTAAAAAGATTTATTATTATTATTTTTCTACGTTCGTATCCTTTCAAGTATGAATCAATATTTAAATAGATTGAATATTGGCTTCTGGTAGGTAGTCTAAGCAAACAATCAATCAAACGTTTCATTTTGTTCGTTAGTATCGTGGATCGTTCGTGGAAAGAATCGGTTCTTACGGCGATATACATATATAGCGAATATGCACATCAGCGAGAAACATGGGATTCCTACGTTTATGCAGAGTCTGTGCGAGTTATGGGTCTAATATCGAGGAAGAGGAAGACTCGAGATGCAAAACCTTGCTCATAGCCATCGAGTGGCACGGAGGGGAAAGTGGGTGAGTAGAGGAGTGATTTGGTTGGGGCGATACCTTTGCCGTATTCCTCAGGGGAATATCGGAACTCTCTTCAATCTGCCCGTGACCTTATTTCCTGAGCAACAACCTGGTGCGCGCCTTGATTAACCGGGGAAGAAAGACCGTCAAAATCCTCGCAGTCTGCTGACGTTTTTGAAATGCTGAAACCAGGACCGAGAATTTTTTAAACTGTTTGCTCAAATCTCAGCGCCGGAGGAACTTCCTCGAGTTTTATCCTTGAGCTGTGCGGATTTTTTTAATGTTAGCTGTTTCTTATTGTCTGAGAATTGAAATGGTAGACTGTATTTATAGGATATTTTTCTTGAATTGAAAAGAAAATGACTGAAAAATCTTTCTATTCGAAATTGAACCACTGCAATGATACATGGTGGAATTCCATCATACAAAATAATTTATTGTAGCAAATACTTATACAATAACATTCATAAACTTGTACAATTCCACACTTTACATCAGCGTTGAATTTGCGTTGAAGTTTCTGAATATAATTGTAAAAGCGTTTTGTTACAATAAATTGTTTTGTATCTTTCTATTCAATGAAAAATTCTTAAAGTAGCTCTTCTGCTACGTCCATAACATAGTTAATGTACATTTTTCTTTTGTGTATTGCGTGAATAGAATGGTGCAATCACATGTATTCAGGCAAGAACAATAGGATTTTATAATATGTATACTTCATTGTAAAAAATGTTATGAGAAATGAGGTACTCAAATTTATTTTAATATGGTATTTGGATAAAATGATATTTATATTTATGGTATAATATTATGATGAGATAGGTATAAAAGGGCATTATATGTTACAATATGTATAATAATGTGCAATTGTATGATATTTGACCTGAAGTCTGTTCACCTTCAGTAACTCAGTTGAAAATCAACGTAAATTGCACGGGTCAAAAAGGTTGTAGGACTATATTGCCTTGAAATTGAAATGTATTTATAATTTTAGGGATATGATCCGTATCCTTAGAACAACTGATAAAATACTGTAGGAGGAATTCTTAATGACAAATTTAATGTTAAATAAGGAGAATGTTTTACATATTATTTACGTTTGTATTATTATATTCCTGCTAGTAATACGGCAATCTTACCACCTGACTTCCGCCTACTTCTAAAATACGTATAAATATCATAGAATAATAATACCGTATAATATAAAATACTTTAAAACTGTCAGGGAGTACACATTCTACATTTTTATCAGGAACTTTTACGTTAAATTATAAATTATTGGAAATATTATGAAGATAATTAGTTTAATTAAGCTGGGATTACGTTTTAAAATGTAATTAGCTTATAGCTTCGTCTTCGAAGAAGTTTGAATTAAAAAAACTTGCGAGTTTTTTTTCGTAAGTATGTCGAAGTTTGGGGGTCTCTGAGAGTTGGGTGTGGCATAGGGTGGAAAAATTAAGTTGGGTTGATGGGAAAACAAACATGGAGGTGCTAGAAATGGTTTGGGAGGAGAGGGTTCCAATTGCCGTAATTAATCGTGACAGAGGAAATGGGTGGGTCAAATATTGAGAGAGGGACTGCTAAAGAAACTAATTGAGGGTAGAATTCAAGGGAAAAAACGGAGGGGAAGACAAAACACAAAAGTGGTTACATAACATAAAAGGTGAGGTAAATTCTTAGGAAATGAAAGGAGTGACATTGAAGCGGGAATATTAAAACTTAAACTGCGGTCTTTCCGGATCTGCGGATAGGGTTTTTTTTCTGTCCCGACTATTTTCGGATATTTTCAATGTTAGGCATTTACTTCTTATTCTGGGTAAGGTAGGTGGGTAGGCTCTCTTCTTCCTCTTTTAGGATGTTTCATGACAAAAATTTTCAAATTATTCATGATTTATCGGGTGTGTTAAAATTAATATGAGATTTTTTTTATACAATCAGTAAACGTAAACAGGGCGAAAGGACTGTAAGAGGAGGAAATTCTCTGCGGATGAAGTTCTATAGAATTTAACAATTAAATAACCCAATGTTAAATACATTTCCACGTACCTAATCTCACCATAACCCCTCGTATCGTATACCCTGGTTTACTACGAAAGCTTCATGTGGTCAGACTCGGCACGACTCACAATCAGACGCGACGAGACTAAACTATGCTAGGCTTTTGACACCCAACTCGTGCCTGGTTTAATTTGCGCTTTTAACAATTTATTTTCAATTATAAGAAATAATGAAACGTTTTATATTGTACTTTAAATTTGTTTTCGTTTGTTAAATTTTCTGAATCGGAAAAAATGAGAGAAAAGAGAGTGGGTCAAAAAAGACGTGACCCGACAACTGAGCGCGCGACGATTAAGCGCGTCGCAACTGAGCGTGTCTCGTATGCAGACGGTATTAATTGAACGACTATGCACAAAGTTATATTAAATTATGACCGCTGAAACAATTGATCGGGTGTCTTTTAACCGATTACAACTGATTAAATTAGATTCGATATTTAAATCACTAATTGTTTTTTCTATGTATTCTTATAAATAAATGTTTGGATCAGCAATCTTATATTATCACAAGCACTGTTGGATTGGGTTGGTTCAAAATTTAATATCACTTTGTGCATTTTCGTTCCATTAATACTGTCTGCCAACGAGACGCGATCAGTTGTCGTAGCGGTCAGTTAATAGTGCTCAATTGTCGTAGCGCTCAATTGTCGTAGCGCTCAATTGCCGTAACGCTCAGTTGACATGGAACCCATAAAAGAACCCATCTCCGCCGTTTACCTTACTTTAATTATATCCTCCATTAGAATGTTAAAATATACGGTTTGTGGGTGGTGAGGTTTGTAGTAGTATTAAGAAAAAGATTAGACCGTAAGAAGAGATAGTAGGTTGCTAAGAGGGAAAGCCTGCGATATTACGACATTGCAAAGAAAGGTTTTACACATCAGAATTACGAGTGAAAGGGAGTGGTGGTGATAAATACCTTTGAATAGAACAGGGAAATAAAGAGGATATATGTATAAATAATTATTGTTCAGCCTGAAAAACTTTTATGTTATTCTTTCTCACCCCTTTTAACGATACAATTCAATGCCAGTGAATAAAAATTATAGTGCCCAAAATTTCTAATGCGCTTAATTCGCACCTAACAACAAAAAATCATCCACTAGATATCTGCCCATTCGTAACATCGTTTCATACGTAGTCATGAGATATTCCCAGCAATAACCATGTGCTACTGTATAACTCACAGCTTGGATATTCCAACACATATATCTAATCAAATTCATTGTCCTAATCAGATGCTTTAAACGACTCGTAAACGTATCGTTAAATTCGAGATTGCCAGACATATATCGTGTTCACTGGGATTTCAGTATTATCATTCCTATTTGCCCATTTGTCCTAATCCGCATTTAGGAGGCCAGGATTACCAATAACTACTAGAAACGCTCTTTCTAGTGCTTCACAAAAATTCGTTCCTACATCTTTCCGTGTAAGTGCAATTATATGGCTTGACAATCACATTACCGAATGCCAAATTTACAAATGATTTTCCAACAGACATAAAAGAAAAATGTACTTCTTTTACATATATAATTCATAAAAATGACCAGTTTCAGCGCTTGCTCGCCATCTTCAGGTATTTCAGCATCACCGGAATATGGCGATCAGTCGCCGAAACCGGTTGTTTTCAATAAACAATATGTATAAAAAGTGCTCTTCCTTTCTCGTTTGTTAATAATATGGACTTTTAGAATATAAAGGTCGTATCAGTCTAATTTAATTGATTTACCCTTTACTTTATCTCAAAAGAGATACATTTGATATTTTGGCCAGAAGCAGACAAACTTGATGAAACCAAGTCGTAATGTCCGCGCATTTAAATAATTTTTCACCCAAATTTCGTGTATTGCTTCGAAAGTAAAGAAAGACAAAGGGAAAAGATGTTGGATAACATAAAGGTTGGGATAAGTTATAAAGAAGAGAAGGAATTAACACGATGTAAAGAAAAATTATGAAGAACTCCATAGGTTATACAAAGGGAAGGGTTATTAAGAAAAGAAGGAAGTAGCACTGAGTGGAGACAAATTGTGAAAAGCTACGTAGGTAATACATCAGGTAAATCGTACATAAATGCAGGCCCGAAACCGGTCAACAAAATAGAACCTTTCTTGTGGAAATTACCAAGTTTTTCTTCGCTTTTTATAACGTCGTCCCACCAAGTATGCCTACTATGATATATTTTATTTTTGAATACAGGTATGTTGGGAATCCTTGAAAGACCGTGGTTAAAAACTAGGCTGCGATTTCTTCATAAATTCAGATATTGTGCATTTGCAGAAGATATAAGCTGTGTAATGCAATCCCTCCGTAACTTCGGCCAATCCGATAATGAGCGTAAATTAAAAGAAATATATGCTAGGACAAGTCGTTTTAAAAAGTAATTCTTTCCGCAACGATACGCAATAATAACAGAGTAAAGAAGTAGTTCTAACAACTGGTGTTTACCCCCTGTAGATTATTAATGCAGACGTAGATGAACTGAATAGAGACTGTTGAGGTAAATGACCCTACCGAAGGGTAAAAAACTCATGTATTGCAGAAGCCTTCCATTATTTATTGCAATCGATAGAAGTGTTAATACATATTACTCATTATCTTCCCTCATTCTCTCGCCAATTTAACCACTAAACCTCCCATTATTTGCAGTAGTAGGATTTTTATAGGAAAACGGGCATTTTTTACTTTAACTGCGGTTTCCTCAAGGAAGGCTGGATCTTATCTTTGCGCCCCAGGCCTTTAATAATCTAAATCTGCTATTATAAGAGGATGCTAGACCGATTTTCTGCAGTATAAAAAAATAATATAGGGGATACTTTTGTAGGCATCCTTATTACATCTTCGTTCACGGCAATGTTATTCCTGATAAAAAACACGTTTAACCCACGATTCCTAAGCACTCTCTTCATACATATCATCGAATACTTGCCTTCTTTAATGAATAACAATAGGTTGCTTGATGTTGGAAACCGATTATATAAATAATTGAATTGCAATGATCAATTGGTTTAAGTGCATGTTGCTTAAAAGGAGGTAATGATTTGCCGCTCTACAGAGATCTCTGAATTTAATTCTATTTGATAAAACAGCAATACCTTAATCCTCGTAATTAGTGTTTGTGCAATTCTCGTTCATTTTAGGCTTTCTTTTTGTCTCATTACCATTCAACACACGCAAAATTGCCTTAAAGCCTTAACATTAATTAATTTTACAGTTACAATTTGCGTACAGTTCAACGTTCGTTCAAATCTGCACCTACAGAAATTATCGAGAAAGTACAATCGAATACTTCATTTAAAGAAAATAATCAAGGAAAACCAAACAATAAAGTTGAGTTACTCAACATTAAAGTTACCTTACTTTAAAAAAAATTATGTCAGGATATTCTCTGCCCCGGGAAACACTTATTTTTCTTTTACTCAATTAATGAGGAATTAATTGTCAACTGCATGCACGTAATATTATAGATTATTTGCTAGTAGTTTATATTATGTTCACGATGGTGATAAGATTTACTTTAATAAAACATAAGAACAAGTGAATTATTATGACTCACTCATTAACCTCTAGCAATTGTTGACCTACGCCTACCCAAGTTCAAGGCCGAAAGGTTGTCCTTGAAAATCGCAGCTTTCGTTTAGCTGGGTAACGAGAGGTTTAGGGGATAAATAGTGCATGGAGGACAGAACGTATAAGGCAAGCAGTGAATTGAGGGCCTTTGGTGCGACAACTCCCATGAGATGAGCGCCATTTCTCCAACAGATATCTTCGGTACCGCCTGTCAACTTCCAGCAACTCTTATGTAAGCTCAGTGAACGAAAACAAAAGAAAATTCCTGGAAAAGGCGCGAATGTCCCACCAATAGCTTTATTATTCTGCATGAGAGGTCAAGCACCGTCAGAATTGCCTCCATTGTAAACTATCAAACACTAAGCGGTAATTCTTAAAATGTATTGCTGCTTTGCCGATTTGAGTAGTTTTCTTTAGGGTACGGAATCAAACCGAAATATCGAAATATTTAATTTTAAGAGAGGTTATTTTTGGAGAAGAGATCTACAAAATCTGAAGAAAAAAGCGTAATTTAATACGTAATTAATTCATCTTCCTAACAACGCCATTTTCCTTTCTTGAAGTGTAAGGCTAAGTGTAACTGCCACTTCCTACTAACGAAATTATATTGTAGTCATAGACATTTATCTCATGCAATATATTTATTAGTTATAATTCTTAAGTCAAATTGCATGCATTTATTCAAACATCGATTTTGGACTATAATTGAGTGCAGATAAAAACCTCACATATAAAGCATTTAGATAAAGAAGTTCTCGTTTCAGTAACAATAATTTACTTTTAATATTAAGATACTCGTGCAACTCTTAATCAAATGCATTTAATTTAAACATTTTGCCAATAATAAATAAATCCTCTACATTCTTGCGTGTAGCTTTTCTTATAATTTCTTATCTTACCTATTTATTATGTTAAACTTCCATCGAGCTTTTTCGCCTGGCCAGCCCGAATAGCAACGAAATAAACGAAAAAGAAATCTACGAATCAAAGATACAATTATTGCGGCACTTAAGTCAAATACAGTTCCAATGCGGTAAATGATCAAGTTTCTAACCGTTATGTTTCTTCTAATTTTGACAGGTATAGCTCTGGATCAGAAATTTTAAAAGAGACAAAAAGACTAGGAATAGAAACGTTACACTGAGCGTTTCATGGATACGAAAAATGAAAATAATAGTTTAATAAGATGTAATCCTTTGGGGACCTTCATCGGTAATATGGAGATTAAGCAACCTTAACACAAATAAAAGATCCAATAAATATGATAATCCAATATATATAAATAATCCAGAGATTGATTTCTTCCATCCTTTCAAACAAGCTCTATGGTCACAAGATGGTCTTCTATCAACTTCAATAGTGGGCAGAGCAACCTTCTTTGAGTCCTAAACGTAAATACGTGTAGAGAAGGCACCAAATACTACATACTGCATGAAAGCGAGAATTGGTTTACGGAATTATTTTTCAGAAAAAGATTTTTCGTTTGTTTGAGCAGCTGTTGCGAGAAAGCATGAGCTCGGCTAGCTCCCATATGTCAATTATGGGACCTCAGCGAATAGGCTATTTTCTTAAGGATCCGCCACTCCCGCAGTATTTGCTTCGGATATAATAATATTGGGTCAACGGTCTTTGTTACGGATAAGGCAACATATATGTTTCGGCTAACACTATCGGCTTCTGATGGAAAATAATTGGGGCAACAACCTCACGATGTACTAATAGAGGTTGTGACCGTAACATTTATTTATAAAGTGGCTTAAGCAAGAATAAATACCATAAACACGGACTGAAATATACAATTCTTTCGCGCAGTAAAACTGCTTAGTAAAATCGAAACTGTAGTGCAGCTACTCTACACGCTTCTTAAAGTTACGCTATAACTTTACAGCGATTGTATTTCTTACAACAATTTTTGATTTTTTAATAATCGTTCATCCTTAATAGAGATCTTTTAAATAAAATTCTGATACAGCGTTGAAATAGATTTTTCCGAAGATGAAAATTCTAGGACTAGATCGATTTTAAAATGTTTACGCCGATCAATAAAAATTTAATGAACTAAAATTTTAAAACTATTTTTCTTTCGCTGATACATTCAACTTGTAACTTATTGTGTAATTGCATCGTCATCAGTTACCCTATTTCTTTTTATTGACTTTTAAATCAAGAAAATACAGCCTCTCCCAAAAAGTGTCGATGCTGGGGTACCATCGTTTAAATATTTCTTCGCCTTAAATTGACTTTTAAATCATTATCGGCGAAATATTTCCATAAATAGGAAATTAAAGTATCTTCAATTTGATGAGAAGGCAATAAAAATAAATTTCAAGGGAAGCCTACAGTAAATTCGCGAAGTCCAAGGGGCATATTATCTTAACCCTTACCACACCAAGGGGAAACCACGAGGGGCATCAAAATAACATTTTAATTATCCTGTACTACTGTACTATAAGTCAGCTACTTTTCTTGATTTCTGTATGTCCTTCATCAGCATTAGTTAAAAAATCTGATGTAGCCAGCACATGACTTTCTACATACCTAAGATGTAAATATTTATCTACGACAATAATTCCGAACTCTATATTCCATCTAAACTTTGAATATGAATGATTAATTTATATAGTATTATCTTTTACGTCACAAACATTATAAATAATGTTTTTCAGGACATGTTCGATGAAAAACGATGAAGTGGCCTTTCGCCCCAGCGCCCAGAGCGCCCACAACGTACATAATCAGCAACTTCCGGTTTATCAGTATTTCACAAATAACTCCTACACAATCAGTGATACAAAAATATGTTTCATACAAAAGTCATAGTAAATTATATTTTCTAAAACTTTTATAAATAATAGTATATACCTAAATATCATATTTATGGAGATATTTTGAAAACCGGAAATGAGCTTTGAAGAATGAAGCTCGATTTCCGGTCAACCGATTTTCTCCAAAATCTAATCAACTCTAAAGACACAAACCATAATACTATACATGAAATTTTGTGTTGATCCGACAAATACTTTTTATGTTAGAGCGCCCACAAAGTACAATATCAGCTACTTCCGGTTGATCAGTATTTCACGAATAACTCCTAATCAACCGGTGATACAAAAATATGTTAAATACAAAAGTTATAGTAAAACGCATTATCTAAAACTTTTATCAGGTATACAATTTACCTAAATATCATATTTATGGAGATATTATGAAAACCGGAAATGAGCATTGAGGAATGAAGCTCGACTTCCGGTAAACCGATTTACTCCAAAAACTAATCAACTCTGACAGCACACACCACAGTACTATATATGAAGTTTGGTATTGCTACCACTAATATTTTTCACGTTAGAGCGCCCACAACCACAGACACACATACATACACACACACACACACACATACACACAGACATCATTCCGAAAATGGTCAAAACGTGTTCTAGGGACCCCAAAACATGTATTTCCGTTGAAATCTCGAAGTCGAATTTTTTCATGAAAACAATACTTTCTCTATACTTCGTATATGGATAAAGTAATAAGCTAAGGGCTTGAACGATAACCAAGGATGAATCAATACTTTATACTTTAGTAAATAATATTCGGGTTTAGCTAATTAATTTATTCGCTGAAGTAGTTTGTATAAATAATTGAGAGTAATTTTCCTTTCTATATTAATGAATCCATAATCCAAGTGCAATTTTTGGGGTGGAAACTAAGGATTAAATTGTATTCATTGTATTAAACAGGGTTTTAAACAAGCAGGAACTTTGTTCCAATATTTCGCTTGTTAGAGGCGTTAAAATATTCAAATGCCTCACATCTATAATTTTCCTCACCCCTCGATAACGATTATAGGTCGACACAGCTCATTTATTATAAGATCTATAATTTGTTAATCGATATCGAAAATAATTTAGCTCTTTTTAATATTACTGGGTTTTTAGAATGTTCCACGACGACTGAAAGATCGCGACAAATGACCGCGTGACTACTGAGCGATACGATAACTGATCGTGTCTCATTTTCAGGAAGCATTAATTGAAGGATAGTATGTACACAAAATAATATGAAATTTTAAAAGTTTGTGGGAAAAATAGAGCGGTAGTCATTTTACCAAATACTGATTAAACTAGATTGGATACTTAAATCACTAAATATGTTTACTACGCATTCTAGTAGTCAACAGTTTTGAGCAGGAATCTTGTCAACCCAACCCAACCAGGGCTCCAAATTTTAAATCAAAACTGATTTCCTTTAATTCTTCTTGAAAACGAGACGCGATCAGTTTTCTTAGCACTCAGTTGTCGTAGCGCTCAGTTGTCGCGCGGTCAGTTGTCGGGCCAAGTTTTTAGATACCATGGAAAACAAATTTCTAAATCCAGAGATGTGATGAAAATCCGGATACAATAGCGATAATACATTACCTCGTATCTCAAATCCTTTCAAAGCGTTTATTGTAAGAAATGAAGACGAGGAAACGAGGAAGTTAGAAAAGAAATTTTACGTAGGAAAAATAGCGTATGAGATTCAAAAAGGGTGGACCAGATAAGTATCAAGAGTGATGGGAAAGAGTTCTCACAGGTGGATCGGTTCCCGCGTTCAGGCAGAGTCCTTTCCGGTTTGCGAGATGCGTTGATGAGATTAGGAGAGGAATCGCTAACGAAGCATGGAGGACGTAAAAGGATGAAGAGCCTTGAGATATAAAGAGATAAGCAAAATCTTGGAATTCTGTATGTCTTGCTAAACTGTTGAAAACGTGGAAAGGGTGATTCAAAGGATAAATGATTTTGAGATAGTGTGGCCTATACTAGGGAAAAGAGGATTGGAAGCTCTAGAAAATGAACAAGAAAGTGTTGATGATGATTTAGGGAGATAAGGTTGTGATTAAAGAGTTTAAACGAAGGCTGTAGAGTCGGATGGGTAAGATGTTGAGAGAGGCTGATTTGCCTAAGGTAATTGAAGTTAAGATACAACCAAAGCAAAGGTCTTCATTTATGCTAGTTTGAGACAAAAAAAAGTCTCTTCTTCCATCATACCTTTCGTTAGTGATGTTATAAACATAAAAGTTGCTTGTAGGTGATTAGAGAAAGAGAGGAAAACTTTAGAAGGAGTGAATGTAAAAAAATCCTAAGGTGATATCTCATGAAAAAAGATCTACTGCAAGAAAACACCCACGAAGAAGTAAAACATGCGCAAACCTACTGATATTAAAAGATAAAAGATGTAAAATAAAGCTGTGTATAACATGAAAATTACAAAGGCAGTACCACAGCAAAATTACAAAAAAATAAAAATCGAATCAACTCAAAAACAGGAGAAATTTATAGGCACACAATGCGAAAATAATAAATATCACAAAAAGATGAGATAAATCTTCAAACTAAATAACAAAAAAATATTGTTAATGAGAAAGGGACACGAAAAGCAAATCCCATATGGTTATCCAATTAGAGGGATTACTCAAAGAGAGATAAGAGGTATTAGGAAGCAATTTTTGGCACAAGACAATCAAGTGTTGGACGACATGATGCTGAAGAGATTCCAATCGATGCGAACATAATGAGAGACTTGCGAGTAAGTCTTATGTTTCAAAATATGGATCCTTAATTCAAACCTGGGTGGGTTTCAATTCCGGATATCCTAGATCAAAGTTGAGTTATTGCTTCGTGCAACACTCGAGTACTCAACAGATGTAAAGTATTCAGCCCGAAGGCTGGTTGGTACCTCACCCCCTCCGGCATAAGCTACTAAGAGCTAACAGAGAGGAATGTGGTTCACTATGTAGGATGAGGAGTGAGGTAGTTTGCCCTTACTGAGCCAGAATGCTATAAGCGGAACATGTCCACGCAAGTGAAGCACAATGACTCTATGAGTAACACTTTTCTTGGCATTCCGTAAGGAGAGACCAAAATCAGTGCACTTATTCACTCATACCTCAGTAGCTTTCATTTCATCACAGCCATGGTCAAGACACCCAACAGATATTACATTAAAATGCAAATATTGAATTTTAATGCATCTTCCGATGGGAAAAATATCTTAAATGTGAACGTGATATGAAAGAAATATAGAGGTGAATTTTTACTTGGATTTGCAACAACTCTGAAAATAAATTGCATTTTTAACCCTTTATAGTGCAAAACATTACGCGAATCAGCAAAAACTCGAGGACATCAGGGGACCAGTGGTCCCATAGAGGACCAGTTATAGCATTTCTAGTTTTACGATGGATGGAAAAGGTTTCCTGCCACTAGAAAAAGCTGTGTAAACAGTGAAAAACTAAGTCGGAGATGAGTTTTAACTTATCTCCGAAAAAACAGGTGCCCTATAAAAGGTTAAATTAATCCCTTCCACGGCTGATGAAATGTTAATAATCCACTGACATGCAACTTCTGAAGAATCGATTTCCCTCACAAACGTTACGGCCATCTTTCAACAATAACAATAAAGCGAATATCCTGAGACACTATCGATTTTGATAATGTTTTTCAGAAGACTAAAATAGTGGTTACACAAACTATTACGAACTAATGTCTAATACAATACTTAATCATAAAAACATAAGCATAAAGGATCACAACGCCTCATAGCCTCTTTCCCGCAAAATTGACGATAGCTGGTACGTACAGAATACCATTTCATGGCGAAAATCAATATTACTTTCCGGTAACACGATCTAGGACGACGTATATTTACAAATAGAACGTATGATTAACTTATAAGTGGTTAATAAAATCCATCTTTAGATTGCTTATACAGAACACCATTTCAAAGCGGAACCCATTACATTTTCACTTTCAATGTCATCATCTAAGACGACGTATATTTACAAACAAAAAGTTTGATTAACTTTTTACCGATAAATAAAATAATTTCTTCAGATTGCTTACACAGAACACCTTTCCCAAACGAAACCCATCACTCACTTTCGATGACATGACCTTGGATGAGTTGTTATTACAAAAATGATAAAAAAAAAGGTTTTCAACTTACCACCACCGTAGGCGGGAGGAATCTCCGATTTCGCCTTCTTCAGCACAACTTCTACTCGGATGAACTCGCAAGAAGTCACAACTTTCCAATTCCGGAGATTATTTTCCCTCTTGTCTCACCATGAAAAAGCGAGAGACACCCACGATAGCGACTATACTTAATAACTTTTCCCGAAAGAAATCGCTCTTCAACCTTTGACAGTTACGCACGAGAAAAGCAATTCGTACACACTATGATAAGACTTTTCCTCGGCTTAAGCCCCCTTCAACCGTTACGTAGTACTCAGACCGATGAGTAAACAAGCTATCTGGAGCAATACTTGGGTATTAAATTACAATGCGGGCCACAAAAAGTTAGCTTACAATGCCGATAAACATGTGAGAAAACCGTTTTTAAACGCTTTAAGTATAAACAGAGAAACTAACTCGAGTCACGAATACAACCCGTACATAAAATCAACAACAACACCGATAAGTTTCGATCTAAACCCAATTAGCGACAAAAGTGCATGAGAATGACAGTTACTATTAGACCACTACCTTGGGTTGGAGCCCTATTTGACTACGGAATGAAAGAATGCGACAAATCTCGCGCGGTCAAACAAAACTCACGCACACAAGAATAGGGAATGTCCCCCGTGCTCCAGGCGATAATTCACTCGCACTTTTCACCTCTCCCGCGTCCTCCGTGGAGAGGAATGCTCCAACTGCCAGGGATCGCCCACCCTGCCGTCAATTCCACCGCCCCCTATCTCGCGACGCCAGCCCCAACCGCTCCTAGCCGAGGAAAGCCTCCCTTTCGGCCTTTCCCGCCCTTTCGCTCCCTTTCCCGCCCGAGCTTCCCAGCGCCACCACCGGCGGCGCGAGCGTCTGCAGTCCTCCGTAGCGCCTTCTTCCGAACGCGATTTTAAGGTTGCCGCAGCGCTCCGTGATTTCCGATTTCAGCAGTCGTTCCTTAGGCTATTATTTGTGATTCCAAATAGGGCTTACCATAAGTGGTAAATTAATTTTACAATTAAAATACCTTATGGAACATTTACAATACAAATATGGTTGCCGTAGCGTTCCGAGATTTCAGCAGTCGTCCCTTGGGATTTACAAAAATTAGTAAATGAACTTCCCTTATTATGGGCTTCATGGCAGCCAAGTGGCTTCTGCTAGCGCGTTCAGCATTGGTGAAAGAGTCCCGGCTTCGAATCCAGAGAAAGACTACGCGAAAATTTGAACAGTGCAGACTTGCGAATGTTGCAAATCCTTCTAATCATGCAAAACTAACAACAAAACAGTATGAGCACACCAGCCTACAGTTGTCGGAGGACTTTTTACTATAACAATAGCAGGTACTTGTACTTCTCTTCCAAGTTCCTTCCCCTACTTTCGTGGTTACATACATCGCGCTATGTCCTACATCGGACGGTGAAAACAGTGGTAACTTACGTATAAAATTACTGCGAATTTTTATTTGTGAGCTGCTAAAATTTTCATGGCACAAAACAGAAAAAGGTGTTTATAAATTACTACTTTTTACTTTTTCAAATGCGTACAAATTGTTTCATAAATTCAGAGAAAGTACTTTCTCCGGGGATTAAGCGGATGACATTGTTCCTCCCGGTCATAGAAGCCGTTCAGACTGGGAGGCAGGTCAGGGAAGTAGATTTTAGAACTGATCGCATGGAAAATTCATTTGTTCCACGAACTACTCGCGAAAGGAATGGATTAGGTAAGTAGAAGCAAGTTGCATGTACCCCCTGCCTCGCGCCGAAAGTCGGCTCACAGGGCAATTAGGTAGATGTGAAATGAATGAATTTACCTGGCTGAAAAAGTAGCTATTTTTAATGATTTCAAACACCCTTTGAAGAATTTCTACAACATCATTTTAAATTATCAAACGATAACTTAGTTAACTTAGTATTTTCACACGCTAATACAAAAAACCACATATCTCTGCGATGATATTTGACGTTTACGTTTATTGAAAATTAAATAGGCTTGAACCTTCAGTTTCAGACGATCCTTAGCAATCGTGAAACTTTTCGAATCACACTGCGATTTCGGAACTTAAAGGCTACTCGTTTTACGGTCTCGTGCATATGGACACTGAGACGAAACGACGATGGTGCAATGAAAGGTTGAGTATCGGTGGACTTACGACCTTCAAGCGCCTTCGGGTTTCTCGAAGTGCCCAGAGCCACGCTGAACAACCCTGCGAAACGGCTGCCCCCGCGCGAAAACCCTGCGTGAAGTCCAATGGAAACTTAGCAACTTTGTTCGGTTCTTATCGTAAAGAATTTCCAAACGGTCTTCGCCGTTTAAAACATGTCGTTCAACCAGGATTTTATACACCCGTTGGTCTCGCGAGTAACGTTGGATGGCGAAAGTTGAAAACGTGAGCAATCGAACCCAAGCTTAAGACTCCATTAAAACGATGCATCAAAGAATCAACATTTATGAAAAACTTGAGCAAAATAGTAAGCTGCGGGATGTCTTTACTCGAGCTTTCACTGAAAAAAACTTCATTACGACCTATACCTTGTAGATAAAGTCAGGATAATTATTTATTTATTATTATATATGCTGCAAGTATAATTTATTCCGGTGGCAGTCCCAACCATTGTCTGTAGACAACTTGATTCAAACTTCAATCCCTCACAGCAGACGTTACAAACAAACAAATATTCCAAAATAACATCAATACCCCCCAACAAGAGGTCGATTACACGACCGCTCACTCGACTTGCGTGCACGACTAGCGAGTACACTGTAGACGTGCACCACTACCGCGGTTTGCACGAGTCTCAACAGCATGTTAAGTCGATAGAAATGAAGCATAGTATAGAATATGTGAGGCATGAGTATGCAGTATGGTGTCACTAATTAAGCCTATCTTAAAACAAAGTGTTTCACTTGCTCTTCACTTACGTGGACATGTTCCGCTTGAAGCATTTTGGTTAGGGAGGACAGCAAGGGCAAACTTTCTCACTCCTATTCTTGGCTAGTAAGCCTCATTCCTCACCACTAGCTCTTAGTAGGTAATGTAAGAGGGAGTGAGGTACCAACCAGCTTTTGGACTGAATACTCCACAGATGACTCATCAAAGTAATGCGAAACTGACTCACGACCTGAGTCTGAGAAAATAATGTAAAGAAAGAAAATTTGGAACATTGCCGTTAATGAATTAGAGGTTTAAAATCTCCAATATAAATCTTTGTCGGCGTTCCTCTCCTCATTCACCGGTATTCGTAGAAATTAGAAAGCTATCGAAAATAAAAGATAATAATGATAGAAAACAGAATAGCATAACTATTGAAATGTATACATTGGGTGTCTTTAAAAAACCCTGCCTTCCGGTTTTCTCCGAACACCGGTGAATGAGGTGAGGAACACCGACAAATACAGCTATTGGTGATTTTAAAACTCTAATGAGAAAATAATGATAATTCCTTACCTTTATAACAAAATGTTGCTAAAATCAAAGATTACCTGCATTCAAATACCACAATATGGCCAATATTGGCAGACACGAGATCAACCAGAGGAGTGATCAATTGGTCCAGGTATCCACACTAGCTGAGTGCACGGTTGGTAGCCGAATTAAAAGTTGCCAGAATACTGCCATTCAAATAATATAGTTACTTCCTTTAGTATCTTGGAGAGTCGATAAAAAATAGTGGAAGCTAACATTTTCAATGAAACAAGGTGTATCATCGAACGCGTGACTAAAAGTTCTCTTAAAAGCAATTGAATGGTCTCACTTACCTGATATTTGGGTTCGAGTAACTACTACGTCACACTCTCCTAGTTCTACCTTTAACATCAAGCATGTTTACAATGTGTAACTCATCCTCTATGCAACTGGTGCCAATGTATTTCCATTGCTGTAAAATGTACCAGACGTAGTCGAGCCTTGAAAGCAGTCCCTGAACATGTCAATATCCTTTTTGAAGGCGCTTAATTCTAAAAAATGTAGATTATAGTACAACTTTGCGGAGGGAAGCTACAGAGAACATTTAAAGAATATAATGGACGAGTTTTAATTCGCTCCCCTAAAATATATTTGAGCATCATAAATGTTAATACATAGCATTACAAAAAATATTTAGAAAATATATTAATACGAATTTAGGACAGTAGCTTAACTCACTTATAGCTCACTTCACAATAAAATATTTCGTAATTCTAGAGTTGGAAAGTATTTGTCATGTACAATGACATTACAATTAAAAAACCTTATGAAACATTTACGATGCAAATATTATGTCACCTTAAATTTAAAAGCATACCATACATAGGGTTGGAGTATAGAGATCAAATTTTTTAAACAAATTATAAAAGTATTGAAATGAATGTTGAATAAAATATAAGACATATTTGATTAATTATATATAATCCAATTTTAATAAAATGGAGTTAAGTAAGACTTTCACGATAAATACCCATCCTTAAGATAAAGCTCTACTCCGGTAGAACTAACCTAAAACTAAATATACAGATCCAAACTTCCATACACTGGATCATACAAAAATTATCTTACTTGTACAAACATTTTCCCTAACATAATAATTTCCTTGCCCCAAAAACTTGGACTTCGAAAATGAGGTAGAATTGGTTAAGAAATAGTAATCTGAATTGAATTGTAATTAAATCGACAACATGCTTACAGCAACATATTTTCCAAACAAGATAAAATTCTTGGGTCCTTTGACAACCGAACGGCTGGAATATATTTCATATTCCGCGATCTGAATGAGTGATCGTTAAAATATCACTTCTCGATCAGCTTTGATCTCAATGGCTTGATGGCCACGAACGAACTTGTTTCGGTGGAAAACTCAATAGGGATGAGGATGGCGCATTCATCAAACGTATTCGAAAGCTATTTAGCGGTCGATCAATGCAATGGACTGTTAGAGGAATGCGTTCGCTCACTGGGAATCTTCTGATGTTACTTATGAGCCAATTTACACGTGACAAAGATTTTTCTGGTCACAATCACCGTTGATCACTTTTAAAGGTTTGGCCTACTCTGACATCTGCCGATGTCTACACTTCCTCTACCTGAAGAGCCAAAAAAACAGGTGCAGTTGAGGTGCAGCGTAACTCCACTACGTTAGATGATTCCCAATTTATTATCCTAATGGATGGTTACATTAATTAAAATAATCTTAAAAAAATATTTCATAATCAATAGTTTCCATTGAAATCTAGTGGAACATTAATCTGAAAACAGATTTTTTTCTGACTCAACTTTACGTAGACTTTCATGACAATAGCAGAGAATCATTACGAGAAACTAATTTCGTTTGCCTCCAAATGGGCCACATATTATTGGAACAATTAACATGGATTTGTTTGTTCACAGTACTTAGTCAAATAATGCGGTCACTACTTTGAACTAAACAAGTTGTTATACCATTTCGTTAAAAACTATAATTCTGAAATTTATTATTAATTAATTAATAGTTTAAAGTTTCAGCTCCATGGAAATGGAGTTGGAAAACTTATTTCCTAAATTTTATGATCTAATTACCTAAAATAATCAAACCTTATATCATATCAATAAGAGTACACGTATATCGTATTGCATGATTATCACTTTGATTTACAACCCAGATATGTCATTCGGCGTCAAAAAAACTTAGAACCTGTTATTTGTTGGCTCGATTTTCTTTAAACTGAAAACTCAAATAGCAAAGAGATTATTTTCATTTTATAAAACAAAGGCCAAAAGGATGAACCTGTCTCGAACGGAAGTGAAGTATGAAAAACTTCCAATGCGTTATGAGACGAAATAAATTCTAACGTATACAATTGTACCATCATGGGATAGTCTTCTGAAGACCATCATTTCCAAAACACTTCCATAACATATTGTATTCACTAAATTTAACTTTATAATTATTTTATCCTACACAGAATTTACCTATTATCCATAGTAAACATTGGAGAGACTTCTCGTAACCTCTGGGATTACATGAACATTAGGTAGAGAAGTCGTGGTTTAGAATGAGGATATCTTATCAAACGAAGGAATATTCCTCATAACTGACTCCACCCGCTGGCCGCAAGCCGCATGTGTCCATTTGAATAACAGGAGGAAATGCACTTAAAACGTTCATCCACGCAGCTGCTCGCTGATCTGTGTCCATAAACACTGCACGAAAGAGTCCCAATTGGAACTTGATAACAGCAAATCATCCAAAGTCTCCATAGGCGTATCCAATCCATTCCTCTTAAAATGAATTAGAGAAAAACGAAATGTCACTTCATAGTATAGTTGATTGCATTTATCTTACCGTTTTGCGAACTTAGTTTGCATAGAAAAGTATGGTTTCGTCAAGTGGCATCGTCCACACCCTTACGTGCTAAGAACTTTTAACTCTTTCCTTGTGATTTCGTAAGGGGGGTTTCTCCGTAACACCACTTTGTGTTGCCGGTGCCTCTATGTGGCTGCAGCCGTGGACGATGTCGCTTAGTCGGACTAAGCCGCACTTGTCCCTGCGCACAAAGTTCACAAAACAGCTTGTTAAAATGTTCTGGCCTGGTAGCCTAGTTGGTTAAGGCTGCACTTATCCTTTTATATACCACGAATTTTGAACTTAAACAAATACGAATAATTACATATACCCTTTCCTTACACTAATTTCATGAAATATTCATTGCTCAAATTACGAAAACAAAAAAAATAATTAAATGACTATGAGGATAATTTGGATAAACACGCCGATTACTATCAACTATCAAAACCAACTCTTTCGGGATATTAGGCGTGAGCTGTAATTACCCAAACGGGATAAACAGTGTCCCAAAAATAAGAAATATTATGTCTTATAATTTATGAACAGAATAATGTTAAACATCGATAATCCCTACTCCCAGAAACCTAACCAAATCTTTTACCAGAACTTTTCATAAAATTTCATTGTTTTTTTTAATTGTATAAAGTAAAAATATTCTGAATACAGGCCCAAGTATTTTAGGTTTTCTGAACATACTTTCAGTTAACGGATTCATAGTTTTCATCTATATTCACTTGGATGTACGTCTTTAGTCATGGCGAAATATCAAAATTAAAAATCTTGAATCCGAATCAATAATAATAATAATAATAATAAACGTCTTTTATTATGGCGATATTGAGACTTTTAAGTATCTCCTTGCATCTAACCCTTCGTCAAATAAATGTTAAAGAATAGATTGCTTCAAAAAGTGCACAGAAGAAAACTACCTACATTGCGGGTTTAAAAACCTAAGGTTTAGCTTAGGAAAAAAATATACACCGCAGCAAGAAAACACCCGCAAGAAAGGGGTGTGTATAAAGCCTGCGAAACCTACCCATAATAAATTCTTATGGAATAGCAGGTTAAGAGAGATCTGAAAGGCAAACAGGAAAATACAGATAGATATTCATGAAAATAAATCAATATAAACGGTGAAGAAGAGTGGAAAGCAAATAATAAAGTTACAAGAAAACTAGCTACAAAACTAAAATGAAAATGTTACTAAAAACTAATTAAAAGGGCTAAGCGCTGTGTTCCAACACAATCTAAATAATAGTATTTAAATGGTAGAAATTTAACCAGACTCTAATCTAAGTAATGTAATTACATTAAAATTAATTTCGTTTAGTCATTCTCAGCCGAGTCGAAATGGGAATCCGTCGTAGCGTAAGAATAAATAGCAAAGGAAAATGAAATTCGATTAAGAGTTCATATTCACTCCGCAAATAATTATATACGCTATGAATATTTCGCTTAATTAATAATTTACTCACCTCATCAATTTTCCCAATTCCCACCTTTTTAGTCCAGCTGCTTTTAATCCATTCGTCTAAACATTAGAACCCGTTCCACGCGAGCCCAAATTCACTACATTGTCTGGAAAAAACAAAACTTGAATTAGAAATGTATAATTATCGCTGATGGTAATGGAAACTGCTACAATCAACTAACAGATAACATAACAATATGGTACTACTGGAAAATTTCAATAAAAAAGGAATGTACGTAAATAATTTGAAGGAAAAGCATCATAAAAAATTCATAAACGATTCATAATTTGATTTAGAGAAATTTTCAATTGGAAAATATCTTCTTGATTAAGAATCTCTGTAAACAAACAAGCATCAAACATTTTTTCTTAGAGGAAACGCTATCATTGAAAAATGTTAACTGTTGAATTTTCAAGAAGACGAAATGCAAAATTGCTGTATAGTATTGCAGTTAGTTTGCATTATTGCTACTTTTCGTCAATTTTCAAGGAATTGCTTAATGAATTTTATCATAATAATATGAGTAGATAATTAACCCTTAACCAGTGACGTGCAATTTTTGTCACACTACCAGTGACGTGCGGTCTGGGAGACCGCAATTTTTTAAATATCTTTAAAGTTACTAAATGACACATTTAACAAAGTTTAAAAGCCTTAATAAACTAATCAGTTATTCAATAATTTGAATTCAAATTTACTTTTATGTTAATATGAACAAAATTTCAATTATTTATCATTTTACGAAGATAGTCAAAAATTTGAATGAAAAAAACATATCCTATCAAAATAATGTCGCATATTAAAAATCAGGTGCCTATTTTTGTAGCAAAGCTTTTAATGTATTTTTGGGATGATAATTGATAAAACGTTCTTGAAAAATATTTCATTTATTGTGTTTTTCATGGATTCTGCAAACGTTCGATATTACATTTTTTCGTGAAAAATGTCCTACCCCTCCATAGAAGCACAGCTCTTGCAAATTTTTTTTGTGCATTACAAAAAAACTGGTTGTCTACATTTGAACCAACAGAAGGAGGTTTTTTGTTTTTTTCATGGAGGGCAAAATCGGCAAGTCTTCCGCTTCTCTAGTTTATCTTCGAAATTTTGAGGTTTTCAACTGTTAGGTTCAGAATTCGGCCTATATTACCTCTTAATTGTGTGGGAATCTTGCTGTTTGACATTATCCTCTTTAATTGTGGCCTTACTAACTCCGCTGCAATGCATTTAATAAAATCGTACCTATTCAGATACTTCTTGTCTTTTAGAGACTGCTGGAACACAAAAGAATTCCCCAATGAAATGTCTAAAATCCTAAGAAGCACTGCCATTGGTCATCTCCTTGTTCTTCGACTAGATGAGTAGCTGCTGCACATTTTATGTAGTGTATCTACTCCACCCTTGATTGAATTATAGAAAGATATAATTTCAGGTTTCATTGTCACGTCATCAGTGCTCTCTGTGGTGCATTGACGACACCAACCAAAGAGTCCTGTTTCTCTTTGGCACATGAGGAACAAGAGTCATGTTGCCGTATATCCATACAACGAGGACCCTTTTGTTCCTTCTTTTGAAGGCCCGAACTCATTGGATATTTCCCTTTAATTTTTTTTTATCGTCCCGACATAGGTCAGTCCTTTCACCCTCAGCTTCTAAACCAGTTTAATTGAAGTGAACCGATTATCAGCTGTAATATTTCGATTGGAATGAAATATTGGCTCAGTGAGACACGAAACTGATTGCGTAGGTTTCGAAGTCTTTTTGTCTTCCTCTGACAGAACTTTTCCGTTGGTACTTTTTCCGATGCACAAATAGGCATTATACAAATAGCTATTCGATGTATCCGTCAAACACATCATTTTGAGGCCATACTTAGCTGGCTTACTCAGGATGTACATTTTAAATCGGCACCGACCCCTGAAGGCAATTAACATTTCGTCAATACAAGTTGTTGTGCCCAGTGAATAGCAACAATGAGAATTTTTTACGAAATGATTTAACAAATCAGAAAGTGGTGTAACTGGGTCACTTTCATACCGGACGATTCGGTCTTCGTGGTTATCAAACCGAAGACATAAAAGGAGAACAGCAAATCGTTGTCCATACATTACTAAACGAAAAATTTCCTTTCCCATGCCATCTGCAGCAAAAGTACTACTAATATCTTCATCGTTAGATTTAAATATTGCCGAATATATTAATAACCCAAGTAAAGCTCTTAATTCAACATAATCTAAATCTTTGATTTCTGGCCTACTCTGGTATACTTTTCTCATAACTTCTGAAGTTTGACATTTTTCCAACGCAAAATCAAATTTATTATATCGTCGTCAAAAATAAGCGACCAAAAATGGAGAGGTTGCAGTTCCCTATCTAGAGGTATAACAGATTGCTTCAAACCTGGTTTTTCCGCGACAATGTTATGCAGACGAGTGTAAACGTTTCTCTTTGGCTCTTTAGAACTCCTTTTATAGAGATTTTTTCCAAAATAATATCCAACTTTCTTAGAAATCGGATTCACTGAAACACTTACTTCCTCATCATCGTCTTCTTCATTCTCGTCGGAATCCGTATTGTGATCACTAACAATAATATTATCCTCCTCAATCTCACTTTCCACTTTCTTCCCTCAAGTATTCCATAACTAGTAGTAACAAAGGGAAATTCTCGCAGGATTAGGTTATTCTGAGTTTCCCGCCACTTCGGTCGCATCCGTAGTAAGTGACATTCTAGTGACAGAATCACAGCGAAATATAAAGACGAAAAATTCGGTTCCATACACATAAGGTGTTTTAATGCAAGTATGATTTCATATTTTTCTAAAAAGATTTTTATTGTTGGAGTTGATGTTATAAAATAACCAAAACAATCAGTATTCTTGAGGACGACCTCAACATTAGCCTACTATCATAAAATCCCTATATTTTGCCTAATTTATGCTTTTCAAATAGTAATAACAAAGAAATGTGAAAATAATAAACAAATGTAATAAATAAAGTTGATTTTTGTAAGCCTTCGTAATAATATTCACCCATATTACGAATTGAGTTTTCCCGAATTAGTGACGTGCGGTCTCTCAGACCGCGCATGAAATTTAATCGCAAATTAATAGAAATACAAGTAAGATAAATGAAGTTCGAAGAATTCTATATACTACGTAAAGGTATCTAAGAAGGTACTATAAATAACAGATTTGTTAAAAATCAAATAATTTTTAATATAAAACAATAAAAAAATCGCTGCGGTCTCTCAGACCGCACGTCACTGGTTAAGGGTTAAAACAGAAACGAAATATTAAAAATAAAAGGTAAAACTGAAATGCACATTTATACATCAATTTTAATGGAAGTTTCTTTTGCGATCCTATTATGAACGATGAGGAATTATTCAATTCTTAGGTTCAATTTACTGCACAAAGATGGTCTTGCTCTCCTCATCGCATTCTGGGTCATTTACGAAGGCAAAGGCTAATTGCTAAAGGCTAAACTAACCTCTCCTCGTCTAGCTTAGTAAGCCTCATTCCCTCACCGTAGCATTTGTTAGCTAATAATGGAGGGATTGTTATCTAAGGGTGAAATGGTTGATGTTCAAATCAACCTCCGTGCTGTATAGTCAACAGACAGATTAATAGCTGATTGTCAATCATTACCCCTTGAGGCGTATGCCCAGTAGGGTGGATAGAACTTAAAGAATTGTTTTTTATATCTGTCTGCGGTTAGTGCTTAAAGTTTGTGGTTTGCGATCCTTATAGCCCATTAAAAATTTCAACTCGATCGTACGATATTACATCTTCGGGCTGCACTTACTAGTCAAAATGTATTATTTCTTTATTAATGTCAAATATTTCTATATTTGGCGATTTTTTATGAATTTTGGCAAACTAAGAAAACATATTCCTCTGATTAAACGCATTAAATCGTTAATATTGAGCAGCATACGAGCAATATATGTACTTGTGTGCCATTAATTCAATCCGGAAACATCGACAAACCATCGGGAAGAAATACAAATATTTGATACTTTTTATGAAAATTTAAAATTTCGACGAAAACATCGAGTTGAAATTTTATATGGATTATGAGGATCTCAAACCAAAAACTTTAAACATTAGCCACAGACTAATTTCGAAAAGAACGTATCTCCGATCCTCCCTAATGCAGAGACATCGAGTTGAAATATTTTACGAGCTATAAAAATCACTAAACAAAAATTTTAAGCACTAGCCGCAGACCGATTTTGAAAAAAAAAGTTTTTTCGGTCCTCCCTACTGCCCAGCCTTGCAAGTCAGATATGTAGGATGTAATCCTGACGGGCTAATACAACACAAAAGGGATTTTTGATATAAATAGCGACCGAAAACCACAAAGAAATGACACCATTTTAGAGCCCGGACGATCACATGCACGAAATTCCGTCACTTCAACACGCCAACAACACACGTACCTACAAACCTCCCTTGGACATTAAGCAAATTCTTTCCCCCGCACCTGGTAACGTTGATTCTCACGTCGAGGTCGATTCTGTTGGTGGAATTGTTCACCGTTTTGTAGGCGGTGAACGTCGTGTGCCAGTTCCCGTCATCCTCTCTGGTGCTGTGGATAGAGAACTGGAGGGAGCGGGCCTCGCTGGAGGTGTTTTCACACACCGGAAAGTCCGGCAGGGCGGAACTACCGCCGTGAAGCCCGCACAGTAAAATTGAAGCGATAATCAACGCACGGATGGACATGGCGACCCTTTTAGAACGGCCTCTGGGTCACGTCTGCCGCTGAAATGGGTAAGACTCTCCGGGGAGGTCCGCTCAGAGGAGGGCCGACGCTTCCCCCGGCGTAAACAACGCTCAGAAAAGACCTTTTTGTCACTCGTCCCAACTCCCCTGCCCTTTTCATTTCTCACTCTTGTGTCTGGTGACGAGTAAATTATGAAGGGAGGTTAAATGCCTACGCTAAAAGAGATGGGGTAAGGTTGAAAGGCACATCTCAAGGGGATTGTAACGCGGTCGAGTATTAATTATCAGCGATGAGTTTCTAAAATGATGGGCCAATCATATATTATTATAGGTGCCATCAGTTATTTACTCATACATTTACGACTGCAATCCCTCGTCTAACATGGCGGTCTTAATTCCGCTTTTAAGCATATATGCGTAATTTCAATATAAATGCGTCATTAAACCCATGTGGTTCATAAAAACCCATATAAATGTAAATCAGTAACAATTTAATATATACATTACTAAACCCATTTATTGGAGAATAAGATACTATCTGCAAAAGTCAAGCGGGATTAATATTTTTTTAAAATATGAAAGAATTAATTAAATAACAAGTAATAATACTAAGCAATCAATAATGTCAATAATAAGTATGAGGAGAGACTATCATCTTTTAACTATTTATACGATTCCGAAGTGAGTTAACCGCGGATTCTGAAATAAGGATTATGAAATAAGATCGGAATCGGAATTATGAGAAAATGAAATTTGAGTGCGGAACAACCTGCAGAGAAGCGAAATTCAATTTTAAGACAGTTAATTCACGATTATGACAAATGGCTTGATGTAGTGACAAGAGCGGACCGCTCAAAATAAAAATTAATCTTCAAGTTAGAATGAATACAGACATTCACGCAGGTCAGTTTCACTATTCCTTTTTGTGGTAGACACACGAACGGCTTTTTAACTCACAAAATCTCGCTATGCTTTTCTATCTCATCTAAATGTTCTAATGCATTCTAAAACGTATCACATTTTTCATGAAATTCAAGGTGTATGATGCATGGATGAGTCATGAAAAGAAGTAAATCCTGTGGTAAAGAAAGTTTAATTTTACTAACATAAAAATATCAACGTGCAACTTAAAATACTAACAAGCTGTTGGTGATGAATCTATAAAAATATAATTGGCCAACGACAAACAATTCTGTAAGCAAATTAACAACTCTGAGAACTTCAACAAAAGTTGTCTTCGTATTGAACACGGATAGGAATCCTTGAGATAAATCTCAGCAACCTCCCAAAATGTTTACGGGTCCCTGAATTCTCGATGTACAGAATACTCTCATCCTTGCGATAATTACCCTCAACCTCTCAGTCATTCTCATGACTTTTGAACATGTTTCCCTCTCTATTACAGCTCATCTGTAAATAACCTAGGTGTAAAACTTGATCAATCCTTTACTTGGATTCCTCAAGCATCAGCTGTCTGCAAGAAGTCTTACTCAACTATCCATAGTATGAAACGATTGAGACATATACTACCACTTCAGCTAAAGAAATTACTCGTTCAAGCATTAGTTTTTCCTATCTTTGACTATTCTGACACACTTATAAATGAAGCAAACAAATCAGTAACTTCTAAGTTGGACAGAGCATTTAATCATGCTATCAAGTTCATCTTCAATGCCAAAAAATCGGATCACGTGACCCCACTATTCAAAGAATTGAAATGGCTACGTCTTCACTCAAGAAGAAAACTGCATACCCTTAACCTCGTTCACAAAGTTCTTAATAAAAGTTGTCCCAGTTACTTTATTAACTATTTTACTAATCTTAACAATTCAAAACTACTAGGAACTCGTCCCTCCGGCAAACTCTCGATACCAGTTCATAAAACAGATATATGCAGTAAAACGTTTCTAGTACTTGGAGCAAAATACTGGAATGCATATACCCATTCTAAATCAGCGCAATCATCTTTCCCCACTTTCAAGCGTGATATCACTGATATACTATTCAATTCTGAGCATCAACTATCCTTTTAGCACCTGACATCATTCCAACACCTACCGGTAAATTTCTTACACTAGAGCATGGATACTACTTGATTCACTTATTACTTTGTTGATCTTTGAATACTTCTCATCTACCGTATCCTCTTTCCTTTTCTTTTTTACAGGCACCTCCATTTAACAGGAATTACCTATATAATGACAAGGACTTCAAGACAGTCCATGAAAACATCTATTGACAAATGCCTCCGGCTGAAGAAATTTTATAAAATTTTTAATATACTATATTGTAGCTTATAGAATATCAGATTATTTAGTTTATTATAGCTTTAAACTTTTATTATAACTAACTATCAATTAGGTCTTCTATACATTTTGTTAAATTTACTTTATCAAACAATTGTTCATATATAATCTTTTTCACTCTTCATATATCTATGTTTGTGTATTATTGTATTTATTTCTATTACTGTGTTTTCGCGGGTTTTTTTCACCCCCCTTCTTTGTGGGTGTTTTCCCGCAACGTGGGTTTTTTCTTAGTCAACCTTCAGTTGCATAGATTTTTTCCCACACCCTTCTCTTTTTTTTGTATTTTTTTTTAATAAGTTGAGTTTTTAAAATGTAACGACATACGAGGTTAGGTGGAAGAGAGGCCCACCTGGGCCTAACCTCGCCAATAAAGGGTCAAACTAACTAACTAACTAACTAACTAACTCTATCGCTTGATAGATAGCCATCGAACTCCGTTTAATTTCTTTAGAAACCCATTCCTTTCAACGGCATCGTATTTTTTTCTCCTTCCTAAGCCAGAGATAATCAAAATCCTTTCACCTCACCACACCACTGAATTGGAGGAAAGAACGAAATCTGATGGTAAATTCATCTACCGGTCTAGATAGGAAATCACTTACAAATGTTAAACAATGGTTCCACCAAGCATCACCAGAATTGATTAATTGCACTACTAATTAATTCTGAAAGAAGGAAAGATACAAACTTTTCCACGCCGAATTGTATCCAAGACTATCGGTTTCAGCAAGACAGCAGGTACCTAATGTAGACATCAACTGAATTTTAAGAAAGAATTTCTACTGATAAATGATGAATTTTAATTTCCACAATCTAACGCTTCCAAGGATTTTATCTCTGATACTCCGAGGGAGTGTATGTACATATATATTATGAGGCATTTTTGTAGGCATACGGTCGTTTTTGAGTTCAAATTAAAACTAAATAAAGGTATTACTCATTTTAAAAATAAAATTTTCCTCTTCGTATAAGTACTTTGCCCGATATTTGGCACAATACATGACCTAGAGGAAAATTCTTCCCTTTTTGGAAAAAATCGCTAATTTTTGAAGAGTCATTCCTCAGAAAGCTGTGGACGCATTGAGCTAATGTTTCACTTAAGGGAGTTTGTAGAGAATTTAATGTATGTACTTTAAAAACTGTGAGAAAAAAATTTCCTATGCAACGTGTGCTTTACAAGTTATTGAACAAAAGCAACTAAAGTACATACATTATAAATTTTTGTCATTGACCAGCCTTCAAAGGTCTTCTGAAACTGCAAATTTTTTTTCGTATTATTTACATTGGTCTAAATGGCATTAAAAAGTGAAATACATGATCTTTTGCAAGGTTAGATCACTTTTATGAGTATAATTTTATTGTACTAACAATTTTAGGAGTTTAGTTTAACTCTAAACAAGCTGACTTTGTCGGCGTGCATTTTGTGGAAAAGGTTTTGCTCATTCGGCCGGAAAGCCATAGCGGCCATAGCGAACGAATGTGAGCCTTTATTTTTTTCTGATAGCGGCGTCTCATTGTCGTCTCTTCTTTTCTTACCCACCTGTAATAGGTATCGGAGTCACACACTGAGAACTGGATATGCTCGTTATCTTCATGTAGTTCGCTGTCCTGCGGTTTGCTGAAATAGCTTTCAAAAGGAGGAACGGCATTTTAAGTTGCGGTTGACCGAACTGCAAAGGAAGTTAGTTTTGGCGGTGAGCGAATAGCCGAGGCTTTTGAGGTCAAAGGAAACCGCTGAGGAACTCACTAGATTGCCGTCAAAATCACGGCAGGAATCCCATAAATAATTAATGTGGCGATGGAAAAGAGTAAACGACAGGTTTCTGATAAAGAGGACTAAAAATAAGAATAGGTGAAAGAGACCTTACACGACCCGTAAGAATAATGGTGAAAGGAAGTCGGAAACCTAAACTCTGTCCACTCTCTTGAATGCAATCATTTAAAACGCATTGTTGCATGTCTTTTTGCGTGTAGCAAATTTCCGGTTGGGGGGTGTTCGAGGGAATGATTTGAAGCTTGGGCATTCGCAATTGAAAATCTGCTTCCGGCAAAATTGTCGCTAACATGGTGTTTGGAGTTTTCTATCCTTAAAGCTTCATCGAACATAATTAGGATGGTACTCCTCGGACGAACTGCCGCGCGGTCAGGTATAAACCCCAAGTAAGTAGCATGATCTAGGATTAGACCCCTTGTTGTAAAGGTCAAAGGTCCGAGATGCTAGGACAGGATTATTACAATAACCGCCCGAGGTTACGGAGTGGTTAGGTTAGTGTGCTAGCGCGTTAACGCTACAACCTCACGGTCCCGAGTTCGAATCCCTGCTAATTGGATTTTTCCGGTTAGGGTATGGTTTCTAGTGCGTTTGTCAGTTGTCAGTCTTTGAAGCCCACCGCTGTAATGGTCCAGCAAATGAATGTTTGAGAGGGCATTTGGAAATAAATATTAAAAATTAAATTAATTTAATTACATTAAGAATATTCATTGAAAATGTACTAACTATTTTCTAATGTACGTGTATTGTAAATAGTCTCTTTTTTATTATTGCACCTATCCTTTAGATGAAGAATGACGCAATCAGAATATTTATATTCACAATTGGCGATAACTTCAGACAATTGTTGACAAGGAAGTTTCAGTGATTAATGTTTCACAAAGCAATCTTCCCTTCAAGGCAGACCGTCTGCATAAGTTCTCTTATAATTTATCGTGAGTCTAAAATTTTTGGCTGTGCTACCGGAGAGTAAAATGGAACTTTCCATGAGCACAGCTAGACTGCTTTCCTTTTCCATTCAGTTTCTCGCGTGCGACTTGGCGGAAAAAGCGAATCGAAATTATTAATTTTCGCTAGCATCTCGTGAAGGGGACTTTCCACTCTTATACGCGAAGTAAATACAATTTAAGGATTTTATTAAAATGCGCTTCGCTCGGAGACACGTCGAGTAAGATTGCGAACTTTCGTTGAAATCCATTCTCTTCTCTTCAAAACTTGTATCACTTTGTGAAAATTGGAACTATTCTCAGTTCTGCCTATTCAAAAGATACGAACGCTGATTCCTCGGTTTTCCTGAAAACATCCAGAACGCGGAATAATATTAAATTCACATTAATCTTGGGAATGTTAATTCGTTCTTATCTATCTGAAAACATCATCCAACTGCTATGCCAGGATAAAAATATCTGGGAAGTAAAATATTCGCAGATTTCAATGGCATGTTCGCCATTATATTTATTGTCTATTATTCTATTTATTATTTCGCAGCTAGGTATAGAAATTATCTTACATAACATTGAAACAACTAACGCAAATAATATCCATAAGTTCAAAGCGAACAACAACAGAAAGTTTTATTTAACAAAATTTTTCATTTACTACAATACTAATAAAAACTCGAGATTTTATTGTTTCTCTTCAAAGCGTTTATTTTATAATAATCCGGTTTTCAGAACCGTTTACAGATTGACTATTGCGTTAAACGTTCTTACTCGAGAGGTAAAGTAAGTTTGACTAGAGGTGCTGTGATCCGTTGAATATATAACGTACCTTTTTCTAGGATTATTCGCATAAAATTTACTAAATTTGTTGTTACCAAAAACCGCAAAAACCAATCCTGATTGTAAAAAAACCTAAAAGTACAGCCTACATTTAATATCTCTGCTTACCAAAGCTTATGAGGAGTCTAAGATCGCTGTGATATTCATTTAGACCAGTGTTTTCCCAACCTTTTCTCTGATGGAGTATTTTGAGTGTATTTGAATTTTGATGGAGCATCTTGAGTAATTTAGAGGGTAGGTAATGGCACAAAATCAGTAAATCTTAGAAGAATAAAAAATACTCGCTCTATGTAGTATATATTTGAATTTTGAGTTGCAACTCGTAATTAGTTCAGTTAGATTTTATCTTTTTTCAGCATTTCAGTGTTCTTTTAACCTGATGATGGCTATGAAACACCGAACCGTAGTTAATAATATAATGTGGGAAAGTACATATCTTTCAAAAGATGGAAAGTGAATTTTAACTTTGCACGTGAAAGTTTACTGCTTAATCCAAATTTATAGAGATGGGATAAATAATGACTTGGCTCATAAAGTTTCTCGTTTACAGAAGTGAGAAGGACGTGGCTCGGTATTTCAGGGGTTAGAATGTATGCCGGGAGAGTCTAAGACCATGGTTCGAGTCCCAGACAAGTCACTATTCTTCACTTCTGTATAACTCTGTACAGATCTTTATTATATTGTAGATTTCCACAACATCTCAGCCGCCCCCGCATATCTTGTATTTGAAAATCGCAACTGATAGCCCTTAAAATAGAAAATTTAGCATTTTACAGATATTTTTTTAAACAATTAAATAAACTCTTCAATAATGCAGCCTTTGACTTTCTGTAATTATTCATACCTATAATTATTGTAGTCAGAATGTAAAAAAATCTTTGATAATTTCTACGGAGCCCTTATTACCTTTCCGGAGCACAGTTTGGGAAACCCTGGTTTAGAAATTGCATAAATCTAGCGCTCAAGCTGGTCGCAGAATGAAAGGAAAAGGAATTTTCTCTCTCGAACCGCTTTTGTAAACACCTCTTTGACCACGAGCGATTGACCTTTAATTCCGAGATTTCCGTGCCCTTAATTGGCCCCATCCTCTTTCCCTTCTACTCCTTTGGTGGAAAGCTTTGACGTTTCCTTTCCCGCTATTCTCATGAGACCTCAGCGTCAACCGCAAAAAGATCCTTCGGCGAATAAAGCACGGCCTCTGTGACACCCGACTTTCGCTAGATTCCTTTTCGTTTGGTTCCTTTGCCATTCCACTCCCAAGCATTAGTCAAACGGTCACATGCAACATACTCTCATCTGAGTCGAAAAGGAAAATGTTTCCTCTTAACGTAGGAAAGTTGTAGCTAATGGTTTGGTTAAAGTGAGACCTGTCGCTTACGCGTTACAAATCCCAAAACATGCTTTTATACACGTATATAACAGCACATACTCCTGTCTAAATGAATACATATATATAGTCTAAATGAATATATATAACTGTGCAAATGAATACATGATATATAATGCCTAAATGAATACATATACAAACTCGTACAGCGAAATCTCCATCTAATGTTCTAACCGGACCAAGAAAAATCGACTCAAGATGCGGAAAAACGCAAGATACGAAAAACAGAGGATATAGGTGCTGTAGTTGGGACCTCAAATTTAAACCTAAGAGCCGAAAAAAACGTTATTTTCACTTCACTGTACATACATCTATGAGTACACTGTTTGGTAATAATGTATTAAAAAATATCTTGCTTAGAACGAACTGCCAGTAGAACTCTCTGAAGCTTTATAGATCTCAAAGCTCTTAGGAATGTATGAATGCATACACATATGTATGTCCAATGAATACATACTCTCACTGAATGCTGTTTTATACTACGCATAGTACACAAGGGTAAGCATCTCATTCCATCTGGAGAAAAATAAACTCTTTAATCAGGTAAACGAAACGAAATGTCCTCTCCTCCTTATAGCAATGTTTATTTTGTATTATTTTTTCGGGCGAGAGTTTTCAACAATTTCTTGTCATTATCATCTCTAATGTCAAGAATCTACAATTAAAAAATTACTAGACTTTACCGCATATCCTGGGACTGGGACTATTGGGGGTTAATTGGTAGAGTAGCCTTCAAAGGCTAAAATTCGCCCACGAAAAAAGACGGCATTATTATTATTATTATTATTTATATTATTATTATTATTATTATCCCAGTTTCAACGTAAGATTCCCGTAAATTCTTCGGTGAAGGCTTGAGAGATATAATCCTAGACAGAGAATGATGAAAGGTTTTGATTATGGTAATCATTTAAACCCAAAGTTTCATAAAGTATTGACGCCGCTCACAATTAGAGAGTCTCGAAAGCATACGAATTAAACTTTGACTTTATTAAGGCAATGTTTTACCCTCATCGAAATCCCGGTTTAACGTCATGAGTTTATTTCATATAGGCATTTCATTTTTTATCAACTTTCATTATTTGTCTTGATAATATGTCTGTAACAATTCTGTAATTTTCCAGGTTATATGTACATTGTTTTCTCTAATGTCTTTTAGTTTTTGCTATCGGTAGGTTTGCGCAGGTTTTTCACACCCCCCTTCTATGTGGGTGTTTTCCAGCAGCGGATATTTTTTCCTAAGCTTTTCTTAGGTTATTTTTACATCCGCAATCCCTTCTTACATTTTCTTCTATTTTCCTCTAAGTTTCATTGATACATGCAATATACTTATAATAATGTAACAACGTAACGACAGGTTAGATGGAAGAGGAGACTTTTTAGTCTCAATCTCGCCTATAATAAAGATCCCTAATAATAATAATTATTATTATGGTAACCCAAGCTATAACCAATCTTTTATGTTTTCGTTTTTGGTTTCATAAAGTCCATAATGTAAGTTTCATGAAGTCCATATGCGTTAAATCATTTGCATGGTGGGAGCTCACGTACGACTGAAAGCAGATATCTCGAAGGCCTGTACGTTGAAAACCATTAAGCAAGCCGACTGAGTTCAGAACCTCCAGCGAAGTGGATCAACTCAAATATGAGAAACAGCTAAGGGAAAAAAATGAACCCTCCAAGGGCAAGGTTGCGTGAGGGTCAAACGTGACCTTCAAATGAGTTGAGGTGTTAAGAGCATTGACGCATTCCATTTACATAGGGTGTTTACCAACAACTCGGTGGGTCCCTGACCACTTATTTACCAGCACAAATCCATACTTTCTGGAGTCAAAAGAGAAGTAAAATACTGGCCATTAATGTGGTAGGTTTCCTTTATACTTGGCTAGAGTCTATGTGAACGGAGGAAGCTAAATTATAACTTACCGCAGTTACCAAATATTCTCTAGTGACTTTATTAAACTTCTATTCCTATTTTTGGAACTGAATAATTTTAAAAATATGTATTTATTAACCTTCCTAAAAATATACCACCAGCTCCTGATTAGAACTAGCTCAGAGAGACCTTTATAGTGTATATTCTTTTATATTTCTGACTGTTTATTCACATTAATGATAATTATAATTTTTCGCGTCTTTATTTTTTGTTACTTTATATCATTGTTTAATCTTTTGATCCAATTGTTCTCACTACTTTATTTTATATCGTCAGCTGTAATTGACCTCGAGCGGTGTGTTGAAGCTTTTCTCTATAATTAATTAATTAACAATTGGCCTCCACCACAAAAAATTATTTTACTTATATATTACTAATTTCACCTCTTTAGTTACTCTTATATATACTATTTATATACTCTTTTTTGCTTCCGGACACTCTCGGCGAAGTTATAAAAATAACAGTTCGAAACTCATTTCTGCGATCATACACAGAAAATACATCCGACATCAAAGATAAAATCAGACATGCAATTCAAGCGCGATCTCGCGTCAAAGTCACTGACTTATCAAACTCCCCATGTAAATGATTATTTTTTCCCTTTTGGAATCGCACTTTGTATTCCTTCGCGGAGACTTTATACTGGATGTCAGTTACATTTAACACTATATAAATTTCGTTACAAGATAGATTGAAATCGAAGTTACACAAACTCGGAGTTTACTTTATGCTTGCCGAAATTCAGGTTTTCTTTGGAATTTAGAACGTATATTTTAAATGTTATAAGTAAATTCAAACCGCAGAAATGTTTTTCGTTCCAAGATCTTGATATTGAATATTGCACCAACTCACACCGAAGGAAATATTACTTTGAAGTACCAAGAGTCAACTCAACATCAATAATAGGGAAAAAATACTTCGCAACGACCTCATAAAACTACTTCAAAAGTGATAAATTCCATAATATATCTAGTTGACCTGAAGATGTCAACTCGTTGACGAAACTGGTCGTTTGAAATAAAATTGTGGAAGTTACTAAGTGTTTGATTACGATGGTTGATAAATTCCATTTTTATCTTTCAATACATATCTTTCATAGTAAGGACTTTGTTTTCCTATTGTCAGTGAAATGGTGCTATCAGAAAACGTCTTCCTGACTAAAATCCAAGCAAATTCTTTCGAAAGTTACTTTATAAAAACCGACATTTTGTTGCTGTACCAGGGAAACGTTTAATTCGTCAATGAAAAATTTGCTATTTCCATAAACTACATGGAGTCAGAACCGATGATATCCGAGCTTTCGTTCAAGAAGTTCTTTTGCGTCCTTGATAGATCGCGGAATAATTTCGCGACTTTTAAAATTGCTAATAACATTCAAGGTTACGGTATCATAAAGAAAAAATAAAAATTCAGTTCTTCCTTCGCATTGTATAGAGTTGTATATTTTAATCGAAGTTAAAGCCAAAATTAAACAATTTTTAATTTCGCCCACATTATTCGCATAAATTCTTATAGCAAAAGTGACTTACGTTTTCGCTCGAATATATATTCATATAGCTACTCCCTAAGGTCAACAAATACGGGTAATATTATGCACGAGCTAACAGTAAGTTACGTCAGTTTTACCGAAGTGTAACAAACCAGGGCTCTTCGACAACCTTTCGCTAACAAATAAGCACGGCCCCAATAGCATTTCCCAAAAGTTTCAGGCAATTTTTTTTAATTACGTCAAAACTCAAGCCTGTTGATATCACTACTGGCCAATATATATTTTTATGCGTATATTGTTATGCATGTTTATTTCTACGGTTGTTGATAATGAAATGCATGGAAGCAATAACATAAGTATTTTTATCTAATTCATCCAATTCGAATAAATCACATTGTGGCTGAGTCCCATACACTATATGCATAAAAAAATCATACACTGCATGCATCAGAAACTAAATCCGTTTTTGAATCGTGTCAAAACTCACGATTTCAATATATCAATACAATAATATTTTCGCATACCCCTAGCTACCGTAACAAGGTACAGAGGACAGACGTTATTTTTCTTGTTTCAGGGGTCTCACTTCTGGGCCACTTATTATCTGGGTACCTTCATATCAATAACATATAAAATGGGTATCATTTGTTCGTAGAGCAGTTTGTCAAACCGGGAACTACATATTTCGCGCACACGGAAGGTATAGTAGTAGTATTGTTAAAAGTGCTTCGACAGCTTAGGTCATTTCGCACATGGGCTCCCACCGGGAATCGAACCCGGGACCGCTTTCACCAAAGGCAAACGCGCTGTCCACATGACTATCCGGGAGCCTCGGAAGGTATAGCCCCCGCCTACGCCTAAGGGTCAAGGAAAAATATTTTACAACATTTTTATGAGTCTTACCCTAGAGAATGGATTGCTGTGAGTCTTCCCATTCAAAACCCTTCGTACGCAAATAGAAAGGTAACGAAATGGTATGTATTGGGAATCACTCTAAAGAGACGGTGTGGAAGAATTCATACGAAAAAAAGGGCAGAATGACAGTCTAGCTCATGTGGCACATCAAACATATCGGAAAAGTCAACAAAAATGGGAAAATGAAAACATTTTTGTTAAGTTAGCATTTTTGTTGCTACTTATACTACCTTGATGGATGGAATATTTTCATTTGGCTTTTGATAAAGGATACCCAAAATGTTTCTACCAAATACTTTCTCTCAGTTTCTCTTATTGCTAAGGAAATACGTGTAGCAATGCCTGAATGAATAATAATGAAAAATCGCTGAAATATGAGTAATCCTGAAATAAGGCATTGATCCCGGACAGACAACATGAAAAGAGATGTTAAGATGGAAATAGGGACCACATAGGTATAACCTGCTTCCGGGTTACCATCAAACTCAAATATATATGAGGCAGGCGACTGGTGCAGATACAATATTTAACTTACGAAAAAACATTTTTTAAATGGAAGTGGTTTAACACGGAAATGTTTGTTCTTTGCACTTGTTTTTAAAAAAGTAATACCAATAAATAATCTATTGAAGAAACCAATCCTTTCATAGTCATCAATATTCCGCGAGACCTCAATATAAAATACTATACTCTATTTAAACTAAATTAAAAATTACTATACTCTACTATATATATAAATACTATACTCTATTTAAACTATATTAAAAATTATAATAACAATACTATATTACATTAGTTCCTGCTACCATACGATGACTATTTTCATCTGTCATGTGGTTCAGGATAGAGAAAAATGTATCTTTTATTTTCTTTTCTCCCAGTCTTGATTATGCCTTGATGGAATGAAAGCTACCGAGGTATGAGTGAAAAATTGCATTAATCAAGGTCTCTCCTTATGGAATGCCAAGAAAAGTGTTACTCATAGAGTCATTGTGCTTCACTTGCGTGGGCATGTTCCGCTTATAGCATTCTGGCTCAGTAAGGGCAAACTACCTCACTCCTCATCCTACATAGTGAACCACATTCCTCTCTGCAAGCTCTTAGTAGCTTATGCCAGAGGGGATGAAGTATCAACCGGCATTTGGGCTGAATAACTTACAGACAAAATACATTAAATACTATATAATTATAATCCTCTCGCATTGCAGAGAATTTCCTTCACGTAAGTAAAAGAAGACAAGAAAATCACTTTGTAAATATATCACGGTTTAATTACACGACCGTTTCGCTACCAGAGAAGCATCTTAAAGTGAAGTTAACTTCATATTTTTGTCTCATCAAAATTTATTAAATGTTATTAGCATCAGTGATAGAATTGTGAGGACAATTTATAGTCTCTTCTATTATATATGAGTTAGATGGAAGAGGAGACTTTTAGTCTCAATCTCGCACGAATAAAGCATAATAATTTTTTTATTATTATTATTATTATTATTATATGTATTTCCACAAGGTAACTCCTAAGAATATCTATTTCATAAGAACAAGTTATTTTCTTCACCCAAATCTCCAAAACTTATGGCTCATTCAATAAGACTTTCCGCTAAAATTCTCATATTTATTTACATTGGATTTATTAATTCGATTTAAATGTCAGTTTTTGTAATTATATGAATTAATCAGAAAGCCAGTCCAAGTTCTGAATATTCATCATTCGCTCCGAATCAAAAACTTCGTTTCCAATGACAGGATTTCATTTAAGTTAAATCTAGGAAAGGAAATAAAAGAGAGCTGCTGACTATATCGATAATTTTAAAGCGGGAAAAATAAAAAAAATAAATCTTACGGCTTTTGGAAGTGCTTCTGTGTTTTGAAATTAAGTTAAAACTGTACAAAAGATGACAATAATATTTTGTTGTATAAACTACAAAATTATGAGCTACGCTTATCCATATGTCGACACGAGGTACATGTTTTATTTTAATTATTCAATACAATACAATATTCAAAACAATTTAAAAAATACAACAGTACAATAACCAACAATGAAAGAAAAAATATATAAATATATATATAAAATACAAAGAATAGGTTATCATACACAGCTCAAACGTACATAGAAACAGAACAGTCTGGTCCTGCTAAGCAAAATGCTTGTCAGCAGGTTCCATTTGGGTAATCTACAGTAAAATTATAGGAATGTAATAAGAAGAGTTTAATAGATGTAGAGTACCAAAAATATATTAAAATTACAGTTAAATACAACTACATATCAATATTTATACAAACACACAGTGCATGTTAAAATAAAATTAAGGGTTCCAAAGGTTAATACATAAAGAGTTTGCAATAAACAGCTTAGGTTGAGACATTAATCAGCCAGTTTTTTATTTCCACTTTCACACACCTTATGGAATTCATATTTAATAATTCTAATGGTAATTTGTTAAATTCTGTTGGTTTTATACATTCAAAAGAGTTTCTACCATAACTGGTACAGGGGATATTTATTTTAAACAACTTTTTTGGCCTCAAACTCTGGAGAATATTGTAGTATTTTAAATCACATTTTCATAATATCGGAATACCTTTTGAATGGACCGAGATTCGGAGTTAATCTAGCTTAAGACGGACAATTTTATGCTCGAGAGAGTTGTGCAAAGTCCTCGTAGACACATAGTTTCGCCCGTGATTACCTAATTGTTCACGCGACTCCGCTACTTCCGCGCGAGGTTGATAACATGCAAATTGGGTGCATTGCCTACGTATGAAAGAAACAAAAGGATTCCGAGATAAGAAATTGCAATGAGGCAAAAACCTCGTTATCATGGTGCTCGAGATGCAGCGTCGCATCGTTTTATATGCAAAAGACGTCACTGTGTATGAAGATTTTTAATTTCTTCGGATCTGCAGAGAGTAATAAATTCCTTGCAGTGTTTCTTTCCGGATACTTTGATAAGCTCTGTTAAGCCGAAAGAGGCCGCAGACTGGGAAAAGCCTTAAGAACGATTTATTTCAAGTCCATTCATCGTCATTTGGAAGCTATGGCTTACTAAAGTTATTATCACGTTAGGAACACGGAGTAAGAAAATTGAAGTTTTGCAAGACTCGGAGAGAGGGACTTATCTAAGGCAAGTGGATTAAAACGACTTATTAGGCAGGGATTCCTGATGAATTTCATAGAACTCCCCGTTCTTGTGCAAGCGTTTCCCTGCATCATGGCTTTTTCTGCGTAATTCTAGGTGTTCTTTCCCAAACCCAGACCTATCAATCAAAATACATACAAAGGTCTTTATTATTATCTGACGAAATTTTGACTGGACAGTCCCATCTTACAATTAAGCCATTAAGAAATATATATAAGATGAAAGAAAACAGAAGGCGCAATTACAATTATGACAACATTTTAGGTTTACATATATGAAGGTACAACTCATTGAAAATTTAAAATATTAAGTAAAACTTAGGAAAGTTTAATTGCAGCTTAAAAATTATTTATTGAAAGTTTAAAAGGAAAGAGAAGTGAGCTTAAAAATATATTAATTGCAAATAAAAATAAAAACAATAACCTAAAGAGATTAACTACAAGTTTCAAAACATATTAATCAAAATATGACCAAATGCATATTTAGATATATATAGTACAGTCGATATATAAAAGAATACAACAATTGAAAGAACAGATTCGAGCACGGCTGTTTTTAAGATCAGATATAAAAACATTTTGGAAAGCAAACACGTGTTGGAGATGGTTAGGGAGGAGAGAGCTTTCACTGAATTGATTGTGCATCGACAGAAGAAATAGGTGGGTAGAATATTGAGGTGAGAGGGAATGGTGAAGACTGTAACTGAGAGTAGCATTCAAGGGAAAAGATAGAGGAGAAGACAAAAACAGAAAATTTTATGTGACATAAAGGATGGGGTTAACTATAAGAAAATGAAGGAGATAGCGCTGAATAGGGATTTTGGAATGCACATGAACCTACCGTAAGGTATAACACTCGTGTATGTAAAACTGGTAGATTAGTATCTGCGGCTAGAAGAAAATAATGTTGTGTGCAGGCATATATCTATCTACATTTTTTGCGTACTCTTTGCCATCATTATTCAACAGTTGCTTTTCTGAGTTAGGTAATGATTTCATGTCCGAATTTATTAGAAGGTAAAATAATTCTCATAATTATATTTGAATTGAGTAAGTTTTTAGTCAAAGAGAGTGGTGTTATTATTATATTAAAATGTTTTAACTGAACGTTGAAAAATATATAATTTGTAAATAATTGAATTTAGTTATGATTTTATTTGATAATAATACAAGATCAATGTTTCGTCAATGTTTTTATTCTTAAATAAGATTTTGCCCTAGTTTTAAGTATCCTTTTGTCAAAACTCGGAAAATAACCTCATATATGTCTGAAATAATATGGGATAATCTGCGAATTTTCTGACCGATAAAACCTTATCGATTGTATTTATATATTATTTTATTTAATCCCTGTAATTTCGTATGATTACCATGTGGCAACGGTATATAACAATACAATCCGTCCGGTATTCGCTGAAAGACGTGAGGGAAAAACCTCCCGTGGACAGTACCCATCTTATCAATAAGCCCAGTTTGTACAGTCCCTTACAAAAAACGTTACCAGTATGGACACAACCCTCTTAACAATAGTAAGGCACGATGAGAGCGAGTCTATCAGCGTCTCTGCTTTTAGCACGCAGTTACATTCTCTCTCTCTTTTCTGTAGGCTCGCACGCTCGAAACGTGGTGTCCGTTGAACGAGTTGCCCCTGTATGTGGTAACTTTTTTTTGTAAGGGACTGTATAATAAGTCAAATCTACGGTGTACAAACACCAACACCAAACACAGATATAGTCAATTGAATTAATTTCTGCTGCATAATTTAACACTTTATAATTTAATACTTTAATTGTACCACCTAGAAAAATTTTCTTATTCTAAGGTTTGTAAGGTGATTAAAACTATACATCAAACATTATTATAATTAGGTGATTATAGACCCTATTTGGATCACTCAAAGCATTCCGAATATTTTTTATGCGTTCTTTCTGATTCTCCAAACTTCCCTCATTCTTTCGCCGTGAATTATCTTCTGTTCACTTTGTCCCTGGTTTCTTTGAGACTTCGTTCTCTGACATCACGCTTCAATTGTTTACCTTGTTCCTGTGCGTGTTCTTATTTCCATTTTCTATCGGGTCTATTCCCGCCTTTTCTAGATCACTTCTGACTTGTACCATCCATGGTACTGTGGATTTGATACCATACATTCATACATAAATATCTTCTTCTTCTTCTCCGTTCCATGATTAGGCTTTAAGCCTGTCCCGGCTTCACTTTACCATCTTAAACGTGGTTTTCCAACACTCCTTTTACCTAATGGCTTATATTCCAAAGCTTGCTTTGGAAATCTTTCTCTAGACATTCGCAGTACATGCTCTTTCCATCTGTTTTTGTATTCTATTTATCTTTCTGACATCGCCTGAACTCCTACTTCCTCTCTTATAGATGTACTCCTTATTTTATATCTCCTCGTACACCTCTTAACTGGTCGAAGAAATTTCATTTCAGAGGACGCTCTGTTTTAATTCATTTTATTTTTTTTTCAACATTATGACCCATACATCATAGTGGGGACTGCCATCACCTTGTAAAACTTAATTTTGGTTTCTTTTCTCGTTTTACCTTAAGGTTCTATTTATTGTCACGCTTATTGTTCTTATACTATACATAAATATAAAATTTTTAATTTTATAATCTTTTAAAATAAATTTGTAAATTTTTTAACGCTCTCCGGCACTCCATTCCCTTATACCTCTTTTTATAAAAGAATATTTCGCTACGTCAGTTTTCTGTTCTCGCTCCTTTATTTTAACCTGTGAGCGGGTATGATATATCGCTGTAGTGTGAACGGGCCTTAACAGCAAGTTCCTCAGATGCATCCTTTAGGGGCCGTACACAAATTACGTAACGCAATTTGGGGGGAGGGAGGGGTCCCGCCAGGCGTTATGGTCCTGGTACGCGGGGGAGGGGGGTAAAGGTTTGCGTTATGTCACGGTTTTAGAACTGCAAAACATGCCAAATTCCTGCATGTTTAAAGTTTGAATTTAAAACTCGCGCGCAATTTACAGGGGAAAGTTGGCAGCTCTGATCCATGCGAGCACGAGTGTCGAACGGAAGTAGTCAGAGTTCGAGTGGAGTCTCGTAGGCTGCAATAGTATTCCCCTGTTAGTGTTTTGTGCGACGCTAATAATCAGCAGGTCATGGCATCGAATCTGGGTAAAATGTATGACAGGCCTAGTTGTTGTTTGTTTTTTTTTGTTTTTTTAACAAAATTGTTGATTAAAAAGTGAATTATTATTGGGAACTAAAAATCTCTCTTTTCTGAATATAAGCTCAAAACGTTTCTCATAGCACTCGCTACCTAACAAAGTGGCGGGGGAGGGGTCCTGCCTGGCGTTACGGTCCTGTTACATGGGGATAATCGAAAATTGGAGAATTTTGCATTACGTAATTTGTGTACGACCCCTCATCAGTGTTCCTGATCTTCTTATTTATTTATTCAAATTACGCTGCGATTAGGCCGTCAGGCCTGGTGGCAGCGGTTAATTTTTTTTTGCAATAGGGTGATTTAATTGGAGGGTTAAATAACAAAAATTAATTTCGGTAATTAAGGTAGTTGTACTAACACCTTGAGTGGAATACTAATGTTAGTACACATAATTCTACCTCTGCTGTAAACAAATTTAGTCTCAAATGACATCCATTTTCATGAGGAAACTTTCATGTGATGAAATGGAATGTTACCTCACTGTATACATAACCTTTGCCATTTTTCACCAGGCACACATCTGCATAGAGCAAACTGCAATTGATTTACGTTCAAGTGGATATCAGGTTCATGTTGTAGCTGATGCAACTGTCTCCACATCTCAAGAGGATCGTTTATTAGCATTTGAAGTACTACAGATTAATAGGTTTTATGAATAATGAATTATTTTACTTACATTTCAATTTCAATAACTATGTAATATCTTCCTTTTCAGAGATTAAAACAAATCGGATGCTTCATCACAACATCAGAATGTCTTCGATACGATCTCCAGCACTGCCAAACTTCCCCGTTCCTGACTTCATAAGCAATAACATCGACGTTGTCAAGACGACGTTGCACGCTGTTTCTAGGGTCATTGGGAACGAAGTCAAAAGGGGGAAGAGTCAGAAGGGGAAAGATAGAAGGAGATGAGCTTGGACGTTCTACCGTCTCCTTGGCTACCAACTTCCGACTAAATTTTCCGAGGCGTCTTTCGCTTCAGCTAAAAACAATACGGGGGTCGCCGGTCATTAATTTTTTTCCATTACCGCAGGCCTTTCTCACGTTTCGGGGCGCGTCCGAAAGTTAGTTAAAATGCAAATTTTCCCGACCTCAAGCTGTCTCGGAGCATCGCGGCTTCCCCGTCCGCTTTTTTCTTCTCACTGCATTTTCTTGTCGTCCCGGGGATGGGGAGAAAGAACGGGCTGGCACTTATGTGGAAAGGGTATTACCCTTACGGGAAAAAGAACTTCTCGGAAAGGAGATCTGTTCCGAAGGGAAATGCTTACCGACAGATGACCGCAGAACGAGGATATGCTCTGTTTGTTTTGGTATACTGTTCCACGGATGGTAGCTACAACAAATTTCCCGTTGAGTATAATTTTAAATTTATATTTATTATTAATTAATTTTTAATTAAATTTATTATTTATTTTAAAATTTGATATTTATTATTCATAATTACAGAGTAATTATTTTATTTATTTTTTGTTGTTATTGAAGATGTCTTATTATGTTTCTGAAGAAGTTTTTCTTTATTATGTCTTTTCTAAGGGGATTTTTTTTTCTTCTAAAGGTAAAATGTACGGGGCTTATTTTGATTATAGGAAAATTAGTCCAGATTTAGTTATTGCATAGTCAATTTTCTTATTTTTTCATATTCTTTGTATATCTTGTCACTTCAGCACTACTTGTTGGTTGCTTATTTTTATACGATGATCTCTGAGCTGTTTTTAAAATGCATTTTATACTATTTCGTGATATGATTCTTTTGTGCTATTGACATTCTGTCGACAGACCTTAGTCTGATGAAACGCACCTTGGTTGAATTAAATTTCTTTAAATGAACAGTAAAGTTCCATCATGCAAAGCCTGTCGACGGAACCCAAAATCACGAATGAAATGAAAAAGAAACATAAGTTAACCAAATAAAACAGCTCAGTCTCGAAATATAAAAAATACATCCGCTAAATTAAAAGAATATTATTATAAACCACTTCAATATAACAATCAAAAAAATAAAATCACCTTTCTAACCGCATATTTCTCAAAAAAAGATTTTTCTAAACCTAAAACTAAAATAATGTACACCACTCTGGGCACTATATAATTAGATAGTATATTCATTCATTTATCTGTCAGCTATTAACTGTCGGATCAAGAACAGGTAACTGGGCTTTCAGACTTTCTCTTACAATGATCTTTCCCTATAATGATCACACTTTTGCTAAAAGTTTGGTTTTACTTTGAGACATGGTCGTTTTTTGCAATTTTTTGAACGGATTGAATCGAAAATTGCTGAGAATTTAAAGTGTTTTGATTGGTTTCACACCGTCTCAGTTTTATAAGGAGAACGATAACGACTCTCAATGAATATTATTTTTAAGGTAAAGAATTTGTCAATAAAGCATAATGTATAACATGTTCAATTATAGCTGCAGAAAGGAAACAACATTACCACCTTATTTTTGCGAGATATTCTTTCGTCAAGTCAAATTACTGAAATTATGAAAAAAATATATATAATTATAAGATATATTTATAGAATGTGCGGAGAAATTAAACAAGATGGTTAAATTATCTTATAAGATATTCCTTCACTTATTCATGAGAGTTTTACCTTTCGGTAGGTTCATGTACAGTCAAAAATCCCCATTAAGCGCCATCTCTTTCATTTCCTTATGGTTAACCCCACCCTTTAAGTTATCCAACATCTTTTGTCTTTGCCTTCCCCTCTGTTTTTCCCCCTGAATGCTACCTTCAAACAACGTTCGACCTCCTTTTTTAAAGTCCACGCTTCACACCCATAAAGGAGCACATTCCAAACTGAGGATTTCACTAATCTTTCCCTGATTCCTTTTTCAAATCCTTTGGTTATTAAATCCCTTCTCTTCATTAAGGCTTACTTGACCAAGGCTATTCTTTTCCAAACCTCATCCTTACATCTTCCGTCCCAAGAGAGAGTACTTCCCAAGTAAGAAAATTGATCTACTTGCTCTAGTTTTTCCCCGTCCACCCTTATCGTTAACTGAGCTTTCTTTCCTTCAGTCCTTCACTTGGTAGGAGTTCAAAGAACTCAAATAATATTTTATACCATACTTCCTCCTATCTCATGCAAAAAATAGGAGAACGAACATACATTTTTTTAATTGTAAAGGTACACATCAATGGTAAAAAAACTTTCATGAATTCTTAAATATTTAGAGAAAATCCATAGTCGTTTCCCTTTGCTTTTGGGAGCTCCATTAGCAACCGCTAACGATGGTGTTTCACCATATGAAAACTCATTCCTAATGAGCATTCATGCGTTCAATACAAACAAGAATAGGAATTGAAAGTACTTCCGGGAAAAACCTCTCGAAGGATCGTTTTTCCTGCAAAGGGGCTAGCAAATCGGATTTCACAGAGGCCCTATCAAAGGTTTTCCTAAAAGTTGAAACTGCCCATAAATCGGGCATGATTCGGCTGTAAAAACCTCCATTCAGGTTCTAAGGGGCCATTAAGAAACATCTCCAACTTCCTATTCCTTTACAAAATATATAACTGCCCATCGTCAAAAACTACGACCATATTTCCTATGCTGTGAAAATATGTTAGATTTTAACGCGGCAGAAAGCCCCAGTAAAAGTACCATAACTTTTGGGAGTACAGGGGCTCAAACACAACATAACAAATTAACTCCTAGCTTATCTATCCATAGCCAGGCCAATGCTCTTCCATGTATTACCAAACTGGTATTGTACGTACAAATACTATCTTCAGAGGCTGTATAGATTCGAAAACAAAACCATCAAGGGGGTTATAAACGTCCCTTATCACTTGCACATACTTCGAAGATAAACAAATACCATAAAATCATACCTCTCTCCTCAAAATTAAACCTACCAATATCTACCAATATATTTAATTCAAAACTAAGGCATATTAAAAATAGCATATTTTCCATAATCTGGGATTACGACCTAAAGACAATAATCAATTAATATCGCTGTGTTAAAGTTGTACAGAATGAACAAACCCATAACCTTATCCTACGGAGCCAGATGATTCCGCCTACCTAGTGATCATCAATAAACAGTGAATTTAAAAGTGCTTTACAGAAAACCGTGAATAAGACCATGAGTCAGGAGCCATGAAATAACGTTTTCCGATAAAAAGTTAACTATATTTTCTTGTTTCGTTCTGGGGGCTAAAATTTTGTTGATTAGTTAGGTATAAGTTATCACGCAATCTCTCATTTAAAAAACTGTAATGATGTTACGAGTATTGATTAAATAAAACACGCTTATTGAGCAGATTATTACCATTCTAATTTGATCATAATAGTACAGTTGTAGCAACCTATACTTAATTGATAGCAACATAAGCATGTATTTAAGACCCATTTAAAATTTGATGAATAATCGGCGTACTTAGTAAAAAGTTTTCGATCTTAGATCGGATACACGTATAGCGAAAGAAATAAAAATTCGAATTTAAATTTCTAATTTTAAATATAACTCGCAATTTTGTACTAGCTTTATTTCTAATTATATTTACAAAAAAACAGTATTGAAACGAAAAAAAATATCGACCTTATTTAACTTACGAAAGTTACTGACATCCGATGGATAAATATACAGGTACACACTAATGTAATTATTGCAATTGTTACCGGCGCTTGCATTTTGATTATGATATCAACCCATCAGCCTTACTTCTTGATCAAAAGTAACCAAGTTTTGTGCATATCAAAATTCCTATTAAATTATATTAATTTAGCCATAGTGACAGAAGATGATGAAGCTGTAACAATAAATATATTTGTTCCATGGACGGGTGACAAGATGATCATCATCGGTGTTTAATACATGTGGAAAGAAAATCAGGAATAAAACGAATCCAAGAAACTTAACGAATCTCAGAAAAATTAGATCAGTAGCACTTAAAATCTCACTCAACTAAAGCACACTCAATAAAGCACAAAATAAATCATAACGAAGCTTGAGGCAACGATAGCTTATGAATATATTTGAACAATATTGAGGAAAACTTCTTAACTTGCCTGCATTACATATTTTGTAGTTACTGGATTTGTAAAAGAATATAATCACCCTTAGAGTAAGCGGTTTAAGAACTATCTTAAAGAAAGATGACCAACACAACTATACTAACTCAAGAGGAAAAATTTCTTCCTTACAGAATAATAATAAATCATTGCTAAAAAAATGACTAGGACGCTACCAAAAGAGTGAATCCTGTGAAAAAAGATTTAAGGTGGAAAACTATTTTACACTCTCAAGAGTTTTGAATATATTTAATAGCCATGATTTCATCGACAAAAATTTGGGTTCCAGCATTTAAACAGATGTAAATATGGTAAACATTTGGTAACCAAGGAATTCCCCGATGAATTATTATAATTTGAACAAATCTGTACAATGACCGAAAGAAAAAAAATCACCTTTTGGTCGAGCTCATAGGCCCAGGATCCCCTATTCCCCAGGACAATAATCTCTGGGTGCCTAATCCTAGAAACCCCCAAACTCCTGGGACTCCTATCACCGAGAACCCCCTGACTCCAGGGACCGACTTCCCCGGGGACCCCCTAGCTCCCGGGAACCCTTTCCCCGAGGACCCTCCCAACTCCCGGGACCCATTAACCGAGGACTCCCGCGACTCCCTGGACCCCTATCCCCAAGGAACCCCTTACTCCCGGGACTCTTTTCCCCAGGGACCCCCTAATCCCTGGAACAGGTTTCCCCGAGGACCTCCTAACCCCTGGGACCCCTTTCCCCGAGGACCCTCACGACTCCCTGGAACCCCTTTCCTCAAGGACCTCATAACTCCCGGGACCCATTTCCCCGAATACCCCGTAATCCCTGGGACCCCTTTCCCCGAGGACCCCCTAACCTCTGGGACCCCTTTCCCCGAGGACCCCCTAACCCCTGGGACCCAATAACCAAGGACCCCCACGACCCCTATCCCCGAGGAAACCCTAACTCTCGGAACCCTTTTCCTCGGGGACCCTCTATTCCCTGGGACCTTGCCCGTGGGACCCGTCAACTCAAGGGACCTCGATATCCCCGATAACCCCTAATCTTACCTTTCGGTGATCACTGCATCTTCCCTTCTAGTCTCAGCTCGTATCTCCAACAATACATCTGTCAAAATGAGAGAATATAGGTAGAGTGATAATACAAAACAATTTTAAGTCCTAACACAAATACGGAATTTTAATATCTAAAGATCAATAAGTTTTTATAATCTTATATAAAACCGTATTGCAAAATCATGAAAGCAGTATCAATAATATTAAACAAAAATACGCCCACGTTTAATTTAAAGTTACAGAAGCAAATCTAACTGCTGAGATATCAGAATTTAGAATAAAATTAATAAAGTTTATGCTGATCTTAAATCGAAGAGTATAACTTTTACCTTACAAGATAGCACTAATTACTTTTTAGAGGCTAGAAGTACTTAATGAAATCATCTAAGGTACATCTATGTTTTCATACTCTTTAAAAAAACCATGATTGTTATTTTACAAAAATAATGAAATCTGTATTGAAAGCATTAACCATTAAAATGCGTATACGTTTAATTTATGTTTAGAGAAGCAAATCACACAGGTATGATATTAGATAACAGAATAAAATTACCGTGATAAAATTAAAAATATAAAATGTAGCGGTATGGCTTGTATCTTACAAGATAGCAGTAATTAATATTTAAGATTGCAATGGATCAAACAAAATGAGAGCAGCATTATCATTAATTTAGTTTGACTGTTAAACATGAAAATAAAATAATTAATGACCAATCGATGCCATAAAATAACATATTTAAACAGCTTCAAAAAGAGAAAGAGCAATTAACTTTGCTTACGTTGTCTTGTTACAATTTTGAAAAAAGATTTAAATCCAGCAATTACTTATGCCTGGTATGACCCATATTGCGCTTTCAACTTCTTTGAAAGTTAATAACTCGAAAGGGAAACAACTTTTAAGTTGACTCCAAAATAAATCACCTAAGCAGTAGTATTTCAAAAGTTTAAATTTTAAATCAAGATTTCGGTTACGAAAGTGGCGTAAGCATTAAAACCATCCAGAAGGGTGTGCCGAGATTTTAGTATTCTATATCGGACGAAAAATATAATTTATTCAAATTTTGGTGGATGATTTTAAATCAAGATTTCCGTTCCGTAAGTTCCGAGATTTTGATATTATATATCTGACGTAAAATATATTTTATTCACATTTTAGTGGATGAACCTTTTCAAAATCAATAATTTTTTCTCTAATTTTCAGATTATCGATTCACAATACGTAAATACCGCTCATTTCATCAATGCAACATAATAACGATTATGATCCATATAATCATAACAATGATCACCGAAGGCAACACTTCATAATTAGAAAACGCCGAGCAAATGTTATTATTTTTATATTAAAGGAAAAAATCTACTACAAGCACAAACAGAAGTAATAAACGTTTCCAATACACGAACCAGAGTATTTTACGGAGAAGTAAATGAGGCTACAGTTTCAAAATATTCATTAGCAGTAAATAATGCCTTAAACTAAATTAATGATTTAACTAAATAAAGAGCATATAATGGAACTTTTTTACCTTTGGCTGGTTAACTTGCACACCGCCTCAATCTTGGAAGGTATACCGTACTTCATCTGATCTTCTATATTTCACTTTTCACAGTTATAATTTTCACTTCACTTCATTAGTTATAATAAAACTCAAATACCGCCAATAAACAATAATTCTTTACAACTTACTTCAAATACAGGTTATTCACAAATCACTCCTAAACACGTCCGTCATCCACACTATCTAACTCAAAATGGCTACCAGAAGGTAAACGGAAAGTTTAAGCGAAGATACTGCGATCTGATTGGCTGGCCACACTCAATTACTCGAAGCAAATAGTCTAAAAATTATAATCAATTATCAAAAGTATTTTTCCTGGCCAAATTTACGTTACGGAAATTAATAAAAAAATAAATAATAATTCAAGAACATTTTTTCAGCAAATTGAAAATTAAATTTGGTATAATTTTGGGAACCTCAATTAGAAGGGATGCCATCTTGTATTTTATCAATCGTCATGGAGGGAAACCATTATTTACCCAAATACGAAGATTTTGTTTTTAGCCTCCGATTTGGACAATCTTCCGTAAGTAAATCGCCATTAAAATAAAATAAATAAACATAAATTGCTATTATTTACTTGGATGGAAAGTAGTTACGTTGACTCTTATTTGTACCTTAATTTATTTTTCGGTACTTCGTTGACCACATTATGATATCATACACAACATTCATAAGAATATAGCAACATCAATTATCTCACAAAATTTCAACCTCCTTTATTGTTCACTATATGTTTCCTAATTATTACTATTGTGTCGTCTCCAAAACCCTCATGACTATAATTTCCGATATCTAATATCATAAGTATGTTAAGTGGTAAATACATATGTATTTAAGGAATGTGTAATGCTGAAATTCATTATAACGCAAGTTTTAATGTAATTTGCAGCTCCTAATGGCAGAATATTCACCTTCAAATAAATAGCTAACATCTAATAATTACTAAATTCACATTATGATTTAAGATATTGGAAATATTGTCATTCAAAATTCGAGCAATGAATGAGTTGTTTTTCTATTTAGGAAGCAATTCATTCCGAGACTAACTTATACCTCATGAAATATGTTTTCTTATGTAAATTAATTTTAGCTAAAAAAATCATTGGCAAGTTTTACCGTATAATGCATTCATCAGGATTATTGATAAAAAGGACAAAATAAACTTTAATTTGTGTACGTAGACATTGATAGCTTGAGTGACCTCTATCGGCTCACAGCAGTGGTTATAAACATCAAACGATCGGATTATATTTTTTTGTTATAACTAATTCACAAACAAATCTTGGAATGAAAAGAACATATAGTTTTAGACTAAAGATTGAATTTTTACATTTTTCAACGCATAAGCATTTATATCGAACATAAGATTGGCTAAGTTTATTTTGTTATGACTCTCGTACCATCACTAAATTATACCAAACCGATTCTTTTCCAGTCAAGGAATATTTCGTTGGCAAGGAGATAACTCCAAAGAGGAGAAACTTCCAAAGATTAGAGGAAAGATTTACTCACTTGGCTGTGAAGGAATCCCGTTCATCAACAAAGAAAGCGTCTGAATCTCTTAAACGGTAAAGTAGGAAATTTTATGAGATCAAGGGATTCTCTCTATTTCGTTACTCTAACGTTAACTATAGAATTTAGTTTTGAGCACATAAAGCTTGAGTTACAAAATTGAATACTAAGTGGTTACGAGCTATCACAACGAAGTATACATGCTAAAGTTAGACCAATTCACTTACCGTTCTATGTTTCAAAAATTGTCGCACGAAGTTCACTTTTCCTCAACTAGACTACCAAACTGTGCTTTTAAGCAAATCACACACTGATCACAAGTCACTTAATCCAAGAGACATGAGTTAGAGGTGACATTTTCCTCGAAGCACTAAGAACTCGGTGTATTTACCGTCTCTTGAAACACTGTAACTTTCATTGCACTTTTCAATACGACACAGCATTCTATGACGCAACACCGTGCTTTTTGTATCAAAGATAGCAAAAACCACCAAAATTTCTAAACGTGAATTTGTAGAAAATTTGCTTCTTTCAATCATCACTCGCGATACACTGGCTGCACTTTTCTAAGCCTGACTAAGCTGATTCGTAAGCAGAGACAGCCTTCAGACGTCATTTGAAAGTCAGCTGATTTCATGGCCTTGTCTTGAAGCGAGCCCATCGTAGCTCGCTACCTTTCGTAACGCTTTCGAAAATATCAGAAGAAAACTAAAATTTCGATGCCTCCATCCTGTATTGCGAAGTTCAATAACGCACTTGTTTTGAGAACATCACATTCACTTGAGGCTGTACGCCTCCAAAGTTAAGAGGCTTCATGCTACAGGATGGAAGGTTCCTTCGTGTATAAATAAATTAAATTCGTTGTGCGAAATGATTATGCACAGCAGTGCTTTCTGAATGATGTACCCCATCGCAATGATGTGTCGTGAAAAACCTTTCACTGTATAGCCTAACATCTGAAAATAACATCAACTTGATAAACACAATTCGTCATAACAATTGTATTTGCATTTTCGAACCAATTATTTTTTATACGTGTTTGATTTTTAATATTGATTCAGTTGTTACTTTGATATATGCTTTTTTCCACATCATTGTTATCGTTTACCATAATCTTTGCATTGAGCCGAAAACAGCCACCTGATTTTTCTCTGTCTAATGAATTGAATAATTATTTTTATTGTAATTATAATTTGCCTACAACAAGGTTAAGGCTAAAAGTATGGATTATAGTATAGGTGAAGTTTATTTACTTACTACTTAGTCTGAAAAACAAATCTGACTCACTGACTGACACTGACACTCACTGGCTCATAGGGTTTACTAATGAAATTGTTATTAAGTAATTTTATTTATTAATTAGCGCTATTATTACAATAAATTTAAGGCTAAAACTGTGGATTATCACAGCGAACCTCACAGGGTTTACCAATCAAGTTGTTTTAATCTAATTAATTGTAATTTCTAATCCATTATTATTGCTGATTGAATTTTATTATCACTTGCTTTTATTATTACCACTAATTAATTGTTAGCATTCATTAAATGTCAATTACAATTAACTGTAATTATTAATTGATTGATATTACTAATTAATTGATATCACTAATAATAGTATTAACTGTTATTTTGTTATTATATTAGTAATTGATTAATTAACACCTTGTCTGTTTTTTATAATTACAATGTATTGATTAATTATATAACGTCACTATCAACAACATAAATCAGATCAAGAATGGAAAAAACAGTAACTATTGCTTCGAGAAATTTTGCCATCATTTTCGAAGGAACGGGCAACTAGTATTTTAATAATTTTCTGAGTAAGTAATATCGGAGGAAAACAATGCACCTCGTCCCTCTTCCTGTCCGGGAATAATTTTAAGATATGGAAATGCCCGAAATTTCTGCGCGTTATTAACTTTTCCGGACGCCCATTTATTTTTCCGTCTCTTTCCCATCATAGAATATTCATGGCGTATTTTCGCAGCGAAGATGACGCGGTATGTTTACGAGAATCTCCGGAAGAGGGCAACAGTGGTCGCGGGATATTGGGAAGAGTGCCTCGGTCGGGCGGCGGACGCTCTGGAATGACATCGGCGAAACTGCGAGAGACGAGGCTAAAGAGAAGATTCACGTAAACCGAAATTAAAATCCATAAAGTCGATCGCAGTTCGTTGACACCGTGGAAACCCATAAATCTGTTGGTTAATGAAACAGGAGCTTCGAATATAAGAGATGAAATCTTACGCATGATTAACACGGTAGGTGTCGTAAAAATCGAGACAGAGATTTGAGTAAAAACACGAGGTTTAAGGTTCCCAAAAGGTTTTCAAGATGGTAAACTCATTTTCATCAAATTTTGTATTTTAGATGTCGAACTGCTTCATTCTCCCAGATCTTGGTTGCTAATTTTTGATGTTACTAATGTATTTTTCCTGCTGAGATACATTTGAAAAATACGCATCTTATAACATACGAGGAAATTTCGATGGATGCCACTGGTTGACCTTTTTTCCTGATAAATATTAATTAGTGTATTAGGATATGCCATTTTGGTGTCTTTGTGATTTCTTGTTCATTTTTTTCCCTTAGGATTAGCAATTTTTATTTTTATATTATAACTGATATTTTTTGTTATTCTGTAAACTTATTCATTTTTGGTTTATCTAATTTTAGAATAGTATTTTTTTATCTCTGTTTTCCGGGGTTTTTTCACTACCTTCTCTGTGGGTGTTTTCGCTCAACGTGGGTTTTTTCTTTGTTAACCTTCAGTTGCTAAGATTTTTCCCACATTATAATCTTTGTTTGTTTTCATTTATATTTGCTAAACAAAAATAGTTTCCGACATAGATGGTTAGGTGAAAGAGAGGTCCACATGGGCCTAGCCATACCAAGAAAGGTTCAAACTAATTAATGTTAGAGGGAGTGAGGTTCCAACTGGCATCTAGGCCGAATACTTCGCAAATATTCTCTCTCATTTTCATAAGGCAATTATTTATAATTTTACTCCACCAAAGACTAGAGGTTACGATCTGCACTGATTTAATAAAATTTATTTTCACATCAGGAAGCCTTGGGAATTGATGAATGAAGCTATGGGAATTTATGACCAGCGTCTTGATAAAGGAATCAGGAAAACATTGGTGGGATATTTGGTTCGGAGTGTTATGTTTTATGAGTGTGAAGCGTTGACAAGGAGGAAGTCAAAGTTTTGGATGGATGATGTGGGATGTGGGTATGGCGTAGAATGGAAAAGTAAGTTGAGTTAATGGGAAAACAAACACGGATGTGCTGGAGATGGTTAGAAAGAGATGGTTTTGAATAGGGATTTTTGAAATTTGATGCACATGAACCTACTGAAAGGTAGAAAACTCATGTTTGTACATTTTTTCACATCCCAAGGCATTTAATCGGGAGCATTTTTAGGTCAAAGACGACAAAATTGCTGCTTACACAAAACAGTCCGACAATTGCAGGATGCCGACTATTAACAACATGTAAAGGCATAGAGCAGCTGAGAGTCGAAAAAGTCCTTCTCGATCACAGAAAAAGGAAATTCTAAATTTGTATTCACTCCCTGTACATTAGTTATCGACATGTGGCCGGAGTTTTGGACGCCAAGTGATCAATCTGCCCCTTTTGTTTATAACCATCGCGGATTGTTCACTGAAGGAACGAGTTCTTAACGCTATTTGTATTCGGGTTAATTTCCCTTATTTTATATGCATTGCCAGAGTGGCCGAAGTAACGGAGAGGTTCCATAATCAAAACAACTTCCTCCGTAAACGAACCTTCCCTGAATTTATTTAGCAGTCGCATACCCTCTTAATGGTATCCTATCCTAAGAGTATCCCCAACCTATGGCCAGAGGCTGTTTTCTCACAGCAGATATGACAAGCCTTAAAATAATAATGGTTTAACTCGTAATGGTGACATCTAATGTAAAATAAGGGTTTAAAACAATTTAAAAAAATTAAACATAAAGTTGAAATAAATATCAAACCAAGCAATTCGGACAAACTTTGTAATGCTGTTTTATCACAGCAGTTTGACTAACTTCTAAATAAGAATGATATCCATGAGATGGCAGCAAATTTATATAAGAGACCCAAAAAATTAAAAAGAGGTGAAATAAAATATCGAAAGACTAAAACAAACTATTTAAAACACACATGACAATATTGCTTTCACATCGCTGTTTCAAAGCTTTTACATAAGAAATATATTTCCTCGATACTCTGCAGCATATTTTTATAGAGAATCGTAAAAATTATTTGCAATTTTTTAATGCAAAAAATTAACTTAAAATCACAGAAACAAAGACTTGCAGTGAACAGTTCTAATGAATACGCAAAACAAAATATTTAAACCTAAAACTCGAGGGAAATATAAACAAACATATATGAAATTCTACTCTCAATTTCGCTCTCTGATTCTTTCTAACAAATACATATATAGAAGAAACGATGGTGACAAATATAAATTTAAAAATCAAGAAAAATACGAACAAAAATAATAGTATTCTACTTAATGCATCATTTAGGGTTATTTAAAATGTTGCACGCAAACATTAGTATTTGAGCCTTAAATTGCACGAAAAAGATTATGATGTTCACTTGTATTCCTCATTTAGCGCATCGAGGCAAAACATCGTTCGGAAGCAATACGCTCTGGACAGATTCGTAAAAGCCTTCGGAGTGCAATAACCTTTTACTCCGAGCCATTCTCGCGGCAGATATCCTTATTTGGATTTTATGAAACGTTGCCGCGAAAAAATACGACGACCCGAGACATGCACGTCTTTCATACAGTCCTCTCTCGGCATCGCATTCCATGTCCCGAGATGAGAAAGGGAAGCTGGAGCTAAAGATTCCTCCCCGTAAAACTCGTAAGCTCTCGAAACAGGATTTAGGGCTTCGGCGGGAAATGGATCCTCAGGCCTCTTGTTAAAAGTCACCCTGTCAGAGTTTCGTCGCTATAGCGCTTTTCACATTTAGTTGATGGCATCGGCCTTATGGCGAACGCTGTTGCCAAACTTACTCTCCGTATACTCACCCCCTAACGACCGCGACAAAGTTGATTTGGTTATCGTAAGTGTTACGAAAAGGCATATCAGAAGTCTTAAGTACTTAATAGTAGAATCATATTGCATTATTGGCAGGACCGGATTTTCCAATGGGCTAACTAGGCTTCAGCCTAGGGCCTCAAGATCAAGAGGGGCCTACATTTAAATTGTTAGCAAAATTAAAATTACACTATTCTAAAATCAGTGAACACTAAAACACTGAACCGAAAATAAGGAGGCATATTGATATATATCACAGTAATGATGTATTTTATTATCTCTCAAGTAATTTACAAACTTAAAAATGGGAGGTGAAAGGTCTTCAGAAGTGGAATAGCCTAGGGCCTCTTTTCGTCTAAATCCGGCCCTGATTATTGGCAAAATTGGCTTTTATTTTTGTATTGTTAATAATGGCCAGGGATGGCGCACGATCGATCGATATCTTGTTGGAAGAGAGCCGTAATTGATTAAATAAAATACTTCGTAATCAATGCGGTGCTCAGCCATAGCGTAAGATACCGATATTTTATTTATGTGATTACTTTATCTATGTGTATTACATTTTAAACTACCAAGTCACATCCTTTTCTCTTCTTTAAATGGGGGCTTTTATGTTCAATTTCTTTTTACTTGAGCACCACTAGTTTAACAAAAAAGCTCCCACTTACAGAAGTGAAAATGACGTGGCTCGGTTTTTTAGTGGTCAGAACACCGGAAGGTGGGAGACCTGTGTTCAATTCCCAGCCAAGTCACTATTTCTCACTTCTTTCACCTAGGGCCAAGTCGCACGCTATCTTGTGCTAATATAAGCTTAAACTCATTTCCATCATTAGTAAGTTTTCTTTTATTTTAGTAGATCATTCTCCATAACTATGTGGCTCATTGTGATTTAGAGTAAAATAAATACTTAAAGCAAGAATTTCAAGCATTTTCCTCCGATTTTACGAAATCGTCGCACAACACAAATAAGGAGCATCCTCCCGACGGTGGTGCCACCATGGAGAAGGTGACCGCACCCGCAACTACTTAGTTCCGTAGCATTTTACGCGGCGAATAAAAGAGGTTCGCAATTTGCTGCGACGGGGACTCGTAATCCGAATTATGGCTCACTAAGTCTCCAATCACCTCGAAAAAGGAGGAATAAAATAAATACCCCCTATCTCTCCAGTAGTCTGGGAAGATGACGTCGAGACAATTGGGCGTGTATGGATTCCCATTTTACGAATCTCTTTCAAACGAAGTGTGCGTATTATCACGGGAATCTTGGCTTGATCCTGAATCAAAGCAGCTTGTACTAAGTTGGTTTCCAAAAGATATATGATAAAGTTTTCACCTCAGAAGAATAAATCCTATGCATGAAAACAGTGTTGGTCTTGTAGGTTATTATATTCGATTTCTTAGATGATTTCTTTTAGAAAAATATTTCATTAATCATAATTATTTATTAAATAAAGTTGAATAATTATCATGGCTAATTTTTCCGTCAATTACTCATCTCAGAGTCCGGTTTAAACCTCATTATCACCTACACCATTAGCTCTTAAGAGTTCTGGAGATGGAATGAAGCATATTGTCAAAGGTAATGATAAAGATCCGTGTTTTTGATCAATGAATTCACTCTCACAGAAGACAGCTTGGAAATTATAGGCGAAGAATCGAAACTCAAGGGGGAAGGAAAGCATGGAAATTCTAGATAAAGAAATAAAACTCAAGAAGAATAAAAGAAGGTGTGTTGGAATGAGCTGCGCATGTGACTGTTTATCTATTGGAAATAAAACTAAGATGTAATGTTTTGATGAAAATATTTTATCTAAGAAACTTTGAGGAAGTGGAATTAAATTCTCGGATTAAAAACGAAATATTTGTAAAATAACATATAAATTTGAAAATTTAAAATTGAAAACAGTAAAAATTTGAAAGAAACGGCATGATCTTCTAACTTTTATTTAATTTATTTGCGAATTTAAATGTAGTGTTCCTGATCTCAGAGAACCTGCATGCAAGTTTTGAAGCAATTCGCGCTAACGGTGTGAACTCCAATATAAAACAAGCAAACATAATAACCCACATACAAACCTAAAGAACTTCTGCTTTATATAAACAGATATAGCATATAGATACTGTAAACGTATGAAATTGTTCATGCAATAAAGAAATTACCCCGCAATAAATGTCCTTCCCTAAATGAAATAACTGTAAAGCATTTTTGAATGGGGTGCGAGAGCTTATTTTCATATTTAAGGGGATGCTGAGTATTGAAAAGGTTAAGAATCACTGGCTTAGAGGAACCTTTTTTATTCTTTTTAAACCGATTCTCACTTGTGCGTCAGAAAGACTTTCAATAATCTAAAAAGCTTGCGTTTTGTATACGCTCCGCGACTTATGAAACATGATTCAAATAATTATGCCTTTGAGGCTTGAGAACCCACCTTGTAGCTCCAAAAACCATTGAGGTGAATTCTTTTCGAAAATAACGATAAGATGTTGAATAGTAGAGAACCTGCGCGGAAATTTTCGCGCATCCCCTCCTCGGAGGGGTATACCATCACTCCTTACCCCGTGTACTCCATGAAACGACCTTCACTTCCTCGTGGATGCCAGCTATCGCTAAAGGTTCTCTTGTTTTTCTTTTAAATACGCCATGGATTGAGAAAATTAGTTAACACTGCTGTGCACAGAAGGGACTCACAGCATGAGAATGGGGAGAAGGGATTCCAAAGGTGGAGGTATCCGGAGGTGGGGTAGGTTTTCGATGCTCCACCCACTGGTACCACAAAGGTATCTTTACTACGCGGTACAATAATAGTGGAAATTACAGGGTTTTAACTACCAGTAGGAATTAGAAGTAAATAGAAAAAACTTAACAGGACACCGATAATGCATTTCATATGCCTTTATCGAGGAATTCCTTAATAGTCCTTCTTAAGACAAAGAGTTAAAAGAAAATTAATTATAATTGGAGTAGTTTTTCGTTGGTATATATTGTTAGATTCTTTTGGAAAATGTATGTAAGAAAATTAATTTATGAATGATAATTTCATTTACGACCAAGTATCGTCATATTGATTCTTAATCAGAACATTATATTACTCACGAAACAAATATCCAACATTAATTACTTTCTGAATTGAAGCAATTTGTATATTCCAGGTCTGGAACGTGGCACTATAAAAGCGCTGATGTCGCAGGTTGCCATGCCATTGTCAACAACGTGCCCTTTCCCTTTAAAACCGTTATCGGTTCCCGCCGTCCGATATGTTTTGGGTCTTCCGTGGCTCTCCTTTCAACGACAGCTCCTTTGATCTTCGAGGAAATGAAAAATGGAAGAACTCCCAAGATGCCCTCACACTGCGGTGTTTTTGATCCTTGAGACCAACAACTCCCCGCACCTTACCACCGCGTGTGTCTAAACTACGTGTCATCGCTCCCTGTTCTTTATTCTATTTCGTACCTAATATTAATTCATTTATTCATTCGTTACGGACTGAGTCCAGTTAAAAGGATGGCACCTTGTTAAAAGTATTAATGATATAATTAATAAACATTAAATAACGTACTTATGCCTTTCTTATGACAATACATCTAGTATACCTATACATATAGATGTAATAAATAGCATAATTACTGTGTGTACCTATAGATTTAATAAGAACCTTTATGTTTGAAATATATGTGATTCACAAACAGGAATAAAAAGATGTAAATGTGTTATGTAGACAAGAGAATTCAAGATAAATAAAGTCAACTTAAGATAGATTGTTGAAAAAAGAACGTAGAGAAAATTTGCAATAAAGAAATGGGATATAAAACTTTCAAAAACTAATTCACAAATATTCCCAATGCTAAAATGGCATTTAGCATAAGTAGAACAAATTAGTATCATTTTATTAAACTAAACGAATATGAGATATTTCTGCTACCATATCCTGATAAATTTATTAATTGGAAATTTTTAATTTCCGGTTTTATATTCTCATATGTCTTTATCAGTATGTTAAATTTCCTACTCGATTTTAATTCTGTTGGATGCTTTATTTAATCTTTATATTTGATATTTATTATTTTCCTATACAGCATTATTGCAAATCTCCCTGTTTTTTATTTTAAATTTTCGTTACAGTGCTGCTTTTGTAATTATCATGTCATACATTTTCCCCTACATTTTATAGCTTGTACCATCAATAGGTTTGCGCAAGTTTTCCACAGATAAAACATAGTAACTACATAATTAAACATAAAAGTAACATTTATAAAATGATAATTAAAATTATAAAAATAATAATTCCAATACGAAAACTTAAAATTGTATTGTAAAAATAATAATTGCATAATTTAAATTTGTGCGATTTTTTCCGCGTAAGTCCGCGTTGGACACCCAAATAGTTCGAATGTTCCTCACCTCTGACCAAGGCCGCCAAACAAACATATTATTTTTTAAACCTGGACAACTCAACTCAAAATACGATAGCAGATCACCAAGAAGTAACGAATGAAAGCATGGCCGCCAATAGTAATAGCATATTGGAAGAGTATTTTTGTTTTGCAATGTTTTAATCCCCAGGGAAGGTAAGGTACAGGATGACCTTAGCTGAAAGGGAATTCCCAGAAGGAATAAACACGGAAATAATGGCTCAAGTTCCGGCAACTTCTCATATGAGAAGCAGACATCGATTTTCCTCGTAAGGAAAGTTTTGGATTTTAGATATTCTTGCCCTTGGGGGATATTCAACAACCGCTCGAAGATAAAAGTCGCAACCGGTTTGTTATTCATTATTGACTCCTTTGGAAGATTCCGCGCCTTTAAAAGATGAACTACTAGAATTAATATAAGAATCTTACATAAAAATCACCGTTGTGTATATATTTATTCATATGTCAGTAACTCCCATAAGAAATATATGGGAGAAATTTTCGGACATTAATGTAATGCACTGCCTGATATTATAGGATTATAAATTCCTGAGAGCCGTTAAAGGTCCAATAGAGCATCCCATATTTGTTTGTTTGTCCAAAGTACAAAGTATTCTTGGTTCGACTTGAATCGTCTCTCATAAGAAATGGACGTTAAGTTAATTTTGACCGATACGGCCTTTTATGCTGCATTAAATAATGTTCGCAGGAATTCGAGATGAATACCAAAAGAAAAGAAATTAAATCAAGATTCTTATTTTGGTTGTAGAATATAGTATTTGAGTCTAAATTGTGAGAGTACAGATAAAAATGACGAAAACTTTGTGTAATTTTGTGGGCATAAACAATTCCCTAACGACAAAGTTGATTGTTGAACTCAACTCTCATATGAATATATGTGAAAGACTAGCAGAATGGCCCGTTGATTCTCAACGGGGATATTAAATTTCATAAAAACCAGTGTAACCACCTTTATCGTGAGAAATATATCATAATTGTTGATAGATAGCAAATATCAGACTTTCCAAACATATATACCACGAAATGTAAGTTACAATTAAGTCTAAAAAGCTGTATAAACTTTATTTAATCTTATATAGTTCGAATGAGATGCGGGCAAGTTGTTATAGCTGAATGAGCTTTTCCGTGACAATGTATCAAAATGTATCTACGTACGAAAGTGAGGCATACATATGGCTTCTTCCTTTCTGGCTTATATCTCCTAAAGGCAGATTGATGCAGCAAATGAGCTTTTCGGTGACAATGTATCAAAACGTATCTACGGATGTAAGTGAGGAATACATAATAGCTTCTTCCCCTCTGACATTCCCCCCAAATCTACTAAAGGAGCAGTTTTCTTCTTTCGACGCCGACTAAAGCCGCAAACGTTCAACTGGTTATCACTAAGAGGATAGCTCCAGTAACTAAATAAGTGTGATTCCGAGAATGGACAAATAAGTCATTGTTATATTTCTTGAGTGATGAAAAAACTATAGACATTATATTAGAAATGGTGCATCATGGAACCAGAAGGTATGTTTTATTTATTTCAAATTCATTTTTTTTTTCAAATTACGCTGCAATTGTTTTATCACGGTTATACTTATAACGTCAGGTTGTTAGTGAGAATTCGTGACTCGTATAAAATGAATTGGTATGTTAATTAATGTTTAGGAACGTAGTCTTAAATCTTTGGAATGATTAAGTGCAAGATACAACGCCATATTAGATGGAACGATAAAAGTCATTACAATGGAGCAACAACCTTACCGAAATAAGTTTGTGGAGCTATGCTCTTAAGTCGAAATTCATTATATGATAAGTGCATTGGGTTAAGTGAGCTGTAAAGTATTTGATAACAAACTTGAATAGATCGTGATGCTAACGATGTTTAATATTTTAAATTATTTTATTCACCTACCTCCGTTGAGAAGGTGAATAGTGCCTTAAGTAAATTTACATTTTGTGGTTATCTGTATAGTTTCTTATCCCGAAAACAAAATAATGTTCAAAAAGTGTAAGAATTATGACCTATTCTTCGGCTGAGGTCAAATTAATAAATTTCAGCGTACAGTATGCTAAGTATTGACAATTGGGTGAGTTACTTTCAATATCAGAGTTTTATTATGATGGAAAATTAGGACGTGAGTAATTTCCGTCTAAAGTAATATGAGATAGGACCACAAATTACCACGTTATTATTTTAAATCAGTGGAATAGACAGCGAGAATGCAAATTCTTTCAACGTACGAATTTCAAAATCGTTTTAATTCACTGAATATTCATTTAGCAATCACGTTATCATAAACAAAACTCGATTGTCACAGACGCTTAAAGAAAATTGAAAAAATCGATGGATAAATGTTCGTACCTTTCAACGTGCGTTTCTTCACAGGATATTGTTTGTCACAAAAACTTTTAAAATGTCATTCAATTTTTTATTCTTCATAAATTTTCATCTCTTATTTTCAAAATTAATTTTAACTGTTCATTGATCCGCCATGTTTTCTTATGGAATTACACATGAGTTCGGAATCTACAATCGCCTTGATCGTCAAGGAAATGGGTTCGTTTACGCATAGTAATTTAGACAAAGTATTCGTATATTTTATCTAAATTCTCGCAATGTCGAATCAGGTACGATATTTATCGACCAAAATAAAAATCTTTGTTCTATTTTCCTTCTTTTGATGCTAGTTTCGACTTCCTACGACTGCTCTTTTTAATTTTGTTTTGCAAGAGAAATGAAACGTGCAACGAAAAGAATGAACTTTACTTGTATTTCTTATGCAAACTGTTTTAGTCGTCTAAAATATATTCTAAGATCACATTAAGGCAATAAGTACCACCTTTAAAGAGAAATTTTCATACAGTTACAGGGGGGCAAAGTAATAAAATATTACGCATAAATTAGTTGCTGAAATAAATTATATATCACCTAATAACCATCGTTGAAATTATCTTGTGGAAAGTAAGTGTATTACGGAGCTGACTCGTATCTCAATCTTAAAATGTGTAACATAAACACGGAACACAAATAACACAGAAGTTATGATAAAGTCGAAATAGGAACAAAAATTAAACACCATTAACAGAAGGATGGTAAATATATATGGATTGGAAGCACTTAATAACAAAGATTAAATCAATGTTTATATTCTGCTTGTAATAAAATAAAATTTCTTTACCTTTTTGGTCTATCATACGATGCTGAAGGTTTGCTACAACTTTACAACTCGCCGTTCAACTCTTCAAAGAATAGAGACACCGAATCTGGGAAATCTTTACCTTATTCAACTCCATTTCCGTAAATCGCTAAATATACATTATTTCAAATAGATTAGATTTAATACTTAATTCAAAAGAATATATATTCAATACAACCGCAACTTACCAGGATATTTATACTCAGCTCGTTGAATTGTTCGAGTAAAATCAATTTTTGGTTAACCACAAACATAAAACTAATTTATTTTACGAAAAAGACGGTAAACAATTATGTTGCTATAAATAAAACTTGGTTGCTAGGGACTCGTCAACAAAATTCGAGATTTTAAAAATTTTCCCCGTCTTCTTATGGAATTACGCTTGAGCTCGGAATCAACAATCGCCTTGATCGTCAAGGGAATGAGTTGTTTACTACATGGAAATTTAGACAAAATTTTCGTATATTTTATCAAAATTCTAGCAATTTCGAGTCGCAAACGATATTGCACGACCAAAATAAGAATCTTTATTCTATTTCCCTTCTTTTGATGCTAGTTTCGACTTCCTACGACTGTTCTTTCTAATTTAGTTTTGCAAAAGAAACGAATCATGCAACGAAAAAAATGAACTTTGCGTGTATTTCTTATGCAAACTGTTTTACTCGTCTGGGTTCGAACCGTGGACTTTGGGTAAATTTTAATTACCACTTGATCATCCGGGGGAAGACATTTAATGATGTTAAAAGTTTGAACATTGTGCGACGTATAGTTTTTGAGATTTTGCTAAAAGTGTTACATCCCTTTTTTGAGGACAGACGGACGGACACGTTACTAAATTAATATATATAGATAAGAGGCTACCATATTTAGAAATGTACGAGGAAGAAGTGCCGACATTTTTTGGCAATGAAACCATTAGTGAACTTCGGAAATTGAAATTCAGTTACATTTTTACAAAAGATATCACTTTCTATAACGTAGGTTCAAAATTTGTCTTTGTGAATGAAATTTCAAATGATTAATATTGAATATCCAATATGCTATCGGGATTATTTATATTTTGGTAAATAAATTTAAATTATGTTTCCGTCATTTTTGATGGAGGAATTCACTAGTAATACTAGAATACCACTAGAACTCTGTAGAGTTTAAAAGCATAGTGAAGTTAGTCTGATAAAAATTGTCGCCGTCATATTTTACTACGAAAGCTGCTATTCTTCATTAAATTTATCATCAGGTCTGAGAAGATAGAGCAAGAAAAATGAGGTTTTATAAAGCACGGGAGACCTATGGAAGGTGAGAAGATTAAAATAGAGTACCTCCAAACTCGGAGACGTTCATTATCTCCCTCAAGTTCCAAGAGATATCAGTCTCTTTCAAATCTGTGCAGCAACGTGTATTATCCCCCTTTTCTTTCTTGAGTACCGTATGTTCTAATTTTCTAAATTTTCCATCGGTCTTCAATCGGCCACTGATAAGCTCAACTCACTCAACCCATAGAAATTTGGTTAATACCAAAATCTTTAAGAGGCTACATCCATCAAGTGGTCCGATTTATAAGGTAAAGTTCTTAAATGTTTTCTCATACAACCTTGAGCTTGTTTTTACGAAATTTAAGGAGAATCGCCTTTAGATGGGATCACATGTAGTGAAAATTTTCGATTACATCAGTTGTAAATATAATCTTTCCATAAGGATATTAAATTATACACGTATTAGAATAAGAAAGTGAAACTTCCTACAGTTAATATAAGTTCATTAATTTAAAACAAATGAGCCCCTTCAATCTGTATCACACGTAAATTTCAATCTCAAAGAAAAGATGGCGCTCGTTAAAATTACGCGTGCTGAAAGAGAAAGCTGATAACAAAGGAAGATCTATGAATAAATCGGAATCAAAATAATATCAAGTGATTTTCCTTATTATGAATTTCAAAATAAATAAGCACTAACTTAATGAAAAGCTGGAATGAAGAGTATATTTCCACAAATTGGTTTCAGATTACCGCACAATTTAACGTAAAACATAGATATAAATTTTAAATTGTCTTTAAGTTATTTTATAAATAACGCCGAAGTATAGTTTGCTATTGTACAATTTGAAACCTTGCTAACAATGTCGGTAAATATATATTGTTGTTACACTTGAATTATTGTGCGCATAAAGCTTTCGAAGAATAATCAGAGTAATTATGATATTAAACATGACACGAGCAATATTCATGATTCAATAATCATCATATTGGAACGGAAACCATTGGTTATAACGAAAAGACGAATGACTCAATACACCGGCGAGAATCTTTAAGGAGAGAAATAAAAGGAAAATTCGAAAACATTGATTTGATTTGAAACAAAATCGTGGACAATTTGGCATGATTCCAACCGTATGACATAAAAAAGTTACCAGAAGAATTGACTGGTAGGCATCTTACATGTCAGAAACGGAAAAGAGACATGGATAGAGTTAATAGTTATCAGAATAATAGTTATCAGAATAGAAGAACCGCATTACATTGCGCGATGGGATCACAAGTAGAAGTTAAAGGTGAGGAAACAAAGAACTGATATCGCCATGTACTCTTTTATAAATAAAGGAGTCAAAGAATAGAATAAGTTCCGTGAAGAGGTCTTCGAACCCTTATCGAAAAATAGAAAGGTGTTCAAAAGTGGATGCTGCAGTTTATGTAATTAAGTGGATTGAATATTGTTGTATTTTGTATTACTTGGATATTTGTAAACTTGACTATGTGAAAACGATGAAGTTGCATTTTGGCCTGAAAAGTAACATTTCAAACTATGAAATGTAGTTTTTATGATTAGAGGATATATTTTGAGTACATGTTTTGGAGGGGTACCGGAGAGATGTCTGTAAATTAGGTATTTTTGTATTGTTGTAATGGTTGTGGTGTTCGAATACTTTCTGCGGGTAGTGGTGTCATTTTTGGAATATCTGTTTGTTTTTAACGTCTAGTGTGAGAGATTGGGGTTAGAATTAAGCTATAAATAGAGAATGGTTAGGGCTGCCACCGGAAGAAAATTCCACTAGCAGCATATACAAGAATAAATAAATAAATAAATCACACTCCAAAATCACTCCATAGAATTATTCAAATTTCATTCTGAAAATTAAGAGAAAAGAGAATAATTAAGAGAAATAGATGCTAGGACGAATCGTTTTAGAGATTCATTCTTTCCGCGAACAATACGTGACAATAATCGAATAAGGAAGTAATTTAGATTCAACTGGTGTTTACACCCCCTGCCACACGCCGAAAGGCGGCTTGTAGGGTATTAATGTAGATGTAGATGTAGATGAAAATGAAATATTTGAAATGTAAATTAATTGAGGCTAAAGTATTTTCTTCGATCTATTTCGAATTAATGTTGTTGAATCATTTCTCATTTTCATCAATTTTCACCAGGTTGATAGATACCTTTTGATAGCACGTGAAATCATGAATAAATGGAATTCAGAGTTCGATGTTCAAGCTGTTTCCGGATGCGCAAAAGCGAACACGACCGTAGGCCTTCCGTCCACTGCATTTCGGCAGGTGTCCCAATGGAAGAGTCAGGACCTCTGAGATTGGGCGGCAATTTGTTACTCAATCGCAGCTGTGACCGAATTCGGCGATGACGCCATTGGTTTCAGGGGGTCGGGCGCATCCTCCGAAAGATCATAATCCTTTAGACACTTGTGAGGGTCAGAAGGACAGAGTGACAATCGATTGCCTTCGAAGTATTGCACGATGGGAAGGAATAACTACTTCGCAGCTTATGCTTTCGCTGCTGTGTTGGTATATTCTACGTTCATGTTCAGTAGGGCTGGAGAACCACTATCGGAGGATGGCGAAACCTTTATCCTGGGAGGCGAAGTACTTGTTCTAAGGACACCGAAGGTCTGGCCGAAACTCGACAGCTGCGGAGACAAGTACTTCTCTGGTAAACATCATGCAGGTAACAAGGAGTTAACGCTATAAAAATGTGCGCTTAAACGAGACGGATTGTTGTGTTACTTGGTTGAACTTCTTCGTAATGATAAATAAGTAAACCTCACTTAGTAGAGTTCACAAAATATATTTATTTGTTATTTTTTGGTTAAGCCGCACACTTTCTTGTGCAAAGTTTAAGTTACCTTGCATCATTAGAACATTTTTTAATTAGAACAACCTAGGTTTCGTTTCAGCGTTACCTCTTCCGGTGAAATATTAGAAAACTGAAGTTTTCTTGTATTTAACCAGAAGATGTTACGCTGTAATGAAACCTAGGCTGTTCTTATTAAAAAATATATATTTGTGAACTCTAGTAAGTGAGTTTTACATTCTCTATGATCAAATTTGCGCTTTTACTTAACATTGAACATTTCGAATCCTGTATTAATTAGACCTAATATTTGAAGTAATTTTTTTTACTTTTTGAATTCTGATGTCAATCATATTTATTTATGAATGAGAAGAAGAATCTTTGCACCAAATGGTGTGCACCTTATAAAAACCAAGGATTTGAAAAAGTAAAAAAGCAACATGACTAAGGGATTCGAGCCCAGTTCTCTATAGACGATCACTTTTTAATAGATATTGGACGTATCCAAACAACACTTATGATAATATTTCAATAGTTCGCTTATGTAAAATTACTATCTTGGAAAGTGTAATCAGTTGGCTACCAAAGAGTTAAACTCCTCTATTTTTCAATGTATTCAGTTTTCGAAAGAATTGACATATTTGCAATAAGTAACGAGCATGAATATACTAACCCCTGTAAGTTAGGCATTTTTTCGTTTCCTTGGACCCCTCCCATTTGCAAATCCTGGCTGCGCCACTGTCTAGCACCATCGACGAATATAGTCGCCAATAAAATATTTTCCGTGGAAGTTACTAAGTGTCTGTCGTTTATTTAGTATGGCTCCCTTCCTCAAAGTAGAGCATGATCATATCAGATTTATTGTGACTAATATTTTTCCAACTTAGGCTAATTTAAAATTTAATACACACGGTATTTCTGTATTCCGCATTGGCAAATAACCTAGTGAAGTCAACGTAAGTGTACGTGAAGTCACGTGGTTTACAAGTGCATACAATAATGTGAGAAAGTTTTGAGGACATAACGTCTTCAAAGCATCTAAAAAACCGTTGTAATCAAGAGATATGCGATAGATGGAGTTTTGTAAATGCATGAGTGATTGCGAGTAAAATTTTCCCCTTTAGTTTTTCCCCCAAGTTTAGTACATACATTGTGTAGTTTTTCACCAATAGATTTTACCCTAGGATAAACAAAAGGAACTAATGTTTATGTTAGTGAGACTCGAACCCAGATCTCCTCCATATGCTTTCAAAGCAAAAATAGTGTCATTGATCACCACCTTAATAGTGATAGTTCAAAGCGCACGCATATTATAGTGGATGGTGTACCATAATGTACTGTAGGCATTACCTACCCAACATCCGTAAGATTTCTGTTTATGGTGTTTTTTGACGAATTACGAAATTTGGCAAACTAAGAAACCATTTTCCTTAATTCAAACACGCTAAATATTTAATATTAAGCAACTTTCAAGCAATATATCTAATTGTTAGCCATTAAATCCGGAAATATCGTGAGACCATCAGGAAAAAATGCAAATTTTTGAGATTTCTTAATATAAATTTTAAATTTTAAACAAAAAAGCGCAGCTTAAAGAAATGATCTGATCGAGTTGGAATTTCGTATGTATTTATATGGACCAACAAACTTTAAGTACTAGCCGCAGACCGATTTCGATAAACGGTTTTTCGATCAACTATCCAAAATTACTTTTCCTCTTGAATTCCAACCGCAAATCCACAGTTAACATTCTATATTATAATTATATTAATAATATAAAAGTTAATATTTCTGCTCTAAGTCTTCTAGAGCAGACATGTTAACTTTAAAATTTGTATAATAAATTACTAACATATGAGATTAAACCAAGACCATCCCACCCTAAAAGGATAAAAATGATATTTGGACAAATAATTAATAATATTATTGAAAAAACAAACATAAGCACTAATAAAAAAGGAGAAATATAATGATCTCCTTCCATATAATTATGACTATAGAAAATAACCATTCTAGAAATAAATAATAAAAATTAAATACATTCAATCCAGCTATGTAACAACAGTTTTAACTACATTTATTGAATTTAATGAAATAACCTCCCATTCAATAAATGAAGTAATCTCTATTGCACAAAAAAATACCCTTAAATAAATTAATGGAAAAATAAATAAAGAGTTTGAAATAATAATACAAATATTTAAACGTCAATCAATGATCTAAAGTAAAAAAATTACATCCTATAATGTGTGTGAAGGGAATTTATAAATGCACGAAACAACCGAAGAGTGTCAAAGGAGTTGTCTAATCGTTCAACTTTTCAGACGACTCCAGCCAAGCTGTGGAGATAGTTCCAAGGAGAAAGTGGCACTCTCAAGAACTGAAACATGAATACAACACGCGCACCACCCCAGCAAAATACCTGGTCATCTCGCAAAGCGGTGAGAGGTGCCTGAAGACAAGGGAGTGCTTTTCCAGAATGCAGCAACTATCCAACTCAACCCCGGTCATATACTTCGAAAGCTTTTACATCGGAGAGGACGGCAAAGTTTACGAGGGACTCGGCTGGGACGCTTACAAGAAGGACATCGTCGGTGGTCTCGACAGATGGTCACTGTGGATTACCTTCTGGGGAAACTTTCAAGAGGCCAGTCCTAACAGAACGGCTCTAGATGCTTTGAGAGGCTTCATAAAAGCTGGTCTGGACATGGGGAAGATCTCGCCCAACTACAAGGTGACTTCCGCGCGTGCTGTGCTGGAGGATAAGGAGTACCTCATGGACAAGCTACTGGAGGAGCTGAAGTGTTGGAATCGCTACAGTGACCAACTGGAGACCCCGTTTGAGAGGCAGCACCCCACGGCTGGGCTCTTCCCAATCGTTTTCAGAGAGGAATGGAACGCTACCAAAGCGACTCGAGATTATGAGCCGGTCTCCACTCCTATTCAGTACGTAATGGTCACGAGTTACGTCTATCGTTGTTTTGCGACAGATTCCTGCGTCAAAATCATGCGGGAAGACCAGGACTACGTGAAGGGGACCTACGGAGACGTGTTGCTTAACTTTTACGTGGGAGAAGACGGTCTGGCGTACGAGGGTAGAGGGTGGGACTTGGCTCCTTCGAAACCGCACAAGGTAACGCAGATCGACCTTCCGAGGAATTTGATAGCCGTCGGTTTTCACGGGGTCTTTAAGACCGTGAAGCCGACAAGGGCCGCTTTGGTCGCGTTCCAGAAGCTCTTGAGATTCGGGGTCCTTATCGGTAAGATATCTCCCACTTACGACATAGTCTCCGGTAGAATCATGGCCGAATACATGGTTGGGGACGGGCTGCAGAGCGAGTTGTTGAAAATGGAGAGATATCGAAACACGCTGGGTCGGAAGTGAGTTTTGACTTGATCAGTCAAACTGTGAAAGCTTGTGCATAAACTTGTACAAGTTAGAATTAAAAAAAATTACATTTTCTGTTCACGCATTCATACACTAGGACAAGTTATTTTGTTTACACGATGCATTTTTGTAGGTTCAAACATTCGTACATTAACTCGTAAAAGATAATGCACTGTAAACGGCCCTTAAAAGTTCTCTGTTGAATGCGGTACCACCGGTAGATTGTTCATTTGTAAGGTATTTGTAGATCAATGTCGTGGAAACTGGTCACACATTCCATTCATTTTCGTTGTTAGAGTTTTAAAACATTTTTCATCATTTATAATGGAACTGTAATCATTTTTAAATAAAATCACGCTCAAATATCCATCCTGTGATTTATGCATGTTCAAAATATCAGTAGACCGCAATAAAAGGCAAGGCAGCCATAGAAAGAGTATATTTTAATTGTGTAAAGGATATTAGTGAAATGTCATATTTATAAAATAAAATTCACAATCTCTGGCGATGTCTAGTGGAAATACGTCATGATGAAGATGAACAATTTGTACTTTTTCCACAGTATTTAACTTTTACGTGGGAGAAGACGGTCCGGCGTACGAGGGTGGGACTTGACTCCTCCGAAACCGCACAAGGTAACGCAGATCGACCCTCCGAGGAATTGATACTGTGGGAAAAGTACAAATTGTTCTTCTTCATCATATCTGATGAAACAAAGTTCTATGACGACTGAGTCGACTCTCAAGAGGTTCAAAGATAACAGAGTCGATGCTCACGCCTCCTCTCGGACAGTCGTGGAAACTCACTGGAAACAACGTTCGAACATGTTCTGAGCGTCATTTCCAACAATATCGTATTTATGCCTACCACAAGGGTGCTTTGAATCATTTGTAAGTCACTCGCATTATAGGTGCAGACAGAGCTACACAATTACGAATACAACCTAAGTATATATTTTCATAACGAAAGTCTCGTAATTTAATTGTAAGACAATTTGAAGTGAATCAAATCAGATAGCATAGAATTATTTCTTATAGATGAAATTGGCAGTTAATATATGCTTTAGTTTTCTGTGATGCTCATATATTGTTCCTTGATTGTTATTGCGCCAATGCGGATTGATTGTGCCAATGCGGAATGAGGATTGCTTGTCAATAGTTTTTAAATATTTGCTCAAGTAATTGATGATTATAAGAACTGTTCAAAAATAGCTCTACTAATCGATGTTCATAATAACTGTTCATAAATAATACGGACGAAGTAGTATTGATAATATAATACAGTTCAACCAAAAAAAATCATGGCAATATTGGATATCTGGGCAAAATGATCCTTCTAAAATATACTTCATATTTCTTGTGCGATGAAAGTTAAGTAGATATATTGAAGAAAACTGCAGATGCGTTTTCAACCCTTTCCGATCAAAATTATGAAGAAATAGTAAATTAATATATATTTTCCACGTAAGGTCATTGGGGGTGATATAAATCTATATAATATCTTTAGCTCATTCAAACTTAATTACAGCCAAAATTTCTGACAATTTCAAATGTAATAAAGTTATATTTAGCGAGAAAAAAAATAAAAATTGCTTTCGGGGTGACTGCTTAAAATTTCATACATGCAATGTTGAAATTTATTAAAAGAATTTTAAATTATTATACAAGAAAATTTTCCACTCACAGTCATTTTTTCAATAAGGTAAACACCAACACAAATACACTCTGACGATAACTCGCAAACATGAGTACAGCAATCTTCATCTACAGCTGAAGATAATAACAGTACGGTGAGTTATGAAACCTGCTGCTGGAATTATATACTACAGCCTACGAGTCTAAATAGAGTCAGCAGGCTACATAAATGGATGCTAGAATAAAAAGAAGCGGCTTTATTTCATTTGGACTCACTGGACCTTTCTGACCCTGAGAGAGACTTCATAGATCTGATCATGAAAACAGAACGCCATATTAAATTATGAAAATAAAGGCTGCATATGAATCACTGATTAATTCTAGATACTCTAACATGTATTAATGAAAAAGATGAGCTATAGTTAAGAACATAAAATTTGAAAAGTTTCAGTCACCTTACCTTAATAAAACTCACTTTCATCATTTTTACTATTGCATTAATCTACATCAAATCAGCTGAATATAAATGAGGTTCTATTCCTAAAACAAATCGGTGATAAATAAAAAGTACATAATGTTTACAGAGCTATTACTTTGACTTCAGAAAGAGCAGGAGAACCTTCAAAATACGAAGAGATATCTTCGAGATGCAACATATATAATTATAACACCCCACAAGAAATTCTTAAATGGATATTGTATAAAAATTAAATTTTTCCTGCATTGCTGCTCCTTAAACATCATGGTATGGCTCATACACAAATGATACAGTAATTTCAGTTTTTCCTAAATTTATTTAAAGCATAAAGGTATCACCCAACTTTTCCTGCTCGGATTGAATCAACCAATCCAACCATACAATGTACCACACAGAACATAAGTACACACTTGTAACCTACTTGCGCATAGTTGAATGGAACAAGGAAGAAAAACCTCTGATAGCATTTCTTTATTCATACTTAAAAAACATAATTTGTTGCTGATTCAAATGTGTATATTAAAACATTTCAAACATATGACTTATGTCATTAAGATATTTCTAATTTTTCTACATTCTACATTATATTGATTCCTATTGAAATAAATGGAGACTCACATGTATTCAAAAATACTTAGGAATAAGAAGTACAGTATATCCTGTAAGACTGCTTTTAATTCAGATAAATGCCTAAATTATAAAGCCAATGCAAATTTTTCATTTTTATTTCATATTTTAATTTTATCTGAGGTAATCTTTGCCATTAATTGACTTTCAGTGAGCAATCATCCATAAACCACTCAATGATAGACAATAATTGAGTTAATTTTGCTACTTTTGGATTCTCACAACAGATGGATACCACTTTAAATGCGCATACTCCGGTAATATTTGAAATCTACTATAAGTCAAAAATCACCATATAAGGCCAGAATTTTTTCCTCCAATAAAACGTAGCCTAAAGCTAGGTTTAAGCTGCCTATATGATGTCAAAGAATGCTTATAATTTAATAATAAAAAAATAACAATATATTATGCTCTGGGTAAAACCCCATAGAGTAGATCAAAATGCAAAAATGCTTAGAGAACAAAAAAATTTCAAAAAAAATCACACCAGAAATACAAAAATACATCTAAAATCAAAAGAACAGGAATAGTCTATGCAAGCTTAGAATTCTCTAGCATTAAGTTTCAACTCTTTGTCTATAATTTCCAGACTCCTCTTCTCCTCCAACCCCTTCTTCTAGTCCCTGTCCCTTCCTCTAAATCCCTTCCCCCTCCTCAGTGTCCTCTCCCTTTCTTTGGGTTGGCAGTCATCAGGTAGGCCCTCTAGACTTGAGAAAGTAGTCCTAACTAGGCTATGAATCGAGCATTGCTGGTGGACTTATAAACATCTACTGTGGTCTGAGGAGGCCCCAGTATGTGAGATATGTAACACAGTACTTTCTGTGTAACACATATTACTGCAATGCCCCCAGTTTAATGATGAGCAATGAGCTGCAGATTATGTCTTTGAAGGATTTCTCGGTCACCCTAGGAGTCAATGTAGCCTCAGTAAAAAAGATACTTGATTCTCTAAGGCCACGAGACTATTAAATTACATTTAGTCAGGTTACACTCAACTTGCCCTTTATTTAATTTATCTATTTATAATATTATTATTTACGTTTTTAATAATAGTGGAGGACACTATTCTTTACCGGGAAAAGACTCTAAGAGCAGACTCTTTTACAGTCTATGTGCTTATTTTACCAAAATTTAGAGGCCACTACACAGCCCTTTCTTGTTTTTACAAATTGAATCAGAGCCCAACACTAATTTTATAAACTTATATGTTGTGTGTATTGTTCGACTTATGGGTGTACTGAATTCTGACGCACTGTTAATCATGGCGATAATGGCCCAAGAGGCTGATTCGCCAGCAAACACAAACATACATACATACCCCTTCTTTGGGGGGGATCACTGGGTTGGTATCTCTGCATTGTGCTGACACCTTGAGACCAGAGTTCATAACTAAGGGGAATGTCTATTGTAAATAGCGTTATTAACTTTAGTACATTATATGGTATATTATCATAATATAGAATTTAGTATTAAAAAGTAGTATTGTTAAAAGTGCTTCAACAGCTCAGGCTATTTTGCATGTGGGCACCTACTGAGAGTCGAACCTGGGAACACTTTCACCAAAGCCAAATACACTGCCCATGTGGATAAGTGGGAACCCAGGTATTAAATATTATAGTTCAAATAATGCTCTTAATAGAGAACTCTGTTACTAAACTAACCTATCTTCTGCCCATCTTCTGATTACAGAACAAAATTTTCATTGGTTACCATGATTATAAAAAGCATTTAGTCATGACAGATAGTTCTAACGAATGAGTTATGGAAAAAGAATTTATGTATTGTAACGGATTGTCCGTTACCAAAAGAAGCGCGAAATTGCGTTACATTTGGAGGAGTGGAAAGGTGTTTTCGAGGGGAAGAAGAGGAGAGTCTGAACGTGGAGGTCAGGGCAGTGGGAGCTTCGAGTTCGACAGAGACGGGAGGTTCGAAGAGAAAGTGGCCGGAGTCAAAGGAGAGGACTCGCCACGCACGGCAATTAGAGGAAAGCCGATCCGGTGGTCTTTATTTGTCCTTTAATTTGAGTTAATTGTTTCACTTGTGGTTTACTGATTATTATTAAAGTGCTATAATCTTATTGTGTGTATTAATAGTTGACACTTGACTTACAGAGAAAAGGAGGAAGCGTTACAGTATATACTTCAGGTTTGGTTAAGGTCAAATTTCTGAATACAGTTTATTTCATAAAAATAATCAGTCAAGAGGATAATAATGTATTAATGGAGGGCACTTCGAAGTTTAGCACCTCTTAAAATTACTTTCGAAAAGGAAAAGAAAATGAATGCGTATAAAGAAAATGTGTATAAACACTCATTAACTCATAGAATCAAACATACCTTCACATACAGATCTTTTATACATTATACATAGATTCTCCTCCCTAGCCAACAAACAAAAAGGACATTTAGAAAGAAATAATATATAGGAAATACTTTCATGATCGACATAGTCAAGGAAAGCAAACTACCCAGACAAGGAAAGAGGAGAAAACCTATTGGAAAAGGGTTCACAGCCCACCTTCTTTCAGATCTGATTAAGAGATAGCATGATGGCTAGCCCTGCATAAATGGGCCAATTGCAACTTCCTGATGGTACAAAATAAGAAGCAAAGAAAAATGCCCATGGTGCAAGCAACACGAAGAGCCTTTCCAACACATAGCCATAGAATGTGAAGATTCACGAGAACTGTGAGCCCTTTTAGAAGATCCATTAAATAAACTAACAAAACAGGATCAAATTGAACTGAACCCAATAATAAGATGGTACCGATGGAAGAAAGTTAGATGGAATAAATCTAACCTAGCAAATAATTTAATAATGCTTGTAAAGAGTGCAATATACCAATTTTAAGGAAGAATCAGCAAAGGGAAGAGATGAAGAGCAAATCGCATCAGCTCCTTCAAAATAAGCATAAAGAAGGACTTCTATGAGAGTACATATTTCACCAAGCAAACTGAACCATAGAAGAATTTAAATGAACGTGGTGCTGCAATGAGGCAATTTGCAAAAAAGGAAACATGGATGTAAAATTAGCACCATTTATCACAGAATGATAAGGGTAGTCTAACTGAAAAATGCAAGATAAAAGGAAGTCCGAGGTTATGGTAACCAGCCACTTCAGAAGACACATTTCCTTTAAGTATCCACGGAAGGTTTTTAGAGGGGTTTTCCTCCCATCCTAGGGTTAAGACAGGAGAACAGATTGTATTGTCATCTTACTATACAGTATACCCCTCAACTGTTGCCAACTGGTAATCATACCAGATTGCAGTTATTGCATTAATAATTAAAAAAATAACAATTTTGATAAACAAACAGAAATTATCAAAAAACAAATGATGACTAAATGAGGTGACGGAGAGAGAAAAACCGTAACACAGATATGTAGTAAAAACAACAGGCCATACATAAAATTATAATTCATGAATAAGTGAAGTACATTATTAAACGCTGCTGATTTTACCTGTCCTTTTCCTAACATAAGCTAATTATGCCATAAAAAATAAGGTAAATAGATGCCAGGTCTAGTATCTTCAATATTTCACTTTTATACATACAATGCGAAGAATGCATTAGATTAGGGGAGTACAGTTATGGTGCAAGCAGCATTAATTTTAGCTACACCAGTTATACCCTTTTCCACACTGTTGGCGGCTGGACAGGGGAGATTGATTAGCCAATGAGAGGTGTTTCCACATCCACCTCAACTTTCCCCTCCGTGCGGTTGACCAGTGTTGCCTGTACTTCGATATAAATCCCCAAGAGGGGCGAGGCGACCATTTTCTGCTACTCTTGCATAGAATACAATAATTTTGGCTGTCTCTTAAATACCTTTCCTCTCAAAATACAGTTATACATTAAGCTAAACTTAAGAAAATAACTAAGAAAGTGAGTAACTTTGGTAATGCTGAAGGCTGAAGAGCGACGTGAACTGCTCGGAGATCAGAGAGAGACTGAGTCCTCTCCCCCCCTCACATTCCCCTCTTCTGCGATTGGCTAGAAAACGGAAAGGCACACAAGCATATTCTGTCTCAGCTGCCAACAATCATGAAAAAGGGTATAGTAGTATACAAATAAACAAACAAATTACTTTCTTAAATTACAAAATTATTTTATTGTATCACTGAGTTGAAACAAAGAAGGTCACAGTATTGAGAATTGCAATGATGGGTCCAGTTTTGTATTTAGTTTAACCAGATTTACAGACTTCCCTGGGGCAGCAAGCGGGATAAGCCTTGGATGGATCTACTTCAGACAGCCTGCAAGAAGGCTTAGCAGCAATCAGGCCACAGCTGAAATAACAAAATAGCATTAGAGTCTAAAATAAAATCATATGTACACATATCCTAACATTTCCAAACTCTAAATCTTGTATTAGATACATACACATGGCTTTCTTGGGCAAAATTGGGACTAGGAAGTTCCATATTCAATTTAACCCTTCTCTAATACAAATACACACAAAACCAATAATTTAACCTATGATATGAACAGCTTTATAAAACTAGTGATGTGAAAATAGATTAGAATCATGGAAGGAAAGAATGGTTTTCTTAAGAAATTGAAAAAAATAATTTTGATCCCATAAAAGAAATATACTTACAGGAAAACACCCACAAAGGCATGAAAACAGATGAAATATGTAGGAGAGATTGAAAGAAATATATAGATAGATTACAACCAAGAGGATAATGAATATTTCCTAATTTATTTCTAGATAAACAGCAAAACAATAGCATTCTTTCTCATGGCATGCTAAACATAAAGCTCTTTAATCAGTAATGGCATGAACATCAGATTTACATACATATTTGCACCCAGCCAAAAGGTCAACATAAACTTATTATGTAAATGAATATCATGAAGTGACCTTGAAAAGATTAGCCATGGATACGAATACTCAAAACATAATCACTTGAATAAAATTTTAAATATCTCAATGCAGAAGAAGAGCAAAGGATATCTGAAGTAATGCTGTACAGCATTCAGGCCAAGTTGGGCTTCAGTTCTATACACTACAGTCAATTAATAAAAAATATAATAAAATTCACAAGAGACTAGTACAATCTTTTTCCATGTTTTGTGATGTGTTTGTCCATGTGAAAGCATAGTTATTAACATTAGATATGCTACTATTTATAAAATTCACTCAAATTACCTAATAATCCCTGACAGCCTTTTCTTGAAAATTTTAATTTAATGGGGTTAGGTGTAAGATGAGAATGTAAGTTTCAGTCTTGCCATTAAATAAAGTTATTACTATTATCATTAGAGTAAAATAGGCTCTCAATTACCTTTCCTGGAGAAGTACCATTCTTCCACCCTGTCTTTCGCAGCTTGCCCTTGCACAGGGTCCAATCTTCCAAGAAGAGCCATTAGCGTGGAATATCTTTTGCTTTGTCTTAGGGTTGGTCCACAGGCAACCATTTGGGCGATCTGGAAAATCGAAAAACGATCACTCAAAATTCTGGTTGGTCAAAAGCTGCAAGACTTACAAACTGTAAAAAATCATTGCTGTTCTAAAAATTAATCAACGAATCTTACATCATTTGCCCAGACGCAGTATTGTTAAAGAACTTGATAGTGAACATAGTTTGTATTAGAGGATTTAAAAATCCTCAAAATCCATCTTTTCCAGTACATTTTCATCCCAATCTTAGTGCCAAATCATGGAAACCCATTTCCATTAAATAATTTACGGCGGAGGATGATTTGGAATGATGCAGTGAATAAGATTAATGATTATTGCTGTTATTAGTTTGCATGAATATAATACAACACAAATGGAGAAAACACTATAGGGCTCTATACAGAGCTTTGATCCTACACATTGTCACTGTGCTCAAAAACAACGATTTTTTTCTGATAAACTACTTGAAATCATTTCTGTGATATTGTAAATTATCAAACATACATCTTCACGTATTTGATAAAGAACGTTTGTCGATAACCGAATTTTGAAACAATCTGGTAAGTAGAATTATTTCCACCCATTTATTGGAGCACAAAATCATTGAAAATTAGATACAAATTGATGATCCTTAAGTTGATCCCAAATTATTAGATTTAATGCATGCATGTAAATAAAATTCATATCACCGAGAAACAAATAGAACTAAAGTTTTCTTTAATTTATGTTTAAAAATTAGTTATAGAAATTACCGCAAATAATAGTTTGTTGCGACTATTTTCGTTGTGTTCATATGGCTGAAAAATTATCTCCGAAAAGCTATTCACTAGGAAATTCGCGATGTATACTAATTAAAACACAATTGGCAATACATATCTGAGTCGGTTACATTCTGTGGATGATATTTTCGGCAGGAGAAAAGATTAGAATGAAGGGCAACGCCCCACAAAGAATACTTCGCCGGAGACTTCAACGACCGAGACGAAGAAGCCGCACGGAGAAGTAAAGAGCGAAAGCCTATCACCGGTCCTTATTTTCATACTGAATTACGAAAGCATATATATGTAGAGTTAGAATGAAAACGGGGTTCACCAGGTCAGCGAACTATGTCTATTATCGTTGTGGTTATCGTTTCAGTCCATTGAAACCGGCCAATTCTAGTTCAGCTCCGGTTTTCCACGGGCAGTAACCCTCGAAACGGTTTGAACCGATCTTATTTCCTCCGAATGAAAGCGCTATAATAGTAGTGGTATTATTAAAAGTGCTTCGACAACTTAGGTCATTTCGCATATTGGCTCTCACCGGGAATCGTATCCGGGACCTCTTTTACCAAAGGCAAACTAGCTGTCCACATGACTATCCGGTTGCACAGCATTATAATATTCCGGTAAGACTTTCACTGTGCGTAACCTTTTAAACCTTAAGACACCTCAAGTAATTTCAGGGTTATACTTGAGAATAAAAGTAGGTGGTTAAGAGTAGAGAGTAGCGAGTCATCGGTGCGCATGATTAGTAAATATAACTTTCGCGTAAGAATACGAAACGAAAATCGAAACGCAGTAGGTTACGCAAAAAAGCGTTGGAAATATAGGTTAAAAATTTCCATTTAAAGATATTGTTTTTCACCGCGACAAAAATACGTATTTTTCGGCTCCGTGGTATAATGATTAATGACCCGTGCTCCACACCCCTGGCAGTGTACTTACGCAAATCAATTAAAAGATACATAACCCTTTGCCCTACACTGCACAACTAAATAACGACCTGCCGGTGAGGCCTTCTCGTACTCACGTAAAAGTTAGGAAACGAGGGATACTAAGCTTTTATTACCCTAAGTAACGTGAGTTCCCCAAGTTTGCACGACTTTTGAATAACCATGTCACCCCTAGGTAATTATTGTGACGCACAAATTCTGGGGGATATCCCGAGATTGAAACTGTGCGGGAATAATATGTTCGTGGAACGCGTGAAAGTCATAACAACACGGAAGATATCTAACTTCTTCCGCCAGCTTTCTTCGCAAATCGTTATGGTAGATGATGATGATACTCACTTGGGTCTATCTCAGCAGGCTCCAAGGTAGCGGCAGCTTCCGTCGAAACCATAAGACAGGCCAGGGCAGCCAAAACGCAGATACAGAAAACCTTCATTTCGAAGCGATACCGGTTAGACTAGTGCTACTGAGGAAGTGATGCTCTACGTCCGCTTCTTCTCGTATTTATTCGGGCGTAGGAGGAAAAGAGGCCAGAATCGGAGCCAATGGTGGGGTCGAGGAAAAAAGAAGACAGGACGAGGAAAAGAGAACACAGCCAGGAAAGAGGGCGAGGTTCAGAGCGCTTACGACCGGTTATGAGATCCTACCAAACTGTCACGCAAACACCATTTATTTAATTCGAGGAAGATGCTACGTTGAGATCATAGTCAAAGTTCCACGAAAGAGTAATGATTCTCCCCACTATCGGAGGATGGCAAAACTTTTATCCTGGGAGGTGAAGTACATGTTCTAAGAAGGACACCGAAGATTTGGCCGAAACTCGATAGCTGCGGGGACAACTACTTCTCTGGTAAACATCACGCAGGTAACAAGGAGTTAATGTTTATTTATTATTTCAATTTGTAACGGAATTTTACCGCAATATGATTATTAATGGAATTATTTAAATATATATTAAGCAGACAGGTCTTAATTAAGCTATTAAACCACGGAGATAACTTATAGTTATATAGTAGTTATGAACGATCTAAGTTTCTACTAAATAATCAAATCATAAGTTTTGATATTCCTGGATTATATAAAAAATTTTGGAGTTGAATTAACTACTATTCCATGATAAAAAAAACAAAGTTTCACCGTACATTGAATGATTTTACAAATTAAATGTAAAAATACTGCATTCTATCAGAAAAAATGTTCCATCATTCGTTGATTAATTTTTTACTTATTTATCAACTTATTAAATACAGCAGTAGCCAATTGATGAGATAATCGAAACATTTTGGCAAACTTAGCAAATAAAAGGGAAAGGAAAATAACAAGGAGAGGATTTAATACATTTAAGGGGTAGGAGATAATATATAATAGGGTTCCTGCAGTAGGATCTGGTGTGGTGTAGGCCAGCTTTGATAAATGCTCCTTTTGATAGGGATCAACAGAAAGGGGAATGGAATTCAGTGAAGATGGGAGTCGAACGACGAAGTAACGCTTGATGAGGAAGAGTATAGGTGTTGCGTAGTAAGGTAGGGCTGTAGAATGAGTAGATCTGTTAGGAACATGGTATTGAGAAAAGGGATTAGGAGAGGACAGTCTTTAAGGGCTTGGTGGAAGGAAGGAACTCTGAATTGCACAATATAAAAATTTGGGCTTATAAATTTAACTGCAAACAATTCGACTCCTTAATTCATTGAACCTAATGTTTATCTATTATTGATATAATTTCTTTAATTCTGACGCCAATTACAATTCTTTATGTATGAGGAGAAAGAGGTAATTTTGCACCAATTGGTGTGCACCTTATAAAAAAACGAGGAATTGTTAAAGTAAAACATCAACATGAATGGGATTCAGGTCTGAGCTCGAATATTTATAGATATTCTAACAAATATACTACCATACCGCGTCAATTTAACTTCTGTTAAGGGTTGCTGACTAATTTTCCAAAAGTAGAACTGATTCGGCATGGTAGTTCATAAGGGAATATGCATTTGTTGTTGTTTCAAATATTTTGGATGATATACTTTCTAGGAAAACGAAAGTCTCGTAATTTAATCGTAAGACAATTTGAAGTGAATCAAATCAGATAGCATCGAATAATATCTTATTGATGAAACTGACAGTTAATTTATGCTTTAGTTTTCTATGATGCTCATATATTGATCCTTGATTGTTATTGCGCCAATTTAGATTCATTGCGCCAATGCGGAATGAGGATTGATTGTGATTATTTTTTAAATAATAGCTCAAGTAATTGATGATTACAAGAACTGTTCAAAAATAGCTCTAGTAATCGACGTTCATAATAACTGTTCATAAATACTACGGACGAAGTACTATTGATAATATATTACAGTTCGACCGAAAAAAATCATGGAAATAGCTATTGTCATGATTTTTTTCGGTATTGACGATCCTTCTAAAATATATTTCATATTTCTTGTGCGATGAAAGTTAAGTAGGTATAATGAAGAAAAATGCAGATGCGTTTTCAACCCTTTCCGATCCGAATTAGCAAATTAATGTATGTTTTCCACGAAAGGTCATTGGGGATGATATAATATCATTAAATCATTCATACTTAATCACAGCCAAAGTTTCTGACATAATTTCAAATGAAATAAAGTTATATTTAGCGAGAAAAAAAAACAACAATTGTTTTCGGGGTGACTGCTTAAAATTTCGTACATACAATGTTGAATTTTACTAAAACAGTTTTAAGGTATTATATGGGAAAATTTTCCACTCACAGTCACTCTTTCAATGATGTAAACACCAACACCAATACACTCTGACGATAACTCGCAAACATGAGTACAGCAATCTTCATCTACAGCTGAAGATCATAACTGTATGGTGAGTTATGAAACCTGCTGCTGGAATTATATACTACAGCCTACGAGTCTAAATAGAGTCAGCAGGCTACAAAAATGGATGCTAGAATAAAAAGAAGCGGCTTTATTTCATTTGGACTCACTGGACCTTTCTGATCCTGAGAGCGACTTCATAGATCTGATCATGAAAACAGAACGCCATATTAAATTATGAAAATAAAGGCTGCATAAGTATCACTGATTAATTCTTGATACTCTAGCATGTATTAATGAAAAATTAGACCTATAGTTAAGAACATATAATTTGAAAAATGTCAGTCACCTTACCTTAATAAAACTCACTTTCATCATTTTTACTATTGCATTAATCCACATCTAATCAGCTGAATATAAATGAAGTTCAGTTCCTAAGGTCAAATCGGTGACAAATAAAAAGCACATAATGTTTACAGAGCTATTGCTTTGACTTCAGAAAGAGAAGGAGAACCTTCAAAATATGAAGAGATATCTTCAAGATGCAACAAATATAATTGTTTGAGAACACTCCACAAGAAATGCTTAGATGTATATTGTAAAAATTATTTTATTATTTTTCCTGCATTGCTGCTCCTTAAACACCATAGTATGGCCCATACACAAATGATCCAGTAATTTCTGTCTTTCCTAAATTTATTTAAAGCATAAAGGTATCACCAAACTTTTCCTGCTTGGTTTGAATCAACCAATCCAACCATACCATGCATTTAACCACACAGAACATATGTACCACATTTTAAACCTACATGCGCATTGTTCAATGGAACAAGGAAATAAAACCTCTTATAGCATTTCTTCATTCATACATCTGCTTAAAGAAAATAATTTATTGCAGATTCAAATGTTTATAATAAAACATTTTAAATATACGACTCATGTCATTTTGCTATACAACAAATTATTTTCTTTAAGAAAATTGATTAATGAACTTTCTTTTGAATTCTCTCAAACACATATCGAATCCAATGATCAAAAACAATGATATCCTCTCTCATCTTTGCCTTTAAATATGGCAGGTAAGTAATTTCTGATTTTTGTACATTCATATTGATTCCTATTGAAATAAATGGAGTCTCACAAATATTGAATTGATATTGATTGATTGAACTGAATGATAGACAAGAATTGAGTTAATTTTCCTTCATTTGGATTCTCACAACTGTTGGATACCACTTCAGTATGCACATACTCAGGTAATATTTGAAATCTGCTATAAGTCAAAAATCACTTAATATGGCCAGAAAATCCAGAATTTTTTCCTCCAAGAAAAGCTAACATAAAGCTAAGTTTAAGCTACCTATATGCTGTCTAAGCATGCTTATAATTTAATAATAATAATAACAATTTATTCTGCTCTGGTTAGAACCCCATAGATTAAAATGAAATACAAAAATCAGATGTGGCCAGCACATGACTTTCTCCATATATAAGATGTAAATATATATCTACGACAGTATTTTCGAACTCTATATTCAATCTGAACTTGGAATATAAGTGATTAATTTCTTTCATATTATCTTTTACGTCACAAACATTATAAATAATGTTTTTCGGGACATGTTAGATGAAGAACGATGAAATGGCCTTTCGCCCCAGCAAACAGTGCAGCCCCCAGAGCGCCCACAACTTACATAATCAGCAACTTCCGGTTTATCAGTATTTCACAAATAACTCCTACAAAATCAGTGATACATGTTTCACACAAAAGTCATAGTAAATTGCATTTTCTAAAACTTTTATAAATAATAGTTTATACCTAAATATCACATTTATGGAGATATTTTGAAAACCGGAAATGAGCTTTGAAGAATGAAGCTCGACTTCCGGTTAACCGATTTTCTCCAAAAACTAATCAACTCTAATGACACCAACCAAAATACTATGTATGAAATTTGGTGTTGATCCAACAAATAGTTTTGTAAAAGTCATGTAAGAGTGCCCACAAAGTACATAATCAGCTACTTACAAATTATCAGTAATTCACGAATAACTCCTAATCAACCGGTGATACAAAAATATGTTGAATACAAAAGTTATAGTAAATCACGTTATCTAAAACTTTTATACGGTATACAATATACCTATATATCATATTTATAGAGATATTTTGAAAACCGGATATGAGCTTTGATGAATGAAGCTCGACTTCCGGTTAACCGATTTACTTCAAAAACTAATCTACTCTGACAATACACACCACAGTACTATATATGAATTTTGGTATTGATACAACTAATAGTTTTCATGTTAGAGCGCTCACTATCACACACACACATACATCATTCCGAAAATGGTCAAAACGTGTTCTAGGGACCCCAAAACATGTATTTCCGTTCTAATCTCGAAGTCGATCTTTTTCATGAAAACAATACTTTCTCTTTACTTCGTACATGGAGAAAGTAAAAATGATTTGAGAACAATATTTTTTTTTATTACAAAAGAAACACAAAAATACATATAAAATCAAAAGAACATAAAAATGCATTGAGATTTTCAAAATATGTGGAAATACAAGGATACAACATAAGAAAAGATACAACATAAGAAAAAACACATCATAGGTAAACAGAGAATTTAGAACTTAAAGATAGACAACAAGAGAGGGGGGAAAATACACAAAACACTTGTTAAACATCATTAGCTAAGAGATAGTTGGATAATGTTAACTTAGAAACTCTCACCTCTCCCAACTCTCCACTCTCAATTTAGGGATTGGGCATATTTGATTCTGTGTAAAATTTGAAAGCTCTAATAATGTATTGCTTGTATACAATTTATGTTGAATATCCTTTTTTAAACATTCACTGAGTTGAGACAAGTTCATAAGTAGCACACACAAGTTAAATTAAGAATATTGTTCAAGTATTCCCCTGCAGATAGCAGCACAATTCAGGTACACTTTTAGGGCTAAATAGCAGTACGCTTGTCTGTAGTCTGTTTATTAAGTACTCAGCCCAAAGGCTAGTTGGTGACTCACCAACTTTGAGATAAGCTACTAAGAGTGAGGAATGCAGCTTACTTAATAAATATGAAATGAGGTAGTTTGTCCCTCCTCATAGTGTCTTCTCCCTTTATTAGGGTTGGCAGACATCAGGTAGGCCCTCTAGACTTGAGGAAGTATGAAGTCTTAACTAGACTATGAACGAGCCTTGCTGGTGGACGTATAAACATCTACTGTGGTCTGAGGAGGCCAGAGTATGTGAGATATGTAACACAGTACTTTTTGTGTCACATGTATTACTGCAATGCCCCAAGTTCAATGATAAACAAAGAGCAGTAGATTTGGTTTTTGTAAGGATCTCTTGATCACCCTAGAAGATGATGTAGCCTCTGTAGAAAAGATACTTGATTCTGTAAAGGCCACAAGACTATTAAATTACATATATTTAGTCAAGCTCAACTCAACTTGCCCTTTCTTTAATTTATCTATTTCTAATATTATTATTTACATTTTTAATAATAGTGGAGGACACTATCCTTTATTTTGAAAAGGCTCTAAGTGCAGACTCTTTTACAGTCTACGTTTTTATTTTTTCAAAATCTATACGGCCCTTTCTTGTTTTTACAAATTTAATCAGATCCCAACTCTGATTTTATAAACTTATATGTTGTGTGTATTGTTCGACTTGTGGGTGTACTGACTTCTGATGTCCTCTTATTCATGGCGATAATTGCCCAAGTGCTGATTCGCCAGCAAACACACACATACATACATACCCCTTCCTTGGGGGCGGGGATCGCTAGATTGGTCTCTCTGCATTGTGCTGACACCTTGAGACCAGAGCTCTTAAGTAAGGTGAATATCTATTGTAAATAGTGTTATTTATCTTAGTACATTATATGGTATATAATCATAATATAGAATTTAGTATTAAATTGCAGTATTGTTAAAAGTGCTTCAACAGCTATTTTGCATGTGGGCTCCTACTGAGAATTAAACCTGGGAACACTTCCATCCAAGCCAAATACACTGCCCATGTGGATAAGTGGGAACCCAGGTATTAAATATTATATTTCAAATATTGCTCTTAATAGAGAACTCTGTTACTAAACTAACCTATCTTCTGCCCATCTTCTGATTACAGCACAAAATTTTAATTGGTTACCGTGATTATAAAAAAGCATGTATTCATGTCAGAAAGTTCTAAGGAATGAGTTATGGAAAAGGATTTATGTATAAACTTCAAGGTTTGGTTAAGGTCAAATTTCTGTATACTGTTTGTTTCATAAAAATAATCAGTCGAGAGGATGAAAATGTATTAATGGAGGGCACTTCGAAGTTCAACACCTCTTAAAATCACTTCCAAATAGGAAAATAAAATGAAAATGTACAAATAAAATGTGTATAAACAATCATTAACTCATTAAATCAAATTTTCCTTCACATACAGGTCTTTTATACGTTATATATAGATTGTCCAACCTAGCCAACAAATAAAATGGACATTCAGAAAGAAATAATATTCAGGAAATATTTTAATGATCGACAAAGTCAAGGGAAGCAAACTACCTAGACAAGGAAAGAGGAGAAAACCTATAGGAAAACTTTTCACAGCTCACCTTCTTTCAGATCTGATTAAGAGATAGCATGATGACTAGCCCTGCATAAATGGGCCAATTGCAACTTCCTGATGGTACAAAATAACAAGCAAAGCAAAATGCCCATGGTGCAAGCAACACGAAGAACCTTCCCAACACAGAGAAATAAAATGTGAAGATTCACGAGAACTGTGAGCCCTTTTAGAATATCTATTAAAGAAACTAACAAAACAGGATCAAATTGAACTGAGCCCAATAATAAGACGGTACCGACGGAAGAAAGTTAGATTGAAGAAATCTAACCTAGCAAATAATTTAATAACGCTTGGAAAGAGTGCATTATACCAATTTTTAGGAAGAATCAGCAAAGGGGGAAGATGAAAAGCAAATCATATCAGCTCCTTCAAAAACAAGTATTAACAAAGACTTGTATGAGAGTACACATTTCACCAAGCAAGCTAACCCATAGAAGAATTTAAATGAACGTGGTGCTGCAATGAGGCAATTTGCAAAAAATTAAACATGGATGTGAAATTAGTACCATTTATCACAGAATGATAATGGTAGTCCAACTGAAACATACAAGCCAAAAGGAAGTCCGAGGATATGGTAACCAGCCACTTCAGTAGAAACATTTCCTTTAACTATCCACGGAATGTTTTTGAAGGTGTTTTCCTCCCATCCTAGCGTTAAGACAGGAGAACAGATTGTATTGTTATCTTACTATACAGTATACCCCTCAACTGTTGCCAACTGGTAATCATACCAAATTACAGGGATTGCATCAAATAATTAAAAAATAAAAATTTTTGATAAACAGAAATTATCAAAATAAATGATGAATAAATGAGGTGACAGAGAAAGAAAAACCGTAACATTAAAATATAGTAAATACAACAGGCCATACGTAAAATTATATTTAATGAAAAAGTGAAGTACATTATTAAATGCTGGTGATTTATCTGTCCTTTTCCTAACATAAGCTAATTCTGCCAGAAAATATAAGGTAAATAAATGCCAGGTCTAGAATCTTCAAAAATTCATTTTTATACATACAATGCGAAGAATGCAGTAGATTAGGGGAGTACAGTCATGGTGCAAGCACTCCCTACGTAATCCTGAGTAAATAGGCTTAATTTTAATCTTAGCTACACCACTTGTACCCTTTTCCACAACTGTTGGCGGCTGGACGGGGGAGAGTGAGTAGCCAATGAGAGGTGTTTCCCCATCCACCTCAACTTTCCCCTACATGCAGTTGACCAGTGTTGCCTGTACTTTAATATAAATGCATGTGGGGGGACAAGGCGACCATTTTCTGCTACTCTTCCATAGAATACAATAATTTTGGCTGACTCTTATATACTTTTCCTCTCAAAATACAGTTATATATTAAGCTAAACTTAAGAAAATAACTAAGAAAGTGAGTAACTTTGGTAATGCTGAAGGCTGAAGAGCGACGTGAACTTCTCGGAGATCAGAGAGAGACTGAGTCCTCCCCCCCCTCAGATTCCCCTCTTCTGTGATTGGCTGGAAAACGGAAAGGCACACAAGCATATTCTGTCTCAGCTGCCAACAATCGGGAAAACGGGTATAGTAGTATACCAATAAACAAACAAATTACTGTATTACTTTAAAAAATAATTTTATTGTATCACCAAGTTAAAACAAAGAAGGTCACAGTATTGAGAATGCGTTGATGGGTCCAGTTTTGTATTTTGTTTAACTGGATTAACAGACTTCCTTTGGGCAGCAAGCGGGATAAGCCTTGGATGGATCTACTTCAGACAGCCTGCAAGGAGGCTTAGCAGAAATCAGGCCACAGCTGAAATAACAAAATAGCATTAGAGTCTAAAATAAAATCATATTTACACATATCCTAACATTTCCAAGCTCTAAATCATGTATTACATACATACACATGGCTCTCTTGGGCAAAATTGGGACTAGGAAGTTCCATATTCCATTTAACCCTTCTCTAATACAAATACTCACAAAACCAAGAATTTAACCTATGATATGAACAGCTTTATGTAACTATTGATGTGGAAATAGATTAGAAACATGGAAGGAAAGAATGGTTTTCTTAAGAAATTGAAAAAAATAATTTTGATCCCAGAAAAAATATAATTACAGGAAAACACCCACAGAGGAATGAAAACTGAAGAAATATGTAGGAGAGATTGAAAGAAAGAGATACATAGATAACAACCAAAAGGATAATGAATATATCATAATTTATTTATAGATAAACAGCAAAATATAGCATTCTTTCTCATGGCATGCTAAACATAAAGCTCTTTTATCAGTAATGGCATGAACATCAGATTCACATAAAGATACAGATTGGGCTTTGGTTCTATACACCACAATTAATTAAGAAAAAATGGAATAAAATTCTTAAGAGACTAGCTTATTTTTTCCATGTTTTGTGGTGTGTTTGTCCATGTGAAAGCATAGTTATTAACATTAGATATGCTACTATTTATAAAATTCACTCAAATTACCTAATCATCCCTGACAGCTTTTTCTTGAATGTTTAATGTAATGGGGTTAGGTGTAAGATGAGAATGTAAGTTTCAGTCTTGCCATTAAATAAAGTCATTACTATTATCATTAGAGAAAATAGGCTCTTAATTACCTTTCCTGGAGAAGTACCATTCTTCCACCCTCTCTTTTGCAGCTTGCCCTCGCACAGGGTCCAATCTTCCAAGAAGAGCCATTAGCGTGGAATATCTTTTGCTTTGTCTTAGGGTTGGTATACAGGCAACCATTTGGGCGATCTGGAAAATCGAAAAATTATCAACTCAAAATTTTGGTTCAGGCTGCTAGACTTACAAAGTGTAAAAAACCATAGCTGTTCTAAAAATTAACTTAATTTGCTCAGACACAGTATGATTAAACTTGTTAGTGAACATAGTTTTGTATTAGAGGTTTTAAAAATCCTCAAAATCCATCTTTTCCAGCACTTTTTCCATCGCAATCTTAGTGCTAAATCATGGAAACCCATTTTCATAAAATAAATTACCACAGAGGATCACTTTATGATTAGGAATAATCGAGTGAAAAAGATGTATGATTATTGTAGTTATGTTGTATGATTATCCATACACCACCTACATACGTGGTGTATGGATAATTATACACCACAAATGGAGAAAACACTATAGGGCTCTATAGAGAGCATTGATGCTACACATTGTCACTATGCTCAAAAACAACGATTTTTTCTGATAAACTACTTGTAATCATTTCTGTGATATTGTAAATTATCAAACATCAATCTTCAAGTATTTGATGAAGAAAGATTGTCGATAAACAATTTTGAAATATTCTGGGAGGTAGAATTATTTCCACCCCTTTTATTGGAGCACCAAATTATTGAAAATTAGATACAAATTGATGATCCTTAAGTTGATCCCAAATTCAAGGTTGAACAAGTAGTGAAAAATTGTGACATGAGTGGGACTCGAACCAACATCTCCCACTTTCCGGGCAGTTATTAAATTTACCGATTAATGAAAATAAAATTCATATCACCGAGAAAAAAATAGAACTAAAGATTTCTATAACTCATGTTTAAAAATAAGTTATAGAAATTACGGCAAATAATAGGTTGTTGTGACATTTTCGTTGTGTTCTGATGGATGAAAAATTATCTCCGAAAAGCTATTCACCAGGAAATTCGCTATCGTTACTAATTAAAATATAATTGGCAATACATATCTGAGTCGGTTACATTCTGTGGATGATATTTGCAGCAGGAGAGAAGTTTAGAATGAAGGGCAACGCCACACAAAGAATACGTCGACGGAGACTTAAAGACCAAGACGACGAAGCTGCACGGAGAAGTAAAGAGCGAAAGCTTATCACGGGTCCCTATTTTCATACTGAATTACGAGAGCATGTATATGTAGAGTTCGAATGGAAAAGGGGTTGACCAGGTCAGCGAACTGTGTCTTTTATCGTTGTGGTTATCGTTTTGGTCCATTGAAACCGACCAATTCTAGTTCAGCTCCGGTTTTCCACGGGCGGTAACCCTCGAACCGGTTTGAACCTATTTTATTTCCTCCGAATGAAAGCGCTGTAATAGAAGCGGTAATATTAAAAGTTCTTCGACAACTTAGGTCATTTCGCATATTGACTCTCACCGGGAATCGAATCCGGGAACGCTTTTACCAAAGGCAAAATAGCTGTCAAAAAGACTATCCGGGTGCCCAGCATTATAATATTCCGGTAAGACTTTCACTGTGCGTAACCTTTTAAACATTGATACACCTCAAGTAATTTCAGCGTTATACTCGAGGTACTTAAGAAATGATAATAGCAGGTGCTTAATTACATACGAAACTTAATTAGAGAGTTGCGAGTCATCGGTGCGTATGTTTAGTAAATATAAATACTTTCGCGTTTAGCTAGAATAGGAAACGAAAATCGAAACGCCGTAGGTTACGAATAAAAGCGTTGGAAATTTAGGTTAAAAAATTTCCATATCAATATTTTGTTTTTCACCGCGACAAAAATACGTATTTTTCGGTTACGTGCTATAATGATTAATGACCCGTGCTACACACCCCTGGCAGTGTACTCACGCAAATCAATTAAAAGATACATAACCCTTTGCCCTACACTGCACAAATAAATAACGAAATGCCGGTGAGGCCTTCTCGTACTCACGTAAATGTTAGGAAACGAGGGATACTACGCTTTCATTACCCTAACTAACGTGAGTTCCCCAAGTTGCACGACTTTTGAATAACCATGTCACCCCTAGGTATTTATTGTGACGCACAAATTCTGGGGGATATCCCGAGAATTGAAACTGTGCGGGAATAATATGTTCGTGGAACGCGTAAAACTCACAACAACACGGAAGATAGCTAACTTCTTCCACCGGCTTTCTTCGCAACTCGTTATCGAATATGATGATGATACTCACTTGGGTCTATCTCAGCAGGCTGCAAGGAAGTGGCAGCTTCCGTCGAAACCATAAGACAGGCCAGGGCAGCCAAAACGCAGATACAGAAAACCTTCATTTCGAAGCGATACCGGTTAGACTAGTGCTACTGAGGAAGTGATGCTCTACGTCCGCTTCTTCTCGTATTTATACGGGCGTTGGCGGAAAAAGGGCAGAATCGGAGCCAATGGTGGGGTCGAGGAAAAAAGAAGACAGCCAAGAAAGAGAGCGAGGATCCGAGCGCCCTTACGACCGGTTATGAGATCCCACCAAACTGGCACGCAAACACCATTTATTTCATTCTCATCTCGCGGAAGATGTTACGTCGAGGTCATGGTCAAAGTTCCACGAAAGAGTTATGATTCCTTAGTAATTTTCAGGGTCGACCACTAGGAGAAGTCCGTAGTTTCCTCGTCAGTAATTTCTCCGTGTAGCCAGGTGAATCATTTATTTAAGAAAAAAGTGGATAGTTTGGTGTGACCTCCTTTGTTTATTTACTAAGAAGGCATCAACATACAGCACGAGAGAAATTACAGCTGATGATAAAGAATAGTGAAAATAAGATTAAAAAATTATAAAGCGATATAAAATGTACAGTGATTAAAAAAACAAAAATTCAGACGAATAAGGAGCAAGAGTGATTCGGAGAATGGAAGAATACTAGAGAAAAATAAAGGTAAAGAAGAAAAGGGAAAAATAATAAAATTGTGTAGTCGTAGCCCATTGAAAACAGAAACGACAATAGCAGTAGCAGTTAGGTGCACTTTGGTATTTAGGTTTATTGGTGCGTCTACGGCTAATGCTATTTCCTTCGCTAATAAAAATTTCAATTTCCTCAGCATTTTACATTCTATACTTTATTTTATTTATTTTATATTATTTATGCATTTCATAAAAATAAAACTTTATAGTATGTGTTTAAAAGTACCAGAGGAGTTTTGTTTCTTTTGGAAACAATTGTTTTATGTACAGGCTCATTGGCTAAAATATCTTTAATGCTTCATTGAATGTTAAGTATTTTTCGTGAAGCTTGATATTTTTCACATGATGTAAAGATGTGTGTGACTGTACGTGGTTCATCGCAAACATTGCAGACAGGTGGTTCTTTCGTTAAAATTATGATAATAATAATATTTCGGAAAATTCATACAGACAAAACGTTCCAATTACCAAAAATCACATTTACCAACAAGAAAGCAAAGAAAAAATATATTTCATTACCGCAGCCACTCCCAACGACGCAGGTTTTAAAATTAAAGAAGAAAGAAATACTAAATACATATATTGTTCCTTGATTGTTATTGCGCCAATGAGGATTGATTGCGCCAATGCGGAATGAGGATTGATTGTGAATATTTTTTAAATAATAGCTCAAGTAATTGATGATTACAAGAACTGTTCATAAGTACTACCGACGAAGTACTATTGATTATATAATGCAGTTCGACCGAAAAAAAATCATGGAAATAGCTATTGCCATGATTTTTTTCGGTATTGATGATCATTTTAAAATATATTTCATATTTCTAGTGCGATGAAAGTTAAGTAGGTATATTGAAAAAAAGTTCAGATGCGTTTTCAACCCTTCCTGATCCGAATTATGAAGATGTAGCAAATTAATACATTTTTCCATGAAAGGTCATTGGGGGTGATATATATCTGTATAATATTTTTAATTCATTTATACTTAATTGCAGCCAAAATTTCTGACAGAATTTCAAATGTAATAAAGTTATATTTAGCAAGAAAAAAAAATAAAAATTGCACTTGGTGTGTATGCTTAAAATTTTATACATACAATGTTGAATTTTACTAAAAGAGTTTTAATGTATTATACGAGAAAATTTTCCAATCACAGTCACCTTTTCATTAACGTAAACACAAACACAAATACACTCTGACGATAACTCGCAATCATGAGTACAGCAATCTTCATCTACAGCTGAAGATCATAACTGTACGGTGAGTTATAAAACCTGCTGCTGGAATTATATACTACAGCTTACGAGTCTAAATAGAGTCAGCAGGCTACAAAAATGGATGCTAGAATAAAAAGAAGCAGCCTTATTTCATTTGGACTCACTGGACCTTTCTGATCCTGAGAGTGACTTCATAGATCTGAACATGAAAACAGAACACCATATTAAATGATGAAAATAAAGGCTGCATAAGAATCACTGATTAATTCTTGATATTCTAACATGTATTAATGAAAAATTAGACCTATAGTTAAGAACATATAATTTGAAAAATGTCAGTCACCTTACCTTAATAAAACTCACTTTTATCATTTTCACTATTAGTTTAATCCACATCTAATCAAATGAGGTTCTGTTCCTAGAGTCAAATCGGTGACGGATAAAAAGTACATAATGTTTACAGTTCTATTACTTTGACATCAGAAAGAGAAGGTGAACCTTTAAAATATGAAGAGATAACTTCGAGATGCAGCAAATTTAATTGTTTGAGAACACTCCACAAGAAATTCTTAAATGCATATTGTAAAAATTAAAATTTTCCTGAATTGCTGCTCCTTAGCAATCATGGTATGGCTCATACACAAATGATACAGTAATTTCTGTCTTTCCTAAATTTATTTAAAGCATAAAGGTAACCCCCAACTTTTCCTTCTTGGATTGAATCAACCAATCCAACCGTACTATGTATTAAACCACACATACTATATATACACTTATAACCTACTTGTGCATTGTTTAATGGAACAAGGAAGTAAAACCTCTGATAGCATTTCTTCATACATACATTTGCTTAAAGAACATAATTTATTGCAGTTTCAAATTTGTATATTAAAACATTTCAAATATATGACTCATGTCATTTTGCTCTACAACAAATTATGTTCTTTAAGAAAATTGATTAATGAACTTTCTTTTGAATTCACTCAAACACATATTGAATCCAATGATCAAAAACAAAGAAATCCTATCTCATCTTTGCATTTAAAATTTGGCAGGTAAGTAATTTCTGATTTTTGTACATTCATATTGATTCCTATTGAAATAAATGGAGATTCTCAAATATTCTTAAATACTTAGGAATAAGAAGTACAGTATATCCTGTAAGAGTGCTTTTAAGTCAGATAAATGCCTAAATTATAAAGCCAATGCAGGGTTTTAAATTATCTGAAGCAATCTTTGCCATTAATTGACTTTCAGCGAACAATCATCCGTAAGCACTGAATTATAGACAAGAATTGAGTTAATTTGCCTTCTTTTGGATTCTCACAACTGTTGGATACCACTTCACTATGCACATACTCAGGTAATATTTGAAATCTTCTACAAGTCAAAAATCACTTAATATATTACCATATTATTATATCTTACCATATATGGTCAGAATATCCAGAATGTTTTCCTCCAAGAAAAGCAAACCTAAAGCTAAGTTCAAGCTGCCTATATGCTGTCTAAGCATGCTTACAATTTAATAATAATAAAAACAATTTACTCTGCTCTGGTTAGAACCCCATAGATTAAAAGAAATACAAAAATGCTTAGAGAACAATTATTTTAAGTACAACAGAAACACAAAAATACATATACAATCAAAAGAACATAAAAATGCATTGAGATTTTCAAAATGTGGAAATACAAGGATATAACATAAGAAAAAACACAACATAGGTAAACAGAGAATTTAGAACTTGAAGATAGACAACAAGAGAGGGGGAAAAACACACAAAATACTTGTTAAACATCATTAGCTAAGAGTTGTTGGATAATGTTAACTTAGAAACTCTCACCTCTCCCAACTCTCCACTCTCAATTTAGGGATTGTGCATATTTGATACTGTGTAAAATTTTAAAGCTCTAATAATGTATTGCTTGTATACAATTTATGTAGCACATCCTTTTTTAAACATTCACTGAGTCATGACAAGTTCATAAGTAGCACACAAAGTACGCTTGTCTGTAGTCTGTCTGTTAAGTACTCAGCCCGAAGGCCAGTTGGTGCCTCACCAACTTTGATATAAGCTACTAAGAGTGAGGAATGCAGCTTACTTTATAAATATGGAATGAGGTAGTTTGCCTAGTTTTTCTCACTGGGGTAGAATGATATTGATAAATATGCCCTTTTACCATTAAGTAATTCCACTGACAACTTCAACACCCAATTTAATTTTAATGTGCAGGAATCAAAGTATTTCCTCAATAATTTTAGTAATGGCTGTTTCTGGAATGTATGCAGCAGTAACTATGCAAAATGTCAAAGTTCGCACAAACAAAATCTACTTATGTATTTTTGGCTGGCTTATTTTGATTCTAGACCACTGTTACGTGCATTAAGTTATGCATATTAGAATAAATGCTAACTAAAATTAAAAATGCTAGGTAGGTAACTAGATGAAATATAATCCCTAAAAGATAATTTATCAGTAAAAGAAATGGAATAAAATAATTTACTATTAACTCAAGCTCTGCAAAGTAATACATGTGAATGTTGTGGTTGCTTATCTCTGATATTCAGTTTCTATTTTAAAAATAAAAAAAGCCCCTTGCATTTAACGGTTGGACATGGGTCCACTATTTTTAAGCAAAGAACGTGCACTGAAAGATTAGTAAAAATTCGATAGTTAATTTCCCATTAACCTGGTTTTCCCCTTGTTGGTACAAATTTTAATTTCTCAAAATTGTTTGTCATCTACTCGGTACAGGTTACCATAATCCAATCAATAATATTTATTAAGGAAGTTCAAAAGACAAAATAGATAAAAAATAGAGGGTATGATTTTGAAAAACATTATTTCGATTTTTCAGGGGGACCCTAATGTCTATGCAAGTGAAGCACAATGACTATATGAGTAACAATTTTCTTGTCAGTCCATAATGATAGAAATTGATCAAGGCAATTATCCACTCATACCTCAATAGCTTTCATTTCATGACAGCCATAGATCAAGACTGTAACTAAAGTAAATGAAAGATACATTTTCTATCCTGTACCAAATGACACATGAAATTATTTCATTTGTCAGAATATGGTAACAGGAAGGCAGGACTTGTCCTGTCCTACTTAAGGAAGTGGCCATAAGATGTCTGCAGGATGCAGATCAGGTAGGCCCTATACACTTGAGGAAGTATGTAGTCTTAACTAGACTATGAATCGAGCATTGCTAGTGGACTTATAATAATCTACTATTGTTTGAGGAGGCCACAGTATTTGAGATATATAACACAGGACTTTTTGTGTAACATGTAATACTGCAATGCCCCAAGTTCAATGATAAGCAAAGAGCAGCAGATTAGGTCTTCGTAAGGATCTCTTGGTCACCATAGAAGACGATGTAGCCTCTGTAGCAAAGATACTTGATTCTGTGAAGGCCACAAGACTATTAAATTACATATATTTAGTCAAGCTCAACTCAACTTGCCCTTTCTTAAATTTATCTATTTATAATATTATTATTTACATTTTTAATATTAGTGGAGGACACTATCCTTTATTTTGAAAAGGCTCTAAGTGCAGACTCTTTTACAGTCTACGTATTTATTTTATCAAAATCTATACAGCCCTTTCTTGTTTTTACATATTTAATCAGATCCCAACTCTAATTTTATGAACTTATATGTTGCGTGTATTGTTCGACTTGTGGGTGTACTGACTTCTGATGTCCTGTTATTCATGGAGATAATTGCCCAAGTGCTGATTCGCCAGCAAACACACACATACATACATACCCCTTCCTTGGGGGCGGGGATCACTAGATTGGTCTCTCTGCATTGTGCTGACACCTTGAGACCAGAGCTCATAACTAAGGGGAATGTCTATTGCAAATGGTGTTATTTATTTAAGTACATTATATGGTATATTGTCATAAATTGGAATTTAGTATTAAATTGCAGTATTGCTAAAAGTGCTTCAACAGCTCAGGCTATTTTGCATGTGGGCTCCTACTGAGAATCGAACCTGGGAACAATTTCACCAAATCCAAATACACTGCCCGTGTGGCTATATAGGAACCCAGGTATTAAATATTATAGTACAAATATTGCTCTTAATAGAGAACTCTGTTACCATACTAACCTATCTTCTGCCCATCTTCTGATTACAGATCAATATTTTCATTGGTTACAGTGATTATAAAAAAGCATGTAGTAGTGTCAGAAAGTTCTAAGGAATGAGTTATGGAAAAGGATTTATGTATAAACTTCAAGGTTTGGTTAAGGTCAAATTTCTGAATACTGTTTGTTTCATAAAAATAATCATATGAGAGGATAATAATGTATTAATGGAGGGCACTTCGATGTTTAACACCTCTTAAAATCACTTTCAATAAGGAAATAAAATGAAAATGTACAAAGAAAATGTGTATAAACAATCATTAACTTATTGAATCAAACTTAACTTCAGATAGGTCTTTTATACATTATACATAGATTGTCCAACCTAGCCAACAAACAAAAGGGACATTTAGAAAGAAAGGATATATAGGAAATATTTTCATAATCGACATAGTCAAGGGAAGCAAACTACCCAGACAAGGAAAGAGGAGAAAACCTATAGGAAAAACTTTTCACAGCCCACCTTCTTTCAGATCTGATTAAGAGATAGCATGATGACTAGCCCTGCATAAATGGGCCAATTGCAACTTCCTGATGGTACAAAATAACAAGCAAAGTAGATGCCCATGGTGCAAGCAACACGAAGAACCTTCCAAAAACAGAGCCATAGAATGTGAAGATTCACGAGAACTGTGAGCCCTTTTAGAAGATCCATTAAAGAAACTAACAAAAACAGGATCATATTGAATTGAACCAAATAATAAGAGGGTACCAGCAGAAGAAAGTTATATGGAAGAAATCTAACCTAACAATTTATTTAATAATGCTTTGAAAGAGTGCAATATGCCATTGTTTAGGAAGAATCAGCGAAAGAGAAACATGAAAAGCAAATCGCATCAGCTTCTTCAAAAACAAGCACAAAGAAAGACTTGTATGAGAGTACACATTTCACATAACATACAAGATAAAAGGAAGTCTGAGGTTGTGGTAACCAGCCACTTCCTAAGACACATTTCCTTTAAGTATCCACGGAAGGTTTTTGGAGGGGTTTTCCTCCCATCCTAGGGTTAAGACAGGAGAACAGATTGTATTGTCATCTTACTATACAGTATACCCCTCAACTGTTGCCAACTGGTATCATACCAAGTTGTAGGTATTGCATTAATAATTTAAAAAATAACAATTTAATATATAAACAGGAATTATCAAAAAACAAATGATGAATAAATGAGGTGACAGGGAGAGAAAAACCGTAACAGAGAAATGTAGTAAAAACAACAGGTCATACATAAAATTATATTTTATGAAAAACTTATGAAAAGTACATTATTAAACGCTGCTGATTTTACCTGTCCTTTTCCTAACATAAGCTAATTCTGCCATAAAAAATAAGGTAAATAGATGCCAGGTCTAGTATCTTCAAAAATTCATTTTTATACATACAATGCAAAGAATGCATTAGATTAGGGGAGTACAGTTATGGTGCAAGCAGCCCCTACATAACCCTGAGTAAGTAGGCTTAACTTTAATTTTAGCAACACCACTTATACCCTTTTCCCCAACTGTTGGCGGCTGGATGGGGGAGAGTGAATAGCCAATGAGAGGTGTTTCCACATCCAACTCAACTTTCCCCTCCATGCGGTTGACCAGTGTTGCCTGTACTTCGATATAAATGCATATGGGGGGGTGAGGCGACCATAGTACTATTGTTTTAAAGTGCTTCGACAGCTTAGGTCATTTCGCACATTGGCTCCCACTGGGATTTGAACCCAGGACCGCTATCACCAAAGGCAAACGCACTGTCCACATGACTATGCGGGAGCTTATTTTATGCTACTCTTGCATAGAATACAATCATTTTGGCTGTCTCTTAAATACCTTTCCTCTCAAAATACAGTTATACATTAAGTTAAACTTAAGAAAATAACTAAGAAAGAGAGTAACTTTGGTAATGCTGAAGGCTGAAGAGCGACGTGAACTGCACGGAGATCAGAGAGAAACTAAGTTTTCCCCCCCCTTACATTCCCATCTTCAGTGATTGGCTAGAAAATGGAAAAGCACACAAGCATATTCTGGCTCAGCTGCCAACAATTGGGAAAAATGTTAAAGTAGTATACAAATAAACAAACAAATTACTCTCTTACTTTAAAAAAATATTTTATTGTATCACCAAGTTAAAACAAAGAAGGTCATTGTATTGAGAATGCATTAATGGGTCCAGTTTTGTATTTTGTTTAACTGGATTAACAGGCTTCCTTTGGGCAGCAAGCGGGATAAGCCTTGGATGGATCTACTTCAGACAGCCTGCAAGAAGGCTTAGCAGCAATCAGGCCACAGCTGAAATAACAAAATAGCATGAGAGTCTAAAATAAAATCATATGTACACATATCCTAACATTTCCAAACTCTAAATCTTGTATTAGATACATACACATGGCTTTCTTGGGCAAAATTGGGACTAGGAAGCTCCATATTCCATTTAACCCTTCTCTAATACAAATACACACAAATCCAAGAATTTAACCTATGATATGAACAGCTTTATAAAACTAGTGATGTTGAAATAGATTAGAAACATGGAAGGAAAGAATGGTTTACTTAAGAAATTGAAAAAATAATTTTGATCCCAAAAAAAAATATAATTACAGGAAAACACACACAGAGGCATGAAAACTGATGAAATATGTAGGAGAGATTGAAAGAAAGATATAACTAGATAACAACCAAAAAAATAATGAATATTTCATAATTTATTTATAGATAAACAGCAAAACTATAGCTTTCTTTCTCATGGCACGCTAAACATAAAGCTCTTTAATCAGTAATGGCATGAACATCAGATTCACATACAGATATGTGAGATATAACAAAATGTTGCCACCCAGCCAAAAGGGCAACATAAACATCAATAAATTGATATCATGAAGTGCCCTTGGAAATATAAGCCATGGATACGAATACTCAAAACATAACCACTTGAATAAAATTTTAAACATCTCAATGCAGAAGAAGAGCAAAGGATATCTGGAGTAAAGCTGTACAGCCTTCTGGTCAAGTTGGGCTTCAGTTCTATTCACCACAGTTAAAGACTTAAAATGTGTAAAAAACCATAACTGTTCTTAAAATTAAAAATCTGATGTGGCCAGCACATGACTTTCTCCATATGTAAGATGTAAATATTTATCTATGACAGTATTTTCGAACTCTATATTCAATCTAAACTTGGAAGATAAGTGATTAATTTAATTCATATTATCCTTTATGTCACAAAGATTATAAATAATGTTTTTCGGGACATATTCGATGAAAAACGATGAAATGGCCTTTCGCCCCAGCGCCCAGAGCGACGACAACGTACAAAATCAGCAACTTCCGGTTTATCAGTATTTTACAAATAACTCCTACACAATCAGTGATAAAAAAATATGCTTCATACAAAAGTTATAGTAAATTGCATTTTCTAAAACTTTTACAATTATAGTTTATACCTTAATATAATATTTATTGAGATATTTTGAAAACCGGAAATGAGCTTTGAAGAATGAAGCTCGACTTCCGGTTAACCGATTTTCTCCAAAAACTAATCAACCCTAACGACTTCAACCAAAATACTATATATGAAATTTGGTATTGATCCGACTAATTGTTTTCATGAAAGAGCGCCCACAAAGTACATAATCAGCTACTTCCGGTTTATCAGTATTTCACGAAGAACTCCTAATCAACCGGTGATACAAAAATATTTGAAATACAAGTTATAGTATATCACATTATCTAAAACTTTTATAAGGTATACAATATACCTATATATCATATTTATAGATATATTTTGAAAACCAGAAATGAGCTTTGATGAATGAAGCTCGACTTCCGGTTAACCGATTTACTCCAAAAGCTAATCAACTCTGACAGCACACACTACAGTTTAATATATGAATTTTGGTATTGATACGACTAATAGTTTTCACGTTAGAGCGCCCACTATCACACACACACACATACACACAGACATCATTCCGAAAATGGTCTAAACGTGTTCTAGGGCCCCCAAAACGTGTATTTCCGTTGAAATCTCGAAGTCGATTTTTTTCATGAAAACAATACTTTCTCTATACTTCGTGCATGGAGAAAGTAAAAAACGAGAAAGCACCACGTATATACGTCACCACGTATATACGTGGTGTATGGATAATCACAAAACACAAATGAAGAAAACACTATAGGGATCTATACAGAGCTTTGAATCTACACATTGTCACTATGCTGAAAACAACGATTTTTTTCTGATAAACTACTGGTAATCATTTCTGTGATATTGTAAATTATCAAACATTCATCATCACGTATTTGATGAAGTACGATTGTCGATAAAGAAATTTTAAAACATTCTGGGAAGTTGAATTATTTCCACCCCTTCTATTGGAGCACCAAATCATTGAAAATTAAATACAAATTGATGATACTTAAGTTAACTTAAGGATCATCAAGGAAACAAATAGAACTAAAGTTTTCTTTAATTCATGTTTAAAAATTAGTTATAGAAATTATCGCAAATAATAGTTTGTTGCGACATTTTCGTTGTGTTCATATGGCTGAAAAATTATCTCCGAAAAGTTATTCACTAGGAAATTCGCGATGTTTACTAATTAAAATACAATTTGCAATACATATCTGAGTCGATAACATTCTGTGGATAATATTTGCAGCAGGAGAGAAGATTAGAATGAAGGGCAACGCCCCACAAAGAATACGTCGCCGGAGACTTAAAGACCGAGACGACGAAGCCGCACGGAGAAGTAAAGAGCGAAAGCTTATCACCGGTCCTTATTTCTGAATTACGAGAGCATATATATGTAGAGTTAGAATGGAAACGGGGTTCACCAGGTCAGCGAACTGTGTCTATTATCGTTGTGGTTATCATTTCGGTCCATTGAAACCGGCCAATTCTAGCTCAGCTCCGGTTTTCCACGGGCGGTAACCCTCGAACCGGTTTGAACCTATTTTATTTCCTCCGAATGAAAGCGCTATAATAGTAGTGGTATTATTAAAAGTGCTTCGACAACTTAGGTCATTTCGCATATTGGCTCTCACCGGGAATCGTATCCGGGACCTCTTTTACCAAAGGCAAACTAGCTGTCCACATGACTATCCGGGTGCCCAGCATTATAGTATTCCGGTAAGACTTTCACTGTGCGTAACCTTTTAAACATTAATACACCTGAAGTAATTTCAGCGTTATACTCGAGGTACTTAAGAAATGATAATAGCAGGTGCTTAATTACATACGAAACTTAATTAGAGAGTTGCGAGTCATCGGTGCGCATGATTAGTAAATATAACTTTCGCGTTTAGTAAGAATACGAAACGAAAATCGAAACGCCGTAGGTAACGAAAAAAAGCGTTGGAAATTTAGGTTAAAAAATTTCCATTTTAAGATTTTTTTTCTTCACCGCGACAAATATACGTTTTTTTCGGTTCCCTGCTATAATGACTAATGACCCGCGATACACACCCCTGGCAGTGTACTCACGCAAATCAACTTAAAGATACATAACCCTTTGCCCTAAACTGAACAACAAAATTACGACCTGCCTGTGAGGCCTTCTCGTACTCACGTAAAAGTTAGGAAACGAGGGATACTACGCTTTCATTACCTTAACGAATGTGAGTTCCCCAAGTTGCACGACTTCTAAATAACCATGTCACCCCTAGGTATTTATTGTTACAGAATCGGAGCCATAGGTGGGGTCGAGAAAAAAAGAAGACAGAAATAAAAAAAGAGAAGACAGCCAGGAAAGAGAGCGAGGTTCAGAGCGCTTACGACCGGTTATGAGATCCCACCAAACTGGCACGCAAACACCATTTATTTATTTCTCACCTCGCGGATGATGCTACGTCAAGATCATGGTCAAGGTTCCACGAAAGGTTAATGATTCTCCCCACTATCGGAGGATGGCGAAACCTTTATCCTGGGAGGCGAAGCACATGCTCTAAGAAGGACACCGATGGTTTTTTTCCGAAACTCGATAGGTGCGGGGACAACTAATTCTCTGGTAAACATCACGCAGGTAACAAGGAGTTAATGTTTATTTATTATTTCAATTTGCAACGGAATATTTCCGTAATATAATTATTAATGGAATTATTTAAATTTATATTAAGCAGACAGGTCTTAATTAACCTAATAAACCACGGAAATTACTTATAGTAATATAGTAGTTATGAACGATCTAAGTTTCTACAAAATAATCAAATAATAAGTTTTGATATTCCTGGATTACATATAAAATTCTGAAGTTGAATGAACTACTATTCCATGATTAAAAAGCAAAGTTTCACCGTACATTGAATTATTTTACAAATTAAATGGAAAAATACTGCATTCTATCTGAAAAAAATTGTTCCATCATTCGTTAATTAATCTTTCACTTATTTATCAACTTATTAAAAACAGCAGTAGCCAATTGATGAGATAATCGAAACATTTTGGCAAACTTAGCAAATAAAAGGGAAAGGAAAATAACAAGGAGAGGATTTAATACATTTAAGGGGTAGGAGATAGTAGATTATAGGGTTGCTGCAGTGGGATCTGGTGTGGTGTAGGCCAGCTTTGATAAATGCTCCTTTTGATAGGGATCAACAGAAAGGGGAATGGAATTCAGTGAAGATGGGAGTCGAAAGACGAGGTAACGCTTGATGAGGAAGAGTATAAGTGTGGCGTAGTAAGGTAGGGCTGTAGATTGATAGATCTGTTAGGAACATGGTATTGAGAAGAGGGATTAGGAGAGGACAGTCTTTAAGGGCTTGGTGGAAGGAAGGAACTCTGAATTGCACAATATAAAAATTTGCGCTTATAAATTTAACTGCAAACAATTCGACTCCTTAATTCATTGAACCTAATGTTTATCTAATATTGATATAATTTATTTAATTCTGACGCCAATTATAACTCTTTATGTATGAGGAGAAAGAGTTATCTTTGCACAAATAGGTGTGCACCTTATAAAAAAACGAGGAATTGTTAAAGTATAAAATCGAGTTGAATAGGATTCGAGCCTGAGCTCAAATATTTATCGATATTCTAACGAATATACTACGATACCGCGTCAATTTAACTTCTGTTAAAGGTTGCTGACTAATTTTCTAAAAGCAGAACTGATTCGGCATGGTAGTTCATAAGGGAATATGCATTTGTTGATGTTTCAAATATTTCGGATGATATACTTTTTAGTAAAACGAAAGTCTCGTAATTTAATCGTAAGACAATTTGAAGTGAATCAAATCAGATAACATCGAATAATTTCTTATAGATGAAATTGACAGTTAATTTATGCTTTAGTTTTCTATGATACTTATATATTTTTCCTTGATTGTTATTGCACCAATGTGGATTGATTGCGCCAATGCGGAAGGAGGATTGATTGTGAATATTTTTTAAATAATAGCTCAAGTAATTGATGATTACAAGAACTGTTCAAAAATAGCTCTAGTAATCGAAGTTCATAATAACTGTTCATAAATACTACGGACGAAGTAGTATTGATAATATAATACAGTTCGACCGAAAAAAATGTTAGAATGTATTGTCCTTAACTCAAATTTCCTCTGCGGCGATATGGCTGACATCTAGGGTGTTACTAGTATTTTTTTTTCTTTTTTGTTCTTATGCGCGGGAATAGTGTAAGCACGTTTTTTTTCTCTCTGTCTGTTGCTGTACGTTGAGTGGTGAAGATGTTGGTACGCAATAAACCCGTTTTCGTCTAGAATGGTAGTTAGAAAGTTATTTTCGAACCTGCAATTGACCGTCTGACAGGTTATGGGCCCAGGAACGTGAGGAAGAGAATGTAGATTGAGTTTTGGAGTGATTGATTCGGATTGATTGGATTGAGAGTGGATTTTCCTGGCGAAAAGATTGTGACCACGCGGGTTCGTATGATGGCGGACGGAAACGGCGATAGTTCGACCACGAGCATTCCTAAGTTGGAAAATGGGAACTTCTTCGCGTGGCATCTGAGAGTGAAGGCATATTTAATAGACAAGAATTGCTGGAATGCTGTCGACCCAGGTTTTAATACACCATTTGGTAACGACCAAGAGAGAGTAAACCGAAAGGCATTGCCAATACTATAAAGGAGCGTTGGAGATGACTTCCTGTATGACATCGACGGTTGCGTGAGCGCGAGAGAGGCATGGGAAATCTTGGAAGAGATTCATAATTCTTCGACGAAATTCCACGCTCTGCAGGCACTGGAGTAGATGGTGAATGCCAGTAAAGGAAGAGATACATCGATGCAGGAATACACAGGTAAAATCCAGCGCCTGAACAAGAAAGTGGCGAAGGGGGGAATCGAATTTACGGACGAACTGCTGGCGAATCTTTTTCTTGCCGGACTGCCCGCGGAAGAATATGAGGTGTTTGTACAAAACGTGCTCAAGGAGCCGATCCTCACCACAAGGCCATGCCTAGGATACTCCCGGAAAAAAACGCCCTCCTTAGTGAGACAGTGGCGACAGCGTGAACTAATGGCAGCACTATGTCGTCTCCCCACTGGTCTACTACCTATCCCATGGGAGAGCTTATACGAATTACGAATTCCTTTCTAAAATTGCATGTTTAAAATTGGCGAAACAAGTAAATTTTGCAGTACACCATTAAATTATAAAGTTTATATTCTAAATTATATAGCTAACCGATGATAATAGTTATTTGTTTGTTACACTAACGGTAAACAGTAATAATTCAGGTGATCTTACGGCTTAAGGAATTGGTAGTTTCCAAAAATACCACGGGATTATCATCAAAAGTTTTCACTATATATAGAAAAGATGGGATCGAATCAGGAGAGGGGTGGGGAGGTGAAAGGGTGGGGGGAGGTAAAAGGGTGGGGGAGGTGAAGGTTGGAGTATTGGAGGAAGCAAGTAAAGCAACGTTAAGAGTAAGGTTAGATTATTTGCTGATGATACCCTGATATACAAAGAGATTTCGAGATGAGATAGGAAAAGCGAATAGAATGCAAAGATTAACTGGTAGAACGTTGAGAGGATGCTCATCGAGAGTCAAAGAAATAGCTTACTTTTCTCTTATTCGCCCGAGTCTTGAATACTGCTGTGCGGTTTAGGACCCACACGAAGTAGGTTTAGTCTCAGATTTAGAGATGGTCCAGCGTAGGGCAGCCCGATTCTTTTGCGGGGATTTCAGGTTTGAGAGCAGCGTTACGGCAATGATAGAGTCCCTCAGTTGGAATTCACTACAGATGAGAAGATCTGAATATCGTCGGAAACTTTTCGAACAGTTCAATCGTTCAGAATTTACAGACGAAGTAAGTGAAATGTTAGTGCCAGTAAGGAGCGAACGCGATCTCCGAGAGGCATCGACGAAGCGTTATAGGGAAGTAATCGCAAGGACGGATAATTACTTTTGGTCGTTTTTTCCCCAGGCAATTAGAGATGCTAATAGGGAGGAATAAATAATAGTGGTGTATTACACCCCCTGCCATACGCCTCTGGTGGCTCGCGGGGTACATATCTAAATCTAAAAGCAATTGACAGCAGGGGTAGGCGGGTTTTCATATATTGGTTAATATTTATTGAAATTGTCACTATAAATGTAGTCGTAGTGTAGCGTAAATGGTAGTCGAGTTGATCTTTAAATTCTAAAGTGTGATTGTCTTCAAGTTAGTATAATGACTTCTGTGGAGTATTTGGAAGCGAGGGATAGGATATTGGTGGAAGCAGGTTAGCAATTGATAGTAAGGAGCTCGTGAGAAGGTGCACAGTAACGAGTTTAAAATTACTATTTTCATGGTTGAGGATTTCTATTTGTTCGCATGTCTCAAATAATAATCCCTTGGGTAAATGGTGGATTCTCTTCTTCCCAATACATTTCTTCTGAGCCCATCTTTCCCATATATTTCTATGAGTGGCAAGTTCAACAATCACCTCTGTCTTTAGGGAATTGTTGATGCCCACAGAATTACAAAAATATTTCGTCAAGTTCATCTGAATTCTCTCAATTTCGACTCGAATGCGATATTTTACCTTCCCTTGTTCAATTTCCTTTCTTTTGGGATACATCTAGATTTAGTACAACCATTATTTGTGATTAAATTCTGCAAAAAAGAAATGTCTGCAATTGATTGAAATTAACTATATTGGACAAACAAACAGCTATATGTAATAACTCCATTGGATCTTATATACTGGACCCGTAGTGTTTTTCGAAACCACCGGTTTCTTAGGCCATAAAATCACTCGAATTATTATTTACCGTAAGTATAACTTTCGAATAACTGTTATCATCGGTTAGCTATATAATCTTACGTATACAAATTCAGCCTGCTTATGTTTGTGGCCGCAAAACTCGAAATATACTGGGTCAATTGATATAAAATTTTAACACAATGTTCCATTCAAATACGAGAAAATTCTATTGTAAAAAAGTTGACATATAGTCCTTGGTTCGATCCCAGACAAGACAAAGCATGTCTATAAGATATGTACATAAGGTTCATTTTTGCCGCTGCAGGATTTATTTCATTTAGCAAAATTAAATAAAAAAATAGTCAAAGGAAATGGAGACAAGCACCTAAAGCAGATAAAATATATAAAGAATCTTATTTTGTTTGATCGTGTATTATTGTTTTTGAATCGAATTATCGAGATTTTACACGGAGTATATTTATATATATTGCCATGTTTTTTGTTTGTCTAATCTTTTATATTGTTACGAGCCGTGGGGTTCGGGATAATTTACTCAACTCTCGTAATCCGAAAAAATAACACTTTATTCCCGATCGTAATCAATACAGAAACTTCACTTCATCAACACGCGCAACACCAAACACAACTCAGAACTGTTTATTTATTTTTCTCTCGCGACCATTATTGTCCTTAGTAACGGCCGCGTCGCGTATTTATAATAGATCGCGGCATTTCCATGAAATAACGTTGGGCGCAGCAATATATTTATTACTATCAGTAGTAGTTTCCCTACAGTGGATAGATTTTTTCCTAAGAAACTCTTTGTTTTATTAAAATCCACAATTCTTCTAATTCCTTCTCGTAATATTCTCTCTTTGATTTAATTATTCCACAAAGATAGGCGATTTTGTGAAATACATAATTTGCATAACATTGAAAATTCATCTGTGATATAGCAACATGGTAAAAACCTTTTGATAATGTTGCTGGTCGCAAAATAAATTTATTGCGGAATTGAGACTTAGTAATTTTTCACATGTTGGGAATTGAAATAAATCGTCTCTAACCACATTGTACCACACACGGCACACTTATTTCGAGACAACGCGTTGTTTCCTTACCAATGGTTGGATCGGTTTCAGTTACCCGGGTTACCCCTGGGCAACTGTCCGAGCCCATCGAGCGGTCTTAGCCTCACTAAGCGTGCCAAAGGGAAAGCATTGCGGGGATAGGAAGTGTCCGAGGCATGCACAAGGCTCGTTAAGGGACGCATGCTGGACGAGGAGCGGAGACGGCAGCAACAGATTGCATTGGAGAGTGAGGCGACAGCGTTGGCGACGTTCAGGGGCAGAACGGGGAGGGCCAAACCTAGGCCATACTTAGGAAACCAAGATGCCGGGGCAGCGGAAGTGAGAAATTGCTTCAAGTGTCATCAGCCGGGGCATATAAGCAAGCACTGTCCAAAAGTTGATTGTAGAAAGTGTGGGAAGTATGGTCACTGGGCGAAGGACTGCACGAGTAAGCGAAGGGACGTTCAGAATGTTGGCAGAGTTGTAAATATGAGATCCCAAGTATCGAGAGGGGAGAGTATTTCATGTGTCAGTGTTTGTGCCCTACTATCGGCCACCGACTGCTATCAATGGTTCCTCGATTCGGCCGCGACTCCGCGAAGGGAATTATTTGAATCGTTCGTTCCTCTACAGGGTCGTGTTAATTTTGGAAAGGGATCGTCTGCCGTGGAAGGAAAGGGAACATTGTCAGTGAGATTGTCTGATAAGAATGGAGGGTGTGTTTTGCGAATGAAGAACGTATTGTACGTGCCTGAGCTGAAATGTAATCTTGTGTCTGTGGGGAAATTAACTGAGAACGATGTGAATGTGTCATTTATGACAGATAGAGCGGAAGGAGTTAAGAACGATAAGTTGGTTTTCACTGCATATCAACGAAGCGGATTGTTCGTCTTAGAGAGCGCAGATGTTATGCCGGCGGACAAGAATGATGATGGAATGGCTATGATGACGAAGTTAGAGACTGAAGACGATGACGTGATGGAGGCGATTGCTTTGAAAAGTGTTAGCAATGTCACTTGGCATCGCAGGCTGGGACATCTTCATGGACGAGCTATCGATAAAATTCCTGGATTCGAAGACAAGAGAGTTGGGAGCGTGAATGATTGTTCTATTTGTATTCAGGGCAAATTCAGTAAACTGAGTGTGAGAAAGATGAGTGAGAGAATCTCGGAAAAACCACTTGACTTGGTGCATAGTGACCTTATGTGTGTATCGCCCATCTCTAATGGAGGAGGCTGTGACATGTGTGCATGGTAAGGAGTGGAGGAAAGCCATGGATTTGGAGTACAGTAACATGATGGATTTGCATGTGTGGGATATTGTGGAGAGACCTGCAGATCAGAGAGTAATTGGTTGCAAGTGGGTTTTTAAGGTCAAATTTGATGATGGGGAGAATGTAGAAAGGTTCAAAGCAAGACTGGTAGCTCAAGGTTTCAAGACACAGATGGGTTTTTCTTGGGAAGATACTTTTAGCCCTGTTATTTGCAAGAAAAGTGTTAGAGTTTTACTTGCTTTAGCTGTAGAGAATTGTTGGTCAGTTCATCATGTTGATGTAACCACTGCGTACTTAAACAGTCCTGTGTCACATGACATTTATATGGAGCAGCCGGATCTGTACGAGGACAAAATTAAGGGTAGAGATGGATTTGTGTGTAAACTCCAAAGAAGTATTTATGGTTTGCCTTGTGCTAGTAAAGACTGGAATAATTGCATAGACAAAACATTGAAAGATTTGAAATTGCAGAGATGTAAAAGTGATTCATGTATATATTTTGGGGAAGAAATTATTGTGGGTATATATGTTGATGACATGATTGTTGTAGGAAAGGAAGGATCAGTTTCAGAATTTAAGAAGTGTATTTCTGAAATGCTTACTGTAAGGGATTTAGGTGCCATAAGTAAATTGCTAGGAATGCATCTGGTATATGATGGAAATCATATTCAAATTGATCAGAAAATGTACATTCAGAAATTGCTTGCAGAATGCTGTATGGCTGAATGTAAGCCATGTGTGGCTCCACTGCCATTAGTGGAGGAGGTAAATGATGAGCCATTTGAGAATGTAACGTTTTTCAGGAGGGTTGTTGGTAGCCTGCTTTTCCTTGCTAACAACTATAGATGTGACATTGCATATGCTGTCGGGAAGGTGAGTCAGGCATGCAAGTCACCTACCATAGGAGACTGGAGGTCAGTCAAGCATGTATTGAGGTATTTGCAAGGAACTGATAATTTATGCTTGGGTTATGAGAGAAAGGGCCAACCGATTGAAGTTTATTGTGATGCCACATGGAATAGTGAACCTAAGGGGAAATCAGTTGGGGGGTTTGTTGTTATGTTTGCTGGGGGAGCTCTTACATGGCACAGCAAGAAACAATCATGTGTGGCTGCATCCATAGAAGAGAGTGAATTTATTAGTATGTCTGAGGCAGTGAGGGAGGTAAAATGGCCGAAGAACTTATTTGCAGAATTAGGACATTCGAAATTCATTGAGAAACCGTGTATTGTGAAGTGCGATAATACACAAGCCAAGCGGTTAGGACTAACCGGTGTTGTGACTGAGAGGTCGAAGCATATAGATCTCAAGTATCACATCTCTTGTGAACAAGTGGAAATAGGAAATGTTAATTTTGAATATGTAACATCAGAAGAGAATGTTAGTGATGCTTTCACTAAAGCATTGCCTAGTACCAATATCAGGCAATTCAATCTTTCTTTAGGTCTCAGAAGAAAGGACTGATATGTATTTCTTGTATTTTTTTTAATGATCATTTTGAACTTTTACTGACTGAGTAATGTTTGAATCCTATTTGGTTTGTCATGTTTGTTTTTTTTTGATGATCTTATCTATATTTAACTTAATTTTTTTGACTGAGTTGTGCTTGAATTTGTTTGGCATGTATCATTTTTTTTGAGTGATTACACAGGCCTGCGAAATCGGGGTAATTAAAAAAAACAAGACCAAGAAAATGTGTTTCTAGTGTATTTTGAGGCGCTGATTTCAAAAATAGCCTTTATTTTCTTGTATCTCGTAAGGATTTTTTAAGGTTTCAATGTTTATGTTTGTAATATTATTCACTATTTAGAAATTGTAGTAAAATTAATTTCAGCTTAATAATAATCTTAAACATTCAGATTTCTTTACATAATACATTATCTTTTTGTTGTGATTGCTTTTTGACAAAAAAAGAAATTTTTAAATGAAAAACAGGAAAGTAAAAGTGTGTAAAATCCCCTAAAAGGCACAAAAAATGGAAAAAACCTTTAAAAACATACTTATAGACTAATGCTTTTACAGACTTAGAGCTTACAGACTTTCATTCACTTTTTACTCATTTACTGCTACTTTTTCCTTTAAACTTTTCCTTGCTGTTTGTTTTGTGTATTTACCTACGAAATCATCTCTGGTTAACATCCAACAGTAGTCTGCAAGTATATTTTAATTCCATCTTCCTTGGTATTTGCGATCCATGTTTTTGACATACTGATGGAACCATTCGACTTGTTCTTCGCTCATTGCGCCTAAGTTGTTTGGAGATAAGTCTAAGAGGGAATGTAGAAAATGTATTTTTACACTCATGGAACAACCTAACTTCTCTAGCATGTTTTCAACAATCGCCTCAAAATTAGGATCCTTGTGAGTGCCCAGGAATTTATTTATGACTTCCTTAAATGCAATCCAGACCGCCTTTTCACTCTGTGTCATGCTTCATTCAAACTCTGTATCCTTTATGACCTATCAGATATCTGGACCAGTTAAAACATCTTCTTTCAGTTTGGCATCCGACAGCGTTGAAAACGTTTTGCAAAGGTACTTAAAACAGTTGCCATCCTTCGGTAGTGCCTTTAAAAATTGCTTCATCAATCCTAACTTGATTTGCAAAGGAGGCAACAGCAAGTATTTTGGATATGGTTAAACTGTTTCTGATCACATTTTTGGTCCCAGGTTCAAGAACTTGTCTTTTTGGCCAATCTTTTCTAACCCATTGCTCAGCTCTGTCACGAATATCCCACTCACGTAGAAAACAAGATACTTAGTGTATCCTCCTTGTTGCCCAAGAAGCATTGATATAACATTCATATTGCTACAAACATTCCAGTCATGGTCTGCATACTTTACTTTGTTGAGAATTAGTAAAAGATTTTCATAACGTTCTTTCAGATGCACAGAGCCATTGCACAGATTTGCACATATCACAGCCAATTGGTACAGATGCATATTGACTTCCGTGATGAAGAAGGGCAGCTTTAAGACTCCTTTTAGAAGAGTCTATGAGTAGCCTCCAATTTTTTTTATGATACGTGATTTTAAATTGGCCCATCAGTCCTGGAACGTCAGCACAATAAACCAGGTCATCTTCTTCCTCAAAGTATTTCAAGAATTCTTTTTTGCGGTTCCTGTACCAGTAGAAAGAGACACCTTTGGATAATAAATTTTTTTCCTTCAACCTGTAACCAAACAATTCAGCTGCTTCTTTTGACAGATCTAGATCTCGCGTCAGATCATTGAGTTCCGACTTAGTGAATGGTTGAGGTGCATCGTTGGTACTCGGAATCTGATTCCTGGGTTTCGGCTGTTTCTGAATCCTAGGACGAAAGTGTCAGTTCTTTTAGAGGAATAGGCACTGGAATGTCAGGTCCATGAGGCACCGGGCGTATGGCCGATGGAATGATTTCCGGATACGAAATGTTTTTTCTATTTTTCTATTGTAACCACGTATTTCACAGGAACAAAAATAAAAATCATCACGCTGGTTCGATGGCTCCCTTCATACCATTGGAATTCCAAATTTTAAGGCTTCTTTCTTTCCTCCAAACCAAAGTCCCAAATCATGAAGACATTGTAAACACACATTATGGGGTGCTCATGATTTGTCTTGATCTCCTAGTTTGACACCAAAATATGCTAAATATAGTTATTTGACGTGATTTGTAATATTTCTTTGTGCACCTTTGAGCATGTATTCGCCATACAAATAGCAAAAGTCGTCAGGCAAATTTACTCAGCCCCTTGAAGCTATGCTATTCGTGTGTTGAACGCGAATTATTGTAATTGAAAATTACAAGAAAACGTGATGTGATGGAATTTTTTCACTATTTTTTCTGAAATCAGCACATCAAAATACATAAGAATCAGTTTTTACTTTGCTTGTTTTTTTTTCATCGCAGGCCTGTGTTATTTTTGATATTGTTGTATTGATTGTATGTCTTTTTTTGAGTTAGGCCAAGGGGGAGTGTTAGAATGTATTGTCCTTTACTCAAATTTCCTCTGCGGTGATATGGCTGACATCTAGGGTGTTACTTGTATTTTTGTTTCTCTTTTGTTCTTTTGCATGGGAATAGTGTAAGCACGTTTTTTTCTCTCTGTCTGTTGCTGTACATTGAGTGGTGAAGATGTTAGTACACAATAAACCCGTTTTCGCCTAAAATGGTAGTTAGAAAGTTATTTTCGAACCTGCAATTGACCGTCTGACAAAAAAATCATGGCAATAGGGGATACCTGGACAAAATGATCCTTCTAAAATATATTTCATATTTCTTGTGCAATGAAAGTTAAGAAGGCATATTGAAGAAAACTGCAGATGCGTTTTCAACCCTTCCTGATCCGAATTATGAAGATCTAGCAAATTAATACATATTTTCCACGAAAGGTCATTGGGGGTGATATATATCTATATAATATCTTTAATTCATTCAGACTTAATTACAGCCAAAATTTCTGACAAAATTTCAAACGAAATAAAGTTATATTTAGCGAGAAAAAAAATAAAAAATAGTTTTCGTGGAGACTGCTTGAAATTTCGTACATACAATGTTGAATTTTACTAAAAGAGTTTTAAATTATTATACGAGAAAATTTTCCACTCACAGTCACTTTTTCAAAAACGTAAAAACCAACACCAATAAACTCTGAAGATAACTCGCAAACAAGAGTACAGCAATCTTCATCTACAGCTGAAGATTATAACTGCACGGTGAGTTATGAAACCTGCTGCTGTAATTATATACTACAGCCTACGAGACTAAATAGAGTCAGCGGGCTACATAAATGGATGCTAGAATAAAAAGAAGCGGTTTTATTTTATTTGGACTCACTGGAACTTTCTGATCCTGAGAGCGACTTCATAGATCTGATCATGAAAACAGAATGCCATATTAAATAATGAAAATAGAGGCTGCATAAGAATCACTGATTAATTCTTGATACTCTAACATGTATTAATGAAAAAATAGAGCTATAGTTAAGAACAAATAATTTGAAAAATGTCAGTCACCTTACCTTAATAAAACTCACTTTCATCATTTTTACTTAAACATTAATCCTCATCTAGTTAGCTGAACATAAATGAGGTTTTGTTCCTAAGGTCAAATTGGTGATAAATAAAAATTACATATGTTTACAGTGCTATTGCTATGACTTCAGAAAGAGAAGGAGAACCATCAAAATATGAAGATATATCTTCGAGATGCAACATATATAATAGTTTGAGAACACTCCTCAAGAAATTCTTAAATGGATATTGTACAAATTAAATTTTTCCTGCATTTTTATTCCTAAAACATTATGGTATAGCTCATACACAAATGATACAGTAATTTCTATCTTTCCTAAATTTATTTAAGGCATAAAGGCATCACCCAACTTTTCCTGCTCTGATTGAATCAACCAATCCAACCATACCATGTACTAAACCGCACAGAACGTATGTACACACTTGTAACCTAGTTGCGCATTGCTGAATGGAACAAGGAAGTGAAACCTCTGATAGAGTTTCTTCATTCATACATTTGCTTACATTCATTCATTGCAGAATCAAATGTGCATATTAAAAAATTTCAAATATATGACTCATGTCATTTTGCTCTGCAACAAATTAAGTTCTTTAAGAAAATTGATTAATGAACTTTCTTTTGAATTCACTCAAACACATATTGAATCCAATGATCAAAAACAATGAAATCCTCTCTCATCTTTGCCTTCAAATTTTGGCAGGTAAGAAATTTCTGATTTTTGTACATTCATATTGATTCCTATTGAAATAAATGGAGACTCACAAATATTTCTAAATACTTAGGAATAAGAAGTACAGTATATCCTGTAAGACTGCTTTTAAGTCAGATAAATGCCTAAATTATAAAGCCAATGCATAGTTTTAAATTATCTGAAGCAATATTTGCCATGAATTGACTTTCAGTGAGCAATCATCTGTAAACCACTGAATGATAGACAAGAATTGAGTTAATTTTCCTTCTGTCGGATTCTCACAACTGTTGGATACCACTTCACTATGCACATACTCAGGTAATATTTGAAATCTTCTATAAGTCAAAACTCACTATATATGGCCAGAAAATCCAGAATTTTTTCTTCCAATAAAATCTAACCAAAAGCTAAGTTTAAGCTGCCTATATGCTGTCTAAGCATGCTTATAATTTCATAATAATAATAACAATTTATTCTGCTCTGATTAGAACCCCATACATTTAAAAAAATACAAAAATGCTTAGAGAACAATAATTTTTTTTTAAATCATAACAGAAATACAGAACAAATACATGGAAAATTAAAAGAACATAAAATGTATTGAGATTCTCAAAATATGTGGATAATGTTAACTTAGAAACTCTCACCTCTCCCAACTCTCAATTTAGGGATTGGGCATACTAGATACTGTGTAAAATTTTAAAGCTCTAGTAATTTATTGTTTGTATACAATTTATGTTGAATTTCCTTTTTTAAACATTCACTGAGACTTGGAGGCTTCATAAGTAGCACTCACAAGTTAAATTAAGAATATTGTTCAAGTATTCCCCTGCAGGTGACAGCACAATTCAGGCACACTGTTAGGGCTAAATAGTAGTATGCTTGTCTGTAGTCTGTCTGTTACGTACTCAGCCTGAAGGCCAGTTGGTGCCTCACCAACTTTGAGATAAGCTACTTAGAGTGAGGAATGCAGCTTACTTAATTAATATGGAATGAGGTAGTTTGCCTAGTTTTTCTCACTGGGGTAGAATGATATTGATAAATATGCCTTTTTACCATTGAGTAATTCCACTGACAACTTCAACTCCCAATTTAATTTTAATGTGCACGAATCAAAGTATTTACTCAATAATTTTAGTAATGGCTGTTTCTGGAATGTATGCAGCAGTAACTATGGGAAGTGTCAAAGTCCGCACAAACAAAATCAATTTAAATATTTTTGGCTGGCTTATTTTGATTCTAGACCACTGTTATGTGCATTAAGTTATGCATATTAGAATAAATGCTAACTAAAATTAAAAATGCTTGGAAGGTGACTAGATGAAATATAATCCATAAAAGATAATTTATCAGTAAAATAAAATAATTTTCTATTAACTCAAGCTCTGCAAAGTAATACATGTGAATGGTGTAGTTGCCTATCTCTGATATTCAGTTTCTATTTTATTAATAAAAAAAAGCCCCTTGCGTTTAACGGTTGGACATGAGTCCACTATTTTTAAGCAAAGAACGTGCACTGAAAGATTCGTAAAAATTCGATAGTTAATTTCCCATTAACCTGGTTTTCCCCTTGTTGGTACAAATTTTAATTTCTCAAAATTGTTTGTCATCTACTTGGCACAGGTTACCATAATCCAATCAATAATATTTATTAAGGAAGTTCAAAAGACAAAATAGATAAAAAATAGAGGGTATGCTTTTGAAAAACATTACTTTGATTTTTCGGGAGACCCTAATGTCTATGCAAGTGAAGCACAATGACTATATGAGTATTTATTTTCTTGTCAGTCCATAAGGATAGAAGCTGATCAATGCGATTATCCACTCATACCTCAATAGGTTTCATTTCATGACAGCCATAGATCAAGACTGTAACACAAGTAAATAAAAGATACATTTTTCTATCCTGTACCAAATGACATATGAAAATATTTCATTCATCAGAATATGGTAACAGGAAGACAGAAATTGTCTCCAGTCCAACCTAAGGAAGTGTCCATAAGATGTCTGCACGATGCAGACAAGCTCACCTAGATCAGGAATAGTCTAGGTCTTTGTAAGAATCTCTCGGTCGCCCTAGGAAACCATGCAGCCTCTGTAGAAAAGATACTTGATTCTTGAAGGCCACAAGACTATTAAATTATATTTAGACAAGCTCCACTCAATTTGCCCTTTATTAAATTTATGTATTTATAATATTATTATTTACGCTTTTAATATTAGTAGAGGACAATATACTTTACTGTGAAAAGACTCTAAGAGCAGACTCTTTTACAGTCTACGTGCTTATTTTACCAAAATTAGAGGCCACTATACATCCTTTCTGCTCATAAAGTATCCCTTTAATGGGAGTGGAATTGTGGTGGCATGGTAGTTCAGTTAGAACACCTGCCTAGAAAGTGGGGAACCTGGGTTCAAGTCCCAGTCATGTCACAATTTTTCATTCCTTGTTCAACTTCAGCCCTTTCTTGTTTTTAGAAATTTAATCAGAGCTCAACTCTAATTTTATAAATTTATATGTTGTATGTATTGTTCGACTTGTGGGTGTACCGACTTCTGATGTCCTGTTATTCATGGTGATAATTGCCCAAGAGGCTGATTCGCCAGCAAACGCACACATACATACATACCCCTTCTTTGGGGGGGATCACTGGGTTGGTCTCTCTGCATTGTGCTGACACTTTGAGACCAGAGCTTATAACTAAGGGGAATATCTATTGCAAATAGTGTTATTTATTTTAGTACATTATATGGTATATTATCATAATACGTAATTTAGTATTAAATTGAAGTATTGTTAAAAGTGCTTCAACAGCTCAGGCTATTTTGCATGTGGGCTCGTACTGAGAATCAAACCTGGGTTCGCTTTCACCAAAGCCAATACACTGCCCATACCCATGTGGGAACCCAGGTATTAAATATTATAGTTCAAATATAGCTCTTAATGGAGAACTCTGTTACCATACTAACCTATCTTCTGCCCATCTTCTGATTACAGCACAAAATTTTCATTGGTTACCATGATCATAAAAAAGCATGTAGTCATGTAAAAAAGGTTCTTAGGAATGGGTTATGGAATAGGATTTAAGTATAAACTTCAAGGTTTCATTAAGGTCAAATTTCTGAATACTGTTTGTTTCATAAAATAATCCATCCAGAGGATAATAATGTATTAATGGAGGGCACTTCAATGTTTAACACCTCTTAAAATCACTTTGAAAATGGAAAATAAAATGAAAATGTACAAAGAAAATGTGTATAAACAATCATTTACTCATTGAATCAAACTTTCCTTCACATACAGGTCTTTTATACATTATGCATAGATTCTCCTCTCTAGCCAACAAACAAAAAAGAAGAACTGTGAGCCCTTTTAGAAGATCTATTAAAGAAGCTAACAAAACAGGATCAAATTGAACTGAACCCAATAATAAGAGGGTACTGATGGAAGAAAGTTAGATGGAAGTAATCAAGCCTATCAAATTATTTAATAATGCTTGGAAAGAGTGCAATATACCATTGTTTAGGAAGAATCAGCAAAGGGAAAGATGACAAGCAAATTGCGTCAGCTTCTTAATTAAGAAGCTTAAAGAAATACTTGGAAGAGAGTACACATTTCTTCAAGCAAACGGAACCATAGAAGAATTTAAATGAACATGGTGCTGCAATGAAGCAATTTGTAAATTAGAAAACATGGATGTAAAATCAACACCATTTATCACAGAATGATAATGGTAGTCCAACTGAAACATACAAGCCAAAAAGAAGTTCAAGGTTGCAGTAACCAACCACTTCAGTAGACACATTTTCTTTAATCATCTAAAGAAGGTTTTTTCAGGGGTTGCCCACCCATTCTGGGGTTAAGACAGGAGGACAGATTGTATTGTAATCTTACTATATCTCCCTCACCCATTGCCACCTGGTAATCATACCAAAGTGCAGGGATTGCATTAAATAAATAAATAATAAAAACTTTGATATACAAACAGAAAATATTAAAAAAATGATGAATAACTGAGGTGACGGAGAGAGAAAAGCTCTACCAAAAGTATAGTAAAAACAACAGGCCATTCATAAATTTATATTTTATGAAAGGTGAAGCACATTATTAAACCCAGCAGATTACCTATCTTTTTCCTAACATAAGCTGATACTTCCATAAAAATTAGGGAAGTAGATACTAGAACTAGTGTCTTCAAAAATTAATTTTTATTCATACAATACGAAGTATGCATTAGATTAGGGAAGTACAGTTATGGTGAAAGCACCCTCTACAAAATCCTGAGTAAATAGGCTCAATTTTCATCTTAGCTGCACCACTTATACCATTTTCCCCAACTGTTGGCGACTGGACAGGGGAGAGTGAGTAGCCAATGAAAGGCATTGCCCCTTCATTCCTAACTTTCCCCTAAGTCCCCATCCCCTCCATGTGGTTAACCAGTGTGCCAGTACCTGGAAATAAATGTACGTTTGGGGGCAAGGAGACAACTTTCTTCTACTCTTGCATAGAATTCAAATATTTTTACTGTCTTTTAAACTCTCCTCTCAAAATGCAGTTGTATATTAAGCTAAACTTAAGAAAGTAAATAAGAAAGTGAGTAACTTTGGCATTGCTGAAGAATGACGTGAACTGCTCAGAGATCAGAGAGAGACTGAGTCCTCCCCCCACCCTCACATTTCTCTCTTCTGTGATTGGCTAGAAAAGGGAAAGGCGCGCAAGCATATTCTGGCTCAGCCGCCAACAATTAGGAAAAATGGTATAGTAGTATACCAATAAACAAACCAATTACTCTCTTACTTTAAAAAATTATTTTATTGTATCACTGAGTTAGAACAAAGAAGGTCACAGTATTGAGAATTGTGTTGATGGGTCCAGTTTTGTATTTTGTTTAACCAGATTTACAGACTGCTCTAGGGCAGCAAGCGGGATAAGCCTTGGATGGATCTAGTGCAGACAGAGTGCAAGGAGGCTCAACAGCAACCACGCCACAACTGAAATAACAAAATAGCATTAGAGTCTAGAACAAAATCATATATATGCACATCCTAACATAGCTAAACTCTAAATCTTGTATTACATATATACACATGGCTTTCTTGGGCAAAATTGAGACTAGGAAGTCCCATATTCCATTTAACCCTTCTCTAATACAAATACACACAAAACCAAGAATGTAACCTATGATATGAACAGCTTTATTTAACTTGTGACATGGAAATAGATCAGAAACATGGAAAGATTGTAAAATTGAAAAAATTAATTTTGATCACAGAAAAAATATAATTACTGGAAAGCATCCACAGAGTCATGAAAACTGATGAAATATGTAGGAGAGATTGAAAGAAAGAGATAGATAACAACCAAAAGGATAATGAATATTTCATATTTTATTTATAGATAAACAGCAAAACTATAGCATTCTTTCTCATGACATGCTAAACATAAGAGCTAAAGCTCTTTAATCAGTATTGATATGAACACCAGATGAGAGATAAAACAAATAAATGAGAAATATAACAAAATGTTGCCACCCAGCCAAAAGGACAACATAAACCTAAATAAATGAATATCGTGAAGTTTCCTTGTAAAAATTAGCCATGGATACAAATATTCAAAACATGACCACTTGAATAAAATTTTAATTATCTCAATGCAGAAGCCAGAGCAAAGGATAGCTGAAGTAAAGCTGTACAGCCTTCAAGCCAAGTTTGACTTCAGCACTATCCACCACAGTTAATTAAGAAATAATGGAACAAAATTCATAAGAGACTAGCACAATTTTTTCCATGTTTTGTGATGTGTTTGTCCATGTGAAGGCATAGTTATTAACATTAGATATGCTACTATTTATAAAATTTACTCAAATTACCTAATCATCCCTGACAGCTTTTTCTTTAAATGTTTAATGTAATGGGGTTAAGTGTAAGATGAGAATTTAAGTTTCAGTCTTGCCATTAAATAAAGTCATTACTATTATCATTAGAGTAAAATAGGCTCTTAATTACCTTTCCTGGAGAAGTACCATTCTTCCACCCTCTCTTTTGCAGCTTGCCCTTGCACAGGGTCCAGTCTTCCAAGAAGAGCCATTAGCATGGTATATCTTTTGGTTTGTCTTAGGGTTGGTATACAGGCAACCATTTGGGCGATCTGGAAAATCGAAAAATGATCAACTCAAAATTCTGGTTCTGGCTGCAAGACTTACGAACTATAAAAAACCAATCGATTTTTATATATTTGATGATGGAATTTTTTCGATAAGTAAGTTTTAAAACATTCTGTGAAGTAGAACTATTTCAACCCCATTTTTTAAAGAACCAAATTATCTTCATCGCTGAAAATTAACTACAAATTGATTAGATTTAATTTATGCATGAAAATAAAATTCACATCAACAATACAAACAAATAGAACTAAAAATCTCCTTAAGTCATTTTTAAAAATTAGTTATTAAAATAATCGAAAAATAATATTTGTTACGACTATTTTTGTTGTGCTCTTATTACTGAAAAACTAATTTTCAAAAAGCTAGTCACTGGTGAAATTTGCGACAGTTAATAATTAAAATACAATAGGGAATTAAATATTTGAGATGTTAACATTCTGTGGAAGATATTTATCGCAGAAGAGAAGATTAAAATAAAGGGCAACGCCCCACAAAGTATACGTCGCCGGAGACTTCAACGACCGAGTTGACGACGAAGCCGAACGGAGAAGTGTAGAGCGGAAGCTTATCTCTGGTCTCTATTTTCATACTTATGAGGGTATATAAATATATATTTATGTATAGTAAGAAATAGAAACGCCATTGACAAGGTCAGCGAACTGTATCTATTATCGTTGTGGTTATCGTTTCGGTCCATTGAAACCGGCCAAGTCTAGTACAGCTCCGGTTTTCCACGGGCGGTAACCCTCGAACCGGTTTGAACCGATTTTATTTTGCTCAGAATGAAAGCGTTTTAATAGTAGTAGTATTATTAAAAGTGATTCGACAGCTTAGGCCATTACGCAAATTGTCTCCCACCGAGAATCGAACCCGAGACGGCTTTTACCAAAGGCAAATGTTCACATGACTATCCGAGAGTTCAGCATTTTAAGACTCCGAGATGAAATTTGCTGTGCGTAACCTTATTAATATCAAAAGACCTGTAGTAATTTCAGCGTTAGACTCGAGGTGTTATTAAGAGTAAGAGGTTATCAAAATACGAAACTTAATAGGAGAGTTGCGAGTCATCGGTGCGCATGAGTAGTAAATATAAATTCTTTCGCGCTTAGTTAGAATCCGAGCCTGAAATCGAAACGCCATAAGTTAGGCGAAAAAGCGTCGGAAATTCAGGTTCAAAAATTTCCATTAACGGGCTTGTTTCTCACTTGGGCAAAAATACATTTTTTCGGTTCCCTGCTATAATGATTGATGACCCGTTCTGCACATCAACTAAATTACACGCAAATTAACTAAAAGATATATTACCCTTTGTCCTACACTGCACAACTTAATGGCGATCCGCCAGTGAGACCTTCTTGTACCCACGTAAAAGTTAAGAAACTAGTTAAAGGATATTACGCTTTCATTACCCCAACTTGTGTAAGTACACGACTTCTGAATAACCACTATAACTCTGAGAGATGCCCGTTCAGAGTCGAAAAAACGGTATACTTTTCATACACCCACAAATTCCTCGAATACTACTGCAAAGTTCACATGAATGAGTTATTGCCTCCGATTTACGCGAACATAGGCGAGCGATGTTATTTTGCGTTAGTTAGACCTCATGTAGAGAGTGCATGTAGCATGTATGGGGCTCTACTGAAAAGTCTTGAATTCGTAAGTTGGACAGAAAGGCTCTAAGTTTCGTAAAAAAATATTACCTCGAAGCTCTGAGCGTTTCTCAGATGATTCAGTATGCAGGATGGGAATCTTTAGAGGATAGAAGATGTTTATGTAAGACCCTGGAAGCCGCCTTTCGGCGTTCGGTAGGGGGTGTTGACTCTATTTCCCAATCGATTGCTTTCGCGTATTTTCGGAAAATTATTTTTTCGCGGGAAAAATAAATTGTTGAAACGATTCGTTCTAGCAACTATTTCCCTAATCTTGCTCGCATTATCAGAACGGCCTATATAACAGGAGGGTCGCATTATATCGGTTTCATCATCTGAGAAAGTAATCCACTGAAATATTTAGTAAGTTTATTCATTGAATCAGTCTTTCACTATTTTATAATGATTCCCATCCCACGTCCTGAATCATCTAAAAACCTCTATCATGTGTAGATATAAACTATGACTTCATTTACTTAATTAATGCAAAAAATACGTTCAATATGAATGAATGAATTAATATTCCAATTTTTGTCTAATCAATTCCAATATCGTTCTTTATTAGAAAGCGCGAGAAGTATCATAAAATAGAGATGATCCATGTCGAATGTTACGGGTATAAGAAACCTGTCTCCTTGACGACCCATAAATGACCCACGGCATGCTTCGACTTGAATCAAGATGACAGCTACTATGGGTGAATTAAATATAGGAACGTACCCTGTAAGCGACAGTAAATATACTTCATGTGCATCTCTAATCCCGCAGCAATATCCGAGACAAGATCAAATAAGAGAAAAAAAGAAATTTCTTCGACTCTAGATGAGCATCCCCAAGACGTTAATTACCAGTTAATCTTTTTCTATTCGCCTTTCCCATTACGACTCCAACGTAATCTTTTAAAGATAAACAACTGCTAAACGTCACACCTAGATATTTATTGTGGCGCACAAATTCTGTGGGATATCCCGAGATTTGAAACTATGCGGGAATAATATGTTCGTGGAACGCGTGAAACTCATAACAACGCGGAAGATAGCTAACTTCTTCCGCCAGCTTTTTTCGCTAATTGTTAAGGAAGATGATGATAGTACTCACCTGGGTCTATCTCAGCAGGTTCCAAGGAAGTGGCCGCCTCCGTCGAAACCATAAGGCAGGCCAAGGCCGCCAAAACGCAGATACAGAAAACCTTCATTTTGAATCGATACCGGTTAGACTAATGCTGTTGAGGAAGTGATGCTCTACAACCGCTTCTTCTCGTATTTATACTTGCGTATTAGGAAAAAAGGCAGAGTCGGGGCCAATGGCGGGGCTGAGGAAAAAAGAAGACAGAACGAGGAAAAAGGAAGACAGAACGAGGAAAATAGAAGACAATGAGGAAAGAGTGCGAGGATCCGAGTGCTTACGACCTAACCGGTCGTAAGCACTCGGAGCGTAGGTTATGATATCCCAACAAATTGGCACGCAAACACCATTTATTTAATTATCACCTCAAGGAAGATGCTACGTCGAGATCATGGTCAAAATTCTACCAAAGAGTAATGATTCCTTAGTAATGTTCAGGGTCGACCACAAGGAGAAGTCCGTAGTTTCCTCGTCAATAATTTTTACCATGTAGCCAGGCGAATCATTTATTTACGAAACAAGTGGGTAGTTTGGTGTGGCCTCCTTAGTTTATTTACTAAGAAGGCATCAACATAAAGTACGAGAGAAATTACAGCTGATGATAAACAGTAGTGAAAAATAAGATTAATTAATTAAATCAAAAAGCGGTATAAAATGTACAGTGAACAAAAAACAAAGATACAGATGAATAACGAGCAAGAGTGATTCGGAGAATGGAAGAATACTAGAGAAAAAGAAAGGAAAAGAAGGGAAAGGGAAAAATAATAAAATTGTGTAATCGCAGCCCATTGAAGACAAACGATAATAGTAGTAGCAGTTAGGTGCACTTAGATATTTAGGTTTATGGGTGCGTCAACGGCTAAAGCTATTTGCATTACTAATAAAAATTTCAATTTCCTCGGCAGGATATACTATACTTTATTATAATTATAATACATTATTTATGCATTTCAGAAAAATAAAACTTTATATTATATGTTTAAAGGTACCAGAGGAGTTTTGTTACTTTTAGGATCACAATTGTTTTATGTACAGGCTCGTTGCCTGGTTATGTGAAGGGTTAAGTGTAAGAAGAGACTTTCTTGTCTCAATCTCGCCCTGAATAAGGTCCTTTATTATTATTATTATTGCCTAAAATATCTTCAATGCTTCATTGAATGTTTAGTTTTGTTCGTGTAGTTTGATATTTTTCACATGATGCGAATGTAATGGGCACCAAATCCTGTAGGTGGGCATTGCGATAATGCACAATTGTATCCCGCATTCATCCCCCCCTACCCCTTCGGAATTACGCCCAAGAGAAGATCCATGGTTAGCTGAATATCCGCGTAGAAACAGACTTTGCCCCTCCTAATTTCTTGAGCACGACCGTCCCCCAAATCTAAGTCAATAAAACTGGTCTCGACACGTCCCATAGATAATGATATACATTAACGCGTGTCGATGACTTTGTTTTCAACTTGTCTTACAAGGGGAGACTCTCACTTTTGTCCGTGGATTTTGATGAAAATTTTTGTGGTGGTGCAAGAAGTGAAGCAATGAAAAACTGTATTGCCGTTCGTCTGAATGGGCCTTAGTTTTTTTGCAATAATTAATGGAAAAATCGATAATCTGAGTATAGGCAACCACGCATTACACACCCGCGCCTGCAAAATCTGTAGAGAATAACCTGCTGTTTGCGAGTTATTCTGTAATATTATTTCTATTTCTTTTATTATATTATTTTCTTGTTACTCACTGATAAACTTAAGAGCAATATTTCCATTCTTGCACTCGATATCCGATCGAATAACCTTATTTCAACCAAATGAACTTCGATTGAGGGAGATCCTCACTTAAAGTATGATGAATGAAGTTTCGTAACATAGCTTTCTGGAATCCTCTGGTATTCGGTGGTTATAATTTCATTGGCTATCCTCTTAAAATTGATATTAGTCCCGTAAAATATCATTCACAAGCGCGATTTTTCATTTAAGGTTCGTGCATGCAAACATGCAATTGAAGCTTTATCAAAAGTAAATAAATTTCCTTACTCAACACTACAAAAACACTTCTATTGCAATGTTTATTGAAGTCGATACTAATTACAGGATCTGATTTTGGTTACATTTAATAACGGTTTGTTCATGAAAATTTAATTGGTTGTGCAATTCAGAGAAATAATGTGATTAATCGGTATGTTTTAATTTATCTCTTTATTTTTCTGTTATTCATAACATTGTGCTCCTTTACAAGTATTAGGAAGAAATTTATCAAAAAACAACAAAAACACATACATGTACAGCACCATGAGCATCTTATAAAGCATTGCCCTTCACAAACGCAATTCTTCTTTAGCACTTCGGCTGGGAAACATATCTGGCGCACATTTTGAAAGAAACATCTTTCCTTTGCAAGTTTTGACGCGTACCAAGCATATTGCAGCATGTCTCTGAATTTAGGCGTTGAAAGCTGATTATGCACTATCGAATGAATACGAATTCCATCCTCTCTGGGACTTATTTCCCGTTTCTCCTGGTAAGTAAAGTTTTGCAGCCTTGAAATGAATATCTTGATTTGTCTATAAAAATACACATCACAAGGTTGGCTGTGCATTTCGGTGGTCTTACCTTTAAGGCGCATGCTTGCATATTTTCGTCGTCAAAAAATATCTCATCATACGTTGCGGAGTTTGTCTGCCCGCCCCATGAATCCACGATTAGTAAAAAACGATTATTGGAGACGTATGGTTTTAACACGGTTTTTAAGAAAACTTGGTAAGTTTCGAATGGCAGTTTCCCAGATTTCGATGATGTCACTGAAATATCTTTAAAGCTTTTCTCTAATTCTGCCGCTTTCCTGCACACCTGTGGTCCAAAATTGCCTGCTGCTTCCTGCATGCAGAGGAAAACTTTAGGTAATAATTTACCTGAAGCTGTTATTGAATATTGCGCAGTATATGAATGCTTTTATCCCATACTTCCAATACACAGCGGTACTGTCCTTTCCCCTTGGTGGGTTAAAGTTCTTTTAATGTCAACTCTATATTCACAACCTGTCTGATCTGTATTAATTATATATTCTGACTGGCACTGTACTATCTCATTAGATGACACGTTTGTTTAGTGAAAAGTTCCGCGGCCTAGAAGGTTTTTTCTGGAGACGCAACATCTCTATGGGAAAAATAACTCGTTGCTTTCCGCTATCTAATTCGAAACTCTTTCTTAAATAGAATCAGCCAAGATCTCGAGCCAGTGAAATTGAATTCATTTGACAGATTCTGATATCCTACTGATAAAGCCCACTGTTGGAGCACTTTAGAGGTAACGTGCTCCATTCCCTTCCTTGCTTCGCAAAACCTATCGTATGTACATTTATTTATCATTTGCATCTTATCAAATTGTGTTCCTCCATTTGCAATATCCCTACTCCACACAGTAACTTGAGATTTTCGTCGTAAAAATTGTGAACCTAGCGTTTTAAGGTTGATAGCGACCATTTTAGGTGTTCCCTAGCAAGATTAACGACCTTAATCTTCACATCCAACGGAACACGAAGTTACTAAGGAGGATGATGGCTCATAGAAATCACTGTTATCTTCCTTTGAAGGAGGGCTGCTATCTTCCGGTTCTACTTCCTCATCGCTATCATTCACGAATTCTACATCTGCATCTTCATTTTCAAGGAATAACTCATCTTCCTCAGCAAAAATATCTTCTTCTATAAAATTCATAAATCTATCAACGGCTTTCTCGCCAAGTAAACGAGCCTTATTGGATATTTCCACATTTGTGAGGTTTTCAATGACGTTCAAGGCCATTAAAGTTTCTGCGAAATAGTTATATTTACTGTACTATTTCTCGGTATAAACAGGAATGAATCCAATTTTTAATAAGATAAAAAGGATATTTGCGTTAATATTGTTTAACGAAATTTCACTCAACCGAAAGTGAATTTTTCTCTTAAAACAAAATTTTATTTTTAAATTGTATATTAAGGCATTATTTGTGGGTGAAAATAAAATGTGCAAAATGACTCAAGCTTACCTAGTAAATATTAAACTGCGCACGTAGAATCCTTCTTACTATACTCACTGCTGACAGCTGCTGTCTTCCCTTCGTTCATACTGGAATATCTCACACGAGAAGAGGAAGGAAATTCCATGATAAATTCGGCAAAGAAAACTGAGTAACTGATGAAGAGCAAATTACAATTTCTTCTCCTGACCGGAAAGCACACTTAAAACAGAATTATAAGTTCACTGCAGGACGTCTCACTTTAAACTGAAGAGGAAAACATCTAGAAAATTGGAGGGTCATATGTAAGATCCAATGAAAACGAGAGTCCTTAAAAAACCCTTAAAGAAGAAACTATACTCAAACAAAGATGTGCACATTTTGTGACACCCGCACGGTCACGCGCCCGTCGCAGGCTCAGCGGTTACTTTTTCAGGGACGTAATTTTTTCTTCAAATTTATTCTCATTTTCCAACAGAGGGACGTTTATCTTCGAATATTCTTACATTTTTTGGATAAATGGTAGGTTTGAGTATCTTCGATAGCAGAGGTGACGTCGAGTAAGATGGAAGCTCTGGAAAGTTTCCCATTAACCAAGGAGTTGCTGGCGTATATGTAGTCAGAGCTGATTGCTCATTATCCAGTCAACAAATATGAAGCATCTAGTGATTGGTGAAGAAATTAAATTACGGAAGTAATCCGTTACTTTTAATTACGAAATCTTGAATCAGTCGAACGCAAGTTTCTTTTGCGTTTTTTGCGTTACGAACCTTAAATGAAAAATCTAATCTAGATTCCTCCGAATCTAAAATCATGCCATCAACTCCAGCAACCTCAAGCACGGCATCGGTAATACCCCCTAACGTAGCAGGGCTAATTTATTTAATAGACACCTTTTCGGGAGACGATACTTCCGATAATGTGTATGAGTTCCTTGAAACTTTCGAAACAACCGCGGAATCAGGAAACAAGACCGAGAGTATAAAGTGCAAAGTATTAAAATTAAAAGTTCGAGGAAGTGCGCGGTAATGCGTGCATTCATTAACGGGCGATGAAAGTATAGAGCGAACGCTAAGCGCGTTTTAAAAGAGCGATTCTCGCGACGAGAATCGAGAGCCACAAAGATGATAAAATTCCTCGAGTGCGTGCAGGGACCCCGAGAGGGAGTGAGAGATTTCGCGGACCGATTGTGCGCGATATCTAAGGAGACGAGTGATGCGTCCACCGACCCCCTCGAAGTAGCCATCCGGGCAAAGTTTACCGACGAGATGACCCTTCACCAATTCACCCGCGGACTGAAGGAAGGAATAAGACGGTTCGTGCAGGTGCGAGAACCGGAGTCACTGAAGGAAGCCATCCGTGTAGCCATGCTGGAGGAGCAGCATGAGGAAGAGACGAGGACCAGAAGGTGCCATGTCGTCGCGGAAGAACCGACGCCAGAAGTCCCGAGAGCAGAGACAACGCCAGCCAAGCAGCCCACCCCCCAAGTCCAAACTAGAGATGGGCGCCGCGCCGATTACGCCAGCCGCCGACAATATCGGGCACGCCGCCGCTGCCGAAGAAATAACTACGGTGCGCCGCCGCCGGAAATTTTATCGGCGGCGGCGCGGCGTGGCTTGGATTTAAAAACAAAGTCCCATAGTCAAAAATATGCTGACAAGTAGTTCGAAGAGATACGCTTTGAACTGATAGAACACATCTCGGGATTTCCACGAGGGCGCTGAGTTATACGTGATATCGATACGTGTTACGATTAGGCCGTTTGCACACGTGCCGGCAATATCGATGCCGGTGTAGGAGTCGAGGAGCACTTAACGGGCAGGAGTCACTGTACAGTGAGTCCCATCAGAAGGTCGCGTTCACTCGATAAGTGTGCCTTGCCAGGGCGTGGTACACTTTACTCAGGCGGCTATCACTTAACGCATAGTTTTCTTCACATATTTGCAGTTTTTTGCCTTGGAATTTGCGGTACTTGTTTCTAATTATCAGACATACGTTTTAAAGGAATTATAAATTATTATATCATATCTTATTAGTAAACAAAATTATTAATTTTATATAAATGAAAAAGCTAATTATTGTCGGTCTTTCCATTATAGTTACTTGAGTTTAGAGTTGAATAAAACTTAAACAAGAATGTCCATAGGAAAACAAGTTAAACCAAACTTTAGCTTGATATATTGCATGTGTAACTATGAAATAGAATTTTTTTGTTTTTATCTTTTTGGTACTTTATCGCAGTCAGACATAAATAAGTTACCGTTATTTCGCGCTCTCAAACAGAGCGCTCAATTTGAAAAAATGATATCTCAAAAAATGTTAATTTAATTAACACAAAATTTTAACACAAAATTTTAACACAATATTGCAGTATATATTTTTAATCAAACTTAAAACTTTTAAATATATTTCCTTGCCACCAGAAAAAAATGTTACCGATTATGTAAAAGAACTTTTTCTCTTTCTCAGTAATGAAAGTAGGTACGATTGCAAACTTGGTTTCGTTACCAAGCTCTTGGTAGAATATTTCATAATACGTATATATAATAATATATTTTACAATCTATACAATCAGTGGCGCAGCCAGGATTTGCCTATGGGGGGGGTCCAAGGCTGCAAATAAAACGAAAAATGCCTACCTTACAGGGGCTAGTATATTCATGCCCGCTGCTTACTACAATATAAGTCAGTTCTTTCAAAAACTAAATGCATTGTAAACTAGAGGAGTTTTACGCTTGTGTGGCTAACTTATTACACTTTGCAAGATAGTAGTTTACATTAGCGAACAATTGGAAACTTATCATGAGTGTTGTTTGGATTTCTGGTTTGGATACGTCCAATATCATTTAAGAAGTCATTTTTTTCTATACTGAAGTTTTTTAGTGTTGTAGATCTAAACTTCTTCCAAGAGGTTGCAAAGGGTGGGAAGGAAAAAATTAGTTACGTTTATTTGGCAAGCGACATCCACTCATTAGATCCCCCACATTGGCGTTCCCATGCTTATTTGAATATCATTTGTTATTTGACTATATCATCAGCATTTTTTAAATCAATTAGAATGTCGCCTGCACAGAAAACACCATCAATGTAAAAAAATATTAAGTATATATACAGCTTATTGCACGTACAAGGTTTATGTAAGAAACAAAAAATCATTTATATCAGATGAAATTTTCTGGTAGGCTTACTATTAAGCCTGACTTCGTTATTTATGTATTAGCTAAGTATTCAACTGAATGCGTCACATACCGAACATTCAAAATTCGGCTGTATTAAAAATACAGTAGACTCTTGATTATAGTTGATGTTATAATTGAATTTGCCGAATTATAGTCACATACCAAGGAGAAAAATATGAAGACGTCAAATTACAATTATTTAGACTAAGTAATTGGTGGTTTAACCAACAAAGAGTTGTTGCAAACCCAATCTTACGCACTGAGTGTTCAAAGAAAACAAACATTTTCCAGAAATTGATATTTTGAATGGGCATTGTATGACCACGTGGTTGGCAGGATAAGTCATGAGATTCGTGAGATTCAATCACTATAGAAAAAATCGGCTGCATCGGAAAGGAAGCTGAAGAATTTAAGACAGTTTTAAAAGTTTATAAAATTTATTTAGCGCCATCATGTCACAGTTCCGATAAATCTGTGCGTACCTTAAGCGCACAATACCTTTCGGCTGACGGATTTGCTTCTAAAATGGTATATTATTAATAATATCATCGCCAATTAATTTTTAGTGATATCTTGTATTGCTCCAATACTTTTTCAAATTTCTACGGAAATTCGGTTATCGAATAATTTTCGTAAATATACATCAAATTAACAGGCAATCATGAAATAAAGATCAGTATATTTTCTATCATCCCGAGTAATGAAGAGTCTACTGTACAGACTTTTAATCGTCCAGAATGTCTAATAAAGGAACCTTTGGAATTGTCGCTAAACTCATATTGAGATGTGGCCTCCGATAAGAGCCCTAAAATAAGACAATCAAGTGTTGAAATAAAATTCGTTTTAAGACAATCCTAATTTATGCAACTAATAATAGCCATTAACATACGATTTTCGATAGAGGCCTCGAGCTATTAGCGGACTGTGAAAAAACTCTCTTTAACTTAACTCTCCTTCGAACTGCTCACAGTGAATTTCTCAAAAGCACTACTTACGAGCCTAGCTTTGCATTCAAACCCTTGAAACAGTCACATGCAAAAGATCTAACTGAGCGTTTTATCAATCTGTTTGTCTCTCAAACGTAGTCTTAATCTTTGTTTTGAGGGTGCAAGTTTCAAATTACTTCTCGAATGTTCCCATGTATTTTTGTGAGTAGTAAACAAATCAACCCTTTCGAATTTTTCTCATGGTAATTTTATCTTATGGCGTGAGTGATCTAACTAAAGGATACGCTTAAGAAGTGCTCGCGTCGAAAATTGTGTGCGCAACACTCGTATCATAGCATCCCATTGATATCACTGTCGGCTCTAGGCCTACTCTGCTACCGAAACCATCACCTTTACTGAAATTGGAGCCATATTTGCGAAGTTTTCGCTGAATTTATCGAGCAAACACATGACTAGCAGCGTATCTGTAAGACTTGCGTGATTATTGGAATTTTGTACTCTTTGGTAGAAAAAAAATACAGAGCTAGTCATAGGACTTGAATCTTGGGGGGGGGGTTTGAACACCTAAAACCCCCCTCGCTGCGCCACTGCATACAATACATTGCGGAAGGTGTAACTTCCGCAATGTATGTTCGTTTTCGAATGTTTATAATAGAAAATAGGGATTTAAAATAACACAAATAAAATTCAGTCTTTTCTCAGAATACTATCTCGCTAGATGTTTTTAATGAATGAAGTATAGTGAAAAGTAGTAGGCAACTACTTTTTGAACGCATTTTTCTCAAACCTCTCAACATTCCCTTCAAAATTTTCAAGATGTATTTTCCCAGGATATTTACCAGGAAATTTAAAAATATCGAAAAAAGATCATAAAAGGAAGCAAATTATCAAGAATAAGAACTTCTTCGTTTCTGAAATGAGAGTGAGTATTTAAAGAACAAGTACAAACAAAGTCGCTACGAATTTCCAAATTTTTCATTTTAAATATTTTTATTTTCTTATTTTTCCTTGTAAATATGATAATAACAGCTTTCAATTACTGGATCTCCATGTGGTATAATATTAAAATTAATTCCGGCTAACTTTCTCTTTCAACGCGTATATTTCTACTACGTGCATCAATCTCTCTTATGAACATGGGGCGGTCTTAGATACATTGGGCTTTAGTAATGGCAAGTAATGTGTATTCATTACGTATCATAATTTATGTGAATAATTTGATAAAAACCATCTCAGACATACATGTAAACCAAAATGTTAACTCCAATAAGAGAATTTTCTTCATAGGGTAAAACAGTATTTTCCTGGATTACCTTCAATTCCTAATAATTGAAGCATCTTTTGATTAAAAAAAAACGTCTAATCCAGAGTTCTAAAATATTATAATCGATTTGAATATCTTTATTAGAACATAGTGTATTCCCGCAACCAGCACTCCCATTGAGAGGAGTTTTAGTATATGAGGGCTCACTCTCAATGATAAGGAAAGCAAATTAGAGGCACAGAGATTGAATTAAATGGTATTCATCCATGAGAACTATGCGTTGTGCAAAGATTTTGTTGACAGATTGTAACCTACTGCTGAATATTATTAATATATTTATTTTAAACTCCTCTCATTCATTCATTTGCTTATTATTCTTTTAGTTTGTTTAAACTTAAATGTTTTGATTTGTGTTCATCATTTATACATTTTTTATTTTCTGGAAATTTCAATTGAACGTCTATTCCTGGATTCCATACTTGAAAAATGTGGCGCAAATGTGATGCTAAAACTAATTCACAACAGTAGTACATCCATTGATCGACATTCTACTGGATATTTCTGCCCAATTTGTGACACCATTTTTTAAACGTTCTTAAAGTAATGTAGCGTAATTATAGGAAGCATGCTTTTGTGAAAATAAGGAAAACAACGTATTGCCAAATTAACCCCTTTACGGCGCAGAGCGAGCTAGAATCGAAAAATGCTGGCCAAGAATAAGGAAATATTTTTTGAGTGTGAACTTTGAAACTTCATATTCCCAGACAGCGTCTTATGTGAGCTCGTTTTCCTTAAATCGGAGGGTCCGAGAGAGGGTAAGAGAAAGAAATATAACTTAAAAGACATGTTGCATGAAGTGAGTATTTCACCAACAGAAGCTAATTCAGAGATCTGATGGAAGTGATGCAATAATTCAAATATTCAACTTTGATCACTTAAAAAATCATAATTAAGCTTAAGGGTTGATTATGTAACACTGTATTGATTTTTCCCCGATGATTCTGCTAATTTGTGTTTGGTTTGAGGCTGAAGAATTTTGCAAAAATCTAAACTTATTCGTGAATTTTAGTCAATTTTGGCCACCTGTAGAATTTTAATAGGTAGCAATCAGTGTAAATAATTTGGTAGTAATAGGCAGGATTTATTCGAGAATTGCCAGTACTAAAGTCCGCACTCAAGAAAAGGATTTTTTTGCCAGGTTTTTTTCGATTCTAGCACATTGTGCTGTGTATTCAAGATAGCTCTACATTGTCTTTATTGGTATGATATAATTGTAATAATGTGCTCTCAGATATTCGAGCTATTCGCCTTTTTTTCTGCCGTATACGAACGAAAATTTACACGCCGCCGGTTACGCCGCGCCGCCGCCGACGATTAAGCAGTCAGCGTTCACGCCGTTACGCCGCCGCAGCCGGCTTCATTTTCCCCCTACGCCGCCGCTGACAAAAATCATAACGGCGCCCAAGTCTAGTCCAAACCCCTTGTCCGAGATGCAGCGAACATTCCGCTCCCGAAGTGCGACAGAAGTGGATATCCCCGATTACTAGCGAAAATAGACAGTTACAATATTTCCGATGCGGGAGAACGGGGCATTTCGCGAGAGAATGTTTTAGTAGAAGACCCCTCTCTCCTACGACCCCCCTTCAGAATTATAGCTCCACCACTCCTCGTTTCCAATACGAGGCAGAGAATCAGAGGTCCGTCGGCCGAGCGCGACCACCAAATCCGCGATTTTTACCTCCCGCCCCGCCAGAAAATTCCCCGCAGAGAAATGGATAAGCTCGGAGCGTTGACCGAGAGCAGCGTCATATTCCCCCTTTGTTGAACTCCCACTCTCCCCCAAACGGCCGACCCTCCGCCCTTTTCCCGAGGCGCGCGGAGGAACAAGGTCAGAACAGATAAGGGAATTTAGAGAAATATGGATAAGCGACGTAGAGAGGCCCGAAAGCTCTGGATATGGAGTAAAGGTTAAGGTTGGAAATAAGAATGTCCTCCTCCTTATCGACAATGGAGGAACCGAGTCGCTTATCAAAGAAGACCGCGAAGAATTCGAAGGACCGTATCTCCCTCCCACAAAAAACTTCGCGGTGTAACGGGCCATGAACTTCCCCTAAGAGGACTAATTACCCTTCCGGTCAGCACTCTGTACGAGCAATTCTTGCATCAATTTCACGTGGTAGATGATTTCAAATTATCATGTGGCGGGATCTTGGGGCTCGATTTCCTTCGGGAAAACGAAGCGAGAATAAATGTCGCGAAAGAGTGCATCGTTTTTCGTAATACAACGATCCCACTACATCGCTTACCACTAAGCGGACCCCCCAGTGTAGAGACGAGAGGAGTTACGAAAACGACCGCAAAGGACGGAAAATTGTCGACAAAGAAGAAAAGACAGAAGGACAGAAAGTTGTCGACAAAGAAGAAAAGAAGGAAAGAACTAAAGAGGGAAGAGACGAAGAAAAAACGAAGGGAAAAGGAAAAAGGGAAATCTCGAAAAGAAGAGAGAACGAGAAAATGAAAGAAAAGAAAAACGGCGTATCGGGAAAGAATAATAATAGGAAACCCAAGAGGGAATTGGGAAAGAAAAATGGAACCGATAAAGAAATCACGAGACAGAGAAGTTCGAAGGACACCGGAATTATTGCAGAGGAACTCCAGGTAAAGGTGAGAGAAGTAATTAAGCTCCCACCACGTAGTGAAGCCATTGTAGATGGATACTACAATCCAGGAGACCAAGTCAAAGGACAGGCACTTTTGATGGAACCGGCTGAAATTACCATTCATGGGGTAATGGCCGCGAGGTGTATAGTGAAGTCCACAGACAATTGCAGAATTCCAGTGAAGCTGATGAACGTCTCCGAAGAAGAACTCGTGATACCTGCGAAGACCGTCGTCGGAACGGTAACAAAGGAGTTCGCGGAAGCCGGCGCGGTAAAAAAGGAAAAGAGGCCGCGAGGATATCTCCCGGAGAAATTAATTGAGAAAATAAGAGAATTACCGGAAGAATTAGCGGAACCTCTGGAGAAAGTACTAATGGAATATGAGGATGTATTCTATCTCCCTATTGGTGTATATGGACGATATCATCGCGTTCGGGAGGGAAGTCTCCGAACACCTGGTAAGACTCCGTGAGGTATTTCAGCGACTTCGCGAATCGGGTTTGAAATTAAAACCGGCAAAATGCAAGTTCCTTAAGAAAGAGGTCGACTATCTAGGTCATGTTATATCTGCAGGAGGAGTGAAACCTGATCCCACTAAAATAGAAGCAATTGCAAATTTCCCCCGTCCCCATAATTTAAGAACTGTACGAAGTTTCCCGGGATTAGTTGGTTATTATCGGCGTTTCATACCGGATTTCGCGAAGAAAGCAAAACCATTAACGGAGATGACGAAGAAAGATGTTAAGATAGAGTGGACCCAAGAAGCCACTGAATCTTATGATTTTCTCCGAAATGCTTTGTGCCGCGAACCAATATTGAGGCATCCCAATTTCCAAGAACCGTTTATCCTCCATACAGATGCATCGGGAGAGGCAATAGGAGCCGTACTCGCCCAAAAAGATCCTAGCGGAGTATATGTAATTGCATGTGCAAGTAGGAAATTAAATTCGGCTGAAAGAATTTACAGCATTACGGAAAGAGAATGTTTAGCCGTAGTGTGGGGCGTAAAATACTTCCGCACCTACTTGTAAGGGAGAAGATTCACGGCGGTTACCGATCATCGCCCCCTGAAATGGCTTTTATCTCTGAAGGACCCCTCTTCGAGACTCGTTCGCTGGTCGCTACTCCTCAGCGAATATGATTTCGAGATTCAGCATCGACCGGGGAAGACACACCTGAACGCGGATTTGTTATCCAGATCCTTCGCAGGAGCGATCCAACCCACCTATGAACCTACCTGGGATCGCGAATTAACCCGCAAAGAACAAGTGAGGGATGAGTTCTGTCAAAAGATATTTAAAGAACTCGAAGAAGAAGAAGGGAAACAGACACGCGAGTTCCTTTGTGATACTGGCGTCGCGACGCCAGTATCACAAATAAAGAAGGGAAAAAACTAAATTATACCCACCCTTTCGGTGGGCTCAGCGTAAAGTGTCTACCGTCTGCCGTAGAACACGAGGAGAAATTCTTTTCTGATATACGGAGACCTTTTTGAGCATTGCTGGTATAAAATTTGACCTTTTTTGAGTCCTCAGCCCCGGGATTTCTGACCCTATCGTCATAAACCCCGTGGGGGGGCTAACAGCCGGCTGCGACCAGGAGTCAAAGGAATTGTCGGAATGTTTTTGCACAAGTTTTGGCAAATGATTATTTGTTTTCATTTTTGTCAATGCAAAATAGAAAATGAAAGCAATGTCTTGCGCTAAAGATGTATGCCTTTTAAACGAAGTTCTAGTGTTAATATTTACGTATTTACTATTCTTCCACATGGTTTCCATGTATTAAAAACAAAAAAATATTTTCCATCCCTCTTTTACATCCGGGCTTTGGACCGGCAAAGGCGAAGTTAAAAATATTTTTGAATATTTTACATTTTTTCAAGACCTAGCTTAAACTAAATTAAGAGCAATGAACATTAGGAAATATTACTAATTTTTTGTGTGATATAGCTCAAAGCATGGAGCTACACTGAGTCCTACGCCGCACCCCTCAAACATATATCTAGATTCCTTCCTTTTGCCGTGTTTACTACACACAACACATCACCTCACTAGCATCGTCTTCGTATCTTCATCCATAGCAACTGGGGAAGGAAAGCGTCTCTCAGTCAATCTCGTTGGACTATCTTAAGTCGATCTCCTTCCACAGCCAAGTCTATTTCCTTCTATTTGGAAGGTCTCTAAAAGAGACCTTCTAATAGAGATTCTATCAATTCTCGAATCAGGGATACGTGGAATTTTTCCAATGCAATATTCTTTTTAGTGATCAACTTGTATAAATAATACGAATTCAGGATAGAAAGATCTACTCTAGGTCTAAGATCTACCTATGAAGGAATAATTTTTTATACCATTTTACCGACTTTCTAATGGACCCGATGGAGCTGAGCATCATATCAGCTTTGTCAATGGCACCCATGCATGAATTATTATCAATTCTATCTAAAATGAATCAATAGAACATAATGCATAGCATTTTCTAATGATAGTATTTTTGCGAATCAGAATTTTCTTATGAAAGTATACTAAATACGTTAATATTAACTCTAGAGGTTCGTTTAAAAGTTGTACATTATCAGCGTAAGACAAGGATATTATTTCCAATGTAATATTAAAAATAGTCACAAAATTAATTTAATGGCAAAACGAGGGCAAAAATATATTGTTTCCGGCAGCCCCATGCTGCGACCAGCACTGTAAAATGACCCATCGACCCAGAGTTGCCAAATTACTGCTTCAACAATCCGCTAAAATTAATCGAAAATGAGTCAAAAACCGCTATAATGATCTTAAGAAAATTCAAACATTCCGCTGAAGGTACAAATGGGTAAAAATATCAACAAAAATTAATTTTTGCATTTTTATCTGTTTTCAATATAATTTCCTATCAAAATAATACACTGTAAATAGTATACTAATAATAATTTATTTTCGTCACAAAAACATTCATTACAAAAACAGAAAATAATTCTGACCTGAATAGGTGACATGTCAATATACAGTAGTCAACTTAAACTAGTACAATTACACCTAAGAAGATATAAAATATTTTTAGTACAATATCGAGAAAACATTATTTTACTTTTTTCTCAACAAAAATCAAATAACTTTTACAATGTGCAGATATTTAAAGGTATTATAAAACTAACTAAATAATTAATATTGCAAAATACTTATATATTTATGAGCTAATCCAAATCTTCCTCCTCTCCCTCATAACTGTATGCATGCATTATACCCACTTTGGATAGAGCATTTCCTCTGAAATGTCGTAACTGTAACAATTACTACCATTGCGCTTCAGACCAGATCTAACTGTCAATATGGAATTTAAAATTTTTGTTTTCATTGCGTTTCTCATTTTTCCTTTAATACTGTTCACAACGCTAAACAATCTTTCCACTTCTGCATTTGAATATGGTATGATCAGCATTGAAATAGCAAAGTCCACAAACTCTTGGAAGGGGTTTTCAAAAGCAGCATTTTTATACTTCATTACTTCATACCAACATTTTGTAGTATCCTCAGTTTCTATCCACTTAATTAAGTTAATATTCTCGTATTGATTTTATATTTTTCCAATTACAGAATCCTGCATTAAATCCAAAATTGGTTATTTTTTCGCTCTTAAGATATTGAAAACTCCTAAAAACTTAATCTTTTGCATAATTTTAATTTTTCCAGGTAAGCGCTGTTGCACCTGCTTTACTAAATGTACAATGAAATATTGCAACTACTGCGCAAATCATTTTCCTTTTCTTAGGAGAAATCTAATTCAATTCTCAGTTCCAAAACTAAATTCTCAAATTGATAACCAAAGTAAGGATTGGATTCCATATACTTCTCAAAATCACAATATAGAGGTTCTATAATTTCTGACTCTTTTACTATTTTTCTCAGAAGAAATTTTAAAAGGAGCAAGATATCCTCAAATAGTTTAACGTGATCAGCGGAACTGCTTCAAATATTTTACTTACTTTTTCCAAAAATTTTAATCGAAAATATATAGTGAAAATACATAGTATATTGAGAATACCGTACATTCTCAGGTACCACGCGCACCTTTTTTCCCTCTCAGCGACGTCGAAAAAGATGGTGCGCGTCATACACGAGGATGCGCGGGTGACACGAGAATTTCCATTTGCAATGTTATTTAAGGGAAAGATAGATGACAGCCAAAAACTTCCCAAAGTAATACTTTGTTTCATGTCCGTGTCTTTTAGAAATTACGAGACCGTAGCGGATTACGTCAGATAGCACAAGGAAATACAAAGCAAGCATACCTACACAAAAAAACGAAAGTTCATTGAATATAAACAAGAAATTTGGAATCAGAAAGCTTCGGCACAGCAATTACTTTGTTGCATATGCTCGGCTCATTGCGAGGCGCCGTAATAAAAGTCGAAAGACGTATTTTCCTTCAGCTGTGGCTGGTGACCCCCGATTTAAACAGTAAGTTCGTTATTTCTTGGGAAACTTGGTTGTGGAAATCAATCGAATGAATGTTGGAGAAGGACTACGTTCATTCAGTGAAAAACTGAATATTTGCATATTGCTCCATCGTAATAAGTAAATGCTGTTATTTTTCCATTTAATCATAAACATTTTTCGAATTTTTCGAAATTGTTTTTGCCAAAATTCATTGCCCGAAAACGAGGTGCGCGTCTTACACGGGGGCGCGTGGTAAATGAGAATATACGGTAATTCCTAGAAATTCCCCAACATTTGTCTACTTGGAAGTTACTCCTCCATCTGGAAGCTATTAAACGCATTGCCGAAAATTTGTACCCGCCAGTGTATTAAGATCTTTCGGTCTTCTTCACCCTTTTAAAGGAAAGAAAATTTCTGACGTAAACCTCTTCTAAATGAATGAGGGTTCGATCCCGTGCCTTCACCGGGTGTGGTATTCCGGTAATTCCCTCACGGAGTTGACGAAGTGCGCTATTCCACTGATGCCACTTGAAACTCAAATTCCGCCAGAAAAACGGTCGTGTGTACACGTCCTTCGACGTGTATACACGACAACAGGTGCGAAAGGGTAAGCGTAAGATATAATAGAGCTCTGGAAATAGTTGAAATGGTACCAATAGTCAATTTAGTTACAGAAATTAAAACTTAGAACTTCTATACACATCTTGAAAAATAAATCTCAACTAAGATGAAATAAGAGAGAAATACTAAATACACCCCATCAGCGCAGAAAATAAAAACGAGCAACAGTTACAACAGCACCAATAGTCATTACGGTTATAGGAATTACAACTAAGACCTCGCATGCACTTCTTGAAAATTTAAATATCAACAAAAAGATTTACATAAATACTCAAAAGTAAGTCTGAAAACAGCATCAATAGCAAACAAATCTTAGGACTACAATAGAAAAGTATGTGAATAGGTGAAAGCCGGTCACAGGACGAAAAAACTACGTAAAGTGAGAAAAAAACATATATTAATAATAATACAGAAACATGAATTATTCAGACAAAATCACAGGGATGAATCTCTTGCAAAAATATCCAGGATTGTTTTAAGAGTTTAAAAAGTGAAGGCACTGATAAAGAGAAATGCTTTCATATTCATAGACGAGGAGAATTGAAAGACAGATTAGCAAGTGGTTCTTGATGGAACCCGGAAATTCAAACGAGAAAGTAGATATGAGGAATAAATCTCGTTATGGATAATGTAATACTGGAGAGCGATGTTGGAAAACGTACGAGGGATTTTAATAGGAAGGAGACAAAGATTATTTAGAAGTCTCTGATTAATTACCATGTGACGGCACCTGAATACAGACTATTATCACAGACACTACAGACAGACATATGTTCTGAAGACATAGCTCAAAATATTTTACATCTGTAATGCCACCACGAGTGTCTCCATTTTCGTTTCTTCTCCTTCTATTATCCCGTAACCTTCAGCTTACCTGCGGGGATGGGAGAGAGAGCCGTAACATTCCAAGTCCTCCCGAAATACGTATCGATATAAATTTAACGCCGCGCGAAAGGCTGATTCACTTATTGCAAACAATTCTCTTCAATAGAGTCCCTTCAAGACTAGAACTGACCCTAATTATGTTTATGTTTTCGATGCTACGGCCATGTTTGGTTGCCTCCGAGTCTCCTAACAGTTAGGCCAGTTTTCTCAAATTCTTCCTTTTAGTTGTCACAAATACCTGTGCAATATTAGATTTCCCATTCTTAAACTCTCCCCCGAACGCAGGTACAGCTATGTGCAAAAAAATTGTAAATTCTATATTATTCATTGATTAGAAGTAAACTAGAATATGCCTCTATTGTATGGAATCCTCATTTAATGAAATATTAAATTCTGTAGAAAATGCACAGAAGAGATTTATACGTTGTGTACACTATATTCGTAGTAACATTTACCCAATGTTCGAAAATTATATGAGTAAGATACTCTCTTGGAACTATATGGATATCAAAGCCTTAAGAAAAGAACGTGGAAGGATGTATTTATTTGACCCAATCAAAACCGGGGAAATGCTAACCTAGCAAGCAAAATAAATTTTTACGTACAAAAATTTAATGAAAGGCCAAAAGGGACATTAAAAATTGAAAATAAAGTACTGAGCAAACAATTCAACATTATACAGTGGTAAACATTTAACATGCATAGCCAAGAACTAGATTTGTTTCAAAAGAGAAGCCTTTTTTGTTCGAAGCTGAACAAAATTGTTTTATAAATTATGTTCTAACAACATCTCTTTTATGCACAAGTGTGTATTATAATTGATTTTACATAATATGTAATAGTGATCGCCCTGCATTTTTTTTGGTAGGCGAACATAAAACACAAAAAATAAAATGAAATATGGGAGAACGATAGGTACGCGATTTCCATAGGAAAGAGTAAAAGATGATTTCGAAGTCTCTCATAATTCTGTGACGCCATCGAGTACGGACTATTTTTAACGCTTTCCGGTCCTGTTACTACAAATGAAATCACATCGCCTATTTTTATTCTAGCATCCATTCATATCACCCATTGACTACATTTGGATCATAGGCGTAACATAGTATGTAATTCCAGCAGCAGGTTTCATGACTCGCCGTTCAAGAAAGTTATGATCTTGAGCCGTAGATGCAGATTGCTGTACTCATATATATATATATATATCCGGAGAAGCATCTATATATAATAGATATATATAAGATGTAGATATTAATCTACGACAGTTTTGTTGAAGCCTGTATTCAATATAAACTTGGAAGATATATTAGAGATTAATTTATACTATTTTAAGTTTAATGCCACCGATTATACATCCAACTCAATGTAATAGGCGATGGAAACTAAATCGAAATACGAACGAAGAGCAAAATAACACACGAACAACACAAACTATTAATAAAAATGAAGATCACATTTACACCACATTCCATTTAAACAATGGAAGCTTAAAAAGCATAAGAATGACGAAAATTATTAATATACACAAAAGAAAATAAATAAAGAAGACAAATGGAGTAAAAAAACAAAGAAAATCTTTTAAACCTTATCAATCGGCCAGGGCTCAATAGCAAGAGTGTGAGCGAAAGACGCTTTGCATTGCATTGTTTGCCATGTAAACAAACCCATAGTTACGAACTTTATTGTAACTGTGAAGAGTTATCAATAACGGTACTAAACAATTATAATGGAATAATTATTATGAAATAAATACGCGTATATCATATTCCAAATAAAACACGTATTTCCGTTGATATCTTAAAGTCGATTTATTTCATAAAAACAATACTTCATCTATACTACGTACATGGAGAAAGTAAAAAACAAATTAATTTGCCACTTTTTTCGAGATTTGGACCGGAAAGTGTTAAAAAGAAATTTAAGACTCGATTGAGAGAGTTACATTCGAAAGGCAGGGCCTCTCCCATGTGGGACAACAATAGGTAAGAAACGGACGAGCACCGGAAAATTAGGCGCGGAGAGACAGGATTCCTGATTTCAGTAAACCTAAAGAGCACCCACATAAGCAACCAGTGCTGTAAAAATGATAGCAATTTCTACAGAGCCAATTTATGCTTCTTTTGATACATCCTAGTAAGCATCATGAAGGTTTTCCGAGGGGTTTCCCAACTTCCTTGGGCAGCTGCATTACAGATATTGGGTTTCCCCATCAATTTGCGATCTTCAAATGTACATTAAATTTTTTTATATTTATTGACTTTCATGAGAAAGTATATATATATATATATATATATATATATATATATAGACAGGACTATATGTTTGACTATGTAACAATGTATGTTTAATGTGTACCCACGACCATCTACAGCGATTCTGTTATGATACCTATGATACTAATAATAATACACGCAATCAAGACATCTTTCTCGTACATACGTATATAGTCTTTGAATAGATCTTAATTACATTAACCAAGTATCTTTTCCTCTTCTACCAAGAATTATAATAAACGGAGTATAATGTACATATAATCCAATTTTTACTAGATTTTTTTCATACGTCAAAACGATACATCAGAAATTTGCATCCCCGAACTGAATTGCTACAATTTTCCCTTATCTTACGGTCTTCCTTTTATGTTGAGAATTGTCTCAAAATAAACGTTTTTCTTTACTTTACTTATAAATATATTTTATATTTGATCACATCCATTTGGGTGGTGAGAAATATTGATACAAAATAAAAACTTGAGCTACTTCAATGAATATAGGTCTAAAGACCATGAAGGCAGCATATGATTAATTACAGGTTGCTCATAGAGTAACCTAGCTAGAGAAGGCAGAGTCTACCTAAATTTTTCTCTACAGCTCCTTAACAGCATGTTCGCCAGGATTTGGATGAAATTTGAGCTAGAATTACTAGCAAAGAAACTGCGAGGCATGTTCGAAAAGTAGATTCCGTTTGGCTCTACTGCCGCAGCAACGTGAAAATTGGCACTTTATGCACATGAAAATAATTTCTTGTTTCTTTAGCTTCGCACAGACCCCAACTCAGCATCAGAGGATTGCATCTAACATTTATTTTTCATCGTTTGAAAAGTTTAAGTCCATTGTCTTTCCTGCCGTCTGTGAAGTGCGGTTAGTTATCCGAATCCACGTTGCAGAAAAAATGAAACCAGCTGAAATTCATTGTCAGATTTGTGAGCTTTATGATGAAAATGCGATGAGTGATGGAATGTTTAGAAAGTGGGAGATGTATGATGCAGAAAGGATTGGACGGTCCTCTGTCATCAATCAGTAATTGGTTAGGAAAGTTGATGAAAAAAATCGGCAAAATCGTCGTCCGCCTTACAGCCCAGACCTAGCACCTTATGGCTTTCACATGTTCCTTTACTCACGGCTACATATTTACAAAAATAATGATACTGAAAAAAATGCAGTTAATCGATTGATCGGCAGCAGATTTTTATGTAGAGGGGTTTCGATATATTCGTTTTTCGATATGATCAATCCTTCAACACAGGTGAAAACTAAGTAAAGTGGTTGTTTAAGTTAGGTACATTCACTTGGAAGTAAGCTCATTTTTCGCACAGTCCTTTTTACTTTTCAAACTTGCCTCGTATTGTGCTTGTGTTGTGGGAGGAGCATCGCGACTTAATACTTTAAAAAATAGCAAATGGAAAGCAAAATCTGCTAATTCACGCAACGGAGAGCTCCCAATCCACGGAAATTATAAACACCATTACTTTCAAGGTGAAGGGGCCTACACTTATCATAATAAAGCTAAATCTTGAAACATTTATTTTGACCGAAATTTGGCTTCCCGTGAAATACCGAGCGGCTCTTGCCAATGTGTTAAGTGGCTACGGTCCTTCTAAATATTATCTCCGAATTTTCGTGCATATTTATTTTCCAGTTTAGCAATATCCTCTTTTCACAAATCCTTCTCACTCTCGACTTCGTCTGTCTCCTTGACCTTGCTCAGTTCCCTCAATCTTTCTCCACTGCAATTTGTCACCATCATGGACAAGTAAATGCGAAGTACTATCTCCGCATTAACAAAGGCTGAGCATAAATCATTCTCTATGATTATGCGGTAGAGAAATGTCTCAATTGATTCTTCTTCAAGCTGTTTATACAACTCTGACAAATTGGCAAGTTGAAGCAATTTGAGAGATAAAGTTGATTCTAAATCCTCTGGATAGAGTTCGATGAGATTTTTCGCTGCGGCATTCAACTCTTCAGGTGTCATTGTCGGAAGCTTACTCAAAAAACCAAATCTTTTACAAACGACTTCATATGCTGCGATGCGTTGCGACAGTGACGTAAGTGTGGAATCTACAACTGTGAGAAAGGCTTTAGTGCGAAATTTATCTCTTGGTGACAGCTGCACAGGAAGTGTTTTTCCATAGTCAAGCGGCTGCAGTCGAACATTCGGTTTCTTGATTCTTGAATTTGTATGATATTGCTCATTTTTTGACAATTTTTTCCCTTCATTCTCGTAGGCTTCGAAAGAATTCTTTTTTATTCAACGAAAGATTTCAAAGATTTCAGCGATTTTACAGCATTGCTGAGTACGACCGTAGGACTTTACAAATATTTGCTTGTAGCATTGAATCTTTCAAGGATATTGTGCCAGATACATGTGTTAATTGCAGTTTCGAGATGACCCATGTATCGAGGAAGTCCGAGAGCTTCTCTTTTGACAATATATTTTTGCTCTTCATCAATGCTGATTTCAGTCAAAGCTTCTTGAACTGGATGATAACCATAATAAAGTGCTTCGACTGCTTCCAAAAATAATTGCTTATTTTTGGAATTTTCGACAGCAATTGCTCATGGTGTATTACCTTCTCGGAAGCTTCTTTTCTATTTTGTGCTCCAGATGGATGGTTTCGCACTTACGTCGATCTTCTTTTCGATCAGCCATATTAAACTGCTAATACTACTGTAATTCGGAAACGTTTCATTTGTAAATAAAAAAAAATCTTGTTTAATTATCTATAAACTGTGTCATAGAATGAATCAATTTGAACCATTTGTGCCATCCAACTAAAAATTAATCGATATTTCCGAGAAAAAAATCCTGATTCCACTGGGGGCGAAACCCAGGACCTCTCACTTTCCGGGCGAGTGCTCTGACCCTGAGCTATGTAACCATTAAATTTATCTCTCGGAAATACCGATGTCACTTTTATTTTTCGTATTTTTCCCTCGTCCAAATCTTATCATTCGAGGAAACAGCTTTGAATTTCGTCAATCTAATTATTATTTTTATCATCAAGCTCGGCTCTTTGTTTTGGAACAGTCCCACTTGATGTCCCCCTGCACTATTTTTCAACCTAAGTGCGAATAATTATAAAGCACTATGTCATTAAAATCTACTCGAAAGTCATATACATATATAATAAAAAATATGCGTATTATGTAAACATGTATCCCAGACAAAGGATAAACAAAAATCATTCCCCTATCATTTCTATCTACGCTCATAAATTACAAAAACAAGGCAAAATAAATATCATGGCTATCTGTATTCGAACAAAATCCTTTTAACCAGAAAATCATGGCACAAAATTATTTCCACTTTTTCCCTTACAAAATAAACACAACTTAAAACAAATCGTCATAAAATAAATTATTCCGCAATACTAATCTACTGCTACACAAAAGACATTCCGTTTTCCCTCGTACCTAACCTAAATTGTACAATGGAAAATACTAGAAATCCCAACACTGGACTTCATCACAAAAATTGTCAAGATTTTCTTGACAAATGTGCAATAAAATACCAAAAAACAAACTACCTCACCAATTACTCTTATCCATGATAACTGTCACGAGAATGTTAACAAAACTGTTATGTTTATAACCTCGATGAGGTACAAAACTTGACGATACATACAATACACGGAACAAATTTTCGTAGCAGCCATGACAGGGCGCAAGGTTGCCAGTATTAAAATATAGATTGTCGCCAGTCGACTCGCTGGAAATCGCCAAAATCGCCAAAATCGCCAAAATCGCCACCTACAACTCAAGTTATCACCATATTGGCGCCAACAGCTAATCGTGTGAAATTTCCATTTTTAGAGGGAATATTCAAAGAAAAACATGGTGTTTGACCGGTTTGGCGCATGGGAAAAATATAAGAATTGACTAGGACAGACGTATGGGGTCGGAAAAAAAATTTCAAAAATATTTTTTTTGATAGAAAATCGCCAAAATTGCTGCCATATCGATACTTATATTTACACAGATCCTAGTATCAAGTCAGCCGCAAATATAAAGAATATAAAGTGTACATGGCTTTTGAATGCTCAAAATTTTGGTACATTAGTTCATTACATTTAACACTTATACTTATAGTAACTGGAAAACTTGATTATTAAACAATTCATCGAGAAGTTTTCGTCTAATTTTTCGAATTCAGATTTACTATGATGTGCTTAACCATTGGAAGCTAGTTATTTGATCCAAGGTACAGAAAAAATTGTTTTCGACAGAAACTTTTATCACTGCTGGTGGGGGCCCCCAAGTGGTGGAGGCCCGGGGCCACTGGCCCCCCCCTTAATCCGGCCCTGCTCTTTGGAAATACATGAAGACGAGTCTGGTGAAGAACGAAGTGGCCTTAACGACGTAGATTTTGAAATTGAAGATACCGATCGTAAGGGATTTGAGCAGCATGAGTTGAATGATTTGGTACGAGATTTGGGACTATCTAAAAAAGCTTCAGAGCTTTTAGCATCAAGACTGCGTGAGAAAAACTTGCTTGAAAATGGAGCTAAGGTATCCTACTTTCCATCAAGAGAAAGTGCGTTTCTGTAATACTTCCGAAGTGATGATGGATTTGTATATTGTCATAACGTACATGGTTTAATGGAAGAGTTGTGACTTTCAGCCTATAATGCAACTGAATGGCGATTGTTCATCGATAGTTCAAAGCGTAGCATGAATTGAATCCACAATGGAAATTTATTTGGTGCAGTCCCAATAGGTCATTCAATTTGTCTGCGTGTAGAATATGAATATATAAAGAGAGCCATTGATTTGTTGCAATATAACATGCACCAATGGATAATATGCGTTGATCTTAAAATGGTCTACTTCCTCCTTGGCCAGCTACGCATTTACACCAAGTACCCTTGTTTTTTGTGTATGTGGAACAGCAGAGCTTGCGAGAAGCATTGGATGCAGTTGAATTGGCCACCACGATCTGATCTGAAACTTGGTGACCCAAATATTCTACATCAGCAGCTTGTTGACAGAAAGAATATTAATAAATGGGTGGAAATAACTTTGAAAAAATCCCACTTTAAAAGAATATTATATTTCCATCTCTACGTATAAAATTGGGTCTCATGAAGCAATTTATTAAAACTTTGTCAACTGAAGGGGACTGTTTCAAGTATCTCATTTCTGCATTTCCAAAATTGTCATTTGAAAAGATCAAGGCTGGTATGTATGATGGTCCACAGATTCGGGGGCTCATTAAAGATTCATCAATACAATGAGAGTACTTGAAAATAATGCTTGTTTAGCATTCATAAATGTTGACAAAGGCTTTCTTGGAAACACACGAGCACAGAATTACATGGAAATTGTCCAGCAACTCTTGGAGAGCTATAAAAATGCTTGTTTGCAATATGAGCATCAAATTGCACTTTTTACATAGCCATCTTGCTGACTTTCCAAAAAATCTTGGAGAAGTCAGTGATGAGCAGGGTGAGCGATTCCACCAAGATTTGAACGTCAAGGAGACAGGGTATCAAGGTAGATGGGATGCACATATGATGGCTGACTACTGTTGGAGCATCAGATTAAACACTCCAGAAAAAGCTATAAGCAAAAATATTTACCTTGATTTGCTAGTTTAAAGTTTATATGAGTTGATGAATGCCTTTATATGACTATAAATATTCTATGTGAAGTATATTTGGTAAGTTTTCTCTTTATCCTCCTTCATATGGACATTTTGTAAGACTTTTGAGATATATAGAGGGTTATCCTGTAGCTTAAAAACTTGACGTGATAGACAAAAACTGAGGTTCATTTTGAATTCAGATGTCAATCGTTAGTCAAAAACAAGTCACAGATCTAAGACAACAAAATCACTGTTCCCCAGTGTAATTACTCTTGGTACAGTCTTGATCGTAACACTTGCCTCATAATCTTTGGTAGTTAGCCGATTCCAGGCTATAATTTTTTCCAAACAATGAACAAAGTAAATAAAATTATAATAAAGTCTACAAAAACACCTAAAGATTTAATCTCATATCCTTTGAATGAACACTTTCATCTATGAAGACAAAAATGAATTAAAGATTATAAAATATATTCGATGATCACATTAGGATAAGCAGCACCACCTTTTAGGAGACATTTTCTGAAAGGGAAATATGTTTCTTGGAAACGATGATTAAACACAAATAACAGAAATATATTATACGAGTAAAATGTAGCTTGCATACTGCAAGCAGATCGACAACACTAATTTCATCTCGGCATCATATCGGGACCGTCTTCAAAAGAAAAAAAAGGGGATTGAAAATATTCTTTAAATTCGCTGCAAGTTATTCGTCCGGCATCGAACCCGGGTCTTTTTGGTGATACACACTATGCAGCACAATAGAATTTCTCCATCTCTAACTATGTGTGAAAATTCAAGCAAATATATTGGGCGCAGCTGCCTCAAAAGACGCTCTAATGTTCACGAATGTAAATGGCTCTCGGGACTCGAACCAAGGACGATCGTGGAAATTTAAAAAATGTTTCTGAAAGTTATTAATGATTTCAATCCATATGCCAAATTTCAAGTTTCTATATTATTGGGAAAGGTTTCAAAATAATTCCTAAAAATCGGATCAACTTCTGATTGCAGAGACACCTGGTGTCGAACCCAGGACACATTGATAGTTATGAATGCATAGTTTGATTTGTTAAGACTGGTTCTTCTATCACGCTAAGTTTTAAGTCGATAGCATGTCGGGAAGAACCTAAAATTTGTTTCCGTTATCTCCATAAGAAATGCATTGAGAAATGTAAATGGCGCCCTGGGATCGAACCAAGGACCATCACGGAACATCTAAAATTTGATTATGAAACATATTTATAATCTTCAACTCCATGCCGAATTTCAAGTTTCCATGCCATCGGGAAGGGGTCCAAAAAAAATCTTAAAAATCGCCACAATACATTTTAAACGGCCGATTTTTGCCTCGACCTAGCATCGAACCCAGGATATTTTCCGTAAAACTAATTTATGTTTTCGATAGATCATGACCATATATAAAGGCTCCTAGAGTTTCGATTCTCTACCTATCCGGGAAGTATTTTTTAAAAATTCCCGAAAATCTAAGCAATGCATTTAAACGGGAAAAATCGGGACTTTGGGGCCCTCTGGAATCGAACCCATGACACTGAGGTTCAAAATCGCAATTTTTCTGGAGGTTATACGTTATGGCCAATATGTCGTAAAAATTTCAAGCCATTGACGCTAGTGGTTTGGCCTGTGACTTTGTATCCTCTCTATATATATATATATATATATGATATATGAATGAATCCGGAGAAGCATCTATATATAATAGATATATCTATTATATATAGATGCTTCTCCGGATTCATTCATATATCATATATATATATATATATACACGAGTAAAATGTAGCTTACATACTGCAAGCAGATCGGCAATACTAATTTTATATCGGCATCATATTGGGACGGTCCTCAAAAGAAAAAAAAAAGGATTGAAAATATTCTTAAAATTCGCTGCAATTTCATCGTCTGGCATCGAACCCGTGTCTTACTGGTGAACTTACTATGCAGCACAATAGAATATCACCATCTCTAACTATGTGTGAAAATTCAACCAAAAATATTGGCTACAACTGCCTCAAACTACGTTCTACTTTTCAATAATGTAAATGACTCTCTGGATTCGAACCAAGGACGATCTTGGAAATCTAAAACATGTTTCTGAAATCTATCTATGTTCTCTATCTATATCCCGAATTTCATGTTTTAATATTATTGGGAAGGGGTTTAAATTAATTCTTAAAAATCGGATAATTTACTGATTGTAGAGACGCCTGGTGTCGAACCCAGGAAACATTGGTAGCTGTGAATGCACAGTATGACTATTTTAAACTTCATATTATTTCATACTAAGTTTGAAGTTGATATCATGCCGGGAAGTACCTAAAACCTTTTTCTGTTATATCCATAAGAAATGCATTGAGGAATGTAAATGGCTCTCTGGGATCGAACCAAGGACCATCAGCGAATTTATAAAATTTGATGACAAGTATGACAAGATCTATAGTGCCGTAAAACACTTAATGATCAATAAACTATTATTATTACTCTTATGTGCTCTTCACTTTTGCAGCCAGGGAGCTATCAGAGGAGTACAGTAACCTGGGGCTCAGCCAGACAAGTGTGTCGACAGTAATTGAGAAAGTTACTGCTGCCCTCAACTCCTGGCGAAATGGATCATATTCCCACTCACAACAGGGGAAAGGAATAGGTTAATTAATAAGTAAGTAAACAATTTAGAATAAAATCTTTATTGATGGGCATAGCCCATTTGCAAACACTTGCAACATAAACACTATTACTCAGATAAACTAAAGATGGTTTAAAAAATAAAAATGTATGAAAAATGTTTTACCAAAAACATATTTTATAAAAAAAACAAACTAACAAAATCTTATCACAAACCACATTTTATCAAAAACAAAATCGTATCACTATACTATATATTCTACATTTTATTCTTTCTTGTCCTTGGACTTGATGTAACTGTAATGAAAGATAACACATGTATTAGAAATAATCAATTTCTATTGGTATTTATATTGGTAATAGGAGGGAGAAAAATCTAGGAAATCAGGTAGTTAACGATTAAACCCTGCTGCGGGAAAGGGTGTGGGGTTACATGTGACAATTTCTTCAACCCCGTACCGCTTGGTCGGGAATTGTACGATCACAAGCTAAGTACTACTGGTACACTTCAGGCAAAAATATAAAATTCTAACCGAGTTCCTCCCACATCCTTCAAAGGACATTTTTGTAGTTTATTTGGATTTAGTAATAACTCTCATTTCATATATCCCAAAGAAGAGAAACACATTTATTCATTCATCTACCCAGCAAGATAGAGATGGAGAAGCAGGAGCAGATTACTATAACAAACCACAAATTATAGTGCATTGTAACCATACCAAAGGGGCTGTTGACAATGGGGACAAAATGACAAGTGAAAATTCTTGTGTTGGTAGCACAAGAAGATGGCCCGTAAGAGTATATATAGAAATTATAGATATGGCTGCTCTAAATTAATAAATGTTTTGGAAAGAAAACCATTCTGATTGGAAACAATATGTTCTGAGTCGAAGGAGGCTCTTTCTACCATAACTATCAATTGAACTGAGTCAGTGTAATGTTCTCTGAAGAATAACTGTCTTAAAACTTTCATTCATCTCTCAAAGCAGCAATTTTTACGTTCTTGAAAGATAACAACGTATGTGAGAGTAAAGTAGTAGTAGTAGTAGTAGTAAGGGTTATAAGGTGCCTTGACAGCAAAGGTCATGTTGCACCGTATACAGAGGAGATATATGTATCATGACATTATTTTATTTTTAATGTAAGTTGAAATTTAAAAATCCGATTCAAATTTATTCTTTAATACTTATATTTTTAATCTATTTTATATTTTTAAATCTGTTTAATTAATTTTACTTCACTTAAGAATTTTAGGACACAGTCTAATTTGTCCACATCATCCCCCAGAATTTCCTTGAGATGACCTTGGAAATATCTATTTCTGATGCACTGATATTTGGTACATTCAGTCAGGAGGTGTCTTATAGTTAGGTGAGATTCGCAGTGGTCACAATATGGTGGATTTTTCTGGATGTGAGAGTAAAGAAAGTGTTTCACAAAGCAATATTACAAAAAAAATCTGTTGCCACTTTTTCCCAAGGAATCTCGATAAAAAATAAAATTTACTGCATAGGTTGAGGAAAAGCCATTTGTCCTTCACACAGAGAGGAAATAAAACAAATTTGTTGTACTGAGTGTAAAAAAAAGGATTTAAATCACTAATTGTGATATTCTACATACAGTAGAACTCCAATTATTCAAACTAAGACTATCCGAATCGCTTTAGGACACCATCTCATATAGCAGTTGGCTGCCCGAAAACAGGTTAACCCATTCGGATCGGCGGCCCATTTCTAATATATTCTCTAATTTTTCAAATTGTTCAAATTTTTTTTTCTTTGTTGATATTCACTATAAAGTATATAAATCTACTTGAAAACATAAAAATTAGATTCCGTTTCTGACGAAAGTATTAAAATTGCTAGCCGATCTGAATGGGTTAAGGTAGTCAAAGAGCTTACTTTGACGGAGATGTTTAGTAAGCAATAACTGTCATTTACCAAAGTATGTAAATTTTTAAGCATTAATTAGTATTTATTTAAAATGTTTTATAACAAATATTTAATAATGTAAATACTACATTAGTTTGACTTAGTTTAAGTATTTAAATAGGTATGTAGAAGTGATGTACGCTTAACATTCCTTACTGTTACCATTGTTTTAATCAATTAATACATAGCTCTTTTTTTAATACTATATATGTAGTTTTTTTCTCCCTTTTTCAATGTACATACAGAAATTAATTAACTATACGAATTTTGGATCATCCAAATGTGGTCTGGTCCCAATTGATTCGGATAATTGGAGTTCTACTGTACCTAATTTTATCATGTATCCATTTTGTAACAGTTTGTGGCGAACGGTATGGTGGAGAGGTATCATCGCCAACTGAAATCGGCTTTGCGGTGCCATACGCCAGGAGCGTGGGTGGAGATGCTGCCGGCGGTCCTTTTAGGATTGCGAGCAGCATGGAGAGAAGAGCTTGGCGCAACCACAGAGGAACTGGTTTACGGCGCCCATCTCAGACTTCCAGGAGAATTCCTTTCGCCGCTTCCGGATCCTCCGCTGTCAGACCCCACCAGTTTCGCTGAAAGACTGAGGGGACATTTTAAGAGGATAAGTCCCCATTCGGCATCTCATCACAGAGAGCGGACTACATTCATCTTCAAGGATCTGTTTGCATGCTCACACGTCTTCGTCCAAAATGATGAAGTAAGGAGACCTCTGCAGCCCCCTTACGACGGTCCCTACGAGGTGCTGCAGAGACGGGACAAGAACTTCCTGCTTCGAATGGAGAACCGCAATGTCAGGGTGTTAGTAGATCGGCTGAAGCCAGCATACGTTCCCACGGATGACCCACCAGCAGGAAGTCCGCGGCAAGACACGCAAGCGCCGACGCAGCCAGAGGGAACGACTACTAGAAGTGGACGAAAAGTTCATTTCCCTCGAAGATTAAACGATTTTGAGACCTATATCTAATTCTCTTGTTTTTTTTTCCCAGCAATTCACTGGTGAGGGGGTGATGTGGCGGTCAGTGAAATGGATTGCACCGTTGACAACTGCCAATCCCCACCCTAAGGAGCGTGGCGACGAGCGCAAGAACTCCATTTGTGCTACGACAGATCGCTCTCCACCACCAGAGTGACTGGTCCATTCAATCTATCATTTCGACCGTGTAACGTGAAATTGTAGCCTTGTGAAACACCAAATAAAACAGTTTGTGAGGAATTCGCGCATCTTATTTGAGAAGCACAAATGCTTCAAGTTGAACCGTATTGAAATGTATTATTTGAATAAAATAAAGTTATTTGAGTTTAGTATACTCTCTCTCTCTCTATATGCCTACGTTGGTGGCGCAGAGGACCTGTCACTCTCACTGGCTCTTTCGCTCAAGCAGCATTCTTGCTCAATTGGCCACTGTGCTAAGATTCATCAGAAGCATGCAGCATTCCAGCATTTTCTATACTTCTGTATAACCACATGTATAAGAAGAAATATACGTGATATATATATATATATATATATATAAGAATTTTCATTTGATTTTCTTTCTTTCGATGTTTGTCTCGACTCTGTACAACCATTTCTTTTAATTTAATTCTTCAAAAGAAATAAAGCCTGCAACCGAAAAAAGTGAAGCCTACGTGTATTCCTTATGATAATCTATCTGAGCGATCTTGGTTCGCACCCAGCAAAATTCTTGAATAAAAATAAGACAGTACTTCCTTCCTGATATCAGAGGACACGTATGCAAAGTTTGAGACAAATCGGGCAAACGGTGTGGACTCCAATCCAAGACAAACAAACCCACAAACACACAAACAAACATACAAACAAACATACAAACAAACACACAAACAAACCCACAGAATTTCTGCTTTATATATATAGATTGAATCAAAAGGTTAGTGGAGTCTTAATTTTAAATCTGGCTTTCCTTACCAATCCAGTCCCTTTTTCAGAAACTTCACTATTAGATAGATTAAACTCTATCAAATCTTTCATAATTTACAGTTGTAATCAAATCTAATGTCATTGAAAGAGAATTCAATAGACACAACATCCTCTTTGGTTATCTTTACTCAAGATCCTATTGAAGAAGATACTAATTACACCCCAATACACCATGCAAGCTTGGGACACTTTATTGACCTGATAAAAGCTCAAACAATCTTGGAAGTATCAGGAACGCGTACAGTGTCAGTATCTGATCAGACCAGATTAAGTTGGCACTTGAAATTTAGACCAGAAGCTTTGGTTCAAAGTACAGACAATAGTTTTGTGATACATACAAAATCCCAAACAATAAGTGAATTTGCTCTTAATAATTAGTCTCCTAACATAAAGACTTTAACTGTTATCAAACTAAGTGTCCTCTGACCATTAGAGGGAAGGATATTGCCTCTAGTTTACCAGAATACTCCATTGATTCTTATGTTGTCAATCTCCTGGAAGGGTCAGGAGTAGCATTGGAAGTGGAATCAGATGATCCTCTAAGTCGTCAGTTAACTCTGGTGGAAGATGTAGAGCCTACTGACACCCTAAGTACAGATGAATCTGATATGTTCCTCAACAAACACAGGCACAGATGTTTGATGATGAGCTGTTGAAGCTTCAGGCAGATTTATATCTCCCATCAACTCCAATGACCGGTACAGAGGCATCAGGTACTGGAGCAATCAAAAAGCAGGTGGTTAATAAGCAAAAATTCCCATCTCAAGAGTGCAGCAACAATGTTGATTTTCCCAACTTCGACATTGATATAGAGAGTACTCTTATAAACTTATTCACAGAGCTATCCAAAAAATTGGAAAGATCTTTTGATGGAATGTCAAAGCATCAGAAATTTTTAATTGACAGTATTGACACATTTATATCCACGATGGATTCAAACCAGAAACTGGTAAATGAATCGATGTTAGAATTGCAGTCTTTATCCAACATTGTAAGAGAAAAAATCAAAGGCATCAGAGAAATAAAGGGAACAGAGAAATCAAAGGCATCAGAGAAATCAAAGGCATAAGAGAAATCAAAGGCATAAGAGAAAAAATCAAAGGCAAAACTTACTTGTCTAGAAGACACATGGGGCGAATTTTACAATGTTCAAACCGAATAGGGAATTCTACTGAAAATGGATGATTATGTGATTAAAATGTATTCCCTGCATATAAAATTACTGTACAAGAAGTTTGTTTATAACCCGCTATTATTCGTAAAATTCTACTTTGAAAATAGCGTTGAAACTTTGCGCTCAAAACGACCCGTCACCATGTTTCTTGAGCATGACGTCATATTCTAGTACATATGTTTCCATACATTCCAGTCGCTGCAATCTCCAACTGCAATTAGTGTGTTAACGGCCAGGTCCACTCAATAGGACATTAGGCACCCTCTCACCCCTTTTCTATCATCAACCAGAAGAAGACAGACGACGGAAGAGTAAGAGGATCAAGAGGACATCCCACTAACCATCTGAGAAGAACGGCAAGGGGGGAAAGAAAAGGGGAAAGATAGTCAAAGAGAACAAGATAAAAGTAGAAAGTATGGCTTCTAGAATTACTTTCTGAAAGATAAAGTGGAACCTGGCAACAAACCTGAGAATCGGCGGCGTTCCAAGGATCCATTCCCATGCCCTGACATCAAGGGGGCAAAGGGGAAAGGAAAGAATGAAGGATTGGCTACCGAAATAGCCAAGCCAGCCCAGATACCATTAACCTACCATCGGGATTCATCGTCCACATGGGCTAAATCCCAAAGATCACCTTGAACCAATCAGGAAAAGAAAGAGGTTGACCGACAATACCTTGTCAACCTAATTTCCGCAGCAACAATCCTTCTTCAGAAATTAGGCACGGCTAAACCTGGGGAGAGAGAGGCAAAAAAAAGTGACACACGTATATATACAAGACATTTTTAAACACTATCCATAGCAGCATAAAATTTACTTGTGAAATTGAATCTAATAATGCTTTAAACTTCTTGGATCTTACTTTAACTAAGGAAAACAATGAGATCAAATTTTCTATTTTCCGAAAACCTTCATACACGAATCATACGATTCATGCAACTTCAAATGCTCTTATCCAGCACAAACACGCTGCTTTTCATAGTCTAATCCATAGATTAATTAGTAGTAGTAGTAGTATAGGTTATAAGGTGCCTCGACAGCAAAGGTCATGTTGCACCGTATACAGAGGAGATATATGTATCATGACATTATTAGTCATGTAGTAGAAACACTCGTTTTGTAATCTAGTTGAAGGACAAGAAAAAAGGTATAAAATGGATGCCCAGAGAAATTTTCTAAAGGAGATCTTTGAAACTATTGAAGTCTCCCCTGAGAAAAAGAAGATGACAAAACCAGAAGAGATATGGCATGTAATAATCAAAAGAATTCATGATAAAAATGACCAAATAAAAGTTTGTCTATCATTTTGGGTCAAAGTACGATATCTCCCATTGAAGAGGGTCAACGGATTGTTCACAACGTTGGAGCCACCATTACGATTCTTGCAGAACCATCAAGTACCCATGCAGAGGACCACCCTAATGAATTGCATAAATCATGAGACTTTGCCTGTTAATAATGAAGGTGCAATGTGCAGCATCACGCGCGAACTATTGAGAGTGGACTACCCAAATTCCAGTGCAGTTAGGGAGAAAATATCAGAGTGGTGGGTTGAGCAGATTAATTAATATACCCCTTAATCAAGATAGTTTTTCCCGGGAGTTGCAAATTATAAAACAAATTGCAGTTGCTAATGGCTATTCCGTCTCACTCATCGATGCTATTTTGAAAAAGAAACAACGAAAATTAAATATGTCACGTATTTACCACACCCTTACTCTACAGGATGATATTACTAAATGGGTTAAAATCCCTTTTATTGGTCCTATTAGCTATAAGATTGCGAACTACCTCCCCACTGACCACAAACCTGCTTTCTACACTTAGAACAATATTGGCAAAATACTTACTAATTGTAAAGATAAGTTGGACATTGCTCGTAAATCTGGGGTTTATAAACTAACTTGTAATGGCTGTGGAGCGATTTATTTGGGTCAAACTGGTAGAAGTCTGTGCACTAGGATTAAGGAACATAAGCAATCCTTCATAAATGGTTCTGATGCTTCACATTTTTACATGCACTTGCTGCAAGAAAATCATTCTTCGGACTTTCAGGCTAAGCTTCTACATCAATTACCAAAGGGCCCAAAGCTCGATATTTTTGAGCAAATGGAGATTTTAATTCACAAAAGAAATGCCTTTAACCTGACCAATGTGTACCTTTTCAATGCTTCCTCCCCCCTGCTGTCGCTTGTCAACCTGCTTCCTCCTCTCCCCTCATCCTCTCCCAACCCTTAGACTTACCCCACCCTTTTGCTTATTGTTGTCTCTTGTATATATACGTGTGTCACTTTTTGTATTTTCTGCCAGAAGATATGGAGGAGGGAGCCCGTGGGAAGTGTCGCAGAGAATAGGATTCCTCAGCACCTCCCGCCTCGCCCTGCCTCTCCGGACTCTTGCTCCAGAGACACCTGGGAGCGCCGCAGAGAATAGGATTCCTCGGCACCTCCTGCCTTGCCCTGCCTAGCAGGACTCTTGCCCCAGGAAGAGTCTTAGGCCTCTCCGCTCCTCTCACCCGGCTGGATTCCCCGGGCAGGAGGCGGGAGGGGTTCTCAATGAGACATCCATGTAAAACAAAAATATAAAAACCATTCTATCACATTCTTCTGTTTTTTTTTTGAGTTTCCAACTTCCCGTCAATGATCACCCAATCTCGCGTGTCAGGGTGGAGAGAACAGAATCTACCACAACCACCCCCTGCCGACAACTTAATTGTGACAGCCGAGGAGGACATTAAACGTGCCTTCGATGATAATGCTGGGAGACATGAACGCGACACATAGGTCCTGGGGCTGTCCAAACAACTGCACCAGAGGCTGGAGGCTATACAGGCTATCGAGAGAGGAGGACATAGACATCATAGCTCCTACCTCCCGCACTAACTCAAGGGGAACCAACATATTGGACTTTGCCCTAGGAAATTGTCTGGAAGCACCAACTGCAAGCACGCTCTCATCAGACCACCTCCCAGTATTGAACAGCATTGGTCTGGAGCCCGAGCGAATTCCCCCTCGGCTATGCAGAAACTTCTCGGCAGAAAACTGGAGTGCCTTCAGGGAGGAAATTGCAGCCGTCCTCCCTGAAATAGAGTCCAGAAGGAGATCCGACAACGAAATCGATGCTCTGGTGGAGGAAGTCACTTCTTCTATCCAAGAAGCATGTGACCACCATATCCCTTGGGCAGAGCCAGCCTTGCAGAAGATCCCGCTCCCGAATCTTGTCCTACAGATGATTCAGGAGAGGAACAAAACCAGGAGACGATAGCAGACGCACCGCTCTCCTAAAATAAAGACTCTACTGAATCACCAAAACAGGGAGGTGAGGGAGGCGATAGAAGAAGTCCACGCTGACTACTGGGAAAGGAGGCTGGAACACACAATGGAGGATGGCCAAGGGATTTGGAAGGTGGTCCAACAAGCAAGAGGGTCGGTCTGGCGGAATGTTACCCTTGGGAGCGAACGAGAAGTTGCGGTCTTCCCTGAGGAAAAGGTAGCACTGATGGCCTCTTTCCTAGAGGCCATCTTCTCGCCAAATGCTTTAGCAATATCCAAAGCATTATTGACTGCTTCGAAATAGAAAAACCTTCTAATGCACTCCACCAATCCCTCACTTGGTCAGAATACAAAAAGTGCAATACCATTAAATACTTAATTTCAGCCACACCCGATGGTATTATAAACTTTGTCTCAAGGGGTTATGGTGGACGAGTGTCTGATCTAATTTATTTCAAAATTGTGAATACTTGGATAATCTACCAGCAGGAACTGGTGTGCTAGCTGATAGGGGTTTTAAGCATATAGAAGGCATTTTAAGGGATAAGGGGTGTCATTTGACATGACCAGCTAGCATGGCTTGTAATGAAAAATTAAGCAAATCCAAGACAAAGGAAACTAAAACAATTGCTAGCTTAAGAATTCATGTAGAAAGGGTCATTAGAAGGGTTCGAGAGTTTAATATGCTTGCTCCACATTCTTGCCTTGATTCATAGTCAATGAGATGTATTGGCCATTCCATGCCAAGTGGTCTGGTGGTCCCCGCTTAACCATCACGGATTTCAATGAAATTTTGTATGGACATTTACACAAACCTCTTATGAACATTTGTCAATTTTTACTTTCGCCAATGGTATGCAAGCTGAGATATAAGGTGTGTTTGCGGAGGCAGTTCCGAACGGTTCCGAACTAGTTCCGGATTTTTTAGGGCGCATGGGCGGTTCTTCAGAATTGGTTCTAGGATTTTTGCACAGCAAACGACACAGAACTGGTTCGGAATTGTATACCAACCCTCTAGCGGTTCAAATTTGAAACTTTTAGTACCTGCTGATTTTGGCATGAACGAAGTATAAGTGCCTTACACTTTGATGAAATATTATGGAAAGTAAGTAAAGAATATGAAATTTGGAAGAAATATACTGATTCTGAGCTAATATATCCGAGAATACAAATGAAATATTTATTTTTCCACGTAAAGGTTTCAATTATGCAACTAGTTTTAGCTAATAATATCAAGTAGGTTAAAAGTATATTGCATTGAAGTATTAATTGCAGAAAATATAGAGTTTGCTTTTGTAACTGAACCTATTCGTAGAAATAAGTATTTCACCAGTCTTTTCTAAAATGCAATGGACATTATTCCACTTTGAATAATATTTAAGTATAACTGCAAATCATCATATCATACATTAAGTATAACTGCAATCATGCACATATGTGACTATAGTTAATTTTGACTCCATTCTTAAGATTTAAGTGAATTTGTCGTAATCGAAGAGGAGAGAACCGAGAGCGTGCACTCGTCAAGAAATAAAACTTTGATGTTACTAGACTTGTATAAAAAATACAGGTTGGAGGTGGGAAAATAAGAAATTTGGGAAAATAAGAAATTTGGGAAAATAAAAAATTTGAGAAAATGTATGAGGTGATCGTGGAAGAACTTTCGGCCACCACACAAGAGAAATTTCTCGCAAGTAATTGCGAGAATAGATGGAAGGTGCTGGAGAGAAATTATAAGAAATGGAGCGATAATACAAAAAAAACTGGCAGAGGAAGGAAGGACTTCGAGTTTTCGGACGAAATGTCTGAAATTCTCAGAAACAAAAAAGCATAACGCCAGAAATCGTACTCTCAACGATGACGGAAGATCACCTGGATCTTTCAGCCATGAGTAAGGAGACAATAGGTTTAAGCTTTTTTAGCTTTAGGATAAGTGATCATATGACTTCATGCAAACAATATTTTTAAGTAGGTGTAAAGTGCAATGAATTTCGTTAAATTTACTGTTCCTAGAGATATATATTTTTGTTATATAGTAGTATATCAATTTAACTCATATTACATGAATAAAAATAGCAGTTTCCTTTATTGTGAATAAAATTTAGGTAATGCACCCTCATGTAGCATGAAAAATCTGGTTATTCTCTATTTAGGAACTGAGTCACAACAATCATCTGAAACACCTGCAAATTTGAAGAAGGCAAGACCATCAAGGCCTGCAAAATTTAATATCCTTCCGGATATGAGGAGAGACAGGGGGAATTTTTATGCCAAATACTTGGAGGTGAAGACAAAGAAGTTGGAAGAGGTGAAACAGAGCAATGACATCGAAGAGAAGAAAGTTGAGGTGCTTAGTTATGCAGTAGTATTACTGCAACAGTTAGTTGAAAATTTAAAAAAATAGATTGTTTAATTGTAAAATAAATGGATAATAATAAATCAATACATTAGTTTGTTTTGAAAATCATTTCACTTTCCTGTTTATTTTCAAATTATAATCACCCAAATTTAAGTTTTAAATTAACCACAGAAATTTTGGTTTGCAAGTACATTATTTTTTCATTACACTATTTTAAAGAATTCTTAAATAAAATTAGATATTCACAATTTCAAAGTGTTCCTAATTTATATTCTTCTAATAATAAAAACATTTGTAGTAGTAGTATTTATGAAGGTGCCTCGACAGCTGAGGCCATTTCACACCTTTTCCTTAATATAAATGATTTAACATCGAATTGAATGTTTCAAACCTTCTTCTTAACCATACAAAAAGGTTGTGTCATAGGTGTGCTAAAAAAATTAAACTAATAAATTAATATTAAAACAATAGGTTTAAAAACATATTAAAAGAACAAAATAAATAAGTATTGGTGAAAGACCAAATAGAATAAAGATGAGCAAAAGTTATCCCTTACATTTTTGAAAAAATTTCAATATCCTTCATAAAATCTAAAACTTTGTCCACCATCTTAGAGTCGTTCCCAAGGATTTCCTTCACTGTCCCTGTTCCGAAGTGTTTCGCTCTATGTTGGGAATAATTTTGGCATTCTGTGAGAATGTGCTTCACTGTGAGGTGCGAGTCACACTGGGGTGGAATCCTGGGGTTGCAGAAAAGGTATGTGTGTGTATAAGCACTATGCCCTATTCTCAGTCGAGTTATGACCACCTCTTCTCTTCTAATATTTCTAACAGAGGAGTTCCAGGGTTTGGTATCCTCTTTGATGGCACGCAACTTGTTTCCAACAATAGAGGACCAACATTGTCCCCACCCTCTCAAAACAATGCTTTTTAAATGGCTTTTGAAAAGTCTCTGTGGAAGCACCACCTACAAAGGAATAGATTTTAAGGATACTAGCCTCTGAAATCGACAAATTTGTTGATGATTCGGATTTGGAGAGTGAAGAAGAGTCAGAGGAGGAGGAAGACTGGGCAGGAAGTACTACTCTAACCACCAAGTCAGAGGTTCATCCTAGTTTCTCTTCCCACCCTTCCAATTCAGCCCTCACCATCACACCAACTCAAGACCAACCATCTACATCTTGAGGGGAAAACAAGGCCCAATCTTCCAAATATACCTTTCAGGAGTAACCGAAATTTAAAAGTTCCTCCTCAGGAAAACGCTTTCGGTTTTTTCCAGCTTTTTTTTGCTGACAGTTTGCTGGATCTTATAATCTAGGAAACAAATATCAACATGGAAAATATTTTTTTTAAACTCTCCTTACCCTTGTGCAAGGATAACAGAATTTTGTCCTGTAACTCGCAAAGAAATGGAATTTTTTTTGGGTTGATATATTTAATGGGACATCCAACTACCGATAATTGCAAATTACTGGAGGGCAGAATATCTTTACAATTTTCCTGTAGTTAGGGAAACAATTGCAAGGGATTGATTCCCAATTACATTGAGGGCCCTTCATCCTGGACTAAATCCAGAGGAAGGAGCAGCCAGCAGATTCTCTTTACAAAATTAGACCTCTACTGACAAATTTTGTGATACAGCTTGGAGAAGTATATTCCTCAGGGAAGGATTTATGCTTGGATGAATCAATGCTTCCCTGGAAAGGCTCAATTAGACAATTTATTAAGGGGAAACACCATAAGTATGGCATCAAATTATCTCGCGGAGGCCAGTAGTCTTCTTCCGTATCTTCTAATATACACTGGTTCTAGGGATCTTGAAGTAGGTGGGAAAGGCGACATAGAGAAAGTGGTGAGGAAACTTATGGAGGGTCGTTTAGGAGTAGGACATTCTCTCTATATGGATAATTATTATACATCTGTTGCTCTATGTTCCGAATTATTAGGACGGGACACGTACTCAACCGGAACATTGAGAAAATCCCGTAAGAACAACCCATCCGCTGTTGTGGAGAAAAAACTAAAACCGGGGGAAACAATTCATCGCATCTTAGAGAATGGCGTGTGCATGTTGAAGTGGTTCAACAAAAGAGAGGTGCTGGTAATTTAGTCTGAATTTGGACCGGAGATGATAGAAGCTAGCACACGGAAGGGGACAAAAATGAAGCCAGAAATTATTGTGAAATACAACAAAGAGATGGGAGGAATTGATCGGTCTCACCAATACCTATCATATTACCCTCTAGAGAGAAAAACTTTCAGGTGGTATTTGCAGGTAGGTCTGCACATTTTCCACATTATGGCCAACAATAGTTGGATTCTATTTGAGAAATTCAAACCAGAATCTGGTAAAATGCATCTAAAGACATTTAGAGAAATAATTGCTCACACTTTAATTAGAAAAAATATGCTGGTTTCTCCAGATCATCCCTTTTCCCTTCCTAGTATATCCAAAGAGAATTAAACCGTAATTAGTTTATGAAATTGGATAAAATGTTTAAAAGTCTGATAAACAAGTCCAAGTCCTTCCCCTTAGATTTTTGTAAAGAGTCCTATGGTTCTCATGAAAGATATTACTCAATCTATCATGTTGCTGTCATTTCCCAAAATTTCTTTCATTGTCACTGAAATTAAGTTCTGTCTACGTTGGTGAGTGTATTTCTGGCACTCTGTAAGTATGTGTTTCACAGTGAGTTGGCAATCGTATTCCTCACACTGAGGTGGAATTCGAGGAATAGAAAAAAGGTATGAGTGGATAAGGGCAGTAAGCCCGATCCTGAGACGAGTGACAGCAACCTCTTCTGCTCGACTATTTCTGATTAAGGTGGCCCACGCAGATGCATCTGTTTTAATGCGATGCAGATTATTGTTTCTGAGGTTCCCACATCTTTGCAGCCACGGCTTTAAGACCACTTTCCTGAGGGAACTCTTAGATCCTCATTTGAGACATGCAGCGAGTCAGACAAATGAGCGTCCAAGACCTCCTTGGCAGTTCTGTCTGATCTTTTGTTCCCTACGATTCCCACCTGCCCAGGGACCCAGAGAAACTTAATGAAGACTCCCTTTGTATTCAACCAGATGAGGGCAGACTGTATGTCCTGGACTATCTTATGAGTAGGGGTAAAGGTGGACATAGATTGAAGAGCACTAAATGAGTCTGTGCATATCAGGTAAGCACCAGTGTTACCTTTGATTTGGGTGAGAGCCAGTTTTATTGCCTTTGACTCGGCTGTGAAGATTGAGGAGTAAGTGCTTTCTTTTATAATTCCATGATGTGGAGAGATCACTGCACATGCTGTCTGACTTGGATCCATCAGTGTAAACAGGGGTGTTTAGGGTGTTCATCGAGAAATCTGTTGAAATGATGTTTGTACTCGATACTGCTGGTATTAAATTTTTTTACTCCGACTTAAAAAGGTTAAAATTTCCGGTTGGGACAGCGACCAAGGTGGATTCTTGGGATATTCCATTGGATACACAGTCCTAGGTTATATATACCACGTCAAGTTCTCTTATAAGATGGATATCCAGATGCATATACAATGGACCCGTAGTCTAATCTGGAACGTACTAGCGATCTGTATAATAAAAACAATGAGGAACGATCTCCTCTTATTGTCGACGATGTCTTATTGGATAAAAATTTCAAAATGTTTAGTGTTAAAAGGCACTTTGTCTTATGGAGCAGCTGTTTTGCATAAGTAAAGATATTTTGCAACCAATAAGTGGCATAATATCTGACGAAAAATTTTAAAATGCAATTGTATTGCAAATTGTATTAGCATATTCAATTCATTTTTTTCTTAAATATATTTCTAATATTTTGAGAGCTTTCTATTAATTTGCATGCCGTTTCTTTCAGAATCCATCTTCATCAACAGGTGTAGATTTTAGAACATAAATAGTTACGCACTGTAACTACTGTAGTAATCATAATATTAATGAAACTTTAATGCTATGGCATTAAATTCAAATGTTAGTTTGCATGTTAGTACTCCCTGTTTGAAAAAAAAATGTTGATTGAGATTGCATAATCTACAGGAGCAAAATAAAAATTGTAAATGTAACCCTACTGATTACTTTTTCAAAAAGTAATTTTAATTGCAACTGATTACAAATTTGACAGAGTAATTGTAATCGAGCCCAATTACTATTTTTCAGTAACTTTCCCATCACTGATTGTTAATTTCAGTTATGAGCTTTGGATAGCATTTTCTGGGAATGCTAGCTTGCAGAGTAGGGGGCCCAAGGAGGGGACGATTCCCCGAAATTCCTATAGATTACGTTCCCTGCATTTTCTGGATAGGGATTTCACTAACTCTTGGAAAGAGAGACTAAATAGAGGTGCTGTGCCTTCTGTTAATGGTCCCACCATTTCTGCAGACACCACCCAGGATAAACGGACTTCAGGGAAGTCATCAGGGAAGAGGATCTCTCTGGCGAAGATTGGTCACCACTAGCTCATTGCACTCCCAGGAAAAAGCTGCTTTATTTGCATGGGAAGGCATTCTCCCTTGTTACTCTGAAGATGCTGTTTGTTCTCAACAGCGAAATGTACATCGGTGGAATTTTACTTTTGATGGTTTTTGGAATTTGGGTAATTATTTATCAGTTATAACCATCAGCGGATACACTCTTGTTATGGGAAGGAGAAGGAAAATCAGCTGAAGAAACTACAGGCAAGCCATGAGAAGCTGAATTCTAAAGGTGAAGAGGACTATGGATTCTGGGAAGCAGCAATGGAGTACTGTTGGCTTCCTGGAGTCCTTCCTATCCAAACCTGCTGCAGCTCTCATCACCTCCCAAAGACATCGAAGAGGAAGCCGAAGGGGAGGAGGACACATCTGCACACTGAAGATGGTGATGTGCCTGGTAATTCTGCAATTCTCCTCTTACAGTGTGGGACCGCTGCTCCCTGAACAGTACTGCTGACCTCTGCCAGTTAATTGCGAGGGATGGTCTCCAGTTTTCCGACTGCAGCTATAGTAGAAGTGGTTTACTGGAGGTACAACTGCATGAAGATCCTGTGAGAAATGCCTCCGTAAGGAAACCTTACAAGGCAAGGAGCACTACACTTATCCTAGTGTTGGTCAGAAGTGTTAGTGCTTCGATGAACCTTGTGCTTGGTTTTCTAGACGGTGGTCCACCTAGTGTTGCAGTGTCACATGCCATCCAGAACAGACTTCAGGGGAGTGACATATTTTGGTGATGCTGTGCTGCCCAATCCATGGGGATTTGGTGGAGGAGAGAGTGATGTTTAAGGTAGTGGAGAACTGTATTCAATACTGGTGCACAGAACAGAACCTGGCTTTAAAAATGAGTCTATTTAGTTGAGGATTGTGGCTAGGCTTAGTTACCTACATGCTCTTAGGTTTAGTGAAGGCTCATTTTGTGGTAAGTTGACATGTGCAACAAGCTCTAAGGATCTCTCGCCCAGGCAAGAGATCCTTAGATCCATCAGATCTAAGATCTGATGGATCTAAGGGTTGTGATGACTGAATTCTTGGTTATTTTGTTGTGTAATATTACAGAATTAGGTTGCACGAATATCGTAAAACTATTTTTGTTATAGTATATAGTTACTACTCTGGTTCTAGAAAGCAGAGAGACTTGCTGTTCAGTATCTTTGGGGAGGATTTGGCAGATTTGGAGATGCCAGCCCCTACTGGGAACGCTCCTTCAGGTGGAAATGGAGCCCATGACCCCAATTACGCGTGTTGCAAAGATGACTGGGGTCCGCCTGAAACTCCGACGAGACCACCCACACCCAGTGGGGATATTGATGACCTAGAATGCTGGGAGATAGGAGGGAGCACCTCGTCAGGGACATGGGAGAAATCCTCCCTTCCTGTTCAACTGGAGCGGGAGGATACATGGGTAGATCCAGAGGACCTGGAGAGGCCTTCAACCCCGGGACGGAACCTAGATATCCCAGGGTACGCACACAAAAAGATCCTGCAATCCGCTAAACGGAGAAACCGTATGCTGAGGAACAGGAATGCGGCCCGGAAGAAGGCAGCCAGGAGGATGGGTGAGATCGGAAATAGGACCATCATCCTTCCATTCCTGTCCCTGTTCCCTCTCGCCAGCAGAATTTTGTTCATCCCAGAACGAGACCTGGTGTTCACAAGTGGAGAGTGGCTAGTCCACATCAATCTCCACTTCGACGAACTGAGTAATGCCCTACAGGAGGTGTACGAGCAGTACAAAACTTTCAGTGACCTCTGCGATAGGCTAGGGCGTAACTATTCCGAAACTTTGGAGGTTAGAATCATTTCGCGCGAGTATTCAGCTAACGTGCAGCTCAACGCGATGATGGCATATGACCATCTGGCGTCATTTAGTGACAGCAATATTAACATGTATAATTTTAGGAATTCAAGGGGACTTATTGAACCGCGATTGGACAGGGTCTGGACTTTCTTGCACGTACAGTGACGGACGCCCAAATTAATGAGCTCCACAATGAAATTGCACAGATCGTGAGGAGTATGGAGGAAATTTTGAACTCCAAGCTGACTTTTTTATCTAACGTCAAGGACACCTTAGACCGGCACGATAAGATGCTTTCGATGACTAGCAAGGCCCTTCTCTCCCTCGAATGGCATGTCACCGCCACCAAGAGGGCGCTCCACGACTCTCTGACTGCTTCACCGTTAGCAGAGACACGGTTTAGCGTCCTTCACATAACGTTTTTATCTCTGTCCTGTCACGTCTCCGTTTTATCGAAAGGCATCGATCAGGTACGGAATATTGTAATGCTCTCTGAACTGGGCAAAGTAACCCCATCCATCCTATCCCCCACCCAATTCTAGGACATAATCTTAAGGGCTCCGGTAACTTGATCAGGGCCATCTACTGTGCTGCAACCGTCAGAGTGACGCGTCGGCATCATTAGGTTGCTTTGCTAATTTCGCTACCTTTGTATCACCGAGAAAGACGCTTCATCAAGTATAAAGCGCACACACTACCATCGCTGCATTCCGATGGAATGCATTCAGTCATGATCGAGCCAGACGCACCTTATTTAGCGGCCTCGGGGGGGCGGAATCTATTCGCCCTTGTACCTGAGGGATATTCCAAAATGTGCAGGAGGGGCAGTCCAGAGATCTGTTCACCATCCTTTCCCCTCCATACCAATCTGTCCAGTTCATGTAGCATTGCGGTATTCCTTAACAAGACTGCCGTAATCAGAAAAAATTGTGAGGTCCGCCTAACATCGGCAAATTACGCCCTATATGTGAAGGGCCCTAGACCAAATTACACATTCTGCATCTGGTGACCTGATGTACGGTGTATTAAACTGCATATATGACTTAAAGATATGCCCCAATGACTGTCTTAAAATGTTCATTTATCTCTCATGAGCCATTCTCCATCTGGTGATCTGATGTACAGTGTATTGAACTATGTATATGATTTAGAGATAAGCACCGACGACGGTCTTAAAATGTTCATTTATCTATCATGAGCCATTCTCCATCTGGTGATCTGATGTACAATGTATTGAACTACGTATATGATTTAGAGATATGCCCCGACGAAGGTCTTAAAATGTTCATTTATCTCTCATGAGCTATTCTCCATCTGGTGATCTGCTGTACTGTGTATTAAACTACGTATATGATTTAGAAATATGCCCCGAAGACGGTCTTAAAATGTTCATTTATCTCTTATGAGCCATTCTCGATCTGGTGATCTGATGCACAGAGTATTAAACTACGTATATGATTTAGAGATATGCCCCGACGACGGTCTTAAAACTTTCAGTAACTTGAAGCGTATATGTACATTCTTGAAAGAAAGCAACATATGTGAGAGTAAAGAAATTAACATTTCACAAAGCAATAAAACAAATAAAATCTGTTTCCACTTTTGCCTAAGGAATCAAGATAAAAAAAAACAAAGTTTACTGTATTGGTTGCAGAAAAGCCTTTTGACCTTCACACTTTGAGGAAATAAAAAAATTGTTGTAATGAGTGTAAAGAAAAGAAGGATTTAAATCACTTGCGATATTTTATATACCTAATTTTTATTGTGTATCTATTTTGTAACAGTTGAATCTTATTTAAATGTATAATTTAAATAAAACAAGGTTGTACGAATTCAGTTGCAATATAATATCCCATATAATAGTCAAAACTCTGATGATACCTCCAAAAAAATAAAAGACAATCTCAACTAAATAATCAATAATGAATTTCTAAACATAATTAAAGGCTAAATAAAAGAAAAACAAAATATCAACGTAACATTCCCAAAAAAAACATTGAGTAGCCCAGACAGCTGGGTTTGGAAGTTTTCAAGGCAGAGTCAAGGTAGGGTTGAAGATAACTTATAATTACGAAAATGAAAGTCTACTTGAGTTTTACACACTTGTTGGCCAAGCAAAAGAACAAGGTGAGATACGGTTCTGCTAAAAAATTCCATCGGAACGATGAATTCAAGACAGTTTTGCAACATAGAGAGAAGCATGCGACACACCAGGAAAACCGGTGACCGTGCTGACTGGACAGAGAAAGCTGGAAACTCTGCCCTCGACAAATGCTTCTGCTCCGGGCAAGACACTGCGCCCTGAACGGAGTTCAAAGGTCATAAATATGATTGGCGAGCTGAGGAGTATAACAGTCTGCCATAGTCCAGCTTAGAGCGGACTAATGCTCTGTATAATTGAAGCATTGTGGTTCGATCTGCACCCTATGAAGAGTTTGTTAGGAATCTTAAAATGATAAAAACCTTGGAACATCTATCTTTTAGAAGACCAATATGTCTTCTCCAGTTGAGCTTGCTATCCATTTCTAGCCCTAAGAACCTTGTGGTTTCGACGAATGGCAAGATATGTCTTCCCAGGGTAAGGGTAGGATATAGAAAAATTCCATGCATCCTATAGAAGTGCATGCATGGGATACGGTGGGGATATTGATGACCTCGAATGCTGGGAGATAGGAGGGAGGGCCTCATCAGGGACATGGAAGGAATCCTCCCTTCCTGTTCAACTGGAGCAGGAGGATACATGGGGAGTTCCAGAGGAGAGAGGCCTTCAACCCCGGGACGGAACCTAGACATCCCAGGGTAGGTGCCCAAGAAGATCCTGCCATCCGCTAAACGGAGAAACCGTATGCTGAGGAACAGGAATGCAGCCAGGATGAAGGCAGCCAGGAGGATGGGTGAGATCGGAAATAGGACCATCATCCTTCTATTCCTGTCCTTGTTCCCTCTCGCCAGCAGAATTTTGTTCATCCCAGAACGAGACCTGGTGTTCACAAGTGGAGAGTGGCTAGTGCACGTCAATCTCCACTTCGACGAACTGAGTAACGCCCTACGGGAGGTGTACGAGCAGTACAAAACTTTCAGTGACCTCTGCGATAGGCTAGGGCATAACTATTCCGAAGCTTTGGAGGTTAGAAACATTTCGCGCGAGTATTCAGCTAACGTGCAGCTCGACGCGATGACGGCATATGACCATCTGGCGACATTTAGTGACAGCAATATTAATATGTATAATTTTAGGGATTCAAGGGGACTTATTGACGCGATTGGACAGGGTCTGCACTTACTTGAAGGTACAGTGACGGACGCCCAAATTATTGAGTTCCAAGATGAAATTGCGCGGATCGCGGGGAGTACAGAGGAAATTTTGAACTCCAAGCGCACTTTTTTTATCTAACGTCACGGACACCTTAGACCGGCACGATAAGATGCTTTCGTAGATATTGACGTAAGAAGTACGACTGCTACTGAGTATTTATCCTATCGGAGTGCTACATTCTGCCCTTGGTTAGCTTTTTTAAAAGCTTAAGGTGACGAAGTTTTCGGCACTTGCCGGAAAAAAGGCCCTTTTCAAGGCCTTTCTTTGGCTTTGAAAACATCCTTGCTGCATCAGCTGCTGCACAAACAGACGTCTGCCGCCTTCACAATGACCACCTTCCAGTCATCCCGAGAGAGTCGGCCTACCGCTCCACGGACGTCGCGCCTGAAGATTTTCCAGATCTTCCGCGCCCGCAGCCGCTCACCCAAGAGACAGCGGCCGCCCTGAAAATACCAATCCGACAGAGGAGACGCACGGCCACCGCACCATCTACTGATACGGCACCCAACGCATCAGCCGAGCATAGCATCATCCTCCAAACTATGGAGAAAATGAAGCGAACATTCCAAGACGCCGTCACCGCGCAACTCAATGAATTCCGCGCTATCATTGCAAATCTTACGGCCGCCAATGGACCGTAATAATGCACATGACAAACGCCCTTCTCTCCCTCGAACGGCATGTCACCGCCACCAAGAGGGCGCTCCAGGACTCTATGACTGCTTCACCGTTAGCAGAGACACGGTTAAGCATCCTTCACATAACGTTTTTATCTCTGTCGCGTCACGTTTCCGTTTTATTGAAAGGCATCGATCGGGTACGGAATATCGTAATGCTCTCTGAACTGGGCAAAGTAACCCCATCCATCCTATCCCCCACCCAATTCTCGGACATAATCTTAAGGGCTCGTCTAGCACCGCACCTTGAATTTGTTGCCTACTCCGGTAACTTGATCATGGCTATCTACGGTGCTGCAACCGTCAGAGTGACGCGTCGGCATCATTGGGTTGCTTTGCTAATTTCGCTACCTTTGTATCACCGAGAAAGACGCTTCGTCGTGTATAAAGCGCACGCACTACCATCGCTGCATTCCGATAGAATGCATTCAGTCATGATCGAGCCAGACGCACCTTATTTAGCGGCCTCGGGGGGGCGGAATCTATTCGCCCTTGTACCTGAGGGATATTCCCAAATGTGCAGGAGGGGCAGTCCAGTGATCTGTTCACCATCTTTTCCCCTCCATACCAATCTGTCCAGTTCATGTAGCATTGCGGTATTCCTTAACGAGACTGCTGTAATCAGAAAAAATTGTGAGGTCCGCCTAACATCGGCAAATTACACGCTATATATGAAGGGCCCTAGACCGGGGCTGTGGTACTTCAGTGCTCACCCCAACAAAACCCTAGTGGTTGCTTGCCACGAGAAAATTTCACGGGTAACTTTAAGGGGTCGCGGAAGCCTTATTTTGCCCTCCAGGTGTTCGGCCAGCGACGATTATGTGTATTTGGAGACTGCGTCCGTCAGCCTTGAAAGTAATCTCTCCATCGAAGCGAGGGTCCAGATAGCACCACCACCAGTGGTTTCAGTAAGATCCAACCCAAAATTATTAGGTGTAGTTAGGGATCTGGAGGAAACCTTGACTTCGATCGAGAGGTTGAACACCCATAAGGTGCAGACCTTGTCCCTCGCTGAAATATTTCAAACCCTGAAGGTACTCTCCCCCTTGGAGAATAGTGTTATTGTGGACCACGCCACCGGTATTTCAATAACTGTTTTAGTAGCAGTGCTAATTAGTGCACCTTAAGAGTCGCCAACGGAGTAGCATACAGAGCCAGCAGCAAACATCCAATCCACTAGGCAACCGGAGGAAATACCTGGAGTACAGCACAGGTATAACCTTCAGAAAAATATAACTGAGTGCGACAATGAGTGTATTATAATGTGTAGTAGTATATATATATTTTTACAATAATGTTTTAAGGAATGATACATTATTTGGTATCCTCAGAGTTTAGGAGGAAGTTGTTGCAGTGCAACTGATTCTGAACATTGGCACACGTCAGCTTTGAGAATAAAGCATATTCTTCTTCATGTTCCATGTATTACAATTTTAAGTCCATATGTCTGGAGACGATTAAGTGCTGTTACAATAGGGTTGGGAAGTATTTATGGGACTGTAATCCTTTCCTTAGAATGGTGAAATAGCTTTAACCTTCTGCATGATTTGCCTGAAAGAGTTTTTTCTCAATAACATCTTTCTGAGCTATTCTCCATCTGGTGATCTAATGTACAGTGTATTAAACTGCATATATGATTAAAATATATGCCCAACGACGGTCTTAAAATGTTCATTTATCTCTCATGAGCCATTCTCCATCTGGTGATCTGATGTACAGTGTATTAAACTACGTATATGATTTAGAGATATACCCGCCGACGGTCTTAAAATGTTCATTCATCTCACATGAGCCATTCTCCATCTGGTGATCTGATGTACAGTGTATTTAACTACGTATATGATTTAGAGATATGCCACGACAGCGGTCTTAAAACTTTCAGTAACTTTAAGCAAATATGTACGTTCTTGAAAGAAAGCAACATATGTGAGAGTAAAGAAAGAAATGTTTCACCTGCCCTATCTTATACCCGCTTCCAACATTTATCCATTTCACTTGGATTTCAGCGGATATATTGCGCTTGTGGACGAAAGTTACAGAGCGCTGAGATTTGTGCATAGCAGGATCAAGCGCAACATGCCTCTTTCCGTATTCAGACACAGAATGGTGGTGGCCCTGTGCCCAGCAGTCCTTGTGTATGCCAAGTTGACAGGGCAACAATCACTGTGTCAGGACACGAGGTGAGAGCAATGGTTAATGGAGACAAAGCTCTCCTGTCTATGGAGACCTTTGTACCAGGCCCATGTGGATATGAGCATTGAATGAAAGCACTACGAAATAAAATTAATGAAATATATGGAGAGGGAATACTGATGTTGAAAAATATTTCAGACTTAGTGACATCTCTGAGATTACTTCTATGTATTTATTATACTTGCAATACCAAATATAGTAACAAACTGAAGCACAGTTTGACTTAGCTACAGTTCCTCTGTGGCATAGAGGATGGTATCAGCCTTAACAAATGTTAAAAATTTTGTGATTAAATTAAAATCTAATTGAGATGTCAATGCTTACGAAAGGAGAATTATCAGAGATATGGATAACAGAACTGGAGGTGATGTTCGGATTTCCACAGCCATATCCAAAATATCCATACAGAAGATTAAGGCTATTAGGAAGAAGTTGGAGTGTGGCAGTAATTAAAATCATCTACAGCCCACTTTGGCACATTTCCACAAAGGGTCTAAATCCACACTGGTATCTTCCAAGCGGAGATACCATATCAACATATAGGACATGACTGCTGCCATAGTCTCTGAGCGATCTATAAAAGCTGCATTCCTTGAATAGCTTGCAATGCGCTTCAGCACCAGGAGGCCAGAAACTGTGTTAATGGCAAGGCAGCGGATTACATTAGCTCCCTCCCAAATACAGGCGACAATTTATAATTATAATAAGTAATGCTACTGAAATCCCTTGGCTATATCTATCCACTTGTCTTCAGTTGGCTGGGGTAAACAGTTTTCTTGAAATTTGCAGTAAATTGCTTTACAAGTCTCTTTTATAATCATTGCGGCAGTCGATGCACCACAGCCATAGGTGAATTCAAAGTCAATGAACTAACATCCTGTGGCAAGATACCTGAACCAAAAACAGGATTAGTGAATTTTTAAACTCCATTTTTCTTCTCTTTTCCAGCTGCCCAACACCAGCGAAAGGGGAAAAGTCTTTTCTTCAAGAGATTGCTTCAAGAGAGAGCACACTAGGCAGAGCAATACTAAGAGGGGATCGGCATAATCAACCCAGAAGCAATACATTTATTTCCAAATGCTCTCTTTCATGTTAAATATAATTAAAACAAGAAGAGAGAGTAGTCTGAAAATGGAGGATGACGAAGAGTCTTCCAGTAATTCGCTTACTATTGATAGACCAAAGAAGAAGAAATTTTCCCTTAATACGCAATAGACAGAACTGGAGATATTGCAAAATATTTCTGAGCAGCTGAAGACACCTCAAACTCAGAGAGAAGATGCAGACGGAAAATGTGTGTTGTCCTTGTTGCCACATATGAACATATTTCAGAAGAGCATAAATTAGATGCACAATCAGAAACTCTCATGCCCTTCATTCCCTATCCAACAACGAGTTCATTATTGAAAATCTTTTTTGAGTTAATGTTGTATTTTTTTACATTGTGGAAATAAAATCTGAATTCTTAATCAGCAACTAGTATTCATTCTAAAACGTAAACATCTTTGATAAGGTGATTTTTCTTAATTAAACAAAATCATGAAAGGTTATAGTTACTAACCTTAAAGTAATTGCCAGCCTTTCTGCAGGGGAGATGCTTTTTCTCAATTTTGTATCTTTATGTTTACGTTCATTGTGCAGTAAAGAAAGGAGATCATCAAATGAGTTCACAATCATTCCAAAGTATTTGAAAAATTTTTCCTCGTGAACTTTGAGTTAATTAAAAAGCAAGCAAAAATCCTCATTGCTGACAAGAAGTTAGCAGGGGAAGTACCCAATAACGACGATGAATTCAACATGCTCTTTGCTTTCGACAGTGGCGTATCATAAGCACCAATGCAATTGCAACCAAGCAGGACTTCATATTCTCAGATGGTAGACCCATCTTGGTTGTAACTTGGTAGTAATTATTTCTCCCATAAAGTTGAATCCAATCCCTTAATTACCTTGACCTCACCGTATCTCGTTTAAATCTCCATCTCCATCCTCACGGTTCCTCGCAAAATGCAAAGCTTGCAGTATTCCCTGAAATCGATCCTGAGACATAATTGCTGAAACATTTAAGATCGAATAGACTCCCTTTCCTTCAGTAATCGTTTAATCTATTCAGACAAATTGTCCCCATATGGAAAAGGAGGCCGATGAAAATTTGGAATTCCTTCACTGTCAGTTCCTTCCACTGTGTGGTCCTTGCACGGGGGGAAGGATTCCGAAAGAAAATTTCCTCAGCCTGGGTGTTTGTCTCGTCCACAATAAGGTTGTAAAAGGAGTCTGTGGCACATTCGTAATGTTAGTTCTAGTCATTTTCCAGATTTCATTACTGATAAGTTAGGTAATAGAAAAAAAACAAAAAAGGTGTAGTTTGTTATTTGAAGGGTATAGATAAAAGAGTGACCACCAACTGCCCAGAAAGTCCAGATAAACCGAGACTTTGTTTTGTAGAATACCATAAAAATATGCAATTGTACACTATATTGGAATTTTCATGTATATAATTTAAATATGTATAAATTGTTTGTAATTACAATTTTCACATTATAATAAGATGTAGGTTATTTAAGTTCAAGTTAAAGTAAAGTTTAGGTTTAAATAGGTTTGTAAGTTTTAGTTAAATATATTTATATTTCAATTTGTATATTTTCAAAAATATTTTCATGATTATTTACAACTTTAAATGTAATTTACATTTAACAGAGCAAAGTTATTACTCAAAGAGGACTTTAATGCTTTACTAAAATGGAGTCATGACTCGGACTTAATTCTAAATTACCTTCAAATTTGAAAAAACAAAAAAATTCCCGCACCTATCTGACCTTCCTCACCAATGCGAAAAACCAGTTTTGTCTGCACACCAGGTGCTGTGACGGATGGCATCTCAGCATGGTGCTTCAATCAAGATCTTCTGGAAAACTTACTCAGCTGCCTGAGAGGAAACTGTGGGTCTAACACGTGGCCAACAACAATGCAGTTCACCAGCAGCCTGAAGACATTCATCGTCAATGGTTTGGCATTTTCCTCCAATGTCAGTGGCCAAAACTGTGAAGCCGATGACAATAAGCTTCTGGATTCCCTGCAAGGCTGGTTAAACTTGGAAGTAGTAGTCACTGACATTGAAAAATCAAGAGAAAGTGATGGATGCTTCGGGTTCATTGTAAGTGAGAACGTTGAGGGAGCAACAGTGGCATCTGAAGGCCTTATCTCATTTCTGTGCAGCTATGTGTTGAGAACAATTATAAAACAATGCTGCTGCTGTAGCTGTAGAGAGGGGCTGCTGGATGGAACCGAAAATCCTACAGCTGCAATGTATTTTCAGGGATGCGATGGAGACAGGTTAAATCCCCGAAAAGACCTCCTGGAAGCCGTCATTGCAGCATTGCAAATTACTGAGAGAGTGCTAAACGACACACCTCATAGAGAGGGAATCTCAGCATTTATTAAGGCCATAGTGGAGATGGAAATTTCTTTTGAATGGCTGAGTTCCCACTGTGAGGATCACTGGAAAGAAATGGCCAGTAAGATTGCAGAGACTGTGATCCAGCAAACCATTCTCTGGTGGTGTAGGAAATTGAATAAGAAGTAATGAGTTCAAGGTAAGCATGAATATTTTGATACTACAAATGATATTTGAATTAAGTAATATTATGTCGGGAGAATATTAACGAGGATGCCATCAGCCAACTGAGTGACATGGATCAGATTATCCACTACCTGATGCGTCAATCACAATCTCGGAAAATCTCTCGAAAGGCAAACAAGGCGACCACCAAACTCCAGAAAAGCGGCCAATCAATTCCAGCAGGAAAACATAAAACACCTGGAAATACGCCCTCAGAACCAACAGCGAACCAGCACACATTCCATTTTCAATCCAAAGGGAAGCAGGAACGCAGTCACCGCCCCATTGGATGACGAAGGAGCAGAAGATTCCAATTGGATGCAATTTGACTGTACCTGGGTCTGGGTGCAGGTAGGTTGGGAAAATTATTTGCATTTGAGTTGAATGTTCTTTCTGTGGGTATATATGTATTGCGTTTTAGCAATGTTTGTTTTGCTGTGATGAAGTGAGTGCAACCTCTGTATTTAGCGGTATATATTTAGATTTCAGATTCGACAGCAGTGTTTCGGCTATGATAGAATCCCTCGGTTGGAATTCTCTCAGTGATAGAAGACACGAATATCGACGGAAGCTTTTTGATAAATTTATCACTACCGATTTCAGGGAGGAGATTACAGATATTGTCATCCCAGTTATATTCCTACGCGACCTTTGAGAGAAAACAAAAAAGCGATACAGGGAAGTAGTTGCCAGGACAGATAGCTACTTTTGGTCATTTTTTCCGCGAAGTATTAGAGAAGCTAATAGCTTCAGTTCTCATAGCTCTCCAGTTTAAATAGGGTTTTCAGTGTCTTACACCCCCTGCCACGCGCCACCAGAGAAAGAGATTTAGCAAATCAGATAAGTCTCCTGGCCAGAACATAAAGTAAGATCACAGGAGCTATTGAGCTCATAAAAAGTGTGCCTGGACCTTATGCCGGCGCGCGTACCATTTAGAAGCAACTACTGACTTCAGCGCCGCCACTCTCGGAGAGACGGAAAACTGTACTAAAAACATCGGAAATGTTCTAAAACTCCTAAAAAAACCTAAATAACATCACTATGAATGCCAAGGGATCGCTGACTCCTGGCCAACTTCACCCACAGCAAGATTCTCCAGCCTCTCCTGAAGATTTCAGCTCCAATCTATCTTCCTCAGACTCAGAGATGGAAATGGAAACATGTTCATCCGCTGCGGCTGCCGACTCCCAGGACCCAGAAGAAACCTTAAATAAAGTTATACAAGGCCTCACCAGACTCAGGGAGAATATCTCACCTGAGAGATGGAACAAAGTTTTACTGAACCACATGCTCAAAAACAATAAATCCCAAAGCCAGTCCCAAAAAATTACTAAACTTAGCAATAATAACCCAATCTCAGACAATGTCAATACAGGTGGCAATGAGCTTTTCAATGGTAATAACGATGGCTTTCAAACAGTAACTCACAAACGCAAATTCACTGCAAATAATAGAGTTTCACCCGATCCTATCCCTACAAAAAATAGGTTTGACCCTATTACTAACATTTACATTGATTCTCCAACCCCCACCCACTCTACCTCTGATCCTACTCCACCCACTCCCAAACCAAAAATTCCTTCTATCAAGATTATCTACAACAAATCGTGGCCAGAACTCTTAAATAAGATAATAAAAAAACAACCTCCTTGCCAACTGTATGTCAAATGATTGGAAACAATACAATCTTAGTAAAAAATCAAACAGTAGACGATAATTTTAAATGTATCAGTCACCTAAAAGAAAAGCAAGTTGAATACTTCACGTACCAAATTCCAGGACTAAAAAATCAGGATTTTGTAATCAAACATTTGCCAATTAATACTGACACTGAAATAATAAAAAATGAACTTAGCGCGGAAGGTTTCAATGTATTAAATGTTATGCAATTAACCACAACAAGGCCGACTAATCATCAAAAAGTAGAAGGCAAACATATCAGTGACCCAAGGCTTATTCCAATATTTAAAGTAACTCTAGATCACCTAGCTAATAAGGAAAAATTTCTAAACATGAACTCAATGATGCATTTAAGAATTGAAACCAAAGAATTCATTAAATCAAAAACCCCGGTCCAATGCATGAGGCGCCAAAGGATAGGGCACACAAAAAATTTTTGTAATCTTTCATATAACTTTGTAAAATGTGGTGGCCCACATGCCTCCCACGAATGTAAAAAAACCAGGACTGGTGCACCAATATGTTACAACTGCAAACAAAAACACAATTAAGGATTAGAAATCATCATCAATAACCAGGATCTACGCCTCTAGAATGTATATGTTAAAGCACCCCTTCGATCAGAAGACCTGCTCTTCCTCAAGAACATCGAGCTGAAAACATTTGGAACTACGATGAGACAAATGTGCAAGATGATCTAGGGAGCAAAAAAGATAACTAGAAGAGGAGCAAAATATCCTGATAAAATTCAAAATGCAACAAAAGCTTGTACTTCGATTATGGTGGAAATGCTGCGGGTGAACTGGCTCCACTTTACGTCAATTACAAAGCAGAATAGCTTTGGTCAACGTGGACAGAAAATGGACCAGAGGGGGCCTGGTGTAATCAAACAAAATTGGGCTAGTTCGATCACCAAGTTTTCGAAGACTGGTTTGTGTCACTTATGCTCCCCATATTGAAAAAGCAAGATGGTTCAAAAGCTCCCATTGGGGACAATTTAAGTTCCCATATCAGCGTCAAAGTGCTTTGTCTGTGTGAAGAAAATAATGTAAAGTTCATCGTGGTGCCACCAAATGCGACTCACCTACTGCAGCCTCTAGACGTCGCCATTTTTCGTGGCCTGAGAATAATTTGGCGTTCAGTTTTGGCGGAATGAAAAGAGACAAATCCATGACAAAGGACGAATTGCCTGGTCTACTAAAAAATTTCATGAACCAATTGGAAGAAAATATAGGAAAAAACCTGGTCAGGATTCCGGAAGACTGGGATTTTCCCCCTGGACAAGACGCAGGTTCTCCAATGGCTTCCTAAATCAGTCCTTGAGGAAAGTTTGGAATCCATGGCAGACATCGTAGGCGATGTCTTCTTGGAGGAATTAAACAAAAAGAGAGAAGAGGTGACTGGAAAGCGGACCACCAACAGGAGGAAGAAGCTGAACATCCCAGTGCGAAAAAGCATATCCGTTGCCGACGTACACGAAGCCAGCAGGAAGAGAAATCCGACAGCCGGAAAGAAGGCAAGCTCTTCTTCTGGCACCAGAGCTAGACGATCTAGGAAGAAATCTTCTCTTGCGGACGACATTGCAGAAGAAAGCAGTGACAGCGAGTCGTCTTCAGATGGCCAGCACGACGACTACAAAAAGCGGTCGGAAGAAGATCCGGGTGACTCCGAAGTGCTCTCCGAAAGTTTCGACAACCTATCGGAAACAAACATTCCTACCACTTCTGCGATTTCAAGTATTAGTTACATCCCGAGGGTCTGCGATAGGTACGGACTTTCTGGAGAAAGCACCTTCAAGGTGGATGATTCTGTAGTAGTAAACTTCAAAGGAAAATTTTTCCTGGGTAGAGTGGAGTGACGGAAGTCAAACCTGAGGGGTACATCGTCAGCACTATGGAGAGGTCCAAAATATACTGGAAATGGCCGACACGCGAAGATGCTATTTTGGATCCAAAAGAGGAGGTTTTATACACAATTGAACCCCCTAAGCTGGTAGGCAAGCAAGGCATTTTTGAGGTAAAAGATCTTGATTAGGGAGGTAGGTATATAAATGATTTGTTATAAAATTGTAACATTGCCAAAGAGAAACCCTAAATAAATAATAAAAACGTAAATAAACTTTTCATGGGGTAACTTTATGGGAATCTTTTTTTTCCGACCATATTCAGACAAAACAAATGCTGTCACAAAGTAGCCCCACCCGGCACAACTTTGTGACTAACTCCATCCCCATTCCCTGGGCATTGGTGGCTGACCCCCAATTAAGGATCACACTACTCTCTGATGCGGAAGAGAGACTGCTCAGTCTACTAATGGGAGAGGTGGCTGTGACGGGGGGGAGGGTCAATAGATACTGCTGAGGTAAGTGACAGAATTTCTCAAATACATGACTTTAAAGTATTCTCTATAACAAATTTTGAGACAGTATGTTTAACTCAACATTAATTAAAATACCTTTTACGTGTTGTTCCTGGCTGCCAAGGGAATCATAGGAGCAGGCCAAAGGTTAAAGTTTTTGGCTTTCCAAAAGATGCTGACCTAGCCAACAAATGGATTCGAGCAATTAAAAGAGAAAACTTCACTCCAACTCAATTCCAACAAAGAATAGCAAGGCGTGTATCCGTCACTATAAATGATAATATACATATGTATCAGTGCGATGCAATGCTTGGGGATTTGGATGATTAATATGGAAAATCTCCATTATAAGAACGAGAACTTTCCTTTCACCTTTATGTTTTCATGACAATTTAAAGTCATTGTGTTGGCTTAATCATAAAACATAAATTAGACTTATTTCTCTTAGCTTAACATCACATTTGTATGCAATGTTTGCACCTTTCTTTTCAAAGTGTTGATTCGCAAAGGTTGAAGATTTTCAGGCTAATAGGATATTTCCAGTTATTCCAGTTCCAGTATTTCCAGTTCCATATTGCCTGCATCATATTATGGGATACCATTCCATAACTTGCTTCACCATATTTTAGACAGTAGAATTCTTACTGTTTAACTTATCCACATGAAGTTGAAAGTGGTATAGTTTTCTTTTTCTCATACTAACAAATGCAACAGGAAAATGGGTAACTTTAAGTTTCCTTTTTTGTTAATAACATTAATGTTGTTGAGGAGTTGTTGACCTGTGTTTCTAATACTGTCAGTAAGAGCAGTGCACCTAATGGTGATGCAAAAACAAATTTAAAGCTTGCTCTATCAATGATCAAGTCTATTGTAAATGAGGAACTATTAGAAATTTTTCCTTCATTAGAATTCATCATGAAACAAATTCATTTGATGACTCTGAATCGTTTGGCATACTCTCCTGAGACAATGATATTTTATTCCCTTTTGTTCAACATAAATCCTTGTGGATATAGGTTTTTGAGGGCTTCAGGATTATTGGTGTTGCCAAATGAGTCAACAATCAGAAGAGTTACGTATAGGGGGCACTAATCCACAAGGATCCAGAACTCGTAGAGGCCGATCGCTTTTGCCAAGGCCTCACCCCCAACCTGGGGGTCCATCTCCTTTGATGTTTGCTGAGGAGGAATAAGCACCGGCTTGGGCCCGACGGCTGCTCGAGTCTATGCAAACACTGGCAGGATGCGTTGATGAACTAGAAGCCTGGCCACACATAACGCAAGCTTCACCTGCCACCACCTCAGCTCCAACCTTCATGTCCTTCTGCCTACCACAACCTCCGGAGGACATGCCTCCGGATAACAAAGTCCTCCAGCCGGCAACATTAGTATGGCAATAGTGCGATAGTAGGAAACTCCGGATGCGGGACGTCTACGAGATTCAATCAGTTTTGCACATGATATCGTACTGGGAGGAACTTCCTGTGGAACCTAGAACTTATTGTTAGAAAATGTTAAGTTTCCTCCATACTCTTTAATGCTGATGCATACAAGAGAACAACAACTAGCCCAATGAGAGGTCACCCCTGTAGTTAATAAAGAGGATTATCCAGTATTGCCACCAGTGATGAGGGTGTCGGAAGACAGTATCGCTCCCGTTCTTGTGTAATTTCAATAATGAAATATAGACAATAAGGGTTTCTGCATTGTAACAGAAATATTTGAGGGCATTACTTCTGAAATGAATTAATGAAATTTATGCAGAAGAGGTATAAATGAGACCAGAAGATCTGATGTCTTTTTCTACCCTTACCGATGTACCAAATGGAGCCCCTTGCACAACTCCCTGATATTCAGGACTATCCAACTTGACCAATCATTGTACAGTACTTGCAGTCAAATTATACTTGTTTCTAAGAAGAGCAATACCAGATTCTTCACTGGTCACTAAAATATCCCAATGGAAGCTGAGCCATCTACAATCCCACAGGGAAAGAGACAATCTGTGCAGTGGCCCTGAAGATAGGGAACAATACTACCACCATAGGGCCTGAAAGTGTGGCAGGGAGTTCAACTATGGAATTATTACTGCCAGTGGGAGAGGGGATGGACATTGAAGAGATTATAGCAAACCCTGTGCCTTTAGTTAATAAAAATTCTGATGCTTCCTCATGGAGCGACGACCCAATCTTTAGTTCAGCCCCAGTAACCCCCTCAAAAAGAAGAAAGGTTTCCGTTTACTCAGAGCAGGAAGTATACCCTCCCCATCTCCCCAGTCATCACCCACAGGAAGAAGTAAAAGTAGAAAGAGGCAATACTAGAAGAGGCGAAAAAGCAAGACTTCTGGATGAGATTAAAATTGAGACAAGAGACCAGGGTTAATAGAGAAGTACTGACACCTACTGAGTCAACTCTAGTCACCATTAATTACTAACTCAAACAAACTATACATCAACCGAGTTAGCTACCATCAAGACCGCTGTGCAGGAGGTGGAAAAGAGAATCACCACCATGGTCCTGACCTCGGGGAGGTATAATGCCACTCATATGGTTATACCACCAACAACCATACCCCATTCAGTAATCCCCCTGATTCCAACCGTGCCTTCTGCTTACTCCTCCCCAGTATGTCGACCCCTCCACTGGTGCCAGCAGCTTCAATTGATGAAAGATTTGGGTTGGATAACATTAAGTTAGTTTAGTTTAGTTAAAGTGATCTTCTAAGGGATCTGATGACTGAATCCTCGAATATTTTGCTGTGTATCATTACAGAATTAGGTTGCACAATATCGTAAAACTATTTTTGTTATAGTATATAGTTACTATAAAGATATATTTGAGGGCAATCTGCAACCCATTAAAAAACATCCTTATCAAATCCAGCTTTCATTAAAACCAATCTTGGATGATGCCACCCAAGAAATGCTGAAGCAACACATAATATCTCCTTCCAAAAGCTCCAATAATCTTGGTGAAGCAGTCACCACACATCTGAGGAACTTGATGCCAATACCAACACAGCAAAATCCACCTCCGATTATTACCCAATGAGAGCATTCCCAAAACCTTAACAGTCACCAACAGAGTAGCACACAGAGCCACCAGCAACCATCCAATCCACTGGGCAACTGCAGGAAATACATGCAGTACAGCACAGGTATAACGTACGGAAATATATAACTGAGTGTGACAGTGAGTGTATTATATTGTGTAGTAAATACATATATATATTATTACGATAATGTCTTAAGGAATTATATATTATTTGGTATCCTCAGAGATTAGGAGGAAGTTTTTGCGGTGCAACTAATTCTGAACATTGGCACACGTTAGCTTTGAGAATAAAGCAAATTCTTCGATATTGCTTTTTTCTTTTGAGGGGGAGGTTTTTCGCATGTGCCATGCTATACAATTTTAAGTCCATGTGTATAGAGACGCACAAGTGCTGTTACTGTAGGATTGGGAAGTATTTATGGGACTGTAATCCTTTCCTAAGATGGGCAAATAGCTTCAAACTTCTGTAGGCTTTGCCTGAAAGATTTTTTCTAACAATAATATCTTTTTGAGCCATTCTCCATCTGGCGATCTAGTGTACAGTGTATTAAACTACGTTTATGATTTAGAGATGTGCCCCGACGATGGTCTTAAAACTTACAAGTAGCAATATGTATGTTCTTGAAAGAAAGCAACATATGTGTGAGTAAAGGAAAACCTACCACGCTGGAGCACGACAATGACCTTGATGACCCTTTGCTGTTGTCAGGCCATGAGTCTAACACCCGTGATGAACGAAAATGAGCAGTCCCATTGCTCAAAGTTGAATTTCTACAGAGGACAGTTTCATACAGAGTACACAACTGTAACCTTCCATGTTACTGACCTTAAAGAACAAAGAGTGTATGGATCAGAAGAGCTAAATTCCATGTTATTTTTCGGGCCAATCAAAGTCTACTATAAAAATGTTGAGTGTCAATTTGTTGGATTAGAAATATATGATGGTCACTCATCAAATCCCTACAGATGGACTCACTTATGAGTTTACAGTGTTGCATTTGAAATAGGAGTTTCTGTTAGTTGCATAGTCATCACAATCAGTCTGGCAGTGAGCATCAGACATTTTCTGTTCAAGAGGGGGGTCAGACCATACTCAAGGATGTTCAGGGTTTTAAGGTAGTTTGATCGGTTTGAAATAAGATATGGGTCATCTAGGACAGAAAACAGAAACTGGTTCTGGAACATACATTTTAACCAAGAGAATGAAATATTGACAAACCCAACTGGACCAGTATTTAAGACCAAGATTAGCTTAATGTTTGTATTAGTCTTGATGTTCTCTCTTAGGCCTTCGATGGGGTGCTCAAATTTTCAAATAATATCTAGTGCACCAAACAGAGTCTCAGCCATGTACACCATGCAAGCAGGAGATTCTGTGTGCACAAATAGAGGAGAAATCAGAATTACGAGTGCATACTTATTGTTTTCGGAGAATTTGTTGTATAAAACTTACCCCTGGTGCATGGACACTGATGGGTGGTTGACTGATGAAGTAGGGTGTGGAGGCAAGGATGAATGTTTGACGCAAGGAGACATTGGCAAACCATTCGATCAAGTATACAGAGATGGCATAAACTTTAAAAATTATTGCTCTAGGCATTATAAGTCTCCAAAATATATTAGGAGTAAACACTGTATTTGGTCAGAGCAAGGAGTTTGGAAGGGAGGAGATGAGTGGTACACAGCAAGGTGTCGAACATACTGTATGAGAATACTGTTTGACACTTCAAGGCCATTTGAAGTCAGAAGTATTTCACATGCAATTTGCACATACTGAAGACAACCACTGGCAACATTGACTGCAACATAATCCCCATGAGGTATGAGGTGGAGACCCTTCAGAACTTCGTTCTTGTCACTGGAGAGGAATCAGCTTATGTGTGCCCATCATTAGGCAATGCTAAGAGCCCTCGTGCTGGGGAAATTGGAGACTTTCAGATGATTGGGGAAAAGGCCCGGCATAACAATTTTTAAGGGTTCTTGCCAGGTGTCGGGGTAACTCTCAGAAATAATCAATCAGAAGTTCTTGATAACATATAAAACCTTTTATTGACTGACATCCGGAGATTCGGCAGAGGGGCGCACGCACAGGTCCATGATCACTCAAAGGCGGAGGAAGGCGAAGGCGCTTATGGACCCTGCGGAGGCTGCGATCCTCTGTCGCGCTTGGTCCGTGAAGAACTGCCTGATTCCCAAAGTTTACACACCCCTTCCACGCTCAGAAGCCCGCGCTTTTGGTGGCGTTGGTTTCTAACACCCAATCATCACCTTCTCTTCGAAAACCTGACCAACAACGTTCATTACCTCTTTCCGCATCCCCTTTCCATGGATGGACACCATATGGCACCACCACCGGAAGAGATCTTATTGCCGGGGCGGAAAGAGGCCTAAGGGTGTGGTATCCCGCTGTCCCTACCGTTTCTTGGAATCGGTCACCCAGGAAGTGACCATCAACCTCCACCGTCCTCGTCCTCTGAGTACCTTATACAACAACCATGAAAATCGCTCCCCTGCCTTATCTCCGGCACTACAAAGAAAGTAATGTTTCACAAAGCAACATTACAAAAAAAATCCGTTGCCATTTTTCCCAAGGAATCAAGATAAAAAAAAGTTTACTGTATAGGTTGCAGAAAAGGCATTTGTTCTTCACACAGATAAGAAAAAAAAAAACAAAATTGTTGTAATGAGAGTAAAGAAATAAAGGATTTAAATCACTTATTGTGATATTCTACAGGGTTGGGAAGTATTTACCGGGCAGTAATCCTTTCCTAAGATGGGCAAATAGCTATAAAATTTTGTAGAAAAGAATTTTTTCTCAATATTTCTTTAAGCCATTCTCCATCTGGTGATCTCATGTACAGTGTATTAAACTACATATATGATTTAAAGATATGCCCAGATGCCGGTCTTAAAACGTTCATTCAATTCTCATGAGCCATTCTCCATCTGGTGATCTAGTGTACAGTGTATTAAACTTGGTTTACGATTTAAAGATATGCCCCGTTGATGGTCTTAAAACTTTCATTCATCTCTCAAAGCAGCAATACAGCACAGCAGTAGAATCTTAGCTATGTGCTGTTTACTGTGTATCTTTAAGATGTTTAAGACAATTAATCATCCCGCCAAATGCGAAATACGGTCAGTGATTCGTTTTTAGACAGCAAGGAACGTTTGTGCAGCAGATATTCATAGGCAAACAAGTGAAGTGTACGGCCCTAATGTAATGAGTGACAGTAAAGTGCAGAAGTGGGTGGGAGATTTCAAGGAGGGAAGGGACACTGTCCATGATGAACCGCGATCTGGCTGACCATCAGTGATCATGGGAGATTTGGTGAAAGCCATTGAAGGGAAGATTCGTAAAGATCGGCGATTCACAATTTCGTCATTAGCATTGGAATTCCCCAATGTGAGAAGAACAACTGTGCACAAAATTGTTACTGAAAATTTGCAAATTCACAAATTGTGCTCACGCTGGGTTCCCAGGCTGCTTTCTGAGGAACACAAGATGAGAAGAATGGGTTGTGTCGATATCAGAAGGAAGGCGATAGACTTCTGGAGCACATTGTTACTGGTGATGAGACATGGGTTTCACACATTACCCCAGAATCGAAATGCCAATCAATAGAATGGTGCCACACGACATCACCTGTTAAAGTCAAAGCCAAACAAACAATATCGACATGCAAGGTTATGGCGACCGTGTTTTGGGACAGGCACGGACTGTTGTTAATCGAGTTTATGGAGTGAGGAGCAACGATATATGCAGCCACTTATTGCGATACTCTGAGCAACCTTCGACGTGCAATACAGAATACGCGAAGGGGCCTATTGACATCTGGAGTTTTGTTGTTGCATGACAATGCCAGATCCCACTCTGCCAATCAAACAAAATCTCATCAGATCGTTCGGTTGGGAACAGATTGACCACCTGCCATACAGTCCGGACTTGGCACCTAGCGACTTTCACTTTTTTTGCTACCTGAAGGAGTTTCTCGGCGGTAAGCACTTCAACACTGATGACGAGGTGAAAGAAGCTGTTGTATGACTGGTTATCTTCGCAGGTGGCAGACTTCTACGACACTGGTATTCAAAAGCTGTAGAACATTATGATAAATGTTTAAACAAAAATGGAAACTATGTAGAAAAATAGATTAAGACGTCAGGAATTAAATAAAAAAATCAAACAAACAAACAAGGTGATCTGATGTACAGTGCATTAAACTACGTATATGATTTAAATATATTCCCAGACGACGGTCTTCAGATGTTCATTCATCTCTCATGATCCATTCTCCATCTGGTGATCCAAGGAACAGTGTATTGAACTATGTATAAGATTTAAAGATATGCCCCGATGACGGTCTTAAAACATTCATTCATCTCTCATGAGCCATTCTCCATCTGCTGATCTTGTGTACAATGCATTGAACTTTGTTTACGATTTAAAGATATGCCCCGACGACAGTCGGCTGCCAAAAGTATGTTCTCCTTGTGTATGGAAAATGCTGGAATTCCACACGTATAAGAATAATGTCCATTTTGCTGAGGCGGAGATCATAAGATTGGTCAACTACTTGAGCCCTGATTCTAGCGGAGGTTGTAGCAACAGAGAGAATAATGTCACGTCCAAGGAGTCTGTTATTACTCATTCGATGGCGTCTAGTGCTGGTAACCTCGATGGTGAAGCTTGCAAAAAAGCTATTAATTTTTAGGAAAAGAATGTATCTTGCGGATTCTGCCAGTGTTCATTTCATTCTACATGTATATAATAACCTTAACCTTAAAATCCCTCTTAGAGACTCCCTTTTTATTGGGATGTGTCTAAACTGTTGTGTGAAATCTCTGAGTTTTTCCAAGATGGCAATCTGACATTGAAATGCCAAAATGGGAATTAGAGACTATAAAACTGTCTACGTTCAATAAGATCTCTTCCAAATCATTACCTAAAAAATACAGGGAAAACTCCAAATTCATTGGTCTGTAAGGATTTTAACACTGAGATAGGGAAACCGAACCTACTTCAACATAAAATACCTGCTACCGTTTCTGCTCCTTTATCTTCAAAAGCCACCAACCCTCCGCTGGAAAACATCACCTACGCCAATCTCATCAACCAATGATTCATAAGGATTTATCCAGATTAATAGAAAGCCGAAAACTCCAAGAGTAATTGGAAACAATGAAGAAGCAACTGCTGGTTCAACACGTATACGTGCTGTAAATAGTCTTGCTTATCTCTATGTCGGTAGTCTCCATGCAGAAACAACCACCAATGAAATTACTTCATATATCAAAGGTAAAGTGAATGTTGACTGTGTTTCATATGAAAAGATTCGCGAAAAAATTGTGCACACAGATCTTTCAAAATAGTGATCCCACATAATGTCTTGGAAAAGCTGAAAAATCCTTCTATGTGGCCTTCTGGCGCCATTATAAACAGATTTTGCTTCAAGAAACCCAATCCTGCAGTGGAAACATCTGAGCGATCTAACATTAGTGAAACTCAAAACACTACCAGATTGTGTAACAGTATAAACGAACCCAAGTCATTGTGACTAGCAGGCGATCTTCATTTATCTGTGTTTTTATTGAATGTCCAGTGCTTACGTAACAAAATACTTGACATCGAAGTGTTATTAAATTATATGAATCCTGACATCATATGTCTGTGCGAACATTGGCTCATTAATGACGAGATTAACTATCTTAATTTGCCAGGTTTTTCCATTGGTGATATATTTTGCAGATCTCTTTTTAAAAATGGTGGCGCTGCAGTATTCCAGCAAAATGGTTTATTTTCCTCACCTATACCTAATGTCTCTGCTTATTTTCTGTCTGAAAAAAATTTTTAATTCGCAATTTGCCATTTTAATACTGCTGACATTGAGTGTATAGTGATTGGCATCTATCGCTCTCCTCAGGGGGTCGATTATGTTTTCAACTGGAAGCCTCATTCGCTTATAACACTGTCTGGCAATTTTAATTGAAATCTGCTTATTCATGATAGTAACCAGAAAGCTCTTCTTAATTTGCTCAGGTTTTATCATCTGCATGTAAGCACAAAAAAACGCTTCTCGCGTTAATGCAGACTCTTCATCCTTGCTTGACCTTACCATTACAAACTTAGACAACCTTCATGTTAAAACTGAGGTTATTCCTTCTGATATATCCAATCACTTTTCTGTAATGACTTATTTTAAAGTTAGAAACGCTCCTCACCCAATTAATTGTCAGTTACGATCTTATTCTGATGTTAATATAACGTTTTTCTTAATAATTTAAGAAAAGAATCCTGGTCTAATGTATATGCTGGTTCTGATTTTGAAATGAAGTTCTCAGTGTTTTATGATAAATTTTCATTCTATTTTAATGCTGCCTATCTATTAATTGCAAAGAATTGCAATACAAGAAACCCTAAAAAACCATGGATCACTGAAGATATCGTGCCTTACCAGCTTATATGAATGGCTTATTTGTTCTAAGTAATTCTAGTGTAGATATTGAGACAAACCCGCCCCTCCCTACCCGTGGAAACGAAAGAGAGCCGTTAGGCCCCAGTCGCATTTAGAGCACACCACCGGAGAGGGGGTTGGTCATACATATGAAATTAATGGCGATCAACAAATATGCCGCTAAGCATTGAAACATACGAAATACAATTAATGTGGATATGGGTGATGCAAAACGAATATGAGATCTTTTTCTACTGCCCTACGCTTGACGATTGGGATAGGAAGGGGAAACTACATCTTCTCTTCGCCGAGGCCCACCGGGGAGTTTTGGCTACGGGACAGGTTGGACCGTGGGAAGGTAGCAAGACAAGGATTGAGATGCAACACTTCACTATGCAAAATTCACGATCTTCCAGTTGGCATTCTGCAATACGCCACTCTGCAATCGGATGTTCGATTAAATTTAATATTACCATATAAGCTAGATTTAAGAAAAAAAGCAAGAAAGTTAAAGGAAATTGCGTATTTAATAATATCATTCACAACAAAAACGAATCAAAATCCTTACGACCACTCGGAATTGAAAATATTATTACACAATGGGTATAAACTGACAATGATGATTTCGAATAAAACAATTCGGCAAATTATGCACTGAAGTTAAGACTCTCAACAACACTGACATAAAGCAATACGTTTAGTTAGGTTAGAGACATCCTGCAGTGGCTGCTGATTCATCATCATATTTTATCATCATGTTTTTCAAGTAATTTTCATATTTTACTTTACTGTTTTATTCTTTCTTGATTTAACATGATGGCATCTTTGAAGAATTTTACTATGATTTTTGTCATTAATTACAACTGTACAAATGATTTTTTTTTGTTTTATGTATTTCTTACTGATGTATTTTATATCATTGTAATGATCTTTAATGAAATATAATAATAATAATAATAAGAAAAGTTCAATTGCTGACAATGACTACACCAAGCTAGAAATGCATGTGGAAGGTTTTAATGCATTGTATTGGAAATATAATCTAAATGCATATCAATTGTGAGTTTCTATGTTTCTATGCATATCAATTGTGATATTTTATTTTCCATGATGAAAGGAATCAAGAAGACTTTGAGAAAAAAAATCCAGCATGATCGTTAAGTAATCGTTCGTTTAAACTATCTGAGTCCATGTCATAGGTGAGACAAGCTCCTGAGTACCGTATGAGAGGAAAATAAAAACCCAAAAATACATGTAGTTCAAGGGGAGCCGGCGAAAAGTTCACTCCAGTTTGCTCAGGGATTGCGTTATTCACTTTTCCGACGTTAGTCTCGGTGCACAGTAGACCACCGGATACTGAGACATGTGTCTCGGTCTGCCTATCTCTGTAGCCTGTCTCGGTCTCCTGTCTCTGTCGCAGCCCGAACCGCTACCTTAAGACGCACTGTCGACTGGTCGCCGGCGACTCAGTTTCTTGGCGACCAAAACATAGGCAACTCAAGCCAGCGACTGGAAAGGTAGTGTTTCTTGTACATACATGAAGAATGGACGTCGAAGCTGCAATATTAGTAGCGTTGCTAATTGAGAAAAAAAGAAAAAGAAAAGCGAAAGAGTGTTGGGAACATCCTTTGCTGCAAGAACGTAGAATAAAAGGAATGTTTAACATATTTTATGAAGACGTAAGAAAGTACCCACGTAATTGTTTTAATTACACAAGAATGTCTGTGCGTTCGTTTGATGACCTATTGTGCCTTCTAAAACCAAAAATAACTAGCAGATTCTATTTCTAAAATAAATTTATCGGTATCAAAAGCCTGCGCCATTTTGTGCACACCGTCTGGTCGCCTCAAAAGTTGCTCGCCGTGCGTATGCTCTAGAGGTCTGCATGGGCCGAAAATTTTAACCCAAGCCCGGCCCGGCCCGTCCGTTGTTGAGCCCGAGCCCGGCCCGGCCCGAACTTAGGAAAAAATTTTTGAGCCCGAGCCCGGCCCGGCCCGAACGTAGGAGAAAATTTTCGAGCCCGAGCCCGAACGTAGAAACAGTACATTTATTTCACTTCTTCAGCAATGCCAAAATATAAAGAAACTAAATTAAATGAAAATTAATCAATGATTTCTTATTTTTTTGTCTTAGAAGTTTTAATTTATTTCGTAAGTGATTGTACTGAATAAATGATAAATAAAGTAAACAATGTTATCAAGTAAATGATAATTTATTCTGAAAAAGGACAGTAATTTCATGTCATGAGGGTCTTTAGCGAAAAAAAAATGTAAAACATATGTCCAGGGGCCTTTTATGAAAAACATATCACTTCATAAGTATCTACATTGCAGTAATTTACATTGTATGATAAGGCTGGTGGCCGCACAAAGGCTCCGTCATATGCTACTTACATAATAAACACTTATCTGAATAAGTAAATGCCTAGTAGAAACGTTTCGGTTAATAGATTCTATATTTCTACTCATGAAATAAAATTCCAATATTAGAAGTATACGTTGCTATAAATAAGGTTAGGTTGCTAGTGACGCTTTAAAATATTGTTCTCCCTTCTATCGGGTTGATCTACACTATCTAATCTAACGGTGAAAACCTTAACTATTGATTCAACAATCACTGTGGCTATCCAAGAGAATCTTTTTGTTTACAACCTCAAACATTCCCGGAATATTTCGTTTATTTCATCGCTGTTCTCGCAATTCAAATTAAAAGCAATAATCCATGACTGAAATAAAAGTATTCATTCAAATTCATTTCTTTTGGTACTTGTCTCGACTTCGTACGACTTGTTTTACTAATTTAATATTGCAAAATAAACAAACCCTGTATGCGATAAAAATTAGATTTACGTGCAAACCTTATGGAAAATTATTCATGGGCCCAGGCCCGGCCCGAGCCCGATAAACTGCCTGCTTACCAGGCCCGGGCCCGGCCCGAGCCCGAAAGACGTCCTGCTTACCCGGCCCATGCAGACCTCTAGTACGCTCCCATATACAACCGTGCTTCTATCGGTCGCGGCGACCAGCCAGTCGTTTGTGAGTCCCCACTGCGCGGCGAGTCGCCGAGTCGTTCGGGTGACCGAAGACCAAATGCGTACACACCTATTTAAACTGTGCAAAGTCACAGTCGCCGTCGACCGAGTCGCCGGCGACCAGTCGACAGTGCGTCTTAGGCCTAAAACTCCCCTTACGATTTGAGAGGATCCATGACCGTTGGAAAGTCTAACCAAGGTCGTTGCTAATAACACTAATTTCTCTTTCGAGGAAGATAATCCAACAAAGTCCATTGATCTTGTTGCTATATTCCGCGAGTTGTCACTTTCGCGAATTATCTGGGAATTTTCTTTTTTGTTGGAAGAATCCGAATTTTGATGCAATAAAGAATGTCTTCCATTACAATATTTACAATTCTGCTTAGATATGCATGCCTTTACACTGTGCGAAGTGCCTAAACAGTTGAAGCACCAGCCCTTTTCTTTTACGATAGATTGGCGTTCAGGTAAAAGCTTTCTTCGGAAAACATCACAACGATAAATCGAATAATCTCCGTTATTACATATTGAGCAAACATTTCCTTTTGTCGAAATTAGCGAAGTCTTCGTTATTCGCCGCGGTATTTGCATCTTGGGGTTCTTCTGTCGCGTATGGGGGCATAATCTCTTTCCAAAAAATTAACTAATTCCGCGATTCGTTCCGAATTCGTTATTATCACCTCTAGTTTCTTCAAATCGCTTGCGAAATTCAAAATCTAACTTCCGAAGGAGAATTGTCGTCAAGAGAACATTTTCTTTGATTATGTCATGCCCCAATGCATTCAAAGCTTGTGTATTCTCCGAAAATGTGGAGAGGAACGATCGAAGAGCGGGCAAGGACGAACCTGATATCGAAGGCATGTCAAGAATTTTGCTAATGTGAAGCGATACCAATTTCCTTACATTATGAAATCTCTTTAGGAGTAAATTCCAGGCAATTACATAATTCGCATCCGATAGCGGCAAACCTTGAATTGCTTCCCTAGCTTCACCTTGCAAGCAGCTGATTAAATATTGAAATTTCTGCGACGGAGAAAGTGAAGCATTCTGATGAATGGTAGCGTTAAAGGCATCGTAAAATAACATCCATTCAGTGCAATCTCCTGAGAAATGGGGCAACTCTAGTTTCGGCAATTTAACCAAGGAACTCGGTTGAGGAGTGGCACAAGCGGTTTCTTCCACGAAAGGCTGATTTTTAATTGGAGGAATTAATGACATTACGGTTCCTATCGTCTCAACAAATAAATCCAAAATTTCATCCGTAAGGTTATTAATTGCTTCTTCGTCATATTCCTCCGAAGGGATATCGTCCGACAAATCAGATGTGAGGTCATCGAAATCCCGTTTCTTTTCCGTGATTTCCTCGAGATAACACGTTAAGCGCCGTATCAAAGTTTCCGAAAGAGGAGATTGACATGCGGTGACTTCGATTTGACGCACCGAATCTCTGCACTTTTGGCATCTCCGTTTTAGAACGTTCGCATTACGAAGAAATGCCGAGTAATTCATGATTCACAAATAAAACAAGAAAAATAAGACCTACCAACTTGCAGCCACGTCACAGTAAGGAGGATAGGATGAGGAAATCCGTCCAGTTAGAGAATTCGTAGTCTCCCCACAACTGCTTCGATGATGTATTTGACGTTGAAGACGAAGGGATGAAAAAAGGTAGAGGAACAATGTTAATACAATTTAAATCCGGCTTTCTACCGAAATCCGGCCCGAAGGACCAAAAAACCTGATGTAGCATAAATAACCACATCAGTTTTACATGACAAAAAATGTATGTTTAATTCACAAATATTGAATGATAATTATGTACAACACGTTTTGGTAGCGCTGGCCATAAGGCAAAGTGGCGTTCGGAGGAACTGCAGGCAGCGTGGCATGAGAAGATCGGCACCAAGAAAGGGCTCACGGCGAGGCGAAGCGATCAGGCGAGAACTCGAGGCGCAGGAGATGACACACACTGCCAGCGTTATCCAGGTGACTGCCGAGGTTCACTCAATACATACTACACAAAATAAAAAACTTGTGTCCCTCTATCGGAGATGGGCCGCAAACAAAAAAAACAGTGAACGCCACCCGTTCACAAAACCGAACAAAGATGGTAAAAAAACAGCCTCAGTGTGGTTTTTTCTAACGAAAAATGCAGAATATTTCGTAATGAAAAGTTCCATGTTCAAGGTGATGAGGCTGCAACGGCAACTGATGTTGGTGGTCTTTATAGGTTGGACGTTAAGTATAACGATTGCGAACATTCCATTGATTAAGGACTTTCTGAGAAAACAACTAGTGTTAAGCAGAGTGCAAATCTCGTGAAAGGAGCAATATCTAGAGATTTATGGCATAGAAGATTAGGCCATTTGAACAATCCGAGCATGAATCTATTTAAAGAGGGTTTGGCAACTGGGATTGATTTTTCGGATGTGGGAAGTGATAGCCCTTGTGTCCCGTGTATTGAAGGAAAATTATGTAAGGCTCCATTTAAAATGGAAGAGAGCAGTGAGGAGCAGCAGCATCATCCATCTGAGGGAGAAGCAGAGACAGATCAGTCAGCTGGCAGTGTTCTTGAGGAGGGAATGGTGTTGGAGAGTCCACTTGGAGATCCAGTAAATGGAGAGGAGAGGAGGTATCCTTTAAGAGAAAGGCACCCCAAGGACTTTTCAGACTATTACTTATTTAGTGCAATTTCTTCCAATGATGTACCTCAAACTGTGTCAGAGGCACTTTCTTGTCCAGATAAGGTAAGATGGCAAGAAGCAATGAGATGTGAATATGATTCATTGATTTTGAATAATGCGTGGGATTTAGTTAATTTACCATGTGATAAGTCAGTTATTCAGTGTAAATGGGTTTTTGCTAAAAAGAAAAACTGCTATGGTGATGTGACTAGGTATAAGGCTAGGTTAGTCGCAAAGGGTTTTGGTCAGTCATATGGAATTGATTATGATGAAACTTTCTCTCCAGTTGCGAGACATTCTAGTATTAAGGTTTTGCTGGCACTTGCTGTTAAGCATGGATGGGACTCTGCTTAAAATTAGTTGTTTTCTCAGAAAGTCCTTAATCAATGGAATGTTCGCAATCGTTATACTTAACGTCCAACCTATAAAGACCACCAACATCATTGACCATTGGGATATAGTCACTGCCTTTTTAAATGGTAAGTTAAGTGAAGATGTTTACATGATGCAGCCTGAAGGGTATGTTGTAAAGGGAACTGAGAGTAAAGTGTGCAAGTTGAAGAGAGCCATATATGGACTCAAACAGGCTTCCAGAGTATGGTATCAAGAAATACATGGAGTGCTGACCCAAAGAGGTTTTAGGCGTTCTAAGATAGAACCTTGTGTTTACTTCAAAATTTAGAGGTAATGATGTAGCTGTACTAGCTCTATAGGTCGATGATATGATTTTGTTTTCCAATAATAGTATGGAGAAACATGGGTTAAAGGAATATTTAATCACAAGATATAGAATGAAAGATTTGGGACAGGCCACACATTTGCTTGGTATGAGAATCAGGCGGGAAGGTAATGTTATTTATCTTGATGGATGTAAATATATTGAGGAAATATTGTGCAAATTTAATATGATGGACTGTAAACCTGTGTCTACACCCATGGATTATAGTGTTAAACTTAGTAAAAGTGACAAGTGTAGGAATGATATTCCTTATCAAAGTTTAATTGGATGTTTAATGTATCTATCTGTAACATGTAGACCTGACATTGCTTTTGCAACTAGTGAGTTAAGCCAGTTTAACAAGTGTTATGATCAAAGAACATTGGTCTGGTGCTAAAAGGGTGTTGAGGTATCTCAAGGGTACAAAACACTTGAGCTTAGTGTTTGAGAGCAATGGTGAGGGATTGATAGGCTTTGCCGATTCAGAGATTGGGGAAACAATTGTGTTGACAGAAAGTCTTATACTGGTTTCCTGTTCAAATTAAGTGGTTGTTTGATTTCATGGGAGGCTAGAAAACAGCAGACTGTGGCTTTGTCTAGTACAGAAGTGGAATACATGTCACTCACTCAGGCTTCAAAGAAAGGGTTATTTTTAAGGAATTTTGTGAGTGAATTAATGGGTAAAGAACTGTCTATAACACTGATGAATGACAATCAGTCGGCTCAGAGAATAGCAAGTGAGGCTATGATTCACTCCAGAACTAGACATATTGATATAAGACATCACTTTGTGAGGGATTTAGTTTTGTCCAGAAAGGTAATGCTGGAGTATATGCCTACTGAGGAAATGGTGGCAGACATTTTAACAAAGGCCTTAAATGGACAAAAGTTTCATAAGTGTGTGAAGGGTTTATGTTTAGTTCAAAAGAGTTGATTTTTGTGAAATCGTACATGTATTTAGATTAAGGAGGAGTATTGGAAATATAATCTAAATGCATATCACTTGTGAGTTTCGTGTGTCAATTGTTTGCATGCTCAGAGAGTTGCATGCTGGGAGCTTTCTTTTGTAGTATTTACTTCCTGTGTGAACTTACTTTAGTAGAATCCACAGTAATCTCAACACATTGTCTGTATGAATTTACCATAGTTTGATGCACCAAGAAGAGACTATTGTTTTCAACCCGCTTCTCAGAATAACAGAAAGAAGCAATATTAAAACAAACTTTTAAACTTTGTCTTCAATGAAAATATGAAATTTTGATATGCCATTCTTGTTCTTAGTACTATAAGGAATGCTCACAAGGTGAAATATTTAAAGTACACAAGCAAGCCAACATGCATGTGTTACGAGTAACTTTTTTCCTTAATGACTGATGATAGAATATTAATCTTAACTACAGTAAATTAAATATGTCAGTTAAAAAAATTACTTACTTTGCAAGACCAGCTTCCCATACTCCTTTTTAAAGTTATCACCACGGAGTTGTATGCACTTGACCTAAAGTGTTTGCCAGTTCAATATGATTTGGAAACTGCTTTTCACCATCAAAATAAGCTCTACTATTACCTTCTTCAAAACAGCTCCTGTTGAACAAAAATGGTCTAAGGATTATATTGGTAAAGCCAAGTATTATCACAAGTAATTCAAGTACTTACCACCATGCTCTGCTGGCTACCAGGTGCTGTGAAGCTCCTGACGTCCTCACGTCCACTCCAATCATCCACATCAATTCAAGCACAGGCAATCCTGAGACCCACCTGGCATGTTATCATGCAGAATGGTCCTGGGACTGCCCATGGAATCTGCAAAATGGATGTCAGTCTGTACATTGCTATTCATTGATATTCCCGAACAGTAGCAACATTACTCACAATTTGTTCACTGGAATGGCTGAAGAATGGCTGTTCTGCCCTGTCATGGTGCCACAATCCCAGAAGAGTTCATTGGTCACATACCTCAGCCTTTGGACACTAGCATCAAATGATGAATTTTCCAGGCCCCAAGTGCATTTCAAGCCAAATGCTTCTAGTCCTCTAGACAGAAGACTGCACTCCCGACTCAGTCCTTCTTGGTGTTAGATTACCCCAAACCTTACCAGTCCGCTCCTTGGCACAAGGCCTTCCCATTTCACACAAGTTCTTGATGACAGCCTCATAAGTAACCAATACTACCACATCTGCTTGGTGTTGCTAGCCCAAGACTAATTGCTACAATACGAGCTAAGATGGAAAGATCGCAATAACCTGTGTCCTTACAACAGAAACACTTTTCTTCAGCCAAGCTTTTGTTTATGACAAATGTGTTAGTCAATGCCATACACATAGCTTAACCTGGATGCAAACCTTGCAGGTGTATTAATGACAGGGTGGCCGCAGAACGGGATGTTAAAAAATCAATATCTGGTTTTACGACTCGGCCTATCAAAGAATGCGTTAGTTTATACAATTCCTCGTATAAAAATGTTGTCATAGGTGCATCAGTCTGAAATCTCATCAAAAAGGGTTCTAAATAGCGAGCGAATAGAAACACACTAATTTTGCTGCAAATAGTTTGTAATTCACTGCGTCCTTAACAATCTCGAAGCTATTTGAATGAGGTGCGGTTTTGTTTTCGAATGGCAAGGGTTGTTTATGTATGAGGTTTTGGAGTTTTTGCATAGGCGGTGCTGGCGCCGAACTTGGTGCCAGAATTTGAATGAGTGGTTTATATCGGATTGAACCAGGTTAACGAGTTGGATCAGGATTTTTCAAGGTTTTGCAAAATAATCAAGGCATTTTCAAGGTTTTTCGAGGTCAGCAAAAATTCAAGGTTTTTTTTAAGGTTCTCAAGGTTTCAAGGTCCTGTGGCCACCCTGAGTGAGCAGTTACGGAAATGGTAAGCTAAGACAGACACAAAAATAATTAATTGCAATGGAAATCGTATACAATAAAACGTTTTTTAACTAGTATAATTGCACCAGATTTTTCAGAAACATGAGTTTTGGCATATGATATGCCATTTTCAGGTGCATGACCAAGCTTGATGTGATATTTAAGGGAATATGGGAGGATAAAGATGATGTTTTCGGGATAGGTAGCGAGAAAAGTGAAGCGACCATGTGCTCCTTACGATTGCATTGTATCCCAAAAATGAGTGATTTTGAAGAATCTTGTTAAATTAAATAAAATTAGAAAGAATTTCACTGCACAAACAATTTTCATTACTATTGAATATTTGGTATTTAAGTCACTATGTTATGGACAGTAGAAGGTAAAATTTTTCAAATCATTTTGTTTAATAAAAATTTTGGCAAAAATACATAAGAAATGGATATTCTCAAGCAGCAAACTCAACAACTTCTTACAAAAATGCTCTCTGTAACTAAAAACAACACATGCTATTCACCCATACATAATATTACATTGATTTTAGAATTTTAGTTTTTTAGATAAATGATCACAATTAAGAATCATACGAATACGAAAGAAAGCAATTAAAATAACTTTGCTTACTGTCGTAATGTCATTGAGAGTTCTGCATTCCAATTATTGTTGTAATGTAGGGTGACAACAGAAATATTTCCCCAAAATACTATACATCACATTCCAAGCAAACATGAAATCACTTGAAAAATATCACTTGACACAATAATTTGAACAAGAAATTCAAATCAATGAAAGTCTAGTAAATTGTAAACTTCACTGTATAATAAATAAAATCCAATTAATCTAACAAACCATAGTCTGCCACATTCCCTTTGGGTGAGATGTTTGCAACAGAGTCAATAAAAAGAAGTATCTCAGCTCAATCAAAAAGGGCTAACTACAAAAACCACTGGCTTTTAAAGTTTGGCTGATTTTCTAGGCTTATATGGCACTATAATTTTTCGTCCAGAGCTCCTTCGCGAAGAACTCTTACGTTTCCTTGGCAATGTATCCGAGTCATCTTTGGTGCGGTTGGAATCTTCTTCACCCTTGAGACTTGAGTCATCCTCTATCTCTAACGCACCCTCAGATACAATAGAGCTGCATTGAAGATACAAATGAACAACTGTATCATTCACTTTTCAATTGAAAAATTAGGGACAAAGCAAATTTCCCATGAGAGCAATTAAATATTTATTTGGAATAAAGTTTTTATTCAGTAATTAATTTGAGAATTAAAATATAGGTGATATTAGATTTCATTACAGTCAGTAGTCGACTTTTGACCCATGCAACTACGACTGAGAGTCTGGAAGAGGTGTGAATGGTGCAGATCAGCTGCATCAGTATGTTTCGGACTGGTTATCAGTAGCTGTTGAGACTACATTCATTTTCATTTTTCTTAATTAAATGAGTCTTTGGAATTGAAGAGCAAAAAAACGTCAAAGGTACTACTTAATTGAACATGAGTATTAAAAACTTTTTTAATTGAACAGCCTTCATTTTGAATAAGATGAATGAAGTTTACATGTCACACATGTTTATAGTAATTGCGCGATGGAAGTGAAGGAGAAAAAGTCTGCTGTAGCTGGGGATCGAACCCGGGTACGATAGACTTTTTCTCCTTCACTTCCATCGCGCAGCCTTTATTTTGGAAAAACATGGCATGCATAAGAAGTGTTTATACTGATAACTATCAATATCCAACTTATGTCCAAATAGACTCGCAAGCAGTCTGTTGGAACCGAACATGGTCATACATCAACCACTGACTGAATCAGAGAGATACAAAAGGAAAACCTTTTATAAAAACCGTATTTACTTGAAAATAACAAACAACCTAATGGGTCCTTTTTCTACTCATAAATCATGGCACTCCTTGGAATAGATGGCACACTAGTTTCAAGCACAATTCTACTTGTGCATATGTCCCACAACACATGATTGGCCATACGTCTTAAGGTGCACATTAGATTTGCAAATAGTAAGGGCAAATTATTTTTATAATTCCAATGCTTGAATTTTGGATGAGCATTACATTCGATGCCTTGTTATATTTGAGCAAATACGGTAATTTTTCCTAAGTAAATATCTAACCTTAAAACGCTCTTTTATAAGTGAACTAGAAGAACAACTTAAAATGTCACTTAGACTATTTAGAAAGTACTTCTCTACTAGTTTGCTGGTAGAGTAAGAGATTTTCCTTATCATAGTATTCAGAAAAATAAAGATGTTTGTATATATCTTGATCAAATGAACAAAGCTATTAATACTTGAAATATTTACTCTAATCAGTATTAAACATTTTATTTTTTCTCAATCATACGAGTTAAAATTGAATAATATTTACTAAGGCCTCAAAGACAAGCATCATTTATTAATCAATTACTTACCCAGTAGGAGATGACCTATGCCTTTGTGAACTGGGTATCTTCTTGGGTTTCTCTGATACCTCCTCTTCCGACTTCGATTCTTCAATAGGGTGTAGTCCAGAAGAACTAGTGCGAGTCCTATGACTTAAAACTCTTTCAGCATCTTCATGCTTTTCTGTAACTAAAAATAAACAAATTGAAATACTTCCAAACTAAAAAGAGAAGAGCCAACAAAATAATCTACATCTGACTACCTGTTTCTCTAACATTACTACATAAACATGTTTTTTTTTCATTTTACTCAAGAATCACCCTGCTCCCAACCAACCTACCCAGCCAAACCAATAACAAGGGACAGACTGGAAGAGTTTCAAGGCTGAGAAGGTATTTCTTCATTGTATCCTCCATAACCATACAGATCAAATAAAGCAGTACATTTCAACTACGTAAACTGATACTTTTCGTTGTTAAGTCAAAGGGTATATCTCTCAGTTACATGAGTAATTGCAATATGCTTGTATTTTAAAATAAAGAAAATTGACAACGGTAAAATAGGTTGCAAAAAAACTGATGGTTCGGTTTGTGGATGTTTCGAATGATTCAAAACATTAGAATATTGTGGCCGAGTGCACCAATCTCGGTTAAATCCACCGTTAGCTGACCGGGGTTAAACATTAACGGCGGTCAACTTAAGTTTGGAGTGCACCAACAGTAACCGATGTTTTCGTAACCGCGGTTAGCTGACGGCCGATTATCGTCCCTGTGAATATGTTGAGTACCGCTTAGTGCTCGCCTAAACATAAATCGCAATTCATTTGTCTTTGTTGTTGATATATTGGACGACTAGTAAATAATGATATAAGTGGACTCACAAGTGTGTACACTTTGTCAGTGGAACAAATAGTAAAGAATCACTATAAGAGATGGATGTAAACGATAAAAAAGGCAGAGAACCCCTAATTTTAATAAATATGAAGCTGAACTTTTGATCAATTGTATTTATTACACGTTAATTAAGACTGGATTCAAGAGGACTGACATTTAGAATAAGAAATCGGCTATAAAGAGTACGCATTATAACAAGTACTTTTCCGATTTTTTCAGCTCTCGTTATTACGGACTTCTACTGTAAATATAGTTAGTGACAACTGGTCTATAAATAACTCACATCTCCTCTGCACTTGCACCTTTTCTAATTTTAATTCCAGGCTACCACTAGTTACGTTACTCCAGGATTCTCCTTTATGTCAGGGAAGGGTTCCAGATTACTAAGAGGTCATATTCGCAAGATTCTAGTGTATATTGATAACAGAGGAGACAAACTCACAGATTTCCTGTTTGTCGACACCTTTGCCTCTCTTCTTTGATGCAATGAGGAGTTTTGCTTTAGATGCCCTTCCTCTTCTGGGAGGAGGAGTGGCTGGAATTTCTTCTTCCTCATCCTTCACTTCTGGAATTGGTCCTAAACTCCTTCCAGAGCGCCGAGAAGCAGGAAATGATCTCCGCTGAGATGATGAAGGCTGAACTGCCTGAGGTGGATGCGAAATCAGTTCAGGAGGAGACAAAGCAAACTCTGGGACTGATTCCATTTCCTCGAATCCAGCTAATCATTGAAATTAAAAAAAATTATTAAACACCATATTTACTGAAAAATAATCCACCAATAAATGTAATGCACACCCCAAAATTTGAGTCTGGAATTGAAAAATCATTTGCCTGTGAATATAACTGCACCTTTGGACATGCTGTCAGGCCATCCAGAGAACCATGTAGGTATTACCTATGCACATACACAATTCTATATATGTGTATACACTATATAAGATGATCTAGTAGTTGTATATGCAGTTAAGGCTGAGACACAATCAACGTGTACACAAAACGTGAGACATGGGGCTTGTACGTCAAACTTGGAACTTTGTACTAGTACAGCACTCTGCACAGTCAAAGCATGAACATGAACCTCAGCCAATCAGAAACCTCAGAAAATCCTAGGGAAAGATGGACACTCGTAGGCACTATGCACGCTGAGTGTTCTGACATTTACAAAGTGACACAGAGAAGAATGATCTTACAGAATGATGGATGAAAAAGAAGCAATTATTATGTAGTTTGATTTAATAAGTATGGCTTAATGATTATTTAAATCTTCGGTCTGTAATGGCAGATGCCAAGTAGAAGTACTTGTATTTATCTTCAGATAGTGCATCTATCCCAAGGTGAATCCTGATTGGTTGTCTGTACATGAGACATGTAGAGATAGAAGTTGCCCATCTCCTTAAGTACACATACGTACATATATGAAGACTGTCTGGTGGCATTCATTTATACACGGTCAACTTTTGTAAGTTTCACGTTAAAGCTACACGTCTTATTTACACGTTGATTGTGTCCCGGCCTTGAGTCCTATGTAAGTACACACACTAACCAAAAACATGTATCGTATAAATGTACAGATATGGCACCATATATGTGTATAGTAATCACATATACAGTTCTCTGGATAGCCTGACAGCACGTGCATGATTTTTCTATTTTCAATCTAAAAAATGGTATCTAATTCTATCTTTAAACTTAAAAGCAATTAATTAATTAATTAATGTAATTAATAAATGTGATTGATTATTAGTTGCTAGTATTGCCAATATTACCTTGCAAATGAAAGTCTTGTTATATGCTGATAATTTACAACTTTTAAACGAAACTCTGGTGTTAATATTGATATTTTGGTATACTGCCATTACAAATGAGAAATTCAGGATTATCTTGGATGTGTTGGAAACACTTTCCGTCATTATTTATTCTTTGCATGTTCAAGAATTTACAAATTTTATTTGATTATATTTGTAATTTATTTTCCCTTTCCAATGCCTTGCGAGTAGAAATGAATTGGAAAAGAAGGATGGAAAGTATTCTTTGCAGTTATTAGAGGGAATCAATTATGAGAGTTTAATAAATACATCAATAATAACACTAGAGCTTTGTTTAAAAGTTGTAAATTATCAGTATAAAACAATGCTTTCATAAGCAAAGCAATTTTTACAATAATGGCAACTAACAATTTATTAACAAAACGACCGCGATAATATTTAGTTTCCGTAAGCCACCTGCCGCGAATAGTCCAGCAAATTGACCCACAGCCTCACAGGAAAGCCAGAGAAAGGTTTGACAGAATACTAACCGTGAAGGTTGGTTTCAACAGCTTTTGGAGGCGAGAATACAAATGCCCTATTGTGATCCCCCGTGCTTTCCACATTTTCAGATGTGTCCTCTTTCTCTTCCTCTCGCTCCATCTGCAAGATCTTTTCAGAATACAACTTGCTAGTTCGTTTCTTTCTTGGTCCACTTTTAGGTGGCGTGACTATATGTGATCTGTTAGCACTCTGTTCCTCGACACTTTCAACATTCTCAGAGGCCACATCTTCCTCTTGCTCCATCTCTAACATTCTCGCTGCACTGAGTCTGCTTGGCCTTTTTTTGCTGGGTCCAACCTTAGTTGGAGTGACTGAACGGGGTCTTCTCTTCCCACTGCGAAGGATGAGTTCCTCTGCCTCCATTTCCTGACGAGCTAGAGAGCGATGACTCCTTGTGCTGATCACAGAGCTGGTGTAACTAGAAGCTGATCAAAGAGATGGAAAACGTTTACAATAGAGCCAAAAGTATGTGTTGGTTTACCAATTTAGCACATAAAGCATTTAACTTGCACAAGTTTACTTAAGAATGTATCACTATCAAAAAAGCATCAAATAAGTTCATCAACTTGAACCAATGCATGAATGTATGAACAGAAAATACTGTATTTGCAAAAATTACGAATTCTAAGACAACCCCCATATTTAGGAATTCCGCAAAGGAAAAAATTAAATTATGAATAAAAATCACTGATAGTTGAGGTGGAGCGCAGTTATCTGAATCTGCAAAATTTCTCTTCCTACTGCAGAATTGGAATTTTTACTGCTGATAATATGACCTTTCTTTTGAAAGCTGCAGTAGAATTTTTCTGCCATTGCAATACTAGGGTATGATTGCAACTGATGTGGTCTCTCTAATGGAAGGAAAACTAATATGCATTTGTTATGTTGATCTGAATCCAATGTGCCGACAGTGTAGCAGTTTATACCACAACATCAATGATGCTTCTTACAATCCAATTGAGTTAAACAGTAACCAGAACATTTTGTGTAGTGATGAAACAGAATTTTACTATGCAAGTACCTATACTGGTAAATATCTAGATTACGGAATCCAACTGATGTTGAAAATTTTGCTTACAATTGTATGAAAAACCTACTTTCCTATGGGAGACAGGAAGGAGGAAAAACTTTGTCCGAGATTCGTGCAAATACAGTAGAACCAGTACTAATTCCATTCATGCATTTTCACAAGTTTTACATTCCTCTGTCTTCAGTCAGCAAGCAGCTAATTAGGAGTATTCTGACTAAAATAGTGAGCAAATTAGAAATTCCTCGTTGTGTCCCATATTCCCTAGATATTTAGTCCTTAACTCATTCACTAGGGCAGCCATATTGGCAATCTTTATGAATTTATAATGATGAAGCCTGTATGTATGAGAATGAGAATGGGTTCCTTTGCGGTTAACGGCAGACTAAAGGAAAACCCTTCTGAGTATTGGGAGCATTCCTCCACTCATTTAAAACTGAATGGGCCGGAGCGTCCCAGAACACTCTCCGTCCCTTGGTAAGGAACCAGAGAGCGTGCCGGCACACTCACCATAGCAAAAGGGTTAAAGTAGTATTTGTCCTAGTTATGCATAACTAGACAGCCTATGCACACCATAACTTGCAAAATCACCTTACACCCTTTTCCTTACTTCAAGAGAAAAGTAAATATAGATATAAAAGAAAAAAGAGCAAGCCATAGCTTAGTTATAAGTTATTATTATTATATAAATATAAATGATTATATATATATTAAATATTTATATATTATATAAATCAAAAATTTTCTTTCTATTAATTTAGCATTAATTATTGGTAAGATAAATTATTCAATAGGGATATAGCTATTTAATTAAATATATATTTATATTATATAAATATTTAATATATATATAAGTTATTATTATTATATAAATATAAATGATTATATATATATTAAATATTTATATATTATATATTATATAATGTCTGTCTGTCTGTCTACTACACCATCCAAAATACTTCCAGATCTAAAAAGTCAAAAGAATAATTCATAAATATAAAACAAGAGCAACAAAGTTTGAGTAAGCCTCACCTTCCGAACCAGAGTCAGGGCTTTGGCTGTCAGCTCTTGTCAATCTGGTGCTTCTCTGCATCGCATGGGCATCTGGCTCCACACTCCTTCGCCTAGTCCTTGCCACATGAGATACCTCCTCCACGGGGCTTAGAAGTCTCTCTTCATCAATCTTCCCTCTCATACTTCTCCTCTCCCTTTGACTTACACTGCTTCCAATGCTGGATGAGACAGAGGGGGCAGGTGAAGCACTGCGCAAAACCATCGGAGACATGCGTGACGAATCTACTATTGGATGCAATTCTGGTTCCACACTTCTCCGCCTAGTCCTTGGGCCTTCTCTGAATGGACTTTGACCCCTCTCTTCATCCACCTTACCTCTAATACTCCTCCTCCTCATACTAACACTACTTGCCACACTAGAAGCAATAGAAGGGGTCGGTGATCCTGGCCTAACCTTCTCTTTCCCATCAGGAAGAAGTCTATCTTCCACAGCCTCCCTCAACTCAGGTGACTGTCTGTTTTCAGATGTGACAGAAGAAGGGGATGCTCTACTGTTTTTTCTAGTTCTCCTCCTAGGTATAATATCGACAGCAGGTGCAGAGGATGCCCTACCAACTCTGTCTTTCTCCTCAGGCAAAAGCCTATCTTCAACATTCTCCCGCAACTCCGGTGATTGCCTATTTTCAGAAGTAGCGCTGGTGACTGATGAAGGAGATGCTCTACTGCTTTTTCTAGTCCTCCTCCTGGATAGAGGATCTGCTGGAGATCCCTTCCTAAACTTCTTAAACCTCTCCTCAAGCTGCAGGCTCCAATGTGGGGGAGAAGATTGCCCTTCTTCATCCTTCCCACCTTCCAACTCTTTTTCTTCGACCTTCTCCTTGTCTTCTGGTAGCTGCTTTTCCTGGGGAACTGGAGTTTTCTCAGTTTTGGCCACCAGGCTGCGTAATCTAGCAGAAGAACGTACAGGTGTGGTTGGCAAAGTTGGAGTATGTGGTGAAGTAGTTTCTTGAGCTACCAGCGGCACATTTCGTGGAGGAGTTTTTGTTTTTGTTGCCCTTTTCTTTCCAGACTGAGGAGTAGAGGGAGTGAGTGGAGCCTCAACACCTCCCATGCTTTTAGAGAGAAGGGCCATCTGGTGTCGAGTTAGTCTTCGTGAAGTCACATACTCCTCCATGTGAGATGTCTCCTCAGCTTCCTCCTCTTCCTTCTGCTCTGACTCTTCCTGTCTTGTTTCCTTTACTTCATCCTCATCCCCTTTCTTGAGTGTCTCCTCTAATGCAGATTCAGGTACAACAGCACTTTCCTCAACTTCTGAAGTATGTTTCACAACCGGTAATTTACTATCCGACCCATCCATAGATTCAGTGGAAGTTGATCGGGAATGTGATTCTGTCATGAAATTATCAACATCATCATCTCTTAAGGTTGAGTAACTCATTAATTCATTGGCATCTTTCTCTTTAATCTCAACTACTGAAGCAGCCATCACTTCATCTGCATGAATCACTTCAGATTCTAACAAACTCTCTTCGATCACCATTCCCTCGGCTGTCACAATTTCTTTCTCCCCCTTTACCTGCACTTCACTCACTTCAGTTTTAACGCTGTCTTCCCCTTCTTCATTTTCAACTTCCTTCAGTTCTGAAAAACCTGTCCTGACAGTAGCATCATTACTTCCCTTTTCCTGTACAATGTCTTCAAGATCTTTTTCCTTGCATTCTGTTACACTTTCAATTACAGGTATTTCAGCACTTGCTTCAGACTTTTCAACACTTTCTTCAACAACCATTCCATCTTTCACATCCAAGAACTCCTTTGGTATAGGTGTTGCATCACTGGAATGTTTACTCAAAGAAAGTTCCTTACTGGATACTACTGATTCTACCTCCAAGGCACTCTTCTCATGAATGCAAGCCATTTGCTCTGATGCAGCTGCAATAATTTTGCTACCATCTTTTTGCTTTGATTCATTTTCATTGCTTGTAGCAGGTTCGTCCTCCCCATCAGATTCCAATACAAGAACTATTTCAGCTTCTTCTTTGTCCTGCAATGAAACAAATGAAATTCCTCTTCAATTTATACTTTAAACTAAATATTTGGAAATCTCCTTCATTAAGAATAATACTGATATAACTTCACATCAGAAGCAGAATATAATGCAGTTTACGACCTCAAAAATTTACAAGGAGACTTACCTCATTGTTCTCCAACTGCTCATCTTTCTTCTGAAGGTGACTGCTGCCATCTGAAGTTACTGCAGCACTATCTTTGGCATTTGCTGAAATTATAAGTTAAGAAATTGAAGCAAGAAAAGCTTTTTTCTAGCATCCACATACTTAAATCTATAGTAAGCATTAATTCTCAGAAACAAATAATTATTTTAAAATGACCTACCTATTAGAGGAAGTTTCACTCCCTCAGAGTCATCTTTTCTCTCCATCTCTGCAACTTGTATCAACTCAGCTTCCTTCTTTTCAACAACTACTTCTTCACTGGATTCTTCAGGTTTTACAGCATGCTTTACTTCTACAACTGCTTCTTCTTCTTCCTCCTCTACAACATTTACCAATGGCATTTGTTCTACTTCTTGCACTTCATTATCAGTATCTGCCTTTTCCTCGATAAATTCTGCATGTTGCACTTCTTCCTCTACATCTTTCTTGCTCTTTTCCACAATATCAGCTACCTCCTCTTCCATTAACTCCCTACCATCCTTACTCTCTTGAACTGCAACATCTCCTTCAACACTTTCTATGGTCTTTGCTTCTTTATTCTCATCAGTTTCTTCAACTGTTTCAACACCCTCTACCTCCTTCACTACTATAGCTTCTGATGCTTCAATCACGTCAGCATCAGCTTCATTCATACTTTCATCTCCTTTGATTTCTTCTTCATCACTTTCATGAAGTTCTGGGATCTCTTCAGCAACAGCATCCTCCTGTTCTGCCTCCTCCCTTTCCCCTAACTCTTGATCATCTACTCTTTCCTCCTCTACTTCTATAACCTCTACATCTCTTTCCTCTTTCGCATTCTCTGTCTCCTCAGCTTCCATTTTTTCTTCTTCCTCCTGGTGGCCTAGCTCTTCAATTTCCCCCCATTCCGCTGGCTCCATTCCTTGAGTTGAAGATAGAAATGCATCAGCAATAATGGTGCTTGGGGCTCTTTCCTCTTCTGTTTCTACATTACATCCCGCATCATCACTTTCTTCCACCACATACTCCTCCGCTTCCTTTTCAACAACTGCTTCTTCCTCAATCTCCCTGTTTTCCTCTGAATCCCTCACTTCGATTATCTCCTCCACACCTTCTCTGTCCTCTTCTAGATCAACTTCTTCAGCTTTAATGATTTTACTCCCCTCACTTCTTTCGATGAGTTCTTCAGGTCCCTCTTCATGACATACAATCTTTTCCAGCACAGGCATTTCTGTAGCTCTCTTGGCCTCATTTTCGATGCTAATTTCAACAATGCCATCATCCTCATCTTCTTCCTCTTCTTCTTCATCCTCCTCCTCCTCCTCTTCATCTTCATCATCATCATCATCTTCGTCATCATCATCTTCTTCCTCCTCTTCTTCTTCTTCATCATCCTCTTCCACCTCTTCTTCCTCTTGCTCATCGTCAACTTCTTCATCGTCGACCTCCTCCCCATCATCCTGGTAACACAGGGAATCTTCGATGTCAGACTCCTCCATCCACTTCTTGATGAGGGACTTGGAGACAGCTCCCTTGGATTTCCTTTTCTTTGCCTCGTGAGTAGTTGCTTCCTCTTTGACTTCTTCAACCTCTTCCTCATAGTTTTCTTCCTCCTCGCCTTCTCCCACCACTTCTGGCTCTTGGTCCGTCCACTCGGTGTCCTTGATTCCAGACTCTTTTTCCCACTGGGCAATCCATTCCCTTCCACCAGTCCTCATCTTCCCTTCCATGTAGTTGGAATACACCTCCCTGTCTTCTTCGTAGTCCTCATCCACCCAGTTTCCTTCCTCGCTTCCTTGCAGATGTTCCTGCTCCTCGGCTTCATCTTTGTACTCCTCCCAGTGCTCCTCTTCAGTTCCTTCAACACTCGCCAGCATCTTGCCTTCTTGTCCTTCATCGTCTGAGTCACTGATCACGACCAAGTCATCATCCTCGCTTTGGCTAACAACTGTAGCACTCTTAAGGGGCTCCACTTTCTTCAATTCTACATACTGTTTCTCTTCGTCAACATATTCTTCCTCGGACTCGACAATGCATGGTGCATCTTCAGAAGGCAATTCTTCAATACTGCTTGATTTAGGGTCAACCTCCTGCTCTTCCTCATATATATCACTGGTTCCCAGATCCAAAACTTCGCTAACTTCCTCACATTTTGCCGCAATCTCCTTTGCCACCTCATCATTCACTTCTTTTACATAATTTTCTTCCTCTTCATTAGCCTCAAAGATCTTTTCTTCCTCCGAAACTTTCCCTAGCTCGTTCACCTCAACCTCTCCTTCGACTGCAACCACAGAACATACTTTTTCCACTAATTCTACTGTTGTTTCATTAGGTTTCACTTCATCCTCTAATCTTTCAAGTTCAGCCACTTCTTCCGGGTTTTCCACCAATAAATCGTCCACATCAAGATCATCCTCGTCACTTGAGCCTTTTGTGCTCTTTGTGCTGCTTATTTCCACATCCTTGGCTTCGCTCTCAGAACCAACAATTCCTTCCAGATTGACCTCCTCCACTTCTTCCTCTTGCCTCTTGAACAGTGAGGACTGACGTCTAGTCTTCACCTGCAGATATGGAGATGCAAAGAGTTTTTCGTACGAGTCATTGGCATTAGCCTCCTCCTTGACCCTTTCTGCCGAAGGATCTTTCACATCTTCCTGCGGTGACTTTTTGGCTTCCTCAAAGCTGTAGAACTCCCCACTTTCATCGGCACTCTCTGACTCACTATTCTTCAGAGCATCAAGCGAAAGACGGATAGCACTCCTAGGTCTTGGTCCTTTCCAATCTTCCTCTCTCATTTTCCTTTCCTCTGATTCCTCAAAAGATTCAGTAAGGAGGGTTCTTGTAGTTGTTTCTCTTTTGGTTGAACTGACCTCCCTCCTGTGAAACAGAGATAATAGAACAATAGTTCAAGTTAGTGATAAGTATAACTTAGTAGAATAAAAATTAGGTGACCTTTGAAGATTTGTACCTTCAGCCAATAAAAATATGCAGCTTTCATTTTAAAGAAGATGTTTCAATCTTTCTTTTGGAAATAATCTTTGAAAGCAGTAATTAACTTTGATTTCCATGAGAATTTCAAACATTAATTGAAAAAGTTATAGAATAACCACTAGGTAAAAAAACTTGAGAAGGGAAAAACTAAAATTTAAAATTGAAGACATGGAATGACCAGGACCAGGACCAGATCCTCAGTACACAACTTTCCCACTTTGGGCAAATTTGATTCTGGAAAAAAAACGTTTTTTTGGCCCACACTACTGTATGAATGTCACTCACTCACAGAATGAATGACAGGCTTAAATTTTGAAAAGAAATGCATGTTATACACTGATAAATGCTGTAATTGTATGCATAGTGATTTTCCGGGCGTTTGACAGGATACTGAAGAATATAAACACCAATCCCAGATACAGGGTACGACATACCTGATTTCAGAAAGAAGAGATTTCTCAGCAGGACTTGCTTGATGTTCTACTCTGGGGAGTGGCTTCCTAGCAAGTCCTTTTATAGGTGACCTCTGCAATGGCTGTCTGGGGGAGGCCAGTCTCTTTCTCAGGTTGTATTGGCTATCAACCAGTGGTGAAGCAATGGGTGGGGAAGGAGTGTAACCAGTTGGAAGCTGGAATCTGATTAGGCGCCCTGCACCATGGCCCTCTCTGTCACCTTCATGGTGATCTGGAAAAATGTTAGTCATATTTTCATCATCATTGAAATAATTTCAATGTGTTTAGGCGTTACTTCATGGAAGGCCACCACAGAAGAGAATAGAAAAACTTTGTATACTTCCGCAAGATAATTATTGCAACCAGTATCTATGCTAGGTTTCATTCATGCAAATATGGTTCATACTTTTCAGGAATAAAGAGTCAAGAGGTTCTCTTACCTTCTTCTTCATCCATGTTAGACCCATCATGTAATGAGTGTGGGGAGGCATCTCTTGCTTTTCGTACCTGAGTAAAATAAGTAGATTATCAGCATTTTGAATAGGTTATGATAATATTTTATCATTGGCAAATACTTTACTACATAATGAAAATTTATAATATGGGTTATTTTGACTATCACATTTTATCTACAATACTTCCGTTTCTAAGACCAATATAACAATTTTAGATGCCTATATGTACATGCTTAACAAGGGAAATTAAAAAGCACATTTAAGAAGACAAGAAAAATGCAAAATCAATTTCAAAAGTTTAAAGTTGTTGGAATTGAATATATGGCCTATTAAATTCCAAAATAACATCCAAAATGCTCTTTTCAATAAATTTATAACTTGACATATGATTATGATGAATGAGCATGTGCCTATTCAACTACCAGAATTAGAAAAACACACTTTGGAACCAGCAATGTAGAGGCATAAATTACACAACTGAATTAATGATACAAAAATTCTACAAAAATAGCTCTGAAGTAATTTACGAACATCATTAAAGACTTGAAAACTATCAGCAAGATTCCCAGATTTTTTAGACTAAATTTTGCAGAAATTGCATAAAATAATGAAAGCTACATTTAAACTTCATTAATATTCCACTGAATCCAAATCCAGTGTTTAGGAGCAAAAATCAACTACTAATGATTAAAATGTTGATTACATCTATGGCAAAAAAATGGGATGCATCAAATGAGTAATAAAGATTAACTTCCTAAAAGATGTGTGTGACAATATATGAAACAAACCTTGAGAATTGACTGTGGTGTTGGTGGAGGCATTTCGTGCGTTGGAGTGGAACCACCACTTCCAGTTGTGCTAAATTCATCTCCAGTGGTTTTCCTTGCATAGTCTGCTCTTCTATTTCTCCTTGGCACAGTTGGAGTATTAAGCAGTAATAATGCAGAAGTAATTGATGATGATGCCTCCATTGTACTCCTAATTTTAAAACAGTCCATAAATTGATTTTATGCTTCATAAATATTGAAAAGTGAATCACCCACAACTAAAATTCTAGATGAATTCAGAGGCTGTAACATTTTCAAGTCTAACTACAAACTATGAAGAATAGCATTAAATTACAAATAACTATAGAACCACAATTTGAAAAAACCTAAAGCTTTGAGAATTTCCCAACTTACTCATTAACGGAAGACGAAGTGACCACTTTAGAATCTTCTAGAAGACGCTTTCTTTTTGATGGTGTACTGCAGTCATCAAAATCATGAAGAGACTTACTGAGGTGGGGAAACATCAATGGCAGACTGTCACTGTAAGGAAGGGAAATATTAATGGAAAATCGGAAAACTAAGTATGCAAATAAAGAATGATGAAAACATTGACTAAGCATGAGGAAATTTAAGCCTTGGAACAGAAGAGAAAAATAGTAACATAACTAGGACACAAACCCAGGTCTCCCACTTTCCAGGCAGGTGTTCTAATAAGCAAACTACCTTTTCAATTCCATTTCTGTTAAATGAGTGCTTTATGAGCAAGTAGTAAATGGCTCGGTGCCACTAAAAAATGCACCACTGCCTTGCATACAGGTCAATTCACTCCAAACTCAACAAGAAAAAATCTGATGTGGCCAGCACATGACTTTCTCCATATATGAGATGTAAATATTTATCTACGACAGTATTTTCGAACTCTGTATTCCATCTAAACTTTGAAGATGAGTGATTAATTTATATCATATTATCTTTTACGTCACAAACATTATAAATAATGTTTTTCGGGACATGCTCGATGAAAAACGATGAAATGGCTATTCGCCCACAGCGCCCAGAGCGCTCATGAAGTACATAATCGACAACTTCCGGTTTATCAGTATTTCATGAATATCTCCTAAAAAATCAGTTTTACAAAAATATATTTCAAACAAAAGTTATAGCAAATATTATTTTCTAAAATTATTATATATAATAGTATATACCTAAATATCATATTTATTGAGATATTTTGAAAACCGGAAATGAGCTTTGAAGAATGAAGCTCGACTTCTGGTGTACCGATTTGCTCCAAAAACTAATCAACTCTAAACACACCAACCAAAATACTATATATGAAATTTGGTGTTGATCCGACAAATAGTTTTCATGTTAGAGCGCCCACAAAGTACATAACAGCTACTTCCGGTTTATCAGTATTTCACGAATAACTCCTAATCAACCGGTGATACAAAAGTATGTTAAATACAAAAGTTATAGTAAAACACATTATCTAAAACTTTTATAAGGTACACAATATACCTATACATCATATTTATGGAGATATTTTGAAAACCGGAAATGAGCTTTGATGAAGAAAGCTCGACTTCCGGTCAACCGATTTACTCCAAAAACTAATCAACTCTGACAGCAGACACTACAGTGCTATGTATGAAGTGTGGTATTGATATGACTTATAGTTTTTACGTTAGAGCGCCCACAATAACAGACACACATACATACACACACACACACACACACACACATACACACAGACATCATTCCGAAAATGGTCAAAACGTGTTCTAGGGACCCCAAAACGTGTATTTCCGTTGAAATCTCTAAGCCGAATGTTTTCATGAAAACAATACTTTCTCTATACTTCGTATATGGAGAAAGTAAAAACATCACATTTTTGGATCTCCTTGAAACTTTTTCATCGCATTGATAGCAACAATATAAAAATTTTTGCAAAAAACAAAAAAGCATTGAAATAAGCATATGCAATGGTTTATGTTGTGGTTTAAACTTTTGAGAAATGGGCATTTTATTGAAAGAGAGCATAGCAAATTCAACACCTTTTTGCAAAACTTTGCCAGTCTGCCATTTTGCAACTATTTACACTATTGGCGTATAAATTGAATAAATCTATAAATTTTTACTGTTACTATTAAAGTTAATTAAGTTCCAAGAAGGTAAAAAATGCCATCGACCATTATAAAGCACCTGTTTAACAAAAATGGAATTAATTCAGCAAGGTAGATCAGTGGTTGTATACCAGTCAGCTAAGAGGGAGACCTGGGTTTGTGTCTCAGTCATGCAATTTTTCACTAATTTTTAGCTTGGTTTTTTAAATAAGTCTACAAATTAACTTTCATACCCATTCCTGCTCCGAGACTGATACTGTGCTACTGGTGTGCAGATGAAGGGCATTGACTCGATGGAGGATCTCAGAGGAGATGCCGTGACCTTTCTAGAAGGAAGAATTGACATAAGGCCCATGCCTTCCTCATCTTCCCTCTTCCTCTTCTCTCTAGTGGGAAGCCCACTTGGATGGCGAGGAGTTGGTGGAGGGATTGCAGGCAAGGGAGGAGGATTCCACGTCTCCCTTGCTTTGTCCAGCATGGTACCCATCAACGTGGATTTTGTTCTGAATGGCATGGAAGGCTCCTGCTTTGCCCGGTGAATGTTAACTGACATAGGAACTGGCCTCGTCACTGATTAAGAAAAAAATAATCCATCAAAAAAGACTCAAAATTATAACCTACTCTTCTGATCTCGAAAAGCAGGGTTAAAATCAACATGCCAGCAGCTTATGGTCTAGGTGAAAAATTATGTTGAGCTGTCATCCATATTTAAATGGATAGCACTACTAGATCATACAGTGGCACTTAGGTTATTCAAATTTCTATCATTCAAAATACTTTAACACTCCATTCCATTTTCTTGGTCCGTAGCTTTAACATGAATGAATGCAACTGATTAAGAAACTAAGTCACTAAATACAAATAAATGAAAAATAAGATAAATGTACCACTCATACATGAAAAACAGGTAGAATCACAAATTATATGAGCAACATCATAACCCTTTAATGACTGAATATATTTATTCAGACACACTCAAAATTTCATGCCAAAAGAGACTGTGAGAGGAAAAAGTTGTGAGAGAATGTATGCATCCTCCGTGAAAATATCAATCGAACCTACCTTCCTTCCAACTATGCAATGTCCCGCTGTGGCGAGCACAGTAATCCGCCAAACGTCTTGTGACTGATGGCAATGCTGATGCATATCCATTAACAATGGCATCGCGTACGGTCTTCAAATTATTAGTGCGACTAGCCTCTAATGCCTTCTCTTTCCTCTTTGGTTTCACATTATCATTGATACGGAGAGCTTCTATGACCCTGAAAAATAGATATAAAATCTGTGTTCATAATGAATAGTAAAATTATTTTTTTCTAAATTTCAAATCCCAAAGTCAAAATGTTTGAAATACATGGGAAGATACGATAAATCCTGTAATTTTAAGAAAACATATCAAATTAACGATAACAGTTCTCTTACCTAGATCTCTGCAGATAATACATTACTCGTAGTTCTTGAGCCTTGGCATCATTCTGAGATGTTAAGAAAGCCATTAAACCATCTTCTTCAGCAGGGGTGAGAGAATTCTGAAGCACCCATCTAAGTTGTTTCAGATCTTCGCATCCTGACAGAATGATGAAGATGAAACAATCAATTTTACACATAAAAATAGATATTAATTGCCATCACATTACGACTGCTGATGCAGCAAAACAACACATACCATTAAAAAAGTGCTGAAGGAGCTCCTGAGAATTCTGATAGTTGCGATGCTTCCGCTGATAGTTGAAAGCTTCATGAACTAAGCCATTTTCAAGCAGTAATGTGAGATTAAGCCTAAATGGAAAAAAACATTTCTTTATCTTAATAAATATACTACTAAATGCTAAAAAAAGGTAATAAGGAAACTATGTTAAGATAAAAATTTTTTGAACCATCAGGTAGTATACAATATAGAGCCACATTAAACTTTCATTTGCCTCCTAAATAGTATATTAAACTAAAGAAGTAAACTACCAGAATAGCAATATTCTAAGTTCTATTTATAAAAGTCTTGTAAGAGTCTAGCCGTTGTGGTAGAGGGGGAACAATCATTTATAACTGAGAGAAATTCTCCATCCAAAATTTCACTTTTGACAAATATTTTCCAGATAAAACAATATCAACATCTACATGCAAACTAGATCATACCCAACGCATGAATGCAATACAACTCACTTCAAATCTTCCAGTCCTCCTAAAGATGGTTGATGTACTCTAACATATTTGAGAGCTTTCCTAGGTTCTCCTTGGGCAAGAAAGGCACGGATCACACAGCGATGTTGCCACAACTTAATATCTTGAGGACATATCAGTGGGTCTAGAAACACATTTATTGCCACCTGGAAAATGAAAAGATCATTCATTAACACGTGATTAAAGATAATCTGCATTTATGACCTAAATCTAGATTACACAGAAATTAGCATTTCAGGTAATGTTATGCAATACTTTCATCAATATCATAAAAAATCATGATAACTAACACCTCATTCTGTGACACTTCTTCCTAGCATTTTATAGAATTTAATTTACTGTTAAACAGTTCATTGTATATAATCATCTAATAGAAAGCAATAAGAAGTGATAACTTAATAAGAAATCAAAACCTCCATAATAGATAAAAAGTAGATTATACACTTTTATAGGCATACAATTTTTATCCTTTTTATAGGTATATCTGATTTGTTGAGGTTAATTTAGAAGAAAAGATCAGAATTATTTTAGTAAATAAGAGGTTTTGTATATATCAGAAATTCATTATAGGAAGGCTATTTATATGATTTAGCTGTTTGAATAGTCCATACCATGTTGCATTTTGCAATAAGACGGTTTTATTGTGTCATGGTTCATAATAGAGAGGTTTCACTGCAGCAGTTTTAAGACATCACTCATATCACGAATAATCCACTGGAAAATTAGAAATAAGGATAAAAAACCAACCTCAAAATCCTTGTGATCCAGCAACCAAAATGCTTGAGTCAACTTTATGATGCTAGGGCTGAGTGAAAACGCAGAAGGGAACTTGATAAGTTGACTTAGTGATGATCCATACCTGAAAATAATTTTATAATGGCCATATATTAATCTAAAGGTATCATTTAAAAATATGACAGTTGAGTGGTGATTGAAAATGGTGATTTTTGCATTTAAAAGTGTGTTGTTCAGTAATTACTGTAATGATAGACTATAATTTTCTAATGCAAAAATTTTATAAATTTTAATTTTAAAATACAAAATTTTCATCATTTTGGGGCTAAACCTTGTTAGTTCGATAGTCTGAGCTACTGGAATTTCTTTTCATTACGTATTATTGTGGAATAAAATTATTTAAATAAATCCCAAAGACAGGCTTTTACTGACTGAATGTTTATTCATGAAGAATATCAAATGTGTAACCGTAGATCAATTTACAATACATAACTAAGAGCAAGGTTAGGAAAAAGAACTGGGACCTAGTATTTGAACCATAAAGAAATCAAACTTACTGACAACTGACAATGTTGGTAAGCAATTACAAATGATTTTCATAAAACTTGGTGAAGTAAGGTACGCCAATGATCTTTATCATCAACATATAACAGAGGATATAAGATATTTATAAGTTAAAATGCAAGAATACAATATTATAAGGTAAAATGCTGTTTCGAATTAAAAAGACGTTATCTAAATTCCAAAATTTAAACTAAAGGAAAACATAAAAAGTAAATTTCAAATGCTGTAGCAGATATGCAATTATCATGATAAATCATTCGCTGAATTACCAATAGGAACTAAGAATACAAAAGAATTCTTACTTACCTTTCTTTTGATAGGAGAGCAGCGAGATCTAGGAAAAGATATATGACAAAGCAGTGCTTGTCTTCTACAGGGAGTCCATCCTGCATATATGTGAGAAGTAGTGCTTGCAACGAAGGAGGTGGATACTGTCCTGATACTTCACTTCCTTTTGTTTTCCAACTGTCCCATGTCAGCCCATCCCCACACTCCTTGACAGCAGCATCAATAAATAACACATCTGATACTTTTGAAACCCCATGTAATCCCAACAATTCCTTGCGCCTGGAAAAATAAGTATGATAGATTAAGGACAGACCTTACTATTTTTACTTTCTCCGGTAAATTTCAGAAAAAAAAAGGCTGACTGTGTGAAACTAGAAATTTACCCGAGATTTCAACGGAAATACATGTTTTGGGGTCCCTAGAACACGTTTTGACTATTTTCGGAATGATGTCTGTGTGTATGTGTGTGTGTATGTGCGTGTGTGCTTGTGGGCACTTTAACGTAAAAACTATTAGTCGTATCAATATCAAACTTCACATATAGTACTGTGGTGTGTGCTGTCAGAGTTAATTAGTTTCTGGAGTAAATCGGTCAACCGGAAGTTGAGCTTCATTCATCAAAGCTCATTTCCGGTTTTCAAAATATCTCCATAAATTTGAGTTTTAGGTATATACTATTATTTATAAACATTTAGGAAATGTAATTTACTATAACTTTTGTATAAAACATATGTTTGTTTCACTGATTGTTTAGGAGTTATTCATGAAATACTGATAAACCGGAAGTTACCGATTATTTACTTTGAGGGCGCCCTGGGCTCTATGGGCGAAAGGCAAATTTCATCGTTTTTCATCGATCATGTCCCGAAAAACATTATTTATAATGTTTGTGACGTCAAAAATAATAATATATAAATTAATCACTCATCTACCAAGTTTAGATGTAATAAAGAGTTCGAAAATACTGTCGTAGATAAATATTTACATCTAATATATGGAGAAAGTCATGTGCTGGCCACATCAGATTTTTTGGAAATGAATTAATCACCAATTATTTATCATGAAACTAAGATGCTCTCTAGCTTCACAAGTAATCAAACTTTCAAGAGATAAAAGGAGGGAGACCATAATTCCCTCCAATGATTCAGTCCTCATTCAATGGTGATGCAAAAATGGCAATTAGATCTTAATAAAAGAAAATGCTCTGTAGTTAAATTGTTTGGAAGGAAAGAAATGCATCAGAATGATTGACAAAATTAATGAAAAAATATCAAGAAGAAGATTTAATTCAATATTTCAGGATCACCCTTACAAATAACGTAATTAAAAGGCTTGACTTTCTTAAGTGCATTATCAGTACATGTGATGAAAAGAGGAGTGTGTGATGTTATTTCACTGTTTTTGGGTCCTGTATGGAATTTGCATCAGATATATGAGATCTGGCAGATGAAATGTGTACCAAAGAACTTGAGAAAGTGCAGCACAAGGCAATACATTTTGTTAAATAATACTAAAATAAAAAAGAAAAGCAAAATTGACTTCAGATTCAGGTTAGGAATCACTGAAAGAAGCTGTGATTGCTTGAATAATTCAGGGAAAGTACACATGCAGAAGAGATAATCTGTATTAAGCAAACTTTGAGCTACTTCAGATGATCTAATAATGATCCTTAATTAAGAGAATGATTCAAGGACATCTCAATGGTCATTTAAAAAATTAATTCTTTCAAAAATAATTAATCTGATTTACTTCTTATTTCTCAGCTTCATCATAATTTTACAAACACTTTCTACAAGTTTATATACAGTATTGATATGTAAGATATGGATTTCTGGGCAAAAATGAAGAATATTTCTTTCATTAGCTACACAAAATATAAAACCTGAAGGATAAAATAATTTGAGAAAATTCCCCTACATTACAAATTTAACCGCACCTTATGAAACCAATAGCTTCACTAAAAAGATGCAAAGAAATCTGAAAAACAAACCTCATCCCTAGTTAGTAAAATGAAAACAGAGAGAATGCTCAGTAATTGAAGAGTTACAACATTTTTGAGGCAAAGAGGGATTCAATGTACTGTTCTCCAATGGAATAACACATCTAATGTCCCTAAACTACAGTAAATTAAGAAGCATAAAGCCTACCTCTTCTCATAAGCATCAGCTAGGACCTTGGCAGGATATGGTAAGCGAGGAACCCCTAGATTAGAAGCCTGTATTTCGGCAGCTTCACAATCTTCGTCAGCTAATTCAGGAAGGAGACCATTGTGACAGAACCACTGCACAACTCCAGTATACAGAGCTAACACTTCAAGTACCTCCGACCACTTCTGCATCTCCTGGGCCACTGTAATTGTGAAAGTAGAGCAAATTTTGAAAAACATCTAAAGTGAAGAGGAAAAGCAATCCCAATCATAAATAAAAAAATCTGATGTGGCCAGCACATGACTTTCTCCATATATAAGATGTAAATATTTATTTACGACAGTAATTTCCAACTCTATATTCCATCTAAACTTTGAAGATGAGTAATTAATTTATTTATTATTACCTTTTACGTCACAAACATTATAAATAATGTTTTTTGGGACATGTACGATGAAAAACGATGAAGTGGCATTTTGCCCCAGCGCCCAGAGCGCCCACAACATACATAATCAGCAACTTCCGGTTTATCAGTATTTCACAAATAACTCCTACACAATCAGTGATACAAAAATATGTTTCATACAAAAGTCATAGTAAATTACATTTTCTAAAACTTTTATAAATAATAGTATATACCTAAATATCATATTTATGGAGATATTTTGAAAACCGGAAATGGGCTTTGAAGAATGAAGCTCGACTTCCGGTCAACCGATTTACTCCAAAATCTAATCAACTCTAACGACACAAACCAAAATACTATATATGAAATTTGGTGTTGATCCAACAAACCGTTTTTTTGTTAGAGCGCCCACAAAGTACATAATCAGCTACTTCCGGTAGATCAGTATTTCACGAATAACTTCTAATCAACTGGTGATACAAAAATATTTTAAATACAAAAGTTATAGTAAAACACATTATCTAAAACTTTTATTGGGTATACAATATACCTATATATCATATTTATGGAGATATTTTGAAAACCGGAAATGAGCTTTGATGAATGAAGCTCGACTTCCGGTTTACCGATTTACTTGAAAAACTAATCAACTCTGACAGCACACACCACAGTGCTATATATGAATTTTGGTGTTGATACGACTAATAGTTTTCACGTTAGAGCGCCCACTGTCACACACACACACACACACACACACACACACACACACACACACACACACACACACACACACACACATACACACAAACATCATTCCGAAAATGGTCAAATCGTGTTCTAGGGACCCCAAAACATGTATTTCCGTTGAAATCTCGAAGTCGAATTTTTTCATGAAAACAATACTTTCTCTATACTTCGTATATGGAGAAAGTAATAACTGAATTCAGAGTGTATTAAACTTAAGCTGGAACAATAAGGGATTTTTGAACTAACCATGATAATTAAAATTGTCAACTTAAAAAAATTATCAGCTTCGACAAAGGGAATTTTAAAATATTATTTTGGAAAAGGGAACAAGTTTACTAATTTTCACTGAAGATTCAGAATTTTTACGCATATTCACATGCAAAAGAAACTTACATCAAACCACAGCTACTGGCATTATATAATGGGACCTATCCATTTAATTTGATCTTAATGAGAAATAATTGGAAAAGAAACAAGGATAATTGAGCCACTCACTTGCCAATTCAGTTAACTCCACTTCTATGTTTAAAATATCCCAATTCCAGATCAATTGATGACTATATACTAAAGCATATAAAATGAATTACATGAATACATATTAAACTTTAATATTATTATTATTTACTACTTGACCATTTATTAGGCAAAATTAGACTTGAGAGGGCCTCTTTCTACCTAATCTCAAAAGCTTCACACCAGGAAAAAAAATTTTTTTGGGCAGGGGATTATTAAACCATTTATTTCCAAAGCTTGAGAGATAAACACTTCCAATTTTACCATAATGTTTTGAATTGTTTACAGGATATTTTTGAATTTCATTTATTACACTACCATGGAATATTGCTGTAAAGTTTTATGACATGCACCTTCATTTTAAGAAGGATATCTAAATTAAAAAACTTAATTAAATACCTAAAAAAGATATTTTAAACTGTGTAAAACATGAATGATACTTTTTATTTGAGTTCAAATAAAAAATTTAATATATAAATATAAAATATAAACATCAATTTAAGCCTAAATGTTCAGAAAAGAAGAGTGTTTTACACCAATAAATATGTTATATCATAGATATTCTCTAATGTATAAATATATTAAAGAACATGTACTAACCATCAATGACTATGAGGCACTTCCTTAGTATCTCCTTCAGAAGGGTAGATAAGTGACTGAGCTGCCTACCCAACAGAGACCTAAGTCTGGACGCCTGAGGATCAGGGAAAAGTGCCCCACCACAGTCAAAGAGGGGAGTATTGAGTTGATTAATGTATTCTCGGATGACCCACGACCTCTCCTTAACCCAGGACATGAGAAATCCCAATGTGACTCCGAGAGAACTGGCACACCCATCTGCTGTCTCCACAGCGCACTTGATTAAATATGACACCATATGGTGCTCCAATGCTAGAGATAAGAGGAACTCTCTTTGTTCTTGCTGTAAAATATCAAATAAATAATTAAGAATTGCACTTTCAAAAAGTATATAATATTCATAGGTTTGGAGAGCATGAGGGTAATTTTTCATGTTTATCTAAAATAATGAGCAGACTTATTTGTCTCTTTCATATATTTTTCCAACATCTGTAACTTCCTTAGTATATACACAAATTTATTTTTGGTTTCATTCCAAACCTTTTTCTATTTTATAAATTAATTATAAATAATTATTATACAAAACATAATGCAAACAGCAGTAGTACATTTCATGGAAATGCCAGACCAAAAACATTTCTACATTAATCTCAAAAATGCAAACTTTCCAGTAATCAGAGTCCACAAAATAACCAATCTCTAGGTTGATTGCAATACAATTCAACATGCATAAACTCTATGAGAAGGATGATTAAAGCTTGTGAAAACAACTGAGTTTCTTTTAGAGTTAACTGAAACCTATTGGAGAAAAGTCTCATAGCAAACACTAAGATCAAAATTTTAGGAGATACTAAGGAAGGAATTCTCAGTATCACAAATCCAATCACAAATTTTTAAGCACTGGTATACCATGTTTTTAGAGAAATTGTTAGTCAAGTAATTACTTTTATTCTTGTAAGCACTTAATTTTATTTTTTTTTATTGTTTTAGTATCAAAGTACTTAACTACATATAATAATCAGACAAGCTAAATAAATTGCTGAATTACTTTGTGTGAAAAATTAATGGATATATTAATTTTAAGAAGTTTTTAAAGAAATAACATTAATGACTACACAAGAATATTACTAACGCAAATGACTTCAGTCAACTTATGTCACCAACAGGTGGAGTTCAGGAAGAAACAAAAGAACTAAATATTCTATATCTGTATCCATTATTAAAAAGTTCCTCCTAGGTTCAGATTTTTCTTAAAGATTGTACATATAAGGTGATGATTGGTCGAAGATTTAGATGAGTTAAGTATGTTTCTCTAACAACTGATCAGTTAATGTTCGTTTCATATCAGTAAACTTACCACAGATGTAGTAGCTGGATTGTCTATGTCAATATAGAGGGGTTTTAGGCCAGCATGAACACATTCGAGAAATATGGGTGTAGGATACAGATATGATTTTGTCCCTAAGGACAAGAGCTTGGATAGTAAACTTCTCTGTAAACCTGGAGTAGACATCTTAATAACGCACTGTGAACCAAGTAGAAATGTTGACTCTGTAACAGAAACATATTTTTTTAGTATACTATGTTAGGGATAAAGTTTTAAAAATAGAATGTTAATATTTAACCGTATCAAACATTTATAGCATCAACTAAATCAAAAACATCAACTTTTTGCTGTAATTTGCTGAATATTAATAATGTGCATAATGTTATTCTTAATTCTACAAGAATAATCGCATAATAATAAGAGAATAGTCATGCATTGTGTTAATGCTTTATTTGATCAAGGATCATCACAATGATACACTGCATATCAAAAACACGAGTTCAAAACATATTCATAAGTTTATAAACATATTAAACACATTAAGAGATGGAAACACCAATGTCTATAAACAACTAAAAGTAATACACTAAGAATCAAATTATGGCATTCCCAATAACAGTAATGCCTATTATTGTGTGAAAATTATATATCAAATTATTAAAATTGAATATTATGCCTAATTTTTATATGCATTTGATTCTAAATCTACAAAAAACTGAGAGAAACTGAAGCACTTCTCTCACTAACTAAAAATAAGAGCATAATCATTCAAGCGTCTTAAAACGATACCCTTCACAAATTGTACACTCCTGGCCAAAATTAACGCAGCACCTCCCTAGCGATCTTTACGGCCGGTGCTGCGTTAATTTTGGCCAGGACTGTACTATCCCCTAGCAAATTATTAAGTATATGTTAAGTTTGCTTCACATCCACTTTAGGATAGAGCCAAGGACTTACCAAATGAGAGTGCAGATGGAAAGAGATGCTCTTCTGGCACAAGAACTGCTGGTGAGCAGAATCGTGAAATGGAACATGGGTCCATCCTGGCAAAAAGAAGAGGTGCTCCATTTTCTGACAACACCTTCTCAGTGACGAAGGGTAAAGCATACGTCAACAAATGAGGAGATCCAGGATGTCCTTCTACACCACCAGATATGTAACCACTGGGATCTGGGGACGTGATTACTAACGGACCAGAGTTGTGTGGCATTTGTTCTCGATACCACTGGTTCAGATCAAAAAGGGTTAGACTGTGGCGGAGATTGCAAGGAAGTCCATCCCTTCCTAACTGCCAAGAGTGCCATATCATGCAGCAAAGACTGTCGCTCTCTGCCATTGAACCTGATGTGAGAAAACTTCACTTAGAAACAGAGAAAAATATATGGAAGAGGAACAAAAAGAGGACAAGGGAAAATATGCACACCCAGCCACCAATTTGTACAGTATATAGGCTCCGAAAAAATACTGTGAATATTGATATCATACAAATCAAATGAATACTTGAAATGAGATGATAAGTTCCCAAAAAGTTTTCAAAATAATGAATTTATCTTAATATAAATTCATATTTACAGTGAAGAATTAGAGAATGAATATGGTTATCTGAGCAAATGATAACATGAACAAAAAAACAGTCACAACATTTAAATGTAATAATTATAAATAATGTAATACAAATTAACTATGTCTTTATCATCCACTAATGTAGAGCATCTTTCTCTTGTTCTACTACAATTTCTTTTTTCCTAATGAGATTGCACAGAAAACTAAATGAATGGAAATCCAGGTGCAAAAAACTAACAAAAATGCATGTATTTATAAAATTTTCTAGGCATCCATTTAACTGTACAAAAGAAACTTTATTATTAAACAAAAATAACTGTCACAATTTTAGGTAATACCAAACTTAAATTATACTCAACACGTTCTATATTAATCAAGAGTAAATTGATCAGTAGGGAATCAAAGTTCAATTATAGAAAATTATGATACTTGAAATTAACTATCACTAACTGGAGAAACGGACATGGAAAAAAGTCCACCAAGGCCGGGAATCGAACCCGGGATCTTCCTCTTGCCGGGAGAATGCTTTAACCAGCTAAGCTACCGAGGAAGAACAATTTAAACTTCCCTAGTTCCCCAAACGGCATGTTAAATTGTTCTGCCTCGGTAGCTTAGCTGGTTAAAGCATTCTCCCGGCAAGAGGAAGATCCCGGGTTCGATTCCCGGCCTTGGTGGACTTTTTTCCATGTCCGTTTCTCCTTGGGTTTTTCCAGGGTGCACTTCCTTATGTGCAATTTTCACCCTTCCTCTTCCTTATCACTTACTGATTACTCAAGGTACATATTAGACTATATATGAAGGATTAAAAAATTGTGAAGCAAAAAAATTAAGATGAATTCCTAAATTAACTGAGTGGCAATGATAAGAATGAGCAGCAATAGCATATAATAATATTATAATAAATAAATGTTGCATGGTTATGCCATGTCTCTCAATGGGATGCTACTCCTTGAAGTTTGCTTTACTGGTCAGATAATGAGCATGATCCATTCTCAGACAATATGCAATACATTAACATCTCCTTAATCTGACAACGATTTATCAAGGATTTAAAACAATATTTGGTTGCCTTCTTTTCTACTTGAATGGTTCTGAATTTTCAATCCTTACCTTCCTCAAAGTCACTGCTTTCCATTCTTCCAGCATTGGCTCGTCCTCTGCCCAGATTTCCATCCACAGAATGGCAAGAAATACAGCGACTTATGCTGTTTGAATCATTTCCGTGGGAAAATTCCAATTCGAACCGACGGCCAATGGATACAAAATCCTGCAATGTAATCAAAGAGTAGGTGCAGTGAGATTGAGATGAATCACTAACTTTAATATTTGAAGACTAGTTAAAAAGTGTTCATCATTCGTTCAATCCGTTCTACTGTTTCCTTTGACATTCTTCTTTCTATATACTACGGTCTTTTTTATTCACACATAATCTATAGCGTTATGTTTTGGGGCTCTCCTCCCCAGGCTATCAAAATTTTCAAGTTACAAAAGAAATTTATTCAGTTGATGGCCAATGTCAGACACATTGCTCCCAGTTTGCCCCTTTTTAAACACTTCAGGCTACTTCCTATTTCATGTATTTTTATACTATATGTTGTTACCTATACAAGGTCTAATTTAAAACTTTTTGTAACTGACCAGGAATCGAACCCGGGATCTTCTTCTATCCAGGAGGCTGCCTAAACCATCTAGGCTACCCGGCCAGAACATTTTAACAAGCTGTTTTGGGGACTTGGTGTGCAAGGGCAAAAAAATTTTTCTTTTCCTTCGGAATTGTCCTGGGTGCACGCCCTTAAGTCACCTCAACCCTTTCCTTATGTTTTATATCATTTATATGATCTTTGAATGAAATAAAATTGAATGATGGCCAAGATGACTGAGTATTGCAAAGTTGCTCGTTGAATATAAAGATTTTTAATTTCATGCTTGAATGGGATGGGATGTTGAAGTATGGCAGCATTAAAACGTGAGAAAAATAATAACAAGAACAAGACTAACCTGGTAAAGCCAGCCATATCCATCAATCCACTCCTTAGTTTGGTAGTACATGTCATGCATGCAAGCAAATGCCAGATCATCCTTTTCGTCCTCATTTAGTTCTTCCCTCTTCTCTTCCCCATCACTTCCTCCTTTATCCCAGTGTCTTCCATACACAGCCCAAATATAGCAGTACTTTCTGGGATCATCAGCTGGCTCTTGAAAGGCAAAAAATGTGACATTCCTTGGCTCCGACAGCAATTCACTTGTATGCCTGAAAACATTATACGGGAAGCATTAAAATTAAAGCAATACCAATAAGTTTAACATAGATATCCACACATATAGGTAAAGTAACTACTTGTCACCTTGCTCACATAAGCTTCTAGTGCACCAAGACTACCTGCAACAACTCAAGATTGCAGTATCAAAAAGGTATTTATGAGAAAAAAATGCATTTTTCAATCCATATTTATGCTCATATTAATGAATTTACTTTCATTCTTTTACCAAAGATGAACACTATTTCAAACTGCTAATTCTTAGACAAAAAAATTTACACACATAACAATGATCCTCATCAAGAATATGAAGTTTGAAAGTATAGCATATTATTTCTTCCTGATTTCTATTAACGACAACATAATTTATATCTTCGAAACTGGTAACTGAAATTTCAGAGGAATCCTAAAACGCTGACATTTTTGGAAATTCTGATTTCGACAAATTATTACTCCCTTTTCGTGCCATGCTACAAAGGGATACAGTTACACAGTAATGCAGTTATACAATTACCACCACAACATGCAAACAATACAATTACTTCTTCAGGGACCAATCAAAGGAATTAAAATGATATTCTAAATATATTGGCAATTTATAAACAAAACAATTAATACTTACACCATGGTAAGAGTACTGAGATCCCATACTTGAAAGCAGCCAAATGAGAAGCCGATGATTAATGATGCAAGCTGAGGGACATATAAGGACGCTGTGATCTCCACGTGAGAAAGAGGTAATCTGTATGAACTATCTGCCACATTAAGCATGAAGTAACCACTTTTGAATGAGCTTTCTGAAAGAAAAACAAAATAGCAAAATGGTAAAAAGGTATGGTGATACACAGTTTTAATAAGGAATCTGTCCATAGTTTCTGATAAATTACTTAACCAAACTAATGCATAATACTAATAAGATACAACATTCGTTAAGAAATCACCAAGGAAAGTACAATTCATGTTACATAATCAATTACATGTCCAATATAAATGGGAAAATTATGATGATAAATTATTTTTTAATGGAATATCAATCATGGCATAACACAAAATAGTTTTTTTCAGAAAGGTTTACAAATATAAAACAAGAAATAGCATATTAATTACATAAACCAGAGCATACTGATTTTGGTATCTAGTAATGGTAAAACAACTTTCAAATCAAAGTAGACAATCAGCAATATTGCTAGCCCAACTAGCTAGCCAACTACTAATAATCTCAAATTATTATTTATTTATTTATTTCCAAAAATTAAAATGTAAGTATATTGATGCAGAGATTTTACACTAAACCAAAGCTGACAAATTTAATCAGCACACTCCTACAAAAGTCATTAAGCTAAAACTGCAATTGAAAATAAAGAAAGAAATTAAACGAGAGTGAGAAAGTGTACAAATAATCACTACAAACAATAGCCAAGTTGATAAAGTTGATTGTCACAGGCTTAACCAAGAGGAAATCCACATGGACAGGATATGTAAGAATAAAATTACATTTACAATTTACCACACAGATATTTAAAACAAATGTTGGCTGACTTGACTGACTGGTCAGGTTTTAAATACAGCTGTGGAAAACTGAAAATATAATTTTATTCTACATGTCCTACTCAGCTGAGTTAAGGAAAAGTGAAGACAGAAACAACTTTGAAAAAAAAATTGTTGGTGATTTTACTTTGGGATCTCATCCATCATCATAAAAGATTACTAACTCAAAAATGGATGTTTTAAATATAAGTGTTAAAAGGAAACAGTAATTGATAACAAAATCTGACAAGTGAAGTGATACAATGGGCACTTAAGTGCGCAATATACTTGAAGAGACTAAATATTGTCAATGCAGCACCAAGAAATAGATGTGCGATAAAATTTAAGCAACGTATCATAACCAACAAATAGTTCTCCACAATGATTTGTAGTGTTAAATATTTAAACATAATTGGAAGTTGAATTAGATACTAAGGTAGAGATAAAAAATTACCTAAGCAGCATGATTGATGAGTATACCTTTAAAAAGCCAAGCTTTTGTGAGGTATCTAGTGATTTATACACTATATATGGATCGAAACAGCATGAGTGAGAGAATTATACAAGAATTTGAGTTAAAATGCTTAGCAAGTTAAACAGGAATAACCTAAATCAACCAACTAGTAGCAGAATTGGCAGGTAGGTTAAAACTATTTCTTGTAAAACTCCATCTAAAACTTTACTCAAATTTTATTTATACCATAGTAATTATCTGATTAATTCATCCATCGCAAAAATTATGAGAACAGCTTGCTTCTGTAGGCTTGCACGAACCACATCTATGCATCTACTGTCCCAAAAGAGAACACTACCCAAGAGAATGTATCCTCCTGCTCTAGTCTATCCCCATACAACTCAATCCTTAATTTGGCTTTCCGTCCCAAAGTTAACCTCATTCCTTTGGTTTAACCATTAATAGAAGAAGGTAAAAATCTCACTCCTATATCATATCATTGTCATTGGAGTGGGAGCTTCAAAACTTATATTTTATAACTACCTGCCTGGCCCTATAAAAAAGCACTGAAATTCAATTTTGTTAAAAACTAAAGAAATATCTACCATGATAAACATGCCATAGTGTGTTGATGAGTTTATATTGATATAAATTTTTACTTAGATTATATTGTAAAATATCATGTTAAGCAAATGTAATGTATAATTAGAATGAAGTGTAATGAATCTGTATTCTAATAGTAATTGAATTTTATGTATTGTACGGTATATATGTATCAGATGAGTATTGTGAAATAGTTGTAAGAGTGGTATGAAATGGAATAACTGAAATTAATGTAATGTAGATTTAGTGACTTATATACATGCTTCGGTAGGCCCTTGGATCAATAAAATATTATTACTATTAATATTATCAACGAGAAAAATAAGAAACGAACCATTCAAAAGGATGGCTATGTGTTCTCCAGGTGATACTGGCCCCTCAGTCCGAGGATCCCCAGGAGTGTGTATGACCGTCCGTGAAGGATGAAGTTCGTCACTCTGCTCTGTACAGTGATGACTCGTGTTCCTAACCCCATAAGTTGCTCCAGAGGAACCGGCAGAATATTCTTCTTCCATAGATGGAACTCCCTCGGCAACTGTGCCGTTTTCATCCGAGAGGCACAGGTCGAGCAGAAGTACATTGCCTCCCGGGGATAGTCCAACAGCTAAAAGTCCTTTCGCTAATCTCAGAGCCGGAGCAAGAGGTGTTGTGGCCTCCGGAATCAAACCTGAGTCGACCACTGCCAGCGAAGAAACCTAATGAAGGAGCATGAGTAAATTTAACAAAACTGCAAACAAAGTGCTCGAGAAATACGTTTATGATAAAACTTCAGCCCTTTGACCGCCAAATTACATTAGTCAAATTAACTAGAAACTAAGTCCAGTATAATCACCACAAGATAGAAATAGAATGATTTAGCAAGTTGAAACAGATCGTCAAGTAGACCTTTCTTATATTTACCTTCCCTGGTACTTGTATTGCCTTAACAACTTTGGATCCTCGAATGTCAAATAAGCACACCATCCCGAGCGATAAATAACAATCCAATCCAACAGCAAACAAAGATGACACGGAGGCTCCATATGAATCTTTAAGGGTAGGTAGTTCCACAGCACAAGTTACTCTCGTATTGGTATCTTTGAGGATACCTCCAAATGTCCAAGCAGCTATCTTCTCACCGTTATTTGTGGAAACAACTTCAAAATTGGGTCCTCGACTGATCCAAGCGTAACGGGTATCTGAAAGTAACACGGAATGTTAGACACATAGAGAAATATAGGATGAATTCGTAGGAGGCGGCACGTACTATCATTTGAATCTTACCTCTGGATAAACCACCGATAAGAGGGTACAATCTACAACCCCCATCCTCCGGATCAAGGTAATCAACGGCCGATGATGAAAACTGTACACATCTAGAAACGACGTTAGGAGGCTCTTGAAGCTTCATGATTAAATACTATGATGCAAATCCGTACACAAGGACGACCACATGCGGGAAACTTTTTTAAGCCTTTCGTAGGTCACAATAGACTATAAGTGAGTAGGTTCAAATGAGCGTAATCTATACATGAGTACACTAAAAACGTTTACAGATTTAATCAGGCAGGTCTATCATTTGTAAAATCCTGCTCATATACGTGCGTGGTGTATCTCAGAGAGCCGCCATCGCTCAATATTTTAAATCTTTCACCGGATTGGCTTATCGAACTCTTGGGGGGAGTACAGACTGGACCCCTGAAAGCCATATGGAGAGAGGTGGTACGAATTTTCCACTTTCTGCCGTAACTACTTGAGTGTCGCATGTGAGGAAAAATGAATAATTGGAAAACTCAGTTCTCAACCAATCAGCATAGACCATTTACGCGGTACGTAGCTGTTTAAGTAATAAATTGATGAATAGCAGATCCAGATCTTATAGATTTCTGGTTCTAGTTTCGCGCTACTGATTCGGTTTTGGTAGACCTATTGCTTTTTCTTATAATGTCCTTCAACACCAAATGTTAGTTTGATCTCCATTATTTACCCTTAAACAGGATTCTCCCTCGAGGGAAACGATATTATTTCTGGGCCATCTCGTCAAAGGTGCTAAATTAAGTTGTCATAGGCTGTTTGTAAGCGATCATGCCTTTCGTTAACCTAATGTTCATTAATTCAATTTCATATTTGAATATCTAATACCTTCATAATTTTTTTCTTGAATTAAGATTATAAATTAATGAAATCAAGGCAGTTTCTGCTTTAAAATGCAGTATATTATAACACTCTACTCTTAGCAAGATTTCATCATTGTTTATTTATAGCACTAATAGAAACGTTAAAAGTAAACTATTTGTCTTACAATGTGTTTATTGCAAACATTGCATGAACTGTATGAACTCCAGTGAACAAGTGATAAAAAATTTAATGCTGTATTAGATATTCTTATGGTTTAAAGGAACATTAACTGTGAATGTGATGTACGTTTTGCAATCATTTCTTTTGACTTTGGACGACCATTGATCATATAAAAGCGCTACTTGGAAATATTATAGAAATTAACGGTTCTGCTGATTCTAAATTGTTTTCTGAGGAAAATTCATTTTACTACTGAGGAAAGAATATCTTTATGTCGGCTTTTAATTTATGTTTCCAAACATTTACAGGCGAAAAATAGAAAATTCCAAGAATTTTAATGACAGTAACCCTTTTTTTAGTGATTGATATTAAAAGGGTAGATTGGATTAGATATCGGATATATATTATATTGGATTTAGATTTGTAAATCTATTTTCTCGTGTGCCATTTTCTGTAAGCTATTTTACTAGGGATAATGCCATATAAATGAGAATATAATCATAAGGAATATTTTATTATTATTTCTCCCCATCGAATAAATTTCCTTCCCGCTTTCATTCGAAAAGATAATGATTCGAGTTGGCGAAGGTATTAATTCTTTTTTTCCTCACCATTTTGAAGTCTCGCATGAGTCTCAGAGTTTTCACAACAGTTAACCTCCCGTTGAGTAAAAAATGAGTAACACTTTGGCGGGAATCTGTGATAGTTCTGACTTGATTTTGTTGTTCAAAGACAGAATTATTTGATTGAGAGGTGTGTGCGGAAATCTTGATATTATACAGAAAATCGTTATATCAAGTTTCAGCTCAAACTTGTGAATTCTGAGTTAAAAATATAATACATTAGATCACATTCAAGATTAGCACTTGACATTGAAACAAACGCCTTTCGGTATTCATTTGTGCATTTTGTAGGTGTATTGGTCAATGGTTCGTTTGTTGGTATAAACAGGACTTGTGTTTAAATTTCTAAGGAGTGAATAATAATCAACAGAAATGGATTTGTTGGGTTCTATATTAAGTTCGATGGATAAACCTCCAACCGTAAATGAAAAACAGCGAGCTCTTATGAAAAGTAAGGCTATCGCAATGAAGAAAAATAACATGTTACTTGTGTGGAATTTTAACCTAAAAAGCGCATAATTTCAGAACAGCGAGAGGCTTTGCTCAAGAGACAAGAGGAAGAAAAGGAGAAATTAAGGAAATTTAGGCAAAATGTAAGCTCTGATTTTAATGAAACGATTTATTACCTACGCAGTCATAATTGAAATTTCAAATGATATAGGTGGAAGATAAAGTGACGACGCTCCTTAAAGATGATTCCCTTCAAAAACATGAGTTTGAGCCAATGGAAAAAGTATTTAGAGGAATTATGTAAGTGTATACTTCTACAACTGCCTTGCTACTCCACAGATCTCTTACCTAAACGGATGTTTAATTTTTCCAGCCATGATGTAGCCGAAGTAGCGGGTGTAGTTGCCTTTTCAATAGGAATCGATGGCGATGACCGAAGAGTAATAGTTTATAAGAAGGAATTTCAACCTTGTGACGAAGAATTAGCTGCTATGAGGAGAGGTGAGGTATGGGACCCCGAGAAGGCGAAAGAGGACCTACGGGTTAGTATCTTTTGTCAATAGTTGTTTGTTTTAGGAAATATTGATAGAAAGGTGTTTTGTGGGTAACAGTTTACCCAATCCTTCTAGTCGTTGCATCCTATCTGAGTATATTTAAGATTTAACTGTATAGCTATGGAAAAACTAATGTTAATTATTTCAATATCTTTACTCGTTGAAAATGGATTGGATTTGCTTTAAAGTATATCTTTAGGTTTAAATTTCGAATTATAAATTTCTAGTTTAGAAATTTACCGCGGATTTTTCGACGAAGAGCTAGAAAATTAGCAGAACTCACCTTAAACATTATTTATTTCCAGAGAGAGAAAGAAGAAAAGGAGGAAATGAAAACCAAAAAAGACTTTGTTCCTAACTCAAATTACAAGGACAAGTATGAGAGGCTGATAGGAAAAGAGTCTGCCAAAGATGCTGCACGTGTGACTCAGACAAATAAGAATTATGGATTTGGTACGTTTTTAGCTTCATGATTATTAATAGGTTTACAAATGAGCGTCCAGATGTAAAATTGAGATATGTCATTTGGTCTCATGAAAATCTGAGCTTGAATTCTCTAGGATCTCTCTCCATGTTAACTAACATTATGGATTTACAACTTTAATTAACGAACGTAATGCTTCAAGAGACTTACAAGTAGAGGTGTTTCTCTGCCCAAGCTGATGTCAAATCCTAAATTAGTTATTTGGAAACTGCCCATGCAGTTGCCTATTTAAATTTAGGATGAATTTGCGTCTTTACAAAACAACTTACATTCTAAATATTATTTGTATATTTTTGAAAAATTGTATTTTTGATTGATGAGTCATCCTTTCTTTCCTCGTTAATTTTTGTTACGTTTACTTTTGTAGTACCTAGTGCCAACAAAAAAGATGTACGCTCCATAGAACAAACCCTTGCAGATATCCAGTCGAAGAAGAAGATGAAACTGAGCCATGACAGTGCAAATGGAGGAAGCACGAGTAGTTCCCAATGAGTGACGTAGGTTTGTTGCAACTCCTGCATTGTGTAATGTAGATAATTCAATTTTGACTTTGATCTGCTGAGGTTTTACTCAGTTATAATCGAGGCTTCTCTGAAGTCGTTTGTACTCTCAGTATTTAATATTTCAGTTAGTAACTCAAACACTGAAATATTTTGTGCCCAGGTTATTATAGGACAAGTTTACTGCCATGTTGTTGTTTTATTTTGACCGAGAATAAAGACATGACCCGAACGTTCAACATTGTTTTATTGCTAGAACTATTCTTAGGCATTTTAATTTATTTTACAACTTGAGTATGAAAATACTGCTATGTACACATCAAAATTATCATGCTGAGTGAATAGTGGTAACAACTTGGATTATTTACAACTGCAATTCCTTACCTAACTTCATGATACTGTACAAATATTACATTTACCTAATGAAATGATACCTGATTAATGACCATCAATATCACTGGGTTAGCAGCTTTCTCATTTTTGTGATGAGCATTTCTTGCTCATCGGCAGTAGAAAGGTCAGTTTTATTTTGATAGCAGTCTGGAATCGAGAAAGCACTTTCCGGTTAGAGTAGTGTGACAAGCAGGTATATAGACATAGCCTATATCAAAGCTTGTGTCACAAGCCTTGGTCCGTTCATGTTATGCATAGCATAACTCAGCCTGGAATTAAAAGAAACTATTTTTCAGAAAATGTCTATGAAGTTAAACTTAAAAATATGAATGTGGCCAGAAGTGACACACCAATAACTTAATTGAAATACATTGAAGTTGCGTTGATAGTTTCGCCTTAACTTGGTGAAAGATCCTTATAACAATAAAAAGATAAATATATCTAATATTTCAATAAATTAGTTTCAGCCTAAAAATAATAGTAAAAGGTTAGTAATATAATACTTAAGTATAAAATAAAATATTAATCTAGCAGTAAAACCCAACAAAGTTTAACTTCAAACCCCAAAGACAAAATAGAAATGGAAGATAGTAGTGAGGTTTTATAACCTTGAATATCAAATTTGCAATGGGGTTTATATAGGACAGATGCAAACATTTTAAAATTAGAATGAAAGAATTGCTGCTTAAAAGAAGGAGACATTTCTCATTTTGTAATAACCATCATAGTTTTTGCCGTCAATTCTTCATACAGAAAACAAAAGACCCAGGTGTAATATCCTAGAACAAATAGAGATTTTGAATAGCCAAAAATCTGAGCAATACGAGATTTAAAACAAGTTTCTCTTTCCTTCCAATTCCCTCTTACTGAATATTCCTCAGCTTTATAATTAAAGTTGGTTTTTACAGAAATGTTTCAATCGTTGTCTTTGTTTGCCTTTGCTCTTTTTTTTCATTTTTTCAGTCTTTACGATTTCAGTTTTTTTTTTAATTTCGTAGTTTGTCAACAACCTTATAAGATGAGTTTCGTACACAACTTCAAGAATATAGCTGGTTTAAATATACTGAAATGAGATGTACCTGCCCAGATAGCTTGAAGTTTATATGTTATACTATAAAACAGCTACCCTAGCGCTGATGAAGTTAATGATCATAATTCAATTAGGGAAAAGGGGAAGATAAACATATTTTGGGTTAACAGGATTAACCCAGAATTTTGAAAGGAAAGTAAAATCAAGAACTAAAACAGAGATAATAACATACATAACCTTGACGACTGAGGATCCCAAATAACCATAATAGTAAAAAGTGGGACAGTTCTTTGTAATTTCTGCAAAATTATTTCCGGCATGACTGGTTTTAGCCCATGAACAGACATACTTGAAACCCATATATTTATGCATTTTAATGCAGCTATCCAGAGAGAAGGAAATATGGTAAAGATATATGATTATGCTGATTTTTAAACGAATGTGACTTGATGATGACCATTTATATGTCAAAACTGATAGAGCAGTAAAAAATTTTATATGAGTTACTGGGAACTGTAGTTTAATTTCTTTCAAGTAAGGAATTTCTATGAGATCTGGCCAAAGCATATTGATTATAACCATTAAAGTTCTTCCCAACTTTTGTAAAGCAGGCCTGACGCAGGTTGAAGACCAAATTTTGAGTCAAGGCTTCTCACCTAGTAGAGAGCAATTGAGGTGGCTTATTTATATGTAGCCAACAGTGGAATACATTGCTGTCTTTGTTGTAGTTGCATTGGGCTTAGGTGATATGTCCCTTTTCGATGGTGAACCACTTCTCTTGTCTTCCTTCATCCACAAGTTATCCTGGCGTATCCTCGCTAGCTGTGTACAAGGACGTCCCATTCCTTCCTTGTACCTACGCTCTGCCATTGGCAGAACTGTGTCCAGAAGGAACACTGCATTTTTTCGAACAAAGCTTATCTGAAATTGGTAAATTTTAATTTATTGATAGGTGATATAAATCAAGAAGTATTTTTTCTTTGCACTGTAAGTTTGCACTGAAACATCTGCATACACTTAAAGTAGCAAAAATGATTGAATGATTCCCTGGTAATACAATACAGACACTCCCTGACTTATGCACACATTAGATTAGGTACATCTGGTTCTAATTCGGGTACATGATATGAGGTGTAGCATAACTCAATCACCATGGAGGTTGAGTTCCTGCATTACACAGAAGAATCGACTTTGTTTGCAATCATATTTTAAGTTTATATCGTAACACCTCATATTCGTAGTTTTAATAATTTTATCAACATATCTCATCATGATAATAAATGAAACCATAAATGTAGACATATCAAATTACCACGTCCTCTCACAAAGCATTACATAGTTGCTTAAAACTTCTAATAAAAGCCATTCCAAAGCAAAAAATTCGTTACATTGTTATCATAGTTTGAAATTACACTTTTCAAAAGATTTTGATTGTAACAGGATGGTTATAAGTCAGAGGTTTATAAGCCAGGGAGGGTTTGTATAAGAAATTTAGCAAAACTTTGAGTTGAATTGGGATATTCCAGTCATATGATGATGAAAATATTATGCAGACAAAATACACAAAACAAAAATATATCCCTTTGAAAGCAGACTTATACAACTACTTAACAGTACCAAAGTTTCTACACTAAAACACTTTCAAACTTAGTTACTTAATCACGGCTGTCCAAATAGCTATCATTAAACTTTACAAAAATCAGTTAGAATTGCCCGACTTCATTCACATCTATTTTTTCTTAAAAGCCATCAGAGAATGATTAAGACCGAATCTGCTACATTTAAGTAATTCTTCTTACTCTATGCTTCTAATAAATTACTGTAAATACCTCAGCTTTTAGTTTTGTGTCACGAAGAGATGCTTCTACATGTCGAAACTGAGCTCTAAAAACACTTTCGATGACTCCGTCCATGGTATGCATTAGCTCTGGGGTAGCCAGTTTGATACAGTCTTCTAACAAGGTTAGGAACAGTTTTGCAAAGGCCACTGTGTTATTTGTAAGGGTTATCCAACATTCACCTGCAAAATATATGCTTGAGATTAAGAGAAATAAAATTGCACAAGTTATCCAATAAAAATGTCACTAAATCACTAATTAGAATCTCTAAGATTCACAAATGAAGGCTGCTGAATATAATTGTCCGTAAAGAATACCTCAATATCCATCTTCACATAAGACCAATTCTTAATTATGGATATGACTATCATTAAAACTAATTTTTTTTCTTGAGATAGTGAAAGTATCACCTGAGATATGTGTTTGCAAATGCTGGTCAAGACCAACTGCTGAGCAATCTTGCAAGAATCTCATTAGTCCGGCTCTGCTTTGCAAATTCATGGGTCTCCACCTATCCTCAGCTGCACGCAACTTGACAGATTCCGCAAGTTTTTCTCTCGCTTCCGCAAGAGACCGAGACAATGGAGTGCGTAGAAGACCATCTACTTGGTAGCGAACATCCAACCCTAACTCACTAAGCTATTTCAAGATAAAAACATCAGCATTACTCAATCATCCAAATAAATAAATATAAATGAATGAATAAAAGATACAGTAACTAATAGAAAATATTTGTAAGAATCAGAGTCAAGAAATTTCCTGAGACAAACAGAAATAAACAAGTAGATGACAAACGGTCATTTCTGGTATGCTTGGCATAATAAGCAACATGTTGCCAGCCTCAGCGGCATAGGGGATGGAAAGCTAGCCTAGCAACATTAAAATACTGGGTCTGAATCCTAGTTGGGGTATGGTTGTTTTTTCTACTACGAAGGTTAATTTTAATAATGATCTTTGGACACTTAGATTGCTATGCATGTCTTGAGACATTAAGTAATGTCGTTCATCCGGGTTAGTATGTCTTAAGGTATGTATGAGCAAGAGTTTATAAATGAATATAACGAAGCTATTAAATTTAAAACAACTATATGGATACACACACAAATATCTAGTTTCTCTGTCTGTCTATCCTGTAATCTATATTTATCGATATTTCCACTTAAAGCATTCCACCGATTTTAAACAACATTCACAGACTTAGACTTTGCATGATGGAAAATAAGGCTATGAAGGTTTCAATGAATAATATTGCCAGGTTCCACTTAAAAATGTTTGAATATATCTTCCATGATAAATGCAATTCAATTTCATGTCTAGCAGGCTTTTCTTCTTTTGCAAATTAAAATTAGAAACAGTGGTCCTACAAAATTGAACACATATCAAAAGAAGGAATACTAAATAAAGATTCTTATTTTGGTTGTGGAATTTACTTTTTGAATCAAAATAGGAGAACTATAGCAAAATAAAAGAAAGTTGTGTAGAATGTGGTCTTAGTAAACAACCAGTACCCTTGATGACCAAGGCAATTGTTGTTTTACGTCTTTGATGTGCCAAGGCATCTGAAGGAACAAAGTAGCAACATATCCATTATTTTCATTCAAAATATATTCTAATGACCCACCAGACTACTTACATGAGGTTACAACATTTATAGAGATGGAGAGATACATGGAAAACTGGAGTACTCGTGGATCAATTAGAGAACCCTCTGATGAGCCAGTTGAGGCTTGAGGGAATTTTATTGGTTTTATTTCATAGCTTTTCTTGCTTTTTAACAGATTAAATTTCATTCTGTGATACTAAAATTACAATATTTATTTGTGTATTTTTACAGCTACTATGTTTTGTAAGCACAGGGAAATTAATGTAATTCATCAATTTTACAAACAAACAGAGGTTTCAACTCAGACACCTTTTTGTGCGGATTGCAAAATGGTTCCAAACTACAATGAAAACAAAATGTTAAATAAGGAGACCCACCCATCGGAATCTAGTACAGGTGAGTGGAGGTTCTTGGTGGAGATCCAGATGATGGCAGTTGTTGCAGAGTAAAAGGCATCATGTGCAAATCTAACAGAAAATCTCACTCATAATAAAGATACTGTCTGATGAAGAAAGGTTAATGGTAGAGATTTGCATTGCCAGAAGCTGGCATATGCTTTGTCTCTACAGAAAAGTATCTTTTCATGCTTGTTAACTTAATATTACAATTCTAAGCTCACAATGGTTGAAATATTATATTATTGGTACGAGGAGGACCAAGAGATGGACACATGACCTCATTAGATTTTCCATATTCAATGATTCATCATAAAAGCCAATGGAATTGAGACAGAAATATTACCTGTTCACATTCTGCTCTCACAGCAGACACGCATTCTGCTAGGGTTGAAATTGATGTTTGTGGCATAAAGACTTGCTTCACCAAGTGGGATGCAAACTGATTCAATTCACCACCAACCCAAACAACAAAAGCTGAAAATTTTCAGTGATATATATTAGAACATTGATAGGAATAATCATATACTTAAGAAAAATGAAAATGTTTTTCCTTCATTATAAAGATGAAACACATTTCACTCATAACTCAAAAAGTGATGGAAAATTTATAAAATAAATGCAATTATACAACATATCCTTAGCAATACATCGCACAAGATGATCTTAGTATAGAATAGTAGAAAAATAGTTAAGCAAAAAATTTACAATCATAAAAATTTTGGAACTGAAAATTTAGGGAGTGTGTAATCTGTGAAATGAAAAAATAATTTGTTCAATTATTGTTACAGTAAATCAATACTCCATCTTTCATTTTATTGTTCACAATATATCAAACGGGTTAGATGAAAGAGGAGACTTTTAAACTCAATCTCACTTGAATAAAGGTGTATTATTATTAATATATTGTAATTACAATTGTTTATGACATAAAGGATGGTGTAAGCTACCAAGAAACAAAAGAAAAGTCACAGAATAGGGAGTATTAAGGCACATGAACATACTGAATGGTAGATAACTCTTATATGTATCAAAATATATACAAATATTTTGAGAGATGAGCTAGAAATATTAAATATTTGCAAAGTATAACAGCAAACATCATAAAAAATACAAAAAATACAGTTAAGGTTATCCATGCTGAAATAATTTCCACTGAAAATAATAAAATATAGAACAATACAAATGTACAGCTAACAGCATAAAAAAGTTACCACCTGAGATACAACCAGCATAACTCGAGAAGGGCGAGTCTTTCAGATTCTCTGTTTTGAGCGCGCTTTTCGTCTTCCTCTTTATGCCTGGCACGTTTTGAAGGCTTTTGTGATGATATATATTTTATAAATACTCGCTAATAGTCATTAATTTTGCTGCGGTAGAAGTAGTACTGTATTATGAAATAATTAAATTCGTATTTCGTTAAATCGGCTCGAATCTCAAGCGTAATTCGCTCTTCTTCTTAAAATATTGGACAAGAATTACTTTGGCGGCTCTTAGTTCGTCCTAACATATATAATACATAACATTTTCCATAAATGCAGATTTATAATGAAATTGGTTATTTCAGTTAATGCTCCACATGCCCGCAGGATGATCGTTTTCGCAAAGATTATGCTTAATTATGATACGATAATTAATAGAATATGAACTACTGTAAATCAGGTCAACGAAAGTAGGAAAAATAAGAAAAAAACGTATATTATAAATATAATAATGGTGTTGCAGCTTTGTGAAAAATAGTTAAGTAAGAAATACATTTAAATTGACTATCCGCGAGCCTCCATAAGGCTTATTGCAGAGAATGTGAAACACTCAACTATCTAAATAATTTACATATTTACACACCTTATAATATATGTAAGATGATAACAATATAAACCATCTGTCCTCGCTATTAAATCACGGTAATATTTTCATCATCTGGCTGTGAAAATAACGATCGTTGAGAATAGGGATCATGTCGTCGCGTATTTCGTCATGTAAATCACAGCTAAGGAATATCTCTAATAATTATTGTCTTTACATAGTTATATTCTTAAAAGATACCCAGCGGAGGGCTCCGATCATTTTGGACTCACTGCTATCTAACCTGTAGTCTCTTAACAAACAGCTTTATATTTTACGCGCGAGAATTTATTTTGGGTAATGAAATCAGAAGGACTAGTCGTGCAGAGTCGAGCAAAGGGCAAAAAGAATTGCATAATATACTTGTAAATATTGAATTCCTTTATTTAAACCTCCTTCAAAAATTTTAAAATGCTAAAACGATTAAGAGTTTCAACATAGAAAATAGGTATGAGCCAACAACTTTAGGCTGTTACAACTCCACTCTAAATATTCGCACGTAAACGCTCATGCATGAAAAATACATTTAAATCTATTGCTAAGGATCTCTGTGGCAAGCCCACCTTTTGGTGCTACGTCTGCTTTTAATGTTTTTGTCTACATAACGGTTAATTGGTAGCATGCATACCTTCCTTCTCAAGAAAACAAAGGGAGCTTCCCTGCGGGGGTGAGAGAGGAAAGAGAAAGGGTCTTCAATGGAGCGGTCACAGGTTACTTCCGTCTTCAATACCTCTAATTTTCGAGGCATCGTTTAAGGGTTTTGTATGAGAGAGAGAATTGCCTGAAAATGTCTTTCTTCGTCATGGATGGTGATATAAAGAAAAGTTCGTCGAAGAAGGAATATGAATGGGTTACTTCATGGAGACGATGATAGGAAAATAAACAATGGGAATACGGAATATTTTATGCTTACTAAGAAAAGAATGTTTATTCTCTACAACTCTAAGGCATACATCTAAAAAATATGAAGATAATGTGGTAAACAGGCTCAGAAGTGATGTGCAGAGATCCTGGGATGTTGGCTATTTATAAGATTGAGAAAACGATTCAAGCCATTTTAAGACAAAATAATGCAGGTTAGAGGGTGACCGGAAAAATATATTTTCAATGGTTCAGCCAGAGGGAATGTAAATTAGATCAAAGATTCGAAAAAGTTTCATTTTCCTAACATACTGAATTAGATTTTATGTGAACTTACTTCTAAAACGTTCATTTGCATCCAAAATTCATAAACCATTAACAATAGACCTATCACAGTCGAAATTATTAATTATCAATGTAAATTTATTTTACTTCAAAAATTATTGGCATAGGGTAGGATATAATAATTTTGGTTTATAAGAATATGCCTACAATGTGCATACATTCATGCATACAATTAGAGCTTCCGCCAGTTGATCCCACACAAATGTCGAGCAATTCACACATTTAAATTTCTGCACCTTCAAGATATCGTAAATGTCTTCCTTGTCTTTAAACCAAGAAGTTTTAAGGAAGAATAGGTGAGGCTTGGAAAGCAGCATTAAGATTCAGTAGTAATAGATTCTCCTGACATATTTCCCAAGAAAGGAAGCTTTACCCATCTTATTTAAGAGTAATTATGGGTAATAAGTACGAGATGTCAGTATTTCTAGAGCTTTATTCAGTAATCGCTGATGGACTAAACTGGCCTCTCATTAAAAAAAGAAAGGGTAAAATACGAAGGCTAAATTTTAATTATTAAACAGCATTTACGGGTGTAAGGGCAACTCAGATGGATTACGCCTGATTTAGCAGTTTTCCTAAATGTAATTTCCGTAAAAATATAGCCATAGCTCAACGACTATAAGGAATGGTGGAAATAACTAAGGAAAAAGATTCACAATTTCTTACATAACGCAGTTTCACCAAGTAACGGCTTCTTCAATCAATTGGGATTAAAGGAAATTACTCAGAGAAATAGGACTAAAGAAAGCTGCATCCATTGCGAAGGAAATTGATTCCAATCCTTGGGAGGGGGTAATCTGAAGATTATTGACATTCTGGGCAGGCAGACGTTTAGAACTAGTTCCCCTTAATGGATAAAAAAAGTTTACTTAAATATTGTGACCGGGTGTAATCGTCAAAATTACCTAAGCTATAGTAACGAGTATAATTTTATCATTGAGAATCTTCAAGGGATCTGAGAAGAGCCCACAAATGCTGTCGACGGTCTCCCAGACTGCCCATGTCTCGGACCGTCTATGCTTTCAGGAGTAGAATTAAGCATATATTAACCGTAGAAAGATCACTCCCGAAGAAATTAAGCTTCGGAGCATTCTAATTCCAAAATTACGTTCTCAATATTTACATTCATCTTTTCAGGCTTTTTCTTCTAACCAATGATTTTCATAAACCTTCAAGATACCCTTAGAAATCAATCAACAACAAAACGGGAAAATTTAAGAAATAGCTATTTGCGTAAACTAGCGTTCCTTTGGTTCCTTTTTCATTACTATCATTGAATGTATAGTATTTTCAATCCCTTTACCCATTAAATGTTAGATCCAGTTATTAGTTTCGTAGATTTTAAGAACCTTAAAAATTTATATATAAAAACCACCAAGAGAAAGTGAATACATTTTTTTCTCTCAGTGTTGATGATAGCCAAAACGTTAAACTCATCTTGATTCACTGATAAAATTTGCTATTCGATCTCATTTGGTTTATAAAATACAAAATAAAGATGTCATTTAAATACGCATTTAAACACAATTATAATAGTCATTACTGTAACACACACGCGATAACTTGCCCATCCTGCGTCGAGTACTAATAATTCATACTCTAGCTAAGTCTTTAATTTGGTTAGACGTCGATTAACATTGTCATGCAGAAGTCACAATTCCACGGATAGCGGTCTTAACATTTTTCGTAACTAATAAAATAAAAGATGGTCTTCTTAAAATACTGAGAACTTCGAAATAAACAAATTGTAATACTCTTCGGAGTCGATTGGTGGATCAGTAAATAGCTAAAAAAGTGAGAGAAGTAACTTTTGAGAAACAAAATTTCGAGAATTTTACCAGAAGGACGTCTACCGCTGGCCTTTTACTACAGTATTTACTGTAAGTCATTACTCTGAAACGATAAGGAATCCATGGATCCAATTTTTAGAACGGTAGTTTCATCAAGCGATTTATGATTATTTTCATTCAATCCACATCAGATAAACAGTGAGATTTCGTAAGTTATAGGCTGAAGAACATACAAAATTTCTAATCTGATGCTCTGCAGTCCCACTTTATGAGAGATTTATTTCTTCGAGTCATTCTTCTATTTGCGAGCTAAAAATTATACATATATCAGAGAAGCAGTGGCGCAGCCAGGATTTACCAATGGGGGGGGTCCAAGGCTGAGGAAACGAAAAATGCCTACTTTACAGGGGATAGTATATTCATGCCCGCTACTTACTACAATATATGCCAATTCTTTCAAAAACTAAATACCTTGAAAACTAGAGGAGTTTAACGCTTATTTGGCCAACTTATTACACTTTGCAAGATAGTAGTTTACATAAGCGAATAATTGGAAACTTATCATTTGTGTTGTTTGGATACGTCCAACATCTATTAAAAACTCAGTTTTTTCTATACTGAAGTTTTTAGTGCTGTAGATATAAACTTTCCGAGTCTTCGAGAGTTCTTTCTTCCTAGAATTGCAAAGCGTGGGAACGAAAAAACTAGTTACGGTTATTTGGCAAGCGATGTAAAACGTAACATTCGCTCATTTGTTCTCCCACATTGGCGCGCCCATGCTTATTTCATTATCTTTCGTTATTTGACGATATCATCAGCAGATTTAGGAATTTCATTGAAATATCGCCTGCCCAGAATACGCCATCAATTTATAAAAATAATGATATGAAGTATATATACAGCTTATAGCACAAGGTTTGTATAAGAAACAAAAAATCATTTATATCAGATGAAATTTTCTGCCAGGCTTAAAATTAAGCGTGATTTCGTTAGTATTAGCTAAGTATTTGATTGAATGCGTCACATACCGAAAATTAAAAATTCGGCTTCATTAAAAAAAAAAACAGTAGACTCTTGATTATAGTTGATATTATAGTTGAACTTGCAGAATTAAAGTCAGATACCAAGGTGAAAAGAATGAAGACATCAACTTATAATTATTTAGACTAACGTAAGTAAAAGGTGGTTTAACCAGCAGAGAGCTGATGCAAACCCAATCTTACGCATTGAGTGTTCAAAGAAAACAAAAATTTTCCATGAATTGAAATTTTGAATGGGCATTGCATGACCACGCGGTTAACAGGATAATTTATGAGATTCGTGGGATTCTATCACCAGAGATAAAACTGGCTGCATCGAAAAGGAAGCTGAAGAATTTAATTCACAGTTTATCAAGTTTAATTCAAGTCATCAAGTCACAGTTCCGATAAATATGTGCGTAACTTACGCGCACAATACCTTTCAGCTGACTGATTTGCTTCCAAAAAGGGTATATTATTAATAATATCATCGCAAATAAATGTTTACTGATATCTGTTATTGCTCCAATACTTTTTCAAATTTCTACGGAAATTCGGTTAGCGAAAAATTTTCGTAAATATACATCAAATTAACAGGCAATCGTAAAATAAAGATCAATATATTTTCTATCATTCCGAGTAATGAAGAGTCTACTGTGCAGACTTTTAATAAAGGAACAAATAGTTTTGTAATTGTCGCTAAACTCATCTTGAGATGTGCCCTCTGATAACAGTCCTAAAATAAGAAAATCCTAATTTATGCATCTAATAATGCTTATTTCACAAAAAAAACAGCCATTATCTTACGTTTTTTTCCGATAGCAGCCTGGGGCTGTTAGCGGACTGTGGAAAGAATTTTTGGATGTCCATCTGTACCTGTACCTTATGAAATCCAAACTAAACTCTCCTTCGAGCTGTTGTGAATTTCTCAAAAGCAATACTCACGAGCACACACGAGCCTATCTTTGCATTCACATCCTTGAAACAGTCACATGCAAAAGATCTAACGGAGCGTTTTATCAATCTGTTTGTTTCTCAAACGTAATCTTAATCTCTTTTTTCAGGGTGCAAGTTTCGAATTACTTCTCGAATGTTCCCTTGTATTTTTTCGAGGAGTAAACAAATCAGCCCTTTCGAATTTTTCTCATGGGAATCTTATCTTATGGCGAGAATTATCTTACTAAAGGATAGGCTTAAGAAGTGCACGCGTTGAACATTGTGCGCGAAACACTCGTATCTTAACGTCCCATTGATATCGATGTCGGCTCTAGGCCTACTCTGCTGCCGAAGACATCACTGTAACTGAAATCGGAGCCATATTTACGGGTACGCGAAGCTTTCGCTTAATTTATCAAACAAACACATGACATGCAGTGTATCTGTAAGACGTGCGTGATAACCTCCATTCAGCGAAGGGGGGAGGGGTTTTGTACTCTTCAGCAGAAATAAAAGTACAGAGCTAGTTATAGGACTTGACTCTTGGGGGGGGTTTGAACCCCTAAAACCCCCCCCTCGCTGCGCCACTGCAGAGAAGGCTAGCGGACACATTATTTTAGATAAAATCAAAATGAATCGAGCAAATTGCAACCAGTCCTCTTCTCCCAACCAGAAAGTTTTTCCTTTCCATTCCCCTTCGGTAACAAAAGGTTTATCTTGTCCTTTTCCCCCACCTATTTCGTTTTGTCCTGTTTAACAGTTTTCCAAGAATTCTACCCTTTCACCTGCACACACACTTTTGTTCCCTCTCATTCTTTCTTCTTTTTCAAGGCACACGCCGTATGGAGGATCGCGTATTTATGTAAATGTTGAAGATGGTGCTAGTAAACGTCAAAGCTAATTGTGAGAATTAGCTACAGTGTTGTTATAAGGATAATTTAATTTTACAAATTCTTGGATTATATAATCTATAGGAGTCACGAGAGTAAGGGGAAATGGTAATCTAGAAAAGATTTTTCCTTATTTAAATCAATCAAATGAGCTTTTACTTTGGGGAACTCCATAGGTAACTAAGCACAAGGAAATAAATAACTTTGTCAAAGTTACACGACTTTTTGTGTGGAAGATGTGGAACTTTTATTTCCTTGTGTTTATTCCTTAGTTATTTCTCTTCATGATAGAAAGCTTTTCAATTGGGAAAGTTGAACGAAAGGGTTGTAAAAGCAATCAAATTAAATTATAATAATCCACCGAATTATGCACATATCTTATGTACAAAAATTCAGCCTGCATATGTTTGTGCCCGCAAAACTCAAAAATCACTTGGTCGATTGACTTGAAATTTTTATAGAACATTGAATTCAAATATATATATATACGAAAGTGTTTATATTGTAAAAAATGGCGACACTTCGTCCTTGCTTCGATCCCAGATGAGTCAAAGCATTTCCGTAAGAAATGCACGTAAAGTTCATTTTTGTCGCTGCATGCTTCATTTATTTTGCAAAATTAAATTAAAAATAATAGTCATACGAGATTGAGACAAGAACCAATAGCAGAGTAAATGAATAGAAAACCTTATTTTGGTCGTTTATTGTTGTTTCCGAATTGAATTTTCGAGATTTTTTACGGAATACACGAAATGTTTTGTGAGTATAAACAGCCGGTCCCCCTGACGACAAATGCCATTGTTGAAACCTAGATCCTGCTTTTTGGCCTATTTGAAATTAAGAAGAAGAGAATAGTTGCTGGTTTCGTTCACATTGATGAGCATAATCAATCGTTGGAAGTGATTTAAACGATCGATTTTCGAAAAACGAAATGTGAGTTAATTTGATACCGAATGTTGTATTCAGTTAAATTCATTTGTATCGTTTTGGAAATGATTTAATAATCTGTTATCGAAAATTAAAGTGAGAGTGACTTTGAATGCTGCATTCAATTCGATTCATTTCTTTAATTATCTTCCAGTTGATCGTCGTCAAATTCAATCGTACGCGTTACCACATCAAATGTTGCGGCAGATAATGGATAGTAGTAAATGATTTTTATATATATAACGAAAATTCTCCATCCAAACGCGAGAGCCGAGCTAGCGTAACGTACCATGTTCTCCATCTTTCTTTTCTCTCCCTCCCTTTTCGAGAGAAAGGCTCGCCGGCCCGAAATTTGGACTTAGAATATCTTGGTGGGTCAGGGGTGGTAACTTTTTTTTGCTGTTAGCTGTACTAAAGTCATAGTTCACAACTTATAACTCAGTACCTTCAGTTGACGAGAGTAATAAATTACAGGATACATTTATTTCACAACCATCAATATTATATAATTACACATCAATATAATATTTTCTGCCTTAGTACTTTGTAAGATGTATGATAAGATGTAACTTTGTAAAACATTCTCAATCAGGGCCTAGCAGAAAGGAAAATGAACTCACCTGATGTGCAGGCTGGAGAGGAAGGAAAGGCACGCATAAACTCTCTAGCCATGTCTGCCAAGTTAGAAAAGAAAACGCTTGACAGTCGGTGAACGTATAAAGTTGTAGCACCTTCTCTTTTCACCCTACGGAGCTGTGTTCGAAGAAGACTACTGCATAACAACAGAAGCAGCTCACATGCCTATAGAGAACAATGATCCATAAGATGATTATTAACTCAAATTCAGCAATATTGAAATTCAATTCTGAAGCATATTAAGTGTTCAAATATCAATATTTTTTTTGGTGTAATTTTTCATTAAAGAATGGAAACATACAGTTTTCAATGGCCTCAGTAGCAGTTGATTGGCAGATGTACAAAATTAGGTTGATTATTTAGGCATGAGGAAAATTTAGTTTTCAAAGACCAAGTCGACTAAACAGATTTATTTTTACAAAACCACAGAAAAGTATCATCAGATGATCACGTTCCTATACATTGATATAGTTTGTCATTTTTGTGATTTTTTATATATACATCTGCTCAGTCAACTTGCTCTTTCTTGTCATCCAATACCGTCAGGTTAAGGCCCACACAATCAATTTCATTGTTTTTTTATCATAGGACTTTTGGAAACCAATCTTACAACTAGGAAGGTTCACAAATGGCCAAAATTACCCAATTTTTATCCCCAAAGACATTTTCACATTGAAAGTAAAGGATGATTTAGTTTTATTCTGAACTTGTTCAAAACCATAAAATTCATCACCTGAGAAGATCTTCCCAGTAAATTGAGCAAGCGAACTGCCCTCCTTGCAGCTCTTAGGCCACCTTGCAATGATTTGTCTGGAGAGACCTCTAATTCTCTGGTCAGAGCATCTGTAAGAGCTCTACCACGAGCTTCCACCTTACGCCTGAAATTTGTAATCATAATGTGTAAGTTGAAACAATGTCCAGGAACTTAATACGAACATGAGACCCTAATCAAAGCGTTACTGAAAATACATTGCTCACTTTATATCTTGTATAACGGGATCATCTTCTCTTCCACATGACTGCAGGAATTCCCTTGCTTGCATAAGCAGAGCATGGGCATCTTCGAAATGGCGCTGAGCAATTGATACGTCCAAGTCTTCAGGCACCTCTGTCACCCACTCTGGAAGCTCCTCAACTTCATCTTCCCTGCTGTGACTTTCGTCATCATCATCGTCATCTCCTTCAGCAAATGCTAGTAGAGAAAGACAATAAAATGCGGTATAAGCATACAGTCTGTCCATTACTCTATTTATTCCTGTCCACTTCTCTACTCCAATTTCTATTGTAACCAACGTGATACCAACCAATTCATCTATTTGATCACTTGGATTACTTGGTCAACAGGAAACATAGTCACACATTCCAATCCAATTGCCAGTAAAAGCAATAATACAGTATTGATTCTAAAATCTTCCAATATTTTTCTAACATCAAAACTTAACTAGACCTCCTTGTTTTACCAAAGGGATCAAACCAGACCAAAATTGAAAATCCAAAACTATAAAAATATCAGTTTTGCGACAGAATGAGACACTTGGTAACTCTCCACACGAGATTTTTTATTTGTTACCAGTTTTGAACGAGGACTAACATCTTCAATCTAAAGATGTATGTCCACCAAACATAGTGAAATCCAAGGCAAATAAGTTTACTGATAAATTTTCTCATTTAATATTCCAAATTAATCAATGATTCTACTCCAATTTATAACCCTGACATCTTCAGATTTCTTTGAATTGAAATGACATACTATCTATTATACAGCAATTTGGTACATTTTTCATGAAAAAAATATAAATTTTTGAGTGTGAAAATAGAAAGAAAAAAAGGACCGAGCAAGGGTAGATGAAAATGCTTAAATAATTGACTGTAATTATTGGCTATACATTTGAATTCTTACAAATTCGAGAACGAGAAATATCGAGAGAAGAGAAGTATCTGAGAACTAAATTCATATTAAATCAATGTAAGACAAGTATATAGAAAACACATACGATTTTTAGATTCCACACTTGATGCTCTAGCAGGCTTAGTGGGAGAACTTGTATTACAAGCTGCTGCTTCCCTTTTTTGCTGTTCTTGTGCTAGCCTTGCCTTTTTAGCCTTTTCAAAAGCCTCCAACCAATCTTTCTATAAACAAAATTCAAGAAAGCCTTACAAAATGACTCCATATGACAGTGCTATTAAACAAAACCTGATGAGACTTAATTTTGAGTAAAATTTTCAATCAAATCATTCTTTGAAATTCACTTAAGCTAATAAACATGAGCATCGGTTTACTTTCCATTCAAATAATAATAATAACTTTATTGATTCCTATAGGCTAAAGAAACATGGTATGGATTAAGTCAATGTACACAAATAACATATAAATATATAATATTCATGAGAAAGAGAACAAAAAAGCACAAGACAAAATTCATTGATTCAATATTCATACAAGAAATCACATTCCATCACTAAGGAATTCAGTGACAGAATAATAGCACTTGGTTGACAGCAACTTTTTAAGTTTGTTTTTTAAAGATTTTTAACGGTCTATTTTAAAACTCTTGAGCATTGCCTTGATAGCTTGTTCTGGTGTTGAAAAAGCCTTGATGAAAAGGGAAGGTTGACCCCAGAACACAATGCCATATGAGAGCTGAGAATGGGCTATAAATGAACTATAGAACACTAATTAAGATGTACAGTGTCATTAATACAAATCCTTGATACCCACCTTACTCTGACCAGTATTACACTGAAATAATCTGGTGTCAGGAAATACGAGGAGCTTGAAGGCATGCCGGACACTTGCGAAGTCTCGCACATTGACCACAGCCAAACTGCCAAGTTCATGCATGGCTTGAAATTTATACCGCACAGGACCTCGCCTACGATAAACAGATATAACATGAACGCTCATAAGATTTTAAAACAGAAAAGCGAACTCTCCTTGATATTCCAAAAAAATCTCCATGAAATTGGTATGATTTTTAAAAGCAGAAAATAATACCTAATTTGTTACAACCCATCTTTCAGTCAATGGCAAAAATATAAAAGGTTTCGTAATGTAGTTAAATATGTCGCATTCGGATAATCCCAAAATAGAGAGCAATTAAGGTATTACCGGAATGAAATAGGACATACCTATTTGGAATCCAAGTCGCTAACATTAAGCCATCGGAGAGTAAATATCCATGCACCCTTTGTAAAGCTGTATTTTCTGCGGGATCCAGCTCCAATAGATCACCATCATGTATTAGCTGACGTCCAGGTGTTTCCAAAAGGCTCTGATAATTCCGTAAAAAAACATGTTAAAAATACCGCACATCATATTATCGTATGATCTTCAATGTCACAAAAATGATGTTAACTAACCACACATCCTTCCACTTTTTCCAGTATTGATGCTAATTTTTGTCGGTCTTCATCCTCTTGACGTTCTTTAGCTTGTTTTTTCGTCTCCTGCAGATGATCGTGTTTGGGAACTTTGTCTCCAAGTAGGGAGATTTCTTTAATAGAACTAAATAACGACCTCTGCTCCGCAAGCATATGTGATAATTGATACATTTCACTCTCGAGATCTGCACAAATTTAAGGAAAAAGTGACAATCCATTGGGTTAATTCCAATTTATATTCTAGGGATGTTGATGATATTGCCGAAACGTCAAATTAGGTGAAATATATGCAGAAAGCGTATTCTATTGACTCTCCGAATAAGAAATAAATAATATTTTACTGTATCTATGAGGACAAAAAAGACTATGAGGATTTATTGAATGTAGTTTGCATTTCAAGTACAGCCCAATGTAAATTTACAGTTACGGAGGGCGTTACACCTTAGGTCACTGATAACCATTTGGCCACTTACAACACCACGGAAAATAAATCTATGACTTGACAAAGGATACGAGATATTTCTTTGGCAGTTTCGATGAACTGCATATAATTTTGGTAGACATTTTTCTTAAGAAGAACGTTTGTTTCTTCAGCAAGAGCTTGAATTCTTTGTCTTTGCTGCTGTAACTCTTGCCCTCCCACACATCGCTGTGACAATTCTTTGACATCTAAGTAGGGCACAATAAAGTAATTATGTTGAAGGATGATGAACAAGATTGCATCTATTAAGTGATGTTAGGAATGATAGTCATCTCCACCCATAAAAACTTACATTTTTCTGGATTAAAATCGGCTGATCCGATTTTCTTACCCGATGAATCAGCCATCTTTGTTTACGCCAATAACAAGTGCTTGGAGTAGGAGCGTTTTAATAAAACAGCGTACTTTGAATAATATAAATTTAGTAACAAATATAACTCATACAAAAAACATGTCACGACTAAATTCATCGAAAATAATGTGGTTAAGTGGCTCATTTACATATTCCAACATCTCAAAGCTACTTTATACATTAATTCGTACTCTTCACGAATCATTAAAAGCCTCTGCTGAAAGAATAAAATCACAGAAAGTGCAGGTTAAAATGTCAATAATTAATCACAAAAAGCTGGCGAATAACAGAAATATTAAAAGAGATATCTTCCAGTAACTCTATAATAAAGTTCATCGTAAGTGATTTTCTTTTAGGATGAGTTTATTTTTGCACAGAGAGATGAACTTTAAGAGAGAGAACTTTAACCCATTCCTAAACACATTATTCTTCATAAATTATGTAAGATAACTCCAGGAGACTCAATTCGGTTATACTTTGGTACAATAATCACCACAAGGTTAACACAGTTTTAATATCCGCACCATCCACTACACCATTTCTGTTTTGAAGCATCACTTGGATCTGAAAGATTCACCGTCTGAGAAGGTTTTGTTTGCCACAATCCAGGGGTTTGAAGAATCTGAAATAAATCAAGATATAAAGTGAACATGAATTAGCTTGCATTCAAATTAAAATTTTCTATTGTGTAATGATAATATATTATCACAACCACCTTATGGTCCCTGCTAATAAGAATCATTCCTTTGTGAAATCATTCAAACGTCACCATTTTGTAACAAAATGCATTGCAAGCTTATCATTACTAGTAGTAATGGTAGATATTTAATAAAAACCTTCATGCCAGCAGGGAATACAAGCCTAAATTAAACTTCTTTGAAACCAAAATAATGTCATAAAAGTGAGAAGCCTTAAAATTGAATTCATTTTTTCACACATACAGCTCAATTATTTATTTTTCAATGCTAATACTATTAAAAATAAACAGTTGCACTGCACAAGAAAGATAATAGCAGAATTCACAGCATTCACACAACCACCTGATAAGGCACGGATAGATAATATTATATAAAAATGAGACTCCCCATTCATAATTTCATATGATAAATTTAAGGATTCTCATTATTGTTAGCAATTCAGTCCATCAAAATGTTAACAAATTCAAAACCTATTACATGATTATAACATTAAAACAGAGTAAGAACAGACAAACACCAGTTATTTTTGAAAGAGCTATAAAATAAATAATGATTTAACTCACTACGTTTTCATACTACTATGACTGAGAAAGTATGAATGAGAAAAGAATGGTAAATTGACAACAAGAACACTCCAATATCATGAACGGCTTCAACAATTGTCAATTTATTTTGAGATATCTAGCCCATGGAATAGGTATCTCAAGTTCGTAGCATGCTGTAAGTGCATAATCCATATTAAAAATCATGCATCAGCACAGTAGCAACTTAAACAGCACACATGTTCAACAAACCACAGGAATAATGTTTATTTAAATGGTAAAGTCGAAGGCCATTACAAGGAATGAAAGATAACTTTAGTACACTTCTACAGATTATTTATCAAGATTAAATTAAAAATCTTTAGGCCTAAATTAAAAATCTGTAGAAGTGTAATAAAGCTATCTTTTATTCCTTTTTATTCAGAGGGGCCTAAGCAGATAGTGAGCCAACAAAGGGGCTATTAACACACTAAACAGATTTTATAGGAAAGGAAACAGTGCAACCAACAAACAAATACCACCATAAAGGACACAGCTTATTCTTTCCTAATAAGCATGAAGGAATAGTAAAAAAATGCATGGAGTGTGACTAGAAGCAAGGTGAGGCAAAATATATGTACTGAAAAACATTTCTTGCTCATCAGGAAAAGTTAAGTACCAACAGAATACAGAATTTTTATCGTAAATAGAACATATTTATCAATTCTATAATTTATGATAATAGCATAAAATTCAATGAACCAATTGAGTGGGACTTTGGTCCTACCATTATTTTTCTGGCATAGATAAAACAATACAAATAGGGCAGAACGAGAGAACCAGCAAATTGTGCTTCAAGAGATGGTTACATATTTAGTGAACATTTCTACCAAAGGGGAGTCTAATATCAAACCTATAATGACAATATCTTTTAACAATCATTGTACATATTTTAGTATAATCCAATGTAAATATATGCTTGGGCACCAAATTTTATCACAAAAAACTGGGAAAACTTATTGGCTCGAGTATAAGCCTAGAGTGGAAAATCCGATATTTCCTGATTAGGACATGCAATATCAAACATGGCTGTTTCCAATCCAACAACTCCTAACAGATGTTCACCTGATTTCAGAGACCATTAACAAGGAAATGTTAATTGAGCAAGTGAGGAATTTACAGGCTGATTAAAGATAACGACAGACATTCCACAGAAGGTAGAATAGGTAAGTAAAATCATCATCAGTTCAGTATAATACAAGGGGGCTTTATCAGCATAAAAACTGTGCTGAAAAACTCAGCTTGTAAATGAGTATGCACATTATATAAACCAGGGAATGGCAGAATTTTGACTATTATAACAAATATGGTTGCTGCGATTTTCATGGTTTAATTGTAAGAGTGGACTTGTAAGACTAAAATTCACCCACATTCAGTTGATATTATTAGTTTTACGCCATTAATGGAGAAGAAACATATTTTTTGTTATTATAATTATAAACACAAGACAAAACTTGATCACATGAAGAATAAGTTGTATTTGTATGAATTGCAATGAGTAATCGACTGATCTTACATTTAATGGAACTCTATTAAACATTACTTCTTAAAAAGAGTTACATAGAATTACCAAACATGTATGAATATCTTTCTTTTCATCAAAGATAGTCAACTTTTTCTGAATATGAGTACCATTCAAAAATTTTTAAAAAGATGTGTTAATAAGGGTTCACACAAATGCAGTCTATTTAAGGCCTCCAGCCAGCATCAAATCATAAATTAGCATAGTATATGACCACAATTAAAGAAGATTTTGCATAAAATTAATTTCATAATTATTAAGAATATCCTCCAAAATGCAAACATAGATTTTATGAGTTGGATTTGAAAAGAATAAGAGGTCAACTTGGGCTACTCTTGGAGGTTTGGTCAAATTTAGGCAGATTCACATTGGTTTATTTAGGAGAATGTGTTTTACGCAAAAACATGTAACTACAGTTGTTATAAAATTATTTTGTGCATCAATATCACATACATCGAAGGAAGAGCAGACCAACCTCTCTCTTCACAGAAGCTACGATTTAAGATAACAGGAATATAAAACTTCAGTGAGAGCCACTAAAAACATCAATTGAGGTGGTACGTAAAAGAGGCACTGTTGTGAGCTATCTTTCACAATACTAGAGGTACAACAGGAGAAAGGTGTTCTTAGTTATAGTAGCTGCATAATTTTACTATACCTTGAGTTATATATAACATAAAGGTAGGCTAATGATGTGATCACTAATCATGAATTTTTCTCATGTAATATACAAATATCTATGAGAAAAAAATTATTGAGTGATATCATGTTTATTAAAATTGTGTTATTAATTTTAAAATTAATGTATCATTAAAAATGTAATACTATATAGCGCTGGTTCTCAACCACCAGGGGAGCTTGCACCTTAGAGGATGTAAAAAATTTGTTCAGGAGCATAAGATGTTGGCATAAAGAATGTGTTTTTTATATGCTAGCAAGGACAATCTAAAGTTATAGATTTTTGGTATGGAAGCTTTTTAGAAATTCATTTCAGTGTTTCAATTGGAATATCAAATTTTTAGTGTAGAAAGTCGAATTTTGTTTTCCTATATATTTTTTATAGCTGATAAATTTACTAGGAGGTTCTAGAAATTTAGACAAAGAATAATAAAAAAACAGGGTAATTACAAAAATGTTTTTCTTACGAATACTTCTGCAAGAAAAACATTCTTGTTCAAAATTTCTTGGACCAAAAGTATGGAATTGATATAAAAAACTATAATCCAATAATATTAACATTTTATAATCCATACTAACTTATGCACAACCATCATATTTTCAGGTAGATAACTCACGCTTTATGAATACAAGGAGAAGCTATCAACAAATGACATACACATGCACTATAATACACAAAAGATAATTTTTCACAGGATGGCAACAAGGATAACCTAATTGAAACTTACAGTATGAATATAGAAAACTACTTCATCACCTAGAATTCAAATAATACTTTTCTTAACAAAACCGTACTACAACCAAATTGAGCTAAAAGTACTGAGAATAATGTATACAAACAGGTATTAAATGCTACCACATATAAGATGCAGCCATATAAGGTTTTTGGGTGTATATTCTACATGTTTTATTCATATAAATTCTGATAAATGGCATGAAAAATCTATAACCTTCTATAAGACATCCTAATTTTTAACCAAAATGTTTTAGTAAAAAAGATGCTTCTTTTATACCACGGTATGTACTCTTTTGTGACCTGTCTCAATTCTTAACCCAATGTAAGACATTAAAGTAGGAGTGAAAAGGGTATTATTAATAGAAAGCTAACTGTACCGATAAATAAATTAAAAGTATTAATCAGCCATCAATGGATTAATGCCCATGGAATCATTAACAATATGAATCAGGAAGAAATCAAATCAATGTTATGTATCAGTACCATGCTAGCAGATTACCTCTTACGCACAATAGAAAGACCCAAATTTTCCTTTTGCATTGCTCTGAATGAAAGCTTTCAACACAATCCCTTTCCTACCATCTTTCTTTACCTCCAAAACTGCATAGAAAAGAGCAAAAATTGCAAATCAACCTTTTTAAAGTTTTTAACTCAAAATACACTCAAGTTTAATGAGACAATACATATCATTTAACACTGGCGATAAACAAAACTGGTCCAACAATAATCTGAATTCCAAACGATAAATACTTTTCCTATATCAATATTTATCTTTCAATTAATGTATGACCAAATAGAATATTGAAATTGTAATAAGGGTGTATACTTGGACATAAAGAACAAAAATCGCCAGTGAAATAAAAGTTTGGAAATAATAGGGATGAGAAAAGCAGATATAGCATGAGCAAAATTAAATACCAGCAATTACACTCGGGAAAAAAATAACTCTTTTACAACAGCATGAAAAGATTATTGATAGCCATAACAATGGTTATCTTTAACAAAGGTAAGACAACATAATAACATATCAGTTATTTTATTTCACAACATATTTTCTCACTATATTACTAAACCACAAAATTATTACAGCATAACAACCTTGGTTTCATGATTAAGCTACATTGTCCAACAACAAACAGAATAAAACAAATTTGCTATGAAACCTTGGTCATTAAGATGTAATATTTTCGAGGTTTAGTAAGTGCTATTAAAGAATGAGGGTTTTTACATAGATAATTATCACAAGGATAACCATGATTGCGTATAATTTATTTAAGTGGTAGCTGCTGTTTCAAACTGCATTGGAACAAGTGGAATCAAAGATAAAGCACTGGTAAACAATAAGGATAAAAGATGCATAATTTTAAATGATTATTTTCCAGAATTCCATTTTTTGGTAGATATTATACCTATAGCAACAAAAAGAGTGACTCTGATGATATGAAGTTAAAAGAGAATTGAGAATGTTTGAGCATATTAATCCAGTCACTGTAAAATTAATAAAACTATGGGAAATACGGAAGGGTAGAGGATTCCTTGTATTTGGTTGGCATTTTTTGGAAGAAAGACTAAATGGATGGATACAGAGCTTGAGATCTGTAGAAATACAAGTGGAAAAGTAGTGGTTATAATGCGATCAGGGATTAAACAGGCATATTTGATTAAGAGAGGACAAAATAGCCCCAAAAAGGAAATAACAAGCCAAGATCTTTGTAGGAAGATATGAAAGATTGGGCATGTCAGAAAAAGAATATGAAGGTTAAACAAAAGGTGAAAGTATTGGGACTAGAACCCAGTCTCCCACTTTCCAATCATTTTATTCACTGAGTTTCAATTAGAGGAAGATCTCTAATAGCCATCTTTGTCGGTGATCCTCATCTCATTCATCTCTATTCCGAGAAAACAAGAGAGGATGCCACACTTTTTAAGAGCACCCAATACATATTTTGAATGCAATACATCAATCTCCCGTACCTATTCACTCCTGAAGATTAAACTGATTAATCTTTCTATTTATTTCATGTATGGTAATTGCCCAACTGAAATGGAGGTGATTTTACATAGGACTAGGCACATGGTAAGTATGAATAGAAGCAGAATAAAAAAGGCATGACACAATGAAAGTAAGGATATGTGTAACTGGAAATGAACACCATGAAAAAGCTGATAGGAATTTAAAAAATGAGAAATACACATTTATAGTTCCAGGCAAAGTATGAGAAGACAAGTGAAGATGCTTGTAGCAAAATTAAGGATAGAAAAGGCTTGGAAGTATTTTGAGTAAACTATACAAGTAATAAGTTTGTCCCATAATAAAGTTTGACTGATATGTAAGCAGGTAGATATAATGCAAGAGAACTTTAATTTAAAATGTTACTCATGATTTAAGTAATAATACCCTGCAGTAAATCTATTGAACCATTTAGTTGAAGCTAAAGCTATCTTTAAATTAATTGGTACACCACAAGTATAAAACAGGGCGAGGTGCTTGATATTTCAAGAATAAAGAGACAAAACTTCATAAAAGTGCATAGAAAGGTTGTGAATATTACTTTTTCAAATTTGACTTAAATTATTACTACTATACCGATGCTTAAAAATATAAAATAAAAAGAAGATAATGGTAATTATTACTTGTTTCCCCTCCCCAAAAAATGTCCCCATAATTTAAACCAATCATATATAAATATTAGATTTTGCAACAGCAAAATACCCACCTTTTGAACCAACTCTTCAAATGCATACTGGACTCCTTCACATGTTTGGGCACTGGACTCGATGAAAAGCGTATTATGTCGCTTTGCAAACTGCAAACCTTCATCCCTACTGACCTCACGGTTTTCCTAGAAATGAAAATAATGCCATTAGAGAACAACTTTAAATGGATAGGATATGCAACAGTGATATATTAACCTTAATGGTGTATATCAATCTCAAATTATTGTTTCAGGCAAAAACATAACAAAAACATCGACTAGGAAATAACTGAAAATTCAGCTGCAAAAGAGAATTAGAATGTAAATCAATGGTTGAATAAAATTCATAAAAGGGGGATAATTTTTAACTATTATTAGCAAAAATAATATTCGTAAACATAACATTTTTCATGATAATTAAAGGCAATATAAAAATATTATTGAATAGATGGCAAGTTCGTGAAATTTCTCAGAAAATGGAAAGATAAACTACTTTTGGGAGCATTCTTCCAATATTTAGTTGGAGCAACAAGTTTCAACTCACACAATCATCATAATGGTCGCTCCAATACCATATTGCGACAGAATGTACAAAAAGAAAGAAAAATGTTCAATATAGACTAAACTTATACGAAGAAATAAAATCAGGAAGGAGTTGAAAACACAGTGTTTCAGTAAGAAATAGTACTCACTTTGTCTATTTTATTTCCAACAACAATCTTAACAATATCATCATTTGTTGCAAAGGTTTCCAATTCATTCAGCCACCATTCGAGTTTTGCAAAGGATTTTCTGTCTGTTACATCGTACACCAAGATAACACCCTGTGCTCCTCGATAAAAATTAGGTGTCAATGCCCGAAAGCGCTCGTTCCCAGCTGTATCCTGTAATTTAACATAATGAACTGTTAACAGTCAAAAAACGAACAACGACAATAACCAAAATATAAAGAACTTTGACGTACCCAAATAGCTAACCTAACAAGATTCTCATCGATTGATATTATTTTGTGTTTAAAGTCCAAGCCCATGGTGACTTCTTGGTTAATATCGAACCTGTCTTCCGAAAATCTTAGCAAAAGACTAGAAAGGAATTTGTAAAAGACTGTTAGACAGAAAGCTATGAAATCACACTCAACATACAGTACGGACTGAAGCATATAATATTAATAATTAAAAAAGGGAGTGTATAAGTTGTTATTAAGAATTGTATTACCTTGATTTTCCAACTCCGCAGTCACCAATTATTAAAATCTTTAACGTAGTCAACACGTTTACTTCGTCTTCGACTCCTGACATTTTGCAGGTGTTTACAAAAGACTACTCGTAACTTGACCGTCACTGACTCATAAGCAACTGGCGACAAATACCTCACAAAACCAATGTATTTTCCAGTACAGTACTGTTTAATATCTCGGTCAACATGAATACTAAACAATTCTACTTCTAAATACTATTATCCCTTCAGTCAATTGTAGAGATATGTGTTGTTTATATTCGTAGATGGCGCGCAATAGAACTGATTGTCCATAAATTACCACTGAGCAGGGAAGATTATCGCAGAGAATAAGTCTGAATAAAAATAAAGTATTACAATAATTTTGACTGTAAAACCGTAATTTTTGACTCACCAAACTAAGATAAAGTATTAGCAGTTAGTTAGGTACATATTTCAATGCCTTAGATTTTAACGATTATCATGTCAAAAAGCATACGGGTGTCTTTATTTAATCTGCACTCTAGCACAATTAATTGCACAAATGTTGAAAATTATCAAGGTTATCAAGAATCTGCGCAATATCGTATTTCAAGTGAAATACTAAATGACTAATAACATAACTTTCATGTAAGAGTAAATCCGATTGGCTACGACCGCTGCGACTGTAGAGATTCACAAACTAAATTTGATTGGTGGATTCAGTTCTCATACTTTGAAAACGTTGTGAGACGTTAGAATGTTGTGATTTGTGCTCGATGTAGTTTTGAATATTAATTATGGAGTCATTGCTTATTAAGCCTGATTTGAAAGCGAGAGGTAGATTTAAAGAGTTTCTGCAAGAAGAGTTTACATTTTGGAGAGTTTTAAGAGATAAAGTTAAAGAAATAAGCACTAGACTGGGTACGTAATCGTGAATTGGTATTTGTTTTCCCTATTCATTATGGTATAATAAAGATCATTTCAGTTGCTAACCTCTGAAGTGATTAAATTCTTGAATTATTTAGTCCGGATAATTTCATAAATATCGAAAATTTAGGGTTCCCTGGCTATCCCTTTCTGCTCCCTATATGTTTACATGGATGAATTACTTTGTAGACGATGTGAAACGATTGGAAAACTTGAAGAATGAGTTTGAAGAGAGGAGGAAGATTAAAACGCACTATCTCTCTCAAAAGAATTCCCTAAGGACGAAGCTGGACTGTCAACGGAAACGCGCCGAAGATGAACAGAAAGAGATACAAAATTTGAAATCTCAAGAAAATGAAGCTCTAAAAGGTGAGGCGTGTGATTGCCAGTGAATTTCAGCTCATGTTTCCCCTTGTTGTTTGTAAAACCGATATTGAGAATTACTTGCAACTGTCAATAAGAGATTTATTTTGGATCTATTATATTTTTTCTCCGAGTTGTTATTGTGATTCTCTCTTCAGTGTTTATAATTCATTATGTCGTTTATAACACTTGAGCTATTATAACTCTTTTCTGCTCAATTCTATTGTCAATAATTTCATAGTTTATTCATAAATTCATAATGTTTCACAAGTTTATTCTTCTGCAGCAGTTCGTCCTCCTATTACTTCTTAACCCGTTTTGCCTATTATAGTCTTATGGGCTGGCCAAATAACATAGTTGCCTAATTTCTGTCGGACCCCATTCTCCTCTTCCTCTGATATTGTGATTAGTTATTGTTGGTAAATAAAGCATTACATTTAGCGTAACAACATATTTGGCATTTGCAAAGAAGTTACATTTCGTAAATGGAGTTTTGTATGCTAGGGGCTTATGGCATTCTAGTTACCGCCCCGCCTTCTTGCACCTGGTCGCAGATGATGTTATTGTTCTTTTATTCTCCTTGAGTAAAACAGTAATTCGTGTTTCAATATACTTTTAATAATTTGATGATGATTTTGTGTTTTAGAGAGACACGACAAAGAAAATCAAGTCAAAAACATTTGGAAAGCCTACAGATTGGTCAAACATATGTATCAGGAAAGACTTGGACTACAGATTCATAAAGAAGATGACCTTATCATTTTAAAATTTTCCAAATTCTGTAGTGGTGATGACAAAAGATACTTGGTGAAGCTGAAGGATATGAACGGAAAAATGACGTGTAAGCTATATTTGCCATTATATTGTTGCATATTTCCTATTTTCTACACAAAGGTATTCTTAAGACTGAAAATTGTCATATATGTGGGCTATACTTGCACGTAAATGAGAATCATAATTTTTTCATCCCACTTGTTATCCTCTGTAAAATTACATGGCAAATGAATGCTCTCTTGGTGAAATATATTTTAAAAACTATTTCTGAAGATGTCACTTCAAAATCACTCTCAAGCTAATATCAGTTGATTTTGTCACTGTATGTTTAATTTTAATTTATTCTGGCATCTTCAGCCAAGAAGTGTTTTTAGGGAACTCAAGAACTTTGATGGCAGACTTCTTTTTTTAAACTCCAATTAACTCCTTGAAACCTTGTATTAGTTAGAATCGTACTTGTGTCCCTTGAGCATTGAATAAGATCAAGATGTAATAAGAAAAGTTTCATAAGATAAAGAAAACTTTCATGGCTCTTACATTGATTTATGTAATACTCTCAGTGAAGTTCTTCCTTCTTGAGTGTGTCTCCTTTCTAGCATTTAAAACATGTAGTGATATCTATTCAGTAAAACATGTTTTGTTGTTGTGTAAAATTTTAAATTTTTCGTGTCTTATTCAATAAATATTTTTCCATTCTCAATAAACATAATTTGATTGTTTAGTGTATTTGAAATAAAAAGCTCTGCCAATTTCTTTATTTAATTTGTGTACATGTCTTAATTAATCTTTTACCGAATAGTATTAGTGGCAATGACAAGTTCTTTATGCATTTTAAAATATTTCTCAATTCATTATAGACTAGTTAAATTGGAGATTGTTTGCATTGCCTTTTATTATTGATTCTCATTCTTGAGACAATCACATTTTTAATTAGTTTGTTATGATCTCTTATTTATTTCAGGTGTGGATATTGTGCCAAAACTCAAATCAAGAGATACTCTGGTTGAATTGTTAAAGGAGAAGAATATTCAGATTTTTCTTGCCTGCATTTGGAAAAAATTTAAAAACATCTCAAAAAAAGCGTAAAATTTATTCTGCAATATTTTCTTTTTTCTTCTTTTTATCCTGTCGATCTTTTGCTGTAAATTAATAAAAAATATGTATTTTTAAACTAATGTATATTTGTTATAATAAAAACATGTAGCCACAAAATTATGTACAAAATATTTCTGTAGTATTTACAGTCAGGCAGTTCATAAAACAATCAAAATAGAACCCACTTGTTTAGTTGGAAGACAAGCATGATTATTGCTATGATAATTAACAGTTCCAACCGTTCATTATTAAACCTATAAAAACTGTATCTTGGCTGTAGAACACTCATGTCTTGCATCCACTATAGCTGATGTTCTTATGGCCATTGGTCAGGCTTAACAATTAGTGTAGAAGTTATCTTTCTTGGATATATTTACATTGTTTCATTTTCGTATGTTCACTTATCATTTAATCTCTTCCACATAAGTTGCTGGGAATATTCCTATTGTTCCATTCAGTTCTCCTAACCACCATCCATCAGCTTGCTTGTCATGAATGTTTATCACATCACCTGAAATGAACATGAGCTTGGTTAGTAATCATTTTGGTTAAAGTCTATTACAGTTATTTATTAACATGCAATTTATTGAAGATAAGGCAAATGGACAAGAAAGGAACTACCAAATCAGATAGATGACTTTAAAAACGTGCCCAGTAACAATCATCTGCTTATCCTAGACGTACAAATTCCAAGCATTTACCTGGCCTGAGTTTCAGTTCATCATACACGTTGGGAGCATAATCATAAAGAGCTCTACACCTTCCCACGGATGGAGGTGCGTTGTCTCCATTCTCAGAAATGACTGGATATGCTATGCTGCTCTGATACTCTTTATCGCTTCCTTGGCTGGAAAATTCATCTGTGAAAGGTTTAAATGTAAGTTGATGTGGTTTTTATGAAAATAACTGGCCAATGGAATAAAATATTACTGTCGAATAATCTTTACCGAAGTCACTGTCTGGCTGAACTGAATTCCCATCTGCCTTCCCTCGATCTGTCCAGTCGGGTGAATCACCAGCACTTAGCTGCTCTAGAGGTGTCGTACCTTGTTGCCACACCCAAGGGGGAACCTGTAAGAAAAAAAACATGATCTCAAAAAAAACTAATACACAAATGATAAAAATTAAATATGCCTTTACACAGGAAAGCATGGGACTTAACCCGAGGTTGTACTAAAAGTGAAAAACAGCGATTTGACTGTGGCTTGAACCCAGAATTAAACTAATTTAATTCCAAAAACTATTCCTATTTACTGAGCTTTATAGATATGAAATATGGACATTAAGATAGGAGGAAGTCAAACATTTAGAAGCCTTCGAAGTGTTGGTTTGGCATTAATGGAAGAAGTAAGTTGGGTTGATTAGAAAACAAACACGGAGGAGCTGGAGATGGTTGGGAAGGAGAGGGTTTTAATAGAAGTGATTAAGCATTGACAGAGGAAATGTTTGAGTCAAATATTGAGGGGAGAGGGATTGGTGAAGACTGTAATCGAGGGTAGAAATCAGGGGAAGACAAAGATAAAATATGTTAGATGACATAAGAGGTGGGTAAGCTACAAGGAAGTGAAAGAGATGGGGTTGAGTAAGGATTTGTGAATTTTTGAGGCACGTGATCCAACTAAAAAGAAGAACATTCATGTATGTATATGTGCACTGAGCTTAGCTTACTTATATTTATAACTTGATTAAAAACCTTTCCATTCATTTATTTATAGCACATATGGCAGTCAACAGCACACATATTTTTATAAAATATAGTATAATAATAAAACTTCATCATTTAGACATGATTAAGACTAAAAGTCTCCTCTTCTATCAAACCCATCATTCTACATCGATCAATAATTGATTTAAAGTGATAGAGAAAATATGAAATAAATTGTGGAATTAAAAAACCTAAAAGATTCATAGAGAAAAAAAATTTCCATCTTTTCAAAGTTCTCATAACTTGGAGCTGAATATACATAACATAAAAATAATAACATATATAACAATCAAAATAACAATTTTTACAGAATTTTTTAATGAAAATTTTGATTGATCATTCTCTTTAATGTGATCTTGTAATAGTATTAGAACCTGAAAACCATTAAAATGAGCTTTAAATGTTTTTCTAAGTGACCAGATGCCAAAATATAGTAGAATACAAAATGAGATTAGTATGGTGATAACACAGTAACCTGAGAGTGTACCTTCAAAATTGTTTCCAAATTATTCAATCATAAGTACATGCAATTAATACCTTAAGAACACTTTGCTGAAGTCCTTGGCGATCCCTTGTGACTGTGATATGAGGTGCTAGAGGGTGTGGAGCCCTCTGACGCCCATCCAGTTCAGCAAGGGCACTCTGAACTTTGTACCTTGCAGCCTCGAGATAGGTGAGCATTGAACACATCTGAGAAAAAAGTGAAAATTGCATTGAAGTTTGAGCGATAAAATTATAAACTACAACGATGCCTAAAGATGGGTTCCTTTCTGCTTGTAAAATTTACAATTAGTATTTTCTGCTATAAGCGAAACAGTAAAATTCAAAATAAGGTTAGAAAATATGCAATATTTCAGGTATGCATGAAATGTTGTCAAAAGCAGCAGTAGGAGATTTACAAATAAATATATTTTGAGGGTAAAGTGAGAAAAATTTCCAAAAACTCAAGGAAATTACTGTAGTACTTTCAATGGGAATGAGCAATTTTCTCTCTGGTTTGTGTAAGGTTGCAAATCATATTTACCTAGCATAAGAAGATTATTTTATTTAAAGAATTTTGATAGTAATTTTGGGATGTCTAATAATGGAAAAAACTGATTTATATGTAACCTGTATGCCTTGCTGAGGCAATATCATTCCAAACAAGACACAACACAGTGCAATTAAAAATAATTAATTTAGCTTACACATATACAAGGAAAATAAAGAATATTTTGCATTAACCATGTTTATCACTTTTGAAGTCAGTTGCAGATGTTTTATTTATAATTTGATATCTATGCTTAAAATCTAGATTTGATAAAAGGGGTTGTGCTAATGATGATAAATTACTAATATTGAATATAATTACTAGATGAAATAGAAAATATCAACTAACATAAGCAAATGGTGCAACACATCGAAATCTGCAATTGGACAAAAAAATTCAACAAAGAAGAATATAAAACAATTAAGCATGAGTGGGATTAAAATGGAGATCTGCCTTCTGTATTAGAACAGCAATCTCTCTTCCAAATTTAAAGGTTTTCACCATAAACAACCAAGCAATATTGTTCACAAGGGAGAAATAGAAAGTTCAGCTCAACCAGATCAGTGTTCTGGGAAAGTCATACTTTTTTCTTCTATTTTAATCATAAAATCTTCCATGTATATCTGTGCATAAATTCATCTCAAGTAATATGATGAAAAATGTAAAGTCAACTTGTACATGAAAGAGTAATATCAATTCAATGAATATTATTTGTTATTTGATGCTTAATCTCCAAATATTCTTTTTACTTTCTCCATATACGAAGTATAGAGAAAGTATTGTTTTCATGAAAAAATTCGACTTCGAGATTTCAACGGAAATACATGTTTTGGGGTCCCTAGAACACGTTTTGACCATTTTCGGAATGATGTCTGTGTGTGTGTGATAGTGGGCGCTCTAACGTGAAAACTATTAGTCGTATCAATACCAAACTTCATATTTAGTACTGTGGTGTGTGCTGTCAGAGTTGATTAGTTTTTGGAATAAATCGGTCCACCGGAAGTCGAGCTTTATTCATTAAAGCTCATTTCCGGCTTTCAAAATATCTCCATAAATATGATATATAGGTATATTGTATACCTTATAAAAGTTTTAGATAATGCAATTTACTATAACTTTTGTATTTAACATATTTTTGTATCACCGGTTGATTAGGAGTTATTCGTGAAATACTGATAAACCGGAAGAAGATGATTATGTACTTTGTGGGTGCTCTAACATGAAAACTATTATAAATAAACACAAGCATATCAGAAATTCAAAGTAAAAGTTAAGGGGTTGACTCATATAGAGTAAGTACTTCATAATATCTAATAATTGCAGGAACGCATTGATTTACACAATTTCTTTACAAATCTATGTTTTAGTATTATAGTAAATATTATCCTGAAAGCTTTAAAATGTGTTTGGTTGATTCTAAAGAGGGTAATAGGTGAACTATTAAATGAAAAATCAAAGCCATCACCCAAATTATTCAAAAAATCATCCAAGGAAAATAGTTGTACCAATTTGAAGGAAGATGGGACTACATAAACCAAACAAGGTGATACTCACATGATGCAGTTTTTCTGTCACATTTTGCTGTGAATCCTGACTTCCGAACGTTGGAGTTTGCTGAAGAGCCCTTGCAAGATTCTCCACTCCTTGCTTCCCCCTTCTTTCGCGTTCAACATCACTCCTTATCAGCTGAAGAAGCTTCACCAAATTCTACGAGGGCATTGAAAATTTTATTGAGATAAACATCACATGAAGAGAATGTGCAAGCTTTTCTTAAGTTTAAGATGTAAATTTATAGCTTAAAGGATAATTTGACCATACTAACTTTTTGAAAAACTTAACGTTTTCAGGTGTTAACTGATGGAGCCTCACCATAACTTCATAGGAATAAAAACACAAAATAAGCTCTACAAAAAAATATAAATTATACTACTGCACAACCGGTTTCATTGCAATATTAATGAATTGCATTGCGATGAAACCTGTTGTGTAGTATAAGTAAAATATATATTTTTGTCAAGTTAATGTAGTGTTTTTGTCCTCTGTCATAATTTTATGAACTTATCCACCAATAAATTCAGAGAAAGTTTATGCCTTATCAATTTAAAGGGAATTGCTATAAATGTTGAGAAAGAGAAAGGTAGATTGGAGGGAGAGAAAAAGTTTAGCGATTCCATACCAAGTACAGAAAGAGGATGGATTGAGTTATTTATCAACCATCTCAATCTTCATTACAAATACGGTATCAGAAAGAAGATACACAAAATAATATAATTTGTGAGTTAAATCATCAGATTTAAGACTGGTAAGATCTGAAGCATTAAAACATTATATATCAAAGGTTTAGAGAAAAAATTGGCATATTAAGCAAGATGTTGAGTCAGGCATTTTGTCATTTCTTTCCTCGGATAAGGCAGATAAGTAAATTAAATGCATCAAGTTTTCTGGTAAAATTTTTTCTCATGCTGAAGGTAGAGAAGATCTCAGAGGGGTGGTTATAATGTGAAAGATGTTAGAAATTAATGGACCAAGAGTTATTAAGAATAGTGTGGAAAAGGTCACAACAAACACATTTATATGAGATACAAAAGACTGAAACAATCCAAAAGGGGAAAACAAAATAAAAAAATTGAAAAAATATAAAAAATATCAAGGAGCAGAGTTAACAGTAGACTGTAAAGCGAAACTGAGATCATAGAAAGGGCTCGGATAGTCGAAAGAAAGATTTTGAATGGAATTATGATACTAGAAACTAACACAAATTTCAAATTACAGCAGGAGAGCAAGTTGCTTTTCGAAAGTGCTTTTCTTTAAGTCTTTAAAAGTTTAAGACAAAAATTAAAGGATTGCAGTAAGCAATAATTAAAAAAATAGTTAGAAGACGGCAGATATCTTTTCAAGGTTTGCAACCACAGATATTTCCTGCAAATCTCTACCTGTCTCCTCCTTTCTCTGTTCATAGCAAGGGTAATGTGCTCAGCATAAAAATCTGGAAGCAGCTGCTCTGGAATAGGCTGTCCGGATCCTCTGATTGCAGATACTGCATTCATGTCTCTGGTTATGTCACATCCACGTAAAATGGGCTCTGCCAGTCGATCCGAACTCTGAAAGGAAAAGTTGAATCGCATTAAGAAAAAATAAGCCCAGGAAATGGTTGAAAAAAGATTTAGCTTCCCAACACTCAAATTTGAGGAAAATTAAGGATCCCAGGTTTCTATTAAAATTAGTATAGTATGAAAAATACTATCCATTGTTATCAGTGGCGGATCTAGGATCGAGCTGTGGGGGGGGGGGGGGGGGGGCTTGAGAGTTGGGATTAAAGATTCATTTTCTATATATCGATTTTTGTAAGAAATTTTATAAAATCAAACTCAGTATACATATTCGAATTATGCTTATTATTATCTATCGTTGTAGATAAACAATATTTTCTTCACATCTCAATAGTATGAACGATGATACATTTAAGTAATTATTCTACATGTTGACTTCTGGGGGGGCTACAGCCCCCATAGCCCCCCCTGGATCCGCCACTGATTATTATGCATATCAAAATTAGAACATATATCTGAAGATTTTAGGCAGAAAAATGCAGCACTAAGGTACTTAGAAAGGAAAAACTTTAACAGAGACTCTCAGGCTGGGACCAGTTCAACGAATTTCTAAGAGATATACAAAAACATTTAACTCTTTGTTTATTTTATATTAATTATGTATTCAAGTATTACCACATATGCTCTTATTATCCAGGATTATTTATTTGGATGCTTTCCCTAAATTTTCAAACCATGCTCAGAGTTTTCTTTTAATCAGAGAGGTATTAAAAATTGCACAAACAAAACAGAAAGTCTCCCAGCCTTTAAGCACTACCATTTATGAATAACAATAGGAAAACTTTTCAAAAAACCCTGTTATAGTTGGAGAACTTACAGGATACCAAAGTATACCCTACTTAATGATCTTCACATTAAGTACCATTCTTTGGAATGAATTGATTCATTCCAAATCTATGATTGATGTATTGTATATCTTTAAAGATATCTTCCAAGATGTAATAATTATTACATCTTGGAAGATATCTTTAAACCCTGTGTATCTGTCCAAATGGAAAACTTTGGATGGTAACCAAAAACACAATTTCTTCATAGGGATTACAAGAATAGAAAATGGAAACTAACTTGAATAAGTTTAGGCCCAACTTCTTGGATGTTTGTAAGGTATCGAGCAGCCAATTCTTTGAGATTCTGTAGCCGTTCTTCTTCCAATTGCTGGAAGCACTGGCTGCCTTTGTTCACAGCAGTTTCCCATTCCAGCCTGTAAAATGGTTAGTCAAAGAATTAAATCTGCTTCTTGAAGTTTAGTTTCACTTTATTATAAGTCTGTTAACTTGTTCTCAAACCTATACAGTATGTGAGCTGTAGTAGATTTATATCAGCTTTTGACTTAAGTATCCAACTGGCTGAATGCGATTTTCAAAGATTTGTAATTAAGTAATGGGTTATCAGAGGAGATTTTATATTTTTATCTCATAAAAATTTATCTTCATTGAATGTGTTCGTGAAATTTATCGTTAGATGAGATGGGCTGGAAATTTTGATGTAAATAGTAAAAGCGAAATTGATAAGTTGAGTTGGCCATTATTAATCTACTAATAACATTCATATTTAATTACCTTGCTCTTTCTGCACGGATGCTGAATGTGTAATATTCCACATCAGCCTTTCTCACAGCCTCTTCTGCCTTTCTCCTCTTTGATTCAAGCTGAAAAATAAGAAAAAATATTAAAAATTAAATACAGGAGATCAATAATAATCATTCCAGAGAAGTCTGATGTTCTGGTATGTTCAAAATGATTTACTAACTCTTAAGTGGGAAAAATAATTTATAAAATACTCATAAAAATTAATTCACCCAATAATTATGTAATAAAATTATGATGAATAATAATAGATTGATAAGGAACTTTGTTCGGTGAAATTTGGAACTGAAAATTCCCATTTGACTGATGTAAATAAAATGAGATTAAATAAAATCAAATGACATAAAAATGCAATATTTAGAAAATAAAATGCTTTGCTGAGAAGTGAGAGAATTATTGAATTAAACTCATACCATAAATATGTATATCAAGCAATCAATATACATGAATCACTGCTATGTTAATCACAGATAAAATTGATTGATAAAAACAAACTTGAATACCGAGGCAGAGTGGAATAATATATCCAATGAGGCATGTTAAAACTCTTATCTCCAAAATCATTGACTTTTATGAGGCATCATGTTTTATAAGAATAAGAAAATAGTTCCATATATTACAATTAAATATGTAATATCTTCACATATAAGACGCACCCTCATTAAGTTGGCCACTCACAAGGAAAAAAAATTTAATAGTCCGTGCGAAAGCTCATTACCACAATAACTTAAAATGTAGTTTCTTTTAGTTGTCACGTTTCGTAAAAGCCAAATATTAACACAATCATTGAATGCAATTATGAAATAGGTAGTATAGACCATATGGGCTAAAAATAGAATACAGTATTGATAGTTAACCTGTGGAAGTTGAACCGTCACATATAAGACGCAGGGAAATTTTTCGAGACATAATTTAGGTAAAAAGGTGCGTCTTATATGCCATCAAATATGGTACTTATTGGGCCTATTGCTACTGTTAAGATGTGAACTGTCCATGGGAGGTTTCTGGAGGGGTTTCTCTCCCATCCTTGGGTGAATGGCGGACAGATTGTATTGTTATATCCCCCTCAACCATTGCCACCTGGTATTAATACCAACTTGCAGCGTTTAAATTAATAAAATAATAAAAATAAAATAAGTTTTTAATTAATTGGGTAGTTTTATCTAACCTTTGCCAGCTCTTTCTCTGAAAGATGGTGTTGGTTATTATGATGATTTACAGAACCATTGGTGTTGCTGCCTCCAAAGGGACTCTTATCTGCTCCATTGGAGGATGCTGATGAGGCTCTTGAAGCTCGACCCAATCGAGCTTCCACAAGCAAAGATGCATCCTGAAAACCCATTTCACATTCTACTAAGCTCACATATATAATGCACACTCACAATCTATCACATTAAAATCACAAGGGACCATAGAATGACAATCCTGAATATAAGTTCCTGAATAGCCAAAAAGTACATCTGAATTTTTCAATGGATATTTCTTTGCCTCTCAAACATTTACTTCTGGGTATGACTTTTTCTCCATGGAAATATATGGGATGAGAATAAACGCTAGTAAAACAAAAGTTATGAGAGTGAATGACAGAGAAGTTGTTAATGTTGTAACAAATGAGGGTAGAAAAATAGAGCAGGTTAAAAGGTATAGATATCTGGGGAGCATGCTGACGAAGGATAGGAAGAGCAGAACGGAGATCAAGACAAGAATAGCTATGACAAAGGAAGCCTTCTATTAGAGGAAAAATGTGCTGTGCAGTAGTAATAATCTAGAACTGAGGAAGAGATTGGTGAAATGTTATGTATGAAGCGTTATGTTATATGGATGCGAAACGTGGACCTTGGGAAGAAAAGAGAAGGATAGGATTGATGCTTTTGAAATGTGGGTGTGGAGGAAGATGGAGAGAATAAGATGGGTGGATAGAATAAGAAATGATGCAGTGCTTAGAAGAGTTGGGGAGGAAAGAACATTACTCCGCACAATACGGAAAAGAAAAGGAAGCTGGATTGGACATGTTGTAAGAGGGAAGGGGATTCTAACTACAGCCATTGAAGGAATGGTGGAAGGAGAAAAGAGAAGAAGAAAGCTAAAATTAATAGGTGAAGTGAAGAGAGGAGGATACAAGAAGACCAAGGAGGCGGCCGGGACAGGTTTAAGTGGAGACGGTTATGGTGTGTGGGACCTGCCGACAGGCAGAACACCAGAAGATGATGATGATGACTTTTTACAAGTCAAATGTTTCTATTCAAATTACTTTTTTCTGCTATTCAGGATTGCATGACAACATTTAAGGCTGAGTTATTAATAAACAAACAAGACAAATGGGTATTATTCTATTGCCTATGAAAGGCCAAGCTTTATTTTATTTTATTAGAGAAAAATTAAATATTATGCACTAAAGAACATACAGAGTATTTTAAAAATGTTTTCATATTTAATACTTTAATAAATAAGCAAATTATTTTCCTGGGTTCAAGGTAATGGGTGTAACATTTTTATGAAATGCATTTCTCTCATCAAATTTTAATCACCTTCTTGAATTTAGATGGTGGATGGTTTAAATGAATTTTTAAATCCATAGAGTAATTAATTATGAGTTTCTATAACAGAAGCCAAATTGCATGAAGTAACACCACTATTTATTTATTCACAGAAAATAAAAGGAGAAAATCATGAAAATTTTTAATGCAATTAAAGTATTTTAAACAGGTATAGATAGTATTAGGATAAAATATATGACAGAATGAGGTATATCTCTGAAAAATAGTCTATGGAAGATATAAAAGAGAGTTAAAGGGGGTGAATCAGTTTGCATGAATTCAGGAAGAGTAAGCTTGGGATTGTCAATTTAGATATGACAAAAATACAAATTAAGTGAGGGGACAGAATAATTTTTAGTTACATTCAATGGAAAAGGACTAATGGCTCACCTGAAGTCTCTCATTTTCACGAGCACAAAGAAAACTGTGTTTTTTCGTTTTGGCTTCCGCAGCCCTCCACTCTGCTAGGCTTTTTCCAGCTTTTTCGACAACGGCTTCAACTTGCTTTCTTGTTCGATGATGAGATTCGAGAAGTGTCCGTAACGGCTTGGAGACTTCCTCACTTAGAGCTACACTCAGAGCCCTAGCAGGAAGAGATTATAAAAACAATTAATTACCTCTCTCAATGAACTCTCTCACTACAACCACCATAGTAACTCTTAACATTATATGACCCTTTGTCCATGATATCAGAACACATCTGCATGCATTTTACATCTATTTTCACTCTTGATTCCTTAAGGAGACTTATTTACTATTTTATTCATGCTTTAGAAATTATGACGTTCATTGAAACAAGGTAAAGTAAAACCATCTAAATAAAGATGGCAATCTCAATTTTTAATTATATTTTGGATAACTGATATTTAAGATTAATTGTAACTCACTCGAATAAGAACGTCAAAAGATTAAAATCCAGAGCAAAAAGTCAATGACAACAAAATGAGTAATCAATTTATAAAGGAATGTAACCAATAATGTTTGAAGTGATTGTGAGGCTAATTTAATTAAGCTTTCTTCTCAGGAGAGCTAATATTTGTATCTACTTAGAAGTGCAACTGATATAATACAATGAAAGCCAAATTATATTGAAATGTTAATACATGAATGAAGAAATGAATGTATTGAATAGAAACTTCAGCTACCTGTGAATTTCACTCTCAGCTTCCATTTCAGCGCCAACCAGCTGCCAGCCATGACTGACAGAGCCAAGAGCCTCCTTTGATGCCTTCACTAGCTTCCCAGACAATTTACTGAGGCTTTTGGCATACTGTGCTTCTGCATCAGACCTGAAACAATAGAAACAAATCTACATTAAATAAATTCTACCTGGAGACATATTCTATCAACAATTAATGCATATGCATGGAGTACTCTCATTATGCAGAATAATATTTCTTTACAATGGAAACAGTTAGAAAACACAATTTATAGGAGTTGTCAGTGTGATCTTGAAGCAGCATTTATGAAACAAGTTTTCCTTCTTCCATTTATGAACGAGATAATGAGTACGAGTTTTCAAGTATGTACTTCTAATTTGAAGAATTATTTATGGATTCATGCACTCTTCAGAATTAAAAGCCCAGAATGACAAAATTGTTTGTGCCTTCATCGAAAGCAGTCCAAGGTTTGATTTCCGGAGAGGGTCATGATGTTGTTCCAGTACCAATAATAAATACAAAACTATCTGATTAGCAATTTATTGATTATTGGCGATTTATAACATCTGAATTAGAGGTTTGCAATCTCCATTAGCCGTCTTTGTCGGAGGTTTGCACTTCATAGCCACCGGTATTTGGAGACAACAGCCCGGATAACCAACATTCTTAGAAACACCCTTTGTAAGTTTCAATAGTGATTCTATCATCATCAGCGTCCTCTTACATCCCTGAATTAGCACCTTCTATACGTTAAATTATCAACTTAAATCCATCTACACATTAGATTTATAAAATTTTCTCATTTTAAATTTTCAAACCTCAGAATGTTCATGGAAATCGTAGCTAGTTTCGCAGACTCGCTGAATATGCGTAATGAAATAGGTAACTCTGAACTCACAGCAATTGCACGAGCTTTCCAGAAAGAATGAAATGAATTTGATTAATTTCGTATGAAGTAGTAGTAGTAGTATTGTTAAAAGTGCTTCGACAGCTTAGGTCATTTCGCGCATTGGATCCCACCGGGATTCGAACCCGGGACCGCTTTCACCAAAGGCAAACGCGCTGTCCACATAACTATCCGGGAGCCTAATTTCGTATGAAATTGGATACTTTATCTATCGATTGATATACAGAAAGACAAAGGTAAAATATGTTGCACGATATAAATGGCTGTAAGGGTAAAAAGGATATTAATATTACAGGGATCAGTTTCTAAGAAATTAAAGGAAGGGGTACTAGGGAGAATGGCCAACCGAAAGTTAAGGAACACTTATCTAAATTCGAGAAGTCGACGTATCTCTAACTTCTATGGGGACAATTTAATCGATTTACACAATGGTACCCAGACGATATGCGCGAATTGTATGATGCGGACATACTCCAAATTTTCTCTTTAGCTAACCTCTTTGAAATTCGGAACCTGTTTCGTCGCGGTAACAGATATAACGCGGAAGAAAGTAAGAGAAAGAGAGAAGTCTGAAAGTTTTGCTGAAAATAAAGGTCGAGAGTTAGTTGGACGGCGTAAGCGGTTGGCAAAAGTTTTCGAGACACGTCTAGAATATGGAAAAAGGGCTTCCCTTTTGGAAGGGAGATTCAACGAAGGGAACTTGACCTAGAATCCTTTGGGAAAGGCGCCCAGATGGAGAGAAAAAACATCAAATGCTGAGAGAATCCTTCCAGTTTCCTTTCATTTCTCCGTAGTCCGCGGCGCGGAGGAATTGGGCCAGTGCGATCGTTTCGTGGGACAACTTTCAACGAAAATGAAATTTATTTAGATTCGAGAAAGGGCCGAAAAAGGAAAGACTTGGTTTCAAACACTCTCTCCTCATAAAATTCGTACACAAAAATAAACATGCCCTTCGAAAGTATAAGCTAATTCGCAAACGGCCATAAGATAAGAAGCCTAAAGGTAAATTGGATCCTCAAGCTCTCCACCATGAGCTGCCAAAAGTTTTGACATAGGACGAGGCATACTATTGTCCATTCACCATCATGAAGACACAGATTCTGCCAATTTAAAATGCATAGGCTCATGTATTTTAAATGGGAGAAATTTTCGCGACGTTGCAAAATTTGCGTAAATTATGTAGTTGGTCAAAATTGTTTAATTTTTTTCAGTATTTAGTATAAGCGATACTATTTATAACACCGCAATGATTTCTTGTTTATTTACAACATAATCGCAAAAAAAACATTTCAAAGAAATACGGCGTTTTGTTCCGTTTCTTTTGGAACTGGTGCCATTAATCCACTTAATCCAATGAATCCACTAATTCAAGAAACATGGGATTTTTTTACATCAATATCAGCTTCAAACCTTTATATTTCCTTTAGTGTTAATACTTAGGCAGGTGAAAATATTTTGGGGAAGTTTTCAACAGAAATTAATGGAAAAGTTATGAATGGAAAAACGAGACATACTATACAGACAGGATTAAGATTTATTTATGCCACAGCATTTCTCGTTAGAATGTTATCAAAAAATTAATCTCACGTAAATACAGAACCATAACTCAATCAATAATTTAATAAATAATTTCATTATGTAAGAATTGATCAAGATAAGCGCTATTATTCAGCATCACTCTTACCTAATTATTTTATCAGATAATTGAAGACTGAAGTATGTTTAACTGACAAAGTAGTATAAGCAAGACATTTCCTGTATCTTGTAACAAAAGTCAAATGGAAATACTGCATTCGTCGGTATACAGTAGCTGCTACCTGTTAAACAATATCCCTACTCAAATTATCTACTTTAACGATAAAGGGAAGGGGAGAGAGAGCATACATGAATGAAGTAAACTTTCGGAAAAATGAGGTTGGATAAGTTTTCGAATAGGCTAAGAGTTTCTTTAGATACATTGTCTACATTTAGTATTGATAGGTAAATCTGTTCCAATAGTGCATTAGGCTACAATTGATGTTGATGTTAAAATATTAGCCATCGACGACGATCCTAAGTAAGAAAACCTTGAAACCCTGACGAAGTCTAATTCACATGCTGGCATGACAAATACCGCTATAACGTCCATTGCGGGCACGGTGAATAGCATGGTGAATCATTCGATGAGAAGTACATCAAATATGAGATAAGTATAGGGAATTCTCCACCTATAAATGTTCCGGGAACCCCTGACCGAGAAATTTCCTAGGGTTCCAAGCAATTCAAAGAGGAAGCATTCGAAAAGAATTCAGAGATCGAGTTGATTATAATTATGAATAAAATCATAAATAATGAAGAGATGTAACGATAGAGGTCAACAAAAGTTGTTAGGAAGGGGTACTTTGGAATGTGAGAATCATTTCAAGGGATTTACAAGTGCGAAAAGCCTAAACGCCGAACTTTAGGGTAATTATTTGGAATAAATATCTTTTCTATGATACACGAGTTCCACGATATTATATTACGCCCGTTATGCATCATCGAATAACTATAAGAAGAATCCGAACATTATAGAAAAATAAAATGACTTAGCGAACATTAGTTAAAGCGTAGATCATGATTGTTGTGTTTATCCATGATGGTAAACTGAGATGCCGGTTATTTTAATGCATGAAATTGAGGGAAAGTAATCACCGAGCTAAACATAAAAAAGACCCAAGCTACATAATCTGTCAAGAGAGTATTTCAGAGGAGAACTCAATAACTAAATAAACATTTTTTTCTAATAAGCCTTCATTATTTGTTTACGGTATCAATATAATTAAATCTCTGCCAATATGTTACACAACAAGAAAATTTACATACAATATTCATATATTGAACACCATATTTTTGTAAGTCAAGCAACAACATAAACAAAGCTAGAAATTGCATCCATAACGAACGTAGATCTAGTTGTTGAAAGGCTTGATAAAGTTTAATGAGAAAGGAAAGGGTTGAAGTTATATTGCACATAAGGGCGTGCACCCAGGAAAAATCCCAAGGACAAACGGACTTGAAAATAGTCTGACGGGGACGGGAATCGAACCCGGGATCTTCCTCCATCAGGTGTTCCGGCCGGGTAGCCTAGATGGTTAACACATCCTCCCGGAGAGAGTTATCAGAATCCAAAAAAATGATTTTTTAAACCTTGCTGCGCATTTATTAAGATTTTTCTCCATTGAGATATTGCTAGTATAATGTATAGGGGCGCCAATATTTTATTTGTCTAGGGGCTTCGTATAACTTTGGAAAGTCTACAAATAAATAACGAAACGCATATTTGACGAATTCCCACTTTTTGCGAAGATTTTGATTTACTCCCGGTCTTTTGATTTTAAACAAACTTCTTCATCCTCCGATCTAAGAACGCAATACACGAATTGTAAAACTTTGAGAAAATTAAGTATTACTCACTAAGTGTTTCTGATATTATTTATGTACCCTTCCCCTTAAGAAGTCAATGTGTCTCTGTCACATACGATTCCAAGCTCGCAGTTTTGTAGTCGAGTATCTTGCGACAGTGTCTGAGAACGATTACAGGAAGTCGCATACTATTATTCCGACATTTTTTAGTTCGCGAACGATTTAATGGGATGACGTGGCCTATGACGACCCTCATGACAGTCATCCCGCGCCTTGGTAAGGCCACAGGGAAAAGCGGAGGGAACCATTCTCGACATTCAGGGCGCGCCAATCATTGAAGGTCAAGATCGGGGACTTTCTCGTGCCATTCATTCACGCTCTCCCTTCACTGGAGGAGAAATCAATCAGCAAACGTGACTCGATGGAGATTTACGGAATTTTAACTAGAAGGCGGGTTTTAAGTCGCCCGCCTCATCTTCTCCTGGATTTGCAGGTAGGCAATCTACGAATTTCGGGTAGGCTACCTACGAATTGCAGGTAGGGAGCCTAAGAATTGCAGGTAGTTACACTACGAATTGTAGGTGAGCTACGAATTTTAGTAATTGCTTATTCTGGTAGAGGTCACTTCGAGGAAGGAAATGCACAACAGTAGGCTAATTAGGATAAGAAAGATAATTGGTTCCGGAAAATGAGGGTATTTATATTGTATTAATAAAAACGTAAGTAGCGTATTTATTTATTTTAGATATCATTGCAGGTAGGCCTTCTGGTCAGGTAGCAATGTTTAAGAGGGATGGATTTAAGGCTGGCATTTGCACAAGGACGGGAGAGAAACCTCTCCAAAACCTTCCGTAGGCTGTACAATTAAATATAAAATTCAGCAATAACCAGTCAGTAAAAATATAGGAGTAAGCTTTTGAAGGAATGGATGTAAAACAACTTAAGGTATTATCATAGGAAGAAGATCGACTGCAGGAAAATACACATAAAGAAAAGGGGCTTGAAATACCTGCGGAAACCTACTGATAGTAAAAGCTGTAAGACAAAATCACAAAAACGGTACTACAATAAAAATAATATACAATGTAATCAAAAGCTGGACTTATTGCAATTATTCACAAGGAGAAAGTACTAGAAATCATAGGGAAAGGAGCATTTTAGACGTACTACAAAACATCCAAAAATTAAAGTAGTTTAAAAATATTTCAGTAGAAATATTCAATAGAACAAATACTTATGAGGGATTAAAGAAATGACAAATATTTAATAATAGAAATACTAAATACTAAATATCGTAGTAGCTAATTGTTTCTTCGCTACTAATGATACCATTATCGCGGGTGACTGATTGTCTCAATATCAAACAAAAATCAATCACCCCCCTTTATGATATCACAACACCGATAGTGATCACATACCATCAGACAGCGATTTAAGTTCATAAACTAAACTAAAATAGGCACTTTCCTGTACCGACGAAGAAGGCCAATGAAAAGATATCTTAATAAAAAACGAATCATCATTGCATCGATAAACCGATAATCATGGCAGAAAATATCACTTTATAAAAATATCCCAGCAAGTGAATTTTGCTTAATTTGTAAAGTCGACATGAAGGATCATAAATTCCTTACTATAAGACTAGCCCTTTCAAGAGCCCTAGATTTGATTACATTTTCTATCAGAAAAAGAATTTGGATTAGAATTGGCTTTACAAATTAAGATGTAAAAATGCTTGTCCTACTTTATGATTTGAGAAAATGAATAAATTCATAAACGCATGATGAATTAACACATAAATAATCACCGTCATATATGCATTTAATAATGCATATATTCATTCATTCGATGCAAGTAGCTTCATCGTAAATAAACGTCAAGCTGAGTTATAGTATTTTGGCAGGTATTATTTTTTCTTTCGTAAAATTGTATTAAAAATTATAGTTCCATCAAAATCGAGAGAAAAGCCATATGAGAGAAGCTTCGATAGATTTTGTTATTTATCTTCGGTTATCGTTTTCGAGACGAAACAGCAAAAATTGATGAAATATATCGATACGAACAAATTCTTATAGATGTTCACGTAGCTATCAGTATAATTTTCACTCACTTCACTCAATTTGTAGAGTCGATATACAGGATCATAAATCTCTTTCTACAAAACTATTCCCATCCTTTTTCATTTCCCGCGTCTTCGCGAAAAAAGCGCGGAATTATAGACGACGGATGTAGGTTAGGGCATAAATTTCCAGCGTTCCTCGCCGAGAAATTTTTTACCGCAAAAACCCCCAGAAAAAATTACAGGCTCGATTACCATACTTCGCCGACCTATATAAGGAAAAACGGAGGATGCAATTAGGAAGATTCCGACGATTCCGTGCTCCGATCAAAACAGCGCCGAGGGCAAGGATCCTCGCCATTTTCATACTCTCGCTTTCGTCGCTTCAAAATGTGCCGTTAAGTATCGGCCGTAATTGACGCGAGCTAATAATTAACAAATGAGCGTCGATTTGATGAGATGGTCGACCATTCCAGAAATTGCTCAACGATCTTGATCTAATTTCTCATTACTTAATTCTTTCTTGTATTTATTCTATTTGCACTTCATCTTAGTATTTTACTGTGTTTATGTTTGTATTTTAATAGTTGTATAGGTTAAGCTTATACTTTAATATGAATGAATTACAGTATTTATGTATGTGATCGTATTTTAAATGTAATTATAATGATAAATTATATTGAAACCAAGTAATTATATATGTTTGCATTTTAATAGTTTTATAGGTTAAGGTTTTTACTTTAATATTTGCACATGTTTGAACTGCAATATTTGTTTATGCTCGTATTTTTAATTTGTATAAGATTGTATTTTTATTAGTATAGATTTGTATTTTGTATCATCTTATATAGATTAATAAGATCTGTATTTTGAATAATTTATAATGATATATAGATTTGTATTTTGTTTCGTTACGCCATTTGTATTTTCAATGCTTGAATGTAGATTATTGGATAGAAGATGGAACACGAAAGTCCCAATTTAGTCAAATAAAGTCCCATAGTAATTATAATATTTTTTCCCACGATTTTCAACGGAAAAATATGATTGAAAGCTCGCAATAAGAAGCAGTAGTAAAACCGAATGTTGATAGCGGTGTCTCGCATAGTTTCGATTTTTTAAGTACACAAGATTTATAAAGACTCATCAGCCAAACTTAGCGCCAAGTTTACCTGCAAGTGAGCCAAAACTATAGTAATTATATACACATCACTGCAAGTAGGAGCAGGACCTGGTGGTACTGGTTACAATTTAGTGGCAGCGGTTATAAATTAGATTTACTCTAAGCTACAGGGGATAAATTTTCGTCAATGTACAGAATCTATAACGCAAAAACTACATCTATAACGTTCGTGAATTAAGTTGTGGAAGGATTTACCATAGGTGATGTCAAAAAATTAATTTATCATAACTTTGTATTCTAGTAAATTAAGATACTTAGTAATTATTATGGCTTTCCACAAAGTCACGCCTGAGCGTATTGATTTTATTTGTATTCTAGTCATTAAAAATGTTCTTCCATATACATCAGCGGTTCCCAACCTTTTATTAGGCGCGACTCCCTTTTCTCACTCGCTATATTTGATCAATTAAACAAAATATAAAGGTTTGATAAAATATACTTCAGGACTTAACATAAGTAATCATATTCTTTATTAAGAATTAAATGTTAATGTTCATAAGCATTGATATTAAAGTGATAATTTAGCTTGTATATGCTTAACCAATATTTAAATCTTTTAGTGAGCGACTACCCAAAAACGCCAAGGCGACCCACCGGTTGGAAACCAGTGTTATATGGTGGTGGTGATATAATTGACAGGGGCGCCTTGATTTTCATTGTTAAAGGGTGTCAGATACCTCAGCACTGTCCGTGATAAAAATGGCACACCTACTTCCGGGCCTGCCCTGCCAAAATTCCCAGAACACGTAGTGCTTTTTGAAAATCTAGAAAACAGGCTAAGTATATCAGAAACTTTCCCGAGAATGTGTTAATGGTCTACATATGCACATAATTGCAAAGAAGAAAAAATGACATTGAAATGAGATGAAAATGACACTGAATTATTGATGAATCATATGAAAGGTAGTTCAAATAAATAAAATTTAACCGAGTTGTAACTTGAAATTCAAATCAAGCCAGTCTTTTTGAACCTGGATTCCTCAAGGTGTTAAAACTTTCTGCTCTACAGGCGCGTGTTTTTTTCGCAGAAAATATGCATCTTAATGCATAATATCGTACAATTATAAATAATTATCAAGGGATACTTTCAAAAGTGGGTCTAAAGGCAACGAAACGAAAATTTCGATATTAAACCAACCTACTTTTGTTGAAATGCGAATATTACATTCAAAATTTTAATGACTACGAAACACTACCTTTTAAAAAGCTACGGCCTTGATAAAAACTTAGAATTGCAGTAAATATAAAGTGAGGATTGGGAGGAACGGAGAAATTCTGTGTTTTTGAAAAGCAGCCAAAATTTAAAGCTCATCACAACTAAAAAAATCACTGTATAACAACGCGTATTGCTATTTATATTTAATCATTCCTATGAAAGTTATAAATAATTGTAATATTTTGGAAATCATATACGCACAAAGATTTTGATCGAACGTTAAGGAAAATAGATCAAAGCATAAGAGGGGAAACACTGCAGACTGATTACTGTTTAGTGATCAAAGATCACATTTTCAAGAATATAATGGAGCCCAATTACGGATAGCTGTTGTTTCAATAAAAAATTTTTCGTGAAATAATCCATAAACCTGAAGAATTATCGAGCTCAATAGCCATAGAAGATTAATCCCTCCATTACAGTTTTGGTTCAAATTGAAAGAGAAATTAATCTCAAATTTTCACCAAGCTTAAAAAAATCTGAGAGCTATTTTGGCGGAATCCTCTGGAATCTAACAGATCAAAGTTACGTTATGTTTAGTTAAGGCCACCCACGGAGATATTTTTTGGAGAAAAGTCATAAGGCATCCCATTTTTCGAGAAATTAGGCTAACGAAACAACTAAAAAAATCGCTGACATCTTGATGATCATCTTATGATTCGTACAAGATTAGTATAACTTTATAATTTATTAGCTTTAAAAATTTTTACATTCATCATCGATCATTGCTTTCGATACGATACAGCGTAAAATTTGGTGAAATATATCGAGACATCGTAAATTGTACGAAGAAAATCTTATAGATGTTTACGTTACAATCAATGTAATTTTGGTTGCTGCAACAGTAAGCTCTAAAATATCGCATAAGTATTTACCAAAAAGAACAAGACATATTCGCTAACTTTCGTAATAAATCATAAATTTGCAAGAGTCAGATACACTACAAATTTATCCAGCGAATAAACAGCGTTCAATAGAGATCCGATTCCATTTACGTGCTTTAATAAATGAAAGAATAAAACCTTGCAATTTGAAAATCGCTAATAATCTTACGGGAACTTATCATTTACCCCTGGGTTCTAACCAACGTCTTCCCGAAGATGACAGTAGCAATCCTGGGGCTCCCAGAGAGAAAGAAAGGTAGGGCGTTCGGCTTTGGTGTAAGCGGTACCGGGTTCGATTCCCGGTGAAAGTCAATGGGCGAAATTACTTAAGATGTTGAATAACTGGTAAGAATACTACTACTATAATCTCACCTCCAAATGAAATTAGAAAAATTCTCTCTCGCTTATTTTTTTCTAAATTGATTACAGAGCTTATAGTAAAAACCCCAACTGCATAGAATAAAATTTGTAGATGGAGAAGGATCTTAAATTCAGGTGATTATCAAATGTAAATCAATCAAGATCGAATCTCGAAACCACAAAGCTAGCTTTAGGACTATATACCACACGTTTGGTCAAAGTTTGGTTTTACTATGAGCCATGTTCGTTGTTCCATAATTGTGTAAACATGATCGAGTCGAGAATTTCCGTGAATGTCCCGTGTTTAAATGGTTTCGTACCAACTCAGATTGAGTAGGAGAACGATATAGACTCTCAATGAATATGATTATAAAGGGAAAAAAAATCTATAAAACGATAAATGACATGTACATACAACTATAAACGCAGCAAATTGAAAGGAATCTTTGTAAATTCGAGGTCTATACTATTTATGGTCCGACAGTAGTAGCTTATCTGGGGCTATCCGATATGTTCAAATTTAATCCATTCTACGGCAATGGAAATTTTGACATCATTCATGAAGACATATAGTAGATAATATCTATAAAGACTTTCAGGTGGACAGTGGACGACCGTGACCATGCACAGATTTGCAAGGGTATAGGCTATAACCGGAGGTAGCGGCAGTGGGGAGCGCGTGACAGCCTCAGGGGCAGAGCGATTTCCCGGCTAGATGAGTAGGAAACGCCGGAAGAAGTAGAGTCACGCCTCGTTCCCACGTGAAATAAAGCTCTCGAAAAGAAGTGACATGCACGATGAAAGGACCCGGATTTTTGTGGGGAAAGGGCGACCACCAGATGAGATGCAGGTGGGCAGGCCCGTCGTAAATAAAGCTAACCTACCTCAGTGGGAAAAGAAACTCGCAGTGTTTAGATTAGAATATGGCATGGATGGCTTTCCCTATAATGAATTTCCATATGATGAAGATGTTTTCTATTTAATACGATGAAGAGATTTTAAACAGAAAACGAAAGGCAAATGTTATGTACTACCAGTTAAATAAAATTACACTGGAAAATAAAGGGATAACTATTAAAACAAAATGCAGCTCTATCAGTCAGTATTAGTTCCCAATCTAATATATGGAGTAGAAAGCCTGCCTTGGTGAGATAAACATGCAAGAAAAATCCAGGTTTGCGAAATGAAATATCTGAGAAAAACGACCCCGACGCTGAAAGACATAAAGGGGAAGAAGACTTTCCATGACTGCAATTAAAATTAAACCTTTATGGTTATACACTTGTAACACAACTATCTGATAAATATCCATAGACCTATCACTCTAAGACGTTTCCGATAGTAACGCAACCGAACTCTTATTATTTATATCATATAATTAGTTTGCGCGATGAACTCGTTGATTTTGGAGTGATCCTAGTATCAAGCCTTTTTTATATCATAGAATTCGATGCATAAATCACTTTTCGCCAATAATGTAATAATCAAAACTTTATGTGTTATATTTCAGATGATCACAGTTCGGATTGGGGTTGCTCAATTTGACATCGACTGAGATAACCGCAATGATTGATGATGTATTTGAACTTGATGATGAACTTCTCAGTTAAGCTATTGAAAGAGAGAAGACAAGAAAGGATAACGGGATTTTGAAAGCGTGGATCATTACGGATCATAATTTTTCTTATTGATTATTTTTGTATCCTCTTTTAATTTTTGCAGTGTTACTTGTTCATAGCGGCACAGGGACAGTTTTTCTTTTGATGTTTTCTGTATTTATGTTCGACCGAAAGAGGCGGTTAACCCCAAACTGGATATTATCTTAGGGGAACCTATGTCCCTAGATTTTAATTTTTGTAATATTTACTGATTAATACATGAATTAATACATGAGGAACATACAAATAAATAAATAATAGTAAATAGGTACTATACTAGTCCCATGGAGAAACCCCGGGGATCGGCTACTGAGGGATCTGAATTCGACCAGCCAGACTTTTTTACATGTCCGCTTCTCTTTGAGAATTTTCCTAGGCACACTCTTTTAAGTGCGAAATCACCTCTCTAGGAGCGAAATCACGCACGAAAGTATTTCTTTTCCATTATTATGGGCTTCCACGAGGTAACACCTTCGCATATTGAGTAAGACTCCTTTCTTTAAGTTCACCGCTGATGATTTGGTGAATACTCAAAATTTTCTTTTTCTTTGCTTCATGTAATAGTTAAATTTTCTCAAAAGGAACATCAGGAAGGCCATTTCTGATTACCAACAGAATGGGCTAGTCAACTCAAGCCTACATATACGAAAACATTCAAGTCACTGCTAATAACATTCATTCAGAACAAAATTATATAAATATAAGCCAAGGAAATTCATCAGGCTATAAAATGTAAATCAATAAAAAAATACTGGAGCTGGATATGCCATTTTATTAAGTCTTAATTTCTGCCAAATCTTATTTTTATCACGTATCAAGTATTTTTAATGAGCTACATATAAAGTGCAGCGTTCTTGACAGAAAAACCTTTTAGATTAATCTTAATGAATACCTCTCACACTAGAGTTTTTCTGGCTACTCCAATCATACAAAATTAAAATTTAGGTAAGTACTTTCACCTAACAATAAAAGTATTCCTATAACGTGAACTTATACACAAAGTATTCCTATACTATGAACTGTTTCCATAAAAATATGAAAAATCTAGATACCAGTGCTAAAAAACCATTCCATCCTAACCGAAAAACTACTGTAGCATCAATAAAGCTCAAATAGCTTTGCGGTGCACCACCGCAAGCAGCTCTCAAAAAGCAATTCCCCGCCTATCAACCACACTCATTAACGGGAGAGGGGATAAGAGCCGTAGAAGAGTGACCGATTCACTGCATAACGTTTTCGGTCTGCCTATTCCGTGGCCACCCGAATAACCAGTGCCCTAGATACGGAAAAGGGACCCCTGGCACAGATAGAGATCGCTTACCGAAGAAAATGATTTCACTGTCGGTGTCATCGCGTGAATTGTATCGGTTGCGCTTCCGCTTGTTCGCCTGAAATGGCGGGCTTCATTCCGCCAATGGGCATCCCCGCTCGTGAACAGGCGGCCATTACAGCTCGAAAAGAGGTTTTGCATTTCCCCTGAGGAGAACCTGATTCTGACGATATTTCGGATCTCGGACCGGATTCTTCTTGTGTGGACAAGGTCGTCTTCTTCCAGATCTCATCCCTCGAGAAAATGCGGAGAGAAACAAATATAATCCTCCAAACAGGTGCCCCCGGAATCCAGTTGCTTTTCCGACGGCAGCCTATTTTCCCGATGACACGATTTTATCCTCTGCTTCCAACAGTCCCGGAGGGGATCCTTACCCTTATTAATATCACTCCTAGGCCTGAGCGTGTATGACAACGAGGCGGGCGATGTTTCATAACCTCGTTAATCTTCGGGAGAATCTGGTAGCTGAAGTGACTAAGCTTGACAAACCCTGAAAAGGCTGCCGCCTGGGATAATCGTTAACCATCTTGTCAGATTGAGTTGACTCCGTGAGTTGAAAGCGGAGAATTCTTTGGAAAATGACGTTCAAGGCAAGTCTTAATTTTGCCTGCGGAGACTATATAAACATCTACGACGTCAATTAAATTTATCACCATAACTGAGAAAGAGGGGAAAGAAAAATGTCTAATGTCCATTATAGGAGGGAGACCAATCAAAGATGGATAGATCAAAGCAGCTTATCTATAAACTTAAGGAAGCTCATTATCTCCCAGAAGTTCAATGAGAACTCAGTCTTTCTCGAATCCGTGTTGCAACGGGTAATACCCTGCTTTCTTTCTTTCTACGACACTGTATCAATAAATTTTAACTTTTTTACCATCAACCAACAATAGAATGCTAATGTATGACCATTTAATCATTTTTGGTCGATATCGATACAATAATAAAAGCAGTGCATTACACTGATCTACAAAAGATTTTATACCGAAACCTGGAAAGATGTCAGTCAGAAATGACGAATATGTCAATGATTAAAATATTTATTCGTTTAAAATATGCTTAATCAATTTTATTAGATTCGAATTTCATCAAATATGGTTTTACTATCCCATAGATTTCTCATTATATAACGATCAATTGCGTGTCTATACGATACATTTATAGAAATAGGTAACAATAAAATGAAATAATGAATTTGAAGCTCAAAATACTCAATTTAACTACATAAACTTTGCTACATTCAGATCAGAACATCGACTTGTGAGAATCTTTCACCTCAAAAGTGAGCTGCGAACAAATGAAACAAAAAATCTCAAAATCGCGCAACACATGTAGGGAAAATAACCCAATCAATTTATCTGACGCCGATTTACGTTTTTAGACAGTTTTTCAATTTTAAGAATCTTTTTTGTTCGTTTTAAATTGGCTAATCAAAGCTTATTGTCTGATAAACAGTAACCGCTGTGAGTTCAGACAAAATTCAAACCTATTATCTCGAACAACTTCTTCGCTAATTCCATCACTGATACACATCCATACGTTGAATGATGCAGATCATTAACAATGTGCTCCTCGTAACTCAATTACGATGTCTATGATTACTAGAATCTTGATCGAGCAAATTCGACTGCCTCGAAAAACCTGGCAAAAATAATCAACAAAACCTTGGCAACAAATCACGACTTTGCCTTCGAACCTTAAATTTGACCATGGTTCATATCCGTCCTATAAAAAGAAGAAAACGGGTACACATCCGTACACGGGCGAGAGCAAACAAAAAAATTCTACCTTTTCCTCACAACCAAGCACTTTTCGGAACTGAAGCTGACCACGCCCGTGGGGAAGGAGTATTTCTTGTTCCGCCTCTCTGGACATTAAAGAAGGCAGGGATCAAAAAACGAAACAGTAATCTCAGCAAAGGGGCAACAGAAATTCAACGGAAGGATAACCTTGAAGTAATCCAAGTCTTTCTCTAGTTCAAATAAAAGAAAGCAGGGAATGCAATCTCATCATTTTCCTACAAATCATGTTCTATATAAGCCTTACAGATGGTGTTGCCAACCGACTTAGATAATCCGTAACAAATTTGTTTACAAATACTATATAGCAGGAGCAATGAAGGCATAATTAGGAGAGAATTGGAATTGATGGAATTATACGAAGATAAACATTGTGATTAGAGAGGCAGAAAACACTTTAAATGATTCTCAAGTTTTTAAATTGTTAAAATTCTGTCGTCTGTCCAACTAAATAAAAAAGGAAATATCAGTTCTACAGAATATAGAAAGAAATACAGCTGCGCATACTTCAGTGACAAGGTCCATGAGCAAATGCCCACTTTAAGAACATTCGCGTGAGCACCGAAATATGTACAAGATGGATTTACTAGTATTAAAACTAATTCACCTTCGTTCGTATAATATATATTAACGTTAACAAAGACCTAATGTACAGAATTAAAATCCTAATGATATGAGCGGAATAAATAAAAGGAAAATTAATATTGATAAGTCAAGGAAATATAATTTCATGCTACGCCCTAGTATTGTATTAGTAAATGAAAAAGGTTTTGAGGAGATTTTCGAATAATTGTTAAACGCACATAGTGTTCTAATAGTTGCAGATTATTTTGTAAATTATAGCTGCTTAAATTGAAAATTGGAGTAGATAGTAAACTAATGTAGTTTATAAACGGGGTTCAATTATAATGCATTTGTATTTGAATAAGTAGAACTATGCAACATTGTTAGAGTTAATTGTTCGAGTTAATTGTTTGGATCTCACTTAAACTCACATGGTGTTGCAATAGTTGTAGATTATTTTGTCAATTATAGCTGCATAAATTGTTAATTGACGTAGTTTGTAATCTGGAGCTTTTAATGGACGGGATTGAACGATAATAATTTGTATTTTTACACAAAGAGCTCTGAAACATTGTTTGTGCTAGTAGTTCAATGCAGTAAGGTAATGTAGCCACCTGTCATAGCGACTAACTGCAGCGTTTTTTCTTAATAAATAAACGATTCTAGTAATCACACAACACCAATAAACCATCAAAAATACACTTTTTGATAGTTTGTGTCGAGTGATTGCTTAACTTATTTCTTTCAGGGGTAACCTTCATTATAAATAAATACATTTTTACTGATATAGTTCGGTTTCCATTTTCAGTCCTGCAAAAATGAGGTTCTTTTCCGTTCTCAGTAATCGGTTCTGTACCCTGTCCCGGAACAAACTACCTTTGTCATCTTAAGCACCGCTACAAAAATTATAGAATGCGAAACATTGCATGCAAGATCCAGAAATATATCCCGAAGAGTCACTATTTACCTCTACCGTGTTCTGAAAACCTCGTAACATCTGAGCACACAGAGATCGCTCGTAAGCACACGTAACGCTCTCTGCACTTAATGTTTCTTCTCAGACCGTCAAATGCCCCGGAGCGCCTTCGCAGCAGAGCAAAAAGGAGTCCTACATAAGGCATAACCGCGTGTCCGGGCGGTCCGGTTGTGGGCTACTTTCCAGAATCGCCTCGGGGGAGATTGAGATAAAAACAGAACGGATGCCGGCGAAGGAAAATAAGAATAGACGAGACACGTTTTAGATGGGATCTTCAACGAGAGATCCCTTGTTGACGTCTTCGATTTCGAGGTTGCTTGTGATGGAGAGTGAGCCCAGCGATGCACTGACAGCCGGGTATTTTTTTCGACGGTAAGAGGCGGATCATGACGGAGAAAAAAGGGGGTATTCCTTTAAAATATCACGACCCAAATGCTTGTGTCTACTCTTATGGGCTCACATCGGTTTATGATTCAAAGCCAGCTTATGATAGTTCGAGAGGTGTTTTCTTTATCTAGAAACGCATTCTACATCTTTTATGGGTTGTGAATATGCTGCGGATCTCGTCGCCCGTATAATATTTGAGAAACTCGTCTTAAAATGCTTATTCCATCAGCGCAGTGGCTCCTAACCTTTATTTTGAAATCGCGACTCTTTTCAGATTTAAAAAAAATGTTCGCGAACCCTCTTTCTCATCCGCCATATTCAATCAATTAACGGAAAACAGATATATTTCAGGACTTAACAAAAATAATTATTTTTGAATTATGTATTAATATCTGATGATTGGGCCGATTTTCCATCTGATTAAATTATTTAAAATACGGTATGATGATGATAACCCTTGGTTATCAGTTATTTTCATAAGAGTGGTCTTATTGAGATAATTTATTCGCCTCGTTATAAACTGAATATTATATATATACGATACGGCATGAATGGATGCAAGCGATGAATCACAACAGTCTAACGTACTTTGAAGCTGAAGTATCCTTATCCATCTGGATTCGTAAAGGTAAACTAACACGGAAAAGCTAATAAATAAGCAATTAGTGCAAATAAAACACAAATACATAAAGCAAGTAATTCATTAGTTTCAAAATCTATTTTAAACGAAAAAGTTGAAAATACTTCATAGACTAACAAAAAATCATCTCTCAGAAAAAAGAAGTTCGGATAAAACCTTTGTACACTATCCAATTAAAAGAAATTTAATTTGTACTTACTACAGAATATTCTGTAATATACAATAAAGGAATGTAATTTTTAGTTGCAGATAGCCAGATATTTAATTATGTAACCTTTGGCTATCTCAAGCATTTATTTTTTGGGTATGCGACTTTATAAGATATAGAAATAGAGTATAAAGTACGTAGGTAGAAGTTTCCATTTTATTATTTTTAAGACCTTTTTAGAAGTGCTTTTTCAAACATGGAGCTTTTCTACATCATTTATTTCATAAGATCAACCACGAATCTGTATCGTTTAAGAATAAATTCTTTAATTTGAAATTCACCAGGAGGGAAGGAGATATGCTTGGCTACTGGTTAATTTACTTTAATGAAAAAGTTTACTCATGCTTTGAATACAGTATCCGACGATTTTTAAAACAACAAGGTGGCATACAAACGAAGGCAAAACGACATGTATTGTATCCGTCACATTATGAGATGTATGATCTAAGACACATCTTTCGCCCCAGATACGATGCTTTCTGTAATAGGAACAGATGCATCTCGCGCGTATGATAATAGATGAGGAAACTCAGGGAAAGAGCGAGTGCCGGAGGATGAAGCAACGTGTGAGGTACAGTAATATGCTTGTTATAGAAAAGAGGAAGGTTAACTGTGGCAGTGGAGTTTCATATGGCTATTTTCGATAGTACATACGTTCAGCCCTTCAGCTTGTAGCAAGAAATTATAAGTAAACGAAAGTAAAGGTAAAATTGAACAAGGAAATGAAAACGCTTATCTAATTATAAGATGAATTTATGAGAAAATTATTTTTTCCAACATGAGTTTCATCAAACTTAGATAGAGTTGTTCCTGCTACCATATTCTGATGAGTGAAACACTTTCATTTCTAATTTGGTGCACGGTAGAGAAAATGTATCTTTCATTTATTTTTGTCACAGTCTTGATCATGGCTGTGATGAAATGAAAGCTACTGAGGTATAAGTGGATAATTGCACTAATCAAGGTCTCTCCTTACGGAATGCCAATGAAAAGTGTTACTTCTAGAGTTATTGTGCTTCACTTGCGTGGACATGTTCCGCTTATAGCATTCTGGCTCAGCGAGGAAAGCAAGGGCAAACTACCTCACTCCTCATCCTGCCAGGTAAACCTCATTTCTCTCTGCAAGCACTTAGTACCTAATGTCAGAGGGAGTGAGGCACTAACCAGCCTTCAGGTTGAATTATTTACAGACAGTAGATTGAGGTATGGTGATAGAAGCTTCTAATCGATGTGTAAATTAAACAGCATTAAAATTGGTCGTACACTAACTTCTTCCAGCAATTGTAGCTTAAGCGCACACTTTAAAAAACAAGACGAAAATTTGGTTTGTATTCCATAACTAAAATTTAGTAAAAATGTAACCTTTTCAATTTAAACTTCCCGTATTTAAAGAAGCATGTTTGAGGCTCTGATAAACAATTTTTAAACAGTTTCGAGGGCGATAATTTTCAGCCCTTCTCAAAACTTTGCGATCCTTTCCAGAGACAGAGGAATAAAGCCGCTATCACGAGTTACACACGGATAGATCAGTAATCCTTCATAACTCTAATCTCACGCATATGGCCAAGTAATTAAACCCTCTTCCTCCCTATATAACTACATGCACTTATGGAAGGAGAGGAAATATTTTATATTTATTTATTTCCTCTCCTTCCGTTATGGAGTTCCACCAAGTGACAGCTACTTCAATTGATTACATGTACTTACCTTAATCTATAGCATAATAAACTCCCATATCAATTCTGCTGGATTTGCTTTCAATATTTAGATACCATGTTCCACCTAGAGCAACTAGAGTGACTTCTCTTCTCCATGTTTCCCCATTTAGATTATCCCTTGCTCAACGTTCCCTACAAAATAGACTTCCAAATCTTCTTAATTCCCTACTTTCCTCCATAGACCCCTTCAGACTGTCGCCAGACGCATTCTTAAAAGAATGCCTGTATATAGATTCTTGTAAATAATTTCCAGCTTAGATCGTATATTGTGTATATTTATCTGTGTTATTTTTCTTGATTTGCTTCTATTTTATCCCATGTATTCTTGTATTGTATTTGTTGTATTTTAAATTTGTTATATTATCTATTTTGCTGTTTATATTCACTATAAATTAGCGACAACATAGTATGTGAATCTTTAAATAAATGAATAAATAAATAAATACGGGCTCCCGGTTAGCCATATGGGCAGCGCGTTCGGCTTTAGTGAAAGCTGTCTCGGGTTCGATTTCCGGTGGGAGCCCACGTGCGAAATGACCTAGGCTGCCGAAACACTTTTAACAATACTACTACTATAAATAAATAAACAACTTTTCTTCTTCGGCGGTAGGTTCGAATTGAAGCTAAGCTAACAGCAGACGGAAAATATCCGATCTTACTGAACTTGTGGTCCTTACGGTTTCCAGCCTCTATCTCCGTAATTGGTACAAGCGGAAGATCCTTTTGGAGCAGAGAAAGTGATCCAGGAGCGGGCCCTGGCCTTCCAATTACAATCACCATCATTCACGTACAGATTGAATATGGAAACGACATAATTCCTCAGGGCTGACGGCTTCCTCGCCCCGCCTTCGAGATGAAGACGCCGCTGCATTGTAAACTGCCCACGCACAAAAAGCAAGCACGTGTTCTTACCCACCCTATATACTACTTTCAAGTTCTCCGACGACCTTTCCCTATTTTTTCACCCCAATCCATCCCGCCCATACGAGTGGTCCAGTCACGACTGCAGCATCCGAAACCACTCATTTCGGACGCAGAGAGATCAAAAGGCTGAGAGGCTAAAGAGATGCACCGAATGGAGGTAAAAAATATAAAATTTATTCCGCTTTCGTTTCGTGTTAAGGCTAGGAGCTGTAATTTGTTGATGCATCTCGAAAGTGTCTTCGTTTTTTATATCGTTTGATTCAAGCAATAAATAATTTAAGAATTGGGTAAGCATCGGTGATTTCGCGCCATAGGTAAGATCGAGATGAATTTTAAACTATCCATTACACAATTCATATGGATATATTGGCTCAAACTTTGGCATAGAAAAAAGCTTGCATTAAATTATTTATTGAAAAAAGTGATTTATTTTATTTCACCGTAAATTGCATAACGGATGTTTATCGTTTTTCACGAATCATGAGGTGATTTCCGTACACCCAAAAAAACTTAGAAAGCTGATTTAAGTGCCATTTTCATGGCGATGGGATTCAACCAATTTTAATCTTCTTATGAGGCGATTTTTCATTGACAGTAACGTACGTGAGTCTTTTTTCCTTTAAAATTGAGTCTTAGCTCATCGTAAATGACTACTTTCGCCAAAGTAATGAGGTAATTCGCAAGGCAAGTATATTTATGTATGTATAGGGATATATAATTTTGGCTCATCGACGAAAGTAAGGGCGAATTACCTCACACCTCATCTTGTCCAGTAAGCCTCATTACATCTTCAATAATTTTTGAAGATCATGGTGAAGCTAAGAGAACCGGCCTCGGGGTTGGATTCCGGACAATATCAAATGAAATTAAGCAGTAAAATCGACAATTCCGTATATTCTGGTAATTGCGACTCATGGATAAATAGTTGTGGAAGAGATTAGCGCATTAGAAACGGAACTAGGGTGGAAGTTATTGGAGAAAAGTTTGGGAGCAAAACAACCCTTAGGGGAAACTCGCAAGACTAACATTTTTCCCACGGGACTTCTTTATCGATGTAGACAGGTCATGGTAATAGCACCGCCGCGTAAATATCTGCGGTCCGAGTACCACACGTGCAGAGTGGACGACCTATATTTTTCGTTCGGTGAACAGGAAATGAGAAATACACCCGAAATGGAATGCGCCCGAGACTCCCAGAAAAGGGAAAAATATGGCTTGTCTGTGGTCTTAAACGTTTCATTCCTTCTTTTCCTAATGGAATACATTAAGAGATTCGCAACGCTATGAAGAAGTTCTGAAATTTTCCTCGCTCAATCTAAGTATAACTTTCGGGTGTTTGGAATTTGTTATTTCAAAGCTACTTCATCAATAAGTTTAAATGTATTACGTGTAATTCTTTGGCGTGTTGTCTTAGTCATTATTGAAATGCCCGTGACTATATGGATGATCTATCATGTATTGTTGCTTATTTTAGGTATAGGTAATGTAAAGTGTTATGAATATTATCTAACTTATGTATATTGTTCTGTATTGCTTACGGGAGGATTTTGAAAGCATAACCCTCCCGTCTTTGGGGAAATGACAGGCAAGATAATAAACTCCTATTCAGTGATGCCAACTGGCCAGAGGACCAAATTGCAGCAGGAAATTCAACTAAATATTTCAAGATTTTACCTTTGTAAGGAAATATTTAAATGCGTATGTCGATATGTAATAAGCGTATAAGCAAGGTCGAACCTCAAACTCCTGAATATCAACTAAGAAAAGCCTGGAGTCAATTTTTAGGTAATGTACTGAGGTATCCCATGCCTGTCTTCATTGACTTTGTATATAAGCCTGTGTTCTATTAGTATGTATTTTTATTTTGTATCATTTTATATTGATTTATAGATTTGAATTTTGTATAATTTTTTTATAGATTTGTATATTATTTTGTTATGTAATTTGAATTTTGTAATATTTTAAGTAAATTTCTTGGCTAAATGGAATATGTGACTTAAAAGTTCCAATTTCGTCTAATTAAGTCCCTTAATAATAATAATTAAGCCGGAATGAAATAGCCGGAAAACTGTTTTTCAACACTACGGCGCTGTGAATAACCTATTTCATAACATTCAATGAGGAAAGATCAGCATGAATGCCTTCGCTCAAGGTCATTCATATCTCAACAGCTAATATAATATTATAGCCATGAATAGTACGGAGACAGAAGTAAATGGAAAATAAATATTTCCATGGCCTATACCAAAATACAAATGAAAATATTTGATTGATCAAAGCATGGTAGTAGGGACACATCGCCATATGAGGAAGATCTAAAACACCTTTACCTTGGGTTACAACATCGACGTAGCTTCTTACCGCGCACAATAACTTCTTGCAATTACACACGAGTCGCGTCATTAATAGGACTTGCGCGAACCGGATGACGAAACCGCCCGTCATACTTCACGTTCCAGTCTAACCTTCGTACTCATCACAGTAATTGTTCAAACCTTACGACGTTATATAGGGATTCCCAGTTTACATTTCCCACGGAATAATTGGAAATATTTATAAAACAATTACACAATTCTCCTGGAGTTAAAAATCATGCGTTGAAAAATGTTATTTAGAGTTGTAAATTTTTAATGCACTGAATAAAAATTTAACCAGCCATTAAAAACCGCGGAAGGGAAATCGGTATTTAATTGCATTTGCCGAAACAATTTTGCATATTTTTATTTCGAAACATTTATCCCTCACATCGATAAAATCAACCACAATTTTAGAAGAGCTACTATTGGCGATTTTTGAATGAATAAGATGAATTCACTATGCTATGGATACCTTGGTATTTACTATGGAGAGGAATCTTTACAATAAAACTAAATTATTTCCGTCATTGCCGAGAAAGATCATTCTGGGAAGACAGTAAAGATATTATGCACTCTTCCTGGTACAAAGGCTGACCTGATACAGTTAATAAAAATCAGGGAAATAGAAGCTATATAGGACTAGTTGTCTCGAGGATTCATTTTTTCAGCGAACGATAAGCGACAGTAACCAATCAGAGAAAAACAAACAGATGCATGTATATGTAAACATATACTTTATTGGGTGAAATCTATCTTCCATTTAGCCTTCATCTAGTACAAAATACACAACATGAATGCAGATTTTAAGCAAGATTAAACACGATAATACGTACGGATTTTTCGAAGAGATGCAACAGAAATGAAATACGGGAAGAAAGAATGGTTTGTGGAGCAAATAAAAAAGAGTGCAGAAAAAATTCTACTGCAGAAAAAACCAAACGTGGGAAACCTGCTTAATGTGTAGGAAAGATTAGAAGAAAGAGATCACAACATAAAGGATAGTAAAAATTGCATAAGGTATTTACAGATAAACAGCATACTACAAGTTCTCCTTGACGTAGCATGTTGAAAGTTAAAAGAGATGACGGAAACTAACTTTAACTTAGCACGAGGAAACGTTCGCCTTAACCCCGAGTTGAACAAGAAGAGAAAAATAGCGACATGATTGGGATTTGAACCCAGGTCTCCGTGCAGATATTCTCCTAATCATGTCACTATTTTTCACTTACTGAACAACCATGAAGAAAGTTCTTCAACAGATAAACTCCATAGTTTACATCTTCTTTATTGAATGCCTAAAAAATTAGCCTTCTGAATTCATCTGTTTGAAAAACTATAAACTAAAACATCAACTAAAACATATGGGTTGAGACATAATGAACAGGTAGTGGACTAATTCCTCTTCGGGGCATAAAAGGCTTGCTAAACTTCGCCGCTTTATTCAGGAACGTGAAAGCACCTTTTCCGGCACATTTTCGCGGTGAGCGATTGATTGGCAATGACTACGCAAATTAAATCCGCGTCGGGACCGTTTTTTTCCTCCAAAGATCACTTTCAATTGCAAATTTCTTCTGGTGTAAAACCGCGCTGTTTGACGCTTTACTTCCTATGGCGAAACTGGCAAAAAATCCTTCGTTTAAAGCATTAAGAAAGGTTTCCGATTTCTCCTTGAACAGTTTCGGGGCTTTCCGTGGCTGTATCCGACTGAATGGGAATTTACGCCTGCTTTTTAGTAGGCATTATCTGTGTGTGTTTTTTCAGTCTTATAGATTAATATTAATGGCTAAAATTTGCCGATTAGTGAGTGAATTAAAGATTTGAGAACGCTCCAGTTGCAAGAATGTCAACACTAAACTGTATCCAGAACTTTCAAAATAGCAATTGCTGGAATGTGGTGTTTGAATAGATCACAATCCTTTTAGGTTTGAACTGAAATTATTCAGCTTCCGAATCTACAAGTATACTCTGTAAGCCGTATTTTGACATCTGACAAAACTTCATCACATTTAAATCAAAATAATTAATAAGAGAAAAATACAAGACATGGAGCTCATTAGAAACATTTTAGCCATATTATTCTATTCTGTAACAATGGAAATGGGCAATAAACTTCAAATAGGATTCTCCTACAGGAGAATTATCCTGTTTATAGGAGAACATTTGAAAAGATAATTAATTACTAATGTAGCTAATTAGTAGTAAATATATAGGAAAATATTTCTCCTATTCACAGACGTATCGCATTTCAGAAGAATCATCAACAAGAGAAGCTTATTTCATGTATATCTATAAATAATTCACCCCGAGGTACCTCATACCCTCTAAAATTAGGTAGTAAGAGAGAATGAGGTTTACAAGGATGAGGAGTGAGCTAGTCCCTTGTTTTCCTCACCAAGCCATAATGCTATTAGTGGAACAAGTCCACGTGAGTGGAGCACAATGAATCCCTGAGTAATACTTTTCTTAGCATTCCAGAAGAAGAGACTTTAATTAGAGCCATAACTCCGCCAATTGATACCTCAGCTATGATCAAGACCGTGACAAAAGTAAATGAAACATACATCTTTCCCCTACCCCGTACCAAATGATTATTTCATTTATGTCTCCATTCTCTTAAAGATGAAATTTCCACCGCAAGCCCACGAGCAGCGATTTCTTATCCTTCCACCACGGGATAGTGGGAATTCGGCAGGGTTTCAAGCGCGCTACATTTCATCCTAGAAAGGAGGCCTAATAAGTGATTCTAGGACGCATTGCGAGCCAAGAGACGTCCACCTGTGCCATCGAAGGGACATTCGACTCCTCCGGAGAAAACCGACGGAATGCGACAGAAGTTTGGACGCCGCAAACACAACACCGTCTCCGATCGATTCCTCGGTATCTTCGATCCTTCCCCATAGCTTTTTTCTCTCATTGCGACACAGCGTCTGAGGCAAGTACCGCCTGTTGCGGTTGAGGGTAGCCCTTCTGGTGACAATGGAGCCCAAGCACTGTAAGACTTGCGGCGATGAGCATGAACTGAGCAATGCACTACCCCACAAATCAGATAGGGTAGAGATGCCTAACCTATGGTAAATCCGCCAAAAATAGCACACAGACGAGTATAACTGCTTCATTGAATCCCGAAAAATATTACCGTATATTTCCGCAGATTCCGCAGACGATATTTGAATTATAAAAGGCCTCCAAAACCTGTTGTCGTCTTGTAGGACAGATTAAAAAATATTCATGGCGAATGTTTCCAGCAGTCGCAAGGCAGTGCTGCTAGATGCAAGAAAATAAAATTTGCGTATTAAAAATATACGAATAGGACATGATTCCATTTACAGTAGAACTATCCCTTCCTAATCTAACTAACTAATCCTATAATTTCCTTATGCAGTAGAACTGTATAGGGACATAATTTCATATGTAGTTATAGTAAGATAATAAAGTATTACTATCCAGATAATGATCGCTTTTCTACGCTAAATTCATAGGCCATTGATAGTTGGGGTCGTCTTGTAGGACAGACATGTGCTAAAACGAATACACGGTACCAATTTATTTCTCTTACGTAACTAACAAGTAATATAAACGTTATTTTAGTTTGTACGCTGCATCTCGAAATAAAATGAATTAATTGACGCATAGACTGTTAAAAATTGCCACCCCTGAGATACGTAAGGAGATGAAATAATTAATTTTGGGGTAGCCTTAACACATATTGCAGTATTTATCGTTAAGTACTGTCGTATAAATTAGAGGCTTTGATCATGGTAGCATTGCTATTATTATAACAACGAGTTAAAACTAAAAATACCTTCTATATTTACGAGAAGCCATCCCTGTTTTTTGCGTTAAAGTAAGGACGAATTACTGGCCTTCCAAAAAAAAGGAATATATTGGAAAGAATAGCGAGATAAATAATCCCCAAAACGAATGAAAAATATCAGCCATATAATTCGTTATCAGCATTATCACCGTATTTTTCTGTTCTGTAAGAATGAAAATGGTCTAACAATTGAATATAAAATAGCTATAGAGTAGGAGATAAGGAATATCATATGGCCTGACATTACAAAGATAAATTTCGGTATTTGAAAGAATAAATTTGGATAAACTGATCAGGGGCTTCCCAAGTTTGAGTCATTCAATTAGAGCGATGAAGATAACTCATCAGCAATCAGCCAGATTATTATAATGCTCTTAAGGTATCTAAATAGAGGTTTTCCTGTCACTGAAGTGGCACTGAACTTAATCAAAGCCTCAGCTTTCGAGCAAGGTCGAATTTTTCTACAGGAAGCATGACACACAAACACAGAGACCATGTCGCAAATACTGAGGGTATAATCATAGTTAGTCACGAGACGAATTGACGCTGATGCTGACTAAGCAAAGTCAATTGTTTATTTACAAGTTTTTCACCAGGAAACACCTCAGTTCCTTCCATATCAATCCGACCAAGTCAATAATATCCTGAATTCCTTCCTTGTCAATTCGACCAAGTCAATAACATCCTGAATCGGAAATCAAATCGAATTGTGGACTAAGAAAACAGGAATTTATATTTTAACTCCTCGTTAAAATGTTATCGCATTATCATAGTCTGATATTCTTTTGTCCAGCCTTCTAGATCAGAGACATCTCGAAAATTTCTTTTTTCTTACTCAAGTATCTCCAAGAAAAGGGACAATTGAACTACTCTTTCCGCATTTCCACAGATATTTTATTTATTGATATTGATATTATATATATATATGGAAATACGAAAAGAGTTATTTTATTCCCACTTTTCTTGCTATGGATTTCTACTCAGTAAAGCCTTCCGCAAGCAATTTTATTATTTTATAATAAAACTGTATTTAAAATATTTTAATGTAAATAATAAGTTGTAATTTCAAACTTCAGCTCGTGAAACACTGCTTAGTGACGACCAATTATTGCAGTGAATGAAAAAAATGTGTAAGATTTCATTCCCAAATCATCCATAATTACTGATCAGATAGACTCGAACGAACTATAGAAAAATTATTTTGAATATTACATAATTCTAACGAAGAGCGCGCCAATAAGCTTCACAAAAGCTACAATTTGAGATAACAGAGAAATAAAACTTAAGCGAGAACCAATATAAAAATTACTTGAAGAGGTAACAAACATGAGAGGCACTTTTGGTAAGCTATCCTTCACAATGCCGTTGTTACCTGATACTCTTACGAAATTGCAGCGATTAAATAAAATGAATAAATACTGGATACATAAATGGATATTTGGATTTTAATAGTTAGAACGAAGGACAACGATTAAAGAAGACCTGGAGCGAGGCTATTTTTGCATTGCGGAGAAAACTACATAGGACATCATTCCCACAGGATACATCATTACTAAAAAAACCGGAACGCGCTATAGCTTAAAAAAATCAAACGAATTCGGGAAGATAGAGGAACACCGCATAGAGACGACCTGGAGCGAGGGTAATCTTACAGTGCCAAGAAAAATGCGTAGGATATCAATCTCGTATAATCCATCATTACTGACTAAAAATCCGGAACGCACTATAGCTTGAAAAAAACACTCAAACGAATACGGGAAGAACGAGGATCACACATAGAGACGACCTGGAGCGAGGCTAATCTTGCATTGCGGAGAAGACTACATAGGACACGATTCTCACATGATCCATCATTCCTAAAAATAACTGGAACCCACTATAGCATGAAAAAAACACTCAAACGAATTCGGGAAGATGGAGGGACATCGCATAGAGACGACCTGGAGCGAGGCTATTTTTGCAGTGCAGAGAATAATACACACGATATCATACCCACTTAATCACTGGCTAAAAAAGTGGAACTCACCACAGCTTAAAAACACACGTATTCGAGAAGTTGTTCGCGATCGTTCATAAATTCCGGTACACGATTTTGATAAACTCATAACGATTCGATTCGTTTTTTATATTGTGTTTATTTAACGATTTTCCGCACGAGAAGAGCTTCGCAAATGTGGGCCACGGACTTTTTCCAGCGACCTGTTTCCGAGTCGCGGCCATAAAACGCTTCGAACCATAGGAGTCGCTTTGGCTTAAGTTACAAAGAGGTCGGATTCATCTGGCGGCTTTTCAGCCACTTCCGACAACAAAATTTTAATGGCCATATTTCCTTCCGAGCGAAATATAATGCCTCGGAATGTGTAAAATACTTTACGGCTATGGAAGTAATAATCGAGGAACCGATGTCAGCCATAAAAGCCGCCGATAAAAAATGTGAATCGAATCCAAAAAGATATTGAGCCAAATGGGCTTCCGAGACTGAATTACAAGGTAATAGCTTTGATTTAAGGGCGTGTAGCATACTTAAACCACGAAAGTTGGATTTCTTTTTTCTTGTAACATAAAAGTGCAATAAAAATAAATTAGTGGTGGAAATAACTTAGCAGAAGTTTCGCAAAATATTTCCTTCAATGCGAATGGACCAATTTCAATTTCAACAAAATATTTTGTGAAACTTTTGCTTACTAATTAACACCATCATGTAATTCTAGTTCCATCAAGTAACAGTTTCCTCAATTAATTTTTTTAGTAAAAATTTCAAAGAATTTCCGGTTTTCCGTTGGTAAAAAATCCCCATAGTAAAATTCTCTCCTGTGAGAAAATCTTTATTTACTTTAGTTTCTTCTCATTAGCATCCAATCTTGGACAGTTGAGACAATAGAGGCCTTTCCTCTCTGTCCGTACTTACAACTAGTCCAAATGCTAGCTGGGACCTCATCTCCTTTTACAATAGTTGTGAAGGGCTACTATGGTGATGAAGCTAGGCAAAGCGAGGATTTGGTGAAGTTTTGTGAACAAAAAAAATTTCGCTTTAAAACTATTCTATTCGGCAAATTCTTGCTAGGTCAAAATTTTACAAAGTGACGGCCGGAATAAGTTTTATTTATTTATATCTATACTCTGAAATTAGGTATGAGTACCAGGTTGCAACGGTATTTCTAAGCAAGAGAAGGAGCACACCTTTGCTTTCCTCATGGAGCTAAACATATCGATGCTACTAAAGAACAATAAGTTCGAGTAACAATTTTCTTGACATTCCATATGGAGAGACCTTAACTAGAGCCACTATTCAGCGTACCCATACCTCAGTAGCTTCTACCTCATGACAACCATTAATGAATTGAGACAAAGTAGGAGAAAGATTCCTTTTTGTATACATTTTGGTTATAATTACGTTTGAACAAATTAAAGATTTTATGCACGTATATAAGGGCTTTCAAATTCCATTCAGTGGAAAAAATAAATTCCTTCGCTAATTATTCAAAATTTGAATCAGAAAGGGTTATTAAATAAATCTTCTTTGTGTCAACCGGAAAACTTGCGCCAGCAGGAAAATTAACGAACCATTGGGCATCCGCTTTAGACAGCTTTTACTGTAATAGGAACCTCCGATTGCACCACTTCCCCATTAAAGAACACCGCATGAAATTTTGGGTGTACCGTCTGAACTGGTATTCCACCACACCGCACATTCATAATTTGATGCTAATTAGTGCACGTTCCTGCTACCATATTCTCAGGAATGGAATTTATTAATTTTTCATTTGATACAGGATAGAGAAAAGGGTATCTTTCATTTAATTTTGTCACAGTATTGATCATGGCTGTGATGAAATGAAATCTACTGAGGTGTGAGTGGGTAATTGCACTGATCAATGTCCCTCCTTATGGACTGACAAGAAAAGTATTACTTATAGTCATTTTGCTTCACTTGCGTGGACATATTCCGTTTGTAGCATTCTGGCTCAGTGAGGAAAACAAGGGTAAACTACCTCACTCCTCATCCTGCCTAGTAAACCTCATTCCACTCTGCACTCTTAGTAGCTTATCTCAGAGGGGGTGAGGCACTAACCGGCCTTCGGGCTGGATACTTTACAGACAATGTAATATACAGTGGTACCTTAGTTAACGACGCTAATCCGTTCCAGGATATTCGTCGTTAACCAAAACCGTCGTTAACCAAAACCGTCGTTATCCAAGGCGCGATTTTCCACAGGTGTAATAATGGTGATGGATTACGGTATTTCCCGGCGTCGAGGACGCACCCCAGTTATTGGAAGCAAAACTTATAATATTTACCGATTTAACTCCGGTGAGACAACATGTGCCTATGTGAATTAGCTACAATTTAGCATTGAACTATTTAAAATATTCTCCGCTAGCTGCTATTCAGTATTTTTTTTGTGATGTAACATCGTAACGTACACCAAATATTAGTTTATAATATAGTGATTATAAATAGACGTGCTGAAAAACGTGAAACTTCGGAAAGACCAATCGACGAGGCGTCGTAAGCCAAATCCTACGTCGTTACCCAAGATATATTTTGGTTACAGCAACTCGTCGTTAACCAAGTCCGTCGTTAACTAGGGCCGTCGTTAACCAAGGTACCACTGTATATTTAAATATGTTATTATATTGCGCACCCCATCTGAACAGATAGTCTACCATCGCCGTAAATTCATAATTCGCAGTAGAATCAGTGCAGCCGCATAAGCAGTGGGGTTGTCAACTTCCTCTACGCGGGAGATTTCACTTTATCTCGACTTCGGAGAGGCGGGGTAACCGTGTGAAAACGAATAGCTTCCGCTGGAGAGAAATGAATTGGCCAAGAGCGCGGGTGGGGAGGACAAAGAATAGGCTGGGGAAGTGCATACGCGGGGAAAGAGGATGGTCACATGACCACCGTTTACCTCCGTCATTCTCTGCAGCGATTCAACCATAAGGACAACAGGCAAAAGGTGCGCTCATGCACCTCCGATTTTTTCTCCCCGTGAAAAAGTGTTCACAGAGGTGTCACGTGGTAACGACTCCGAAGTTTCGCAACAGTTTCCCGATAGAGGTTAAACGCAGAGGTCGCTCGAACCCGTCATCGACGACGATTATCCTTTTATTATTTCCTCCTTCGGGTTCGACCGGAGAAATCGTGGACAGCTGCCGTAAAATGTCCTATAGTTCGTGATACGAGTCAACGAACTATCTGTGCGAAAGATATTCGATCCGAAGACTTGTTTCAACCTTAACCTTCTTCCTTAACTTAAAGGCATCTTTCAGGTTAGAAACGGGGGAGAGGCATGGATAGAGTTAAAAAGCAGGGTAGAGGAACCGCATTATGTTGCACGAGGGGGTCACACGCAGAAAATGAAGCCGAGGTAAAACGGAACTGACATCACCAAGTATTCCTTCAAAAACGGAGGGGTCAAAGAATGGAATAAGATACAAGGACAGATTGACTAAGGACTGATGAAAAATATTCCACCCAGCCAGAGCATGATAATAAGAGCCAATACACCATTGGAATATTTTCCTATAATTTTGAACTCATACCAATTATCGATATGATACATGTGTTTTCATTTTGAGTATGCGGAGAACGTAATATATTGTAGGAAGCTTTCTCGGGGTTCCAACCGGGTTACAGACAGGAACGGGTCCGACGTTTCGACTGTTATCTCCACAGTCATCTTCAGGGATGAAGTCTTCATCCCTGAAGATGACTATGGAGATAATAGTCGAAACGTCGGACCCGTTCCTGTCTGTAACCCGGTTGGAAACCAGAGAAAACTTCCTACAGCACCTTCACCGGGAAAGCACTAGATCTTTCTTAACGTAATATATTTTTTATAAAATACAGGAAAAAAGAGGGATTAAGATTTGTGAAATTCGACGTCCTTTGATGCATCAGCAATCGTATCGTGGATATCCATTCATGGAAAAATTCGTATTTTACAACTTGAAATTAGTGACTTATTAATTTGACTTGAAATTGGCTCCAATAGACCTTCATTGACTTGCAATTAGTTGCCTGTCCATCAAGTTTACCATGCCAAAAATGTCCTAAATTTATGACAATTTCTTCACCTCGTCGTGGAAGACTGAAAAAATAGAGTGAACAATCCGAAGCTCATAATCTCCCTTAAAGTGCCCATGGTTAGCATTACAAAGAGTATGACACTAGAGAGACTACGACTTATTCGCTAATTACCTAAAGCAGATTTCTATCAAGCACAAGACTATCCTTACCCCAAAGAACATCATTGGAACATAGCGTGACAACGGTGATACACGGAACAGAAAGAAAACGTAAATATCAGCAACAATGGTAATGCAACAATACTTTGACTAGAAGAGGGTAATGAAGTAAATCTGGCCTTAACAGAAAAACAGAATCAGAAACGTATGTTTCATAAAGAAGAATAATTCATCTAACAAGACGAGATCATGGTTACAGACGCTGAAAAGTAGTTAGCAGCAAATTTCACAGGTCGTGGAAAAATTTAGTTCGTTTCGTTTTGCAAAACGATTTTCCGAAAAATTTCCTCTTATTCATATTGCATTTCCACAAGCAACGCAGATTTTCAAAGTACCGGTTTCAAGCTAGCGTGACTTTTCCATAGCTTCCTGTTTATCCTAGTATATGTGGTCGTTGAAAGCAAATTTTCCAACAAAGAATGCCCACGGAAAAGCATAATCAACGGTTGAGCGAACGTGTATGGCAAAATACGCTTCATCACGACTTTCGTTCCTTCTGACTAGCTTTGAAACCCTTCTTCGTGTGCATTACTTTTAGTTTTAGAATTTCATACAAACATCTACCTTTTGCTTTACCTCTACATGCAATCGTTCCACTCTGGTTAAACATTAGAAAGTACGCATCAATTTCGAAACCTCTGCATAGGAAAATATTTTAAGTTACGAAATGAAATGAGATATAAAAACTTGCTGTAGAAAACAACGCAATGCGTCCTGTATGGAAGAAAAACAGAGGGAGGGAAGTTTAAAAGCATCGGTGGAAAAACATAAGATCAAACAAAAAGCTAAGAACGTTGTCGATGGTAAGAATTTCAAATCTCTTTCAATAATGAGAACAAAAAAATTAGTTAATGAAAGTAATTTGAAAAAAAATCCTTTAAAATTTCCGTCAGTTCTATCATTTTTTCGAAAAGGCACACTGCAGACTGAAATCATTAACATTGATTTAATTTTTCTGTTGCTTAATCATAAATTAATTTTAAAATCGTCAAAAAGAGTTCAAATGAAAGGCGAACGTAATTTTGAACTAAATAGGTTCACTAAAATGCAAACTAAAAATAATTATGACGACAAAGGATTTTTCTTCGTGACTCCAATAGAGATAATAATTAGTTTTAAAGAATTAAGTGGAATAATGAATATAATCAAATGACAAGGAAAGCAATAAGAAATAAATACTGAAGACTTCAGATTATTCACGTTTAGCTCATGGATGGAAAATCAAAAAAATGTAAAAAATGCAAACAATTCTAGATGCAATCGCAATATGTTATACGCTCGAAAGACTATAGAAAAATAAGGATGAAATTTAAAAGTCAAAATCTCCAATTAAAAAGGCATTTGGTGAATGATTTAATCTTTACATTCAAATATGACTCAATCAGCAATTGGCTAAAACCAAAAATATGGCACGCCGATAAACATAAATGCCAAAATTATACCAGACAATTTACGTGAATGATTTTACTTGCGTTTGAAAGAAGAGGTGCTTTGCTTTGGAAGCCCACAAAAGAAAAACAAACACGAATTTGGATTTGTTGAAAAACTGGGTTTAAACCATGAAGCAATCAGCATTACTTTGTGAAGGGCTAAGAAAAAAATCTCCAGCCAACACGGGAAAACATTCGATTACTTTGCGAACATTTTCTCTCATTGAAATGTGAATGAGGAGAAAATAGCTCCACTTAAAGGTCATTAAGCCAGCGACATGCACACGATGAAGAACGCGGTAATTCCTAATCCGAAAGAGACTCCCATTACACTCCCATCGATCCCATTACGATGGCTTTCGCAATGACGTTTCTTTCGATTCCTCCTTAATTAATTGCCTCTACATTCTCAGTTGCAATTAGGTTCCGCCCAATTGATTCAGAAGACAGCGAACAGTTCGCAATTAAACTTTGGCGGGGTATCCGTCATTGACTGCAGTTACAACGATTCCATGCTTTTACTGTATTTTCTCTACGGCTACGTCATTACAGAGGTGTTGAACGCTACTAGTGCATTACAGCGGATATCGAGCCTTTGAATAATACCAGTATAATAAAGAGTAAAAAAATACGTAAATATAATGTGAACACACTCAAAATATACGTAATATAGTTACGTATTTTTACGTAACGTAACGTAATACGTAATATAGTTACGTAATTATAGTTAATCATAAAATAATATAAAACCGATTCACAATCAAGATAAAATGGAATCCTGATACATCCCGATACTTAAAAATACAATAATAAAATAATACACACAATACAGGTCCAATCTACAAAAATTATGGGGAATGATAAAAACTTGCATATATTGTGTGTTTTACGTTAGTTTATTAATGGAATTCCACCAAATTAAGCTTCATTGAGTTCTTTTTAAGGTTAATCATGCCCCAAAGATGTAATGTAGATATCTGTCGTAGCTATTGAATTTAATAAGATTTAGAGAGGATCAGGAGCCCACTATGTACCTCAAAGAGGTAAGAAAAATTTTTCTCTGCAATGATGTAGGACAAAGGAGGAGAATCTGCAACAGTATATGTATTCCATACTGTCTTTTCCATTCTTTTCCACAAAATCAGGCATTTATACAATTTATATTCAAATCATAATTAATGACATCAAGAGAAATTAAATCGAATAATTTTCTCATTTAGCTTATTTACCAATTAATTTTTCCGATGCAAAATTTGATGAAAGACTATATAAACGAGGGTGGCATGCAACTCAACATCGCACATTTCACTTCTAGCAAGAAGTACAATTACTACCCAAAAAAGAAAGTTTCCTAATCTCCAGGTAAGTCAAGTCTCAAACTTGGACTTATTATTACGGAATAAATACGGGAATAATTGCAACAGGATAGCGTTTCTTAAGAACAAGATAATTTTTTTTAATGTTCCATAAATAGAAAGTAGATATGGAAATAAGATAAACAGTTTTGTTCGGGGCTACGCTGCAAAGTAGGGCTCTATGTATGTGAGGGGCACATTTTAAGATGCGGTGGGAATAAAGTACACATTGATGACAAAAGGAATAAGGGAATAAGTATACATTGTTGACAAAAATATTTAGCCCCACTATGTGCTTAAGATATGTGGTGGCTGCGCCATGAGTAAATTAGGGCAATTTAGCGTGTCACTTATCCGGCCCTGCACTCTGACGTCACAATTTCTTATGCAAATGTATTTGAAGGCCGTGTTTTTTTTTAAAGAAAGGAGGAGAACTTACCTCTCCTGCAGAATGGCGCTGAGGTCCTTGCAGAAGTCGCTTCCTTGCTTTATGAAACGACGTAGTTCCTCGAAACTGCTCTGCCCCTGGAAAATCAGAAGATAAAAATCAGTTCGATGAAGAGAATTCAATGGTTTATGGTCTATGTGAATCATTATTGTCAGTCTGAAGTCTAGAATAAGATCAAAGATAAAGCTAAAAGTTTGGGAAGGATACCAAAAATGCATTATAGTGTGTAGATGGAATGAAATTCCTATTGAAAGCAATAAAAAAAGATAACACTCAATTCTATTAAGTCAAATATCTAGGACCCCTGTGAGTACATATAAATTTACAGGGGGTAGATGTCAGGGAGGAAAAAAATGGAGGCTAAAGATTTTTTTTTCATCTTTAGAGACTATTTTAGTTCTTGGAAGCCAAAAATCCCGATTTAAAAGATAATTGAATCAAACGGAAACCACATATTGCTTTATAACAGAAGAATTCAATATAAGGCTGGCTAGGGGGTCCACGGAAAATAATTTTCGGGAACCTATGGTATAATACCAAGATTATCAAGATACGCCAGTAAGGTATTCAGCCCAAGGTTGGTACCTTACCCCCTCCAACATAAGCTGCTTAGAGCTTGCAAAAGTATGAGGTTCACTAGACAGGATGAGGAGTGAGGTAGTTTGCCATCGCTTTCTTCACTGAGTCTGAATGCTATTAGCGGGATTTGTCTACGCAAGTAAAGCACAATGACTCTACGATTAATACTTTTCTGGCCAGTCCAAAAGGAGAGACCTTTATCAGTGCAATTATTCACTCATACCTCAGTAGCTTTCATTTCATCACATCCACGATCAAGACGGTGACAAAAGTAAATAAAAGATACATTTTTGTCTATCCTGTACCAAATGACAAATGAAAATATGCCTTTCAATTAAGATACGATCGTCTGCAAATATACGATTTCTGTATTTAATTCATCAATAAAAATCAAAAACCATTAACGAAATTTATATTGCTACGCAAAACTTCGTAACAGAGTTTGAACCTCTCCCGCAAAAGTAACTCAACCAAAGCATTAAAAACGGCGCCATCAAGACGGCGGACAGAGTATAGGCAATTTCCGATCCGGATCGAACATCGAGAAAGGCGCGAGATCTGCGGTAATCTCGGCAGGAAACGGCCTCGGGAAAGACGGAAACTAATCTCGCCCATTATCGAAAACTAGATCTTCACAAATCCGGCAGGTAGAGTCCGTGAGATTTCCGCCTCCGATGGGCGTGAAATTTCAATCCCGTTACGGGGGTTTGAGTTGGTTTTCCCATACCTTATGAATGGAAACGCCGCATATTTACCGGCGTATAATGAAAGGGCCAACTCGACCCTCGGTTCACCTTTCTTCCGATGGAAAAAAAGGAAGACCCACATCGTGATGCCGATCGGCAGTACTTCATCCCGAGCTTCCATTAATATTCCCAAACCGATTATTACTCTCTGTATAGGGAGGAATCGAAGGAACAAAGGCGCATAAGGAAAAAGGCTGTAATTCCTCCGCCGCCGACTTTTGCCCTATCAATCCATAAACCTTTCGGTCGCAAATCGCTCGCGGTTAGCCCCGAATTATCGTGGATAGCTTTCCTATCCGCAGGAAGGAGAGTTTAAGTTAGATAACCCCCATTTTATCACGGGACGTGACGTATAATTTTGTCGCGAGGAGTTATAGCAGCCCTTGAATGTTTCAATTTGTTGCTCGTCTATGATTTCAAAGTCACGGACGACCTTTACTATTACGATGGGTGAAATTTAGTTCAGTTTAGAGCAAAATTGGAATTTGGGAGATATCTTGAATGTTTCAATTTATTGCACGTTTAAGAATTCCAAGTCACGGACGATCGAAATTATAAGGAAGCGCAGAGTTTAGTTTCGAGCAAAATTCGAAACAATGAGCAACTGGTGGTCCACAGAAGAATGATGTTATCTCATTTTCATCTGAATATTGCTTACAAACTGTTTTCTCGGTAAAGAGTCAAGGTATTAGTCTACATGTGAACATTTTATCCACTCGAACTATGGTTCTTAGTTTCCTTAGCCTAAACTTCTGTTTATGATCTCCCCTTTCTATTTTCGCATATCGGAGGCTTGTTTCCTTTACCTGATTTCTGATGAATAGGAATTTGTCTTACAAACACAAACAAAGTCGCTGACTTAAAATAAATTGTGTATTCAAGTTTAACAGTGTGCTCCATTTTTTATACGAGTTTATTAATTATTGAGTTGATTTGAGATCATGCATAATTGCAGTCACTTATCATATGCCTTTTTAAATAGACGATTCTGACTTTTTAATTTCATCTTGTTAATTATGGATTCGGTTCACGAATTTTTTAGTACATTGTTCCCCAAACCTTTTCTTAATATCGCCTCCTTTGGTTTATAACTAAAGCCTACCAACCGTCATCTATGTAGATTGTTAATTGTTTTACCAAACACAAATCAAAACGGAAAGCGTAACAATAACTGTAGAAACAAAATAATCATTGTTTCAGTTCATTGGATTGCGATTTTATGATGTTTTTGCCGCGTTGCGGTCTAAATTATGAAGGTGCCTTCCAGCCATAAATAATTCAAATGTGATTAAAATGAAACTATCTCAAGGGATTCACGTAAAATTGATCACACTTTCATTAATTGACATTTCAATTTGTTCTTTTTGTAACTTAAGGAAACACGCTGAGTATTTTCACTCCTTAATTTAATAATAATATAATTTAATAAATAACTACAGCGAAAAGATTCATAGGGAAAGAATTATCAGAATGTTTAAGTATTCATTGATTTCTCTTTTGATGAATACTGGGGTTATGCTTTGCTTTACGGGATGTCACTACTTTGGATTAAAAATTTTTTTTTCCGCTTATTTTTATCACTTAATTATACTTCTATTCATGTCAATTCCTCGGAGCTACCGATTTTAGTGTAGTGCCTATTTACTTTTTATAAAACTTCAAATGAAGCGTTCGCGAGAAAATTCTAAATAAACATAATTAGGAAAATACTTATATTTAAGTTATATAAAGTCTATCCTTAAAAAAATCAATATATTCATGCGTCAATACGTGAAAAACCATATCACAGAGGGGAAAATATTATATATTTCCACCCTTTTAATTATCGCCAGTAATAAAAAGTGAGGAAAATGTCAAAGTTTTTCTCTTGTGTTGACCTATCCCTTTACTTGGAGAGTCTTTCAAAGTACTCCCAGAACGTTCGACCTAAAGCTACCCTAAATTTATCAAGGAGCGCCAGCCGTGCATCTTCGCATTACTGCACCTCAGTGTGCCATTGCCGCCGTCTTTAAATATGCAGAATTCGACCTCGGCTTAACAAAGAGACCCTCGCGGCAGATGGACCCGATTCGCAGAGTACGGCGCCAAAACTAGAACGAGAGTCCGTGTGGACCCTCTTACGGGAGAGAGATCAATGTCGTGTATGCTCTACGGGAGAAGATAATGAATGTACGATGTATAATGGGGTATGCGATTTAAGGTCTATGTCCGTACGAGAGAAAATAGCATGCTCGCGCAGTATTTTAAACATTTAAGGGTTAGATGTAAGAAGAGACTTATTATTCTCAATCTCGCCCTAGTGAAAGATGCTTTATTATTCTTATTTACTTCGCCATATGTCGCAATTTGTACCTTGGACCGAAGAACGAAGTACTACGAACAAGTATTCCGTGTTGGATATTACTATATTTTTCTACCCACTAAAGTGGTCCTTAGAGGTTCAAAGGTTCGACTGACCTAAATTAAAACTAATAAAACATGACGGAAGAATAGCAGAATATAAGGAATACTATTGTAAAACTTACAAAAGGGGTTAAGTGACGTAAAGAGAATAAACTAATCACTCCTTACTTTAGAGTATATTCTACTTTTCAATTACCAATTCTTCGATATCTCTTATTCATGACTGTAAAACATGAAAAGAAGAGATATCAAGCTGGGCAAGGAAAATTACGAAAAATCATACTAAATAAAACCAGAGAAAAACTACATTTCTGAAACTTTCTTATCCTACAATAGTATTATATGATTCGAAACTGTCTACAACGCAAATTAATAAACAGTAAGGGTAGGATTGCAGGTAGAAAAAAACGAAGTTCCAGGTGGTAAAAAATTTCTAAAACATAACGAGGGTGTCGATGAAAAACAACAATGCGGCAAATCGGTTGGCAAATGTTTTGGAAGATACTTATATAAGGAGGGAGGAAAGTTTTGCAGTGGAAATATTTTTTGAGATCACTAACTAGCACAGTTTTCAAACAAAAAACCTTTCCTTTCCCAATTTGCTATATTAGCTTCCTGTCATTGTCTTTCTTCTCAACGTTTATCATTTTATGAACGTATTTATTATGGGTTAACCTCAATTTTTAAGCCTCAATTGGGCCCATTGAAATCTTTCATCTTATGCAATTCTCTTTGCACAATAACAGAGTATAAAGCTCAGCGCTACTAACTTTCATCCCAACAAATAATCTTTTCAAGGTACCTTTGCAAAGACACAAAAACCAGAGCATAAGTTGAGATTGTATGGACATTTATGTTATGCAGTTCTCTTTGAATAATAATAGAGTATAAATCTCAACGTTACTAACTATCATCCTAACCTACGCTCAGTTCAAGATACTTTTGCATATACATAGAACAGAGTATGGGTTGAGATAGTACAAGTTGATATACCATATAAAAAAAGACGTTTCATGATATCTCAACCGCAAAGATATCGTACACGAACCATAAGAAATAAACCGGGGAGAACTATGATCGCAAAAAACCGTGTATTTTTCCTATAGAATCGCAGTTTTTATTTGGCATGGATGACATAGTTGATCTCCGTGGCCGATTCCCAGATTCCATTCCGCATCTCGATCGGTAGAGACCGAGCAAAAGATGCAGCTTCTTCGGATGGGCTACTTCTGAAGGGTTAACGGTTCCTTCCAAGGCCGCCCCGTATCGCGACCTCGTCCCTTGGGAATGTCGATTGGAGAGGTCGAGGAAGCCACGCCTCACTTATAAACAGATGGGAATAAAAGATGCCGGGACGGATCCAAAGTTTTTTCCCGCCGATTATAAACAACGAGGGGACGCCTTCGAACGGTTTGAATAACATTTCAATCGAAGAGATTGACGGCCGACGAGGAACGGTTACCGATCTATGGGAAGTTCTTCGCCGTCGTCGACCGCGGAGGTTCTCTACCAGTCGTCGCGGCGCACTGGTTACCTGCATGGAATTCGATGGATGGTAACGAGGGACTGACATATTATATTGTAATCTAGTAATCATAATTCGGTTATCCGGTTGGTTATAGTCTGTTGGCGCGGAGTCTCATGACTCCTAAATCTACTCTAACCCTTATGGCGTAAGAATTTTAGGACAATTTAAGATTCTAGTTGGTATTGATTAAAGGATAGTGTAGTTTCGCCTTCATGACAGATAGACTTTAGTAGCGATGAAGCTACCTTATGGCTCTATCATTGTTAAAAGAGACTGCATATTGAATAAGATGAACGACTGCAATGGATGTAATTGAGGTTTACAAATTGAGGTTAACCCCACTCGTTTGAAGAAAACGATGGTAATTGACAGTAAATGAGCGCGAAGAAGAGTGCACCTTAAACACAAGAGTTAAACAAGAGGTGAAATATAGCGAAATGGCTTCTCATTCTAAAATGCCTGCCTGGGAAGTAAGAGACCTAGGTTCTAGTTCCAGTAATGTCGCTATTTTTCATTTCTTGTTTAACATTGGATAAACTGCTAGACATTCAGTTGTTTTCAGTGAATCCCTATACAAGAAATTAACCCATCACGAGTTGCTTGCCTTAAGACGGTTCGGCTTCATGAACGTTTAAATTATAATCATTATTAACAGATTATTATACTGATAATAGGTTTGCTTGACAAGTTTCGTAAGATGATATTCAACAGGCAGTTCTTTACAAATACATAATATAAATACAACATGATAAATCTAAAAAAATCAATGCTTCAAGAAGTATATACAAACACTAAGTTGGAATAGGTATCAAGTCCACAAGAGAATACCAGTGCAGTATATGGTAAACGAAGGAACTCAAAACCCATGTCTACCATAAGTTAAAAGCGGATGCTATGGGTATATCAAGAATGGCGGGCCTAAATTAATGACGCTCAGCACGGCGAAGTATGGATTTATAGGTATGAAAAGTGAGTGAGCCTCGAATCAAAAAAGGCTGATTAACATTGATATGAAAGGTTGAAAGCGAGCTAAAACAAAGTGTTCTAACTAAACAAGTATATTAAATTGATCTATACTTTTAGTTCGAATCAATAATATATACAGTTTTCATGAAATGTGTCTTGAGATAACCAAGTAACAGAGTGGACGGCGTCACGATTTGTAATCCACTCTCATCTTGTCGCGATGAAAGTGTAGTGATGAAACTGAACAGAGAATTGGCAATGTCTCTCACTACAAGTAATTGCCACAGTTATGTATCCATGATTTGAAGATGTCCTCCATGGAATTATCGTTAAATACATGTAAGCACTCAGCTGATTGTGAGAGTATGTACATACAAAATTTTCTTTTAAGGAGAGCGAATTCATGATAGCATAGCACTTAACGTAGGCTTCCAACATAGTTAACGAACATCAAGATATCAACTTCGAAATATTTCTTCCGCAGGTCAGCAATAAGTTTCAAAAGTAATGTTAAAATAAATTCAAATTACGCATAATATATAATAATATTCTTTTAGGCAATGTACTCCAAACGAAATTACATTTCAGTACGTGAAAACGACGCTTACGAAAAAACTTTTACCAACACTTACTCTTCATTACGCAGGGAAAGATACTGTATATACTGAATCGATTTTGACGCGGGTTTTAGAGTCATTCTATAGGAAAGCAAAGGTTCTTCAAGAAAAATTACTAGGTATGGAATGGAACAAACTCGGGAAAAGGAAGCTGTCACGGCGATAATCTGTTGTTATTCGCAACAAAACGCATCAAAAGCAAATATATTCCACTTACTAAGGATTGAGCAACGTGTTGTGTTTCCGGAGCTTACATTCCGAGATCTTCTTATATGTAAACACATTCTTCATACGTTACGGAGCATTTCTCATGCAGCTATATTCGCTCAAGATGTCGATGCTTGCAGAGCAATACAACGATTTACATTTTAAGAAGCATGTTCTGGGGATAATAATTCTCTGTGAACAACATAAAATTTACACTTTAAAAAATCACAAATATTTCTACCTACGTGTTAATATAATACATTAAATAAGAAGGAATCTGTAAGATATACAATTGGCTGTATCTTCGTCCTTTTTATGGGGAGATAATCGAATCGACATCAGAATAAATAGCGAGTCTTCTATTCTATTGTTAGTGCCCGCGACGTAAAACATATGCTGAGGTAATTCTTGTCGTTAAAGTTACATTGTAGCAAGCATGTTAACAAGCAAGTATCGAAAACTTAAAAATATTAAGAAGGCTAAGTGATCGTTAAATTTCATTAAAGAAATCAATTTTACTTTTTTGTTGTTTTTTTGTTAAATTTCATGTTTCATAATAAATTGAATGGATACGTTTTGATAACATTAAAGTTAACGAATAAATTATGATATATCAACGTTGTCTAATAAATAGCCGTTTTCTAAAAATAATTTCCTCAATATTAGTTAATTAATAATTCATTTATATCGATTTTTATTTCTTATTTACTGCAAAGGTTGTTACTGTGAATGGGAATATCTAGAGTGAAGACTGTAAAAGTTAGAACACCTGCCCGGAAAGTGGGAGACCTGGGTTCGAGTCCCAGACAAGTCACTATTTTTCTCTTTTTGTACAACCTTGGGTTAAGTTGCACGCTTTCCTGTCCTAAGTCAAACTTCATTTCCATCATTTGTAGAGTGAAGAATTATATAACAGGTACTGACCCTTAATGAGGACAATTTGATAAAAACGCTAATTTACGAAGGATTGAAATATTTTGAGTTTTCGTGTTTTCAAATCGCAAAAATACTAGTTGATCGAATAATAAAAATTATAATTTTTTCTTACCATGACATCCTTCTTGATTCCCTATGAACATCTAGTCATAAACTCCACTACAAAAGCAAACTGTAAAAGTACTGAAATGAACTATACAAGTATATCTCGCGGAAGTTGTTGACATCGGATGGATAAAATACAGAAGACTATGATTAGTAGAATAAATGCGGTAGGAATTAAAAATTATGGAAACTATTATAAAATTACGGGACCAAGACGTATTTAACTCTTTTCCAACCATCAAATTTTTTATAGTCAAAATATTACGGAGGAAGACCTTGGTGACCTATTGATTCGAGAAAGAAAACTAACAACTAAGAGAATATAATACAGAATTTATGACAAGGTTATAAAAAAGCCTTAGGAGAGGCTAACAAAGACTGCCAGCAGGATGTCAACACTTTGGGATGCTTGAATTAACTGAACTTGACGGAACAGAAAACCTTTTTCCCACGCCACACCTCAGTCAAAATAGGTTGGAGATGTTTCCATTCGATAAAAGAAAAATATCTCAGCACGCACGCGTATTATTTTCTCCATTCTCTAATTGGCTGAGCTAGCTAAAAGCCTCAAAACATTTATAGAACTCCATAAGGAATTTTTAAAGCCATGCAAAACTATTATACATGAGTTGATAAATTACTAAATTTGAGAGTATAATTGACCAAATACTTATAAATCTATTGCAATGAACACCATAAAGTATAAATTCACGCATAAATTTATCTGATATTAGTAACTTTCAAGAGAAAAACAACTAACGTTCATTTTTCATCGTTTTCAGACATTACTTCTTGATAAACTTTTACTACAAACAGTAGACGGTGGAAATCGTGAAGAGTACTACGAGAAATTACTATATAAGTACAGTTAAGAAAAATTAATACCGATTCCTACTTTTATAATCTAGGATCGGTTTGGATTTACGAAAATTATATACATTCACAATATATATCGTAAGACTTTACGTTCATGTTAAATAGTCCCCAACACAATCAATACTGGTTGATGAAGTCATGATTCAGTAGGAGCCGATATACCATTAAATTACCGTGACTGTACTTGAAAATTGATAAATAAATAACAACAATCTACCACAATGAATACATATTAATCTATATATATATAAAAATGAATGTGTGTCTGTCTGTCTGTCTGTCTGTCTGTCTGTACTCGATAGATTCAAAAACCATACATCCAATCGTCGTGAAAATTTGGGAAATTATTACGTATATCCCCGGGAAGGTTTTTGTAAATTTTTATTTTAATCGGAGTACTCAGTTCGACTCCAGAAGGAAAAACAGTTTCCATAAGAAATACATGTAAACTTCGATTTTATCACTTGCATGCTTCCTTTCTTTCGCGAAATTAAATTAGAATTAACCAACGTATGGATTTAGAAGTACCACCAAAAGAAGGGAAATTGAATAAAGTTTCTCATTTTGGTCATGAAATATAGTTTACGATCGGAAATTACGAGACTTAGAGATAATTAGATGATAATTTTGATGAATTTCGAGGCTATAAACAAACTATTTCTCAGTTACAACGAATGCGATTGTTGAATTTTCTCATAAGAACACATTGAGAATTTACTCCCGTATTCAAATGATGTTTGTTTATAGCAACGTAAATATTTACGTATATTATCGTGGAGTAAACGGTTTTTGATATTTAATGAAAAGTATATTTTGATAAATTCAAGAGATTGTATGTACTGGACAACTTGGTGAGTTGATGACGTTACCGACTTTGATTACAAATATCATCTATTTTCAACATTTCAATTTATTTTATGTATTTGACGAGACTGAATTTAATTTTTAGGTCTTCTTCAGTTGAATATGTGTTCTATTTGAGATTTGCGAGATGCGAAGTGTAGAGTAGCACATAATTTAGCATATCTTACTCCGAACTGATAAGGTACTGTGATAATATATTTTCTTATAAACTGAATGAAAGTAATGTAGATAGTATGTATGATTTCATTATAATAGCCTTGCAACGCGAATAGCTGCCTGCCATACAAATTGCGAATGGATTTTCTACGGGAAAAATAGAAGTACGATACATAAATTGATCCCATTTGGGTAGAATTTATATTTTATCAATGATTGTTTAAATATTACTAATTATATTAAAATTTAAAATATTTTAAATACATAAATTGTATTTCTTATAAGATTTCAAAAAATTAATTTAAATTACAAAAAAGAACATTAATGCATTTGATGTTCGATTTTTCGCCAGCAAATTCTAATAAATACAAAAATGCAGTCAAAAACTTTTGCAATTATTAATACGTGAATAAATTATTAATACGCGAATAAATAAAAATATTTTTAATTTCCAGCTGAGGAAAATAATTGGAAATACGTTTTATTTAACCCTACAATTATGCCGCCAACGCGAAGTGCTATTGGTCTATCTACAAATCAAGCAAAAAGGAGAAGAGAAGAACGATCATTAGAAACGAGTGAACAGAGGCAAGCAAGGCAAGAAAGAGATCGAAATCACACTACTCTTGCTCGATCATTAGAAACGAGTGAACAGAGGCAAGCAAGGCAAGAAAGAGATCACACTTCTCTAAACACAACAACGTGTGAACGGGTACAGCTAGTAACAAATAAATAAATATGTTGAAGAAGATAGTAACTTTTTAATGCAAATCAGACTCTAGAGAAAATAAAGAATCAGTGAAAAAATTAATTTATAAGAATAAAAATAAATTACTATACGTAAAGAGAAACGGCGGAAATAAATAAATAGAAATATACATAGAATATATCGATGATTACCTCAGTTATTTGACTTAACTATATTTTAAGGTATATTGCACCTCAACACTTAGTTGCCATCATTTCTCGCGGCAAGCGCAGCTAGCGTAAGCGAAGGCAAATGCTAAAAATATTGACTCGTTATAATTTTACACTAAGAGTTTAAACATAACTACAGAGGATATTGACGCATCATTTGCACTCATAAAACCATAAGGGGTGCAGAGAAACGCCCCGTTACAGCGAAATATTATGAAACACGCTTTCTCTGTCAACACACCTGTATGGATATCGAAATAAACACAGCAAGCCAATAGGGCACGGATCTTCGCGACAACACATATCAATGGAAAGCTATGGAACTTTGAATGCACGTCAAGACAATAAAGCGCGTGGAATGGAATACAATCCTTCCAAACAGTTACTGTAACACTTTCCATCTCCTCAGCACTTCCTCCCGAACTCTCTCCCCTTATCATTATCAGATCAGAGATAAAGTCCATTCAAAATAAAAAACAGAGAAAAATATGCCGCCGCCCCTTTATTTATATTCCCTCGACGTGGGATATGCTTTCACCTTTTATGGAACACTCCCTCCGCGGTGAAAATTGCTATCATTCCCACGGGTAAGAGTATACCCCCGAAAGGCCGCCGCGGCCTGAAAGAGAAAGGCGAGCGGGTCGCGTCCTTCTATGGAAGCGGCCACGAAAGTTAACGATCATATGGAGAAAAATAACCTTAATGATGACTCTCCTCTTGGCTCTCATGCTTCTTCTCGATCTGAAACGTGTAATTCCCACGGACCTCACGCTGCCTCCGCGTCGAAAGCCGCACACGGCTGTGTTGGTGGCCCCTTCTTCGGACCACATCTTCCAACTTGAAGCACCGAAGATAAACCCTTGAGGAACACTAAAATGTCAACTGCACTCTCAGTGGGACACACAAGGCTAATTCCAAGAGTCACTCGACGCAACAATGTATGTACGGCGAACCAATCGAAAGTCGACTCAACAATGATGCCTGAAGACACCTCGCATTCACCAATAAAACGAGTTCTTCGTAGTTGAGTCACAACGGAAGCACTGAGTAATGCCGTCTCGCGATGTCCACACGGAAAAAGACTACGCTTCGGCAGTCCGGTCAGTTATGGCGGCTCGAATGTCCCCTTCCTTCACACTTCGACAACTGATGTTTTTGGTGTGAAACAGCGATGATAACGAGAGCACTGGTTGGTTCACCTGTCCATGGTGTTTAAACGTGTCTTCTTCGAAAATCTGATCACATGCAGGTTGCCAAAAATGTCCTTGTACACCAGACGCACTGACAACTAGAGTCCTCCACAGTCCAAAAGCAATATAAACATGAAAAGTTCCACCGATAGGTTAACAACTTAGACAAACAGTTGAACTTTTCCAAGACAGAAGCCAGTACGTTGTTAGAATACTTCGATAATTTGGCAGTCCGGCAATGTCGCAACAACCTCCCTTTCCAAAAACCCTACAATACTTCGAAAAGACCTTCCGTAAATCCTAAAATACTCTAAAAGCACTTCAACAACCAGAAACGAAGCTCTTTTCGCTAGGGATGTCGCAAGTCTCAACTTCGCCCCGAAAGGTCTGTGGCATTTCTGCGACAGTGAGGATAGAGGACTTTCACCCACTCAACGACCGCCGAAGGAAGGCACACTTGGGTTGGTCGATCACTGTGTCTCAATATCGCTTCAATGAACCGAATAATGGGAGTCCTTTACGACTCGCAGCCTCTACGGGAATTGAACAAGTGGAGCGGAGGGACCTATGTAGACCGTTTGCCTTCGAGTGCTCCTCTGATGGAACAGCGTCCGAAGATTGCAAGCCTGAATAGCCCACAACGAAAGAAATGACTAACTAGGCGAGGCGTGTCTAACCGCGCGGAGAATTCGCGCACTGAACTTCCGACCTGCGGAATACTACTCTATGGTTCTGCGAGGATGAAGATGCATGTGATGCAGCAGCCTCCGTCGAAAAACGGTGAAACTGCACTCTTTTTCCCCTTACCGTTACGACAATACCACCGCGGGCTAAGGAAGCCTTGCGGGAGTTAAATGCTCGGAACGGAAATATATCTCCCTTCCACAAATGCTGAGAGTACAAGAGTGGGCACGGATGGAATCCAAGGAGACTCGTAATTGAGGTAGGACCCAAAAAATCAAAATCCGGAAAATTACCCCTTCTCAAGAAGAAAAGTAATATGGAGTCCAAGCGGATGACATCAATCGAATGTTAATCAATAACTACCTAATTTCACGGAATGTTCCCAATTGAGTCAGACGATTAATTAAAACTAAAATATCTACACGATTCAAAACACCGCAAGTTCTAAAAGAAGAAATATAATAAGAGAGATTAACTAATCTATTAAAGTATCAACTCCAATAAGTAAAAAAAATCACAACGAACGCCAAAGGTATTTTTAACGACCTCAAAAGACCCTTTAAATAAACATGTGGTAAAATTTCGAGGGCTATTTTCTCGTTCCTAAGAAAAGCACTCGTTACACAGTCGGAATATAAGTAACCAAGAGCGGACCTATCAGAGACCAAAATCAACCTCGAAAACCAACAACGTGGAAAAGTTATTTTTAACTAAATAACGGGACCGAACCAAAACAAAGAGCAAAAATCCTCGAGAGTATTCTTCCTTATTACGACTCTGTAATTCAACGATGCAACGCAAGATACGTTCGAGAAGAAGATCGAGTGCCAGGTGTCTCCTCAACTAATCAAACCAATCCAATTAAAACAAAAGTCGAAAACGAGAATGTTTCTTAGCGATGAAGAATCTACGGATGACTTCTTGACGACGCTCTTGACAACACAAGTGACAAGCGTACAAATATGACAGAGGGAAAAGGACCGCTGATGTTATCAGCTATCAAAATTGACCCCGAAATATTTACTAGCATTTATTTCAACTTATATCCTCTATAAAAATCTCCAATTCGTATAATATGTCACAATCTATGTAGACAAATCCAGGGAAAAACTTCGGTGGACCCAAGCATTAACTCCTATAACAATATCTAAATCACACAACACGTCACAATCTACACAGACACAAGCAGGACAAAACTTCGGTGAACAATCATCAATCGAAGCAAAAAAGAACTGAGCAGGAAAACGCTCGCAAACGAGACCTCCGAAGTTGCGAACGACCGTAACCAACCAAGAATCCCGACTATGCGAGAAAGTTTACTCAACTAATACACTTCCCAATCAACGAGCACCGCAGGGCGCAGACCGGAGCCTCCATCCCACCAACACAACAACCTCAAAAGGAATGAACCCCAATTGACATTACCGTGAACCGTCGCACGAGGATCTCCATCTGAGAACGCGCTAATCCTCCATCGGCTGCAGCTGGACCTTCGGAGCACAACAACCTCGTCCGCCTCCTCGAAAGACGTTTCGACCGAACGCTCTCCTCCCTCACACTGCCAAACCCGACCAACCACGCGGGAGACCCCTTTTAAAAATAATCGGAATAAAAACTGCGCGGGCTGGAAGTTCCTACGTGCCTCTTCCAAGGATGGCCCTACCGAACGACTCGTTTATCCGTGTTATGGGGACAGGTGCGTCTGAGCGACCGGACTGCCTGGAAGCCTACCGGAAACTGACTCCTCGAAGCACTTTCACGAGTCCTCCCCTATTGGAAGGTATCCGTCCTTCTCTGGCGAACGCCACGCCGCAAATGGAATGGAAGGCAGAGCTGATGAGGGACTTAATTGTTATGGAAGGAGCGCCGCCGCTGACCCGGCGGCAAAGGTGCAAAGACCTTCCGACTCTCTCCGGCGTCGCCCAATTTCCACTCCCCCTTCCCTTTGTTGATCGTGCTTTTCCAGCGACCTCCATTGGGGTGGGGGAGGGGAACAACAATGGGCTGGCAACAATACGCCACGCGACGCCGCCGCTGCATAGTTGGACGGCGGAAGCATAGGGAGAGGGTGTCGGATGGGGGTGGGGGAACATTCACGCGATGGACTCCGAATCGACCCTCTGTGGAGATCTCTGCAGCTTCAATCTGCGGGGGATAAATGTCTGACCGGTCGAACCTGCTGTGGGGATTACATCACAGGTGGTTCTGCGGTAATAAATGGAAAAGTGATATTTTATTCGCTCGGCGTCCCGTTGGAACTCTAGTCTTTCGTGGCGGCCATGATTTACGCTTTTACGGCATGTTGCTTAACTTCTCCTCTACTGCTACCAGTTTGATAACGAAATTAAATACTATGTTTTTGTATCATTCGACAGATTAGTTAATCGCCCTCACGGAATCAACATTTTAATGTCTTTGGTCGAAGGTTGGGTGGGCAACAAAAAGAAACAAAGTGATTTCAAATGATAAGTTAATTAACAGGCTATACATATAACGGCTATTTAAAAATTTTAATCAGTAATAACAATTAATATGCATAAAATAACTAATATTAATTCCTTTTAATTTTCGCCCAGCTGTTACAATCAAGCATTTAATCACAATGCAAATTAATTCTATTTAATTTTTTAAACATCATTTTCATAATTTAACTCCTAATTAGTTCATAAGCACAGTAGAATTGAAAATAATAGGTCAATAGGCTACTGATGGGGATAATAAAACTATTAAAGTAAAATCTAATAAAAATATTTGATGGTTATTGGAGTTACCTTTAATTCTTACGGTAGAAATTAAAACTATGATAATAAATATAGGACTGATTGTGAGAAATACAGATTTTACCTCCTATTTTCAATTTAATTATTTGATGAATTCGATTTTGAATTGCAACTACTTCTAATGAAATATTCTTATATTATTATTTTGCGGAATCATTGGTATCGAATCAAGTGTTTCGAGCCATTCTGACATTTTATACTTGTTTATTCGTATCATAAGTCTTAAACAGATGATTTATACCAATCAAAGAAGAAAGTTATAATTCAGAATAGAAACCATTTAATTCGATTTGGATAACGGCCCTTGATAGTGCATTTATTGTATAGTTAAATACAACCGCGGCATCACTTGTGAAACTGTTCGAAAAGCATGAATATTGGTTATAAATTAGTTTTAAATAACGGAAAATTAATATAGTATAAATAATTAAAAATTGACATAATTTTCCAAACCTCCGACTAGATTATAAATAAAATTACCGATATTTATTCTCCTAGCAATTACTCTTACGAAAATACTTATTTAGTAATATGTATCTCATAGGTATTTGAATATCTTTCCTAGTGGATGGCTTTCAAAAAAGGTTTCTCGGGTTTCCAAGTTAATGCATTCATAGTGTATTTGTCGAAATTTACGGATTATTTGTGAGAATTCTAATTTATAAGCAGATAAAAATTTCTCACATATTTCCGAAAAGTATTATTGATCATTACTAATTACAGAAGCCTTTTCTAAACATTTACGAGAAAATTAAAGCCTAAATTCCAATGATATCATGCATTCAGCAGTTAACAGAAATAAATTCGGTCCCCCACTTTCTTAAAACGCTTTCCAGTCACAGTTGAATCCGTTTTAATGATTAGCAGCATCCACTTTCGTGCTAATGGCTTCTTAACTGCACACATGTTTTTATTTACCGCGCGCCTCTGACCGTGGAGACAACCGGCAAACATCGGACCGCTTAAAGCCGCGTCTCATCATTCTTGGCTATGACAAGCGACTCTGCTTACGAACCGTCAAAAGGCTAACTTAGCGGTTGCAATAATCCCGCGCGCCAATTCATTTGCGAAGGTCGGCAAAGCCTTAATGCGTAGAGTAGCGGAAATGGCGTACTGGGAGACCCCTGGAGATGGAAATTGATGACGAGGAAGTTACTATGCACGACGGGTGGATGCAGAAAAGGGAATCAACACTAGCAATTCCGTACCATTGGCGCTTCTCAGATCTTTCAATAAGATACGGTTGACGTAATCCCTTACGGAAGCTGCGAGGAGCGAATTTTTCCCAAGTTTGCTATAACGGAGAACCTTTCTCTCGTCGTAAGGCTGCATGTTCTCGTAGCAGAGATCGACAAGCTGCAAATGTGCGGCTATATATATTCAGAGAATTCAGGATCAAAAACATTTCCCCGGGAATTACTTTAACAGGAATACACGGTACCTAAGGACGAGGTGGCCGAGTGGTTAAGGCGTTGGACTGCTAATCCAATGTGCTCTGCACGCGTGGGTTCGAATCCCATCCTCGTCGGTATATTTATAGTGAATTATCCTCCCCCATCTAAGAAAAAGGTCAGGTAGATGCAGGAAATAAAATTTTTAAATTCCTTGCAATTTCAACTTTATTAGTAATGTGAAATCGTTCCGAATTATACCCACTTATGACTCGTAGTGCACCTACCTGCAGCAACTAATTTGTAGTAATAATAATTTTGGATGCAATTACAGATTGTCACTTTCTATTTACTACCTGTCAGATTCGATCAATGAGATGGTAAATAAAATATCAAATTTTTTGTGGACGGAGACAGATTGCGTTTTATCTGAACGAATGATGGATCAGTTCCACCAAGTACAGCCAGATTTAATTAAAATAATAAACATCTGAATGTACTAGGGTGATAGATAAATAATATAGAAAGGGTATACAAATGTTCAAAGAATCCAAAAGAAAAACTGCTCCTTAGGAATTAAATATTGAATATATTACAGGAGATCTCTTTTTTTTATTAAAAGATTAATGAGACCAACGAGATAGGAATTAATATACGTCTAAATATACTGGAGCGATAGAAAAATAGCAGAGAAAATACTTAAAATTGGGGGGGAGGGTTTTAAATGAAGAAATAAGGCAGATATTTAGGAGATAGGGTTCTATTCTCACATCTATAAAAATAACATTTTTCATTTTGTTCTTTTGGTAATGGATAAAGCAAAATGTATTGGCCAAGTATTTATTCTATATCTTGTATATTTTCTTGACATGACTACGATGATATGAAGACTATGAATGATGTTTATAAACAGTAAACATTTACCGAATGATAAAGGATCCATTTAATCATGTGTCTGCATATTTAAAGGGGGCTTTCAGAGTAACATAAATACCAAAAGGGACGGTCTGATGTGTATTGAAGCCCCGGGCTGTCAAATAGATTCCATGATTCCACTTTAAAAGAAGCATTATCAACGCACTTTTTTCGAAAATATCATAATCATATAAATATAGACAGCAGACTGGCGTGGGTTACATAAGAAGCAAATTTGACAGTGATATCTACGTTAAGACCTTTAATATACACATCGGATTGCGTGGCACCCAACATCTGCATCGTCAAATCATTCACACAATCCAAGATTCGAGGTCACGGCGAGATAAAGGTTCCCAAGAATCTATTAATGTCACCACGATGCTTGAGAGGTGAATACAATATGGTAAATCTCGGTGCACAGCCTCCCAAGGTCGATCTTACACATCCAATGAGCGTAACTTTCAAACCTTGACTCATATCGGAAACAAAGGGGAGAAAGTGAGCATGAGTAAAATCCTCGGTCGGTCACAAAGGTGCATGAAACAAATGAAATTCGAAAGTAAACTTTGGGAAAAAGAAAGGATGCCGTATGAGCCTCCGAGGAAAATCGAGCCAAAAAAAAACACGCTCAATTACAGCAGCAGGATTATTTTTCAAAAGCACAAAATGGCCTCAGAAAGAAACGAATCTCACCGTGGAGGCATTACAATTACTCTTCTACATGAAAATATTAGGGAAACCGAATAAAAATGTGAACGTTATCGACGTACTCATTAAACGCTGGCGAGCTGGTTGAAACGACATTTTCATAGAAAGAAATAAAATTTGGAACACGGCTGTAAATGAATTAGAGGTTTTAAATCTCCGATAGCCGTCTTTGTCGACGTTTTTCGTCTCATTCCCTGACGACGAGAGCTTAGCTTTTGAAAGGCGCTTTGGATATCTTAAAAGTGCGGCATTCTTTTCTTGTTTTCTCCGAATACCGGGAAATGAGACGAGGAACGTCGACAAAGACGGCTGTTGGAGATCTAAATACTCTAAAACGATTTCAAAGTTGAAACCAACATCTATGGAAATTTAGGAATGATAAAAGGTTCAGAAATATGCCATTTGGTACTTTAGCTGAATTTTTCAGGTAGAGGTAAGCTCGGAATTATAGATGCATTTTTATAAATGATAGAAGTTCAATAGAGACATTTAGAAATACTATTATAGATAAATAGTTGAAAATATCACTAAACACCCTATGTTACTAGTTAGAAATGGCTAAAAATAAAATATTCTTTTTCCTTTCTCTTTTCCAGGTTTAAGCTAAGAATGCACGTTGTTGTTGTATTGACGTTGTATTGCCAATCTATTCAAAGAACAAACAGTTATCAGTTAATGACAACCTTGCATATTTACTATGAATCATTCGTTATTTAGCATGAAATATTATACAGTTATTATTGGCCTCAGCTTTGTGGAACTAAAACTTAAAAAACACCTATTTTAATCACGCAAGTTAATTTTTATATCGTAAATAGTTGGTGAATGATTATGCAAGTAGATATTTTTTACTACCTTCTGCATTTTTGTGATTGATGAAAGATGTTAGCTATAGACCAATACAAAAAAGAAAGTAATCAAATTAACAAAATTAAAGTAAATTTACAGAGTAAATTACAACCAGTCCAACACTGATTATCTTAGAGAACTTTTGTGAAAAGTATTCTAGGTACGGTGACGGTAGCAGGTTATCAGCGTAAACTCAAACTTGAATGCAGAATTCAAAAATATCTATTGCTATTCGTCAAATCGTCAAGGAAGACTGCTTGGGGGTAATATTTTCATTAAAGAGAAGTTGGGATGGACAGCCAATCACAAACCAATTTTTCCTGTCGATCAGGAGCGATACTCTCAGGATGATGTACATACATCTGGTGCGATTTTTCGAACGTTTGTAACGGAACAGAATAATATACGGCTTGACTCAACGACGTAGGAGCAGCCGTTTTTTCAATCAATATCCATTGATCTCTATATTGAGAAAGGGGATATGCAATTTAATCCGCTATCTGTGCCATTACGTCAATATATCTTTACGGCAATGATATTATCCCAGCGTTCCCATTAGCATCGTTTGAATGGTCTTCATCTCCTCGGAACCAATCAGGTTTCAGAGTTCGAATTTTAACGTCTTTCTCGAGCGTTTTGTTTTGATGAAAGCGGCGCATCCCTGTGGAAGTCAAAACACTTAAGGGAGGAGAGTTAAGTGAACGGTCTTTTTTCCCCTCGATATTTTTTTAATTTTGAAATAGTTCATTGCTTGAAAAGTAACTAGTATATGCCAAAATTTACTATTTAAAAAATTATAACGACTTTTTTCTAAATGATTTCAAAGAGACCATAGAGATCAATGCTTTAAAAGTGACTGTAAGTTAAAATATATGTATGTAGCATTTGAAATGATAATAACAACGACTTCATTTCAGGCCGAGATTGAAACTTGGACATCTAACCCTTCGCATTAAATATTTCAAGAAAAAGATATAAGGGATAGGACATTAAAAGGTAAAAAAGGGAAATATTTTTAAGATTTACAAAAAACGTAAGTCAGTAAGCAGGAAAAAACAATAAACAAAAACAACGACAAGTAAGTAAAGTAAACGTGAAAAACCAGTGAATTCTACTGGTGGTTGCGAATAAAAATCAATGGAATTAGTAAATAATTATTTACAATCAAAAATTAACAAATGTTAACGAATATTTGAGCAATAGCAACTGGTATTTACCTCCTCGAAAATTGCCATAGAACATACAGAAGCTTTAGTTATACTAAAATGAAAATGAAAAAAAAAATCACTTGTAAATAATAATTCGCTCAGCATGAATCTAAAAATTCAATATACATCAAAATTAAAAAAAACCTTAACGCTGATTTTCAATTAAAAATGTTCAAGAATAGTTTAGCGGTAGCTACTGGTATTAGCCTCCTAGGAAATTGCCGTAGAACACAAAGGTGCTGAAATATTCTAAATTAAAAATTCGAAATTATTCTGTTTTAAATAATAATACGTTCAGCATGAACCTAAAATTACAATAAAACATAGAAAAATCAAAATTAATCGCCATTAAAGAAGCGTATGTTTTTATAAACATACTCAAAAAATTACTTATTGTTATTAGAAAAATAAGTTCGTGCAAAGGAAAATTTGTTGAAGGAACTGTGATAAAAATTTCATGTCGACCAGTTGAAAATTGCAGATGCTAAACTAATGCTCTAAACAAAGGAAAGGAAGTTAAAATATTTTATATCACTTGACCCTCCCCCTCAACTGATTGCCACGAAGAGATGCACTGGGACTTCAAACATCCTCGGCCAGTTCGCAGTAGCAAAGGGAAGGGGAATCGAAAGATTCTTCGCGAACGGTTGGGGGGTCGAGCGTTCAATTGACCTCGGAAGATTGTTCGTTATGAAAGAGCCCGTTGGTGGCTGTTGCTCTCTGGAGGCATTGCAGACTTGGCGCGTACTCCGTGGGCGTTAGAGTTGGCCTCCACCGCCTTCCTCAATCACCACTGCGTTGACGCCTAAGATTCTTCATCGTAGTCATTACGTCCATCAAATGACAATAGAGGGAAGGTTGGATAATCCACGAGTCTGGCAGGTGGTAGGATCCACTTAACATTCCTATATCCTCCGTAGCTAGTACATGTGGAGCATTGTGGAATGTTAACTTAGCTTCTGTTTCATTGTACTTAAAGCTTAAACCTTCACGAGAACGTCTAGTCATGGCTTACTTAAAAATAAAAATAAAATTATGCGATTTAATAAAATAACAGAGCAAGAGTGCATAAAATTTTTGGCTTGACATGCCTATGATTCATGCATAATGCTTTCTAGTCATATAATACCGAAATGACTTTTAAGGAAAGGCCAAACATATTTTCCGAATATAGATGGGTGCTATGGATTGATTTTCCTTTTTTATAATCAAGAAAGTATGAGAAAAAAGAAAGATGAACCATTGGATTTAGAATGAAAAGGATAGTAATATTACGCCATAAATGTTAAGTGGAGAAGATAATTTTTATGGCTGATTGGTTATGGCTATAAGGCATAAGACAACAGAGAATTTGTGAATGCTAAATTCTTCAATGACCCAAGAGAGAAAAGTAAAATAGAAGAATAATGAACGATTTTGAAGAACTTCAGGAACGCTTTTAACAGAGGAAACAGCTGCATAAGGAGATATAATGGAAGTCTTTAGATTGTAAATGTAGGAAAGATGGTTGATTTTCAATGAAGAATCAAAAATTTGTGGATTCAATCATCCTAATACATTAGGGAATGTCTAATATGTATTTCAGAAAATTTCAATAAGAGTTTCTCCGTCTTTTAGAATTAATTCAATTTAATTTTGAATGTAGATATTCTCAGCAAAGAAAACGTTGAAATTCACTTAATTTCATCTAATTTTAAGCCAAACAAATCAGAGTGAAACGACTGAGACGGACTCGTTAAATACATATTTATGTTTATCTATAAACAGTTTCCCAACGTAATAAATAGTCTCCACCGAAATCGAGGGGAAAGTCATTCTAAAATAATCACGAAGAAATTGGAACCTGTGGACAGTATATTTCAACTTCTTTGTGATTTTTTCAGTTCAGTTCAAATCTCACAGAAAAACCTCTCAGGAGTAAATCGGAGCAATAATTTCGATATTTTAAATTCGTTCCGGCCGTTTACCACAGCGGGGAAAGAGAGAACATTTCACCGACAACTTAACATTGAACTTGATTTCTCCTGGAAAGTTTTTCACTGGGAATTAATATCAAAACTGATTACTGAATCGAAGGAACGGATGTGGGTCGGAATAAAAAAATACAACTGCTCCAAAGTGCTCCTCCCATGGGAAGAATCTTCTGGTGATCGATGCTCACGGTCACTACTCCTCTTTCTCTTCTCCCACGGCTTTCTCATCTCCTTGAACTTTCAAATGTCTCGGGAGCAGCGCAAGTGCTCACCTTCCATTTTCACCGTAAGTAAGACGGGAGAATTTTGCATAAGGTTCTCATCCTTGAAATTATAAGGAGTTTTCGCCGAAAACATCTGCAATGGTCAGCTCGTCGCTTTCACCGAATTTAAAATGCGGGCTTTATGAATTCGTTCAGAAAGCTGGTGATGTATGTCCATTTCCCATTTGGCTACTACCATCAGAAGTTTCCCAGGTTTTTTCCCATTCTTCCTCTGGGTTTTACCCGTGGTGGTGATTTTTTTCCGAGCATTATACTTAAGTATTTTAATCCACGTAGTAGATTCTCCATACTTTTCCCTTTCTTGATTATTTCCTATCCTTCACATTTTGAAAATGACAATGGGTTAGATGAAATAGAGAACCATACAGTCGTATATTCTATTTTACACTACTAATTATTCTATTATACTCAATAAAGTCGATTTCTAAAACATTATATCGCCTATGACTTGGTTAACATGCTATCCCTTGAGTAATGAGGACCCTGATTCGAATCCTGGTTAGTGAATAGTTGTTTGTGATCGTAAATTGCAAAGTCTAATTTTAAGAGCGGTCGCATATGACTTAAATTTTAAAATGAAGGTGATTATATTTTTTGTAACATTCACAGTAAAAGGCGAGATGTGAAAATTCATCATGTAGTACGAAGAAGGGCGTTGTATTTTTTCTAGAGATTCTCAACATCAGGTCACCTTATGGCGTTTTACTCGTTGAAACCTGGTCGCGTTCCTTCATTAAAGAATACATGTTTGTGGAAAAAACGATGCTTTCCTTTATTTTTACCTTATATTATTCATTTAGATAACTAAGGGAATGAAACTAAGATAAAGTTTTTCTCTTGATTGATTTTCAAGCTATGGTGGTGTACAGAGAGTCAAGTTCAATTTTTTCAGGCTCGTGAGTGGAAATTTCTTAATAATATTGGTACATTTTATTATTGTATATTACGCATTTTATATACATATATTATGTTTTTTATCGCTAATTTGAGAAATTAACAGCAAGAAGAGTATACAATTACAGAAAAAATATAAGCAAACAAGGAAATATAGGACTATTTTGTACGAAAAAACCTAAAAGTTTATAGCCGCTCTCGAAGTTTTTAGAAATCGCAATTTGCAAAGAACATTTAAAGAACATAAACCACAAAAAAAGATTTTGGCGACTTAATGAATGTAACAGCTTAAAAAGGAATAACTTATTTTTCGAAATCATCATTAAAATCTCCAACTTAAATTCCTACGTCTATCAGCATAAATCTTGTCTCATGGTTTCGTGAGGTTAATAATATCTCCGATCACTTCATGGAGCAACTTCCAAGAGTTTTCTTGCAGCGGCAACTGACAGGTTTTCATCCGTACTCTTACTTTCTCCTGTCACTCTGCAAGAAACTGTTATTATTACCACTATTTAGGTCGGAGAAGGGTCGAAAGAACGAGGAAGCGAATAAGAACTGTGCTCCTGGCGAACCCATTCAACTTCACACATCTTTTATACTTCGACGACTAAGGACTTTCGACAGTGCATCACTCCCGCTGTTAACAACTCCAATCCCTTGTAAATCCCAGCGCACGTTTAGTCAGTGGCGCATGACGATCATCACCTCCTTACGGTCAGCATCTTTCCTGGAACAGTTACCCATCGCTAGCCTCGGGGAAATCGTTTATAGATTGCTACTGACTTAACCGGAAGCTGGGGTATATGTCTAACTGTATGGGGATCTCTTCCGGAAAACACGATGAGTAAGGCGTGAGATTTAATTTTGACACGGTTGATTTTCCTTAGGAAGTGATTCATCTCCTAACCAGTCAATTAGTTCTGACATCGCCCACGGTTATCCGGTATACGTTAAACCATGGGGTACTAAATAGTAAAATTCAATAATTATTATTGTATAATTATATAATCCAAATTATAATTTTTTCATACTTAGCTACTGTTGCCCTTCACCGGCGAAGTCCTCCTAAGCTCTGATGAACATATCAGGAGGTGCTTCACCGAGGCAACAGTAACAACGAACACACACAACCATTCCCTGATCGGAAAAATCCGATCAGCTGGGATTCGAACCCAAAACCTTGGGGTAGGAGCGATAGCTTAGATGGCATGCTATCCACTCGGCCACCAAGGCCGGTATTTACTTAAATTTAAACTAATATTTATTTATTTAAATTAAGATTAAAGTCCATCGCCTCACTTTTCATATTCAATTAGGTTGATGTCTCAGTATTCCCTAATAATGGAATATCATCAAGATGAATAGAATACTTTCAATTTTTCTTTTGGTACAGAATAACAAAAAATATATTTGATCAACTTCTGTCTAATGCATGGCTATGATGGCACGAAAGATACTGATGTATGGGTGATGCTAAATAATGGAATTGATCAAGGTTGAATGCCAAGAAAAGTGTTACTCGCTGAATAATTGTGCTTGTGTCAATCCTGCTTGGTGAGGAAAGCAAGGGAAAACTACCTCAATCCTCATCTGGCCTAGAAGGCCTCAATCTCTTCTACTAACTCTTGCTAGCTAACATAACAGGGAGTAGGTTCCAAGTGGCTGAAACTTTTACAACCAATTAACTATAAAAACGAAATGGAGCAATCAGGAATATGAACTATTTCAAACCTAAGAATTAACTTAAGAATATCAAATACAAAATAGAGTTATGTAGCTATCAAGAAAGACGAAGGAGATATAGACAAAAACACAAAGTTTACGACTAATTTATCTATTTGTATATTTTGCTAGAAAGCATTATGCTTAGAATGGTTAAGCTGTTTTAATACATGTTTGTCTGTACAGACTGAAGACTTTTCAGCCTTAAAGCTAGTTTTAACCTAATTTACTCTATACTTTTTTTTGAAAAGGTTTGGAGACGAGATGAGGTGATTAGACAAATGAGACTTAGAAGTCATTTCTCTTTATTTCCTCATTAAATACCTGGCAAACAGCTAAAACGAATGAGTAAACAATTCAAACGTAAAGTACGCACTTCAGTAAAGTTTAATTTTAAGTCCGAACAAGAAAATGTCGCTATGAAGTATTACACGAGATATCTCCTACAACCAAACAAGTAAACATATCAAACACAAGACAAAACAAGAATAAAAGTACCTTTTCAGCATATAATTCCTCAAATCTTTTACCGAATCGCTTCATCTAAAAGATGAAAATCAAATCAATGCACTAAAAATTATGACCTAAGAAAAAAAATTTAAAAAGAAATTTTAGAGCGTCAATTCATCAGATTAATCTTAGAATGGCAATCAGAACGCAGAGAGACACACTAACTCAATTTTATAACATTAATAATTATATATATCTACAACATAGTCGTATAACCATTAATCATCGTGTTCGGATTGCGAGAAATCGACAGTTCATCATGGTTAGCACAATCCCTGAAAAAACCACACATGGAAGAGAAACTCGCGGTTTTTTAGAGCGAAAGCTTCGATAACGCGCAAGTCGTGACTATGAAATAGATTAATCGAGATAAAGCGCGCCCGGACATCTGGGATGTGATCTCACTTCCGCCGATTACCGGGAGCATCTAGATGATTCTTTTGACCCACCATTTCGATTCATCGGCAGATGTTACCTGACGTTAGTCTTTAACATTAGCGGGAAAATAAAAAAAATCCTCGGTCAAATAAAGGCTCGTTTCCGGGAAATAAAAGATGCACGCTGTTTTAGAGTTATAATTTATGTAGCGAGGTTGGGAATTTAAACCCTTTCAAATGACTTCCTATGGGTTATAGAGAAACTTAAGGTAGATACTAACATCTGAACTGTAAGCTATAACGAAAGTATATTTCATAAAATATTAATATCGTGGAACGGAACTAAGATTTAACAAGAAAAACAAATTTAGCATTTAACACAAAATTTCTTTGTAATTGGCGACATCTTCAGCGACTCTGAATATGTCTACTTGTAGAAGAAAGTAGTTTCATATGATAAAAATTCTGTGGAAATAAAAAGATAACCTTCCCTAATGCACTATAATTAAAGTATTAAATAAAAACAATTACAATTTTAAAATTTATTCATGGGGCGATTTTAGGCGATAAGAATATGATATGCCATAACTACTTAACAACTCTATTTATACCACGTAAGTCTCATATCGCATCGAGTCTCGTTCGATAAATATCACTGTTACCTCATTTAACTAATGTTTACTTTACTAGCGTAAAAGATAAGAACATCCCTTCATAAAACTATATATTGATAAAATAAATTATTGACATTATGGTCTGATTTGAGGAATTTTATCGAAAAAGCTATATAGAAAACATCGTAATAATCTGCTCAACAACAGGACCCTAATTGCAATTATATTATAATAATTATATTATATAATTGTATTATAATAATTGGGAAAATGAGTCAGGGGATCAACCAAAAAGTTTGTCAGAAGTGGGATTCGAACCCACGCCCTCTTACGAGGACCAGAATACTCAACTCCCCGTATGACACGGGTAAGGCATTGCCTTGAGTCTGGCGCCTTAGACCGCTCGGCCATCCTGACAGTTGAATTAAAATACAGTGAAAATATTAGACATAGTAAAGTGTTATGTAACGACGTAAAATTTGATAACTGCAAACAAAAGATTCTTATTTTGGAGCAGATTTGATGTAGAGACTATATTTCATCTCAAAGAATATACTTCTATAATGGTACTAAAAAGTCATTGATTATAAAAAATTAATCAGGGTGATATACGAAGGCAGGATTAGGATCACGTTATCCGTACATGAATCTTAATATTTTACCCTTATTGTGACGGCCGAACCACAAATTGAATATCATGCTATGATTGAAGTAAAAAATTCTTATGCAATTATTCTTGCGATCCGTTCGAAATATTTCGTAACATTAAATCATTCGTTAAAATTCATGTTATCAGCAGCAAAAAAATTAACAAAAATATCGATATTATATAGGTCCAAACCACAAAATACCTCTTTCCATTTCAAAATACTTAGGAATGAGTGAGACGACAATTTAAATTTTCAGCGTAGTAGCACAGTTAGAATTGTTTGAATGGGATATTGTTTTACTAAAAAGAAAGGAAAGAGAAAATGGAATGAAATATCGGATAAAATTGCAATCTATGGTCACAATTGCTAGAAAGAAGAAGACAAATCGAAAGTTCCTTATTTGAAATCGAAAGCTCCCCGTATGAATAAAATAAACATAGAACACTAATCGAAAGCATAAGTCCTCAAAATAGTTCTTTTTTAGATCCACACCTTATCCTCGTATTGATCATGAACACCCTATAGCTCTCAAATGCAAAAACCATCAAAGAAAAATCCCAAATTTTGTGGCATTTACCAAAGATTGGCCTTCAACGTTCTTCCTATCAACTTAATAGAGCATCGATCATTTCTCAAAAACAAGCCATAAAGGGAAAAGGCCGAATATTTCGATAATTTAGGAGATTATATGAAAGGGCTTTCCATAAATTTCGGGTTAAAGTATAAGGAAAGTGAAAGGAAAAAATCACGTTAGGAAAGACCTTGATGCCAAAATTGTATGCTGATCATCAAGGCACTATAGCAGCATATAGGAACCATAATACGTTTTGAATAGAATTTCCTTTTCACAAAAACTTTGAAGAAGGCGATTTCCCAAAGAATATATTCTCTCTCGGTATAGAATTATGCGTGCATTATATTCTGGATGAATGTAGTGAATTATATTCTGAATGTAGTGAATGTAGTAACTTTGGAGTAATATATTACTTAAGTAATAAATCATTCGGGAATATTCATTAGCAGAAGAATATTTTCAAATTATTCTGGGGTTGAAAATGGCTAGCATTACTCGAAACTAGATGTCATTATTTTTTCAAAACTAGTTATCATTATTTTTTCACATGCATGAAATTTTACATTGCAACGTTATTAAATTCAAAAGTTATTCATTTCAATTATCAACAAATACGTCATGACCTAACGTCATATTGCCCTTCTCCCGAAGTAACTGCCCTGCCTTGAATAACTAATTACAATGATAATAATAAATTAATTAAGAACATCTTATCGTATCTAATGTAAGTTAATAGGGTAATATTTGCACAACGTACAATAAGGTAATACATATTTGGTAAAAATTGTTAAATTGTAAATATACCTGAATCAAAGCCAAAACTTTAAATCTGATTTATTGAGAATATTTCTGTTTCTACTCAGAAAAGAAATTATAGAGAGGTACCGTTTCTCCTTTATCTTTCCCGGTGATCCTGGAGAACATGGATCGAGCAGATAAGGTACATTTTCCGTTTGCATCTTTGTCTTGTAAACCTTTCTTGGTTTCCACAGACCTCCGCTTCGATTTCTTACGAGTAGTCCCTTGCAGCTATCGATAACAGAAGTAGAATGTAATATTTGATGTTTAAACTATGAACTACATACATATTTATGACTAACTTCATTAATAGGATTCCTATGCCAAAAATTCACAAATTATACTTTAAAGATTTCATTACTAACTAACATAATTAGGATAGTTACTAGGCTCCCATTCCCATGTAGCGATTTTCCGCTAATAAAACACAAATTTTGTTCTACATTAAATTCTTACTTAGCACTACTTTTTCTATCCTCTGACAGTCACTTCTTTTCGTTATCATGAAAGTACCGAAATATTATCCATATTAGATACCACATAGATACCATAGATATCCACATAGATATTCGCCACACAAGAAGTGGTTGTACCACATTTTTATCTTTATCAAGTTATACTTTGGTTAGTGAATTTCTACTGAAAACTAAGGATAGTTTGTTTGATAAATAATTATAAACTCAATGTTTCCATTGCTTCAAATAAAAAATGTTACTGTTTATAAGATAAGCCCTGCAAAATTATGATAAGCCCAATAAAATCTAGATTAACTCTGTAATTACGGAAATAAGTTTGCTGAATGCAAGAAAAAATCGTTGTAGTGCATTTCACCCTATTATAGAAAGTACCATTGTTCCATTGAGGAATGGGTAAATATTTAATAAAATTTTTAAATTTAAGATTATACGTTCCCAACGTCTTATAATTGTTTTAGGTAAGCTCATGTAGAAAATATCTCTAAACAGTGGAACAACTTGGCCTTAACGGGTTATTTTCCTACAATAAACTTCATCTTTAGGCGTGCCTTAGCATATTAAATAGCTAGAGAGATCAATCGATTTCATTACACCAGTTTCTACTTTCGATCCTTCTTTAATACCTTCACTTAACTCTCTCCTAAATGATAATCGTAAATAAACTTAATGGATTGGTCACATTGTTTTGGTATCTTAAAAGGAAAGGAAATAAAAAGCGAGGTAATTACCTCTCTAACTCGATAACCACCAAGTAATAACGTCGATGCACTTCCGCATATTATTTTGATTCATGGTTACACGGGAGCTAGCAGAACGACCTAGCTGGCGATTTCTTCTTTTATTTCTAGAAACTTATTCGTAGCTTTCCCTGGGGATTGCCACTGTATTTCCTTATTAAACCGCTACTCGCAGATGTCCAACAGCTGCGCTATTCGGCGATCGCCTCGAGAAAGATGATCTCTTAAGGCGTTTAATTTTTTCAATTGATGTGATAAAAGTTCAACGGATTTTCCCTCTCGAAACTCCTTCGCACGGAAGTGGATACAGTTACGAATTATTAATCCCAATCAAAACTTCCGAACAAAAACCCCAAAAAAAGTGCACAAACTGTGCACATCTTCCTATTTGACTATCTGAAAATCTATTATGAGGTATAACTCTGAGCAATGTAATGTCTGTTATTTAATCGATTTTTAACAAGGAAAATAATATACTATTTATTTTCTTTCATTCTCTGATCCTAATATTTATACTCTTATGTAAACATTTGTAAAGTATATCTCAGCAATATCTAACCCAAGATTTTATCTAATTATTAAGAATGCTTTTATATACATATATTTGTTTTGGCTCAATATTAGTAAACTTTCAAATAATAGCTTCGCGATATATAGCATATTTAATGTCCATTATTTCCTATAATTTACGAATTTAAATAAACCGAAGATTTGTTTATATATTTAGAAATCTTGCTGCAGTACGATGACTGTCGGATTGCAGCCTAAACTCCTAAAGATCAACTCTTGCATAATATAAAATATTTACATACCCCTTACGTATTTAGTCAACATATTTACAGTTTATGGTAAATGTAAATTTACAATATTCATTATTCTCTACTGTCTAACTTAACCATTTGATATTACATATTTACGGATAGTTCCAGAGACAAAGGAAAACATGAATTCCCAAACAAAACATTTATTAAATTTATGAAGCACCTTATTATCACTCCTCATAATTATAGATTATCTCCAAGAAAATTACATAATAATACATTATTATGCATTTAACTGCATTGTAGATCATATACTTCAAATGTAACATGATTTAAGTTTTTGTAGGATTTGTCGTCCTCAATGAATTACTGCTCTTAAAAGCTGCACTGGCTTTGAAATTCCTCTCTACGCAAGGAAATTGGGTATAGGTTATTTGCACGAAATGGCGTGCAGCCAGGATAAATCACAAGGAAGAATAGACTTAAAAAAAGTCCGACGGGACTGGGAAATATTCTTTCCCGGTCCCGTAGGACTTTTTTCAAGTCTATTCTTCCTTGTGATTTCCCCTCTACACGTCCTTACCCTTGCTTCTTAATAGCTTAACTTTAGGATCAACTTACCACTAATGAGATTAGAAGTAAAGTTCCATCACAGCTGAAACACGAGTAGCAAATAAGATTGATGAATTCAATTACGGCATTCGCAATTGCATTCAGAGAGCTTCCATGTCATCTCAAATGAGCGTGAAACCCACTTTGAAAACTTTCATCTCGATCGAATTCATTTATCATACATATAAGCCATCATCTACACATCACCGTGTCGGGAAATGATATTAAAAGGCTACCGTTAGGTTTCACACAAAACTGTTTCACTTGATGAGGCGAAACTTGATGAGGGTCCTGATTATAAATGACTTACGAGATCTGTATTTGAGATGCATAAGTTTTGGCTGAATGAAAAAACCATTATTATGTTTATAGCAGTGCATCCCAAACTTTTGCATACGACATCCTCCATTTTGGCTCTAAACCAACCTCTCCGGAACTGTTATCTATACATGTTTAATATATAATCTCTGAAGGTAATAAAATAAAATAAAAACTGCAACATTAAAATATTCCGCCACATCAATAATAAGGAACTCTGTGATGTTTTCATGCGTATCAGGATTATTCAATTTGGAAATAAAATGGATAGGCTACAAGGTAATACACCATTACACAATACCCCAAGTCCTCCCGAAGGACGGTTACGCCCACTTATAAAATGACTTACTAAATCTAACATCTCCAATTCAGAACAAGCATTAGGATCGAATCCTATTAGGCGATTCTTGAGCTGAGTCGAATGGCTACAATTTGCCGAACGTGGGAGACTTTTAATAGAGGTAGCTAGTACCAAATCATTTCTAGACCAAAATTGAGAAAACTAAATTTCACTGGGGAAACATGATATCATTGAAAATGTCTCAGATTAACAGTTAAACGAAATCAGCCTATTAATTGACAACAGGCAATATTTAGCCGTGCTAACATTTTTAAACTAGCGGTATTTTCTCTCTCGACCAATAGCATAACAAAGAGGCTTGAAGTGAGAACCGTTATTTACGTAAACCATTACAAAAAATATAATCAATGGAAAGTACACCATTTAATCAAAGAGTCGATTGCACACATCTGAATTCAAAATCTATTTCTTCTTGCTAAATTACTACGTTAACTTTTTTCTGAGCTATCATTCTAGCGATTGTTCCATCAAAATTGGTTCATTTCATTGATCTATCCATGACCCGTGAAGAAAATAAAGGCAGCAAATTAAAAGATGCTCCGGGTCAAAATCGTGACTTATGCGATGGCTCGATTTTCACACAAAAAGCCACAGGATGGATACAGCTGCCAAGAAGCCGTCACAATTAGTGATTTACAGATTGAAACTTCAGGAACTGGTAGAATTGCAGTAGCAAACGGCAACTGGTTCCCATCTGAGGTTCCAGAGAAAGGCATTACATAATAAACTGAAAGACAGAGGTAACATCTGGGAAAAGTTCTTGTGACTATGCCACGTCACAGGGTTAAAGGGACATTACGCTATTCCACGCAGCTTTGAGATTTTGAAATCAAATAGAAGACACTTTTTCACGCGCGATTTATTTTCAAGATATTGGGACCGACGAAGGTGACAGCAACGTTGAGAGAAGTGAGACCAAACGTGATGTGCAATGACAGAGCGTGAGATCAAGGACACCAAATGATTAGGTGCTAAGTATTACATGTAGTACTTAATTGTATCCATAGATAAGGGGGTTCCTAAACTGTGGACTTCGAAAGATTTTTATCGGATAGGCGATGTTACACCCTCGACACTCCCATGATAAGTCCTGTAAAATTCCTATTTAGATAATGCCGATGATATTAGTTGTGCATTTTTTGCTCTATTTTACATGAAAGACACTACACTTACTTCCTTTTAAGTGTGATATCGACTATTTGAATAAAAATCATTAATGTTAAGGTCCAGACCGCCACGCAACTTCTATGAACTTATGTTATCCGCCTCTCAAGACGTTTGTGGGCCCCTACTTTAAACGAAAGTTCATACATGAATGATATTTCTCTGTCTGACAAATATGTGTTCGCAATTGGATGAGTTACACAATGACAAAAGAGAAACAATGGAGGACTTACAGAATAAATCAGCAAAAGGATCTCCGACTAATCCTCGATATAACTTTCTTTTACTGGTCACTTTGAAAAAATAAACAATTATGCCATTCCCCTCTTGGGAATTCTTTATCCTTTTAGTGATAGTGTAGACCATAGGTTCCCAAACTTTTTTTCCCGTGGACCCCTTCAAATTTTCTACTGACCCCTACCTAGCCTGTCTAATATTGAATTTATCTGTCTGATCATATTACCTTTTAAAATGAAGTCTTCGTCTTCCAAAAACTCTAACATACTCACAAAAATAGAAAAAATCTTGGATACTCTTGTTTTTTCCTGACATGGAACCCATGTAAATACGTAAATCCCTGTTGGTCTATATGGACCTCTTTGGGAACCTATATTGTAGACTCTCTCTCCTTTTTCTATTCATCCTCTGTCCTTCCTCTCTTGGCCTACTGCTCCCCAATCTGGCTTGGTCTGGACCACTTTGGAAACCTATGCTTAAGACTCATCAAAATAACGCAAGGGTAAGCAGAGATTTTGCGGAATTTCCGGGACGTAAATCCAACTGAAATCGATCCGAAAGACATCTGCCATTGTCGCACATGGGCGACCCTTCCTTTAGAGGAAGTATTATTCCACCGGAGAGAAAATCACGGCGACCTCGATCCGAGGGCGTAGAGAACGTTGCATAATTGGATCGTCGGTGTTACAGGGTCCGTTGGGCGGGAGTGAATCACCTCTGGGATGATGAGCGACTCTTAAATCACGAGACGTGTGCCCAGAAGAGAAAGGAGGGACGTTTGAGTGGCCGTCGTCGTTTCGGGGCAATTCCGTAAATTATGAGGAGAGGAAATTGGATTCCCATAAAAGAGCCGGTGATTTTCCGACTAAGAGAAATTCTCGTGTGGCCTTTCATTTCCATATCCACAACCCACTAATAAATTAAATCGGGCCTTTGAGTGCACGGCCTTAAGATATGGGATGCGGTAGAATTTGTTGGGATGGGATGAAAATGCCTGATAGAGCAAAGAAAAAGGCCTTGGATACTCCGAAGAAACAGGTATGGTGCGCATATTCAGTTTTTGTTCTTAGACCCTTTTTATAAAAAATATCCCCATTCGTATTTATTAATTATCTGTTAAATTTTTCATATGTCATTTTAGTATTTTCATTTTCAAAACAATTTTAATTATTTGAATGCTTTATTTTGTTTTTTGTCGTATTTATTTTCCTCATTGTTTGCTATTGCAATTTTTTCCTGTTTCTGATTTTATTTTAGCATTGTTGTTGATTATTTCGTTATAGTATTGCTTTTGCAATTTCCATGTTATACACAGCTTTCCTTTGCATCTTTTAGCTTGTACTAACAGTAAGTTTACCCAGGTTTTTCACACCCCCCTCTTTTTTTTTCCTAAGGTATCACCTTAGGTTTTTTTTAAATCCATTCCTTCTAAAATTCACCTACACAAAACCTCTTATACATATAATATCATTGACGAAAGGTTAGATGGAAGATGTGAATTTTCAGTCTCAATCTCGCCTTAATAAAAACTTTATAGACCTTATTTTATATTACGTGCTACAGTAATTACTGGGAAAATATCAGTATAAATTTTCATTGCCTGAGAACAAGATATTCACTTTGCTTTCGAGACATTTGCCTCAGTGCTGTCAGCGAATATCTAAAACGGTTTTATTGGGTGTCATCGAGATTAGGATGCCACATATAAAATTGATCCCATAATGTGATTCTTAAGAATACAAGGAAAGAGGGTATCTTACTTGCTTTTGCGGGAATCGGTAGGTAGATTACTGCTGCGATATCTATGAAGGCTAATTATAAATGCTGAAGATATGGAGTTTTGAACGATTATAATTTCCACTAGTAAAAGACTTTGTTTAGAGTCGCAATCATTCATGATTTTTTCACTTCCTTTTATTCTAATGACCTTTCTCGACACTTTGTGAAAAATTATTTCTAAATCCCTTTCCTCTTTTTCTTCTCAACGTAATGGGGAGATCTCCTTGACAGCGTTTAAAAGATTTGCTGGCTCAATGAGGACCATGCCGTTTGTTGGTGCCGCAGGAAGACCTAAAAACTGCCTGACCTGAAAATCTTCCCTAAAAGAGAATAAGAATGATGCGTGACAACTTAATTTGTTTAGAGTATATTCCCAAGAACGTACACACATTGAATAAATATATACTTATATCCGCAATAGTCCATTAGGCAAAATATCATTACCCGTTAAAATTTTATTTATACATGAACTAATGTCTTGTATAACCATTTACGTAAAGGTTACTCAAATGTCTCGAATAAATAGCAAAGATAACTATTCGTATAGTTACATCAGGTATAGAGAAACATTCGAAAAAACCTTGATCGTTAAACTCACGATTGTGATGAAACTCTTGCTATAAAATATTTAGAAGGGAAAATCAATCTTAATTTTAAAGATCATGCCTCTGATACAGCAGGATCTAACTACTACATACCTCCCGTATGCTAATTATACCTTTTCTCTCTTGCCCTCGGTCAGGAAATTTATATGGGAATGGGCACTCACTCTTGGCCTTTCTTTCTTTCTGAAAGGTCATGGCTGCTGATCGTATTAATCGCTACTTTTTCCATTACTCAAGGAAGATTCTTAGCGATCGACTTCGTTTCCGATCTAAAAAAGTTTCGGATCGGTACAACTAGCATTCCCAGTTTCATACATGATATTTCATTGAAAAATCGGTATTCTCGAAATATGATATATTCAACAAAATAATTAAAAAACAGTCGATAGAAATACTTCAGGGTTTTCGGCCTAGAGGAAATTAAATTTCTCCTAAATATATGCTCCATCAAAATCAGGACTACATATATTGCTATCTCGAAAACAGAAGCTTTCTAAAACTTATTTATCCTCTTAGTTTGATCAACAAAGAAGTTATTACTCTGAAGAAGTGCAGATCAACCTTGTTTACAAGAATTTGAAAGCAACTAAGCAAAATTACGACACTGCACTGTTTTTTGCAAGTAACACATTCAACATTCTATAAAACAGATAATTGATTCCAAGAAAAGTAAAAAAGGCAAGTATTTTCCGAGTGAGAATTACACTTTCTACTGTGATTAGACAGATAGTCTGGCAGCAATGTCAGAAATGCCAATATTAGCTACCCTACGCTTTTGAAAACTAATTAACTAAACTAAACAAAACTAACTAAACTAAACTAACTTATATTGCAGCGTCACATGAAAAGATAAAAATGTCAATTTTCTCGACAGGCAACACAACACAAAATAAAATTAAAAAAAATGGATTAATATAAAGTACGAGTAGATGCCTACACAGATTCCAGTAAGAGATATGTATGCAATGTCTTTCTATGAATTCTCTCGTAAATTCATATTATGGAGCCATGACAATCGCTCATATTTTGCATAGCATTGAGTGTGAATTGCATAAAAGTCAACTCTATGGTATCATTCCTTTATGTTCACAAAGCAGTAAACACGTCAAACGAGAGTTACGTTGAATGGTGCAAGCCATCACTGTGTGGAATTCCATAAACGCAAGAAATGAAAACACTTTGAAATAATTCCACAGATTATATTTAAAAGCTCAACCTTATAATTTATGGAATTATTACAAATTGTTTTCATTTCCTCCGATCCCAAACGAGAGTTATTTGCAGGTTCGTCGGAAGTTATTCAGTTTTAGAAAAGTAATGTCAGCGCCCATATCTATTAATAGCACACGCTGTACAAAATATTATAAAAAAGAAAGGAATACATACATACAATAAAAGGAAAAATTACTACTTCCCTTTGGATCAAAATTCATGGAGATAATAATAATAATAAATCGTCTAGATTTGGGCGAGATTGAGACTTAAAAGTCTCTTCTTCCATCTAACCCATGGATGGAGATAAGGGCAACGTTTACGGTAGTAACACATTGGAAATTTATTATAATAGTAACATTTAGTATAATCATTTTAGTATGTTTCTGCAATTCAAGAGTTGTAGTTGAACAAATTCCAGGGCACTAATTTGGCTAAACTGCATCCGTTTGGGACCTTGTATATTTCAACGCCATAAAACCGGGATCAGAAAGCTTTTTGTAATGGGAAGGCATCTTAAGATAACATAGAGTTGCATATTATATGAACACTGGAACAGTACATTTCTAACATAAAATAACATCGTAGTTGTACATACGAAGGAAACCAAATTGATTCACCGAGAATACATATTTAGGATATTTTCAATTTAGTTTTCACTCCACTAAATTAACGACATCAGGCAAAACATTACTCAAATGAAGATTCCTTTAAAAAATGGCAAAAAGGCCGCAGGTTCCATTCCTCTGGCCCAGGCAATCGCCCCGATTTGAGGGTCTGACACGCCTCTGATTTGGAGGCGGTCAACCAAAGGAGTCAATGACGATCTAGAGAACCAAAACTGCCCCTCGTCGATGACCATATGGGCGCTGCAAGAAAAGGACGACGCACTTGACAGGAATATATAAAAGGGCCGGTCCTTTTCGGGCACTCCGGACAAACAACGCTCCCTTTTCTCCAGTGATACTTAAACCTTCGAGGATCATGGCTAATGACCCCCTACGACCAACTCCAAAAAGGGCAGTATTTATACGTGGAGCAATAAACTCGGAAGGGCAATGAGGACGTGAGAAATAAGAATAGTATCAATATGAGCGATGCTCAATGAAACTCTCAAGCATTGCTGATGAAAGTAAGTGGACATCAATCTGGTTTTCTCCTTCACCTGGCTGAAGTGAGCTTCTCTCCATTTGCAGACAACCTTCGTTAACGCCGATTCATGGGTTCAAAGGTGAGTGAGGGAAAGATTTTTGATTGACGTACGACATTCTACTATTCCGCATTCATCTTCCTCTTTAGGATCGAGGTTACTAAGAGGCGTTCTTCAAATAAATTTTCCACGTCAAAAGTTTTTTCGTCCAGGTATACGTTAGTAAATTTTAAGTGCTTGAAAATGATTGATGGTATCTAGCTCTTTGCAGTGTACTGAGTACTCGCATTCCCCTACATTCTGATTCCGAGTTAAACATCCAATATATATTTTCCAGGTATTTATGAAGAAATCTAATATCCAACTTTCGTTTTATGAAAGGAAGATGTTTACTGCATTAAGAGGTAGAGATGACTTGATGTACAAACAATTATTATACTAAGTAAGATGGCTTGCATAAGAATAGTCCTCATAAGTAGGGCTTGTTAATGAAATCAACTGAAAGGAAGAACGAATGTCTATTATGAGTTGTAATTGGATTTTAAAATGAGGGTGTCACCAATAAGGTGAAATTTAAAGTAAACATAACGAAATATTTGTAAATACATACTATCTTATCTGATGAGAGATTTTAAATCCTGAAACTGAATTTTTGAACGCTATTTTATTATTTTCTAAGTATTCTTATTATCGCATCATCAGATGATCTTTTTTTATCTACATATTTTTAGGATTACTTGGGTAAATTGACCTTGTCCAATGCATAATTTAATCATTATTCTTTTCATTCCTTTGCTAACGAGTTAAGTTACAAGGTAGTAGAGATGCGAACTCACAAACGGTTACATAAGTAAATAGTAAGAATATCCTGAATTGCTGATGAACCTGACGATGGCTTTATATAACCTAAACCGGTCGTTATGATAAACTAGGTGGATATTGACAAGTTTGTTTTATTATTTTCGAACGTCTTTCCACGAAGTCTGGCCAAATAATTTCGATTTTCATCGTAGTTTTTAGTTTCATCCTTATGTTTTAGTTTTTCTCCTATTTACAAAACATTGGTTACACTAGCTCAATAGAAAAATACTTTTGATAGTAATTTCCACAGCAGATATATTATTATCGTCAACGGGTTACATCTTCAGGTCTGTCAGCCCGTTGACGAAACTAGTCGAACAATAAACCTACTGTGGAAATTACTAAGCATTTTTCTTTCACCATGTGTGTTGAGTTCCACAAAGTTACGCTTGGCCATATTAATTTTATAGTTACTCTTCCCCTCGATCTACAATGCGCCTATTTCTCTGAATTTCCACCCCCAAGTGAAAGCAGTTCCCATTGATAAATCAACCACTGAACCCTGCGAGATGGATTACGTACGGTGCAACCTTTTCGAGACCATATAAAAACCTGGACGCCCATTATGGCCACGCAACAACTCCCAGAGGGTTAAACCAAAGTACTTTTGATACGAAGATGAGAAAAGCGAAGGGAATGTGACTCATTGGGGTCACATCTCCTCGGTGCGTGAAAATTTTCGATGGCGTGATAGAAAACACTATTTACGAGGGCCTTCCTTACACGCCGCCATGAGCTTCACATCACGTTTCAAAGGGGCCGGGTCCGAGGAACTTCAAATCTGATGACCGGCGCGCTTTCTCCTCCCCCGGCACAATTGGAAGCTGTGGCGGGTTTCAGGATATGACTGGGAGAGCACGACAATGAGTGGTGGCGTGACGGCAGCGACTGTTTTGACAGGACATTTCAATCCAACCACAACAATCACAGCTGCGGTCCTCGAGGGGCGTACAATAGACGCTTAAGATTATCCAGATGATATTCTTAAGGGGAATTTTCCCGTTACACCCTCAACTATTACTCCTTTCTACCAGCACATTATGAAACCCTGAAAGCCGGTTATATCATACCCTAGAGTAATGAAATTCCATTTCAATAGAATTTTAGGAGATATAGTGATAAAGAGGTTAATGAATTTTTAAGTTAACTAAAATCTGTTTACGCATCTTTTCAAATTCAAATATAAAAGATACAAGCGCATTTATGCATGCACGAAACTATCAAAATAAAATATCCAAAGAGTACAATAGGAGTAAGGGCTACAGTCCACTCTTGTTTACTAGTGAAATGATATGGTATTGTATGGTAGTATTTACTTATATTTTAGAGCATTGCAATTCAAGTATAACCACAAATTATTTATTACGCATTAAAAGTTTGAACTTCATCCCTTCCGCCGTTAACAAAAGATTGGAGAGCATTAGAGAAATTGAAGAAGAAAAGCGACTTACTCAGCTAAATGAGATTTGAGGTATTTCTCATAAACGCAGCATACTGACTCTGACTAATAGTTAATATAGTATTCAATGAAGAGTGAACAAACGAACGTCACAATTTAGCAGCAATCGTATCTCCGTACCTTTCATACTAGTACAGTCATTATGATCAAATAAAACGGCGAAAACTTTAACTTCAACACAAACTTTTTATACACGACCTAGGTTTCGACGCTTTGTGGTATCATCAGGAAATAATTTTATTGCTACAGCAACAATGTACCTGATGATGACCAAAAAGTTCGAAACATAGATGGTAAAAGTAAAACGGCTTAACGTGAAATGTTTCGTTTTTTGTTTCTTTATGGTGAAGATTTCCTACGTCGAGTCGTTTCAAAGACGAGGCTGGACTAGTGTAAATAAAGGATAGATATTTTAATTTACAAAAGAAAAAATGAGCATAATAATTCATCAAGACAGAAAATCAGGAAAGAACTACAGGAATTTTTCACTCTGATTCTCATACTTTCGACAATAACATGGTTGACCGATTTCCATTTTTATTATAAAGGTTAGGTAAAAAATATTCCATGAAGTTCGGGACATAAAGATACATTCGAGGTTATGAAATACAGTATTTCCGAATGCATCGGCATTGATGTCGCCATAATCCATATAGACTAACAATTTTGATTATCTTCGAACAATTGATACTAAGGTAAATAAGGGATACATATTTCTTTATCCCGTACCAATAGGCCAACGGAAAATTTTTCTTTCATCAAGATTTCCAAGGAAGACACTTATCACGAGCGGGTGGTCGTAATTTTTAGGGAGATCTCAAACTTTCTCTCCCTCCCATAGCATTACCAAGCCCATAATCGCATATGGTCAAGTTTCGAAAGAATGCATATGCCACTTGGAAACTTTCGATTAAACTTCGGATGCAATTTCAGGCGCATAAGAAATTGGATAAAAACCGTCCGACGCCGATGAGGTTATATAATACTAAAATTGTCCCATTAGAGGGCGAATCATTACTTTCTCCGTATATCTAATGTGGAGAAAGTGCAGTGGCCGCAAAAAATAGGGGCAATGAGATTTCGAGGGAAATAAGCCCTATTAGGGATTTCACCCCTAGCGTCTCATTCAAGAGAAGTTGACCCGAGTAAAAGTGAAATTGGAAGGCCTGGATTCCTCTAAATTGCTCTCCTAAAATAAGGTCACGGGAAATTATTCTCATGGGAAGGAATGCTAGTTTCCATAATGCTTCAATCTCTAAATTAGGTATTTTTTTACAAAGAGAAAACCATCCAATTTTCAGACTCCATTAACCCTGAAAGTTATGAATAATCCTTGGAATAAGATAGAAAATCTTTTATCGCATTATTTTCTTGTATATTGTATAGAAATTTTTTATAATGTTGTAATATAAAAGCTAGGCCAAAAGAATGTTAAATAATAGTTTATTTATTAATTCATTTTACAATAAAGTTTATTTATTAATTCATTTTACTATACCACTGCAGTTAGTCACCAGCATAGGTGGCACTATTATCTTAATCGACATTTAACTTCTAACAGAAACAATGCTGCACTAGACGTTACAAACTACGCCAATGTACAACTACTATGCAATCTATAGTTATTACAAACATTATTGGCGTTTATAAATTAACTTGAATAATTCCCCACAAGTCATACATATACAAATAAGTATAGAATATCAGTACATAAAATAAAAGAAATTGTGTTGAGAGAGCATATACACCACTTCTTATAGTATTACTTATAACGTGATATTCTTCAGAGTTTCTCCGGAAGGATTGCATTATTGTAATTAGTTGTTCCAGTTACCATATTCGAATATATTCATTTGAAATTTGGAACAAGATAGAGAAAAATATATATTTCATTTACTCAAGTCAGTCTGGATCATGGTTTTGATGAAAGGAAAGCTGCTGAAGTATGAGTGGATAATTGAACTGATGTCTTTCCTTGTGGACTGGCAAGGAAAGTGTAACTCGTAGAGTCATTGTGCTTCACTTGGGTGGACATGATTTGCTTATAGCATTCTGGCTCAGTGAGGAAATCAAGGGCAAACTACCTCACTCCTCATCCTGCCTAGTGAACCTCATTCCTCTCTGCAAGCTCTTAGAAGCTTATGTCAGAGGGGGTGAGTTACCAACCGGCATGGGCTGAATACTTAACAGACACATTGTAATTTGTATCGTATATAGTATTGCATAAGTGTATTGTATCACAGTATTGAATGGATATATGTTAATGCACACTAATACTGTAATAATGTTACTACCGACAAATTAGCCCATCTGTAACATTCGAGTCAATGATAATAAAAATCGTATTTACTCGCAGTGGCTTCACTTCCCCATTCGCATGTGTCAGTAATGTTGCTGGAGGTCGTTCCCTCATTTGGCGAAGAGGATGCTCTCCCCTTTTTCCGCTTGAGTTCAAGGGCGGTTGTCGATAAACGCCAACTTTTCGTCGGTGAAAGTAAAATACGTTCGCATCAATGGAACGTCGCAATGCGTTCAGTATCTCACTGGAAAATTCCTTTCCGCAATCCCTCAGCAATAGTTGCTCTTCGCCACCTAAGCATTCGGAAGGGAATTCAATCGAAATTTAATCTTCTTTATTGGTATAATTGCAATAATCACGTGCTTCGGGGAAAACTTTCCTGTTTTTTCTACTTAGCCTTATTCCCATCATCCCAATGAAAAACGGACTTGAAAAAAATATGACGGGCTTGGAATCAAACCCGGGATCTTCCCCTCTCCGGGAGGTTTCCTTACCCAACTAGACTACCCGGCCAGAACCGTTTTTCCATTGCATTTTTCATGGGTGCACAAAGATACTTATCGTGTAACCCCTTTCCTTGTAATTCCCATCACTTAGGGGGAGGACCTGCTAATCGTTTTTTATTATTAGTGATGCTTAGTGAAGATGATAACAAAATATGATAAAATACACAAAACAAATGTACAATCCACACATAATTACATAAAACACTTGCGACAGTGATGAAAGCAGTTGCAAGTGTCTTATAAAAATTTATGTGGCTTGTACATTCTTTGTGTATTTTATCATATTTTAACATTGAAATTCCACCCAAATACTCCACATCAAGTTCTTTTCAAGATGACGATGGTCTAATTTTGGTCTAAAGTACAACAGAAGTGAAGACAAAAATAGTGAAAAGACTGGGACTTGATCCCAGGTCTCTTACTTTGCGGACAAAAATTGTAACCACCAAACTACTTCTTTTGACGTTGATTTTTACTGCCGGATGCCCTTCCTGCTGCCAAACCCTTATCGGGAAAGCCGGACACTCAAATACACAATCATACCCTAACCACAATATTCTTACCAGTCCAGATCGAATCCGGAACCGTGGAGTTGAAGTTGGAGCATGGTGACGGAGTGGTAAGTTTGAGAACTTAGCGAATATAGTATCAGAGACACACACTTAGCCGTATCCTATCAAATAGATCAGATTAGCAGGAACTTGAACCCAGGACCTTGGGGTTGGAGTTGGACCACGGTGTCGGAGTGGTTATCATGAGAGCAAGAAAAACTTTCTATTAATCGCAACGTTATTGATAAGACTACATCGGAGAGAAATTAATAAAAAGGTCTACGTCGGAAATCAAAGCAGTTATGCTAAATTTATTCATTCTGCATTCAATATTTAGTAGTACTCGATGATACCCTTAAAACAAAATTTGTTCAGTGCACTTTAGTATATACTTATCAAAGTTCAAATTCTAGTTTTTTTAATTACTTCTGCACCTAATGTGGAATTGTGCAAAAGCAGGTGACGCTGTTATTGTTTGCATTGAAGTCCAAATTAAAAAGTCGGCGACTAATATATGCCTCAAGCAAGATACCACTGTCGAATATCGACAAAATATCTGAAGCTAGCTACACTTCAGTCATATTAGTTCATAGCTTATTGAACCACTACAATATACTCACATAAACGCATTAAAGGAAGAAATGAAAAATAAGAACTACAACGTACCGATGGGCCAGTTAAAATCTCTTAATATCGCCAATCAATCGTTCTCAATTCTGAATCAATAACGAGATTCCACAGGTGTTCGACTTTTCTTCATCGGAGGTATTCGATTGAAACCACTTAGTTAAGTCGTTCGGTTTGCCTTAGTTAGTTACAGGATATACCTGTTTCATATTAGCCGCAGGATATTTCATAACTCGCGCCACTTCGGAAAGCCGGATGATGTAACGTAGGCCATCTATTCTAAAACCGCGGCAAAAACTTGAGGTTTTATGCGTCAATAAAATCTCGCTGATGACCATAGAAATGTGTTATTCATTCAAAGCGTGTCGCTTAAAGTTTATCACTTTAATCATTGGGTTCTTCCTAAAATATCACGGACGAAAATTTCGTAGGATCCCCTAAAAACGTATTATTCTAAAGTTCCCAACTAGTTTATCACCAATGTTATCTGAACTATCCATATTTTGATTTGCTGAAGATTCCATAGCTTTTAACAAGAGAAGAAAAAAGGAGCATGGAGCGCTGTATGCTGGGAATCACAAGAAGAGACAGGAAACGCAACTCTTGGGTGAGAATGATGACTGGAGTTACAGACATCATATGAGGTAAGATCACTAAAATGGAGGTGGGCCGGCCATGCAGTGAGAAGAAACGACAACCGTTGGACATCTGTAGTTCTCAACTGACTACCAAGAGATGTGAAGAGACCAAGATGAAGACCTATAGACAGGTGGAATAGAGACATCATCAAGTACTTAGGTGTAACGTGGCAACGTGAAGCTCATGAAAATTGGAAAGTACTTGGGGAGGCCTGCATCCGATGTCGGATTGAAAATGGCTAATGATGATGATGGTGATGATATACACATATATATACATATCAATCAATTAATCAATCAATCAATCAATTAATTAATGCATTATGAATTATTGGTGGAAAATATCTACATTTGATTCAATGAAAACAAAATAAAGCTTGAAGATGAGATAGACCCTTGCATCCTGTCGTGTTTTTCGAAAATGTATATCTTGTGGACGAAGTCAAATTTTGTTTACATTAAATGAAATAAATACAATAACAATAAAAATAAATACAACATATATTAAAAATAAACATGCTGAAGCTAAATATGCCAATTAAAATAAGAACAAGGCGTTAAACTTTCACTTTCAGTCCAGATTATTACGCAAGGGAAAACAGTCCTTTCCTCGAATTCCCACACCCCCGAAAATCCTTCCCGTCAAACGAGGTTTCAATTCCGCTTCAGTTAATTTCCCCAGGTTTAAAAGTCATTCTGCAGTTACATCAGTCTATATAAGGAGAGGTGACAAGGATTACTCAAAGGTATTTGCAGAAAAAGTTACGAAATTATACGTAATAAATCTTGAATTATAAGAAAAAAGCAATAATAATTTGAGCAGGGTTGTGATAAAAAACAAGCTCAATTTGCAGCGGTTACCCAAACTCCAAACGTTGCCACATCTCCATTTCAAACTTGTCAAAGAGAACATCAGAAATTCCTCGATTTCCTACCACGAGTTTCGTTATTAATTTCAAACTTCCAAATATAGGCAGTTGTTTCTACAAAAAAATTTAAATAGTTGATACATTTTCACGCTATATTATCAAATTAAATCATGTATCACTGGCTTGAATACCCTATAAAATTCATCCAATACATAAACGTATATTGAACCATTTCTTTTCGATACAATCGTATATAATTGATAAATCAAGCATACACTGAAACCTGAATAAATAGATATTAATGTTTGTGAATTAATTTGTGACGAGATACATATGTCAGTAAGAATAATCCAAATTTTCATTCGATACGTAAATAACTACCAAGTATAATACGTAACAGTTAATCTTAATTACCTGTACTTTTGTCACAACACTTTCATAGAGGTTATATAGACTTTTGGACATAAACCAGAATATATTTGGATAATAACTAGTATGGTTGTACTACCTGATATATCTGGTAACAAATGAAACCTTATTGTGGAATGACAACTTCGAAGAGCTTAGATAAAACAGCGTATTATAAGTATAACGTTAAATAAAGGAAAATAAATGCAAGTAATAAAATTATCATTCCTTCCTCCTCATATTTTGTTCACAGAAAGTCAGCATATGAAGAATATACGATTTGTGTTCCCCCGTATTGGAGTCGTAGCTCATGTGCAGATTAGTAGAACATATTTATAACTTAAACTTAGATGAATGCGGTAGCTATCTTGACTAATACGTAACTACTGTTGAAACAGATTCATATGGTCTTTATTCTGGTAATATGGTATTCATCGGTAAACAATTAAAAAGATTTCTCCTAACAAAAACTTACTACAGTCTAAAAGAATTTGTAAATGAGAGGAACCTGTAATATGCTAAAGATATGAACTGTGTTATTAAGAATAAAATCTATGCTGTGTTATACCTCTAATGTCTAATGTTCTACGCTGTATTATTATTCTATGTTATGTGTTTCTAAAGTGAATTCGACTGTGTTGTGTCGGTGTGACTATTGATGACTTATCCTATACATTTTTATGTATGTCCTTGGATAAATAAAAATTATTATTAATATCAATTATTATTATATTATAATTATATTATTATATTATATTATATTATTATTATATTATTATTTAATTATTATAATATTAATATGTTAGGAATACAGACATGTTTAGCAACAGTTTGGTGAACTTTCAAAAAGAAATCAATTTACGGACGACCTTTGATTCTCATTTATTTTTAGAGAGCGAACAAATCGTTATAGTATCATTACCAATTTATATACCCCATTATCAAAGGAGTTGAAATGTTCCAAGTACTTTCAGACTGAACGGAAGCTTCCAAGCGTTCAAAGTCGGTAGTCGTAAGAAGACTTCACAGGCGATTTAACACCGAATCTCAAAGAGTAGCGGACGCAAATTTCTGCGAAGCATGTTACTTCGAGAACTGGCAACCTTTAAATGGGCTTCAAGGTCTCCTTCGAGTTCTGGAGCACATCAAAGGCAATGAAAAGCAATTATCACCATCGATAGGTGCAAATCTGTCGAGCGCTCCATAGTAACAAGCCTAACTCCTAGAGAAATAGAACTGAAGATTGAAACGTTCGTTGGATTACCGTTCAATCCTACTTATTTCGTCATAACATCAAAATGCACCATTTCGGAGCTGAATTGGTAGCAGCTTTATAAAACAGAGGAATAAGGGCACACATTATACCCATTGTCAAAAACTTCATTCTGACACGACCTAGGTTTCGACGCTTTGCGTCATCATTTAATGATGCTTGCGGTAAAGGATAAAAGTACCGCCTCATTCCTCTATTAATCAAAATAAAGTTACAATATTGGAACTTGAATAATTCGAACCCGAAGGTCCAGTTAAAAAATTCAAGCCACTCACGTATTCGAATTGAAGAAGTAAGTTCTTAGTAGGGTTGAAAAACAAACTTCATTGTAACTTTATCTAAAACGTATATTTTATCCGTTTCATTAACAGCTATAAAATAACTTGGTTTCATGATTCGAATAAAATTGGACAATAGCTACAATTCATTATACTTTTCCAAAAGCTGCAATTACAGTCAAAAAAAGTAGAAGATTTTTCTTCCTGGATTTAAGTCTCACAGTAATAACATATGATTCTAGTTGATTATAAAATGGAATCACTTAGATCATTATGACTTCCAACAGCATTTAATGTCACCTGCCGGCTTTTGGAAAGTTTGCGTAGTAAAATTAATTTGTATCGCTTGTAAAATGTTCAACTTTACCGAAAAAAAATCGACAGAAATACAATTTCCTAACACTGTTATAGTACACAATTCTACGGACTAAGGAAAAAGTTCAAATTACAGCAGATTTCGATTATCAAAGTTCCACTGTACAATCAACCAACCTCAACACGAAATTGAAGGACCAAAAAATGACAAACTACTATCATATTAACTAGACTGGTAAAAAATAAAATATTCTACTATTTCGTTACGTATAGCATAAAAATAATTGCTTATAAATAGCCATAAACGATGTATTATGTCTTATCTATTGAGCACGTGTTTTCAACGAAAGAGTACAAGTATATAGATGAACTTAAAATAATGAGCAAAGTAATTCAGCAACTCTTTGGCACTCGCACGATATATGCAATCATGTGAATGTGAAGTCACGTGATTGAGCAGCAACACGACGTTCATGGAAATTAAACGTATATAACGCGTGATACGCCAAAACGCTTTTCCTCGTGACTATAATTGAAACATTGGTGTGATAATAACGTAAAAAAGAAATGTTGAAGAAACGTAGTCATGAACGAAGTAATTAATGTAAATACAAAATATTCTTGTACTTTGTGATCAAACAATACGATATAACTAAATTTGGGATCGGAATACCACTGCACAACTATTCCGAACTGTCGAATATCTAATCACTTGATTTAAGAGTGATATTATATTGTTCTTGATTCCTGGAATTAAATTAGGATAGGGGGCACAAACTACACGTAATTTAAATTGAAATTATAAGAAAACGTAACTAAATATTATGAGAATGAGCAGACAAAATGTAAGAAAGTATTTTTTCAAGTTCCCTTAGATAATTCTGCTTTCGTAATCTAAATGAAGTTAATGCACCGGAAATTTAATTTGTAGGGAAAGAGCTTGACTTAAAAAAACTTAACATTAACATTGACGTTGGATTTTAGTTTATAGTCCTAGGAAACAGTAATTCTTAGATTAAAATCTATCGATGATTATCAGATGCATGCCTTGAGAAAATTCAGTCCCAAATTCTTGCTTATTTAAGGAAGAGATCATTTACAATGGTTTTAGAAAACGTTCTCATTTTCCGTAGGTAACTCAGGGGAGTTTAAACTAGAATTAAAAAATAACTGCACCAACCTCATATGCGATACTTTCAAGTTGGCATTTAGATATCCTCTTATGCAAAAATCTTAGAGTAGGATGAAGTTATTCGCATACACGTAAATGAGACATTTATGTATGCAAATGACTGAAGTAATGATTCCCTTAAACATAAAGCAACTCGCTATAGATATTTAGTGAAGTAATTTCTTTATTTTAGTGCATCATTGTTTAGAGGTAAAACTTAATTTTATCTCCAAACAAATATTTCTATATCTTATTTATTATGATCAACAGCTTCCTTCTTTAAAACTCGTGTTAGAAATCTCTTCCTTAATACAGTTGTGAATGATGTTAAGAAGAAGTTCCAAATAAAGCATCATTTGAAGTAATTTAACCAAGCATTTAAAACTAATTCGGCTTAAATCTAAGGTTGATATTTTTAATTATGAAACAACTTAATGATTATGCTCTGTTTAGAAATATTGAAATAATGATTGAAGTACCATGAGAAATTACTGCAACGTACATTTACCTCAGTCATAGTACTTTCTTATGGAAAAGTAGGTAATATAATGATAAAAGTATTTTTGTTTCCATTGTTCAAATGAGAATGAAAGGTCAATGTACGTATATTACTAATAATTTAGTTTCATCACAATCGAATTTTAGAAGATACAGTATTCCATAGGCTGACCTAGCTAACGATGTTTTTGGTTAGAGAGATAGCCTTTTCACTACTTTCTGAACTATAACAATAACAACATATTAACAATAATAATGCAATAACATATTCACTATCCAGTGATCGTCAATGTCAAGCTCACTCGTTCCTTGAGCTACTACATACTCTGTTTAATAATTCTTTGTGATTTCCGGAGAAGGATTTAAAAAGGAGAATTCACTAAAATTATGTCGTCGCTTCATTAGTTAAACTTTGCGTTATGGTCTCTCCTACAAAAAAATTTTTTTTTTAAGTTTTGTTCTGGCAGTTCCATAAACGAATTTACTCTTGAGTATACTTTAAAAAATATCACTAATCTTTTTATCGATATTCTATATTCTAAACTATCCTAATCTAATTCTCTTTTCATCTGCGTGACACTGTCATCCCTTTCATATCTGCCTTAAACAAATCTTGCAACCCTTCTCCGCCCCTTTTGTATTTTATTTTTAGCAAAATTACAAACTGAGCAAAAAATAAAGGATACCATCCGTTTATTATAGTTTGCAGGCAGGTAATGGTACATTATTATAATTTATGACGCATCATAGTATTTCTTACGGCACATCTCAAATAAAAATTAAATAACTGACCCATCGGCTATAAATGGTTGGCTACTCTTAGATTATAGTAATAACAATAAAGGACTTAATTCAGGGTGAGATAATGACTATAAAGCCTCTTCTTACATCTAACCCTTCGTTGTATAAATGTAAAAAAGATATAGCTTGAAAGAAAAACATAGAAGAAGACTACTTTGTAGATTTAAAAAATATGAGCAGAAAGCTTAGGAAAAAAATTCCAGTGCAGCAAAGCTCCGTAAAAAAGGGAGGAGTGAAAAACCTGCGAAACCTACAAATAGGAAAACTAAATTTAGTAATTAAATCACATTAAATGAAATGAAATGACGAGATTACGGACTACTTATCACAGCCAACATGGTGGAATAAAAGGATGCTCTTTGGAATTACGTACAACTTATTCCACAGCTCTAACTTACGTAACCCACTCTTATCCGAAGAGATCCCATGTTTTCTCCCACAACACCCCCTTCCGCGTGCGGCCTACGTCATCTGCATTCCCCACTTCCTCGCGAACCTTTTTTACAGCCGCGTTTATTTCAATTCCCGGGCGCATGAACGCCGTCTGGCGAACCGGCATCCCCCTTATGTATGTCACGGGGCCCCGGACCAGGCACACCGGCTCTCATCCCGTCCGGGGCACCGGTTAACGACCCATCATTGATGTCACCCAGACAGCGTACTTTTCCACATCCGCGGGGAAGGAGGGATGTAGGTCTATGCGCTTCTGCGAGTCAATATTTAATCCTGTGAGGTTCGGAAAGGAGGGCGCTGAAGGAATTGAAGGTCTCCCGAGGTAAAAGGCCGCTTGCGGGAGGTAAACAAGGGCCATGGAGGAACTGTTCCCGCGTGCAAAATCTCGGTCAAGTCTATATTTAACTCCGATAATTTTCGAAGATCAAACGGCGTTCGAAGATGGATGCTTAAAATACTCCCTTGGGAAGTGGATTTTGCGTGTTTGAGGAGAAAGTACCAATAGCGGAGATTCTCTATACTGTCATTGTTCTTTTGGGGAACAATGACAGTAAGATGGTCTCACTGACTTAATGACAAAAAATGTCTTTGCGTAAAGCAGATTGTAATAATAGCTAACTAAATTCTGCTAGGATTGGTTGACTTTAAGTGATTTGTGAAGATAAGATAAAGAGAATTTCCTTTTTCCACGGGGTGGGATTATATTTGTATAAAGGTTGGCTTTTGTATATGTAACTAACATTCCTGATAATAATATAACAGAGATGCATCAGATACTATAGCAATATATTTAATTTTTATTGGAGAATTAAGATTCAAATACATGACCTAGTTATTCCAAGGTAAATTTTATTCGTATTACAATTTCCCAAATAAAATTTTCAGGTAGGTCCGGAATACCACTGTTCCCTTAAGGAAATTTAAAGGGGCACTATTTCGCGTTTAAAGTGAACATCAAAATAAATCTCTTTTGCGCTTAAAAAGAAGGTAATTTCTCTATGGATACAAGTAAATAACCATCAAGATAATGGCCAATATCCCATGAAATAATAAAAACACGTTCTGTAAATTCATTAAGCACGGAAAGGATGTCCCGTTCTCCTCCGCTCTATTGAGGAAGACTTATTTTCTTTCCTATTGGTATAATATAACTTGTGAACTGATATACCTTGGTCTTAGTGAACTTATCCTTCCATTTATATCGCGCCTGAGCTTTAATCTGTATCTTCCCCTTCATCTTTTCTTTTTAAATCTATTCCCTAAAGTTTTTATATGTAATCCATTCCCAACCACAATGACGTGTATCATTCAAACACTTTAACTCATACATAAAATTTATTGAAATGTTTTGAAATGGAACAATTATATTTGGTATGAATATCTCCTCGCTCAGCAAGATAGCTACCGAATTTAATCACAAACTCAAGAAGACAATAAAGAGTTCCGTATTGAACCTCGACAAAGGATTCATCCAAAGCTCCACTTACGTACTCATACGACAACAGTATGGCACACGCATTGTTCTGCTCTCATTACAACAACCTCATTACTAAGAAAATTTCGTTGGAGAAAATCTATCGATGCATCTCTTCACTGCGAGTTTACCTTAAAAGAGCATTCCTGAAATGTGACTCGTGATTCAATGCAAATGGACGCCGCAGAACGAATACAATGGCGTTATGCTCCAAGGATCATACGATACGAGCGTCTTTACTGAGAGAAATTGGACTAGGAATCCCATCTTCAATTTAACCCTTGTCTGAAACAAAATACATAAAGTGGATGCAGATATTATAGAAAGTATAAACAATAATATTAACTTATATATAACTAATATGGCGTCAAGGAGAGAAGTGGTTTTCTTGAAAAAAAAACCTGTGATGATTTAGATCGTAGAAAAAACCTTTCCGTTGCAGGAAAACATATTCTGAATAACTGTCTCTTCCATTCATTTCATAAAATATGTAGATAGATATTGTTTTCTGTGTCATAATACAGTATTCATTGTAAACGTATTAATTTGTAATTGCACTAAATATATTTGCTTGCAATAAATGTCTTTTCATTAGTAAAAAATAGAAAAATTTTTCAATGGGGTGCGAGAGCTTATATTCAGATTCATAGGGGTTCAAATATTAAAAGGCCAATATCCATTTTAATAAATATTAAAAAATGAGGCTAGTAAGCTAAGTATTCCAAAAATCTGCTTTTATATATATAAATATTTAAACAATTAATCTCATTTTCATTCATTGGCTAATCATTTATTTTGGCTCAAGGAGAAAAGTAAGGGCAAAATACTCAACTTCTTACTAAGCTTAGTATACCTCATTTTCTCTCTCAAGCTTTGGTAACTAAACATTTTCTTGAATACTAAACATACAACTCTCTCACCAACTTTTCTTAACTTTTTTCTCCTTAACGTCTTATATTGTAGCACTCTTAGCATTAGTATAGGAACAATTCATGACCGCAAATCAAGTTCGCAGACTCATTTTTCATTTCCGTCTCGGTCCACATCCCCTCTATTATAAAGGGTGCAATTTGGGCTCAATGTTTTTCGCGTGTACCTCCTTTGATCTGCCGTTCCATAAACGCGATCAGTCAATTACAACGTGTTCCCAAACGGCGCAATTAATGGAGTCATTACCGGACGATGATTTCCTTCCTTCGGTCTATCTCGAAAACGCGGCGGCGATGCGATGGTTTCAGCGACGACGGACAAACTCGTTTTTCTGATGCGGAAACTCAGTAACAACTTCCCGCAATCCGCCTTATCCAGGTTTCTGTGTCTCCGTTAAAAAGTCGGGAATCGTGCGCGATAATTGGCCGCTGCGACGCGGGGCGTTTGAGCTGCACCCGAATGCAGCGTCACGGCATTTCCGCTGAAGAAGAAGCCGATTTCGAAAATTGGCTCCTGGGTTCGCTGCCAGCGCACAGTGGGCTAGAATCGAAAAAAGCTGGCCAAACATAAGAAAGTGGTTTTTTTGAGTGCGGACTTTGAAACTTCGCATAGTATTTTCTTGAATAAATTCTGCATATAACTGCGAAATCATTTGCGTTGGTTCTCTCGCATTACAACTCTACAGGGGGTCAAAGTTGACCGAATTTCACGAAAAATGCCGGTCTTCGATTTTTTGCAAAATTCTTCAACTTCAAGCAAATTCATAGGGTAAAAAACGATGCAGTATTATAAACCTAACCTTTATGCTTCATAATACTGGGTTTGAATTATCACAGTTGAATATTTTCAATATTTATACAACAAAATGGCGGACCCTTATTTTACGGCAAATTTTCACCTAAAGTGCGGAAAATAGTAGTGTTATACCACGATGTATACGGACTTACTTATACCATAATGTTCCTTGAAGCTTTCTTTAGAGGAACCCGAAAGCTGAAAATTATTGATAAATAAAGCGCCTTTGCGATGGCGATGCAAGAGCGAAAAACTTTTTGAGAACAGTTTGGATATTAAATTAATATAGGCTCGTGATATGTTGCTTATCTGAAGCACAAAAAATGGCATATTTTCCAGTGGCTCCACTATTTTGGCACACGCAGTTTATTTACGATAATTTCTCGCTAATGGGAAAAGCAAGTTCTGAGGTATCTTTTTCCTCAAAGATTTCCTAATTCGACTACGTTATCGTATAAAACGGTTTGTACGTTTTCGCACGAGAAAATTTATGAAGTACTCGAATGTGACCTCTTAAAAACTTAAATGTGAAATTCTTCGTGGTATTCTGAGCGGAAAAAAGGTGTTGAGAAATTTTCGAGGTTCGATTTTCATCATAAAAGGCGTACCAAGTATGCCATTTATGGACTGAGAGTTGATGGGAACAAACTTCGGGAAATGAGAGGGCCAACGGTTTCATTTACGCGCAATATTTAAATAAATAAACGCGCAATAGTTAAATATTGGACATTCAGGAAAAAAGTACTAGATCAAATCCCAAAATTTTATGATAGCATAAAATGGTGAGGAATTAGAATTGTTTCATATTTTGGCTTCAAAATCTACTTTGCTTAAAATTCGTTAGAGCAATAGTTTTGTTCCGAGTCAATGTAGTACAAATTAAATGTTCCATATTTTGACTTCGAAATTGGATCCTATTTAAAATCTTTTATCCAATAAATTTGGAGGATATATTCTTAAAGACAAAAGAGAATCACTAAATTTTTTTAGCGTGTTTCCATTTTCAGTCTAAGCTCTTTATATCAAGCACCAAGAAAATTAACAGCAAGAAAACACCACAAAGAATGAAAGAAAAAAACCCGCGTAAATCTAGGGATAGTTAATATGCTCAATTCTAACTTGCTGGATTTTGTAACAGCTATTTTAAAAGAATAACAATTTTTAACTTCCACATTCTATATTTCTATCGAAAGGTTTCGTCAACGTGTTAACATCATCAGGTGAGAGCTATGAAAGGTTTCTCTTTTATGATGATTATTTTGTGATAGCAATGACAGTGAAATAAGTAAAGAAATTTTTTACTGAATTAAAGCACATCTTTAGATAAGAACAGTAAACTTTATTATAGCAATCCAGGAATTGAGTCAGTGTAGCATTTTTAATGAAGCCAACGAAATTTAAAAAATTGGGCAAATACCATATCAATAACATATATGTTATTAGTAAAGAAATATCAGATAACACATCATATTATGATAAGTATTTACCCAGATTCCAAAAACCATCAAAAGTTATATTATATTGAATTATATAACATAACATTAAATAACACATATAATAGTGGTCTTACTGCAAGGGCTTAGCCTATTTTTTCGCTTACTCTTTCTCATTACTGCATATTGCTTCACTTTTGCATATCGTTAACTTTTAAATCTACCGGGTTTCGCAAGACCCATCCTTCGCAACCAACCTTGTTCGGGGCATACGCGACATCACACCGCTAGAATCTCATCCTTGTTTAAAATGCAAATGAGATGTTCGGAGATAAAAGAGATTGGAACGCAAATCGCGAATTCGGGCCTCCCTCTAAAAATGGCGCCGAATCGACGATATCGGAGCGATCGGAAAAACTCCCGCCGAAAACTCCCGCCATTTCGGTTCCCATAGCTACGGGGCGAGAAACCAGCTAAATCACCGCGGATAATTTTTTCGCCCTTTTCAAACCCTAACATTGCTCCGAGCGATTGAAGAAATTCGTTAAGAAATAAGGTAACACAGCCTCGAGGTAATATATTCCCTCGACCGTGCCCGAATGTTTTCTCTTTTTCTTAACCTTAAGAAACGGAGTTTTTTTCGATGCGAATTAAACCGCTTTCCTCCAAATCCTTTCTAATGACACGGATCGATTACATCAAATTAATCGTTTCATTACGACAGGGATAGGTTGCACGAGTTTTAGCGATTTTGAACATTGTCTTCATAGCCAAGCATTAACTTATTCCTCCGTTTGAAAGTTCTAGATTCTTTACCAGGGAAGGTAGGCAGGGAAGTGTTCTGTAGGCAGGGAAGGCCAGCGTTTTTACGGAATGGAGCACTAATTGATAAAAATAAATGACTGGTATACAAAGGTGATTTCATTCCACATCGTGAGAGCCTGATATCATCTATGTCATCACGACAATTATGAGCTTAAGAGGCTGCTAATTTACGAAAAGGTATCACTAATTAAAGACATTCACATTATTATGAAGCTTGAGTGTTTTTACTGAAGAGTACATAACAAGTTTTACACTAGAAAGAATAATTAAACAAACTGTGAAAATATAATTTGTAACTGAATAAATTGTAAATAAATCATAACGGACGACCAAATGGAGTAGTAGATGTCCAATTTAATATTTATGATGGAAAACTATCAGAAAATTGAGTGTTTATTCAACGGTTGGAAATTTTGATCCTCATAACCTTAAGGTAATACCTGAGGCCAAGATCACGAAAGCTAAAATCAAGTAATGTATTATTGTATCCGTAATGTATATTAGTATCCATTATTAACTGTGTTTCAACTATTCAGCTGGGAATTATTTCCCAATGCTGAACTTTTAAATTAGTCAACCAAGAAAACTGGTACCCAAAACATATGAGAAGTAAAGTGGGAAATTGATGACTTATCAAAAATGCAGGTATCTCTGAACCAGTGCCATTACCTATAAGAATAAATCATTTTCATCATTTCACAAATTTTGATTTTTTAAATATTTATGGAAAAGCATGCATAATCTACATATTGACGTTCATCCTAGTCCTATATTCATGTACAAAATATTTTGATGCATATTTAAAGAAATCAAGCGAAAGCTCATTATTTCCAAAAAATTATTATTTACAATTATCATTCTAAATTTTTACCAAATTATTATTATTTAAAATTGATTTATTTATCTGGTCAAGTAACAAGGTAACCTTAGGACTGCATTTGTCTTAGATGCATACAAATACTGCTGCTACCTTGAATCATTCACTCGAAGAGACGCGAGATTCTTTCATTTATATATCTTTGACACCACTGTTGATATCTTATAAAATATTTATAGCGAGAGTGCTGAATAAATTATTCAACAAGAGAATTACCACCTTATCGAATGACGCGCGTGTCCCGTTCTTCTTCCTCGATTAAGATTCTAGTGTAACAATAATTAATACTGTAATCACTACATATATGGCCTCTGGAAGAGGCACCATTTAAGTACTTCGCTAACGGACCATTATGTCATAAAATGCATGTGAAAAATCGTATCAAGCAGATAATAAGTTTTCCCAAACCCCTAGAAAGTACAGTCGTGAAAACAAACGAAAAAAATCCAGATTTATAGCGAAATGAAAACTCATGGGGCATCAGCTCTCTAAAGCAGCAACGCAGGGATTTCATAGAAGGCCATCGAACAATGCGAACCTCCCAAGGACGATTGGTATCGGTCGGAGACATTGGTTGACTGAGAAAACAAGAGCAAAAGGGATCGACTTCTGCGGCAGGTGTTTCATTCCGTAACAAAAAACAGGGCGAGCTTTCCAATCCTTCGTTTTCGACATCGCGTCACAGTTCGTAACGAAAACACATAAATAAACAAAGATCATAGCATAATTGGGGCGATACGTAGGTAAGATAAATATCACAGAGGGAAATATGCCAATATCATGGCTTGTAATGAAAATAATCTTTAAATCATCCGATTCTTATAAGAAACCTGTCATTAGTAATGAAAATAAATCTCATCTATCCTATAAATACTTTACACATTTTCCTTTCGCTTTTCCACTCAACGCATAAGATGCTTTCTCCGTCTTCGTGCATACTCATTCTCATCTTCTTCCTTTTCATGTTTAGAGTTACCTTATTGTCTATGTTTTCTGCAATCTTGACTTCTATATACAGTATTTATTGTAAGGATAATGTTTTTATAATCTCTATTTATCTGTCTATTATTGTACAAATCAATAAATCTTTTTTATGTTACTATGTATATTGATGCCATTTATTGAAATGGTTAATTATTACTTATTAATGTATCGCATATATGTTCTGATATTATATTTTAAAAATGATTTTAAAGGGAGTTCGCGATAAAGTATTATTATCTCAACTACTACAGTAGCTTATCATACCTATGTAATACATTTTACACTGTATTATAATATATCATATATTTCATATAATAGAATAGCTACGGTAGCACTAAATATTAAAACATAATTAACTGGAAAAGAAAAAGGTTTGCAGCTTCATTTGCAATATTCACGGTCATCTTGGAGCTATGGCGTCAAGACCTGACTGGTATTGCATACATAAAAGCCAATAATTTTGTCAATTTTCAGTCCTTTCATTTCCATGATGCAATTCATGAAACCGAAGACCTTGATTGCTACGAATTATTATGATTCCTTCGTTCTACTTTCAAAATCACACTTATACCTTTAGGTAGCCGATCACAATATGGAAAGTCAATATTGTAAGAAATCACCGCTTTGATTCTAAATGAAAAACCAGAGAACGAAAAAAATGACAGACGACATTGCCGTACAGAAAAACCCTGCAAGAGTGTAGTATATCGCCACAATAAGAAAACATCATATTTGATCCTATACGAATTTATCTCATCCATGTCTTATCAGTTATTCTAATCTAAAACGAAGACACTGTTGTGAAAAGCCATAACCAAATACGGCGAGACATATAGGGCAAGAAACTATTAAGTATAATCTACCTAAGCATTCTTAGCCATAGTTGAATTTTCAAGACGCAAAACCAGCTCGTTTTTACCAAACTGTGGTACAAGTATCACTAGCAGGGCATAAAAGTCTATCAGAAGGAAACGACGAATCAACATAAATTATTTCGCAGTTATATACAGAATTTGTTCAAGAATGACCATACGAAGTTTCTAAGTCCGCACTCAAAAAAACCACTTTCGTATTTTTGGCCAGCTTTTTTCGATTCTAGCCCACTGTGCGATGATGTTTTTTCTTTTTCTTTTGTTTTTCTCTTTCTACTAAACATTTTAGTTAATTTTGACTCGAAGGAATTTATTCCTCAACCTGCTCTTCAAACATTCATCAGCAACGTATGCATTAATATAGTAAAATAGTATATTCTTAAAATAGGTCTAGATTACTCACTCATACCCTCTTGCTTAGATTATGGCACAAACACTCACCTGAAAATAAAATAAAAACAAGTTTAAGTCATTAATTACATAAAAAATTATAGATAAAATATTTTAACGTAAAAATAATTTATAAAGTTTAATATAATTTTCATAGGTGGTAGTAGTTTAGTACCCAGTTATTTAATTTCTTAAGTAAGGTAAATTAATATTCACAGACCAAGTAGACGTCTTGATCTGCTGTGAGATCGGGTTAAAGCTGAAATGTCACAAAAGTCAGCAAAGTCATCAAAAAACCAAAAATTAGTAATGAAGGTTAAGAGATATGGCTTGTAATAAAAGTAATAAATTTGATATCGACTAAAAAAGATTGACACTTTTAAAAAGTAATTTATTTATTCGAAGAGTTGTTTGAACAAAGACATCCACGCTTCACTATATTTTATAATATTACAGCCATAAGCCAGACTGAGACAGCACAAATAAAAGATGTACGTTCCTTTATATTGAACCATAGAGTAACTGTACTCTTTCAGAATTCGCAACAATTTTATTTTCTACTGAGTGGAATTGTCAGTCCCACGTCCAACCCCCAACCAGGAGGACCAGAAAATTATGAAAAAATGCTGGGACAATTGAGCAGAAAATAATTAGAAAAATTTATGGACCAATAAACGATCAAGGTCTATGGCGTATATGATATAATTTTGAGCTATAGAGACTCTTTTCAGAGCCGAATATAGTGAAACGTATACAAATCTCTTGTATGGGATAGGCAGGGGATATAATAAGGAAAGGGGAATGACCAAATTCGTAAGAGGCTAAACATGGGAAAACCAGATGGCACCAGGAGCCGGGGACGACCTAAGAAAAGGTGGCTGAACAGAGTGAATACCGATTTGAATGCCAATCATGTCAATGTAGTAAGTAATTGAAGTAAAGTTGAATTAAAAAGAGTAGAATGACGAAAATCTCTACAGAAGGCCAAGACACACACCGGGTTATAGTGACTCAGAAGGAGAAGAAGAGTAACTGTACTAATTAATTATAATTACTCTATAACTGTGCAAAATAACAAACAAATAATAATAAAAAATAAGAATATAAAGAACAAAACTAACACAAAAAATAGATAGAATATTTATAAAAATGTAAGAAAATAAACCAGCAGCAATATCGTTTCTCCTCTTTTTTAATAATGTACATATCTGTATCTAGCTTAAACATATTTCTATTTAATTGTAAACAATTATGTTCTCATATCATATCTTTTGTAATTATGCTGAAGTTAGTTTTAAGATTTTAAATTTAGGGGTTCATTGTTACAACGGTGCCAGTCACATATTTCTGTAATGGACAAGTTATGGAAATTTGGATAACACGCATTACACCATCAGTTGGTAAACGTGCCCAAGCGTAGTTGCAAAATGTATAAATAAATAAGTTTCATACAAAAACATCATGAATAATTGATAGCAGGAACCGACAAAAATAACAAATAAAACAACGAAGTAACGAATAAAACCGCACGTGAATGGAATACACCGCTCATTAACAGAAAGAAGACGGAAAATACTAGCCTGGTTTCGCGGATACAAGTCATAAAATCCCAATCACCTACTTCGTTATATAAACCGCGGTGAATCAAAACCGACGATCGAGTCATTGCTTTGGAAGGGACCGCAAAAGATAAATGACAGCGAAGGAAACTTTCTCCCGCTGCGGTCAGAACCCTCACGATTCTTCTTAATACATCTGTTCGCACGGTTTCCTACCGCCCACACGACAATGGGCCGATTCCCTATAAGGAGTCGATCGCCCACCGAACACTGCTTCTGGCCGTTCCCTTTCGATAAAAAAGGAAAGTCGGCCGAAAAAGAGCCACGCATCGCGGCCCACGTCACGAAAAATAGAAGGAAAAACCCTTCTCCATTTAAACGTCTGGTATGTTTTGATAGAAGTCCTTTTGTTTTCCGAAGATGTCGAATTTATGCCGTCGTTCGATGGAGAAAGTGGTTCTGTCGTTTGAATTGCCTGTCTCAGGTCCCGTTGTTACGGAATTACGTAGGTGCCGTTTAAAACTGTAAGAGAAAGGTTCCATTTTGTAATGAGGGAAATGTAGCAAGATGAAATGAGACGGGAAGCATAGGGTTATTTAGTAAGCAATGCAATCCACGTAAATAAAAGTAACCGTTACGTTTGGAATTATTACGAAACAAAATATATATTATGAAAATATGTATAGGAAATAAATTATTTTATGAAACTGCTCGTTTATCATTGGAGACTGAATTTATTACATTTTCTAAAGGCCTATCATATTAAGAATAAGTAAGATTTCCGAAAAATAAATCTGTAGCGGAATTTGTTTAAGATGAAATCATGCACAAAATTTATCAAGCGATAAAAATATACAATCCAGTTAATTTTTCGGAAGTTAAGTTTGAAAATACATAAAAATAAGTAAGTTAAGCTTGAAAATAAATAGAAATATGATTGAATACTAATACTGCCCAATTGAGAAATGTTTAAGAGTATGAAATCACAGAGTTGCAACAACTGTAATTAACAAGGAAAATCATAGCTTCAATTTTATTAATAAGGGGAAGAAACTTATGGGGAAATATTAAGAAATTCGTTTCATAAAATTTTCCTCAATGGACAAAAATTATGTGTTGCTATAAATACATGAACTGCATTGAAGGTATTGTATCAAATTTATGTAGAAATCACAAAGAATGACGTCTACAATTTGGTAAAGTTACTAAGTTAGCTAGACGAAGCTTCCTAAACCATAACATCGAGATAAAGTGTAAGGTTTTCGGTATAATTTACGTTACTACTGAATTTTAGGATTCCTTTGGTAAAGTTATCTTATATTTAATATTATTAAGATTTTTCATAATTTCGCTATGCTACACATTCCTCAGCACCAACTTGAATACAACTCATTTGAGCTTATGTTGAACCTACTGCTTGAGAGGAAGGACTAGCACTCCGATGAATAAGATTACGGGGATCAACGGCAAAGATAGATCTCCACTCTTCTTTTTGTGCTGGAGAAAGATGCATATGTCTTCGTGGAGACTTGGGCGCTCTTCCAGTTTCAACTGAAATTAGAACCCGGGAGATGTTTCGAGTTCTGAAGACTTTATTTATGGTGATGAATTTTGAAAAGGCGAGGATACGTCGATACGTTTGAGACATTTGAGCCCACGTTTATAAATACACTGGCCAAGAATGATAATTTATAGAGATAATTGATAAAAATGAATAGCTCAAACAACAGATATCTTAAAACTTTAATTTGTTTCTGCTACAAAACGTCGGTGGATGGAATATTTTTCATTTAAAACTATTAAGAGATGAATGGAGCTGACTAATGGCAAAATCTGGTGATTCCTCGTATTCTTTAAAAAGTATCATACACAGGGTCACGTATCACATATAATACAAAAGCTTTCCTCTCATAGAATTTTTGGTTCACAGAGGACCGGCATACTACCTCATTCCTCATCTAAGCCTCATTCCCTTTCTAGAGATATCGGAAACTAATAGTTAGAGGCTTGAGGTACAAACCAGCTTCTGTGCAAAAAACTTATTCGAAATTTCGAGCGAATTAAAACATAAAAAACTTAATAAAAGGAAATAAGGTGTTATCTCTCTATTTTGATATAATTTAGAGTTGAAACGAAATGACAGATAGCGAACTGACTGGAACTCGAAGCCAGATCTCTCACTTTCTGGGCAGGTATTCTAACCAATAAACTACCACCACCACCACCGAAACACCACAGGCAGTGGAGCACCACTGAATTGCTTAAAAATTGCATCCAATCAACAAATGTCGAATTGTCGCGGCATGGTAGTCTAATAGTTTGGTTCAGGAGTACGCTTCTTCGTGCTAAGCAGGGCCGGATTTCCAGTAGGCAAACTAGGCTTCAGCCTAGGGCCTTAAGATCAAGAGTGGCCTACATTCAAATTGTTAGCAAAATTAAAATTACACTATTCTAAAAACAGTGAACACTAAAACTCTGAACCGAAAATAAGGAGACATATTGATATATATCACAGTAATGATGTATTTTATTATCTCTCATGTAATTTACAAACTTAAAAATGGGAGGTGAAAGGGCCTCATAAGTGCAATAGCCTAGGGCCTCTTCTCATCTAAATCCGGCCCTTGTGTTAAGTCATATTTCGCTCCATCTTCATACCTTGCTACATGTGTCTTAGCCCGAATTAATATCCCTCTTGAGTAATCCGATTGTAATTGTCAATAACTGATGATTAAGCGTTTTTACTAGCCGAGGGAAAAAAAGGAAATAGACGCTAAGGCACTGATAGAAAAGAATAATCCACACATTACGACAACTGTTATAAACCTTTGTATTTCTCAAACTACTCATAGATAGAGAAGTGAAGCAATGAACTGGAAAAATGAGAAAATTAAGCAAAGAAAAATATTTTCTCTTACCAAGGTTACCCATAAACAATATTGACGATGGGGCAGAGAATAAGGATTAATAAACAAAGAAATATTCCGCACATAAAATCCCCTTGTGGCTTTGAAAATTCTTCAGACCCATTTCTCTCCAATCAACTTAAACAGCTAAGCAGCTTGTGATGACAATACATTTTGCCAAGAATTTCTATTCTTTTGAGCAGAACTGAAAACAATGGCTATTCAATTCATTCTAAGCTGAATTAAAGCTATGGAGATTAACATTTATGTTTAATTAATAAATGGAAATATCCACAGCCTTAGATGGTGGACGGTAGAAAATTCGCCTCCTCACTAAATTCATCTACCCACGAGCCTAAGGAAAGAGTTTCCTAAACAACAAATTTAAACACCCGTCAATTTAGAATTCGAGTTTTGATTACGAGCAGTTGCGGCAATCAAAGAACCCATCATAGAGAAAACCGAGCAATTAGTAAAATAAGACATTTAATTAGTCATGAAAATTGTTCGTGATAAAATATTATAATGAAAATTCCCCTGTGTTTTCACGGTTCCTTTGATCCTCGTTTTCAGGATTTGGTTAAAAAATGCCACCACTTTATCTCAATCTTAAACTAATGTATATGATGATGCTCAAAGAAATGATGACTATCAACAGAATAATCAAGAAACTTTGCAGGTGTGCTTGTAAGACTAACAATTTTACTTCCAAACTATGAAAATCAACGGCGATTGAGAAATGAATTCAAACGTTTAAAAAAAAAATATATACATTTTTTCGAGATGACAACCGTGCTCGTTCTGAATAGGAAAGAAGGAATGACATTTTGATTTACTCGTTCTTTACGGATAGGATATGGTTTGACGGTAGTTTTGAACTTCAACTCTTCCTCTTCTAGTCACCAAAAGCCTTGCGGAGGGGATGAAGCAATAGGTGAGGAGTGAGGTAGAGTCATTGTTTTCATTACTGGACCAGAATGCTGTGGGAGGTAAACGATCGTGTAAGTGCATCTTTTTGATTCAATGAAAAATATTAAAATAGCTATGTATCGTAAAGTATGAAAAAGTGATCGATAGGTAAATGTTAATTTGAATAGAATGGTAAATAGCTATGTGATAATGTAATTGTAAACAGCACTGTACTATTTTATAGGATATATATGTATTACTGTATCGCCGCATTATGATCAATAACGTTAACAGCGGATTATTAGTTCAATTTAAACTAATGAATTTAAAATAATATCAAAAAAGCGTGACGAAGATGGCAACCATTATTTAACATCCCTAACATTTAATGTTATCACATCCATGAGGAGTAAGACAGAGATATGGAAAAGATACATTTATTCTATCCTGTACAAAATCACAAATGAAAAATCAGTATTAGCAAGTGTAACATCGTCAGAAAAGAAACCAGGAGGTATACACTCGTCAGCATATCAAGGAGAGGGTCAACTTGATGTTTTCGATAGGGCTACGAAGTCCTTTTTATGCATATCGATTTCAAACGCATTTCATTCTTCGATGGACGCAATTAATGCAGAAAGAACGTCTGCTCTTCAAATTGCAACTCTAATTCCGCCGCGACATCGGAGTCTGCACCGGTAAACCACTGCTAAAGAGCAAACGATTCTAAGACTTCTGGGAACTCGATCTCAGAGTCGTCTATACCGTTCTCAGTTAAGGCCTTTTAGAAAGACTGGGGTCAAACGAGATCGTTAGATAGAAAGAGGGAGAAAGGTAAGAGTTGGTTTCCATGGCGCTGGCAACCGCTTCAATCTGCTCTTTCCCTATGAGGACAGGAAGAAGAGTCGATTTGGCCATCCTCAAAGAGTAGGCGGACCCTATATGGAGGGGCGTGCTGTAGGAAGTGAGGATCACGTACCAAAAGGGAGGAGGATCTAAGAGCATCCATCGAAGTCCTTCCAGTGAAGTAGATACAGTCTCTTCACAGTCCATCACGGTTGAGGACGATACCATCGAATGGAAGGGACAATTCGAGAAAATACTGTCAGTAATCATGAACAATTTGTCATATGTTTGGCACGTGAAAAGACTATCCGATACCCCCTTTGTAAAACCTAGTATTTATTGACACTAGGTAGTACGTAAGTATTATCAGCCAGATATTCAAAGGCATGGTAAGAGAATTTTAACAAGGCTGTTAATGAGCTAGAGGTTTAAAAATCTCCAATAGCCGTTTTTTCAGCGATCCGCATCTCGTTTTCCAGTTAGTCAGTTAGCGGAAAAAACTTCAGGGGTAAAAAGAGTACTTTACCTCTGATGATGATAGCATCGGTATTGAAATTTTATTGGGTTGAACTTGAGAAAAAGAAGAACACTTATACCACACTTTTTTATCACTTTTCCGCAGTAATTGTAGTGGTAAAGTGATACGTGTTCCTCTTCTTTTTCTCAAGTATTATTATGGAGAACTACCACAAAGTCGAGACCGAATTAGCAGATTTAATTATTTCATTGGGTATTTCTTAGAAATTCAGTAATCCGGGTCTTTCTGTCATTTTTGCAAACTGGTAAAACTGATAATAAATAAAATTTTATTAGTTGACTTACTAAGTCTTTTAGTCTAACAATAAGCCTACCAGATGCAAGAAAATAGAATTTGTTCATTCGAAAAATTACATATAAGACATAATTTAATGTACGCTATTCAGTATTACTATCTCAATAATTATCACCGATCTAAACTAAATGCATAGAAAGTTGATAGTTTGGGGTCCTCTTGTAGGACAGATACATGATAAAACGATTAAACTTTGACGAAAATTCATACTCCAACTTATCTGATAATATGCAGTAGTAGCAATTAGAGTTAGGGAATGAGTTACATGGGTAGACTGCAACGCTTTGGTTTTTGAAAGCATTTTGCACATCTTTTGAAAGGTACTCACCAAAATTACAGCCATTTTGAACGCGCAGGTGTTGTTTGACAATCACTTAAATATCTTGGTCGGGTCGACAACTTTTCAGACTACCTATGTGTTTTTATATACCTAACAATACACCAATTTCGGCTTGCATGGGCATTTCGTAAATGCAAATGCTAGCGATAAAATCAAATATAAGCGAAACCGCACTAAAGAAACGGATAAGGCCGAAGCTAGAATGGAAATATCTCGGATTCGTGCCCGGTCGAGAACTCAATCGGCTATCTGTATTATTCGACGAGATAAAACGCATCGGACCTAAATATCGGAATGCCGCTAGATGAGATCTACGCTAGCGCTAATCTGGGGATCGAACTCCTGGTCACGTAGGCACGCGCTGTTCACCATTGTTTTCCGAAGACAGATTACATCGAGTCGATAGCCGGCCATTTGGACCGTAAATTCCGCCTTAAAACAGGCGAGTCGCTAAACGCGCTGGATGCATCTTTCTTTTCCGATCGTTCATCCGTTAGTGCGGAACGAGGATCCGTAAACTGGCATCGCTCGTTAAATTCGCTCTCCGCTCGCCGAAAAACGCCCAGGAACTCTTTTTCCTGCCGCTTTGGAAATGGCGCTTCACAATGGATACCACGTCACAACGGGATATGGGATAGCGTAAATATATGCGACAAAATACGATTAGGCTCGGTAAGGTTATATTTTTTATAATTTTACGTAAAGTGACGAACAAACTATCTTTGGTTTCCAATCTTCGTTTTCGTTTGTGATGTTTGATTTTATTCGGTGAATTTATTATTAATTTCTGCGTAAGTGAGCCAGCCGTCATCTACTGCACTTACATCCCGCAAAATATTTTGAACGGTGCATTTTTGTACTTGATATAAATTTACATTAGAATGCATTAATAAATGCACCAGGAATACAACTACGCTCGGTACAAATCTATTTTAAGATAGATAAAGGATGCTAAGCGAGGAACAAAGTTTAATGTACAAAAATCTGGATAACGTAACTAAGCTATTATGCGAAAATCAAAAACTGTCGTTTTCCAAAAAATATTTTGAATATCGTAAAAGTTTGTTGCATATAAAATTTAATATGATAATATGTAAGTCTTTCTGTTGTGAGCAAGAAATTTTAATTTCAAGTTATACCCCTATAATTATTCTTCTCCCGCAACTTACTTTTCTGCATCAAAAGCAGATTTGTTTTACAAAAATGTTACGATAGTTGAATGATGTCCTTACAAAGGATTCCAAGAAAAGTTTGTAAGATAAGGATTGTGAGATAAATTTGACAATGATTCACAAATGGCTGGACCATCTTCAATGATTCCAACAAAGGACACTATCTTGCTCCTATTATATATTAATGGATTTAACATTTCATTTAGTATTCATAAGGCCACGTAATCATTCTATTTCAAAGCTGAATTCACAGTGAAATATCAAGGCTGTGGATTCGGTTCACACAGACTCCAACCTAGACTCCTCGAAAATTAAACATACAAAATAGTTTTATTTAAGCAAACAATCTGAATACAGCACGAATAAAATATAGTGATACATGTAATGTCATCAAAAAATATATTGAAGTTTGTCCTGAGAAACTAAAACAAAAATTTTCCCACTCACTATTAATTTAAATTAGCTTTCATTATATTCACTAGTTAGATATATCTTCCATTAAAGATGGGTTATTTGGTATAAGAGACTTTAAAATATTAGTTTAGCCCAATATGAAGACGTTCTTTATTTATGCTGTACTTATATGCTAGCAACGTTGTCTCTAGCGATTGATGCGTCAGACACGTAAGCTTAGGTAATTACATCATTACTTCCGCATATTATAGTCATCTTACACGAACGCTCTAAACTTCGGCAGTGAATCATAAGGACGCCCACTCCATTAAAAGATTGCGAGTCCAACCCAAACACACCACTCCAGCGTGACGTCAAGAGCAGAATTTTATCGCAGTTTTCGCAACGCCGACGGTCTATTTCTTCTTGCCGCAGAGGCGCGAATTCAGGGTCCGACCCTTGCTCTATTGGCTCAATCCCAAAGAAATCACTTCCCGAGACGTATGATGCGGTGCCTTATAACTGTGGAGAATCCGAATATTCAAACCGTCAGGAGCGGATCGAAGCCTCTCGTTTTTTCCAAGAATAGACGATTTGCCACGAGCTGAAGATTATTAACCGAATCGAAGAGAAGAGGCAAGAAGTGGATAGCGTGATTTTACGCGGATCTTTTTGTTAATTCTCACAAGGAGAAAAAAGTTTTCCCAGAATTTTAATAATAGCGATCCCAACGAGAAAAAGCAATGTTACCAAAGTGGAAATGTCAGAACGCGAGAGTTTGTTAGGCAATGCTTCTTGAACTTGATATAACATAGGGCACACTTGAGCGTCAACTATTATCAGCAACTCATTAATACACATTTTCCATCTATAATAAGATAAAGATATGAGAAAAACTTTGGCAATTAAGGTATATTTATTATTTTGGAAAATAATTACGTTACTTGTCGTGGATTGTGAGGCATCTTGAGCATTAATGCATCATTTATTAATATTTTTCATGGATCAGTGTTTAAATAATTATTAAAACACTTATGCATGAACAATCATAATTAATTACGAGTAATTATAATTAGTGATTCCGGAGAAAAAATTGGTGATTTCTTACTGAAGGGTAATGAGAGCTCGTCAAGAGCTCCATACTAAAAAGTGGAGCGAAAATTGGAAAATAAAGCTTAATGTAAGTAAATATCTCGTTGTTAATTTCCAGCATAAATACGTCAAGTTAACATTTATAGGAGATTACAGCCAACATCAATCTATACACTCGAAATCTACAAAGAATCTTCCTGTTTACTTCATGAATATAATATTTGACAAGCAATTGATACTTAAGGTACATTTTGTGGTATATAAGATGTAAATCGACTGATAATTACAATTAAAGTTATGGAGAAAAATTAACAATTCCAGTGTCTCGGCAAGATTCGTATTTAGGAGACACCCTAATAACTCTTTCGAGTCTAGTTTCTCTTACTTATGCAACAGGACAAACTTAGTTGTTGGGTTTGAGTAGGAAGGAGATGAATTCATTCCCACGTCTGAAATTTCTTTGGAAAGACTGAAGATGCGGATACAAAAAATAATTAAAACATTCGTGGCCATAATGATGAAACTCCAGATTGCTCAACGCTTTATAGCATCTTCCTCACCTCAACGCCTACTCATTGTCCCTCGACTTCTTCTCACCATTTTCGGAGACTTGAGAGAAGATCAGAATTCGCTCGCCTCTCTCTTCCTCAAACCTCTTCTAAACGCACAGGTCTTCCTCTTACGAAAATTAGACATCTTCGTCAACTCAAACACAAAGTGTAAGCCTTATGTTTGATTTCCATGGTTACTAAAACCCTTATTTACAACAACGCAACACTCCGAATATAAAACGAAGAAGAGGAAAAGTAGACTTTTCAGAATCGATCACCTCGGCCTTGAATTTATGGAAATTAATCATTAAAACAAGATCGATAAATAAATTTTATTTTATTGAAAGAGGAAAGAGTGAAATACCGCAAATGATTAACAAAATATTACAACAGATTATTTTTAGACTCTTATTCATAAGAGAAAATATTATATCCCTGGGAAATTTTCTTCATAAACAATATGGCGAAGAAAAAACTATTATCAATAAGAAAAAAAGCCATAAAAAGCAAATGAATCGAAAAGCGACAAAAGCTGTACAGGATATACTCGTATATACAGTCATGCAAGTATAGTTAGATAATTCGATACTAGTGTAATATAAATTATCAATTATAAAATTAAGATAAATTGATGGATGATAATATTATGCTATATTATAATAATAGAATTCGTAATATAATGGAAGAATTCTAAGCTAAATATATAAAATCATTAACCAATATTGGCCTTTGCGAAGGCCTCTATAATCATCGTGATTCTATTGAATATTGTCTGAAACGAAATATTTATATTTATAACCAATTTGCCACAGACTGATTATCACGATATAAATAAATTAAATATATATTTCTATGGAAATAAAATTACTCTTACCACCCAAATTGTACGAAATACGAAAAGTGATATCAAGAATACACCAGAAGATATGATTGACCATATTTAACTCAATAAAAATAATGAATCTCAACCATTACAATAGAAAGTTTCGAACAGTGCAGATGCGGTGATGAAACGGCAGCCTTGATGTTTTCCTTTCTACGCAGTGCGTGTGGGGTTATCACCCCCATACACATCCGAAACCGGATTGCCGCGAATGGTCAGAAACGGGGGCGGATGGCTACCTTAAGAGCTGTCACCGGAGGAGCGACAGACGCCAAGACGTGGGCTTACCCCTTTCCCTTGCTCCAACCTTGGATGCCTTGCACGAACAGGGAAGGTCAACATTTCGGCGTGGGCTCGAAAACACGAGAAGAAGAACTTTGCAAAATAGGCATATGCGGAAAAAGAGTCGAGGAATGCAAGGATACATGAAGCACTCATTTTGAGAGATGTTGAGAGAAACAATCTTCAAAGGTAGATGCCAATGGCAACACAAACCACAGTACCAAAACCCATCCAATACGCAAGAGCCGTAAGCTTTTGCTGAATCACTGCAGTTTAAACGCGGCCTTGTGAATGACAGAACCTCTGCAAATTGGTCTTCCACACGCAATTGAATCTAAATCTTTTTGTTTAATTGTGAGTAATAAAGGAATCAACTTGCACAGGTCTTTCTTATATACTCCGCAATAATATGCATTTATGTAAGTCTTATGAGCCAACTGAGATCAGTAAATAACAAAACGGTGAATAGGAACATGCTGTGTTCATTTTTAGCTTGAAATTGCTATAATTTTAAACTACTTCCTATTTTCTCCGAGCTTGTAATAAATAATAACGAATTTTTATTTTTTTATAAAAATATTGTTACTGTCGATATGCTGAATGAGAACCTTTGCGAAAAATCATAAGCTCTGACTGACGTATGAATGGAGCTCTTGTTATGGGACAAACACTCTTCATTAGTCAACCATATCATAGCATTCAAAAATAAAGATAACGGAGTAAATAGATTGTATTTAATACGCCACCATTGAAAAAGAAACCTACCCTAATTTTTCAAAACCTATCCCTACCCTCGGCGTGATTTAGCCACTTTTCATAATGATAAAAGATAAAAAACAGGAAGTACTTTTCCAAGGAAAATAATTCCTATTTTAATAACTTACCAAAATAGGAATTACTTTCCTTTGGGAAATTTCTTCCTCAAAAAATTGTTTTTCGTCGTTATGGAATACCAAAAATTACTCCCAAAACTATTCGTATTGATCAACAGAAGCGCTATGCATTCCGTAATACTTGATAGCCACAGGAAATCTTCATTTATGCCAAATAGTTGGAAAACGAAGAAATTGTAAATGAAATAAAATAGAGGAACATATATAGTACAATTAACAATAGCAGTTTGACCCACGAAAGGATATAACCCTTAGGTCAACGTAGTCTTCTAAAAAATGAATCAAATGCGAAGATTAGCTTCATCAGATTTTCGATTTAAGAAAGCGGTGAGAATTTGATGGACATCCTGTAGACAAAGGTGATGAAAAGGTCCTTTGCAGGAGCAACCTCAAATTTTCCCTGGAGGACGTCCCTTGGTGACAAAGGTATTTCATTTCTTAGCGCGATGCTCCTTTCGTGGAAAAGAAGCTGCGATATAATGAGAGAAACCGAAGATGACTTATTTCCTGTTTGAACGCAAAAACGTCAATTCCCACGTTAAGAAAGACGGTTGTCTCTTCATAAGAGGAGCACATGTTTTTACTCGAATAAATAGAAAAAGAAATCGCGCTAACAAAGTGAGCCGAGTTGCTTTCTCTCGCTAGGTACACAACACAATTTTCCGCAGATTATCTCAAGGACGGAAACCACCTGTGAGATCGAACAAAAACTAGTGAGCTACTTCACAGGATCAAAAGATAAATGCAGTAGTGTCAATTTTGAATTTTCGAAAGGTTTTTGCACTGATTTTTGATTGCTGTCAAAGTTTACAGATCGGATTGTTTTGATGGATGCGCGTATGCATGCGAAAATATAAAAAATGAGCAAAATGTATTAGATAATGTCCATTCTTGGTTATTACTATTACCGTATCTTTGGGCGTACTTACAGTTGGGATGCTATGGTAAATTTTACTTAGGCTGACGAAAGCGATTCTCGAAACAATCATCTGCTGTAGTTGGAGTATCAATGCGTCCATATGTTTATGTATAATTAAAATCGTTACTTTTGGCAACACCACTCCGATTCCGTAACAGCTGCAGAAAAAAGAAATCCGAAAGAAACCTTTGCACCGTGAGAATTTTCTGTTTGGGCAAAGGAAACGCAACTTCGCTGGGTCTTCTAAAAATTAATTATTATTGCGTTTTAAAAGTTTTAAAGAGAGCAAGAAAATGAAAAATAAAAATTCTTAAAAGTGGAAAATATGGAGATGTCTCCGAATTAAAAATTTGTATGCATGTACAACAAAAAAAGAGAAACAGGAGGTAGATAAAATTTTTAAGTTTGTTATTTGGAGCCTTTAGCTATATCATAATTGGAAATAAGTTAATTATTAAAAACTTCAAAGAAAAAATATTTATTTAGTCCAGGAGTTCAAGCAGAAAGTTGTATAAACTTGTTTATTATAAATAAAAAATAACTGCAACTTCTTGGGCCAGAGTTAACCGCACAAAATTCATGATTTCATACCCTACTCGCGCCTCGTCGAGTAGAGAAAAGCGTAAGAATGTAGAAGTTACAAAATTAACTAGCAGTAATTTATAAACGCAACAGGAATAACGTTGAATTTCAACGCATAAAGTTTTACCCTGCGAAATTTATTATTTTAGAAACTGCTGCCGTTACGAGAAAATTTATGGAAGTTTCTGAAACTTTGTCGTAGAGGTAGACGCGGTAAATTGAGGAAAAATTACGCTGTGATTGGAATCGGACATTCCCATGTACTCGATGTAGCGGTTTTTATACAGACTATCATCACTTACCATAAACTGTACACCAACGCAGACATGAGAAGATGCAGTAAGTACTCTCTCTAAGTGGCATTAAGCAAAGAACTCCACCCTCGAAAGAAAAATGCCATGAAAGTTCAGCGTTCGGAAGTCATCCTCAGCTGGTTCTTCCACTTTTTCATATCTACCCACGGTCGCAGACAAAACGAGCAAATATACTCGTACATATACTTGGCTCCAAGCTCAGCGAGTCCTCACTCTACCACGCCCGCCAAAAATCTAAACGGACAAGAAAGGTGGATAACATAACTATCCCACTTTCCAACTTAGGGAGTAGTTTCAATGTCTTAAGGCGTGAAATCCACAACTAAAAGTAATTTTTACCGATTTTATTCAGGTATAATTAGTCACAAGAAAAAGATTTGGAATATACATTTCGGTTCCGATGTAAAAATAGAAATCAAAGGAATGGAAAAAAAACGAAATTTCCTGAGGATTGAAGAAACGGATAGATCGTGTGCATAAAAACTCTTCGAAAGTTTAATTCTTTGAATTGCAAATTTTTCGAAAATGGGCAACTCGAATGAATCTGAAGTTATCAAAAATTTATATTACAGAAACTGATTTGGTGTTGAAATCCATTCAGTAAAGCTATGAACCTTCTTGAATGTTGGGTTGGGTTGCGTAAGTAACGCTGACCAAAATGATGATTTGAATCACTGGTTCAGTTACCGCTATGACGTAGAGATTCATCCACAAAATCATAATGCTTACACTCAATAGCTGGTGCAATAAAACGATCTAAGAACTCTTGGCTATGCTTTTGCAGCCTAATCTGGAAAATATGAAAGGGGACTTCTAGGAAGTACAGATAAGCCCCCGTATAGTGAGGGTCCCGAAATATAGGGGACCCCAAATTTTTTGATAAGGTACAAAGATCTAAGTTTTTTAAGTCCTGGGACCAAATAAGAATAGCCATTTTTGTTACAAAAATTCGAATAATTATAATTCGCCTTCATGAAAATCTTTCAGTTTAATTTCCAATTACTAATGCCAGTTCCAAAATATACTCCTCAAAAAAAACAGATTTAATGAGGGATGGTTTATCTTGTTCCAAAAGTAAAAACCCTCATATTCAAGTCAAGATGTAGCGGGACCTGACGTTTAATCTGACACTGATACCTTTTTGCTCTCAAGTCCCACATTCACCGTGTTAAGAAGGTCCTTCGAATAATTAAAAGTGTTTATATTTAAGTGACATAAATCAGTATACTGTGCAAACGCATTGTTTAGTTTAACACATAACATAGTCTTATGCATAACATAGTTTTAGCCATTTGTACGTAAAGCATAGTACTATGACCAATAACAGTAGAAAACCTGTAACATTTGGTTTTAATGAATCAACAAGTGACGAAAATGAAATTATTCTAGAAAAATGAAATGAAAGCATTCATTTATAGATATGAGCTCTTGCTATCATATTCTGATGTATGGAGTACATTTTATTTTACTTTTCGCGCAAGATAGAGGAAAATTTATCTTCCTTATATCTTTGCCAGTCATGTTCACGGCTGTGATGACATGATACTACTTTACATGATGAAACATGGCTGTGAAAAAAGCTACTGAGGTATGAGCGATACTGAATAATATAAATGATTAGTCATTCCTCATGGAATACAAAGAAAACTTTTACTCTTAGTAATCATACGTTGTAATAAATGTACGGTAGCCTTAGTAAGATCGTCATCAATATACGTCCACGTTTTAATAATCCACGATATTTCCCTACTCTCGCCAGTAGATTAATATAAATGACAAGCAAAATTAATCTCAATACATAAGAATCCACGACCTTGCGAAAGGAGAAATACTTGCGACGCCGAGAAGGTTGCGCTTCTTTTCGCGTAGCCGCTAATTCAAAATGCAAACAACAACGGTCATTGCCTCTAATCAGATAAGATCCCGCAAGAAAAGCGCGCATCCAGCGGCCATTACTTTCTCGCCGATGACAAAACGGCTCTCGATTTTCCACGAAATAAACTAAACGGGACACGGACGGTTGATGAACCCGCCTATCCTTTTCTAAGTCACCGCACGAGTACGCTACAGTTTTTAGCGGGGCGGCGAGAAGTAAAAATTAACCGTAAATCCATCCGGGGTGGTGCGCGACGGCTGCAAACTTTCTCCCTTGCTCTCGTGCGTTATCGTTCCGAGGTGGTTGTGTCAATCCGGCTGAAAAAGCCGTGTTGTACCACACCGCACCCACGAAGTCAGCTTCTTATTCGCGAACGATAACGAAAAATGGGAACAAACCACGTTTGGGCCGATAAATCAACTACCCAAAGCTCGCATATGCATTTCCTGTTAGATTGCCCGAGTTGTGACGAAATAGAGTTTCGAGAAACACGTACTGCGGAGGTTTTGATCATGAATTTGTAAAAACTAAAGAAATATCTACTTAAAGAAAGATATTATAGTGCGGATGAGTTTGTAAATTATATAAATGTTTAGTTGGATGAAATTGTAAACTATTACGTTTAGGAAAATTAATGTATGTATTCTTTTAGTAATAGAATTGAATGTATTGCAGTGCATACATATGACATATCATTATTGCGAAATTGTTGTTAGAGTTGTATGAAATAGTATAATTGTAATTAATATTGCGTAGATAGTTTCGGCCTTCACTTAGTCATCATGATTATAAGAAGCATAATAGATCTAATATTTTGGTTTCATATAACTGAAAATATTAGATCTATTATTCTCCTTATAATTAAAAATAATGTAAATTGAGCTATAAATAAATAATTGAGTTTAAGATAAAATTTTTCCGGAGTATCTTAATTTGGTTGAGAAATTACAAAATGTTAAGGCCGATAGAAAAAAAAATGTGGATAAGTTAAACGTCGCTCAAAGTGTCTAGCGAAAATAAATAACTATTATTCAGTAACCATTAACTTTTACGAAACCGTACAGACACTACCCCTAAGATTTTGTCACATGCAAGGTTTACACAGCTATCTCTGAGAAATTAATTTGAGATAGCAGTAGAACGATAAAACGGAAATAGTGGGACGTAGGAGGAAAGACGAGATAAAAGAAAATAAACGAATTCATGTCGCTTGATTCAAGACATCCGGAGAAGTTGCTGCAGAGGCCTTGAACGTTTCGAACTGAACTAAACAGAAATAATCGAGTATCGATAAGCCTTCACAGGCGTTTAACATCCATTCCGCCTCATTTTGAGCAATCCGCGGAACAAATAGCTCTGAAAGCCAAGGTCGAAATTCAATTAATGACTAACAACCTGCAATTGAGTTTGAGAGAGTAGTGCGAAACAACTTCGTTTAAACTACATGCGTAGATGGAGTTGCGGGAACTTTAAATCCATCGGTGTGATCATCAAATTCCATTTCGTCCGAGGAAATTGAAACCTAAAGGCGATATAATTTCATCATTTTAAACAAAGGTTAACCGCGAAACCGAATCAATTTATGCATGCAATTTTCTATGCATTGCATGCGTCCGTATTCACAAGTTAATAATTCCTATTCGATCTTTGAGAGAAGTCACCTTTTATTAAATCTATAGTAGATAAAATTATTGAAAAATAAACTAAAAGCTTTTCATTAAACAGTCCTTCAACTCCATAGGTCATTCTAGAATCGATAGATAATAATAAAATATATTTATAATATTTTAAGCCCTTCTTATATTAGGAAATGTGTTTTTTATTAATTTATCATATTGTGTATGTATGCAATATTGGTTATGTACAGTGGCGGATCCAGGGGGGGGGGGGGCTATGGGGGCTGTAGCCCCCCCCCCCCCAGAAGTCACAGTAAAAAAAATCTATCATCGTTCATACTATTGAGATGTGAAAAAAATATTGATTATGAATAGATATTGGATAGATAATAATAAGCATAATTCAAATATGTATACTGAGCTTAATTTTATAAAATTTCTTACAAAAATCGATAAATAGAAAATGAATCTTTAATCCCAACTCTCAAGCCCCCCCCACAGCTCGATCCTAGATCCGCCACTGGTTATGTAATGTACTTTGCATACCGGTGATAAAAACTACACTACACTATACCTATGTTATGGATGAAAATCATAATAGACGATGCATCTAGCTATTCACGCTGCTCTAATCGCTAATTATTCCTGCAAACACTCATAGAAAGTGCATGAAAATGGTGTTGCTTGACGTAACTCCCATTACTATAACTCGTAACTACTATTAAACGTTGCTTGCATCTCACTGGTTGCCTAATGACAGAAAAATGTCTAGCAAGCCCAAAAACTACACTAGTACCTTACTGCAATTGCATGTGCGACGATGTCTTCGGGTTATCAATTTTAACTTAGTGAATTTTATGTTCTTCTTCATCAAGATAATAATTCTATCCAACAAATCAGAAAGCGTTGAGCTCGCATATTCATTTGGCAACCCACGAGACTTAAATACGAGTACTTTATTTAGTTCGTAATAATAATGTAATAGTTATACTTGTTGAAGTTAAGTCGTCTTAAGTTTTCATTAGGCCGAAGGATATTTTGAGAAGGACTAAATCACGAGCTTTTATACATATCATCCATGTAACGCTTGAAGTTTTAAATAACTACAATTTTATTCAATACTACAGTTTGATATCAGCAAAGCCACTTCCGGAATTGTTTTAGCAGACAGGCTTAGAGGCTTCTATGAGACATTTATATGAGTAAATTAAGTTTTGAAAATAAAAGCAAAAACTCAAATTAATTGAACGAATTGCGAAATTGTTGCACATACGTTTTAAAAGTAAACATTACGAATAATATACAGAATAGCGATATAATACAACATAATACACTCACAATAACTTTCATACTTCAACCCAATACTAAGTATAAATACCTTATTTCTCGCCAACTTTCACAACTGTCAGGATGGCCGAGCGGTCTAAGGCGCCAGACTCAAGGCACTGCCTTACTCGTTACATGCGGGTAGATGGGTATTCTGGTCCTCGTAAGAGGGCGTGGGTTCGAATCCCACTTCTGACAAACTTTTTCTCACTTTTTTTCCGATTGCATTTTACTTATAGTTTACGGAAGTTGTCACTTCATGTCGAAATTTTAATTTCCCGTTATTTTTAATGCACATTTTCAATTCGCATCAAGTTTCTTCAAAATTCTGAAGCTTGTTACTATCAATGCTCAAGAAACCTTACTTAGAATATGATCTGTGCATCCATTGCAGTCTATTAAATTATTTTGAGGTTTACAATGCAGTATAATACGTCTATCTCTTCCTGGGTGCCTTTGTGGCTCATCCGTTTGAAATTCCCTTCCATGCAAAAGTTTCTTCCGAACACTTTCACTTGTTAACTTTGCACGCAGGCAGTTACGCTGATAACCACGAACACAGAAAGGAATAGAGAGCGGCGAATGAACTCGTTGTAAATCAAATTAGTGCTACCGACGTTCTAATGAATCGGATTAGGTTAGGCGCCGGAATTCCTTGATGAAATAAGTTCGGAACTAACTCGTTGCCAACGATAAGTTTTGAATACAAAACTGTTCGTGGAAAGTATCTCATAAATAAATAAAATATTAATTTCTCTCTTTTCGTCGGGTGTTGAGGATAGTCCAAATTATACAAGCGAAGATACGAGAATATTGCAAAATTATTGCAATACATTTTTGTCTGTGATTTAACTGGAGCAAGAGCGACACTAGAAAATCTCACAAAATGAATGATAAATATGCACGATGGGAGAAAAGATGTATTGTAATCTGTACGTTTAGACCAGAGGCTGGAAACACAAAGTATGTCAAAAATGAAAAAAAAGGCTGATTTGTTTTGAGTAAACGAAAGTGCGTCCGCTTGGAAAGTAGAATACTACGGTTCGTGTCCCGTTACTTAGTCCATTCTCTTAATCCTTTGAGATTATCTGTTTTTGTCCTCAGCTTATATTGCTGAAAATCAATATAATCCAGTTTAAATTGTAATTATACGGCTTATTTAAAAAAAAAATCATTCATGGATGACTGTAAAATTCGATGATTTAATTTCTAGAGGGAACTTCTATAAAATAATTATATAGAAAAACATTTTCAATCTTAACTTTAAGTATCAGTTCATTGCAGCGTTGTTTTTTAGCTTAACGATTGGCTATTATTACAATTCCTCTATTAACTCTATTTTACTAAAATTCAGTCAGCAGGAAGATATTCAGGAATAACTATTCATTGCTTAATTACTGTTTATCAATGTATATTATACGTAAATGTCTAAGCAAGATTATACTAGACGATTGGACGTTACAGGGATTTGATTTAAGGAAACTGATGACCTTTCCTTGTCAAATTAGTAGTATGCAGTCACTCTGAGTTCATATAAACACATAAGGCATCCAGTTCATAGCCTATTACACGATAAATACCAAGCTCTCACGTGGGAGGAGTAATTTACATTTATATGAAGCTAAACTGCAAAGAAAGTTACCTTAGCGTGTCTAATCGTGTTTAACAAACTTTTAAAAGCTAGTGTATCATCGTCAAATTTAATGAGTAACTTTCACAACAAATACTTACGTTAGAGACAAAATATGCACAGATAAATCCATCTAATTTCCAAGCTAACATTAATTTTGTGAACTCCAGCGATTCCAATTAAGAAAAGATGATAGGATATAAGAACAGAAAAGGACCAATGAAATCGAGGATTCAATTAAAATATCTGCCTTTTTCGACACATTAATTGTAGATTTGTCTAGATTCGCGTTCTTAACAATGCAGTAGGCACTTATGATTGCATGTGTTTAGTTTACAATTAATCATTATCGTTTATTATTGTTTGGAATAAAAATAATTAAAGGAATATGATAAATACTCATCATTTTTAAAATAAAATATAGATGTTACTGTTTTTCAATGAATAAATTAAACAAATCAAGATACGAACTGACAATTTAAAAAATAAATATCTGTATACTGGAGTGTGTACTTCAACGCTTACTAAAAATACGTCTTTAATTCGAAATTTTGAATAGTTTGAATGATTTAACAGGTTTGATCCAACCAAGTTCCACCGTATTTTCCTTTCCTTATTGCTTGAATTAAAGTACTTTCTTTACGAAAACAAATTCACTATGACAACAACGAGCAAACATAAGAAGGTCTTCGCAATTAAGTGATAAAAGTGTAATAAAACTGTATTAATTGAGAGAGCGGGATATGATTTTCATCAAAAACGTCGAGGAAGAAAAAGAAAAAAATTACTTTCTGCAATAACATGGGGAATACCAATAGCTTCTCAAATACAACATTACCGTTCCGGTTTGATTGTGATCGAAATAAAGCTTCTTCTCATGGAATAGTTGCAAGCGATACATAAGCTTCCGCATGCTGATCTTGGTTCCAAATAACACCGCGGATTTCACCTCTTCCGAAAGGGACATTGTATTTTTGTCGGTGAGACAGTAATTCGCTCGAGTAGGCGTCCAAGTTTAAGAGTATTTAAAGAGTGGGAGGGGAACAAGAAAAATAGACATAAAAACGGGGTGGAGGAGGAAATAGAATCTTTCATTCGGCCATTCCTGGTGCCGCTAGAGGCGTAACTGGCCCAGTAGAGGAATTTAGAGAAAAATAGAGAGTGATATCGAAAGGTAGAGGGTAGTGTCGGGAGTATATACACACATTTCTACCTTTCAGTAGGTATACGGGCCATAACATTCTCTATTCAATTTTATTTCTTTCATTACTTGGTAGCTTACTCCACTCTTACTGTCATCCAACATCTTTCGCCCTAGTATTCCTCTCTGTTTTCCTCTAGTACTCTACCCACAATTACTTTCTGATCAGTCCCCTTTCTCTCAATATTTGACCCACTCATTTCCTCTATCGATACTTAATTAATTCAATTGAAATCTTCTCTTACTTAACCATCCCTAACACATTCGTATTTGTTTTCCTATCAAACCAACTAACTTTTTCTATTCTAAGCCATACAAACATCTCAAAGACCTCATCAAAGACTTCATCTTTTCTCAAGTTCCATGTTTAAAACTAAACGAATATAACAAAACACTCCACACCAAGGTACTTGAAAATCGAAGCCTGCATTTTAAGAAGAATTTAAATTTATATTTTGTTTATTCTAAATAGGCTTTCGACAAATTCCAGGCTTCGTTCAGCAAGCAACCGCATAACCCTAATTGCATCCCCCGTTCCTTTCCCTCTTTAAAACCCGTACTGTTCTTCTCTGATTTGCCCTTTAATTTTCCCTCAATCCGTCCATTCAGAACCATTAGGATTACTTTTTCCGCGTGAGATATTAAACAAATTGTACCATAATCCCGATATTTAGTAACACTGTTCTTTTTCTGTGACGAAATCACCATCATTTGGTAAATCCTCTGTCAACTTTCCTTCATCAAACATTTTCCTAGATTGATTGTAGAAATGTTAATTACTCTTGTGCCCCAGGCCATTGAACTAGCCTTTTTAAACTATAAAAGTGTCAAGAGTAAATTCGTAGTGTCGATAGTAATTTTGTAGTGTCGAGAGTAATTTCGTAGTGTCGAGAGAAAAAGAGATGCCGAGAGAGAGAGAGAGAGAGAGAGAGAAAGAGGGGAAGTATCCCTTTCAGGGTACCATCGAGGGAATATTGGACATATGATGTGGCCAACGCGGAGCTGGATTATTTCCGTCCAAGCAACAACATTCCCAACCTCTCTCGGATAGACCGCAGATCCACCCACTCGCACACACACGTGTACTCTCGGAACACCTAATACACTTTTCAACCGAGGTGTTCCTATATAAAACTTAGGAACGCGGTGTATATAGGAAAGGGTGAAAGTCACAGGTGAAGAGACAATGGGAGACGAAGATAGTCTGAGAACAAGACTAAAAAGAGTTAGGACGCGGACTATTCTATCCTCATCTAAATAACTCACCGACACACGTGAAAGGCAACACATCTGCTTCAAAAACGCATAATTCGGCTCAAGAAACAATTAAAATAAAGGTGGTCGAGGAAAAATTCCGAAGTAAATGGAATAATTCTATCACGTGACATTTACATACAGAAATGCGTCTTTGTTAAGACGTTTATTCGTGTATAAATGATGTTGGATCCAAGTATTTCAAATACTTTTTGGAAATTTTATTTACGTTTTCAATTTATTTATTTCTATTCATCTTTAAGATAGTAACTAATGAGTGAGAGGTCAAATTTTGAAACGAAAAAGAAAATAATCACTCCATTATTATTAAAGAACACTATCTAAAGCATCACAATTTATAAATATAGGAATATGCGCATATCATACTTATTGTTAACGTAATAAAAGGAAATTAGGAAGCTCAGAACTTGCAATAAATTGAATTTCACGATTTAAAATCTTCTTAATTCGATCCAAATCAATTCCTCGATATGGATTTTAGAGAAAAAATAGAAAAAATGGATAGCATTTTTGATGATTTTGAAGTGTGAAGAACTGCTTAAAACTGTTTCATTCGAATAGAAATACTAAGACTAGAATAAAGCAAAGTATTAAAAGGTAGCATAATTATTTTAAAATGTAATTTATTAATTCTGCGAGAAAGAATAGTAGGCTGTAAGGAAAATCGCATTACTCAAGATATTTTTCTGCTTGAAACGATGCCACAGAATCGAAAAACACTCAGATAAGCATCTCTAATTGACACTATGATAGCATTTAAAACTTAGGGAAACCAATGATTTCACGAATCTTTGAGTGATCCAATTTATCGGCATTTCAAATGAAAGTATGAAATCGAACGCTGGTTCGTATGCCAGGAATAATAAATAGCGAAAATGACAGAAATAACCTTGATGGAACCTGCGTTAAGTTTGCGACAGATGTGTTCTGGTTTTCCTGAAACGTGGGTTTTCCCTTTCGAATCACAGCACTTGGTTTTTAAGAATAAAAGTCCTAGGAGAATCTAAAATTAAAATCAGAAAGCGATTCAACTGAGACGAAATAATTGGGTGTCATATTCCTCAATATGTTTATTTGAATGTGGACTCCTCATGGTGATGTATGTACTGTTACGTCAGTAAATTATACAGCCTGAAGGTCGATTAGTACCTCACCCACTCTAATACTAGCTACCAAGAGCTAGTAGGGAGGAATATGGGTTACTAGACAAGATAAGGAGTGTGGTTGTTTTCCCTTGCTTTCCTCAACAAAACAAAATGCAAAAGGTAACATTGTCACACTTTTCTTGAGATCCCAAAAGGAGAAACTTTATTTGGGCCACTATCAGCAACGTTTTTGAGTATGAAAAGCGTTTCCCCTTAAATTATTTCTATATTTTAGCAATAAAAGGAATTATCTTTATTATTGTTGAAGAGGCTGCAATTTGGAACCACGTCCATGGTAGCAACCTTACATAACATCATATATGTTTATATCTATAACAATAGTACCCCAAATAAGTAATACAGATACAATAAATAATACAAGGATAAGAATACAATGAAAGAATCATAGTCAAAGTGAGGATGGGGAGAAAAGATTTCAGCACTACATATTTCAACAGTGTTCAGTATAAAAATAAAGGAGAATATTTCGTTTTTGTTGATAACTTTTGTAATATAACTATTGGAAGCATAATCATCCTCTGGTGAAGTCTTCATGTCCGAATTTTGTTAAATTTTATCGTTACGTCTTATTTTCTATAAGACGTAAACCCTATTGACATCGGAGATATTTCTATTCTGAACTCCGCTATATTTTCCTGCGAAGTTCTACAATTCGGAACGCACCTACGTTTGATTTACTCCAAACGAAACTAATTTCACTTATTATGTTAGAACCTCAATTGGCGGCTCCCCTGTTACAGTTTCGGTTAGACGTGACCTATTTTCACGCTACGCTGTGCTTCGCAGTGCTGCTTGAACTAATTACGCATCATTCGTCCATTTAGGCCACGGAAATCGGAGAGTGTTTGGGGATTGTGAAACATTTCTCCATCCACAATAGAGCCAACATGAGCCGGATGCGAAGAATCATGTTATGACGCTCTGGAAGGCCCCCTACCAACATCCCAAAAAGAGTTTGATTAAACATGGATGAGAAACTTCAAACCCGGGAATATTGATTTTAGAATCCATAATTCAGGGGCTCATGTTCGATCAGAAATGAAAATTAATGACCCAATTCCTGTTGAATGAAAGAATAACTTAATTTGAAACTTTTTCGAAAGTTTCGATTTGATTCCTATTCTGTACTTCTCTATTTGAATATCACAGTAAACACAGTAGTTAGATTTGTGTGTTAATTTTAAGTGCTAATTTGCAAATGACATACTCAGAAGTTTTTTTCAAATTAAAGAAACAAAATCTCAAAAATTAAAATATATCACGAAATAGTTGCACCCAATACCGGTTGATATAATTTTCTAAATCAGATATTCAAAAAAATTGGCAGGGGGTGCATCACCATGATTATACTTCTCTAATCGTATATTTCGCATAAGAATGAATTCTTGGAGTAACTTATTCCAACATCTACTTTCCTAAACATCCTCGCATTGTCTGAACGGCGTATATAACATGGAGGACGGCAATATCCTCTAATTAATTTCTCAGAATTTATTAATATAAGCCATTTTTTAAATATTCTATCTGCTATAAATCACAATCCTTCGCCCTGAAGTATTTCGGTATAGCTCACTGATGTGTCGAAGTAATTCTTTACAATATATATTACCTATATATATTATATAAAATACCTCGATGCATTGACGCGAGCCCTCTAATAAAGTTACTCTATGGTATTACCTTTCGTTGTACTTTTCTATTTACGAATACAACACATTCAAGTCTCATACACAACAAACATACGCTAGGCGAGGCCTAACAAACGCAAAGTAAAATGGCTCATGACAGTTTCTACGCTCTTGCCAAGTATTCCCTTGACGAAGCCGAGTTTCTTAAGTGCTCCTCCACAAATATTACGGATGTGGATACTCCATGTTACATAACTCCTGAACGTTACTTCGAGATATCAAACCGATTCAGCTATTGATATTTTCCACTCGGAGGGAGTATAAATAAACGTTAACAATACATTTTCTTTCGAAGCAGTTAATTACTGAACATTTTTCCCCATTAACCTCATACTGCCAATCTTTGCACCATTTAATAATTCTATGAAAATCTTTCGACAAGGTTATTCTGTACTTTCAATTTTATATTTCCTGTAAGTTACCGCGTCGTCTGTCTATATCCTTCCTTTGCCATCAATAAGATTACGATGGTCATTGATGTAAACTAAAAATAGTAAGGGACTCTTACTATTTTTCTTTGGGGCTGCACGAATAATCATTAGCAATTTAGATTTTCTTGGAATAGTTAATAGCTGAATATTTTGTACATTAAGCTACAGTCTTTGCACTATTTAATAATTCTATCTAAATCATTTGAAAAAGTTAATGTCCTCACAACTTTCCATTACCCTGTAAAGTAACGTGTTGTCTGTTCATATTCCTTTACCATGAATGTGATTATTAAAGCCGTTGATGCATACTAAAAATAGTAGCGGACCGATTCCACTACCGTGCGGGACACCCGAGGTCACTTCAACTTCGGATGGCATGAGGATCACTCGGAGATCATCTCTGCGGAAACACACGGCCACCACATGCAAGAACTCCCTCTATTACGTCTCGCACCCTTATTTCGGTCTTCATGAGGAGGGGGCGCAACCTCTCCGGCCAACGCCCACGACCCGAAGACTTAAATCGACGCGCCGCTTTCAGGAAAGCTAAACACGTTAATTTACATAGGAGAGCGTGTGTTTGCTTGCGAGCACGTGCGTGACGGCGCGGCAGGCGATAACACCTGGGCGACAACCTACCTTTGTAAGTTCAATCTTTCGACACGCTCTTGGCTATCCTCGACGTCGCTTTAAACATACATCGACATAACCTATTAAGGCGGAGCTGAGGAATGCCATGTATTTCTAAAGAGAGTTTTTTTTACAGTTGCCTTCATAGTATTCACCCCGAAGATTGGTTTTTAACCTCAAGCTCTCCGCCTTTAGCAAAGGAACTGCAGGAGAGACGGTGAAACAGCCGGGATTAGATCCGGGAATTCCCAATTGCCGGGCGGTTTCTCTAGCCAAGAGCTACATTAAACAGCAGAGTGAATGAGGCATAATAGGCTATATGAGGAATGAAATGCTACTACTTATATTGTCAATACTAAAACAACGGTAGTTCTAAAAGCTTGGAAATAAATATCATTGGTGTTTGTCTCTTAATGACGCACGGTCTCAAAAAATGAATCAACCAAGAATCCTCAGACCAATAGGTTGGAGAAGAAATTAAGTCTTCTAGACCGGTGAAGAATGAGCTTGACTTTGCTTTCCTCTTTAAGAATCAGAATGTAAATAGTGGAAAACGTAAATTTTAGTGTAGCAAAATTATCCAACAAATTATTCTTTCCAATACATTCAGGAAAAGTTGGTGTTAATAGCGATCATTTCGGTAACTTTTATATTTCCACCACCATGAACAAGATAGTTAAAACTTTCATACGTGTACCTCAGTATTCCATTCAGTACATCTCTCTATCGCCAATAACGTAAAGGCATGGATGAACCAATAATAGATTGACTTGTGACTGCAAACCTAAGCCTTTAATTTTCCTACTCAGCTTTCAATGAAAGACAGTTTCTCAAGTTGATCTATACAAGTCCAAGGAGCCGAACAAATGGAAATCTACAAAATCGCATACATATCGTTCGCCTAAGTTTCAAAATTGCATAAAAATAAAACAGCTATCAAATCTCCCGCCCTTATGTCACGTTGTAAAAGAATTTCCATTTACACAATTTATTTACACAGTAACCTATTGCTTCTACCTGTTCTCCTATGATTCAACCCGTCTCTAAAATATTACAGAACTTTGAGGCCATTTATAAACTAATATTAGATAAAAAGGATTGTATTTTTTCATTTGTAAAAATCGAACCCTCATAGATGGAGAGTAATTTGCGTAATCTTATAACAGGACAATATTACTCACTCATACCGGATCTTATACAGAATGGGAGGCAGACACTCACCTGTAAATATAAGAAAAAATAATCAGTCATACGTTATTACATTTTCAATAGGTTGATTAGTAAGAATAGTTTAGGACAAAAAAGTATAAATGAACTTTGCAAAATGTCAGTAGTCCATTCTAATTTTCGCAGTTCCCAAAGTTAGCTTCTGAAATAAAATTTGTAACGGTTAATGAAAATAAACCCAATCAATGTTTCTACATGAATGTAAGCTTGATGAGTGGGAAAATTGGATTGAAATGCTAAAATTTAAAAAAGTCAGCAATCAGTCATCAAACCCCTAAAAATTAGGGGAGAAGGCGTAAAGGGCAGAGTGCATGAAATGAAAAAAAATATGATGCGAAAGATTCCGAAACATGACAGCAAGATCATTACGAACCCGAAATAATAACCACAGAATCAGGATATAATATACGACTGCTCTAAAAATCTGAACTACCAAGTTCTTCAACTTCCAAACTCGCGATTGGAAGAAAATAACGGACATCGTAAATCACTTCTCGGCCGTCGAAATTCAAACCACCACTCCAAATAAACACGAGGAAACAGCATTTCAGCATGGCAATAAAGACAGACACGGCAACAGGCTTTAAAGAACAGAATTTTTTAACGAAAGGCTAAGAGTAGGTGATAGACAATCGTTGGAGCGTGCTTTCGAGGTATGATTGTGCCATTCTACTTTAATTGGGAATCTCAATCGATTACAAAAAAATACTTCTGCTCGAAATTATAAGTAAACTGATCCACGAAAATCTATTTTACCTTGTAATAGAAACAACTGAGGAAAAAATGCATTTTGAGGAAAGGGAAAGCTAGGGATTGACAGCTATAAAAATATTCTTAAGGATGGAATTTAATAAAAAATAAACACAAAAATGAAAAATAGGGTGAATAAAGTAAGTATTTTATTACATGCGATTAAAAATTAAATGATGCATTCAGGAAGATATTTTATACTTCTGGGAGGTAGAGGAATATATTTCAATCAATCTCAATAGAAAAGTATTTCAGTTGATACGATATTACTGTGGACATATTATCCTTGCAATTCTACAATATAAAGGCACTCAAATTTTGATAGACCTAATAATATGGACTTACTGTGTTAAATCAGTTCGATTTAAGATATAACAGTAGATAATCCAGCAATCAAAGATATAATTAATCAATTTTATCATGGAATACCACCAAGTTAAGCCTCATTTAGTCGAATTTATAATTAATCAACTTAGAAAGCACATTTCTTCCCTCTATAGTATTTCCAATCATATATAGATAACATTAATGAAATGCTGTGCTCGGAGACAGCGCGGGAACTACCTTAATAGAATATAATTACCATTATCGCAACTCTCCAAGTAATGAATCCATAAGGAAGAAGTAAATTATATAAGATACGTATAATCCTATATGTTATTGTATATGCGTAATAGTATGCATAAATCAAACGATAGTAGGTAAAAATTATCAGAATGCAGGCGAAACTAAAGGCAACAAACAAGATTAAAATGCATTTTAAGTAAATGAAATTAAAGAATCAGAATAAAAGTAGTGACCGCTGACCAATATAAATAAAAAATAATAAATAATCATTCCATACATGGTAAAGATACAATTAATAGTTATAAGGTGAAGCGATTTCGAAAATCAGAGTAGGTATTAGTAATAACTATTGATTCTTTAAAACGACTTAACGCCAAATCGATTTAAAAAAAATCTTAAATACGGAAAACAAATCAAATTACAGATAGAGTCTAAAACTAAGTGACATGAGCTTTACTGACATTATTTTAATTCCTCCTGACCATTAAGGAAGGACAATCGCCAGAGAATTTTCCGTCTCGATGGTTATTGTGGTGCATGACTCAAGACAGCTGCAAATAGGAAGCGGAGCATCTATAAAGGGAATGCTGCCTGAATAGAATGGTGCGTGGAAACCCTTTCATCACAAAGTGCTGACCAAAGTATTCGATGGAGAAACTCCCATTCCGGGACTTTTTTTACGAATCGAAGTCTTCAACGCGGGCTTAAGCGTTTTCCCACCGCAAATCCCTGAAAACCTACTCTAAAAAAACGAAGGCACGACTGGGGTTAACGGGAAAGATAATTCTACTCTGTGTTTGCTCGTACGTATCTACGTCATGTTTCGATTTTGTTTCGATAGGAATTCGAACTACAAAACATATATCTATAGCTCTTCCTTGTCCATTTTCTTGGCTGATTATAAAAAGAATAGCATGCCAAAAGTTAATTCGAGTTCGCCATTGGTATTACGAGCACAAGTTCGTTCGTTGAAATTCATCAAATGAAAATATATACCCAGGAAAAATGGATTTCGATAACAACGAGAGCGTATACATTTTAAAATAACGACTTTCCTAGACCTGAAAACCTTAAATATGAAGAAAAGGAAATATTCTTAGTATAAAGGATACAATCATTAATATTTATACTCGGGAAATCAAATTTATTGAATCGTCAATAAATAAATCAGAAGGAGATAAAGCATTATTTCTAGAAAGAAGAAGTTTTTCCCGGTGAATATGATGTAGAAAGTTCTCTCGGGTTTCCAGCCGGGTTGCCTCCTGCCATAGGATCGACGTTTCGGGTGCGTACTCTGCACCCATCTTCAAGAACTGATGGGTGCAGAGTACGCACCCGAAACGTCGATCCTATGGCAGGAGGCAACCCGGCTGGAAACCCGAGAGAACTTTCTACAAGCATTATTTCTGTATATAAATTATATTAATATTTCTATATTAATTAAGTATTTAATTTCATTACAAAATTATGTTCAGCGTAAAGTTCTACAGCACAATAACAATCTGTAATATACATCTGAATATCTTGCAAAGTCCATTTAAAACTCTTTAATAAAATATATTTAGCAAGCTATGGAAATTATGAAGATACATTATAGCCAATGAATTAATAATAATGCAATAAAAATAAAATATAATACTGTAAATGTAGTCTGACTCGTTCACCGCGATCAAAAAACACTAAATGCATTCTTTAAGGAGATGAAAACAATCTAATAATAGATATATTTACAAGTACATGTGTAAATGTATAGGTATATATGCATTTGTGTATTATGTATATGTGGACACGTATATGTTAATGAATTGTCTTTCCTACTAATTAGCCGAAATGCGTCACCGAATGTCCTGAAAGGTAACAAGATGGAGTCCAAAATGATTATCGATATAAACTGAGCATAATATAAGAGTATCAGAAATTATTACATAGGAAATAACAGGAAAATAGTTATCAAGATTTCTAGTGAATGCCTAAAAATATGAATCTTTTAACTCATTTCATTTGCATGCTCATGTCGGGATATGCTGGAGGGATAAAAGCAGGAACTAATATTAAAATATATATTTCTCTTCGCGAGCCGAGTAATGGCAGAACGGCAAGAGAAAAAAGAAGATGGGTTAATGGTTTATTGACTATCTGCCACGCGCCATCAAGGTGGAAGGGACCTTTAAATATAGTTGTAGAAAGCCCCTTCCTATGGGGTAGGGAATGGATTAGAAAACTTTCATGGGAAACTTTCCGGCTAATAATTTTCCCAGCAGTTCTTGACAGGAGTTAAATAGAGTCCTCAAAGCATATTGCGAGAGGAGCTTATCCCAATCTGTTCACAAAGAAGCTTATTGTTTGTCTTCAAGCGCTTATGCTTGGGAATAGGCATTTTGGGGCAGAAAAACAAATCAGAACAAAGAAATCATCAGACGGTGAAAGACTAAATCAAGTCTTTAGATTCCACAAGAGATCAGAAACTTTCGGGAGAAGCAATGAGTTTTCAAAGGATGCCATTATCGCTAAGGGAGTTCTGAAACTAAAAATCAGTTCAATTCTGTCAAAGGATATATTCATTTAAAATATACTTCTAGAATAAAAGAAAAGGCAGGAAGTTCTTTTTCCTAACGACGGATAGTAGGTTATTAAATACCTGCCGAGGCAAAAACGCATTTTTTCTTTTAAAGTGAATTAAGAATATGGAAGCTATCTTGAATATTGTCGATGGAGAACAAGTGAAACTTCAAATCGATTAAAACTTTTTAATACTTTATACAAGTATTTTTTAAAATATTTTTAATGGAAATTATCTTCTTAACGATAAGCTTATGCTTGCATAACAGGGGATTAGTAACTAACTTTTGCCTCTTCACGATCCACCGAGCGCTTAATTATGATTAATCTTACTCTGGAGATTCTATCAATAAATCTGTTGGAATTTCTCAAAATTTCTCTGGAAGCAATACTTTTCAATATGAGAATTACTACACTTAGATATTGTGTATCAAATATTAATATCCTCCTACATCATTCCTTTGCTTGTCAATGAATTCCTGGAATCTTGGTATAAGTATATTTTGTTTATCATGCAAGAACATGTTAATCAATTCACTATACACCTTACATAAGAAGATAACATGCTCCATAAGCTAGCAGATAAATTTTCCAGCATATTTAGAATATTTACGGGAAATTATAAATATTTAAAATTTATAGGAAGAAATAAAATCTAAAATGAAAACTAAACAAGAGTTTATTAAAAATTAAATTAAGAAATTATAAATAACTGATACAGAGGTTTCACCTCATTGTATTCACTAAGACAAAACGGCTTCGTGGCAAAAGCTTTCACTAAACAACAAAAAAATCAGTAGTTCCTAAAAGCTATTGTTATAAAGCAGTTTGAAATAAAAAATAATAATAATAATCAATAAAAAATGTAAGGAATGAATGATATTAAATATTGACACATTCGAATTCAAGTTTTAAATTGATGTGTTTAAATAACAACTAATAATACAAATAAAAATGTAATATTCCTAAAATTGAATTGTTATTAAATAAAGGCATGAATATGTCAAATTACAGATTTAAGATCCATCACAAAGAATGAGTTAAAAAGATGGTAAAGGATGATTTATTTTAGCACAATAAAAGTTTGCACATCTTATAAAGTATCGCAAAATTACCAATACTTCTTCGCCACTTGATAATACCAATGCCTTGAGGTTATGCCAAGTTAACGAGGGCCCTTGGTCATCATCGGTTAACTACCACATCGACCTTCGACTCTCCGCTTTATTTCGGGCCATAAGCGACTTCGATAGGACGATATTAAGAGCGCGGGATCTCCTCCACTTTTCGAGAGGGCGAAAAAGACCGCCGAACCTTTTAATAGAGCCGAAGGGATACATCAGGCGGACCCTCTCCTTTCCCTTTAGGTTTTTTTAATAGCGGCGAGTTGGGGGAAACCCTCCATCCCATGCTCAACTCAAACACCGAAATAAACCTGGAAATCGCGAGAAGGGGAAACAAATGCCTCGCGGGGAACGCAGGATTTAAGGGGACTAGAATAATGGTGATACCGAAAAAGTTAATAAGAAATTAGGGGATGGAATAGTCGAAACAATAACTCATCACACACAAGGAATACTTTACGTTAGGCCGAATTATGAGACTGCGTCTACAGTGTGAGTTTTTGCACGAGGCTACGTGTGGTTCGCGAGCTACATCTGTTGATTTATACATATATGTACTTAGAAAAATGTCCGTCAATAAAAAATGTGCAAGGGGTTGTAACTTCGTGAAAGTTCGATACGACGTAAAGTCAAGAACCGTTGACTTAAAACAACATTTAAAATTAACGAATAATTGAATGTATAGCTTTCTTCAAAAACGTATAAAAGCTAAGATCGAACTAGTCGCCATTTTGACGTTGTTTACTTAAGTCTAAAAAGATATTTTCAAAACATAAAATTGAAAAATGTCTTTATTCCATAAATAAATTTTGTAATAAAAATAAAGTTTTAACAGATTTTTTCAAAGTTGGATGGTATTTCCATACGGTTAAGGCCGATGTGATTGATTTTATTATAATTCAGTTGGTGTAAAATTCCAAAGTTTATTAGTCAATAAAAACTTACAGATTGAAAAAATATTCATTAATTCTTCAAAACAAATACTTAAGTCTTTCACACACTCGATCTACAATTTCATAATTCATTATCATATTTATCTTGACATGACTTAATTCCAATCGAAAGTACATAATGTAGAGATCAGCAAACTCCTACAATGAACTTATTTTCATCCCAGGAAATAATGTAAGTTCGAATTGGAAGATTACTATAATAAAAGTTACATTTAAAATGTTCAAGCAGATAAATTTCGAACCCAGCGAAAAAATGCAATAAGTCTTAGAAAAAAAACTTTCTAAGAGAAATTATGAAGTTAACGTGACCAGTTATACGCGCTTCAGAAGATAATTGCGCGAGAAGTTTATTCTTATGGCTTGACTATTTTTGAATATTGACTATTGACGCATTCAGGTAGTAAAGAGGAATATCTACCATTGATTAGACGGCTATATATCTTCTAAGCCATGATAATAGGCTATCTACCAAATACCACTTCTAATTACCAATGTAACAGTTATTCTTCAGACATCTCCTTGAGTTTCATGCGCAGAGAAATCGATGAAATATTTTATTAGGGTGCTAATCTTAATTCGTCTATATCCGGATAAATGTTCTGAGAAAACAAATTTTTCTTGACCACAGACTTCGCAACTGGATTCGACGGCAGTTCATTCCAAAAAAACGTCACATTCCCATTGACCAACGGTGGATGAAGGCATAAGTTATTTTTAAGGAAGGGCCAGTTCCCCTTAAGTTCAGAATACAAATTATCACGTTTGGTCCGTCAATAGAATGAAGGTCCATCAGCGCATTGGGATTAATTGCTTAACCTGACAGCCACTCCTATTTCTGTTTTCCTTCACGTATGGGACGACATGCATTTTTCTCCTCCGATGGATCTATAATAAGATTTTGGCGTTCTTCGGTCGGATCGACGAACTCGAGGTTCAGCCTGTAATCTCCTCGGAAAAACTTCTTCGCGTCTAGGAGCGTGCGACCTTCTGGACAGGAGCCAGACGGAAGGATACGTGTGAAATTCTTTTCTCCCAAGTTTCCCGTAGATCGAAGCCATCGGGGAATAAAATGGATGATTTATATTGCGGTAGAAAGGGAAGCGGAGAGGAATTTTCAAACACGATCCAGAAAAAAAGAAACGGGATTTGGCGAATGATTTTCAAAATCGAGAAAATAGTGAATGTGAACAGTGCGAGAATCAGCAAAAATGACATTAAACCTACTTCTAAAATATATTAAAATAGTTTCTAATTGAAATTAGACACTATACTATATGTTGCGAAATGTAGGTCTTTAAATGAACGCCTACGAGTTATAAAAATGAACGTATATTTCTTCTTATACAATGGTTGTACAAAAACAGAAAATTCTGGAATGCTGGAATGCTGGTTGCTTCCAGATGAGTCTCGGCACATGGACTGATGAGCGAGTGCTGCTTGAGTGAGAGAGCCAGTGAAAAGTGACAATGACAGGTTCTCCGCGCCCCCAACGTAGGCAGGCTGAGTCGCGATTCATGCGTGTTTTGTTTCCGCGCCACCTTGGGAAATTTGCGCGAACACTATAACACTTGAAGTACTACTGAAGTGTATAATTTGAGATCATATAAAGCTGTAATCCTAAAAGCTAATATTGAATTATTTAGACAATCGTATAAATACTTATTTTCTAAAATTTATGGTTCTTTGCCTAAGTGTAACACTTTTGTCAAAAGTAAAATTAAATTTGCCTTAATTAAAAGATTGGCTGCGGAAACATGAAGATGTTGAATTTTTGTTAAGTAAGATGGTATAAATGTTTTCATTTAATATTTTCCTTTTTAAGTAAGCTATTATTTTATTTTTTGTATCTCTGTCAAGACACATGGTCATAGTTTAATTAAGTATGGATTTGAGAAATAATGTTTTTTGTTATTTGATAAACTTGAAGAGTCGGTAACACTAAAACAAGTGATTCTCACTTACAGGGTACCTAATTACCTTCCATTGATGAACCAAAATGTCTATTTCTTATATAAAAAATGGAATAAACATCATTATTTTTATTAAAAAAACATTTTCGATGTGTATATACATATACACAAACACCTATGCTTATCTAATTGTAAGTATGTATAATGAGAAACTACTGTGTTTCTCTATAGAGCGTATCAAAGGATGAAAAATCATACACATTTTCGGAACAAAAACTTTGAACGATTTAATTCTTCCATACAAAATCAGGAGACGTGCTAATGTTTTCAGAATCACACTCAAATCACATTATGTTTATAACTGGCGATCCAATATTTTTCAGAATTGAAGCATCGGATGGAGACAGGATCCTAGATGGAGCTATCATATTAGATAGAATTACGATCAGTAAATAGGTCGCGAATTTTAGTACCATGTTGGATACAGAACCTCAAAGCGTCTACCTAAAGCTACCCGCAAAGAGGCCTCGAGGAAATTTAAAACGAAGAAAGTTTCGTCTGCTTCGCGTGTTCCTAATAGATTTTTAATAAGAGGTGCACATTGTTATTTGAAGAGCAATGAGCCTTCCTCAAAAGTGCAACAGCAAACAAATTTAAAGAATAGTGGTTTTTGAAAACTAATATACTCATGATTATACAGTACAAAGCTTAATAAAACTTGGCTAAAGAAGATAATACGTACCGAAGGTATCATTCGACTACATTGCAATTTTCCAGACGCCTTACATTAACCATAATGTGGCTTGTAAACAACCCAATTTCAATAGTAAGCAATGATAAGCAGATTCTCTTAGTATGGTTACTCGTTGGGCGTTACTTCATGATCAGTTATTGAACGATTTTGTTTTATGTGATCACTAACCACTAAATTTTGAGGGACATCTTCTAAATAAGTTTAGATAAAGTTAAAGTTAGTTCTAGATAAAGTTTAACCAATTACTGAATATAGAATATGGTTTTACGATTATTATTATATGATACATACAACGGGAGGTTTTTTGGAGGGGCTCCCCTCTCGTCTTTGGCTGAATGCCAAGCAATCTCTTAATTAATATGCTATACTCCTCTCCCACGCTGCCACCTGGCCATTAGGCGAGATTGAAGCTTAAAATGTAAATAAATATTAATTTGTATCACATAATATCTCTGGTATATTTCTACTGGTGATTTTATAAAATATAAATTATAGCTAATACTAAATTGTTGTGGAAATAATTAAATAAAAGTTTCACAAAATGTTTTATTTAATGCGACCGGACGGGTTTCAACTATTAATATTTATTATCAGGCTACAGCAGAGAAAAGTGTTTCGGAAGGAACGGAGGGGTTTGGGAAGGGTGAGTTTCCCCAAATAACGGCTTCTACAATAAATTTTATAATACTGATTTTTTTGGAAGTCGATAATTATTATGCATATGCTTTTGACGGAATGACAAATTATAATTGGAAGATAAGCAAAAAGCAAATGACGAAATGAAAAATACTCTTAAGGAGGGCAAAATATTTATAGATAAATAAATAGTTCGCTGCTGTAAACACGGATAATATTAATAAGAAACTCGCAGGAGGAAGGTGAAAGCTAAAAATATCTTCACGCACGAGGCAAACATAGAAAAAGATTTATTATGGTAGGTGGTTCCTCGTTTGCCAATCTCTTTTTGCAGGGACTCTTTAAACCTGCTCCTGGCGAAACCCAAATCGGGGTAGCGGTTCGAACCCACCCACGGATCTCAACCACGCAAATCTGGGACCTGAAGGCGATTTCAAAGAGAGCGACAGAATGATGAAAACAGAAGGCGACCGAGAGCAAGGACGACCGGCAAAATCCTTTTTTCTCACTTTCCAACGGAAAGTCTTTCGTAGGAAGCGTTTCACAACAGAAGTCGGTTAAAAGTGATTGTCTCCTTATAATGCGTAAAGATTACGAGAAATGAATGTTTGCTCTCTCGAAATGCCTGAGTTACGAAAGGAAAAAAATGTAAGTGGAGTAGGTGGATGGCATTATATGTATTTACCCTCTCATGAAGGCGTGGGAAAAGGGTGTTTACACATTATTATGAGGAGTACAGGGGGTCTTTTTCCTGCGTTGCTTGTTAAGCAATATCACAGCTTTATGGTCATTCACCAACCTTCGTGAATGCTAAGTAGACCCTCAATTCAAATATTTTCGTACAACTGTAGTCTTGATTTTTATTCTCAATTATTCAGCTTGAAAAATCAAAATACGGTTAGATAAATGAACACTATCGGAAACCAACTGGGAGACTACTATTTACTAGAATATTAGATTAAATTATCGAGATTCGTCAGATAATAAAATTTTAAGCAAAGCTTAGAACACCATTTAGCTACTAGTAACGATACTTAGTATTAGTAACGACCACACGGATATATTATGTATTATAAACTTCTATACTTTACTCCGAACTTTACCCTGAAAATCTTGCATGGATAACTATGGGTTTTTCTTAATTATCATCAATGTATATATTAAACATTGTATTAAATTTAAATGTGAAATGAATGTAATTGTAAAAATCTTATGTCATTATTACGCTGCCACCAGACATATATGTCTAACTGAGGCGGAAATTCTAATAAATAAATAACTTATATTAAATGTTTATATAATAACGATAAATATATATTTCATTTTTTCGGGACATAATTGCACATTTCTCTACAAATACTTTAAATTAGAAAGTTTTTGCCGTGAAAATCTTTAAATTAAATTTTTAATTACCTACAGGAACTACAAATTTTTCAATAATGACAGCATCAAATATCAAGCTTACTAACTTTACAGGAAAATTAGAATAGGGTAAGTAGCATTCAGATAGATATAGATTCGGAGACATTTAGACAGCCGCAGTGTTTAGAAAGAGTAAATGTAGGAATTGTATTTGAGAACAAAACACGTTTCGGTTACAGACATAAAAATTGCTTTCCACCAGTTAACATTAATTCCAAATTTCATCGAGCGATCCATCCTAATTCCAATTCATTAAACCTCAGCAAAATCATTAGAGCAAACCCAGGTGTTATCCCGAAAACTTTCCAATCGTAATCGCCTATCAATTGCACAATCACGGACCAGATGCACTCCAAATGGAAGCTGCGGTGATGAGCCCGTAAGTTTGAGCGTAGGCGTTTGGAACTCGGTTCGAGTGTCCGAAAGATCTCGCGGTGTTACGAAAGCCCTCAAAGGGATAGAGAGGATGATGGGAGGCAACGAATCTTTCCCCGGCTGACCGAATATCACCATGCGAAACGGGGAACGTGGAAGTATTTCGTTTGCCTCGCACCTGTGACACATTGTGGCGAAGTTAAACCGTTTCGCGAGGGTATTCGAAAGCGCCGGAGCGCACCAGAGCGTATATCACTTCATAGCGGAAACATAAGCGGGCGAACAGCGTATGATAGGACTGTGATTCGAGCCGGTCATCGCATAGGAACGGATTATGCAAATCTGTGGAGCGGGCATAACCTGTTCAACTCGCTAGATCCTTATTTACATCACAAACGATCGCGATGGGTATCTTTAAAGGGCGCTGTGCTTTGCCACCTCATTGAAACAGCTGCAAAGGAGTAGAGGGAATGTAATTAATACTTCAGGGTTAGTGTGAATGAAATGAGCTTTGGGAGGAGATTGGGGTCTAGACGAATTTGTCAAACAAAGGAACAGGTAGGCAATTTAGAAATCTGACCGAAGGGATTTCTTTGATCTAGGATATGGCTTTAGAGTATCCCTATGATGTACTACCCATTTATTGCTATTAAAGGTTTCTAAACTCTCCAAAAGTCGTCTTTGTCAGAATTATGTACCGCGTAACGGAATACGGAAACTACGGAAGGGCATAGATTACTGATCTTTCTAAGAAGCAACCAATATAGACTTCGATAGGAATTATATTATCATGGTAGATGAAAGAAAAAGTTTTTGTTTTCGAAACCAGTCCCGGTCAGGAGCGCTGAAAATATACGGCTATTGTAGAGTGTTTAAAATTCTAATTCATCAACAGCCTTGTTCCAATTACAACTTTCCTTACATTCTTCATAGCTGGCTAACAAATCTACGGAGAAGGAATTATGCCGACTAGGGGTGAGCCAACTTGCTATGATTTCCTCATTGAGTCAAAATTCTATAAGTTGAAAACGACTAAAGAAATGCAGACCGCCCATTATTAACACTTTTCACATCATTCAATGACGAATGCCCGAATGGATACCATAATCAGCATAAATCATACCACATATGCTTTCCTATGGCCACAGCCTTAGAAAAACTGAGATCAATATAAACGAAACATGTATTTTCTCGATCATGAACCAAAAGAAACGACACATTAGTTACGAGTTGGGAAGTTTCAAATTAAATGTTAGCACCAGATTAAGAAAATTATCATCCCCTCACATATTGAGCATGATTTGGCAAAAAATGCATTATTATTACAAATAATGTAAATGAAATTGGTCTTAGCACAGGAAAGCGTGCAACTTAACCCAAAGTTGTACAAAAAGAGAAAAATAGTGACTTGGCTGGGACTCGAACCCAGGTCTCCCACTTTCCGGGTAGGTGTTCTAACCATTAAACACTGTTGGTGCCACTACGTGGAGCACCATCACCTTGATCATAAAAGCCCCCATTTACAGAAGGGAAAATGACGTGGCTCGGTAGTTTAATGGTTAGAACACCTGCCCGGAAAGTGGGAGACCTGGGTTCGAGTCCCAGTCAAATCACTATTTTTCTCTTCTTGTACAACCTTAGCATTATTATTATTTTGACAGTGTTCATTTGTAGTTTGCTTCATTCATACCTCAGTAGCTGTCACTACTTTCTGTCGCTACCATAAAAAGCTGACACTAAAATTTAACAAACGATATATTTTCTCCATCCTGAACCAAAAGTAGTCACCCAGTAGCAAAGAGTTTCCACGTAAAATTTAGCACTAGATCACAAAAATGATTTCCCCCCTAATATACTCAGACAAACTTTCAAACTGCTTACAAACATCACTTCACTTGCTAATGAATGTAAAGATCGAATCAGATCCTACGAATCACACGTGCACAAACTCAAAAATTATATGTTTACGAGACGACTATCCCTAACGGAACACCTGAGCGCGTGAGTTGAATCGAATTTACCAAGAACGCAAACAGAGGATCTTTGGAAAGAAAACGTAGGCGAGGCCGTTTCAAATCAAAGCAATAGGGCATTTAATTGCGCCACGCGTAAGAGGGGGTCATAAATAACATTGCCCACGTAATCTCGCACTTGAGGCCGAAGAGTACCAAACGTAGGTTGAGCATACACCAGCAATCTGGAAACGGGACATTTCCAACAGCGAAACGGTATAAGTGCACCATTTGCGACGTTTATTTTCAACATCTCTTCGCCACTATTATTTGGAAGAATCTGGTAGTTTTCTTGCGGTATTTTATTCGACCACAGAAGAGAATTTCCACAATGCCCAGGTCTTTGTTCCCTCGATTACTTCGAGTAATTACGAGACGATGCTATAACAGATGATTCAAATCGCTTAAGCTCGCTTGGTATTGCAACAGTATCCCAGCTTCTTTCTGTGTTTTATTTCCTCTATGGACATATGTCATCTTGTAGGCAATCGCTCTTTTTAACTAATTGCACGATTGAAATATCGTTATTGTAATCATTTCTCTTTCGGAGAGGTTTGGACCTGAAATCATTAGACAATAGGACCTAACTTAGAAGATAAGTAGTTGCATACATATTAGCTTACAAAAGATAAAACCATAACACAGCACAAACAAGAAACAAATAGATTTGGAAAATAACTCCTAAACTGACGTTAACGCAAAAAAACTCAAGATGCGGTAAAGGCTGACACAAGAGCAAGGTGAGAAAAACCGCGAAAACAAATAGAAAATTAAAAGAAACACTACGTAAAGTTAGAAATTCAATAAGGAAATAAAATCATATTTGTTTCGCCCGATGAGTAGAGATATATCATTAACAGAGAAGTTGAGAAGTAGAATATGTAACTAGAGAGATCTTCAAAGTCTCACCGAATGATTTTGATATATATAGTACAATATTTAAGAAAATTGTGTTAAATTTTAAGTATAAAGATGACAAGTTGATGAACTGAGATTTATCTTAGCATATTTAGAGTTCTATACTAATAAATATAAAAAATACGTAAAAGTAAATATTATAGAGTATGTAGTACATAGTTAATGACCTAATTAAAGGGAGCCAACATTATTGTAAATATATCTGGATTTTAATTATTAAGTATATGCGAGTAGATGTATTTGTTAAAATGTATGTACGCATGTGTAAGACATTTCAAGCGCTAAAGATTGTAAACTGTTAGTAATGTGAGGGTTATTGTTTTTTGATTAAAACTCCCAACTGAAGCGTCCAAAATCAGCAAAATAGATAAATAATAAATAAAAAATAAATTATAAAAATAAAATAATAAAAACTAGAAATAAATAAATAAATAAAAACAAGAAATAAATAAATAAAACAATAAATGAATAAATTAAATTTTGGAACATCTTTACGGGGAACTACGAAGTATACATAAGGTTTCCTCAATTTTTCTTCAACTGTAGAAACTAAATTATGAAAGTGATTTTTCAAAACATTACCAAAAAAATAATATCGAACTGATAAAAATTGGGCGATGGGTCCCGAAACTACTAACCCTCCAAAAATGGGACTCTCACGTTTTGCGAATGTCTTGTAGACAAGTTGTTGCCCCGAAAACAAAAAGAAAACACAGGAGACACAGTATATACTAATGATTAGCCTGGCTGGAGAGGAACATCACACATACTTATTTTCTCATTCTGGAAGTCAAAATGAAAATAACGAGTCGAAATGGGTTGAAGCACTCTCACAAATGCACACAATAAAAGTGAAACATCCTCGAGCATCTTCAGGGAGACAAAAACTAGGGTGTCCTTGTTTCTGGCGACGCATTCAGCGATCATAAATAGTGCGACAGGCGAGAGGAGAGTTCTTATCTCTCGTTTCTTGTGCAAGTCCTTGGAGAAAAGGGTGGTTAGGAATGGGGCGAATACAGCAGCGGCAGAAATGAAAAAATATTCAGCGAGCTGAATCCAGAAATAACCGAGGCTGCGGCATTCTTGCGATACGGTGACGTCATACAGTATTTGGGACTGTACGTAACACAGAAGTACAATTGTGGAGTTTAGGAAATTATATGAGAGTCTCGAGACACCCTTCATTATCTAACTTCAGCCAGCGATGATCTAGTACAAAACGCTATTGACAACAACCAGTGCGGTTACATCGCATTTCCAAAGACTACATTAGACACTTCGCGCAGTCATATAGTTGATAATTCTCTGTCCCATGCAACTTGCAATTCTAAGGTATGCTGGCAACAGTGAAAGTATTGCATTAAGTAGTACAAAATGTGAAAGACTGCATTTATATTCTCGCACTTGTGTTTCCTTTGTGCGTGAAGATATCGCTGTATCGACGAAACTAGTCGTTCCTTAAATAAAAAAACATTCTGTGGAAGTTACTAAGTGTTTTTATCTTATTTAGTACCAATGGCTCCCTTCCACAAAGTAGAACTTGGTCATATCAGATTCAACAGTGAAAGTATTCAAAATCTGATGGTAATGTATCCTAAATCTCAACCACTTTACCCTTCTTAAATATCATAATAATGCAACAAAATGATGTTTTTCCAAAGAATTGTTCATAAGTTTTTGAATAAATAGAACATCACATAATCTGCGGACTTGTCTTCACAGAAGGAAAGCGGCCAATATGAGCTATAAACTCAGAAACATTCTTTCAAATTGATAACAATATTTCCTCATTCGATTCACAAAAGTAATTTTCCATAGGATACCTGGTGACCGATAGATATGATAAAGAGGTGAGTTCGTCGATGATCATACTTATTCTAGAATAAAAAATCTTCACCGAATGGATTTATTTATCTTCAAGTAGCTCACTCTGCCTATAGGCAACGAACTCGTCACCAAGAAATCCATTCCATCCTTTCCTCTTAAACATTCAAGTTTTAAAGAGGTTTAAGTTTTGGCAAATAGCAATAGCTGTGGACACGAAAATAAATATACGATTAAACTTAAAGATTCTCTTTAATATGGATGGAATTAAAACATTATACTGGAATATAAAATTTTGAAAGTGACAATTTCGCAATATATTCCTCGCCTTTACGATATTTCCCCTTTCAGCAAGAAAGTTGGTTATTTACAGCAATTTGCAGCGAATTTGGAGCAAACAAGAAAGGGCGTATAAATCCTTAGGGTAATGTATTTTCTTCCCCTATGAAATGATGACTACCACCTGGCCTAGTGCCTACTTGTAGTCCTTATAATTAAATAAATAAATAAATAAAATTTGTTACTGCTTCTACATTATAATCATTACCTTCTCGATTTCGGCCATAGACTTTTCCATGTAAGTCAGTAAGATGGTAGAAAACGGGAGAAGTTGGAATATATCTTGAATACTCCGTCTCCTAAGAAAACGAACAATTTTCTGTGTATCCTATACGAGATCAGCTTTCATATCACCGCGGTCGTAAATATGACTGAGACAAAAGACTTTGTCCTCTGCCAAAAGACAGCGGAAGAAAGGTTTCCCAATTAAGTCATAATTTCATGAATAAAAGGCGGAAAGCCGCCATGCTATGACGCATTTGCGGCTTTAAAACGATTCAATTTGGAGCTGGGCGTAAAAAATCACGTGACCCGACAACTCAGAGAGTGACAACTCATCGCACCGACAACAGATCACTATGACAATTAAAATAATATCAAATTTTGAATGTTAAAACAATTGAGCGATAGTCTTTTAACCGGTTACTGATTAAACTAAGTTGATAATTATTAATAATAAATTTATTAATAAATTCATATTTAATATATATCTATATTTAATAAGAGAAATCAGTCTTTCCTTGGTTGGGTCTCGTAAACGTTTCCTCGTTTGCCGATCATGTCTCTTTCTAATCCGTCGAATAAAAATTCCCACTCGGTTATCTTTTTTATTCACTCGTGACTCGAGAGAAGAAAAGCCTTTCGCCGAAAAGAAAAAAATCGGCAAACAAGATAAGGCGGGCGTATCTGAGAGGGAGCATCGTCAGAAGAAGAATGAAGCCGCACAAGAACACGGGTGCCCCAAATGCTTACTCGACGTTGACTGCTTGGAGCAAGTGGGAGGATTGTTGAGGACTGGGTGGGGATGCAGAAGGAAAAGTCTAACCGTAGTCGATTTGTCGCTAGGCCAAATTTACTACGAAGGGCTGAATGCTTCCGAGGCGCATAATTTATCTAGCATTATATTCATCTATGCAATAGCATTTATCATTAGAGGTTTGAAAATCCTCCAGAAGCTAAAATATGTCGGCATTCCGTAACGTATTGCTACTGATTCCGGAAATAACGGATGGTTCCGGATTACTGATCTTCTAAGTAGCACACAATGTAAATTGCAATGCTATCATCTTTAGGGGCATAAGAAAACGTAAATCATAAAGAAAACAAAACAAGTTGCATTAGGTGCTTCGCAAAGCGGTGAGGAAGGTTGACTTAGACGGCTTTTGGAGATTCATTAACAGTCGCATTCCAATTTCCTTTCTTACAAAAGTATTTCTGATGATAAGTTGCATGTGATTGTCCATTTTCACTGTAATTCTTACCGCAGTAAATGTCCAGTAAACGGATGTTTGTGGGAGATCGAAAATGAATGGAAATTAATATATATATATGAAATAAATAGTTCCAAGATGATTTTCATCAACTCATATGCTATTTCATAAAAATTTCAATACCTCGAGCTCAAAAATTTCCAAAAAACGTCTTTCTTTTCCTTCATACGTATTTTACTTCCTCGTAAGAAAAATATTCACTTACCATACTTCTAATCTCTTCTCTATTACCTCAAAACTCTATATGTTTCATTTAATTTTTCTTAAGAATAAATTTCACTTATGCTTCCATTTTTTCTATATTCGCTCTTCTATTCCTATGTTAAAACAGTGACATATTTTTGATATTTCGTGGCAAAATGGATTCAAACGTTCAAAAGTTGGCTAGCTTCATAACTTTTCACCTATAACTTTCGTTTGAAACTGCATTCTTAGCTAAATTTAAGGCGGTACTTCCGCCTTAGGTGACTTTGTAAGCAATAAATCACAGGAAGCAGAGAAGGAAATGATTCAAAACGATGACTAACTTAATTAGGGGTTTCATAATAAGGAAAGAACTAATAAGCTATAATTAAATTACGCTGCCGTGGTTACTCAGAGCCTTCCTTGGCAGATAGAGGATTTTGCGACAAATTGCGAAGCGAAATATTCCGTAATCGTCGAAATTCACCTTAAATGAAACCCTCACAAAAATTTTCAACCATTCTTGCAGAAGATCTTTAAAAACCAAGCAGAAACACATCTGAACAGTGAACAATTAAGCCCAAGATGAACAGCAATCTTAACGTGAAAGAGAAAGCAAATTTGCCGCCGCGCATTTCCCTTGCATCAATTAGATCGTGACTCAGACGGTGGCGTGGCTTATTGCAGACGAGAAAGCTAAAATATGGACGAATCACGTGCAATACCACCTCTATTGTGCAGTAATTCATAATTACGAGTAAGTTGAATCAGTCATGGTCTTTCAAGATAACGATTTCCAATTGGATTAGCGTACGGTTGAAAGCGCAAAGAATAGATGCTGTAAATAATAAATGCTGCACCTAATCATTTTCATGTAGAACAAACGTTCCGTGTTTTTTAATGATGGAGAAAGCTGCAATCCAGAATGTGAAGGATTTTAGTATCTCCAGGCTATCGACAACATTGTCTCAATTAATAAGCATTTGTGGAATTTTCCCTGTAAAGATTGTATTAATTTCCCTATTTATCCTAAAATCGAAGATAAAAGCAGTGTGACAAACTTCCGACTATCTAAACTAATAATGCAAGTAAAGGGAGGTGCATGTGGTCAGCAAGTTGGGTTTTGGTGCAAGAGGTCCCAGGTTTGTTTCCCGGTGGAGGTTCATGTGCGAGCAAACGATAGCTGTCCAAGTACTTTTAACAATACGAAAACAATACAACCGTATAGCCTGATAATCAAATTACCGATAACGCAATACGAAAGAAAAATTCGGAGATATAACTTACGGCATATTCAATTACACATATACTTCTACATATACGAGCCAATACATAAAACATAATAATAATAACTGAGTATTTAATAACAGACTTGAAATTCCCTGACTAGAAGAGCATTGTTTAATAAACGTTTGTATCCTGCGATATGTATACTTACTAATTTGAAAATTCCCTACCTAACTACACACTTTCTAGTTTCTTACTAAATTCTATATTAAAAAGAAAAAAATTGCCATGTGTGGAACGAGAATTTTAACATTTTTCGGATAAATTTCCGAACAACAACGAAGTACTTCGCAAAAGCACATGAAATTCGAAGAAAGTGTTACTCTCGGTTACTATGCGGCACTCCGACTACTTTTATACGGTTATACCTAACTGTGTTGAGGCACACTCTTTGCGTAGTACTGGAGGGAATTATATCAGATTTAAATAATCTAACCACAGAATAGCTCAAGGAATAAATATACTTTGCCCAAAAGGAGATTGTAAATATATACTACACATTTTCGCCTTCCAGATTCCAGTAACAAGGATGTATAACTTTATACAAATAGAATTACATCCAAGATTATGCTGAGCATAGTTAATCTGCAACATCGAATAACCCTACCCCGAATAATCGAGTATCTACCACACTTAGAAGGATATGATTATTTGGAATAAAAGGTAATAAAAGGTACACTCGCATTGGTATAGGAATTACAATGTTTTTTTTTTTGGCGTAAGTGGCTACATTCTCATTGATACGAGATTGTATTTATAGTTGACAACATTCTCATTTATACCACACACTTTTTTGGCGTTAACGACCAACTGTTGCCTGTATCTTGGTGAAAGAAATATCAGATATCAAATGCAAATATAGCGAGGTATGATAGCTCATTCAAGGACAGGTTTTTTTGTGTTGCAATCGATGAAGCAAGAGCATGAATGAAAATGACTTGAGCATCGCCTGTGGCTGAAGAAAACGAATCGCACATTCGAGACAAAATGAGGAAGAGTCTTGAAAGGGAGAAGAGTTAGTGAATATGTTATAAAGATTCCTTAAAAACAGAAATTATATCGCAATTGATCTCCAAAGTAATACTGCATTAATTTTCGTCCCGGCTATAATTATCTCTTTGAGCAATTATTTCTTAATGCGAGAGTAAAAACGACACAAATAAGTAATTTAAGAAATCAAAATTTACAAATACTTTTATCCACAGTATATTTCCGCATCTATTGTGGAAGAAGTTATTTGTGAATTTTTATTTCTTGGATTACTTGTTATGGATTTCCACCAAGTAAAGCTTCCACAATAGTTATATTTGACAAAAATAGGCAAGAAATACCAAGCGAAATGAAAAATTAAGTTCATCTATTAGAGAATAAATAAAAAAAGAACTGTTGTTTGGTAGTAAAAGGGGACAACGGAAAACGTTTGTACTTCTTTTTACAATTTATTTATTCGTAAAACCTATTATCTGTATCCTAAAAAAGGGTTTTGTATAGGCTCCATTCGAAAAATAATTTGATTTTTTAATAATAAAACATTATGCAATTGACACAAGGGGAGGATTAAAAAATAAGTGTGAGTTTTACAAAAAAATTGAGAAACACAGCTAAGATATATTTTGATTTAAAAGAAGATAAAATCGATAATATATGTTACAAATACAATAGAACACAATACGAACTACTTCATTTGGCGAAATCGGGATAAGAAAAGTCCATATACTACGTAACTCATTATCAAATTTACATTAAATTTCACAAAATATACTTAGGCGAAATAAAATCGGCTTCTACTGGCTTAATTGTGATTAAAATTTTATCAGGGAGCAAAGATAGGAAATTATAAATCTGGTGTGTCCAAGCTCAACTTTGAAGAAAGGTCCCTTACTAAAGAAGTAAATCACTAAGTAATTACCACATACTATTTTTTTAAGGTGACTAGTTTTGTTTATAAATAGAAATCTTCAGCATGATGGACTTAAACGCCTTAAAAATTAAATAGTCTGGGAAAATTATTAAGTGTTTAACTTTTTACATAGAAAATCACTTTACGTGTAAATTCGTGTGGCTTAAACTGAATGATAAACAGAAGTGGAAACTGCTTACTAATAAAAAGAATAATATATCTATATTCTATATATATCTATTATTTAGATTATTTGATATATATTAATAATAAAAAGAATAATAGATATATCAATATGTATTATACATCATTTTATTTAAAAGATCACAAGTATTTTGCGGTTTTGTACAAATTAAAATATTAGATCTATTATTCTATTTATTATTATTATAATGATCTTCCACCAAGTGAAGGCTGGCACTATCAACGATATTTTGAAAACAATTTATCATTAAAAATTAAATTTTGACAATGACAACATAATGTACAATGTATTTATGAATTAAAAAAATTATTTTGAGCAATATTTGTGAAAAAACCAACCGGTTAATACCGACTAATCCCGACCTTAAAACGTCGTCCGTCGCTAATCGCGCAGAGCACCTAATCTCCATCGCGTGCCTCCTAATGATCCCTCGGAAACCGAACCCTGCCACCGCGAAGAATCAGCACGCAACGACGGATCCTATTCCTGGAAAAACGATCCCTTTTATACCTTCGAGGACGACGACGATGGGGTGGAAAAACAGGGGCGAGACCTTCGGCCCTGGGGATGTATTCCGTGGACCATTGAGGTCGTCCTGCATCCTCTTCTCGCGAATGCTCTCAAAAGAGGAGACGTCGGAGTGGTCAATTGTACGGGAGATGGGTGCCGTGGAAGAGTTCCCAGAGGGTCGAAAACTCAAAAGTTTTGAAGGGGTATAAAGTGGCAGGATGGGGCTTCGTCGCGTGTTACGTAATCCGGACTCGGAGACCAAACTGCAAAAAGAGGGAGCTTGCGGATGAAGAGTGAAACTTTGGGGAGGTTCCAGTGGGTTAAACCTAAAAGACGGCTCCCTGTAAATTCATCCACGGGAACGCGGACATTACGCCCAAGAGTCCGACCATCGAAAGGATGTTTCCACAAATGTAATTTCAAGATCGGTTTGCCATAACCCATTTTTAAGCACTACTTGGAAAAATCCTGACAATTTACCGAAGGAGATTTTCGACAAGAGACATCATGCTAGTATTACCACCTCTCCCGGAATTTGGACGCGTCTCACCCGGCGGGAGATTATATCTCCCGAAATTTATAAATCTGTCAATCTATGACTAATTATCTGGAATTCTTAAATTTAATCAGTCCGGTACATGTAACTAAAATGCATGAGAAATATTCCATGATAAAATTACTTTAGGTGACCGGTACGCCCTTACATTTAAATTCCTTCTCTGACTTAATCGCATTAACTCAATAAGAACGTGGATGAAACACAGTACCATAAAAAGTCAGTATTGAAAATTATTTCTATCAATTTACGTTTCGTTAAGTAGCCTTCTAAATAGAATTATATGCAACAATGAGATCATTACCATGACTGTTTGATGGAAAATCTAAATAATAAATTGTCCAACGAGGCGCAGTTAGAACTTCACCTCTAATCAAAATTCCTCTGAGAGTCAAAACTCCAGTATCATCTTTCAAATAAAGTCAACCCTAATGAAAAAACAGAACATAAAATGAATTAGCTAGGGAGTTCCGCGTAATACAGGGGGAAGGCTTTGTACAGCATAACTTTGGTTTGAAAACCGTAAAGATGAATACAGTGATAGAGAAAGAGAATAGTAAACGTAGAAGCAAATAATAAGATGTCTGCTGAAGGTGAGGACATAGAGATTAAGATAAGATCTTTACTGTTACGACTGGAAAGATATCTACTGGATCATCATCTAGGGTCATGTAGATTTTTCAAATGTCTAAGATGGCATTGTTTTGAGCACATCAAAAATATCACCGGATAAGTACCTCGCATGAATAACACCAACATAGAATCATCCTGATTCACAGGAGGTATTTCAGAAGGCCGTTGCTCTTCGAGGAAAAAAAATCCGGGTGAAAAACGAAGAGGACTTTAACTGGAGAAAGTCAAGATTTTACTTCAATACTAATGCAAAAACAAATTCTAAGGCGTCAATGATAAGGGGAGAAATTGCACGTGGAAACTCTCAGATAAGAAGCAAGCTATTATCTATGCTAACTTATCGCCCCGCAAAAATTGTAGCAGAGGTACCTGTAGAAAGCTTTACGAATGGTTCTCAGCTTCCCTGCCACTAGAGACCCCTGATCCATAAAGATGAAAACCTATTAGATGTATTCAAATTCGATGGTCTCTGCATTTAAAACTAGGCGAGGAAAATATTAGAAAACATTCGAGCGGAAAAATACTTCCTTTCCGTAGGAGCTTTGAGCGGATGCCAAAGGAGGCGAGTAGAAATTCTCTTACTTTCCATCGACAAAAACTTTTCCAAAGGAAACAAATCTAAAGATAGGGAACAGCCATAATAATGTAGGAAACATGCATATACAAATTGAAAATCTAGATCTTATTAAGGATATTCGTTGCAACAAAAGACATTTTGAGTGACAATATCTCATAGTCCGTTGGTTATATTAAATTATAATTGATTAAGCTAAATTACTCTTTCATCTCTGCAATGGGTTTTTCTTATGGAAATAAACATGAATAATCTCTTACCAAGAGGTTATTACTATTACAACGTTGCTATCGCATTATCCTAAATAACCTAAAACCAATTACAAATCCTATTGAGGATTAAATCGATTGTAACCATATTTAACAAATCTCACATCGGATAACCTTCAACTATTAACTCCTTCATTTACGTATTCTTCTCTTATTACTATACATAATAATAATATTTCATAATAAATCACGTGGAAAGATAAACTAGCGACGCACAAGTAACCAATTTCGTTCAGATATTAATGGGATCCCATAAATTCAGGAGAGCATAACTTGAACCAAGTCCAATGAAAAATCCAACAAGCCCTACGTATGAAAATCAATATCAAATATTCCTCTATTCTCCATAAAATCACGCGGAAATGGATTTCTAACGGTCACGTGGGAGAAAGTTTCACATTCAACGACAAGAAAGCACTTTTGCCAAATAAGTGTAATAGCGGTTCGTCCACCACGAATAGGCATGGTCGTTGGAGAGATGTTCCCGCCAAGTACTTCCTAAGGGGAGAAAGGCTGAGAAACCGGGGGTAGAAAACGGTTCAAGAAGTGAAAAAGCTTAATCCTTTGGAGAAGCGAATTCTTAGTACGTCCAGGTGGAAAAAAACGGGGGAAGAAAGTGAAGCGGTAACATGGTCGAGTTGGGGAGAGTGGATATCTGGGATGAGAAAGGATTAAGTGAAGGCATTTCTTACTGCAGAAAGGCGTGACAGGGCTTGAGAGAAGAGAGTGAAACGGCGGAGAACTGTGTGAGATAATTCACAAAGGGACATTAATTAAGGCTCGGGGGCACAATGGAAACGCGGAATCGCGCGATTAAGGGCGCATGCGGACAAAAAACGAACGCATCGCGCGGAAAAAGTGTTCGGATTGCCACCATGTTTGTTTGGTTGAATGGGAGGAGCGCCATGTTTGTTTTGTAAAATGGGAAGATCAGGAAAAAATCTGTGATGAGTTTATATTGGAAAGAGGGCTCCTTTGACGCCTATGATGCAATTAATGGAGTGGATGAAACGTTTGAATTTACTCAGTTTTGAAAAGTTGAAGAAGTGTGTATTTATGTATATTAATATTAAATATGTATATCTCATACATATGAGGTCTCGTAATTATTCTGTAAAAAAGATAATTTAAAGATTTTGCAGCTTAGGTTTTCGGCACCTCTTAGTCTTCTTTTACTTACGTATTAATTCTTTCTAACATAACCAAATACGGCGAATAAATTGCGCTTACTAATCACATACATATGTTTCTAAAAAACGAATAAAAAACGTATTATACACAAACAGATAAACATCGGTAAACAGCAATGGATTTGAGATTTACATTCACTTAATTATTATTGAGGGGAACCTAAAGATTATGTGAAGAGGGCAAGTGAAGGGTTAAGGGAGACTTACAAGTTAAATGTCGGAGGTTTACAGAAAAACAATATTTGATAAAGATTATCTTTGCTACGTTTCTAAACTATAACAAAAGATAATGAAGTTTTTGCGTAAAGATACAAGAAATATTTTAGGAGGAGGAAATCACTCGGAAATAAATCTCAACAACGTCCAAAGCAATTCACCTAATGGAGACATATAAATGGCAGAATCTTGATTAAATAGCCATTCTTTTTATGGTATACCAATTTACCGCAGTATATATTGAAACGTTTGAAGTATACTACGGTTACTGCTAATTGAGAGAACGGTGTTTACGACTCGCAGTCTGAGCCCTGGAACGAATACCGTCAACCGAGATTCCACTACATCTGTTTCCCACAGGGATTTGCATTCATTACCCTCGGACTGCAATTTAAACTTCGATATATACCACTGTGAGTTAGACTGCTGCGTTAGTTCAGTACTCTTGGAATGAATCCAAGTAAATTATATAAATATGTTATTTTTATGACATAATATCATCAAATAAAAGTCCAATTCAATGTAAATATTGTGGAATTAAATATACATACTTCATTGATGAAGGTTTTGCTGCGTGAAAATGAACTTGAAGGGATATAGAACACTTCAGTGATTTTTTCATCTCCTAACTAAAGAGATCAGGTTGATGAAAACGTTTTCAAAGGTAAAAAACAACACAACTTCAATCTTTTCAATCAACGAGCCACGCCTTCCCCTCGATACGAAAGATTGCTGTGTTCCAGTTTTCGAATATTTACCGCAACTGGCTGAACGAATGGCCTTCGGAATTATTCAAACCTTAAATAAAGCAATTCGTTTCGACATTCATTCCCATGTCGATCAGGGGATCTAGTACAGGTTACATGCACCAGATATTTCTCCATCTCTCGTTGTGTTCAAGGCTAAACGATGAAAGAGACGTACGTGTATGACAGGTTCAATTTGCTTTAAAAACCCTCATCAAACACATATTTGTAAGACCTATATTCATTGTCAATTTCGCTGGGAATATTCAACAATTCCGTAGAATAATTGTGATAATAAAGCACTAAATTCTATGAGCAACATACTGTAGCTAACATCAGCAAGTTCTACCGCAAAATCTCTATTTATAGACGATACGTAAAAATAAAAAAAAATCACACCAACAAAAATGTTTGAAATTATGTCTCATTATTTCAACAACGACTTCCAACAGAGCTATCGCAAATGGTTTCGGGCTACTATAAGTGCTATGCACAACTAAATAAAGTAAATAAGCAATTAAATTTATGAAATACACGCAATGCATATATCCGACCTTGGTTTTGATATGATGTATGGCATCATAAATTATTTCATGCATTGAAACTCGTGTGATTTGTGCGTGTATTGTTTAAATTTAATTGTTAGATTTGGTAATTTACTTTAGTCAAAATAATCATCACAAGGACGACTAAATAATTATCACAATAATATATCCGCCTACTTTGAATATCCTATACATAAGAATCAAAGTATGTATCATTACTCAATACTAATTACTCAAGCTAAAATACTTCCTCTCTATAGAAAGTAATATCTTCTTACCATTACTATGAATTTGGCCTGAATTCCCAACGAATTTTCATGAAAAGACATATGAGATTGGCTTCAACTATCGCAGTGACCGTCAAGGGGACGTGTGATTACAATAACATTTTTTGTAAGTGCTATCTAAATTTTCGAAATATCCGATCAAAAACAGATTTAAAAGATCAAAATAAGAATACGTTTTGTAGGATTATCATTTTAAAGTTATTTCTGCAAAAGAAAGAAAGACTGAAAACGGTAAAGATGAACTACACATGCTTTCTTGTTAGAGTATTTTCAACTAGAGTTGGGCCCAGGATATTACTTGTATATGACAAACAAACATTAAACCCCCTTTACGAATCCTAACATTTTAATTACCAACAAAATTTCTATTTCATGAGGAATTTCAGTAATTATTTTTTGGGATTTTTCTCAACGTATTTCTATTGGTAGTTATAAACATTGGGTGGATTAATATGAGTACCACGATGATTATAATTACATACAGGCATTTTTACAGGAACGAGAGATACTTCATTGAACGTTCATTCTATAAAGTCCCAGAACCTGTCTCACTCAATCAGCGGACTGCATACCAATCTAAGGTCATACCACAACTAAGGAAATACCTCTCAAACAAATTCCATGTTTGTCACTGGGGTTAATGTCCTGGCATCCCACCGGACAGTCCATTTGAGCAATTTTCCAGACCGAGAATAGTAGAACGTGTGGATATTTTTCTCAATTAATTGTCGCAATTATACTCAATTAATATATACGCAGCACTGGGCAATAGGACATCCGTTCGGAATAAAAAAAGCATTATTTCCGCGAGTCCGATGAAATGACCGCTCCATCTTTCCTAAGAAAGGAGTGATTTCTTCGTATTCTACATCCAAAAAACACACTGGAATCATAACTTGTTTCTCGATAGCTATGTGATCTCTGATCACTCAGTATACTGTAAATATATCTAGTCACTATAGATATCCATTATATTTATCCTCAGTCAGAGAGAAATTTTGCAAATTTCGCCTGGAAGAAATTCATTTTCCTCTGTAAAGTTTTGATAGTAATATTTTTGAAAGTGCTCCGACAGCTTAGATCATTTAAACGTGGGCTCCCACCAGGAATCGAACCCGGGAGTGCTTTCACCGAAGCAGAACGCTCTGCCCACGTGGCTATCCGGGAGCCAAATGAAGTATTTTTAATTATTTATTAAATATTGCTTCAAAGATTTCACTTAATTTGCGGAATTTGATTTATGTTTATGTCGAGCCAAATCAGCAGTGAGCAGAATCCAAAAAATTCAGCGAAGAAGTATAGAAACACTTCACACATTGACAAGGTATGTAAGAGGACTTGTACGGAAAGTGGGAAGTCTCCTGTTCGATTCCCAGCCTCGTCAAACTATTTCATGCCTGCGTTTACTCCTTGGGTGTCCAACAAAATTGTCCATCTCTCATACAAACTTATCTAAGCCAACCTTAGGCAGGGGTTGCATTTTTCACTACTACGACTCATTCGATGAAGCCGAAGATACTTTCTCAAAACCCAAGGAGAAACAGGAGTGAAGAATATATGCACGACTGGGATTCGATCTAAGGTCTTTTACTTTCTGAAAAACTTATTACCTTGTAAATAGAGTGGAATTGATTGAGTATGATGGTCTAGTGGTTAGAAGATTTAGATTATAATACCTTTAGAAAGTGAGCGAACTGGGTTCAAACTCCAATCACGTGGTAAAGTACCATTTCCGTATCTCTCTGGAAGCAAAAGATGTGTTGATGCAATTTTTGTTTGAAAATATTTTATAAATTTACTTTCGGTACTGATTTCAATTAAAATTAAGAATTTAAGAGCTCAATGTATTTTAAAAGACATTCAAAAATCTAATCATTTTGTTTACTAAATCGAATGACATGACATTTCGATTTAAATGAGAAAACTGGACCGACCCGATAAACGTCCCAATGGGAGAACATACTTTTTTTGGCAACCACTGGTCTAAGGAGATACTTATTTGAAACTAGGAATATCACTCTTGCGAAAGCGAGAGACGTCAGGAACGGTATTTAGATCTTAAATTAGGGAAGACGACCTTCGTCACCTTCAGCAAAGGGGATTTCCACTACCTCACTTTCAGTCCAAGGAAAATAAAATTTTCTAACCGTCTGAACCTTTGTGCTAACATATACCTATATATCGTCCGCTGGGTTTCGTAGAAATTTCGGTTATTTATACTCCAAACCGAATCCAATATCTCTCCTTAGCATAGGAGTAAAGTTAATGTTTTGAAGATAGGCAATCTTTGTCTGTTGTTGAGTGACGGAATGAAATAAAGAATAACTACTCTAAACGTTGGATATGTTTCCTCCAATGTTACTTGATTCATATTGATTTGAAAATACATTCACGATCTATAATTAAGTTATGAACTCCCTGGCGATGCAGACATACAGAAAATATTAATACGTAGCTTTTCTTTAATTCCAACCTATTTCAAATCAAATGTATATACACGTTTGCAAACAACATGAAGCTTTATCTTTGATAGAGTATTATCATTTCAAATTCGAACCAATAATGTCTTATATGAAAATATTAAAATTAATCCTGCAATCAGGATACATTCGCCATTGTTGAAGTAGACGATTAAAACTGTTAGATTTTTAAAAATATTTCGACTTGAGAAACAAAATACATAGCACATCTACACAAAACATAACAATTATTTTTTTACTGTTGAATTTACAATTTCTATTAGATATATTTTTATCAGCATTTTTCCTTTCTGAATTGTAGCATATGCCAACAAAATTTCACATTTTATTCTCACATTTTTATTTATCATGGTAATAGAAACAAATTTAGATTTGACTACAAAAGGACTACGAAGGACTACAAATTGTCTTGAACCACTGTCACTATAACACTCCACTACACCGCCATAATCACCGCTACAAGAGCCATCTACGAGCTCAAAACCTACTTCGGAGGTAAAATTTCTTAGTGTGTCATAGAAAACCTCAAGAGTACAACTATGCGAATTATGTGCTTAAGTCACGACCAACAATCGGAGAATCAACGCAGGATGTTATCAAGCGAGCTCATTTCTATAAGAGGAACAAACAGATGTGATTCCGATGGACGGAAAAAGGCACATCTGGGATACCAAGCCGAGGTCACTCTACACAGATCCTCAGGATCACTTACTTAGAGAATGTAAAACAAGAGAGAGACGGAAAGAGAGAGCAGCCAAGTCTAGAGTCCCTCCTCTGGACCTTCTGAGGTTAATGTCAGGTGTCCCATAACCTCTGAAGGCGACGGTTACGAATAGGTGAGAGATGTCTTTGGAATAGAACGGGATCGGATATCTTTCATTTCGTGGGGTTTCTCATTCAGCTTCTCCAGCGAGATGACCGCCAGGCGATGGACCATTGAGGTGGAAGTAATATGGACCGAAGGACGATTAAGGTTTCGGAAACAATGAGTGTACAACGTGCGTCAAAAATGTTAAAAGTTTTGCCCACCACTTCCGGGCTGCTTTTTCTTTATTCCTTGCGACGGCGACGGAAGAATTTACTAAATATACCATATTATTTATATATGCATGAAACGATCGATTTTTGGGGGATGTTTTATTATACTTGATTTATGTTATGATCAAATTTGAAATTTAGTGAATGGATTAAACTTATTGGTGCCTATGGAATGGGCATTAGATTAACCCGGATCAGTTTACTTATTTAATATGAATCAATAATAGCTGGAGGCTTTTACAATGGTTTGAAAAGCAGTAAAAGCTGAAACGAAACGTCAACAGGAATAAATACAAAAAGACTAATATTATAAGGAAAGAATAAACAATATATACAGCTGCGTTGATAACTATTTGTAATGTTAACTAAATGCATATTGAATTAATAAGTCAGAGTTGAATCCTATAACTTAAATTTATCTGAAATAGATGAAAATTAGAGTTTACCGTAGTAAGCGGTAAATGAAGCACCGTTTATTGATAGAAAGTCAAAGTGTGGGGTATTGAAATGAAGTATTTAATGTAGTGGGGCGGGAGGGTACACGGGGGGAAAAACATAAATAAAATCATAGATCCTATATTTACCCTTGACAATTTACTGAAAGAAATCGAGGTCATCCTAAATGTCATCACGGATAAATGAGAACTTTGTGTATACGTATAGTTATTGGGCGCCATCTGCATGAATAGAAAAATATAGCTCAGCATAGTCCCCTATGACACTTTTCATCTTTGGATAACGGAATAGTGCAATGATTGCCAAGGGAGAATATGAATAACATTTTTAATTTCAAATCTATAAACCTCAAAACGAACCACACAATCCAATTCAAAACAATCGGCATTATGAAGAAATTTACGAAAAGTAGATCTGATAGATTTCAAATAAAAAAATATAAATAGTAAAGCGCAAAGAATTAAAACATACGAGAATTTAAATAAAAATTAACCATGGAATGAGAATTATTTACCGAAGTAGTTAACATAGCCAAGGAAACCGGCATAACGCAACCATAACATTCTCGGAAAATATACTTAAGGACACCTTACGACACCAACCCTCGGAAAAGATCATCCCAGACACGCATTTAGACTAATCCAAATTAAGCCATAGTCTAAGCAACTCGTGATGTGTTCCCCTGCACGGCCACTGCCAAAGTAAACCGAGGAGGACGGGAGAAACAACTCCAATGTGTTCCAAGCCCCGCAGAGTAGCAATGGGACGCGAAGAGATACGCGTCTTCGAGGGGAGGGAACGCTTGAGGAAGAGGCGTCTTGAGAATCATTAGGGCCCATCAGAGTCTGCAGCGATTCTTCGCAGGCCCCCACTCGATGCCCTATCAGCTGGACCGGCTTCATTAGGTGGAGGGTTGTGACTCACTAACTGTTAAAACCATGGGAGAGAGAGAGGCCGCAGGGACCGTTCAATTACGGTCCGTTAATGCCCACTCCTTCGACAAGGAAAATAATTGCTCCTCACGTGGGAGAATTTATCTGAAAGAGATACCCCGTGAAGGCGGGAGATACTTAACCTAACCTTTTTAAATGCATTTTTAAATATTAACAATAATGAATCATTAGTCCTTGTCAACTTTTAAGTTCCTCCTTATAAAACCGGAAGAAACCCAACATTTCAAGTGAAATTCCAAGAAAACTAATTACAATTACCACTCGCCAATCAATAGAATACAGAAGACTGCAAATTTTTATGTATATAATCTTGATATATTCAATCCTCCAGAGACTTTTAAGAGTAAACTTCATACTGTTATTTGTAATAATTTGAGTGTTTGAGTTTAATAAATACTTTTAATGATGAATTGTTATAATTGCCTTTATTTTATTGATATTTGTTGAGTTGTTAATTGTTGATTCTACTTTTATGTTATTTTATTTTGCCATAATGTTATGTCTATGACTTTTGGGTGTTTTATTTATACATCTGACTTGTAAATCTATGCACAAACTTTAGGCACACAAACTATTTATGTTTTTTTTGTAAAAGGGATTTTCTCGTAAAAATTTATAATAAAAAAGTACTGAGACTTAAAACCGTAATGATGTCATCTAAGGGTAAGGAATCCGCGTGATGCGGCTTTAAAAAGCGGAGAGATATCAATTCAAACTTGTACTAAAAGGAGCAGTCAAAAATAAACGGAAGAAACTCGCATTGGATGAGAGGGTGGTGATTCCTATTACAACCGCATGATTACAATGTGGTCTCCCGGGTATCCAAGTGGGCAGTTAGTTCAGCTTTGGTGAAAGCGGCCCTGGCTTCGACTCCCGTTGGGAGCCCACGTAAATTAATTAAGATCGAATGTTACTTGGATACATACGGTATCTATCAGCAAGGGTTCAGTTATTTTTATTGTCTTTGCCATGTCTCTAAATAGGAAAGTTGCTGAACATACAAAGTGTCTCTAGAACTTATGTTAGACTAACTGCTCTGGTATTTACATCCAGGGCATTGATACTTAGAGATAAATAAGTAACAAAATTGGGAATTACTGGTAATTTTATTCGCCTTTCTATGACAACCAGTTTATTTTTTACAATACTAGCTACTATTAAAAGATGGCATGAAAAATATTTATTTATGAACTATAAAATTATCATCCCCAAATCGTCCGGGTCCAAACACATCTGTAGTTTACTAAAATAATTTTTCTTTCCAAACAAAATAATTCCTCAGAAGTTTTCATCCATCCCTCAGAGAGAATTTAAATCCGCGAACCGCATCCGCTGGAACGAGGACTGCTCCTACGTAAGCAAATCCGGTCGTTCCTTAATTCTCGAGGGCCCTCGTACGTCCAAGTAACTCTTCGCTTGAAAACATGCACCTCTGCCATCTTCTGATCCCCAGTTACGTAACACTCCTCAAAACCACACTCGTTTGATCGCACCACGAAACTCACATCCTCTCGACGCTTTGGTTCCGAGTCACGAAACCAACGAGGAGAACCCGACAGTTTTTAATTACTCCCCAGCTTGTCCATGTCCCAGCATCTTTTTCTTCTCCCTCTTTGGAGGAAGCAGTCTTAAGGAGGATGCACACAACTCCTTTTGAAAGAGGATGCACGACCCCGGACACTAGAGAGGTTATGCACCCTCGGGGGGCAGACGCTTCTTTGCGAGGATGTGTCGCGTGCGGCCCGCGGAAAATGGAATGAAAAGAGACGAAAGGGAAATCCGTAGACGGCCGTAACTCCAGCTTCTCGTGCGGGGAATTTGAAAGGATGCAACTCCGAGGAGACGGGAAATGCTCGGGAGGGCGAATAAATTTTCGTAATTGGGAGCTATGGTTATTAGCAACGTGCATCACGAATGCAAACTATGATGTGCAAAGTGCAGTCATTCCGGCAGCCGAGGGACCCTACGAAATAAGATTTCAGCGACTTTTTTCCGATTTTTGTCTCTATTAAATTGCAGATACAAATATTACAAAGAATACTCTATTCTAGACCAAACTATTTAGCTGATAAATATTACAGGGATTTCTTTCTCCTTTTCACTAAAATTATTGATTATTATTTATTTATTTTCTCGTCATATAAACTCATACACATAAACGACTCTTCCGGTCTAAAAAAAGTATGGAAAACAACAAAAAACAGTCGCTGTGCCACTATTAACAAGTCCCGTTACTAACTCAAAAATTACGAAAAAACTTGTACAATTCCTCAAAATCTTTTTGTAATTTTTGAGTTAGTAAATATTAAATTCCACCGAATAACGCTGAAGAATATTTATTTGGAATATTTGAGTGTTAATGTCGATTCGTACCCCATTACTACGACTAACTCAAAGTCACAAATGGACTTTAAAACTAATAAACACGTACATTGCTCATAGAATAGCGGCTTGAATTAGCACGTTAATGTAAAATTGTAGGTCACTCGGGAATAACGAACGAAGGTGGAAACATAGATAATGTTTCGTAGTATTCCATCTGAATTAAAATTACAATCCCTTAATGGACATTCAAAAGTCTCATTGCTAATTCAATCCTCTGGCATAAATGAAACACTACCCCTTAGTACGAGTGTGTGCGAAAACAAATGATAAAAAACGAAGGTTGGCCTCTCTTTACACCCAGCAGGAAGTGAATTGACCATGTTTTCTGATGTGATCGCCAGATGATACATACGAGGAACAAAAGCAAGGTTATGCATGTAAATAATAAAATTTTTTTCTTCGTAGATCAACGAGGTTTAGACCGACTGAAAAAGTAACATGGACGTAATCATCTTAAAATAATTTGGAAGATAGAACAAAATAACCAATCAAATCAGGCATCTAATTATAGCGAGATACAAACTTTCTGATGTAATTACTTAGCTTTAATTAAGTTGTGCGTAACAAATATCAACGAGGGACTTCAATCGAAAAATTTAGAACTTGTAATTTCCAGCTCACATAACTAAATAATAAATTAGAATTCTTTATCGTATTAAAAAAAATCCCTTGAAACATTGTGGCTGATCCACAGCATAGAAGGTCACAAAATACAATTTAGATAGAGTAGTACTCAAATATTTAAAGATATAAAATATATCCATGCTTTTACATTGATTTTGAACGAGTGAACGAGCTCATTGATCGAATGAACGAGCCTAAGCCACTACAAAAATATAACCAAAAATGACAAGTTTTTCGAAAATATTTGGACTAAACGAGGAAGAGGATACAGGGTGACTTTTCACGATGAGACATAAAATCCCAAGGTAAAACGAAAATGACAGAAGTTAGTTATTGAAATTGGTAAAAGTGATTAGAACAGCCTATCAAGCGGAAGAGTACGGTTGGAATCTTGGCCTTGTCAGTCTTTTTTCAAACTATTATATTAAAATAATATTATAATAAAATAAATTCATACTAAAATGAAGCATGCTCGATTTCATCGTCGATAATATAATTCCCGGATAAGTAATCATGTATGTAAATTCCCACCATGGAAGAAGAATTCCAACAAGATATAAGTCATAAATTAAACCCAAAAAATGAATTAAACATATGCGAGCCTTTTTCCATTCATCAGTTAGGGTTTTGTTCGGAGCACTTCCTGGAGCCATAGGGAAACCCTATCATTATAATTCGAGGAATAGCTCCATCTGGAGGAAGCCACGTGTTAGCCGCATCAGATGTTTCCCTGAATTCTAGATCTCTGAGAAAAGAGTCGTGAGTATTCTCAGTGCTGTATCCGACTCCGTGGACCGAAACGGAGCGAAGAAATGTTTCAAAACATGTGCCCGGAAGGAATCCCATTAAAGGTGGCGTAAAAACGGGAATCGTTCGAAAAATGAAGAGCCATTAGAGAATCGCGACTCCGTTACGAATTAGAGCTCTGTCTCTTTAATTGATGACAGAAAGCGCTGGTGCCAAGCTGTTTCCGCGCCCAAATGATTCAAGGTGCTTCCAGAACAAATCGTTCGCTGTTTCATGACTCCGTGATAGCAGAACGTGAGTTCCTAGTCCGTTAGGAAACGGATCTTACGTCGACTCGGCATGAAGTTAATTGACACCTTGCGGAAACTTAGGTAACGGAGAATTTTGTAATTTTAGTCGAATTTGATTTAATGAATGGTAACTCATGAATATGTAGGAGATGATTATTAAGGGAAAATATACACAATGCTTCAACAAAATAGAACCTCATCAGCAAAAAGAATTATCGGTTCTAAATCGTTTAGAAAAATAATAGCTTTGGAAGCATGTGTTATGAAAAAATTTGAATATACAGCAACTTTAGATGCAAGACAATTAGAAATATATAACTGGATTTCGGTTTATCTTTACTAAGAGAATAACGTTCTTAAGACAGTAAGGAGACTGTTTCTATTTTTCTAATTATATTGATACACTATACGTTACCTTTCGGTTTAATATATTTGCACCAATACTAGAGTACTAAAACCAAGAGAGAAATTCTAAAACCATCCGCACCGCCTTTATGGGAAAAACCTAATTTAAGAAACACGCGTTGTATATGTGATAGTGAATAGGAAAGGTTAAGCAACAAAGTCTCTTGAAAATGAGAGAAAAAATATTGCTGATTCATAGAGAATCTCACCAGCATCAAAATACAAATCATCATTTGCTCGAATAAGTTTGCCCAGCATTGAATCATCATGAAACTTGAATGAGTGCATTCAAATAATTCCTCTTGCAGTTATATTTATATTTTGATATTGCCTATATTATTCACTCGTGATCCTCGGCATGAATAATCGTAAAAACAGTTATGAAAAAATGCAGAATATAAACGAATCAATGGAAGGAACAGGATTTGGTCGATTTAATGTGCCTTGCTGGCCGACGACGTTGACAAAATTTTTGATTTGGGACTCAGACCGAAATAATAAGGAAGTCAGAATAAAGGGAGGTATCGTATGCCAGAATAAAGGGAAGTTTTGATTGATATAACCAATACGATAGAAAAACATTTTTCTCTTTTACTAGTTCAAGATATTTTCTTTTACTTTCTATTAATCTTTATGACCTTAAGTATTGGGACATATTCCCTTATATTATCTTTCCTTACAACTGTCAGGATGGCCGAGCGGTCTAAGGCGCCAGACTCAAGGCGCACTGCCTTACCCGTATCAAACGGGGAGATGGGAATTCTGGTCCTCGTATGAGGGCGTGGGTTCGAATCCCACTTCTGACAAACTTTTTGTAGGACACCTTGCTAAGAATGGATTTTATAAATCATTACGGATTTAATTACACCGCAATCAACTATTTCATCTCGTATTTCCTACCACTATTTCGCTCACAAGTACTCTCCTCTTTATAGCTTTAAAAATCAAACAAACTAATCTTACTCCTACCGCTGATCTCAATTGTCTTAACTAAACACCCAAGAGATATAAAATGTCCATTGCATATCTGTTCCTTGCTTCAACCAAAACTAAGGATTATAAGATGAATTAGGTATTTTCGTTAACAAGATTCGGATAATAGAGAGTGATTTTTGGAAGGGTTCCCCATCAAATGATGTAATAACATGAATTTGAAAATTTTAATTAAAAATTTGTGACTTTGTGTCAAATAATAGAATCCGAATCCCACAAAAATGCGTGACTAAACGGAACTCGCCGGTTTTTCGGATCCCAAATCAAAATAAACTATCACTAAATTACGGTAAACATCTAGAGGAAGCCAAATTCAAAATGTTATTTGCAAGGAAAAGTAAAATAAATTTTGTGGAAATTTAATTTCCTAGAAGTAATAAAGAGAATCTAGTAAATGGATAAGTGATTCGAATAGTGAGGTAGAGGAAAATTTGTTGATTAATTGTTTTACGTAAAATATTTATTTTATAATTTACAAATATTGTCACATGTTGAAAGAAAATATGCTTAATTATTTCCACAGCAGGAGGAAACAAAGTTACAGTTAGGCATATTAATTTTACAATAATTATAAGTAAAATATTTATAACTACATTTTCAGTGAATTATGAAATTAAACTTCAATAAACCCTAATTAACTCCATCTTTAATCACTAATAGTTTAATCTAATACCAAGATCATTTAACAAGGCATTGAAAACCTCTTTATCCTAAAAAGTCCCCAAGAAGTCCCCATGTCTTTCAAAGAAGAGTATTCCAAACGTAACATTTTTGAGAAAAAAAATCTTCTTTCGTCCACCACAAGGACCGCAAAGTCCACGTCAGATTCAACATCGCGACAGAAATAACTCGGAGACAAAACTCAAAGGCACTTAAGGCGACTGCAACCCAACGGCTGAGAGCAGCTGTGGGTGTGAAAAGGAAGGATGTGGGAGGAAGCGTGGCTCATTGACCAACGGTCAGCGTAATGCCCGAATCATTGAGATGCCTGCGGAGAGCACGTCCGAAATCCCTTAACGGGGGAGTCAGTGACGTATGACGCATTGCTTCAATTGAGAATTCGAGCAACGGACAGTCTGGAAGGCGGGAGAATTCAAAGCAATTCCTCGGGAAGGAGCGTTAAACAGTGACATGCACGTGAAATATATTCAAACCATTGTCATTAAGAAAATGAAACATGTATTTCTTCTGCCTAGAGAAAAAATTTAACTCCTTTAGCTCAGTTAATACAAAAATTTTCTCAGGTTTGGATCCCGATTAAGTTAAAAAGAATATATACGAATGGGCTTGATGACAAATCGATGTTTAAATCATAATATAAAAAGAAAATATAAAAAAAGTCTCTACAAGCGAAACTAGTACAAATTCCGCAATCGTATTGTTTACTATATTTATAGTATTTACTTATTTATTATATACTTTATTTACAAAGTCAACAGTATAATATTGTGTAGTACAAGCTAAGTTAGTAAGACTTAATTGAAACCACCAAGCTAAACAAGATACTTGAAAACAAACGCCTTTCAGGAGTTAAAATTCATTTTTCTTATTTCTGTGATGTTATGAAATACTATATAAGTAATGGAAATCTTTTATATGAAAAAACTTATGAATATGGTATCTAAATATTAGCTTCCGGAGAGCCAAGAGGTTATCGCGTTAGTCTTGGCCAAAAGAATATGAGAGGACAGAAAAGTGAGATATTAAAATGACCAAAGATTAGAAAACGACCCCTAAATATTAATAATAATAATAAACTCTTTATTCGGCGAGGTTAGGTCCATTCTATATATTCAATATTGAGAAGGTAGGCAATAATTCGACGAAATTGTAAGAAGAAAGCAAATTGATTACAAGATAAAACTCCTGAAAATGATTCACCGCAGGAAGTTTTATGGTTAGTTAGTTTAGGAACTACTCTATAAAAACCTAGAAACCGAAAGACTTCTTGCGGGAAGCTCACATATATTGAAGAATTCATGGGACTATTTACAATTGAATCGTCGCAATGACATCGCAGGAAATTCCCATTGACGAGATTTGGGCGGGAATTCAAGAAAGAACACGTGCAAATACTTCGTGCTCGATCTTGAGCAAACTTCATTCGGGATTAAAACACCTCATACACATACACCTCAACACATACACAAAGCCTCGCAAACGTCGACGCAGGAAGTACGCGAAGTTTTGTAGGACCTCCGTTTCGGATTCCGAACCAGCTCGCAACGAGCCACCTGCTTCTTTTTGCTGTTTTGGCTTGGTTTCTTTTTTCCTTTCCTTAAAGGGTTTGTTTACGATCCTTCAGAGTGGAACGACTTCCGTAAAAGGCAGAGAAGCTGGCTTGATACATGGTCACCTGTCCTGTCACCCGCTGAATTTATTCGGGGTGCTCTGGCTACCATTGTTTGGAAGCGACCGATGAAAAAAACTGCACTTCTATTTTTGTTATGGGAAAAGGTGTGTTCCCTCGGGCCCAAGTCACAACGCAGGGCGGGGTGAAGGCTTCCTCAGGCTTTCTTTTTATCGTTCTATGATACAGGTGCAGCAGTTTAGCAGCGGTGTAGCAGAACTCCAGTTGGCAATAACTAGCACGCTACAAGCATGCGACTAAGCAGAAGGAACATCTGCGGTATTTTTTGACAAGATAGGACGCATTTCCACTTAATCAAGAGTGTATCGCATACTTATGGCAGGTGGGGAATATCCAAAAAATATTCAGCCTTTTTTTGAGATAAAAGTAGTTTCTCGTAAATATTTCTGTCAAAGATTCAGCATGAGATTCTCTATCGTGCACCTTCTAAATTAAATGGAGTAGATGTTTCCCTGATAACCCAATCTTTTTGGGTTTTGTTTCATTCTTACTTGCAATTTAAAGCATTACACTAAATAGATATATTCACTGCCGAGGCTAGGAGGAAGAGAGGCACGCTTGGACCTTACCTCGCCTTCATATAGAGTTCATTAATTCATCAAGGTAATTCTTAGAACTTCGTTTGCTAAGCATAAGGAAAAGACAACCAAGTAATTTTGGCGATAATGAAATCTTTTAAACTCCTATTTTTGTACATTTCAGAAAACTACAAAATCTCCAAGGATAACTTTATAAAAATACATTACAAAATATGAAGAATTCACTACCTTAACCTTCACTAGCTATTCTACAATTCCAAAAGTAACTGAGTACTACAGCTTCCCCATATTTATGGAACCTTAATTATTTATCAATTACATAGATATGCTGTTAAATTAATAAATTTGTAGATATTAAAAATTTCGGTCGCATTTAAAGGCTATTTAATGCGAACCGTTTACATGAGCAAAATTTGAGGAGGTTTTATATCGAACTGCAGCCGCGGAGTTTATCATATACTTGGACAGTTTAGATCGCTCTCACGACATACAATAAACTTAGAAAATATAATACGTTAATGTAGAATATTGTAGAGCACTGGTAGAAAACGTATATTATAAGAGCAAAAACCAAAACACCATTTAGAGTTATAATCTCACCATATGCGCACTTAATTCTATATAAAATCATCATCAAGGATAAAGGTACATATTCTATGGTAGGTAGGTATTCTATATTTGCTCCTGATGATGCTCTTACTGAAATACAGTGAGATTACAGCTATTTTTGGTTTTGCTATTTCAATAAGGTTTTGATAAGCAGATCCACCAAAAAAGAGCTACTTTTCTTAAGCAGCAAGGGCGTCCTTAAAAAATCGCTCCCCTTGTTTGTAATCACGGATCCAGCCATTTTACATACTAAGGCTGCCGTCACGCCTCACGAACCTGAAGGGGCGGACACGAACTCCATGTAAGTCAGCACGTTCGATGCACGGCGAACTCTCCCAAGTGCTATTACTCCCTGAACGCAAGATACATTTCGAGTGCTTCTCGTGAGGCGAAGCCGATAAGCGGGAAAAGGGATTCGAGACTCTTTGGAGGGTCATCCTGCGTGAAATAATTGCAGCGAGTAAGTACAAAGGCAGGGAGAGGTACTGCGCCGAGAGAGGATTATAAAACGACAGACTAATGGCGAGCCGTGATTCGCTTAAAGGAGATGTGTTTATGCACTGTATCCAAGGGGTGCAGAACGATTATTTCCCTATTAGCGTCGTGTTTCAGTCACTCGCAGCTACCAATGAACGTGACGTGCAATGTACACTTGTTTGTTAGATCAAAGACGGTTGGATTACAATAGCGTGAGATTGCCTCGTGCATATAGACATCATACCGAGATGATAGGCATCGTAATATTTAGTATCTATACATTGAGATTCAAATTAACTTGTCTCTGCAACTTGTCTAGGTGACTAGGTGAATGTTGTCTTTTTAATTTCTTTTGCACACAAATTTCATGTTTAATTTCCTCATATTACAAAACATCGTCCCAAGACATTAAGTTGAAAATCAACAAGAAGACCAAAACAATGGTAATACAAATATTTAAATGTAGGCTTAAAATAGATAACACTATCTTAGATCAGGTTGATAATTTTTCCTACGTAAGAGGTATTATTAGCAACAAAGATGCAACTGAGATTAAGAAAAGGATACCCTTGGCGAAAAGAGCTTCTCAAAACAAGATAAACATATTGGTTAATAACTATATAAGCATAAAGACCAGAAAAAAGGATTTTGAATCAATTGCTATGTGGATGTGAGACATAGATAGTAAGGGAAACGAAGAGAAACAAACTTGGCACGAAGGAAATGTTGATTTGGGAAGAAACAGACAAAAAGTTGGGTAGAAATAAAAATAATGAAAATGTGTTAGAATACAGAGAAGAAAAAATATCGCTATAAAGAACAATAGGAAAGGACAAAACTGATTGAAAATTTAATAAAGCATAATCAATATAAAAAATAACGTTTTTAAGGAAAATTTGTAATGAAATCGATAGTGCTACTTTCTTCAAGAACATGGAGCATGAGATGAATTTACATAATAAGTCTGAACGAAGCAGCAATGAATACAGAGGCGTGGCTACTAGTATTTGAATGAATAGTCCTGATTCAGGATAGAGGCAGGTATATGGAGTAAGAGTCACTTAAAATTTACCGACTCCATAAGATTTGAAGGCATCATCGAAAGAGGAACTAATTGATGATATTCTTTTCCTAAGTGCCAATTTTCAATAGATTACTTTAATGATATTATGTACGTAGCACTGCTTAGCCTATATTTTTACCATATTCAGATTGTTGGCTAACGTAAATCTATTTTGCAAATTTAATTTTAGAGGGATCGGATCCGATCTGGAGTCGACTGTTCAGGAAAGGAGTATCCGGATCCCTTGTTACCCGACTCCACAGCCTTGAGATAAATTGTGATTGTGATCTACTAATAGATACTGAAGTTTAATGATGCTGACTAATGTCTGTGCTAACTCCTCAACTAATGCAATGAAAAGTGTTATCTAAAGGGTGATTGTGCTGCATTGACGTGCTTCCAATCGTATCTTAGGTTAAATTTAGTCTCAGCCTTATTCTTATCTGTAAAGGTATGAAAACTACTTCGGTGTGGCTGTTGCTGAGTAGTGGCATTCATTTCGGTCACTCCTTACCGGTTGTTGTGACGGCGTTGTTCATAGGATACGCTAACGCTGGCGTTTTCCCATAAAAGCAATCTAGTTTAGTGATGAAAGCAAAGGCAAATCATCACACTCCTTATTTTTCTTATTTGTTCATTCACATTTTTTCTTTCTTTTTTGTTTTTTTTTTTAATGTTATTATGTATATTGCTGTCGTTTATTTAAATTTGAACAGATTCTTAATGATTTATCGTAGCCAAGTACTTACTAGTAGTGTATTTCTATATTTCGTCATGTTATATTTTCACATCTTTTAGTTATCACTATTGGTAAGTTAGTGAAAATTTTTCACACCCCATTCTTAGTGGGTGTTTTCCTGCAGTGGATTTATTTTCCTAAGAATCTCTTAGGTTTTTACATCCACAATTCTTGTAATTGTTTCTCAAACTATTCTCTTTAATTTAATTACTCTATAATTAATGACAATGGGTTGAATGGAAGAAGAGATTTGTAGTTTAAATCTCGCCCAAATAAAAACGGTTATTATTATCATTCACCCTCCAGGGCTTGTGGAAGCTAACGGAGGAGACTGTATACTGCTCACACAAACAAACAAACTTGAAGATCCGCTGGAAAATCCAAACAATTCTGAAATATTTTCTACTTTCGCTAATGAGAGAGCCCGTTAGCAAATTGTTTAGCTGATGGAGATTTATTTGCTTTTCTCCAAATACAAATAAACATACTAACAAATAAAGTATCGTTTCGTACACTTACGGGCAAGAATCTGAAACATTCACACGTACACCGGCGCTGAAGACAAAAAAGACCAAGAGAAAAAAGGCTTCTTCCAATTCTTTTCGACAGTGAGATACATTGTCCGACACTAGACCACTGCTAACCGGAACGAAAAGCCTAAAGCAATTAAAATTTTTCTGGACGAAAACATTGTTTGAGACGGATAACATAAGTTGATTTATTTCAAAATTATTTCGACGCAAACGGATTTCGAAATTAGCATACAAAACTGGACAGAGATAAGGAATAAGATTCTTCACAACAGTAGCTATTAAGGGGTTATATTTGGCTCCTTCCCACGCATATGAATCTATGGGTTCGTGGCCTTCGGCATTAGCGATAAAGCTAGAAATACGATGCCAAAATGTCTATTCTTGGCCAAAAAGCACCAAATTTTACTCGAAGAAAAGAATTCAAAACAATTAACAAACCAGGAAATACCAGAAACAAGATCAAGTCGGTAATTACAAGATTATAATGCAAAATGACTAAATAAAATATTGCTCAAAGACAAGGAAATTAAAAAAAACTAAGATAGCAGGACAGCAATTAACATAGCAGTAACTGACAGAAGTAAGAACAAGTCGATAAATATAAGATATTAATTAAAGTAAATAAGCTGATTAGTAAAAACAAGTTTTTGAAATGGGTACTAAATACTGGTAGCATATTTTACTAGGTGTAAACGAGGAATGAAAGTAAGGTGAAAGCAATATAAGGAAATGAATGTACTTCCTTAACCAAAGTTTATTATCTTATTATACCGGTTATAACGGCGAATCGAATAAATCGTGGGATAAAGGGGTTATTGCATACGTATGAATTGATTCATGAAAATATAATTACGTGGACTGAAACGTTTCTGCAAGATTACAAAACTGATTCTAAGAGAAGTTTTACACAACTATGGGCATGCTAGAACCGCATTAGAAGATAAAATATACAAGACTTGTGTAAATGCTTGAAAGGTTTTTAAAGGTTAATGATAAACTAACTGAGCACAGAGAGGAATAAATTTTACCGACTGCATTAATATTAAAGTTGTATATCATCAATAAGCTTTAAATGGTATCGTGTTTGTTTGAAAGGATTTAGAATGAACTGATTCAGAAAACTATAGAAGAAATAGAACCACTTTTATCATTCGTTACTTGAAGGAACAATTACTCATTTAAGGTAAACTAAAAATATACCATAAATTTGCCAAATTATTTGCAAGAAATTTTAGCTATAAAATTTAAAAGATATAAGGCCGAAGATAGTACCGTTAATAAAAAGTACGTCAGAGACAATTATAATATGCAATCAATTTATAGAACTCCGTGTATAAAATTTCACAGAGTCGCGATAGCAAAATTAATGAAATCGTGAAATTATATTGAAATAATTTTCCATCTTTTAACACATACTACCTAAAATCACGTTTGTGACATTTATAATTGGCAATCAATTTATAGATTTCCTAGTATGATCTCACAGATACGTGATGGAAATAGTAATAATATCGTATAACATTTCTCTTTTAACACCTCCTACCAACCGAATAGCTACTTCTGTTGGGCCCAGAATAAGGGTTGATGTAAGATGAGACTTGTATTTTTCGATCTCTCCCTTAAACAAAGTCGATGTGATAATTAACATCTCACAGAAAAATCAAATAATAACGAAGTCGTACAATTTTCCTCCATTCACACCGTCTGATTGATGAACAACTTTTTCTGGTGAATAGAGATACCATATAGTGATAGATAAGTGTACAAGAGAGAAATGACAAAGCAAATTAAGAGCCAGACACCGCCCCTCAAGGCGCCACAGGTTGTCTATTCCTAGACGGGACAGCCGAGAGGGAAGATGCAACATAATGCACCACTTCAGAACTAATTTATTCGACGACAGTCACGTTTCCTCACGTAAATATTCATGGTGAGAAGCACCCTCCGCGAATTTCACAACCAAATCCCACTTTGCAAATCCACTCGGTCATCAAAGACAATTAATTCCAAATCGGGATTCCCCGACACGGAGACAACACTCCGTTTTCTCTATTTTCGTAATCCGGACCTCCATTAACATTAACTTAGGCCTCTTAGAACTTTATCTCCGTTACATCGCCCGGTGGCGACCTCTTCAGGGAAACAAGGGGCGACGACGGACGTGATCGTGTTATAGGACGGGTTATTTCGAGTGTTTCTGTTCGGAGGGGGTGGGCGAGGCAGTAATGATGGGAAATATGGATAAGGCCGTCATTGACCTCTTCAGTAACGGATTTCTCGGCACAAGTGTCGTGCAAGCATGCGGCGATCTCGCGGGCATGGTCATGCATGCGGTAGTTGATTGCGGGCGGAGAGATTTCGGGAAAATTCCTATTGCGGAACCTAACGGCTAAATCCGTCCAAAAGGGATCTAGAACAATGGAAAGATTCGGAGAATGTGTTTGCAAGTGTTACGTTGCATATTACTGCAATGCATTCTGCCCTACCTTGAACGGTTTGTTTTATAGAGCTATCCTCTTTCACGCATACTTGGCTTCCATTTGTAAAATAGTGTATCTAATGTAATTGTAGATGAGAACCGCCTCAATAGAAGGCGGGAATATAAGAAAGAATTTCAATGAGGAATTAAGCGATTTCGATAAGGATACTACTGTGTACACAAAAATTACCAAAACTGGCAATGGACTATATTTCGTTTCACGGGAGACTAGAATGCATTTCAAATACCAGGATCACTAGTTTAAAAAAATTCTTATTTATTTGGTATTCTGTGATTCCGAAGAATATTTCTGACTGAAAAATGAAAATATTTATGAGAAATCAATTCATAAATGAAAGTTAGAGACAATTTGGAGAACTGAGGCAGTTCTCTTTTAAATTGCAATGAAAAGTAAATTATTTATAACGCATTATCACTTAGAGGAGCACTGTTAACTTGAGGTGAAATTAGCGTTTTACTAATTTGAATTGACAAACGGTCATATTGCTAATTCGTATAATCTGCAGCCACGAAACCATAGTCCAAATTGCTAAATGCATACATACATGAGTTCTGTCAAACTGTGGAAATAATAATAATAACATAAGCACTCTGCTATTCGGTAGGTTCATGCCCTTAATATTCCCTCTAAAACAGTGAATTATAACAGTTGATAGTAAAAATCGTATCTTTCGTTAGCATGATACGATACGATAGTAAATTATTAACTAGATATTATTCTCATTTCAATAGCTAAGCCAAAAATTCTACTCGTTTGACATGTGATTAACCATTATTAATCACAAAAATTTAGCTAAATACTTCTAGATGAGGAAGAGAACACGAGTGCCTCTCCTAGCTGTCACCTTTGTGGGACACGATGATACTTAGGAACCAGTTCTCGCGAAAGTGGCCTAATCTTAAAAAATAATCATAACAAGAATCGGAAGCGTGTTTTCACGCACCATTTAGCCCATACGTAAAGGTTTTCTCCAAATAAAATCGACAGCCAAAAGCTTTCACTGTATAAATTGAACACTTTCTAAGGAGAGGGATTGTATGCCCAAAAAAATAACTGCCTAAAAATGAAAGGCTACTGTAAAGACTGGAATATTAATTAATCCGAGCAAATGTAGGCTTAAGCGAAAGCTTTGCGATACTAAAGGGATAAAAAATGAAGCAAATTGGGGAAAGGTAACGGGTGTATCAACGATAAATGAAGTGATCATACTCTTTTGGAGGTGAACGGGATACCAACCGGTTTAACATTTGGTCGCATATCAATTAACGGGTCTATTTACAGCTCAAGTCATGAATGGATATTATATTTAAATATTGTAAACTAAAGCATACTTCGGTTCACGGATCTCAAATAAAAATCTACGAATGTACCTTGTGAAAAAGCAAATTAACTGAGATAAAAATATAAAGTATTTTGCAAATATGCGTTCCTGGAGATGAATATAAAGTTTTATGAATTTTAAAAGGAATCCTTTTTCTGTTTCAGTAAATTTTCTGGTAAAAAGATTATAGTAATCCGAAATTGATCCTAAGCGATGAATATAAGCCATAAAAAGGTTTCAGACATAATTTACTCAATTTTTTCCATCTTTAGGCAATATGTTAATTACTGCAGGTATTTATTTTACGGATCAATTAAACTAGTATTGCCAAAGAGGACTTTTGAGTTGCAATTTTTCTGATTTTTCCTTAAATGTCGAAATAAACCAATTAATCCCAAGAAACAATTCATATTATGCAAAGTCATTATTGAATTAGTGAAAAATAATGCTAATGGCTTCAAAAATTTTAAATAAATACCGGGCGCTCGATAAATTAGTTCTTGAAAAGTATTGTGTGCATGCCCAGGCGCATAGCTTAGTAGGAAAAACATGGTCTCAGCTGATTTTCATACGACTCGGGTATCAGTTATGGCCATATGATGAGACAAGCAGCGTCAAAACAGCTGGTGGACTTAACTACTAGACCGAGAGTGTATAAAGAAAGAAAAGGGACGATTGGTAAATAAGTTATAGCAAAGATTCTCTTAGCTAGGAGACAAGATAACAGAAAATAGTGAGTACGATAAAACCATACCAGAAGCGAAGATTTTTTCATGGAACAACGAGGACAACAAACAAACAAACAAACAATCATACACCTGATACAAATCACGATAATGAGAAGAGTCTGGCTCGATCACCTCCCACGGATGCCGTACCTGATGGAAGTACCTGCTCCTCCTAAAATGGACCATGGAACGCGGCCTTTCACTTGCTCGAGGACGCCTGGCCCTTGCATTCCGAAGACGCCTCGTCACGTCGTCTCCAAGGACCAAAACCCTTAATCCCCCATCAGCACCATCCTCACCAGATGTGGACGGTCCCACTATATGTATCACACCCACACTATCACCTTCCCCTTCCTCTTTGGGCTCCGGGGACCCTGTAACCGAATCAGAGGGTTCTGCACTCGCACTGTGCTGCTCCTTCACAGACTGGGCCGCAGCCCTCGCGTGCTGAACTGCTTCTGCAGCCTCTTCCTGAAGCTGCTTCCCTAACTTCTTTGCCTTTGCACCGAATCCCCTCATGGCGAACCAGGCCCTCCTCATCAACCTCCTGGCGGGAAGCTTAGTTCTCTGGGCACCCTGGGCAGCCTCGGCCTTTGAAGGCATATCCATAGCCTCGTAGTCGGACAGGGGTGGAGATGAGAAGGAATAACATCCGTAGTAATCATCACCATCCTCAGTCTCTGGACAAGCGGAACCCACTCTTGAAGACACCTCATCATCATCCAACTCTCTTTTGTCCAACACAACCACTTCCTCTTCCTCACATTGTTTAGCCTCTTCAGGCTCCTTGTCACCACTACCACTAGCCCCTTCGAGGCAATCCTCTGGGGTGGCGTTCATCTCCACGACCTCCACCTCCTTTTCCTTCTCTTCCTCCTCGTCCGTGTCACCTCCCAAATCCACGTCTCCCTCGAAATCCAGCGGCTTCAAGAGCTCCACGAGCCTCCTCTTGAGACTGTCTCCAGTAGATTTGATCTCCACACTTTCGTTCGCAGCTTCCTCTCCTATCTCGTCCTCGTTGTTTTCACCTGCCACCTGAGATTGTTGACACCTCTCCACCTCGTCGATCGCGACTGCCACGCCCACTACTCCCTCTTCGAGCCCCACCGAGGTCACTGAGGGGGGCTGCGGAGAAGCCTCCGGTGTCCCCACGGCCCCACCCTTCTCCTCGGTATCCATTACCGCGAGAACTTGCTCTCGGGATACGCAACACTCCCCCGACTCGCTTTCATCCGCCGCCTCAACCACCTCCGGTCCTTTCACCGACTCCGCCTCGGAAGACTTTCTCTCTCCGGTGCTCTCCGACTTCCCCTGGGTCGACAACCCCTCCGTTTCGGCATCGCATTGAAATCTCACTTTGATCGACTTCCTGGACGGTTCCTCCGTGGACTCCGTCGTGCATTCCTCGATGTTCTCGGAGGCGGAACGTTTCAGACCGGGGGTGCTCGGCGGGGATGCGCTGGGATCCCTCCCCTTCTCCTCCGCGATATTGTCAGGGTGGTGCTGCGGCGAAGGGTTCTGCCCTATTTTCCACCAGGAGACACCCTTGGGGGCGCTCCAGCGCCACCGCTTCCTCCCTTCTGGTTCTTCGTGGCCGCTCATCGCGACGGACCTGCTGTTTCGAGCGGAAGGGACCCTGTCCGAGAGCGGTCACAGCATCCACAGCAATCGCGGACACTCTCCCGGTGACTGAGAGAGTGTCGTACGCGAGTTGCCAAACCCCTTTCCTCCCCCACGCCTCCCCTTCCCCCACGGCACGCACGCACACGCCACGGACTCTCAAATCACCCTGCCCTTCCAAACTCTCCGCTCGCCCATAACGCACTAACTTGGCAGCGAGGAACACACAGAGGGAGAAAGGGGGGAGGGCGTAGGGGAGAAAAGGATTCCTCCGAGTCTCCGCTCCGACAAGAAGACACTCCCCCAAACCCTCTGGAAGGGATTTTGCCTCCCCTCTTCACCGACACTACATCCCGAGATACTTTTCGGGAAAGGAAATGAGAGAAATCACAATCTCTCTCGTTCTAACGCATTCGCATCTTTTTCGCTTTTTTCATCTCTCTCCCCGAGGGGGGAAGAAGAGACCGGCCTCGCTACTCCCGGAAATAGACCTCCCAAATATAGAGCGAGTCACAGACTCCCTTGCTCCACTCTCCCTTAATCCCTCCCTCCCGCTACAACGCTCTTAAAAACCTCCTCCTCAGCCTCACCCTACCATCTGTTTTTACCTCACCAAGCCCTCGTACTTTCTTTTCTTTACCCTACTCCCCCTCAATGTCCTCACGCCTCCCCGACGTCTTCCTCATCCATAATTGCCTCCCTCGGCCACCCCCCTTCGTCGTTACGGGGGATTTCATCTCGTTCTATTTCGCTTTTTCAACAGCCTTCGATTCCGGCTGGCCTTGTATCTGCGATTTTTTTCGCGAATCGGTTTCTTTGCGGATTAAAAGAAGTGGCGCAGTACTGGGGGGCAACGAGATGCTTTGTCTAGAACAGGGGTGACCAAGTACCCCCAGCGGTTTGCATAAGCTATAAAGACTTAGTGGTCCACAAATAATGCATATCTTCGTAGCTTGAAATTAATAATAATCGACTTTCAAGTGTAAATTTCATACGTTTGTTAACAAGATATGTAAATGGAGTATGATGATCATTTTTAAATTATTTTTTTATAACCAGAATTTGCTTTTTCAACCACAGATCGCAAAATAATATTATTTCATTTACATATCGCAGTGGCTCCTGGAAGACTTAACGGCCCGCTAACAACTAATTCTTTGCTACTTGAAATATATTATAATTAATTTTAAAGCATCAAATAAAAGCTCATTTAACCACACATGCAAAGTAAATGCAACGGTTCATTGTTAGGAGCATTTTGAAGTGATATTTCCTTTTTTTACCTCAGATCGCAATACACAATTTAAATTTTATAATTTGGTAGATGACACGTGGGCATTTTCAAATCGATATGTATTCCCTGAACGTAGGAAACATTTCTTCTTAATAAATATTCAAACAATGTGTTTACCGTTGTTATATAACTTGGTGACGCCTTTGAAATGGAAATGAAAACTAGTTTTATCGAGACAAACGTTTGCCAGCGACACGTATGAACGGAGATAAGAAAGCGAAAAATACTTTTTGACCTAATTAGATAATTTGGAAATTTTCTTCCGCATGGAATATACAAGTTACCAAGAAGTGAAGGAGATAGCGCTGAAAAGGGAATTATAATGCACATGAACCTTCCAAAAGGTAGATCACCTATGTACGTATGAAATACAAGTCAGTGAAGTGTTTATCCTGCGGGTTGGGTATAAGCTCACCTATTCTACCATCAGATACCAAAAGCTTTGGAGAGAGGATTAGGAGATTTGGCAAGCTTAAGACTGAGCAAGAATGTTACAATTTTAAAATCTCATGTAAATACGAAAATAAAGCATAAAATAGCTTAAGATAAGAAAAGACATAGACAAATGTCATTATTCGGCACCATTATCCTAAGAAGCTACCATAGTACAACAATGAACAAAAATGCATACATCGTACATGAAAAATGCAATGTAAAATACATGCATAGGCTCTGTGTCCCATTCAATCAACTTCTCCATCATCAATCGTAAACGCAATGACGTAAACACCTGATACAATAAGTAGACTGGGCGTTGGCCTGATACCAACATCTCAAACTTTCCTAGTCATCTATCAATGAGTAAGAGATCTTCAAAGAGATCTGAGTTGGTCCAAGAAGCCGACCACATCGTGGTACAAGGAAGAGCCAACACTGATATAATATATTACCTCCAATGCCGATACTTGACCCTATTAAGATACTTTTACTAGTAGAAATCAACTTTCAACTTTCTTTGGTACCACAAGTACCTTAGTATGGTAAGCTGGTACCTTAATATGGTATATTCTCTAATAGGTACTCAATACTCACTCATACCGGTTCATAGGAAGAGTATAAAGCATGTACTTACCTGAAAATAAAAGAAAACTAATTAGTTATGAATCATTAATATTTTAAAATTTTATAGGTATAATATAATAATAAAATTAAACAAAGGCATACATTAGAGATGCTGTTTCAAGTTTATTTAAAATTCATTAATAACTTTTCACAAGACATTTTGTATATTATGTAGTTGGTTAGTTATGTAGTTTATACTACGATATTCTTTATTTGCGTACTTATAGATTTTAAGGATATTTGGAATGATTGTTCAATATAGAAGCCGTCTTTAGCGGTTGTAGATTGCTATATAAATTTAAGCTAGATTGAAAATTATTGTAGTTTGTAATATTGCATTTAGTACTTGTGTACATAGAACTTTGTAATATTGTTTGAATGTGGTATAAGTTAACGTCATCACCTGTTCTTGCGATTAACTATGGTGGTATTATGAAATAAATAAATTAATAGTTTCTAAAAATCATCAGCATTCCTACCTCAGTTGTTTTCGTAATATTACAGCTATAAACGCGATCTGGAGACAATGAATTAAAGATAAATATTCCTTATAATAATTAAAATCTAGTTATAATACGTCAATCAATTTTATTATAAATCAATCAATCAATAGTCTGAAATTCATCAGCATTACTACCTCAGTTGTTGTCATAATGTAACAGCAATGAATGCGACGGAGAGAAAGATTGCTGGAAGATAAATTTTCCTTATCCTCCAACAAAAAGAAAACATAAAAATATTCCATCATCCTATGACAACATGGAATAACCGCCTATTCTCTTATCCGCCCGAACATTTCCCCTAGAGGACGGATAATCTAGAATCCATGCACGGCGTCCTAGCGTAACCTCATCCCTCCTCTTCTCATTTCCTCAAGGGGGATAGAGTATGGGAAGGCGATGATGCGGAGTTGGAAGAAAAGAAGGAAGATTATAAAAAAGAGCGAATAAATCCCTCCCACACTCCCTTGGCTTCTCTCACGCACGCCTCCCCTCGGTCTCCCCCATTCCGTCTGCACCCCCTCTTTCCCCTCCTTCAATTCCCGTGCATGTCTCGTAGTGATGCTCATCAAGGGAGAAGGGTGTGGGTGGAGGGGTTGCGAGGATGCTGGGCAAGATGTGGTCCTTTGCAGCGAGTGGGATTGTGACACACCCACGAGGAGGGGCGATTCGAAACGAAACCGACAGCGCTTGTGCTCCAAGGTTATCGGCAAGTAAATATTTTGGAAGGAGGGATTTAATGAGAGCGATACAGAGCTCCATCTTGAGATATAAAAACGCAGAGTGTGCGCTAATTCATTGCGAGATTAAATTCGCTTTAGTCTGCACTCTAAATAAAGGAATGGAATGAAGCATGTCAGAGGAAATGGGTGGGTCTAATATTGAGAGGAGAGGGACTGATAAAGAAAGTTATTGAGGGTAGAAAACAAGAAAAAACAGAGGAAATAGTAGAGGAACATACTAGATGGCATAATAGGAGGGGTAAACTATCAGGAAAGGAAATAAATGGTATTAAAAAGGGAATATCGAAGCTTATGAAAGTACAATTAACATGTAAGTAAAAATAAGATAACCCTAGAAACATCCTAGCAAGTGAAATCAAATACGACCAATTAATGAATCATCATGGAATATACGGAGATGTGAAGAGAGCCGCAACAAGTCCGTAGGAAACACATGAACTATCAGTAAGTACATAGGGTTTGGATGACATCGAGAAGCTCAGAATGGAGACAATTGGCAAACGCTTGGAGTGTCCTACATCCGATGTCAGATTCAAATAGCTCCTGATGGTGATGCACACACAGTGAGCCCCCATAAAACGTACTAGCTTAATATGAATTTAATTGTAACACAAACTCAAATTTTGGTCCGCCTGGAACACAATCTTATGGAGAAATACATTTTTTACACGAAATTCGGTTAATATTAATTTATAACTCATATCTTGTCCCATGAAAAGGTTTGCTCGCCTAATGCAATCCATCCACTTATATTACAATGGCGAGTTAAATACATTCCACTTTATCTGTACCCAACGCAAATTTAAAAATTAAATTTAACAGGGAGTGTGAAATAATAAACAACACTAACGACAGTGGAACAGAATGAAAAGCAGTTTGTGGGTAAAACGCTTTTGGATAACAACCATTCGTTACGCAACACCTCAAACCATCAAAGAACGATTTGCGTTTAAAATTTTTTCAAAAACTTTTAAACGAAACTCGATTTTACCTCCTTTCGAATTCTTTTAATAGAAGTATTACTTTCATGCAAAATCTTTTTCAGCATAGATTCTATCAAAAAGCCAAAATATGTCGCGCGAATTCATTTATAAAACTACCAAATAATTGAGGTCTGTTAAACAAATGTCATCCCTCATGAACAGTCGACTATGGGTTTTAATTCTTGAAGAAAAAAATGTTATGAGTCACTCACTGGACTTTTTGCGGTGGTACATGGTCATGAAATGGCATCCACTAATTCTTTTATATCTATTTATACGATGCGACGTTATTACTAAAGAATTTCTTACGCTTATGAAATAGAGCAGCATGCTGAAATGAATGACATTAAACAAACAGCCTGAAAATAGATCAGAGCAGGGAGGCTTTCCCAAATTTTATAAATAGGCTCTATTCAAGTCTCAATCTCGCCCAAATAAAGACGATTTATTATTATTATTATTATTACGAAAAACCTAGATAAAGTTTTGCAATACGATATTGACTGTATGAAACATCTTTAATTTTTCTTATTTTTTCATTCCGTTCTCTATCCTGATTCGAGATATTTACGCGACGTGTTTGATGCGATTCCTGAGAGCTACTTTCAGTCTTTTTGGGCAATGGCCTGCCATTTAGATATCAAAATCGTAGTTATTTCAAGTGATAAACGACGAATGTCCTCAACCTATAGGAGGGTTAGAGCTACTATGAAGGTTGTGCGAAAAACCAACTATATCCTGAGGTTTTGTTGATACCCATTGAGGATTTTACGTCAATTTATTTTTGGGAATCAAAAAATTTCATAATGTTTCGAATTTAAAGAGTTTTTCCTGAAGACCTGGATCGTTCGCTGACCCGGACCGGTTTTTAAAAATACGCCAAAGTGACAACAACAATTTTATCTCCGTATATATTATGGCATCTTAGTTGAATTATTTATTTAAATCAAGAAACAAGTTTGCACCATTTAATTATTCTATTAGTCGCGAAAGAGATACCTACATCATTTAGTGATATCTCTCGACCTACAAGATCAGACAGCAGAGGTGATATGGTGATAGAAAGCAACTTTTCGTTTAGTAAAATCACAGGCTCACAGGCTGATATTTAATGTATTACCGCATGCTAGAGCAAAACCCTTACAGCGATGAGTCACTTCAAATTTCAAGGATACCATATAGATGCAAGCAGTGGGGTGATGACCAGAGGTTATAAGGGCCTCTTCAAAGAGAAAACACGGCTTGAATATTATAAATAACCTTTCAATGAAGAATGCAATCTATTTCCACATTCCAGTATAGATAAATAGAAAAAGAGAAGGACAGTAATTGATAGAAAATCTCACGGAAAAATAATCTAAAAGATTATTTAAAGCTTGTCTTTACAACCATATTTTCTCGATTACCACGAGGAAAGATTTTGGATACGATTAAAAATCTGTGTAAATTTCGAGATGGATGTTATTAAGACACTTGTATATAATTTTGTTATTTTCGAAGGATGTACGGTATACATTATTTCATAACCGAATCCTTCATGGAAAACTTCAGGCGAGACAAAGTGGCATGCTTATTTATTTCTAATGGAGTGAATTTATTTATGCCTGTTACCGAATACCGTACTCATTAAAAAACAGAAAATGTTTTTCATAACGGGACCGAAGCTTTTGAGAATTATATTCTATAGAAGATTAGTATTTAAGATGAACTCTACGAGTTGGCGAACGGCCAGACACTCAGTGACAGAATAAAATAAAGAGGCCAAATTGTGAAACAGAAAGGCAATAACTTGAATGAGATCGTTCCAAGGAATTTGAAGTTGCGAATAATACTACGTAAGGCGTGAAAGAAACAGAAGTTCAAAGTGGTTAATAAAACTAAAATAACGCAACAAAAAACGCAGGTAAGGTAAGCAAGTCTTGCTGTTCGTACACCAATATACAAACTTTCGCAATTTTCACGAATTGTTTCCTTCTGTATGTTAACGTCAGGAGTCCTGCACAATCTAAGTTAATCTTCATCTCAAGATATTTGCTAATATTTTAGAAGTTAGCGGGATAATGAAGCTATCAGAAAATTTCTAGTATTGTTTCGGAAATTTCGTTAAATCATCCAAAATTACACCTCTGGGTAGAAATAGTTCAATTGTTATCATATTGCATATTTATACTGTTAATTAAGGATAAATACATACTGTGCGGTGGATTAAGTAATGTTTTAAATAGTCTCCCAGAATTTACTACTTTAATAGTGAATTACTCCCGACATATAGTCTATAGAAATTGGCAATCTTATCTAGGGCTGTGTATGTACCTATACTACGTTCCAGTTTTATAGTCAGTAACGATAAGCTGTGAATGATACAACTTAAATACACATTTACCAGTACTTAGAAAATAGCCTAAGTCCAGGTCCCATTTATGCGGAATTTCGTGATTTGACGAATACATTTTTTGAATGATAGAGTAAGTTCGAAGTCTTCTGCTGCAATAAACAGCTGAAACACTACCTAAGCAAAATGGAATATGATATAGAATAGCAGCCGCCAACCGATGATCTGCAGGCCATCGATGGCCTACGAGAGATTTTAGGTAGTCCGCGAAAGATTTTTGTATCAATTGTGACTATCTATCTAATTGTATGATCCATATTTGTTACAACAACTCCCTGTTTGAACTTTCGAAATACTTTGGGAGTCCCAACCATAGTGAGGATACATCTGCTTACTCTTCAAAGATGAGATCAGAAATTAAAAAATATCGACGATCTTTCTATCCCTTTGTCTTCATATCTTACGCCAAGGCCTGGTAAACTTGATGACAACAAGACCTTTTCCGAATTAGATCATTCATGCGACCTCTTTCACCCCTTTGACAATCTATTTGGGGCCACTAGAGTACGTGATGTACAAGAAGGAATTGATTAGTCGTTAAATCAGAGGCGAGATCCTTCTCATAGATGTTACGGGTGTGTGGTGCAGATTGGCAACAAGACGCACCTGACGTAACAGATCGCCACCCATTATTTGCTTTCCCAAAGAGGTTATCATTACTGACCCTTCACGCATTAGTCGAGCGTTTTGCTTCATCTTCAGTTTGCAGATGCCGCGGCAAAATTTACAAACAAATACTATACAAAGGGTAAATGCACTGTTGGTGTATAGCTGTAAATCTTTCATTATGTTAGAATCAACTGCTTGGGTCGTCAATTGGAGGATGGATTCCATGAAAGAATAAGAAAAGGTTATGTTAATTTTTTTCCAACTGCGCTTTTCCGCAAATTTATTTAAAGCACGACCGGCTTCGGCACAGATAGGCTGTAATCGATACACCATATTTGAAATAAATTTCAGGAATAGCGTATCTGTAATTATCAATTGAGAAACATCCATGATGATTATATGAAATGACAATGATAATGAAACTACGGTAGTTTCTCAATAAATAAATTTAGTTGGTAAAAGTTCATCTTTTTCTTGTTTTCTTTTAGTCTGTTGCATTTTGTTCCTTTCAAAAAGTATTCCAGGATCAATCCTAAGCGGCATTACATCAGTAGAAATATTGATGAAGTTGTGAATCGGAATTAATCAAGATATAACTAGGAAAAAAATTTTAATTCATTTTCGAGGTTAAGGTTAAATCTGGCTAAGAACATGTTTGTTATCATTGCAGGATAACTGTAAAAATAAGGACTCTAAAATCCAAAATTTCATTCAGCAATCAATCAAGGCAGAAATTGTATTTGAAGGAATATTTTTAGAATGCTTCTGAGACACATTTAAAATATTCTTGAGCCTTACTTTATTTTAATTTCCAATCATTCCAGTATTTTTTCTAGAATAGGTAGCATTTATTGAATGTTCATCATGTCCCTTGTCTCATTGGCTTCTTTTGAAATGTTTGGTATACAGTTTACTCTCGTATCAATATATCTATACAGGAAAAAGATAGGTAAGACCTTAATATCAAAAGATCGGAGATAAACAAATAATCATCAATCTAAAGTAGATAAAGCGGAGTTTTCAAGTGTACCCAAAAAAACTATCCTTCTGTTTTCCTGTATCAGCATAAAAATGTGACGTTTGTGTACCGAAATCCGTAAAGATTTACATTTATAGCGACGGTTGACTGAAATGATTGGAAACCGATCATTCCTGCTCCTGTTTCAAAGAGTGGTAGAATGTGCGGGATGTTTATCAACAAAGCAACACGAAAGTCGGAAAGCAAATGACAGAACCAATAGACGACCTATAAACAGTGGGAACAAGATGTTAATTCTTTGAAAGTTGATTCATAAGTTGTAAAAATAAAAGAAAGAATTCATCTTAAAAAATCGGGACGGATTCTAGGGTTTTTATCAAGTCATTTCATCATATATACTGAAATGTAGAAATCCATTTCCTTGAACGTTGTAATAAAGAGATGGTACGATGTCAGCATGATCGAAAGGAACCTTTAACAAGGTAATAATTATTCAATAATGAATTTAGTTAAGTGTTATTATTGATAAATTTTCGGAGAATCCTCCGCAGAACAATTAGATAAGATCATGCCCCTGCGTAATTGTAAGTATGTGCCTAAGTATTGTTCAACAGTTAAATAACGAAGGTAATACAAATGCCACTTGGATAGAGTGCGGGAGAAAATAGGAGTCATTAGCTTCTAATTTTAATCGATTCCTATATTTATCCTTGGTATTCTTGTTAATTCTCTCCACGTGTTTTGTCATTACGTCAATGTGTTCTAAACCAAATGTATTTTCCGCTTAATTAGGCATATAAGTTATAGTCACTTAAATCAATAAATTGAGAGGATAAATCTAATGAAAAAACTTTCAGAAAGGCCCTTCACCTGAAACCATAAGAATAAATGGGCTAAATATATTACTGTCATCACCTCATAGTAGTATAAAATTTAAATCTCATTAAGATATAACTATCTTCTATTAATAACGACAACTAAAGGTGAATCATTGGCAAGCGATGCAAAATTGATCAGTAGTCTCTTGATATTGCAATGAGAACCGATTAAAATAAGGGTAATCATAAGATTGTAATATTTCATTTAATTCAACTTCATACGAAGCTTCATCATCATATCTATGTCGAGATTAACAAAAATACCATCCATCATTCCACCAACATTGAGTTTCCTTTGAGGGAGTACCAAACAAAAGGGATTTTTTCAAATGACCAAATCAATAAGCTTTGCAGAAAATTTCATAATTAAAGTAGATTAAAATGTAAAAAAATAACAAAAATTAAAAACAGGAAGGTAATTTATTACCCCGAATCATAGGGAATAGAATTTTTCGGCACTATGTTATTTTCTATGATATTAAAAAAGGAAGTTCATGTTGTAACTAATACAGAAGATACTAAATAAATTTGAAAGTAATCCAAGATTTTCTGATGGAAATTTCTCCTCAATTTTAAATGATGAATTATCAGTACAAATTCTGGACAAGAATCGAGGAAATAAGCATTTCTACGTAAGCTTCAATCAGAGACATATATTCGGATGCCTACTCAATAAGGTTCCTAGCCTCAGCTCCTCACAGCTGTTCATCCCTACCTTAACGTGTAATGACCAAGGGTTGCCACGAATAAAAATCCGATCCCAAAAATAAGAGCGGAAATTTAAGTCACGACTTTAAATTAAACGACCTTGAAGTATACGGGAAAATACTTCAGTTCCAACTCGGAATAGCTCTATTTCAAGGCAGGGAATGAGCTTCAAATGAACTACTCCCCTAGGTTCTTCTCATTAGTTCTTACGCACCAGTAGATCTCTATTCTTAGTTCTCCTGGAGCATCCAGAGCACGAGTGCTGTGATTTATGTTCCAGCCGAGGGGGATGAAAACCGCATCTGGCATGAACGTCTCCTAGCAAACATGACATCATCATTGTTGACTCCTAAATAGACCTAGTATTACCTACACCGTTGGACGAAAGACTGTCAACCCTTTCATCGTGCATCTATGAGTATTATTCTCACATAACTGATTGCTTGCGATTTAAAAAAATAACCTTCACCCACGATAGAATTCCCCAGAAGAGCAATTACGATAAAAGGTTCAATAGAAGATATGTTCAAGTTAAACTCTAAGTTCTTCACTCAAGCTCAGCTTTGCGGAAGGGAGCCATAATAAATGAAACAATGAACACGTAATATCTTCCACAGATATATTTCCAAGGTGACTAGTTTCATCTATGAATTGACATCTTCAAGCAATTGAAAATATATCTGTGGAAGATAATAAGAGTTAATTGTTTCACTTATATAGCTATTCTTTTATATTCAATGCAATAGGATTCATAAGGAAGAACAGTAATATTATTAAGATACCTAGGAAGGCCTGATCGCTTTTAAAATTTGGCAATATACCAAAGTCTAATTACCAAGGTAATGGGACGATAATATTAAAATATTGAAATTAAATATAAAATATTACTCATCTATGTAAAGTATCGGGTATTATTTTCAGTAACGTAAATGAGTACTGTGATTTTAAAATGTAATCTAAATAAAAATGAATGCCTGATAATACAGTGAATGTGGCATTTGTTTCAAACCGGGATGGTTCTATCCTTGAGTTGGGTTGTGATGGATAGGATTGTGGCGGGTTGGGGTTGGAGGTGCAGGGGCGAATTTCAACAATCAGAGACCCTAGGCGCGAGGAACTTTTTTGAAGCACGCCAAAGAGATTAATCATAAAAAATGCTCTTTATGGTGCCCGTATAACGACGAGGCCCTCAGCTTTGGCCAAGTGGAAAATTTGTTCCTGAGTAGGTAATTCTCAGTTGAAGTGGAAGAGAATCCCATGTGAATTTTGCATGGGAATATAGTCATCGATAAAGTGATAATACATTATACATTCAGCGAACGGACAGCAGCGAATTGTCCTAGGCCCAAGTTCTGATGACCATTGGTGCACAACAAGTTGATGATTACGTACCAAAAATATTTTAAATTAATATCCCGAAATCATTCCTTTCTAACTTACAGGTCTCATCAATAGATAGCTAAAACATAAAAAAAGATGTAATACCATTATAACATCAAAACTTTACCTCAAAAGATGCATTAGTCATACAGGATGATTAATAAATGTAATCCCGAAACTAATTAACTCTTTCAGCTTTGTCATCAGATAATATAATTCCTCCAAGAACTGTTCATGGATATTTATATGGAATCGTTCGTGGGTGTTCAGCATTTACCTTACTTCTGACCTTGTCCCATTGGAATATGCGATGCAAGTTTCAGGAAAATAAAAATTCGTCAAAAGAAGAAATTTTGAATTCCAAGGCTTGGCGTGTTAGCTTGTGAAGATTGTCCAATAAATTTAGAAGATCGAGGCAGTTCTTTAAATCACCTATACCAAAGGTGGGAAGATAATAACAGCCGTCCACAACCGTGGGATATTCCTACGTGGGCGACTGAACAGGGCAGGTTCTTGTCAAGGAAGACTAGACCGTACCGGCATTTACGAAAAGGAGCAACAAAAACTAGTTAAATTCTTTTACTCTTCTTTTGAAAAGTTGTCTGAAAAACTTGAAATCTGCGACGCAAGCTATCGATTAAGGTAACTTGACTACCTCGATAATAAATCATATAAGTTAACACGACATTACCAGTAGTAATGGTCTTTATGGAAGCTGTACTCAGAAATAATTATCTGGTGAATGAGCTGATACATTTTCGGATGAATAGGTCCCAAGAAAATTTTAATTAGTGTACCCACGTCAATTGAAATTGCTCGAGGAAAAGTAAACATGAAAAAGAGTATGTTACACCCGTCTCTTAAAGAGTAATTCCGCCGATGAGTTTTACTTTAAGTAGTTATTTCCTATTTATGGATAAAAATACTATGTTATAATAATATTTATGTTAGAAGCGCTTGCACTATGTTCTAAAAATTGATCGCAACGTATTGGATGCTCTCTATACTTTCTAAATAGTAAAACGAAGATTAAGTAGAGTAACTAATGTAGTATCTAGAATCAGTGTAGAAAGTGGTTGGCAGTTTTTCTGCTTATTCTGCGAGTTTGGTTACTGTAGAACTGAGTTTACCAAACCCGCAGAGCATTAATGCATGGAAGGTAGCAAGTGCTTCGCGAAATTAATAACAATGATTTAACCAACAAACCTTCAACAACTACCTTTCAAATTACACAAGGTGATTCGTCAAAATTCAAAGACTCTCAAAAGTCTTCACCTGAGAAAACGTTAAGGAAACCCTGCTTTAGGATATATATTTTAGATATAATATTAATAGTTACGTGACTAGTCGAAACCGGTTGCATTAAACAATATTTTGTTATATCAGCATTATTTCCATAAAACAGTTTCACCAAATTACGGCTTAATCAATCCAATATATATTTAAACTGAATAAGGTGATCACCTTCTTTGGCTATGGCCCTTTGGTTATCAGCTTAGATGAAACTTTCGACGGGACGAGTAAAACATGGACGAGAAATATTTGCTAAATATAAGCTTTCACATTGTCGCCTATGTTTCCAAAGTCCCCCATCAAGGTTTGCGCGTTACTCTCCGACTCACTATTCCCATCTCGTTCGGGATGATTAGATTCGCAGCGCAGAATAACCAGTCCTCGCCGCTGATTTTTAAAACCTCTTTCCTCTCGTATACAGAAGGCGGAGATGCCGGGATGAAGAGAAGTCCGCCTTTGTTAAGCCCCCGTCGAATCATTTCGAGAACACATTTTTACCCTCACGAACTCGCTCAAGATCACGTCGTCCATCCCTAACATCTCGTTTTTCCCCCTCGTCGTCCTCTTTCACCTGAAGACCACCGTCACGTGCTTGCAGACCGGCGGACTGGCGTAGGACGTGAGCAGGTTGCCGCCAACTTGGAAAGTTGTCTTTGTGGAAAAGGGCAATTTCATTGCAGGACTCCTTTCATGTGGTGTCCATACAGGACTCTTTTCATGCGGTTCTGCAACAAAATGACCCGCCAGGATTTTATTTATTTCCTTTCTCTTCGGGCCTTTCATTACCGCATTGTATCGAGTTTCTCCGATCGCAGATTCCGAAGGGATTCGCACGAGTTTTTTTTCTGGCGTAGAGATGTTGCGAAAGTTGCCGTTCCTCTTCTTCCGATTTGGTTTCGAGGCGTAGGTTTGTTTATGTGTTAACGCTGGGAGGATTCGGTTTCGAAATGATGCGTGAGAGAACGGATTCGCGGGAACCTTCTCCTGGTTGAGGGAGTGTATTGAAGTGCAAGGAGATTTGAGTGTGCGATAAAGTTTAAATGCCTCTGGGAAGATTGGGGGGTCCATCACGAAAGTTGGCGCAAGAATTTTATTCGTAATTTTCAGTAAGCGGACTGCTTGGTTCCATTGGTGTTAGCCAGGGATTTTAGAGAGTCTGCACATCTGTTACAGTAGAGTAGTAGAGAGTTTTTAAAGAGTTACTGAACTATACAAAACAATTTATTGTGAGAAAACATTTGTGAAGTAATATTCAAAAACTTGTACAATTCACACTATTTAACGCCTGTTATTATTTCACAAGTGTTTCGTTACTAAAAATAGTTTTGTATGATGTAATTCCACCAAGTATCTTTGAAGCAATTCTAGTCAAAATCACGACGTAAGGTAGGAGAGAGCAAATAATAGTCTAGTGGAACAGAACTAAATTATGACCTTTAGAAATAGACTTACTTAGCATTTGAAATTATAAAGAATCACCGGAGATTGGTTTCGATAATCAGAATACACTTTTTCTTGAGTTTAAAGACTAATGTTGTTTAAACATAAAGTTCACAGACAGCACTGTATTGAGCATCTTAGATTTTACAAAAAAATATTCGCCTAAATAACTGTACGAATGCTTACTTTAGAAGTAGACGAAAAACAAATTAGAAGTAGACGAAAAACAAACAGACGAGCACACGCTCAAAATTCTATACCCTGACGAGGATTCGAATCCTGGTTCTCAAAATTACAAGGTTTGTTTCCCTTACACTCACTTTACCATATGTCATAAGAAAAGTGGATTATGTTTCTGGGAATAGATTTAGGTTGTACAATTCAGAGAGAGAGAGAGAGAGACGGTCAGAGGTAACTGAGTGTCCACGGAGAGATAAAACTCAATTTTTACGTACATCCACCACATATAAAAAAATCTGATGTGGCCAACACATGACTTTCTCCATATTTATTGAAAACAGAAGCCTATGCTGGTAAATATATAAATGAGTGTTACAGGAAAATGTTTCAAACAAATGTTGAAGTAAATTACATTATCTATAATTTTTGTAGGTAATTGTATATACCTATATTGCATTCTGACAGAGATATTAAAGAAACAAAATTTTGTTCCGAATAAACCACAACTTCCGGTTAAGCCATATTCATCAAAAACTAATCAATTATTGGCATTGTTAGGAAAACACTAAATATGAATTTTGGAAATAATCGGATAATTACTTATTAAGATAGAGAGCCCACAAAATTTTTTACCACAGACAGACACACACAGACAGACATGTTCGGAAAAATAGCGAAATCGAACTCTATGGGCCCCAAAACATCTATTTCCGTTGAAATCTGGAGGTCGAATCTTTTTGCGAATACAATACTTTCTCTATACTACGTATAGGGAGAGAAAAATAAAAAGGTCCAGATGATGTGTTGATAATAATACCTTTCCTTTATTAAAAGTTCATATTCGTCGTAAAGATATAAGGAATCCTCCTGATTCAATATGTTGGACAGGTAATTTAAATGTAAATTAAAAAATGAGGTAAGATAAATTAAGTACTTAAAGTAAATTATATTCCATAGTGGCAATTGAGATGCTCTGTGAGAAGAGAGATAAATAAAAGGAACACAGAAGGTAAAAAAATTAAAATTGGCGAAATATGTAAATGAACAAATAAATTGAATAAACTGTACGATGGTTTCTCTCTGCATAAGTAAAGGTTTTTCATCAATAAATTCATCAATCGGTTGGAAGGAAGCGAATGAATCCAGTTACTTTCAAATCGAAAAATGCCATTGATAGAATAGAATAAATATAAAATAGAAAGAAAAGATGTAGACCAGAATATATCTAACTGTACGTCATACAATTATTATCTTCTAATCAGTCACGAGCGACTTAAATTTTCTCACTGGTTTTTTAACATTTTTTTTAAGAAACACGCTACGGTGAAACATATTCGACAAGTGACAAATAAATAACGTAATTACTCGAAGATAACCACCCCTCGAATATAAGTGCCTCTTTTGTTTTGGACTCACAAATAAAGGAAAAAACTGGTACGCGAAAATGAGCCCCCCTTCTGAAGTATCGTAAAGGCTGATTCACACTATAGGGACGTGAACCTTATATATTGCACATTAAGCTCATCAGCAGAGGGGATGAGACATCTCTCTGATTTAATAAATAAACAAATAACAAAATTACATTTTCACATACAATCCCGTAATTCCTCTCTTCTCGGTCTATATAAAGTGAATTGCTCGAATATAGCCGCCTTCTGTTTTTAGGACAAAAATTTGGAAAAAAAGAGGTGGTCATTTCCGAGTAAATACGGTAATAACATCAAAGTGACACTCTTAGAAGTATCACAAATTTCTTTCATGCAGAATTTATTCCTGGATCATCATAATTCCTTTCTTGTACTAATAAGAAAGATTACGTAATAACATCAGCGTGATAGTCATAAAAGTATCAACAGAATTAATTTCCTGGTTACCATCTCCAACCTTCGAATGCACTCATCTTCACTTCAGGCGAATGTACAATTCATCGCAACTCGAGCCTCCTTGAAAAGGTCGGCGAATTAAAAGCATGGATGTCAGCAGAGGGTAGTTCAAATCGGGTCAGCATAAGTAGTGAAGGGAAAGAACTTTCACCGAGCGGTCACTCCATTCTCCTACAAACCCCGGCAGCTGCCGACCCTCCCATTCGCTCCTTCAACTCGGATTTTTATGACTTTCTTCGGCAGTAATCTCGTTGCATAACGTCGGCTCCTTTGCTACTAGCGTGGGCGTTTGTCGAGAGCTTAGAGAACTGTGAGGGTTGTTACGACTATGGCGATTATTCCACAAATCCGAGCGATTAGCGAAGTCCTTTTCCGCATGTCCGCACGTCCATTCATTCCGGATTAGGAATGTGATTGATCCCTGCCTTAACGGGTCGTTCAAACGTTCGAGGGGTACTTAACTGATTGGGGCCGATCCAGCAACCTTGCGGGACCCCCGTTGTAAAGGTTAATGAGACATAATGAGTTTGCTGCTACGAATATCTCGATCGCGATCTATAAATCTCCTCTGTATCGCGGGACTTGACCTAATAATACCAGCTTTTTAACCCTATCTTTGAGATAAAATATCGCAGCTTTCCTTCTTTAAACTGAGGAATTTCGGTTTTTAAGAGATTTTCAACCGGTGCTTTTTAATACATGTGATTAAGAAATCAAGTATCAAGGAAAACGTCTACACCTTCTGTATCAAGGAAAATGTCTACTCCTTTATGCTTAATCAAAATGATAGTTCATATGACATATATATAATTGCATAAGACTGCATAGTTCCTACCTACTACCTATGTAGAATGCACAAAAATTAAATGTAATTTCAAAATATTTTAGGCTGCTTGTGTTATATTAATTATATTTCGTAATGGCTTTTCACTGGCTTCACAAATCAAATTTCTTTATGCACTTACTGTGACATCTACATGACAGAATATGAGTTACCCATTCACACCGGGTGGTCTAATTAGTAGGATAAATTTAAGGAAATAATTCAAGAAAACATTGTTGACCTACAGGCGCATTATCTGATCTATTTTAAGAAGAATCTGTGTATTATAAAATGGCAAATAATATTAATATTACCGTTGAATTTGATCAACCATATTAATCAAAGAGAGTGTATGAACACTGAGAAGGAAAGTTATTTCATAAAAAATGGTAAATCATCATTTACATGTTATTCATATTAACATTCAGAATAAAATTACTGATATAATCTTTAAATAACGTGTAAATTACTTAAAAAATTGAATTCAGGCTCTTCTTTCTGTAGAATGTCCCTTAAAAACGTTGCATCAAATCTAAAACATTTTTGGTAATTTCTGAAAAAACAGTGTGATGAATATAATTAATTGGAACTCAGTTTACTTTCTTAATAAAAATCAATAAATTGAGTTCCCATGTAACTTGATTCCTTAATCACTATTTCGGCAGAGGAAACGATGATCCAACAAAATTGAGCATCAGATCAAGTAATCTAGGGAGTAAAGGCGTGATGCATTGGTATCCGCATCGCTTGGATTACTTCTGGGAAGGAAGCGTTTAATTGCCCTCCAGTGGATCGAATGAGAACCAACAAACCCACTTTCTTCCAAAAAGGATTCTCTCCTGAAATCGCATCCATACCCGAGCGGATAAGGAGTTCTGATGTAAACAGGAAATTCCCCAATGGTTCCGAAGCATTTCGAAACTTCCCAAAAGTGCATTAACACATACGAACTAACACCGTTAATACTCGTACGGATATTGAAATGATGAATCGGTAACAAAGATTTGAGGTTGTTCGGGAAAAGTACGGTCGCAAGATAAAGACATAACCATCACTCAAAATCTTCGTTAACATTCTTTTCCTAGTTCTGATACACAACGTTAAATATACATGGGCAGTGATAAAAGTTTTGGCGCGTTTTGATTTTTGAAAGCCTTTCGAACAACAGTTTTGGAACTCACCAAAATGCAGCAAATTTGAACGCGCAGTTGTTTGACGATCAAATAAAAATCTATATTGGCTTGGAAACTTCTCAGACTACCTTTGTGCATAACGTAAGCAAGTGATTATTTTAGCGTGGAAGTAAACTTATGAAAATAAATTCTATGTCTTTGAACATCGACTTGATTGACGAAATCAAGCAACATTCGATCGCTATAATACTCGATAAATATCATTGACTTTTTCTTTATCATATTATAAAAATAATCCTTACAATAAATTTAAGACCCCATGAAAATATTTATAATAATTACATATTACCATTTAAGTTCCACTGAGAATATAGACTGACATTAAGGGTAAAAAGGGTAAAAATAATCGTATGGCGTTACCAAATAAGTCTAGCTGTGTATATTGATTGGCATTAAAAAACTAAAGAAAATTCGCACAAAGATAATGGAAGCGATTTCTTAAGAGACGGAGAGTAATAAAAAATGTACATCAATTGAAGCCTTATAGTAACCAATTTCATATAACCATTATTTTCTGTAGCATTAATCTTTTCTTTTTTTATTCCCTACCTCATTATTATTATAAAAATGATGGATTAGAAAACTCCTTACAACACATGCCCGGAAATTGGGAGACTTGACGACCTTCGAGTCCCAGAGAATTCACTGTTTTTCACTTCTTGTATGACCCAATACTAATAGTTAAAAAAAGTTTTGGGACGGGAATGAGGTTACTTGGCAAAATGAGAAATGAGTTAATATGTCTTGGCTTTTAAATTAATTAAAAACCAATTAAATTAGAATACTGCCACCGAAAATGTTTACGGGAGGTTAGCATAATGATCCAGAGATTAATCGTATTCATTAAATTCAATTAGCATAGGTCAGAATGAGTGACTATATTGTGCGTAACTCATTCATCAGTAGCTTTTAAATTAAAACAGAAATGAAGAATATAGTAAAGATACCTACTTTTCCACAGAATTCTGTCAGTACTGTGGAAAAATACGTATCCTTATTATATTATGGATTTTTACAACATCTTGGCCACCTTCGCACATTCTTTTGGATAGGAAGAAGACTGAGGTAATAAATGATACATTTCACCGAAAGACACACCATATGGCATCCGGTGTAATTAATGATTTTTTAAGAATCCCTGCGATATGGAAACTTAATGAGTGTGAAATCACCCCATGATCGAATGGCCTTCGACCCATAAATAAACAAAAACAATCGTTCCTCCCTCCTCGGTGCAAGGGCGCGGAGACGAACTGCTCGTAGGAAGCCATCCCATTTCACGCTTCACTGAGCCAAGTGGTTAAGAAAGAGCGAGAAGCGTGGAAGACTTTAAAGTCATCAGGTTGCGTTCGATGGAGCGGAGGAGCTGATGCAGAAGAGAGGATGTCGGAAGGAAAAAGAGCACCATGGATAGATGATTCCTTTTCCCTCGAAGATCAGGTGTCTAGCAATTCAGAGATTTTGGGAAGAGAATTGCAGGAAAACCTTCTTAATAGGGAATTCAAACGTCCAAAAATTGTCACTTCGTGGTGTTTGCAATGAAATGAACTAGTAAAAATTAACCAATCCTACCCTCCTGTTACTCTCAAGTGAGAACGCAAATCATCTTTCTTTTCCACCACAAAAACATTTATGTAAATATTAATATCTATATATAGATTCTAAGGAAATAAAGCTGAAACAAGACTAATAAGGAATTATATGTTTAAATCCACAATAGCCCTCTCTGTTGACGTTGTCATCAGGGTAGAAGATTCTAATAGGAAATATGAAGGGGAAAAAGACTTCTGATGATGATAGTATTGCTATTTAAATGTACATTGTTTTTTTTTAGAAAGCTGATATTCCAGGCCTTCAGTTGTTTCTAAATAATGGCAACAAGATGCGGAGTATTGACAAATTATCATTGACATTTAATATCTCCTATTGGAGATATTAAACCTCTAACTATATACATCAGCAATATGTTCCGAAATAATCATTCGTTTATTTTACTCGAAAGTGTATCCAAAACAAGACCTGAAATTTGAAACATCTGAATTGAATTACGTGTTTATTTGACACTAGGATAATTGAACGCCAAACAGTGTAATTTAACAGCTGCGCATCGCTACTAAGAATTAAGAAACACTTAAGTTCTCAGTAATAATAAGAGAATACCTAAATATTTTAGTTATAATTAATACAAAAATGTACGAACATAACAACACATGGATAGATATGGGAAAGTGATTGGAAACGAATGAAATTTCGAATTAAGAGCTATGTTCGCGAGTAATCGTATTAAATCATTATTTGTAATTTATTGACAAATGTGTTTCGAGCTTTAAGTGAACAAAATCAGCTTCACTTGGGGACTATTTATGATTTCAATACTTCGAAATATATCGAATACTTCGAAAATAAAAAGAATTAGAATAATCAGACATCAAATTCACAACCTGAAATTAACACGACAGTCACGCTATTTCACCACAACTCATGACAACAATTTTTATAATTCATATATACATTGCATATTTATTTTTTGTATTTATTCATTTATTATTATTTATATTTGTGCAAGTTTAGGCTGTATTTAGTTGGGTTTATTGTATTGATGCATGATAATATTTTTTATTTTTTTATTAATTTTTACTTTCTCCATATACGAAGTATAGAGAAAGTATTGTTTTCATGAAAAAATTCGACTTCGAGATTTCAACGGAAATACATGTTTTGGGATCCCTAGATCACATTTTGACCATTTTCGGAATGATGTCTGTGTGTGTGTGTGTGTGTGTGTGTGTGTATGTGTGTGTGATAGTGGACGCTCTAACGTGAAAACCATTGGTCGTATCAACACCAAACTTCATATATAGTACTGTGGTGTGTGCTGTCAGAGTTGATTAGTTTTTGGAGTAAATCGGTCAACCGGAAGTCGAGCTTTATTCATTAAAGCTCATTTCCGGTTTTCAAAATATCTCCATAAATATGATATATACGTATATTGTATTACTTATAAAAGTTTTAGATAATGTAATTTACTATAACTTTTGTATTTAAGATATTTTTGTATCACCGGTTGATTAGGAGTTATTCGTGAAACACTGATAAACCGGAAGAAGATGATTATGTACTTTGTGGGCGCTCTAACATGAAAACTATTTGGCGGATCAACACCAAATTTCATATGTAGTACTTCTATTACAGTTTTTAGAGTTGATTAGTTTTTGGAGTAAATCGGTTCACCGGAAGTTGAGCTTCATTCTTCAAAGCTCATTTCCGGTTTTCAAAATATCTCCATAAATATGATATTTAGGTATATACTATTATTTATAAATGTTTTAGAAAATAAATTTTAATATAACTTTTGTATGAAACATATTTTCGTATCACTGATTGTTTAGGAGTTATTCCTGAAATACTGATAAACCGGAAGTTTCTGATTATGTACTTTGTGGGCGCTCTGGGCTCTATGGGCGAAAGGCCAGTTTCATCGTTTTTCATCCAGCATGTCCCGAACAACATTATTTATAATGTTTAGAGTTCGAAATTACTGTCATAGATAAGTATTTACATCTTATATATGGAGAAAGTAATGTGCTGGCCACATCAGATTTTTATATAAGTTAACGTCGCCACCAGTCCTTGCGACTAACCGAGGCGGTTTTGTACAATAAATAAATTTTAAAAAACTATAAATTCAAACCTTAATATTTTCACCATTGAATAATGGCCATAAAAATTAAGTAAAATTTTAAGGTAAGCTTGAGCGACTACAGCTAAATACTATATCACGATCGCATGCCAATACGTAAAAGAATCTTCATAATAACGAAGTATTGCGTAACCAGATTGGAACTCCTATCATGTGCAAGAGTAGGGGCTTCGATACCATCAGGAACGCAAAGATATGAATTTCAAATTGAAAACAGAATCCGCAGGGAAAGTGGGATATTTCGCAAGGATCAAAACAACCAGGTGGTGAAAAAACCACATAAAATATGCACTGGAGTACGAGCGAGTATGGTCGGTACACTAAATTCGGCGCATGATCCAAAGATTCAATTCCATCTTCGGAAATGATCCGGAGGTCTCAACAAAAGCCGAGGGAAGATTAATTGTTAAGTAAGTGAACTGGCGGAAGCTTGAACTCTCTTTTTTCCGCGGGTATCCCGTGTCGGAAGGGCATCCATTGGAACGCCGTAAATGATGAAACTTTTAACGGTGCTCGGTTTTGATGAGCGATGATGGGGGAAGGAGGAAAAAACCTAGCGAGAGCTCGGCGATGAATTAGGATTTTTGTTTTGCTTGATTCAATTACGCCCCGAAAAAACTTCCCGCAAGAACTGAATGATAGCAATAGAAAGCACCACCGACATGTTCTACAACAAAATGTGAAGGGAACTAATGAATTGAGACATCAGCGGCGAGAAGGGATTCTGTGAGAACTATGCATTACCACAATGCATTTTTATTGCTATTATGAACAAGTAGGTCGAAGACACGTGTACGTAAAATTAAAAACTATTAAACGTAAAATGTTTAAACTATAGAAAACATGCAGCACAGCATACCATTCAGAATTATAAGAGCACGCGATATATCACACTGCACATTAAATGGTAATAAAGTAATGCAGTTGTAAATTCTTCTTCACTTAATCACTTGTAGATGACGCTTATGCGTGGAACCTAGTCATACTCTACTTTTTGTATTTGTGGTAAAACAATAGAATAACCAAGGTTAATATACAATCAAACAGTGTTTTGGTTGTAAGGGAAGATGATGTATCGTGAAGACAACTGATAACTTTGAATCTAAAAACAGACTACTAACAATGAGGAAGTGTTAATGACGATAAAAAATGTTTTCTATCTTGTTGACATAGAGCCCTATATCCTAAACCTTCAAGTATATTTCTAATTAAGAATAACGTAAGTTCCAGGTGATGTGAGCTTCAAATCTCAAAATTCTGTTTGATTACAATACTCTACAGGCTGCTAAATTGCATACACTTATTCTTTACTTTAGTAGATAATTTAATTTGACTGGAGATTATTATACCGGGAATTAACCTGGTACTTAAGATAATTATAATGAAATACAAAATACAATACAAATTAAAATACAAACAACACTTTCTAACTCTTGGACCCGGGTTCGAACCAGGTTCCCTGGTTACGGCATGGTTGTTAGTGTTCGTGAAAAAGGTTAATTGCAAGAGCGGTCTTTACTGACTAAAATCCATATAATAAAGTCGTCATTATTATAATGTTAATATAATTTTAAGTATCGCAGAATGTTCAGGAACCGATTATACTACAGTTTGTTATAGTTAAAGCGAAAATTAAACTAAATTTAAATAAAATCATCATAGAAAACAGCTTACGATAGAAGTAAAAATTCATACTTACGAAATACCATTTCTATAACGTTGAAAGCCAACAAATTCTTACAGAAAAATTTCGAGGGAACATATCTTTACGTTGTGAAAACCTAACAGGGCTAATCTGAGCGGCAGTACTTATCACAGTATCTAAAATATTATAAGAATATATATAAATAAGAAAAAGGACGTTATCGTCAAAATTAAAGCCCTCAGACTTCAAACAACTATCATTCCATCCTTTCTATCCACGAAAACCCCCCAAAATCCTCAGACACAAAAACAAAACCCATCAAAACGATTTCCTAAATAAAATCTTAAGCGATCCGAGCCTTCTGAGGCCTACGGACGGATTCCCGCAATATTTCCATTCCCACCGCCTCCCGAAACTCCTTCCCGGATAGAGAATCCTTTGGAAAAAAATCCGCCCGACCGTTACTCTCAAATCACCGCGTGAAAAGTCGAAAAAATTCGCCCAAGGAACTTCGGCCGCCAGGAAACCCTTCCATTATCTCGCGAAGAAGAACTCTCCGGACGTTGGAATCCCACCATAGGGTCCTGCGGAACCAATTTCGTGCCAGAAGACGAATTCCAACCGATGGGGGAGGGCGTACGGTTCTCCCCTTTGGCACGGTGCCACGGCATTGTCTGAATAGTTGAGGGTGGAGTCATTGACAGGGGTGTGGGGAAGGGTCCGGGTGCGGTCGCGTTATTGAGGGGTGTGGATCTAGCGGGAAATAAGAGCTATTAAGGGGATGGGCGATCGAGGTGCGGGTGTCACTACCGCGGAAGTGAAGGACGAAGATTAAGCTACTTGCAGCGGTGTGAAAGGAATCCACCGCAATGGGACGTGATACGTTTATTGTATAATTTTCCGTTGTGGCTCCACATTTCTTGAGAAGGGAGGTCTGAGCATAGAAAGCATACGTAAGCTTCAGGCAGTAAGTGGAAGATAAAATTGCTTAAAGGAATACACTTGAAATAGTTGTATAATTATAACTGAGCTCCAATCAGTATAAATTTAATAGACGGGCCTAGAAGGACGGGAAGTGATCATTTGACCACTTATCTTCACAATACCTCTTTTATTGCTTCTTTGCATTTTAGAGGAATTCAAACGTTAATGTTAGGCATATCTATATACTTATAGCGACATTAAATTATTGTTTTTCCATCGATCGATAGTTTATAAACAAATTTATAGATAGAGCGAGGAGTTCATTATTTCCACTGCATAGGGCTTTGACTAATAATCACGCCCAACTCAAGTTCCTTTGAAACATCATTTAAATGGTTATTCATGTAATAAATTATTCAGATATAAATACCTGCTAAAAATCGCATAAAAATGTAAATATTTGGCTTGAAAAGAGAAAGCGGTTAAATGATCACCAGCTGTCCTCGGTATAACATGATGTAAAAATTTTCACTTTAGTGTTAGCAAAATTTTAATTCGTTCATATTAAATTTGGCACGGTATCACACAAAGTCAAAGAGTTTCAAAAAATTTAAAAATATTAAAGTAAAAAAACTTTGAAGTAAAACGCTGAAAGGTTGTTACAGTGGCTACCACCGTCCTCCTAGTGTTAAAAAGCGACAGATTTTGGCGGTCGATTGCCATCATTAGGTACGAAACAGTTAGAATTTAATTCATTTAATTATTTTAATAATCAATTAAAACATTGAAAAAAGGGTTACTGCGGGGATTTCCTCCCTGTTTCAATACGGTTGTTTTCCTTCGTTTTGTACCTGAATCGAACAATCGACCAAGGAAACCTTTCATTCTTGAATAACTTAAATTTACCCTAGAAAAAGTACGATTTAACCTTATCCTTTGCTGTGGATTAAGTAGTTATAACTCGAAATAAATGAACTACAGAAATAAGTCAGGCGATTTAAATGAAATCTGGATCAAAATTTGGGGAAGGAGGTCTACTCTTAGAGATACTAAAGAAAGATCATCAAAGTTGTATAAATTTTCTCGAAAAATTCCTCTACATTATGGCCCAAATATTTTAGAAGCCTGCGGGGAACACTCAAATTTGGTTGATATTTCTACGTTTCAGTTCCGAAATAAAACAAGAAATTTCCATTACAAATATTAATTCCAATAACTAAATTCTCTACCATTAACATACATAGGAAGAAATAGCATTTATTTTTGTTTTCATTTAATACTAAGAAAATATTGATTGATTAAACTATCCACATAAATCAAATTCATTTATCATTAGTCATAACTGATAAATAAAATTAATAGCAAAGGCAGTAAAATTATTCACCAAACGAGTTTTTTTATTTATGAAAAATAAAATCATTCCATTCATATCATCTCGTATACCGCTCGCATATTATATACCGAAGGGAAACAATATTTCATATCTGGGCTACACACGTATTCCGATGTTTCTATCGCGCATTTACACTACCTAATGCTATGCAAAAGGTAGCCAAGGGATGTGGTAAGCACTCACAGCTTAAGGATTTTATCCGACCTTGAGGACATCTAACGGAATTCTTTGCGAACTATATATGCTATACCCTAGATTCCGTTTTACTTACAAAATGCAAAATAGCTATCAGGAAAACATAAGGTATTTCAGTTCGAGCAAAGAAAAAGTTTCTAGCTTGGATCGGATTTTTAAGAACTTTCAATATCAATTTTTAGTAAATAGATCAATCATAAATTGAGGAAAATATATTTTTTAAAATTTCATCGATGTAAAAAATAGTCACAACATGCCGATAAAGATAAGATAGATAATTTCAACAAAAATGTAAATGTATCGCAATTTATAGTTGCACGGATATATTTAGTAGCGAGTGAAATATAAAATATCATATCAAAAGTTACGATTTCTGCTGATGGATTTGGGGATTCAAATCTGAATTAAAATATTTATTATTTGCGTATACTTTTTAATTAATACCATAATGATACCAACTGCTAATCAGAGGAAAATAACGTCGAGGATGATAAAAGTTAATTAGTAGTTTAGTATTGACAGTGAATGATAATAAGGGCAATTGTAATGGATTGATTGGTAATAATATAAATTCGTAGATTCTCATGAGTAGAGAAATGTATCATATTTTGATTGCATCCGTTTTATACTGTAAATAATGTACTGGGTTATGAATTTGTGTAACTGATTCTTATGATTGATCATTCATTGTGTTTTCGTGTAAATTAATATTAATTTACATATAATATGTAATCACTACTGGTGATGTTTTAGTTTTTGATGATGTATTTCATTTTTTATAATGCAGTTTACTTCTGACTCTGCCACCTGGTGTATATCTATCTGCAGATTAATGTAATAAATAAATAAATACCATTGATGATTTTAATATAAACCTCATAATTTCCTATTAGAGACAGTGCTATCATTTGGTATCTTGATTATTTTCCAAGCGATGCATTTTGCTTTCTAACAAGTGCAAGATTTATTTGTTGGCATTCTTATTAGCTAATTAACTCATTAAAAGCGCAATTCCTCATCCCGCATAATGGAGCAATTGCTCCGTTCGACGCAGATCCACGTGTTGAAAGCAACTTTATTTACGTGAGCTGTTAAAGGGTCAGTGTGCCTGACCGAGACTGAGCTTCCTTCCAAAGGGAGAGTTCGCAAGAAAAAGAAAGCGGAGAAATATCTCACGAGAGATTTTCGGCTAAGCACTCGCGAGGGAAATTCCTCGGATATTCGAGCTAAGGCCATTCGCATGCATCGCACGCCCGTGCACTTTCATTGCAAACTTTGAACTTCTTCCTTGACACGATCTCTTCACCTTTGAATTAAAAAAATGAGGAAATGACGTTGGTTGGGAAAGTTGAATTCGACAAAAGCGGATTTCGCTGAAAACTTACGAATGCATGCACATCTAAAACTTGGAGTAGACCGCTCAAACTTAGAATGGGCAATACACGGGCAAGCACTGAAGAAACTCGGAGAGTTTTTGGTAAGACTGAAAAAATAACAAGATATTTTCAAAACACCAACGAGTAAACTGTATTTCATCAACACATACATTACAATTTAATGAATGTTTGAAAATGCGGAGTTTCACAAAATTAACCCTTTTCCCTTGAAAATAACACTCATTGCAATTCCTAGATACCGATCAATTTAGGTAGGAATTAATCCTTTCTGTCTCGTTGACTTAACAACAGCAAATATGGGTGCATTTAAATCCATGTTATATACTATCCAAATTATATTAAACAGCTAGCTTATGCAGTAACTATCAGCATCAAGGAGAGTTTATTTTTAAATTGTAATCAATCAGAAGCTGCCACAACCATATGATGACTATGTAGAAGCATGATCACTGCTGTGCCAATAAGAAATAACAGATTCCACCCTAAATAGCGTATATTTCGCGATCTTTCAGATGATTCTACATCACTACTTTGTCTCATTCCATTCACATCGAATCACAAAACTTCACACATTCCTAAATCATACTATTATCATTATTATTTATTTATTAATCTAAAAAAGCCCTATAAACAGCCAATCAGTGACCAATTACGATGAGGATGATAGCAATGAAATAGCAGGTGGGTAGTTATGATGTATTAATTAATAGTAAATGAAAATAAAGGCAATTGTACTGTATTGTAGATTACTAACAATATATATTCGTAGGATTTTATGAGTGGAGAAAAATGTGATATTATGAGTGTGTGTTATACTATAGATAATGTATGTATGACTGTATGTAATTGATTCTAATGACCAAAGATTCATTATGTATTCAAGTGCATTGTTGTTCGATGTGGACTTTTCTATTTATATAGGTAATCATTTAAGTGAGACATTCGTGTGCTTTTTCACAAATTTTGTTCTACAGTGATTTGTATTGGAAAATTTGTTGTACGACATATACAGCGATGAATATAGTTGTACTGATGATAATGTTGCTGCCTGGCTTCCGCCTGAATGCAACTGATGTAATAATAAAGTAAATAAAAATAAAACTGATTGAACAATCTGTTACTTGGCGAAGCTGCATTATGGTGGAAATAACTAAGAAAAAGTTTCACAATTTTTTTGAAGCGATGGTTTCAACAACTAATAATTCTTATCAAACCACAACTTTAATAAAGTTAATTACGGTTAACGATCACACACAACCATTCTGGAACAGGAAAAATCTGATTAGCCGGGACTCGAACCCAGTCGTGTTGAATACTGATAATCTTACTTGGCCTGTTTTTTTCCCTCCCACATTCAAACCATCACTCAATCAACCACGACCACCTTATCCCGATCATCTCGTAATATTCCCCTAATTAACAACTCACAATACGTTCCTCTGTTTGAAACTCATCAATCTCCTTCCCGTCGAGAAACGTTCTCCAACCTCTTTCTGAGCAGCTCGCTATACAGGCTTACATTCTGAGAAGTGATTCTTTTACGCACGAATGAGAAAAAAATATTCCATCGTTTTTGCTGCCTCTTGGAGGGAACATGTGGACCGCGGCGCTTCTGAGATGAGTTAGGCCGGATATGAAGATGGAACTCGAGGAGCAGATGAAAAAGAAAAGGAAGTCGTAAATGAGGGCTCAACCCTTGCCCCGAGGCTAGGGATTCGGTATCTTAACCTTATTCTATTACAGGAACTATAAAATTTTGAAGAGCCATCATTGAATTGTCGTTGCACGGACTTCGGCGAGGAAAACACTGGTGTATAGCGCGTTTGGTCGAATCTTCAAGAATGGTGGCAGGCTTAGGTGACAGATTGGATAGCACTTTAGCCTACTAACGCGGGTCACGGGTTTTAATCCAAAATCGAAGCCGAACGAGAATCTTGATTAAGGCAGGGCTTTTTTGTCTATTCCTTGCTGTTATTCTTCTTATATTCTCTGCAAGAGGAGGATCAGCTCCATGTAATTTAATAAATGAATATAATATATTAAATTAACAAATTAATAAAAAAAATCAAAATATTTAAAGTAATATTTATCCCTATATCTATAATTGCCAACTCTCCCAGGAGCAGGATCTGACAATTTACATGCGTAGCATACCCTTAAGGATGAAGAAACTTATGGCCGATAATTCTTAAAATAAGAAAAAAGTTGAGGACGGCCATTAAAATAAATATTGGAAACTTGGGTAGGGAAGGGAAGGAAACGCGTCCTTTTAGTTCGCAAGTTTAGGCATACAAGGAATATCGAATGTAGAGAATAACGTCATACACACCCTAAGCAAATAAAAATACTCTAAAATAAAATAAAATAAAAGAAATAAGTACTTTTTTCTGTAATATACACATACCTAATAGTGAATTACTTATATTCCTTTCCTGCCTTAATGTGCACTTCATTAATAATGGATTAATGGTACCTCGTAAGTCTAACACAGTGACACTATGAATACCAATTTTCATAAAATTCAATTAGGAGGGACCTCAACGAATGCTATTATCCTACTTGTTCCTTATCTCATTGTCAGTTAAATTCATATAACAACAGCTACGAATAAGACCAAAGATGGAGTAAATGAAGGATAAATTTTCCTTTATTCAGTATCAAAACAAACTAAGAACATTCTCTATAAAGATAAGGGCGTCGCAATACATGGTAAGTATATGAAAATCTTCACCCTTTCTTTTAACCTTTTCTACTTAGTACCAAAATTCCTTCATTTCTCTTCATTGAAAACTCAATAAGTTAAATCTCACCCATTAAAATCCAAATCCGGATAGCGTAATGGATCATACCGCTTCGAAAACACACAAGATGCTCCTCTCAATTAAAAGATAAGCGATATTAATTACGGAACGAAAGGAACAGTTTCTCCATCAGCGAGTTTTAGTCCCGCGGCTTTATCCGGTTATGGGATAAATGTAGAAAAGCTTTATATAATTGGAGCGGAAAGGGATTTCTGAGAGATTTCAAAGGCGAAAGAAATGGGTTTCCAGGATTTTATCGCCCCGTAATCTCAAAGAAGCGTCGACCTAAATCAACGAGCGAAGGGAAACCGCACAATCGGAGGAACACAAAAAGAAGGGAAATTAAGAAGGTGTCGAGAAAAGGCGAGGAAAGCGTCTGAAGAATATCTGCGAAGCCAGCCAAAAGAGATGAAGCCGGAAACATACATTCGTTCTATTTTGAACTCCGTATCAAATAGTGGAGATGTGAGAGTAGAACGTGGAAGAAGAGTGTTTTATTGATGAAAATAGTAAAGAAATGGAGGCACAGACGAGGTATCCTTAAGACAGTGATTCGTTTTGTAGAACTTTTCCTAGGGAAGACCTTTCTCTGAAATATTTGTTTGATTTTTAGTTCGTTGAATCCTTAAATTTTAATGATACAACAAACACCCCTTGCTCTGAAATACAAAGCTATTACCTAGATCATAAAGGTGAAAAAGCACCCACAAAGCATGTAATTATAAAAATAGATTATTTCTTTATTCATGAAATGGTAACAAATTACTTTCATTACAAACTATTGTGAGACGCATATATTTGGCAAACTTAATTTTTCGAGAACTGTCTAACGAAAAATTCCACGACATAAAGTAAAATAACATATATTGTACTTAGTAAATGAGCTATGCTACTGATTGAATTCCACAAAATTGTAACTGATGAAAAATAAGACGGTCTATAAGCGCATTCAATGACCCTATAAACGAAAATTTATTTTGGATTAATAATTAGCTATCAAAAGTTCAGCCTAATTAACCTCCTTAATGACAGCTTCAAAATAAAATAGGCATATAACGCATTTACCCGAAGTTAATAGTAAATTTATGTGCTTACGGAATTAGTAATATTAATATATAATTAAGTGCATAAATTTTGCATTTTTGGTGGTTAATCATATACAATTCAGGCAAGGAACGTCCTCGTAGTATCCAGCGAATTCGTTTCCCATAAAAATAAAGCTTCCAAAGTCAGACAGTCACATAGTTAACCTCGCGGATGACATCTCGTGAGACCCGTACAGCATGACCTGGCCTTTACTGGAGGAGGAAGTGACCACGGACTTGGTCACGGGAAAGGACGATTTTCGAGACACCCGTTCCGCGTTTACCAAACGAGCGATGGAATCCCATGCATAAATGTGGTCAAAGAGAGCTGAATGACTGAGGTGCGTCGAACCAGTGCGTAGGTGCGTGGAGACACGAGAGGGCGTACGCTTTCAAGCACGCAAGAGCGTGGGACAGCTAAATAACGGGCCTAAAACTTCTCTCAAGGAAGAGAAGTCCTCTACGTCCTTCATTCCTCTAATTGGCGAAAATTGGAAGGCGGCATATGAAGTTACAGCAAACAAGGCACTTCATATTCGTGAATGTGACGTTCCAGCAACGTTGATTTCAGCTCGTTCGGAACTAGCAGAAAAGAGATTATGGCTGGAAGGATAGGGAATCGTTTTGTATAGTAGAGTACTTGCGCTCATTTTAATTATGCATTACCAAAACTTGGATTAACTAGGAGAAACGTATTGTTTTGCCTAATTTGTCAGCAAAGTCATCAGCCTATTTGCAGATTGAATTTTCATAAACTTACAAACTGTACATTATTCAAAAATTCCATTTAAGTGCAGTATCGTATGACGACGCGATGAAAAGTACTTTTTAGAGCATTCAAAAAGCAGTGCCTAAGATGAATGCTATTATTCTAGATTAAATAATATATTCATAGTCCAATTTGTACCGGTGATTATCTTCATTTTATTCTTTCACTCCTTAATATGAAAGAAAAAAGAAACTACAGGTTTAATTCTTTACTTCATTTAACAAAGCGCAGATACAGTGGCAAGAAAATACAATGCAATGCAATGCAATATACACGCGGTAGAGAACGATTTAAAAATGAACTCTGGTGAGAGATAAATCTGGCTGTAAAATACGGATAAAATACAACCACTACGATTTAGAAAGCAAATTAAACAAAAAAAACGACAAAAATGCTATAATTTCCTGCCTAAAAGAACACAATATGGTAAGGTTTATTTACGAGTAAAAAGAAACATACTTGGTATCCATTATAACTTGCGCTTTACCAAAATATACAATACCACTCGATGTCAAATTTTATTTAAATTATATTATTAGCGTTTTGTTATATACTTCATACATTTTCCTGACCCAATAGACAGCAGGCCGATTTCCTGAACGCAAGCCAATATTTTACAAAGTTTCTTAACTCATGAGATGACAAAAAATCTGAAAATTCCACAAATGTAGCCGAATCTGAGAGTTATATCATAAACAAGACTTTCCAAAATAAACTCAGAGATAAATCACTGCTTCCTCCAACCATAAAATTAATTTCAAATCTGAATCCATCATCATCACCATAATCGCAAGAGACGACCACATGACTAATGGGAAAAAGGCCCAGACGAAAAAACCAACAGAACCACGTGAGCAGAAAAGATATCTTTGTCTTTGTTTGAATGAATTACTATCCACTAAATCTCCAGCGGGCAAGGTCGGTCGATTTTGGCGACAGCATTTTATCTCTGGGCATTCTCTAATTTCCGCGCCAATGCTTGTAAGTTCAGAAGTTCAGGAACGAGAAAACCAACATTTGCTCGGATATATATCTGGACGATGCTAAGATATACGGAAACGGCCGCAGATTAGAAATATGGCGAGTTCAGGAAGCAGGCGATAGGATTGATAGGAATCTTCACGGGTATGATACAAAGCTCCTGCCACTTTCGACACTTCCTGCCTTTTACTTTCGTTCGCTACCTTCCGCCGCCTTTCATATCTCTCGGGCGAACCTTCACCTATTTGGATGTGGACGATGGTGATGTATCGCTGCTGGGGTGCAGCAATATCCTCCGCGAGAAACAGTTTTCTATATTTTAGGCCCTATTTGAGTCATAAGTGACAAAAATATAACATTATCATCGATTAAATGGAGTGATTTTTGTAATCATATTTTTATGTCTATATTATATTTTTAATTTTCTTATTATTATTTATTTGTAATTCTTGCGTTTTCTTCATATATGAGATTTAATACTGTGTCTAAGGGAAATTTTCTGAGGGGTTTCCCTCCCATCTGAAACAAATGCAAGCTCCTCATTTCATGTAATGCATATTTAACAAATTTCATATAATTTTATTATATATGTATAGCAGTAGCAGTACGTAATACCCTATAATTCAAGAAAAATGGTTAATTTCAAGAAACACACCGAAAGGTCATATGCTTTGTTAGAAACCGCTATGACAGAACCTAAGTCTTACCGATTTGATAAACCAAATAGAATGGAAATCATTATATGAAATATGAATATATATCTTAAGTTAAACGTGATGGATAAATACACGAAAAAAGAGTTCTAAGAAAACCAATCTGATAAATGCGAAACATTTTGTAATCACAGGGAAACTACAGATAAATTAATGTCACTACTATTCGCTTTAAAAATTCCTTTATTCCACCTTCAATACTGTATATTATATAGTGTGTGTATATATATTTAATATTTTATATATTTAATGAATAAATACTATTTTATCACCTTGTTTACAGGACGTAAAATAAAGTAATAAGAAAGTGTGCAAATGAAAACAGGAAAATGCTAGTTTTATGATAGATTCCCGCTGAAAATCTTTTTGAAAGCCTACTTTAATCATAACATTGATGATTATTATTTATATCATATGGTTACCTGAGATGTAATATCGATTATGAAAGATGCGTAACTTAAAACAGGATAAAAGCTTGCGATATAATGTCGAGGTCGATATTTTTTAGAAAGGCTAAGAAGACGATAAAAAATACAGCGTCGAGCTAAAAAGGTCACTTTTGAGGGTGTCATTTCTGTATAAGGAATGAACTTTTCAAATTTTGTGATTTTGAGAGACGCACCAAATTTAAAGTTTTCCAATTGACATTCAAATAAAGAGCGAATTCCATGCCTGTTATATGTTTGACAGCGAAAAAGGGCAGGGGCATCACGTTATGCCATAATACTAATAATGTCAAATCTACCCCTATTGGATCCAGCAAGCTAAAAGGCTCTTCAGATTACAATTTTTTCCTAAAGAAACAAATTTTACTGAAAAGATAAAAAAACTATTACGTTACCATTATAAAAATTAATCAAATATGCATTACTAACAGTAGTAGTTATGGAGATATAGTACCTAAACCGTTTTTAAACAATAAACAATTTTTATCAATAACTAATAAGTCATTATACCTATATTACACCTAATATTATCGGCACATTATTGAATTCAAAGTAAGATAGAAAGGGAGATAGAATCAATTTGAAAATGTATCTTAAGAATAAACGATCAATACATGCACACGCAAACCGTCGCATAAGGCTTCTAACAATTTCAATCAAATTTCTTACACAATCCAATAACATAAAAACCTCGAGGATTCTGAGGATTGTATCACAATCATCCTTAAGAATTCGGGATAGGTTCCCTCTAAAGATGAAAATATAATGGAATTCGTCAAATTTTGTACACTCAAGCAGAAATTTTAGATTGTGAGAGGCAATATCCTACTACCCTAGTAGACAATCATCAGCTTTATTTAGGAGAATCAAACAATGTTGAAGGAGTTTTTTTAAGATTCCAATATTCCATCAAATAAAATTTTGCCAATCCTCCCAATTTGTGATCAATCAACCCAAATCTTGTAATAACAGTGAGAAATGTACGTATAAAATCGGGAAAATAATTTTTACAAGTGTATTTTCTTTCACACAGACTATACATCTGGAAATTAGCCACCCTCATGAGCTTGAAAACCTATAAATCAATTCCTCCGTTTTATTATGACAACCTCACTTTGGAAGATAACTTGAAAGTGATAACAAACAAGTTCCGAATAATAATGACGAAAGGGATCAATTCTTACTCTTTAGCTTATCTCCTTTCGCAGAATCTCGTCAATCTTTGTGCGTAAAACATGTAAATATTTAGTAAATACACCCTCGAGTTACGCTCTGGTTCATCCAATTTGTAGGGCAATCCTAAGCTTCAAATTAACCTTGATACTTAAATAAGGAATACGCTGCATGTAAATCTTCGGAGATAGCACGTAGATAACTCCGAAATCGAAGTGGCCTAGAGCTTCATTAGTATTCATACCAAAGCCAATGAACGGAATCAAATTCCTGAATATCTTTCACGATTTGTATTACCTTAAAAATATTTCACCTCTTGGCCTCGATTCTGACCCCAGCGACCCAACAGAAGTTTTCCATTTGCCCTCTCATTAGGTAATGGCTCGCTTTGCTTCCGGTACCAATGGAAAGAAGGTTCTTACCACCTTCCGGTCCGTGAAGACCTCGATCCGTACAAGAGCACAATCCGTTACATTTAAATGCTAAGCGCGCAGCTTAAATAAGGCCAGTAATTGTTTTATTGTGTTCGCATCGCACTTAACGTCCGGTAAATATGTCACCCAAATAGCTCGAGAGGTTTTCAGATTGGGGTTTGCGTTGACAATGCTAACGTTAACCAAATCGGGAAAGCTGATTCTGACAAGGAGTGGAGCATATACTTTTACTATTACAGTTCCGGTTTACGGTTATTCAATTGAATATTTAGAACGGAAACGCATATGATGCCTTTAAGTCCGTCAATAAGAAAACGTTTTGAGTGTACTAGTGAGCGAAAAATATAGAGAAGTAAAAATAAAACGCATTAGTTTGAAATGAACTCCTGAAAATTCGAACACGACTAGCACAGAGGTGCTACGGTATCGCCTATCAGATTTCCATTAAAAAAACATAAATGTGGACAAACGAACAGCCAAATCTATGCAAATCATCAAAATTCCTGTCCATCCCATGCTTACTCCTCTCTTTCTTCTGCTTCCTACGTTTAGATTATTCCTTGCACAAAGTTCCCTGCTCTATCGACTATTCAACGTTTTGAATTCCCTACCTTCCTAAATAGACCCTGTCATCTGATTTAGTCTTAAAAGAACGTTTGTATATATGTATTTGCATGCATAAATAATCTCTCGAGTAGATAATTTTGACTTCAAATCGTATTTCGTAAGTATTTTTTTAACTTAGCTATTTTTGATCAATTTCAATATTTTATTGATTCAAGCCTTTATAAATAGATACTGTAACTTTATTTCACATTGCTGTTTTAAATTCACTTCAAAGTGGTAGAATTACTGTATTTGATTCATTAAAATAAATAAGTAAATGTACGCACAGAAATGGCGGACAGAATGGTCGATCACTCCCTACTAGAGATAATTTCGAAACACAATTTCATCTCTTTCGAAAATCAAATTATCGCTTGCTCGCAATAATGCAGTGCCTGCATCCGGAAATATGCAGTCAGCCAAATATCAGAAAATCGTAAGGACAATTTTCACGGACCGTCCCTTTTCATGCAATTGTTCTATTCTTCTAATTAAAAAAGCCTTGAGGTCCAGAAGACAAATTTTTTCACTTGATTATTACCAGAGTAGTTCAGTCAAAACTAAGATGAAAAATCGCTTCATCGAAATTTTAAATAGCTTTCACACCCTTAAACTGTGAGCGAATATCCTAGTGGTTCCCATAACTCGGAGATATCTAATTTTCTCCTCCAACGGGCCGCACTGACTCTTAAAAAAGAACTTGCGGGCTGCAGGTAATGTACTTCGTCGTATTTCTAAATTCTAATAACGTATCTATAATCGTTGGCTCAATTTTTTCATTGCAGTGAAATATGGAGTGATCACAGTTTTTCAATTTCTAGGATATTCACTTATTAAATTAGACTCCCTACACTTTGGCTAAGAAGCTTTAGGATAAAAAGATGGACGAAAATTAAATATATGATTTTGCAACCGACAACAGAGCCGCTTTAGTGGCCGCGGATTGAAATCTAACTACCAAACAATCTATATTTTCATTATTTGGTAGAAAACTATGAAAAACCTACCAAAAATACTATTTTGAATAACCCTTGCGGAAATCCTCGATACTTATCAGAAATTCACATTCTGTTTTAACAATACACTTTATAATTTATATAAAAATACAAATTGTATAGTAAATATAAATTTTATTGCTCTGGGGCTCCCAGATAGTCAAGAGGGTCAAGCCCACCATTGTTGAAAGCGATCCCGGGTTCGATTCCCAGTCTAGGATCATATGTGCAAAATTACAGCAGCTACCGAAGAAATTTTATAAATATAAATAAGGAAAGGGTTAAAGGTATAATGTACATATGGGCTTGCACCCAGGAAAAATCCCAAGGAAGAACAGACTCGAAAAAAGTCTGACGGGGCCGGGAATCAAACCAGGGATCTTCCTCTATCCGGGAGGCTGCCTTAGGCAGTTGAGGCTCGATTCCCGGCCCCGTCATACATTTTTTCAATGTAAATAATGCAAGAGATACATTATTTGACAGAGTGTCATTAGGTCGATTAATTTCTTAAGAGATTACTAAAACGTGGCGGGAATATACTCCTTCATCTATAGCATGCCTCGATGGCAAGTTCAATGACAGATACATGCATTACGTATGACTGGAACGATTTTATGCATGTAAGACCGCAGTTCCATCACAGCGCTTCAATTATAACTGTGATTGTAAAGTTAAAAAGAGGCTCTGAGCTTTAGAGAGGAACTTAAATTGGGCGAAAAAACACAGACTAATTTTCCAGTTCGTACCTTCTTATTCAATATCAAATACCGTTTCATATAAGTTTTAATTTATACAGTTATTGATATGCTCCATCTTTACCATTGCAATCTTGGAAGAGATGAAGATTTCAGATATAAACATCATTATCATAATGGTTTAACAATATGAAATATGTTGCAGCAATCCATACCGTCCTATCCCAAGACATTTTCTTTATTCCCACATAATTACGAGTCTTAACAGAAACCGGTACCAGCTTCTTTCACTCCAACCTAGGACGTTCTCTATTACGCTCCTCTTCTACCTTTCCCAATAATACTTAACATTACTTAATACTTAATGCCAAAATATTACACTTTTATATCAAATTAAAAATAATTTTCCTCCTAAGGAATCTACGGAATTTCTAGCGCAAGAAAAAATTCAATGAACAATTTTCTAAAATTCCTCGCTAAAACGTCTGTAATTAGCTGTGAAAAGGAGCTATTACGTAAATTATAAGTATAACAAGTATGATTATTCAGCCCAAAAGAAGTTGATACCTCACCCCCTTCAACATTAGCTAGCGGATGGGGATGAGGCTTACTAGGCAGGATGAGGAGTGAGGAAGTTTGCCCTCCCTTTTCTCACCAAGCAAGAATTCTTTAAGTAGAACATGCCCATGTAAGTCAAGCAAAATCACTATAGGAGTAACACTTTTCATAGCATTCCTTCAAGAGAAACCGTAATCAGTGACATTACTCAGCATCATTGATACATACAAGTTTGCTTTCATGTCACGAAAGCCATGAGCAAGATTATGAGAAAAGTATATGAAAGATGCAGTTTCCACAACTCTGTATCAAACGAATAAAAAAACACATCTTAACGCATGGTAATACAATTACTCTTCCCAGATCATAATTAACTGCATACACGGTCAATACAAACACGTAGAGGTAAACAATACACTCATAAACCATGCTTTTCAGATAATCCTGAGAGAATAGGCTACTTACAAGAAAATTATGGGAATGTTCTGAAAGATATTTTTAGATTTTTTTTTTTACTTCCGAAAAATTGCTTAAAACACTGCTACCTAAATGTTCCTTGGATAAATAGACCGTGAATAATGTGAGTCTGAGATCATAAATTAATTAATGTGTGATCAAAGATTTCAATTAAAATTAATCACCTGATGGAGAGGGAAGTGAATGACATAGCATGAGAATATATCAATGAATTGTGGGAAAATAATTCGAGTCTTTCTACAAAGATAGGGGTTCGTCAGTGATATGCATGAGTGGATCTTTCCCATGCAATACTAGTTAAGATTCTAGCCGGAAAGATTAAATATGGGTACTGAAAGGAATTTGAAGATACAATCAGCAACTACACGCTAAATTTTCCAGAAGTCCAGAGACGTCCACGCTAAAATTTCCAGAAGAAATCTTTATAAATTCCAAACTAGGGTGACAATTTTATTACAGAAAGTCGAATAGATATTCGAAATAATCGCAAAGACAATACAAAAAATTGCGGAATATCGTTACACTCAAATAACTTTCAGCGAAGTTAATAGGTGAAGTAATTTCCTATTGCTGCAATTTTTAACGTTTGATGAAAGCGAGATGACCCTGGATACAGGACCCAAGGATAATGGATCTTGTACGACAAAATTAGTCAAATAGAATAAGAATTGTGGCCTAAACGTAATCACGCAAGCAATTCATTTCTAAGTTCACGTAAGACAGAAATTTCGCATACAACTAAAATTTAATAAGGTGATATTTTGGAGTGAACCAATCTAATCAGAGTATTTAAAAAAATAAAATTAAATAGCAAACTACGAAAAAGATTAGGATATGCTTGGGTACAGGTTATGCCCTTAATTCCTCGTCATAGACCCTGAAAATGGGTTTTGCATCATACGTAAGTATATTTCAAAACACCCTCGATATAAATCTGAGGGAATTAAAGGTAAATTTGAAGTTAAATTATCATTAAAAGGTTACCAAAACACGTATCAACAACTAATAGGTCTCATAATTCCAATCTCTCTGGGGAAGATTTTTAAATTATTATTTTCAGACATATTAATTGTTATTAGGTCACAAACTATCGATAGAGAACACCTGCGCTAGACTCAGGGCAAATTTCTGTTAAGAAAAACGTTGTCTCCGAGCACGCTTCGATTTCTTCTATAATTCGCGTGCTATCCTACCAAAGCGAAGGTTTTGAGTTCGAGTACCAGCTAACCAGATTCATCTGGTTCGGAAATAGATATGTATATTCACCCAGTTCAGATCCCCCACTGTAATTGTACCACAATAAGATGCTTGTTTCATTATTTAGTTGAGGAAATCCTAAAACAGCATATGGCCTTTACGTAACATATAATAACAAATGAATAAATGTAAACAATCAAAATAAACAAAAAATAAATTACGCGATCAGGAACTAAAACAGGTAAAAGAAAAGTTACAGAAACGGATCAGCAGATGGAGCTTGTTGGGGATCAAGAAATAAATGAAAAAGTCTCCAACATTTAGGCGATCGAAGAAACCTCAGACGTAAGCAATACCTCCCCTTGTTCGACCACCTCCAAAAGCGATCCGAGCGATGAATCGGATAGCGGAAGTCTCAAACGCGGAAGAGAATTTAGAGAATTCGTCATTGGCAAGCGGCGCTTACCGCGGATAATAAGGCGTGAAAACAAAGCGGCAACGAAATGCGAATTTCATCCTTCGCCTTTCTATTAATGAGAACAGCCCTTCCAAAACAGGCTCCCAGGAGGAAAAAAAAGAATCTTCCCGAATTCTCCGCGGGTTGTCTCCGGAAAAAAGGGGAAAGAAATGAACGGTTTTTAAAAGGGTCGACAAAGGAGTTGAGAAATGGCCGACTGTCTTAGCGTTCACGTGCTCTCGACTTCCGGTGTCGATAGATGGAGGGGGGAAGTCGACGGAAAAGAGGGGATTTAAAACAAGAGGGATCTCTACTGCTTCGAAGGGTGGATGCGCTGGGGTTGAGCATGTGGGTTTCCCTCTGTGTTCTGGGCAGCAGGTTAAGGTCGGTGTTGTATGGCATAGTCATCACGGGGGAGGCTGAAAATGGTCTATCCAAGCGTGGGGAGAGAAGGGTAAACAGACTGTTTCACAGGGAAAACTCTTGGCTTGATTGAGACCAAGTTTTTCGATTTCTTTCTTTTTTAAATTTTCAAAAAATGTGCTCCGTGTCACTTTACTGGTAGTAATTGAGAGTAGCTTTAAACGCCATTTCTTTAAAATAATCTTAAAAATGTATGCAACTTGATTTAAGCTAGTCTATAATATTGCTGAACATTCCTATTCCTTTACACTAAAACGTTCGACTGATTTTAATAGGAGCAATATGGAGCCTTGTTCCAGCTCCCGCAGATCGATAAATAGCCCATTTTTCCTTTTTATTTTGATGCAGAATAGAGAAAAGGATATTTTTCACATACTTTTATTTACAAACTCTTCAATCGATATGATTAATCGAAAGGATTTAACCTGACTTCGTGGAGCGCCATTAAATTTCCATTTATTATAGAATATTGTTCATAGTTGTGGAGATATGAAAGCATCCGTAATATAAGAAGTGCTGAGTAGTGGGATTCACTCGCATTTTTCTTTATTGAATGCTGTTTAAAGTGTTATTTAAAGGTGCTATACTTGTGTCAAATTTTCCACTAGTAGTATTCTGATTCAATGGGGGAAATTAATGAAAACCATCCTCACTCCTCATCTTGGCTAGCAAGCCACATTTTCTCCAGTAAGTTGTTTGTAGATAATATTGGAGGGGTTGAGGTTAAAAATGGCCTCCAAATTGAATGCTATGAACATAGGGTTGCGATTAGAATTATCCTTGGAATGATTAAACTAAGAAGTCATATGAAATCAAGAAATCTCCCGACTAAAAAACAAGCAAACTGAAATAGGATGAAGGTTGTCATAAGTGAAAAGTTAAAACATTTTTTTAGTATCCTTTGCCAATAAATACCTAATGGGCCTTTGGGAAAGTTCACACAATAAGATTTTATTGGAAACCCGTGATTATTCTTCACGAATTCGGATTCCAAACCTCGAGCTCGTGGGTGGACATCAAAAAACTTATAATCACGAATTAGAATTCGGGAATGTATATTGAACAATTCTGAAATATCCTTTTTATTGACGAGCACGTCCGAATTCTCATAAACACTTCCAAAGAAGGGCAGACATACCATTTCCAAACAAAACAACTAGGCCGTGATGGTCCTTGCTAATCAAATGATATCATTCGTGTACTCACGGATTTAGGTCGAGTTTAGGATGCCCAACTAGCAATTGAATTTGGAACAGTCATACCATAAACCTCAATACTATCCATTTCTTTCCCGAGGTGTAAATTCATCTGATTCACATAACACCATCTAGAGACCCAATGTATCTGATCATGACTTCCCTTTCGATAGGAAACTTCCAAGATTAGGTATGCCACGATTTCATATTTTTTTAATTCTATTCATACAGAAAACCGATATGGCGAAATATTCTTTTATGAATAGATGTATAAGAGAATGGAAGGCATTACCCGGGAAATTTCCCACTCCAATACCGGAGAATTTTAAAAATATAAAAAAGCTTAAATGATTATAAAAATTTAATTTTTATATATATAATGTATAGTTTTAATCACTTTATAATCTTTAGAATAAAAAAATCAGGGTAGGGTAATACAGGGTAGTACAGTTAAATTATGCAATACTAATTAATTCAGTCGACTGTATCTGTGTTTGGTGGAGCTGTTCGTATATTGTTTATTTGTTGACTTATTGTGCTAAATGGGCTTATTGCTATAGTTAAGATGTGTACTGTCCACGGGAGGTTTTTGAAGGGGTTTCCCTCCCGTCCTTGGGCGAATGCCGGACAGATTGTATTGTTTTACCCCCGCGAACATTGCCACCTGGTAATCTTACCAAATTAAAGCGTATATTTTAATTAAATAAATATATAAATACTGAGGAAAATGGGCAAGAGAAGTGGACTAAATAGCTTAGTTGACCATAAATTTACCCAACTCATCGTAAAATCTCTGATGAATTCCGATGTTTTTGGATTTATTTTCTATACCTATACAAGAGACAGATGAGGCCACTGCCATTTTTTGTGGCCGTCAACGGAGTCGCATCACATGTGAAAACAAGGACAATCGAAGTTGAAGGGCAGACTGAACGTAATATTTCTTTCCCATTCAATGTCAATCATAAGTTATTCGATAGTTTCCGCAAGATCGAATCGGATGATTGTTTCCAAAGCAAGAAAGCCTCTCGACTACTGCTACTGAAATAATTACCGGACGCAGGCAGGGAGATCGGAACGTTTCGAATGAGCAGAAAACTTTCTTTTGAGCGAAGAGATGAGATGATTTGAGTCTTCTTTCAGAGGAAATGGTCGACTTCTCGGAAAAGACCGAGCCGTTTTTTCTTCTTAGGAAAACGTATCTTTTTGGAAGCCAATCAAAGAAAATGCGCTTAACGAATTCGCCCACGAAGAAAACAACATCGATTCGTGACTGTTAGTCTGTAAAGTGATTCAGAGGATGGTTTGAACCTCAACCTCTCCACCATTAGGTACCAAGTGCTTTGAAGGAGTAATGAGGCTTACTAGACGAGGTGAGGAGTGGGGTAATTTTCCATTTTTTCCTTCATTGAGCCATTAAACATTTAGGGGTAAAATAAAGGAATGTGTTGCCAGAAAATGTCTTCAAGCCCTTACCAACAACAAAAAAGGGGTTTGGAGAAAATTATGAAAAATTCCTAATCAAATGGTAATGATTTTACTTTATAATGTTTCATATTATAAGGTTTAGATAATATTGTATCGAATTGTATAAATAATGTAAATCAACGATGAAGGATAATAAGGCGCTGAGTTTAAACGTATTTTGCTTGGTTATGTAGGTTGGTAAAGGGTAATAATGTTACATTTTGACTTTGGAACTATCCGTGAAGATGTAACAGTAATTGTTTTGTTTAGCAGGAATGAGGGATAAAAAATGAGAATTAAAGTTTAAATAATATGTAAATGTTGTTTAAATACGTAAGGTAAGTAATATATAAGGTATATGTATGTAAATATATTGTAACGTTAAAGATTTAATGTAAGGAGTTTAAGGCTGCCGTTTCACAATGCAAGTATTCACAACTCAAGCATTATTTATATATCTATAAATAAATAAGTTTGAAGTATAAAGAACATGCATAGGGAAGTTAAAGTACTAGTCAGGACAAGTATAACACATAAGTGAAGCACAATTACTAATTAAATCACAGCTTCATGAGGATTTAATAAGGAGTGATCTAAGTGAATTTTACAAGCAAGCAGCACTTACACTACAGTATTCATAGCCACGAACAAGACAGAGACATCACGAAATGAAGGATACATTTCTCTCTATGCAGTACCAAATGAAAAATATGTAAAGGAAAAGGGTTAGATATATTTGCACATAAAAGCGTGCACCCAGGAAAAATCCCAAGGAAAAACGGTCTGGAACAATATATTATTCATCAGGATACGGTCACAGGATCAAAAAATCACCATTCTGTTAAGTACTGTCCTCAAGACTCATAATTCGTCAATGAAACGATATTTTTTATCAAAATTCCTCACCACGGAAGAGGCCAATTTGTCTACATAATCCCTAACCTACTCCTTGTCCGCATCCCTTTCCTTGGGAAATATTCCCACCTTTCGCCCAGTCATGCATACAAACTAAGTCACAATCGCGGCGGCGTGCTCCGTGACCGTGCGGAACACCGCATAGACTCCCCCGCCAATTATTCCTTTTACGGATGAGTCACGCGTGGGTCACGAACAGCTCGAGAGGTTCCTCATTCTTTCCTTCCTAAGGGATTCTCCCCCCAATAAGTCCGAAATATGGCTCATGCCATGGCGTACGTTGGCATTCATCGCACGCGATCGGCTACCCCATTCTTCTCCGCCGACTGAAGGGTCCCACCACCCACACCCGTCCCATTTGACTATAAAGCTCTTCTGCGTACTGCTTTGCATCGCCACCCCCCTAACCGGTGTCATTGAACCTCATGAACGGTTACCCCAGCCGCCCACGCCAAAATCGGCGCCACGCTAATCCGACGTCGCATTTTTCCTCTCCTCACCCTAATTGCGACAAAGTCGCGTGGCGCTAAACGCAAACGTTGATTTGAGGGTTCATTGTGGCTCTGGTGTTAGCTTGTTTGCGAATTGTGAGAATCATTGTTTTGGCTTTCTTTCCGTTGTTCAGCCGTTCCTCCAACCAAATTGTATTGCATAATAGGTTTGACATTTTTAACTTTCCGCATTTTGATCAAAATTCTTTGATTTCAATAAAATAATAATAATCGTGGCGAGATTGAAACTAAAAGTTCTCTTCTTCCATCCAATCCATCTTCATAAATTATAGATTATAAATAGATTAATGAGAATAGTATGAGAAACAATTAGAATAATTGTGGATGTAAAAAACTAAGTGATTCTTAGGAACGAATCCACTGCAGGAAAACACCCACGAAGAGGGAGGAGAGTGAAAAACCTGTGCAAACCTACCGATAGTAATAACTAAAAGATGAGAAATAGAAAAAAATAACATAAAAATTAAATAAATACACTACCAGTTAAGTACTTGAATGCGGTACAAAGTAAGTATCAGTTCACATAAAAAAAATGATAGCAATACACATAAAACAAGCAAAAGAAGAAAAAGAAAAAAAGAATAAGTACATGGATTTTCATTCATTAGGTACAGTCCTGGCCAAAATTAACGCAGCACCGGCCGTAAGGATCGCTAGGGAGGTTAATTTTGGCCAGGAGTGTACAATATGAGACAAAAAGAAAAAAGAATACATATGTATTATAGAAAAAACATTATCGATATAATACAAACAGAATATACTAGTCAAAATTATATACTAGTCAGTATATACTGGTTAAAATAAAATTGACGGAGGAAGCCGAGGTATTGTGGAAATCTATCAAAAGTAATGCAGACAGATGCATACTTTTCTACAAAAGAACCACTTCCACTTTTATTGTGGAAAAGCATACATCTGTTTGCATTATCTTTTGATTTCGTTGTCAGTTGTGAGAATCATTTAGGAACTGCGTTAACGTTAGGTAGGGCTTTCGCATTCCTCTCACCATACCGTACTTCCAAAACTCTTTGAAATTTTCAACTGAGTATTGACACGTTGACTACCAAGAAAAATTTATCGTTGGTGACAATTAAAATTTTTTTAGTAATAAAAAAAATTTAATTTCATTTAATTGGTAAAGTTTTTAAGAACATAAAAAATCGAGGAAAAAGAGGAAAACCGTCAGTCAACAATTTGTATCCTAAAAGCCAAGTGCATAGTAAACTCTTTAGACATTCTTATGTTTATGGAGGTCAAAATTTATTTTATTTTTGTTAATATTTATTGTCACTGCTATAAATGAGGTAAAGTTTATCAAACCTAAATAATTAAAGTATCATTTTTGAATGACGAAAATGTTGAATTTTTGTTGGAAACTATGGCGTAGCAATAAATGTTTGTAAATTATATTTACATTACTTGTATATTTTCTGTTGAGATTTTGTATTATCATCTGGTTTTCAATTTAATTTAACTGGTTATCTTTACTATTTTTAACTAAATGTTTTCGGTAAATATTAATAAGAGTCGTAAAGTGGGAATCATAAGATCAATTACTCACATTCCTTTACAAATAATTTATATTTTCATTTTGCTATTACAGAAGTAGAATACTTGTTAATATTAATTTTACAATGTCAACGAATTTTTACTTGAATTTTATTTCACGTCACTGGAAATACTCCTCGTTAGATTAAGCAACCATTTCGTATTTTCGCACATTTATTTTAGCGCAGACTATTCACAGATTACGGCATATTTACGCCACCTAATTAAGCTAATTATGCAGTTAAAACTACACGAAGAAAAAACACGCGCAAATTCGCCTCATCTTCATAATTTTAAAGCACCTAAACATCCGATTCCCAACCACGAAAAACAAAAATACTCTTTGGGACTAAATACCCCGCGGGTCTCTTAAACCCGCAGCGGAATTCAAGCCTCTACATCAACGTTACCGAAAAGAGATTACCCATCACGACTCGGATTAGCTTTAAAACCGCACCAAGTAGCATCCGACGCGGCGAAACAGGTCGCCCCGACCACAGACAGCAATTAGAAGCGAAAGATCGGTCGATCGCTAGAATGATCACGCTCGTAAAAGCTGCGGGAAAAATCTGGGAATTTAGAACAGACCCGCACACGGCGAGCTGTCCGCGCAAACCTATTCCGCGGGAGCGATTTGGCACTTGGGGAGGCGAGTCCCTACCCTTGCACCCTAGCCGTCCCTCCCCGTCTGCGCCGGTCCAATCAGGAAATAGCCTATTTATCGATTGACTCTTTACCCTTAACATCCTTCTTTCTCTCGCGCTAGAATTTTTGAGACAGGAAGACACGCGGGACTCCCAGACGGCTGTTAAACGCTTTGGGGATGTGTTTACGTTTTTCCGGAGTTAATAACTGGAAAAGGAATCGGAAGATACGGAATCGAAGCTGAAATTCCGTCGTATTACAATCATTTGATTGCGATTCTGATGAATGGAATATTTTAAATACATACAGGATTGAGAAAAATGTATCTTTAATTTAATATTGTCACTATCTTTATCATGGCTGTGAAGACATGTAAACTACTGAGGTATGAATGAATAATTACACTAATGAAGGTCTCTTCTTATGGAATACAAAGAATTGTGCTTTGCTTGCGTGGATATTTTCCGCTACTAGCATTCTGACTACCTAATGAAAGCAAACGCAAACTACCTCACTCCTCATCCTGCAAATAGTAAGCCCCATTCCCCCTACTAACTCCGGTAGCTTATCTTACAAGGGATGGGGTAGCAACTGACTTTCGGGAAGAATACTTTAAAGAAAGTTGATTATTTATTACAAACCTCTTTGATTTACACGTATTATCTACCTAAAGAAGTCCCAATGGCTCCACATAGGTATTTTCTTTTGAAACGGTATTCGACTCGCATCAACCTATCTCAACAGTGCCCTAAGTGAGGCTGGGATGGTTCAGCTGTGAAGAAACGTAGCGCATTTATTACGTGTTTCAAAACTTTCAGCATATAAGAGTACAATTCCAGATACAATTTTAATGGAATATTAAGAAATATTTATAAAAAAGTAGGAGAGAAATCAGAGATAATTATGAAATTACTCGCATGATATACCTAAGCGATGTCTTCGAATAATCATAAAAATCGTTGATTTAGTTCTTAATTTGGTTTAAATTTTAATCATAATAAAATTAAATCACATATATGGGAATTTAAAAAATGACGGTCCATACAAATTGAGGATAGAATTACGCACATCTTAAAGGCATGACGTACATTATTTAAATTAAATTGCATTCTCTGTAATATAAGCAGAGAATGCGTATCCTAATAGAGTATCGAGCGTTTTGTTGTTATCTCTAACGAGAACTTTTTATATGAAAGATATAAAAAGTAAATTGGCAGTATTTTGGAGGAATCTAGATATAGGAGAAAAATGGGTGTACGACCAAAAGTATTTTCATACTTATATCTATATTCTAGAACTGTATTCATTATTGGCCAACAATAATTTCATTTGCTCTTAAAAATTCAGTTGTTTTGGACTCCTGAAGAATTAGTGGACTGAATTTATAATTAATAATAAAAAAATAATAATAAAACGACATTTTCAGAGCGAGCTTGAGACTTAATAGCCTCTTCTTACATAAAATCCTAATTATATATTTCTTCACACCAAATAAACATCACTTAATACCTTCTAGATTAATCCGTTGATATCAAAGTTTGACTCAAAGTTAATAAAAATTACATTTAGTGCCATTAAACACATAAGCACAATATTGGGACCACCTTTAGGTAAATTTTACTCATTACAGACTGAAATTTCCTCTGAATTTTCAACTTGAAATACAATAACAACTATGTTTTAAAGGGAGGAGCTTGGATTCATTTGCAATTTTAGAATTTAGTGTGAGTTCTGTTTTTCCAAATCGAGGCTGTGGGAAAGAACGCTGCATCGATGACAAAAACGCATCGGCGGGTAACTCCGTCCGTGACCGATCCAAAGCCCGTTCGACTGAAAGGCTATCTCTCAATCAAATCTTTTTTACTTAGACCACCGCTCTATTGTCGTCTCGTTGTGTGCAAATGCAATTGAAAGGCTTGTGATTTCCCAACACTTGTTCCCGATCAGAAGATCGCTTTGTTAGTAAACCCACAATTTGTTAGCGTCCGTCCTCCGTGTACACTAAGCCTGTACGAAGATGCTTGAATTCGAATAGAGAGTGCAGGCATGAGATTGACGAAGAAAAGTATTAGCTTTGAAAGTGAAGTGTGCAAATAGGTATAATATTGTTCAACACTACGCATTTGAAGTTATAAATGTTGGACATTTTCTTGGGGAATTACCTTGAGATTTTTATATCACCACTCCTCAAGTTTTCCTCTATATGTATATCTTTCAGGTGTACTTTCATAATTCTAAAGGAGAAATGAACGTGATAAATATCTAAAGGAGAAACGAACATGAAAGAGTCAAACAGCACAGGGACTCGAACCCGGATCTATCAATTTCTGTTCGACTGCTGTATCCATCGAGCTATCCAGCCAGATCACAAAACTTTGGTTTGGAGTATTACACCGAATGGTGATTGGGAGATCCAGGTTCGAGTCCAATCCTGTCAGGCTTTTAACATACCCGTTTTTCTTTGGAAATTTTCCTAAGAGCATGGCTTACATAAACAGTCGCCTTTAACCATTTCCCAGTTTTTATGAATTTCGTTATTGGCAGTTTTGATTGTAGAAGAAGATTTTCATCAGTCTCAAACTTACTTTAATGAAAGCCTTAATAAGGCTCTGAAACATTAGAATTATTTCATTTTTCTGATCTTTTCGAACTTTTTTGATTTCATATCGAAACAAAGAAAGCATGTGGTCGACCAATATACATGTATATAAGGCAATTAAAGTTAGGCGTAAAAAGCGCGTATGAAAAGGCTTTGTTACATTTATAAGAATGATCAATTATACTTTGACTTTGATAACTAATTATCACCCATTTAAAATTGCAAATGATATTGCCAAGAACAAAATGCTCATCCGATAAATAAAAACACAAAAGATGCACAATAAGTTCATAATAGATTGTAGAGAAATATCAGAATATTTTCCGAGAAGAATCCTAGATAATTATCTGGAAATTCTATTCATAAAGATATCGAGTGGAGTGGTGCTTTTGAATTTTAAAATAAAACAGCAAATATTCTTCAAACGAGAAACCGTCTAAAGCACTAAAAACGAGAATGTGTTTGGTTCTGTCACGCGATGACAAAAGCAACGTAACAGCGTTTTTTAAAGAATTTAATGAAGTATAAAGAAAAATTAATATACATTCCGTAATCGCGACAAAAACTGAGAATGGCATCGTCCTTCTTGTTCACTCTGGAACATTAACTACACGTAACGTCGGAGAATTTCTTTTCGAAGAATCGAAGACTTCACGCAACGAGGAGCATCTCCAGACGAATCGTCCCCTGAATGAAGTCAGAGACGTGAACGACTCCAGGTGCAACTTATTTTCCAAGAAACCTAAACAAAAAATCTTTGGTAGAGGTCTCCTCAAAGACAGAGGATACAATCATGGGATGACATCTTCAGAATCGAATCGCTTCTCAAGGTATCGGAACCTTTACCGTAGGAGATAGATAACATTTTACAGGAAGAGAATTTATCGACGGATCTTATTTAATTGGGAGAGTATATACAGCGTTAAGAGAGAGTCAATTTGAAAAATAGATCATCAATGTGAAGAAAAAATCGCGAAAATTTGAAGGGAAGATTTTCCGAAGTAAATACTAAATTTATATTTAAGATGCACAAGATTAAAAGACCCTGTTTTACCTAAATTCAAATAGTTAATTTTTCATTAATCAGCATAGCCCTAAATTTCTTTGAAAAATTGTACGACCCTTTAAATGGCTACACAAGTAATTCAACCAATGGACGGAATGCTTCAATTCGAATCGAAAGTCTGTGCAACCTTCGAAAATTAAGTTTGGATATTTTATTTAGAATTTTTTTAAATGTTAAAGAAATCGCTAAAACTTAAATAAGTTCCGCAATAGCAGTTATGAGAGTAATCGATTTGTTTCAGATGTATGTGAACCTAATAATTCCAAATTTGGAATGCACTCGGTTTTTAATAACTGTATGCGGTAAATGCAATATTATTTTTAACAATCAGATATATCCAATTAAAATTTCAATGATTTAAACTCGTTATAGTCGGTATAGTGAGCTTGAAAGCTTATGGCCCTTGGACAAGAGTTATTTTCTAGTTTAGAAAAATTAAATTTCTAGATATACTGGTGGGTATTGGTCACCTAGTGAATATAATGTATCACAATTTATGTTCAAAAGTGAGAGAAACAGACTATGTTATAACGATAATATGTATATGCTTATATACTACGCAGTCAGCGGCTATAAAGCTTTCAATTTCACGAAATATATTGGTCGAAAATCAAGGGTAAATTTCCGAAATGAGTTCCTAGGCGATAGATCTACGTTGTGACCCCTCAAGAGGCTATTAATCCTTAAAAACTGGCATAACATCCTTTCTGGGCCCATCTAACGGCGAGGCCCTCATCTTGTACCTAGTGCACATGAAATGGTAAATTGTTCCATGCCTAAGACTTATACCTTCTAACATTTCTCTCTGTTTCATTGTAGCATATATAGTGTATACATAAAAAACTATACTTATCAAATCAAGGACCTCGCTTCCTCCTTGCGGGATGGCTCTAAAACTATCGCTAAAGCAGTGAATTTTTTCGTGGTGCAAAAACTTTCGATCGGGTTCCCACCGCAGCTAAGTAAAACGCTACGCTGTAAGCGGGGACACTTTTTCGGAGCCATCCGGTTTTGGAAGTGGGATATTGGGACTCGGCATTCGCGAATCGAAAAAGCCGACATCTCGAGACCGTCTGCTACTTTTCCGCCGGCATTTCCCCAGTCGTCTCGCGATCCGCTTACCTGAGCAAAGGACGCAAAAAAGGTGACGATCTCGCATTCGTCCGGGAAGAATGTCGCTTTGAAGTTTTTGTCGCATCCGCGCTGGTGACTGAGCGAAAAAAAGGGCGAGGTAAAACCTGATTAGAAATTCGATTCCATGCACCATCTCTCCTCGACGATACCTATCGTGCTTTCGAGATTTCTCGAGTTGAAAAGGATGGAATATCCTCGTATGCCCGGTCCAGACTGTAAAACAGTGCTTTAAAATAGTAATTTAATGTTACTCGAAACTTGCCTTGAAGTCTTGGTGATCCGCGTAATTTCTGAGAGTGGCAGACATTTCTAATTAAGAATTGCGTATTGAATTTTGCGATAATTGTTTCCGTTTAATGTACTATAATAATATGATACTTCTAATTCTTATGCTACATAAGGTACTACAATAATTATAATACTATGTAAAATACTGTAAGAATGGTAATAATATACAATAGTATAGTTAAAAGTGAATGGGAATAGAACCCGCGACCACCTTCACCTAAGCCGAACGCGCTCCCCATATAGCTATCCGGGAGCACTGCTGTGTAAAAGACGAGAACTATAATACATTATAATAAACTACCATTACGACGATACTAATTATTTGTAATTGAAGTAAAAGAAAACATTTGTACTTCAACATTGTTTAATGGCAAAAACACGGCCAAATTTTAATAAAATTTGTTGCAAGAAATTCACAAGATTTACTCTCCATTTCAGCTGATGAAATTTCATAAGAGATTGATCATTTCTTTCAATTATAATACTTGAGTGTATTCCTCAACAGTCGGTGCTCTCTTCTTTTTAACTTGAATTTACATGGGGAATTACTAACGCTTGGTTTAATGTGTCGCACAATTTGAGTCGATTCATTAGCGTGAAAGACAAAAAGTTAGGAACTACTTCTGCATTGTCTGTCTCCGCACAACATTTCTGCACGTCGCGCAGCGGTAGGACTTAGTTTCTATACTGTTTCAGAATTGATTCAGCGGTACAAATTGTCGTTTTTCTTACGTTTCCGCCAAATGGGAAACTTTCCCGACAACGAACAAGTTTTAATTAGCGTTTTAATTAGTCTAGACCATTTAACTAAAGTAGTCCAGTGCACCAAGGGCATTGAGAAGTAACATTCTCACTTAATGACAATTCCAAGTTTAGTCCAGAAGCCAAAACAAGATTTCAAAGCCAAAAAAAAATACGGAATTTAGAGTATTTTAACTCTGAACGAAATTTTCGGTTAACAAAAATTTCATCACTGTTTTTGTAAACTTTTTTGTTTAACTATATTTTCTAGGACGTTCATTTGTGTATGCCTGCATAAGAAATCCACGAATGAACAAAACAGAATGGATTTGCATAGTATTTATATCTGATTGCGATACCTTTCTAATTCCATACTTATTTGAGAAAACTGAAGCGAATGAGAAATTTCGGTCCAATACATTATCCCTGAACAAATTATCCAAAGTCGCCGAGTGTCACAGTATTGTTATAACAATAATATCGTCAAAAGTGGGGTACAGTCCGGTGGCAACATGATATTTACAAAAATAACATATCCACATATCCAGTTATGTAGTTTTTTATGGAGTTCTTTAACATACATTAAGTCCACCTAAGCGCAGAACTACTCCAAAAATTATTATTGTTCACTAATTAATACAAGTTACTACTAAAATAGTTATATGACCTAATGGGTGGGGTAAGCTTCCAAGAAACGTTGTTGAATAAGGAATATTAAGGCACATAAACCTACCGAAAGGTAGTTCACTCATACATGAACGCATTACTAAAACATAATGTTGGTTGGTGTGTATTGTGACAAGTTCACTCGATAACGCCAAAATCTATCTCCCTTAAACTGATATATAGATTCATCTCAATAACTTGGACGATCTCTCTGTTGAGATGTTTACTTCCGTAATGACTAACGAGGTTTAATAAACATGGATATTGGTCTAAAGAAGAAAATTCTCTTTATCCTGTAATCATTTATATTCCGTATCCTAATCCTTATGCCACCCTCTCGACGCATCGATTAGAGTTGCGAACTGATTCCACCTCGAGTCACGCAAAATTCCCAAAATTGAAGTCACGCGATGCGGGGAATATCGAGATAATCTGGGCAGAATTAACAAGGGCTTTCCCGAGAAAAATTCAATCTCTCTATTATGCCCATACTTTCATCGTGATTCAACCTTAACCTTCATCGCACGATTCGAGATGGGCGAAACGACTACAAAACAAGAATATCTCGTGACGAACTCGCTTAAATATCACGAATGTTTCGTGTATTTTAATTAGAACTGTTTTACTGCTGTATGGTAAGAGCGCAAACATTTTTGGGCGAGGTTGGCAGAAGGTCGACTAAGGACAGTTAAAAAAAGATCCATACGAATGACTTTTGAATGAATCATAACTGTGACATGAATATCTGCGAAATCCATTGGTAGTTACAGCGAAAATTCAAAAGGAATATAGAAAGAAAAATAATAAATAAATATTCAGGAGGTACCTTCTAAATTTCATGGCAAAAATACAGCACAAGTAAGCAAAACCTATAGCCTCCATTATAAAAATTCCATCATTTTACAAGTCTAAACGTTTTGTAAGTAAATTTATTTCATCTTGCAAGGAATACAGACCACATGTAAAATAGATATTAAGAAGGAAATTAGGTATGTCATAGGTATAACCTGTTTCGGGGTTACCATCAAATATAAATAAACATAACGTAGGCATCTGATGCAGATAATATTTAACTTACAAAAAAATACATAATGGGGGAAGTGGTTTAACAGAAAAGGAAAACTGTGTGTTCTTTACGCTTGTGCATAAAAAAGTAATACCTGTGAATTTACAAAATTACAAGCCAAATGTAATAACATGTATACCAATAAAAAAGAATAACGATCATATTTCAATCAAGTAGTACTATAACTACCTAAATTTTATTAAAAATCCATCAATATTTTCCTTTGCCAATATTCAAGACTTGGTCAACTGTAAACATTTTGCTTGGGAGATCCGACAGAAAAGAAAATCTCGGGAAATAAATAGAATTGCGCGCTAGTAAATCAGGATGCGCCGGAGAGAAACGCATCAAAGGGGGAAAATCGCGTCTCTGGAATGCGCCCTTGCATTGTGAGAGAGTCGGCGTTTTCAAAACAATCCGGAGGCAAATAGTCGCGTGTCGAGGAAAGCGACCTGAATCGGAGGATCGAAACGCGAGGCGCGTCGGCGATACATCCAGCGAGAAAATAAATCTCTCCCCGATCTGAAGAGATGTCATTCCCATTGTGGTGACTGATTGCTTATTCTCATTCCGCAGATGCGTGAGGGATAATCGCCAACCTCCTTCGGGAAGGTGGCCGGAGAAATTTCCCGACTTTCGAGTGGAAGGAAGATTCAGGTACATCTTAAACTATGGACGCCCTACCTCATTGGCAGGGGGTCACAACATAAACTTTACATACCAAGAAAGCCAGAAGAAACCCTAGCCTCTCGATGTCTAAGGCGATGGTGGTATAACACAGGATATAGTGAATTTATAAGCAATTTTAAATATTTTACATTTTAGTTTAGTTGTTGATGCGATAGATATTTTGAATATAATATACTCAGAGCGTTTCATTATAATACTGTTTAACGGCGCGTAACACTTTACTTTTGATATAATTATTATATGAACCTAAATTTTATTTTGCTGACAAAAAAATACGATGTTAGTGGGTTTGATTGGCTAGTCCATCTCATTTCTCACAACACGTTCTCAGTTCATGAGAAAAAATTATCTGATTTAAAACAATACTAGATTTATCTCAAACGAGAATCCTTAAAAACCGAGTTATTTCTTGAATAATTTAATGTTATATAATTTTCAAAAATACCAAACGATGTATATATGTGATTTTATATTATTTGTATCTGTTTAATATAATATGGGACTAACCAGTCTCAATTTCTTTGAGTTAATTCCCTTGCCTTCTTATCTGTGATGAAGTGTACTACACGAATGATTTACCAGCTACACGGAACTCCTGTGCCTTTATAAACACTGAGCCTCAAAGTCATATCCCTAAGGGAATGGGTCGACGAAGAATGGCAATAAACTTCATTATTGTACCGAAAAATACTTTTGCGCAATCTCAGGGATAAGATTCCATGATTGTGAGCGGCTCATGACTCGGAGTACTCCGTAACCCTTAGGATTGAAGTGCTACCGTACATTACCAATGCAAACTTCCGCAGTAAAAACTGAAATGGGACGGAAGAACGCCGCGATATCAAGATGTGGGCAATATGGGCCGCCTTGTCTGGAAGGTTGTAAGGAGAATGATGGATGAGACTTCAACGCCATTATGACGTCAATGGAAGTGGGGTGCGAAAACTAAGAGAGGTTCTTTTGAAGAAGATGAGTCTCAGACTACTGAAAAAAACGCCGAAAGAAATTAATGAAACAAAGTCGTCTAAAAACTTGGATGGGGTTTAGCGAAGACGCGAAACATTTATCTCATAAAATTAATTAATAATAATTCAATCAAGACTCATTAATTACCAACTTAAATCCCATAGGCTCTTTCTGGTTCGTTCGAGTTTATACTCTGACGTCGAAAATGGGCTAAACTAACTGATATTTTGACAACATGAAGATGACACTTGATTAGAAATTCTACTAAAACTAATTAAGATCCTATCTCCCAATATTTCTCTTGAAATTTTTATATTTTTCCCAGTAAGAGTGAATGAATGGTATAGTATTTTCCACCATACTTTAAGAAAATGCTTCAACAATCAACGTACTCTGAGGCAGCTACTTACAATACAAAAATCAAATGACTTATAATAAACAAATTAATTTCATTACACAAAATACGTAGCCTTTCAAATCAATAAAAAAACTTGAAATATATTAACCAAAATACATCAACATAGAGCTACTTGGCTACTTTATCTATTTTCAGTATTATTTTGAAAAGGATTTTTCACTCTTAGTCTTTTTCTGTTTATCTCATGCAGAGTGGCTGATGGAAAAAAATCATTTTTAAATTATGGTGATAGTTGGATTTTGGACACTGATTGGACACTTATGTTTATATCCGAATACCTTTTCGGAAGAAAGTCCCTTACCCAGATACTTGAGTACAACTCGAGATTGAACCCTGAACCGCTTTTACTAAAGGCAGTCGTGCTACCAATTGGATAAACCGTCAATTCAATCAGGAAGAATAATACAGGTTTTATGAAGGCATGATATAGCGGAATAAAATTCACAGAATCGGGCGAGATATGTTGGAAATCCATCATATAGAATCAGATAGAATGCGTATGTATCCTTGAAACAAAACAAATTACCTAAGAAAAACATAAGTGAAAAATAGCGACGTGACTGGGACTCGAACCCAGATTTCCCTGATAAGAAATTTCATTTTTTTGAGTGCAAACATTAAAAATCCGGTTTTATTTTCAATTATTTTTGTAGATATTCAATAATATTCGGTTTATTTTTATTTCAGATAATAATCAACTTTTAATGCGGCTAAAACAATATATTTGTTGATTGTACATTATAAAAAATTATATTTTTAAATTATCCTCCATTTCAACCAGCAAAACTTTGAACTGATCCACCATCTTTCGAAGAATATTCCCCCTGAACTATACATATAAGGAATGTAGAGAGGAAAGTAACGATTTCTAGGAAATTCTGATGCACGATTGATGGAAAAAATCCCATCCTTGGATTCACCATTTTAATGCAATATAAACAGAGATATGGCAGAAAGTGGAACGTAGAAAGGGACTCACTACAGCTTCAACTACGCTCATGGAGAGTTTTAATGACCACCTGCAATAAAGGAGACCCTGGAAGAATGCTTCATACCCAATTATTTTTTACGATGCCTTTTATCGGAGAAAGTATTCCAATAGAAACAATTTATCGGGAAGAATGTCTCCTCTCTGGACTTTCACGAGGAGAAACGTATTTAATTATTGAAAGTTGATATGAAGTTAAAAAAAATCGCTTGAGATAATTTGCCGCCGTAAAGGGACGTGGAGCCATTAAAATGCGATCAGGAAAAATCAAGGTCGACCCTAAGATATGGATCGTTTCAATTTATTCTCGCGGCGTAAAATTTGATGAAAAATCCCTGAGGCAGAGGCATTTGCAGTAAAACTCAATGAGAGAGAAAACACAGGTATTACGAATTTAAACGAATCCATAAAAATGCTAATGATATGCTTGGATCTGGAAATTTTCGCGGATCCTCTGAGTAAAGTTAGAAAAAAGCTTACGAATTTCTCAAATAATTTTATTTTTATTTTTTGCATATTAAATTTATTTTTTACATGTTTTATGTCCATTTGTCTTAAGTTATTCTACGGATTGCAGGTATTTTTATATTAATCTCACTGTATTTTCTTGTAGTATATTTATCATAATGGATGTAATTGGGTTAAACTATATCCATTAAAGAATAAATAAATACATTAATACGTAAAGAAAACAGGAATACTTTTTCCGTAGTTTTATTAAGCTTACTTATTAAGCGTATATGGATAGAAATTAATCGCTTAACATAGTAAATCTATGGAAAAAGTACATATCTATTCCTCTTTTCTTTACGCGAATCGGAGTTCCACAAAATAACGCCTTCCTCTGTGAATGTAAACTCAAATGATGTTGGAAAGTGATACAATCCGCCTCCACTCATAAGCGCCTAATTAGTACATTTATCTGACTGAGACTATTGTCAATTACAATAATAATAATGTTCCTAATTATTACCCATTTGACGGCAACTAGTATATTATCGAATTTCCGATATTTTGCCTCCATATTCGAAAGAGCATTAATAATTTAATTGAAGACCCATAAAAACCCGTGGCCTTTTTACTGAAAGTAATTCCAGATAAATAAATGAAAATCAACAAGAATAAAAACAAATTTACTGCACATAATAAGGAAAGAAAACGGGCAAAAGAATTTAAAAGTCCAAAAATGGATCAGTAGAAGGGGCCAAGGATGTAAGAGTGTTGTAAATACGGGGAAGGCGAAGTATGAATGAACGGTTGTTGATAGCAAGACGAAATGTAGAGCAGAGGAATAAGTTCTTTCAGCTCGACAAGAGGGAGAGCACTCGAAAGAATAATGCAATTAAATCTCAAAAGAGAGACTATACTGAAAGGAAAATTTGGTGGCAATCCGTGCTTTAAAATTCATCATTAAGGACAAGGATATTCCTTAAACAAGTAAATTGGATTCTCTTAAAGATTATTGTAGATCGTTTAAAACATTTAATACAATGAATAAATATCAAAAATAATTTTTACAGAAATGAGGAAAGATAATTGACAATTATTCACTTATGTGTCGATAAAGAGCCTGTTTTCGATAAATAAACTGCCTCTGGAGAAACAAGGAAAGCAGGTAAAGGGTGTTTGCACGAAATGACGTGCAGCCAGGATAAATAACAAGGAAGAAAAGACTTGAAAAAGGTCCGACGGGACCTCCTTGTGTTTTTTGGAGACTTGAAATTCGCAAGTTAGGTCCGATTTCGGTATAATTTAGCAAAAACAAAAGCCCTGCCCTGAAAGACAACTTTTAGGGTATTAATACAGATGCAGATAAGAAAGATCTTCCATGGATCATCAACAATTGTATCCTGGCTACAAAGACCATGTGTAATTATTAAGGAATTCGACAAAACATTTGTGCTTAATCTCTTCTTTGGCTTACATCAAAGAAAAGTCGTGATAGATTTTAAAAGACTAGCTTTTCAATCAACGCCTTTCACATCCAAACTCTAAAAAGTTTTCTTAAAACATGAGCTAAATTATATTTCCAAAGGAATATATTCAAGGAAAAAAACCTTTTCAATCTCAATGAACGAGATCTACCTTTCAAATCGGCTTCGTTTAAGATTTACTGCAAATCCTACGATATAAGTCACCTAATATTCAAATAAACTCAAAAACAAACAAACTTTTCTCCTATCGCGCGTCTAAAACCCCTAGCACGTCGGCAATGTGCGGCAACACTTGTGGAGAACTGCCGTAAATCACACAGGCCGGAGATAATTAAGGAACTTCAGCCACGGAAGTTTAAATCCCATCCACCACACCCGGATAAGAGTAACCGGTCCACCGCAGAATCTTCGAACGCGATAAAGCACCGCTCCTCAAACTAGACGCCGCCTCTCAAATCGGCCGTGCAAAATTAATGCCTTTTCGTCTTACGAAGACTGAGCTCCTTGGATTAACCAAGCGTACCACCGCCTCCGAGTTACGCGTCATCGACAACCAGAAGGATTCCCAGAAGGCCTCTTCAGGGGTCACGGCTTACGAAGGCTCCCTCGCGAATCAAAACTGTCTTTTGTTACGGCAATTTTTTCCTCTGCGGAGAGGAAACATGTGGCACTTTCAGCAGGGAAAAAAACTGGGAAAAGTGAACGCGTAAGGGAAAACAGTTGAGGAGTCTGAGAGAGCAGGGAAGAGCGGGACCACCCAAAGGCGGACTTCGGAATTCTGCGAAACGGAGCCGGTCGGACGAGAAACTAGATCTGCCCGTATCCGAGGGACTTTCCTAACCCTCGAATAGCATATGTCGATCCTTGGACGTAAGGGTATTCGAAAGGTAGTCGGCCCTAGAAGGGAGAAAGCACGACTCTCTCTCCTTGGGGAAGAAGATGAGTTTCTCGAAAATGAAACTCGACGGAATAAGGCGCGAAAATGCCCCGTCAATGGATGGAAAGCGCGAGGACCGTTTTGGGTCAACATCTCTCTTATATTGACGCACTCAAGAAAAAAACAAACAGTGGAATTTAAGACTGAGTTGACCGAAGTGGGACTTCCAGAAGATGCTGACTGAATGAGCTATTAGTATGAATTACACGGCATTTTATCGTACCAGTTCTCATCTATATCTACACATGTACCCTGCGAACCTCCTTAAAACATGGGGCAGAATGTCTAATCAACATTGACCTAAATGTATATTTACATACACTTCTAGCTAGCCACCAGTGGTTTGTAGCATGGGTAGGTCATTTTCTTTCAGTATTACTCAGTTTTTATCGTATTGTCCGTGGAAAAAAAATCACTCGAGAAAAAAATGTTTGGAGTGTCTAATATTTCCACCTATATCCCTATTTTTACTTGTATATCCGATTGACTTATGACAAAAGGTTGACGAATAATTTCCACTGCGTTTTCTGAGAACGTATCTGAACTTATTGATCTAGTTTAACCTAAAATTCAATTTTCTTCAAACCAATCGCATCCTATTGCAAGGATCATCTTCGTACCGCTTATACAATTTTTAATCCATCTTCTCTATACGCTGGACCTTTTCTAATTCACGAACTCCTTCAGGGTCCCATACACTGTAAATCAGTGTGTTCAAAAATTTTCCGAATAAAGATGTGATTATGTTTATCTTTGACTTGGAATTTGAAAACTTGGTTGCCTCACAAAGGTAAATTATTCGGGGATTGATTTCTAGCAGCCCATGTCCCCAATCATCTGCTTCATTCGCTCCTACTTCCTTTTAACTCGTAACCTTAACACTGACCATCACCTGCCTTTAGTAACCCAAGCTGGGTCTCCTTTATAGTTCTCCATCCACCATTCTTTCCAATACTGTCCCAGCAGACTAAAGTGTTACATTGCGCGTCTGATGAACATCACTCTTATTCCCCATACCATCCTCTTTATGCATTATTCTGCGACTTCTATATAAACAACTCGAGCTATTTTATTTTTACCATCTGCTATAGTAAAGTCCATTGTAACTAATCTACATTTTCCCCATAATGTTAAAGCCCATGTTTACAGCTAGCGCAAATTAACTTTCAAATAAATTTCTTTAAATCCATTCCTTGTAAATAAAATTTTCTTTTCTTAATCATGTTTAAAAACGTGAACATCATTATTAATTAAATGGGGTATTAAAAAACGTTAATAAATGCACACGATAAATTCAATTATGAAATTAAAATTAATGTTATTAATACATGAGAATTTTAGACGATAATTCTATCACATTCCTACGATATTGCTCTTTAGTCTTACCTAGGAAGTTAAATGCATGAAATGTCGAAAGTTATATAAATAAAATTAATAGGAGTGATTTAGCAGTAATTGTCCTTAATTTTCCATGCAAAGAAAGTCCTCTTCAGCCTAACCTCATTAGCAGAGAATATTATATTTATTGGGCTCCCGGATAGTCATGTGGACAGCGCGTTTGCCTTTGGTGAAAGCGGTCCCGGGTTCGAATCCCGGTGGGAGCCAATGTGCGAAATGACCTAAGCTGTCGAAGCAATTTTAGCAATACTACTACTACTACTATTATATTTATTCTACTCAACAATTCGTCACTCAAACCATTGTTGAAGACATCACGTAATCATATCAATGCATTAAAATTTCTACTATCTCCAAATGTTAATAAAATTAAATAGTTCTGGTAAAACGTTACTGTCTGCATAATTTGCAAAACTTTTGTGATATCGTGACGAATATAACCGACTAATAATCTAAAGCTAATAATCTAATAACTAAACATAATCTTATCTTTACTCACACAGTCATTTCATGAAAAATATTTATATGAGCGTTCCAAATCACAAAATAATATTTAAATTCTCCTTTTGCAAGAGAAATATCGAGAATTTTAAACGTTATTTCATCCGTAAAATATCAGATTGCAACTAGGATTAATATTTGTCGAAAGATACCCATAGTTTACAAAATAACCTCTCAGTGGCTATAGACTGTGGTCCTATGCAGAAATGTGTAGAATTTCATTCCTCCTTGGAAAAAATTCGAAGCTAAGATTGAAGATTATGAACGGGGTCACGTGTATCGGACAGATCTTGAAAATCCTCCCAAAGTTTACAAACGAAACGAACAAAGATTGAAGAGAAGAGTTACACGTGATTTCAAACAAGCGATACAAAACGAAACTGCGTAGATGCAAGAATGTTCATTTCTGCCAGTACAATTCTCCTTCTCCATTATACACGGATAACTTCGAGACATACAATAAATTATGCTCAGCGGCATAAACATCCGAGGTTCTCTCATAATTTTCATTCTTGAATTTCCATGATATTACGGAATTTGCTTGGAATTTGAAAATCGACGAAAGACCTAAAGTGCCGAAACTTTCTACGGGAATATGCCTACTGAACACGAGCTTTTGGGAAATACCTCAAGTTCAAGGAGAAATGGAGAAACTCCGTCCTATATTTCGGTACAATTAATGAATGTGTACGTCGTGAAGTGTGCAAAAGAGCAATAAAATTTGCCCACGAAGAAGTTAACGAGAAAGCAAACCAACTTTTCCGTTCCCGAAGGTCAGAGCGAGGAATTTTATCGAGGAAAACGAAAACACAACTCGGGGATTTCACATTTCAAAGGAAAACTTCTCGGAGTGATAGGCGTTCGTGTCGTTTTTTCTTTTCCTTCCTTTGGTAAACATATGCTCTTCTGCAGGGTTGCCAACATGTGATACTCACAATCAATACTTGTGACGAAATTCGGAATTCTCGGATTTAAAAACTAAATTGAATTAATAAAAGAAATACTATTTCATTAGATTGGCAAAATTTTATACCCAATCTCCCGGCCGAAATATTTAATTCTGAAAATCAATAATTAAATTTATTAAAACTGGGAAACTAATATTATCGAGTTTCATCTACCTACGCTCGCAAAATTTTCCGTCATTATTCTGAATTAAAATAAAAAATGAAATATTGGATTTCTGTTATAACATAGAAAGATAGCATAGTATACTGTGAAATTGATGCTATTTATTAACAAAATGGAGATCTTAAAGCTGAATACTACCAAGGAGGAATAAAAGAGGTGAAGTACATGATTGGAATGAATCAATTAAATCAATACCGCTCAACTTTAAACCATTCCATCACTATCATAGAAAATTTTATTCGGTGTTACTTTCATTGACAGAGAAAATTACCAGAGAAAATGGACAAGAGTTTGAAATGAGGGACTAAAGAAAATATTTTATTTGAATTTCTTTCATTTTCATTATAGATATTGCAATAAAGCGACACAAATTACAAGCAAGATGTAAGGTAATTTACTATTCATTTTTTTATCTTGTACGATGCCCTCTGATATGAACCGTTCCTGTGGACTTCCCGTAAACTTGTCGATTGGATCAAATAATAGTGTGAACCATTATTTTGAAGTTAAACAGTCAATAGCACAGTTTTCTATTGGTAGATGATGCTGTTTTGACGACTCCTTGATCACGTTAGTTTAGCACTATACAATAGAATCAGGGATAATCAAGAATACTTTCAATCTGAGAAAAATATTAAAACTACTACCAATTCGAAATTTTTACATTACTAAAATGTAACTTACATTAAATTAAAATATAAAAATTAAAATAAGACAATAAAAAACAATTGCTGAATCAATATAAAACTGAGAAATTAAATTAAATTTAAATATTTATTTAAATGCATAAAAGCATTTTTAGAAATTTAAATACTAAAATAACATTTAACATAGCATTAAGAAATTAAAATTAATTCAAATATAAATATTAAAATACATTAAAGTATTTTTAAATATATAATTAAAATTTTCCTAATTTTTATTACTATCAGTCAAGATCTTCCATCTTTTAACACTGTTTGCGAATCCCTCCTATGCACTAATCGGTGATCGAGCATGAGACTGAACTTTCTACCGCGGAGAATGCACGGACTCTTGCGACGATCCGTTATAATGCAACAGGAAATTGCACCTAATCCCCTGGAAGGAATGACAAATTAGGACACTTAATTAAACAGAGGAAGTAGTTGTACATTCCACAGGGAGCTGCGTACTGTGTAGAAGAGCCAACTCGAATGATCAATCACGAAGAAGCAGGAGAAACGAAAGGAAACCCTCGAAAGGCTTTTCACGCCTCATTTCGTAAGGTTTATTTTCCTTCCTTGGGCATAGGGAAAAATACCAAACACTCGCTGAGAAAATGTTCCTCGAGACTCTTTAAGTATTATCTAAAGAATATACATCGAAAACACTTCGAACATCAGCTTCCGATTGTTCCGTAAACGCTATGCTTGCAAACCGGTTTCTGAGGGCAAGTTTATATGCTGATTAGTAAGATTTAAAAAACACCTAAAAATAGTCAATTAAATTGAATCCCATAATTAAAAAAATACATAAAATATTGAAATAAAAACAACATGAATTCAAAGTAAAGAAAACAAGAACTTTCAATAAATTTAGGACACAGAGATTAAGTTAAGGATAATAGAAGTTACTTGGAGAAATAAGTTCGAAGGAAGAGTTGAAAGAAAAAAGAGAATGAAAAAGTTGCGGGATCAGGTAGAAATGGATCCTTGGTAGATATTGTGCCCCAAGAATGATATGGGTGAGCCCAACTATTTCTTAGAAATCCATTCACTTTTAATTTTGCAACCGATCTCGATTTTGAAGTTGAGGTACTTATGGTTATTTAATGAAACTTTACAATACTTATATCGAAATTATATACATATTTAATATATCATTCTTTCCTAAAATAAATTCATCCGGAAATTAACAAAAGCGAGGATTGACTTGCCTTAAGGCTTGAGTAAAGGCCTAAATTTGTTTGATTTTAGATTATTTTCTACGACTTAAGTTTCTAGAACATGGATGGCTGAGAAATTCTGAGATAGCTATAATGTTGGTGGACCTTTTCTCATCTGTATGCGTAAACCTAAGGCTGTGGTTGAGTAGTGCCTCACATACAAATCTACCATTCGTTACGTTGATGTGCATAGATATTCCCTATTCGATGCCATTTTCTTCGATTCTTGGCAACTTTCTCCACCCAATATGTCATCTAACATCTTTTGTCTTTGCCTTCCCTATAGTCTTTTCCCTTGTATTCTACCCTAAATCACATTGTTTAGCTCTCATCTCAATATTTGAGCAACCCCTTTCCTCTGTTGTTGTTGAATTACTTCAATTAAAATTTTCTCTTCCCAACCATCTCTAGAGCCTCCGTGTGTTTCCCTATCCTTGTTTACTTTTTCCATTCCATCCCGAAGACCTCCAAACATTCCTCTTTTTGGAGTCCACGTTTCACACCTATTCAGCAAAATACTAACAACTTTAAATTAAATTAATAGATTTTTCAAAAACCAGCTTGTCTACCATTTTAATTTCATTCTAAATAAAATTTTCTGAACGTTGTCTCAGACGACAAAAAAATTACAATATTTCGTAACGGAATTGATTAATTTTTGGACCGTTTAAAAATTCAAAATTATCCTAACTTAAATAATGAAGATTGATTTATTAGTCTTGCATTAAAGGAAGAACGATATCAGATTCTTTTTTCAGACTTTTTGTTAACATATTCCTTACGCTAACTAAAATTTAATTGTTTTTTTCATCACTAATTCTTATTGTTATTGTTACAAAAATGTTACAAGTGGACTAATCGTCCGGTGGCAACATCTATTGCATATATTATACATACATATATATGTATATACTATATATGTATATATGCTAATGTAACGATTTTCAGCCTCGGATTCATTCCATCTGAAAATAAGTACGGCAGCATCAAACTCCACCGGGCAGACACTGCGGAAACTTTAAACTAGCGCACGAATCGGTCCAATGAAGGATCTCCGATGAAATCCGCTGCCTTATGCCTCCAGCCATGCGTGGGAGTGACTGCGGTAAACCACTGTGCAGATCGTTCGCCATCACTGCGCTCGTGTTCCGTGAACAGCATTGACGAATGAAGTACCATAACTAAGATCGATCTCCGAGTGAGAGAGGCAATGAGATTGAGACGATCGACCTTAGGATAGGCGGGGAAAAGTTGGAACGCATCCTTCGCAGATTCGGTAAACGACAAGTCCAAGATGCACCACGGGATAGGGGTGTTTTCAGCGACTTGTGCATTTAATTTCTATTTTCCTCGAGTATCAACGAGGAGAAAGTCCGGCGGTTGAGAGAAAACGATAAGTGAACCACCGGAAGGTTTATCTCTGCAAATTTTGGGAAATCTTTCTTCGAAGTTAACAGCGAATCACAGCAATAGCTGTACTGTGAGCAGGTGCAGTGGATTTTGAAGTTTCTACTAATAATCGTATACTTTATGGTCGCGAAAATACAATATGAGGCCTGAATAGCTTAGCTTGACTTCCAATATGATACATCCAAATTCTGGGGTTATGTTCATAAAAAAGTAAGAACTGGAATTTAATTGAACACTTGGAAGCTAGAACCAGCTGCGAACAACTTAGCTTGAAGAAATTTGGGATTTAGTAAAACAATAACATAGCATAAAAAATGAAAAAAAAAACAAAATTTCGACCAATTCAACGAACTCAAACTGAACCGAAAACAAACAGTATGATTTTAATCGGAGTAAAAATCGATCCATACCCGGAAAATTCAAAAACTTAAACCCACCATAAACCGAAAACCAGGTTTATGACCGTGGTGTTGGGCTAAAACGTAGAAGATTGGAGGAAAAAACACCTATCAATTATTTATACTCAAAATGACGAGCATCAACAGAAACCTCTAATTTAACCATTCTTTTCCTTTTACGGAATAATTATAAAAATTCATCGCTAAATTCGCCCTCGAATTGCGCCAGATCAATTTCATTTTCTCATTCGATTGCATAATGATTTTTCTGAAATGATATTCATGACATTTCCACTCTCTTTTACTTTTAGTGAATCTTTCTCCACATTCATTTGACAAATTTTATATTTCGTGGAGAAAGAATTTTATAAGCTCACAGTAAAAATAACTCAAAAACTTTCGACTTTGAACGAGTTCGGCAAAAATTACATTACTAGCCTATTCTGTAGAATGCAAAGAAAATATTACGGCATTTTTGGCATGTAAGTCTCATCAGGTGGATCTAAAATGCTTCCTCGGCTTTCATTTTTAGTTTCGCATAATTTGATCCGCTAAACATGATGAGTAAATAATAAAGAGCTAAACGTATTAATAAAATACGGAATTATTTCAGTGGTTTTGTGCAATGTTAGTCAAACAGAATGTGTTACAACAATAATATTTATTATATCAAGGTTTCGATGAAATGTAAACTTATAAAATTTAAGATACGAAAGAGTAAGGCAATATCACATTAATTGTTTCTGGAATCGTTGCCGTCACTTTTGCAGCACGGGAAGCTAATAAAAGAAACAGAGGCTTTTCGCATCAATGGTCATTGCTTCTTTCAGGTCGCATTTTAATAGTCCATTTCACAAAACGCCGAGACGTGCCCCGCAGACATCGACTGCTACGTGGCGAATTTGTTGCAACCATCAATTCTCGCGTGCCATTCAAGGTCGGCCTTTCGGCGTCGACCAACTCCACGAGTTATAAAACCGCTTTCATAACAACGAAGAGATCCGCTCCTTCGACCGTATTCGACAAGGCTTAAGATTAAAGATCTATACACAATCAACAAAAAAATTGACCCTGAATAAGTTCCAATGGGTTGGGTTATTGACGTAATACTCATAAAATTCTACCACACTTTTTAGAGCAAATTTTATTTCACACCCACATAAATACAAACCATGAAAAACCTTGCATGATAAGTACAAGACAAGTAATGTATATGCTGTTTAAGGTTATTTTAATTTATACTGACTGACTGCTAATTCACAGTGGTATTTTATATATATACGAGGGTGGTCTGAAAAGTTTCCGACCCCAGATTTTTCAGAAATCTTCAGAAAACATGTCGAGAAATGACGAAATGTCGGAAACTTTTCAGACCACCCATGTATATATATTTCAGATATGTATTGGATATTTATATTTTTTTATTTATTTATTTTTTTATACATGCTTCTAATGTATTTAAATGGGTTTATTGTATGTATGCATAGTGATATTTTATTTTTTTAATTAATTGTTACATAGTTATCGCCACTACCCGTCCTTGTGACTAACTGCGGCGAATTTGTACAATAAATAAATAAATAAGTAAAATATCGTCCTCCGTGGCTTAGTGTACCAGCCTAGTAACACCGAGGTCCCAGGTTTGAAACGGTATGAATGTTATGCTGCGATTTTCAAGGGTTAGATCTGAAAGGGGTCTTTTAAGACTAAAGTTCTCCCAAATCAATTCTATATTGTTATTTTTATTACATGATAAACGAACTTCGTGGTAATTAGCAGTAATTTTCTTTAAATAAATAATTTTTGTAGCATTCAGCAATGATTGGAATGGTAATCCGTACCTTTTATCGTTTGTGAAACATCTTTATATCAAGATTTGACATATGCAGTGTAGAACAATCTTGTATTTCATTAACAACGAAGTATAGAATGTCATTAACTCCGACCCGGATTTATAAATTTGGCTAGTTGCGTTTGGACCCTCTTTAAAAATGCGTGCTCAGAGAAAGATTTGGATTTAGAGATCAAAAACATTCAGGAAAATGGTGGATGACATAATCATGTACGATCATAATGACGTAATATGATGACCCAATAAAAGGTGAATCCGTGAATAATACAGAGAACTACTCATTGAGAAAGCATTACCAAGATATTTCACCCTTTAGATGTAAAATTGCGTTGAAGTTTTAGCCACAAATTGAACATGAAATTGAGATAGACACCTATTAAAAAAATAAAATACTGCTAGAAATGATGTTAATTCTAAAACGGCTCATATAAATAAAAATAAGTGTAAGATTTTACATGAATGAAATGTATGAGATTAATTCTGAGTTTTTATGAACTAAAAATAATGTAATCTTGATTGATTAAAAAAATGAAAAATATTAGTTTTTGAGTTTCCAGAGTCTATCTGCCACAACATGCTAGAGGCTAGTGCTAAATTGTAACTTGAACATAAAAATAAAGGAGGGAAAAGTTGCTAAATCTGGCAACATAATCGCTAAATTGGCAAATATTATCGATTCCCGGATGTGAGAATATTTCAACCTATTTTTAGTGATAAAAATATTACGAAAACAAAAAAGTGGACCGATACAACAAACTGATGCAAACATATTCCGTTAACCCATCGATGATTTTTAATTCCTTTTTCTCATAGTCTCTGGATTTAATATAAAATGTGTAAACAGAGAAAAACGTGCCCAGTTTTTTATTTCATTATACGTAATTTTTTTTAAGTACTGTTTTATTGATTTTGTGTTGTGCACAGCTTTTCTTTGCATATTTTAGCTTGCGTCATCAGTAGGTTGTCACAGATTCTTTACATCCTCTTCTTTGTGAGTATTTTCCAGCAGTGGATCTTTTTCCTAAGATAATACATGAAGCAACTTTACATCCACTCCTTCTTAAGTTTTCTTCCATATTAACCTACATGTTATTTATGTTTTTATAATATCATTGTTTCTGCTACCATACTCTGATGAATGGGCTATTTTCATTTGTTATTTTGTATAGGATGGAGAAAAACGTATCATTCATATTCTTTTGTCCCAGTCTTGATCATGGCTGTGATGAAATGAAAGCCACCGAGGTATGAGTGAATAATTGAACTAGTCAAGATCTCTTCTTACTGAATGTCAAGAAAAGTGTTACTCATAGAGTCATTGTGCTTCACATGCGTGGACATGTTCCGCTTGTAGCATTCTGGCTCAGTGAGGAGAGCAAGGGCAAACTACCACACTCCTCATCCTGCCAAGTAAACCTCATTCCTCTCTGCAAGCTCTTAGTAGCTTATGCCGAAAGGGGTGAGGTACCAACCGGCCTCCGGGCTGAATACCTTACCGACATAATATCATTGGCGGCAGGTTAGATGGAAGAAAAGACTTTTCAGCCTCAATCTCATCCCCACAGAGACCTAAAGACTTCGCACGCTTCCGGCATTGCATAATTGCTCTACTTCAACGCGAAAAATCCCTCAGTTCAAGAAGAACCGCACTGGCGTTGCTAGATCAAGCAAATCCCGCTAAGTGCTGAAATGGAGTCGAGCATTGATAATGTGCGAAAGGGGCACCCGAGATGCTGTGGAGAAAGGAGGGAAGGAAGAGATGCTAGCAGGTGCGTGAAGCCGAGGAAGTGGGCCAAGCGGTCCACGGATGGAGGTGAGCCCGAGACTTTGGACCTACTCCTCGGACCAACTGCCCACCCGACAGCTAACAATTAATCTGACCTCTTTTTTTCCCCGGCGATTGAATCGGAGACGTGGGGTCCCTCTCTAACTAAGCTTTGCCGAACGAATGAGTTGAGTCGGAAAAACTTCTGCGAGGGATTGCCGGAATCTTCACACTATCCACCAATATGCAGATTCGAACTACTGTACCACCACAAAACAGTGTTATGCGCGATTTGGAATCTAAACGAAAGTTTCATAACACTTCGATATTTTGACTAAGTGTATAACGTTAATTGTATTTCTATATTGTATTGTAACCACTGCCACCAGGTTCTACACTTACTTGCAGTGATATGTATATAATAACATTATGTTACACTTAAAGTTTGAAGCTCATAAAACCCTTCCAGAAGTCGCTGATACAATTACATGCGAACAATTAGCGTGAAATATGGTATCAGAATAATAATAACATTTTAATTTGCTTTTATTAGACTTTCAGTTTATAAAGATCACTCATAATTATTAAAAACAAAAGAAGCAACTGTAAAACTTTTATTATATACTATACCACAAGATAAAACACACACACGACCCGGGTTCCACTGATGATGCTGCCAGGTATGTAAAATTGTATAGTGTAAATTAAAAATTTTTAAGTTGCTTCTTTTGTTTTTGTAATGGAATACCATCATGTGAAGACCAAAACCATCGAACTTACAATTATGCTCGTCGAGAGCCAAAGAAACAGCTAATTTTTGTTAGCGTTACGGCTATGATAGAATCCCTCTGGTGGAATTCGCTCCAGGTGATGAGATCTGATTACCGACGGAAACTTTTTTAAATTCATAGGTTCAGAACTTTAAGACGAAGTTACATAGTAGTTCCAGCAAAGAACAGACGCAATCTCTTAGGAGCATCGACAAATCATTACGAAGAAGTAATCACTATTACAAATAAGGCAAATTATAGATAATCTAGGCTATGATTAACACTTTCCGCGTGGCGTAAGTAGTTTCATTTTGGAATTGCGCAGTTCCAATGCGACCAAAGCTTACGTCTGCATAAATCTCAATTAAATATTCAATATGTATGTTCACTTGACTGTCTATTATCCATAGGAAGAGTAAGTTCACGCAGAAATACATGTATAATATAGGATACAGAATTTGTAAATACTGTAACTGTTCTCATACAAAATACGGCAAATGCTGTTTTTAAGAATACTTTGCATCGTATCACACAAAGCAATTTAAACGCCGAAGCAATCAAAACTTCAAAGAATGCAGGGATTAAATCCTTTCCTCTGAAATGCTTTCAATTATATGACACATTAAGTAAGCGGGTTAACGTTTCGTATTATGTGATTAAGATATTATTTAAGATGTTAATCGTTATATCATTATCTTATTAACGAAATAGAATACAACGATGAGAATGAAACCTCCGTAAAGACATTTCCATCTCCAACAGCTATATTTGTTACCCACCGATAGCCATTCTCATTAGCTTAATTAGCTAAGTCGATGCACGATTTCTCAATATTTAAAGCCTGGTATTCGGCATTTCGTTAATAATTTGAGTTATTCCGAAATAGTTTACAATGAAAACACAAAATTAATGACTCAATATTTTATAATTTTTTTTAGGAAAATTTCAGACTGTCAACAACAGAGAAAAAGCAAACTCCAAAGGTCTTTCGAACAAAATAGTAGCTAAATTTTAGAATCTATTGCATTAATAAAAATAGTATGCAATACACGCAATACAAATTAAAACTGCGATCATCGAATAAATCGTCAAAAAGAAGTTTAGAAAAAACGGGAAGGTTTCACACACGGTAGCTGTCATAGAGTCAGTGATTCCCCTACACATGATGGAGTTCAAAATCTCCACGTATTTCTGTTTACGCAAACTTTTATCAAAAATCTTCAGAGGCAATCATGTTTTCTATCTTCGAGCAAGATTTGAGATCGCGAAACTATAGTCAGAGAACGGGATTCTCTATGTAGCGATCAAGTACACATTCCGTACGAAAATTGCGAAATAATTTTTTTGAATCATCGAAGACAGTCGAAAAACGAAAAATCATATATCACTAATAACAAGAGTTTCATCAAGTTGAAAAAAGTAGTTTGAGTGACAAAATTAAGTTTAATACGATGACACCAGTTAAAGTTGGCTAATGCGAACGAAAATGGGCTTTAATTCACAACATTTCACATTCTATGAAGAATCCAGGTTGATAAAATTCGGAGCCTGATACTAAAATTTTTATCAGAGCAATAATTACCGAGGCTTATAATTACATACTTATCATATAGCAATCATAAATTTTACGAAAAATTCGCCATCGTGTTTTATGGCCGTACATGGTATGACGTAAATGGAATATACCAATAAATTCAACTACCGTATTATAGCGACACCAAGAGGCGGTTAAAAGTTTAAACTTATTCGATCAACACTGGCGACATCTCATTTGTCCAATAACAATCATAACAATAAAATATTTTTCGATCCTTGCCCTCGGTATATTGATACGAGTAACTTATCTAATAGTAAGACGAATATTTCACACAAGTTTGGACAGTCGCCATCAACTTATTTATTGAAGAGATATTTAAGATAGGCGTGACCAAAATTACACTAGCCTTCAGCATTCACTTCACCATCCTCCGACAAAGATCCGCTCCGGAGTGTACTTCACAAAATGTTTTTATTCACAAGAGACAAAATGAATGCACGAAATATTTGGCTGCTAATCGAAGTATTTCCGTGATAAGTTAAATATTCAGAATAGTTATGATATCAATTACTGAGACTTGCGAACTTTTCGTAAATGTCGGACGTCGATATAGAAAAGGACGGCTACGGCGTTCATTGACATAGGTTTCTTTGAAAGGCTACGCAAACACTCGAATGCATTATTACAAATAAACAAAAAATTTGGTGGAACATTAATGGAAATAATATAACATTTAGGCGCGCCGTTGTTTAGATAATCCGAAAAGTATTATATCATGTCTGCGACTGTGATGTAACGTAACTCTGTTTTTAATATGAAGATATATAGTTGCTAGCAAATAGCGCTGAAAGTTAAACAAATGGCACCCATACAATATTACACCGTCCATGTGACAACCCGATGCGGGGCACTCAGAATCATATTAGGGACAAATTTGATATAATATCATTATTTGAATGACATTCGTCGAAATAGGTCTGTAACATTAAAGGTTTCAAGAACCTACGCGGATTCACAAATTTATAACTTTAGTTAAATTAAAATTAAAAAATTAAAAAACGACTGTCTATCATAAAATATTATTAATTTTACTAAGAAATCAACTGTCTATGGAGCTGAAACGGAATTCTTAAATCATAGGAAATTTTAAAGAATTATTGATAAAAACTTACCGCATAGTTATCCTTAAATAAGCCGCTCATTGTCTTGGTGAGATGTGCCGTCTGAACTTAGGATCCTCGTCAATTAATTTGTCGAAGGGTTGAGCTCATGTTTTCTGAAATCCGTATGATATTTATTTATAATAGATACAATATTCAAAATAAGTTTTCCTAACGATAGCAACAATACTTCTAACACATTAAAAACTGATCGTTGCTACATATAGGTCATCAACAGGTTGCTCAAAAATTAATTTTATTAATTAGCGACAGTTATCGGAATCTATAATCGATTACAGCTGAATTATAATACCTTACTACACTTTTATATCGATTATATCCACTTATATCCGGGGGCACAAAAGCACGAATCACAAAAATTGAATAACTATCAAAACACCAACGTTCAAACAACTTCAAACGAGCAGTTCCTGCGAGAACCGTACGGCCACTGCGCCTCAGACGCTTCAACGTCGGCTGCTGCGCGCATGACTATTCGAAAGATTTTGTAGTCTCGAACGCAGGTTCTTTAGCGGTTCATCGTCAGTCTTTTGTCTCTAAGCTGTGTAGCTGTGGAAGATAGCAAAGATGTCTGGAGACGATCAGTAAGATATTATTTAAACTATTCATTAATTTACCGAATTGACGGTAGTAAATATCTGCTTGCCATTTCAAAATAGTAGAAATAAACTCGATTGATGTTCTGTATTGCGTAGGTTACGTTTTCTGTTGAAGCATGCCCTTCGGAATGCCGCCATCTTTGACTGAACATGCACACTGTTCTATTGATTGCCGAAACTTCTAGATAAGCATTCAGTCAGGGTGCAAGGGTGGAACGTTTAGACTAGAGTATTAATTCCTTGTGTTAACTTTGAATTATCTATCTGAAAGTTGTGAATTAAGGCGCAGTACGCAGCATTCTTTTCCATTTTAATTTGAACCGCGGGATATCCTAGTACTTAATAGTTTGCAAAAATGGTCATCGGCGAATCGTAAGTAACACTGTTGGACAAATGCGACAATTGGTTCCTAAGTTTTAAACTATTTTTATTACCGGAAATTCAGCTGTGACTCGAGTTTTTATTTATAATTTGATAATTTCTTTCCGTAATGGCACGTGGTTTTTTTAACCGCCTTCAATTTCCGAGCAAATTTCCTCGTGTACACTCCTTTTTAATCTCCCAAGATTTAACTAAATTTATTTTTCTTATTTCAGGATTCATCCTCCACCTGTTATGTGGGCGCAGAGAGCGAACCTCGTATTCCTCACAATTTGTCTAGAAGACTGCAAAGACCCACAGATTAAGCTAGAAAGTGATAAAGTTTATTTCCATGGAGTGGGAGGTACCGAAAAAAAAGTCTACGAAGTCACAATAGAATTTTACAAAGAGATAGATGCTGAAGTGAGCATAATAGTAGTAGTAGGTAGCCCCAGTGAAACTTAACTTTCGACTACAATAACTAATTTTCCTCTCTCTTTCAGAAATCGGTTCAAGTTGTAAGGGATCGTAATATAGAGTTTCTCCTTCTAAAGAAAGAAGCCGGCCCTTACTGGCCGCATTTGCAAAAAGACAAGAAGAAATACCACTGGCTCAAAGTTGATTTTAACAAGTGGAAGGACGAGGATGACAGCGAGGATGAGATTGGACAAGGCGACGATCTGGAAGAAGTAAGTTTTGTTTTACTAAATCTTAGTCGTGATGTCCATTAAGGTACTTTATCTAACAACAAACTTTTATTTAGATGATGCGCCAAATGGGAGGTCTCGGTGGCGGCGGAGACGGGAAGCCCAGCTTCGATGATATGGGAGGAGAATCTGATTCCGATGACGAAGGTCTTCCAGACCTAGAGTGATGTTCCTTCTTGAAAAATTGGAGGAGTGATTGTTTTAAGACTCACCCCACCCCAAAATTACCCTTTCACTCACGCCTAGCAATTCTCTGCCAGTGTGTGTGAGTACCATTTTCGTGAAGGGTTTGGGACAAAGAAACGGTGAGAGATATAAGTGCGCTGTGTCATTGCCAAAAAGGACCAAAAATAGCCTTCTCCAGAAGCACCTGCTCTACACTAAATACTTAATGGTTACCTTAATTTTGCAGCGGCAGATTCACCAAAGTCCCTGTCTCTCAAGTAAGCTATCGGAAGGTTGTGTTTGTACGTTCCTTATAGCTACTTTACCGGTACATATAAGAGTTAATGTCTAGTGACTTCTTGAGCATTTGAGAAATTGTGCATCATTTCATGGTGCATACGTTTTTTTGCGGTTTTCCAGTAATATTTAATGTTTCAACCAGTTTCGAATGTTTGCATTGATTTCTTCACTATTATTTTAAAGTTAGATTGCATTGATGCATGACCTATATTCTGCGAGTGCACGGTAATCAAGTTTACTCATTGGAAATGGTGATGAACTTCATTGTATTTGTGTTAGAGCGTTTTGTTCAGGAACAATGTTGTTTTAATGACACTCCAAAGTTTCGTAACTATGTAAGGAAGGAGCCACGTCAAAATTCTATCATAATAAAGGAATAACAGCAACTTTGCATTGTTTATTGGGAAAACTTGTCGACGACAATAATTTTCCTGGTGAAATCCTGCCAGTAACTTGAAAATTATTTGACCTAGTTGGGGGTATTCCAGCACCTATTGTATTTAATTAACTTCCAGTTGCAATAAAATAGCAATTCTCATTTGATTTACTTTGGTCTCTTTATTTACATGTAGCATGTTTCCTATGTAGAAACCGATCTATGAAAATAAATCTTTTATTAAAATAATTTTCTATCATTTTACTTTCTATTAATTAATTTTATGAGTGAATTTAAAGCGAGTTTCTTTCAATTTGTTGCCTTTTAAAATTGATATGATTAAAGATTGATTTATGCCGGGGGTGGCAAACCTACAGCATGTGTGCCTGAAGTGGCACGTGAGAGAATTTTTTTGGCATGCATAACTCGTATGACATCTTTTTTGCAGTATTCACTTAAGAAATGAAGCTCCACAGTAAATAAAATTGGATTCTGTTTATTATTAGTGATAACTAACGACCATTTAAATCTAAAAAAAGATCTTAATCACTTTATGGGCATTAAAATATTGTCATCACTGTATGGTTCAGCACCACATTGCCATGCAAGCCCTTTGTATTCATTGAATATGGCACTCTAGCTGCAAAAGGTTCCCCAACCGTGATTTAGGCAATAACTTTGCTGTGGGTTTTCTAAGGCAGAACACTATTTGACAAACTAACTCAGAGAGTGTCTTAGCTTTTCATGTTAAGTTTCATTCATCAGCTTTCTAAGGGTACATTTCTTCAAAATGATCTAGTCTCCATTGAATGTTTTGAATTCAAAAAGGGAAATATTAAAATAAGCCAAATCCAGCTATTTATAAACTTTATTGCATCCATATATTTCCTGAAATAGTCATCATTGAACATGATGCATGAGAGCATATTTGTTTTTGTGGAAGATGCAAGATATGTGTTCTATTACAATATCATACACGAGGCAGGTTTTCAGTCTTATGTCAACGAACATAGACCACATATTTTAGAGCACCATTACTATAAGCCAGTGGAATGTTCTGAAACGTGTACATTCGCACAACTTACACCTCAACATTTTCCGGCCTAACCTATGACAAAAATTACAATTATACAACGGACAAATACAAAAGTAACACAAGCACTTTCTATACAAATAATCATTTGATACAAAATTTTGGGAATGGGTGAGCTTTTCAAGCTCCGATCATGCACACTGAATTCAAGGAACAATATTACCTAATTGATAAACAAAGATATTAAAGTAAAAAACTTTCTTTTTAGAGGCGGTATAATTTATACAATAAACTGTAATGTAACAGAACCCTCCCGATATTAGTAGCAAAAAAGCATGGAAGTTTTCTTTGAAAGCCAAATTAAAAGCTTATAAATGCTGTTACTGCGGATGGAGTTGGTGACAGGAAGGGCAGTGATGTTACATAAAAAAGGCGCAGTTAAATAACGAAAATTTTCCAGCAATGCTCTTTTATGCATAAATTATGCTTGAGGTGAGCTGAGAGTAAATGGCAAGACACTGGCAGCTGTAAGACAGCACTTAAGATCTTTGAGTAATATTGTCACACAGTCAATTATATTGTCACACTCTGCCGACACGACTAGTTACAATAGCTAATATGATGACAGATCCAACTTAAATGCATTCCTACGGGTACAAATTGATCTTCTTTGTTATAGTCATTCGACACATGTGGCATATTTGAAGCGTTTGTGAACACTCTTCACATGCACTGTGGCCACATAAAAATGCAACAGTCCGTTTCCTCTCCATGCAAATGGAGCAGCAGAGCGCCTCCTCCATTTCGGCCAACTTGTTCATTAGATACTGGAAACGGTCACTGCTAACCTGAGGCTTTGTTGAGATTGCTTTTCCATCTGGAGAAAAAATATCAAATGTAATGGTGTATTTTTTGCCAAACACTTTGATTATTTTTGGGCACATAACTCAAAGTCAAATCTTACAAAAAAAATCTCACATTATTGTCTATTTAATTTATCTTCGTAGGTGAAGAAGAGGAGCTAGAAAAATTCTTTTGGGCATGAGGAGGCTATAAGGTGAGTAGATTAAATGGTCTGTATGCTCTAGAGACGTTCATGATCTACCGTATTTGTTGACATACAAGACGCACCCTCATCAAGTTGACCACTCAAAAGAAAAAAAAGTTTTAATAGTCTGTGCGAAAGCGTGGTACCACAATAACTTAAAATGTAGTTTCTTTTAGTAGTCACGTTTTGTAAAAGCCAAATATTAACACAATCATTGAATGCAATTATGAAATAGGTAGTATAGACCATCTGGGCTAAAAATAGCATTCAGTATTGAAAGTTAACTTGTGGAGGTTGAACCTTCACATATAAGATGCAGGGAAATTTTTCGAGACATAATTTAGGTAAAAAGGTGCGTCTTATATGCCATCAAATATGGTAATTGGATTTCAGTCAGAAACAGGTCTTTCTCAAATCTACGTTGTCACATGTGGTATACAGCTTTTCTTACAGTATTAATATACACTTAATGCCACTCTAAGGGGTTCTTAGAAGTCTATTGGAGCATGATGGAAACCTTGAAGTTTTCTAATACAACATTTAAGAAAGAGAGAAAAGCAGGATATCATGCATTGCTAAACAGTTTTGGGAGTAATTTTTAATGGAAATTTAGGAAGTATCTCCCAGTTCACAGATACTTTTAACAGAGAATAACTGGAAATGAAAAAGGTAATACATGCATTATAGGGGAATTTTATAAAGCATGAGAGACAATAAACTAACAGTTTGGTAAAGGCAAAAACTTGTTTAAAAAGAAACATTCATTGGACTATTCCTTACAGACTAAACCAGCAATTTGTTAAGTAAAAAAACATTTTGGTAAAGACTAATAATATCTTCAATTATCTGATACAGAAATTTTACCAGAATATAAGTTAAATGTATAGCTGTGAAATATTGCATGAACTGCATCAAAAGAACATTTCAAACTAGGTATTTACATAGATTGGACAAACCTTAACCCAAACAATTGCCCTTGGTTACTAATGATAAACTAAGTTATTTAAATAACCTTCAGTAATGTTACTGACATAGGTTAGTCAATAAAATTCTTAAAACACAAATATATTCACTAAGAAAAATAATTCAACAAAGAAATAATGACTAATGAATAGAATACTATTAGAATGAAGAAGATTAATGCTTAGCTGAAAACCCACTTGTCAAAATTCTTAATTTAAGACCAGATACTTTAAAATAAAGGAATTAAATGACTATTAAGAAGAAGAAAATACTTCAAAATGAGGTAAAGTTTGACTTGACAGTAGGTTAACTTACCAGAAATAGGTAGTTTAATGAAGACAAAACCAATTTATATGACTTTAAACCAAACATGAAAGTTTCCCATTTGAAAAATAATAACGCTTGACAAATTCTTATCTAATATCAGTGAAACCTTCACCTTCATGCAAAAGTAGCCAATCCACTTCCATACATTTCAGGAAAAAATTAAAGATGTAATCTTTAATCTTAATAATAATGTAATAAGAAAAATGTAGATTCTCCTTCAAACTGCACAATTCTTTTGCACTACTTACCAACAGTAATCCTTTGAATCACTGCTACTCCACATTTTAGGCACTTTTTCATTCGCAAAGAACAATCTGCACATGCTACTCTGTGTCCACAAGGTTCTAAAACAACCAATTCACCAAGTTCTGAGCATATAACGCACTCAGTATCTGCTGTGGTCCGTGCTACCTTTCCATCGGTAATAACAGCAGCTCCCGAAGAAGCCGTTGAATTAACCAAAGGTTCTCTAGTAACCACTTTGCTTGCACTACTAACAGCAACTGCAGAAGCTACGGTTCCGGTCTGTGTTGAAGTTCTTGGCTCAGCTGCTGGGCATCCATGTCTTTCTGGCGACGGACTTACTGGTTCAGTTGTGCTTGTCGATGGCTGACTCAGAGTTGGTACAAGAGTGCTGTAATTGGATGAATTTTGCACCATGATATCAAATGAACAACGTAGTCATTATTAAGGATCTGGATTAATTCTTTGAAGCTCTAACAATATTCTGTGGGAAACTCTTAGGAGATTTATTAATCTCTTTCTAGAGTTACTGTCACAGAAAAAACTTAGCAATTATTAGTTAACTGAAATAATTGTTTCGAGTTCACTTCTACAAAGAGGAAACTATATAATGTGCATTATCTTTGAAATGATTAGTATCATTCTTAAGAAATTTTTTCTTACATACACACTGAGTTCCTAAAGAGGATAGTTAAGCCATCAACAATTATTTAAGACAACAATGATTGATTGATAACATATCATTGATGTCTAAGAAAGATTAGCTGAAAATCTCTGAGTATTTATGGGAAAATATAATTTAAGGATACAGTTGGGATGGTTAAAAAATTTCATTTTTGATTTAATACTTGCTAGTTTATAGAACTGTACAGTCTAACATAAACAGACTTATACTGAAAATATAAACCAAGAACACATATATCAAAATCTTTCTCAATGATGAAATATGCAAGAAATATTACATCAAAATCATAGGAGAATATTCAACAATTAATGTTTGAAAGGACAGGCAGAACATGAAAAATAAATAGCCTACATTACAGATGATTTATAGAAATCATAGTTTTAAGTATCTATGCAAGATGCTTAATTTATTGCCACACATAGTACTCTACCCTGAAAAAAAGAACTCAACAAAGAGTAAATTGGAGGAATTCCACTCCTAAAAGAAGATAAAACACTAGACAAGCCAAAAACTGAGAGTTGAAAACTTTGTACGACCAATTTCAACACAATTGTGTTGAAACTTGTCACACCAAGTTTACAGTGTGTTGAATCATCTAATGTTAGAATTTTCTTTAGTAACACAAAATCCAAGAAATATATATTTTAAAAGGCGGATAATTGGAGTACTTCAAAGGGCAATATAATTTTTAAAAGGCTCTGAAAGGCCACTGATCTCTTACCTTTTCCTTCCCTTGTATTCTTTGAGCACATCAGCCATAGCCGGAACAGTTAATAGTTCTAAAGGTGTACGACCTCTTCTATTCTGTTTATTGAGATCACAACCTTCTTGTACTAGATAACATGCAATCGCATAAGCCACTGGGTTTTCAATAGCAACTTGGTTTCCTCTTTCATCATCAATTCTTCTGCTCAGTAGCTGTGAGTAGATCTAAAAACAAACAATGAAATACCTTAAAAATTCTCAAAGGATGAAGCACTTGAACTTCACAGCGAGTAACTAATTATTTTAGACATAAAATTCCTGCTGGTGACCGAGTGGGTCGTTGAAACGTCGGCAGACCAGCCAACCATCACCTGCAAGATAACCTGAGAGTACCTTCAACAATAAAATTCCTCATTTACAATAACTGAAAGGCTAGTTATGAAACAATTGCTTTCAAGGTAATTAAGCTTGAAATCAACATTAAGTAGTTCATGAAATAATTTAGACGTCAATTTTGAGATGAATTAAATCAAAGCAGAACATTACATTCGAACCCACGTTATTTTTGAGTAAAAAAGGGTATTTGCTACAAATTAAAAAGCAAGTGAATCAGATGACATTCCCTATTAATTAGTAAACTTTCCACAAAAACCTTGAGTATGTCTATTACACCATTAGACCTCATGAACATCTACTTTCAGAATTTTTATTGCTGCATTTACTAATATGAAGTCTTCAAAATGTGCAAACATATGAAAATAACAAAGAGCAAGTTGACCAAACAGATATACTTATACAAAACCAACATAAAATAACAAACCATAAGACCCAGGTTTTAATGCAAAGTATCAATTGTCCACAGATTTCAATTATGTACGATGGTACCATACATCGAAACTCCAAAGGCTACCTAGGAAATCTTTCTTTACACGTTCTTAATACGTTTACACCTATTTTTGTACTCTACGACTTTATTGGATATATGATGAATACCTAGATCTTCTCTTATATATGTGCATATGTATTCTTTAGTTTGTCAACCCATATACATCCTTTGACAGAATGATTTTCATTTCAGATGATTATATCTTCTTTTTTATTGTTTAGCTGCCCCACATTCTGAACCATTCAATACAGTGGAACTTAGCATTACTTTATAAAACTTTATCCGGATTTTTTTTCCTTGTTATATCCTTGTGACTGTAGTGTAACCTTAGAGAAATTTGTTCATGCAGCCCAATTTATGTGTCAACTGAAACCGCCTATATTTCTCATGTGACAAAGAACATGTCACAAGTGAAATTGAGATAAATGTTGAAATTTTTATTAACCCTCGAGTACTCGCCTCTGGGTCAAATCGTCCCATGTGAATTTTAAAATTCCTTATATTTTTATTAGTGCTTTTTTACTTCTTCTTTTTCATTGTAGCTGAGTTTTAGATTGCTCTGAACCAGTCATGCATTTTCGCCAGGTCGGAAATAGAAGTTTAATTATTTAATCAAATTTTTGTAAAGGTTTGTTTCCGCCTTAATTTTTGGAGATATTATATACATTTCATATAATTAACAATTATTATTAATACATTAAATTTTATTTTATTTTTAAACAGTTTACTTTTTATACGAAATATTCCAAATTCATCAGCCATATACTCAGCATCAGGGTTATCGAATGTTTACAGAATATTTTTGCTATTTAGTTTGCTTGCCATTTTAATAACCAGGTTAACCATTAATATGACATCATCACTAATGAATTCAAAATTTATTCACTACATTTTGAGACAATTTTCCCTGTGGAAGGTGTCGGGTTGATTCCACCCAACGCGAGTACTGATGTGACCATTTGGGATGTGAGTACTATAGGGTTAATAGTCAGTTTCAGGCTGATATCTTGAATTACACTTTCACCATTGCTATTTTATTTCCAAAAGCAGAATTAACAGTGATGAAACAGCTGCTGCGAATAAACCTTATCAGGCCTTGAGGGGTTAAAGTACTACATATAGTCCTGCGTATCCTCTGGAATACTTTAACTTTATTTGTGATGTAAATATTTATATCTTTAATGCACAGCTGTATCCTTTTAATTCAGTGTCTAGGGTAATAAATGAATGGAAAATAGATTTATAGGTGAGGTGAATGACAGGGACTGGGTCTTAAATGGTTGAACCTTACCTGATGTATGTTGGGAGCTTCACGCTCATTTATTTCTGTACTTATGGAAGCCTGTTTCATTAAAGCGAGGTGAAGCCCTATATCACCATCTTCGTCTTCTGTGTTTACTGAGGCACCTCCAGATGATATTAATAGCTCTATCACAGAGCAATGACCCTGTAAGTATTTGAGCGAGTGAATTAGTTACTTGAAATTAAATTCAACATTTCATAGCTAAAGGCTTTTGTCATATCATGAATCCTTAGAGATTTTCAAGTAAGAGGAAAAAAATGAATAAAAAAGTCTGATATACATGCTTTTTCATAAATAAATGCCAAAAAAGTAAAGTAAATAATTAAGCGTCAATTTTGAAGGTGATATTTTTTTCAACATCGCTTTTCAAGCAATATGAACATGCACATAGGAAATTTACCTGAGAAATAGCAAGAACTAGAGGAGTTTGTTTCCTGTTGTTTCTGAGATCAACATCGGCTTGACCTCGAAGAAGCAACGTTTTTGCCACAGCACAATGTCCGTTTAAAGCTGCCAAGTGAAGAGATGCAAAGCCATCGTCCTTTTTCACATCCACTAGCTGACGCGCTTGGCTGAGCAGGCGCTCTGTGGCGCTACAAAATGAAATGACAATGACTATTCAAGGAGAGCTCCCAAGAGTTAGGAAAGAACAATATGAACAATTATTGTTCCGGATTAACTTTTACAGACAATAACATCTATACTTTGAAACAGACTAAGGGCACAGCAGTTTAAAATGCATCTGACCATGGCATTCCAATTGTTATAAGACCTAACATCAAAATATTACTAAAAAATATCATCAAATGGTTGAAATTATATTTGTAATATGTTATATCCAAAATTATGCAATACAATTATGCATTACAATATCATACTTGACAGTACTTCTGAATACCAATAATCCATGACGTTACAGTTAAATTAACAGACAAAAATTTATTTTACATATTACAATAATTTTGATCTAATAATATAACTTTGACATAGTCTGAAGTAGGTAAACTGGAATCCTATTACAAAATTATACAAAGGCACCCATCTGTTAACTTTTTCTTCAAGGCATATACAAATAATGAATGTCTCTAAAAGAAAGTGATTCAATTCCTTACTTACCTCGCTATTTACCTACAGCCAGACCTGGTTTTTAAACATTTAAATACCTCAAGACAGTGAATTGCAACATTATGACAAAAAGAAATGACAGTAAGAAAAATATATCTCAAATAAAAATCCAACTGCAACAAAGTACAACTTAAGTAACAAATACTTTCTTATAGTTCACATTCTGGTTGAATTGTCTTTTGTATTTACATGACAGTTTATCAAATATTGCAGATCAATCTAATATTGGATCTGGATATTGAGCCAAATGAAATTTCAATAATTAACTTTGAGGGAGCATCATCAGGAAATTCAATCAAATAAGAAATTCAACAAATTTCAGGTAAATATGAACACATTTTTTCAAAATTATGACAAGCTAATAAGTTTAAATGTGAGCATGAGTGATTAATTCCATGATTCTTTAAAAAAAACGAGAGGAAATTACAAATGTTTCCTTACAAATTATTCCCTTTTAAAGCTGCCTGATGCAAAACGTTAAAGCCTCTCTTATTTTGAAGGGTGAAATCCACCCCAGGAACACTGCATAACATGTCAATAATTTCCAAGCTCTCCTTTCCAATTGCATCATGAAGAGCAGTATCACCATAGGAATCCTATGTAAGAAAGAGAAACAAGGCAATCAATGTGATGGCAGAGGTAAATTTGTTTAAAATTTCGATTATCAACAAATTCAAACAAAACCTCTACAGGTGTAAAGTCTATTTATTATTAATTTTTCTTAAAATTTAAAAATTTTACGTCATTAAATATTTTGCCTCTGGTATTATTTAAAATGACTATGTCTATAGAATATTTGTCAGACTTTTGTCATACAATATTTTTATTTTATCTTCTTTTTTCATTCTACTACCTTTCTTTGTTCATTTATTGTATCTATGTTCAATCTTCTATTTAAGGTTAATTCCTGAAACTATCATTTCTCTTATTTTATCCTTCTCTTATCCCTTTTAAATTCAAGTTGCAATTATCAGTGGGCATTGCAGGTTTATCATCCCTTTCATACCCTGGATATTTTCCTGCTTGGTTTTCACTTTATTCCAAAGTGCGAACTTAGGTTTACTATTGTAAACCCACAAAATATTTCCCTTTTTGGAACTTCCTTTGATCTACCCTAAAATACCTTTATAGAAATATTTAATGACATGAGGTTAGATGCGAGATAAGTCTAAATCTTGGCCTTTGGTAAAATTTCATATTTTTATTAAAGTGGGGGTGAGCAAGTAACAAGGGTGAACTTATCAAATTTTATAATAAACAAGGAGGTAAACCACTATGAAACACATCCAATTGAGGATCTTTTCAGAGCTTTAGTAAGAATAAAAACAACTGCCCAAGCTCCAAAGTCAATGGGGCTTATTTAATATAATAAGCTTAAGGATAATTTGAAAGAACTCTGTTCATTATATTCTTTTCATAGAAACTGATGATTTTTTATTCAAACGTTTATTTTACTCAGTAACTGAATTCTGTCAGTACTTAATTTAGTTCTTGTATTACCACCGACATGTTCTGTATCATTTTGATGATCTTTGGATGGAATATTATTGACTTGAAAAATTAAGTGGATGGTAGCTAATACTACTCTGAAAGCTGCATGTATCTCACATGGGGACCATACAGTTTGGACCAACTATATCTAATTAGGCAAATGAATGGTTGAAAATGATCACCACTTAAAACAATAATTCAATCCAATTCTTTTATATAATTATCTCTATGAGGTATACTAAATATTAGCAGGCTTATACCATTAGAAGCTTCTTGTAGAAATACTCATAAAAACAATAAATTAAAAATAAAAAATCGATTATTACCCTCAAATTAACATTGCACTTGTACTTGAGCAGCAGTCGAACACATTCGATATGCTGTTTGTTGACCGCTACATGTAAGGCAGTACACTGACTGTTGTTCACTGCATCTACATTGGCACCATATTTTAAGAGGAGTTCCATAACTTTTGGTTGATTTCTGCGAAGAGAAAAACTCTTTATAGCAACAATATTTATAACACAGTAGTTGAAAAATTTCAGGCATGAAAAACTGGCAGATTAGACTTACAAAGGTGATTTTTTATTGAAATAAATGTGATTTCAATTCAGTTAATTCAATTCAGTTTTCAGGTCAGAAATGTCAAAGAGATAATACTATGTAAGTCAAAAACAGATACTGATGGGTATGTCATAGATAAGATATACATGGAAATTAAATTATAAAGCATATGCAGAAGAAAATCCTACAATAAACTAATTACTACACTCCTGCAATAATTTAATGGCATAAAAATAAAAATAATACCAAACGTTAGGTGTGATGACCAAATGGGTTTTTGGTATACGTAACAATAGATAGCTACACATTTAAACAATTACTGCACACTTGTTGACCATATTGAGGCAATTGACCATTTTAAATTAACTAAGCACTCATTTAACATATTGAACTGACTTAAAATAAATAAATAGAATATCACAAAGATGAAATGCAAACATATTAAAATAGAAGATTATTTTATGAAATAATCTTTAAGACTTCTCTAAGTTCTTCTTCTTCTTTAAGTTTTCTAACAAAATACAGCTAAATCATAAAATATTAAATACTAGGGGTCGCCATCCTTTTATCATATAAATCAAATAAAATCATTAGAAAAGAGAGCTAACCCAAATGCGGAGTAATGAAGGGCAGTGTCTCCATCGTCATCGGTTACTTCCAAAGCTGCTCCAGCAGAGATTAGAAACTGGACCAGTTCTACATGCCCTTGATGGCAGGCTACTTGAAGACATGTCTTCCCACTGCTCTTCTGATCCAGCTACAAAGTTATTCAATTAACACAACATGCATAATTCAGGCTTAAATGATCCATTAATTTTCAATTTGAAAAATTAAAAAGTATAATTGAACATTTTGACGAAATTCTATAAGTTCAACATAGATATAAAATGTATAAATTAAATTTATAGGTCATTTTTAAAGTACATAATAATTACAGAGAAATGTAGAGAAAGAAGACCTTTGCACTTAAAGAAGTTATAAAACTTCAAGCTAAATTTAACATAACTTCGCAATAAAAACAGCATAGATTGTCTAAGTTAAACAAAATTTGAAAAAGTTAAGTATTTAAAAGCTGTGACTCTCACAAAAAAATTTCATCTATCAGTGGCATCAGATTTTCAACATTTTTGCTTTAATAATATGAAAACATGAAAAATATACAGTTATAATGTACATGGACTGTTTAATAATATACTATCAGTCGCAGAGCTACCATTATGAGAGACTAAGGACAATTTATATGATAGACTCAGGGGGCCCAACGTTATGACAGCGTTATTAAGGGAATAAGGGAGTTATTCAGTAATTATTCTGCAGAAAACTAGAAAGAGTTTTGAATCATAATTTTCACTGACACATTCGTTACTTTTAATTATCTCATAAAAATATTATAATTACTCATTAAGTATTTTGATAAAGATTCAGCACTTATCATAAGGGTTCATAGAGATAATTTTTACTGTCATAAATAACAAGCATTCCCTAAAGTAGAAAACTATGTTGGGAATTCAAAACATAACATGACACAGCCCCCTTGATTGAGGATGACTTGTTTTAATTTTCATAAACGATTACTTGATTATATACATTCAAGCATAATGAACTGCATTTTCATGTTATGCAATGCGATCTTCAATGCATTACTTTACCTGTATTTATATGTATTTGATATTTATGTACTTAATAATTATCTATACAAAGTCATGGTTTTGTGTTATAACAAGCACACACACACACACACATACAGACACACAAACACATAATTCTGAAAATGGTCAAAACGTATTCTAGAGACCCCAAAACATGTATTTCCGTTGAAATCTCGAAGTAGATTTTTTTCATGAAAACAATGCTTTCTCTATACTACGTATGTGGAGAAAGTAAAAAAAGGAGTTCAAAACTATAGAAATCTTAGCATATGTAAAATGTATCTTGAGAAGAATAGATACAGCTCAATCTCAATTTTGAAGAATGGAAGAGCATCTAAATACTCGCCTGAATGCAATTTCTTTAATACTTTTTTCTTCAAAATTTTTACTGTTCATATTGCATATATTTCATCCAAATTTCTTCTAAGGCAAGGGTTTTCAACCAGTGGAATAGAAACCATTAATGGTACTTGGAAAAGAATTGAGTAGTAGGTGAATATTAAGAATAAGACATTAATTTGATAAAAAGGCAATGAAAAAACAAATTAAAAATACATAAAGTAGTGTGACAGCAGTGAAGCTGATATTAAATGGCAGCTGGCAGGAAGGAACACCATCCATATTAATTTCCACTGGGTTTTTCCTTGACTTAGGTCAATACCAACCACGCAAGTCATGGATACATCAATTAACGTGTTAGTCGGAAAATAATGCAATCTTGAAAATGGTACAACACAAACATTTTGGAGTGGAACTTAAAAAAAGTATAATACCATTAAATTTCTCCTAAATTACGATTTTCTCTTAGCTCATGATATCTTGGTAGCTCTTACGTGAATGCATACCAGAAACCAGAAACATAATAGCTATCATGAACACAAAACAATGTTTGCGCAAAAGACAATTTGTATGTATTGTTGAACATTTTAGCCTGCATCTATTTTCAGTTTTCACTTCAAGATGCTTTTCCAGTATATTAGCACAGAGTAGAATTGAAATATGAATTTCGTATTCATTTACAATTTAGCTACTATAAAAAATTTTAGGTGGAGGACCAACATACACACTTACAGTTTACAGCTGTAAGTACTTACACATACTGCAATTGTGACTTTTAAAGATAAATATTACAGGAAAAATATTGGGCTATATTTAGGCTAACACTAAAAGATGATGTGTTAAGCAATGTTAAGTGCTCCAAAGAGTACAAAAATTCATTCAGAACCAGCAAAAACTGAATTCCAGATTGTTTAATCACTTTTATGCACAAAGAATCATCACCATGAGATTCAAAAAACCAAGAAAGATAAAAAACTGATTTAATACAACTAGTTTACTCACCTCTTCAGGAAACTTGGAAAGGAATTCTCTGACAACTGTCAAATGACCCTGTGCAGCCTTTCTCACTAACTTATCAAGACTGGTACTTTCTAACTGCTGTTCAAGGTTTGTATTCAACAACGAAGCTAATGGATCTATTACAGGCAAAAGGTAAATCAAGGAGAAGAACCATAAGTAGGTCAAATAAGGCAGGCAAAAGAGAATTGGAGAGTAAAAAAAGAGAAATGCATATAAATCACACCTATGAGGGATTTTTTACCAAGACAAAGGGGAGAGACCACAAAAATACACTTTGTAAATGCATTCCAATAATTTCACTGCTACAGGATACAGGCTTATGATATATTTCAAACATATACACAGAGTTTCGGTGCTAGGGACCAAAGACTTGGATCTGAGATCCTAAAAAGTTTGCTATGTAAAAAATAAAAACTAAGATCGTAAAAGAAATTCCACATATGGTTGCAAAATCATCTAAAGTTCAGTTTGTACATGTACACAGGATGGAAAAACTCATAAGGATATTATTTTCAAAGATCGATACTACAATTTCCTGCTCTTTCAACTCAAATAAATAGTTTTCACAGATTGCTAGAAAAAAATTTCATTCACATTCTTCAATGTAGATTGTGATAAAAATCTAATCAAGTCCAAAAGTTACCTCTGCTCTCTAAAATTATTCTTACTTCAGAGTCATCATTTGGTAAAAATAATTAAAAGTATGAGGTTTGGGACCAATCTTAATTTCCATGCAGATGTCTATATTTTAAGTGCATTTCTTTCCCCAATACTTAGAAAACTATTTGATGAAAATAGAGAAATGCTCAAATGCTTTGGTATTCTAAGGGTGATTTCTAGGTACAAATAACCATTGCGATTTTTTTCCAAGTACTGGGGGTTTTCAGTATGTGCTACTAATCCATAAACTTCATTATAATTAACTATTGTAAATAAAATGGAATTGGATTCTGAAAAATAAAATATTACATGATTTACATTTCTCCCATGCTGAACTGGGATGGATGGGAAAGAGATAAGAACCTATAGTAAGAATAAACATGAATAGAAAAAATTGTAAAAATATACTTTATGACTTGTGCAGCCAATGGGACAACTTCAAAAGGAATTATAATACAATGATTGAAAGTGCAAAGGGTTTACACAGATATCGGGCATGAAGGTAATAATCCCTTACTTTTTTGAAGCTGTACTCTGTAAAGAACAGAAATAACCAACTTAGAATTTTCAACAGATGAGTGAAAAATTAATAAACGTACGATAACCTCTTTTAAAATTTAAGACACCAGACATCTAAAAACCACCTAATATGGCTGTTTCAAAGTAACAGTTGAGCACATAGTAATGCTTGCCAAGAATCTCAGCTAATATGGATGTACCGTATTTACTCAAAAATAACCCACACCCTTTTGGGTCCTTTTTTGGCTCAAAAATCAAGGGTGTGTGTTAGAATTGACAACGTACTTCATTCAGGCACAATGCTACTAGTTCACATGTCCCATAGAGGAACGTAGACCACATCCTCAGCTTATCCTTGTTCCATATAACTCGTCAAACATTCCATCGCAATTGGTGTTTTGACAGTAAGAGTCATGATATACTTAACTGTAGGCCGATAGTTTTTAATTGAAAGCGAATTGGTTAGCCCATCATACTTTTTAAATTACCAATTTTGAATTGGTTAAAGAGCATACTTATTTACCACTTTCAGCATTTTGTACACAGTGTATACGTGTATCAATATACGTATATATCATCATATATGTGTAAAGAACACATGTATACAGTGCTACAAATGGCATGACCGTATGTCTTAAGGTGCACATTACTTTCGCGGGCCAATGATTTTTCAATTTCCGATGCTCAAATTTTGGGTGGGAATTACATTCGATGGCACGTTATTTTCGAGTAAATACGGTATTTCATTGTTACCAGATAAATGCCTTGGTAAATTTTGAGTATTAAGATAAACTTACAAATCTACAATGTGATTGGCATTGCAAATAGAATTTAATAAGATCTTACAAATTAACAACAGATTTCAACAAAATTTTTATCTTAGGGCTCTCTAGATATTTAAGTTTACGTGACTATACAAAATAGGTATTTTAGAAATGCACAGAATACCTAGCACATGTATTTAATGAAAAAGGTAAGATTTGTGAGCCCCAACCTTGCATTTTAATTAAGTCAATATCGTTATTACGAGAATAAAAATTAGAGAATATAAAAAAGCCCTCCATAAAAATGTAGGAATAAGAAATTGATGCAATATAGAACTGGAATATTAGTGGGAAGATTATATGATTAAGTGAAAATGATAAAAATTATTGAATTCTTATAACTTTCAATCATTATGGAAGGCAATGAATGATAATTGACGCTGTTGAATTTTTAACATGAAAATATTACTGAAAATCAAACGATTAAGCAACTAATGGGACTTAACAATATTCAAGTAAATTGAAAAAAATACCAAATTAACATACTGTTTCCCCTGAATATCAACCTACAAATTCTCATGGAGTTTATGATTTATATTAGAATTGCAATTAATTACAACCAGACTGGCAGGAAGTGTGCCACCATGAGCTTCCTTTATGTATTTTTAAAATAATCAACACTGGTATACTTCCTAATGTGCAACTAATAAACTGTGCAACTTATAGTTAGCCTAGTGGTTAAGGTGCAACTCAATAACCAGAAACCTCACTATTCAATATATTGCCACATTTAAAACTGGGTTAACCACTCATGATATTCTATATGTAAAAAATTCATGTTTTCGTTATTAAGCATAGATTGTACCAGGTGTAGAAGCATGAAACCGGAATTTCCCTATAGATGGTGCTCGCTATCAGTTTACCATAGACCGTAAGACCGCTATTGCAGTACAATCTTCTTCCTCTAACAGCTGACAAAATTTGTCCACACGCAATAACCTAAGTTTCATACACCGGTTTATTTTCCTATAACCTCAAACATGTCAAATTTTGTGCCTACGAACTATGATTTGCAGACAGCATTGGTTTTCTGCTGTCATTTGAAGAAAACTGCTGCAGAATCACATAGAATGCTTGTCGAAGCATTTGGTGAACATGACCTTGGCAAAACTCAGTGCTTCTAGTGGTTTAAAAAATTTAAAAGTGGTGATTTTGACATGAGAAGGAAGGAAGGAAATTTAAAGAAAGAATTGTTTTTTTGGGGTGGCATTCATAACCTGTCGGAGAGGTGGAAAAAAATTTATAAATTCCAATGGAGATTATTTTGAGTAAAATATATTTTATAATTTTCAAATAACAGACGTGTAATATTTACAAAAAAATTCAGGTTTTATACTTCTACACCTGGTAAGTAACATTACAATTTGATTTTATTGTTTGTCTTTTCCTAATAAAACATCAGGTGATATACATTTCATAAATTAGGGCGATAAAAATGCAGAATATTCAACTTATAACACCAAATAAAGATATTTCGCAAACGAGAGTTTAGGGAGATAATGCGAATTGTAAAAACCCAACGATTTCATCCTATAGATCTATAAATGTAGCTCAGTTTATTAACATCACAAGAATTGATTAAAATTACATTCTTTAGGGTAATTTTACCAGCAAGAAATTACTTACTGATAATAATGCAATAATTTATTTAATTATGCTGCAGTAAGATATAAATTCGAATTAATATTATTATTATTATTAGTTACAAATATAATTAATATTATCAATTCTTACAATAAATTCTTGAATAAATATTTCACAACAATAAAAAAAATCAGAAACAGTAATTAAGCAGTAATATGCACTAATGACTTACTTGTCCTTTCCAACCTGCCTTCAGGATGATCGGCCATTGTATTATTTACTTCAGTTGCTGATCCAGGAACAAGCCGTACACATAAAGAGTTGAAAGTCCATATTTTCCCATCTACACTTACTCGCAAATCTCCATCAGCATAAACTTTTATTACTTTCCCCATTTTTCCCAAGGCCTAAAAAAATAAATAAATGGGTAACATAAGTGGAAATGTATAGATATTGTACTACATTTTAATTGTGTAATTTAACAAACATTGTGAGAATACATTATTAACTCATCTAATATACAAATAACACTTGGGAAGCAGTGTAAGTTTACAAAGGGGTATTTTTTTAAATAATGAAACAAAAAACAAAATAACAATGAGAGAAGAAGTTTTAGTTAGCACCTAGGATTAATCCTGAAAATTCTCTTTTCTTTATCAAATAGCCATGAATTGAGTTTAATTTAGATATAATCAATTCATTCTTGCAAACCTTTGTGGTAAGAAGTCATGACTGACAAAAATGGAACAAGATTTTAAGGCCTTTAAGTCAAATTATTTACATGGTTCAGGTAAAAATCTTGATTCGTTTTGACAATTTAATTGAGATATAATGAAATGAATTTGAAATCACTAGCTGAAAGACAAAAATTTAGAAATAACTTCAGCATGCAGTGAGGAACTATTACAAATAAAATTCTATTATACACACTTGGCATAATAAAGAGCCAAAAAATGGCATACAATCATAACTTAAGGTTTTGGTAAAAGCTTTAAGAATGTTAATTTTTCAGATAAGGTTCTGTTTTCACTCCTTAAAGCAAATAGAATAGCTTAATTTGGCATTCAGCTACATTTCGATTTCCTGGCCAAAATAGCTGATAAAATAACAAACATGACCTTCAGACAAGAAAGGATAGGCAACTCTAGTATATGAGAATTCATTTTTGTAAATATTTTAATCAATTAAGGATATTATAACCACACTTTCTTTTAACTATTAAGATTCTGAAATAAGAAAATAGTTAATACTCACACTCCTCATCACATCTATCCACTCTCCATGTCCCTTCTGCAATTCTCTGACTCTATCAACATTGGAAATGACCCTCACCACATCACCCACAGCAAACGTATTCACTTTGGTGAGCGCAGCTGGGTGAAACGTCCAACGATTGTTTCCACCTTCGTATTGGACACGAATGTCCCCCCGCTCTGTCACACGATGTACTGTGCCAAATTTGCCTATGCACTAAGAGTAAGAAAGATGACAAAAATCATGACAAATTCAAGACATCCTTGACACATATCTGAGACATTCTATTTAGAAATAGAAAATGATCTAGAATTGATGGAGACCAATGAACTTCAGTTTCCAAAGTATACATATAGAGATCACCAGGGTTGTGCTGAGCTATTTAGCTTCCTAATGCAACACAATACTTACACTATACTTACACAATGCTTTCAGAATACTACAGTCATTTTGTTAAGATTTAGTCTAAATGACTGGGGAAAAGAAAGAGATTGAAAAGCATCTCCTTCTTGAAATTCATATTATTTTCTAGATAAAATATCAAATATCAAGAAAATGAGGATATTAACAATCAGCTGTGTGCACACAGCAAAAGGCTGTTAAGCTACTACTACTTGAATAGGTATAAATGTTTATACATATACTTGTCTATGCAAGATTTTCAATTTCACATGAATGTAGGTTTTTAGAGCTTTTAGAGATTTTCATTAACAATCAAAATACTAAATTCCAATTAGCTCAAAAGGACAAATAAATCGAAAGAGCTCCAATTTTAAACGGAATCCATAAGTGGTCATATCATGGAGTTGACTGAGCTAGGAGTGAACAAGTCTGAACTTTGAGCAAATAACAATTTGAGTGTTGTTATTATTAAGTATCGCAAAGTGAGATATTTTTAAGAGAATATAATTAATTATTTCCTTTTTAACTAAGGAAAATTAACATAAGCAAATCTAAGCAAACTAATTATGCAGTTTTAACAAATTAAAGTAGAAAGTTTCCATATATTCCTATGATTTAATTAAAAGCATGTGAAGAAATTTCCAATATAACTTGCTACTCCATCCAAACGAAATGTAATTATAAATAAATGACATTGTTTCACCTTTAAATTGATATTGTTGGCGTAAAAATATACAGAAAAGGATAATTTTTGTAATAATTAGACAAAACCATTAACATCAACAGGATTGCATTAAACCTGTGTTGTCCAATAAGCAACAATTACCAAATAGGATAATTATTGTATTAGATTGAATAAATTGTTTAAACTAATGAAATCGTTTCCACTTAACCTTGACTGCCTACATAACAATAGACAGAAAAGGATAATTATTGTAGTAAATTGTCTCAAATTTTTAAATTGATGAGATCATCTTTAAATTGATTTGAATAAATATATATACATACGAGTAAAATGTAGCTTGCATACTGCAAGCAGATCGACAACATTAATTTCATATTGGCATCATATTGGGTCGGTCCTCAAAAGAAAAAAAAAGGATTTAAAATAATCTTAAAATTCGCTGCAATTTAATCGTCTGGCATTGAACCCGGGTCTTACAGGTCATACATACTATGCAGCACAACAGAACATCACCATCTTAAACTATGTGTGAAAATTCAAGCAGAAATATTGGGTGCAACTGCCTCAAACGACATCCTACTTTTCACATATATTCCTTATGTGAGAAATTGTAATTTGCTCTGTCATCGAACCCAGGAATAGCATGGTCTTATTTAATTTTTTTTTCTTAAACCGAGTCTTAATATACATCTTCTATCTAAGCAAGAACTTCCTATCATTTCGATAAGTGCATTAAAATAAATAATGAATACTACTTCAATGTATTTTAAATGGGGGATATATTTACCGCCTGGCATCGAACCCGGGTTTTTGTGGTAATGCTTTCTATGCAGCACAACAGAAGATCGTCATTTTTAACTATGTGGGAAAATTCAAGCAGAAATATTGGCTGCAACTGCCTCATACGACGTCCTACTTTTCCCTTATATTCCTTATGAGAGAAATTTTAATGTGCTCTGGCATCGAACCCAGGAACGGTCTAATGAAAAATTTTTTCTTAAACCGATTCTTACCATACATCTTCTAGCCAAGCGCGAACTTCCTATTATTTCCATAAGAACATAAAAAAAATAATGAAAAAGTACTCCCATGTATTTTAAAGAGCAGATTTTTGCATCGTCCTAGCATCGAACCAAGGATATTTTACGTAAAAGTCATTTATGTTTTAGGGCATTTGGTGGTGGTTGGTGCCACTACGTGAAGCACCATTACCTTGAACACAAAAGCCCCGATTCACAGAAGTGAAAAGGACGTGGCTTGGTAGTTTAGTCGGTAAGAACACCTACCCGGAAAGTGGGAGACCTGGGTTTGAGTCCCAGCCAAGCCACTATTTTTCACTTCTTGTATAACCTTGGGTTAAGTTGCACGCTTTCCTGTGCTACGTTAAAACTTCATTCCATCATTTGATATGAATAAAGCATTATGAATGATTGAGTTATATTCTTTTAACCATGAGCTCACCTCTGCCATTCGTGGATTCCATCCGCCATGACCTTCTTGCATCTGTTTGAGCTTCTCCACACTTATGAGAACGTTAACTTTGTCTCCCACACTGAACGTTGGATTCCTAGAGGGCAATCCAGTTGCCCCAGGGGCACCACTACCAGCAACGCATGCAGCACCTTTAACCACTCCAGCCTGTTGAATTTCCGAAGATTCGCCTTTAAAAGAAGATGGTGCTACATAGATTAATAACAATACAATGAATAACCAATACAACACTGTCAAATCTCGTGTAAAACATTTATGCCCTTCATTTTAAGCACATGAAATTCATAAATCATAACAATAATTTTAGATAAACCAGATAACTTATACATGGAATTTTCTGCATTAAGCCATCAAATTCCAGGACCATAAATAACAAATGAGAAAAGGCTAAGACCTAATTTAATATTATTTAAATTCAAAATAAAATTATTGAGAGTTCAGGGAAACTAATTTTATTTGTTTGATAAAAACCAGCAGAGAGACGAGCTCCCGTACAGTCATGTGGACAGCGCATTTGCCTTAAGTGAAAGCGGTCCCGGGTTCAATTCCCGGTGGGAGCCAATGTGCGATATGACCTAAGCTGTCGAAGCACTTTTAACAATACTACTACTACCAGAAGTGAGACATACTAGGCAATTTCTTACTAAAAAGACCATTTGAGATAACACTCACATAACATAGGTGTTTTGCATTGCAAAGCACCACAAAAACATACATTTTAAGACATACAGACCATTTGAGATAACACTCACATAACATAGGTGTTTTGCATTACAAAGCACCACAAAAACATACATTTTAATTTCATCTTTTTCTGGAGAAGATAGTAGCCGCAAATAATTTATCAATCAAGGTAAGGTAGAGAATGAGGAATACTTGTTGATGATCTACTAATGTTGGTAATACTGCAAGAACAACAAATTATTGCTAAACAAAATTTAATGAAGAGAAACTGATGAATAAAGTAAGATTTAAAAGAGCTAATCTCCAGTATACTTCTGAGGGACTTGAAAATGTATAATAATATTCTAATAAATTGCATTTTGTATTTCAAGCAAGATATAATAGTGATGGGCTTGGAACAATATGTACACTGAAGGTAGGTCTACCATCAGTTAGATGAGTAAACTGTATTCTGTGCAGCAGTGTTTTTTAAATAATAATTGCTCTCAAATGAATAAGAAAAATAAAAATTTCCCTCTTATCCACCTAGATTCTAAAAATAAACTAGATCAATCATAAAAATCTGATGTGGCCAACACATGACCTTCTCCATATTTATTGAAAACAGAAGCGTATGCCGGTAATATATAAATAATGCCAAAACAATAAGTGTTACAGGAAAATGTTTGATACAAAAGTTGTAGTAAAATACATTATCTATAACTTTTGTACGTAAATGTATGTACCTACATTGCATTCTGACAGGGATATGTATGAAAAACTTCCATTTCTGGATAAACAACAACTTCCGGTTAACCATTATTCAAAAATAACTCCTAAACAATCAGTGTTACGAAAACATGTTTCATACAAAAGTTGTAGTAAAGTACATTATATATAACTTTTGTTCATAATTGTATATACCTACATAGCATTCTGACAGAGATATTTAAGAAACAAAATTTTGTTCCGGTTAAACCAGAACTTCCGGTTAAGCAATATTCATCAAAAACTAATCAACTCTTGGCATTGTTGAGAAAATACTAAATATGAATTTTGGAAATGATCAAAATCAAACATTGTAAATTCAATCCTAAAATCCTTTCTGAGTCATATGACACCTCTTGCGTCAGAGCCAGAGGTGTATTCATTACTTCACAATTACCAACATTCTGAATCACCTATAACTTCATACATGAAATATTTCACTGGTTCAAATTTTACCACCTTTTTGTGAGACTCCAAGTAATTATGCTGTTAGCCATGAATTCATGCATTGGTTAATAAATGCTAAAAATTACTTACCTAAGACCGGGAGGTGATCTCTATAATAGAATCCGCCATAACTAGCTTGTACATATTTCAGATCGACTTTTCCTTTGTGCCCAAGTCGATAGACATTGGTAAACCCAGACCCAGTCCATGTTACATTTGCTACAGATCTTCCAGATTCATTGTCCCAGCCGCGTATGTCGATCACACGACCAGTTTTACCTATCAAAAAGTGTAATTGTTAGACAGAATAAATATTTACACTTAAAACCTGCAAATTAATAACAGTGATGACTTCAACTGATCTTTATTTATACAAATATAAAGAATTGTATGGAATTTTTATTCTGAACATAACATACATATAAGACAGACCATAATTTTGGTAATAAATAAAAATAGTAGTTCATACTTAATAATGCATTCAACAATTTAAAAATATGTAATATATCACTTCAAAAGAAAGAATGCATAATCAACATATAGGTTTGGAATCCATCATTTTATAAAGGTATTTAAGATGACATGGAAAAAATGTTGAATGATAAAAAAATAAGGTAAAATAAATCTAATACAAAATAAGTGAAAATTAAAAAGCTTCTATTTTGCATAATTTCTTTAAAGAAAAAAAATTTCTACTGAACCAGAAAATATGAGCACTACAAAATCAACAATTAATAACTGACTATGTAGTAATAATGACTTCATTTTAGTTAATGATTACAAGAGGTATTTTTTAATTACCATATATACAGGCGTATAAGTTGACCCCTAAAATTTTGAGGTGAATTTCAGGTTTTAGCCAATGTTCAGCACATAAGTCAACCCAAAAAATAAGGCAACACCACTTCCCCAGCTCTATTTTATGGGAAGAAAAACTATGATATCCAAATGTGTACGATAGCTTAAGGAATATTTACCGCATAAGATTATGATCTTAATTAAATTAGCATCTTCATTAAGATTTATTATAGAAATAAAGGCAATGTAGTGTGGTGATATCAAATCATGACACTGCTAAAACAACTTCCATTAATTCCTAATGTTAAGTTGAATCATAACGATTATATAAACAAAAACAAACCATGATGTGCTTATTGATATTATTTGTAAAAAGAAAACTTCAAAATATCTATTAATTTTTGTAAAATAAAAATACATTTGAAGAAATGAATATAATTTGCGAAGAATAATATGCTTCAAATTTATTTTAAAGATGTGGAAATGGTTTATTAAATTAACTCTTTTATTATGAAAATATGTCATAACATAACATAACATGCTATCGGCCATAATTGTATTTCCTGATGAAATTTGTTTTATATGACTTTTACATTAATTAGACTCGCCAAAAATAGTTTCAGTGAGAAATAATTATGGTAAGTTGTGAGAGTTCATGCACAACAAGTGTTAAGCAGACAGTATCACCTATTTACCTCTCGGTGGTAAAGGGTTAAATTTTATGTTCGGCGTTTAAGTCAACCCCTGGTTTTTGAGAGATTTTTTTTTATAGGCCTCAAGGGTTGACTTATATGCTGGCATATACAGTAAAAGTTTACTTCAATCTGTGTCATTTCGATTAACAAGTTATAAGATAAAATGGACATAAATGTTATTGAGCATCCACTGTCCATGACAAAGTAAATCCTTACCTTCACCTCCATCCTGATTCCCCCAGTCCCAGTCTGGGCCTCTCATAACTTTTGCCCCCACAAATATACCTCTGAGTTGAATCTTGGCACCGTCAATTCTAGGAGGCATTTCTTCCCTATTTAGTGAAGACATACAAGATAGAGAAATGATGAATGGCGAGCTTAGACCCAATAAAGAGCAAGTATTAATAGAAAAGGACTTCATTTATACTTTCCAAATTCAATATCTTTAGTATGAAACAAAACAAAATAGTAATGGATTACTTATACCTTCACTTACAAGGGAACGCTACCCCTTGTGAAAAGGGTCCTTCTTTATACTTTTAGGGAAGGCTCTAGTGTAAATAATAATAACAATTGTGAAACCACATCGACTAACTTTTGCTAGTTTTTAAGAAATAAGTGTTTGATAATGTGTCAGATTTCTTTGTTCACAGTTAGCGGCAAGTACCTACGCATACATTCAATGTGTACATGGTAGTCGTGGTATAGTGGTAACTCGCCTGGCAGCGGAGTTGAGGTTCACTGGTTCGATACCGATTGTGGTCAAATATTTTCAATTTTCCTTTTTATATAAATGTTTTATAAAATATTTTTGTATTGTATAAATTTATAGCTATCCTGTTATCCTAATTTCAGCAACATCACTCCGAGTATCGTTGATATAGTGGTGCTATAAAAGGAATTTACTATTTGAGTAAATTATGATAATTATCGATCTGCCAAAAACGTAATTTAATTTTCCGGCTGAATCTAGTTCAAAATTCATCATAAAAGTTTTCCCTAATATTCTGAAATGATTGAAAAATTACAGAAGAAAATTATCAAAATAAACGATGAAAAATTTTGAGAACTGCCAAACAATTTCGACTTCTCAGGGAAGGGCTATAAACTCTCTCTTGGATAGGGAAAACCCTGCCTTTGTCCTCCTCTAGGAATACCCTTAGCCATGGCAGTTAAAACATGGGAAAGTGATTTTGAAGAGGAACGTAATTCGGTGAATAATTTCCTCCAGGTAAGTATATGAGCATCATTAGATAATTATCGAAGGTAGCGAAAATAATCAATAATAAGTTGTTCTTGAATGTGGCATAAAAATTGATAAATTACAAACAAAAGAAAAAGACTTTTACGAGCAAAAAGGAAAATATTTTACCTGGATCCGTATTGAATCAGTGAACGAGAACTTTGCTTCCGGGCTCGTTACCGCTACACCACGACTACCGTGAACACATTGAATGTATGCATAGGTACTTGCTGCCAACCGTGAACAAAGAAATCCGACGCTGATTTTCAATCACTTATTCCTTAAAAACTAGTGAAAGTTAGTCGATGTGGTTTCAAAATTGTTATTATTATTTACACCAGAGCCTTCCCTAAAAGTATTAAGGACCCTCTTACACAAGAGGTAATGTTCCCTTGTTAGCGGAACCTTCTAATATTATTCATGGTGAACAAATACTCATAAATAATTTGATTTCCACAGGAAATTTTTTTTATTAAACTGACGACTAGTTTCAGTGCTTAAGGGTCATTCTCAATTCACAACACACTTCAAAAACCACAACTAATAAACCGCCAGAACAATAAGAGGGGGGGAAAGAAAAGTTACAAAGAAGTGGAAGAGGGTGAGGGGAGGGGTGGTAGGAGTTTTACAGTGGAAATCAGTGGTATGGGAACAAATAGTTGTTGGCTTAAGTGGAGCAACAATGTAGAAGTTGGAGTATATCAATTATTTCTAGAAATCCAGTTCACAGCCTCAAAAATGCTTGTGTAAGGGAAAATACTTGAAATTGGTGGAATGATTATTTCCGATCAAATGTTGCACAAATGTGAATTTCTGTTGTTATAGTGAAAAGAGGAAGCACGTTCCTTAGCCCTAATTTTAAAATTCCTACTTGTTTGTCCTATGTATATTTTTTTGCAGAGAGGACTGCAAAAAAAAACATGCCAGACTCAAAATCTGGTATTTAGAAGTTGATTTGTGAGGACAAATAAACTTATAAATACCCGAGTTTGAGTCTGGCATTAAAACATCTTTACTGTTTGAGAGAATGTCTCTAATATTTTTTGTAATATAAAGAGCAGGCTTTGGTTAATACATAGGGAGGGAGTTAGCAAATCTATGACTTAGGGGACCCTACAATGGTAACTTATATTACCGTGGTTTGCACCTAAAAAAAGAAATACTTAGGAGTATTTATTTACACCATGAATAATAAAACAAAATAGATATTATAAATGTTGATTAATGATTTTTTAGGATACTTCTTTCATTTGAGGGATGGATATTTTATTAGAGTCAGAGGAAAATTTTGTGCTTTTCATGAGGTGCAATTATTGCTTCCAATCACCATCAATATGAAAATTTCCAAGAAAAGTTGACATTAATATAAGAAGATAGGAATGACTCAACTATAATCTATGTGTAATTATAAATAATGAGCCTAAGTAGTATGTATTTAAAACAACATACTAGACAGTTTGTACACCCAGTATCCAGAGGTTTTGTTAGCCTTTCATAAACCAAAATTACAAGACAAGAATAAAATGTGACTTAATTCTCTAACCTTGTTATTTGAATACACACCTAAGTACAGGTAAATAAATTAAGATTCAAACACTACATTCACTTAATTTACATAAAAATAAAATTCAATTTATTTATATCCAAATTTAAAATATATGAAATTTTGGAAAATTTGTTTTTTATTAAAAATTGTCGATTCTCGGCATATAAAAAATTAGAAATTAAAAATAACACCTACTTTCATCATTGTTTTGCAGTTTATTTGCACTAGGAATAAATTACATTCAAATAAATCACAAGGTCAGAGGATAAAGATCACCACAAAATCTTACATCAAAATTTTCATTTCACTGCAGTGAAAAGCTATCATGAAAAAAGTAGCAGACATCTCTGCTACGATTTTCAGATGTTGTAACATGGTATCATTCGTTCAAAAAGAGAGAAGTTATTGCAAAAATAATTAAATACTAAGACTGGTGAAAATATCTTAAACTCTATTCCCAAGAAATTATGATTGAACAATTAATAACCTCTAAAAATAAATGCAGAAATCATTTTGCGACTCACCCAACAGAATTGGCAGTCTCAAATCTTTGAAAGACGTGATTGACATCATGCACGTCAGCCATGTAACATACTGTACAAAGATCATAATCTTCACACCTAGTGCACTTCCACCGCATCCCTGCTATGCCTTGCCTTTTACACCCATCACAGATTATGTTTGGATGCTTAACACCTGAAATATAATTATGTATAGGTGAGTTCATAAAGCAATAATTCATCGCTTTCATGAAGAAATCAATGGTCGTACATAGCAGAGCACCGATTGATCTTAAAATACAAAATCAAAATCAAAATAATCTGAAGTTGGCCAATACAGAAAAGAAGAATAATAAGCAGTCCTTTCTCCATGAATTTATATTACATAAGTGTCTGGGTGTAATAACTGACAATAAATTAAAATATTCTGATCTTATTACAAAAATAAAAAAAATCGTGCGATGTCTCTCTTAGGCCTTCTTTATCGTTTCCCGGATATCAAAGACCCTCTGGCTCTTTCCCTATACTTTTCCTCATTCATCCTTCCTACTGTATCTTACTGTTCCCCAATCTGGTTTATGTCCTTCCCAACTCATCTTTCTTCATTAGACAGAATTACTAACTTGTTTCTCAGAATCGTAAGAGCCTGAGTTCCTTCCTTCTGTCAAGCCTCTAAAAATTCTATCTTATCTTCACTATCCTTGGAATCTCTTTCTGTCACAACAACAAAACATGATTTATCCTTCTTACATTCACTGCTGAACTCCCTTTCTGACTGTCCTCCCTTAACTTCACTTATCAATTATTGTGTTCCAAATGGATCTACCCGTTTGACATCTTTACTTCACTATACTACTCCTAGACTTTCACTTATCAAGAGCTCTCTTTTCTTTCGTCTTCTTTCTCTGATGAATTCAATTCCTCCTTCTATTGATCCTTTCTCCCTATGTAAAGGGAAATTTTTTAACCTGAGCTTACCACAAACCATATAATTTTGAAATATACCTTTTATGTTTGTTTTTTTATCTATATTTTATGCCACTTTTTACTGTTTATGTTTTATACTTTTATATATATATATTTGTTACATTTCACTTTAAATTGGCATCACTATGCTGTATGTGAGAATTGAATAAATAAATTAATAAAGTTAGAATAATCTTTGCCCCGATTTTTTAAAGCTTTAATAAATTTAGAGATTGAATCTAATCAACTTTTAGCTTCTGAAGCATTTAAACCAGTCATGTCCAACCAGTGGCCCTCGAAGCCTGTTTGTGCGACCTGCGTTGCATAAATAAACTATACAGAAAATAAACAGCACAGGTATCAAAAAAACAGGGTTGGAGTCCACCTTAAAAATTTTATGTCCTTTTGTTTGAAAAATTAACATTGATGCTCATTTGTATTTGGATTATATTGTGATATATATTCATCTAAACTGAAGATGAAAATACATACAAAGGTTTTTTCTTTAGTTATGTAAATATAAGGGTTATCTAAATCAAACGGTCTTAGGCCTTCCTGCACCAAAAGGTTGGACACACCTGATATTGATATTTATTTATTAGTTTCAATCAACTTTTCTTTACAAAATAAAATTGAAATATAAAAATATTTTACAATACATAGGTATACCTGATCTAAACATTCAGGAATAATAATACAAGCCTTAAATTATAAGTATAATTAACTTTAATATAGTGTACTTTAATCATATAATTATTGGTAACTAATAGAATTAAATCTACACTTATTGATATTGCTGCTTAAAAATTTTAATTTAAAAATAATTCTTGAGCCATAACTACGACAGTATTAATAATTATATGGAAAAATCTAGTGTCTAATCAAAAATGTGTAAATGTGAAAAATTGAGTAAAAATTGGGTTTCAAACAACACAAAAAATGACAGTAACAGCCTTGAACCAAAATCACAATTATCCACAGAAATTCAACAAAACAACATAACATAGCATTCATATCAGACTTAATTGATGATGCAATTATGAGTTAAGTAGTTTGACATAAAATTTAGATAATGAAGTCACAGGGAAAAAATCTACTCCCTCCTGCTATGAATACAGTCAAAATCAACAAGTCCAAACAAATAAAATGGCAGGCCAAAGAAAAGGAATGGGGATACTATGAAATACACAGAACTGAATATTCAAATTGAAAACCATTTTGAAGGTTCTAAATCAATATGGCTTTACAATGGAGTCTGGTAAAGGGGAAAAACCAAACAAAATATCATCATAGAACCATAAAACAGAACTAGTAATAATCAAGCCTATAAGGGTAAAGCCAGATACATTTATTAGAACCAAAAGCAGTCGTTATAGACAAGGTCATCAGCTTACTAGCACCGACCTTGAAGAAGATTGCTTCTACAAACTTTTATGATTCTAATCCTTGGTTCTTATTGGTCCTAAAATGTTGTTTATTAGCAGTGTTTGCTTGTTCCAACTGCATAAATTATAACTTGCAGATCGCTATTCTATATACTACGATGGTAGCAATCATTCAATTGGATAGCATAAAACATTGAAACCTTAATTGCAAATAAAATCTGGAGAGTGTAAAAATGTATGCTGTATGTTTATCAAAGTTTTGAGCACAAAATTCCGAGAAAAGAAAAAGTTCTCCATGAATGAATCCTTGCAAATGGGAAATGAAAGAAAACTAATTTATGAATTAGAAGTGTCAACTGTAAATTCAGCAAATGAAAAATGTATGATTAATCTTAAAGTAATAAAACTTGTAATTTTATCTAAAGGCAAAAGCGCAATGATTTAAAGAGAGATTCGAAGAGTAATACTACATATATAATCAAAAGCCTTCTTGATCCTGAGGCACACAAACCATGTATTAAAGAAAAATCATAGAAGACGAACTAGTATGGTAGAAGAAATATTCTTCTCGTGCTAAAGGTAACAACGATTATCTTCCACTTGCAGAAATATTTTGTTATAATAAAAATAATAAATTCTCTAATGGAAACAGGAAGAGAGATCCCAATCACACCCAATTCAATAATTATTATTAATACACATACAACCATTCCCTAACCATAAAAATCCAATTAGCCTTAGAAATCTGATCCGGGATTTGAACCTAAAACCTTGTAGTTGGAGGACTATTATGCTGTCTACATGAATTACACCGCAGCCAGTGACGTTATAATCTATTCAACGTATCATTGTAAATTATTAATGAGAACTGAGAAGGAGATAGCTATAAATAATGTTATGTTTTTCAATGGCATAGTCAAAATTTGACACATATATTTTGTTCACTTTTCATTTGTCTATTGGTATGGAATGGATGCAAGGCTTTGTCTTCCGAAATTGATAGATAGAGAGAATGGAGGAAAATGTATTTTTCATTTACATTTGTCTCAGTGCTATTATTGATCTTGATCACTTCAAAGCTGCTGAGGTATGAGTGATAATGAGTGATAACATTCCATACGGTCTCTGGCTGCTCAAATGCCAGTTAGTACCTTATCTCCTCTAACATTAAGTACCACGAGCTATTAGCAGCAAATGGGGCTTACTAAGCTGGATGAGGAGTGAGGTAGTTATTCATGAGTTCCAAAATGATAAACTTAGAGTTAAGAAAAAGATTCTTTACTGCAAAACTTGTACAAAATCCACAATACATTTACAAAACAGTTAACTAGTTTCTAAGCAAATCTCATCATGATCAGAACATTGGAAAGTATGACTTGTGCTGGAACTAGTAAACTGTTGTGTATTTTCATTATGATTTTTGTAGAATGTTTGCAGTAAAGTGGAGGTTTTTTTGTGGTGACTTATGTTGAACTTTGAAGTCTTAAAATTTATACATAAATTAAAAATTGCATTGCTGCCTTCCTATTTGAAGAAAGTGACAACAACAAATTGTGATATTCATGGCCATGACACAAGAGCAAAAGAGGACTTTCACATACCATACGTGAGCAAGGTAGTAGAGTAGTATTGTTAAAAGTGCTTCGACAGCTTAGGTCATTTCGCACATTAGCTTCCACCGGGATTCGAACCCGGGACCACTTTCACCAAAGGCAAATGCGCTGTCCACATGACTATCCAGGAGCCTACGTGAGCAAGGCTGTTTCTCAAAATTCTGTATTTTTTCAAGGATAAGTGTTGTATAATTCATTGTAAAATCACACAAAGGCTATTCACTCAATGAATGGCTTTGAGTATGAAGCAAGGAAGTGGATTGTAAATAAGAAAAAATGTGGTAATCTGTATTTTTTTGTACTTTTGTATACTTAGTTTTTATCCTATTCTGTTGGTGATATATATTGTATGTGAATAGCTTTGATAAATAAAGACTACTATTATTATTATTATTATTAAAGAATCTTTTTTAATATGAAATTCCACCAGGTGTGGTGGAATCTTCTTTATTTTTATAAAATCAACCAAATTATGAGTTGCTTTGTGGTAATCCATGATGAAAGAAAGCATAATTTGCTTAGTTGTTATAAAAAAAACAGAATTAGCTTCCTTTGGAAAAGTTGTTCCTGCTTTGTTCTTTCATATTTATTAGAGTTAAGTATTTAGAAAAGTGAAGGTATCCCTTACCTATAGGTGCATTATCCACAACACGAAGATCATATGCTCCTTGATATCCAACCCGATAGTTTGTTTTTGCACCTGAGTCCCATTGCACTACTACCGTCTTATCAGGAGAAGTGGCACTTCCTGGTCTCCCCAGTTCCACCAATGTGCCGACGTGGCCTTCTCCATCATCCTGAAGACCCCACTTCCAATCAGGACCACGGACCACCCGAATGCCCACTTCTAGCATGCTCCCTCCCCTTCTCCTTCCCAGCCTTCACCGCCACAATTTCACTTCACCGTTGACACTAAAAAACACAATGATTGAACCTTTAACACCTAAGATGCAACATCATTGAATTACAACAGCATCAACTCTAAACATATGCTCAAAGTATAGAAGTGAAATGATGCAATTCACGAAGTAACAAAGTTTTATTGAGGCACTTTACCTTTGCTTAATTTTCCTTTTATTTTCATTAAAAACAATTGTTTTAAACCAATCAAAATTTTGATGGTTTTTGGACAACCAATACATTATTATTATAACCGTCTACTACCACTTCTATTCTTAATATTAATAACAGAGGATGCCTGGAATAAACAAATGTGTGAAAGAAGTTAACAGTGTTTTACTTGTTACTCAGTTAATTTATTTAGTCATGGGATACCACCAGGTAAGACCGACACTAGCAATGATATAAAGACTATATGCGAATCTGCCAACATTAAGAATGCACTTTATTAGAAAGTAAACTTAAGGCAAAGCTATTTACCAAAATATACATGCATAATTAAGTAAACATTGACATGAAATCAATACTGAGGCAGGCATCGAGGCAAGAAAGAGGTGGTGCACTTGCATTCGGTGAAATTGTATGATCAAGAATGATCAGCAACTTTAGCAAGATTCAGCTTTATGCATAACATATTAGCAAGAGTGAAATGTTTACCAAAGACCATCAATCATTGAATGTATGCATACAAATAATGATTATAGATCAGGTACTTTAAAGGCAACAAGTCCACTTTGTAAACCTCGTGAGGTACATTCAACAAGTCATGCAGTCTTTGGAAAAGAATTGAAATCGAAACAAATTCGGTTTCCGTGTACGGAAGACCGATATACGTACGCAACAACAATATCCAATATGTCTAGTCAGGCTCAATGAGGTCGTTATCATCAGAACATGGCAAATTAGTTCCAAATGAAGTCCAAAACTTCTGACAATGGATCAACAAAGAGAAAGCTTGCATTTGTTCACGTCGGAAAAGAGACCTACGGAGATTGAGTTTGGGGGAAGCAACAGTGAGGTAAATGAACGGGGAGCACAAACCAAGCGCGCCCTTCACGGAAAGAAAGAGCGAATGAAAAATTTCTGAAAAGACTGCTAGTCGGTGCAGTGGTAGTGAGCAGCTCTCTTTCTTCGTAATGACACACCACAAAAGATGGGTGATGGGGAAATATGGTTGGGGGAATGTATGTAAAAGAGTCTTACTGATTTCGTGCCGATACGATGAGTGCCTTTTGAGGGTGTTTGAAACTGCAAAAAGAAAAAGTATCGCGCAGGAGTGTTTGCGTGATAGGGTTGGTGAATTGAAGAGGGGGAGCCCCCGAGGACAGAACAAAAGGAACTTCCCTCGACACTTTCAGACGGTTCGCGGAGTAGAAGAGTGTAACGGTGAGCTAACGAGCAGTCAACAGAGCACGAACACAAAGAGTGCGGCAAGTTCGATCCGGGAGGAGATATGAGAATTCATTTTCCAATGAATGAAGATTTTTCGTTCAATGGCCTGAAGATTATGCCCAAAGCTTAGAACACCTTGAAGATTCGCAACGATAAGCAGGGTATATTACCCATTTCAACATTTGAAAAATATGAGCGAGGCTTAATTAAACCAAACAACCTTGACCATTACCTGAATCGTAAACAGAATCGTTGGCCTGTAAAACCTATCTGGTGGAACATTGATGTATAAATGATCGATATAATTACAAACATTCGCGTAGATATATTTGGTACGATAAATCATAAGCATAAAAACAATAAAATAATAACGTGATACTAAAGACAATAACAAACTTTGCAACAAACTTTAGAAAGTCACATACATTTTATCTCAGATTTGCAATATGGTATGCTATTTGAGAATTCAATGAACAAATTATATTCACAGCGTTTTACTTATTTTAAAATAATACGTAAAATTATACACCAGGAAATGAAGATAGAAATGGAAGCTCACCTTAAAGATAAGACCTCGGAAATCCCAACACTGACAACCATAACATTGATTTTACTTCACTAAAGTCGCTAATCATTCACTTATTGCCGCATAATTCCAATAAAACTTAACTACTGATGGACCAAAACAGGAAAACTATATAACTTGAGAACACTATCACCCAGGAATTGCATCACTTAGCCTAAATACACAGCTAATATGTTATTTCTCTGATTTAAAATGAGGTTAATGGCTTACCTTTCCCAACTAACAAATATGTATTGCGTTATTTCACGTCAAAATAACAAGATTCAACATTTTAATCGTTACAACTGTTCTCCTTCAATCCACGACCACAACACGATAACGCTCTCTGCTGTTACATTTTGTAATCAAGATTTTCGACCGCTTTCCTACCCGCTTGTCATGGATATCTTTCAACGCAAGGAATGAAGATATGTTATGTTTAATGTAGTTTCTTCAAGTTTTATTTGAAAAGATATACCCTATTGTCATGCAATTCAAGTGCAATATAACTATTTGACTTACCGGGTAGAGACGTAATCAATCTTCTCGATATTAACTAAAATACAGGAAATCTCGAGCAAAATGACGAACACATTTGTGGTTATAAGAGATTATAAACCTGGCGATGATGCTCAATGTAAGGAACTTGTCAAAGAAGCAACCATGTCAACTGTTAATTCTTCATTCATCACAGGATTGACTCAGGAGATCACTTTTCAGGGGATAGTTTTATGTGCCGCGGTAATGTTCATATTCATGGGTCTTCCATTAACTTACTGTCTTGCTGCTATCCCAGTAGTAGTATTTTTAATGTATGTATTCATTTGGATGGGCCATACCATGAAAGCTATCGAACTTACGCAAGAAATGAACAATATTCCCAGAGCTTATATGTCTTCAAAACGTACGGGGTTTTGGGTGGCCGAACTCTACAACCCACCTCGAATATTTGGCATTAAGAAGAATTCCCTCTATGAGACAATGACAGAGAAAGAGTTCCTCAGCAGAAATATTGATATCAGTTACTCGCAGAAAATGGTAAGCATGTAAGATTTTCTATATTGTAAGCTAATAGTTTTTATTCTGGTTATAAGTCATTGATCATGAGTCAGTCATGGGAAAACTTGTTAAGCTAAAGTGGAATATAATACATATAGGTGTAGACATTTACTAGAATTTTACCATAGGAATATTTGTATTAAAAAAACTAATTTCATTTCTTTCTCAGCAGCACAAGGGAAAGGATTTTACATCGCCAACTTGTTAAAAATTTAAAGGAGGTACATTCTTGCTTATATCGCACTCTTTGAAGCCTGTTTGATTTCCTTTGCATGAATGGCTTAACAAACACATACGTTAGGGATAAAGAATAGTAAACAAATTCTCTATAAACCAGAAATGATACTTTTAATGCTTCGATCAGAGATTAAGTTAATTTGTTTATATACAAGACAATTTTGGCGAAAGTGACTTTTCTTTCGCTCCAATAATTTCATCATTGGTTTCACGAAAATATTCCCATTCCTTGTATTTCCTTTCAACCGCTGAAGTGCCAATGTTTGATGTGGAAATTACAAAATGATTTTATCATTATAACGATCACCCACAGTTTTTATGACTTTTTCATCCATGATATCACCATGAATCACCATTTCATACATGGTAACTGAAGCCATAAAATCATTTGCTCAATGCAGTTTTGCATTTCATTTCAAAATGCAAATTCAAAATCCCTGGCAGTGTATCTTTTATAACGCAAAATATGTAGTCAGAAGTATTAATTGATCAAAATTCTATATTTCCAAGAACATTGCCTTCGTCTAAAAGGGTCAGAAAATCCTTTCTTAGGTTTGAGTAGGTAGCCTTGATTCCTAGCATTGTTCATTACATTTGTCTAGTGAATCATATCAAGGTTTCTTGCTTCTGTGATTAATTTATTATGCACGATTTTAATACATGTCTTAGTCTAAGTGGATGCATGCTATTGGTGTTGTTTTATATTAGTGTAGTTATGTTGGCAACAGAATGTTGCATAATTAGTATGAAAATTGACATATTTTTTGTATACATTTATCATCACTTTTATTTTTCTTTATTATTTCCCTTAATGTGAACAACTTCTAATTCTTTTATTGTCTTTTAAACTAATCAGTATCATCAATGAGTTCAGAATGCATGACTGAATAGTATTCTGCATGACTGTTGAAAACTATTGTAGTAACTAGTTAAAAGGGGAGTATTTATTACCAGCACATTATAAATTGATGCAACTGCTTTCTGTAATAGTTGGCTATTAGTTATTTCAATGGTAGAAATTTACTTAGAAATTTTCTCCATCTTAATTTTATCAAAATGTATGCGATTATGTGCTATAATTATCTAACATTAATATAAGTTAATTCAAAACGTTTGAGGATCATATGGAAATGTAAATATGTATGCAAATATTCACTTTACTTCTTGGAAAAATGTTCATTTGCAATGAAATGGTTGATTTGATTACATAGTTTTGTTTTGGGTATGGATTGAAAGTAATTTGGACCACTGATTAGTTAGCAATGAATAGAAAACTTTGGAAATTCTGTTATTGAAGTTCCATTATTAAAATTAGGTTAAATACTCCTACTGCTTCCAAATTGTCTACTAATCTTCTCGATATGTAGTAAAACTTGTTCTGCAGGATCAAAAAGCATGCCTTTTACATTGTGTTTTGATTGTTTTTAGAATTGAAGTAAGCATTTTTCTATTTCTAGGTTCAAAAATTTTCAGGATGGTTGATTTTCTGGCACATTCGTAGTGTATGATATTTTACAAGCATAGTTGGATGGTATTTGATTCTTTTCTCCGTTCTTTCCATTCAAACGAATAAGTAGATGTTTCATGCCCCACTATTCACTAGTTTCTTACGGAATATTTGTTATGATGTTGCAAAGGATTTTAAGGCCACTGTCATATCCTATTAGATTTTCCAGTCATGTAAAAGATAGTTTTGTTTAACTTTGGGCAGTTATCCATGCGTGAGATGAAGTCTATCGACATGAAGGGAGTCCTAAAATCTTTTTAGTTGGATCACATTATTTTCATTTTCTAGTAACATCAGTTATGAATGTATTGTACGAATTTATCTACTGTAAATTTTGGGATTTATAATCGATAAATAGTAAAATACTGTTACTTCTTTCCAAGAATTGCTCTTTCAACTTTGATTGTTGAATAAAAGTAGAAGGAATTGTAGATATCGATAAAAACTCTGCTATCTATTAATAATACTTTTAAGTAGGTAAATAAAATTGCTGGAATATGTTACTTAATGACATATATGTTGTCATCTTTTTTTTTAAATAAGACTTATTGATCAACCATGAACGAAGCTGAAAATACTTACTGCTTTACATGATGTTTTCTTACGAATGCTAGTGAAGACTACGTACCCACCTGTTTGAGAATCATGCAGGTGGATCTGTAGTCCATTTAATGAAGTTGCTTGTGCTCTAATGATAATTCACAACTGCCTTTTGTAGATAAATCTGCAAAGTATTTGATGCTTAATGTGATAAATTGATCAAATTAAAGGGCATAAGCCATATCAGAAGTTATCTGTTTCTGCCATGCAGTGTATTTATTTCTGTGTTGCCTACAGAAAATTGGAGTTGATAATTTCCATTTAATGTTTTTATTAACATATTATAATTATATTGGTTACAAATTTTCTGTTTATTTGTGAGCATTTCAGGTAAAGTCAAATCAGAATTTCTCGATGTGATCACATTAAGCACCAACAATTGTATAAACAGAAAACATCTCTGTTGTGTGCATGTCATTATAGTGCTAGGTGATGCTTTTTATCTTAAGGGGTTACATCTAATCGCCGGCCGGAAATAATGGTATATTTTGGAAATTTTTGTAGGTTTATTGTTGCTATCTATAAAATAATTTTCATTTAATAACAAAAGTACATTACTTCACATACTATTTTTTTAGATTGTGATGAAAAAATATAAATAAATAAAAAAGTTATTTGCCCCTGACATATATGCATTTCGAAGAACGTCACTTAACGGTTGGCAGTTTTTCTCTGGTATAGATAATCTGAAATCAAGAAAGTAAACATTTTCTTAAATTACAAATGTGTGGCTATCGTTCCACGTAGGGAAATTTTAATATTTTGATTTTTAACGAAATGGTGGTCAGTTAAATATAAATTGTTGTAATTTTGCAGATAAAAACAAAGTTTTTCATGATTTTTTCATTAACTATTAAGATTAAAGAAAAAACCGTACGTACGACGATAGATAGTATTGTTTTACACGATTTTACCAAATTTCAAAGAAATCGGTTGGATAGTCATTGAGAATTTTTGCCAACCAGGTTGAAAAATTAGGTTTTGAGAAAAATGGCCATAAACATTAAATTTGTCACAAATGTATGAATTTTCAAGTTTACCATACATCTTCTATTGCTGGGCCATAGAATGCTTCCTTTGAAGATGACGCAGCTTCTCCTGATGACCTTTGGCCCCGTCCTTATAGCTTTTTTCTGGCTTCAAGCTCTCGAAGTTCTGCCGCTTCGATACGTCTCCTGTCCTCTCTGGCGCAGTATTATGTAGCTCTCTGGCCATTTCTAACGTTCATTTCCCTCATGATTTTTAGTAGACTAGATGCCCCATCATTAAAAATACTGGCAGATATGAAAGCTGCTGTTTCCACCACGACAGCACCACTGGACAAAATTTTTGGAGCAAATTTCCATACTGTCGAATTGAAACTTTCGTTATTATTTTGAGTGAATCTGCCCAAAATGCGGTAAAGTAACTCGTCTATACTCAGATCTTCGTATATGGGACGTGTAGCCTCGATTACGCTCATAGGTAGAGCCTTTTTGTGGACATATTCTGCTAGTTTTCCTGCTGTTTTAGCCATCTGCCAAGAACACTAAGAATCAGAGCCCTGAGGGCAAAACTGGTGCTGTGGATTTTGATCCGTGGAGCTCTTATGATATAAAGTGGCCAAGATTAAATTTTTCATCATTTTCACGGAGTCAGAGTTATTGCGAATGGCAAACCCATAATAAGCCGTAAGCTCATCAATTAATTCCCCCATTAATTTTCCCTTCCCCCAGACCTTTAATATTTTTTTTGCATGCACGAAGTCTTGCACCCATTCTCTTCTGCACATGATTGATGCATTCCTTCTTTTTTATGAGAGTTTCATGTCCATATGGTCTGGATTCAACAATCCCTTTGTATGTTTTACTGTCTCCGTCTCCTATAAATGTAACTTGCATATTTTACTTTGTGGCGGTCTTCAGATCTGAGGAACATCTCTGTTATGCTGTCGACCTCCATCTTTCCTGCATTACCCTCATGATTGGCCGGGCATTCTTTGGCATGCGGATGGGCCCACTCCTTGCATTCCTCGGTGTCCTGCTTCTTCTCCCAGTATTCACATGATTTGCAGTAAGCAGATTTTACAGCAATATCAATCATTTTACTCGAATAAAAAACAATAAGAGTCGCTATTCCAAATAAAGAGTTAAATCTTCTCTTGCGCCAAGTTCCATCTCCGGAGACAGTTAGACCCTCAGGTTCCTCACAGTTGGTTGCCTTTGCAGTCAGTTTCTTTTCTTCTACGCAGCTATTCATCAAAGAAATATTGCAAACTTCTTTTGCAGCAGTATGAATGGTCTTCACAATTAGATCGTACGTGGCTTGGAAAACCGGGCGTGGTAAGTCCATCATGGCGCAGAACTTTTCTGCACCGTTTGATCCTACTCCTAATAACCTCATGGCGAAAACAAATCTTCTGTTAACTTCATAGGAACTTCCAATAAATGGAAAGGAATCTACACTGATTGGGTCACATGATTCACAGTTCACCACTAACTTAAATCCAAGGCCTCGCCTACTGCTCTCTTGAAAACTGACTTTACAACACAAATCTTACACTTGAGATACTCACTTAGTGCAGAAAACACAGTAGCAATATTAAGAATTCTATATCCTATACTAGGATCAACAGAAACCTCGAAATCCTTGCTCCTCCTTAGTTTTTTCGCAGAAGTGCTTGCCGGTTGCTCCTCTCTCTCCAATTCGAAACGGTTGAGAGGTCAATTCTGCTTCTTCTTCACTCTGTCTGCTCTTACGGAACTGCGTCTAAAAGTCTTACGATCCATAATAATCGTAAAAATTACTCAAATAGAGCAAAAACTGCAACAACTCAGATAGCAGAGGAAGAAAACGAACGAAAGCGCACTCGACAACAGACCACAGCAAATTCACCGAATCAACTAAATATTTGTCGCTAGTTTCGAAATATCTAACGGTATTATCCTTTGTTTTCCCAGTTTTCCCTCTCAAGAAGAAAAGACCGTACTCCTATTCATGAATAGGACACTTGAAGGGATTAGGGTGATAAGGGTGGTCAATTCTTGAGCCGGATGTGGCAGAAGTGCCCTTAAGGCAGGAGCTCGGGCGCCAGCGCTCTAACGCGCTTATAAGGAAATTTCTGTATCTCAGCCAATTTTACGGATTTTAAAATAATTCTTAGTGCAAAATATCGAGAAAGGTTTAAACTTAAAAGATAAGCAAAAAAAAATATTTCGATTTTTTCGATCTTGACATTAGATGTAACCCCTTAAGTAAATAGCTGAAAGTTTACTTATGATAAATATTTCTGTATATATTTCAAAATTGTTCTCTACCTGAAGTCAGTTTTGCACATTTACTAATTTTAAACATTTTGCCAAGTGTTTATGACAAAGATTTGTTAGACATCTATGTTAACGTCTTTTACAAAATAGTAATTATTCACTGTGCTGATATTCCAGCTGGTTGGAACAATTGCAATTGCAAGGAGTCGGACCCACCCTGATGACTGTGCACGCTTGAGACGTCTTTCGGTGACTGCCAATTACAGAGGTCATGGCATTGGGTCTGCCCTGACTGAGGCAGCTCTAGAATTTTGCCGAGCGTCTGGATACACCCGTGTGGAAACTGTGACTTCAGAATGTCACGACATAGCCAGACGATTGCTGACGGGAAAGGGATTCGAACTGCATCAGATGTATCATCGTCCCATCTTGGGACGCTTGGTTGCAGTCATAATGTACGAGCTGGTCATGAAATTTCGCCTCGTTCCTACAGGACAGGAACCATGAATGCAGAGGATGTGCTCATTGTATTCTACGAATCTCATTGATATTTCTCAGATTCTGAAATGAACGTCCCCGAATAATATATATGTCCTGAGAATTTTGCAATGAGGATAACTTACTCTGTTGCAATCCAATGCTTCAGTTGTAATCATATCAGGGACCACGATTGTCGGGGAATTTCATATCTGATCATGAAATTTTATATCGTCAAGATTCTAAACAGCAATAAAATAGTATTTTTCATGAGGAGTATAGGACAACTGATCCTCAACAAGTTTGTAGTAAGATACACTGTATTGTAATCAATTTAACTTTACATTCCATTTTAATTATTTGATATTTTTGATCTTTTTATAAGCTCCTTACTATTAGGACACAGTTGTTATGTCATATAACTGATTGCAACTAATCTTTCATTCCTTAAAAATGTCAATTTCAAACTGAAATTTATCATGGAGATTTAAAAAAATTCACTTAGAACTTGAAATTTACTGTTGGTATATTTATATATGAACTCTTTGTGATTTTTTAGAATGATGTTCCTCCAGATTTTACTTGAGGCCACTAACTACGTTTCAATACATAATGTTGTAGGTTTGGAAACATCAGCAATATATGAGGATCTAATAATCACAGACCTGTTCACTTCGAAGAAATGATATTCCCTACAATGGATATTTGACAATATTTATTTTTTGTATAATTTTCATTTACCAAAGAGATTTTTATTGTAAACAAGGGAACCAAATGACACTAGGTTTAAATTTGTTTGTGAAGAATAGTTCTGTGTTATTTTTGTATATGTTTAACTTTTAAGAATCCTTGACATTCCTTTGTAATCGACTTTCCTGAATTGGAAAGTAAATATTTTTAATTTGTTTTGATGAATCTGGATAAGAATTACTAAGTGGACGCAATCCCTTTTATTTTCTTATCTGAAGGCTGTGCAAGTCTTTTGTTATTAAAGTGCAAGGCTAATGTTGTGCTTTAAGGTACTTTTCAATTGAATCCTAATAATTATGGACAATTCATAACCTGAGATTTGTGTACAGCTAAAAGTATGAATCAGAAATTCTTCATAATTTCGAATATTCTTTGGGAGCCTTTTGTGCACATGGGTTAGAACATCGAATATCCTTTGAATTGTTCTTGTAAGGAAGAATTTCAAATCTATTTGGCCATATTGAAGTATGATTTTACTAAGTTATTGGTAGAAGTAATTCAATACCTTAAAAAGCTTTCAGAAGGTATTTTCAGAACTATTATCTATTTTAATGGACTTCTGCAGAATTACTTCTTCAGGACTGTCCTCGATTAAGAGAGATCTGTTTTGTGCCATTTCAGTTTTGTTTTATATGATTTGTTGGTACTTTTTCCACTTTTAAATCTGTAAATTTGGATTTTGAGTTGAACTGTACTGAGGACATTGCTTATGTTGTAACTTGTTCCACTCTTTTCTGTTTTTATATTTACTGTTGACTAATGTATTTTGTTTCTTCCAAATATGAAATATAATTTCTTTGAGAGTATCATTGTTTATCTTGAGCTTATTACCTCATTATTCAAAGTAAATGAATGTGTGTTATCACAATTTAAAAAATCTGATGCGGCCAGCACATGACTTTCTCCATATATATAAGATGTAAATATTTATCTACCGCAGTAATTTTGAACTTTATATTCCATCTAAACTTGGAATATGAGTGATTAATATATATATATATATCTTTGACGCCAAAAACATGATAAATAATGTTTTACGGGACATGATCGATGAAAAACAATGAAATTGGCCTTTCGCCCATAGAGCCCAGAGCGCCCACAAAGTACATAATCAGCAACTTCCGGTTTATCAGTATTTCATGAATAACTCTTACATAATCAGTGATACAAAAATATGTTTCAACCAAAAGTTATAGTAAATTACATTTTCTAAAACTTTTATAAATAATAGTATATACCTAAATATCATATTTATGGAGATATTTTGAAAACCGGAAATGAGCTTTGAAGAATGAAGCTCAACTTCCGGTTTACTGATTTACTCCAAAAACTAATCAACTCTAAAAAAACTAACCAAAGTACTACATATGAAATTTGGTGTTGATACAATGAATATTTTTTAAGTTAGAGCGCCCACAAAGTACATAACAGCTACTTCCGGTTTATCGGTATTTCACGAATAACTCCTAATCAACCGGTGATACAAAAATATGTTAAATACAAAAGTTATAGTAAATTTTATTATCTAAAACTTTTGTAAGTAATGCAATACACATATATATGTATCATATTTATGGAGATATTTTGAAAACCGGAAATGAGCTTTAATGAATGAAGCTCGACTTCCGGTCAACCGATTTACTCCAAAAACTAATCAACTCTGACAGCACACACCACAGTACTATATACGAAGTTTGGTATTGATACGACCAATAGTTTTCATGTTATAGTGCCCACAAACACACACACACATACAGACACACACACATACACACAGACATCATTCCGAAAATAGTCAAAACGTGTTCTAGGGACCCCAAAACATGTATTTCCGTTGAAATCTCGAAGTCGAAATTTTTCATGAAAACAATACTTTCTCTATACTTCGTATATGGAGAAAGTAAAAAACAATTCACCTACCAAAATATGAATTAAGTGCACTCAAGACTATTCAAGCAAATGCACAAATAATCAGGAATATATTCCAAACTTCCACTTTTATTTATGATAATGCAAATTATGTATTTAAGTAAATAATTTATTGTTATCTGTGCACAAACTTGATCATTTTTTATTATTATGTCATGGAATTTTCTACTCATGACCACATTATTTTAGTGCTGATAACGTTGTTGTAGTGTTTAAGTATTTAAGGAAAACGTTTATATTTTATGAGATCAATATGGATTACATAACATCTTATTATGCAAGTTCTGCTTCTATTAGAACTCAAAAATATTTGTGTATCAGAAAGTATAGATGAAAAGTGAAATTCATCCATAGATAATTGTCTTAAGGTCAGTGACTAATAGAATAAATTATAATTGAAAAATCTACCCTAAGAAAGAGAATTTTCATGACTGATAATTGCAGTAGTGAGAGGTAGTATTGATGTAATAACTATCTATCAGTTGCAAACTATCAGTTATGTATAATTGCCTTACAATGTTCTACTTCAATAGAAATCAGACGGACAATTCCAATTGCTCTAGTTTTTTCTACTGTTCTACTTTTACCAAATTCCACATACTAAGGAAGATAATGGATTCAGGTTCTCTCTCTTCACAGTATATTCATTGTTTTCAAGTGTTTAATATTTCAAGATCATCAATAAATGTATTTCCTTTAATTAAGAAAGTATACTAAATACTGATTAATTTAGGGCGCACGTAATTACAATTTGTAATTTTCTTTTCAGCCTCTCTTATATGAATCAAAATAATCATGATGGCTCTGTTAGGATTTTTTTAAAGTTACTGAAATATCTGAGCTGTTAGGCAGTGACAAAATATGATTGAGACTTAGAAAGGGACAAAGTAAAAAGAATGTTGTAGGGAAAGAAGCAAGCAACCTTCTACAATTTCTCTTAAGATGGTTGTTCTCAGTCAACTAAATAATTGGTGATAGAAATACATTATTGAGAAAATATGATAGTAATATAAATAAACTTCTGGGTTAGCACCAAAGGAAGTAAATTATGGATACAGTGAATGCTTCAATTCTAGCATCATCTTTTTGGAATTTATTTAGTAATATTATATTAGTTGCAAGAAATTACCAGTTAATATATCAGCATTTTGAGCATTTCTGCCATACTTTAAATTTATAGTTATGGATGAACAGGAGCAAGACAAATGACATCTTCTAGGGCACAGGGTGTGAAACAAATAAAAAATGAATATATTTATACCTTGTTCACCAATGCTTTCCTTCCTCACATCTCATCCCTTATGTGCTGATGACATACCTATAGAGCTCTCCACATTTAGTTGAAAGTACAGGGGCTTATGGAGCTTCCTTTCCCGTGTATTTCACTGTAAGGCGCATGGCTTGGTGTTGCCAAATGCAGCAAAAGCTAAATTTGTTGATTAAAAAAATCATTCCTGTTGTAAAAATTAACGATTCTTCGAATACTGCACTTTATTTATCCATATGTTTTAAAATAGAATTTATAAAAATTATTTTCTTGTATTTCCGCGTGGAGAGACCATTTTCCGATTTTATCTATATCACGCTGTTGTGAACAAGGCGTTCATACATTCGTCATAAAATTTATACAGTACATTTTTCATGCATTACTTCCCGTAACAGTATTATTTTATTTATATTTTATCTCGTTTTTATGTTTCTATAGCACGAATAAGATCATTTGAACCGAAATTTTCGAATTATGCATTCCTAAAAGCGGTCGCCAGCTAAATCTCGTACCGTAAGAGATACCTCCATACTTGCTGCGTATGAAATGTTAAGAAAAGTATAAAGATAATTTTGGTGAAGAAATGAAGACATTATCTTGATTACAGAGGGATAAATTAATTTTTCAATTTGTCGTTTTTGCCGCGCGCCAAAGTTCCGCCGTCTAGCCCTTGAATACCTGCTCAGCTGTTGTAAGCGTGAGGGAAGAAAGCACAAATCCTCGGAAAATCGGAAAGATTCCTCATTCTTTTTAAGAAAAAGAAGTTCCAATAATTCTAGAAACCCTTACTGACGACGTTGTAGCCGATGATTTATATTTGTTGATGGTTTGTTAATTTTCCGACATCCGGGATTTTTTCGAAATTTGGCGAACATTGATAACCGCTACGGAAACGCTTGCATACATTTTAATATAGGCCGTTCAAATTTTTTTATTGTAATATTATTAATTGTAATATTTTATTAATTCAACCACAGTCAAGTTCTCAGTCGGAAGAAACGTCACCTTGCACACAGGGTACATAAAACCGCTTTGGCTGGTCAGGTCAGGTCAAGTCATAATACATCTGGGAAACGGTTGAAACTCTTCAATGTTGATACCCGGAATATAAGGGATGACGATTTGTATTTAGTTTGCCTTTGGATTTCCAAGAGTATAGAAGCCGTTTGTAGTTAGTAGAAGTCGAGCAGTGCTGTAGAGTTTCTCTCCAAGTGAGTCGTTTTTAACTTCGTGGGATCACCATGTCCGAAGTGAAGAGAAGGCGAAAATGGGAGAAGTTGAGTAACAGTGAACGGCAAATAGTATGGAACGTCTTCACCTACCTCCGTAAGTCCCTCAGTGTTTCCGATGCAAGTAAAGATGCCACGGAAGCGACTGGATACCCACATTAGACAATTTATAGAGAACGGAAAGAAGCATCTCAAGGAGCGTTAGTGACTCCTTCAAAAACTAAGAAAATTACACGGCCGTACAAAGAAGAAATACCAAAGGGAACAGAGAACAATTGTGTTTACCGACGAAACGTGGATCAATCTTGGTCAAACAGTGAACAAGGTTTGCATTGATAAAGGAATTAAAACACCACGCGATGCTTTTCTCTCTGGGTACGGGACTAAAGGCTCCGGCATCCAGAGGAGGTCGTTTTGCAATAATTCACGCCGGAACGGAAAATGGTTTCATTGAAGGAACATTGCGATTCTTTCTTTACAAGAAGAATACCATGGACGAGCATGACGGAGATGATGGAGGCTGTTATGAGAGCTGGTTTGAAAACTGCCTTCTCTCTAGCGTACCCAGAGGCGCGGTAATAGTTTTGGACAATTCATCCTATCACTCTAGAAAATTAGAATACCTTCCAACAACAAGTTGGAAGAAAGACCGCATCAAAGAGTGGTTGACTGGTAAAAATATAAATTTCGATGACGATTGCTTGAAGAAAGACTTATTATTTTTAGTCGATCAAGTTCGAGAAAATTTCAAGAAGTTCAGGGTTGACGAACTTGCAAAATCAGCGGGATGCATTGTTCTACGTCTTCCACCGTACCACTGCGAACTGAACCCCATTGAAATGGTTTGGGCAAAAATTAAGCATTACGTGGGAATGAAGAATGTAACATTTAAGAAGAAAGATGTGAAGAGACTTATATTAGAGTTTCGTCGCTGCTTCTCCTGAAAATAGGCGAAATCATGTAAAACATGTGAATAAAGTGGAAGAGGAAATGTGGCAGGCAGATAATTTGCAAGATAACATAGAAGAACTGATATTCGTAAGAAACAATGACTCTGAAAGACATTTATCAAGGATAATACGCTCAAGTACGATACCACAGAATAATAATAAGTAAATGCTAACTACTAAGTAAACGCGAACTAGTGTAAATTACACAATATTATACATAAATTAAATCATATGGTTCAGTTTGCACAAACTTGCACAATAATAATTATATCAACTTAGCCTTTAGCAAAAGTCCATCGTAAATTCACGAGAACATCAGCACACGTGATCGAAAGAGAGCACTCCTGTACTGCCACTGGCGTCGACGCAATGTTCAGACGAGCGCGCTCTCGTGCAAAATGACCTTCTCTTCGGAGGACTCCGTTTTTCACAGAACTCCGCGTGTTAATTAGTCCGATCGCCGACAGTATCAATGCACCTGCCAGTATAAAAGTCGTGTCATCTAACGGCTCCTCCGCCGTTCGGCCCTTCCGCCTGAGGCCTTTCTAACTGAGCCATTTTAACAGCAACTTGTAAACGGGCAACTTAAAAATGGGCAATTTACTATGGCCAAATTTCCCTAGAAATTCGTCACAAAGCACATCAGCAGATGCGTCAGAGCCACAGCCCAGCACATCAGCTTATATGAAGGGATTTGGATACCTTTTGGATTCTTGAGTGGAAAGGTAAGAAGACTTTTATCTTAGAATTTATTACATTTTGAAATGGTTATTTGATTATGCCACCGCTATAAAAGGACATCATCCAGACGGTAAATATCATTATTTAGTCGTCTTAACGATAAGGAAGGACGAGTGAATGTCAATTGAATTTAACGCTTTCCATCCCGGAAAAAATATTTCATCAAATGACGTAATATCATAATTCATCCTTTCATATTAGTAACTTTATAAAAATATATATCAATGCGGATATATTGTAAGGTAACAACTTTACTGGCTTTAAATAAAAAAGTACTACCTATCGCTTGCCAATAATTCGTTATTATCCTATAAAAATAATACTTTGAAGTAATTCACATAGTATTTAGAGCTTTGATCTTGACCTAACTTTAAAAATTGTGCATAAATCCCTTATCTATCGAAAACCTAACTCTAGGAGCTTTTTGATTAGCTTATTCATAAAACTCATGGTTATGAATTCAAATTCGGCACGGTGTTCAGGAGGTGGGGCGACGGCGTAATCGCTGTCGCCCCACCGCCGTAGGTTTGGCACCAGCGTTGGCCATTTGAGCAATACTGTCAACTAAATGTGGAGAGCTCTATAGTATAAGATAAGACCTAACTGAAAAATTCATTAAAGTAATTGGAATATTATCAACTGATGCAATAGTAACTATCTCTCAAGTGTAAAAACTTATTGTTTATCTTTAGTTTCGTATGGAAACATCTCCTCCATCTTTAAATCCTCTTTTCAACAAAAATGAGTCCAATATATCATGCTTACTTAATGTTTCCTTTTATAGCATTCATGTCTCTGGATATTTAGATTGGATTTTTTACACAGATTCTGTGACGAAGAAAGTTTCTAGCAGTATTTTATGCTAAGCAAAACTTCTCTTTATTGTCTCTACAAAAGTTTGAAACATGTTTATTGTGCCAAAATACATTCTGACATATCTTATGCTATAATCTTCTGGGGTAAAGATTCGCTATTTCTGCAAAGTTTTTTTCTGTTAAGAAACAAGCAATGAAAATCATTTCTGTGACATTTCACACATAGGAAGCCCCTTTTTTAATTCTCTTGAAACACTTATCCAACCATTACTTGAAATCCTAAACTGAGGGGTTTTCATAAAAAAGAAAAGCTAATTTATTTCGTACTAATTCTTCATACCATATTCATAATACCTGCATTAAAAATGGCATCTCCATAATCATAAACTCACACTCTCCTGAAAAAGCCCTCAATCAGTCAGCCTCTGTCATTAAAAAAAATAACTGAGAGCATTAAGATCATTCACGGTAATTAAAAGAATAATGAACAATATATACTTATACCATATTATATCAATGAAGAAATCTACGAAGTTATATTATATCAATGTTATAATATGGTAGAAGTGAGAAGGAATGAGCCTTAATACAAAATATTGTTTTATTTTTCTCATATTTTTTTATTTTCTCACATTTTTATCATATAAATATTAGAAAAAACTGTTCTGGTTTAACGTAGTAGTACATATTTAGTCAGTTATAATAATAGTCAGGAAAGATACGAAAAGTTCAATAAAAACTTCACTTGATGAACGATTTTCATTCAATACTTATGAAAACTTCTTCAAAACAGTGAACTCTGTATATAATATATGTAGCCATCTATTAATTAATCTTCCAACTTACGATAAAATCCAATATTTTAATGAAGTCATCCCAAATATTTAAAAATTTACTTTGCATTAGTTTAAGTTAAGAAATCCTGAGTAAATACATGTTTACTGAATGTTTCGACGAAGAGAAATCAGCCCTGAAAGTAAGTTCCATGGGAAAATCTTGAAAATGAGTTACATGGCAGTTGTCTTGATAAAGTAATCATAAAACTGTATCATAAAAATCAGTTTCATATTTAAAGTGTTATATTTTCATCTATGTCTATGAAGTATGTATTTTTTTACTCATTTTCATTTATTTTAATACCTGGTATGATTTGAAGGATTTGAATGGTGTAGCAGCGGGGCGCAATTTCTCCCTTCAAGCGAAGTGACCAATCAGAGTCCAAGTGAAATTAAAAATAAATATCATACCATCTAATCTAGAGATATTTGATGCACAAACAAAACGTTTGGCTTGGCGTAATTAGCCATGGATTTGGAATTTAGCATTCTTTGCAATGACAAAACTGGGATTTGCTCTCAACAGAATGATAAAAGCATTGACATACAACTGAAAGCTTCAACTCGGTAAGTGAGTATCTGCTAGATCTTTTTATATAGATGATTATTGATAGTTGTCACCTTTTAAGATAGCTTCTGAATAGCTCTGTTAGTCTCTTATATCTAGGAATACAACATTTCAATTCATACAGGTCTGCAATTTCCCGAGGAATTGTAGTTTTTGTATCCACCAAAGGGTCATGGTGCAAACGTTCACAAACCTCCCGTCTCATCTGACTGTAACATGTAATTTTATCAAATAATATTGCTACGCGTAACTTAACTCCTTGCATATACAAGGTTTAATATCTTTTTTATGCAGTATAAAGTTTGTGTGTATGTTCGAGAAACACTCCATATCCAATAATTGAAATTTTTTAAGGATTGCTAAGTAGTTGTTCACTTCTACAAGATCGATCATGGACATATCGGAGGTATCAAACTATTTTGTATTTTCTTAATTATCCCCGGATCGAGCAAACGTCAGGCAAATCGTTCCTGCAAGAAATGCATGTTAAGCTTAGAATTATCGTACGCAGTGATTATTTTGAAAATTATATTACGAAGATTGGTCGTATGAATGGGCAATTGGTGGCAAGCCAGCTCATATGCAAGTTATCCACTAACTAATAGATGGCGCGGGCGCCTGCAGTTTTGATAATTACGCATCATTTTTCAAGAAAATATATAAATTTTTAATAACTCTGATGAACTATCACGAGATTTTATATTCTACATAAGATAATGTTTGGTAATTACAGCAATATTTTAGCAGGCTTTTCAACTAGGATACTATATTTAAGGAAATATAGCTACAGTTTATTTTGATCATAGGATTGATTTTGGTTGATAGGATCAAAAGTTTTGATCCTATCATTCTTATGTTAGAATAGTATCCCCGCTCTCGTATAACTTCGTCCGCGATCACATTGGCTTTTGGAACCCCTGCATAATCCTATACCATAAGCGAACACTCTTAATATGTACTAAATTTCTGTTTATGTGGTTTTGAAATGCGGTTCGAAAAAAGTAAATGCCACAGAAAAAATCATTCCATTCAATTAAAAATCGTCATCATCGAAAGAAATCATCGAAAAAATAAAATAGAAAAAAAAACAAAAAAAATCATAGAAAGAATTTAAGATAAAAAGCATGCGAAACCAGTTCACTTTCAATGCCATCTAGCCGCTGATCACTGCTAAGTAAACACTCAAAAGTAAATGGATGCAACTTTGCAAATTCGAAATAAATCGCAAATAAATAAATAATAATACATATACATAAATACATGTATGATTGTAATTTTGATCACCGTATTTTATTGTCTTAAATTGATAGTTATCCACCTAATTCCATATATTATATACGGTTTATTTTCCTTAGATTTAATAATTCAGTTACATCATTAATACTGTAAAATACGCTATTGGTACAGTAGTAAATATCACATTTAAATTTAAACCCTGCAATCTGCCAGTGGCGCGTGGCAAGGGGGGTGTTTGTACTATATCCATTGTACAAACTAAATTTTATTGTTTAATTAATATCAAAAGTTGCATATTTAGGGCAGTTAGTTTTCTTTACTCTTTTCTGTCGAAAGCCAGTATTCGAATTTATATTTAAATAAAAACTAAGAAAATGTATTTCTCCCTTTCCATTCTTTAACAGTAACATTGCGGATTCAAGAAAATTTAAAATTTCTTTCGGGCTTTGAAAGAAAATCAAATATTTCTCTTGCTTTCGGGCACAACTCATTAACGAGTTAATGTTTAAAGTTAAAAGAGTAATCTCGAAAAAGAAGCGAAGTAGACGTTATGCATCGGAAACCTTTCGCTGGGTTAAAATAATGTTCATTTAGTGAACGGTGGATAGTTTAAAAATATCCGTAACTGCACAACCACTCAATAAAAATATCTTCACCCAGTCAAATAAGTTCCGCGATTTTTGGAAACGGTGAGCAAATGGGCATTAAACTTTTCCAATAACCATCATACCCGTGTCTGTTGGATTCATAATGAACGGTAGTGGAATTTAGTTTAAGTAAACATAACAAATAGACTATGTAGTCTTCCATAATAGTATGTTGCAACAGGACGTTTAATGATAATTAGAGGCCGAGGCACTGATTTCCTATGTGTACTGACAATAAAAAAATCGGAAAATTCGTCTGAAGGCACATAAGACTTTAAATTTCGAGAGAACTACCGCGGCGTACCAGTGAAAGTTGCGATCCAATAATGGTAAACGATTAAATATTCGGTTCATTACATTTTTTCTGAAGGCTAAAAAGTTAGTTCTTTGGCTACGGGAAAACTAAAGTGCTCTCTCCTATACGCCATATACATAGGGAGTCATAAAATTTATATACTTCACGTATACTCTAATCTCTCCATCTAACCGCTAATATCACCCACCCCCAAAACCTCGACGCCCCGGGCGACCGCTCGCCCGGGGCTTCGTGGGGCCTCGGACCGCCCCTGTCTGGAGCCAGAAATTTCTAAAGAAATAGTGGACGCTCGAATTATCAGTTGGGCAGCTCAGAGGGGTAGGTTTATAAACCGATAAGGAAACCCTGCTTGTGATATCATTCCTGCCATATATTGACGGATAGAATATGTTTCGTTTTTTCAGTACAAGATGAAGAAAAAAGGAATCGCTTACTTTTTCACAGCCTTATTCATAGCTGTCTTTAAAGCTACCTAAAACTTTAAAGACTTTAAAACTTCAGACTTTAAAGCTATTGAAGCATGAGAGAAGCTGAATAGGGGCACTAATTAGGAGCTTATTTTACCCTTTGGAAGAGGGAAATTTCGCACCCCACCTCGATTATTTCAAATGGAATCTTCAATGATAAAATCAACCACTGTCGAAACCTATATCTTGCAAGATACAGCATCAGCATCGTTATCCTCTTCTAAGCCTAGAATATGGGCACGATATTCATATTGAATCTCTGCTATCGTAGTCTGATGAATGGAATAATTTTGGTCATTTTATACAGGATAGAGAAATATTCTAGATTATAGGTTCCCAAAGTGGTCCATGTGGACTGACAGAGGTCTATATAAATTTACAGGTGGACCATGTTAGGGAGGAAAAAAAATGAGGCTCCTAGATTTATTCATTTTTTGAGAGTGTTTTAGTGTTTGTGGAAACCAAAGTCCTAATTTTATAAGAATAAAAATAGGGGGTTTTTCATAAAAAATCCGCTACAGTCGGCTTCTCAGTCACCGGAATTCGGAGAAAACAAGCAAAGATCACCGAACTTTTAAGAAAACTCAATGCACATTTCGAAAGCGAAACCCTGAAGATGAGAGCATCTAGCATTTCATGAAGATGAAAGCGACGCAGGGGTAATTTAGTACAAATTGAGTTAATATTAAGTATTTAGGTATTCACTGAGTAAAATTTGTGTACTTAAGATATCCCTGAAGATGAAAGCTTCGTTTTGGAAATAAGCATCGGTTTTTCTTAAAAGTGCGTTGTTCTCGTTTTCTTCGATTACCGTGGAATGAGACGAAGGACGCCGACAAAGACGGCTTTTTGAGATTTTAATCCTCCAATTCTAATAATCGTTCCTCTGGCATCTGACTACTGTTCTCCAGTGTACGATGACCTAACAGCCGAGCTAGACCTTAAATTACCCCGTCTTCTTAATAACTGCATCCGATTCATATTTAACCTTCGGAAAGATGTTCATATCTCCAGTTACAACCGTCAGTTGAAGTGGTTAAGACCAAATACCAGAAGAAATACATGCTTGGTTCCTTTTTGTTCACAGTTTTTCACGATCTTCAACCACAGTATATTCATGACATGTTTACTTCCAAATATTGTTTCTTTTATAAATACCCGCTCCGGCCCTAACTATTTTTATGTCCAATCCCTCGGACTAATACCTATCTAAAATCCTTCTTAATTACTGCATCTAATTTCTGGAACAACCTGCCTGTACATATTAAAAATTCAACTTCTGCAAAGTCTTTTAAAGAAAAATTGTTTGATTAACTTATTGTTACCACGGAATGATTCTAAAACCATAATCCTGGCTTATTTCTTTTTCTTTTTTCTATCATTTTTATGTGAGCAGTCTACATTTTTGCATTATTACCTCATGTCTATAATTTGTATTATTATCTTATGTGAGCAGACAATATTTTTGTTATTTTCTTCTGCTCTTATGGGACTTTCCCTAAGCTCAATAAAGTTATTATTATTATCATATTAATTCATTAACAGTCGTGCTCCAAATTTACTTACTTTACAGCTAGCTTCGCAGACAGACGAAAAGGAGGGGAAAATTTGCGTGGCGTCTGAGACAGAGATAAGAAAGACGAAACATTTCGATCGGAAAGAACTCGGCAGAAATAGGAGTGATCGGGGACCCCTCCCCCCAATGTTTGTATCCGAGGGGCACTGCATATGGGAGAGGGTGCAGATCGGTTGCTAGGCAACGGGATCCAGCGTGCAGAAGAGACGAGACGCTCTTCGAGGGGAGATGCGAGATCTTCCGGGGGATAAGGGATATTGACTTACGCCCCTCATTTACCCATCTCGGCTTGCCTTTCTTAAGACCCTGTGGGGATGGGAGGTGGGATTAAGGTGAGGGTTCTCCGAGATCTCCACGAGAAATCGAGAAAGTCCTCCGAATGTCATCTTGGCATTCATGGAGTCATTTGCGCCTCTCATTCATCATGCTCTTCTTTTAAGCGACGGGAGATTTCATTTGCAGTTTATTGTGATCGACGAACATTTTTTCTGAAACGGGGAGGATGCGTTTGCTGCAGTACTTGTGGATTTAGCGGTCGAATTGTTTTACAAAGAGACTTGACTGTTCACATCTCGGTATTCAAAATTTATTCGCTCGCTTTTCACTTTGAAGGGTGTTTCTATTCAAAAGGCATGTGCTAATTACATATACACATATACATTTATCATCGCTTTCAAATGAAACAAATCAAAAAAAGGATCGAGGAAATCATTATCCAGTACATACTGAAACATATTAAAGTACTAATTCACATAGGTATGTTATGGCAAAAATCCCTAAAATTTAGATGTAATAAATTGAAGAAATAAATTCACTTATTCTATTTTCCGCCGTGTATAAAAGTCTGATGTTAACTTACATCCTCACCTGAAGAAGTAAGTTAACTTACGAAACCGGTCGTGTGTGAAATATACGGTGGAAAATAGTATAAGTGAATCTATTTCCTCAATTTATTTCTATGGAATTCTACATAGTAAAGCCTGCTACCGTTGATTTTATTTTTATGTAGATATAATTTAGGATTTAATACTTATAGATTTTATGAGAAATGTATGAAATGTAATGTAGGTATCAGTAAGGAAATGCTGTATTTTTAACTGAGTGATAATTGTATTGTCTTATTTTGAAAGTAGTGTATTTGTGGTTGTAACGCATTAATTGATTTAACATGGTTAGACGTCACATGTTCGAAACCTTGATCGCGTGTCCGTTCCTAATTTTATTTCTATACATATTTGCATAAGTAAATCTTTCATGCTGTTTTACCGGTTGGTTATGGCTTAGTAATTAAGGAGTAGTGATATTTAGTATTCAAGAAATATTTAAATACCAAAGAAGTTGCTGATGTGTAAAACATATGTTTCAAGATACACTATAAAATTTTTCATGTTTTCTGTAATACCTGTTCGTACAATTATCGTGATATATAACCACGAATAACCATCAGAAAAACCAGCTGCCAAAAGGACATAGAATGCATTTAATATTGGGTGGGGAACCTTTTTTAACTGAAGACCACATGTCGTTCCATTCAGTATCGTAAGAAAGCATTAGCGCGGATGTTTCGCCATCAGGCCGTACTCGAGTACCGTATGACTTGTATTTAAATGGTTTAAAATTTTTGCGAAAATATTTGTGATTGGCAAGAATATTTTAAGAGAATGTTTCAAATTTTATATTCCCTTGATTATAACATCAAGACAGGAAAGAAATTATTTAGGTGAGTAAATTTGCTTCATGGTGCGAAACAAGGGCCCCGGGTAGGTATCAAGTCTCTCGGGTTCGATTCCCACTGGAGGCTCACATTTAAAATAGGGCAGATACAGCTGTCGAAGCACCTTCACAAAAACCACGAAAGGGAGAATTTCGCAGAAAAGGTTTCCCACACCTGGTGTGAACAAACACCTTGGGAAAGACATCAGAAATATACTTCTAAGTTCAAAAAGTTCCCTAACTTATTTTCCCCCGCGAAAACGCCAAGTAGGAGAAATGCAAATTTCTGGTGGTAGATAGGTGGCGCTACACATTGTGGTTACAGCTACCTTCCACCTACCTGCCTACCTATCTACCACCAGAATTTTACATTTCTCCTGCTAGGCGTTTTCGCGGGAAAAAATAAGTTCGGGAACTGTTAGAACGTAGTAGTATGTACGTCGTATTTTCCACAAAATTTACTCAATACAACCGGTTTCGGCAAAAACCATCATCTCCAGATACACTCTGGTGTCCAGAGACCGGTTGGGGAAAACCGGGACATTTATTTCTACAAGGACGAAAAATCATTGACGTTGTTCTAGTTCAGGCATTAACGTAGTTAGGAGCATTAGAATACTTCTGTTTGTCTCCTTTCTTACGTTTTTCTATTAATTCTAACATAATGGGCTTTTAATGTATCGATTGTTAAATAATTTCATTATTTTTAATGAAAATCAATGAAATGCATAATATTTTATATTTATGCACGTTAAAAAGTTGGAAAAATTGTCGTAGAAATAATACAATTGAGGAGATAAAATCTGAATAAAATAGAATGACATTCTACAGGATTTTAATGAAATGGTCACAAAATACAAGGCAGGTTTTTGTTGAAAAACATCGATTTATGAATTACTGACACTCAGATCTCGTTTACCGATGAACAAACATTTCAGTGATAAAACCGACTTCAGTTGATTAATAGAAACTGTTTTAGTATAGAATTTCAATAACCAGGACAATGGAGCGTCTCAAAATTTCTTTTAGGGACACGGGTTGTAATGATTACAATCCGGGACAAAGCCCGGAAAATCGGGACGTCCTGACAGCCTATATCGCTACGCTAAGGATGACATTAAACAAACTCTGTGGCAAATACGAAGTATTTATTTGATTTAAGATGGTGTTGCACAATGTTAGGCCAGAACACCTGGGATTTACACCTTGAGAAATTTTACCAGTACGTCTTGACAATCTAGTTACACTACATACGTAAGACTTCAAATAAATTCTATGGAAAATACGAAGTATGTATTTTATTCGTTTAAGATGGCGTTGCACGATATTAGATCAGAACACCTGGAATTTACCCCCTGGGAAATTTGAGAAATTTCCAAAGCCTTCCTTTTACCGGCCTAAAAGTTTCGCGGGAAGAAACTAACCTGAGGGCGCCCCCCCTTCTGCGAGGCCGGGATCGAAGCTCGTCGAAGGCCGTCTTCAGCCCTACCTCGACAGCCCTCCGTCGACGACACGTGCATTGCCTGCGAGCAAACGAGCGTGACTGTCTCCACGGAGTCATTACATGCAGACTCTCTTTTGTTTGTCTGGCGTCTGGCTATCGCATGCAAGGGGTGAGCACATGGGAAGTCCGGAAGTGTAGGACGGTGTCCCCACGGGAGAAGGGGAGGGGAATGCAAGTGGTCATTTGGCTGCCATGTTCCACCTCGCGGTCATTAACACTTCTTACTTCAGAATTAGGCAATAGGCGGCGGGGGAAATACATGTTAACCTGAGTATGCCCTAACCTCTTCAAAGACATAGGAAGGCAGTACTTAGAAAAAATTAAATGCCTCGTATTTATTTTTCCGTATTATTATTATTGATTTTTATGTTAAGGGTGGACTCAAACTCCGATGAAAACATAGTGTAGGTGAATTAATGTCTGATTATTACTTTAAATAACCTCAACAAGGAAGTTATACGCATTATTTGGAAATTGAATTTACAGATGTATTCCTTTCGACGAGTATGCTTGCAAATAAATCAAACGAGGCGCCCAAACACATTTCTTTTAGCTCAACGAAACAAAATAAAGAGCAAATGTTTTAAATTGGAAGAAATGTAAAATAAGAAAATGGAATTCATACATTATTATTTCTTCTTAGAATTTGTATAAGCCTATGTTAAAATATTTGCAAATGTAATATGAATTATAATTACTTTCAATATTATACATCGCTTTGTCCTGCTTCATACAGAGATCGAAGGTTCTTGGACAATATGTTGAAGGCATTCTCCAGGTCCTGGTCAGATCAGGAGTATTGATCAAAATGTAACATTAAGCATATGCATCAACACAAGATTTAACACAACATCGTATTTCCTGTGTTTTTGAAGATGAAGTTCCTCAGAGTCGAGGCCGATGTAATTGATTATGTAAATAACTTTGTTTTTTTTAATACCTTGGGGAAAACCAATGGCAATTAATTTTCAAGCTAAACAAACATTTCGTAAGTTATTATCGCAGAATCATGGACTCCAAAATTAAGAGCAAAAGCGTTATGCTCGATATCTAGATTGGGACCAAAGTTGCTCAACTGGGAACTGACCGTCAAACGAATGCTGAATAGAATTTCGTGACAGGCCCTCTGCTCTGCCCCAATTAGCCGCAGTGGTCAATGACTCATCCGCATAAATATGTTACCCTCTAAATAGTCGTGTTAGGTCTGGGCGATCCGAGAGGTATTTTGAAAATTTCTATGAAATTGTCATTTTCTACGTTTAATTAACTTTCAAATAGGATATGGGACTAACTCAAATGACGTTTCTTTCGGTAAACGCAACTATCTATGCGATTTTAAGTGCGGTTGATTAGTTTGCAACGTGATTAATTGAGTTACCCAATTTCACGCGACTACGTAACGACTAATTAAGTTCTCCTAACTATTCAATACGTACAAATATTAAGTTCTATATACCCTCATCTATGATTTTTCGTTCATCCTATGTGTCCTTAAGGTTACCTCGATTGTATTTCTCAGAAATTCCATCTCTGAAGACATCTTTTATTCTTGAATTCTTACTCTTGATATATATTCTTGACAACTCTTTACTTTCCATATTTCATATCTGTTAGTTATTTTATTGACAAAAATGTAGTGGATTTTGCACCTCTAATTTTTCCTTTGTCTTTCGGGGATTTTATTTCCCTTTGTTAGAGTGCCATTATTTGTTTCTTCAAAAAGAGAATGTCAATAAGACTACATATTAAAGAGTATTCTTTAAGAGAATGGCATTTTCAGTAGATATTACTTTTGAAAAATTCTTTGTCCCAATACACGAAAAAGAATGCCTGGAAAGGAGGATACTAGAATTTGAATTTGGCTCTCACAGATACCTGTACCTCTCTTCAGTACCTGTTTAAAGCCATTTCATTCCATAATAGAGGTGGATTCGAAAGCTACTTTTAAGTAAGAAGGAAACATTTGACTTCTTATACCTGTTGAGCCATCGATTTGATCAAACTCAGAAAGGTCATTTATCGGCAACGAAAATTTTCCTACTTACGCCAACTTCCAAGCCAAACTCCTTTTGCTCCTATGATTTCAGTTTTCTAACATCAAGTTATGAAGAAATCATTCAACCATTGCTGCCTCTCTTTGAACAGTAACGTTTTTAAAAGCAATGAGGTCAAACAAGTGATATTTACTCTTAATGACATTTATATTAATAGGCGGGTTCCCGGATATAACTTGTAGGAGACTAGTTTCAAAATCAGTATAAATTTGTATTAGTATTAGTTTTAGTAAGTCTTGAGATTAATGCTGATTTTATATGGAATCCACTGATGTCCTTATCTTGAGTTACAAGATTTATGTATATATTACATAAATATAATCGCGGGTACCAGGATAGCCTAGTTGGCAGCGCTTTCGTCCTGGTTCGATTCCCAGTGGGAGACAATGCTCGAAATGACCTTAGCTGTCGATGCCTTTCTAACAATAGTACAGCTTCTATGGTTACAGTCAAATTTTTCGAAAACGAACTCTTCGAAAAATCAATTCTTATATTATGTATATTAAAATAATTAATATATGTAGTATGTATTACATTGAAATTTTATATATTAATATCATTGAAGCTCTTTGTTATAAAAACCATATGGATTCAATGATGAATATCTATATCAGATATGATTTCTGGAAGATATTGTTCATTGTTTCAATTTTTATGATGCATATTTATTTTTGAAGTTAAATTAAGTTCCGTCGTGCTGGACAGGGGGAGTACAATTGTCAATCCATAAACCCATGTCTATTCTTTGCTCTTAGCAGAAATCTCGTGCCGTGGAACGGAAGTGGATGCCTCTTTGAGGGATCACCGATGGAATAAAGAATAGGAAGGAGGATAATGAAGCATCGCAGATGACTTTCTTGGCGATGGACTCCTTCCCAGGATGGACTCCCTGGACATCCTCCCCAGCGAAAGGTAGAAAATTGTTTCACAACAAATTATGCCACATCTTTAGACTTCCGCGACGCAACGCAACTTATTTATACGTATGGTCTTTTGCAAAGATTAAAGTCGCACATATTTTATCTATTCTTCGTTCCGATTTTCTAGGTAATAAAATAATAAAAAAGGACTTTATTCATGGCGATATTGAGACTATACAGTCTCTTTTTACATCTAACCCTTTGTCAAATAAATTTAAAATAAGAGATAGCATGAAAAAAGTACACACAAGAAGACTACTTTGTTAATATACAAAACTTAATCTAAGAGCTTAGAAAATAATTTCCACTGCGGGAAAACACCCACAGGAAGGGGGGTGTGAAAAACCTGCGAAACTTACAGATAGGAAAACAATATTTAGTAATAAAATCAGATTGAATGAGATATAAAAGACAAGAAGACAGACCAATAATATCATACAAAAACAAAAAAGAACAAATAGTTGTACATTTACATGTATATAGGGAAAACATAGACTGATAAAAATACTAATAAATAAACGATTAATCGAAAACGGTATAAACAATTACAAAGACAAATGGGTAGAGTAGGACATATGTAGTGTGAGCTTTCCGTTGAAAACTTGATCCCGTCTAAGCAATGTAATCTACGAATCGAAATTTATTTTCCTAATCGTAGAACATTGCATAAGTGCGACTTGAAGTGTGTGTAAAATGTGTACGGAATTCCCTTACAAGCTTCATTATTTACTATAAAAACTAGAACGCAGTTTGGAACATTTCAAGAACTATAGATGTACGTACATCTTTGCATTATTATCACTGATAACCGTATCATTCATGGGGTCGGATGATTTTAGATGATTGCTGGAGATGAAACTTGTTTGTTTTGGAGCCAAATATTTCGTACGGATATCATTTCTGCCGCCAACCCTCACCAGGAAAATTGATGAAAAAAATAAAATAATTCCCTACCCAGAAACAACCGATTGGTCGGGACTTGAACCCGGTACCATGGCGTTGAAACGCCTAGCAAGCTAACCACTCCGTTACTAGGTTTTATAGTAGAGATTTAAAAGAATCTCCTCAAGCAATATCTGTTGATAATCTCTTCAATAAAACAAGCAATGGATAATTTGTAGAGTGTGTTATTATATTATGGTATTATACAAGACATTCATTACTTCTTTTGTTAAAGATGTTCATGTTGTTATCGGGGTACCGATCCATACCTTCTTCTCTGATTATAATCGGGCACAGGCCGACAACGTTTCGGTAACATTGGCGTAGTTACTTGTTTCTTGTTTTATTTTATTGCGATAAATTCAGCCGTGTTTATGAAAATTGTCCACAGTTTTCGAGATTTTTGGATAAAAAAGTAGTTTAATCGTTAATTTGTGCAAATTTGTAATGTATTGTAAATTTAATTTTGTGAAAATACTGTATAATTACGGTAAAGAAAAAAGTAACATTTACAGTAACAAAAATACCTTACGTGGTGTGACTATTCTAATTTCATATCTGGGACCCAAAATTAATTAAGAGTGACTATTACCATCCGAGTTATAGAAAAAAAGTTCAAGTTTGTCGGCCTGCGTTATCGTTGTGGTTCAATATAAATGTTAAAGCTCTGATCACCTCCGACTTACGTCATTCTGTTTCCATACAATTTTTATCACAACATTTACTAGCATGGATATTATTATTCGAAATCGACTGAAATTAGTGGAGATGGGATTTTTTCCCCACAGTAGTCAAAAAGAATCATTCAAAACATCGTTTACTTATCTTTAGAGATTTAATTTTCACTTTTCTTTACTTTGAATTTTTCTCTCGTTTAATTTTCCTACTGGCGAAAAAAATTGGGAATTCTCCAAGTGTATAATGATATGACACGTAACTCTTTCTTGTTTCATGCATGCCTAAGCAATTTGTTTTCAAGAGTCGGTTTTTTATTTATTTATTTACAATTATACATGGACAGTCAACCCGTTTACACAGAGAATTGGTACATTTAAGAAGCATATTAATATTAATGAGAATATTATATGCATTATTCATTTCCTAGGCGTAAGTTCTGGAAACTCCGTTAACAGGTGTGCATTTGCCTTGTTATTCCTTAGATTATGGTATAAAATATGGATCAACTCGGTTACTCATAAATGTTTTGCAATTAACAATTATCCAATTTAGATGAACAGTAATCTGTTCCATTTGAATCAATCATCGTTTCTGATTCATTTATTTAGAAGGAGATAAAGTTATGCACAGGTGAAAAATACTTACTTGGCCGGAACTCGAACCCAGGTCTTTCTGGGCAGGTATTCTAACCACTGAACTACCGGGCCACGTCATTTGGTTTAAGCAGCACACTTTCATGTGCAAATTCAGTTCTTTATCTCCATTTGTAGAAATAGATAGTTGAAACTGGATTCGACAATACGTTTTCGTCTGAGTCAAGTCTATTCTGTTTTCCGATTTTGGTCTAAATCTACTCCACCGACAATCTATGTACACGGAAAAGATCCCTCGAAGCTCAAGATTATTTTTTTCATCGTGAAGTATTTTCAAGTGATGTGCACAATTATATGTTGGAGAAGGCACGAGGTACCAGGGTGGGATGAAATACAGGTGAAATATCTGTATTCACCTGATGATGTTACCAGAGAACGAAACCTAGGTCGTTTTTATTAAAATGTCTTTTTGTTGAAACTACCTTAGTAGGAAAAAAATTCATGGTAAACAAACATTGTTTACCATGAATTTTTTACAAGTTAATAAGTACCATAAAATTAACCCTGAATCGGTATCGTTCACTTTAGTGGGTTTTACTTTCTTAAGAATGAAGGAGCTCCAACGAGTAACACCTTAATCGGTCATTTTATTAGATTTTTTACATCCATACTAAGATCGTAATAGATTGTATTACATCCATACTAAGTTCATGATATCAAATCATAAGATTACAAAATATGAACTCGACATCCATAACTTACGTTACGTGGACGAATTACTAGAAGCATACAGTATAGCTTATATGGTATCGCGGCTGTGCATTGAACATGGTGGTGGTAGAAATACGTCTTCAATTACGATACTCCTAAGCATTTGTCAAGTTAGAATAGTAGATTGATCACCAATGACAGTTCGTAATTCACGGCAACAAAGCTTTTGAAGATCTTTCCGGAACCTTTTGTTCTGTGAGACAGCTAAGTTAACACTAGAAGGACGGTGATGGTCATTTGAACACCTTTCAGCATTTGAATTCAAAATTTTAGAAGTTAGATATTTTTCGTTTTTTTAACACTTCTACTTTGTGTGAATTCATCCCAAACTTAATATGAACGAATTAAAATTTTGCCAACACTAAGTTGGTAATTTTTACATCTTGTTATACCTAGAAGGGCGGTTGATGGTCATTTGACCACTATCTCTTTTGAAGTCACATATTTACCTTTTTCTCCGACCTTTTAAATATTTTCTAACAGATATTTATCTTTGAATAATTTATTACATTAATAACCGTATACATGATGTTTCAAAGAAAATTGAGTAGAGCGTGATTATTACTAAAAGCCCTACATAGGGAAAATAGTAACTATTCGCTGTATCTAGAAATTTGTTTATAAACTATCGATCGATTGAAAACAGTAATTTAATGTCGCTATAAGTACATGTATAGATTTTCCTAACATAAACTATTCCTCCAAAATCAAAGAAGCAATAAAATGGGTATTGAAAAGCGAAGTGATCAGTGTCCACTTCCCATCCTTCTAGGTAGAGCGAAACCCCCTTTCCTTCCAGTGTTAATCAAAGCTGTAGGATTAGTCTATCAATCCACGATTAGGAATGCTGTACGATTGTTCCCACTGCGGCATCTTGATAAAGCTCAAAGACTCCGTAGACTTCCGAGGAGAGCAGGCCACTTTCTGCAACTCCTTGATCTTGCCCGTTGAAGTAGAAATGCAAATTGCCGGTTATGGTTCTTTTAACGGCAACAGTCTCACCAATCTGAAGGCAAAAACTTAATTAGTGCGGTATAGAAAAAATGGTAACGGGCTTACTACTTTGGATTACAAAATTGAACTTTTTTTCTGTTACACAAAGTAAAATACTGATACTAATAGGACTTTTTACGCTGAATTCAAATAGGTTTATGGGTTTTGCACATCAGCCTCAGATTATCGGGGAAACCCAGATATTCCGTATTTTCCAATATTCATCAGCTGTCTGTAGAAAAACATCCACTGATCCTATCCTAATTATCGTATAAAAACGAATCAAAAGTCAAGATATTAACCATAAATTAAGCTCAGAAAGTCGGTACAATGTTTCTCTTCATATGGGCTCAGGGCCTGGGTCCCGGGGCCCGAGTATTAAAAAAAAAACTTTTTCTTAAAATTCGAGTTTGTCTTATTTACCTCAGATAAAACACAGTTGTTGGTTTGAAATACCATTTCATAGCAATAACTCACATTCATAGCATAACAAATCATGCAATAAAATTCCACCATCCGGAAAAATACGGTGAACTACAATATCAATTTTTTTCATTTACTCCTTTCTCGACTTGTGCTCAAGAGAAGGCTTTCATTCCGAGCATGAAAGATTGAAATAGTTTCTCTCCGCAATAGAATAACAAAAACATAAAAAGTAATATCAATTCAAGGAAACATCGAAAACATATCCTTCCCAATTTTCTGCGTGACTTTACATTGCTCTTACGTAACTATAATAACTATTTATTAGAGCTAATAACTTCTAAATTATTTTGGGTAATCAACATTATTGAACTATTAGGATTTAAGTGGAGTTGGGTTTGATATATTAATTGACTGTTTGGTGTAAAATTATAAAAGTTATAAACTTGATAAACTTATAAATGTTGATAATAAGTGACATATTATTGAAGAAATTACTAACTAAGAGGGTTTGATAGAGTTAAAAAGCAGAATAGATGAACTGCATTATATTGCACGAGGGAGTCACAAGCAGGAGTTAAAACTGATGAAACATAGGACTGATATCACAAAATATTCTTTTAGAATAAATAGAGGAGTCAAAGAATGGAATATGTGCCTGAAGAGGTCTTAAAATTCTTACCGAAAAATATAGAGGAGTTTAAAAGTAGATGCTGTAGTTTATGTAATGAAGTGGATTCAATATTGTTATGTTATGTATTACTTGGATATTTTTTAACGTGACGATTTGGAAAAGGTGAAGTGACCTTTTGGCCTGAAAAATGACATTATAAACTGTGAAATGTAGTTTTTGTGATTAGAGGATACATTTTGAGTACATGTTTTGGAACGGTAATGGGGATATGTATGTAAAATAGGTCTTGTTGTAGTGTTGCGACATTTTAATACTGTCTGTGGGTAGTGATGATAATTTTAAAATATGTGTTTGTGTGTAACGTCCGGGGCTGCCTCCGGAAGAAATTCTACTTGCAGCATATTCAGTAATAAATAAATTTAAAAAATGTAGGATATTACACGATGAAACATGAGTTTGATAGATCTGTCATGGAACTCAAGGAGAATAATGAGCATCTCTGACTGTACAGATAAGTCGTTTTAATAAAATCACATTTGATTGGTCGTTTTCCATGCTCTAAAAGAGTCGATCGCTCTTGTTCCCCCCCCCCCACTGCTGTGATGAAAAATATAAAGAGATACGGTTTAACGTACAATAAAATTGCGATTCTTACCTTCACGTCCTTCAAATTTTTAATGTAATTACTTTTGGTAGTCGATCCGTTCCGGTAGAAGTTATTGAGGTATACCAGCCAAGTGCCAGAACTGGAATGAAAAACATCATTTAACTTTTAACATCCGTGCTAAGAACCGAAATCAAACTTGGTAGCGATGAAAATCTAAAATTGTAAAAGTTACAAGCTGTAATTCCGACAAACAGTGACAAACTTCGCTCTCGGAAATAACAAGCAATAACAAAAGCTCCGTCATAGATATAGACCCGAAAACAACTAGAAATGAAAATTTCAACATTTATCTCAATTTCACTTGCAACAAGTTCTTTGTCACGTGAGAAATGAAAAAAAGGTGACTCAGATATTGGGCTGCACGAACAAATTTCTCTGAGGTTACGCTCCAATTAGACAATATTTTGGTAAGTTCTGGTTACTATAAACAAAATAGCATGTGGTTTGTATCAATGATGATGATACAAACAGTAACAGAAACAAAAATAGCACAGAAAAAACAGGAATTTGTAAAAGGATGGTAGAGAGTATTGGCATTTTTAAGAATGATCATTGGTGAAAAATTCGGTACAAATGTTCTTAATTGAAAGCTGATATAATATAAATAACAAAAGTGTGCAAAATATGCAAACATGCAATAACCAACTCTTCCTTAATGAGAATTAATAAATAACATTGTACGAATGTGTAGTTATTTAAGATGAAGAAGTGACGAACAACGCAGTACGTCTGAGGGCGTGGTTGTAGTTAAAAACTGCGATACTTTTGGTCTCAAAAAATGTTTCTCTTCCATCCGACCACAATTTTTGCTAATCTTGCTGTTATCTTACTTAAGGCTATTCATATGCCGAGGAATTTCAATCGCATTGGGCGATTGAGTGGTCACTCCGATTCCAATCTGGTCCGAGAATTTTCCCGCTCTCTTATCCAACCGCACCTCGAATAGTTCCTCGGGTTCCAGCGGTCTGTTTGTGATCGCCACCGCGTTGAAACCGTCACTCAAGCTGTGGAGGAACGGACAAAAAAGCAATTAGTATCTTGTGGAAAATATTTCAATTTTTCCGTGTTCCATGTATATTAAGGTGGTCCTTATTCATATGGAAACATTTGTTGTAAGAAATTCTTTCGGGACACCCCCCCACTTGGCTGGAAAATAAATTGTGTAAAGTATTATTGAAATCGGATAAGGGAAATACGTGCGGCATCGTACTTAAAGTATATATTTTTCAACATTTTTGGCCTTTTTTTTTCAGTCATCGTAGGTCATTAGGTATTCCCATTTCTGTTCGGATTTGATTTTTTTATCAATACATTATTAGACCTTAAATGTGATTTTCGTCAAATATTAATTAGATCCGCGCAGAAGTTTTTGAGATTCAGCCCAAAATGAGAGCGCGCGTCGTAAAAGTGGCGCTGTGCACTCGGAGCCTCCGCTTGATTTTATGAATTTCGCCGCCTTGAATTCTGTCTTGTATTTATAGCTATAAATTAATTTCTAGCATAGTTAAATACCTAAGTATGCGTTAAATACTTTCAAATTTTTAAGTACGAGGCGGCACTTTCACTTTCAGTACTTTCTAACCGTATGGAACCACTTTAGGGGGTGTACCGAAATAATTTCAAACTTCCGAAAGTAAGGACCACCCTAATGCATAGCGAATATAGCGTACCCAAACATAACCCAACGAACATGAATGACCACACGACCAAACCCCGCATTGAAAGAACCCCACAGATATAAATGCGCAAATGGAAAATGTCTACATGCATAAATGACCACATGAATGAATTCCCCACATGTATAAATATGAGTAATTATATGCGCAGATCCGCGAATCAAGAAGTAAAATGTTATTGTTCATAATACGAGGTATTGTTGCTCAGTGGTTTGAACACCTGCTGGAAAAGTGGTATACCTTGGTTCGAGTCCCAGTTATGTAGCTATTTTTCATATCTTGTTCATCTTTGTAATTGAGGGTAGAATTCAAGAGAAAAACAAAAACCCTTGGTGGGGTGTGTTTTATTGTATGGATGTGAAATGTGAACCTTAAAAAAAGAGGAAGTCAAACTCTTGGAGGCTTTCGAGAAGTGGGTATGGCTTTGAATGGAAAAAGTAAGTTGGGTTTATACAAAAACAAACACGGAGTTAATGGAGATGGTTTGGGAGGAGAGGACTTTAATGTGTGATAAAAGTGATTAAGCATCGACATAGGTAATGGATGGGCCAAATATGTAGAGGAGATGGGATGCTACAGAAGATAATTGCGGGTAATATCCAAGGGAAAACAGGGGAAGGCACAAACAAAAGATGGGGCAAGCTACCATAAAAGTGAATGATGTTTAATAGGTTTTGGATCTTTGATGCAAACGAACCTACCGGTAGGTAGGGCACTCATTCATTCTAGGATCAGTACGTATATATCACTCATTATATAACTAGGAACCATTAAGCAAAACTGATGCACTTTTCTCGCTAACTTAAGACAAACTAAATAATCTTTCAGTGCCACAGAGCAACGTATACCAAAAACTGTATGTTTTCCTTTTGAGAAGTTTCGAGATTGAATTCACTTTAGAATCGGCGATTATAAACTACAGGTATAGTCCGTTCGCGATCTTGAGGCCGATACTCCGTAGCTGAATAACAGTATAACTGGATAAGATATAAAAAATAGGAGAGGCAGTGCTTACTGAGGGGGAAGCAGCTAGGATCAGTGGATTTATTGCTTTTACTTTCTCCATATACGTAGTATAGAGAAAGTATTGTTTTCATGAAAAAATCGACTTCGAGATTTCAACGGAAATACATGTTTTGGGGTCCTTAGAACACGTTTTGACCATTTTCGGAATGATGTATGTTTGCATGTGTGTGTGTGTGTGTGTGTGTGTGCTTTTGGGCGCTCTATCGTAAAAAATATTAGTCGTATCAACACCAAAGTTTATATATAGAAATGTGGTTGGTGCTGTCAGAGTTGATTAGTTTTTGGAGTAAATCGGTGGACCGGAAGTCGAGCTTTATTATTCGAAGCTCGTTTCCGTTTTTGCAAAACAGTTATCTACAAAAAATACATAAAACGTATTTGTATATATCTTCCAAGTTTAGATTGAATCTAGAATTCGAAAATACTGTCGTAGATAAATATTTACATCTTATAAATGGAGAAAGTCATGCGTTGGCTACAGCAGTTATTTTATTGTTGGATATGAGAAAGTCATCGGACTCAAGATCGCGAATGGATTGCACAAAACATCGAATTTCGGGAAAACAAACAAACCTAACTCGTATGCTCGTGATTCAAGTTTGGCGGAGTAAGTAAAGTTTACCAGATTGTGATACATATACTCACTCTATTTTTTCGACCGTGCGTCCGTCGTTTATAATTCTAGCGTTTTTGCCGCATTTCGGATGAAATAGAAGTGGACTTTTTGTCCTCGATTCTGAAATAGAAGGTTGAAAGTCTTAATTAGTTCTCCATTGAAATGTAATCCCGCAACTGCTGAATACTTTTCTTATATCACGTGTTTCATATACTCACATGCTTCACATACCTAAATGCTTTACATACTTATGTTTTCCGTCATTGGAACATAAAAATCATCAAGAAAACCATATTATAATAACGTCTAAAGATGTGTATAGGTGTTGCAAGATTTGTTGAAAATAACTAAGAACTATCTCATAGTAACTGCTTCTTCAATAAATTTTATGGCAAGTTCTTTATTTCTTAACCGAAAAATTGCATTTAATTTTGCCCATTTAATAAAGAGGCCAAAGTCGAGAGGACAGGGATAAAGGCGTATTCAACGGGTGCTGATTATTCTTTAATTTTAACCAAATTCTATGAATAATATAAATATGTTTTTCGCAAAATCAAATACACATAACCTCTATTTTTGTCTATTTGGCCTTATAAACTTACCTAATAAATATCATTGCGATTGGATTATGGTAACCCGTGCCGTCTCGTTGCCAAAAAATTTCGAGAAATGAAAATATGTATCGATAAAGGGAACATCAGGTTAATGGGAAATTAACTAACGAATTTGTATGATTCTTTCAAGGCACGTTCTTTGCTTAAAATAAGTGGACACATCCGACCGTTTTACTCAATGGGCTTTTGTTTATAAAAAAATAGCAACTGAACATCGGAGTTAGGCAACCGCACCATACACATGATTTACTATATAGATCTAGAGTTAATTGGAAATTATTTTCTTCCATTTTTTTGTGATAACTTATATTTTTGCGATTAATTTGATCTTGTTACCCTACAAGCATTCTATAAATTTAGTCAGCAATTATTCTAATATGCATAACTTCGTACAGAGGGCTGGAATCGAAAATAGCTGACCAAAAATTCAAAAGTGGATTTTGTCTGTGCGATCTTTGACACTTCGCATAGTTACTGCTGAATAAATTCCGTACACAGACATTGATACTATTACTAAGTAAATTACTTTGATTCATGCACATTAAAATTATGCAGGGGTTAAAGTTTACCTAATTTTGCGAAAAAATACCGGTCAGATGTTTTACAAAATTCTTCAAGCTCGAAAAAAATAACTGAGTTTTTTGGGACACCCTAATGAACAATCGCATGATTTCAAATTTAATACATTACCACAAGTTAGATAATGTTTTTCGTTAAGTGATTTACGCTGTATCAAGTTGAATACAGAATGACACTTGTAATAGGTACTTGTATACTTCAGTAAGGTTCGTGTACTATTTTAAGGGTTTCAAAAGACAGTAAGGGTACCGGAAAGGATGCTAATAAGTAATTGCGACGTAACCTCTGATCACTCCTTGAATATGGACCGTGTGCCTTCCTTCGCAGTTCATGAAGCTGTGGTTGATATCCATGTTGATGTCTTTGGAGGTGCCATTGGATTCCCTCTTGGCGGAGAAAGTCGTTATCCATTCCCCGTTCTTGTCCCTCTTGCTGTTCACCGTAAGGTTTAAGGAGCGGGCTGAGCTCAAATCACACTTGCTCTCGGAAACCACTTCATCGCTGGCGTAATATACAAGAAAGAGCACTATTACTTTCCACGAGACGGCGAAAAGCATCTTCCCAGCAAGACCGGTCTTGTATACCCAACGATGAATACGGATCAAATGCCTATCCGTTCAGATTGATCCTATTGTTACGTTAATCGGCATAAACTTTGATTGACGTCGATTAGAATGTTTCTCGTGCTCTTTTGGACCGGAATTTGTAGCTTATTTACGTCAGGTACCAATTTATCCTCCTTGAACTTTTCTGATCCCGTTTCTCGGAAAAGAGTGGCTGCTTTGAGCTGTAACCGACTGAGACACTGGTCGAAAGGTCGCTTCGGTATTTTTTTAACGAAGGCTAAATTCGTATTCATATTGTTGAGTACGAACAAGCAGTTGAAATGCTCTAAAGTTTTCCTCACCCTTCGGAAATTGAGTTCATATACATTTAATTAAATAGAAAAGGATAAATCGATTGGAAAAGTAAATTTTACTTTTCCTATCAACCTAAAATCGATTTCCTAAGATGCAACCAACTCCTGACAATAATAAAAATATTCTTTCCTTTGCGGTCAATATGGATATACACTAGACTCTGGCTAATCCGCCCATTTCTTGCACAGAGGGTGCCAGATAACTGAGAGTGCTATAGTGTTTTTGATGCACAGCTATTAAGAGAAATATATACTTTTAATATATTACGTAGGATGTATATGGTAATGCAGAACTTAATATATATGTGCAAAAATTCAAGGAAACGAGGTAGCAAGTTAATTTAAGGAGAAGGCTTGCTTCTAAAATGTAGTATGTAAACGAAAGATTAGTTATTGCTTTCTTTAGAGAAGTAATTCAGGTTTTGATGAAGTTATACATGTTTTCTGTATTAGTATATATATAAATAAGGTGGGGTGCCGGATTATTGAGGGCCGGATTAGCAAGAGTCAAGTGTAGTGAGAAAAGCATGTGGGAACAGGGACAACTTGATTTTAAATAGACTGATTTTACTAGAAACTAGGTAGATAATGGGATGACCATTATCTACCTAAATGATGAATTTAAAAAGGTATAGAAGTATATTTGAAAGTGGATAGTTACGCACCAAGTAGTAGTATTGTTAAAAGTACATCGGCAGCTGTTGTCATTTCGCACTTGGGCTACCCCCGGGAATCGAACTCAGGGCCGCTTTCAGCTAAGTCGAACCCTCTGACCAATTGGCTATCGAGGAACTTCCTTAACTCAACTCTGCAAGCATAAAACCATTACTTCCTTCAACTCATTTATTATATTTATTAATAATTTGTTGTATTTGTGTTAGTGGTTACGTAATGCTATTTTCATCCGAAATTAAAGTTCTCTAGCCTATTTCCTATGTTCTGAATATAGATTTACGTTTGCAGTCTTCACCTAATCTCTTTGGATTTCATAATCTAAGGGTTTAAATAGATGTGAATTTTAAAAATTACACAAATGTCAAATAAAGTTATTAAATACTATGCATACATTCAATTAACCCAACTAAGTGCAACATAAGAATGTACAAATAAAAAGTAATAAAAAATAAATAAATACAAAAAATATAAATATGAATTATAAATAAAACCAATGTGAATTGGTTGAGTCAGCATGAATTTTAAATAACCTTGAAACAGCATATACATTACTTGTCTTGTACTTAATCTTGCAAGATTTTCAGGGTTCCTGATTGGCCTTCAGGACTACTATAGCGGCCACGGGGCCCACGACGTCCCCACCGTACATCACCCTACCAGGCCATCCTCTACTTGTCTCATATTTCGTTACCGTTAGGCTCATTCGTCAAACTTTTAATTTTACTTATAACCCTACAAAAACATTTCATATTTTTTGGGAAAGGTTCGAAGACTTCTGCAGGTAGACTATTCCATTCCTCAATAGTTCCATTTCCTCAATAGCTCTGTTAAATGAAATAATTTCAATGGTGTTCCACAAAGTAACGCCTGACTATCTAAATTTCATGTATAAAACAGTTTTTCTATGTATTATACCTGATGATGTCACCCAGTAACGAAACCTAGGTTTTTTTATTAACATTTCTTTTTTTAGACTCTACCGAGTGAGTTTTACTTTCTTGATTGTGAAGGAGTTTTACTCAATCCGTCATGTTTAATTATTAAAAGATGTAAAACAGATACCCTTATCATGACCCAGAACTAAATTCACGCTACGTAACAAAAACTCATGTAGTTTACACTACAAGTTATAGAGACTACCTATGAATTGCACAAAATTAAAATAAATCATAATTATAACAACAGTAAATACAATTTTAAGGAAGAAGGAAAGGGTTGCAGTCCTTCAAGAGACGGATTTATTCATATTATTTTCCCCAAGTAGCAAGTATTGATTTTGCATAATTAGGGTTGTTGCAATCTTTAAAAGGCACGATAATAATTTTGTTTGGGTAAACACTTGCTTGTACGTTGAGCCTAAATTCATACGAAAGGAGTTTACTAAAGCTATAATTAGCTTGAGATTAAAATTTTCGACTTATATAATTTATTTTAATGTCAACTATAGAATTAGCTGCTAGTGTGTTGTACGTCCATCGGTTTTATGAAAAATTCAATTAAATTCGACTTCTGTTATTTTACGAAACACTTAAATTGTGAGCGCTCTTCCAGCCGATAGAGTTAGTTTGCTTTTGCACTGGCAGATGTCACTACGCGCTTAATTCTGCTCGCGTGGAGTTTGAACCTTCCTGATAGGCGTCTTGCACTAGCTGAGGTATGAATTTTAGTTATGCTTTGTTAAAATTAGCGTTTTGCAATGTAATGCATTATTGTAGTCTTATCCTAAAAAAATCTATGTTTTAGATCTGATATCAATCTTATGACCCAAAAATAAGTTTGTAAGTCGACGGCTTATATAATAAACCCTACATGTCTGTAGTATAAACTTGACGAATATGAAGAAGAAACATCTATCTATCTGACAATCTGTTGTTAACACTTCAATTTCGTTATAAAATGAATATTAATTAGAAATTACTTCATATAGTGGGAAATATTATATCAGGAAGACATGATTCTAAAAGCATGTTAATCGAGGTAGAAAGGATTTGTTCTACTTTTATGTGTTTTTATAAAGTGGAAACAGAAATTTATTTCTGCATAATTGTACGAACGTACCTCTTATTAGGGGTCAATGTAAAAATAAGAATTACTCATATGGCTCAATGAAAAACCTCTCAACGAAACCAAATTCGTGGGCTATAATAGCCTATTGAATTTATCATCTATCTATTTATCATCTAGAATGATATTATATCTTGGTAACTTGAAAATACTTAATATGTGATTAATATGCGTGCTAGTGATAAAAAAGAATTAGAGGAAAAATCGGGATTTTATATTGGTGGAGTTAAAAATTGCTTACGGGCGAAAAACGTAACGTTTGATACAACTTCCTCTCTTTATTGTTATTGCTATAAATGAATGAAATATTATATACAGTGTTGATACATTATTATTTTAATAATTTGAATAATAATATTATTATTATTCAATTACATTCAGAAATTAAGTAAAAAATCGCAACGGTAACTACGAATGTAAGTTTTTTGCGTTCGGATTATTAGCTCTTAGTAAAGGCTTCCTGGTAGGTCTCTCCAAAATTTGGGATTATGAAATTATTGGTAATAGGCCTTTTAAAAGTATTCCCCAAACAAAAAATCTTAAACTTAGTGAAATTTATTTATTTTTCTGTTTTACATACTTAAATTTCTATTAAATTCTTTCATATTAACTGTAAATTGACGATAACTTTTAGTTGCTTAATTCACTAAGGTTAGTGAATAACTATTGGAATTGTCTGCATAAAAATTGTAATAAAAATAAGAAAAAAAAGAATATAGGAAACAAAACCCACACAAAAAATAGATAAAATATATATAAAAACGTAAAAAATAAACCGGTAGCAATTTTATTTCACCTCTTTTTTGATAAAGTACACATATGTATATAACTTGTACATATTACGATTTAATTATAATTGTCCTCAAACCATATCCTTTGTAATTATGTTTAATTAGGTTTAGTTGGTTGTAAGATATTAATTTTAGGTGTACATTAATACTCTTGCTACATCGGTGCCAGTCACATATGTTTGTGATTGCCAAGTTATGGAATTTTGGATAACACACATTACACAATCAGTTGTTAAATGTGCCCAAGCGTCGTTGTAAAATATATAAATAAATGAGGCTAGCTTCGCCGCTTACATGTGGAAATACATAGGATTTTCCCCCATAAGCTCCAACACGTAGTAGAATGGTTGAAAAGCACTATAGAATAAGAATTTAGTTGCATTAATCGTTTCGGAACCAAATTTCGGCTGCAGCATACTATTTTCCTCAAGCTCACTCTTTAGCAGTCCCGTAAATGGGAGCAAGTATAGAAAAGCCTAATGTTTTCCCGGTGAATATTTCTCAGAAATTCTTCACGGGTTCTCAACCGGTACAAATCCTTGGTAAAAATCGACGTTTCGGCAAGGAAGGGATCCTTGAACTTGGCAACCGTGGTTTTTGCCGAAACGTCGGTTTTTAAACCTGTGGAGAACCCGCGAAGAATTTATGAGGGACCAAGCATATACATACTTTCAATTTTCTTCAGATGCCTTCATAGTGTATATTTCCTCCAACTCCTAGAAAAATTCTTGACCTAGATCATATAAACAAATAGTCGGCTTATGAAACGGGTCAACGCCCGTTATACCATACCCGGAATTAGATTTTGGATGCGGACTTCTTGCGGAACCAAGACCCAAATCATGAAGTTACGAAACCCTTTCAAACGCAGTGAATCACTGAGCCATCATCCGCTAATACGCAGTCTGGTATACTCTCGCTCGTTCGTCTCATTTTGACCATTGAAGCCCAATTTTATAATCAAGCCCCTTGCGAATTGCTTTTGATTAAGAAATAGGTCCGTCGACATTCGTCTTCAGCTCTCGTCCAGCATCAAACATGACGTATGGACGCCTGAGAAGCTCAAAATATAGATCAGACGTGTGAGTTAGCTCTGGATTATTTTAATATCCCAAAGAGTGATTTGTATCATTGTACCATTGCACCTGATTATAATTATGCATTCCTTGAAACCGGTCGTGCTTCTCAAACATAATCTGATTTATTTTAATATTCCAAAGAGTAATTTGATTCTTTACACCTGATGATGACTACGCATTAGGTGAAACCGGTCCAGTTTTTCAGATATAATCTGTAGAATTTTTACAAATTGCTAACATTACTTCCGTTTTGCAATTCCACATAGTGACGACTAGCACCATTCAAGATTATTTGAACACTCTTGTTGGAATACAGTTATCGTATATCCAAAATTACTGCCGTACTTGTTTAACATAGTGACACTCCAAAGTAACTTTTTGTTGTTTATATTGCTTTTTCTTCCTTTGCAAAAAATATAATAAATTCATCAACGTTGTAGAACTACAACTTTGTATTAAAAGTGCCTCGACAGCTTAGGCCCTCTCGCACATTGGCTTCTACCTCTAATCGAATCCGGGACCGCATTCACCAAAGGCGTTTCCACATGACTATCGGTACTCCCATCAACGTTGCATTCTTCTTCATCGACCATCAAGTTTTTGATTACTTGGCACGCATAATTTTTCTTTTTCATTCCTTTCTGTTGTTTGCCATACTTTGATTTCCCTTTAACATCTTCTCCAACGTTTTCCTTAACTTGTTTCAACCCATTAATTGAGGTACCCGTCCTTGGAAAGGGTTAAAAGTACTTTGCACATAAGGACGTGCACCCAGGAAAAATCCCAAGGAAACACGCCCTTTCAGACTTTTTTCAAGTTCGTTCTTCCTTTGGTATCCGTCCTTTACACTGTAGGTGATGAATTTTAGAACTGTCTGCTGTTTGACAAGATGGCCAAGTATCGTACAGTTGCTTGCACAATTTTTTTTATCTCCATAATTCTTTCAACTCTGTTAAACTATAAATACCGCATGGATGTTTTCATTCGTCAATTGTTGCATTATAAATACTGTAGGTATATCTCCCATTGTAAGTTGCTATTTACTGGCTTTTTACGAGGTTATGAAAATTAACATTTCAATGACCATATACTGTCATCAGAACCTTCGACTTTTCACCGGGAATTAATCTCGATGGACATCGGTGGAAAGCATCGTAGATCCATCGGTGAATAAAAATAGTTTGATGGACTCATCGAGGAATTTAAAGAAGGTTTGACAGATGTGTGAATTCATGGATGGATCCATCAATAAATTTAAAAACTTGCCCAATAGTTGAACTAGGGAAATATTTCATATCTGAAGCTATAGATAATTAAAAATGTTGATAATTGTGAAGTAAATCATACACCTCTGGCTCTGACACAGTAGTTGACGAAAGAAACAGAAGGGATTTTAGGATAGAATTTACAACTTTTTATTGCACCTATGCATACTATGTATATCCTCCTATAAGATGCTAAGACCCTACTTGTTAGCCTAATATTTTGTGAAAAAATGTGTCTTCATCATGGATGCATAAGGTCTATGAAAATAGAGCAATTAGAGTGATTAGAGTAAATACTGCAGGCCAGATGCTCTCAATTTTGAAATTTAGTGGGATTGGCATATTATTATGAATACTCTAGTCTATTTTCAGAATCTAGGTGGATAAGAGGGAAATTTTCATTTTTCTCATTTATTTGAGAGTTATTTATATAAAAAACACTTTCACAGAATACAGCTTACTTATGTTACTGATGGTAGATCTACTTCAGTGTATTTCCCCAATCACACCATTATCATATCTTGATTTACAGAATGTAATTAATTATAATTTTATTATAATCGTGCAAGTCACTGAGAGGTATACTGTAGGCTAGCTCTCTTAAATTCTAATCAATTTATAAGAGATAAATGAAATTTCGTGTTTTCAATTTCGAAACGGTACTTTCTTAGAAATACGCCTCGTATGTACTATTTAATGCGAACAGAACGAAAGTTCTTATCGTGGAATACAAGCACGCAAACAGTATTCTTGTACGGCGCCCGAGAACAAAGATCGTCTCTCGACTTTTGTTTACATCGAGCTATCTCTTCGCTCCGATAACCCCGGAGGGCATCTCTAAGTTCGGATGTCAAACGCACGGTGCGGATTTTTGAGAAATGCCCGCAATTTTCCGAAAACTTCTCTCGGTTTTCGAGGAAAATAAAAAAACCTCCTCTTCTCTTCTCCCAGCGTGTCTTCATCCGCTCTTAAAACTATCTTCCTAGCAGATTTGTTCGTTTTTTGTTCGACAGCGAGCGGTTTGCTCTAATTTCTCTCTCAGTCTCAATACAAGGATTCTACGAATGCAAATTCATTCAGCAAGTCCCTAAATTCTGTAAGATTTACTCATAATTCTATCCTCTTGTCCTTTGGTGCAAGATGGAGGAAGAAGTATCTTTAATTTACTTTATATGCATATTTATCATTTTTACTAACTTAGTTAATGCTAACAGATAGGCCCAATTACAAGCGTTATAATAAAATACAGGAAATTAATTAACGTAAATACGTACTAGTACGTTCAAAAAGTTCCCTAACGTATTTTTTCCGCGAAAACGCCGAGTAGGAGAAATATGAAATTCTGGTGGTAGATACCGCCACATATTGTGGCGTATCACATACCTACCACTTAACTACCTACTACCTACCCATCTACCACCAGAATTTTACATTTCTCCTGCTCGGCGTTTTCGCGCGAAAAAATAAGTTTGGAAACTGTTTTAGCATAGTAGTAGTATTTCTTCACCACTTCTTCCGTTGATTAACGGGTTACGCTGCTAGTGTTCCTGATTTTTGAATATTTTATGTTGTTTTTCCGATGTTCCATCACTAATTAATAATATTAATCAATAATACATGTCCAGAGGTACGGTCATGTACATCATTTGCGACAAGCTTGTTCATGGAGGTGCTTTTAATTAGGTCATCGCGTTGTTATTGACATCCTGTATTTAGTCCTTTCCATCTTGTAACTCAAAGGCATTCCAGTTAAGTAGTAAACTTGACATACTCAAATCCATAGTAAGCGTATCGAAGTATGCCACTAATACTGTGGAGCACCGATAATTCGAACTTCACAGGACCTAAACTATCCTAATTATTATCCAAGATTTCGAATTAAAGAAGTTTGTTAGTAAGGTTTGAAACTTCACCATACCTTATGAAACAGATATTTATTTTTAAAATCTATTGGTATTTATCTTGTTTGTGCGATGGTTTTATTGATAATCGAACAATAGTAAAAGAGAAAAATCAATGGAAATAAAGTATTTATTTATGATGTACCAATTGACATAAGCTCTAATTTGACTAACTAACTTTTCTCAAGAATTTCTTAGGTTTTTTATTTCCACTTTACCACGAATCTCTTAAAATTAATCATTGCACCCTTTATGACGATGAGTTGGATAGAAAGGAGGTTTTCGCCTCAATAAAGACATTATCATTACAATAATTATCATTGATCGACTTCTTACTATCTCAACAGTGCAGTGCCATTCAAGGATTCGGGTATAAATACCTAGTATGTACTCCCAAATAAAATCATTTGTGCTGTTAAAATAGTTGTTTTTATTACAAAATTTAAAATTTTCTTACAACATGTCATGTCTCAATTATAATTACTTTTTGAATATTAATGGTGGTATTTCGGTTTTATCTGATAGTATCTAGACCATAGGTTCCCAAAGTGTTCCATATTTAGGTTTACAAGGGGTCAAGGAGAAAAAAATGAGGCTCCAAGATTTTTTTCAATTTTTGTGTGTTTTAGAGTTTTGGGAAGACAAATATTCCATTTTAAAAATAATCTTATTACGTATATTGTTGTCTTGATAAAGGGTTAAAGAAACCGGAAAAAGGGGCATTAATTAATAAATATATAGTTTACTGAGTAATTTAGTTAAAATAAAACAACCATTAGGTACCTTTCCGACCGTAAATATGTTACTTATAAGAATATAGGACTGTCGGTAAGCCAAAATTTCTAAAAATTTCAAGTGGTGCGCAGTTGCGTAGGTTGGGAACCCCTGATTTAGACTACTGAAGAGTTGAGATTATGCCGTTGGTTGATGATAATATTGGTACCATTTTAACTTATTTTATACACCACACCACACCATGACATGACATGATATTCTAAATTTATTTTTATTATTCTTTGTCTTCGCGGGTTTTTTCCGCTCCCCTTCTTGTGTGAGCGTTTTCCGCACCGTGGGTTTTTCTCTGAAAGCCTTCAGCCCAGAAGTTTTTTCCCCACACCGCATTCTCTCATGGGGTTTATTTTTACTTTCTCCATATACGAAATATAGAGAAAGTATTGTTTTCATGAAAAAAATCGACTTCGAGATTTCAACGGAAATACATGTTTTGGGGTCCCTAGAACACGTTTTGACCATTTTCGGAATGATGTCTGTGTGTATGTGTGTTTGTGTGTGTGTGTGTATGTGTGTGTGTGATAGTGGGCGCTCTAACATGAAAACTATTAGTCGTATCAATACCAAAATTTATACATAGTACTTTGGTGTATGCTGTCAGAGTTGATTAGCTTTTGGAGTAAATCGGTAAACCGAAAGTCGAGCTTCATTCATCAAAGCTCATTTCCGGTTTTCATAATATCTCCGTAAATATGACATATACGTATGTTGTGTTACTTATAAAAGTTATAGAAAATGTTATTTACTATAACTTTTGCATTTAATATATTTTTGTATCACCGGTTGATTAGGAGTTATTCGTGAAATACTGATAAACCGGAAGTAGCTGATTATGTACTTTGTGGGCGCTCTAACATGAAAATAATTTGTCGGATCAACACCAAATTTCATATGTAGTATTTTGGTTTGTTTTCTTAGAGTTAATTAGTTTTTGGGGTAAATCGGTTAATCGGAAGTCGAGCTTCATTCATCAAAGCTCATTTCCGGTTTTCAAAATATCTCCATAAATATTATATTTAGGTATAAACTATTAATTATAAAAGTTTTAGAAAATATAATTTACTAAAAATTTTGTATGAAACATATTTTTGTATCACTGATTGTGTAAGAGTTATTTGTGAAATACTGATAAACCGGAAGTTGCTGATTATGTACGTTGTGGGCGCTCTGGGAGCTGGGGCGAAAGGCCATTTCATCGTTTTTCATTGAACATGTCCCGAAAAACATTATTTTTAGTGTTTGTGACTTAAAAGATAATATGATATAAATTAAACACTCCTCTTCCAAGTTTAGATGGAATATAGAGTTCGAAATTACTGTCGTATATAAATATTTACATCTTATATATGGAGAAAGTCATGTGCTGGCCACATCAGATTTTTTAGAATTGTTTTCATTTTTATTATTTTTCTCGTATCGGATTTTGTATTATAATTTCATATGTATGACTATAACCTCGCCGCAATAAAGGGTCTAATAATAATAGCCATAATTAATGTCTCTGTTGGCATTAATGGCAATTGCCAATTTATTATTACTTCTTTTGTTTACATTCTTTTATCATTTAATTTATTTAAAATTAAATTTTACATATATATTTGGTTATTTCATGCCATTTTAATGAAATGGTGTTTTCTTGTTGATGATCGAACGTTGGCTTTCCTTCCATTAACCATCTTCTTAAGCCTCCCTCGCTTACAATCCGAAGCCAATTCCGCGTTTCATAGTCGATGTAGTTAACGACGGCCGTTCAAAACGAGGGGTTGATAGGATTTTCTTGCTTCCGTAGCCTCCGCTCCATACTCAACAAGCTGAAAGGATCATTCGGAAGCATACCCGTAATATCGTCCGGTCCGTGCATCTATCGATTGCAATCCTGCCTTACGAAGCGAATTCGCGTGGGATGAAAGCGAGTATCTTCACCCTTTCCTTCCCGTGATTAAGTTGGCGCGGTTCTCGATTCATGCCGCCAAATTGAGGTTTCCTCGAAATGTACTCTTATTTTCCGCTCACGTAATTTCAAAAATCGATTTTTCCGTGGAATCGACCACGTCTGCCGTTCAACCCTGTGGTTATTAGCAATTCCGCCGAAAAACCAACTTCGGACGCGAAATTACTGCGGACTTTCCCTTTTTTAATGAAATTTGGGAAAAATCCACTCGGCCGATTCGAGAATTTTGGTTCTTATTTCTTTCGTGCTTCATAAATTAAGGCATGTTTTTTATGAAAATAATAAAATAAATTGGATGTTTACTTTTAACACAGAAAATGATTATTATGCTATACGGCCATGGTACTGATCAGGTGAGATAGGGTTTAAAAGTTATTAGTACCAATCTCGTCCTAATGTACACTCCTGGCCAAAATTAACGCAGCACCTCCCTAGCGATCCTTACGGCCGGTGCTGCGTTAATTTTGGCCAGGACTGTACGACAAAATCACGGAGGAGGCCGAAATTTTGTGGAATTCCGACATAATCGAAGAATTGTTAAATGAAAGAATGTTAAAAAACAGTAATATTTACTTTCCGGGTATAGGGATAACAGTGGTGACTAGTTTGGGCTAGTAGTAGCCATCTTCAAACTGTGGAAAGTAAAATTTACTGTGTTGTTTTTTGGGACCTTCTTTTATTTAACAATTCTTCAACTAATATAAGACGCTTTATCATTATTAAGGGATCGATCAATTGGGTTATCATAAGGTCTCATCGTATATTATTATTCTTATTATATCAGAATCACTGCAAGTAGATAAATTAACATGCGGCAGTGGATGAACGCTACATATTATATTCTATACATTAAGTCGTAGACGGTCTTCTAAGTAGTCCTGTTAACATGCAATTCCTTATGAAGTTAGTCAATGAAACAATAATCAATGTAATTAACATTTTAGAGATTAGAAATTGAGGGGAAAAAAGAATATCAGCTAGGCTTAAGGAAAATTTCTCTCGGATAGAAGTCAAGACATATATAAACCAACATTTACAAAAATATCATTTATTTCATATTTATTTATTTAAATGGGATACACCAATTTGAAACCAAACTAGAAAATATTCACTGCTATAAACACATCAATATCACGAATAACAAGATCGAAAAAGAATAAAATTTTACAAAGAACATAGCATAATTACAAAAAGTACATAATATACAAAATAATAAGAGGAATAATTACTGTAATAAGGCATTTAGAACCTTTGTATTGTCATAGATTACATAAAATGACATATCTCACTCCATGAACCTTTACGGCTCACCGGTTCGCACTCAGCCGTAACCGAATTTTTTCCGGTAATTAAAACTTTTCGAGAATCGTTTTTGGAAATATTAGATCCGGTGAAATAGGTCATAGCTATTGGGAGTTGAACGAAAGGGCAGTGTGTGGCATTGTTAGGGAAGTCAACCACATCGAAGCTGGCACTTTGGATAACGAGGCTCCCAAGAACAATATGTTGAAAGTTGTACAGAAGTGAAAAATAGCGACTTGGATGGGACTTAAACCCAGGTGTTCCACTTTCCGGGTAGGTAAGTGATTCGAGTCTCGGCCAAATCACTATTTTTCCCTTCCGTACAACTTTGAATCAAGATGCAGACTTTCTTGTGAAATGTTAAAGTTACTTTCCATCACTCGTATAATTCCTAGAGAAGATATTCTCATAATATCATTTTGTGCGTTGGTTGCCTCGGTGAGGACCTCTGGCGGTGTTCTGTGCCACTGTTTGAAGCGCCACTATCTGCTCATAAAGCATCCCGTTTACAGAAGTGAGAAGGACGTGAATCGGTATTTAAGAATACATGTCCGGGAAGTTAGAGACCTGGGTTTCAGACCCACCCAAGTCACTATTTTTCACGTCTGTACAACTTTGGAAGTACACTTTCATGTGCAAAGTCAAAAATTACTTTCCATCGTTAGCAACATGGTGATTTATGAATAATTTTTCTCTTGAAACTAGAGACAGAATTGAATTTCGTCCAGCCCTAAGAGGGATGCTTTGGATACCATCCTCAAACTTGATTCTTCGGCTTTCACTCTCTCTTATTTCTTCTACTTTCACTTCTAGCAATATCCATGACTTGCCCAAAACTTTGAGGTAAATATGTTTACCTCGTTTTCGAGTTTTGGAGTCAGTCTGAAGTTTTCAGTGTTTTCAAATTCCGCGACAGTTTTAATATATATTCGCTTCAAATTTTTATGAGAAAAGTTATCCACGGGGAGGGTTGGTCGTAAATTTTGGATAGTTGATCCTTTGAGAAAAGTTTCCAATCACAATTAATTTGGGAGGCGTTTTTAGGCTACCAGTACCCTAGCAGTATAAAGCTGGCCTAGGTAACACCCGATCCGTTTCAGAAATGGCTTAGAATGATTATTGAAAGTGAAACTTGTTTAAAAAATTGACAATTTGCTGAAAATAAGGCATGGGAAAGGCGGTAATCAGAAACCGGTTATTGAAGAACATTTTTGTTGTTATTTTACAAATATCGACCCCGTTTTGAATTACAAACTACGAATAGCTTGTTCCTGAGAAAATTTAATCTAGTATGTATTTATTCCGTGGTTTTATTTTTGAGTGAAATTTATTTATTGTTAATTCATTTCTCCATGTTTATCGTACCTGCATGGCCTTTTGCATAATGTGATTTGCATCGTGTAGAATGAAAATCTACGACAGGAATTCTTTAATTGGCTTAAAACGTCACGTAACATGTACTAATGGTTTAGTTTTATCAGGAGTATGCATTATTTACGCCTTCTTACCTAGTCTAATTGCTAACTCTATTACCGTTATCATTAAAATCATCCCTCCCGCAAAGTACTTATTGAGAACCTAACAGGTAAATTTACCAATCTCTCAATCTCTGTTCTCATTATTTGATTATAAAATTATCAGTATTTAATGATTCCATCCTAACTACAGCCAAATTAATTTAAGCGAGATTAAAGTACGAGATCTTTCCAAATTAATTTTAATTTCCTCAGGGATTTAGACGGAATATATGTGGTTGTACATTTGTAGTTGTTAACTACCGATTTTCCTAATATTTAAAATTGTATTATTATTATTATTTGCTGCAGTTACACAGAAGTCAGATGGCAGGCCCAAATATTGTAAATTTACCCTTTTAAACTTAAATTATTACATTTAAATTCCTAAATAACATTACTATATCAACAAAAAGGATTAGGTCACTCTTTTAACAACAAACATGAATAAATTTAGAAAACATTCCCTATTACTCCACATTATACATCAGATATATTCTATAATAACTGTTCCTGTACAATCATATTTTACATTGTTCCTTTAATAAGTCACATGTCACTTCATACATTTCTTTATCATCTCACTTAAATATTATAGATTTAACAAAACCTTAGGATCGTTTGGAGAGTTTAGAAACTATTTGTATAAATGCGAGTTCGGGAGTATTCTGAGGTTCAGAGTTGCGACCCTTAAAGCTGACACATGAATTTAAAGTAAAATCCAACCGAAAACGCCCGAGAATAGTTTCGCAATATTTATGTCGAGTAAGTCGTAAAAGAAAAGAAAGGATTGGCTTCGTAATGCAGTGGTCAGATGTCATCGCAAGTTCAAATGAAAAATTTATAGCGCTTATAAGAAGAAATGAGATGGGTCCCAAATAAAGAGAGACAACTTGTATTCATTTGGTTTATAGGGGCTAGGGCTTTAAGGATAACGACTTGGTATCGTCTTCATCTTGTTTTAGCAGCGAGTAAAACCTACTTTAAAAGATAGTCTTCATGAAAAATAAGAATGGGCTTAGAATCCACTATTCAGAACGCTAGTGAAGTTATATATAGTCGAGAAATTCAATGGAAAATACCTGTGCTGTTTGGGATTTGCACTAGTACCATTATTATAGGTACTCCATTAAATGTTTTATTTCGGATAAGATGGAGGGACAAGAAGTTTATAGATGAGTCCGAGTTTACCGATAAGTTTTAATCCATCATTTTTATTATACTCCGTCTAGTGTTATGATGACTCAAAGAATTCCTTATGGCTTGCATTTCCCGTGCATCTATTACCAAAGATGCGCTGTTTCGCCATAAGCATAAAAATATAGTTGGTGAAAATTTATTGTGAAAACACTCAGCCTAAAGTAAAAGTGATTCCAGATAGCATAATGTTATTTAAACAAGGATTAATACTATCAAAATGTAAAGAAAAATAAGAGAGTTATATTTTCAAGAAAACTGTGAATGAGTTGGGATTTTCTTTGAAGCACTGTTTTTGGGACTAACTTTCAAGTTACACATTAATTTTAGTACCGAAATTTGCCATATTTCTCTACTTTCCAGCTATGTTATTAAAATTTTTGTTGAAAAATTTGGAGAAAAACGTCTCTGGAAAATTGTCGAGAGTTTTCCGCAAATGAATTGAGAAATGTAGTTGCCTGCTACTTTTCGTTCTATATTTGCAGGAAGAAACTTCCTGCTAGAAAGTTTCAGAGGAGTTCCTGAATTTATATTCCATGTAAATCAAAAAAATTTTATGTAGTTTCCCTCTCCGTTCCCCAAATCACTTCATTGTTCTTGCTCTGCCTTTTCAGGCGTGGTGATGAATTTAATGAGATTTAGTATCGCTAAACACTTAAGTTTGTAAAATAAAATTGATATGCTGAAGCGTGACTTCGTGGAATGGAATAGACATTTCAAAAAATGAAAAAACTTTGTATCTTCCACAGTGATTTATTCAAACACGACCGGTTTCGTCACCGTGGTGACATCTTCTGGTTTCTGACCACCACCAATGTCACCACGGTGACGAAACCAGTCGTGTTTGAATAAATCATTGTGGAAGATACAAAGTTTTTTCATTTTTTGAAATGACTTAAGTTTGTATTGAAATTAGTCTTTCTTTTCATGGAATTTGAGGTTCCGATTCCGTGAGAACGAATTTACATTCGTTAACTTTAATGCCTATAAAAACGTAACATGAGATTAATATAGAAGTAATGGATTTATTACATCCACTGATATTGAAGCAAGAGAGTTTAAATATGGCATGGTTTTAAATTTTTAGCGAGCCATTAACTCCGTTGCAGTCGACAGAGGATTTCAGCGGAATTGTGATGAACTAATTGCAAATACACCGCATTTATCATTCACACATCATAACAAATTCTTCATAACTCGAATATCGGTGGTTCTTTCCCTACAATGAATCACAGCACCATTTCATGACCCTAAGAACTGCAAAGAAAGATATTTTCGAACACGGCTGTTAAGGAACTAGAGGTTTAAAAGCTCCAATAACCGTCTTTGTCGGCGTTCTTCGTCTCATTCACCGGTATTCTGAGAAAACAAGAGAGGAAACCAAATACTCCTGAAGATGAATGCATCGTATTCGAAATACGTATTAGATGCTCTTAAAAAGTACGGTGTCATTTCTTGTTTACTCGGAATACCGGTGAATGAGACGAGGAACGCTTACAAAGTCTCTATTGATTCTCTGACGCTGACAAAGTCTCTCTATCAAATCTCTATTGGAGATTATAAACCTATAAACTTTAAGAACTGAAAAAATAATATATGATAGAATTCTTTTATTTTACGAAAATACAACAAAAGTTATTATAATGCCTCTTACATTTTAGTTCACATTTGTACATTCAGTGATATATAATCTGTTACAATTAGTAGAGACTTAGACAAAAATAAGCATATAATTTCAAGCATGACACAATATGCATCACATAACATTACACCCACTTAACATCGAAACATAAGGATGTGGATCGTTGGTCAGTACGAAGAAATACCAGAAGGCCAAAACTTGAATTCCAAAGGATTTTGATTTGGAAGATATCGGTCACTTCATAGTGAATCACAATATATCAATAATAAAAAATAAACAAGAAACTCCAAAGAATGGAAAATAAATGGTGAATGAAGTTCACGAGCACTCTATAATCACTGTTAAATTGAAATTCACGAAGGATGCTGTCACTAAGTGAAGTTACGACTTTGCGAAGATTTGTTAAATGAAACAGTTTTGAAACAAAAACGATTAATATGACTTTTACTAACTGGTTACTGTTATATTTTTCTTCGTTGTTTTAACAATTCGTTTTCTTCCCCTAGTTTTCGCTGTTAATTTAAGATTTTAGGACGATGGGTATTTCGCAAAAGATATTAACATGACTTGAATATCTTTTATTTTGAGAAACTTGACCACTATTCTACTATATTTTTCTCTCAAATATTCTGAACGAAGTCGTATTTTACAAGAAAGAAAAGTCATTCTTATTTACACAAGTATAAATGGAAAAGTTGCTGTTGAGTATGGAAGTGATATTTGACATAACACTTTGATATACCATATTAGATTCTTTGGAATCCCAAAATATCAATCTATAATATTGGCTCTCAATTTTGTTGCAAAGAACATCTTTGGCATGAAGAATGGTTACTTTTCGTCCATGCCCTGCTTTACCTGAATATCAACAGGATCCTTTCACTAGCATTACATAAACCCTGTATTATAAAGCATCCTTCACAACTTCACGCGATTTAAACAATATTTTGGCGAAAGCTTGTGGGGTTTGCAATGGTATTTTGCAATGGTGAAAGGGTTTGCAATGGTATTTTTAGTAGCTGTATGGTCAAACATTATAACGAAATTTATCATTATTTAATAAAAACAAACAATACATTCGTATTTTCATTTTTGGTAACTTAGAAGAATTTGGCGTACACTCAATCTTTCCCCAATGTCGAATTTTTTTTTAATATCAATGGCTTTGTGGTCTTGCGTGAAGATATTTCAGCGCGTTTAACAAAAGCTTACGCGAAGGATATTAAGAACGATTTTTGGATAAAGATAACAGACTAGTTAATCCCTTAGGTGCTATTCGTTCACCAAACCGATAGCAAATCAACATGGATATCTGCCTTCCATTACGGAGCATGTTCTTTTATCTGGAATAAAATTTTTGATTCTTAGTTTTGCACCACAGAAATATGATAAGGTTTCCATTCTTTCGATAAGTGAATTCCTTTGAGTTTTTATGGGAAGAATCGTAAATTTCTAACTACAGGAGTACCACGATGGTAGGTAATTAAAATTGCGTTCTGAAAACATAAGTTTTATATTAGGCATGGGTTTCTTAACGTCTATAAGGCCGTGTTATCTAGAGAAATGTTTTACTTTACCTCGAAAGTTCTTTTACTATTGACGAAGAGTACTATCAGGTTAAATAGTTTTTCAAGCGCGTTTTTCACGATTTATGAATGAATGCATAGATTTATACGTCCATCTAAGAAATTGCTTCTCTGGAAAGGTTTCAAGAATCTTAAATGTCACTCGTGACACTACGCTTTTGTTTCGAATCCAAGTTCCGGGATCTTAGTTTCCTATTCCAAATGTAATGAATACCAAGGGCAACAGTTATTTAAAGTGACTTCTGCGAAAGCGCGTTTGTATCGATGGTTACTCATCGAAGTAGAGTTTACTTAAATCAGTTTAACTTCTATTGCTTCTTGGCTTGATTCCGAAATCACGAGATGTAGATTTTACGATACGGTCACGATAATTCCAAAATGGCACGAATCTTGCGCAAAATGGCGGGAGAAACCTGTTTGTACTACAGGAATTATATTGAATTTTATTTAGCTTAGTTGTGAGCAAGTTAGGTTTGAATAGTTAACCATAATCTACAGCTGTTGTTTGTGAATATTTTCTGATGAGAAAAACATTCCTTCCATGAGCACTGCAGCATTATATTCTGAGATGACTATATACTACATATCTGAGATTATTTTTCTTTCCTACGATGTAAAAAAATTGTATTTCCTTGCGAAATCCTCTCATGGCATCGTTTGATCTATTTTTTCAAGAATTTGTTTTGAAAATTATCCAAGTATTGAAAACATTTAATTACATTACTTTTTTTATCCCTGGATCTCAACACATAAGGAATTAAGTTAATAAAATATCGTTAATCTCTTTCATTTGCTGCATTATCCTTCTCGTTCATAAACTTTTTATTCCTCATCCTTCACCCAATAGCAATATTTGTAGGTGAAGATGCATCTCTCATTAAGTATTTAAGGTTTTTATTTCTTCCTTACATTTCTTACTAACGTAGGCAATTTTTGAAGAAGACAGTATCTCATTTTTAAGAACTCCAGAAATGTACGGAAGGATGGATACGGTGTGTCGATTCTAGCGTATCAATCAAAAATTTCTGCGAGAAAGATGCTCCTGGAGGTGAAAAAATTTATGGGCTTCTGCGCACGACTTATTGGTAGCGTATGAGTCTTTCGCGGATTTGATTAAGCGTCTGCTATTCGTGGAACTAGAAGAATCGTTCGAGCGGTTGTTCCAGAGATCTCGTATCGGGTGACGGATAAGCTCATAAAATACCTTCGGATCGGAAAAAATGTCAAAGAAAATGTTGCGAAGCGCCTCTTTTCCCCTTAAAAATGTTCGAGTCAGGCCAAAGTCATGCTTGAAGGATGGAGATTTATGCTACATGTACCAAGACAGCACCTTTTCTCGTTACTTCAGGAAAGAGAGTATAAGTAATGACATATATTGCATGTTTTTTGACAATTTTGACTCTACCTGTTAGTCTCCCAACATATAATACACCGTTCAAAAGGTTCCAGAACTTATTTTTTCCCGCGGAAACGCCGAACAGGAGAAATGTGAAATAATGGCGTTAGATAGCGCCACATACCCAGAATAGTGGATACAGCCTCCTAACACCTACTGACCTATCTACCACCAAAATTTTACGTATCTCCTGCTCGGCGTTTTCGCGAGAAAATATAGGTTCGGGAACTTTTTGAACGTAGGTATAATTTGTAGGAAGTACGGACATAAAAAGAAGTCTGAGAATTTTCTTATTAGTAAGGCCTTACTGCGAAATCAACTTTCACCATTTACCTTGAGTTGTAACTTGATAACATATTTTGTTGTAGACCTATGTAATTTGAAAAAGGCGTTTCTGTGTTTTATTTCTTCAATACGCATTCTGCGCGTGAAATATACCATGCACACATTTTTTCGATTCTAATTTTCTAAGAGTACTTCCAGATATTCTTGTTGTATTGATATATGTGGAGGGAAACACTGTACACTCTCTGCAATAAAGAATATTTTATACCATAAATGAAGACGTAACATGAATAAACTCATATGTAAGATGGGATCGAAAAAGTTAGTTAATAGCTCACATCATCAACGTTGGTATCACGATCGTATTCACTATCTTATTTGCGAATAAATGCATCTTGAAGCTCAACACAGATTTCAAGCATGAAAGTTTACGTACAAATAGAGAGTGTAAACTTGTTTCAAACATTAAAATCTCGCAGGAACAATAGGTAGCTTAACCTAAGAAATCAACAAGTTCTTCCCTTCAAAGTTATTCTTCATGACAGAACAACAAACGTAGTTAATTGAAATATTTAATAATTACAATTCGATGTACTACGTACAATTCACACATGATTCTTTTTAGTGAGTATCCGGCAGCAATACACCGACACGGGATGTAAAATGCACAACGGGGATGAGTTAGCGAACGCGAATAAACTTAGGCTGATCTGCATTAGTAGACCATGGAAAGTGACGCTTCTAAATTCATAAGTTCGATGACTTGTTCTTTTTGGTATGTAGGGGTCTCAATGGACGGAGATCACTTCACGTAAGCGGCGTGACGATCTTGACTAGTAGTAAGTTCCTCTGGATCCTCGATGGATCCTTTTCTTTCAACTCTTGCGATTCTGGGTCTTGTCCATGTAAGATATCGCGTCGATCTCCGCCTTCCACTCTTCGGTAACTGCTTCCTTGTAATCCGCCTTCAAGGGGACTCGGTCGTACTGAAAAGATAAGAGAATTATATGAGGAAGGTCGGAAATATTAAAAGTCGTTACAAAATCAATGGAAATGTTGGAAATTAAGTTTGCACGTTGCATGGGTGCGTCTTAACCCAATTGTCAAAGATGTGAAACTGATTAGAATACCTGCCGAAAAGTAGGAGACCTGGGTTCGAGTCCAGTCAATTCACTGTTATTCACTTATTGTACAGCATTAGTAATAGCTAATAGAAATTTGTTTATTGCTTGTTTTTATTCATTTAGTGCAACGGGTCCTAATAGTTTTGGTTCCCGTAAACCCCATGGCTTTAGTAAGTAAGTTAGTAAGAAAAAATTCAAAGGAAAAAGGAGCCGAAATAGAATAGCAATGAGATGTTTTCAAGCAGTACTGAAATCAGGGTATTCTTGCTGAAACAACTTCTTCAGAAATACATCATAGCATGAAATACTATATTGTACATCATCTTCAATCGCACTTAAGAAACTAGGCTTCGATAAGAGGATAGTCGGTGAACTAAACGGAAAGTTCGCGAGCGATGTTACTCAGCGTTAGTTAGGCCTCACCTTGAGTATGAACATGGTATCCTGACGTAAAGTGTTATGTTCAGGAATTAGAAATAGTACAACGAATGACGATAGGAATTGTAAAGAATTGCTACGATAAAACAGTGAGTATTACGGGATTGGAATCCTTAAAAGATAAGACTAGTTCAAAGGATACATTTACTAAATCAGTTCTGAGAAATAACGTTCTCAGATGATGTAACCGATACGATGCGACCTCCTTGTTATGTGGGCCGTTCTGATACTGCGAGGAAGATCAGGGGATTAGTTGCTCTTGTAGTGTTGACAACTCCAGAATTCCTTTCTTTGAACTATTATTTGACTCTTTGATATTATTGATATTTCTGCAGAAGTATTGGGCAAAGATCTAGTCCAGTCTCAGAATGTGAAACAGAGTCTGCTGAATCAGAGCGTCAAACACACAAATGAATTGGCAATCTGGTTCCAGATAATTTTATGGCTCTTGATAAGCAACATTACCACTTTTGAAGGGATTTACTCAGTGTAGATAGCAACTCCAGATACTGTACTATGGGTAGTCGGTATTCTGGTAAATAGTAAATATTACTTACCGGATCTTGTTCGAATGATCTTCTTCCTTGTTTCCCCTCTCTCGAAGACTGCCCTTGTAGCAGTGGAGACCTCTGCGGAGGGCTCTCCTGCTCGTCATGGACCACCAGAAGAGGGGGCCACAGTTGATTATCCTGTTCCTCAACACCTCTTCCCAACTTGTGGCCCACCCCACCCACTCCGGAATCCAGCGAACACCTCGTTGTTTGACACGAATAAGAGGTCGCCGACGTACAAGGCGAAGAAGATGCCCTCCTCTTGCCGTATCTCCCAGAAATAATTCCCAGGCGAACCCTGAGTGACCTCCCAGCCGACCGTCTATCCTCACCACCTTTACCCTTATTAATAGAATTCACTCCCCCCTTGATTCCCCTGCTTCTCCCAGACCCCCAGCAGTTGCGTAGTCTTCCAATGTTGAGGAAAGACCTACCAACAGGTGGTGGGGACGTAGGTCTGCCATTCCTGGGAAATTTGGCTGGTTGAAGGGGGGCTTCACAGCTGAAGGACTTGGAAGATGTCCTGCTGTACTTCTCGTCACAGTCGGGCCCTGAACCAAGTCTCTTGTTGCCCTCTCCTCCGTCTCTGGATCGTCTAGGGAAGGTTACTAAAGGTCCGCCTGCTTTGGATGTCCTCCTACTACTGCTTCCGTCAGCGTATCCGGAAGACAGCCACCACTGTCCACGGTTGTTTCCATCTCCCCTTCTCTTGGTGTGATGGAGCCAAATCTTTGTTAGCTCTGCCCTAACCTCTCCGTTCATGAAACAGTAGAGGACAGCCACGAAAGACCCCTGTAGTGGATATAAATGTGTTTAATAAATAATCGTAAGAAATCCAACTATATTTAAGAATGATGGAAATGAGTTTAAACCTAACACGGGAAAGCTTGCGACTTGACCCGAGGTTATTCAAGAAGGGATTGGGACTTGAACCCAGGTACTCAACTTTCAGTTTACAGGAGTGGAAAATACGTGGGTTGGTAGTTTAGCGGTCAGAACACCTACCGGGAAAGTGGGAGAGCTGGGTTCGAGTCCCAGCCAAGTCACTATTTACACTTCTTGTACGATGCTTAAGAATCTTTAACAAACCTGAATCTACAACGGCTGCGACAGTTGTTACAAAAAGCATTGTTTTACTTTCCTTTTCACTTAACATGGATAGAATTTTCTTGAATAATTCAGCAATTGAATATTTATTTCGGTGTAGAAATGAAACCCTTTAATCCAGCTTGAGTCAGCAACACCAACAATAAAATCAATAAAATTCTAACATAAACAAACAATAAGTTGCTACCCAATCTCTTGTACAGCTAACAGCATAAAAAAGTTACCACCTGAGATACAACCAGCATAACTCGAGAAGGGCGAGTCTTTCAGATTCTCTGTTTTGAGCGCGCTTTTCGTCTTCCTTTTTATGCCTGGCACGTTTTGAAGGCTTTTGTGATGATATATATTTTATAAATACTCGCTAATAGTCATTACTTTTGCTGCGGTAGAAGTAGTACTGTATTATGAAATAATTAAATTCGTATTTCGTTAAATCGGCTCGAATCTCAAGCGTAATTCGCTCTTCTTCTTAAAATATTGGACAAGAATTACTTTGGCGGCTCTTAGTTCGTCCTAACATATATAATACATAACATTTTCCATCAATGCAGATTTATAATGAAATTGGTTATTTCAGTTAATGCTCCACATGCCCGCAGGATGATCGTTTTCGCAAAGATTATGCTTAATTATGATACGATAATTAATAGAATATGAACTACTGTAAATCAGGTCAACGAAAGTAGGAAAAATAAGAAAAAAACGTATATTATAAATATAATAATGGTGTTGCAGCTTTTTGAAAAATAGTTAAGTAAGAAATACATTTAAATTGACTATCCGCGAGCCTCCATAAGGCTTATTGCAGAGAATGTGAAACACTCAACTATCTAAAAAATTTACATATTTACGCACCTTATACTATATGTAAGATGATAACAATATAAACCATCTGTCCTCGCTATTAAATCACGGTAATATTTTCACCATCTGGCTGTGAAAATAACGATCGTTGAGAATAGGGATCATGTCGTCGCGTATTTCGTCATGTAAATCACAGCTAAGGAATATCTCTAATAATTATTGTCTTTACATAGTTATATTCTTAAAAGATACCCAGCGGAGGGCTCCGATCATTTTGGACTCACTGCTATCTAACCTGTAGTCTCTTAACAAACAGCTTTATATTTTACGCGCGAGAATTTATTTTGGGTAATGAAATCAGAAGGACTAGTCGTGCAGAGTCGAGCAAAGCGCAAAAAGAATTGAATATACTTGTAAATATTGAATTCCTTTATTTAAACCTCCGTCTAAAATTTTTAAATGCTAAAACGATTAAGAGTTTCAACATAGAAAATAGGTATGAGCCAACAACTTTAGGCTGTTACAACTCCACTCTAAATATTCGCACGTAAACGCTCATGCATGAAAAATACATTTAAATCTATTGCTAAGGATCTCTGTGGCAAGCCCACCTTTTGGTGCTACGTCTGCTTTTAATGTTTTTGTCTACATAACGGTTAATCGGTAGCATGCATACCTTCCTTCTCAAGAAAACAAAGGGAGCTTCCCTGTGGGGGTGAGAGAGGAAAGAGAAAGGGTCTTCAATGGAGCGGTCACAGGTTACTTCCGTCTTCGATGCCTCTAATTTTCGAGGCATCGTTTAAGGGTTTTCTATGAGAGAGAATTGCCTGAAAATGTCATTCTTCGTCATGGATGGTGATATAAAGAAAAGTTCGTCGAAGAAGGAATATGAATGGGTTACTTCATGGAGACGATGATAGGAAAATAAACAATGGGAATACGAAATATTTTATGCTTACTAAGAAAAGAATGTTTATTCTCTTCAACTCTAAGGCATACATCTAAAAAATATGAAGATAATGTTGTAAACAGGCTCAGAAGTGATGTGCAGAGATCCTGGGATGTTGGCTATTTATAAGATTGAGAAAACGATTCAAGCCATTTTAAGACAAAATAATGCAGGTTAGAGGGTGACCGGAAAAATATGTTTTCAATGCTTCAGCCAGAGGGAATGTAAATTAGATCAAAGATTCGAAAAAGTTTCATTTTCCTAACATACTGAATTAGATTTTATGTGAACTTACTTCTAAAACGTTCATTTGCATCCAAAATTCATAAACCATTAACAATAGACCTATCATAGTCGAAATTATTTATTATCAATGTAAATTTATTTTGCTTCGAAAATTATTGGCATAGGGTAGGATATAATCATGTAGGCATGTAAGAATATGCATACAATGTGCATACACTCATGCATACAATTAGAGCTTCCGCCAGTTGATCCCACACAAATGTCGAGAAATTCACACATTTAAATTTCTGCACCTTCAAGATATCGTAAATGTCTTCCTTATCTTTAAACCAAGAAGTTTTAAGGAAGAATAGGTGAGGCTTGGAAAGCAGCATTAAGATTCAGTAGTAATAGATTCTCCTGACATATTTCCCAAGAAAGGAAGCTTTACCCATCTTATTTAAGAGTAATCATAGATAATAAGTACGAGATGTCAGTATTTCTAGAGCTTTATTCAGTAATCGCTGATGGACTAAACTGGCCTCTCATTAAAAAAAGGAAAGGGAAAATACGAAGGCTATATTTTAATTATTAAACAGAATTTATGGGTGTAAGGGCAACTCAGATGGATTACGCCTGATTCAGCAGTTTTCCTAAATGTAATTTCCGTAAAAATATAGCCATAGCTCAACGACTATAAGGAATGGTGGAAATAACTAAGGAAAAAGATTCACAATTTCTTACATAACGCAGTTTCACCAAGTAAAGGCTTCTTCAATCAATTGGAATTAAAGGAAATTACTCAGAGAACTAGGACCAAAGAAAGCTGCATCCATTGCGAAGGAAATTGATTCCAATCCTTGGGAGGGGGTAATCTGAAGATTATTGACATTCTGGGCAGGCAGACGTTTAGAACTAGTTCCCCTTAATGGATAAAAAAAGTTTACTTAAATATTGTGACCGGGTGTAATCGTCAAAATTACCTAAGCTATAGTAACGAGTATAATTTTATCATTGAGAATCTTCAAGGGATCTGAGAAGAGCCCACAAATGCTGTCGACGGTCTCCCAGACTGCCCATGTCTCGGACCGTCTATGCTTTCAGGAGTAGAATTAAGCATATATTAACCGTAGAAAGATCACTCCCGAAGAAATTAAGCTTCGGAGCATTCTAATTCCAAAATTACGTTCTCAATATTTACATTCATCTTTTCAGGCTTTTTCTTCTAACCAATGATTTTCATAAACCTTCAAGATACCCTTAGAAATCAATCAACAACAAAACGGGAAAATTTAAGAAATAGCTATTTGCGTAAACAAGCGTTCCTTTGGTTCTTTTTCATTACTATCATTGAATGTAGTGTTTTCAATCCTTTTACCCATTAAATGTTAGATCCAGTTATTAGTTTCGTAGATTTTAAGAACCTTAAAAATTAATATAAAAAAACCACCAAGAGAAAGTGAATACATTTTTTCTCTCAGTGTTGATGATAGCCAAAACGTTAAACTCATCTTGATTCACTGATAAAATTTGCTAGTCAATCTCATTTGGTTTATAAAATACAAAATAAAGATGTCATTTAAATACGCATTTAAACACAATTATAATAGTCGTTACTGTAACACACACGCGATAACTTGCCCATCCTGCGTCGAGTACTAATAATTCATACTCTAGCTAAGTCTTTAATTTGGTTAGACGTCGATTAACATTGTCATGCAGAAGTCACAATTCCACGGATAGCGGTCTTAACATTTTTCGTAACTAATAAAATAAAAGATGGTCTTCTTAAAATACTGAGAACTTCGAAATAAACAAATTGTAATACTCTTCGGAGTCGATTGGTGGATCAGTAAATAGCTAAAAAAAGTGAGAGAAGTAACTTTTGAGAAACAAAATTTCGAGAATTTTACCAGAAGGACGTCTACCGCTGGCCTTTTACTACAGTATTTACTGTAAGCCATTACTCTGAAACGATAAGGAATCCATGGATCCAATTTTTAGGACAGTGGTTTCATCAAGCGATTTATGATTATTTTCATTCAATCCACATCAGATAAACAGTGAGATTTCGTAAGTTATAGGCTGAAGAACATACAAAATTTCTAATCTGATGCTCTGCAGTCCCACTTTATGAGAGATTTATTTCTTCGAGTCATTCTTCTAATTGCGAGCTAAAAATTATACATATATCAGAGAAGGCTAGCGGACACATTATTTTAGATAAAATCAAAATGAATCGAGCAAATTGCAACCAGTCCTCTTCTCCCAACCAGAAAGTTTTTCCTTTCCATTCCCCTTCGGTAACAAAAGGTTTATCTTGTCCTTTTCCCCCACCTATTTCGTTTTGTCCTGTTTAACAGTTTTCCAAAAATTCTACCCTTTCACCTGCACACACACTTTTGTTCCCTCTCATTCTTTCTTCTTTTTCAAGGCACACGCCATATGGAGGATCGCGTATTTATGTAAATGTTGAAGATGGTGCTAGTAAACGTCAAAGCTAATTGTGAGAATTAGCTACAGTGTTGTTATAAGGATAATTTAATTTTACAAATTCTTGGATTATATAATCTATAGGAGTCACGAGAGTAAGGGGAAATGGTAATCTAGAAAAGATTATTCCTTATTTAAATCAATCAAACAAACAAACAAACAAACTTTGGGGAACTCCATAGGTAACTAAGCACAAGGAAATAAATAACTTTGTCAAAGTGACACGACTTTTTGTGTGGAAGATGTGGAACTTTTATTTCCTTGTGTTTATTCCTTAGTTATTTCTCTTCATGATAGAACGCTTTTCAATTGGGAAAGTTGAACGAAAGGGTTGTAAAAGCAATCAAATTGAATTATAATAATCCACCGAATTATGCACATATCTTATGTATAAAAATTCAGCCTGCATATGTTTGTGCCCGCAAAACTCAAAAATCACTTGGTCGATTGACTTGAAATTTTTATAGAACATTGCATTCAAATATATATATACGAAAGAGTTTATATTGTAAAAAATGGCGACACTTCGTCCTTGCTTCGATCCCAGACGAGTCAAAGCATTTCCGTAAGAAATGCACGTAAAGTTCATTTTTGTCGCTGCATGCTTCATTTCTTTTGCAAAATTAAATTAAAAATAATAGTCATACGAGATTGAGACAAGAAACAATAGCAGAGTAAATGAATAGAAAACCTTATTTTGGTCGTTTATTGTTGTTTCCGAATTGAATTTTCGAGATTTTTTACGGAATACACGAAATGTTTTGTGAGTATAAACAGCCGGTCCCCCTGACGACAAATGCCATTGTTGAAACCAAGATCCTGCTTTTTGGCCTATTTGAAATTAAGAAGAAGAGAATAGTTGCTGGTTTCGTTCACATTGATGAGCATAATCAATCGTTGGAAGTGATTTAAACGATCGATTTTCGAAAAACGAAATGTGAGTTAATTTGATACCGAATGTTGTATTCAGTTAAATTCATTTGTATCGTTTCGGAAATGATTTAATAATCTGTTATCGAAAATTAAAGTGAGAGTGACTTTGAATGCTGCATTCAATTCGATTCATTTCTTTAGTTATCTTCCAGTTGATCGTCGTCAAATTCAATCGTACGCGTTACCACATCAAATGTTGCGGCAGATAATGGATAGTAGTAAATGATTTTTATATATATAACGAAAATTCTCCATCCAAACGCGAGAGCCGAGCTAGCGTAACGCACCATGTTCTCCATCTTTCTTTTCTCTCCCTCCCTTTTCGAGAGAAAGGCTCGCCGGCCCGAAATTTGGACTTAGAATATCTTGGTGGGTCAGGGGTGGTAACTTTTTTTTGCTGTTAGCTGTACATGAAACACCCCCCTTTTTGTGATGGATACAAAATGAATTGAAAAATCTTACGGGCTGAGTTAATACAAATTTTAAATTAAAATATAACAGGTTCACACACTATTATACCTAAAAAAATTTCAAACTCTCATATATGAAACATGATACATGAAACAAGAACATTTCTCAGTTAAACAAAATTACTTAAAATACAATGTACATATCAGGTAATTTATGATGTGGTTGGATCCCTTTAGTGAGATCTTAGACAATATGTTATGTTAGCCCGTGATTTTTGAAAATATATCATGCAATATAATAATGACTATAAGGATAGAAATTGGAGCACAGCTGTTAATTAATTATACTCCCAAGAAAAAACGGACTTGAAAAAACCCTGACGGGGCCGGGGATTGAACCTGGGTTCTTCCTATATCCGGTAGGCTGCCTTAATCAACTAGGATACTCGGCCAGAACATTTCTACAAGCCTTTTTTAAGTCCGTTTTTCGTTGGGATTTTTCCTGGATCCACGCTCTTATGCGCAAAGATACTTTAACCCTTTGTTTTTATATCCCTAATAAATTAGAGATATAAAAACTACGATATCCGTCTTTTCAGATTTCCAAAGAGCCTTGTAACAGGCTCTGGAGACAATGGACGGCCCGGATTACTGACTTTTTTCCGTTGTCCCCAGAACACGTTACAACGCAGTACGGAAAGCTGCAAAATACTGCTTTTGGAGAGTTTTAGAGCCTCCAATGAAATTATTACTGGAGAAAGCCTTACCTATGAAAATGCATTTTTAAAATAGAGTAAGAAGTGATCTTTCTCACCTGAAAAGAGGCGAAGAACTGGTCACAAAAAAGCCAAACGATTTCAACTGCTTGGTTCACCCCCATGGAGTACGACATCCCTAAAAACAACGTGTAGTGAACTCCAAATAGTGGGACGAGGACCAGCGTGGACTTTGCCCAGCGCCTGAGAAAATTAGAAATTAACAATTGTTGGAAGTAAAGGAATTAATTGATTTAATGATAATAGATATTGAAATCCGCGGAAAAGTACTATTTTTTAGGAAGATAACACGATTGGTCATAAGATTCTCAGTGAATATTTTGCTGTCGGGTAATATTGTTGAAATTCAAAAGCTATCAAATGGTTTTAATCCAAAGGTTTTGTGAATCAAATATTTCCTTAATGTCATTATTGCGCCGAGAAACTGAAATCTTGAATCAAAGTTACGTAAAATTTAAATCACCTCGATTATTAAAAATTTAATTATTTGGTTTTATTAAATATTATTTTTAAACTATAATTTTGAATCATCCAAGTTTCAAGCATAGCCCTCATTCATCTTCATTTTTCACTTAATAGCTAATAATCTACTCAAAAGATATAAGCAATTTCCTATAATGCTTTTCAGTTACCAGTACGGAAAATAGTAGAATGCTTGTACTAAATCTTATCAGGCTACATAACATCACAACATCAACTAGATTTTTAAATTACTAAATATTTCGAAAAAAAAGGAAACGAATAGGAAATAATCTTGCGCTGCAAGCGTGCTATTTGGAAATAACGTTTAAGGATATTCAGTAGTAATTTAGTCTGACGAGACATTTTCTTGGACCTGACGCTTTAAGGGTGGATACTTTAACTAATGTAGTTATCTGACAGAAGGCCCTCAAACTGTTTCTGTTGTACTTTGTCCAACAACACTTATCGACATTTACAAGAGGTCAGAGCAGCCGCCTGCAAGTGGAATATCCGAGTTCTAGTCTCGGTCTGGTTAGGCGTTTTATTTTAATGTATCTTTTGGATCTAAATCTTCTATTAAATCCGAAGTAAAAGACTCTCCATCTTTATGGCGCGTCGCTGCAGCATACCATATAAAGTCCAAACTATATTACTATGAATAAAAAAATTAAATCCAACAGCCATGCTCTTGCGCGTCACTTCATGCATACTGGTCAGAGTATCTATAAACCTATCGCTACTTTTGTAAAATAATCTAACTTCGTAGTTTTTTGATTGAATAACAAAACGTGATTACTTCGATTTTCATATTCTTACAGAATTTTTCTTTGGAAATTACAAGTATGTGATCGAGCATCAAACGCTCCAAAAACCGTATTTGATAATTATCCTTGAAAGCGATGAGCAAATTTCTACCGTAAAAAAAACATTTAAGAAATTTTACGATGATTATATGCATAGATAGCAACAGTAGCTGATTAGACGACACAGGACATTCCATAAATAACATTTGTGTACAGTATCGTCAATGGAACCGGAAATTCATTCAAATCATTAGTCATTTGTTTCTTATTTTTAGTTATCGATATCCTAAGTAACGATTGACGTCATAAATCTATATTCAGTAACATAGGATGCTTATGAACATTTTTTCAGCCACTTTAACTTCGCATATTTTTTCAACTATATCCTATACCTCTAAATACTTTTTTTTACCTTTCATAACAATACGCATGAATCTATTGTATGCATTTTTAAGCTTGATGTTTTAAGCATAAATAAGCTCTTACCGTACAAAATATAGCTTAGGATCGGGGAAAAGATTTGGTATGAATCAACATTTACAAGGACATATGATATGATAAAAATATGAAACAGCCAAACAATTCTAAGTATGATAAAACTTTCCAACAAGCTTAAAAAGGCTGGAATCTTACATTTCCGCAAAGGAAAGATTCTACTGATAAATAAAAAGTAAAAAGATGGAAATAAAATTGCGCATGCATACCTGTACCTGTATTTCCTGCTCTCTTCTGAAATTGAGGACTGTAGTTTTGACAGGAGCACCCTGACAATGTTCACAAACAGTAAGAAGTTAAGCTGTAAAAGTAAGAATTGTCGAATTTAATTATAGCATTTGCAATCATCTTTTTGCAATTTAAGCATTGCATTGGCAGCTGTTTTCATTGGATTTACTGCTCATGTAATTCTCATTCATTAAATTTATGCATGAAAGCATTAAACTCACCAGTATGGAAATCGTGGTAGGGATTCTAATGACGAGAAAGAATAGGGGGTTGTCGTTGGTAGTCCAGCAGTGGGTGTCTTCCAAGATAGCCCGAAGGATCACCCAAGGTGCAACCACAAGAATAGGAAGTCCTGTGAGAAGAGGAAAGTTGATTGTAATCAACGATTTTCCGTGAGATGAGTTACAAAGGGATTTTGCTTTAAAATGTCTTCGTAAACAAGCACATTAATGGGACTTGTTGAAATTTTTGGAAGGAGCATATATCCCTTTTTATGCACTTAGTTAGTTTATTTTACTCCAGAAGTAAACGATACTCTGGAGTTTTATCAGGATAACAGCAAGATTTTGTTTACATGTGATAAAGAATTCCTTTATTCGTTTAAATAGTTCACATACCGACGTCATTTTACATTGAATTCGAAACAAAATTATGTAACAAGTTTACAGTAGCTATGCATGAAGACAAATACATGGCCACTTCAGTTTTTTTGTTCTATACAACACGAAAAACTACAGTATCTTTAAAGGCGTGGACGAAAAACTGTGTTGTAACTTAGCTAGCTTAAATAGTTGACAACTTCAAACTAGGGATATGGTCGATATATCTTCCGTTTAAAAGTGTTTAAAAATCTAGTTTTAACGGAAATTAAATTCCATAATGTGGCTCGCACTTAATTTAACTGTGTTTTAATGGTTTGATTGTATAGTTTTCGTGAGATAGGTACTGTGCAATTAATTACCATTGACTTATTAAATCTAGTTAAACTATTCTGATTAGCAATGCGTAAATTAAGTTTAACATAAGATATACACATAAAGGTTACATACAAATCCTTGTTTAATAAAATTAATGGTAGAAGCCGTTACTTGGTGAAACTGCATCATGTTGGAAACAACTAAGCAATAGTTTAAAAAAATATTAAAATTATTTTTTAAACTTTTGCTTTGTTACACGAAACAGAATCATTTGTTACTTGTGGTACTTATTAACGTTAAAACATTCCACTTCAACAAATAATTTACTAAACCACAATTCAAGAATTACAATGCACGACCATGGTTTTGCAGCATTGCTGCATCTTCAGACCTCTTTCTTTTTTGTTTTTTGCTGTGTTATTTCCACAAAAATCTATATTTAATTCCAACTTCGTTTTTCATGGTCTGATAGAAAGGTGTTTGTGAAATAAATGCTCCACGATTACTTATCATGTACTCGTTAGTTCTAGTTATGCAACTGTGTTTCAAACCGTGAAGAATTAAGAAGAAATCCGTTTACTTACCCCATCCAAGTATTACGTACAACGTGATCGAGCTGGTGTCAGAAAAAAGAGCGAGGAAAATGAGGTTGTGTAGGTATAAGCCTTCCATTAGGACCCAAGAGTAATTCGCCATAATGAAGAACTGCCACAGACTGACAACCAACTTGCACTCCCAACTATGCTGAAATCATAAAAAATTAACCTGGAATTACCTCACATTAATGGCAATTTATGTAACAATTTTCGCGATCATTCGTGAGCTTTCGTATAAAGTGGGGAGTTTTTCGTAAGCCCTTGATTAAGGTTGAATAAAGTTCTCATCGTTAAAGTTTCTCTCTAATTTAAATATTAAAGTGGAATCTAAAATTCTGTGTAATAACTTCCTTCTCATCATCATACACGTAAAATTCTCTCATTGTCAAATGAAAACGCATTGTCTTACCTTTTCCCTGGGTTTCTAATATCGTGACCGAAAACTCACCGTGTGTCAGCTGACCAGGCGACAGCTCAATGCGCGAACAACAGATCGTTACGAAAATTGAAATAATATCAAATTTTAAATGTTAAAAGGATTGAGCGGTTTTCTTTTTACTGATTAAACTAGTTTGTAATTTATTAATGGTATATTTAATAATAAATAAATTGCGCGATGATCTGTCGCCCTATCAGTTGTCGCATAGAGTTTTCGAGTCCGATGAGATGAAGAACCTAATAATATACCCTTAAACATTTAAAAATACCATCTGTAAACGGAGGAGACGTCGGGCAGTAAGATTTAGTCCCCTTTCGATCTAACTTATCCGAACGGAGAGAAAACAATACTACCGTGCTCGGGGAGATAAAACTTTCACCTCTTATTTATCTTGTCATAATTCAGGGGAAAATAAACAGCTCTTTTGTAAACGTGAATGTGTTTGCAGAAGAAGATCTCGGGAGAATATACGGGGGAAAGATTTATTGGGGAAATGATCTGGATAGATGAATCAATGAGGAGATGATCTCTTACGAAAAGTGAGCTCAACTTTCACTTTACGGTAGATTGTTTTTAAATCGAAGAAGATAATTTTCAGAAAATTGCTGGGGAAGAACTTGAACGACTAAAAATAAATTTTCTGGTTAATTTTTTCAATGGAATACTCCCATAAAACTTCGACATAGTTGCACCAACTCTAATTTTTATTAAGCCTTGATAGTTTTGTCGGGGGCGTAGCTCAAATGGTAGAGCGCTCGCTTAGCATGCGAGAGGTACCGGGATCGATACCCGGCGCCTCCAAAATTTTGACCGGGTTTATCTTTTAGATACATGCCCTTTGAGCCCACAGAGGTGTATGGCAGGGGGTTCGAATCCCGGTTAGAACATAGTTGCGTGTGTTTGTTAACAATAGGAAAACATATTATGGGTTTATTGTATGAGTGATGATAATTGATTATTATAGTGCAATGACTAAAGACGATCTATTATTTTTTTAACTACTCGGCAGCTACAGTCTATCAACTAAGAGGCTTGAAAACTTTCCCGAAGCTGTTCTTATCAGCGTACTGTACCTGTGCTGCCACCAGTTCTGGAAGCAACAGGAAATCTTGGATTACTGACCTTCTAAAAAACACCCAATGTACATATATTTCAATAGCAAAACTATCATCCTCAGGGGTGGAAGAAAACGAAGCGGGAGAAGTGGAATATGGGATATTTATGGTGTAGCGTATGTGAATATGGTGAGGGATGGACATTTTTCGGTCTGACATCGTGGAGGAGGCTGAGGAAATAAAATTGAGGCTGTTTGTTGATCATAACTATATAAGAAAAATATGGTTTGAAATTTTTCGAGAGATAATTCGAATTAATTCGTACAATAAATATAGTAAATGAATTCGACGTATAAAGAACCATTTTTACAAAATAGAATTATATGATGCCCTGCTCTTGGGAAACCGTCGTTCTTGGGAGGTCCCAATACGCATGATGATGAATAAATAAGCTAATGTTTCTACAAGATTATGTAAATTTACTCAGTACCTTTGGGTATGAACAACAACAAATTTTCAGAAACCTCCCCCCCCCTCGGAAAAGTTATATTTTGGATCAACTAAATGGAAACTATTTCAAACATTTCCTGTTTATTTTAAATGTTTCTTTGTATGGTTTAATCTCTTCCCCAAATATCAAAAATTGCAGACACCTAATCGATGTCCGGCACCTTTAAATTCCTCCCAGGAAAAATGGGAAGTGAGAACCAACAAATCAAGCTAATCGAGGTTTGGCGTGGGTTTCCCAAAAAGGGTCGGCGCCAATTCGGCGACTTTCCAGTGACGAGGTCCAAACTTCCTTCCCACAACGCCCTTGGGTGACACCTACATTAAAGACTTCATTGTTAGCACTAAGCTTTGCTCTAGTTATTCCAATCTCTTCCACGAAAATTGTGACAACGCTCTTTGAGGATCGTCTATTCTTATGCGTATGGTTAATTGTCCTCATGCAAACAACTTTTTGCCTTACTTCATACTTCATGCATACTTTTTGAGTTACTTCATTTATTTATTTAAATAATTCACGTACAGTGATACCACAATTTTATATTTAATTCAAAACTACAATATTTGACAAATTTACAGCAGATATGCATGAAGGTAAACTAGAAACATGTTAGCATTAACGAACGAAATTCTTGCAAAATACCTTTCGAATACTAAATTATCTACATTTTAAATTATTTTCTCATTTTCTGAGACTGCACCGTAAGTAAATTTTTTGGTAAAAATAGGTGGTTAAAGCACAGTTATTTATATTAAGCTCATTTTATATCGTTAGAATCTAGTATAACTATTTAGAACGCTTATCTAGTATGCTTTAGGCTCTGATATGCTGTTTAGTATATTAGAGCCTACTCAATAACACCAGATTAACAGTTAAAGGCAGCGCATTTATAAGAGTGAACATATTTTATTACCTTGGAACATGTGTATATTATTTTTGGATGCCAGAGTAAGTGTATTCTGAGTAATTCGAATAGTAAAGATTTGGCTTTAGATTCAAGACATCCAATATGTCCAAGCTCTATTTTGTGGAATAGTACCATACGTAAGAAATAACAGAATTTAGCATTTTATTTGAATTACTATTAGTTACTTATTAAAACAAACTAAATTTCTAATTCTTGAAAATGCTTGAAAGCACTAAGTACTCAGTAACTTACGTAATTAATTTAATATTACTAAGTTCTTTTATTTATTAAGTATAAACCCCATCTTTAGCGTCTTAGTGTTCATCATATCTCCCCAAGTTGAAAGATATTTTGGGCCGAAGTTACTGCTCAAATGAGTGTGAACTGAATGAGATCTTATTATATAAGGATTTTCTTTAAGATGGACGTCCATGACCGTTTCAAGTGCTCCCCAACCGATTTTCCTAGCAGAAATATTTTCTTGAGAAATTTCAAATCCATTAGCTTCGTTTTTCAAATATGCCTTTAGAACTTAAATTCCTTACGCATCAACCTGAATATTTTTTCTTTCAGAGCTCTTTCATTTCTCAGGAATGGCAGCATTGCACTAACTCTAGCTTGTACACATCAGGTTTGAATGTATAAGTAGTTTACTTTTACTTGCAGCCAATAAAAATTCTAAAATTGAAAACTTTCCTTAGAAAATGTGGCGTAGTTTCGTTTTTGAAGTCTACAGAAAGTTTCTTCGTGCCCAAACAAAAAATAGACGAAAATATGATTGAGAGGCTATGAAAATTGCTTGAAGTTGAATGTAGATTACGCAGAGCAATAGCGTGCGTTTTGCAGTAAGCTCGAAATATTTTTGTTACATTGCCTCGATTAATAACCAATCGAAAGTAAAACTTTTACTGTATGTAAGAATCTTGTGTTAAGTAAACTTGTATTTCGAACCTTCCGTTAATTTACTTGATTCGTTCCTTGATTGTTTTGTAATAATAATAATATTAATAATTTTTAATCCCTAGGGTACATATACATACACATGTGGCAGGTCAATAAATTAATCAATCCATTCTCCTCTAAAATTCTGCAAATGATTTATTTCCAAACATTGCCAAAATATTTTTGAAATATCTGTAGATTGTAATAATAATAATAAAAATGATAAATTATTTGGGCAAAATTGAGACTTAAAAGTCTCTTCTTCCATCTAACCCATCGTTATTAATTATAAAATAAGAAGTAGAAATAATTAGAAGAATATCAGTGGAGCCAAAAAGAATTAAATTTTTATGAATTTCGGTACGTCTTCCCGTATTTTTACTTTGAATATACATGAAGCCAAAAAAACTTTCAAGCCTTACTAAGTAATTAAAACGGAATAAATTACGATAATGAGGTTATCGTTTGTAAAAGTCAAGCCAACTCATACTTATTGGTCAAAATTAACGAATTTTTCAGATTATCACTATAAAGGTATAATTTTGACATTTAAAAAATGGCCGAAAGATCTTAAATAATTATTGATTTATCGTGAGAAAGACATCGCCTGGAGTCATATTGTCTCAACACGACCAATTATTGATTAATAAATGGTCTATATGCGTTTCAAGTTCATGAGTAATTTGAAAACAGAATGAAAATGTGGATTTTAGGCCACCATTAAGTGGTTCCGATGCATTCAGTTCGATCCCTTAGGCTCTCCTCCACTTCGCTTTGGTGTAAATTACCTGTCCCTCTTTGATATCAAACGTCTCTCCGTTTTGCACGATGACGTCCGAAGATAATCCCAGTCCCTCGACCAGAAGGCTGTCCTTTAGGAGGGACATGAAGGCTCTCATCATAAAAGAGGCGAAGAGGTGCATGTGAAGCATGTTGCGGGGACAGCGTAGCTTCCTGTAAGGAAGTAAAGTCATGGGAAAAATATATCATAAAGCGAATTATTAGTGGAAAGATTATTAGACTAAATAACTGGTCGAAAAATCAGCAATGGGAGAGGCCGGGTTTGAGACAGGGAAAAATAGACTTCTGGAGGAACATTTGCAAATTTTTTACTAGAATATATTAGACCATTGATGGCAAAAGTTTTCTGCAATAGTAAAAACAGAAAAAATATCAATAGTTATAATCTAACCCTATGTATGTTTAACACTATCTATAAGAGCATCATCAGGGGAAAATGCATGTTTTAAATTAAATTTTACCTTTGCCCCTGATGATGCTCGACGAGAGCGAAATGTTCATAGGATGAGATCACAACTTGTGATGTTTTTTTTGTTTTTAATATTGCAATGTACATTTCTTCTTACTATGAATATTAAATAATTCTAGTTCTAAAGTAAGTCGAAAATTCAGCTATGGGAGAGGTAGGATTTGAAACGGACAGTAAAGTATATTCTTGAAGTACAATTTACAATTTTTTTTACAGTAATGCGTAATTTTCAGGATTAAAGGAGTGGTTGTGCTTTTTTAAACATTTAGGTGAACAATGAACAAAAACCTTTAATTAATATGCATTTGAGAGTATCATTGTTACGACAGATATTTTTTAGACTGAGAACTAAAAATTCTTATAGGAAATTTTACGTTTATACTTACTTGATGGAAGCCATGATGATGAATGCCACGAGAATTGTTCCAAGCGATACACTGTATCCTACCCTAGCAATCGCTTTAACCATCGGGATATATTGCTGGAAAAAATACATATATTTATCAAACCTTAAAAACCCTTTCAAAAATCTTTAACTACTTTCATGTTATTGAACTAGTCTTTTTAAGCGACTCATACAAAGGAAGGAAAAATAGACGCGTAGAATATAGTAGGAGTGAAATTTAAAGTTATTTGTATAGGTGAATTTCATTACAATCAGTATTTTATTAATATTATTTTTATTTTATTAAACATATTGTTATGCTTAAATGAGAAAAATAAATCTCATTAGATTAAACTAAATTGAGTTATAAACCCATAATTAAGAATAGACCTATTACGAATGATAGTTTTATTTGGCAGAGTTTTTTAATCGTATGAAACTAAGAGGATTAGAATTAAGAGTGGCAATTCAGGGTCTGAAACCCCCCCAGGTTTTATTTCTTTGTCACTCGATAAATGATTTCCTCTTACAATTCTTGGACAGATGCCATTTCTTTCAAAACAGCTCCAAAGATATTAAAATTAATTTTCAAGGGCGGCTGGAACACTCCTTTAGAGCGAATTTTTTGACAGACTATTCTTAGTCTCTCAGTCTTAAGAAGGTTTTTGATTTAAGAAGCTTATGTTCCTTTCATCTTATTATTTTCTGAAGAAAGGAACATTCCTCACATTTACTCGCTATCAAAATGGTAATAGTGAAAATCTGAATTTTTCAGGTGACAGGTCTTATGAAAATGAGATTTTTGCATTTCCGAAAAATTCTTACGTATATATGCGAATTTTAAGTTATTTTTCTTTAATGTTCGTGTTGAGGGGATGATTGATTTCCCTTTTGTGAACGGGAATTACTTTTAGCTGAGCATTTGTAAATAGTTTAGTGCTGATTTTGCTTCTCCTTTCCTTAAATATTCCGTTCGGTCTCATGTAAGTTTTGTGTAATTTTTCTCTGATATTTGTTCTCAAAAGGACTGCCTTTTCCTTCGAGAGTTTGCATTTGCTTCAGTTGAAAATTCGTAAATCGTGTCTCGGTCACTTTTTCCGATACTTTTCCCTCTAGGTTTTATTTCATTTCTGTTTCGTACATTGCACTCGTTCTTAGATCACCAATTTTTATTTAAGATTTGGTATTTGTATCAGCTGAACATTTGTATTTCAATATCACTTGTACAAAAATCATTAACTAAGAGAACTCCAAATCTAGCCGAGCTGAACGTATACCTTGTAGATATCACAAGCCATACGCTTGAGCTATCCTACTAGTCATTCATTTATTTAGAATATAATAGATTATAATCTTTGATAAAATCTGTGCCTAAACCAGTACTATTTCGACCGAAATAAAGGCGTAATTCATTTATTTAGAATTAAATGGATTAAAATCCTTGCTTTAATATTTACGAGAAACCTTTACTTTGTGGTACCTTGTGATGGGAAAAATAACAATCTCAGCGTGAAGATTTCCCTCAAGGTTAAAGAGAAATCCTTCATTATATCAGCCATTAATTGCGCAGGAAAGAGCCATATATCTTATTATGCGAGTATGACTTATACTTGTACTTCAATGGGTCAAAGAAAATTACGAGAAATACTACTATCTCCATAAAATATCAATTTTTACTGCATGCCAAATGTAACGAAAGAAACTCCAAGAAACTGAATACGGCGTGAAGTATCTTAACAGAACTTTTATGTATGAAAAATCTTTATTAAACTAAAAGTACATCATCTTTGAACATCGTAAATGCCTCATTATGATATGATCACAATTATGCCTCATAATTTTGATCATATCGCAGCAAGTAAGCGAAAATTACCCGCTCACTTTTCAGCTAAACATTTAGTATATTTTTCCTTTTATTTCTGCAGAGTTTATTTTGCAAAATGTACTCTTTTTTATATATCCCATCATTACTTATATTGACCCCGAGTTCAGATTCCAAAGAATACGTTATTCCTGCATTAGTAGGGGAGCCTCGGGAAACTGCTGCCCTCCTCTTCCCTCGATAACGAGTTACAAATCTCCGCGAAAGCACAAAGAGGCTTTTCTCGGAATCCACTTTCGGAGAAAGTCACCACTGCGCTCATCTATATCGTATATTTCGAGGAAATCGGTTTTCGATGTCCAAAGAAGCGCATATACGTAAAAGTTTTGAGTTTTGATTGATTCGCCACAGGAGATTGGCTTCCTACGTTCTCTCTAAAAAGTAAGCTAATGATTTTTTTTCAGTAGATTATATGTACTGCAAAGCATTTACCGAGCCTAAAGATATATACGTTTCAAAGACGTCGAAATGAATTCCTTGCAGTTCATCCTTAATATATTTAATTAAAACTGTTCTGCGAGAAGGAATTTAATCGCAAATATATCTTATTACTCGAATTAGAATGCTTGCTTAATTTGTAAATTGATTTTATAAACTTTCCCCGACTCATACACCACAATGAAAATTTAATACGAACTTATTATTTGCAAATTTACGATATTAGTCGATTTGAAATACCTGTTTTATTACTGAAATATTTTTAAAAACCTTTTTCCTGGTTCATGGAATAGAATTTGTGTTGCTCTGTTAAAAAGGTAGTTTATATTTCTATGTAAAAACTAAATAGTATGTTCTATTTACCTATATTAAAATGCAGGATTTTCTTTGGACGAAAGTGTTTTTAATTTAACATTATTATCAAGTAAGTTGTCGAAGCAATGTAATCAAGGAATGTTTTCCAATGAATATTTTCATAAAAAAATGGTACTATAGCTAGAATATCAGAATTGGAATATATATATATATATATATATATATATATATATATATATATATATATATATATATATATATATACTATAACTTCTACTTCGGTTTAATTATTAAATTTTATTATAAATTCTGTCTGTAAGAGCCCTTTATCATTGATTTTTCTAATTCTATCTTAAAAATAAATAACTTTGATTTTCTGTTTTTCTGTGCAATGACCGACTTTTTTGTTTTTCTCGTACTGAATCTCGTAGTTATCCTGAGGATATGTATGCTGACAGCTGCATTGCTCATTTAGCGATAAAATTTTTATACAACTCGATTTGAAACACCTGTTTTATTAGTGAAATATTTGTTATGAATAAATTTCCAACGCATATTCTGCAAAATTTTGATTGCGGTTAATGAATAGGTTTATACAGAATCAAAATTATACGCACCATATACTTAAACTAAACTAAATGAGATTGGTAATAAGGAAAGGTGATTTTAACGCAAAACTATCGTCAGTTAAAAGTTTTCGAATCAAGATTCGAATGGGAAGGTACGAAAAAGTGCGTTTGTATTGCAGTACGAGAGAAATATTTCTCCGGTAGAGCGGTTATTTTGTGCAATAGTAAGCTATAAGATTCGATTTTCAGATTTACAGGTTTGGTAAGCCTAAAGCGCATACTGTTGCTGCAGTAGACTTTCGTCGAAGGTTTGTTACGAATTTATTTTAGTTAAGCCATAGTGATATTTATTTATTCTCAAAAACTACAAATAGGCACCAGGCCAGATGGAAGTCATATCGTGGGGGAGAAATTACATAATTTGCCTGGTATTCACCCTTGTTGGGAGGGAAACCCCCCAAAACCTCTCGAAGGCAGTATGTAATATATATAATTACAAAATTTACAAAAACGTTTCAAAATTTACAATAATCATACAATATTTCAAAATTGATCACAATGTTACAATATTAAAAAAAACAAAAATACTTCAACAAAATCACGTAACCCTTTTAATTTTATTCATGAATACATTTTAGGAAGATGGAAATGGTTCTAAAACCTATCCAGGTAAATTGTTTTATCCTACTATTCCCCGATTTAGCAATGAATATTTACAAAAATCTGTTCTCTGTTTAAGTATAGCGACTTTTTGATTGTTGTCATTTCTCCCGAGGTAATCCGGTTCCCTGAGTCTATTGTTTAATTCGTTCAAAGAAGGCTTTCCAGTAAATTTTGTTTATTCCCCGACCTTTTGACTTGGCGTCCATATTCTATTTTTTCCCAATCATACAGTCTGAGAGACGGTACTCTGTGAAATCGTAGGCAATGGATTCGATTTTAAAATTTACGGTTTTGGGGAGCCGACTGTTGCAGTAGATTTTCGTCGAGGTTTGCTACGAATCTATTGTAGTTAAGCTATAAAGTGAGCAAGTTTTTGGAAAAGTAAGTACGAACGAATCATTCGGATCCCGAAAGAAGTTCCAGAGAGGCAAACGTTGGCTTTGCATCACGTTAAAAATGACGTTAATGGCAGTCAAAGGACGGGAGTCATTTCGACAGTCGCGGATATGGGAACATTTCCCACGGGCGTTTGACTTTCTTTTTTGCGGAGACGAAGTTTTCGGCGGCGGCCCCGCGCGGCTCGCAAAGTTCGGGAGAAACTCGATCTCCGATAACTGCTGGGGAACAAAACGACTGTTTTGAAAGGGTAAATCCCCCGACAAATCAAAGAACGTCGTCTCCCAAGCTGGGGGCGGTATTGCGGGGGAATATAATTTATTTTTCGGGGGCGAATCCGCTGTAATATTCGGCCGCGACTCTGTTCGTAAATTTCCTTCCGAGATGAAAAAAGGAGACAAAGAGATTCGTAAGTTGGTTCAGAAAAGGGGTATCATTAAAGTGAATGGTCTGGAAACGAAGGACGCAAAGACAGTTTAAATCACCGGTTCGTCCTCGAAGCTCAGTAGGACTCGCGGTAATGGTGCATCGTTCAAAGGTCGGGTACCTTTGATGCACGCGGAGAAAACGCCTTTATTTTAGAAGTGTGCGTTAGAATTCGTGTATTTCTTCCTCGAATTCGTGCCCGAGTAACAGCTAATAAGGGTCCTGAGTAATGTTTTCGTTTATTTGCTGTCGCAGATCGCAATTCTGAGGTATAAAATAAGCAGTCTTCAAAGATGATGGTTTGATAATATAATTGATGCTTTTAAGTTTAATAAATTTTAATTAAAATTTTATTTAATGCTGTATTCAGTTCCTTTACGTAACTTGCGTTTCATTTAGCATACAATATAACTTATATTCTAAGACAATATTTTCTCTCCAAATGTACCTTTATCCATTGAAGTATACTGAAATATTTTGATCTTTCCTATGCAATTGATGGTTAATAAAATGGAAAATTCCCCTTCAATTTTAGGTGAAAATTTCATACTATACTTGCCATTTTTCCGCGTACTGATATCCATTAACACTTCATCTAAATATTTTATCAAGGATTTCATTCCATTAAATTCTATAAAATGAATAACGTCTTTATTTCGGTCGAAAGTGTAAGTAGCTGCACGATTTTCTTGGCTATAGTTGCATCTTACTTGGATAATGATTTTTCATCAGTGATATTTAAATACAAGCAGTATTTATTTATAATAAATTGAGGTAGCTGTCACTTTGTGGAACTCCATAACGGAAGGAGAGGAAATAAAGGTATCCTGAAGATGACTAGACCATAGTCGAAACCGGTCGACTCTCAATAAAATTCATGTGGAACTGAGACTTAGCTATTTCCTCTCCTTCCAGTATTTATTTAACGATATGCATTAAAATACATCTATATTCACGATATGCATTTAAAAAGAGGGGTTATCTATCAATGAACTTAATTACCTATATTCAATTTTAGTGAGATTCTAGTCTTACTGATCCTTAGGTGAGAGTTTTAAACAAATTTGAATTTTTATCTGTTCAAAAAGACAAGCGTAGTTATTAAAAATCCGCTCAAGAAATATTATTAAGACATAAAAGAATTCTTAAAATATAGATACTAGCTATCAGCATCTATTAGCTATCGAAAACGTAACAAAAAGTAACTGTTTTTAGAATGAAAAATTCCTCTTATATAAGTTGAAAGGAAAAAACTTCGTAATTTCCACAATAAATTTTAATTTATTCGACCGGTTTCGGCATTGACAGCCATACTCAGGTGATATACATCGGAAATGACAGTATATATAGGGATGTACAGAGTTTGAAAAATTTATTGTGGAAATTACGAAGGTTTTTTCTTTCAACTTAAGATTTCGTTCCACGAAGTACAGCTAGGACATATTGATTTTATTCCTCTTATATAGCCTTTTTAAGGAGATAAATAGATAGTAGGATATAAAGATAAGGAGTAAGGATAAGGATATAAAGATAAGGAGCTAAACACGGATTAAGGAAATACCTGCGTAGACAATTATCATAGTAAATTCTCAGGAGATGTTAATTGGGAAATATTTAGTAGCCTTTTTTGTGTGAATACTTACCGCGATAAAGGACACGTTTGCTGGTAGACTGGGTATGATCATAGTAGATTGTGGGGGAATACATTGTGAATAGTTCGTCCATGTTGAATTGGGATCTTCTGGACTAGAGTACCAGTTCCCACTCTCTAGGCACTGTCTCGATGCTTCACCCTGTTGAGTATATGAAAGGTAACTATCATAAAAAACATTAACTCAATGATCTATCTTCTTTCATCGTAATTTTTATTTCTTCATATCATTATGCGTACTATACATAAGATTAATGAATAAAATTAGAACATTAAGATATTCGAAAAATTAGAACATTATTTTCATATATAAATCCAAGCCTGATGATGGTCTTGAATGAATTCCATGGAGGGAGCCTTGAGTGTAGAACTCCATTGCAGGAAGCATGGTAAAATAACTAGGTAAAATTCCATTTCTGTTGTTGTTATTGTTGCTTGACTGTTATTCCTCTTTTTTTATATCAAGGGATTACTTGTATGTCTCTTTGCCTAACGATGAAATTGTAAGTTAGAAACCAGTCGCTTTAATGAATTTCTGGTGTAATTTAGCTAAGTTAGTTTGCTATTCTTCCTGGTCTTAAGTTAGTTGAAAGTGGCCGTGTTAAATACATGTAAATGGAATTTTTACGTAATTATTTCTTTCGTTAAGGAAAAACTGTAGCTCATTTACTTCGACTTCAATTTTTAAGGCGACAATTTTTATAATTGTTTCGAGAAATCCTCGTCATTTAAGCAATCAGCAAGTAATTTATCGTAAGGCAAACTTAATATCTCGAAACTAATTCTTCTTCGTTGATAACCAACCCACATAGAACTTAATTTTTTAAATATTTAATATAAGTTGCAAAGTTTCCAAAGAGACAAAACTCAAACAAGAAAGTATTATTACTATCTTCATACACATATCGTATTATAAAAGTCGAGAATATTTGAGGACAATTTCAACTTCGAGAAAGTAGAAGAATCATCAACTGTGTGTAATATGCATTGTGCACACCATAAGCTAAATAAATAAATTAATCAAGGGATTTTGTTACCTAAATCCTATATAAAAATATAAAATTCCTGATGATGGCTATCAATTAGTTGAAATTAGTCGTGTTAAACAAATGTAAGTGAAAGTTATACATTTATTTATTCATACAAGTAATTTTATTCCACCAATTGTTCACTTTGAGGTTAAAGTATTGTTCAAACTTTTAGGCAAAACTATAGCTAAATTAACATCAATTTTAAGGTCGATGATTTTGATAATTGATTTCAGAAATTCATTCTGTGGGCAGCAAGTAATTTACTAGAATGTAAAGTTAATATCTCAGTATTCTACTTTTTCTTCAGTGATTACCAACCCACGCCTAACTTCATTTTTTTAACATTTAATATAAGTTGAAAAGTTTCCATCCTTTCGTCTGTCATGCGCAAAACTCAAACAAGAAAGGCTTCTAGTAGTTATATCCCCCGAAAATAGGCAAGATGGAAAATTCCGCCACAGTACCGTGATATCGAAGCCGGCGATGTAATCGGGGCAGGGAAGGGTCAAGGTGTCGCCCGGGGCGGCTTCGCCCCAGCACAAGATCCCATCCCACACGCTGGGGCAAGGGAGTTCGTAATCGTAAAGTTCTTCTGACTCCCTCTTCCGATGCGCCTCTTCCAGCATTTTCTCCAGGCATTTTAGTCTTTCCTCTTCTAATATCTGGTCCTGGTGGTCTGCGTTGGAGACCGAATTAGACATGGCGGCCTGAAAAAATATAGTAATTAATTATTTTCGTATCCATTAATCAAAATGTACATTGCAGTATTCCTTTATTTCATTCATGGCGCAAGACAGAACAATCACAGGAATTTACCTAAAAATATGTCTTAGAAATTGAAGCTATTCTTCAACGGTATGAGAGAGGATATAAAAAGCGAGTTTTTATGGTAGGAAATTAAAAAGAATTAGTTCCTCGGAAGAAAATTTTTTTATTTAAATTTTAAAATGGGCTTAAGTTACAGTTTTTATTTTACTATTAATATTAACGCCGGGTAATCACTGGAAATAGAAATTTGTTTGATTTTTAAAATGTATGGTATCATGTGATTGGGGTACTATGCAAATGCATTTATCTGGTGTTTTGAAAAGACCGATTCGTAGCATTAATTTATCATAAATTAATGATCAGTAAAGTACGTTAGATATTCAATAACTTCAACATTCTTTTGGTTGTATTTCATCTTAACACATAAGATAAAATGAACTTTACTTTATTCCAGAAATACTATTTATAGTATTGGGGAATTTTTGGATTCTGTGGTATTTGTGGAATAAAGTTAAGAGTGTTTTATCTTATGTGATACGTTAAATATATTGATTTAAAAATAATTGTTTGTTGCATTAGTAATACTTATTTATAATAAAGAATAAATTGAATGTTACTTTAATTTATTTTATATTTTATATATGTTAATTTAAGCTTTCTATTTTTATTAAAAGCCATAAAGCTATTCTGTTATATAAATAATGAACTTAAGTCTACAAAAATGCAGGAAATATTCAAACTTATAAAAGATTACTGGATAACGCAGCGTAATCTAACTCTATCACTGCATTTAACGAGGTTTCTTCTAAATTCGAAATGGAAATATGTATATACATGTATACGCTGAACTTCCTAATACATTTTTGCATTTTGTACTTACATTTTCTAACTATCTCTTGAAAATAGTTTTATGCCATTCGAATTGATAACAGTGTTTAGTTTTTGGAATTTTAGTTTAGATTTTTGTGAATCTGTATGATTTAATTATTATACTCTCAATTCGCTCGAGGTATCGAGGTGATAAAAAGTCTTGAATGCTCCGACGCATAAACGTGAACTGAAATAGAAATCTCAGTACTTTCTTACTGCATTACATCTAAATCCAGTTCTCCTCTTGGTAGAGTACTTCATAAGGGCAGTCCAATAAGGAAATACTGCAGAAGTTTCATGATTCGCATTCCACCCATCCAGCGCAGTACATCGTTTGGCGTTTTCAATTGTCGCCTCTCAAACGAAAGTCAAAACAGGATAACTATTCCAGCAAAAAATTCCTCCTTGTTGCTCGGCGAGAGAACGCGGGTCGTAAATATTAAACTAGGAACGTGGAGACAGTCGGGCGAAAAAGAAACGAAGGAAAGTGAGGTCTTCTTTCGAACAACCTTGGATCGAGGCCAGCAATCCTGGGAGAGGGCTTATGAATGGGATTCAGGGTGCGACCTTTGAAAGCGTGCCAAAATAGTCGCAGGATAGCGTAGGTGGAAGATGAATGGATGTGAGGATGAAGGCGGAAAACGTGTCTGTCCACGTTCAAAACGGCGTCTTTCAATCAATAAATGATGGGGCTAGTTTTCGCGAAACGGAAACATTCATAGCTCTAAGTCATGTCATGTATTAGCGACCAGCCCATAGTTTTTGTTAAAATAGCTTTCCTCTTGAGAAAAGAAGATACTCTACGTGCTGCTTCTTATAGACTAAAATCAATTATAATAGATTTTATTCTTGGTAAATCTCTGAACGTACTCAAAATTAACTTCACTGAATCAGACGAGGTCTTGTGGTAATCCATAATGGAAATAATCTACGAAATATTTGTACTTTTACCACAATTTATTTACTGCAAAAAACAATCACACGACCGGTTTCCACGATTAATCGTACAAATTTTACAAAAGTTTTAAGATTAAAGTACAAATATTTCGTAGATTATTTCCGTACTCAAAATTATTTGGTATTGACGCTAGGAATTAGAATGATATAAATTCAACTTTCATAGGCTGATAAATGTTTTGAATGAGAAGTTGAAAACATATTATTTAGATTTTGGAAAAAATCTTAAGCAATGTTGACTCTGCTTTATAAAACTGATATTTTATAAGCTGATGTCCACGTTTGACTTTTGGAAATTATATTTTTTATTCTATTTTTATCCGCTATTCTCACGGCGAAAAACGCTGTGGTAACTAATCGGTCTTGATAGTTCATAATTTTATTATTTCTGTAATCTGAAATTATGGTACCGATTTTGAACAAATGCGATGAAAAATGTTATACATTGGATATATGTATTTCAATTTATTTCCCCATTTATTTGGCTAGTGAATTAATTATTGAGTACATTTAAAATGGAAAGAATATTTAAAGAAAAATTAAATAACAGGCAATATCCAATGTAAATGGTCTACGTAAATATATTAAAGAGTTGCCATTGGGAGTATCTCTGGCGTGATGACCAGAGAATATTTTTGGTAGAGAAATAGAAAGAGCATCTAAAATATAACTTATATTCTTCGTTTTGAGCACAGAAATATATTCTATTGAGACCATGTTCATTTAAAGAGATTACAATTGTGATTTTAGAGCTTGAAGTCCTGTAAGCCTACGTTTGGGCTGCGTTACTCATTCAAAGTACCTGCAGATGTTTCTCAGGATTAATTTTAGGTAATTTTTGCAATTATAACCAGATCAATTTTTCCATATTCATACACAGCCATAGTATTAAAAGATATTATTTAAGAAACAGAAAATATAATTGACTTATTTCGCTATTCGAATCGAAAACATAGTATAAATTTTACAGTATTATCTGTATAGATACGAGTTAATACTTTTTATTACGGTCAGCATCACACCCAACCTTAGTCTATCAATAGAAATATTTCATGTTCGGCATTCAATAGTAACAGAAATATCTAGATATTTAGGTACTTTTCATGCCAAAAAGGAGAGTTTTAACAGAATTCCTTTTCTTTCGAGACGATATTGCGAAATCATTACTTCCGATTGAAGTTTTCAAAAGAAAAGGTTATAGCGATAAAATAAAATATGCACGCATTTCTAATGAAAATTTAACCGAGTCGGAATGATTTTAAACAGCAATCACGAGATTTATAACTTAATGAGGGTCGTCCAAGACCTAATATTTTCTTTCTCTACTGTACGTACTGAAAATGTGGCGAAGCCATGTGTTTGACGCATCATATTTTTTCGATTTTTATTATCTTCTTTGGCTTAAGGCCTCATCGTTAGCCTCCGCCCACTGGATTGGAAATAGAGAAAGTTGGATCCCTTAAAAAACCACCGAGATTACATTCGCCCTCGACGCCAAAAGATGCCACTTAATCCTTTTCCTTTCTCCTCCTTTCGATATTTTACCCCATCTCCTCCATTATATCCCTTTCGTTGACTTGGGACTAATTTGGCACGAAAATTCTTACACATTAAGGGGAAACGAGTGTTATTTTCCTGATGAACTATTTACTTCGTGGTAGGATAAGTATGGTAAAGTACCGAGGGCAAAAAAATATAAAAAAGGGTTTTCCTCTACCCCTGAATCTTATGCATCCAGTGATGCACAAGTTCGAAATATGGCAACACTGTAAGCTCATGCCTGCGATGTATTCCTTCTGATCCCATTTTGCGGTTTATCTAGGTCTCGAAAAAGCTGATGAGTGTTTTTGGAGCGTTTTCGGTAGGTATATAGGTTTTGTATTTAGAAAGAGCAGCAGTATTAGTTAAATAAGACTACTTTCTATTTATTCGTCACTCAGAAAATCAAAAATTATTTCCATTGATAAATGTGTTTAAATATTGGAATTATATGTATATCATATCATAAAGTTGTTGCCGGGAAGGAATGGATGTAGAAATGTCTGTCTGTACCGGGGATTAAATCTTGATATATCAATTGCCGGTTGGAGATCCAGGTTCGAGTACCGTTCTCTCCTGACTGGTACTCTTTTACTACTACTACTACGCTTGTACTACTTTTATTCGTGCCAGTTCTACATCACGAATTTTTCTAGATGCATGCCTAGATGTATAAAATCACCTTTCACCCTTTTCCTTATACTGTAATAGTGTTGGTTGACCATTCAATATTAAACATCAAAACTCAATGCATTAAGTGATCGAATTTTTGAATGATAAATTAAGTTTTTATTCATTAAGAACCTCTCACTATTGGGCTATCTTCAAGTAAAACGCTTTTCTGTCCTCTTGATTACTCTTTGCTTATTTACAGTGATCTAACCAGCAATTAGGAGCTCAGGTTACTTTGAATTTTGAGCAGCTTCATTAGATTTACTTTCAAACTTCACGTTTGCTCTCGAAGTTTGAAGGAAAATTAAATGATCGTATATCTTCTCATTGCTAGGAGCTATAATGCCTTAAGCCACACTTAAGAAGGAAGTACATGCTAAGTTCTCTTTAGTATATTTTGCCCCTTGGCCTGCGGCCGTTATATATATTTGATATCTTCGCCCACGAACGTTCTGTATCCTCCGTTAATACTAGATCCGGCCCAAATTACTTCACCCGTCCTATTTTAACATACCTTTGATCTTTCGTTATAACTACCCCTCATTTTTGGAATCATTAACAAATCAAATGAAACACTCTACCACAGCACGATCCTCAGGAGTTAAATTATTCAATGAAATTTTCCTCAATTATTTTTGATTTTCTTGCTAGTTCCTTTATTTAATTAACAAAAATTGATACAATATAAGATCAAAATAAAAATTACATGTTATTACTACAAGATTTCGTAGGAGGATCTTAAATATATTCTTTAGTTTTTCGGCTGGCTTAAATTTTGAAATCAAGTCGCAAAACTGAGATATATATTTAGGGAGCAATAATAAAAGGATGCACACGGAGCAAGGAGAGATTGAGGGATGGCTCTTTAAAAATATGAAGTAAATGGACTCAGTATTGAAAACCATAAAGACAGGCTTGTGAGAAATTAGAAGAGATCCATGAGCCCCTGGAAGTGCGGCAACTCGAGGCACTTATACGTTTTGCGGGCAGTCTACCTTCCGAGTATCAACGCCTATTGAATGGGGAAGCTCAGCACGTAAAATTTCATTATACTGTCACATTAGGTCGATTGCGTTCGGTTATTTGATAGTTGAGGGATTTCCGGTCTATTTGGAGTGATCGTGGTGAAGATTCCTAACTTTTGAATATTTTTGATGATAATATTTTCATGCATTTGATGGTAAAATTCAAAGGAAAAAACTGACAGGAAGAAAAAGACGGATGATGTTGGATGACTTAAAAGGTAGGGTGAGCTTCCAGAAATTTAAGGAAATGGCGTTTATAAGGGATATTTGAGTTTTATGATGCACATGAATGATTTATTATTATAAAATAAAAAGGAACTTGTCCAGCGATACTTGGTGGAATTTCATATTAAACACAGTTTAATCACAAAAATTGTACAATTCCACAAGGTAAAAATTATATAAAGACAGTTGACCGGTTTCGGCGGTAATTACGCCATCCTCAGAACTGGAACGTGGAGCAAAGTATTCAATGAACGAATGAAGTATTCGTTTTGTGATTAAACTGCGTTTATGTAATAATAATTTCATCTTTATTGGTTGGCGTTTTTTAGTAAAACATGACCTTTCTTACAATTATTCTAAGTATTTAACTTTTTACACATCTAAATTGTTTCATACAAGTAAATGTAGATTTGAGTTCGATTGATAATATTTTATCGCGAGGCTCGGGAATAGGAAAGTACGTACATTAATCTGTGTTTTTTGCTTTAAAAGCAAAAATTTGTCCCCCGAAGTCGGCCGTGGTTGAATGATTACAGGTTTACACATTAAAAAAATGTACAGTTCTGAATAATAGTCGTCGTCTATCCGTAATTATTTAATAGCTCGAATTAAATTTATTTGAGCGTACGCATTTGGACAGTCACTGCTCCAGTGATAGGGAAGTTAAAAAGATCCAATGAAACCAAAACATATTTATAAACTAGCTTTCCCTTCTCTATTTTTATTTCCTGAAATGGGGTAGGATTTATTAGTGTACGAGCACATAATGGAAAACTTTTTTGTCTCCCGTACTTCTGATAAGATTAATGTCATTGTGAAATATTTATATTTCTTACTCCGTACCTTCTTGGAGCAATAAACTCAAATTTATTTGTTTATTATTTATTTTTTTGTACCGCCGCGGTTGGAAAGTAGGTTAGGTGGTCATACTAATTACAGCTTAATCACAGTACACATGCGGTACAGTACTACATACATTCAATTATATCTTAAACAGACAATGTTACGAAGATATACTTATAAAATTACAGCACATTACTTAACCACCCTTTCAGTTTACTTCATTAGTTTATAGGCAACTCCAATTCTCAGTTCAAACAGCTACGATTCACTAAAACAGAAAAACGATGCTCACCGACTATGATAATTCAAAAACATCGTATCACGAATATTGAACAAGATACTTATTTATCTCGATTTATTGCCGACTTCAAGAAGCTCAGAGATAAATGCAATTTATCTTAATTAAGCTAGATATGATATAGGAGCGTGATCGGAATGGTTATGAATATAAGGTATTTATATGTATTTATTCACGCTTCAGCTTATGAAGTTTTAGAGAAGTTTTCTGATTTGGATTCCCCTCCTTTCCTATTTCTCATTTCGTCGTAGAATGCTTTCAATTACGAGTCATAATTCATTGAGCGCAGCCCTCTAATTTTTACCTCACCACCAGAAGTATATTCCCTCTAAAGTAACCCATGATTACCCCTAAGTAAGAGCCTTACTTCAATAGTTAGACTAATTACTTAATACCATGTAACGTTCTCTTGAGGAATTATTCAACGAAAGATGAATTACGAAAGAAAATTTTCTCCATTCCGGAACGTTCCAAATCCATTGAATTCGGGAACTAGGAGGACCAAAGAAACTGCCTCCAAACAGGAATTAATCATCAAAATTTTAATTTCATTCTACTTCTCAGTCTTGTGAAGTACGTCAAAGATTTTTCTCGGGACTAACGAACTATTCGATACGTCTTCCTTGATCTTCATCGCATTTAATGAAGTTATCCCTTCTCACTACTAATTTACGCTACTAATTCGGATCTTGGATGCGCGGTAATTTTGCTAAATTTGAGATATTATGTAGTGGTTTGAGGCTTCCTTCCCACGCTGATTTCTTTTTCTTTAAGAAGTCGATTTCTTGGCTAAGTTGCAGAACACAAACACGGTGCACCAGCAGATAATCTTCTTTGGAGGGAGCGCTGTAATTAAATGTTTTATTAGGTAAACAGAGAACGTCTGCTTGGTAAAGAAGAAATTTGTGCGTTTTTTACCCTGGATGTTCGTTAGACCTATTTTTAGGAAGGATTCATTCACTTTCCATGATATTTATTTGAAAAGATATAAGATCCCGGCCGTCGAGGCGTATGCTAATAGCCAGGAAGTTTATATAAGCCTAATGAACCTTGATTGTTTATTTTGTGCACCATCTAAAGTATTAGGTTGCGTTAATACAGCGAGGGTTTAATTATTGGCGTCTAATGGTTTGGGTCATCAATTCAGAAAGAAAGCTGTCTCACTCTTCTTTATTTATTACTACGAGGAAGTTTATTTTGCAGTTAAATATGTCGAGAAGAAAATTCCTATTTTATTTCTGATCCGGCTCTTCTTACATTTACATTTAAACCCTGCAATCCGGCAGTGGCGCGTGGCAGGGGGTGTAAGACACCAAAATACCTATCTAATCTGGAGAGCTATTAGCTTCTCTAATACTTCGCGGAAAAAATGACCAAAAGTAGCTATCTGTCCTGGCAACTACTTCCCTGTATCGCCTTTTTGTTTTCTCTCGAAGGTCGCGTAGAAATATAACTGGGATGAAAATATCTGTTATCTACTCCCCGAAATCGGTAGAGATAAATTTATCAAAAAGCTTCCGTCGATATTCACGTTTTCTATCACTAAGAGAGTTCCAACCGAGGGATTCAATCATAGCCGAAACACTGCTGTCGAATCTGAAATCTCCCTTGACGAACCTTGCTGCTCTACGTTGAACCATCTCGAGATCGGAAATTAATCCTACTTCTTATTTTATACATTGCCCTCTTGAGTTGAGTTTCGCAGTTGCAGTTGTTAAGGTTAGGTGTAACTGTGGTTTTTTAACCAACGTGACGAAGATTAGGGTGAATAATGAAGATACAGCCTTTTTACTTTCTCCATATACGAAGTATAGAGAAAGTATTGTTTTCATGAAAAAATTCGACTTCGAGATTTCAACGGAAATACACGTTTTGGGGCCCCTAGAACACGTTTTGACCATTTTCGGAATGATGTCTGTGTGTATGTGTGTGTGTGTGTGTGTGTGTGTGTGTGTGTGTGTGTGTGTGTGATAGTGGACGCTCTAACGTGAAAACTATTGGTTGTATCAACACCAAACATCATATATAGTACTGTGGTGTGTGCTGTCAGAGTTGATTAGTTTTTGGAGTAAATCGGTCAACCGGAAGTCGAGCTTTATTCATTAAAGCTCATTTCCGGTTTTCAAAATATCTCCATAAATATGATATATACGTATATTGTATTACTTATAAAAGTTTTAGATAATGTAATTTACTATAACCTTTGTATTTAACATATTTTTGTATCACCGGTTGATTAGGAGTTATTCGTGAAACACTGATAAACCGGAAGAAGATGATTATGTACTTTGTGGGCGCTCTAACATGAAAACTATTTGGCGGATCAACACCAAATTTTATATATAGTACTTCTATTACAGTCTTTAGAGTTGATTAGTTTTTGGAGTAAATCAGTTAACCGGAAGTTGAGCTTCATTCTTCAAAGCTCATTTCCGGTTTTCAAAATATCTCCATAAATATGATATATACGTATATTGTATTATTTATAAATGTTTTAGAAAATAAAATTTACTATAACTTTTGTATGAAACATATTTTCGTATCACTGATTGTTTAGGAGTTATTCCTGAAATACTGATAAACCGGAAGTTGCTGATTATTTACTTTGTGGGCGCTCTGGGGTCAATCGGCGAAAGGCCAGTTTCATCGTTTTTCATCCAGCATGTCCCGAACAATATTATTTATAATGTTTAGAGTTCAAAATTACTGTCGTAGATAAGTATTTACATCTTATATATGGAGAAAGTCATGTGCTGGCCACATCAGATTTTTACTTTCTCCATATACGAAGTATAGAGAAAGTATTGTTTTCATGAAAAAATTCGACTTCGAGATTTCAACGGAAATACACGTTTTGGGGTCCCTAGAACACGTTTTGATCATTTTCTGAATGATGTCTGTGTGTATGTGTGTGTGTGTGTGTGTGTGTGTGTGTGTGTGTGTGTGTGTGTGTGTGTGTGTGTGTGTGTGAGTGTGTGTGTGTGTATGTGTGTGTGTGATAATGGGTGTTCTAACTCGAAAACTAAAAGTCGTATCAATACCAAACTTCATATATAGTATTGTTGTGTGTGCTGTCAGAGTTGATTAGTTTTTGGAGTAAATCCGTTAACCGGAAGTCGAGCTTTATTCATTAAAGCTCATTTCAGGTTTTCAAAATATCTCCATAAATATGATATATACCTCTATTGTATTACTTATAAAAGTTTTAGATAGTATAATTTACTATAACTTTTGTATTTAACATATATTTGTATCACCGGTTCATTATGAGTTATTCGTGAAATACTGAAAAACCGGAAGAAGATGATTATGTACTTTGTGGGTGCTCTGGGCTCTATGGGCGAAAGGCCAATTTCATCGTTTTTATCGATCATGTCCCGTAAAAATTATTTATCATGTTTTTGGCATCAAAGATAATATATAATATTAATAACTCAAATTCCAAGTTTAGATGGAATATAGAGTTCGAAATTATTGCGGTAGATAAATATTTACATCTTATATATATGGAGAAAGTCATGTGCTGGCCACATCAGATTTTTAAATTTTACTATTGTTGTTAATTACTATATATTTTACTCTCTCAGCTAAGTCCGATTATTGTTCGTTGTATTTTTTTGTAACTTTAAGTTCCAAGTTATCGGATAGTTTTGGTTTTGTAATACCTTATTTTTCTTTGACGTTACTCAGTAGTATCGAACCCGGGACCGCTTCTACTTATGCTCGAAGTATCGATTACACTAACCAGAAGCAAATGTAAGTTCAAACTTAAACATTGATCTAAGTATTAGTATTAAATTATTTTAAACATAGATCCAGAAAAAATATTATATCAACTAGTTTCGACACTAAAATGTCATCTATAGTTCAAAAAAGTAAAGTAAAAAATCTGATGTGGCCAGCACATGACTTTCTCCGTATTTATTGAAAACGTAAGCCTATGCCGGTACTATATAAATAACTCCAAAACAATGAGTGTTACAGGAAAATGTTTCATACAAGCTTAGTAGTAAAAAACATTATCTATAACTTTGGTACATAATTATATATACCTACATGGCATTCTGACAGAGATAAGTATGAAAAACTTCAATTTATGCTTAAAAAACAACTTCCGGTTAATCATTATTGAAGAATAACTCCTAAACAATCATTGTTACGAAGAAATGATTCATACAAACGTTGTAGTAAAATACATTATCTTTAACTTTTGCATGTAAATGTATATACCTAAATTGCATTTTGACAGAGATATGTATGAAAAACTTCCATTTCTGGAATAACAACAACTTCCGGTTAACTATTATTGGGGAATAACACCTAAATAATCAGTGTTACGAAAAAATGTTTTGTTCAAAAGTTGTAGTAAAATACATTATCTAAAATTTTTGTATGTAAATGTATATACCTTAATTGCATTTTGACAGAGATATGTATGAAAAACTTCCATTTATGGATTAACAAAAACTTCCGGTTAACCATTATTGGGGAATAACACCTAAACAATCAGTGTTACGAAATAATGTTTTATACAAAAGTTGTAGAAAAATACATTATCTATAACTTTTGTATTTAAACGTATATACCTAAATTGCATTTTGACAGAGATATGTATGAAAATATTCCATTTCTGGATTTACAACAACTTCCGGTTAACAATTATTGAAGAATAATTCGTAAACAATCAGTGTTACGAAAAAATGTTTTATACACAAGTTGTAGTAAAAAACATTATCTACATTTTTGTGTGTAAATGTATATACCTATATTGCCTTCTTACAGAGATATTTAAGAAACAAAAGTTTGTTCCGGATAAACCGCAACTTTCGGTTAAGCGATATTCACCAAAAACTAATCAACTTTTGGCATTGTTAGGAAAATTCTAAATATAAATTTTGAAAATGATCGAATAATTACTTTTTAAGATAGAGCGCCCACAAACTTTTTAACCACAGACAGACAGACAGACACACACACACACACAGACATGTTCGGGAAAATAGCTAAAACATGCTCTATGGGCCCCAAAACATCTATTTCCGTCGAAATCTGGAGGTCGAATTTTTTTGCGAATACAATACTTTCTCTATACTACGTATAGGGAGAAAGTAAAAAGAATTATTTGTTTCTATTTGTAATTTAAGTATTTCCCAAAAATCGTAAAAATAGTTTTAAAGGACCCAAAATACAGTTAAATTTCTAATTATCAGATTATTACTTTAGTAAATGATTACGATATCGATATTAATCAATAAATCGTAGTCGCCGAATTAAAAATCAGGTATCAGCCAGTTAAGATATCATATAAGGGGTAAATTAAATTTAATTGATTATAAAAGCAAGCTATACAAATAGTAGACGAAACATTGTGAACTTAGGGTTTCACTGGTTGATTTCACTTTTGGATGATGAGAAAGGATCAACAGCGGGTCGAATGGAATTCAATAAAGAAGGAAAGCGATGTTTCTCGTAACTGAGGAAATGGAAAACGCTTTTCCAATAAAATTCCAAATACACGTTCATTTTGAGTTATCCACTTTTTGCGGATTGAAAGTGGAATGTTCAAGTTAGCGTCGCAGAATATCCGAGATCAATTTGAAACATGGAGGGAATATTTTGCCAGCGCAGTTTTATCTTGGAAAACTTCCAGTTTTAGTTTATAAGACGCAACCGAAAAATCTGCAAGTTCGCGGATGTCTAAGCGGAAATCGGTTCCAGAATCCCATTTCCTGTAAGCTGCCGAAAAGGCAGATAGGCCTATCTTCGGATGCCTTCTCGACGTAGTGCAGGAATTCGCTCCCAAGATACGTGACGAGAGATAGGAATGAGACCCCCAGAGACGCAGGAGTTCCTTAGGAGTAGTGATTCGAACTTAAACTCCAAGTCTAATTCAGAATGTGACAGACAGATATGAAGTTGTTAGAGTTTTCCTTTCTACAGATTTTTTTCCGTTAGAACTGATAAGAGATTGTGGTTTGGGATGTATCTAAAGCGGAATTTAAGTAATTCACCAAGATAGAAGTGAAAAATATTTCAGTCAAAAACTTTGATTCACATTTTTACATTTCTGCGACCATATTCTGATGAATGGAATTTTTTCATTTGTATATCGGTACAGGATAGAGGATACGCATTTCTCGTTTACCTTTGACTCAATGCTGTTCATGGCTGTAAGGAAATGAAAGCTACTGTGGTATGAGTGATTAACTGCAATTATTAAGTTCTCCACTAACGCCAAGAAAAGTGTTTCTTGTTGAGTCATTGTGCTTCACTTGCGTAGCCATGATCCGCTTATAGCTTTCTGGGAGAGGTGACGAAAGTATTAGCAAACTACCTCACTCCTCAACCTACTTAGTAAGCCTCATTCCTCTCTACGAGCTCTTAATAGCTTATCAGAGGAGATGAGGTAGTACCAAACTTACCTCACTGAGGTACCAACCATTCTTCGGACTGAGTATTTCACTGACAGACATTTTTAATGGGCTTGTTGAATCGTAAAAAAAAGAAGATAGAATAAATATTCTTAGACAATATCATTGTATAAAATGTCCACAATCGTTTTAATTAAGGCATAAAACGTGTAAAAAGGAGGAAAGGAATTATATAAGATGAAATGCATAAAAATATTATGTGATTCTTCTCAAATTTAGGTAAAGAGTTAATTTGCCCCGCGTTTGGCAATTTTGAAACGTGTTAATTAAATCAGCACTACCCTAATAAAGCAATAGTCTCTCATTATTTTTGAAAGACGTAAGTGCTGGAGAAATGGTACAAAATTCCTATACAATTTGCGGACGGTCAGTTAAAATTTTTATGCGTTCCGTCTTACTTATTTTCTTTGCCCGGAAAAAGTTTGGAGAGGGAAGGAGGTTTCCTAGAAAAGATGATAAGTGCGGTAGTTAGTCCTGGCTTTTGTAATTGAGCCAGAAGCGTATGTTTAGAAGAAGTCTATGTGCAGCTAAATGATCATATCAAAAGGATCTTACATTACATTCAATAAGAATAAACCGACAAACGTATCATAATACAGAATCGCTTATACCTCAGAATCTTACTTTCATATTATCACTACATAAAGCTAAAGTAAATGAAAGATTTAGTATTTTCCTATTCCCCTGTCCAATATAATAAATGAAAGAAATCAATATAGCAATATAACTATATAGCTATACTATGATAATTACACTATATATGTAATTGTATTGTTATATAATCATATGTGGAGCTCTCGGATAGCGATGTGGGCAGCGCAGTCTGTTTCGGTGAAAGCGGTCCCGGGTTCGATTCCCAGCTGGAGGCCATGTATGAAATGAGCTAATCTGTCGTAGAACTTTAAACAATACCACTACGTATTATGTATGTTATAAATGAAACACATTCTATCCATCTACTCTTCTATCTAGAGCATGATAATTAAATTTTTCGGTGCACTAGGAGAAAACATTCAGGAATTTTATGCGAATATCTTATGCATTTCCTTCTTTCAAATGTTTCTAAGACTTTTTACTTTCTCCCTATACGTAGTATAGACAAAGTATTGTATTCGCAAAAGAATTCGACCTACAGATTTCAACGGAAATAGATGTTTTGGGGCCCATAGAGTTCGTTTTCGCTATTTTCCCGAACATGTCTGTCTGTGTGTGTGTCTGTCTGTGGTAAAAAAAATTGTGGGCGCTCTATCTTAAACAATAATTATTCGATCAATGCCAAAATTCATATTTAGTATTTTCCTAAAAATGGCAAGAGTTGATCAATTTTTTATGAATACCGCTTAACCGGAAGTTGCGGTTTATCCGGAACGAAATTTTGTTTCATAAATATCTCTGTCAGAATGCAATGTAGATATATACAATTACATACAAAAGTTATAGATAATGTGCATTACTACTACTTTTGTTTGAATAATTTTTCTGTAACACTCATTGTTTTGGAGTAATTTATATATTACCGGAATAGGCTTCTGTTTTCATTAAATATGGAGAAAGTCATGTGTTGGCCACATCAGATTTTTTATTTTGCGTTTTCATATTGCTGTTGAATGTGAAATAAAAATAAATAAATAGAAATCTTCCGACACAGAGGTTAGAAAAGTTCCACTAAGGAAATTGCTAGGCAATGAGAATCCTCAATCACGACAGTTTTCTTTGTGGCTCTAACTTTCTTTGATGTAGACCGAGACAAATACGATGCGGAAACTTCAAAAGCAGTTCTCAGAGTCATTTGAGGTTTGTGCTTTCTTTGTCTGGGCAGAGTTGGAGACGTGAATCTTTTATAATTGCGGAAATTTTGTGGCGAGCAGTCGTAAAACCTTTTCCTTATAAAATCTCCCCTCTTGTTGCAGCACTACGATTGCTTCTTTTGAAGTTTCTCACGTGTCGGTCTAGTTATTTTAGAAACTCAGATCGAATTCTATCATGTTTCAACTTTTTTATTTTATTGCGTCAATTTAGTAGCTTATGTGCCGGGGACTATTGAAGGGTTTCAGATATATGTATTGAGGGGAATTATTATTATTATTACCCAAATCTTTGGGGTTGGTATTACAGTCCACTAGTAAGGTTGTTACATAATATCTTATTTAGTAAAATAGTAAAGATGCTCGAAATGATGTTTGATTTAGGAAGCCTGAGCATCACCTTTAAGTTGTACAAGAAGTGAAAATAAGCTCCCTTTACGGAAAGAAGAAAGAGAAAAATTTGGTAATTCAAAAAATCTAAATACGTCATCAAAGTTCTTCAGAAAAAATCTCCACTGTACTAAAACCTCCAATAATAAGGGAGTTGTGCGAACAACCAACGAAGCCTACTGAGCATAGTATCTAAATTTTTAAATAGATGGAAATTAATTTCTGGACCTTTATATAAAATGTTAAGTATAAAAATAAATTAAACGACAAAATCGCATAATAGCGTGGGGAAGTTTTTATATAAATTAAAATTGAGAAGTATTAAAATTTATTTTTTAATATACGATAAAAATATCATATCAACTACAGAAAAAATGTAATATACTGATATATATCGTTAACAGCATTCCGTAAATAGAAACTCTACTGCATTAAATGTATTAATGAATTAAAATTAACTAAGTTAGAGAAACGGGAGATAGACCAAGATAGTTAGATGTATAAATCTGCTCAGATAACGATGGAAGAGGATGGAAGAAGAGGATTTTAGAATAAATCTCGCCTAAATAAATTATTATGATTATTATAAATATTTCTTCGCACTTAAGCACCAATGTAAAATCCTTTCTATCTGAGAGCAGTAGTATGGACTTTAAAACATTAATTTACACGAATTAAATAAATCAATAGCAATTTTTTATATTTGAAAAGTATGCTTTGCAACTACGCAATAGTTACCCATAAAGCGGGGAAGTAGAGTGCTCTCAATGGAGAAGTGCATTGGAAAATTCTCAAAATCATCGTTCAGAGTATGCCTTAACTTCGAAACATACATCAATGTCCGTTTTTTACCACTTTGCTGTATGAGAAACATTTTGTAGGATCCATAATGAAGGCAGGGGCAAAAAACAGTTCTGCCTCGACGGAGATATTCACTTAATCATCTTTAAGCGATCAGGTGTCCTCCTCCAGTCAGTCAGCGTGCATTCTCAATCCGAGACCCTCTCGTTGCCATGGATTCCGACGTCCCTTGATAAATTTCCTTCCTGTTTACGTCGAGTAAGCGGAAAAGCAAGTTCCGAGCGGACTAGATTCGAATAGATTGAGGGTCGGACGTGCGATCTGATTCTCAAACACATCCCTCCACTTCTCACCTTTCTCTCACTTCATTCATTCGATCTTTATTTCCCTCTCGGTTTTATGTCCTTCCATTTCCGGGACTCCTCGTCGTCTGCTCAGTTTTAGTGAGGGACAGCGTTTCACACGACGGTGTGATGGACGACTGGGTGATTGATTCCCTTGTCAACTGGGCGACTATAGAGGGGCAGTCTCAGCGGGTTTGATTGAGAGAGTCGTTTCTTAGCTAAATATTTAAGGATCTAAAAGCATGAGGAAAGGAGATGGTCTTCAATATACCTACCCTAAGTGTAAATTTCAAGTAGCTAAATATTTAAGAATATAAAGGTTTGAAGAAGGAAAATGATTTTCAGTATACCATTACCTAGGGACTATTTGAAAATTATGATGCGATTCTCATGAATTTGATTGAGTTAGTCCAGGGCAGAATGTTCCATTAGACATAATTAACTAAAAATTAGCGTTATTGTAATTTAATACCCATGTATCTAATAAAAATTTCTTAAAGTTGCGATTTATCTTTAATATGTTTATCAAATGTAAGTTAATGAAAGGATATTAACCCTTTGACAGTCTAGTTATTTAGAAAATGTCCTTTAAAATTTTCGGGATTTTTTATTTTAAAAATTTATTTTATGTTAACTTTTGATAACAAGTGAAATCATATTATTGAGGAAATAAGATTTTTTCAACACTTATCGTTAATTTAAAATTGTAATTTTCATACGCTAGTTTCTAATTAGACCCTCATTTTTGAAAGAGTTGTTTCACACCAATATGTGATACATTTCAAGAATATATATTTTGAAATAAAGAGTAATTAACAAGAAATATGCGAGATTTATTTTTATGGAAGCAAGAAAGGGATATTGTTACAATAATTCGAAAAGTTTTTAAATAATAGTCATTTTCAAATAAAGGCGTAGCACATAAACCTTCATCGCAATAGTTGCAATAACATATTGTTCCTTAGCGAATTTTCCTTCCTTTGTCGTCCCTCTTCGAACAACACACAAGGAAATGTCTTGCCCGGTTAGTTTTAGTTGATGTAGGGGGCACATATTCTAACGAAAACCGTGAAAAATTCCAAAGGAAAATCTACGTGAAAAATATCCAACGAGATGGGGACTAAAGTCCGGTTCTTTCGTTTGTCTTCGGAAATGCCATGAGTTGAGGTTAAGAATCCTTATATTTACATTAATGCCCCGCAATCCACTATAAAGCGTATAGGATTGGATGTGAAACAGCCAAATACCGATTTAACTTCTCATGAGCGTACATTATATTATCCTGAAAAAGAGACCAATATAGGCCATCTGTTCTCGTTTCAATCTCGCAGTCTTTTTTCCGTCTTCGGAAATTGCGTTCGCTAAGAGTGGAAATCACGACGTCACGTATTTTGTCATATTAATCACTGCTTCAAATTTTCTCAAATAGTTTATGCCTATAGTCAGTTCATCTGTTCCTAAGAGATGCCAATAATTAATGTACTAAACTATGATTTGTATACTACTAAATTTTAAATATCAATAAATGGTAAAAAATTGCTATTAAAACAAATGATTGTATACGATAAGAAATTTATTTTCAGTATTTGATCCCTCTACTTCAGTATTTCATTTTAGAGACTCAATAGTCCCAGTATCGACCTGATAAAAGACGTTTTATTATTATTATTCCCAGTCGTTTGCTTCGAGTCTCTTTCCGCCTGAAGCGAAGTGTGTATGTAAGCATAGGAAATTATGGAAGAGTTGCGTATAAATAAGGCTGATAACATTCATGTCCCGAAGAGGGAAAGCGAGAGTGATATGATTGCATGAATGAGTACGTATAAACTCTCAAATTAACCGTGTTCGTGAAATGACGATATTCTATATCACTTTTCTTCTTTGCTTCCTTCTGGTTCTTAGTGTTTATCTTTAGCGGAGCTGGAAATAACTGCTTGTCCAAGAAAACGAATCTAGTCATATTCTGCAGGCGTGACATACCCAAAGTGGCTGGAGGACTTTTTTGCGTCCGCAGAAAAACTGCTTGTGACACTAAATGGCAGAGAAAGGGAACTCGGGGGCTTTCGTTCTTCACTGCCAGGCGTCGTAGATTCCTTCACGGAAGAAGGTCGTCGTTAACCGAAATTCCGCTGCACGGAAGTACCATTTAGAGATGCGTAGGATATGAATCCATGGAGGAAGATGAAATAGTAATGTTAAATCGCTGTTGAACGCCGGTCGAAAGCGACAGTAATTCATATGGCGGTAAGAGATGGATGCTATCGTACATCTTTGTCAGCATTACCCATAAAGTCGACATGTCCAACAAGTCGATTGTAACCGTGACCAGTAAATCATCGATAATATCGAATTGATCGCATCAATCTCTTACACGTTTCTAAATAACTAAATTATTTAACATTATGTCATTATCTGTAACAAATACATAGGACAGAGTTTACTAGGATTTTTAATTGAACGCGTCAGTTTCTTGCTTCTAAATAGATAAATTATTTAACTCTATGTACTTAAAGATTTATCTGTAATACAGTAAGTAGGAGAGAGTCCACAAAGTTTATTCAACATGCATAATGCGACTTGAATGAACAATACTTTTATAAAATAGAAAAATCGATTGACTTCTAAATGTTTCATTTATTAAACATGGAAGGAAATTTTACATGAAATAAAAAATACGTTGGAACAATTAATTCTTGTACACTGTAGTCTCTTCGTTTTTCATTCATATTTTTTACCGGTGAATGTTTTATATAATCCCGTATCCATATAAAAATTCACGAGCATCTATTTAATCCAGGTGCATACTATTTAGAGCTAACTAAAACGTATTTTCGTTTATCTGTCGTAAAAATAAGTTGAAGTACGTATAACGATGAAAAAGAAATTAACGACCCATAATTTTATTTGATTTCTAATAACAATGTAATTATAAAAATTACGAAGGGTATACTGTTAGTATAATAATATTTATTTTAATATACTTGCAACTGGCTGCAGTTTCGGTTAAAAATAAAAAATCAAACGTGGCATTAAAAAATAATATCCATTCAACATCTCTTTATGCACAGTCAATGGAATTCATGGAATTTTATCAGTCATTAAAATATTAATCGGTTTAAAGGGTAAAACTACGAACTATTTACTCAAAATCCCATCATCATTGAGGCACTCAATATCTGCCCTTTCTTTGGAGTTATTTTTACAGATGCAAATCAGAGATACCGTTCCTTAAATATATAAAATGTGCGCTCTCCCTTCAGGCGAAATAAGGTATTAGAAGTCAAATTATAGTGTATCTGAGGCCATAGAGAAAGCAATGGAATTCCTCATAATCGTGGAAGACATTAGATATATCATTTTTCACTACGAGCGAGATACTTTCACGCATGGGGAAGCATCATCAGGGGGAACTTTTTTCTCTCGCCGCAGACGGAAATTTTCGCCCGAATCGAACCATCTCCGAAGGCAATAAAACGAACCTCGGAGCAGGAATATTGAACCCTCCGAGACGCCGGAGACTCGAAATATATCGGATATTTAAAATTCCCTTTCGCGCGAAAAAACACGGCGTGCTTACCGGATAAATTAAGGGAACTCCCATTCCTGGAGTTCCGAAAATATTTCTCATCTCGCGTTCCCTTCACCCCCAGAGCCCTTGTTTTTCTTTTCCGCTTTCGCTTCTACACTTCCCTTCTTCCTTCAACGTTTCTCTTTTCTTTTTGGATCGCCGAGGTCGGGAACTTGCGTTAGAAGACCTACAAATCATCTCCCCAACTTTTCTCAAACGCCTCCCAAAGTATCTGCGCACTATGGTGTCTCGTTTTTGCCGCTTATTACCCCGAAGCGAAATGAAATACCCTACGAAAGTGTCCCGTACACGTGGATATTATAATGGTATATTTTTCCAAATTAGATACTTATAGTTGAACAAGAAGTGAAAAATAACGACATGACTGGGATTCGAATCCAGATCTTGAGACCTCAACTCTCTTTAAACTAAACTGTACTGTTTTACTGAAACCATGTTATTTAAGTTTTTAAATATTTTTGACTTTATGCTATATGTATGCATTAAACATTTTAAAATTATATATAAAAATTGTGTATCATTGAACTGTACAGTTGTGATATTTTGTCTTTAATTTTCATATATTTATTGCTGTTGTAAATAAAATTATCTCTTCTTTATTCTAGTAATAAAAGTCTTTTCTCACCTGTTTCCTATCCCTATTTTGAGTTGATATCTAAGTTTTATGTAATATTGACTATGTATTTATGCTTTAACATATGTATGTTTTTCACACACCCCTTCTTAGTGGGTGTTTTCCTGCAGTGGATACATTTTTTTCCTAAGAATCTCTTTTCTTCTCATATCATTTTCATTCTATCTCTTTAAATTAATTATTTATGTATTGTATGACGATGGGTTAGATGGAAGAGGAGACTTTTAGTCTCAATATCGCACGAATAAAGCCGTTTTATTATTATTATTATTATTTAAAACACCTGCTCAGAAAGTAGGAGACCTGGGTTCGAGTCCCTGAATTGTCGCTATATTTCACTTATTGTTCAACCTCGAGATAAGGCGCACAATTTCTCGTTCTATATAAAATTTAATATCCATCATACTCAGATACTTTGATGTTGGAAAGATCTCCAATGGCCGTCTTTGTCGGCGGTCCACCCCTTGCTGCAACCGGTTTACGGAAACACAACGGATTACCAACTCTCTTTGAAGCACCCGTTACGTATTTCGATAGCCATGCTACCATCTACAAGGAAGGCTTAAAGAGTACAGTAGTGTTTTGTTTTAGAAAGCTGGTAATCAGGGCTTCTGTTGTTTCCGAAAACCGGTGGCAACGAGCTGCCTTGCGCCCGCAAAGATAGATATTGAACATCCTCCAATTAACTCCTAAGGTACATTTCAATAGCGCAACTATCAAAATCAGGGGTAGAAGAGAATCATCCTAATGATGCTGTCATCACTATTGAAATACAATGATTTTTTAATGATTGTTAGGTTTATCTTAGAAAGTTAGTAGTATGGGCCTTTCTGTTGTTTCCGAAAACCGGTGTCTATGTGGTGCAAAGTGCCGACATAGCTATTAGACATATTCTAAATCTCTTATTCATTAACAGCCCATATATAGACTTTCTTTCCTTACAGCTCGGATAATATATTCTGTGATAATGTTTGCTTCGAAGTTTCGAAATTTCGACTGAAGACTCTAAAATTGTCATAATTTTTAGTTTGATTAAAGCGATCGTAATTTTGGATAAGAAGTCATTAGCGGAGAAAGCTGACATTCAAACCTCAATATACCAGTTGTTATCTCCTGGGAGGACCATAGATACCTCCGATGCAGTGCACACCCTTATCTCCATGGTATTCTCACACTTCCGTACCCTTTCCCTTCCTCCACTTTCTTTTTATATCCCTCGTTTGTTTTATTCGTTCCCTGGATAAAGGAGGAAGGTTCGGTACGATCGAGAGCAGCAGGGCACGTCACAATATATATATTCTTTATATTTTTATTCGCTTTTGGGCCCTCTCACGACCTCTCGCCTTCATTTATTGGTATATATTTAATTGGTTTAATGAGATCAATTCTGCTGATTGGGAAACAGGAGGATTCTTGAAGGGTCTTTAATTTTGTTCTTAATCCCCCAGGGAACCCATTTCAAAATACTCGATGAGTAACTTCAAAGACCCAAAATGGGGACCACTAATTTTCTGAATAAAAAACTAAGTTAAGGTTTTAATCGCTTCTATGCTCTACTTTTCCCTAGAAATTAGTTTTTTAGGAGCCATTCTTGGCCAGCCTTATGAGATAATGGTTAAAACTAATTACTGATAATCCTGCAGTATCCAAGAAAAATATCTCTTATATAATATCAATACATCCCATTTCTGTACACAGACTTACTTCAATTGAGATAAATATCCTACATGAGTTGACTATTTTTAGATTCAGATTTTTAGATTTAGATGTACCCCGCGAGCCACCTGTTGCGTGTGGCGGGGGTTGTATCCCTAACTAATTTACCCTTTACATATATGAGTGTTCTAGCTTTCGGTAGCTTCAAGTGCATCGAAAATCTCCATTAAACGCCATCTCCATCACCTCCTTGTGGCTTATCCCATCCTTTAAGTCATCCAACCCCACCCCTGAAATAATCTACATTATTAAACAAATGATGGAATAATAATAGTAATGATTATAATGATATTAACTTAAAGAATTTGCTAGGTTAAGTCAAGGACAAGGTTGAATTGCTTCATAACTCCGGCATCTACTGTATTTCATGTCCAGATTGCGATTTAAAATATATTGGCCAAACAAGAAGAAGAGCAATCATTAGGTTTAAAGAGGATTTAGCTAACTTCAGATCTGGGAGATTTTCTAATTCGGCTATTGCAAAACACATGTTTGATATTGCACATAATATTACCGTCGACAATTTAAGCCTCGTTCATATTTCACATTCAGGTTTGGACTCTCGGGAAAATTCATTCATTTATAAAAATCGGGAACATCTAATGAACTTCGACACTGATTTCGACAGATCTTTGTTCAGTCTGATCGATCTCGCCTAGCGATTCCCTTTTGTTTTCTCCTCTCTGCTCGCTGTCTTCTGGTTAACTTTTAGTCATATTCTTTCTTCTGAAGATGCTACACGTAGTAGCGAAACGAACGTCAAGACTTCTGCTCAGTTTCTTGACAGCTTAAGGTATATTTGTGACTCTTATTATTAAATGATGGAATGAAAGAATTTAATTTGCACGTGAAAGTGTGCTGCTTAAACCAACATTATGCAAAAGTGAAAAATAGTGACTTGGCTGGGACTCAAATCCAGGGGTCCCACTTTCCGGGCAGGTATTCTAACCACTAAACTACCGAGTCAGGTCCTTCTCCCCTCTGTAAACGCATTGCTTTTTCAGCAACATTTTTCATTTCGAGTCCCAGCCAAGTCACTATCTTTCACTTCCGTATAATTTCTACCCTATTCGTTTCTCTAATAGACTACGATAAGAACGACCAAGCGTAATTATTTGCTTTTGTGATTACTTCCTGGTAGCGCTTTTTCGATGCTTCTCGGAGATAGCGTAAATGAATGGCCACAGATACGAGTACACTCATATTCACCAAAGTGATATCGGTGCGAGTATATTCTCACGGTACAATCCCCGCTTTAGGATCGTCCGGGTCTTTGCATTAAGAGAACCACAAATCATCTCCTCGACTTCTCGCCCGCCCCTTTGTACACTTCCCATGGATTAGAGATTTTAAATATCCAATAGCCGTCTATGTCGGCGTTCCTTGTCTCATTCCCCGGTATTCGGAGAAAACAAGAAAGGAATTCCGCAATTTTTTAGTAACCCAAAGCGCTTTTCGAGAGCGAAGCAATCCCCAACAGGGGTCATGAAATAATTATTTATGGCTATTGAACGATTTATGAGTATTGTATGACCTCTTATAATGATTTATGAGTAAGAGGTTCAAAATCTCTAATGGCCGCCTTTGTCGGCGTTCCTCGTCTCATTCCCCGGTATTCGGAGAAAACAAAAAGGAATGAATGAAGGGGTCATAGAATTATGATTTATGATTATTTGATGATTATTTAATGATTATGAGTATTTAATAAGTTTTGAGTATTTTATGTCTTCTTAAAATTATTTATATGTAATCTATGACCCCTGATGAGGAGGACTTAGCTCTCGAAAAGCGCCTTGGGTTTCTTGAAAATGCAGCGTTCCTTTCTTGTTTACTCCTAATACTGAGGAATGAGGCGAGGGACGCTGACAAAGACAGTTATTGATTACTTTAAAACTTCTAATTCATTAACAGCCGTTTTCCAAATTTTATTTCTCAACACCTCCTGCGGAAATTGCGTACCCATATCTCCGTGGCATTCCCATCCGTATCCTTTCCCCTTTATTTTTTATATCCCTCTTCCGTTTCATTCGTTCCGATCCCAATTCCTACCTCCCGAGCGTCGCCTTCTTTCCTCCGCTATTCCATCGCCTCTTCTGTCCGCCTCAGTCCCTTCATCATGAGCCGAACGGCCGTCTCGAAGAAAAAGTAGGGAAATGGAATCATAAATTGCCTCTCATAGTCCGCCGATTCAACTTTCTCTGCGCGGAAACTACAAGTACAGCGATGCCACGGGTAGGAATTTTTAGGGATCGCATTTGTTAGCCGAAATGAAATTTCCTTCGGCGAATAAAAGGTCAGGGCAAAGCTGAGTACTTTGTTAGCATGTTAGCCTAAATACCCGAAGAAAAATAACAAACTGATTAGACTTCACGTGAATGAGATTCGAACCCAGGTCCTCCACTTTCCGGGTAGATATTAAAAACCTACGTATAGTAGGTTATTATGGTGCTGCGTAGTAAAGAGCCTTTATCGGTGCCAGTGGGTATCGACAACCTACCCCACCTCCGAATACTTCCACCTTTGTTATCCCTTTCCTCCATTCTCATGCAGGGAGTCTCTTCTATGAACAATAGTGTTACCAAATTCTCTCAATTTGCATATTCCTTTATAATTGATGTCGCAGGAATAGTATATTTTGAAGAAAAACAAGACAACGATAAGGGAAAGCCGGCAACCACGAGGAAGTGGAGGTCGTATCATGGAGTACACGGGGTAAGGAGGTCGAATGAGAGTGGGTACACCCCTTCGAGGAGAGAATGAGGGAAAATCTTAGCGCAGGATCTCTACTGTGCGGTACTATAATAGATTTAAAATATTTGCTCATTTCAAGCCAAATTATTTTAGCCTAAATCTGGTTATCATCCAGTAAATAACCATCCGGTATTTTAAATTAAAATTTTTATACGAAATATTCTATTACGTCTGAATAAGAAAGCCCTTGCATTCACTGAGACGAGAGCGTTTGAGCCGAGACATTATCCACTCCATCAGAGTGGCTAAGGGTGGCAAGTGGGTTTAAGTATGACGTAGACCTTATAAGAATATCTGTTCCTAAATACATTTTCTTCTCTTGACGCTAGATGTGATTTCAGTTATCCACGACTAATACGGTAACATATCGGAAAGCTGGTTCCAGTGAATATAACGCATAACATACGCGCATAACATTTAATACTAAGCACAGGCACTTGTTGAATTTGAGAAACAAATTTACAACGAAAGAAGTGAAGAAAAAGAGTGAAAGAGATATCATTACATATTGATAATGAAAATTACATATGGTATTTATAGATACAATATATAGCAGAAAAATGCGTTCTCTTTCGTAGCTAGTTGAAAATAAAGTAATTTAGTTAGTAAGTAGTTGCATGAAAATCAGGTTTTTTCCATTCACCCCAAATCCTCTTTTATGATTTAGGACGTTTTTGTTTTAGTTGCTTCGCATTATAAAACTTTCTGCACTTATTTCAATGAAGCGATAAAACCTGTCGAGAAATACCTTCAGGGAATCAGGCTTTTATGTTGAGCAATACTAGAGTTCTTTTAGTATGTCTATGGTATTTATCATTTTTTTATAGGGACAAAGAACCGTAACTTTCAAATTAGTGCTTTTTACATTTATTAGGTTTTTATGAAATTTGTTTACAATTTCTTTACCTTTTCGGCTATTAATCTAGGTTTACGATAACTTTTCATTTCTCGCAAATGTTACTTTTTCCTTGCTGTTAGCAAACAACTTTTACTCGCAAGTTATTGGTGTGTAATTTTCCACAATGATTTAATTCATTCTTTCAGCCCTGAATTTTTTCTGTGAAGAAAATTTGACATTATTTTGAAATGAAATAAGTAAAACCATAAAAATAAATATTTAATCAACATGAATAATATATAAAAAGCACTGAAAATGGTGTTCAATACATTGCAAAAATATTTTTTTAAATGTTTTTTTTTTTTAAATGAATCCATGAAAAATATAAATTTTCCCATTTTTAAGTAATTTTGGCCAAAAAAAGGAATTCGGAAACTTCTCCATTTTTCATCAAAACATGCCTTCGATTATTTGAAATGAAATTGCACCATATTTTGGCCATATCCGTGGATTTAAATTATACTCTTATTATAATGCTTTCTGTACTTCTTTAAATGAAGCAATGAAATCGGTCGAAAGATTCCATCTCGGAATCAGGAAATACACCTAAGTTTAACAGCAGTGAAAGCGGCGGGCGGCGATCAAAATTCTGGCATTTCGTTCCGACCGAAGTCCTCTTTTGTCATCCAGGAAAAAACGGGGTATTCCACGAAGAGTAGGAATTTCGCGCGGGCACCAACTCCTCAACCCGACGTCGTCATGAAACAAATGGAGATGAACGATGGGACGCGAACAAACTAAGTCCCGAATCATAAAAGGGGATTTGCAGCGAATGAGAAGAAAAGAAATTCCGGGCGGACATGCATAGAGGATTTAGTGATGAGGAGTCGGAGATAAAGCAAGGTTATATAAAAGGACTCCGACAGGGGGCTTAGCGGACACATTGCGTGGAAGGGAAAGATTAGATGAGCGGTGTATAGGAAGAAAAAGAGAATGGTGCTAGAGCAAATTAAAGTCAGTGGTACACAAAATGGGGAGGAAGGGAGCCTATGGAAGTTTAAGGAAGGGAGTGTATGGACTCACTCACGTGGCAAATTCCATTCTCACCACATTACGAGCGATAAGAATTTTATTTTTGGCTCTGATCGCACATACGCTTTCATACAGAGAGGTGTTAGAGGACATTCTTGGAAGAATATTTTATAAAACAATGGACTATCTCCGGTTCAATGAACGCCGATTAACATTCCAATCCATCAACTCAGCAGAATTTATATTTAATACACACATATACGAGTTTTCTTTGTTCTAACCTTAGTTAGGTCAACGTGCCTATATATTAGATATTAAATGAAATTTCTTTTCGTTTCTTGCCACAGTATCCCATCCTGTATGTCACCTAACATTTGTCTTTGTATTCTTTGTTTTTTTGTCTTTATATTCCCCTGTCTGTTTTTCCCTTGTGTTCTACCCTCAATTATTTTCTTTAGCAGCCCTTCTTCCATCAATGTTCGATCCACCCATTTCCTCAGTCGATTCCTAATTACTTTTTAATTCTATTAATGTATTTGTTACTGATATATAAAAATATTATAAAACATTTTCAGTATTATTGATCAAAAACATTATCTCAATTTTTGTGCTTCAAATGAATAGAAACTCTAAATTTGCTAATAATGTAAACATAATGATTAAAAATATTAGCGAAAACTAATTTAATGAAAATCAACGAAGATAATTTACAATGCTTTCTTTTTTTGTTTGAAATCTGCCATGATTTTCAACGAAGAAAATGATTTTAAATTAATTTCCGCGAATGAACCTTTTTATTACAGTTTCTTCATAAATAAAGAATAAATACGGGGTTCCACCGGTTCTGAATCCAAGCTATATCACCAAGGCATGTAGGTGTGAACATTTTGATTTCATATAAGAGAAAAATATATTTATATATTAAAGCTTTACTGAGAATCTATACCATCAGGTTGCCGTGAGGTGAATATTGTTTTATTTTTTCCTAATCGAAATTTCTCCTTACATCTGTGCCAAATGCAAGCTGTATGTCCGTTACTAATGACAAATTTAGCTTCATGCCGGTAAAATACTCGTATATTGGTTGTCGTTGATACGTTTTACTTACGTATGTTGTTTCATAGCGAGAAATTACTTATATAATTGTAAGTAGATATAAAATATCGAAAATGAATAGTTAGGGAACGGAAAGCTATTGCTGATAAATCCCATCGGATTCCATTGATGTAGCCGTCAGCATGTTTAATATTTATTTTGCATTATCTTATCTAAAGGAGAGAATCTATGACCTTTTAGGAAGTTGATTAGTTAATGATTGACACTGACTTTGATCAACTATGTCAAGGGTAGTATGACAGATCGATTAAGAACGACATTTCGATCATCGTGAACTATAGATTGATCGTAACTCGTTATCGAAAATAATCTTAACTCTCGAAAAGTTTTTATTAAACCATTGTTCAACTTTATAACACATCCACCAGCGATCCATTGAGGTATAGATCGGGCTATGTGCAAAATTTGGCTCAGAAACGCGAATCATACCTATTTATATTTTTCGTTTTGGTAAATGAAAATTGTTCTTGCCGTTAGTCGGTTATAGTTGAATGAATATCTTGAAACTTAGCAGGCGATAAGTTGGTCACCCATGACCTATTATCATTATCTTGCATTAGTTTATGGTTAATTAAATGATCATAAAAAGAGATTATAATTAAAGAATAATGTTGACATAAAGGTATGATAGAATTGGATTGTTGTAGCCAGATGGTGCATGCTCTCTATTAGCCAGTATCCTTACATTATTGTGATTACTATTGCTCTCGAATGTACACAGAATAGTTTCACTATTTGGTCAGGAAATATGTTAATGTAAAATAATATTGTAATAACGTTTCCACCGGACTACAAGTCAAAGATTTACTAATGAGCCGATGATAATTATCTTAGAAATAAATAAATGAATTTTATTCATTGATCTGTTGATTCCTAATCGATAAATAAAATTAACGAATTAATCGTTGGATTTTATTATTAGATTATTATATTTTATATTATCAGATTTTCTAGCTCGCCAGCATTAATACTAACTACTAACACCGGAATTAGTGTGTTTTTAACTCATACCCATCTGTTTTGTAATGCCTGAATGAGAATATTTAGAAATTATTCTTAATAGTTCTAGACAGTTCAGATCATTTCGCAAATGGGCTCCCACCCATCGGAGTCGAACCCGGGATAGCTTTCACCAAAGCCGAACGCAATGGCCACTTGGCTACCCGGGAGCCAACAAGAATATTAAAAAAATAACAAAATAAATCATTTCATGGAGGAATGAATACACGATTCGTAAGATATCAGGGGGGAACGCTATGCTCAAAAACTACCGACTGCATGGAAATATCGACAAAATTACAGGTTCCGTTTCGATGAATTTTTCATTACTTCAAGAATATTACGCTATGCACCAGTCCTAACTTGTCGAGTAGGGAAACTAACGCTTGAGTCATGATTATGCAAGGCTTGCTCCAATCTTGAAGGGACGAGGGTAAATTTCGTAAGGAGAATGTTGAACGACGTAAGGAGAAGGACAGGATAATGGGGAAGATTCTGGAAAAAAGAAAGCCAAAGATGAAATTCTAAGGGAAGATTCCGGGGGAGAGAAAGAAAGGAGGCAAAGAATAAGGGGCAAAGAAAATTAAGAAGAAAGGAAAGGGAAGAAAAGAAGCCCGTGGGAATGAGAATATGAGGAGGAAAGCTTAAGTGTGTGATTGACAAGTGAGGGTTAAAACGACTCCTATACTCAGGACCTATTTTGTCAACTTGACGGGCAAAATTGCCTCTCGAAAACATGGCCGGGAACATTTATTTTCGTTGGATGCGGGGCGCTTGTGGGCGTATGCAGATATCGGGAATAGTTCCTCGAATCCGAAGTAGGTTGAGACGGGGCTCTTGTCGAAATTTTAATGGAATCAGACTTCGCGCTCGATTCTGTTGGATGAGAAGAGAGGCCGCTAATGTTAGCTCTATTTGTGTACGAACGGGTCAATTTCAGGGCAAAATGCAGCTATATTCATAGTGAGTTGAGTGCTTTTGGGTCTGAAGAGAGGGCTTGATTGATATTGAGAACTTTTTATCAGATAGTTTAAACTGCGGAATTTTATCTAATACAATGCATTGAGAGTGGTTTTGAGTTTAACAGCAGACTACTTTCTTTAAAGAAATTGGGGCAATATTTCCCTACTGTGGTTTGTAGAATTATCGGAAAAAAAAGTTTTGCTAAGATAGAAGTTGTTGCATATAAAATGAATATTTACCTTTGTGTGTCCATGAGAATAGCTGGAGAATTTACGTTCGCATGGGATGGATGGTGAGAAGGTAATAGACCTTTTCCTTATTAATGTCATCGATAAATAAGGAAAATATTTTTGCATGTTGACAGCTACCATGATATCATTTACTATATATTCTCGTATTTATTTTGTGTATAAGTAATTTTGTAAAAAAATATAGTCCATGAGTGTTCGTGTTGAGCTATCTCGCTGAAAAAATGTACAATCTTAAAATTTATTACAATATAATTAATATTTTTACAGTCCAATAATTGCTGGAAAATTAAAGATTAAGTAAGTACACCTACCTAAACCAAAAGAAAACATCATCAAATATAGTAACCATAAAGTAAGAATAAAATATAAAGTAATCAATAATTATTTGATTACCATTTTATTTGATGGTTTTCGAGTTTATTTTAATCCTTCCTATATAATTAATAGTATTAATCGGTATGTATTTAATTTGTATAGGTTCAAAATTCGAGGCACAATCCTTAGAAGGTCCAGATTGGCAGGTATACATTTAAGGATTTGTTATCCAAGAAATTGTATGTGTTGTAATCGAAGACTTAGTAGGAAATTTTCTTTGTATATCTAGCTATCTTACCAATAGGCTGGGAAAACCATTGTATTCGAATACTTAATATACAAAATTTATATACGTTTTCTCCTGAATCAGTAACATTTCGCGTAACACTGTTTTATGAGGAAAAAGATATTGGCAACTTGGGACTAAAAGCGTGTTTCTGGTATAATTCTCTATGAACCATTGACAAAAAACTCTGAATTTGTTTTTCAGGATCAGTAAATTAATAGTATATATAGTTTATTATTGAGAACTTGCCTAACTTTCTCCATTTCCCTATTCTTATTTTCTTGAAGCGGATGTCTGTATTCAATGGTTTATTCTTCTCCTTACCTCTCCATTAGTTTTTTCCATCATTCTGACTCATCTTTTATTCTCTATGTGGTCCTTTTTGTTCAATCTCTTTATTTCTTTTGTCATTCTCAAAGTTCTGCTGCCTCGTAAGAGTTTTGGCCGTCTCATCTTTTAATTGCTTCTATTTCAATTTTAGATTTACAGCTGTTATTTGCAGCTCATTTTTCTTCCAAGATGAAACTTTTGTATAGTAATTATACTTATATTCATCACGTTTCCCCTTCTTTCTTCTGACAGCGAGTTCCATAAGTATCGGAATTGATTGCCAACGCTTCTCCTCAATATTATTCTGTTGAACTAAGTCTGCCTTCCGTTTGCGACTAACCAATATTTGGATTTTCGTTGTAGCAGTTTTTACCGAGATATCCGTGTAAAGAAGTTTCCATTCATATATAAAATAAGTAAAATTTCCGGGTACTAAGAGTTTTAAGTTATTCTATACCATCAGGTGATGACGATGATACTATACATAAAAACCCGAGTTAAGTGTATCCTGGTTGTCGTACTTCATACATTAAAGTTGTTTGTTGATGGCATACTACCATTAATAATTGAAACGAACCTAGTATTTTCCACACTATATTTTTTAATACTTATACAACCGGTCTCGGATGCAAGTTTGGATACTAAAAGCGAAACCAGTCGGATATTAAAACAATTAGTGTTGGAAATACTAATTTCGTTTCAATTATATTTTTAATGGCGTTCCACGAAGTACAGTCTAATTATTAGTATATTATACATCAATGGCATACTACCAAGTGAAGGCCGATACTTACTTATACTATATTTATCATTTATGATACTTATTCTATATTTATAATTTACTCCTCTGAAAAAACATATACCTAGATGTATGCAGTCAATGAAATTGTTTTGGATTAGTTGTAAAAGTGGAAGTACCAAATATTTCTCGTGAAAACGTCACTATTCGATTGAAACTTTGAGTTCTGTAGAAAATGATTAAAAACCGGTATCTGATATAACTGAGTAACTATTCCATCAAATGAATCGTTGCTTTATAGAAAAACGATTAAGAAGGAATTTTTCGCTCTGTAGGGCTTTTAGTTTTGGGAATTTGAAAAGATGTGACAAACATCCTTTCGAGGAGTGAATTATATGGATCAAGACTGATAACTGCTGAGTTCAAAGAAACTAAATTCAATCAGAGAGCACGGAAGTTCGAAAAAAGTGGAAGTCTTCCAGTCGGTGAAGCAAAGTTCAAGTGTAACGACCTCTATCTGTGTTCCTTTCAAGTACGTGGAGGAGAATATATCATTGTACACACGGAACATTATCTTGATTGTAGGAAGTGAATGACCCAGAGTGGAAAGAAAATAAAATTTCGCTCCCATTGAGCGAATATCTTGCGCATGCGCGTTGCCGTCCCACCAGCGCTAGCTTAGTACTCATTCCCTCAGTCGGCAAAGCGAGGGAAACATGCCACCTGCTGTATAGCATACCATTTGAGGTTGTCCTCCAGCATATATCCCGACTCACATAAAATGCAAATGGTTTCGGTGGAGTTCCAGGGGTAACCAATGAAGAATACAAAAATGGGTCTATTTTTCTTTCCTCTTGAAGGAGACCTTAAAGAAAAGGGCACAGGTTCCTTGTCCTTAAGGTTTACCCTCGCTGGCAGACCAAAGGTAGAATGAAGCTAGATGGAATACGTGATTTTTTGTCCCTCAACGCATTATCGTTCTAACATTTGCGACTGTAAGGAAAGTCGGTTTTGTAATTTCGGGTAAAAGATCGACATTTTTCTTGTAGCTCGAAATGAAATGAACTACTCATGGAATCGGAATAGGATTGATACCAGAAATAGTCCTGCATTTTCTCTAGATTGTTTTCTATACTCTGTGAGAACCGAATTAACATTATGAGTGAACATATGAGATGATTCGAAAGGTTTATTTTATAATTTTAAGGAGTAAAAGTCCCCAAAAACGTGGTCGTTTATGAATTCTTAAAACACAGGTTTGATTGACCGTTTATTTGATTCAATAGTCTCGAGTAAGCTTCTCTTCCATTATTTCATATTTATTTTTAATATATGTTTCAGGATCAATTATAGAAATGCTAGAGAAATATGTAGGAGAAAATCTTTCTCCCAAGGTTAATTCGACAAAAAATCCATTTCACGGGAAAATACTCTGAGTGATGTAAGGTGGAAAGGCCTCCATAAACAAAGCTAGATTCAATATAATGTAAAATTGAAGAAAAGAAACGAAAAATAAGATATAAATTTATGTTTTATTCACATTAGAATTCCATTTACAATGGCTAATGACTGTAATTTGTTAGACTTCAATTATGTATATTAATAACTAATACTTTAAAATTCTTATTTCGTAAATTTGGATTGACGCCACGAAAAACTAATAACTCATGTAAAACTCAGCAAATATGTTTACATCCGCATACTTCTGTATAATTGTAATTTTAAGTTATGTCAGCTGCTTCTCGCTCGTCTTAAATACTTCAGAGATGACATTTCATCGAATGGGTCGTTAATTATTCAATTTTATCAGAGCGCGACAGAATATGGATTGCTAATATATTAAAATTTAATTTCACATGTCATTGGATTTGATCCAGCGATAAAGTAAACAAAGGGGATTAAAGCGGCGATATTTTGTGACAAACGGTTCTTAACCCGAGATTTATTCGCAGCGAAACTTTGTTGTAGATATCTGTTGTGATGAAATTCGCCGATATGGAATCCTAGAATGATAAAAACGCCGCGCCTATCTTTTGGAAAGAATGTTATCGCCAGCTCGGAGGGGGGCAGAATCGAACTTCGATGAAAAAACGGCCCATAAATCATTCCGAAATGTCATCGGTGGATGTGAAAAGCGCTAAAGAGAAGCTCAAAGTCTTTGTTAATCAGCTTCCGAATCTGTCCCTCTGGACGCTTCACCAGTACTCCGTTTATCTTTTTATCTCATTGCGCTAGGATGATGATGAAAGGATTGCAGAAAGCTTCCGCTGAGAGGCCATTCCAAGTATTCCGTGAATATCAGGCTTGCTCTGAAGAAAAATACATTCGGGAAAGGGAAAGTTCTGTTTTTTCGTTCATATTGGTAGTGAAAGTCAATAGTATTGTGTCCAATTTTTAGAGGAAAGTTTTAGATCTTTCATTGGTTTATCACATTACATCTCAATCCCATTTTATCTACTAACATGTGAAACTATTTGTTCTTTTTTTGATTTTTGATGATGTTATTGGTATGTCTTCTTTTCTTTTAAATCTCGATTAATTTCATTTCATCACTAAATATAGTTTTCCTATCTGTGGGTTTCGCTTATTGGTGTTTTACTGCCGTGATAATTTTTTCCTAAGCTCTTAGCTCAGGTTTTGTAAATCCACAAAACAGTCTTCTCAGTCTTTTTTATATGTAAGAAGAGACTTTCTCAATCTCGCCCTAAATAAATTATTTTATTATAATTATTATTATAGGAGATGCCTTACAGTAGCTATAACCGGGTTCGATTCCCGGCCCTGTCAGACTTTTTTCAAGTCCGTTTTTCCTTGGGAATTTTCCTGGGTGCACGCCCTAAATAAATTAATTTTATTCCTTCATCTAGCGTTAAATTAGCCGAAGATGTGTAAAGATTTTATGCTGCGATTTTTCGTATTTCTATCGTAAGAATCACGCACATTCAATCTGGTAGAAACATTATCACTGTCGCTAGAATTTTCTGCTATTCTTGCGATTTCCAAATTTTTCCATTAAAAATGTTTTTGGAAATTACTGAAATTATAGAAAATCATATTTTTAGTTGATTTGTTTTTCTTCATATCCAAGGATTCATATTTCTCAACTTTCTTTCCCTAAAAGTTACTCTTAAGTTACCGAACTTTCAAACTTAATATGTATTATAAAGTCAAATTCCGCTTAGCGCATCATTAGATACGTTATGAAACACGATGGAAAAAATTCGGGACTTTCTCCTGCGAGAAAGCGGTGAGCGAAGCCATTTTGCTTAAGTTTTATTATCTCGAGCCTTAGATGAAGTGCTTTGGATCCGTGATTCAGCTGACAAAAACTCCCTTCGAAAAGTTTAAAAGCGTTAGGTATAAATGTGAGGCATCGTTAAAAACAGATGTGCCCCAAGAATAAAACAAAAACATTTCTGACGCTGGATGGGAATATTTGCTAAAGAGTGGATCGGTAAACAGAAAAAGTTACGAAACAAACGAATGGAAAGAAGTTTATCGGACGAAGTAAGACTTAGGGAGCGCTTTTTTCCTTTGCTTAACCAGCTGATTTAGGCAAGTTTGTGAGTGAATGGAAGGGTCAATCTCTCTCAAGTATTCAACCCAATATTTTTGGTTTGTAACAACTACGCACTGGTCTGCACTCCTCAATTCCTTGCCCTTTCCTGTTATTTCACATCTTGCATCTAATGTCTTTCATTAGACTAATTATGTACTGCCATCGAGTTTCTTCTTGTGTATTTTCCCTCCAGTATACTTATTATTATTTTGAAGATTTGCTCAAGAAGTAATAGCTTCCCAGATTTCTTCTTTACACCAATGATATGCGATAGTTGTAAAGGTTTAAAGAAAGAAAAGTTGGATCACGGCTGTTAAAGAATTAGAGGTTAAAAATCTCCAATAGCCGTCTTTGTCGGCGTTCCTCTTCTCATTCACCGGTACTCTGAGAAAACAAGACAGGACACCGCTCTTTAATAACACACAATGTAAATTTCCTAAGCGATGCTATATTTTTCAAGAGCGAATGGCTACGAACTTATACCCATTCACTTCTAAGAAGAAAGCATAGCTTTCGAAGAGCAGTGTCCTCTCTTGTTTTCTCCGAACACCGGCGGATGAGACAAGGATCGCCGACAAAGACGGCTATTGGAGATTTAAAACCTCTAATAAGTTGTAAACGTAGCAAGAAGGTAGGTCTAATGATTATGTATACACAGCTAAAAATCGCGAAGGAAGGACTTATGTTGTTCAATCAAAATTAAGCAATCCAATTGGGAAGTTATAGTGAATTAACACATGCACTGCTGAGGATCTAACTGGAAGTTCTGCTGTGGCAAACCCTAAGAGTGGAGGAAGTGCCCGTTCACCCATGAAATCTTCCGTCACTTAAGTTATTTTAACGGGAAAAGCAAAAATATCCTGGAATTCATTAATCTATATTCCGTTCTTCGTTACGGGCTTTATTCAATTTTTTAATGAAAAATATTTTTTTATATTCCATTAATCCAAAAAATATTTGCCGCTCGGTAGTAAACAATCCTAAATCTAGCAGTAGCAGTGAATGTGTTTACAGAAAATAATTTCAAATGATATATTATACACTTCATACACGCATCCATATTTTAAAATCGCGTCTCCTTCCTCATGGACCATAGTTTAATGATTATGTATAAGCTGCCAATCATGTCGTAAGAATGAATAGTTTATTAGACCTTTTTAATGACACATCGGGGTAACGGAAACTATATACAGTGTTTAATTGATGACTTTTTCTTTTTTATAGTTCAATTCACCTTTCCATCATTTCATTTGTTTCCGTTTTTGATGTTTTTTAATTTTTTAATTTATTTGAATTTTTTATTAATCTATTATTTATTTATTATCAAATCACATGCAATTCGGTATTTTGTAACCTGTTTGTGACGAATAAATTATAATTATTATCCTATCTTGTATTTAACATTCATTCGAAAATTTAATCTCACTTAGTTCCGTTTAAAACTAAAAACATTTATTTTTATCGATTTAAAAGTACAGTAGAACTCCAATTATCTGAATCTATTGGGACCGGACCCCATTCGGATATTCAAAAATTCGTATAATCGAAAATTCGGAAAATTAATTAACTTCTGTATGTACATTGAAAACGGTAGAATAAAAAACTAAATATATTGTATAAAAAGAGCTATGTATTAATTAATTTTAAAAATGGTAACACTTTGGCATGTTAAGCGTACATCACTTCTAAGTACTAATGAAAATACTTTAACTAGATTAAACTAATGTAGTATTTACATTATTAAATATTTTTTTATAAAACATTTTTAATCAGTATACTCAACCCAGCGGCAGGCGCGTGTGTTTTTTTTTCGTGTAGGTCTATTCGGTTTCTACCGTTATGCTTACCACGTCAGCGAATTTAGAACTGCTATATGATATGGTGTCCTAAAGCGATTCGGATATGTAATCAGCGATTCGGATAATCGGAGTTCGGATAATTGGAGTTCTACTATACCTATCACTGTTCCTAATACGTTATCCCCAACTGTCATAGAATTCTGACGGACGAAGTGCCATAATCCCTGTTGCCCAGAGTCAATTCGCCACGTAATATCGTTTCCGTCCAAACCATTTTTGTAGAGTGACACGACGTTGAATATTTAAAGAGATATCGTCGGAGTTCCGGATAATATTTTTGAATAATCAATCGCCACTGATTGCAAAACGAGACAAAGCGATGCGAGTGAAATCGTCCATTACGGTCTTGGTTAATTAGGTTCTTGGTTAATCAATGCCGAGGTTAGAGGATTTTTTATAGTCTATCGACGGATAAAAGCTATCATTATTATTGAATATTCTTCTGAACGCAATGAAACGGAATACCTAAAACTCGTAACTACGGAAATAATCTCCCTCAAAATGATTTGTAGAAGGTACGAACGAATCTGTAATTTTCATTTCAATTATTATTTCGAGTTATCCGCGGTGAAATAATAACGAAGATGCGGTGCATCCTAAATCCCCTTAGCTACCGAAAAACAACGATTAAAGATACATATTTTTGTAAATAATCAATTAACGCATCTGTAATCATTGTTAATGATTAATTCTCTCAGAGAAACAAAATATGAGAGCTCCTGAATATTCGTATAGGTAGCGTTTTCTCCTTTGGCGAGTCCCAGATTCGATTCCTGGTGGGGTTCGCATTTATAATATGAGCCCACCCGTCATTATTATTTCAAATTTTTGGAATATTTTGCTACGAAATCCTAATGTATATCACAAGACATCCGTAAATTTCCAGTTTTCTCATTAGTATCGCTTTTTTACTTTAAATTGGAGAGGCATGGTTCTTTCCGCGGCTAAAAATTTTGAAAAATAAATTTTAAATATCTAAAATCTACTACTTCGGCCTTGAATTTGTGGTAGTTCTCCATAATCAAACTTGAGAAAAAGAAGAAACACTTATACATTTACCACAGTAATATTTATTAACTCACGACCATGGTTTCGATCTATTCGAACCTGAGGATGATCTTATAGATCGAAACCATGGTCGTGAGTCAAAAAATGTATCTGTGGTAAAGGTATAAGAGTTTCTTCTTTTTCTCGAGTTTGGCTATAAAAAATCTGAAAAACTTTCTGAAAATTTTGTCATAGATTTGTAATAATCCGAGGAAGAATAGAAGAAGTTAAGCTATAAAAGACATTGTTATGGTTTTATTAAATCGGAAATTAAGCTTGAAGCTATTTTCACGATTACCCTCTGTGGAGTCCATGATATATTTTTTTGTGTCCTGGTTCAATCAATGTGAATAAGGAGAAATTTATTGATAAAAGTATTCAAGAGGGAATTCTGTAGCCTGAAAATTTGCAGTGACACGTGTCTATCTGACGTGGGGATTACGTATGCCCTTTCATTTCATGCTGGAAAGAAATTCAACGTCCATATTTCAAACAAAGCGTTTAAACTGTTTGACGAAAAAACACAGAAAGTTTGAAAGAGCAGGAAAAATTCACTTGTTAAAATTGGAAGTGTGAAATTTTCATTTCCGATTCATTCATCGATACAGAAAGGTGCTGATTGCGTAAATCGACTCTTTTTAAAAATTTAAAAGTCTCTTTTTAGATCGCTCTCTTAATTACACGCGAAATTCATTCAGATGCCTTGTCGTCCTCTATGGTAATTTTTCAACTTCACCATAAGCCGTAATGTCCTACTCAATCAGTCAAAGAATGAAAATGAAATAACGGCCAAATTAGTAGCTTTCAGTACGTGGGTGACTGCCCAGGTAACTGAATCATAGTGGGTGTCATTATGTCTCATATAGAGGATGTAGAGATGGATGATGCAAATGTGAGACAATTACTGCATCGGAATGGACGGAATTTCTGGGACAATCATATGCTCCAGTTATTGCTGTCGTTAGGTTTTAAGAATAATAAATTGCAAATTTTACTTCCTACATATTAATAATAAGAATTCATTGTGCGAAATGTGGATAGGCGGAAAGCACTCCTTTGATTTTCGAAGTGAATCACATCTAATATTATTCAACGATTTTCCTTAATCGCAATTTATTTTGGACAAAATGCCACGATAATAATTTATAAAAATCATTGTATTTCTAAAGTTCATTTCTAAAAATCGGCAGAATTTTTCTCGTAAATATGCATGCATGTGAACCATGCGTTCCTACATCGCTTTTTTACTACATTTTATTACATTTTTTATTCTATTTTTTAAACTAAAGATATAACACGGCATTACAAATACCCTATTTTTATTCTAATTCATTTTTTTCGTTCAGGACGCTAAATGCTTAGAGCTGGGTTGTCCTAGATCTGACAGTCAATTAGCGGAGAAAATTTAACTTATAGTACAAATTACGATGAAATTAATTACTAAGTTAGTAAAGAGATTCAAGTCATAAATAAATTCCTAAGGCAAACATGAATCATTTACAAAAATGACAGCTTGCATGATCACGAACTAAATATTCGTTATAATTTATAGATGATTTACTTTGGTAATATTAGAAATAGGATGTTGATTCGAATATTTTGAGTACGTGCTATCTGAATCTGTGTATTATACTATTGGAAGCTAGCTTATCTTGTATGAAGTTTCTGACTCTACTACCAGTATCTTATACTCGTATAAGATACTGGTAGTAGATCATTTGCGTGTATATGATCAAATTTACAAATAGCCGTGTTTCATTACATTCTGATTGATCCAGTATGTGTATATGCAAAACTCCGCTGATAATAGTTTTGTTGTGCCCCACACTGATATTAATTGCTTAAGTAAAATAATTTGGAATCATTAATTTTATACTTAAGTCTAAGCATTGTATCCTCGTGTTCTAATGAATTTATATGCGACACTTCCAGAACGATAGAGACCGTATATTTATGTCAGGATTTCTATAGGAAATACAGTTCTAAAATGACTTTAATATTGAATAAATTATTAAGGAGCTTAAGATTCTATTACGGAGAAAGCTTATGAATCGATTGTACAGCTTCATATCAACAAAGTTATATTTTTAGTTTGAAAAACGCAAGAGATTTCAGAAGTTTATTATACTTGCTTATATTCTGCAAACGAAACAATCTTTCGGTGGAATCATGGCTAATTCATCTTTGAACATGAGTGTCCCCTTCCATATTGTATAGTCTTCGTTGTTTCCGACAGATTATTTCTTGTTTGTATAGCGGATTTCGTTCTTGATTTCGTCGTCACATAAAGTCAAGAGAATAACATTTTTAAACCCCGGATTTCCTCCCTTGGAATTCCGAATGAAAAGATTCGTCGTTGGTTCGCGTCACAATGGATGGAGCAGAATTTCAGAGTGGGCGGTACTTCCTATTCTTTCCTATAAAACAAACCCATAACATCCTTTACTGTTTGAAATCCTTGATTGGATTAACTTAGCGAAATTCCGTTGGATTTTTTTTCATTCAGTCGCTGGAAGTTTTAGAGATTACGTTCTAAAGGATGGGACGATTTTCCGACTTCCAACCGAAATATACGAAATAAAATCAGATGCTTTCACGTCCAGGTTGAAAGAGGAACAATAGTAGCTCCTATTGGAGATACCTCTAATTTGGGGAACGTCTGGGAGAAATTTTGCTCGTACATTTGATAACACAAGCTGATTCCATGTACTTAAATTTCATTTTTTTAGCAAGCAGTTAATACAAAGGTAAAAATGACTACCATTCAGTTTTCCTCGTGTTTTCTTTTATTAATTTTCAATATTATTTTCAACTTGTGAAACATAGACTAATGAGGTGGCATGGTGTAGCGACATTGATAAAGCCACTTTCCTCTTCTATGCATATAAAAATGGGTTTTTTCCACGCTTACGATATACTATATATATATATACTTACCTAAACCCTCATAACCTATAGTACAAATAAATCTCTTATGCGTAATATCAATATTTTTGTCTCATCTATGTTCTTTCGAATAGCTCCTAAATAATTTTGTTTTGGCATTATTTATTTTAAGATCGCTTCAAACATCTTCTTTTCCTGCACAATTTACTTTTCCTCTGTCTTCCACTTTCCTTACAAAACATATTTGTGACGAGACCAAGATCTGGCTGTTTGTTTGTATTTGTTTACCCGTCGCGACGAACGCATTGTGACAAAAGATGAACATCGATTGTTGCAGCAGAACGAGCGCAACCATTTTCACGAAGTATCGCGATGTTATAACTATTGCTGGTTGCAGTCAACGAATTCTATATATTTGTTTGGCTTATATTTTACTTTCTTCTCTCTATGTTTGATGTCCGCACTACCAATAGTAAGTTATGAATAAGAAAAAATATATATCAAGCTCTCAACACTCAACTCAACAATCAAAATACTACATTGAAATAAAAGACTGCATTTCGTGGAACGGCCATATCCTATTATCTAAAGTTGAAAATAAACGCTACATGTGTAGTATTCCGCAATGTTTTAATCAAATCAAAACCTAGTTTAATTAGTGGACAGCATTAGCGTAATCATCAGTTCTACGCTAGGAACTTAAAAAATTACTGATAATATAGAAAACTTCATGAGATAATGAGGAATGTATATGTATTTGTAATTAAGTTATCAATCTAATGTAATTATATAAATCAAAATGCAGTTAATTGAATTAATTAAGGGAAACGGAGGAGTTATGCATTAATGCATAGGAAAACCAATGAGGAATATTTCAAAATTACATGATTAGGTATAAATCGAGCTCCATCGGACTCCATTTCAAGTTGAAAAAAACGTACGGTTGCGTCGATATCAAATCGTTACGGTCCCTCTATGGCCCGGTTTACTATAAGGAGATTAAAATTAATCTACAACAACCGCATTATGATCATTAGTTAAACCTTCATTGTTATTTATAATGATTATTAATGTAATCAACGTACGTATTTAAAAGTAGATGCTACCGTTTATGTAATTAAGTGGATTCAACAATTTTAAGTTTTGTATAAATTGGATATTTTTAAACGTGGCTATGATAAAACGATGAAGTGACATTATTGCATGAAGGGTGACCTTATAAATGTGAAATGTAGTTTTGGTGATTAGAGTACATATATGGAGAGTTCATGTTTTGGAGTGGTAAGGGGGAGATGTATATCCATTGAGTCTTGTAGTGTTGCGGTGCTCGAACACTGTCTGAGGGTAGTGATGATAATTTTATAATATTCGGAAATAGGGTAAGGTAATGAGAGAATGTTCCGACGAAATAGCTCAACGGACAGAGCACCTGGCCGGCAATAATAATAATAATAATAAATGGCCTTTATTCGGGCGAGATTGAGACTAGAAAGTCTCTTCTTACACATAACCCATCGTCATTTGCGAAACAGAAAGAAAGAGATAGTTTGCAAAGTGTACACGAAGAAACTAATATGTGGATTTTAAAAAACCTAAGTTGAGGCCTCAGGAAAAATTTCCACTGCAGGAAAACACTCACAGGAAGGGGAGTATGAAAAACCTGCGAAACCTAAAGATAGAAAACTGAATTTTGCGAAGAAGGAGAATAAAATGAATTATGAAAGACAAGCAGAGAATAGATAAAAATTATGCAAAACAGACAATACACATTTACTACAAGCAATCAAATCGAATAAAATATCTTCACAAATGACACTAAATCTAAATAAAAGAATTGTAGCATAAAAAAAGATAAAACACATACGAATATTTCAAGAATAACAAAACGATTGAATACATTAAGGTTGAGAATGAATAAAAAATCAAAAACATAGTTTATATGACATTGGACAAAGACAATAAGCAAAAAATTTTTAAAAATTAAAAAATAAGATTTTAAATAACCTAAATTACCTTATCGTTAATTATGTACAAATATACATATATTACGTGAGGCAGCGGATCAAAACCGAATAATAGGGCAATCAAACACCCGGGTTCGATTCGGGGTCCCGTCGGACTTTTTCCAAGTCTATTCTCCATTGGGATTTGTAATATTCGTTTGTGTGTAACATTAGGTGTTAGGGATTGGGGTTAGAATTAAGTTGTATGTAGACAATAATTGCAGCTGGAACTTGAAGAAATTATACTTGCAGCCTATGTAATAATAAATAAATAATTACTAAATAAAGTGAGCTTCAAATGTTAAAACTAATGATTAATTATAAGACAATCCATGCCGCTAAATTACACTGTAAGCTGTATAAGCTGTAAGCTGATTTAACTAGACATTATAACTTCATCATACTCCAATTCAAGTTGAAAAAAAGAACGCTCGCTTTTGCTTACTGGCATTCATCGAAATATCGGTTCACCGCATGACTGGCTGAGGACACGAGCGACAATGTAGCGAGCCATGATACCGTATGGATAAAAGAGCCGACGTAAATTCCGCGCTTTTTGCGAACGGCCGACGATCCCTATGGGGAAAAGGTATCGCGTGGGATAGCGCGCGGGGATGAATGCCATCGCTTGTTTCCCCGGCGATAGGACGTATTTCTCGGTCTAACGGAGTGCAAAAACGAGGGCTTTGCAAAAATAGTGCGTAGAGAAAGCGGAATATGTATCGAGGTGGAAGATAACGTCGGATATGATGGAATGGCGGAGGATGAAGAGTCGCTTCCTCTCAACGGTTCTTCAGATCAGTCTTTCGCCCCGTCGCTGAATGTAAAGAAAAGGATGATTGAGATTTCTGCTCCGGCGAATTTGGTGTTTCAAAGAATTCCGGTCGGGACCCCGGGTATCAGTGGGTGAAAGAGAAATGATGGCATTCACAAATAACGATTGATGCCCCTTAAATTCATTCAAAGCTCTATTCGTTCTCCAAACGTTATAAAGGTCCAACTGTGAATTTTTTTTGAAGGAAAATGTCCTATCTGATGTAGGTGTTTTTCAAAAATCTCAATGTGTATTGTAAGAAAATACATGCTTACACTTGCGTATTGACCTTCTCCATGAGGTTACTCTTATTCAACTCAAGTTCCAGACATTTCATGTTTCTTTGTCACGTATGATTTATTCGTTGCAGGTAAATAGTACTAGGTTTGCGATTGAGTAGCGTTTCTTCCATGTCTACTATTATTTACGTATTTTCCCATAATTTTATTTATCATTAATTTACTTATATTTCTTTTATTTATTATTCTTTACTTAGTAATGCTTTTATTGTTTAATATTTAATTTATTTTAATTTTATGTATTATTATTTTAATTACCGGTACTTAATAATTAATTGCAGCACGGCCATTTATAATTTCCAGTTTTCTCCAATGCTTCTATTAACCTCGAATTGTTAAGATCTAATGGTTAAATTGTAAATAGAGACTCTTAGCAAAGTAGGCGAAAGTAAACGTTTTTGCATACGTTCTTCTGTTCCTTCGTTTATTATACTGTTGATACATTTCTTCAATATTATATCCGTATCCAAAATGTACTTCCATGCTTCTGGTAAGACCATTTTTTAAATTTGTTGCTAAATTTTTCCTTCGTTTTATCATACTTTAGGTTATAGCCGTTAAATGTATTAGTTGTTAGAGGCTTAAAAAATTATTTCAAGAGATAAAGTAAATTCATCATGATTTATAGGATGACGTAAGATTTCAGTCGGTCTACATAATTCATTGAATTTGGGATCTCGTTGAGTATATTCGTATTATTTTCATTAAGTATATAATTATATTAAAACCTTTTTAATTAATTATATTCCTCATGGTAATCCTAATTTAGGTCAAGTGAAACCAGAAAGGTTTACTTTGTCATTTTTTCGCATATGAAGAATCCATTGTCTTATCATCCAATTTATGAAAGTGAAATTAAAACTAACTCTTTTCCGAGGTCAATATTTCTCAACCCATCCGATACACTACGGAATAGCATATCTAATATTATGAATTAAGCTTCCAATAGAAATAAAATTGATTGAAGAACAGAAAAAATACTTAAAATTTCCTATTCTAGTACTACAATAGCACATTTCTACGCAATAACTCATAAAATAATTCAATAACATACTTCGTAATTTCCACATATATTATTTGTGGAAAATACGAAGTGCGTTACTGCATTACTTGAGATGGCGTTCCTCAACATAAGGTCTGAACACCTTGAATTTATAAAATAAATAATAGTTGAAAAAAAAATGAATCCATCAAAATAAATAACATTCCATTGTAGAGCATACGAATAATGTACCAGTTTAAGATATAAGGAAAATGTCGGATAGATGTGATTGATGAGACTTCAATCTTTCACAAAGCTTTTTCCACTTCTTTGACATAGGGAAATTTCTTTCTCTATCACGATATCTTATTGTTCAGTAATGGCTTAGAGGAGTTTCTTGGAGTTTTCCTCTTTCCTGTTATCTCCATCTGTTATTTCCCTATCGCTGCACGAGATATATCTGCAATATATGTACATATCAGTAGATGTATGACGATACATAATACATGTCTAATAGGTGATACGTAAGTAGTTTAGGTATATAAGATGCGCAAAAACTTCTATTCAGATAATAATAAGAGTATCGATGTAAATTTGGATGTTTGTTTGGAATTCTAAGGCTCAAAAGCACCGAAACTGATTAATATCGATATTTATATTTATTAATAAAAATTCATTATTTAGTTTTTAGTATTATTTTTTTTTTTTTTTTTTTCATCCCTAGCTACTGTTGCCCTTTACCGGTGAAGTCTTCCTAAGCTCTGATGAACTTTTCAGGAGGTGCTTCACCGAGGCAACAGCAACAACGAACACACACGACCATTCCCTGAATCGGAAAAATCCGATCAGCCGGGATTCGAACCCGGGACCTTGGGGTAGGAGCGATAGCTTAGATGGCATGCTATCCACTCGGCCACCAAGGCCGGTAATGTTAATGTTAGTGGTGATAGTTAGTTTTCAATTGTTAATTTATAAAAATAAGTATTTATTCAAAGTATTCAAAGAACAAATATAGTTTTATAATAGTTAAATGAAATATATTTACCCCCTCTGTGAACGGTTTACAAAATTAAAAAATCTCTTGGAAAATTCTAATGCATGTGAAAATGCCATTATTGTAAAATTAATGATAATCATTACTTTTTTTAGTGCCATGGATAATGTTTAATAATTGATTAAAGATCCTATTGCAAAATTATTATTTAACTAAAATGAAAATAGTACAGATTTAGAAAACAAAGAAGATCCAAAGAGAAGAGAAGAACAGAGAATCAGTATAAACTGAGTATTTTTTCAGTATTAAGTTAAGTTTGTATTAATGTTGGACGTCGGGTAAAGAAAAATCGTTTTTATTCCCAAAATTGACAAGTTCACGCATTGTGGTCAATACTAAAATATAAGAGGGTGCTAAGGATTTTCTCCTTATCGGTGTATTATTCAATTCTATTTACATAAAGCTGTCGACATCATCTCGAGATGAAAATCTTTAAGAATTACGTCCTAACTTCTGAAATATTCTAAAAATATTATTCAGTTCTCATGGTGGAAGTTCGAATCGACAGCCTTTGCCGTAAATTTGTGGTAGGGCACCATTAAAAAGAATGAGGCGAACTTTTTCCGATACTCGCAAAGTTCACCTCTCGATGATGAGGCTACGTGTCGATACCATGGTCGCATAAAATAAACTTGCTCGGCACGGTATAAATTAGCCTTACTTTCCTCCTTTAAAGTTCACGTTTTCGTGAAAGATACGAATCCTTTGAATAAATAAGTTAACCCTTTCAGACCAGTGTCCAATATATTGGACGTCTTATATATATATATATGCTTATCACCTCACAGTAGTTCTATGAGAAATCAGTATCTCTCGCATATTTGTTGCCACGTGCTATAAAACTTTAAAAAACAAAAACTTTTTCTCTCTATTCCGACGTTTTCCATATTGTACTTGATTCGATTTGATTTATTAAACGGGCATAAAAGTGCCCTCTTTCTGTTGTATACATCAAAATACATACATTGTGCCATATAATAAATGAAATAGGAATATAGAATATCACAAAATCGATAAAAAATAAAATATAAAATACATCACAGCAAAAATATACATCGTAAAATAAAGAAATACATGGAATACATAATAATACACATATTTTATATTGGTTGAAGGTAGGGAATGCAATGTGAATAGGAGTCCATTTGAGCTTGGTGGAAATATTGACATTCACAAGTACGGTATATACGAGAGAAAGAAAAGACTTAATTATTCTCTTTCCCCATTCTCAGCCGTGATGATAAATTACATGAGGTAATATTAAGGCGAATTAGGTCAGGATTATGTTAAGGTGTTAAGCATTTGGAATTTGTCTTAAGCGACTCTCCTTCCACATTTTATTTGCTTCGACAAAATAACAGAGGAGAGTGGAAATTCATAGCTGCTTTAGAGCTCATTGAAAAGTTAGTAGTATGATTGCTTTATAAACTATTCGATAATAAATAGTATTTCATATAATAAATCTATTCTTTGCTCTTAACAGATATCTCATGACGTGGAACGGAAATGGATGTCTCTTTTGGCAGATGACACTCCCGGCGATGGATGGATATCCACCCCAGTGAAAGGTATAAAAATGTTTAATTACAGTTTATGCTACCAACTTTCGCGATCTTGGGTAACTGTGCATCAGCATATATTCATACCGGTTACCGTATAATTTATAATCCATCTTGCTCTCTTTTCGTAAATATATCAGCTGCATATGAACCACTATAATACCATAGCATTTACTAATTTAGGCTACCGCGACTTGATGCCAAATTCGAATTCTAGAAGAGTATTAGCGTCTCCGAGTTCACAGATAAATCTTTTAATCTATTTGCCTTTGATCGGTCTCCTTTACCATTCCCGAAATTACTTTCTTGCTCCACCTTCTCAGTTGCGATTATAAATTTAAGGAGGAATTAAACAGCGTATTTTGAGTCTAAGGAATAACTTGCAGATGTGAGATGAAATATTTTCAATATATATGAAAATCAGATTGCTCTTGAATCTCACGGACGTAGCGGTGGCCCTCTGAATCTTTTGTAATGCGCTATATGTCTTATAGAGAGCTCCTGCTGATAGTTCTATCCAAGGGATATCTTTAGCCATATGATTTTCATATCACATATGCCCAGCTGATTTTTCGCATTAATAGGTCCCTATTTTGCATTTCTTTGCTTTTATTTTCTTTTTCGTTTACCATTTTTCGGTTTATTCACCTTTTCTTCCTTCTTGTTAATCCTAGTTTCGGTAACCCCTCTCTCAAATTGATCAAATATAACCGTTTTCTCAAACCTATTTGTTATACTCAATGGGTAATGGATATTCTTTAAAATTGAAATCGTTATGGGAATTCAGCTTTATTACTTTAAAATTATACTTTTAAAATTCTTTTAACATTAGCTCTGCTACCCGGTATTATAAGGTATAGTTAGCATATAGTTAAGCTTCTATATTCACTTTAACTCTACCAAACCATAGTCTAATCGATATTTAAAACTTCACTGGTAATTAAAATTGTGACTAACGTAAGCATTAGTGAGTACCAGATTGACATATTATATATAGTAAAATCTTATCAACTAATCTGCCGATCAGGCGCAACTGCAATTTAGTCGCATGGATTATACTATGATTAAACATAATTCTAAAATCTGAAGCTCACTTATTGTAGTACTTCGTAGTAGTACGTTAATCATCATTTTAATAAAAAGAATGGTTTAACTATTATCTCAATACGGTTTGTTGGAGTTAACGTGAAGATTAATTTTAAACTCCATATTATAAACCGGGCCATAACAATTTGATAACCACGGTAATACATCCACATTAACGAAATACCAAAGTGCAAGATTGACTATTATGTCTAGTATAATCAGCTTATCAACTAATCTGAAATAAAAAAAGAAACTAAGATGAAGCTTAACTGCAATTAACGGCATGAATTGTATTATAATTACGCATAATTTTAACATTTGAAGCTCGCTTAACCCAGTGCTTACGTTAATCATCATTTTAAAAACAATAAAGGTTTAAATATCGATCATAGTGCGGTTTTTTAGAGTTAACTTGAAGATTACTTTTAAACTCCTTATGATAAACCAGGCCATAGAGGGATCGCAATGGTATGATAACAACAGTACGTGTAGTACACTCCTGGCCAAAATTAACGCAGCACCTCCCTAGAGATTCTAACGGCCGTTGCTGCGTTAATTTTGACCAGGAGTGTACATCCACACTAACGATATATTAAGGTATATCATTTAAAAAACTCCATGATGTGAGACTATTAAGAAAAGTAAAGCTTTAGTAAAAGTACTTCATAATGGAGTTTTTTTAGCATTAATAAGTACCATAAAGTGACACCTGGCTCTGTTCCGTTTATATAATTTAATTTCAGGTTTTCGGATATTTGGCTATTAAAAAAAACATCAGATGGAGATAGGATAGGAGGAAGCGTGAAGTAATTTCAACGCCTTCGTTTCCCTCCGTATACTAGAAAGGGAATTGCATTGTTCTGTAGCCGTAGTTTTCGTCGAGCTCTCGCGAGAAAAAATGAGGAAGATAATGAGTACTCCCCTTTTATATCGCATCACGGAAAATTAAACAAATCCTTTCGTTAAAGTAATCCAGTACACGCGCACAAATAGCTTTCCTTTAATAAGTAACTCGGAGCTTTTACCCTGACTCCCACTCTTCTCCATTTAAATTCGGAAATAGGCCGAACAAACGGAGGGAACGAGTTGCAATGCGCATTTCTAAACAAAAGCTCGAGGATTCTGGGGAAAGACTTCAATGAAACGCTGAATGTTCTTCGCAAAGAGATTAAACAAATATCAACAACTCGAACTCCTTGCCGTTTCGTTCTTTAAACCGAGCGAATTAGAGTGTTTATCTAGTTAGTACTCCGTAGTTTACAACGCCTTAGGATAAAGGCACATTGGAGCAAGAAAGGTCGCATACACGCATACACGCTTGTTTCCTTGCTGGTTACCTAGCGACGAGCTGTACAAACACAGTGACGCTCAGTTGTTCGTTTGTAGGCGCTTAATATTCCCAGTTCTAGCGATGAATAGCTCGTTATTCGTCATAGTTGTGCTAACAAGTGGTTTTTATTGAAATAAGTTCACGCGAGTGTCAAGTTCATTCTGTGAATCACGAAAGTAAGATTTTTGATTATTACCGCAATCTGTGTCAAAAGCCCCAGTATTTAAGAGTAGATGATGATGAACTTTTCATTAGATTTGAGCAATAGTTTTACTGAAACTTAAAAAGAACTGGAGAACACTTTAAATTCACATGAGCAAGTTAGGTCATCCTTGCTTACAGTGATATAAACCCACTTACTGTCTTTATCACTGCTACTATCTATGCTCCACATTGTGTATCCCCGTTAGAAAGCACGCTTCAATGTCATATAGCAATAAGGGACTATTATACAGGGTTCGGCAACATAGCTTCCTTTTTCTAAATGATTTTTAATACGAAAAAAGGAAGTTATGTTGCCGCACCATGTAGTACTGCGTAGAAGAGAGCCTTTTTCGATACCAGTGAGCAGAACATCGAAAACCTACCCCGTCTCGTAAAACATCTACCTTTAGTATTTCTTCCCTCCATTCTCAACCAGTGAGTGTCTTCTATGCTCAGCAGTTTCGACGAATTCAATTCAAAAATACCTCAGATGTACGCATGGCATATTTTGAAAAAAACAAGAACGATTAGGCCAGGTGGCCACCGAATGCGAAGCGGCGCTGAGCTGAGCGGAACATGATTCGGAGCGAAGCGAAGCTAAGTGAAGTCTCCAAGGGTCGGTAACTGGAAGAGGAGCTGAGCAGAGCGAAGTGATTAAAATTCGTTTAAAAAAACAAGATGGCGTAAGATGACTTGGCCTTTAGTTGCCCCCAGGGAATTTAATTCTCTGATATTACGGTCAAATCGCGGAATTTCCGCAAGAGACGGACTCTGTTATTATAATTAAGCCGGCGTACTTAAATTAAGATATTATTTGCAGCCCTTGAACACAAATTTAACGCAAGAGCTGTTGAAGGGAAGCTGACTTCGCTTCAGCACGAACCACGGCGGTTCGGAAGATGAGCCGAACGAAGCTGAGTGACGTCACAATGCTCAGCTAAACTCTGCTTCGTATCCGGTGGCCGTAGGTGTATTCAAATGTATAGGTTCGATTGTCAAAGCGTAATCCGCTCCGCGTAACTTCGCTCAACTTAGCTTCGCTTCGCATTTGGTGGCCACCCTGCCTTAGCGATAGCTGGCAACCACGAGGAAGCGAAGATCGTTTCGTGGAGTACATGAGGGGGAGTGATTGGGGGTATACCCCTCCGAGGAGGTGATGCGCGAAAATTTCCGCGCAGGTTCTCTACTATGCGATGCTATTATAGGCTACCAGGGACCTACCCTTCACCAATGTGTTTTTACCCTAAATCTTTGAAAATGCAGCAAGGAGCGGGTTGTTTACAGGGTAAAGCCTTTGGGCGTTCCTTCTTTATCCTGTAACGTTATTTAACTTGCGTAGGAGTCTCCTCAGGGACATGGAGGATCGCTTACCCTTGGCAGTTCGGAAGTTTAAAGAGTTCGGTAATTGCTTCCCCGAAAAATCGAACGGCGCGTTAATTTTGCGGTGCAGCGATTCGGAACATCCAAGGTTAGACATGGAAACGCTGCGAACGCAATTTTTGTTGCTCGGCGTTGTTTGGAGCGGAAAATGAGTCGACGGCTGCGATGTCACCCGCTTAATCCCGCGAGCGGCGAAGCTTTTAAAGTTAATTTGTCTGAGAACTTTTTTCCACTCGCGGGTGAGTTTAATAACGGTTTACTCAGATGCTGAGGGGTTCCGCTTGAGCTCTAGTTATGACCTTATCCTTTGATCGGAAGGGAAAACGTAAAGTACAAAACTATGATTTCCTCTTTCTGGAAGAAATTAATAGGGATCCTGATTGAGGATGAAAATAAGGGAAAAATGTGGACGTTTCTGGGACTCGAACCCAGGTCTCCCATTTTTGGCAGGTATTTATTTATTATATAAGCCGCAGATTGGATTTCTTTGAGTGGCAGCCCCAACCATTGTTTAAGAACATTTAAAATGTAAACATCCACAATCCCTTTATCAGAAATCTTATTAATAGGACTGTATAGACTGGTCTTTGTTGATGAAAGAATAAACTGACAATTGATGAGGTGTAAAATCGTTTGATTTAATTAATACTACCATGCGTAAATAAATAAATAAGCCTAAATCAGGGTGGCCAAAGGACCTTGAAACCTTGAGAACCTTGAAAAAACCTTGAATTTTTAATGACCTTTAAAATCCGTGAAAATGCCTTGATTTTTTTGCAAAACCTTGAAAAATCCTGATCCAACTCGTCATCCTGGTTCATTCCGCAATAAACCACTCATTCAAATTCTGGCACCAGCGCCGCCTACGCGAAAACTCCAAAACCTCATTTATAAACAACCCTCTCCATTCGTGCCTCTGATTCGCGTGAACATTATTTTCCGGGTACAGTTTGAAAGTTGTACCTTGTTTTTGTTACAATAAATTCCAAATTTCAATTGAAGAATTTAATAAAAACCAAAAACTGTATTTTGACCTTGAAAAATTCTCAACCTGACCTGGAAAAACCTTGAAATGACCTTGATTTTTTAACATCCGTTCTGCGGCCACCCTGCTAAATTCGATAATTTCAGTCTTAGGAATAATCGTATTGTTAAACGAATTTGAATGTTTTACACACGTACCCATTTTTGTATGCTAAGTCGACCATATCCAAGAAAATACGGGAATGGAATGGAATCGGCGGTCGGTATTCGAACCCCAGTCGTCTCCTTGACAAGCGAGATCCTTAACCACCGCTCCATTTAGGCCTCATAATATAATTTATTGAAACTCACTTCGGAATTCAAAGGGAAATGTTCACAAATTGAGCCGTACGAGTCCAAAAGATTGATCGGCCCGAAGTGGTTGGCCCTCCGGGAAAAGCAGTAAAACATTCGTGTCACGTATCGCAGTTATCCATCTTGAATATGTTTCCAAACGTTCACGTCCATCGATTGCACGCTGAGGTAGGGGTCCTCCGGAGTATCGTGACAGCTCTGGAAACCGTCACCAAACGTTTACGTCATCAATTTCATGGTTAGGATTTCTTCAGCACTGGAGACAAGTTTTAGCCCCAACGCGCTTCGTCTTTCAATTCGTTGGCTCACTTAGGCACAAATTAGGTATAAATAATATTTCTATATAAAACCTCCCGTAAATTCCCAATTTTTATATTTTCAACTTTCAAAGAAAACGTGTTGTTATTTTGTTGGTAATTTTTTCAATGTCATAGAAATGTTATTATTTTAGTTTAAAATCGATCCAAAAAGATATTCTGCATAATGATGGACAACGCCCAATGGAAATCGTATTTTTAAATAGTATATCGATAAAAATGTGTAATTTAGAGCTTTGAGATAATTGTTTAAATATAATGTATGTTTTAAACTTTTTGAGAAACGGGCGTTTAACTGAGAGAGCGCGCGCCGAATTCCAAACTTTCTTGCAAACTTTGTTAGACTCCCATTTTGTAACTATTTAAATTACTGGTCTATAAATATGCAAAATTATTTCTGATATGAAATTTTGACAAAGTTGAAAAAGATCCGAAAATGTGACGTATTTTCTTATTTGATTTGGCGTGGAATGATCTAAGTTGGATTCGTTTAAAGCCTGTGCAAAGGGGAGTCTTTAAGCGTGAGATGAGCCTTGCATTTCATCATTCATACGGTTAAGGGTTTCCCTAAGGCTCCTGTACTTAGAAAGGAACATAGCTAAGTGGAGGGTTTAATGAGTACAAACAGCTTCGTAAACAAAATGGATGAACGATACAAGATAAATACCTGAAGATGGCCGTTCAGTATGAATTACGTACGACGATCATATTGAATAAAATTGAAATTAATAAATTTAATTAATTTAATCATACTAAATTAAATTGAAATTGAAAATAACTTGAGGAAATTGCGAAGAGCTGTATTGAATAGTTTAGAATTGCATTCTACTAAGATAGGCAGAAGAACGAGGAGTATATACAAAGTAGGTTCACCAGCCATTCGACAGAGTTTCACTTGAAAAAGAATAACGATACATAATGAAGCTAAACCACTAATATTTACTAACATGACTCCCATAAGACAAAATATCACCTTTTTAATTTAACAAATTATTTTCATTTTACGCCAGGTAAAAAGTAAGTTTACATAACGCAACCATGTATCTGTTTCTTTATTCATAACGATTTGGATGTAATTTTCTTCAACCCGGTATAGCAGAGAAATTTATATTCTCTAAATCTTCCTAAAAATGGAATAGATAAATCACGGCTGTAGCCCTGCAATGATGAATAACTGAAGATCGTCTTCATCAAGAGGGTCCATTCTATAGTGGGCCGCGCTAATATCGAATAAATCATCACCGGCCGCAAAGAAAGTTCTCTGTATATTTAAATAATGTTATATCGTTGAATATTGGAGGCTTAATTACTTTATTACAATTTTAATAGAGTGAGTAAAGTTTTTAACGGTTTTAGTTAAATTCCTTTTGAGAATTTGCTTTTTTATCACTGGTTAAACTGCTTATGGGTGGAGCATTATGAGGAATATTCATTGAGAGAAATAGCTACTAGATCATTTGGTTTAATTTTAAAGACCAAATACGACCTGTATGCCGAGAATGACCACTACCCTATTAATTCTATTTCAGTTGTACTCTGTGTAACTGGCTGTTAACGTGATTTAACGTTTTGAAATTAAGGAAATCAAATCATGCTCTGGAATCTAATCTCTGCATTTTGTACATATTTAAAATATTATTCAAATATATTATGCGTGATAGAATTAGTTAGATAAGAATTATTAACTAACTCGATCTAGTTTTCAAGTCAAGTCAGTCTTCCACTTGTCAAATCTGTTGCAACAATTCTACTTTATGTATTTGATATTTATGGTTGCGACTCTTGAAATAAGACTGATAGTTCCTCATCCGAATCCTTTAAAATATATGCTAATCAATGCTATTCATGGATTCTATGATAAATACTACTGTACAAAGCGAATAGCTAATAGTACACCATGCAGTACCTTGCTATAATCACGTACGGCTGTGCAGGTCTTGTGATCGAGTGATTCTATGCATCTCAAAGTTGCACTCTCGACACAGGATGCAAGCTCGAGGAGAATCCTGGTCGTGTGTTACCGTTGCTGCACATTGTGTGCAGTTCTTGTTATTCAAATGCACTTGAGCCTGACTAATCCTACACCCTCCTGGTACATTAAGGTAAAAATATATTCACAAGTAGAGGTTGTGTCTTTGAGAATTTTTCGCTGTATTCTAACGATTAACATAAGTCATATGTAATTACAAAATTTGACTTAACCAGACCTCAGTTTTATAAGACTTCCTCGTTTTTTGGGGCTGAGGTTTCATTGGTGGGGCTCTAACAATCTAACTTGTGTCCGGTCTTCTTCGATCTCAGTTATAATTTGCATTCGTAGAAAGGAATAAAGATAATACAATGCAATCGAAATTTTAATAAAATATTTTCATTCGTTTCATCATCTCGATTTTATTCTTATATTTATTTTATAAATATTTATATTATTATATAAGAATATTTATCTTCTAATATATATATAATTTTGGTATTTGTTATTATTATTACTATATATAGTTACACTAAGTTTAAAGTATGCATAAACCAGGTGGTAACTTGTCACATCTATTATAATCTAGGATACAAATTACTGCATAAAATTGTCATTATACACTTACAACAACCATTCGCGTACATAACATCTAATCATCGACCACGCTACGAACAAAATACAAACACAAGTACAGATACAAATAATTTACAATATAATTATACACTGAACCTGATTTACTTATTCATTTTTAAGGTATTACTTTAGTAAATTTCTCTCAAATCTAAATTTGTTTCGTGGGAAGGAGCTGAAAATTTCTTTGGATTCAAAGTTACGTTATTGGATCTTGTTCTTTCGTAGGAGTTCATTGAATACCATATGAAAGCCTCATGTGTAACGTAAACGTCCTAATAGTAACATTGGTCATGTCGTATCAAGAATTTTCGCACGATATATTTGAACCAAATCTTACTCAGGCCAAGATCCATTACGATAAATTTCATACTCGATGAAAATTTAACCTGGAAGGAAAATATTGGAAACAACATTCAGAAGGCAACAAAACCAAATTCGCCTGAACTTGTTTACCATTAAACAGTTCTCAAGAAAACATAAAAAACAAACTTCTAGCGTTTCTATCAATTATACGACCTATGCTCGGTGATCATTGCTCACCTATGCATCACCCAGCTGGAATTACTTACACAAAACCTATTTACGAAAGCTGTATAGATTCGAAAGTAAAACACTCAAATGGATTATAAACGTTCCACATCACACCAGTACATCCAAAATATACAAATTCCGTAAATTCTCACCTCTCTCCGCAGCTTTAAATGGAATGAAAGTAAGATTCAACTCAAAATGGAAACAAAATCAAAATTCCTTACTTTCCACAATATGGAATTATAATCTAAAAACAACAATCAAAAATGCCGTCGTCAAAATCTGCTTTAAATTAATAAAACCTTGTCTTAGCCACTTCACCGTAAACTGAGCCAGATTTTCTCTCCTACCCCGTGAATTAAATAAAAAAGATCTCTAAATTTCCGGCAGGAAGTGAAATTTATTCCTTCGTTCGTTCGTTCCATCATCATTAATTTGTGGCTTCTCCTATCAGGAGGTTAGCTCTCATGGATCCACTCTTCTCTTCTATTTGTTTTCCTTTTCATTTCCTCATATTTGTTAATTTCAGCCCAGTTCTTTAAATTGTCCAACCATTCCATCTCTTTTTCTCTTCCTTACTGTCCATCCTTCCAGCGCTGTCACGATTTTCTTCCCTGATGATCCCTTCAGCACGTCTCGCGTATTTCCACTTTCTTCTTTTCACTTCATTCCCTAGGCTATACCTGCTTCCACTATTTCTCCAAACATCATAATTAGTTATCCTCTCTGACCATTTAATTTTCAAAATTCTTCTGGCAAACCATATGTCCAATGCCTTTATTCTTTTTTTCCATACTTTTTAAGATGGTCCATGTCTCGCACCCATACAAGAAAACCGGCCTAACATAACACCTCAACATTTTCAGTTTTAGTTTCATGTTGATCTCTCCTCTCATTAGATCCTTGTATTTCCAAAAAATTTCCTTTGCCATTCCAATTCTTGATTTTATTTCAATACTGCAGTACCCATCGTCTGATATTAAACTTCCTTGATATCGAAACTGTTGGACTTGTTTTATTGGTTTGTCATTAATTTTTCTATTGCAGTCACTGTTGCTCTTTTTACTAGCCACCATCATTACTTTTGTTTTATTGGTATTAATGTTCAATCCAAATTATTGCAATAAATTTCAGTTGATACCGTACGAATGAAAATTGTATACCTTTCTCACAACTTAATATATATGTATATGTAGTTGAACTGAGACTGAGAAAATGGAGCGCATTACTTGGTTTCAGTTTTTTTTTCTTTCGTTCGGATAGGTTCCTTCTAAGACGGGAAGTCATTTGAACAATCGACTTTAGTTTCTTTTAGGTTGCATAATTCATGGAATCAATTCTCTTACTTGGGTGGTACTCTTTCTTGGGGTGAAAGATGCAAAGTAGATGCTCGTAATAGAATAAATTAGGTCAAAAGAGCCTTCATGAACCGAAGAGAAGCCTTTCTCGATATAGGATTTTCCCTAGAGGTCTCGATAAAGGAATCAGGGAAGAATTGGTAAAATCAATGGTGTGGAGTATTTGAACGTCTTCGAGATTTTTGTGGGTTTGAATATAAAAATTAAGTTGGGCTGATATAAAAAAGAACAGGGGGATGCTAGAGGTGGTTGGGGAGAAGAGAGGGTTTAATTTGAAGTATTTAATCATCGACTGAGGAAATGGGTGGGTCAGATATGAAAAGGAGGACTACTAAAGAAAGTAATTGAGGATAGAGTGCAAGTGAAAAGATAGTGGGGAAGGTAATGGTAAAAGATGTGTCACAACGAAACGAAATGATATTGAATAGGGAATATTAAGGTACAAAAATAACCTACCGAAGAGTAGAACTCTTATGTATGTAATGCATGAAATCGTCTCAGTAATCTAATTTTAAACATTTCTTTTTATTTCCGTGTCTTACGAGTATTCTCTCTTTGCTGGAATTGAAAAGAAATTGGGTTCTAGTCATGTGGACAGCGCGTTTGCATTTGGTGAAAGCGGTCCCGGGTTCGATTCCTGACGGAGCCAATGAAATGAAATGACCCAAGCTATCGAAACACTTTTAATAATAGTACTACTGGAAAGAAATTACGGTCTCATTCTCATTTACTGCATACTTTTAAAGTTAACGATCTAGGCCAGTCTTTTATTTCTGTTTTTTACGTTATAAGGGCAACTATTCCCGAATTACATTTCTCTCTTCTACACATAAACCTCACTCTACTTTGGGAACAAAATTGTAGCAATATATAGCAGAATGAGAATAATGAATACTACTTTAGACGATTAGATATGCAAGAGAGAATCCCGCATACGTTATCGAAGAGGAAGATCCACGGATTGGATTACCCCGCATTACGAAATTGCACTCGGGACTTAAAACATGCGCGGTAATGGACACTTCGCTTTGAAGTCTTAACTTACTTTGGCTCTTAGCTGTCTCGAGTCTCAAACTCGACTCCGTTTTAAAAGCCTCTCGGTTCGTTCCCTCGCAAGGGTGGTCAAATCCACGCGACGCATTACCCTTTGCATCCACTGTGGGGTCTTATCTGTGCGCATTGTCCGCCCGCCACTAGGGTCGGTGTACCGTCCACCACTCGGGCTGTGTCCACTCCGTGAGGATCTACGTCCATTGCGGGGACTTACGCCGATGCGAATTTATAGAGCCGAATCAACGGAATCGGTAGAGGAGACAAACATGTTTCCAGTACTAGAAACGTTTCTCGCCCACAGTGGAGTTGAAGGAAGATTGGTGAATGGGGTTGCATTTCGTGTGTCACATCTTTAACATTTTTTCAGTAGCTTTAGCGATTTTGGGAGTATCTTCGATTTAGTGGAAATTTTGGTAGAGTTTAATTTCTTTATCAGAGGTTGCATTTTTACTTTCTCCATATACCTGGTATAGAGAAAGTATTGTTTTCATGAAAAAATCGACTTCGAGGTTTCAACGGAAATACATGTTTTGGGGTCCCTAGAACACGTTTCGACCATTTTCGGAATGTCTGTGTGTATGTGTGTGTGTATGCTTGTGGGTGCTCTAACGTAAAAATCAATACCAAACTTCATGTATAGCACTGTAGTGGGTGCTGTCAGAGTTGATTAGTTTTTGGAGTAAATCCGTTATCCGGAAGTTGAGCTTTATTCCTCGAAGCAAATTTCCGTTTTTTCAAACTGTCTCCATGAATATGACATTTAGGTATATTCTATTATTTATAAAAGTTTTAGAAAATGTAATTTACTATAACTTTTGTATGAAACATTTTTTTATAACTGATTGTTTAGGAGTTATTCCTGAAATACTGATAAACCGGAAGTTGCTGATTATGAACTTTGTGGGCGCTCTGGGCGAAAGGCCAATTTCATCGTTTTTCATCGAACATGTCCCGAAAAACATTATTTATAATGTTTGTGACGTAAAAGATAATATGATATAAATTAATCACTTATCTTCCAAGTTTAGATTGAATATAGAGTTCGAAAATACTGTCGTAGATAAATATTTATATCTTATGTATGGAGAATGTCATGTGCTGGCCACATCAGATTTTTTAATTTAGTGGAATATTTCTCACCCTTCTTTGAGGGTGTTTCCCAGCTGAGGGTACTTTTATGTTTCACTTAGGATTTTTATATCCACTGCTAAATTTTCCTGTTCTGTATTATTTTAAATTCATTTAAATATCATATAGCAACAAGATTAAATTGACAATGAGTGGCTTAAATTAAGATTAGACTCAAAAGTCTAAATATCATTCGAAACAAATACGCTTCACTCAGTAAATCTGATGAGTCCAAGCTCGACGTCGTGGTAGGACCACACTTACGAAGTGTTTTTTAATTCTTCAGTGAACTTCACTTAAGTTATTTATATCTACAGTATATATTTTACTATATTATATTTATTTTAGATAATGTTACTAGTTTTTACTAATAAGATCAATCTGAAGTTTTTTTCTTTGAGTTAATTCGTGTTTAAGGAGAGTTGTCGAGTCCGTGAAGTTTGTCGTGGGTGGATCTATGACGGTTTGTAAATCATTAGCATACAAAAGATAATTATAAATATTAACAACTCGAGGGCTATCAGTTTTGAAAAAAACAACAAGGGACCGAGTACAGGTCCATGAGGGAGTCAGCGATTTACGTCAACCAGGATAAGGGATCTTGAGGAACAACTTTATTTGGCCATTCGTAAAGGTATATTTACCGAAGAGTGGTAGATGTTTTTATCCACAACTAAATTTTTCCCATTATATATACGTTTAAATTAGTTTTACTGTTATTTGCCAATGTTATATTTTTGAATTGGCGATGGGGTAAATGAAAGATGAGACTTCATAGCCACAAATTCACTCAAAATAAACATGTTATTTACTTATTTAGTCCTAAATATGAAAATCGCCCTTTTCCCGCACTTACGACTTGGTATCAGGATACAACTTTGAATCATAGTTGAAGATATTTTAATTTTATTTTTTAATATTATTAAATACAAGTAGAATGGGAGGCATCGGTATTATAGGAGTATATACTAGCCCAGAAATACTGAAGTACTGGGTTCCAATGGTGGTGAGTGGATGGTGTGTTGTCATTTCGTAAAACATTCTATTCTTAGAATTAAGTCTTTCTAAGAAACTTACAAAAGAGTCAAAATAATTTGAATTCTTCACATTTTGGTCATCGAAATATTATTTAAAAACCTGCTAGGCATTGATCAGCGAAGTCATATTTTCCAATTCTAGTTGTTCATATATTTGTATTCTAGGAATGATGTTATTCCTTTATAAAAATGCCAAGCCCGAAATTCGAAGCCATTCAACCCGATCACATCCAAAAGCAAAATTTCAGCTTTGTTGATTGCGTGACGTGTTGTATTTTACGTTATTTATATAAAGAGCTAATACTCGGATTCGTAATTGATAGGGATTGAGAATGAGACCATTCATGTAGAGCAGATAAAGACTTAAAAGTATTAGTAGGACTAATTAATTTCCTCGAAATAGGAGGTTTCTTTCTCTATTGTTGGATTATTGTAAACGACTATAATGTCAAAAGGTTTTGCGTTCCTTCCAAAAAATATCGCCGAATGTTTTTTCAACTAATTTTATACAAATTATTTCTTTTGTCCACTTTTAGGAACGGGTTGCAAATAAAAGCGTCTAAGTTTTGGTAAACGTAAGTTTTTTTCAGTAATTCCATTAATTCCAAAGAAATAATACCTATTTTTTTCCTTAATTACTCATATTTATAGCTAACGGTTATCGTTGGCCAAAATTTCCTGTAAAAGAGTCAGATTGTTGGATACCCATAATAAATTGCTGGATGAGAATTAAAAATAACTTAATTTCCATTCGGCGGAATGCAGAAATTGTGGCGCGTCACAGCTAATTCACGGGAATCACATTTCATCCATTTATCGGGTCAGCAAAACAGTATCGAAAACAAGGCTTTACAATAAATAATAAATTCTCATTCCACAGATTAATTTATTTCATAATTTGAAGCTGCCGATTTGCTTGAATTGAACGGGAAACATTCGAATATGGGAATTATGCCGCTTGATTCGTCGGTGAAGATAATATTATTTATCCATTGGAATTACATTTATAATGAAGGATTTCCAACGTATTTATGACCTGCCTTTTGAGGTTATCCCTGCATTCACGGGTTACTGATGCTGTTTTGATTTAATGAATTATGAGGTGATGAATAGTTTCATTTTTTCTTTATTTGACTTGATCAACATCCAGTATCGCTTCTGATGCATAAGGTTGTCCGTCTTTGGAATAGGTACATAGGTTTAAGATTGTATCCTAGTGATTCGGCAACTACTCGAAACATGATCACTTTTTTGCAACCAAGTAGACTAAGGTTACCTCATAATATTAAATTCTTCTCCTTACCCTGAAAATTTTCAGTACAAGATTCTCTTCTTTGAGATATCGACACATTGATAACCTGCAGCAAGTAGACTTGCAACAAATAGACTAGCAGCAGTTGCAATGAAAATCTTTTTTTACTTTAATTCACCATTTATTAATTAAAATTAAAATTATTAAAAAAGTAAAACAGCGGATTAAAATATATTTAAGTATAGAAGATTAGAATATTACTGTACTGATTATCTAAATATATGGCATACGAATGATAAAACTACTCATAATATTAAACAGTATTTACTATAAAAGATTACCAAAGTTGAAGAGAATGCATTAAAGACATTAATACATTAATTTCTTGTAAAATATATCAAATAAAGTTATGAAAGTAATAATCGAGATGGGTAACAGTAAAATTCTCCTAAGCATAGAATTCGTCAGTGGATGCTCGCCAGTCTTTTACTTGTGTGAACTTTACAGTGGACAATTTATCAGAAACAAATCTGAGACACAAAGTCGCAAAGTGATCGTATCGCAAAGGTTACGAAAACTAAAGCTCTTGTTTGTAGAAACGACTGCACTCAAGTTTAGTAGCTCCTGATTCATCAATGATACAAACGCATGGTGATACAAAGTCATCAACTGATCTTATGCGATACCTTTTGTTTTGCGAAACGTTCCAACGTTGAGCTGATAGGCTGTTAGTTAGAGTTTAGTGCTACTAGGATACCCTTGTCACCTGCGCACTTGATTGATTACCTTACCATAAAGAAGATCTGACCCCCCTTGTTATGCGATCCATTGTTTTATGCCGAGGGTAACATGCAGAGGGCGTGAACCAGCCACATGTCACAGTAGATGGGTCGAAAATTCCCAATCAACCCATCCTCGTTTCAGTACCGAGAATTCGCACGCAAAATATGATCTTGACCTAGTGTTCTCACGCCCTTTCGAAAGTTACGAGTTCTCCGTTTACCTTATGAAAAAGATGCTTCTCCCATCCCAGTTTTTCTACTCAGTATGGTAGCTTATGAAGGTAACATTGTCTCTATTGTTTTTTCTACTTTGTACGTGGTCAATTGTTTTATTATATATCGTCTACTTAAAGAATACCTACATAGTTTGTTTGAATCGAAAACGACTTATGTTTTAGCCATGAATAAGTATTCAACAAGTTAAAAGGGAGGACTGCGATTTTATATTTGAAAGGAAGTGGATTTATATTCACAGAAATCACAAACTTAAACTGTAATTTTGCTTAATAAAGCAGTTGTTGCTATAAAGTGTAAAGTATCCATTGCAATGTTGATTGAATTGTTCTTTTTAAAGTTTACACGAACAGCAATTGAATTTGTCAAATGTAAAGTATGAATTGTAATTTACGGCATCCAAAAGTTAAACTTGCAAAGAGGATTAGAATTGGGCTATTATCGCAGTATATCTAGAATTAGTTTCATACCACTTTATTCACCTAGACCTATCCACCTAAACAACTAGAATGGAGAATAGTATTCTTTATTCTCAACTAACGTAACTCTTGATTCTAACAAGTAGGTAGACTCTCAACTACCTACTTCCCTCCTTCACTGTGTATATTCTGTCCGTCCGTTCCCGTACTTACCTGGTGATGACAGGTCGATCGTAGAAACCGGTCGCATAGTAAACATCAGAGGTAAAGTATACGAGTCACTGTTGCCCAATAGCCTGTAACGGTTTCATATTTTCCTCCTTGATATGGAGTCGAGTCGTGATAAATCCTATTTCTGTTTTTGCTATTCTTCGTACATAAATCAGCATTTACCTATCCACATACTAATGCAATATAGCAAAATTACGAATATCTTCCCTTCCGAGTTAAGGTAGCTCCAGTTGTATTTAATTCGTGATTCTCCTATATTAGTACCGTTCCTCGCATATCCTTTTCTATTTAAACTTATAGATACATTTATATATCTTTATAATTTTCAATTATTGCTTGTCTGCACCTCTTAACCTCAGAGTTGAGATATGTTCTAAGGCTTGTGATAGGAGATGAGACTCATTACGCTAGATGAGGAGGCAGCTTGCTAGACATCGCTTTCCTCACTCGGAAAAATCATCTAAGATGGTAAACAGTAAATGCTGCACAATTAACCTGCAAATAACACCTTTCATACCATCCCGCTAGAAGTGACCGGGTCTCCATTCAGTGCTAACCTTACCTCGGTAGTTTTCTTATCTCAGCCACGAACAAGACTGAGCAAACGTAAGCGAATCATACATCTTTCCCCTTCTTATAGAAAATGACAAAATATATTCCATTCGTCAAGATGTGGTGGTCGGAAAATTTACTATCTTAGCAGAATGGTTAAAATTTTATGGTAAAGTGTCCACTTAATACACGGAGAAAATTAGGATTAGATGATAAAAGAGACTTATTGGTCTCAATCTCGCTTTGAAATGAAATTGTTTTTTTTATTTATATCAATGTACAACTTTGGGTTAAGTCGCCTACTTTCAGAATATTTCAAATTTTACTTTTCAACATTTCTAATAACCTATCATCATAATTAAATGTACAATTATCATAATTTTTCTTACCCTTCTTAGCACGGAAATTGAAAAATATTCACCTATCCTGGATCTATAGCACCAAAGGGAATAGGCTTTATTATTATTTTTACATTAAAGGTGGGTTAAGTTACCAAAAAACGAAAAAACTCTCATTGAATAGGGAATATTGAGGCACATGAACCTACCGAAAGGCAGAACACTCATGTTTGACGGAACAGAATCACTTAGTACACTTCCTAAGAATTTATTGATGCGACGTGTTTCGCTAGTGGGCTAGCTCATTCGCCTGATGATGCAGATCTGCTAGTGAACGACCTGTACAAAGTGATTATCTTCCACCATTATGGCCTTCCACGAAGTCACACCTTCACATATCGAGTTCACTCATGTAGGGGGGACTGGGTTAAAGTGGCCTCCCTAAGACAAAATCTGTGTTAAGTTAATTATTTTAGAAGGAAATGCTATTTAAAAATACTAATCATGTAGTTTCATTAGTGTAGAATCAATAATCATTAACATATCAACAATATCTGGAAAGATATTTTCGCAATTTTGGTTTTTATCAACTTCTGTAAAGTGGCCAGGGGTTTTACCCCAAAAAGAAATCTTGAGATGATAAACACGGTTACATAAAAATTAAAACTGTAATTATATTATTAACTATTATAAATCAACATTAATGTTACAATTAACAATAGATCAATATGGAATAATATGTTTTTTGCAAAAAGAAACTGTATTTTGTTTTAGGAATCTTCTTGCAATGTTCACAAACAAAAATCATCATTATCTTCTTCGCATCCAGCACAAGCTTCATGAGCCCATTTGTGGCAACCAGAACATCGTATCCATCCCTCGTTTACTGATTTTGAATAACTCTCGTTACAGTTAAAACATTCCAATTCATCACAAATAATATTGTTTTAAAGGATATTAGACTGAGTTTTCAGCTATGTTAATTAAAAAACTGTATCAGTAATTAATGACGAAATAATGAGGATAAAACTTAACAATTACCTTATATCAATCCTGGAAAAAATAGAAAATCTGCTTTAACTCAAATAATTCGGCAAACTGATCATTGGCACCTTAACACAGCACTAATAGCTTTCCTTCAAGTTAGTTGAAAACCTTTCCCACCAAATTTCAATAGTTTCAAGCAATTACAGACCAATAGCCTCTCTACCCCTAGTGGTCACTTGGCGCCCGTGGAATTGTTCCGGGGAAAATTCGTACGCTGGGAATTCGTACGCGGTGAATTGGTCTCCCGACATATTAGTATGCGGGGAATTGATTCCCCGCACTGATATTGTACTATTGTTATTCAGTCGTACGTTAATCTACACGCCCTGATTATTGGTTAATGCTATAAATAAATGGAATGCAACATTTTTGGTGGTAATCCAACCCAACCCAACTCAACCCAACCCATGAATTATTTAGTGCTGTTTATCCTTACGCAACAACAAAATCGTGGAGGAAACCACTCATTCATTCTTCCAGACTTTAAATGAAATTTAAACAAGAGCTTTGCCTTTGTTTATTGTATTTTTATTTAAAAGGATAATAATTACCACTAAAGATGTTGCATTCCATTTATTTATAACATTAACCAATAATCAGGGCGTGTATATTAACATACGACTGAATAAAAGTAGTACAACATCAGAGGGGGGGATCAATTCCCCGCGTACCAATCCATCGGAAGACCAATTCCCCGCGTACGAATTCCCCCGGACCAATTCACCGGCCACGTGGTCACTTTACCCCAGTCTTCCCTATGCATCATTATTACAAGGTTTCTCATGGTCTCATGGAGTGTCTTAGTACCTTGGACTATTCCTCCGTTTAGATATTATTATATCTGCTCTCATTCGGCGATGTATTATTCCTAAGCATTATTATATATTTGAGTCTACCACGAAATCTCTCTATCGACTTCTTCCCGGTCGTTTTTCATTCTCGCGTGCTTTTCCTTCATCCTCAAAGGAAATGCATCCTTCAGGAAAGAAGGGCAAAACAAATCATCGGCCACAGAGTTATTTCCCTATCCTCTTTTAACGCGTCCGTACATCGCTATATCCCCCCTCCCCCGTTCACTCTCTTCGGACAAAAGTTTTCGCGCCGTTTTGCGAGCTTAAATTGGATCGGCGCCCGGCACTTTCAGCGCCGCAGGCCATTACTCACCGCCCACATCCGATATCCCATCGGGCGCGGCAGAGATGCGGCCTGCCCAAGCCGATAACCACATCAAAGCTTCAGGCGGAGTTTCCCTGAATTGAAGTTGTTAAGGTCGCCCACTGGCGCCTCGGTTTATATATCCCGCCGGAAAGTCGGTATAGAAAGAAGGGTTTTAACCCAACCCTGTCTTCCTGGCGTAAACGAGCTTTAATTCGGTTTTTAAAGTCTCTAAAAGAGTTAATTGATCCATGTCAGGATCTCCGTAGTGCACGGAGAGAAGCCTTTGTGTTTGTTTGCATTATTTCGTTCGCTGGTTTTGCTAACTTGACCATATTTCGCGGTCATCCTGTTATTTTCGTGCCTCGAACCCTTTGCGTCTGTTGAGTACAAAGACGTGGGTGAAATAAGCTGTGCATTTTTATATATTTGTGTTTCTGTGTTTTGACACATACATAGGCTGGATGGAAGAAGAGACTTTAGTCTCAATCGCGCCAAAACGAAGGTGATTATTACTATACATACGCCCCTAGCAACGGGATTTGGATATCCTCTAAGAAATGTTTTCTACCTTAAAACCCTGAAAAAGACGGTAATTAATTTTTTTTGCATTTGATGCACTCAAATAAATTGGAAAGAGATTTATGCAGAGTATAGTGGATTTGTATAGAATTAGGTATTTAAGAAGTTTAATAAAAAATTAAAATGAAATATTATGAATAGCAGGCCGCGATATTTGATGGAAAACCATTTTGTAAAAGGGACTCTACTTAAGACTCTTTACTGCAATGAAAATAAGAGCAAAAACTGCAATTATAAAAATTAAAATGTATGTCATTTGTTGCCGAGCTCATTGGTTGTAAGGGAAGAAAAATGTAACAATAATGTGATGTATTTTCTAACGTTATATATCTTTTTATCAAGCTGAGTAATTCTAATCCATTTAAGGTTTAGAGTATCATCATATTTTCTGGGTAATTTTCCGCTAATGAAAATAATTGACTTAATATCTCGGTGCTAACAGTGAAGTGAAATCTACTTTAAATGCAATAAGTAATGCACGTATGATGAAGATATCAGTATTTGACAACAAATGATGCTCAAATTTTGAGTGCGTAGAAAAGTTACCAAAATACGAAGTATAAAGATCAGCATTACTTGACCTTGGATAATTGAAATCTTAAATTAGGATCCCTAAGATCTAATTTAAAGGAAATATATAACCAGTAGTATATGAAGATTCGTAACAAGAATTACGGAAATAGAGAGCTAATATGTAAAGAAAGAATAGTTTTATGGAGTAAAAAAAAGTTTTTATTTTTATCACAGAAAAATATTTCCATTGTAGAAAATCACCCGCAAAGAGAAGGATGAGAAACCTGCAAAATCCGTTGTATTGGTGGAAAGAAGACAGATATACTTTAGATACTGATATAAAAAATATTCAAATCGTAAAATTAAAAAGCAGATTCTCAATTTCTTGGTCGATTTATTGGTTTCTTTAAATGATCGAGTTATGAAAATCATTGAATGCATGGTATGTACTTGTAATTGAGTTAATGAAAAATCAGATTGCTTTGTCTAAGATATAATCATCTAAAAATACAATTTAGGAGAGAAATGAGATGGAAAACAAGAGGAAATAGAAGAAAATCGAATTTTCGGCTAAATCAGAATACCGTATAAATTAAGTCAGACTTTATTATCATTCGATTTTATTGGCTGACCGTTGACATTTCGGCCATCGAAATATTTTTTAAATCCTGCGAACAATTGATCAGCCTAGACATCTGCCCCATTTCCGCTCATTTGTCTTCTAGGAAGGATGTTCATCCCATATCGATATGTCATGCCCGAAAATTCAGCTCAACCTTGCCCTGACATTTAGCGCTCCATTTATCCCGGAGTTGTTTGAAAAATGTCCGTCCTTCTCCTTTCCGCCCGTATGCATTTCATGGGACCATCACTCGGACGAATCGGGCCTTTCCCGCCGTATATATTCCGCAAAGCTTTTTGCGGGAGAATGGTTGTTTATGGCCTTTGCGCGAGACAGCGTCTTCTTACCAAAAAATTTGCATCCCAAGGTCAAGGGTGCACCCGGTGAAATATGCTGGTCTTGAATAAAAAGCCCACATCTGCACTGGTACTAATGATGTGGACCTCGGTTCGAACTATGAAAACACGGTGTCAAACGGGAAAGAGTGCTTTGCGGGTGATTTATTTTCGGATCGTTACGTAAGATCAGTTTACATAGTGTTCCTCCCGGTGAAAACTCTCAATAAATAGTTAATCGGATTTTTGCTGATGGGAAAGTACTGTGGTCAATCTCTCGTTCCTGGAAAGACTTCAAAGGTTAGTTTCATGTTGGATCGAGAACTTCATCTTTAATATTTTCGCTAATCTCTTTAACTAGCCCTTCTGGCGGATTAGTTCTGTTGTTGCTACCTTCATGCCACAATTACGTATTCGGAGTTGCGTTTGAAACGAAGGGTTTGTTTTTAACTCCGCTGGATTATAATTGGACTACATTTACTTTGTACGTCATCACGTCGTACTTACGAGGTTGAGGAAATAAAACTGAAAATTTTGTCTCACTGCAAGCAAGCTCCTTTATTAAAAAAATAAAGTTACGTTTTTAATCAAAGTAAATAAAACAATGTAAGATACAGAAACTAATTTAATTAGCGTTAATAAAATCAAATGTTTCGCGATTAATATATAAATCTACTGTAAAATTGTAATTTTTATAAAAACAATTCTTCCTATCACCCAAAATGGCATTTCTTCCATCTTACTTTAGGAGTGCTTACATTTAACTTTTACCCTACTAAATAAAAAAGAATTACATCCAGAAAAACATGCAGACAAACAGATCAAAAAATTGGTACAAAATAATGGATACAGAGTTCAGGACAAACTTGTTGATAAATATTAAAATTATATATGAGGTTAGATAAAATATGAGAAAAGTTTTGGAATATGAGGAAATGTTTGAAATATAATTCAAAAGATACGTACACTGAGATAATTACATATCAGTCCAAAACAATCATTTTATTAGAGGAGTTGGGGTCTCATAGAAGAAGCTGGTGTAGAAGTAAAGCATAACTTTCCAGTCAAGCTCCACTCCATTATCTAGCAGAGTGTCTATCCGCTAAGCAAGAAACGCTGCCCTTTCACCGACTCCTACTCCCCTCAAAATAAACTTCTACGGGAGTTCTTCCTACCGAGTCAGGAGCAACTGATTCAGTTCCTTTTGGTGGGAGTTGCTCCAGTTTCTATTCCGGTGCGGAAAAGCCAGTAAAAATAAGTTTTAATTATAATTAATTCTGGATTTGTACATTATTTTCTTTCCTTATCGACACAATTTGAAGTCATGTTTAAAAGAAGCATTGTCAGATGTCGTATTCTATACAGAATGTCGTGGCTGGTGAATTGGCCCGGGGGAATTGGCACGCGGGGAATTGATCCCGCGCTGATGTTGTACTACTATTATTCAGTCTTATGTTAATCTACACGTCCTGATTATTGGTCAATATAATAAATAAATTAACCGGGGGGGGTTAGGTTGGGTTGGTAGTACAACATAGTACAACATCAGCGCGGGGGATTAATTCCCCGCGTATCAATCTGTCGGGAGATCAATTCCCCGCGTACGAATTCCCCCCGGACCAATTCACCGGGCGCCACAGAATGTGATATTGTTCTTGAGTCAAGATAAATTCAGTAAACGTTCCTGCCTAATTACTAACAATGTCAATTCTGCCATCATTCCATCTCATTACCTTACTCAACAGTGCATTTTCGAAGCGCTTTTCGATCTCTTACCCACAGGGCTGGAGAGAATCCTGTCATACATATTATTTCCATATCTTAAGGGTCACAACTTCTCGTTGACTGAAATAATACGTGGATGACAAGGCATAGGTTAACTATGACTGATACCTTCGGGATGGTTGTTGCCTATGAAAAGACGAAAAAATAATAAATAGAATGGAAAAAGGTTTTTTCGGTACTATTTGCAGGCTTTGGATTCTCTTGGGCTCCAGTGAGTCCTTTGAATAGATATTCTTTTTGAAATAAACTCCGAACGGAATAATTTTGCCTAAATAAAATACAGTTACTTCCTTTGAATAAGTCAGTTGCGTAGATCGTATGATTGTACAATGCTAGAGGTCTCCAAAAATATTAATATCAGATTGAGAAGTAAGAGGATATGAAATTATTTGGAACAAACTAAGAAGTCAACTCATATTTAAATAAAAATGAGCTTTTGATACAAAGTAAATGAAACATAGAATACTGAGACTCACGAGTGATACCTTTAACGAGATAGACAATACACTGTATCGGTCTTTACGCCTCATATTCTCTTTATTTATATTATTTATATTCTGTTAAAAAAATAGCTTTTCTACTTTCTTCTACTTCTACCCTACATAGAGATAGGGACCCTAATGCTTTCAGACCGCATATGGTCATTTTTGGCGATCAATGCGGCCTTTCAGTCATTTCATGAAACAAAGACTTAAATTAATACAGTATTAGTTGTATAAGGAGTAAAAATAAGTGACTTGGCTGGGACTAAGCCAGGTCTCCCACTTTACTAGCAAACAAAACTAAAACTAATAGTTTGTGATCAAGTGAATGAGACCGAATGTTCTATTTGGTCTTCCGAAGGAAAGAGGCTCCCCATACCTGGTATATAACATTCATTTAAAGCTTAGGATGTGATTAACGATGTTCTTAGAACGTCCAAACCCTTTCCTACGCCAACATTTACAAATCACCCTTTCTTGGATATTCACTCATATTCTTAAGTGTGCAGGAGACAAGTTGATGGGTTACGTAGGCTCCTCTGAGAAATGACAGCTTCCCAAATGACTGTCATTCATGTGGGAGGGAGAAGGACTTGATTTTCTGGTTTTTCTCTTCCAAATACGTCAATCTGTCACCTAGCATTTTCTTGATTGGTTAATTAACTTGAAGGATTCATGGTCGCCCAAAATAATTGGCTAATGCGACCACCATGATATCTCCAATCTCAAGCATATTGGAGAAATTTAATTGTAAAAAGTGATTTAAAGAATATATTGTTACTGTAATATTAATGCAATAATCTTAAAATATCGATTGCTTGATTGCATTAAATGTAGAGAGAAAATCCAAGCAATTTGTTAATTTTATAAATGAATTAGAAAGTCAAGGTGTTTGTGTGTCCACAAAAAATTTTAGAACCGCAAGTTACACTGTTTTCGAACTTAAAAGATAGTTAAATGTCTGCCCGTGCAGAAAATATGCTGCATTTTGTTTAGCTAATAGTCATGGTTTCGACCCTAGGCTAGATAAACCGTTCCTTATCGATTGCAGGCTTAGTTTTTTCCTGGTTTTTCTTCTTTAAAAATTATAAAGAAGAGAAACATTATAGAAGCTTCAGAAAAGTTTTGTGAGAAAGAAATTCTATATAGATTGTTATTCTTACCGTCTATGTTAGATCTCGTATAAAAATTATAAATAATTGGATTAAAAATTTTCGTTTACGATAGATAAGATTTAACTTGAGTAATATGAAATGTGTTAGATTCACTTCTGTTTAAACAAAACTATATTGGTTATCCCAAGATACTGAGAAACATCAACACTCTTACACTACCCAAAGTAAAAATTGACAACATTGAAATCGATTTCAGCTCATCTGTAAAGAATCTAGGAATACTTTTAGATCAATCCTTTAGTTGGGTTCCTCAAGTAGCGGAAGTCTGCAGGAAATCATATTCAACTCTTCAATATATGTGAAACGATTGCAGTATATTTTACCATTTAAGCTGAAAAAATTACTTGTTCAAGCATTAATTTTTCCTATCTTTGATTATTGTGACACACTAATGAGTGAAGCAAACAAAACGTTCACCATTAAATTAGACTGGGCTTTTAATCATGCGGTCAAATTTATCTTCAACGCCAAAAAAATTCATGTTTCCCCACTTTTAAAAGAATTAAAGTGGCTTCGTCCACAGTCAAGAAGAAAACTTCACACTCTTAATCTCGTATAAAAAGTTCTCAATGAATGTTGCCCCAGGTACCTCGATAATTACTTTACTAAACTGAACAACTCGCAAGGACTAGGAACTCGTTCCACTGGCAAACTCATGATACCAATTCATAGAACCGAAATTAGCAGTAAACCTCTCCTTGTCATCGGAGCAAAATACTGGAATGAAGTTGCTCAACCAAAATTAATACAATCATCTTTATTTTCATTTAAACGTGGGATCTTTGAAAAAATCTATCGGTCAGAACATCAAATACCTACTTAGCTCTTTCCATCATTCCTTCAAATCGTCGTTACACCCAATCAATACTCTTCCTTTGTGTTTTTTAAAATCTGAATAGCTATGTATACATCTCATCTACCCTTTCTTTCTCTCTTCATTTTCAGGTTCATCTCACCCTCTTTCTGCTGAGATAAATTTGAAAAAGTGGACGGATGCAGCTGGCTGACCTTTATTTATTTATTATTTTTTTTTCTTTGACGAATACTAATTAGTAGGAAATTGATAATATTTTATTTTTTTTTCTTTCTTATGTAAATTCATTGATTTATGTATATTCTGTATGTAATTTTATTATTGTCTGTATTTAATTGTTATTTTTACTGTGTTTTTTTTCACCCCCCTTCTCTGTGGGTGTTTTCCCGCAACGTGGGTTTTTCTTTAGCAACCTTCAGTTGCAAAGATTTTTTCCCCACACTCTACTCTGTCTTTTTGTTTTAATTTAATTTGTAATTATTCATATTCTAACGGCATACGAGGTTAGGTGGAAGAGAGGCCCACTTGAGCTTAACCTCGCCAATAAAGGGTCAAATAAATAAATATATTTAATCCTACTTCTATTTTCTCGTTGAGAATCAACGGGCGCGTCAGCTAGTATAGCAATAATACAGTGTATATGTTTATCTTGTAGATTGCTGTTAAATTGGAATATATTTTTAAAGTGGAGAATTATTTGCAGTGTGATGAGATGTGCTGCTGCTATTACAATGAGATTGATTTTCAGTGAGAACTTTGCAGGATCTAACCCGACCTGATATTTTTTTTAAGAATTCCTTTCCTGTAAACAAGAGGCTGATACCGATTTTACAACAGATATTATTATTATTATTATTATTACATGAACAGTACAAGTAGATTATAAATCGGGTGGCAGTAGTTGGACATTACATATCACACATGCACACATTCATACATTCATACAGTCGTACATGGTCAAGCAATATATAGATAGTCAAGATAAATTGAGGGGAAAACACTATACCTGTCAGGCATTTACCCACGGAGGGAAGGAAAACCTCCCTCTGACAGAAGTCAAGACATAAACATAATACGTAATTTACAAATATTATCCCGTCCCATTAAAAGAAAAAATATTAGAATTAAATTAACAGCTATTACAATTTATTTAACTTCGCCTTGAAGGTACGCACTTGGGAAGGAAATGGCTCAAATATACCTGCAGGGAGAGCGTTCCATTGATATATTGTTCTATTAAGGAAGAAGAATTTAGCAATATTAGTCCTTTGAGAAGGAGGTTCAATTTTTATAATATATAGTGTATCTTACAGAATTCTTTCAGCATTGTCTTGCCCCTGAATTTCTTGCAATTTCTTTTCCTCATTTTATTATAAGAGGAAATGTATATACAGAATTATTAACGTATTATCCGCTGTTTTGACTTCTGAAATTCCTTTTTATTATTCTTACAAAAAATGGAACCATCGTAGATATATCCCGGGAGGTAAACCCTAAGGCATTCATCTCACCTACACTCTGGATATTATTATTGAGGAATAAATACATCCAAGTTGTTATTAGAATCGATAACTTGCACTTGAGGCGTATTAAGATTCCTCATATCGATCACCTCTTCGGCAAACTCAAGCTGACAAGAACATCGCTCTGTTGGCGCAAAATCTCTCAAATTAGAATACCTCTTTTCTCTTCCTTCATTCTTTTCTTCCCTCTTTCAATTTCGGATTTCATTTTCTGAGGAAAAAATTTTCAAATTCTCCCCTCCTGTTTGATAAATGATCCAAGCTTAGAATTTTGGTATCGATGAGGTTTATTCATGAGAATGTTAAAAATGCAATAAAGAATTATCCAATCTTTTTAACGCATTGTTTTTCTGATCCTTACGCCAACAAAGCAAAGTATGGTGAGAATCGATGAAGTATGATTCTTTAGATTGGATCGATTTATTCAATAATACTATTGTTATTAAATATTACTATTATAATTAAAGAATAAAATTATTAAGAAGTTCGTACCACTCACTCTCGAGAGGTGAAATGGTTATTATTTGTCTCATGGTGCTCGATTGAGGAAAAAAAATTTCTTTAACTCTTTTCTCAGTCTATTTATAAAGTGTCAGGGTGTTTGACTATAAGTAATCACTATACAGACTAAATAAATAACTTATCTCCACCGATAATATCAACTACCATTTCCCATACCTAAATTATCTTGATGCATCTTGAATTACTAAAAGTTAAGTTACCATTTTCAAACAGCAAATTTTGCTGAAGTTTATATATTCTTTTTGTGCCATAAGGAACATTTAACTCGAGTTTGCAATTTGTTAGTCAGTCATTATTTTAAGTTGGTTAGGGCGTTTAAGGTGCACGCTTCTTCGTGAAAAGATAAATTTTATAAGATTCGAAGATGTTTCTCAAAACTGGAAAATTAGGTACGATTCCCTAGTAACTTATGAGGTTGACGAATCGAGTTTAGACTAATACGGTAACAAATACAAAATGTGCGTACTAGTTTAAAAGGGAAATTCGTTTGCAATTCAATTAATCCACCACATTCATCGCATTATAATTATATTTATTTATGATTGACATTTGTTGAAACAGCAATTCCTGATGGATGAATGTATTTTGTGTTAAACTCCTGAGAGGAAACATGCTTAAATATTTACCCGATTCTTGGAGCTTCCGCCTTAGACAGCTTTACTGTATATTGAACCTATTTACTCCAATTATTTCCCTTGAAGAAGTAAGGATTTGGTCGTCCAAGGTTTTGGTTATTGTCGGCAGATAATGGTAATGAATACACATAGGTTTCAAAATGGAGGAATTTTTTGACGGTTTCACGTAGAAATGGATCGTTCGAGTTATTCTCCCATAGAAAATACATTATTATAACGAATAGAATTGATTGTTTCTAATGGATAACACAATTGCTTCCCCTTAAAGTTATCATACTAGAATCGCAACGTTGGGGTCCCGGTTACGATTCTTTTTTTGTGCATAGTTGTTTGCGTTCGTAACTAAAAAGGCTGTATTTTAAGAGTGGTATCTTAAGACCAAAATCGCCTTATAAAGTCGTTTTTATTTTTATAATGCTCGGGTAAACTGTCTAACTCATCTGGCGTACTGAGCCAAAGCTTTTGGTATATTATGATGGAGGATTAAATTAACATCTTGGTTTGATACTACACAGATATGGTTATAAGCTAACATAAGTTTATAGTTTGAATAGATATACGTTTTTAGTTTTGAATGGGCACCGAGAAAAGAGAGGAGGATATCATAGTGAATAATACAAAACGTATTCAGACTGTTCGTGTTCCACTCCACAGCCTCTCTCGTACCGCGCTTGGTACACGTCGGATTTCTTGGAAACATGGACAGAATATATTTCGAGGGAAATTGTTGTCTTCACTGGCTCAACGATGCCTGTATAGCTGAGATTCACAGATGACGCCCTAAGTAAACAAGGGTTCCGCTATAAATAAAATACCATCTCGATAACGTCTTCATATATTACTCTTCACAGGGCTAAGATAGACATTTTCGTAAAGAAATTGTCGAGATCTACTTAACTGGAAAATTTTGATCAGAACTGAAATTAATATTGTGATTTTTATTTGAGTATAAGTTTTTTATTGATAATCTAAGTAACAGTTTTGTATTCCGCTACTTCTCGTTCGAGAGCAAGGATTCCGTAGAAAAAATATGTATTTACATACGTTGTGACATGTACTCACTCACGAGTTTTCAAACCAATCGTGAAGAATCGTGAGTGGTAACAAATTAAAAACGCAAATTTTCTCTCGAATTTCCTCTATGAAAGCATTGGAGCAACTATAGATCTTGAAAAATCTTTTGACGGAATGAAAATCAATTTTATTTTATGAAAAGTTTTTTCATTTTATCAAGAGAACCAACTTCCACACTCGCTGTAAGTGATTAGTTATTTGTCATCGTTTGTGCTATAATCAATTAGTCGTAAGGCCGGCAATTATTGTGTAGCTTATAGATTGGTAGACATTTTTATCGAGAAAATTCCATTATCCTCACCAACTTACTTATCTATAGGAATAATGTGATAGCGAGCATATATTGATAGATAAAAAAAGCATTACTTTTAATCTATTTTAGATCATCTAACTCTTATTTTTCTCCAGTCCAGTTATTGTGAGAACTGTTATCTAGACAATTCGTACGCTATTATAATCGTAGATCTCCTTTAGGAACGCCCTTTACGTGAGTAACCTTTGCTCAGCGAAATATTCAGTTTTCGTTCTATCTAAACCGACCATAAATTATGAACATTCCCATGTTCCATGCCTCCGAAAGTGAGTCGCATCTTTTTCCGTGAATATTTTTGGCGGAAGAAGATCGCGATGGACAAGATCCCTTAAAAGCATTCACCGTTTCTCGAGTCAGATCTGGGGTAGATTTACATGAGTATCCTAGTAATTCCAAAATAATTCAACACCTTGTATAATGGATTCTTAATGCTTAAGGGACAGGACAAGTCAGATAAAGTTTATTGCTTCATAATCGCACAGAAAAAGAAGCAATACTTCGAAGCTTGAGGTAGCCTTCAAGAATGCTTCTATGGAAAGGCTACGTTCTCAAATGGACAAAGATCTCTTACGAAATAAAATGCTTGAACAAAAAGTATCCTTGCAAATTAGTTTTTCAAATGTTTTTTTAAAATGATTCAACTTTGTGAAACTTCTAACAATATTCATGGTGAATAATTATGAAAATTCCTCTCCGTTATAAACGTTCTGAATAGCATGTAAAAAATGTTTTGCCTGTAGATGGTATCCTATTGACAAAAGTCGGTACCTATTATATTGAATGGGTAAGGCGCTGGATTTGAAGGATTTAATTTTGTGCATCGCTTTGGGGTCTTATCCCACCGAATTATACTACTTTATCGTCCTTTCATTTATTTCCTAAGGAATATAAAGAGAAAAATGGGTCTCGGTCGGACAAATAAATCCGAGGTATAGAAAATGGTTTTGGTAAATATTGAGAAGGAATGGATAGAAAAGTGCTTAAAGTTAAGTTATTTAAAATTAGATAATATTATAAGTGGGGTTATAGTAATGCTGGGTTCCCTCCTGCCACACGTCGAAAAGCGGCTTGCAGGTTTCTCACATATACATAGGCAATAATAATAAAAAATTATATAATAACAAGAGCCTGTAATAGTGCGAGATTGAAAATAATGATTTTCTTTTAACGTCCATCTTATTAATTATCAAGGATTAGTTATTATTATGAGGTTTACTGAAGATACTCTTTAAATAATTGAGAGAGCAAGAGAGAATACCCTGAATAAATTAAAGAGCTCAAGTAAGCGTGGAATTCTTTACAGAGCACTTAGAGGCGGTGGAGTTTCTTTATCGAGACTCCTACAGAAGCGTTTCGCCTATAATTCCTGGACTAAGCTGTCGTTACGTTAAGAAGTAATAGTAATGCTCAATAAAGCAGTTACAGCGTCAGGCCTGTACCGTATTGCCTCCTTATGAGATAACTAGCGATGAAAAGATAAGATGACATTTAATACGACCATGACGAATAATGTGGTGCACTTCCGCATGAGCATTAAGACGTAATGTTCTCAATAAAAATGCATTTAGTAATACTCACAGCCTAAAGAGTTGATGTTTATATACATCAAGTTACATCAACTTACTTAGTTAAGTTCCGATGTGTGTAATAATTTATTTTCAAAGGTGCATACATATCTCTAGTCTAACTATTCATTCGAGTTCAAAAATTAATAATTTAGATAGAGGTGTCTTATTGCCCAAAATATGTTTTGGCCTCTTTCAGGATGAACTATATCTAATATCCTAAACTTCTGTTTTTAACTTGCTCTTTTCGAAGAGAAATGTTTTCAAGCGGTTATTACTTATTTATATCCTCTAGGGCTAATCGTATTTATTAATTAATAACGTTTAAATTCGAGCGAATTTGAAATTAAACTGTTTTTTATACATGAAAACGCATAGCCTGCGTTGCACACACTCAAACGTCAGGGGTCTTTAGTAAGAAATAGTCATAAAAAATAAGTGCTTAAGTGTTAATCTCAATATAAATAATGTGATGAAGGTTTACTAATTTTCGCAACTACTTACAATATGTATTACCGAAGATAAAAGCGGATGTAAATGGAAAATTAACAGCATATAGTGTTCAGCAAGGAATCGGATCGTAAAATTTATCATTCCTGTTTTCTCTTCGGATCAATAGAAAAAATATATTTCGTGCTAATTTTAGACTCGCTTTGCTAATTGTTTATATAAAATAATTAACGCTTAAGTATTAAATTATGTAGATTTAAAATCCAACCTCTCACTTTAGTCGGTATAAAGTAAAAATTGTTATTCAGTAAAGCTTACTCCATTTTCACGCAAATAAAATGATATTGTTACGAGATAACCAGGCAGAATAATTTGAGTACAAAATCGCAACAAAGGCAATCATTTTTCCTCCATTAATTTTTAGATCCCGTTCATGAAATAAAAAAAAATAAACGGATGGTAATGATTGGTGTGCATTATAATGAGAGGTAGTCAAACGGAGAACATAATATTTATCAATCCAGTAAAAAAATCAGGAATTGATTTTAATTATTTTAGTTTAATCTGCGCTGAGCTGAATTAATTATTCCCTCGGTAGAGATTGACACGCAGAGGTAATTATGATAAGATAAATAATGCACACTCCACAAGTGCATTAATTAAAATGTTCGCCACACTCCTGCAAAAAATGATTTTAAGCGGAGGGGAGGCTGATTTCTTCATAAAAAGATGAGGGAATTTCATTTTCAGTGAATGAGATCGTGCTACGTTAATATACATCAAATACAGTACTATTTTAAAGGCAATTAAATTTTACTCCGTATAACTTGATGTTTATCTTATTTTATTTCCCTTAATAAGTTTAACAAGTTAAGTTTCCCTGGCTTTGATATTCATCCTCAAATCCTTTGGTTTATCGTGTCTGTCTGCTAAGTAGCTTACCTTCATTATATATTTATTTACTAAATAGAGAAAAAAAATAAAATTTAGTAACTTCCACTAGAATTTTATCACCTTCTAATTCTAGTAAATGTTACTAAATGTTATTTATTTAATCTATTTAGTATGGCTCCCTTCCACAAAGTTGAGCTTGACTATATTAGATTTATTATATATTTGAAAGATTTGGTGCTTTCCTGGTGTATGCTATGGATGAATTCCTCTCGGGTTTTCTACCAGGTCAGGTAAGCAGTGAATATTATTTAAATATTTAGCTTACCTGACCTGGTGGAAATCCCGAGAGAACTTCATCCTTATTATATATTTATGTACTTAAAAGTTGCAACGGTTCTACGCTTTTCGAATTTTTTCCTCCAACATAGATCGACGTAAAACTTAGAAAAAACTTCATTCCTGCCCTTCTTTATTTCAAGCGGAAGTATGGATGGAAGTGCTCGTTAGAGAGTTTTATAATGTTGAAAGGACTTCCTTAAGATTTATATTTGCCATGGAGTTAAAAACGCTCGTTGCACGGTAATTTATCTGCACTAAATTGATAGCTTACTTTAGTTTACTTCGTTGTCTCGAGTTTCGTCCTTTTCATCTTTTTCTCTCATATTTATTTATTCATTTTTCCCATCATTATTGTTTTTTTACCCTTACATCTCCTTTTGTAACTTATGATTACTAATTTTTATTATTTTATCTTATTATTTTTATCTCATTTAATTTAAATTTACCCACTAACATCTTTTTTCACTTTTTACAAATGTTTGGTTGCATTTCAATGCAGCTTTGTTGATATTTAGAAATATGTTGTTGTAAGATTCATTGTAATTGGTCGTATTGACTGTTAATGAATCAAATTTAAATAAATAAATAAATAACATAGGCATATTATGCAATTGTGGCTAATTATATTTATCTCCTAAATTAGACCTCCTAATTTCTCTTACGAGGGGGCACCCAAAGGAAAACGAACATATTTTTTTAAAGTTACGTAGTTAATTTTTAAAGAAAAACCTTCAATCCCCTTTAATGAAATCTACACTGGCATCATTAATGCAATTGTCCTTTTGAAGCCTCAATTCCTTCACCATTAGCTACTATTACTATGTCAGGAGATTGGACTATTACACATTACTACTAGCTTAAGAGATTGGAACCAAAAACCTTTTCGGTTGAGTATAGTTTTTTAGTAAGGAGAGTTTGCTAGCTCTTATTTTTACCATTGAGATATACTGCTATTATAGTAGAATAAGCAACAAATGATCCAGGAATTATCTTTTCATAGGATTCAATAAGGTTTTATCCAAATGTATTCCTCGGTATCATTCATACCTCATTAGCTTCTATGTCACAGCCACGAATAAGACCTAATAAAAAGAAAATTAAAGGATACATCTATTTATATACGTTAGTAGAAGACAAAAGATTAAAATTTATTCGGTCGTTAAATTATGACAGCAGGAAACATTTTCCATGCAATGGCCCTTAACAGTGAAACCGTTTTTAATTAAATGTATTATTTAATGATAAATTTATATTTGCAATATTTACTTTTAAGATTGCTATCCATTTAACCTTTCGTCAATCAAATAAATATCTCATCAGTAAGTAATAGGAAAACTAATTAACTAATCTGAACTAAAATCAATGGAAAATAGAAAAAAATAGTTGTGTATATAAAAAAAACCTAAAAAGGTGCCCTAATCATGAACTAGAAATGTACACATGGTACAAATATCAAACACCCAAATGAGGCACACTGGAAGTTTATACTACTGGAAGTTTAACAACCAATAAAAGATAAAAAAGAAAACATGTTTTAATTACAACAACTTTGTCTTAATCAAGAAAGAAGGAAGAAAGGTAAGAAGATGGTAAAAATGAAAATATGATTTAAATGCATCAGCTTTGCTATTTGTCTGCTTGATAGAGTCTCTATAAGATTTCAGTACAGAAAAAATCGTTTATATTATCGGAAAATATGTTTCCAGTAAAAAATACACTCTTTGTAGTCTACTGTCCCCTTTAAAAAGGATTTAAGAAAACATGTGTATACTTTCAGAAGACATGACCATAGCCTTCAAACCAGCTAGATGTAGCTTCAACTATCCGCATGCGATGAGACACTTTTGATATAGCGGTATCGGTGTCGGCGGCGCAAGCGATTTGAATAACAAATTCGGTCCGTCCTTCGCATCTCATCCGACCTTGGCAAATACGCTGTGTTTTCATACGTGAGACAACTATGCACATCACGGATTCACGTTGTTCTCAGGTCGGAGTTTAAATTTATATGGACTGCTTGCATTTACGCGGTTACGACTGCCGGAACCGAGCGTGGAATTTGAACAGTTTTCCCTGAGGTGCCTCCCGCTGTAGTTTTCGGAGAGGGCAAGCCCAAGTTTGGTCTTCCGCTCTTGAATAGGGATAGGAATAGTGATAAGGTCACTTCAACGGATGGACTATAGCAATAGTTCGTACCTTTAAATTGTATTTTTGGGATGAATTGCAATTTTTCGGCGGTCGATTAGTGATGATTTTTAACATTCATGGCGTTGAACCGTAATTATTTTCGCCTCTGCAGCTAACTGAAAAGCATTGGTATTTTACTTTGCCATGTTTTCTTATCTGATTGTGAGTATTAAGTATCAGTTTATTGACCAAACAATATTCAATATTCTGTTTCATATTCCTAATCTTTGTTTTTAGTAATTCTTTTGTTTGATTTTGAATATGTGATGCCTTTTGGTATGGAACTTTTACACCGTACGATTTTTTATTTTATTTATATCTTCTTTATTGTTTAAGTTTTCTTAAGTTTATCAGTGGATTTCGCAGAAATTTCACACCCTCTTCTCTTGGGTGTTTTTTTGCTGTGAATTTTTTTAAAATATTAATTTTCCCTTAGTACTTGACTTAGGTATTTATTGATCCTCATAATAGTTTCTGTTTTCTTCTCTCTTTTTTAACTCTCTATATTCTTCTATCCTCACTGTTTAACTCTTACATGGAATATACTCTATATCTATCTTAAATATTATAATCCCTACACAGGGTAGTCGTAATCTACAAATTTTCGATAAAATGTAATCAAATTCAATTAAGAATGAACCATGCGGTCAAAGAAATTCAAGAATGGACTTCGTCATTTAAGTATAAACGTACTAATGAGTAACAATTGATTCACCGTTACTCATGGTTAGTAGTTTAACTACTGTAAAACTCAATTTGCTTTCTAGCCAAAATAAAGAACTATGTAAATAGCGATTTCCGGTTTCGGTTCAGGATCAAAAATTTAAATTAAACTTAATCATTCAATTCATAGAATACGACGGAACTTTTTAAGTTGTTACCCCCACAATAAGTTGTTTCGAATTTTCTAATAATAATGCTGCTTTCCCTCTCGCTTGTAAACACTTTTCTATTGCATAATATGAGCGAATGAAATACTTTTTAGACGATGGGACGTGTTTTCAGACCAAAACATTTACTGTTTTACGTAAAGGTAAACCATTTTAAGTAATTATGCTTTTTTAAATAATGGTATGTTTGTACCATTCACAGCAGACGCTTATTTCTATACATAAACCTTTATCAGCATCAGCCTAGTATTTCCAGAATAGACGCGATAAACGGAAATCGTATTATTAGTAATGGAGAGCATTATTTTTTAATTAAAGGAAAATCCTACCTTTTTTACTTGTTATTCCTCCCGCTTTAAAAGTTGACTAGAACTCGGGAAGTTGTAGCTGCATCACTTGACAACATCTAGAATACAAAATAAAAGAGAAAATTACATTAATATAGAATCATAATTTGACGATTAAAATTAAAGTTCATTATGGCGAGCTTTCGTCTTAGGAAATCTCGATTGAGCTTTAAGATTCTGTTTTTCATGTACAATAAAGAAACAGCTGCGTGTTCCTTTAAATTTTCCAGTACTATATCTTGATAAATAGATCATTTTTTTCAATTCCATCAAGGTAAATGATTGAGAAAAATGTATCTTCCAATAAATTCCGTCTCGATGGAGTTCATAGCTGCGGTGTTACAGAGTTATGGGCGATGCTCTGTAGTGGAGTTTATCTCGATTACTCCTTATTCATTGCCATGACAAAAGACATTTATAGTGGCATCATATTTCTCTTACGTATACATGGGATAGTGATATCAGTCTCGGTTGGTTTTACTAAGTGAGGAAAGGAATGAAAAAGTACTCAACTCATATTGCTTGGCGAACGTAAGTTACTCTCCTTGACTTTAGGTAACTAATGGCTTATGTTTAAACCGTCTTTCTGCGACAGAGTTTTTTATCACTTTACCTTCGGCCAGCAAGGTATTTATTATTACCCAGCCAGGTAGGTATTATTATTTACCTTACCTCTCCCAAGGGGATAACTGGATTGCCCTAATATTATATTGTGTTCTGAGTGCTTGGTTGCATGGTTAAAACAATAGCTCAATTAATATATCTTAAAAATTAACGAAAATAAATAGATTAGTGATATTTACTCTTTAGAAAGGTCTTTCTTGGCAATTATAATTAAAAAACAATAAGACTTCAAAAATCTCATCAAAAACTTTTAAAATGTCTATTTACTTTAGCAAAGTTATGTAAAGTCATATTATGAATGGTTTTATTAACATTTAGGAATTATTTCTCATTAGGAGTACCAAGAGAAAGTATGGTATTGGTTATGAACATATTTCTAGTTTTTTCTATCTTCAACTCTGTTACAGAAAGAATTACATCTCCCAACAATATTTTATTCAAATTACACCAAAAATGTGTGATAAATGACTAAATGTGCAAAGAATAAAATCATTAGATATTAAAGAACAGAAGCATTAAATTAATGTTAAAACTTTTAATTTTAATAACAAAGAAAAACTATCACTGAGTTACTCCCCTCGGTAACCGAAGAGTTAATATGACATATATAACGAGGTATGCCTCTTGAATTATTAAACCCCCTTTCCTTCTCATTTATTTCATTACCCCCTCTTGTCTTTCACTCACTCTTATTCTTGAAATGCTCTCAGCACGTTCTTCCTTTCATTGCCACTCCTTACTTTCGTTCCTCTTCTTTCCATTTCTGACTCAACTTTTCTTCATCTTTTCCTCTCCATCCCAACAATGCCATTTATTTATTTATTGTTGCTTAGAATCGTCCCATATTGCTCTGTTTAAAAGTTAAGGAAACTTTGTTCCTTTTCTCAAGAGATAAAGAGCGCAGCCAAGTAGTATAAACTACATATTAATGTCTCTAATTTATATGTCATTACTCTAACAATTATTGCACTTTTATTACTATATTATTGAAGAATTTATGAAGTATATCCGCAATATTTCGCGCTACTGTCAGTTAAATTCATTTGTGTTAATTCTTAAGTACATGAGTATAGGATGTGTTCAATATATTCTTGCATTCTTGATATTAACCAAATCTGAAGGGAAGAGCATGATTTTCTCATCGACCTACTATTCAAGTGCTAAACAGGGTTCAAGTTAGTTTATGAAGTATTCTAATGGTTAAAATAGTTCAAATCTTTTGAATTAACCAACGGGATTAGTAAATTTTAAATTCCTTAAGTCGTTTTTAGCCGTTCTTTTCTATTGAATATGTATTTCCTCGCCAAAAGTAAATGATGATCCTTTCATTAAGGTGTTTAAGGAGGAACGAATCGAAATATTAATGGCATACAAAATTCTCGCTAAATTACATCGGAAATGCGTGTTATGTGTTCTAGTTCGCTTCTGAGGTATTCATTAATGATGGCTCAAATATTTTGAACTGATCAGTGAAATCAGTGAAAGGTAAATTCTTTTAATAGTTTTCAGCCGTTTTTTCTTTGAAAATGAATTTCCTACCAAAGATAAGTGATGATCATCTTTTTCGTTATAAAACGAGATAGCTATGCTCCATACGATTTATTTTTCGAAGATTTCATACGTTTAGCAAAAGTTACTCGAATATGTTTGTTTCTTGCCCATGTAGACGAGAATGAATTGGCTATGTTAGATTTATTCTACCGTGAAATATAGTATTGACGAATAAAAGTTTATCTTAAGTTGATATAAATCTTGAGTTTTTGTAAACTTAATATATTTTGGTGTGTTTATTTATTTATTCTTACAAGTTTACAAATAAGCATCATGCCAGGCAATAGGCGTGGGAAAATAAAATTCCGGTGTTATTACCAACATTATTGTATTCAGTGCCTGATGATGTCGCATTTCGACGAAACCGGTTGTGTACTTAATTAATAAACTATATTTTTGTGGAGTTAAGTGAAATTTGTGTTTTTAGACATGGAAATATGGGTTTATATTTACGAAAGATGATTCCAAGTGGGTATGAATCTAAAGAAGTTGTGAATTATGAGATTTACGTAAGTTTTGACTTGACTTTTTGTGCCTTTAGACGTGGATATATGGATGCATACCTGCGAAAGATAATCCTGAGTGTACCTGCATCTTAAGATACTATGTTTGTGTATGACGAGGAGAGTAATTAGAGCGAAGCAAAGTCTGGTTTAATTAAGGTGGAGTCTGTTTCACTCTCAAACATCCTTTTCTTTGCACTTAGATCAAACTCTTGGGGTTAAAAAAGATCCAGACGAACTCTTGTTTCACAATCTGCGACACTACGCGCTCCTAGCGACACATTCCCTTTGAATCCGGCGCGTGGGTGGAGAGCGAACTACAATTTTTATCCAGTCGTGAAAGTTGCCCTCGGGAGTGAGTGACCGTGGATTCGAAGAGTGGCCGTCGGCGCTCAATGATTTACGAAATGCTCTCAGACTCAGAGCGACAAAAGAGCGGGAAAGTGTTCGGGAGGGATGGATTGAAGCAGCGAAAGGAGCTGCAATTACGGAGACCTCTGGAAAATGAATTCACCCTCGCGAGTTAGTTTCTCTTTTTTCCTCTGTCGCCAGAGACGCGATGTCGCGACTCATGCAGGGAAAAAAGTTTGTTTTCATCGTGCTTTTCCAAAAGATCCCGTTAGGATTTCCTCCTCCCACATCTTGGGGCATACACGTAGCCGTCTACACGGAGGAATTACCACAAGGAAGGAAGATCATGGTTTTAGATTTAGATATATAATCTGCGAGGCAACGATGGCATATGGCAGGAGGTGTGTCAAACATCGAAGTCTTTACCTAATCTACCCTGTTGGCTTCTCTAATAGACTGAAGAAATATAAATCCGAAGTAGTTATCTCTTTTAGCGATTAATTCCTTATTACTTTCTCCCTATACGTAGTATAGAGAAAGTATTGTATTCGCAAAAAAAATCGACCTCCAGATTTCGACGGAAATAGATGTTTTGGGGCCCATAGAGCACGTTTTCGCTATTTTCCCGAACATGTCTGTGTGTCTGTCTGTCTGTCTGTGGTTAAAAAGTTTGTGGGCGCTCTATCTTAAAATGTAATTATCCGATCATTTTCAAAATTCATATTTAGTATTTTCCTAACAATGCCAAGAGTTGATTAGTTTTTGGTGAATATTGCTTAACTGAAAGTTGCGGTTTATCCGGAACAAAATTTAGTTTCTTAAATATCTCTGTAAAAATGCAATTTAGGTATATATAATATTGTACAAAAGTTATAGATAATGTACTTTACTACAACTTTTGTATGAAACATTTTTTCGTAACACTGACTGTTTAGGAGTTATTTCTCAATAATGGTCTACCGGAAGTTGTTGTTTACCCAGAAATGGAAGTTTTTCATACATCTCTCTGTCAGAATGCAATGTAGGTATATACAATTCTGTACCAAAGTTATAGATAATGTTTTTTACTACAAATGTTGTATAAAACATTTTCCTGTAACACTAATTCTTTTGGAGTTATTTATATATTACCGGCATAGGCTTCTGTTTTCAATAAATACGGAGGAAGTCATGTGTTGGCCACATCAGATTTTTTTTCGATGCTTCTTGGAGGTCGCATTCATTGTTTACTAGAACTACAAAGTCACCCACTACCTTTTAGAGTTCTCAACAACTTAAAAATAAATCAAGAAAAACTTGCAAAAGTTTATTTAATTATTAAGTATTTATATATAATTATTAAGTAAGAGTATTTAAGATCAAAATTGAAGATTACATCAATGAATATAACGTCTACTTGGCTACTCATGGTGCCGCAGTTGTTACTAGCTTCGCTAAACAGTACACATAATAAAATTCACAGTCTCTGGCTATGTCTTGTGGAAATACGTCATGATGATAAATAACAATTTTTACTTTTTCCACAGTATTCATGAAAACAATTAATTTTTTTAAATTATATTTTTATTTTGATTTTGGAATGTCATACATTTGATACGAAGACAAATCGGTGCACTGTTGTTCAACTGGATTTCAGGTTGGTGACCTGCTGAACAGAATAGCGTCTAACCACTGAGAAAATCGCATGCGAATACCCTCTTCAGAGTCGAGCATTTTCATTCGCCGAACGTTTACGTATTCGCGGAACATTCGAAGCGAAAAACGTACAATGGCGCCATCTTTTTTCTGGTCACATCACTAGACGCGCATGACTCTATTTGCAGATACGGCCGCCGACTCTGTTTTGCCCCGCTTCACAAGAGGCTCAGAGATTATTATTTCCACGCTGAAAACAGGAAGGGAATGCCGACTCAGACGGCGGCTCTAAGTACCAGGCTCTCCGGAGAAAAAACGCGAAACGGAAAGAAGGAGGAGAGAAGTGGAGTGGAGAGGAAAAGGGCAAAAGAAAGGAAAAAATAGAAGAGGGAATAATATAAGAAGGAACGGCATATGTCTTTATTCCGGGAGAAGCGTATGGCAGTAAATATCTCCTTAGGGTCGAGCCCCGAGAAAAAAACTGAAATTTCGTAGGAGAAGAGAACGACTATATATCAGTTCCACAAGGAGTAGATTCCGCGACTGGTTGCGACTAAGTTCTAGTGATCATCAGGGCTAGCTTATAGTCACCTAAATTTAATCATCTGAGGCCGTATTTCGTGGAACGACATATTCACTATAGCAATGGGGAAAAAATCGTATTTCCACGCCTAAGTTTTCATTTTCCGACCGATTTCGGTACAGAAAACATAAGTTAGAGAGTGAGAGAAATTTTTTTATTACAAATTACTATTTAATTTTCTTTTACACCTTACCTGAAGAATGCATCTGTGCCGAATCCGGTCGAAAAACAAAAACTTATGTTTGGAGATTTACGGAGTTTTTTTCCTTCTTGCTATAGTGATTATTGCCATCTCGTAGTTATCCTTTTCTCCTCACCTTAAGGAAGTGTACTAAGTAACTGCATCTTCAATTGATTTTTACTGAAATTTCGACTAGCGACTTCTAGCACTCGATTGGTTTGGGAAAGTCTTCGAATTATTTTGATGATTAATTAGCTTTTCATCAATTGAATAAAAACCTCGATATAAGTAGTTTAATATGTGCAAATTCTGAACTAATATTCTATTTATGGAAGCGTACTAAGCTATATTATGATTCAATTACATTTATGGCAGTTTTTGCCACTTTGCTGGGTGTATCACTATCGATTGAGAATATTTTAAAATTGAATTTTATCATGGAATTTTGTGTTGGAATTGGTTCATAGCCGAGAGTTGTTTCTAAAATTGAAGTGTTTCGGAAGACTACGTAAACATATTGTAGATACAACAGGAGATTAACGATTAGTATGGCTTAGACACTTTCAACTTGAGATACTAATAAATAGGTCATTGATTTCTAAAGAGGTGCATCATATGTACATATATAGGGGGTATTTGTCAGGGAGAAAAAGACAAAATTAAGGTCCAAGATTTTTTTTTAATTTGAGAGTATTTTAGTGTGTATGTAAGACAAAGATCCTATTTAAAAAATAAAATAATCAAATGAAAATAAAATATTGCTTTTTAACACAAAAGTTCAGTATTAGGAGTGCTGAGGGGGTCTAAGAAAATTTAAAAGGGGTCCACAGGGAGAAAAAATGTTTTTGAACCTATACTTTATCATCAACAGGAATATTTGTTTTGTTAATATTTACAAAACCCATTTCATCCAACAAGACGCGAGAATCAATATCGCCTGATGAAAATAATGATCTTACTTTGCTTTTAAACTTATATTTTTAACCATTTACATTCCCCTTTTATAAATAAAACGGGAATCGTTTTGCTTACAATCTATCGAGAAAATCTATCTATTTGAAAGCGGATTAAAAAATGAAGGACTACCGACTAATGATGAGACTACCGAACCAATAAAATCTTGGAGAATACAAATAAAAAGAATATAAATCGAACACAAAAGAAGATAGAGAAAAAAACGGAAAAAGTTGGTGGAGGAATGAAACAGTGGGATTGAAAGAGATTTAAAAAAAAAGAGAATAATTCTTTTCCTTTTGAAACGAAGACGCTTCTGCTTCCTTTCATTGTATAACTTTTCAAAACAAAACACTGAAACAGGTGAATGCATTTCCATTAAGTTCAAATCGGTATTGATCGCATTTGAAGTATTTAGCCGCAAGGAAACGTGAAATTAAAAAAATTCTCTTGAAAAGTTTCTTAAGCAAAATGTTAGCGCGGAAATACGGCAACCAAGGTCAGAATACGACTGTGAAATTCCAATCACTAGGATTATTTACTTTCGTGACACGTTTTTTTTATATGATATATTAATAAGTAAGGTGATCGTGCATAATCTATATTTTCATATTTTGATCATCTTACGATAAATATCCTAAAAGCAGTTTGTACGTGTGCGGAAAGGTCACCAAAAAATCTTAGCCCCTTCATCAGGATGATGTAGGGGCAAAGATCAGAAGGAATGAGGTTTACTAGGAAAGATGAGAATTAGGGTAGTTTGTTTCTTTCTTCACCAAATAAGAGTTCTTTAAGTGGATACATTTTAAGAAATGCAGAAATATAACCCTATATATAATAATTTTTACTTTTCATAGCGTCTGAAGAGGAGTGATTTGGTTCTCATTGGATTCAGCATCTCTTATACCCTAGTAACTTTCATAGAACATGAATAAGACTGGCATGCATGAAAAGTAAATGAAAAGTACATCGTCTTCTTCTCAAATACCTAGGGACAAATTAATACTATTTCCAGATTCTCCTATCCTAGATATCCTCTTTTCGTTTCGTATGGGTATTATTTATTTATTTCTATTAGACAATCCTACCGTAGGTATTTGCAAGGACTAGTTGCGACTTTAGCGTACACCACGTTCAAACAATATTACAAAGTTCTATGTTCACAAATACATAATATAATATTGAAAACTACAATAATGTAGAATTTAGCTTTAGTTTACATAGGAATCTACAACAACTATAAACAGACTGTGTACTTATAGATAATTCTAAGAATTCATTACATCTTTAAGCATACAAATTTAGAGTATTATAATATAAACGACATTGCTAACCAAATAATTTTGATATTTTGGGCCTATATTTCCATTTTCATAGCTTTTCATATTTCCTTTGCTTTCTCCGGTCTTTGCGCAGCGAGAATTTTCCAGCATCACCTGTTTTCTTCTGGGTCAGTTTCGAGAATTGCAAAGCCTTTTCCTCCCGAAAAGCATCTCTCTCTCTCTCTCTCCTTTTTCATTTGCTTTCCTAAAATATTAAAACGTGGTGAGAGCTCACTTGAGCCTGACTCCGCCGAATAGAGAGCCAACTTAATACAATCTTACACAAATTAGACTCTCGCTTCAATAGGGAAAGCCGACCTCGTTTGAAGTATTGCTGTCTCAACTAGAAAGACAGTAAACATTCCTGGCGAAGGAGTCTCGTTATCAGCGAGGGAAGGAAGAATTGGAGAAAGGAGCAGGAAATGAGGAAAAAAAGTTTCAAAGCGGGGAAAGAGTATCGGAAAAAGGGCAGAGGAGATGAAGTAATAAAGAAGGAATAGAGGGGAGTGAAATGGAGAGAGGCATGATGGAGAAATTGGAGAAGATAAGTGGGAGTGAAGGAGATGATGAAAAGAGACTTGAAGGAGCTAAAAGAGAGAAATTTATGCAGACTTTTCTTGTCTTGTTTGAGACTCAAATATTCCTATTCTCTAAGAATTAACTGACTTCAGTCGATAGGCATTATGATTAAGCCACCCAAATTGGCAATTAAATATAAGTTAAATTACTGATTGGTTTAAGTGTAAGTTAAAAAATATCCAAAAAATTATTTAAACTTTTTTCTTGATTTAAGCGTGAGCTAAAACAGAGCCAATAAATTATAAAGCTTTCCCTGACGGGTTGGAGATTCAGTTATTCCTAATTTTAGAGTCAACAGACTTTGGTCAATATGTCTCATAATTAAGCTACAATTAGGTATAAGTTTAATCAATGGTTTAAATGTAAGATATAAGAGAGCCAAGAATTTGTCTCACTTTTGTCACATTTGTCACTCTTAAGTGTCAACTGACTTTGATCAATAACTATCACAATGAATAATAATACACTAAAGATTAACCGTTAACTTTCGCAGAATAATATATTTATCTGGATTGTATGCTTTAATTTTTAGTGCAGTTTTAGAATGATGTTCCACCTTATTTCTCTTGAGGCTATTAATTATATTATAAGTAAGCCACAAAAATTGGTAATTAATTATTAGGTTAATCGCTGAACGGTCTAAGTGTAAGCCAAGAGTGTGCCAAGAATTTTATTTTCCGTAATGTGATTGAGATTAAAATATTCCTACTCTTCAGAATCAATAGATTTTAGTCAATATGCCCCATAATTAAGCCACATATTTGCAATTAGTTGTAAGTTCAATCAATGAACGGTCTAAGTGTAAACTAAAAGAGAGACAAAATTTTATGCTGACTTTTCTTTAGTATATTTGAGATTCAAACATTCCCACTCTAAAGATATAACTTTAGTCAATAGCTCCCATAATTAAGCCACCCAAATTGGCAATTAAATAATAAGATAAATCACTCAATGGTTCAAGTGTGTACTTATGTCTTTAATTATTTAATATTAAAATGGGTTATGAGTAAAATAGTCTCAATTTTCATTTAATACTTAGTGTAAAATGGACTTAATTATGCCGGACTTAAGCCACCCAAATTGGCAATTAAATAATAAGGTAAATCACTCAAAGGTTCAAGTGTATACTTATGTCTGTAAGTCTTTAATATTAAAATGGGTTTTGAGCAGAATATTCTCAATTTTCATTTAATACTTAGTGTAAAATTGACTTAATTATCCCGGACTTAAGCATCGCAGTCATTTAGGTATCTCCTGGTAATTTAAATTCAATTAAGGTATAGTTGAGAACTTTTTATAAATGACCTGTCAAACTACAACTCAGGGTACCTGGGTAGCCAAGTGGGAAGCGTTTTAAGATTTGATCAAAGCGGTCCCGGGATCGATTCGAGGTGGAAGCCCACGTACGTAATTAACTGTTTTTCTAAAGAAACTAAGCAACATATGGTTTTACAAAACAATTGTATCATTTTCTCATGAAATATTTTGTAAATTCTTGTTACGGTTTCTCTCATTCTATGATATTTTATTCATCAATGAAATTTTTTTTATATTATAATTCAAGGCGTTAGAAAGGAATTCTTTAATGACAAATTTCAACATTAGACTACTATCGAGAATCTCAACGTAAAATTGTAAATTTAAGTGAACTTAGTTCCATCAGTGAGCTAGTTCATGTAGTAAATTAAAGAAAGATTACCAAGAATCTCTTTCAACCAATGGTATTTAATGAAACGCCCTCTCACGGTAAAAGATAGAATAAAATATCTGAACTGGAAATATATCTGAAACAGGACGTTAATTATGTATATGGAAAAGCATTCAAATTTTCCAGTCGATTCCCTGAAATTGCCTTTTAATTAAATCTATGAGCGTCCATTTAACTTTGCCCTACGGCTGTATATTACAATAGATTCCTGGCTTCAAACGTCTTCATATAAATCTGATTACGGAATTAATTTGTCCCTCATTTAGTACGTGGAATCAGCGCAATTGCAGTATCCGTTAATATTCAATCTATACGTTTGATTACAGTCATCCCTTTCATGGAATTGAAGAGGAAAAGAGTTGATATCCTTGTCCCCTTCCTCGAATGAGATACGAAATTGGGATTATTTTTAAATCTTTTCTCTTTTCCTTTGCCTCATTAGATGTCTCGTTTTGGAGCGTTGATTTGCAGGCCGGCCGTGCTTCCTGCGCTAGCCAATTTGAACGGAAATTTTGGCTCGATTCCAAGAAAATTCGTTGGTTATTTCTTTTCCGTGATTTCAATCAATTTAAAGGAACGCAGCCGTCGTTAAAGGGGACATCTGTCTGTATCGTTATCTCTTGGGGATATGACAGTATTTCCGCGTTGTCTTTGATCATACACGTCGAACTATATATATATTTTGATCTAAAGAGAATGTTCGAGCTACCTTAACTTGTTATATGGTATATTTATAATCCATAATATATCATTATGATTCATATAATAATATAATCATTATAATCTATATAATTATTATATGATATATTCTTATAACCTTCCTTCCACCTCCTCACAATCATTTAAAGAAAAGCTGTTTGATTACCTTCTTGTTACTACAGAATTACTCTTATTACCATGATATTGGCTTATTTCTTTCCTCCTTATTTTTTTGTATTATATTTGTAAGCAGTCTATCTTTTGTATTATGACCTATTGTTTATAATTTATATTATTTATTTTTCATGTGAGCAGATAGAATTTGTATATTTTTCATTCTGCTCTTATGAGACTTATAATCCCAAAACAAAATAAATTTGTTATTATTATTGTTATTATTATTAACCTTAGATTGTATAATATACGAGTATTATAAAATTATTATAATTTCCATAAATAATGGAAGAAAATAAGAGGGTGCTTTCATGTCGTACTTAACTCAAGAATACTATAATTTTTATTTGCCTTTTCAATTGATGAGAATGTAGCAACTCATACCAAACTTCGAGTTTTCTAATTTTCTACATTAAACTCTCCAAACTCCTATAATAAGAAGGTTATAGTTAATTTTTATCAACACAGTTTAACGATCTAAAAATTGGCTCCTACCAGTTATATGTTATATTTACTAGTAAATGGGTGCTTGCAGACTGCAAGCAAAGAAAATAATTAAGGGATACTATCCTAAGTTATCGGTCTATATGCTATATTTATTTTCCTTATTAATTATGCCATTGTCTTTAGTATAAATAATTTTAAATCTAAGATCGATATTCATCAAATAATATAATAATAGAATAAGTACTTCGAAGGCCTTTCACGTTCATTTTATACGGGAATTTTGGAGTTGAGTCCTTAATGAATACACTTTCGTAAAGTTAAATTAAGGGAATAAGCCAAAGTAAAATTAGAATAAAAATCTGCATAAAATAAAAATGCGAGAAATCGATCGACGATTCGTTACCTGTGGTACGTACTTGGTTTAGTGCAAAACATACTCCAATTGAATCCTATGGCCGCGGTGCCTGCTTCTGGGCAGGTCTTCATATGATGATGAGGACAATATTGACGGCGTGCTGAATATTATCAAATATCCTTTCCGGTGAAACTAACACCCTGATATTTTCTGAGGAACGTACTCTTCCTAGCGTGACATAAAGCTGGCAATGTGAAAACACTTCGCTTCTCAAATCAATTCCTACCTTACTTAGTTTTGGATTTTTAGTCCTCAATGAATATATAAGGTCGAAGGTTTCCGCGGCGATCGGCTGATTCCGTGGTATCTCTTTCGGGATCCCACCGCGATAGATGTAGCAGCAGCGACGACGACGTTTTAATGTGCATTCGTAAAAGTAAATTAAAGAAATAAGCTTAAGAATGTTAAGTTAGAATGAAAATCTGCATAAGATAAAAATGCGGAAAATAAATAGACGATTACCTGTGTAGTATTCGGTTCAGTGCAAGACATACTGCAATTGAATCCTATGTTCATTAAATGGCGTCTACCACAACAATAAGCTCCGTTTCTAATTAGATAAACAAATAGACAATAGGCAACGTAATTGTGTAAATAGCTTTAAAGAACGCAGAAAAAGAACTTTATTCTAAAGCCCATTTGGTGAAGATGGGAAAATAATATTCATACAAAGGTACATGCAAACATTGTTTATACTAACGAAAAATTATCCAGCTAACACGAAGAACGACGTAATCAGAAGGTCGTTGAAGGAAATCAGTGTATTTTATGTGTAGATTTTTGTATTTCATTTTGATGAAAGTTTAATTACGTAATATACTATGTACTAATTTTGTACTACGTATTAATTAAAGAAAAAGTAGAAAAAGAACTTAATTTTAAATTCTCTTTGGAGAGGATGACAGAATAATTATATGTAATTAAAATAGAAAAGAAGAAACATAATAGGCATAAAATAAACAGCACAGAAACACACACGAAAAGCAAACCACCATATACGTAGAACAACGATATCCTAACATCGTTCAATGATACCATGTATTTCCTGAGTAGATATTTGTTGTTCATTTCGATGAAAGTTACAATTTCTTGATATTCAATGATAACATGGTCCTTCAAGAAAGGCGGGCAGCAATGGGTTTAGTTGCCGTTATGAGCTTTTCGGTGACAATATATCACAATGTATATAGTACGAAAGTGAAACATACATGAAACTTTTTTGTCTGAGTTCAGTATACGATAAATATATTTGGTTAAGTGAGCTATGAAATAAAATATATTACTAAACTATAGTGCTCGTTAAACTAATGATTTGTATTGCTTGCAGTTAGGTTATTTCTAAAGACTGTTGTTAAACCTTTTAATTTACAATAATATCCCTATTTATTAATTTATATTAATATCTATGTACTTCATTCTAGAATAATCTCACTACTTACATGACTTTTCCGATTATCTTCGTTGAAAAATGTTCTCGTATCCTCTACATAAACTTATGTTATCCCAGTATATATTCCCAAATAATTCATTGACCGTGCAGATATCCACTGTCTATTTTGATGGAATTTACATTTTTCAGCATTCATTAATAACATGCATCGAAAGAAACATTTAAAATGATTAAAAATGCATGAAACCTTTATCATGGCGTATGAAATTAGTATTGTAAACAAATTTGTTTTCGATTTAAACAATGGTCGTTGTCATAGATTTAATTTTCGAAATGAGAGAAAAATAACGCAATAAATTAGCGATCAAACTAAAATTTTGCGAATTTCGTGTCGGAATGTTAAAATCGGTCGCAAGAATAGAAAACTTTAATCTTTTAGACGTAATATAGACCAAGTCCAACTGCCGTACGCCTACTTTTACACATTTTAATTAACGAAATAAATTTGCTCTGCATGGCCATTTTTCGTTTTTCCCGTTTAAATACATTGAAAAATATAATCGTTTCTGGGCTCAATCCTAGGTCAAAATCTGAGAATTTTCGATTTTTTCCCAACTCGACTGCTAATTATATATCTCTCCTGAAAATTTCACCCTTCTAGCTCGATTAAAAATGCCCAGGAATTTGTATGAATGAGTCGGATTTGCAGCTTTATATATAGTAATAATAATAATATCTTTAGTTTTGTTTCTGGGTGTGATAATATGAGACTTATTAGGGTTTGGGTAATTATATTGTTCATTTTAGGGTCTCCCTATAGAATATCAATAAATTTTATGCATAAAAATTGTGCTACACTAGCATAGATATTTTCCAATTCTTAAATTATGCGTAGCCGAGGAAAGTAAATCCAAACTACCTCACTCCTCATATCGTCTACTAAGCTTCATTCCCTCTCCAAAAGTATTGATCGTTCATGGTAGAGACACTAAAGTTCAAATCGGTTAACAGACTGAATACTTTTGGAAAATGCACATTATATGGGGAGTCTACTAATTAAGGGAAATCAAGCTATATATTTAATCCTGCATTGGTTTCAGAAAAAGGTCACTCTCGAAGGATAACTGTCTGTATGAGCATCGTATACGTACTTATTACAAGTCGTCTTGCTCCATAAATACCTTTCCGCATATTTACGTAAGATTATTAGTTCTAGAAACCCGTCCATAAATACATTAGTAAAAATCTGATGTGGCCAGCACATGACTTTCTCCATAAATAAGATGTAAATATTTATCTACGACAGTAATTTCAAACTCTATATTCCATCTAAACTTGGAAGATAAGTGATTAATTTCTTTCATATTATCTTTTACGTCACAAACATTATAAATAATGTTTTTCGAAACATGCTCGATGAAAAACGATGAAATTGGCCTTTCGCCCATAGAACCCAGAGCGCCCACTAAGTACATAATCAGCAACTTCCGGTTTATCAGTATTTCATGAAGAATTCCTAAACAATCAGTGATACAAAAATATGTTCCATACAAAAGTTATAGTAAAATATATTTTCTAAAACGTTTACAAATAATAGTATATAGCTTAATATCATATTTACGGAGATATTTTGAAAACCGGAAATGAGTTTCGAATAGTAAAGCTCTACTTCCGGTTAACCGATTTACTTTAAAAACTAATCAACTCTAACAACACCAACAAAAGTACTATATATGAAATTTAGTGTTGATACAACGAATAGTTTTTATGTTAGAGCGCCCACAAAGTACATAACAGCTACTTCCGGTTTATCGGTATTTCACGAATAACTCCTAATCAACCGGTGATACAAAAATATGTTAAATACAAAAGTTATATTTTAATTACATCATCTAAAACTTTTATAAGTAATACAATATACGTATATATCATATTTATGGAGAAAATTTGAAAACCGGAAATGAGCTTTGATGAATGAAGCTCGACTTCCGGAAAGCCGATTTACTCCAAAACTAATCAACTCTGACAGCACACACCACAGTACTATATATGAAGTTTGGTATTGATAATACTAATAGTTTTCACGTTAAAGCGCCCACAGACACACATACACACACACACGATTTTTTGCGATCTTCCGCACGCCGCGATGTCGGCGGCGGCCTCGGAGAACCTGACAATTGATCCTTCAACTCTCAACCCTACAATGGATTTGCAAGATTCGCCACTGAATCTTTCGGTTAGTAGTTATTCGAATATTTTATTGGAATCTAATATTCAGTCTCGCCATGTGCTCAGAAAAAAAAACACACACACACACACACTAACACACACACACACACACACACACACACACACACATACACACAGACATCATTCCGAAAATGGTCAAAACGTGTTCTAGGGACCCCAAAACATGTATTTCCATTGAAATCTCGAAGTCGATTTTTTTCATGAAAACAGTACTTTCTCTATACTTCGTATATGGAGAAAGTAATAACACATATATTGTGGTACAACTACCCAAGAACGTGGTTTGATTTTAAAAGTTTCTGATTGTTCAGATAACGATCTGATAATCGTCGTCACTCGATTATAAAGATTTGATCCAATTTTAAGTGATTTTTTAAAAGTTCACACAGAGCATGCCGATAGTTAAATTATCATGGATTGAAAAATCGAAGAATATTGTATTATCCATCTGATTCTCATCCAGTGGTCTGCAGGACCCCGGAGGCCCGTGAGCTATTATTTTTAGGAGGTGTGTAGAAATCCTTTCTGAGTACGAAAATATTTTCTAAGGAAAGTTGATACTCTCCCCGTGCAACTTTCACCATGGATACCGTGAGCATCTCTAAGGAAATAACACTGGCTTCACAAGGAATGGCATACGGGTAGTATAGTGCATTGAAAACGTGTGTTGGAGTGAGCGAGCGTTTGAAAGTTGGTGCTTTTCATGGGATCGAAACTAGCGTTGAGATGCTCTAACTTGTGTGAACTATTGCTTATTCATGGAACCAGGGAAGTGTCCGCTGAAGTTGATGTGCGGGGGCAGTTGCTATAGGTGCTTGTTATACCAGTTTGTTGTTATTGTAGAAGGGATTCATTACTCAAGTGATGAAAGAAAAAAATTGTGATTGACATATGAAAATTTTGTCACTGTAGTAAAATAATTTATTGATAGCGATTCTTATCTTAAAATCAAAATTAAGTTAGCCCTTTACTAAAATATAGCATCCTATCACCTAAAATGGGATTTCCTAGAGAAATTTGCTTTTATTTTCTAAAATCCTAAGTATTACTAGCCTGAATTATTAAGGTAATCGGAACCTTAACTAAAGTTGTAGTGGGTTGCATATTTACTTATTCAACGATTCACATACAGTTCTGCAACCATTTTACAGAGAATGCACTTAACATAACAAATTTAAAATAAATATACAAGATTATACGAAATAAAAATTGAACGAATGAAACTAAGACAAACTGAGACAGACCGAAGGGGTCTATGGAAAGAGGTAGGGAATTCAAAAGGTTTGGAAGTCTATAAAGTAGGGAACGTCGAGCAAGGGACAATCTAAATGAAGGAACATGGAGAAGAGGAGTTAGTCTAGTTGCTCTAGGTGGAACATGGTAACTAAATAAGGTAATATGTGGTAAGGAAAGAAAATCGGAACCCGGCTGTTCGTGAATTACAGTTTTGAAATTCTCAATAGCCGTCTCTTTTAAACCTCTAATAGTTGCATGCGTTACTGTCTTATTGAAATACCGAGTTGAATAATCCTTGACTCCTTGACAGAGCTATTTTAGGCGTCGAAAGTTGATGGTATCGATCTCCTATGCAGTAATTTACTAAATTATAGAAATTTACACTTTTTTAAGGTATCAAGAATTTCAAACATTAATTTATTACAACTCGGCTCCCAATAAATCTATAAAATTGTATTTTCAATTAAAATATGTCGTAATTATTAAATGGTACGGTATTAATACTTCTAATAACATGTGAATGAAATTCCATTTATCAGAACTCTTGTTAGTGTTTCGGGGGTTGCATAAGTTCAAGGCTTTACGACTCTTCCCAGTTCACAATAAAAAGGCGAGATTGAGTTGTTTTCAGACTCAAAAGCTTGTGGTCTTCCACGAATATATTTACTATAATAAATTCTTCTATAATATATCTATTATATATGACAAAGCTTCCGGACCTTTTTATGTTGTTTGTCGTTAATGCAAAAGTAAACATTTCACAACATGGACCGTTAAAGACCCTAAATCAACGAATTGCTTGACCCACAGAAAGATGGTGATATTGGTTCCCGGGATAAGAATATATTAAAGATAAATCATTCGGACTATTTCTCACGGCCGTTCGGGTTTCAAAAGTTTGTTTTTTCAAAGCTCACTCCCTAACAAATGGGTACATTATGCGTCCCGTTTTATTTATTTATTTTTAGCACATAAAGACCGCCTCAAAAAGTTGTATTTTAATAAATGTAAGAATGTGCTCATAGCAGTATGAAATATATTACACAAAACATCGTGAATGTAGAGATATTAAAAAAAGGGAAATAAGTAAAATAGACAAGTGAATGTGCAGTCATAAAAAACCTATCATAAAATTCCTCGCACAGTTCATAAACACGGTTTAATCGGGACTGTCCCGGTATGGACATATTGTCCCGGTAAATTTATAATAGTAAATTGATTTGAAGTTCTGAAAGAAAAACTTACCCAAAATAATTTACGGTTGATTCAGACGTATGAAAGGAATTTATTTCCAAGACTTAAGTAGTAATACAAATTCAAAATAAAAATAGCTTACACACTTATAATAGTGGTCAAAACTAAACTAAAAATCTTAGTTCCAATTTTTTTCCTAATCCCTAAAATGCGAGGGAACAGGGTGTTTTGTTAAGTGCCAAAGTTGATTATAATTAGCAGAACAAAGCATTTACCTCATTTAAAATTTTAATGCTAACATATACATTCATATTGACAATGAAAGCTTCATTTCAGCGAGTGACGGGAGGTGCATACTCAATGAATCTACTTCCTTAATCGATTACTTTCATGTATCGTTAACAAAAAATATTGGTCAATATTTCCTTATTGTAAATAATTACATCTACGTATTTATCATGCAAACCACATTTCGACGTCTGGTGACGGTGGATGTATCATGATTCTACTTACGTTATCGATTACTTTCGCGTATCGTTCGCGGGAAAAAGGTATTCTTAAAGCTCAATTTTCGTGAATTTATTAAGTAATTTAAATCTTTTTTGTTTATATTTTCTCGTAAGTTTTTATCGCATATGGTTATGTATCTTCTTATTGTGAATGTTTCCTCGTTGTAAATACCTCATTAGTATATCTCTTTTATGTGTTAATATATTCCCTAGTGCGGTAAGCGATGCAAGAATCATGAGTTAACCACGATTTCCATTAGGGCAGCACCGGAAAGAAAAAAATCCGCAATGCTCGAATTTTAAGCTAACCATTATTGACTCTAACACAGTAGTCCAGTACTAAAAGGAAAAAACTCAGATCTTGTAAATGACTCGTGGCTACTAAAATACGCTTCAGATGTCGACTTTAAATATTTTTTGCCGTCGCTGAGTACTCAACAAACAAAAAAGTGAAAGCCGAAGATATGCCGTCCCCACACCAGTCTTGCAAATTACCTTCAATTCCCCTTCTAGCCAGAAAAGCGTTAAGTCCCTCGAACAAAAAAGAGAAGTCCTTCTAGCGACCTTATGGCTGAATATCTTCGAGGACACTATACTTTATGATCCTCTGCAAATTCCCCTTTTATTTCCATCCTCGCACAAAAACAGTGCACGCCTTCTTCATCACTTTCCCTCCTTCACCACCTTAAGTTGTGGAACAAAAACGGAAAACGAAAGAAAAAAGAAAAGTGCTCACAGACCGTCCTCAGAACAAGACCATTTTCCCTTTTCTTTCTTATATCCCTCTACTTCTCGGCTATCCATCTCAATTCCCACCCCTCCGCAAACCCATGTTTAATACCCATTCCATTACGGGTATATTTCTCTCCTCCTAAGGATTCATCCATCTACCGCATTCTTTCTCTTTCCTCGCACACATTATTTGTCTCTCGAATATATCGCCCGAATACCACTACATCCGGGACCCTCACAAATACAACGACATCTCCACCGATGGAACTCCCTTATATATTTCATTGATTCAACATTTTGACCCCGAGAAACGACTTGAACACGGAATTCGCTGTAAAAAAGGTAAAGGATATTTAATTTGTGTACATGATATGAAAAACTCAAGGCTTTGCCTACTTTTTAAAACAGTACTATTTCCAATTATAAAGACTATATTTATTTGTTTTTTACATATTACCGTAATCTTACATAGCTGAAAATGTGAAAATTTTATTTGTTATATAATTGTAAGTGTAACCTCAAAATTATAATAATAATGTAATTTCATAATTACGCTGCCACCAGAGATGTGTCTAATTAAGGCGGAAATTCTAATAAATTAATAATACTATAGAAGTAACCCAGACAAATAACCCAACATGGGGTATCAATAGTCGTAAATTTTGCGGGAGAGTACTTCAGAAATTCGGCTTCGCCTTGAAAAAAGTCGGCAGGAGCGAAGAAAAACTTCTTCTTAATAAATTTAGAGAAAGTATGCACGTTCCCTTCGGATGCAGCCGAAATAATGGGCCATCCCTGTCATATGGGACTTACAGATGCTGCAAAGAAGCTAGAACGAGTTGCTTCAAAAATTCATTTTTTATTATGGTACGCGAAAGTAACCGATGAGGGAAGTAGAGTCATGGTGCATGCACCCACTGCCAGACGCGAAAGGCGGTTTCCATGATAAATATGTAGATGCCATTATTTACACTGAGGAAATGTTTACAAGAATGAGTGTCTTACAGGCAATAGTTTTTGTTAGTGCCGGTTAGGTAGTGGTTAGTTTCAACTCGACTAAATCTGACAGTAAGTCCTGATTTCAAATTCCAGCGTGACATATGTATTTGTGTATGGTAGGATTGATTTGCAAGGATGGAGTCAAATCAGTGCTAATGAAATCAGAAGCTGCTGCTGGAAATGATATTCAATTCTAGCTTGTCGGCAGAACATAGCCTTAATTACGTGGGTTTATTATATAAATACGAAGTGAATTGACGACAGAGATAAATTCTCCCTCCTTGAAACGATTAAAATCGACTGAACTAAATTATTTCATTACATTACAAAATTATTACTCTTCATACTATTACATTGTATTGTATAACATTAAATTAATCATTATTATTGTTGTTGACTGTCAATTGTAATTGACCTTTTGCTGTATGTTTATGTATATATGTTTATAAAATAAATAAATATGTAGATACATTCATTATTGCAAAACTTCGATTCCCGCCATATAATAATTCTCCGATATTAATTATAAGAAAAATGCTACTTAAGAATTTAAACATTAGTACATATATTAAACATTTGAACAGTAACTACAACGTTCTCAAACAGCTGAGACCGAACCATCTGTTTTCGGACTATGGCTGTTATCTTTCCCCGAACGTAGATGGAGTGCGTCCACACAATACCTTGCAAATCACCTTGCGCATTAGATGCAAGCAGAGATTAGTTTATTCAGTGCCCAAACACATCCATGCCTACTCTGATGGTACATGGACCGCTTATTATTCAAGAGCAATGGCCCGGAACAGGGAATGTCCTGTCCTGATCTCACTGATGTCGACACATGTGTAGACAATGCTTACAACTGTCTCTCATCAGAACATACGCATGAGGTGTTACATAGACATTCATCTTCATGTATAGTTTTTCTACGCGCTCGGTTTCTAACTTTACGTCTGAGGAGAGTTGTTTGGTTACCAATTGGTTTTATTTAAATGAATTCTGATTCAGTTTATCTTGGAGAACTTAAGTTAGATCAATTGATACAGAAAATTGCTATACTTTCATAAATATTGTTTGCCAAATAATTTAGGCAACTTTCATGTATTTTTTCATTTTCAAAGTGAAAAGTGTTCTAAAGCTAATTTTCTATTAAGAAGCTAAAAGTAATATTCCTATAGAGGGTTTTTAAATCAAACATTTGTTGATTTGATCAATGAAATAAAAATACTCCGTAGTTAACTATAATTTTTATGAAAGTAATAGAAATTGATCAAATAATTTATTGCGAATCTAACGATGATGATGGCATAACAATTAAGATGAGATTTGTTAGTCTCAATCTTGCCCTATAATCAATTCTTTTATCGTTATTGATTAAATTTGATTCTTAAATAATGAATCGTTCCTCTTAAACTGGAAATGAATCAAAATCAATTGTTTAATTTCAAAATATAATCGAATCTTGAAGTGTAGCAATTTTCTAATCATAGTATAAATACATACGTTATTTTATTTGGTTAATGCAGATACGCTCTCTATTTTTAGAATAGGCAGTAACTTCAGTAATTCACTATGTCTGAATAACTCAAAATAGGTAATATTACTTATTAACTATCACTATTAACTGTTACTAATTAACTGTTGGGTTTTCAATAATATAACTTTAATTCTAACTGTTAGAAAAATTGCCATTTCAAATCTTATTACTCTATGGATGGAGAGTCTCGAGATAGGGTTAAGGTAAGGTTCAGACATGGAGAAGAATTCATCTTTTATTTTTTCTTTATTCTCGGAGTTTTCATGGCTTTGAAAATGCAATAGCTATTGAAATATTAATGAGCTCGAGTTATGCTATTCTCCCTCTTAAATCTCTATCGGAGGCTACGAAAAGTTTTATTTATAGTCTTTTAGCACTAGGTACAGTTACGTGGAATTTTTCTAACCGCAGCTTTTAGCTTAATGAGGAAATCGAGGGAAAACTACTTCACTCCTCATCTTGACTAGTAAGTCTCATTCCCTATCTAGTACATTCGTCAGCTAATCGTGGAAGAATTAGGGTTCCAAGCAGACATCTAGCACATTATACTACCGTGATTAATATTCCCTCGAGTAAAACTTTTCTTTCCTCATTCGCGAACAAGTGTTCTCCTCAAATTAAGATTTGAAAGGTACCCTCTCCGTCTCCTCTTGCCAACTGAATCCCTTACGGACCCTCCATTTGTTTCCTTCCAATGAAGACGGCCTCTTTTCGTTTTCCTCGTTAACATTGGACAGCATTTTTATCTGTTTCCTCGTTTGCTCCGGACCGCTTCACGCTCCGAGTGGAAAAAAGATCGGAAAGAAAGACCCTCTCGACTCGAATGGACTGTTTGCGAAGTTAATTCTTTCTCTCCATGCAACGACGGAGCAATCTGCAACTTTAAGAGGTCGTAAAAGTTGGATAAATACGAGTCGGGCTTATTATCCGTGGCGGTGAGAATCTTCCGGCCGATTGAACGGGTACACTTCTGTTAAGTGGATTTATTTGGTGGAGATCTCCTGAGCTATGAAGTGGGGTGAATGGATTTGTTCTTCAATTCGTGTCGAGATATGAGTGATAAAATTTACGTCTGCGATGGTAATTTTCCTATTTTAAATCCAATTATGGATACAGTTATATTTTATGCAGTGATGTCGTGAGAGGGAGCATTTTATATACTACAAGGCGCGCTAGTTATTTTCACGTAATTACACTCATAATACAGCATTCTTATAGTGGATTAAAATTCAATTTTTCAAAATTTTCATTGCTAATATTTGAAATGGTAAATTTTTAGGGAATCAGATAACATGAATGAATTCTTATTTTATTGTTCTTATTTTTATTATTATATACATTAAATTACCACCTGATTAGTTAAATAAGTCCCAGGTGGACCGCACTGTACTTTTTCTTTAACTCTGAGGTACCTTATTACTTTTATTATGCATTAAATGTGACTTTCTTTCAAATGTATGCATTTCGACTATTGTGTAATAATTGTAAAATGCTAACTATCATCAATACATATGTAATGATTTTGCATACTCTTACGTATATAAGTGTATTCATATAATCTAACAAATTGCATATGTTCACCTGGTCTAATAAATCATTATATATAACTAAAAATAAGTGAGTTACTAGTTGCTATACACTAGGTGGTAACTTTTCACATAATTTCTAGCCTAATAAAAAATTAATAAACAAAATTTTATTATACATTTACGACAACTCTTCGCTAATAGGACGTCTCTTTATCGTCTACGCTACAAATAAAATACAGACGCAAATATGCAGATAATTTTCGTTAGAGTTATGCACACAAAAAAATTACTTATATATTTTCAAGGTTAAACTTAATTAAATTTCTTTTAAACCTAAATTTGTTTAGCGGGAAGGGTGTATAAATTTCCTTGGATAGATTATTCCAAAGCACTGAGATTTTAGGAGATTATTTTTCTATGCCTGTCATTTCTTGGGAATGTTTAGGCACACGTCTTTACGTGCAACCCTATTTTCTTGATATTTCATCATAATCTGTCATTCCTGAACTTAAATGACAAGTACTCTAAAAATCGAATAATGTTGATAAATAATAATATTTGGCTTTACATGTAATATTTCTATTGGGATTTTTCTAGATACATGAATTTACGTTAGCTTCTGAGCTCCTAAAATTTGTGTATTGGCTACTTTTGCCAAACCAGTCCCTGGAAACACCCACATTTGATAGATCTACTATAAAATACTATAAAAATCTCCTCTTTCCGGTGAATGGCTACATTTCAAATATTTTGTTTCCACTCAGCCATTTTTCTAGAATGATATTTAATTTCTTTTGAGTTTCCCCAATCTATTTTTAAATTAATATTACACATCGCATTTTGAAAATTACCTCCGTGAATTCTGCGATTTTGACAGTCATGCATTTTCATTTCAATTATGGAGAAAATGTCCATTGCCCTCGCTTTTTTCATTATCACTACCAGATGTAATTGAATTAAAAAAATGCAGAATATATTTAATCATGCGAGTAATTCTAGCTCCAGATATGAATGAATCTGACCTTAATTAATTCATCGAATAGGCTTCTCGTGAACGTTTTTCAGCCTCGCATTCCCTTTCTTTCTCATTGCGGGATGAAATTGAACGCCTTTATCGTTCCGTGACCAGAATTAATAATTGGAAACTATCTCTCTCTTTTTTTCGTCATTTTTATAATATTTCCCCAAAAATTCATATGGCTGACTAATCGCACTAGTTTGGGGACCTCAATTATTTTGACGAATTCAATATTTTCCATCACAAAAATTTGTATTCAGAGTACCCAGCTAATTTCTGGGAGTTTATATCATAATTGCTGCGGAATAGTACTGAGATTCTTGTCAATGTTATCCTTAGCAAGTTTCCATCTCAAATTCTCGATCTGAAGTTATGGAACATTTTTGTGGCATTAATATAATCTTTTCTTTCGCTTCGCGTGCATGTAATGAGTTTCACAAGCTATAACGTTTCTCAGCATCTTTGCGCTCAAGAATTATTTTATCCTCAAGAAACGTTCGTGAAACACTGCATCCTTTTCCCTTCAAGCGATCCTTAAAATGAGGTGAATTTAAGGGCAAACTCCAATTTCTTTTTTAATTCCCTCAAATGTGGAAGTAAAACTGTGTGTATCTCGTACGTGCGATTCGACGAAAATCCTCTGTTCTCATTATTCGAGAACAAAAATGGAAATCATCTTCTTATATGGGAACTCATAGAGCGAAATCTTTAACTAAAATTTAAGAATTTCTGAAATTTTCTTCTCGGAATCTTTCTGAAATTTTTTGAAATTTCATTCTGAATGTTTTTGGGAATTTATTAAATTTTCTTTTTGTGGAATATTTGTTTCTCTTAATTTTGTTGGTTTTGAAATTATTCCTCCATACTGAATTCAGCTTTGGAGATAATTAGTATAGGCGATTCATGGATATGCGAGTGACAAAAAATGCCAGCAATAGTTTTTTCCCTAAGTATAACTATATTATTATGTAAATACCGTTATGAATTTTATACACACATATGTACTTTTTCATCAATTTTTGCATAAAAACTACTTCAATCTACTTTTCAACTTAATTACCACCAATTTTAAGGTACTTGTCGTATCTTAAAACTTGCTTAAATCTACTTTAATCTACTTTTCAACTTAATTACCACCAATTTTACGGTACTTGTCGTATCGTAAAACTAGCCTTTGAATTCCATCCTCATAGAAATCTGCCGTCTGCTTCTTTAAGAGCACTCTCACAATTCGATAAAGAACACTTTTTGAAGGAAGTCCTTAAGAAAACTCCTTGGATAAAGATGAAATCGTTAACCATCCGTCCTTACGAACTTCTCCGTCAACTTTCTTCACAAAGTCTTGAGTTACGACAGAAGGGCGCCCACTTCGTTTCTCACCATGTACATTCGTGCGGCCATCTTTAAATGCTCCAACCCATTTTCTTGCAATTCCTTCGTTCATGATGTTTATTCCATATAGCTTTTCTGATCTTCCGGTGAATTACAGCCGATTTCATATCTTTGGCACTAAGAAAATGAGAGAGCACGTTTCACACTTGGCGCGGTTTTCAATTGACTGAGGAAAATAAATACCAAAAACGTACGAATACACGCCTTGACAATGGTGGTGGAAATTTAGTTGAAAATTGAACTTTGAATTGAGATCCAAAGGAAATGAGATGTTCAAATTTTAAGCCCATTCTACTAAATTTGCTCCATTACTCCCTGATTCTTTTGATTCATTCTACTACCCTTATCGAGGAGAGCCTGCGTTATATATGATTACTACAGCCAAGGAATGCTTCTTTCATATAAAAATATTTTCATGGTTTTTCAGTTCTTATCAGTGGTCAAGAACTAAAGAGAAGGGATGGATATTCATTCTTTCTCGTTGCCGTATTTACCGACTATAAGACGCACCTTAATTTTCACGGAATTAAAAAAAATAACAATTTTAACATTTTCATTAATAGATTGCAAAGCCAGACTAAAATAAATTCTTAGTTTATAAAACCGAACTGACCTTTAAAATCCCTAAAAATCATACATCTAATTATATGCTATTAATTTCAATTTACAGCCCGCGTCATATGCATACCTTTTGTTTTTTTTCCATTGCGAAACTAGCTGTTAACAAACATATTGTACTGTTACCGATAACAAGAATCACTTTCATTTTAAGATCGCTTGTGAATCCCCACAACTAATTTCCGTCGCATCGGAGCACTACTGCTGCCAGTTGAATCCAACTTTGCCAGATAAAGATAGGTTTCCCGCGGAATCGTATATATGGTAATTTTTAAGACTGGCGCGAATTTTAAACCAAGCGCTGGACATTTTAACATATTACGTTTAAACCCTACAATTCGCCGGTGGCGTGGGGTAGGGGATGTAAAACACCGACATCCCTATCTAACCTCGAGAGCTATTAGCTTATCTAATATTTCGCGGGAATAACGACCAAAGGAACTATCTGTCCTGGCAGCAACTTCCCCGTATCGCTTTTATGTTTTCTACCAAAGATTATAACTAGGGTAACAATATCAGTTATCTCCTTCCTGAAATCGTTAGTAATAAGTTTTAATTTAAATATTAATTTCGAGTATAAGACGAACCTGAAATTTAGAGGTAATTTTTTTAAGATAAAAGTGTTATAGTCCGTAAAATACGGTAGGGTTTGAGCCAAGCCTCCGATATTTAAGTAATAAATAAAATATCGACAGGATTGAATTCGAACCCAGGTCTTCCTCTTTCTAAATCGATCGCCACATTTAAAAAAAATCTTTGCCATGGAATTCTGCATAGTCACTACCGCATACACGAACGTCATTATCTTTTGGGGTATTGTCTGCCATAGTGCGATGGATGAAGAGAAGAAAGAACAGGAAATCGATGCTTAACCTCAGCTGACGTCATCCTACAACAGGTCCATCTCGGCCTGTCGAATATTTCATCGGAGAATGAGACTCCATTACACTCCGGACTCTATAGGGGCCCATTCAGAATTTGAATCAGCCGGCCTACGTCGTGAGTGGCACACGCGCGAGAGATTTTCGCGTGCAGCCTCTCTAAGATTCAGCCTAAGAGAGGCAATAAATTTTCTCTGAGGATATCCCGAGATATCCCACCTTCTAACGGCGACTTTGCAATTCCACGATCGGAAACTTTCCAAACAGTTCGACGAATGCAGATAAGTTTCGAGGAAGATTATATTTGGATCGGGCACGTGAGATTCTTTAATGGAAAAAGTATCGTGACGCAGTGAGCTATCTTCGTTGATGTAGTGATGCTCTTACTGGTATATTTCCCACCTCTACTTTCGCATTCAGTGTTATTTATGACCCGCGAAACCATTTCCAAGAAGCACATTGTATCCTTCGAGCCGAAACTCAACGACGATACACTACGCTTAAAACAAATCTCTGACGGAAATCGTATTATAAGAGTTAAGGTACGAGTTAATGAAGATTTATGCTACCCCCAACACCTTGAGACATCGTCCAGTAGTATCAGTCCAGTATCCATTTACATTGATAACACGTGTTAATGACGTAACTGAGACAAACCATCTTGAACTTGATCTTAGAATTACATTTTAGTGGTAGTTGGGGATAAGTGTTTGAAGAAAAGGTTAAATGATGATTTAAAGTTTTAATTATGATTAATTTAAACTTTAAATCATCACTAGCAAACTACTTCACCTGAGTAAACAATTTTTCTTAGAATTACTGCAATTTACTTATGTAACTTATCTTAGGTGTTCTTAGGGACTCAGCGTTCGAGAAAAGTGTTAAATTATAATTAATTTCGTTATTTATGTCATCATTAGCGAACTTCTTTACCAAGCTAACCAAATTTTCTAAATTTTAGTGCAATTTATTGTCCGTGGACCTCCATTGCATCGAATCTTCTTCTAACCGTAATAGGAGCTGAAATTTAAAATTAAAATTCTCAACCGTAAAACCAAATTTCTATGACCTTGAGACATGTAGGATGTTACCCGGAAAACACGATTTTACGTAAAGGATTACAGCCAAAGTTAGGCAACCAGTGGCCATTGTTTCAAAGCACTAGTAATTTAGTATTAAAGCATATTATACTGTATTTACAATTTTTTATATTTATCATTTAATATATTTCCAATTTGAATTTAATTAATTTTTCATATAATAATATTGAAATAATAAGTGCCGCTAATATTTTTGTAGTAATATGTAAAACATACTGCCTTTGGAAAGTCTGTTGGATTATCCACCCGACTAGGGTGAATAATAATAATAATAAGTAATTTATTCCATCTTAAAGTGAATACAAATAAAAAAAAATTATTCAATATTGTGATGGAATTAGGTACCCCATAGGTAAAACCTGTTTCGGGGTTACCATCAAACTAAAATACACGGATGGCTGGTGCTGATACATACAATAAACATAAAAATCTGATGTGGCCAGCACATGACTTTCTCCATATACATTAGATGTAGATATTTACCTACGACAGTAATTTCGAACTCTATATTCCATCTAAACTTGGAAGATGAGTGATTTATTTATATATTATTATCTTTTACGTTACAAACATTATAAATAATGTTTTACAGGACATAATAGATGAAAAATGATGAAATTGGCATTTCGCCCATAGAGCCCAGAGCGCCCCTAAATTACATAATCAGCCACTTCCGGTTTATCAGTATTTCATGAATAACTCTTACACAATCAGTGATACAAAAATATGTTTCAGTCAAAAGTTATAGTAAACTTTATTTTCTAAAACTTTTATAAATAATAGTATATACCTAAATATCATATTTATGGAGATATTTTGAAAACCGGAAATGAGCTTTGAAGAATGAAGCTCAACTTCCGGTTAACCGATTTACTCCAAAAACTAATCAACTCTAAAAAAACTAACCAAAGTACTACATATGAAATTTGGTGTTGATACAATGAATATTTTTTAAGTAAGAGCGCCCACAAAGTACATAACAGCTACTTCCGGTTTATCGGTATTTCACGAATAACTCCTAATCAACCGGTGATACAAAAATATGTTAAATACAAAAGTTATAGTAAATTTTATTATCTAAATCTTTTATAAGTAATACAACACACGTATATATCATATTTATGGAGATATTTTGGAAACCGGAAATGAGCTTTAATGAATGAAGCTCGACTTCCGGTCAACCGATTTACTCCAAAAACTAATCAACTCTGACAGCACACACCACAGTACTACATACGAAGTTTGGTAATGATACGACCAATAGTTTTCACGTAAGAGCGCCCACAAACACACACACACATACACACACACACACACACACACACACACACATACACACAGACATCATTCCGAAAATAGTCAAAACGTGTTCTAGGGACCCCAAAACACGTATTTCCGTTGAAAACTCGAAGTCGAATTTTTTCATGAAAACAATACTTTCTCTATACTTCGTATATGGAGAAAGTAAAAAAATGTAAGTAATTTAACAAAAAAGAAAGAATAATACCAGGCAGATTATTTTGTTTTTCCTCCCCCCACAGGAATGACTACCACCTGGCCTGGTGCCTAATTCTAGTAATCAAGAATAAATGAATAAATAATATTTCACTCTGGAATATAATAATTTTGATTTTAAATTAAAGTTGTAGCAAATGTAGCAATCTTAAGGAAACTTTATTTGTTAATTATTTACCTCAGTCTATATAAACTCCTGAATGAATAAGGTTCTTACTAACTGTCATCAATCATGATTTTTGTTCTTAAAATTGCCTTACATTTGTTGTTTGTTAATTCAGTTACTATACACATGTATCTAAACCACGCTTAACCCATTTCGGGATAAGCTGGCTTATGGAATCGGTCTTTCTTTAATCATCCTCAAACCTTAAATACGTCTTTCGCTTCAAGTGCATCTATTCGAAAATTCCCTCTCATTGCTTAAGCTACGTACGTACGTCCTTTCTCAGCAGTATTTTATTCACCACATTCAAACGGCTCTTACTAGGTCTTCTCCCGTTTGGACCGCTTACCCTCTCAATAATCTAAACCAGTGTTTCCAAACCTACGAGAGGCCGCGCAGGACTAAAAGGAATTATTTACTCTAAGCGGAGTACCTAGCGATGTTTACAGCCAAAACGTTCATTGGAAACAAGCAGAATATATAACGAAACCGAGTTGCGATTGTCGAAACTTAGCGGACGAAAATCTTTTGCACGTTCTTATAAAGAATTTCCTAACGTAATGAAATGACTCTTCTAAATATCGTACTGTGGGACGGTTGCCTCACAGAGGACCTCATGTAGTGGTCAGTATATTATGATAGTATCGGCATATGATTATAGAAACCCCTTGGATGCCCTACCTTAGTGGTGGCGAGCCGAAGGCACGGAAGTTAATTTTTTTGGAGCGCAAAACTCTCACAACATTCGGTATAATTCACTTAAAAAACGAAGCCCCGAAGTAAATGTTAATGTGTAATTAGTAATGAAAATTAAGGATTATTCAAGCAATTTACAAGATCTTAATCCTATCGATGGCATTATAAAATGTGTATCACCATCTACCTGCACTGTTTGGTACCACATTGGCACACAAGTCTTTATAGTAATAAAATATGCCACTCTTACCCTGCCTTACCACTATGTTATAATTACACACTTACACTTATGTAAAAAATATATCGTGGAACATCGGTGTAATTCTGTATTTGCTGACATGAGAGTATCAGTTGACATATATTATTCTAAACACTACGGCGATCATGTTAAATTAAATATGCAAATTCCACAAAAACAAAAACTTTTAATGTACGACCGGTTTTGAGCTAACCGCTCATCGTCAGTTACCAAGATTACCGATTACGGAGTTCCACCAAGTTAAGGCTTCTTCGATTGAATTTATCCTAAACATTATGCTCCAATCCACCCTTCCAATGCGTATTTGCCAATGAGACTCAACCCTTTCAAATTGGTCATGTAGACCTTCGATACATAGTCATCTATTATCCAATCAATTGAACCCAATAAAATCAATCAATACTCTGCCTGTCTGTACCAAACTTGCTCCTCATAGAATGCATTCCAACTGCGAATGTCTACAGATACTTTAAGGAGATAAGCAAGTTATTCATATAAACTTCAGAAAATAAGGCGAAATATTGTGAAAAAAGTACAATAATCTATTAGAGGTTTAAAATCTCCAATAGCCGTCTTTGTCGGCGTTCCTCATCACCAGTATTCGGAGAAAACAGGAAGGATTGCCGCTCTTCTTAGAAACATTAAATGTACATTGGACGATAGAATCGCTATTAAAATGTACACTGGGTGCTTCTAAAAAGAGCGGGGATCCTTCCTGTTTCCTCCGAATACCGGTGAAAGAGATTAGGAATGCCGACAAAGACGGTTATTGGAGATTTAAATAACTATTCTAAGTAATAGATTATTGATTTTCATAAATAGATTGAACCTCTAAATCATCAACAGCCCGTTTCCAAATTTTCTTTCTTTACTACAGTAAACTAAAAGAAAAAAAGGAACACGGCTGTGTTATTAACATTAAGAGTTAAAAGAGCTCCAAATAGCCGTTGTTTGATTAGACAAACAACGGCTATTTGGAGCTCTTTTTAACTCTTAATGCTACAATAATCTAATTGCCTTAAGGTTATTCCAGTGCCTGGTTGGCTATAAATATCACAGTGACGACATTGGAATGGAATATACAAAATTTCTCCGGTAAGAGATCTTTGGAAAAGTTAAATTAGACGAATCTTTGGAAAAGTTAAATTAGACGAAGATTTTCTGATATCCGGAGCGAAACTTCCTTAACAATCAAGTCATATCCACTTGTCGTTGTTATTCGGAAATTTAAATAGGAAATGATAACAGAACATTGCACTCGAGAGAATTGTTTTCTTTCCTTAATGTCCAGCCTTTTTCCATTTATGACTGGACTGACCGTTTCGGCAAACTCTTCCAAAACGAATGAGATACTGTGGAGACAAAGGAATAACGTTGCTAACGTATGGAAACACGAAAGGGCAATCGTTTGTATAATATGCCTCACAAGGACCATAAATTATTCTGAGAGATGGGCTTCGAAATTCCTTCTCCGGTAGTAAATCCTTCTGTTAGAGATCGGAAAATGGGGAAATGTCACGTAAGGGGTTTGGGAAAGGACGGATGACGCCTTAGCCATTTATGATTGCGATGAGTTGGATAATTGGGTTTTTGTGTTTACGATCGAAAGGTATTTTTGTGAGTCTACTGTATTTAATGGCACGTGAATCCTAAGGTTTCCGCAGTAGAATTTCATGAATTATATTTTGTTTACCTCTGTTAAGGGTTATGAATTTTTAAATACATTTATTAGAGATTAGTAGCAATCACATAGCAGTGCCGTGATCAATTACGAAAGCTACTGTGCGCATGCGCAAAACTTAGCGTCGCTTTGATCTAATTCTCGAGCATATGAACGTGATTTAAACGGAGAGCTCTCAACGCCACGGTCATTGAAGTTATGGTGTACGTCTTGCTGAAGCTTTGTATGAGGGAATCGTTATATGTAAATCAAATTGTTTCTGTTCCAGAAGATTATATTGGTAATTATATTTGAGGAAATATAAATTGGAAATTTCCGTGATAGTGTTACATTAGCAATTCCATCCATCGGCCTGACTGCTACGAATAGATACGTCATTAATTATGTGCCGCAAAATTATGCGAGTCATTCCTAGCAGGTCATGCGATTCAAACTTTGACTGAGAGGCCTTAGAGAGAGTATTAAAAAACACGTATTTCAAACCATTTAACTTTGTATTTTATTTTGTTCGATCGACCACAGCAATTCAAAATTTTAAGAAAGACAGGATACCTTTTCCTGTATATTTTTCTTACGTTTACCAGAGTTTTATAATGGAGGTCCTCATTTTTCATGAGTGTTTAACGAGCTCACTTTGCGTCGCATCCGAATTAATTAATCTAAAGAAATAATTTTCGATGTAAGCGATGGTTCGCGTTGTTTCCTATGCTATTAAAACATTTAATGCTTGAATAGTCCAATTCATTTTTAATTTCATCGCTATGTAAAATATTCAAAAATTATGAATCGCATTTGGAAATTTAATATTAGAATCGTATGATGAACTTCTACCTTCTTATGAAAGAAGCGGGAGTCGGTTATCATTTTTTTCCTTCCCAATTCTACGAGCCGGTGTGTTGCCTATTCGTAGTCTTGAAGTACAAATAAATATAGATTAAATTTTCAGGCACCCAATAAGAAAGTATCGAGGAATTCTCTAAAAGATCAGAAATAATATGACTAAAAATCTCTCATAACTTACCTCAACTTAAATATAATTCCTCTATTAGTTTTTTTTTAATTCTCTCTCGGCTTGCTTAATACCTTCCCAATTTTAAGAAAGATAATCTTTAACTGTAATAATTGTAAAAGCAATTTTAAACTCAATATCGGACATCATTTACAAACCTTTGTCTCTCGGCATCGAGAGGAAACCTAGCGTTTTTACTCCTCAAAGGATTTTACTCCCACAATGCCTTGTTCGGTTTTAACAGCTTCATTAGTGTAGTTTTCTCCGTTTGAATAAACTTATTCTGATTTATATATGCAATTGTGATGACAGCTTCGTTAAATAATAAAGCCTGAGAGACTTTAGCGTGCACGTACGTCATTATGCGCTCCTTTCAAAGAACACCAGTCTGCCTCATTATCTTTTGCATCGAATAGTGTTCCGCTTTTAAATGATCCAGAACGTAGGGTTATGACGGCGTCGGGAATCAAACTCGCTTCAAGGATAATTATCGTCCTTTTTTACTCCATCTGCCGCCATACCTAAGCCCTTTCTCTTGTGAGTCATAACGGTTTTTACTTCAAAAGACATCTCCCTCTGTACAGGATGCAATTACTCAGAGTCTAATCAGAATATTACTTTTGTTTCTAATTGAAAATTTGCTCGTTATCTGTTTAAAAAATATTTAAATATAATCAATATGGAGTATTTATATATTTATTCAACGGGATGTAGCCTTTTTTACAAGAAATGTCACAGCACCAATATCACATAGTAGAATTTATAAGTATAAAATGCAATAAACAATAGGATTTTATAAGTATGAAATATCACAAATATGGAAATGTATATTAAAAATTATTCAACTTTAAGCATAAATAGTATCATCAATAATAACATTTACATATAGGGTGTTACAAATGATATAAATTGTAACATGTATGATATAAATTGTTGGTAGCAAATATAAATACTCATGAAATAATACAATATAATATACTTTTATTTACATTAAGTGTTCAATAATACATTTATATCTAACGCTCAAGGGGGACTTATACTTTTAATAGTTTCTAAACTAAAATGGAAGATGTCAATGTTTTAAAATTAATAAGAAGAAAAATATGTAAATAAATAAATAAATTACTCTGCACGGTGAGCAGTGGAAATAGGTTATGTAAGGAGCAGTAGAAACCGTTTCAAACGCCCAACGAGACGTCTTGTAAATCAAATTTAACGCAAGGCTAATTTTCCACAGGACTGATTTTTCGGTGTTTTTTTACATTTAAGGCTTTAATTCATAGACAAACAAAATAATTAAATTTAACGCTTTCAAGTATTTTTAGGTTAATCATCTTTAAAAAAAATCTGATGTGGCCAACAAATGACTTTCTCCATATTTATTGAAAACAGAAGCCTATGCCGGTAATACATAAATAATTCCAAAACAATGAGTGTTACAGGACAATGTTTCATAAAAAAAGTCGTAGTAAAATACATTATCTATAACTTTGGTACATAATTGTATATACGTTTGTACATTGAATTTTGACAGAGATATGTATGAAAAACTTCAATTTCAGGATAAACAACAACTTCCGGTTAATCGATATTCATCAAAAACTAATCAACTTTTGTTATTGTTAGGAAAATACTAAATATGAAGTTTGGAAATGATCGGATAATTATTAAATTACTTTTTAAGATAGAGCGCACACAAACTTTTTACCACAGACAGACACACAGACAGACATGTTCGGGAAAATAGCGAAAACGAGCTCTATGGGCCCCAAAACATCTATTTCCGTCGAAATCTGGAGGTCGAATTTTTTTGCGAATACAATAATTTCTCTATACTCCGTATAGGGAGAAAGTAATAAACGAAAACACTAACATTTGGAATGATTTTTATAACCACTATTGAAATAAGGGTACAGAGCAATTTATTTATTTGTCATTTTGCTTATTAGGAACATATTGAATACTATAAAAATGCCTATACATATAACATAATTTGATTTTATGATGTAGTCATGATGATGATGATTTGTAAATGCTGTAGTTGTACGGCTAAGCACATTAGTAAATGATTTAATTGTGTGGCTAAGTACAGCATTAATTGCTATTATTGTGCAGATAATTACAGCAGTAATTGCTATAATTAATACGGCAGTAAATGCTGTAAATGCATAAAATATATTATAGTAATTAATTAATATAGTTGAAACAACAAATAATTTTCATGCTAGAGCGCCCACAAAGTACATAATCAGCTACTTCCGGTTTATCAGTATTTCACGAATAACTCCTAAACAAGCAGTGATACAAAAATATGTTAAATACAAAAGTTATAGTAAATTTTATTTTCTAAAACCTTTATATATAATAAAATATACCTAAATTTCATATTTACGGAGATTGTTTGCAAAAACGGAAATTTGCTTTGAAGAATAAAGCTCGACTTTCGGTTAACCGATTTACTCCAAAAACTAATCAACTCTGACAGCACCCACCACGGTGCTATATATGAGGTTTGGTAATGATACGACTATAAGATTAGATTAGATTATAATAGTTTTTACGTTAGAAAGCCCACAATCACACACACACACAGAAATCATTCCGAAAATGGTCAAAACGTGTTCTAGGGACCCCAAAACATGTATTTCCGTTAAAATCTCGAAGTCGATTTTTTCCATGAAAACGTTTCTTTATTTATACTACGTATATGGAGAAAGTAAAAATACGATATTTTTATTAGTAAGAAAATTTCAGTAATTTTCAGTCAATCAACGGTGAGTTATTAAAAAAAATAAAATGAAGCATTCAGAATAATCTGTTATCCGAAAATGATGTGAAAGAGCTATACTTTTTAAGTAATTTATGGGTCATCAGATTTTTAACTCAAGTGTTTTTTGAAGATTTTTCTCCTTGGTAAATATGGAAATGGCAATAATATTAGACTAGCCCAAGCAAGAGGTGTGATTCTCCGCTAACTTGTGTCATTCAATGTTTCTCCTGTATCTCTCTTATCTCGGTACGGAAACAAAACGAAGTTGACCATCAATTCAGGAGCATTCAACCTACTCTTCAATGTACGTTCTTCGAGTTAATTTTCAGTCAATCGAGTGTCTCGATTTCGACTCAATCTCGCCCAAATAAAGTCGATCATTATAATATTATCTCTTCTTCTTATTTTTCTCTTAATGTCGAAACAAAACGAAGTTGGCCATCAATTCACGGACATTTGACTTAATCTGCAATCTGCGTTCTTTTAAAGTTTCTCATTCGGCGCATACACATCATCGGTCCCCTCCCTCGGGCCTACTTCTGATTCTTTTCCTTCATAAATCCGTCGACGTGGAGAAGATTTTCCAATTTCTCAGCCGAATAATAGAGGGAATACGTGATCTATCCGTTTCGAAGCCAATGAATGGAACTGAAACTCCTATTTTACCGATTCGCCCTGATTTTTTCCCATTGAAGATGATGTAATTCGCTTGGAAGTTTTTCTTCCCCAACCTTCCTTTCCCGGGCGCTAAATCTTCCAATCTTTCGCAGGAGGAACTGTAATAAATCTGATAAGGCAAATTTATTTGATTTTATTTTCAGGACCTTTATTGAGACTTCAGATATCTTACATATCGCTGGTGCCTTTAAATATTAGTCTATAAAATGAGTTATCGGTAAAAAGGTATTTTCCATTGAAGTTGTACATAGGTAGAATTTGTGGAACGTTAAGGCATATGCTCCTTTTCCTCTTTTTGAATACGTACTTGTCTATTTCTTGTTCCATATTCTTTGTCCTCGGCGTTCTAAACATCTCTGTTTCTAACTTTCAGCCTGATGAAATTATTCTTAATGGAAAAGTTTTAAGAGAGATCATAGGAAAGATATTTAACGTAACGCTCCATGGCAGGCAAATAAGTTTCGCCGACTATTTTTTTTCATGATAATATGTTGTTTATTGCGTGTATCCATGTTTTTCTTTATCAAAGAATACAGACGTTATTTGTTTAAAATCTATGAGATTTTATTTTGTCTCATCTTAAATGAGAACATTTAAAATTTTTCTTAGGATCACCTGCTTATTTGGCTATCTTTTCCATTACACGTTTGTATTTTTCTTTGTGTTTTACATGAACAAGTTACACCAAGTATGATTTTAAAGCGTTTTTATGTAGTAATACGGAACTAAGCTAAAAATTTATCGTAGGGTGTTTTCATAATGATTCCTTTGTATAATTTATTTATACTGCTTTCCATAAAGAGTAACTTAAATCATTTTTATAGGTTGATAAGGAAATAGTTTAATCGCTAATTGCGAGGAAGGAATTGATGAATGTTCTTAGTCTTGCCTTGGATTGGTACAGATAAGTAGGTATCCAAAGTTCAATGATCTTGATTGATCAATTTTTCCTTGCTTCAATACAAAAAACAGAATAATAACACGGTGTAATTATTTTCGGTATGATTATGTATAATAGAATATTTGACTGATAACAGGGACGTGAGGTAGATAGTGAGTGAAAAATGGGTTTTAATTGATAAAGAAGCAGAGAAAATGGGCGGATTAAATTTTTGTAATATTTTTTTGATTTTTTACACGCTTGTTTATTTTCGTACAACGATATTTTTTTTTAATGCTTTATTTATGAGATTGAATTTCTTCAAATTTCAAATGAAAACTTTGTTGAGGTGACTATGTTATCTTATGGGAAGTAGTATGCTTCAGCTTTATTTTAGTATCATAGTTACCGATTTAGAGCTATTTACATCATTTTAGTGTCCTTTCTTTTGCTTTAGCGACTTCTCACTCTCGATGGAGAAATCTCCGTTGTGTCGACTCTGCTATACATACTCTTATAATATAAGATGTTTTTTCTGTGTGTTTAATTTAGCTTAGTTACTGTATATTAACTAAGCTGGTATAGTTCTTAATAGTCTTACTTTAAGTTTAATTGTGCCATACATTAACTGACATTCAGTTTATGGTAGTTAATTCAAGTTATTCTGTCTTTTATCTACATTTATAGGGTTACCTTTTCTGAATCTAGACTTTTTAATTAATTTTTGGGTCAAAAAAGGAATTTACATCTTTGATTGGCATGATAAGCACAGAAGCATAAATGAGATATTTTATTTCTCCCTGTACTGTAATTGACAAGAAAACGATGCTTAATTCATGAAAATTAGTCGAATCTAATTTCAGAGGGAATCAATGAATTTCATTTCCTGAAATGTAATTATTTTGAGTGTAGTTATTAGCTTGGTCCTCTCACGAAACGCGACCTAATTAAATTGAAAAGAAGCGAAAATCGGCCGTATACTTACCAGATTAGTGAAATACGTTCGTCGTGCATTTGGAATAGGACAAAGTAATCTCATTTAATACTTAATAGGCGCGTACATTGTCTTAAACGAACGGTCTAAAGTAGGAAATTTCTTCTCATGAGATCCCGCGCACTATTCCGCGGCAAATTCCTAATTTAGCAGGAATGAACATTGTTCCATAAAAATTACGAGAGTGATTAATGGAGTTTGCTACGTGAAATATTAGGTAAGAAAACGACAGCGATGGCTACGGAGTTCTCCGGAGTCTGGTAACGTCATAAACTCCGCCGTAAAAAATCTCCAGAAGGTCATTTCAAGCGGAAGTTGAACTTGAACAATCTTAAGCCGACGGAAAATAATGCGGTCGTTATCTCTTTGGGGAGAACGATTCAATTTTAGGATTTCCGTTCGTGTGAATGTTTCTCACGTTGTGCGAAATCGGTGTGGCAGATGCCGAGACATTTCCTCCGTCACCTGAAGGGGAAATCCGTTTTCGATGATGAAGAGACGAATCATTATTCTTTCCCAGAACGTTGTCGGAGTCGTGCGGACTATTTGTACCTGCCTTGCCCTTGAAACAATTTAGAAACGATTCGGGATTTAAAAACACGTGTTATTCACGTGTTTTTGTGTTTTGTTGTGAATGTGAAAAATGTGTTTCAATGACGGAGATATTCGGTTTAGTTGGTATTCGATTATGTAAAGAATTGATTCGGGAATAAAATACACAAGTAATTTACGTATCCCAACGCGTTTTAATAACGAAGATATATGGTTATATATTTATAGCATGTGATTTTGTTAAGAATTGTTGTACATCAATTAGGCTTACCCTAATGACTTTCCATGGGTATTGTTAGAATGAAGGATATTCAACTTAAGGTGGATGAACTATAGTAGCTGTAGAGAAGAGAAGGCTAAACACGATCAATTTGTGGTGCTAAAGATGAATGATGACAATCAAATGGATTATCAAATAAACAACGCCTTGGCAAGAAATTATGAGTGCGTTGATAAGAATAAGAATCTAGGATTTACACCAGAAAATTTAGTCTTCGATTATCTACCCCATTGAATTAAGCAAAGATGAGAGGTGTTAGATTCTATTATGAGCGAAGAGGACAAATCTATTTTATCTTCTACTTCTATTTTCCTCGTTGAGAATCAACGAGCGCTTCAGCTACTGTATAAATGAATTAATTGCTTCTTTAATGCGAGTGAAATTGAGACTAGAATAGACTCGAGTTTCAAAAAGACAGTTTTATGACTCGGATAGCAATGAAGAAATTAAAAATATGAAAAGTTATGAAAACTTTACAGTGAGAAGAAGATATCAATTCGGGTGAACTGTGATGCGCGATAGTTTCCTGGAGAAATAATGTAAGAAATTGTAGATGGGACAATTACAGAAGAACATACATTTGTTTTTAAGTGGCTGGTGATTGCTTGTGTTGAGATGATGATGAACAGTTAATGAGACGAACCGTTGAAGACAGGAAGACTTGGTGAAATAAAACGTACCAATTCTTGGATTTTTAATTCATGAGGAAAAAAATGCCCAGTAAATTTGGAGACAGTGTGCTCTTTCAAGAGATATCATGCATGCTGATGCGAGGTGCATGAAACGATTTTAAAGGGATGGAAATGGGAAATGTCTGCTGGTTTGGAGGAATGGGAAGAATGGATAGAAGAAGAATGACTAAGATGTTTTGTGAGGAGAATGTATAGTAAAGGAGGAGATAGGCTAAGAAAGAACTGGTTGAAGGTTAAGGATGGGATGCTGAAGAGAAAATATCGACGGTGCATAAGAAGGGGATGTCTTAAAAGATTTATGGAAGTGTCTGAGGCGATGGATTTAGGCAAAGGAAGTTGGGGGAGAATTGAGAGTAAACGAGGAAAATATCCCGAAAAAAGGCGATTGTTTTGCATAAACGATCAATCGTATTGAATCGATCGATTTTTCGTTGTTTGTGAAACGTATGAAGGCAATGAAAACTTAAAGAATTTTCATAAAAATTACTAAAAACCATCTGGAATATTAACCGTGATCTTCGTTGATCCGTGATGCACTACATTACTTATGCAAGAGAGGTACTGGGACCATATTTTTAGAAAGTCTCAAGGGATTTATTTCTCAGAAAACTTCAGAAACTTTTAAGTTTCCTTCAATTAGAGGAGGCAACTTAGCACTCCAGATAATAGCTTTCGTATTTCGTGACGAATATTAATTTGAGCGAGGATCGAGAAAATTAGATTGAAGTAAAACTTTATTTTATTATTGTTTCCTAGGAGTAATTTTTCTTCACTTCGGAGGAATAACGAAGGGAAGCACATTTTTTTCTCACTTCTTCGCAAAAAATTGTGTGCTATACTGATATTTCAAATTACCTTACATTTAGTTATGAAAGTACATACCATCATCAATTAACGAACACTTTATCAATCGCGTTGGATGCAATTAATCAATGTTTTATATTTACGATACGTGGCTCGTTACTTCTCCTGGTCTATATTATATGCATTTTTAAGAGCTTGATGCTTAGCATTTTGATTCCCACCTGCAAAATATTAAAATTATGATCATATATTTTCAAATGGTTTCCATTTATTATTTATCAAAACCACTCACAAAGTATTTTACATACACTTATATACTGAATCAGAATCTATGTCTTTCCTCTAAATAAAGATCAAATACCCCCCTAAATAGAGATTTAATATCGCATCTTTTAACAAATTGAAGAGAAAAAGGTGATAGTGACCCATAAGTATAAATATAAATATGAAGTACACTAAAAACATTAACTTATATATTAATTTAAAAGAAATGCTCTGATAATATATTTTTTAATTCATTGAAATACAACTGAGGAACACAAGGTGTATACGTATATTAATATATATATTTTAAATGCATATTCTTATAGTAACATCAGATTGCATCGAAAACCATGTTTATCCTTCCAATACCGACCACATGGGTTTGCTCCAGAAATTCCATGTCACATCTTTATACCCAAACTGAAAGGGGATGGTTTCGGGGAAAACTTTCTTGGAGGAAATCTTCGAGAAAGACACAAGTTTGGTAAGAGAGGTTTCTGAGTGGAACTAGGAAGAGAAAACAGGAGTGGAGAAGAAGCGGGCGATAAAATATATAGAGAGGGGAAGCGATAAACGTCATCCAGAGAGGAGCGATAAACAAAACGCGTTAAAAATTGAAAGAGCCCTGACGTTGATGGGAGGCGAAAATCATATCGAGCGGTGAGACGAAAAAGATGGCAGTGGAAAAAGTTTTTGCTTCTTATAGTGAAGCATCATGAATCTTCTGAAGAGCCGTAACCCTCCTTTTAAGTATCTCGATGCAAAATGATTGGAGACGTCTGGATAATTCAGCTGCGCCTCTTTCTTTTTCACGAAGCCTGAAAAAATACTTTTTTCTGTCTCATGCTTCGTTCACAGAAACCGCGTATTAGAAAGCTTGCTGTTAGAAAACTGAACAATTGATTTGTCTTTAACTAGCTAGCTCTGCTTCTAAAACGAGAAAACTAGGTAGTTAAACAGTAATCACTTTTATTTTAGGAAACTAGATCCCACTTTTTATTAATAAACTTTGCAATATGTCTCATTTACAAAAAAATGAGCACGACTTGTTTCGATGCATAAGCGTCATCTTCAAGTGAGGTAGATGACAAAATCACGATAGATGGATGAAAACGAGCAATATGATCAGGTAGAAGAGAAAGAGTAGAGTTTACGGAAGAATATTAAAAAGATATTCCGAAAGTTGGGGATGGAGAACAACGAGAAAGAGTAGCAGAGAGTAAGGGAGAAAATTAGGAATAGAATACTCATTGTTAAGATTGAATTCTGAGATTTGGTTTTAAACAATAATTTCCATTCCTTCAATGGAGGATGGGCCAGCCTGCTGCTGTCTTTTTCAGCTACATGTACAAGTTGGATGAATGGTTTTCAGTTAATTAGAGCTCAGTATATTTATGCTTAGTTGAATTTATTATTAGTTAGGAAACTATTCAAAATGAGAAAATTTAGAGTAAGAACAGTAGTGTATTTTCTTAACTCCCCAAAGAGGGAAAAGTGCTTTGTGAATACGTCAATATTCTCGAATTCTGGTACAAATTTTGCTCTCAAAGTAATTACATAAATAGCTTGCTTATTTAGAAGATACTTAGTACTTTTTAATTGCGTTCTTAGGTATTTGCTTTCTCTAAGTGCTTAAAAAGGACTCTCTTATGTCAGCGTAAGTAGGCTAATTCTCTAGAAATTACGAGTAAGCTGAATATATATCTTAAAAAGCCAAGTGCTTTTGCATTCAGTTTCTAAAATATATGGTTAATTTGAGTAACTTTTTTTCTCTTAAATTTTTGTAATTTGTTGTACTTCAGCCTTTTTAACGACCCAGTTAATGAGTAAATTCCAGTAAAATCACGTAAATCAAGACTAAAACAACTTTGGAGGTGCAATTCGTTTCACAAATGAAATTCTCAGGCCTAATTTCTTCCTCCGAAATAAAATTGCATTTCTCGATTCATCCTTTAAATAAAAACTTGTAGTTACTAATGCTAATGAGACGTGGAATCTACTAATCTGGCCTCGACTTTGTGGTAGTCCTCCATTATGACCTGACGATGACCTGAAGGGTCGAAACCATGGTCTTGGAATCAATTACAGTGTGGTAAAGGTATAAGTGCTTTCTTCTTTATTCTTGCTAGTGAGACTAAGTGATTGACTGACTAAAGAGACTTTAACGTGACGTTAATGATACTACTAATTTATTGCTAATAGATAGATAAAATATTTCAATGGAGAAATATCCCTGCATAATTTACTAAATACCAGTCAATCCATTAAATCGTGTTACTTTCTGTCTATTACTTTCCGTACGTTTGCGTTTATGATTTTGTTATTGATTGCAGCATGGAATGAAGTTTATTCTGCATAATTATAGGAAGGAGCGAGTCGGGACACCTCATATCCACTGTAATAGTTCCACTCCACATTTAATGATCCAACATTAGCCTTTTGATGTCGAGTAATTTTATTTTTACCTAAAAACAGCCCACAGATACCGAAACCTAATCCTGTTTATCCATTTTTGCATTATTGATTCCTCGGTAAAATATTCAGTCACCGAATTCTGGTACCTCCCCCTTTCTGCTGTTAATCTCTTCGGGTCTCATTTGGAGTCAGGATCCCAATAATCCAACTGGAGCTTTCTGAAATATTTAGTTACTGAAGAAAAGGGCTAGCTTTGCCTCCCTGTAGAATTTACCAAATATCTTTTAATGTGTTTAAATTATCATTGCTTTGCCTTTCCGCTATTTTAGGAAGATAAGCTGAGAATATTTCAATGCAATCTGAAGTTTATTGCAGGATGTAGCGGTATGTTTTATCATAACCACTTTTATCAACTCAAGCGACTTTATTTACAACTATGTAGATGGCATACTAGAGGTCCTGCGCGGAAATTTTCGCTCATCCCCTCCTCGGAGTGGAATACCTCCACTGTCGTGAATTCCTTGCTCCGTGTACTCTATGATACGACCTACGATCAGCTTTCGCTAATCGTTATCCTGTTTTTTGCCAAAATATGCCATGCGAATGCCATGAATTGAGAGCATTTGTCAACACTGATCTGGATTAGGGTGTATCACGAAAAGGTTTTTTTTTTTCGAAATTCAAAATTTCAAATCGATAAAAAGTTGTCACTATGGTCACATAATTACCCTAAAAAAATTTTAGTCAAATTGAAAAATATTTAGGTCTCCCGCAACGGGGGTAAAGTTTGTTTTCTTTTCTCAGAAACGTAGATTTTCATTTTTTAAACATAGATACAAATAAAATTTTTACATAAAATTAAAGTTTAAATTGTTAATGAACAGTATAAAAAATCCCGGTGGGAGCCGATGTGCGAAATGACCTAAGCTGTCGAAGCACTTCTACCAATACTACTACTACTACTAGTATAAAAAACTATATCTGTCATGCAACATCTATGCCTCCGGGATTAGCAGTAAAATTACCATTTTTTGCAAAATTAAAGTCTATTGTTGACCATTTCATTTACTTGTTACATTTTCATTTAGAAATTTCTTAAATCCATACAAATAAAAAGTATTCAAAATAATATAATATAATTTTTTAAGCTGTTAAACATTCTAAACTTAACATTTTTTCACTTAGAAACAAAAATTTTCTTTGTTTTTTTGTTTATAAAAAAATTAAAATCTTCGTTTTTGACAAAAAATCAAACTATAGAGCCGTTGGTAAAGACCTAAATATTTTTCAGTTCGACTGAAATTTTTTTGAGTAAATATGTAACCATAGCGACAACTTTTTATCGACTTTGTTTTGAATTTCGAATAAAAGTTTTTCGTGATACACCCTACTGTGCATAGAAGAGACTCACTGCATGAGAATGGGGAAAAGGATACCGAAGGTGTTCGGAGGTGGGATAGGTTATCGATGCGCAGGACATTAATGAAGAACAGAACATGCTGTCAACCATAACTTAATGCTCCCATTAAATAATAATCATCACTTATTCACGAATAAGATTATCATCTTTGAACTTCTCATAGGGTTTCAGGAATACCATTCACAGACATTATAATACCGCGCGGCCTACTCTTTTTCTCCCAAACTCTTTTCTTCCTTTTCGTACAATATTCAGTTGTGTATCGTTTGAAGGTATGACCTGAATTTCGAAATATTATGTAGATATGTCGTCATCACAGTCGTGTCGTTACTTTATACTCCTGTACATTCTTGCGTTGAAAAGCTCTTGACTCTACGTGCAAAGTTACCAACCTTCGCTCATCCTTCTTTTCTTACTTTAATTACTGCATGCTAAAAAAGTTCAAAATCATTTTGGTAATTTCGATAGATTCACTCTAAAAAACTGAACTTCTTACATACGTCGCTTAAAAGTAGTTAAAAATTTTAATAGCTTGTAATTCCTGTCGCAATCTTAGCTATATCTGGTTAATATTGAAATAATTATAGGAATTCCACAAAAAAATTAATTTCACAACTGATTTAGAGCTTACCACTCATCTTCAGGTACAAGATACAAAAATCTGATGTGGCCAGCACATGACTTTCTCCATTTGTAAGATTTAAATATTTATCTACGACAGTATTTGCGAACTCTAGATTCAATATAAACTTAGAAGATATTTACAAATACACAATTTTGTAATTTTTGTAGATAACTGTATATACCTAAATATCAGATTAATGGAGGAATTTTGCAAAAACGGAAACGAGCTTCGAAAAATAAAGCTCGACTTCCGGTTAACCAATTTAGTCCAAAACCTAATCAACTCCAACGACACCAACCAAAATGCTACATATGAAATTTGGTATAGATACAACTAAAAGTTTTCACGTTAGAGCGCCCAAAAGCACGCACACACATACAGACACAAGCAGAAAAATCGCTGAATTGACATCTATGCTCAAGGAAGTCGAGGAGTTCCAGAAAATACTATGTAGATAAGCGCATTGTATAATTGAAAGCCTATTCTCACAAACCTTACAAGTATTAAAACCACTAACACACTAGCTTCTACCTTACCAGGAGTCGAACAAACGCCTTATCATCATATATATATAAGGTTAGCAAGGGTTAGCAGGGTTAACACGGCAGCCGCTTCGTTATCGAGACAGGTAAATTGAGGAACAGCGAGGCAATAATTCATAGCTTTATGAACCATCCAAAGTCTCTCAAGTCGATAAATACTTTTTGTTCACAAGTAGATGTATCTTTTGCCTATCACCCCCAGAATAAACCCGGACGAAAACAAGCCCCCACGCAGTAAATCCACGTCCGAATGGGAGCCCCCACATGTAAGAAAAAGGCAGATAAGTTGAATTGGCCAAGCGTTCCGCTCCACTTTCCCTCCCAGCCCCATTCGACGCAAAAGGAATATTTTACGAGCCATTCATCTCTGGCTCCATCACGCTTGTTTTACCGCCAAGAAATAACTCGCTAAACGGAGACCTTGCGGAGGTCAATAGATAATCACGCACGTTGACCCGGAATGCACGGTCCGGGGAACCCGTAACCCCAAGAGTATTCCAGGGAATCCGTGGCGCATAAACGCACCCTTTGTGGGAATCCTCCGTAATGGGCCCTTTATACTTTTATGCGGCCTCTGCCACATTCCTCCCCTTCAGGGGAGAGCTAAAGAACTCGGAGAAGTGGAAGAAGACGGAGAAAGATGGGAGATGATGAAATGGGAAGGGAAGAAACTAATATGAGAATGTGACGAAGGAGATGTTCGGATAGCGGGAAAGTTGGGAATTGAAAGGGATTGAAAACAATGAAATAAAAGGGAGGTGCGTTTTTCTGGGGAAGCGATGCGAAGGAAGGAATGGAGTTTGTGTGGAAGGTTGGAAAATGGATGTTTGGGAGAGAAAAGGGTTTGTGTACGGAACTCTTTCCACGTTTCTGGAGATAATTAAGGGGATAATGCGGGTGATAGAGGGATGAGGCATTAGCTAATTGAAAACGTGACGTTTTTCTAGATGAGTTGATAGAAATGAGGGTTCGGAGGGTGGAGTTTGTGAACGCGGTATGAAATTTGGGGCCTTAATGTAGCTTGAATGGAACCAGGTTCCAAGCTTCACCCCATCATGTTTGTGCTTAATGGAATACTTCCTGTGGTAAAACAACGCGTGAAAATGACATAGAATCCCAATTTTTAGAGATTTTACAATTGTTTTTCCTTTCCCTTAGAAGTCAGTATGATGCTTACTCGTTAACCCCTCAGCGCTGTTATACGTACTATGTGTTATACGCAGGCCACGAGACCGGGCGCCATACATACTATTACGTCCGGTGTTCTTCTTCACTTCTTCAACTTATAGAGGCTTTATTTGCGTATAACGTTATGTAATATACATATATTATCATTAAGGAAGAGTTGTTCATAGCATATATACGTGGTTAGTATTTTTGTGGTGTATAATGTCAACTTAAAGGTTAAGAACATTTATCCCGAATTTTAGATCCGTGACTATTTGCAAAACTGCTAATATTCTCTACCAATTCAAAATATGAAATTCATTTTTCTTCCTTCAGTTGCTCTTTGTATAATTTGCACAGATACCAACCCACATCCATTTTAGTGTACTAACTCGTAGAAGACCCAAAACTCAGAAAAAAAGTTTTCGTGCAGCACAATTTATGTACCTCATAAAACGTTTTTTATTTCTCACGTGAAAAAGAACTTGTCGCTAGTGAAATTGAGATAAATGTTGAATTTTTCATTTATAGTTGGTTTTGGGCCAATATCTTGAATGGAACTTTTGTAAATTCTTTTTATTTCCGCGAGCGAAATTCGCGTTGACGAAACAGTGGCTGCAAATATAACTCACCAAGGCTTGAGAAGTTAAAGATGACGATCTATTCGCAATTTTATAATTATTAATAATAAAGATTATATACTAGTCCCGGTTTTTAGCAGTTAATTAAATTTTGTCTTGCTGACCGTGCGGTCATAACTAACTGCTAAATTTTCTGAGAAAAATATTTTTTCTTCGTATTTTCCTTGTTTAACTCGTATTCCGCTGATAGTTTAGATTAATTTATCAATACTAACTATAAATTATGAAGTAATAGTTTAGACATACATGTTATACTGCAAAATAAAGCACTAGAATCAAATATTATAAAATCATAAAACAAATATCGTGGTCTCCTAATTAAGTTATTTAGGTGACAATACGTAGCAGTTTGGCTGGCACAGCACCGATTTTGTGGTCTGTAAGACTTATCTCTTCTAATTTCTGTTACCGAGGTTTTGATAACATTATTCATGATATAAGAGAACGAACGGAATTTACCGAAAAGGCGAACGCGACCCCACGTAAATTCCTTAGGTAAATTCGTTGCGCACGACTTGCATTTCCACAAGTCGCCCAAAAGCGGGTCGTGTGCGGCATCTTCATCAGGCAGGCAAGTATGGAAAATTGCCTATGCTTCAGGGGACACTACAATTTCTCCCTTTTTCAGCAGATCAGAATTCTGATCATCTTACATTCACATCGCTTCCGATAACTGATAATTTATATCGTTCTATTGCTATTTACTGATTCCGTCTCTGGTGCAGTCTAGTATAAGAAAGCAATTGGTAATTAAATCTAAAACAAACAGCCAAATTTCGTCCTCATTCATTTATTTGTTCATCTGTTTATAATTAATCTATATTGATTTTAATTATACATTCATTCCTTAATGGTACTAATACTCATGTAGTAAATGCAAATCTTAACATTGGTGATCATGGAAACGGAGTATCGCTATTTCAAAATTTTACAGAAGTTCCACGTATTTCATTAAAAATTTCCCTATTTTTTATCGAAATAATACATGATAAAAAGGAGAATATGACCTGATATATTGATAAAAATAAGTATCCTTCGAATTCTGATTTTATGATGGGATACGGTGTTCATTCGTGTACGAGCTCATTCAACTTAAAAATTGTTAATATTACGAATGGAAAAGTAAGTATGCCTTTTTCAAAGATCCGTTTTACTCATAGAAATTGAATTGAAATGAAGTTTAACAAATTCATTTTAAGTATAAGCTGAAAGTTCCTAGATAAAAATTGGCAACTTTCTTATTCTCAAGCGTTAGCAAATAGCAGTGAATAGCTGTAAACACAACATTGAGACAAAAAATTGAATCGATAATTTCACCATACTATATATTACACTATACTTTCACTATAATTTTTAGCCATTTAGTTAACCACTTTCTTTAATTTGGCTATTAATAGTCCATAGTAAATAAACGTTCTTAACCATTACTTATCTAGGCGTAATGTGGTCACTAATTGTTCGTCCATATAAGTTATATCTCGTTCTTAAAATAATATATTTAGCCATCTTAGCTTATCAAAATGACCATCAATGACCACCATCACTTGGAAACTGTATTATATAAAAAAAATTATGAATCATATATAATGACGATTTAATTGAAAATTTCGAAATACCACTCAGATCATATTGTCCCCACACAACACAAGGAACAACTAGCAGATAGTCCTAAGGGTATACCATCGTATGCTGACCTTCAGTTCGCTATAAATCAACCCCAAGAGAGATCGTGGCCCATAAATCCAGAGAGGCTTTCTGTCAATTTCTATGATAAGTATTTCCTTTCGAAATACCGTATGTTCGGAGCTTTGAAGTTACTCGGCCGTAAATTAGTGTGGACAGCTCCGTGAAATGTAAATCAAAAGTAGATCAAACAGTAAGTGGCACTCACGCGTGGAAAGGAATAAACACGTTGCCTTGCCACGAAGATTAAAGAGGATTGACCGAGTAAAAATTCTAGACTTTGAAGTATCTCTAAAAAACTGAGTGCGAGCCTAATTCAGCAGAAAAAGCCACTTCAAAGTGTATAGTACGGTCCGAAAAATATTATATTACTTTTTTTCGGGGCATTGCGTTGGTGGGTATGATATGGTTCATGAGGTTCACATTTAAGCTAAATGTGACGAAGGAATATAACTCTTAAGGCACATTATTTTTTTAACTTTATTTGGAGTTACTCTTAATCTCGTAAAATAACTTTCAAGGGAGATTTTATTCCAAGTTGAAGATATTTGAGAGATGTGAACTGTGAATGGGTTATAGTACAAACTTTCTTACTACCATCGTCAATTATGTTTCGATTTTGCATTAATGTATCAAATTATATTGCATTTTTCAGTGCTTTATGTCAGTGGATTACTCTTTGCTTGAAGTACACATTCAAGCAAAATGTTACGAATGAAACTTTTAAGCAATATTATTACTAATATTTTATGGAAGTTTCTCTTGCTATTGTAATGGAAGTTTCGAAGGAGATTTTATTCCAAGTTGAAAATATTTGAGATATGTGAATTGTGAATTGCTTACACTTTTCTTATTACCTTCGTCAATTGCATTTCTATTTCGTATCTTATATGTATATATCCCATAACTCATTATTATGGCTCTATCTTCTCTCTATCTCTTCCTCATAGAGCTTTATGACTTTAGTGCATCGTTGTAATTTTCTGCTCACGGCTATTCTGTGTTGTATCCATATCACTCTGGCTTTCTGAACTTTATGCAATCTTTTGTATTGAGGTATTAATTAATTAATTATTTATTTAATATATACGTTGCAAGTTGATATGATTACCAGGTGGCAATGGTTGAGGGGGATATAATAATACAATCTTTCCGAAATTCGCCCAAAGACGGGAGGGAAATCCCTCCAAAAACCTCCCGTGGACTGTAATAAATAAAGGCACCCTCCGTGAAGGTGGGAGATCCGTGGTTCGATTCCCGGTCTCGACACACTATTTCACGTCCATTCATCTCTTGGAAATATTCTAGATCGCACGTGTTCAAAGTTCGATTTATTTCTTTTTATTTATTGTGTTTTAAGTATTTCCGTAGCGAATGTGAGGAATTTATGTTGTGAGTCATGTGATGATTTATTTAAATTTGCTTTATTATGCGGACAAAACAGTTCTGATGTTTGAAGGTGAAGAAAATCTGCTAAGGTTTTCCGAATATTTTCTAAAATGAGTGAAAGTATATATGATGGAGTTATCAGTCAAGGTTATATGAGAAGGGAGAAGAACCCTTAAAGATGCAATATGAGAATTGATTGAGGAATTCGTGAAATTTTAACTTAGTTATTTTTACCGTTATTATATTTGGTGCCATATTGTTGTCTGTGGTAGATGTAGCGAAAAAGCTGTGGAATTGCATGATCAAGGAAAAAAAAATAGTGGGGGATAGAGAAGAACGTTAGAAAACCAGCAGCTTAAATCAGAAAGAGTAAGAGATTCCTAATACATTAAGACTTTGAGATCTAAACTTCGGGTTACATAGAAAAAAGGAATAAATGAAAATAATTTTAATTTACGTAACATAAAAAACCTCGACGAAAAGCTATAACAGCAAGCAAATTGCAGTAACGGAATAAAAATATTCGCGTTTAAACCATAAGCCTATGTAGCATGGTGTAGCGACACGAAAAAAAACATATATAGTTAAGAACGATCACAAAGATTACAAATAAGCTCATTCTATCCTCCATGTGTAGTATTTTATGAACGGTACTGTTATATCAAAGCAGCAAGTGTTCTTTTCGGTAGAGTGATACTTTCCTATGTTATAAACGGTTTTCCCTTTCTCGTAACTCTTTTTAACGAAACGTTTAGCATGTTTCCCGCTCTTTCTATCCAAGCAATATTTCAACGCCTATGCCCGAATTTAAATCCTCAGCACCAATTCTACATTTGCGCTACCTGACACACATTTCGCTCATAAAACTTCCACCCTACAATGTAAGCACCCTCGAGAAGTTAGCTTTTTCCCTTAAAAGCCCTTTTCGTTCCCCCATTCCCTTCCGAGCATCACCCCCTTAGTTCCCACCGTTAGCAGTTTCCTGCGAATTTATCAGCTGTGCCCTTTAAAGAAAGGAAAAAGAGTCGCTTTATCCTCGAAACCGCATTTGCCCGCTATTTCAATGCGCGAAACATTCCGACCAATTGAGAAGAACGTTTGGGAAACAACTTTGACGGCTATCGGAAACAGAAAGATTGGCTATTGATTCACTTTAAGTTGCTCCAAGTGCCGTCGACGGTTCGGGATGATCGTGTATGGATACGTAGAGGAGAAGTTTGTGTTTATTCTCTATCTAAAACGAGACCAAACAAGAATGATCTCGCGAGCTATCTATTGAAATTGTCTTTCGCGATATTCTACGGATAGATTGGATTTAAGCAAATGAAAGCTACGTTCTCGTCCATCCTGAACCAAGATGGAAATGAATGATATTCCATTCATCAAGGTATAGTGGAAAACTACCTCAAATTTATTTCAGTTGTGGCCCTATGTTGATGAAATTGAACTAGTATTCTCTTTTTCATCTCATACCATGTCTATCATATGGATAAGATGGAAATTTCTTCTCGTAATTTTGAAAATAACTTCTCAGCTTCTCGCATTACCTTGAACAGATACGTTATTAATTCATTATTTATTATGATTGCATATTTATATATCATTTTATTACAATATCGATAAATGCTTATTTACACATCAATATAATTACCATTGCTAAGATATGCATCGTATATAGCAACTCATCCTACTACCTCTCGTATAATCAACAGAGTAAATTTTAAGTATGTGGAACTCATCATTTTTCTCACCACCTAGTGAGAAAAATGACTAAGTCTCAGTTCCTCAAGAAATTTATCCTCAGGCAACATATAAACAAATTGTTTTTTTATTAGTATTATTTTTAAACAAACTCATTCCTATATTCCTTCATCTTTATAATGTTCGTCCCTCATTTTCTACCTGTCTTTCCTTCATGGATTTGTTTAGCATCCTACCCTCAATGCATTTCTCTTGCTTCTCTCAATGTTTGACCCAACCATCATCCGGTTTCTGATATCTACATGTAATAGATATTGCTTCAGTATATAATCTTTATGATCAATAGCTCTATCTCGTTTTTTTCAATAACTATCTTTAGAATTTCATCTGCAAGTTATCTACTCTGCACAAATTTTTCTGTGCTCCTCGTTTGAATTAAGTACGTAGCTCAATGTATCGCATTAGAAGTAGCGTTTCACCTGTTTGCTTTATCATATATAGCAAATTTATTTTCTTTGACCTTTTTTAGTCTATGTCACACCCCAGTCTTTAATATCAACTTCTGTTCAAATTTAATGCACTCCAAAGAATTACAATTTTATCCTTATAAAATTCCTACGAATGATTTTCGAAACGATATTGCACCGGTATATTTCAAAATAACCTCATAAGAGATAAAAAAACATAAAATTAAATTTTAGCTTCTCAAAGGCGCTACTCAAATGCCAGAGTGTTTCTGCTCTTAATTTCCTCATAAAATATCCTTTAAATTAGCCCCTCTAACCCTTACGAAACCCGTCTCCTTAGTCTTTCCCAAGTCTTTTATTATTAAAAAAATTCCTTATAATCAGCGCCAAACATTTCGGCCCATTGCTTCACAAAGGGAGAGATTTTAAATGGATACATTGCGGGTATATCTCTCTTTGATTTCACTCACGTAATCCGACCGGCTATTGCAACTGAGGATTAGCAGTAGCCCATGTTTTCTACGAGGATTTTCGGAAGGAAGTTACTGAGCAGGCTTAATCTCTAACAAGATTTTCTTCGCGGAGGTTTCTAACCTTATGGTTACTTTTATTTTCTTACCGAGAAAAGTTTTTAACAAGATGTTGCCTTAGATTCGGTCACTTCGACTTCGAAAGGTCAGCTTTAATGGTCTGTCTGATGCAAGAGGCCAATTACTAAGTAAAAAGCTAAATTAAAGTAACAAGGCGTCTGTTTTTAATCCATTCGTTACGAAACGCTGCTGAAAAATTCCACCCTTATTTACAACATTAATCAGTGGAATAGTTAAGTTATTTAAGAATAACAATCGTCCAAGATTTCTTATATGTATATCTAGGCTGAGTTAGGTATTGTTACTGATGTAAATCAAAGCGAAATATTTAATATTTAGAAATAATTAGACATATATTTACTGCGTAGACATTTTAATACAGATTAGGCGAGTAGTAAAATAATATACATCATCTAAAGCTATATTTAATATTTTATATTAATTTATACATTTTTTAAACTAGAATAAACTAAAGGTGCCAGATATAAGTAAATGCAGAGTGTAAGGCATTGGTATGGTTCTCTTTCGAGTGTATGCTCAATCAATGATACAAAAATTACGATTCAGATTATTTCCTGTACGGAAAAGGTTACTATTAACTCCATCGGTTATTAATTAATAATACTAATAATTATTAGTATTATAACATTCGTTATTATCGCAGCTGTCAGGATGGCCGAGCGGTCTAAGGCGCCAGACTCAAGGCATTGACTTACCCGTATCATACGGGGAATTGGGTATTCTGGTCCTCGTATGAGGGCGTGGGTTCGAATCCCACTTCTGACAATTTTTTTGTCTCTTTAGAGGACGATTAAGCTTATCAATGCGGCCATTCTTCACTTATACGCATGCTCGTTTATTATTTTTTTATTTTTACGGGTATTGCTTTAATAGGAGATTTATATGGACAGTTTTTCCCTTCTGTTATCTACACCATTAACTTGTTTTCTTTCGTACACTTTCTAAGTTCAGTTGTATGAATTCAAGCAACATTTCGATCAAGTGTGGCAAGATGTTTTCGAAAGAGGCTCGAATACTTTCTTGTCCGACCATTGGTACACATATGTGGCCTTCCGACAAATAAAGATGGGGATTCTACACCTCTGTTCTGCCATAACCGAAGATTTACCATGATGTTAGATTTGATATTTAGTATACCATAATTGTAGTTCCCTGAAAAGTATTTGATCCCCATAGAATCACATTCACTTTAAACCATTGACGTCTTAAAAGATTTTATTATTATAATGGTTTATTGAGACGAGATTATTTAAATTGGCCTCTCTTTCACCTAACCTGTGAATGACTTAATGATAATTTTAAACAACTACATAAATAATTGATCGTAATTAACTATTATTTATTAAAAAATAATCTATAAAACTACATAAATTATTCACCAGATTATAGATAGAAACTAACAGTAAATGTAATACAGAAATTAATTCAAAGCAATGGATACAATTTACCAAAATTGGTAACAGATACAAATAAACGCAGAAAGATAAGGGATTCTGATTGAAAATTCCTGAACTAAATTTTAATGGAGAAAAACCTGCAATGTTCGCGAAAACTTCTGCAAAAGAAATATCCGTGAATAAACAGATGCAATAGAAACTCAATAAATTGTACTCAGTTTTTCTCTCGAATGGAACACACAATCGGAGAGAGCTGTTCATTTCTGTCTTCAATACTCGAATCAAGGCGTGAATTCCATTGGAACATCTTACCAATCAATACTGCAACCTGCCTTCATTATCCATCTCCACTTGAGCATTCCGTGCGCGTACTATTAATGTTTGCGTATTACCGCATTGCACCGACACGTTGAGCCTGGAATACCAACTTGGGACGATAATCCACCCTTAATGACCTTTCGTATTGCCTATTGCAGTGACTTGAAGTGGGCTCTCCAGTCACGAAACTATCGGAATTTGGAGACCATTTCGTTCCTGTGGAGGGTCGATATTTGCTCCATTGAGGGTCTCTAGTATCTATATTAACATTAATACCACGTGAGCCACAATTAGGTATTTTATTATAATTATTTCTGTATTCCTTACTTTCTCAGCTCTGCTAGATCATTCAGGGTGATAATCAAAACACAACATATAAGTACGGTTTTAGAAGATCGATTCAGGGATTTAATACGGTGGAATATTAAATTCATAGTTTTTAGTTGTCTTCAGTTTCTTGGTGATGATTTTTGCTATCAAGTTATGCCAATGGTAATAGTCTATGTTTGTTATCATCATGTGTCGTTTATATTATTCTTAATACGTACATAAAAAAACCAAGTGGATTTTTTCGACATGATACAAACATTATGGTTGGTTATTACAGTTATATTAAAAAGGCGATTAAAAATAACGAATGAATAAATAAAAATAAATGAAGCAAAAACAATTATTGGCGTATACAAATTTGGTCATTCAGATAGATTTCCGTCTTAAGAATACTAAGTTTGACTTCTATCTTAACCATTGAAAATGTGTAATAAACATAACTTATAGTGAAGTTATAAGTTATTAAAGAAAATTGGAATATTAATCATACATTTTCTAAGGTTTAGGTGTAAATCTAAATCATTTTATTGTTCTCTAGCAATAAAAATCATTGGGTAGTTATTGGTCTTGAAATAACAGTCTTACATTTAACCATAAGAGTAATTATAATGTGATAATTAGTTGCAATGAATGTAATTTTGTAATATTGAAAAATATCAACAAAAGTAGTTGAATTTATAGATTCTCTCTTACAATTCATCATGAGTTTAATGATAATTTAATAATCATTAATAATATATGTTATTAAATAATTGCCAAAAATACAATCAGGAGCAATTAAATTGTGGAGTACTTTTATGTATTTAAATTAATGAAGACAAATAGTAAACACGCTTCTATATTATACCACTCAAAGTTTTAATATACGAGCATGGATTTGGATTCTAGTACATATTTTAATTAGGTAAATTTATACACATTTAATAAAAAGTGCCTTTAGGAATAATAATTGTGAATCCCGCACAAATTTAGAGAGAATATATTTCTCTGATGTACAGTTGGTTTATCTTATTGCCACCAGGAACTAAATGAAATGACTTTTTTCCTTTCTTTTCCTATCGCTGGTCCTCGATACGCGAGCATTCCGTCGCTGTAAAATAAGGAGTCGACCTCGTATTGAAATGAAACAAGTTTTTTGGAGAGATGCTCCAGCAGGAGAATGGTGGAGAAAAGCGAGATAGCTTTCTGTTCGCTGTGGTGAAGAATACTCCACGGGGAGACCGGGTCGCATCCTGAATGCTGATTCTTCCGATAGGACCCGCATGGCGATAGGGAAGAATTATTCCTTTTCCTCGCCTCCATTCTCTCGGCTTAACCTTTTAACGCAGTCTCGTTAACTCCGCCTATCGTTACCTTTCGGGTCCATTTCAAAGCTCTTTAAATTCGCATGGGGATGATAATTTTCCACCTCCCGTAACCAAATAGTAAACCTTTGGGATGATAATGTCCCACCTCATGTATTCTTGTACTAGAGAGATATTCATGATTTTTTGCGACGAAACTCGTTTTTAATGATATACGTATATTTCTGAAATTCTTCGAGCTGTTTGCAAATGTTACTTACGTAGCTGATACACTTTGAATGCACTGATTTTTCAAGATATTTGTGAATCATTCAGGGTCACAATTTCGCAAATTTTTCCTGCTATAAAATTCATGTGCAAATATTGTATACATTGCATATAAATTGAAGATACAGCAAAAATTCTCTTTGTACATGACAAATAGAATTATTCTATTGTTGAATTCTTTCCCATTATCTTCAATATTCAGTCTTTTTACAATTATCTCCCTCCTTCACTCAGAAGAATTGAAATTAATTATTTGTTATTATACATTACATACTTCTTCTATCTTTTGAATTTAACTCAATTTTTCTCCTTAATAAATTTGAACTTTAATAAGATGGGTGACAGTTTGTCACATGAACACATTTCTTTTACTATGAATTTGTTTGTTTTCTATGTATAACTTGTCCAAACTTGGATAATATCTACTTGAGATTTTACGTAAAATGTGTTTGTAATTTAATTTCTTATATTCTTAGTTGCATTACATAAATATTAAATATGACATCTTGCGATCCATTAGAGCAGGGATGACCAACCTATGTCGCATCCATTTGAATGACAATTTCAGGATTTTAATTGGCACTTATAAATCAGAGAAAATTAAGAATCGATATCTTATTTCACTGTATTATGAAACACTCACATATTACACGGCAATATACGTTAACTTTTTCTTACTGTACACGAATATAAGTTCTAAATAACAAAATAACATTAACCTAACGAAAGGTAGAAAATTATGTAGAAAATAACCAACGGATAAAATCTAGAGATACCATTTATTATAGCTTTTTATGTATAAATGTAGTTTATGGAGCATTATTATAATTCATGGCGTAACCCAGATAAAAATGAAAAACTTGACGCATGACTTCCATCAAAGGTTGGCAATCCCTGCTTTAGAGCTACGTCATGCAATTGTCGGACTCCGATGATTCACGAGTCAACGTAAGATCTCTTTCGCGTGACAGATTCTCTATTCGCACGGCGTTTTTGACCATCCGAACATGTCACCACGATCGGAATGAGCGTTTTAGAAGTCGGCCCCCACTCGGAAGTGAAAGGGCGTACCATCACCACCTCCCCAAAGCCTATTGTCGAACCTTTTTCCCCTCCAATTTCCACTCCGTCCCTTCCTTCATAGGAGAGGTGCTGAAGTAGGATTTTTACTTGGGCGAGAAAACTTTAGGTCGAGGCCGCATCAGCATTCTCCTCTCCTTGCACCCTACAATTCGACCAAACTTGGGTGGAGACTCTTTTCCCTTTTCTTTTTTGGGAAAACAAGGTTGATCAATGAGGCTGATGCGCCGTTCTGCGTAGGTTGCCACGAGAAAGGGGATGTGTTGTTTTCTAGCTTCTTACTATCGACGTCTACCATCTTACGACTTCCATTAGGGGACTCCACGAAGATAATGAGGTCTTTGGAAAGCACATTGTCTTTCGGAAGTAAACATTTTCTCCGCGGTCTTACGTTCGAGTTTACGGTAACGTTTGTATTTAAGTGGGTATATGTTCTGGTGTGGGATCCGAGGATTATTCAACATGAGTTTCTTAAGAGGTGATCATGTGAATATCCGCTGCTGGTACTTGTTCTTGATTTGTGGAAATATTCCGCAAATAAATGACGAGGTGATGCAGTATTGCTATTTTTATAGAAATAGTTTCGAAAAATTCAAAAATTCCACATTAATTTAAAGACATCAAATTTTATAGCTATGTATTAAGTAGAAAAAACTGCATGAAGGACTTCCACTCCGATCAAGAGTACATAAGTATTATCATGAGACATTGGTATAGCGGTTAATGTTTTCCAGGGTTTCCCACAGGGTATCGTTTTTGATCCTTTATTATTTTTGGTTTGAATTAACCACCCAAGTTACGAGATTGGTAGTAGTATTAGGTTAAGGCGCCTCAACCCTTAGGTTATTTGCACCTACGAGATTGGTATTTATGTTAGAATTTTGTTAGGTCTACGGGCCATTTACAGGGAAATGGGAGTTAAAGAGGATTGACTGCCATCGTCTAAGTATTTCAATGGTAAATTTTGAAGTGGTGCTGACAGGAGATCAGAACTTTAATGGAAACAAATATTCCTTATTCTATGCAATACTTTACAGATAAACAGTGTTCACATGATGCTATTTTTTGACGCTTGTACCGAGTTTTGATGAGCAATCCTGATATCCCGAAAAGCTATTTCAGAAAATTTGGAAGCCCAAATCTTTTCGTGGTTTTAATTTAATCTGATTGAATAAGTTTCATTGCTAACAAACGGATCCTTGTAACTGCACTGCGTTCATCAATGAACGCTTTATGAATTTAGGTTTTACTCGAAAAATTGACCATATTTAGTAATAAAAATGTATTTCTTCTTATTCTAATTTACTACAGATTTTTAATGGATGAATCTAATACTGCAGCTAAGGAAATAGATGGAATGAGCAATTTCCTTGACTTTATATTTTGGGTTGCATATCGAGGGTCAGCGAAAGTAATTATTTCATATGCAAGTAATTCAGAAAAAGGAGGATCTCGAAGAAAACTCAAAAATGACTCGTGGACGGCATTATCTAGGCTACCCTACCAAATGCTAATACCAAAATATCCATACGAATGCTGTTTATGATTTTTGAATGAAGATAATAGAATGAAATACATCGAAATATATTGGTATTGCAAATGAAAGAAACATTGAGCTATAAAATTGCTTAGTTTGATACATTGGCCATGAAATTTCAATCACTACTGGAAATACATACTGTCGGTCAGCTTAAAGAGGAACGCTCGCTGAGTTAAAGGCAGTAGACCATAACTCGGAATTTATTGATGGTCAATGAGTTTGGCTGTTTGTCCAGTGCATGTTTCAACAAATTTAAATGCATTCATAACATTACGAGGTTTTGGAAATTTTGGGCCAGAAGTGGAAAAGGATTCATCGAATATTCTCAAAACAGGGAATTGGATTTGTGTTCTAACGATATTAAAGTTCCGAAGTTCCGAATTCCAGGAATGGAGAGGCGATGTCAAACTGAATCCTTAAATGGTTTGAACAAAAAAGGAGTCAAAAAGCGCTTTTGAACTGTCCGATTACAAACGAGAAGATAAGAGTCATGATTTACATCCATAACGGAGGATGGAGGATGAAGATTTATTCATGACGGATCTAATTATCAGAGAAAGAAGTTAGCCCAGTAATTATAATTTGCCCTTTTGAGGAAATCCATCGACGAAAACCCTTAAATAAAAAAAGGCTCCACTGAGTGGAGTATTGAATACTGCCATATATATTTTTTTACTACAGAAAGGATCGACTGGCTAAAGTATCTGCTAAAGCTGACTGCAAATCAGTATGCAAGTTAATTATGGATATTCATGCATATGTCCACTTACTAATTTCAAAAATATTCTTCTGACTAATTCAATTTTAAAATATTTTGATTATATTTAAAAATCCATGATTTACTGATACATTTTCCAGTAGTTATCTTATTTTCTAACAATTGTATAATTTTGAGCTAGTTATACGAAACATTTTAAGAATATAATAGTATGAAATTGGCTTACGGATTCTTTGAATTTTTTTCAATGATGCAAACTCACAAATTTCAATAACTATCGCAAAAAATAGTGGATGCATAGTGAGGGTTACGTGTTCACGTGTCACCAAAAAATCTATTTTTTGGTGACACGTGAACGTTTAAATGTTCCGTACTTACTTATCAAAGTAATTTATATGCAACCGTACCGTAAATTAGTGTGCAAAATAGCTCCTTTATATTTTACTATAATTGGAAAAGTTAAATAGAATATCAGTTATGGAGATCAACTCATATAAATTTATCCATAGTATCTTCCTTGCCATACATTTTCCTATTATTTCATGAAATAATGTAATAAAAGGTACATGTATCTAATCTCGTTGGAAGAATATTTGGCGTATTGTGATTAAAAAGTTCAATCAGAGCCATTCCTCTCACTCCAAGTAATCACCGAGATTGGTATTTATCATTGATCAATATTCAATGGTGGAAATAATCTTTTGATATGTCTTTTACTTTCTTTGAATCTTTCTTTCATCCCGAAAGCCATTTGACCCCTCTAACATTGGAAATAAGAGCTAATATGACGGAATGAGGTTCACTAGGCAAGGTGAGGAGTATTAGTTTGCCCTTGATTTCCTCATAAATCGCCATTTAATGTTAAATGTACAGCAAAGTCAACACTACCTTATCTTATGTTTAAAAAAGGAAGACAAAATTAGATGAATAGTACATTTGTCTATTACATGTAACAAGAGACAAATGAAAATATACCATTAATCAATGTTTGCTAGTAGGACCAAATGAAGAGGGACCAAGATCGATGATAGCATTGAACATTACCCATACCTTACAAGTAGTAGCTTGTCAGTTGCTGAATAATCACAGTTATTAACGAATGTTTGTCGAAAGTAAATGAAAGATAAATTTTCCAGTATATGCTCAAGTGGTCATTTTAGGTATTGAGGCATATAAAGCCTTTCGGTTTATATACCTCAATATTCTCTAATCTGTACTATTTCTTCCGTAACTTTGAATTTGGTAACTTACGCCAATTATGGCATCTAATATCTTTTGTCATTATATTTGCCCTCAGTCTTTCCCCATGCATTCAATCCTCCATTTCTTTCTTTTGCATTGTTTTACCTACTCTTTCCAAAGGAAGGAATAGCATTCAATAAATTGAGGGACGAGAGCGTGAGCTTGTTAGCAGTAGCGTCTGATGATCATTAGAAATCATAAAGCAGTGAGTTATACTTGAGTGAAAGCCTCGCTTCAAACTATTTACGCGGAAGATGTTCGAAGGTTAATAGCGAAAGGCAAGAAATCATTTGGGTTAATCTCCTCGAGAGGGCGGAGGTGGCGGAGAGCTTCTCAGGCGTTCATCCACATTAAATTTCGCAAAATGGGATTTCCCGAAAGGACAAGAACTGATCTCGTAATTCGCTAATGCTTCTTCCCTGCATAAATGGGCGACTAATTAATTCGGGCCATCCTCTGTGAAGGATGACGTCCCTCCACGTCTTCCCGAAATCAACAAGGGAAAGGGGTTTGACATTAATCCTTATTTCCGTGCTCCGCAATTGGATAATTTATCGCCGACGCACAGTGGGCTAGAATCGAAAAAACCTGGACAAGGGGCTAAAAATAGTTTTCTTGAGAGCGGTTACTGAAACTTGGCATAGTTATTGCAAAATGATTGAATTTTATGTTCCCGCTCGTCGTATTTTAAAATTTGCAGGCGTCAAATAGATACAGGGAGTCAAACTTGAGAAATGTTCACCAAAACGGGAAGTTTCGGATTTTTCGGAAAAACGTTCAAGTTCGTAAATATATAGTTGCTTTTGAGAGAAGCTGTTGGAAAAAACAACACAGCAGTAATCTAGCATTACTCTTTGTCTTTCAATTCGCTGATTGATTTATGCTCTAAGGTGATTCTTTGGTTATTTAAAGCAACAAAATGGCGGACACCTTTTTCGGACAAATTTCGAGATAAAGTAAGGAAATCAACTAGGTAAACAGCGATGGACTATCAAGTCTTTTATACCACGTCAATCTACAGGGCTTCTAGATATGGAATCTGAAGAGACTGTTTCATTTCACCTGCTACCCTATGATTCAGGTGGACTTTTCCTAAGCGCTGCGCGGTCCGGCTGGGCGCCTTAGAATCCCCAAATCCGGTTTCGGTGTCATTTTGGATAGGTTCAGTCGAAAATTTGGCTTCTTTTATGTTTAATTCTGGGAAACCATATTAAAAACTTATTTTAATACACTTTAAGATATGAGTTTGAGACCATTACTTTAGATAATAAATGCGGATTTGAGAAATTTTTGCACATTAGAGACATTGGTCTATATTATATTTTTACCAGTAAAAATAACTCTGGCGAACTTTATATTTTCTATGCTGGTCAAAAATACTGTTAACAGAATTGAGCAATATTGTCATCTGCCAATTTAGCCGGTCCTTATTTTATGGGCCCTGCGTTAAGTACGGATTATGGCACTCTAGTGCAATGCCAACATTCGTACGCATCCGCCCCTTTGCTAGGGCTATTGGGCACGTGCCTTCGGAGTTGTTAGGAAAGAGAAAATATTTTGGAAGTTTCAGTTTTAGCCTTTCTTTCAAGGCAAAAAGTTTGTTTCTTGTGCTTTTGGTTTTCGGATATCCTGCCACAGTATTTTGGCTTCAAGGGACTCGACGAGATACAACGACGAACCGTTTGCCCTGGGGCTGTTATTTGGAAATCTCTAGCTGATCCATCACATAAAGTATGAGTAATTTATTACGAGGGTCGTCCAGAAAGTAAAGAACGTTTGCGTATCACGCTCGGCGCTGCTAATCTTAGACCAAAATTGCATGCTCATCAGTAAGCTCTATCTTCCTCCTCACAATCAGAAGAGCTTCAGTATCTGTTTGGAGACGCGTCTTCGTTCAGTGATCTTTCGAAATGGCTGCGCGTATAGAAAATCCCGCCAGATGTGAAGTGCGTAGTGTCATTCGTTTTCTGAACGCACAAAATGTTCGGCCCATCGAAATTTATAGGCAAATAAAGCATGTTTATGGAGACAATGCAATGAATGAATCTTCAGTGAGGAAATGGTGCATTATGTTTAATCATGGAAGAACCAGTGTGCACGACGAAGAACGGAGTGGGAGGCCATCTCTCATCACGGAGGATTTGCAGGCAAAAATTGAAGAAAAAATTCAGGAAGACCGGCGTTTCACTTTGAGCACCATTCATGAACATTTCCCTCAAATTTCAAGATCTCTCCTACATGAAATAGTGACACAACACCTAGGCTATAAAAAAATGTGCGCTCGATGGGTACCTAAGGTGTTGACTGAAGTTCACACGATGAAACGGATGGGAGCAGCCCTTGAATTTTTGATCCGATACAACAATGACGGTGACAGATTTCTTGGTCGCATTGTAACGGGAGATGAAACTTGGGTTTCTTACAAAACAGTGGAAACCAAGCGCCAGAGTATGGAGTGGCATCACACAAACTCACCCTCAAAACTCAGGAAAGAAAAACCAAATTTGCACACGAGAAAAGTCATGGCCACTGTTTTTTGGGACCGAAAGGGTTTAATCCATGTGGAGTTTATGCAGAGAGGAGCAACAATCAACTCAGCATCATATTGCGAAACCCTTCAGCGATTGAAACGTTCCATCCAAAACAAAAGACGCGGCATGTTGTCGGCAAAAGTGTTTTTGATTCACGATAACGCTCGGCCTCATGCATCAGCACAAACACAGCGAGAGCTTCAACATCTTAAGTGGGAAATTTTTGGACATCCTCCCTACAGCCCTGACCTGGCACCCAGTGATTTTCATCTCTTCCCCAAACTAAAGGAGTTTCTTGGAGGAAAACATTTTGGAAACGATGAAGAGCTCAAAGAAGCAGTGACATCCTGGCTAAGAACTTTGGCGGTAGAAGAGTATAACACGGTACAATAAGTGCCTTGATAACCAAGGCAACTACATTGAAAAGTGAATTAAGGTTCTCTAATTTCGTGAGTAAAATTTTATGTTGATATCTTTCGTTTTTATTTAATTATGCAAAAACGTTCTTTACTTTCTGGACGACCCTCGTAAAATAAGAAAAATATGGGTAAATGGCGTCTAAATAAGATTTTGAGAAAATCTGATATTTTTTTACCAAGAGTGATAGGAATCTTAAATGTTTTTATTTCGAAAATTGCGCATCTAAGTGAATTGGGTACTTTTCATCATTCAACATGGAGAATTAAGTAACAGATCATTATTTATTTCCGTTTTTTAAATAGTCTTTTACTTGACGTTTATTGAAACATAGAATTGTCTTTTGTGAAATGCATTTTTTCGAAATTACTTGATTGGTGATTCTTCAAGTAATTATAAAAGAGAAGGAAACCAAATCAGTCTTGGATCGAAAGAATCATCTGCTGAATTTTTTGATTCGCAAGTTGAACTTGAAAGATTAAACTCTGATGTAAATGATTCTCTTGGGTACTGCCTTGCTCCATATCCAGAAGGGATTTCCGTTTCGGAAGAGACTTGCGAAGTGAATTTGCAATCTCTGCTAGCACATACAGCGTCAAGAATTGTAGCTTCAGTATCAACAGTACAAGCCTCAAAGCGTAAAATCAAATGCTCTGTAACCTGCAAATATGGTTTCGATGGAAGCTCTGGCCATTCACTGTATAAGCAAGGATGGCAACAGGAGGGAAAATCGTACGAGTTCTTATTCGTAAGATCTCTCGTTCCTCTCCGTTCAGTCAACGATAATACAGATGAATAGCACTAATTCAGCGTTAAACTCAAACTTAAACTTAAAAGAAAGACAACTTTCATCTAGTCATTTCAATAATTTTGGTTATTATATTACATTAAGGTAAAATAATATGGTCAAATCCGCGGCCATCCTCAACATGTTTTGGCAGCCAATTCACCTTCATTGGAAAAAGGAGACGAAGAGCATTCCGAAGATGGAATAAAGTTTCCATTTTTTCAAGCTACTGCTGGGATACTGCCTGTCTCTACGTAAATTTGTATCATTGGTACTATATGCCTTCAACAGAACATAAAGTACTTATTCACGGAACAGGAATATCAAAAGATGCGATTCTTCCGTTGAGAGAGCTATCAGAAGAAGCCATGGAAGCTAGAAACAAAGATATCAGGAGGTTTCGGGAAAGATTCACGAGGAAACACTAGAGAATAGCCACTAATGAGGATTTAATAAAAAGGCTGCTGGTAACATAAAATGCCAGGTTTTCAATGTTAGGCAAATTGAAATCCAAGAACAGGATCTTAACAACGGAGTTAAGGAATTTTATCATCGACAACGGAGAGAGTGAGTTATTTGAATCCGAGGATTCCGACGAAGAATATTCTGACGGCTGTGTGGGAGGCACTTAATAAGGTAATGAAATACGTTAATTACAATTGATAATTGAGATGTAAGCAGCCATTCCGACAATTAAGGTAACATTTATAAAATTCACAGGAATATTAACAATTTTAAGAGTTTTTATACGCATTAAACTAACTAACAAACAATTTCCCAAATGTGCCAAAATTTCTCAATTCCGCCTTTATTATCTAAAGTAATGGTCTCAAACTCATATCTTAAAGTGCATTAAAATAAGTTTTTAATATGGTTTGCCAGAATCAAACATAAAAGAAGCCAAATTTTCGACTGAACCTATCCAAAATGACACCGAAACCGGATTTGGGGATTCTAAGGCGCCCAGCCGGACCGCGCAGCGCTTAGGAAAAGTCCACCTGAATCATAGGGTAGCAGGTGAAATGAAACAGTCTCTTCAGATTCCATATCTAGAAGCCCTGTAGATTGACGTGGTATAAGAGACTTGATAGTCCATCGCTGTTTACCTAGTTGATTTCCTTACTTTATCTCGAAATTTGTCCGAAAAAGGTGTCCGCCATTTTGTTGCTTTAAATAACCAAAGAACCATCTTAGAGCATGAAACATTCAACGAATTGAAAGACAAAGAGTAATGCTAGATTACTGCTGTGTTGTTTTTTCCAACAGCTTCTCTCAAAAGCAACTATATATCAACGAACTTGAACGTTTTTCCGAAAAATCCGAAACTTCCCGTTTTCGTGCACATTTCTCAAGTTTGACACCCTGTATCTAGTTGACGCCTAAAAATTTTAAAATACGACGAGCGGGAACATAAAATTCAATTATTTTGCAATAACTATGCCAAGTTTCAATAACTGCACTCAAAAAAACCATATTTAGCCCCTTGTCCAGGTTTTTTCGATTCTAGCCCACTGTGCGACGTCTCGCGGCGTTTGCCTCGTCCATAAGTGTTGATTAAAGAGCGAGAAGTTTTAGGGCTCTCGATGAACTGTTGGGGTATAAAGTGTCAGGGAGAGGATATTATAGTTTGCACTCTATCCCGTGCTCTTATCTTCTTTTTGAGAAATGTCTCGGTGAAATTTTCTGAAGCTGTCGATGTGAATATACTATTAGCTAGTGTAGAGTGGGGAACCTGCGACCTTTTCCTGCATTCCGTGTGGTCTCTTCTTTACTTTCTGGAACGAAGTGACGTGTGTTTAAAAAAAAATTTTCCTGTCTAATCTATTACAAGGACAGTGAATAAATGGAAAATAACCTCTTTTAGTTACTCGGACATGTGACTCATTTGCTTCTGCTATTTCAATGATAGTTTTCATTTAATATACCTAAATAAATAGAAAGCTTTCTAAACCTTTAAGAATGCTACATAATTATTATGTTTATCATTTCGTTTTCTTAAATACTTAAAAGTAATTTAGGTGTATTTTAGGAGACTGGAATGGGTTAATTGCATTTAATTTAATTTAAATTTGGAAAATTGTTACTCAAAACGAGTATTTCTGTACAAGCTCGCTTAAACAAAATGAACCAATTAAACACGTAGCGATTGATGCTAATGTATTCTAAAACATTCGTACTGGTCGTTTTTTACAGGTACGTGAATGGAATTTTTACAAGTAGGCGAATGGCATCGTTAATTCACAATTATTCACACATTTTACTGTCTTTGCGTACTTTTTTAAGGTTATATATAGGTTATTTTCACTTCAAACATATCTAAAACCTTTTCATATACTTCCTTTTATTCTGATTAACTACTCATTCACCATAATTAATCAAGTTTTATTAGTTTGTAGTAGAGTTGATACCATAAGCCTAAAATTGAGAATTAGAAATTGATGCATTGCTGAATTTTTTTTCCGATAGGCAGATATTTAATGATAGATGATGTTTCTTACACTAATACCTTGTGAGTGGCAAATCTAAAGTGACATGCTAAAAGTAAAATGACAGTATCAATTAGATATGGTAAATAATCTGGCATCAAAGAAGATGTCAACTAATTCTTCTGTCTACATACACCAGCCTCCAAAACGAGAAAGAAATAAAAAAATCTTTCTCTATGGCCTCCCACCAAGTTAAGCTTGAACACATCGATTATACTCCAATACGAGTTGTAACGATAATTTATAATATTGAAAATCAATTATGGTACACATGATTACCACAGTCCCAATAAAAAGTATTTCTGTATCGGGATTGCACACTGCATCGTCAATGTAATTCAACGGAAAAGGATTATCGTGGAAGGAAATGCAAAGGCGTGAACCAGCGCGATGAGACCTAATTGCCCTGCCGTTAGACGTTAGCTAGACGTTCCTCAACCCGCTACTCGAGAGGCGCGTTTGATAGGCGCATTAAACCTTGACCTTTTGATAAGGTGTTAATTGAAATTCCGAAGCAGTGCTTTGCATCATGAACCCCTTTCACCAGGCCCGTCTTAAGGCCATCTTTTTTAAAGTTTCGGAGGTTACGACGAGATGCGGAGTGTAAAGAGGTAGGACTTTAAGAGCCCTCAGCTTATGAGTTATGAATTTGAATGTTAACCTCTTTACCGACGGCTTTCAGCTTGATATCCTCACTTAAATCTTTGATGGAGGCGGTTAATAGGGCTTTTGCGGGAACGGCGGAGCGTAACTCGATTGCATATCACGCGCTGAACTCAGTTGCGGAAAGAATGGGAAGTAAAGCCGTACCGAGGTGCCCATAAAACGTCATTGTTCGCTGCTCTCATCCGCGCAATTTTGAGCCCGGGGTCGGTTGAGGGCTCATCGCCACTTATTTTGGCGGTGTGGGATGAGAATTAAAATCCGAGTTGTAACAAACGCGGATATGCTGGGGATGGTTGGGGAGGAAAGGGTTTTGATTGACGTGATCAAACGTCGAGTGAATGGGGGGGTTAAATATGGAGAGGAAAGTGGCTGATTAAGAAAGTTATTTTGGGTAGAATGCATGGGAAAAACAGAAAACGACTAAGGCAAAACATGTTAGATGACATAAAGAGCGGGCTAAGCTACCAATGAATGAAGGGAATATATCATAGAATAGAGAATGTTGAGTCACTCGAGGATTAAAACCCTCAGATACATCGTTATGGTTAAACAGGAAAGATATTGTCGAACGATATAAAACAAAATGAATCATCTTAGCTCTTAATTATGGATATTGATACATGGAAAGTATTTATGCAATTATTCAACCGAAACTTTGAAAAAAAAATATTAATTTTTGGGTGATATTCAAAATTCTATTCTTTTCAAAATCGACTGAGTCCACCATTTGACGATGGTATCTATATCCGATGACAGAGAAGTAATACTTTTACCTCTTAGAAAATTCGCCCCTTGACTACTTAAATAAAACAAAATTATACTTGAGTTCTTATTGGTAATATTTTAAGTAGTATTTATTGAGAATGATAAATTACTTAGGTATGTATATTTACGTGAGTTAGGCATTTCCATCACATTATCTTATTAAATAGTCTATCCAATAAAATTTGGAACAAGTATAAGAGTGAATATTAAAACCCTGTTCTTATGTGATAGTTTCCAAAAAGAATTTCTAAATTGTTACCTGCGAGTTAATTTTGAAAATTATCATAATGCAGTTAATATCATCGCAAATAAGATGGTATAAGCCTCGAGCCCAAAAGAAACAAGTTTCTTGGATGGAGTCCGTCTTTTTAACTTGATAAAAGTGCATTCTCTCAGTTAGTAGCGCTCCGGTATGAGTAGGAAATACACTTCGTGGGTGTTTAAAATAATGTACCTTGTGTATTCAGACAATTCAAAGCTGTCTTGTAAGAAGACTGCATTCTCTTTAAGAGAGGCATCCATGCCGACTCTCTGTGTCATAAAGTATTCCGCTTCCGTCACCTTATGCCGGTGGCGACAACGTGAGGGAAGTTTGAAACTGCCACGAGGTTGGAAAGCATAAGGAGCTCAAACTACTGGTAGGGAATAATTCAAGGTAATCCAACGATTGAAAAGTTCGAAAGGCACGCAGGAAAGTTTCACCCTTCCAAAAAGGGCTGTTAAATCAACACCATCTCCTGGTCATTAGTCAGGGTAGGCCCTGGTTTTAATTGCGGAATTAACGAAGAAACCTCCGCGGTACGAGAGAGAGGAAAGGTCATAATTGCTTTAATGGGCATCCTTTGTTTCGCTTTCTCCTCAGCTTCCTATCTCCTTGGATGTAACAGTAGGAACTGTTCCAATTAGTGCCGCGAAATACAGAATTGAATACGCGCCCGATTATCAACTAATGAGTTCCTATTGATTGGTTAGGGAAAGGACTTTCGTTGTCACTTGCATATTTAAAAAGGCCAAAATCGTGAAGTAATGGCTACTATATTGTCTTCATTAACTTTTGCTATCTCTCTGACCAATTATTTTCACATGCTATGTGATGTATTAAAATTTTGATGACATTTAAAGGTTACCATTAACTCTTTCCGGCCCCGTAAATCCAAATGGAATCACGTCGATTTTTTCTAGCATCCATTCATATGACTCCATCTGGGCTATCAGACTGTAGAATTCAAGAAAAATTATGATCTTGAGCTGTAGATGAGGATTACTGCACTCATGCTCTTAAGTTGTCGTGAGGTGATGTGTCCCTTATCGAAAAACTAACTGTAAGTGGAAAATGTTCACGTATAAAACTTCAAACCTCTTTCAGTAACGTTCATCACTGTGTCTTTAAAGTTTTAAGCTGTCCGTTTTTTAACTTTTATTTGCTAAATGTTGCTTTAATACATTTGGAATCATGTTAGTAATTTTGGTTCTTATTATGTTTGAACGAGTTGATGATATATTGCAGATATATAACACCTTCAATGACCTTTCAGTAGAAAAATAAATTATTTTGGTGCTTTTTTACAGCTGAGTGGCTCTCAAATACTTTTCAAATTACTTCCGTGTTTTTTGGAATCCAATTTTAAACGTCTGAAAGCCTTTAATTCAATTCTGCTTTATTTAATTGCTTTCCGTGTATTCTCAATTGTTATTTCGTAGTTTATTTGGCCGATTAACTAATGAGAGCCATATTGTTATAATTTACATCCATGTGAAGCAATCATGGAATAGTTTCGTTATCTAAAAGCCCAGGGAAAATTTCTTTCCGCTTATAAGAGGCCGAGGTGAAACTCTTAATGATATAAAAATATAGAATCCAATATTCCCAAAAATTACTCTACTTTTTAACTGTTCTTTGACAGCTTCTACCAGTTAGAGATACTCTAGCAATTAACGGTAAAGTACATACTGTACATTAGAGTAAAAAAAACTGCGTAGTCACTAAAAATCTGAAACTATCATCCTTCTGAATTCGGTGTGACGTATAAATGATTAATTTTCGATCGTAAAACGTAATAAGTTTACGTATTAAATATGTATAATTGTTAATTTTTTTGGATAGTTTACAAAATTTATTTTTATTGAATTGCATTTTGTATTGATAAATTGATTCTTCTTTGTGGTGGAAATAACAAAGCATATGCTTCAAAAATATATTTTGTTAAAGTTTTGCTTAATTATTTCTATCATAAGGTTTTACCAAGTAACGGCTTCTTCAATTAGTTTCATTGATTCTTTTTGTATGATTAGTTGTGTAATAAAAGGAGGTTCAAAACACCTACGACAATTTTAGTAAAAATAAACAATAAATACACGCTACCCTCCGCTCTCCTCGTTTTATTAGGAAACAAAGTTATTGTTCTCACCCTTTACGAGTGTCCATCCCTAAAGTGTTTACAACCGCTAAAAAAACAGTGCTTTTTCTCTAACCACAGACGAGGGACCTACGTGTGTGCCAGAGAAAATTGTGAAAAACTTAAAGTTTGGTTAAACACTTACTTGGCTAATTCATTGTGATGGAAACCCATTGTAGTGTTTACAAAGAACCGAAGTGACATTCCCCTAGAACTCTCCAAGGTTGATAATATGCATCTTGATACTATTTGTATAGTATTGGTAAATAAACAATTATAAAAATGTACTTACTGTTTTTATTTCGTTTCTTTATCCTACCTGCTGCTTCGAGCGTACTTCTCACAACTTCTACCTTATTTCCAAGGTGACTATAATGTTATAAATCAACAATTATAATTATTCTTACGTATTTATTTTTTCATTTCCTTTTCACGTCCTCTTGTACGTAACAACGTCGAGCTGAAGCTGGAGTGGAGTAGGGGGAGGGGAGAGGACGGGAGCGGAGGGGAGCGCGTATTTATTGTTTATTTTTACTAAAATTGTTATAGGTGTTTTGAAACTCCTTTTATTAAACTAATATTATTTTAATCTATTGTGTGCTATAATTAATTTCTTATTATCATTATTTGAAAAGATTAATTTTCGACGTAATGCCATCAGCATCCTTTCTAACTGCTGCGTAAAACTAGTAACAACTAGTGATAAATAAATTCTAAGAATAAATTTTCGATGACGAAATTTTGAAGCTAGGAATGCTCATATTGAAAAAATATACATGTATACAGGGAATGGCGTGGAAAAATTGCTTTATGCAAATTAGAAGTTTTACTGTGCTTTGCGTTACCTCCAAAATATCACACATCGCTTTTCCTCTTCCCTTGTCAAACTTGCATTTGAATATTTACCAAATTTGCATTATGCTGTGATGCCAGCGATGTATTTCCTCTGACCTAAATTTCCGGTTTTTAAAGCAAAACTTGGTGTAACGTGTTAAAGCAATCGTTTTTCTTTCATTGATTAAAATATAGAAGTGCTTTTATTTTCTCTTCTAACAATAACCTCTCCAAAATTAAAAAGTCACACACACACACACAAGTCAATGTATGATTGAGTTTAGGATAATTTTATATTACATAAATTTCCTCTGATGTAGGATTAGTTACTATTCTCTGTAGATTAGTTATTACACGCTAAATTACTTGGTAATTATCGCGAATACAGTTAACTGAAAGCCAAAATTCTTATTACCTCTAATTCTACCATGGAAATTGCTCCTACGTCCATAAATCCTTGCTAATAGCTACAAAATTAAAGTTATCCTTAATTGCTTTGTTATTTTAAATTATTATCCAACTATCTCGAAATTTCAATAAAAACCGTTATTGGTAACATTCGTAATTTAGAGCTGGCGTGCGATTAGCTTATTATACTAAACAAGTGGTGAGTAATATATTGAATTTGTTAAGAAACAATTTTGATTTTTTTAACAGTACACAAGTAAAATAATATATTTTTTAGTACATACCTACATTCTGTTATTACTAATAACATTGAAAAAAGTCAATCTAACCAAAAGTAAATATACTTGTACATGCATTATTGTAATTCATTTCTTTATTTTTAATTATTTATCATTTCTTAACTTGAACATTCAGCTAAAATCGCAGTATTTCGTATCAAATATTTCTAAGTTTTTCCTTGAAATATATTTGCCACTTTCTTCAGCATTTATCCCTATGCATAAAAAATATTATGGAATAATTAAAAAACATATTGAACCCTAAATTCAATTCAATTTGTTATTAATTATTTACGCAATGGTCTATCGTTCTCACTAATTAAATTAAATGCTGTTAAGCTAAAATAGTTGAATTCAAAAACTTTAAGAGTTAAAAGGAGCTCCAAATAGCCGTTGGTTGATCAAGCAACGGCTATTTGAAGCTCTTTTGAACTCTTAATGTTAATAACACAGCCGTTTCCTTTTTTCCTTTCAGTTAGTTAAATTTAATGCTAAGCATAACAGATAATATACAGTATACACAGTAAAGCCCAGACTAACTGAGACAGCAAGGAAAAGATTTGCTAACATTTATGAAAGCTAGATACATGGCTGGTGCAGACTTACAAACAGTGCTTAGAAGTGAAGGATGATGTGGAAAAGTGAATTAAGTTTCCAATAAACCGTCAATAAAAACTTTTCTGACGGTAATTATTTTTTTACGGGCGAACGGCTCTTCCATACATATAGTCCTTGTACATATTTATTTATTTATTTAAGATCTCATTGCAAGTTGGCCTTCTGGAGAACTGGCAATGTTTTTTGAACATAAAAATGAATTTAAGCCTGGAATTTGCCCAAAGACGGGAGGGAAACCCCTCCAAAAACCTCCTGTAGAATGTACAACTAATTTTACTATACACATATAAGTACATCAGATATCAAACCTATTACATATAAAATATGATTAAATTTAACTAAATAAATTTAACTAAACTAATACATTAAATGGTAAAGTATCCACACAGTCACTTACATATGAATAGATTTAATGAGTATAACAAATACAACTCGAGATAATAGTACGGAGGAGATAGCCGTGAACTAAACTATATTAAATTACACACAGTTTAACTTGAGCTTTATTTTTGAAAATGTTCACATTTTTAGGCATTGGCATGAGAATTTCACCAGGTTAAGCGTTTTATTCCCAAGTATCACTATTAGTGAAAGAGTAATTCGCTACATCTGTTTTCTGCTCGAGTTACTTGATTTTAAAAATACTGTTGCCGCGTCCTACATAATTTGGACGTTAAAACTGCCAGTTAATTCATCCCATATATTCATAAATGTATTCGTATAAATTCTTCACTATGTATACTAACTTCATCTTATATCCGAATGGATATTCGCTACATATTTACCAGCAATTAGTAATTTCAAATGGCAGCAACAATGCGTTCTTCGTCGCCAAAATAGTCTCCATCATTCCTATTCCACAGCGGCTTCACAGTCTTTATTAATTCCCAGTTCCCGGGCGGAGTATTTCCTTCGATTTGGAAACACATTAGGATTTGGCGAGACGGGGGAAACCGAGGCGTTTTTAATGTCGATAGACGTCCGTTCTATCGTTTCCTCATTAACGTCTGTGATATTGAGCGGCGCAAAGATATTCCCAGCGGATTTTTTGCCAGAGCTCTGGGGTTTAGTCGGGGAAATTCGCGTCGGCGTTCATTTAAAGGCAAGGAGACGGAAAATCTATGAACACAATGGCTGAAAGATAGATATCTCGCGTTCCATTCTGTCGGAGCTGGAATTGGACGATTAATCTGCGTTCGGTTGGAGGTTTCCGGAGGGATGAAAAAAGCGTGGTAATTCGCGATTCTCCCTTCGCTGCGAATACGTTTCTCGTCGCTTTGTTTTCGCGCAACTAATTCGGGGAATGTTTGCTGGTTATAGGGAGATGGATTGAATCCGTTGGAAATGAACTAAATTTGTCGACAGCTTGGCTAATTATCAAATCTGCCTGAATAATTCTATCTCTTGTCAAACTTACACATAACTTCCGAATCCATCCCATTTCTGCCTTTTCCTTTCAGTAGAAGCCTAAATTAATGAACCAGTTGTTTACTATTTATCGACTAACTAAGCTAAGTTTCTGCTTATTATTAACGGGGAAATACCGATTAGTGAATAATTTAGTGATGAGTAAATTAAAATTAATGTGGGGCTGCTGTGTTTTGTGGAGCCCTATAACCACGGTAGTATAGAATTAATACTTTGCTGGTTCCACTATAGAATTTAGCGATTTTTTTACATAGCATTCCGGAAATAAATTATTATAAAATTTAATTTAATTTTTTAAATAATAATATTGTGGTTTGTTATCTTTTAAAAGTTAAAAAATTATGATGTGAAACCTAAAAAGATTAATTTTAAAAACAACTTTTTCATTATTCATTATTTAACAGGCTCTCAGTAAACCTTAGATCCCCTATGTAACGAACAGGCTACGTAAAGGGAATTGATTCGCTTCGTTATTTTAGAATTATGTAAGCAGTTCACTATAGAATGTATATGAAGAACATGCAATCAAAAGATTTAACTTTAGAGCGAAATAGAAGTAGACAAGTACCAACCAAATAAATTTCTCAAAAGGAATAGGTACGGATGTAAATCCACACGGTAACCCAAGCATTATATATAAAAAAAATTTCTTTGAGCACCTCACTTTTGATAAATATCTACCAAATTTTCAAAACAATTCTTCCTTTTTTGTCCTAAATCAACAATCTTGTTCTTCTAATCCTTTATCGTGAAAAGGAAATATTTAACTGCAATTGAAAATATCACCATGATGGATAAACACTTCTACATGGCCGAAATTTTTTCTTACCGATTTGGTTATCATGGTATACCAACTGGTAATGCAAAGCACAGAAAATATCCTCATATTCAGAAACTTTAACATCTTCTTATTTCAAATAGGCCTAAATTCCCAACATATTCTCACGGGAAAATATATGAGAACTGCTCCAACAATCACGTTATTCGTCAAGGGGACTGGATGTTCATACACATATCTGAAACATGTGACTACATCTCGGAAAATTGAATTCTTTTCGTATAGTCTTTCATGAATTTTAACCATTACTTCTTATGAGGACCTGAATTTACATTGCATTCTTCAGGACTAACTTAGGAGACCAGCCTGAATAATTGATCGTGAAGGAGAGTGGAAAATTAGGGAGTTATTGGAAGTTAAGTTGAATCGTTCCGTCGGATCGAAATCAATTTGACAGCTCTGCTAATTATCACCTTTTTCCGAATCACTGATTGCTAATATCTTTTGTAAATTATCACCTTTCTTTCCAATCCCTCCCTCTCCTGCCATTTCCCAATTAGCTATCAACTGTTTCTTGACTAACTAAGACCGTTCACTTCCTAATAGTTCTCCCGGAGTTTACAAGTGCGTCTTGTTTTTAATGACCTGAAGATCACGTTTTAAATTAGTGTTGGAAAGAAATTTTGCAAGAAATCGCTTTACTATGAAATTTATTTGGATGAATATTTTTCTCAGGAAATTTTTAGGAAATTAAGGCTTGTGTGGTGAATTATTTATAATTTGAAACTTAAATGCTGCGATGTTTTAAGCTTTAAACAGCTTTTAATAATGAATGAATAGTTCAATTTAAGTGGTTTCAGCATTAATAGATGATGATGCAAATACATGAAATACCGAATAAAATTAGTCCAAAATGAAAGCGATGCAAACCAACTTTCTACATCCGAACTTGAAAGGACAAAGGAAAGAACTCGTCAAAAATCTTTTTTTCAAGAGATGAAAAAATAGCTGAAAACTACAGTGTAAGGGATCCAGAAGGAGATAATGACCTCGCTTGTCAAACCAATAAAACAATACCAATTCTTCATCAAGTAAACTTTGGTTATTTTAATGCCAATTTACGTGCGACACCTGCCTCTTATGGGAACTAAACGATAGGAAACATTTGGCATGACTTTCCTACTCACCCCTGTACTTCAAACGACTTTTCATCACTCCTTGAGTTGTTCTGTTGACAAGTCCATTTGATCACACAAACTCGGTCACATATTCAGAGCGACTGCGTATAAAAATAATCGGACCGGATCAATACACAGATCTTATCGATTGAAGGCTCAAATAGATTAATGAAGAGACAGATAAGAGTAGACGTAGATAATTAACAAGGTAAACGTCGTATAGAAGAACAATCATTTATCGATATTTAGTCCTCTATAGTTAGATAGCTAACTGTCTATGAACACATGGATGGTCCTGATAAGCATTTACAGTTAAAGCTGGAGAGGATGAGGTTTAAACCAGCTTTTGTGCCCAAAACTGTTCAGGCAAACATAGAGATATGAAAGGTCTATTGATAAGTTATATTTAAACATCCTTTCCAAGCTCTTTTTACGTGTTTATCATTTGATAAATGGCTATTGATTCCATTGATATTTTCTAATGCCACCGCGGCGGCAGGTTTTAGATTTAATTCAACTCGTAATATTTAACATTCTGCCAAAGAACTTCAACAACTTGTTTTGGAATCTAATCTTGTAAGTTTTAAGGGCTCTAAATTAGCATATCTCCAAACAATACATTAATTTACGTTAAATTCCGCGTTAAGTAACACCTAAAAGGGATTAATTCATGATAGAAGTAGTACATCTAACTTCTACGTTTTTGCTGTAATTAAGTTCTGATAAGAATTCTTTGTAAGAATAAATCGTAATTTTATAAAATATATTCCTGAAGATTTATAACCTACAGTGACATCTCGGAAAATCTTGTTTCTTCATTCAAATACATTTCGTCCGGAGTTTCTCAAAAGAGAGAAAACTTGAATATGTCTGCTTTTATTTAAAAATTATAATAAATCGAGATATCGTTTGTTGATTCTAGTATTAATATCATATAAAACATACATAAAGTGTTATTTCCGTGCTTAATCATGTTGATAACCATTTTCTTTACCAAAATTGTCAAATTAGTTTAATTGATTAGGTTTCCTTACTTCTCCTTCCTTTTCACGATGTATAAAATTACAAACCAGATTCTGAATGGTAAAGATCTCTTAAAATAAGTATGTACTGTAAATTAATCTCAATCGGGTTAACCGTACTGCGTTTGAACGTCTCTGACGTCTTCATCGCGAAAGAAATTTCAGGAAAGAAGGCATTTGAGATTAGATTAATAGTTACGTTCCAAGAACTTTAATTTTCCGCGTAGAGAGGCAATCAGCAGGGACAAAACACATGTCCGCCCAATCGTGAACTTATTTTCCTCTTGTAGAATCATATCAGTTGATAGAATAGCATCAACTGGTCAATATCATCGTGATCAGGTGAGTGAAGTGGGAAATCATAGTGTAATCGAGGTTCACTGGAACTAAAATGGGTTATCAGCTCATTTATATCATCTATTGCTTGGAAGCAGATAGTTGGATAACTTGTTACACTTCCGTTATCCGTGTCTCATATTTTTACGATTTATGTGTAGTTCGGTGGGATTAATTTTCATTGCCTTTAATCCTTCGGCTATCAAGGTATTTTACACCTTATCTCTACCGAGGGGGGTAACTGATTACCCCAAAATTATTTTGTGTTCCGAGTGTATTGTTTCATGGTTAAATCAATATCACTATGAATTTATCTTTAAAATGAATGACGGTAGATAAGTTATATTCACTCTTGAGAAATGTCTTTATTGGCAAATATAATTAAAATACAATAACACTTCGAAAATATTCTCCTCAATCATTTCAAATTCTTATTCTTATTAACAAAGTTAACTAAACAAATATTCTGAATGGTTTTATGAAAATATAGCAATTTCACATTAGGAGCACTCAGAGTAAGAATAGTCCTGCTTATGAACACATTTCTAGTTTTTCTATCTTCGCCTCTTTTACAGAGTGCATATTGTTCTCAACATGGTTTTTTATTAAAATTACACCAAAAATGGGTGATTGACAAAAATAAAAAATAGATTTATTAGATCTCAAAGAACAAATACATAGACTCATGAAATTATTTTAAAACTTTTAACCTAAATAGCACAAAAAAACTATTGCTGTGGTAACTGAGTTACCTCCCTTGGTAGCCGTAGGTTGAATAGAAGTGATTGCCCGTTACATTTCCGATCTTGTTATCAAATAATTGTTCAATGAAATCTAAATGAGATTGATATGTTCACTTAGGATTGTTACGGTTCCATGATTTTATAATTTCATTCTCGTTTTATGGAGTATTTCATGAAGTAATTGTTCCATAAGAGTTATTCTCTTTTCAAACCGGAAAAAGAAAATAAACATTTACTTTGATGCTATATGAAAATTGCATAGCTACACTTAAAAACATAAACTAGCAATTGAATGATCATTTGATTTAATTCGTAGCATGATTATCCTTAATATATATAAATAAGTGTCCCTACCCTTAAGTAGGTTCATCCTCTTCAATATTTTCAAATCTTTACAAAGTTTAATACCCAAATGGGTGAAAATTGTTAGTATTAAAATTTACGGACTTAAGGAGTAGAGTAGTTAGAGTTTGGTAGTGAAAATAGCTAAGCAAAAGTTTCACTTTATATTTATAACAATATTTTGTAAAACTTTTGCATGGTTTTTTCCACCATGATGCAGTTTCACCAAGTAACGGCTTCTACAATTAATTTTTACATAGAGTCTAGGCTCCTAAAGAGGATGAAAATTAAATGTAAAAAAAATTCCCCTATATCCTGCAACAGAAGAGAAATAAGTAATATTCCATCTATCAAGGTATGGCAGCAGGAATCAGCTGTTATGTAACTGAAAATATGGGAATGTTCATCTGATAGACTAGCGTAAAATTATAGGAGAACCTCATTTCATGCCAGTCGATCACGCCATCTACTTCAGGCACGGAAACATGGAAAAACCAAAAATAAATCTCAATTTACGCAAAATTTTATTCTTATTTCTACGCGCCGCTTTCTTTATTTTGCTTTTGAGATTACCTCGCTCGGCGATACAGAGCTGAAGCTTACCGAGATGCCATTCTTAATTTGAAACGGTAATGAAATGTAAACGACATCCACCCCAACGTGGGGATTCTAAAATATCTGGGAATTCAAAACATTCGGGAAAACATTCCCATTAAACAAACAATGGCTTCCCTTTTAATCTACATATGTAATGTTAGCCTTGATTTACAGCCACTCTATTAAACATTATTCTACTCTAAAGAACGCAGTATCATACTGCTAAAGGTGCCCTGTTCAGAGATTGCTTACTTTTCATCAAGTTATACATTGTACCGCTCAGCTTATCATGTAATATTACCTCAAGCTGGTTGTTATCATCATATTAAAAATCAATGGAGCTTTTGGAAACAGTTATTTCAGGTACAATGAAATCTCACAAAAAATAGTAGAAAATTGAGAAGGAGGATTGATATGGGAAATGATCTCTGAGTACATGTGGTAAAATTGAATATTAATTAATGATGTGTATCTAGTAAATTACCATCCCGAAGGCTCGTTTTTTCCTTATACTACCACACTTCAGCTACCAAAAGATTTGGAGAGGGAATGAGGCTTAATTACCAAGATGAGGAGTGATGTAGTTTGCCCTTGTATTCCTCAATGAGTCGTAATTCTGGCGTGGAACACATTTACGCAGGTAGTCCTTAAAATTATCAACTCATAACGTTCAAGGAATAATCATAATGAATGTCATCTCTCGTGTTAAAGTAGGTTCCATGTTAGAGAGGAAATGAAAGAGAAAAATTCTGCCGGGACTCGAACGCGGATCCACCGCTTACCGGGTGGTTGCTTTAGCTTAGGTTTTCCCAAGCTTCTACTCTGGACTACTCCAGGAGTCTTTGAATTCGAGGAAGCATCTTGTGCGGTTTGAAGGGTACGTAATTCAATCTAACCAATAAGTCTTAGAAAGATAAAAAATACTTGTTTCATGTAGTATTTATTTGTATTTTGAGCTATAACTAGTTCAGTTAGAATTTAGCCTTCACAAATTATTTTTTCGCGAAGCTACCTTCCCGGAGAGCAGTTCGGGAAACGATTTTAGCCAATTAAGCTACCACGACATCACATTCTCTCCTTCGATTTATGATGCTATGATAAGACTTTTGTCATCTCTTTGATGAAATCTCTATGATAAGACTTTGTTTGTTATTGATAAGTATTTTGTTTAAGCGTTTCTTGTGAGATAATAAAAGTCTAAATTCTTGTTAAACTGTCATAATTATGTGGGAGGAAAATTAACTGTTCTACAATAATTCAATTACCTAATATGTAGCGTGTGTGTAAATAGGGCCAGTGTGAAATTCAGTTTAGAATCTGAATGCATAACATTATCCATGAGTAGATAGTTTTTCAGTTTCTAAAATCAAAGCCAGGCAAGGAATTTTCACATTTCTGGCTAACCATGTTTTCTAATTCGTCCAATTATAAGGTAATTTATTAATTTTGTTATCCATTAATTTCTGTTTATTCATATTCAATGTTATGTTTATTCCATTACAATTTTCAATCAAATTTTATTCTTAACAATACTAAACCACGCTTAATGGCATTATTAAATAATTATTTGCAATTATTTACTACGATAGAAAATGCTTATGTTATTAAGTTGTCATAAAAATACTATTTTGCAAGGATATCATTATAAGCATCGTTATACGAGTAAAACAATCAGGTGGGACTGTGAGTAATTGAAATACTAGGTTTTAACTTTCCATATCAGTTTTTCATTCGAAATTCCATCTTTTTTTAACGTATCTTAGTAAATTTCTACATTGTATAGATTTTTATCAAGATTATATAGGTAGAAAAATTCCAAGAAGATGAAAGAGAACTTTATTTCATAATTTTTGATCACGCCATCTATTCCCTATGCTTAAAATGAAAGTAAAAAAGAGTTAATTCTAAGAAAATATTTCTATAGAATTATTTCTGATTTAAAGTTGAGGCACATACTATGAAAACTGTCTTATCGCTCAAACTTAGCACTTCATAATTATTCACCTTTCATTCCTACATTTCGTTGTGGGCTTATCTAGATTTAATAATCATATCAATTTATCTTGAACTTAATTGGGCATCCGTATAAGAGGGCCTTTTTATCATTAAATGATTCTCAGCTACTTAATTTTGAATTTGACTTTTCCATTTTGATATATATTTCTTCAGTTTTCACCGAACACATTGTTGGAATAGTTTTCGAGCCAGTATCACAACACTTAGGTTCTGGGTTACGGCTAACCAGGTTTTCTTATTTAAAAAGTACGCTGTTAAACAATCACAGATGTAGGGAATAAAACAGAATCATTATACATTTCTGACGTTTCTTGGATTTACTAGAATTGTTTGGTTTTCGTCGATAGCCATCATTTTTCGCGTAAGTTTATCATTAGGGTTTACAAGATTTTGTTCGTCGTCTCCGTTCGCCCGATTTTATCAATTTCCATTCAGAAATACTAAGAAAAGCCTATTTTATACATGGTTCACATTTTCAGTGATTGTGAAACTAAAAATCTAAAACAGCTCTCATCATATTGCTTGGGAACTGTATTTAATAAATGTTATGATACATGATCTGTACATTTTTGTGGATTCATTTCATTTACTTTTTTAACTAAGTAGTTTAACTGAAATAACTTAACGTACGATCAATTGTAAAGTATTAATATTTATGTTGGTTATTTGCATAGCTATATATGCATTATTACATTTATAATAACAAAATCGTTGTGTGATCTGTTTGTATTAAATAGATAGATAAATCAGGCACCTGCTCCGCTAAAGAAATAGTAAAAACCAATTTCGCATGTCTCTTATCCACACAATCTCTTGTTGCATTCGGATTTTATTTCCAACCAATAATATATGGCCATCCTAACTATCCAAAAATCCTCATTTTAAAGCAAAGAGGGAATCGTTACTTTATTCAGTTCGGTTTTGTTTATTTGGGCAAATTTGGTTCTCTAATATTTTCCTTTTAATCAACAAAATACAGCTCACAAAACCCTGGGGTTATAAATCAGACGTATCATTATTATTCACAGACGGGAAAATATAACCAAATGAAAGGTATTAAAAATAAACAATGTCGAAATACATCACACGGCATATTTGAAGAGGAATTAAATGGGAGAGTTGCATCAATACAGTGAAGTGAAAGTATTTGGACAGCCGAAGTAAAAAGTAATTTGAAAGCCATAATTCAGTCACGAATGATGAATAAAATAAGTGAAGGGAGGAGATGGAAGAGGAATCGAGCGGAAAGAAGGATATATAAGGTATAAATAATAAAATTAGAGACTGGGAGAAATGAGATACACTCCGAGAGAAATGGAATGGAAACGTTTTAGGCAAATGAGATGGAACTCAGGGCTAATGGGAAGGTGAAAATATTGAGGAAAAGAGGAAAGGGCACCTGGGAAATCAACTATAAGAATCTTTAACAAATAATGGTCAATTTCATGTCCGTGTCTGAACAGTACTCAACTCAAAGGCCGGTTTAAACAGCGAAACCTTTACCACTGAAATCTCTGGAGAGGGAATGAGGTACACTAAAAAGTGGGGATTGAAGTATTTCGTCATTCAATGTGCCAGAACGCTAGCAGTGGAGAATAGGGTAGAGCGTTTTGCCACATTTTTCAGATCGAACAGTAATACCTGACAAAAACGGCCCTCCCAAATTTATATTCATTCCTCGAATATTCGAAGGATACCATTATATTCCTTATAACAGGTATTGGTGTCCCTTCTTCCTTCCTGCCAAGAAAATCAATCTCATCACGGAAATAATCTACTAAATATTTGTACTTTTACCACAATTAATTTATTACAAAAACAATCTCACGACGATTAATCGTCGAAACCGGTCGTGTGATTGTTTTTTGTAATAAATAAATTATGGTAAAAGTACAAATATTTCGTAGATTATTTCCATTTTGGATTACCACCGGCCGTGGTGGCGGAGTGGTTAACGTAGCTAGCGCGTTAACACTCCAACTTAACGGTCCCGGGTTCGAATCTCGGCTAATATGATTTTTCCGGTTAGGGAATGGTTGTCTGTGTATGTTGTGTGCGTGTATGTGATAATAAAATAAAATGCAAAAAAGGAATAAAATTAAGATAAGGGGTTAATTGGAGGAATAGCCTTCCTAAGGTAAAATTCGCCCAAAAAGGAAGACGGCATTATTATTATTATTATTATTATTATTACCACAAGACCTCGCCTGATTCAGTGAAGTTCAATCTCATCACCTTTAAGTTGCGTCATTATCTACTCAGAAATATGATAACAATATTTATACAACAAATAAGGTATCAAATGTTATAAATAGAAACGGAACATCAATGTTTTTAGCAACCGCTAAGAGCCACCGTGTGAAGGAATGGACGAGGACGGAAGGTGCTACAAAACAACTCAATTTTACATGAATTTGCTCCCTTTTCTGGTCCCATAGGAGGCATCTCAGCCACTTCCAGAGGCATATAAATAGCAGAGGCTTGATCATCACCTTTCTTTGCAAGTAACATCTTTTTACCCAAAAATATTGTCGTTTTATCCGGAGAAAATATGACAATTTTGTTTTTTGTCGAAATTTCGAAACTTCGAGACAAAAATTCACATAAAGTATATTTTTGGTTTCGAAAAAAAATTATATTTGTAATGTCCATGTGGGTGGGCCACTTTTGCCGAGAATTGCATGTCGATCAGAAAAAAGTGGTAAAACGCTTCACCCTAGCGGAGAATACCCACGTAAGTGACACCTTTCATAGGATTCAGTCACGAGCAATTTGGATAAGTGCAATTATTCAGTAGCTCTCATACCTTACGGACTTTCAATACATAACCACGATGGACAAGTCCGGAAAAAGGAAATGGAAAATAATATGCGTTTTCGTATTTTGGATGATGCGAGAGCTACTGAGCTGAAAAATGTACTGAAGGATTGAATTCGTCCTGGCTACTTCTTATGGGAAGTGCTTTGTTCTACATTATTATGAGCTATAGTACTGCACTCATGGGACTGTCCATTTAACAGCTTCCTGGTTATTTGGGAAAAAGGCAAAATAACCCATTTCTCTTGTCCTTAAAGCGTAGTTATTTCCTTTCCCACATTTTTAAGTGCTGTAAATATTCACTCGAAGAAGTCAAATCGTTAACGAAAATTTAAAAATTTTGTGGAAAATACTGTTATCTTCAAGATGTGTGCTGCGTTTCAGTTTTCCTACTCACAAGGGGAGACTCTCACTTTTGTCCGGGGATTTAGATGAAAATTTTTGTGGTGATGCAGGAAGTGGAGTAATGAAAAACTGTATTGCCGTTCGTCTGAATGGGCCTTAGTTTTTGTGCAATAATTAATTGAAAATCGATAATCTGAGTATAGGCAACTCCGCATTACACACCCGCGCCTGCCAAATCGGTAGAGAAAACCCGCTGTTTGCGAGTAATTCTATAATATTATTTTCATTTTCTTTTAATATATTTTTTCCTTGTTACTCACTGATAGACTTAAGAGCAATATTTACATTCTTTCACTCGACATCCGATGGAATAACTTTATTTCAACCAAATAAACTTCGATGACGGAGAGCCTCACATAAAGTATGATGAATGAAGTTTCGTAACATAGCTTTCTTGAATCCTCTGGTATTCGGTGGTTATAATTGCATTGGCTATCTTCTTAAAGTTGATATTAGTCCCGTAAAATATCATTCACCATCGCGATTTTTCATTTAAGGTTCGTAAGGCAAAAAACGCCAAGTAAACTTGCGTTTAACTTTTTCAAAACTTTTTCAAAAACGATTCAAGATTTCGTGATTAAAAGTAGCGGATTTCTTCCGTAATTTAATTTCTACACCAATCACAAGTTGTTTTATATTTGTTGGCTGGATAATGAGCAATCAGCTCTGGCTACATATACGCCAGCAACTCCTTGGTTAATGGAAAACTTTCCAGAGCTTCCATCTTACTCAACGTCACTTCTGCTATCGAAGATACTCAAACCTACCATTTATCCAAAAATGTAAGAATATTCGAAGATAAGCATCCTTTCGTTGGAAAATGAGAATAAATTTGAAGAAAAAATTACGTCCCTGAAAAAGGAGCCGCTGTGCCTGCGACGGGCGCGTGACTGTGCGGATGTCATACAATGTGCACATCTCTGTTTGAGTATAGTTTCTTCTTTAAGGGTTTTAAAGGACTTTTCTCTCGTTTTCATTGGATCTTACATATGACCCTCCGATTTTCTAGATATTTTCCTCTTTAGTTTAAAGTGAGACGTCCTGCAGTGAACTTATAATTCTGTTTTAAGTGTGCTTTCCAGTCAGGAGAAGAAATTGTAACTTGCTCTTCATCAGTTACTCATTTTTCTTCGTTGAATTTATCATGGAATTTCCTTCCTCTTCTCGTGTGAGATATTCCAGTATGAACGAAGCGAAGCCAGCAGCTGTCAGCGAGTATAGCAAGGAGGATGCTACGGGTGTAGTTTAATATTTACTAGGTTAGCTTGAGTAATTTTGCAAATTGTATTTTCACCCACAAATAATGCCTTTATATACAATTTAAAAATAAAATTTTGTTTTAAGAGAAAAATTCTCTATCGGTTGAGTGAAATTTCGTTGAACAATATTAACACAAATATCCTTTTTATCATATTAAAAGTTGGATTCGTCCCCGTTAATACCGAAAAATAGTACAGTAAATATAATTTTTTCGCATAAACTTTAATGGCCTTGAACGTCATTGAAAACCTCACAAATGAAAGCCGTTGATAGATTTATTAATATTGTAGAAGAAGATATTTTTGTTGAGGAAGATGAGTTACTCCTTGAAAATGAAGATGCAGATGCAGAATTCGTGAATGATAGCGATGAGGAAGCAGAATCGGGAGATAGATGGATAACAGTGATTTCTATGAGCCATCACCCACATCTCCAAAGTAACTTAGTGTTCCGTTGGATGTGGAAATAAAGGTCGCTAATCTTACTAGGGAACACCTTAAATGGTCACTATCAACCTTAAAACGCTAGGTTCACAATTTTTACGACGAAAATCTCAAGTTACTGTGTGGAGTAGGGATATTGCAAATGGAGGAACACGATTTGATAAGATGCAAATGATAAATAAATGTACATACGATAGGTTTTGCAAAGCAAGGAAGGGAATGGAGCACCTTACCTCTAAAGTGCTCCAACAATGGACTTTATCAGTAGGATATCAGCATCTGTCAAAAAAATTCAATTTCACTGGTTCGAGATCTTGGCTGATTCGATTTAAGAAAGAATTTCGAATATGACAGCGGAAAGCAACGAGTTATTTTTCCCGTAGAAATGTTGTCTCCAGAAATAACCCTCAAGGCTGCGGAACTTTTCACTAAACAAACGTGTCATCTAATGAGATAATACAGTACCAGCCAGACTAATACATATCAGACAGGTTGCGAATATAAAGTTGATATTAAAAGAACTTTAACCCACCAAGGGGAAAGGACAGTACCACTATGTATTGGAGATAGGGGGAAAATAACGCATTCATATACTGCGCAATATTCAATAACAGCTTCAGGTAAATTATTACCTAAAATTACCTCTGCATGCAGGAAGCAGCGGGCAATTTTGGACCACAGGTGAGCAGAAAAGCGGCAGAATTAGGGAAAAACGTTTAAAGTATTTCAGTGACATCATCGAAATCTGGGAAACTGTCCGTCGAAACTTACCAAGTTTTCTTAAAAACCGTGTTAAAACCATACGTCTCCAATAATCGTTTTTTACTAATCGTGGATTCATGGGACGGGCAGACAAACTCCGCAACGTATGATGAGATATTTTTTGACGACGAAAATATGCCAACATGCGCCTTTAAGGTAAGACCACCGAAATGCACACCATTATGCCAACCTTGTGATGTGTATTTTTATAGAAAAATCAAGATATTCATTTCAAGGCTGCAAAACTGTACTTACCTCATCCAGGAGAAACGGGAAATAAGTTCCAGAGAGGATGGAATTCGTATTCATTCGATAGTGCATAATCAGCTTTCCACGCCGAAATTCAGAGACATGCTGCAATATGCTTGGTACGCGTCAAAACTTGCGGAGGAAAGAAGTTTCTTTCAAAATGTGCGCCAGATATGTTTCCCAGCCGAAGTGCTAAAGAAGAATTGCGCTTGTGAAGGGCAATGCTTTATAAGATGCTCATGGTGCTGTACATGTATGTGTTTTTGTTGTTTTTTGATAAATTTCTTCCTAATACTTGTAAAGGAGCACAATGTTATGAATAACAGAAAAATTAAAGATAAATTAAAACATATCAATAAATCACATTATTTCACTGAATTGCACAACCAATTAAATTTCATGAACTAACTGTTATTAAATGTCACCAAAATCAGATCCTGTAATTAGTAATAGACATTGCAATAGAAGTGTTTTTGTAGTGTTGAGTAAGGAAATTTATTTACTTTGGATAAAGCTTCACATGCATGTTTTTTGCGTTACGAACCTTAAATGAAAAATCGCGATGGTGAATGATATTTTACGGGACTAATATTAACTTTAAGAAGATAGCCAATGCAATTATAACCACCGAATACCAGAGGATTCAAGAAAGCTATGTTACGAAACTTCATTCATCATACTTTATGTGAGGCTCTCCGTCATCGAAGTTTATTTGGTTGAAATAAAGTTATTCCATCGGATGTCGAGTGAAAGAATGTAAATATTGCTCTTAAGTCTATCAGTGAGTAACAAGGAAAAAATATATTAAAAGAAAATGAAAATAATATTATAGAATTACTCGCAAACAGCGGGTTTTCTCTACCGATTTGGCAGGCGCGGGTGTGTAATGCGGAGTTGCCTATACTCAGATTATCGATTTTCAATTAATTATTGCACAAAAACTAAGGCCCATTCAGACGAACGGCAATACAGTTTTTCATTACTCCACTTCCTGCATCACCACAAAAATTTTCATCTAAATCCCCGGACAAAAGTGAGAGTCTCCCCTTGTCAGTGTGGTAGGTGGAAATTGCACTTGAAATGGACGAATTTAAAATATGGAACATAGCTCTATTCGCACTGTCGTTGTCGTGACAAGGAAGGAGGGTATTATTTCATCAAGGGAAAAATATTAAATTAAATTAGTGTGATCTATAAATTATCATTATAACTAAAATCAGGTCACGGGTTGTCGTAGCAACTTCATTTAGCCAAAAACTCATGTCCAGTCTTACAAAAATCTATAGCTCCTATCTCTCCCAATAAAAACACAGAACCTTCACATCAACTACTTACACGTAATCCTCAGCTATCGATATAAGTTATATATTTATAAAAACACAATCTGGACTCAACAAATTCATGTAAAAACACTATTATATTATAATAAGGGGTATATAAGTACTGAGTAACTCCACCCGGCAGACACAAAGTGGTAAGGATTTATTGGAAAGAATTATTTACCTTTTGAACTATGATTACCGGCCAGGAAAACTGGAATGGAGTATAAGATGCCTCATTTCTTCGCCAGAGCTTTGGGTAACCAATGATGCAGGATTATGGGTGTATACCGGCCTCTGGGCTGATAAGGAGGGACTCACTTTTGTCCGGGGATTTTGACGAAATCTTTTCTGATGATGTAGAAAGAAGATTAATAAAAAAATTTCTGTGGGTTCGGTTGGGTCTTACTCTCGCTGCAATAATTAATTGAAAATTGATGATAAGACTGTAGACAACTTTGCAATGCACGCTCGTACTAGCCGGATATGTAGGGAATAACCCGCTATTTGCTAGCAATTATTTCATATCATTTTCAATTTTTTTCTTATATTTTTCCTCACTGACGGACTTAAGAGCAATATTTCCTATTTCCATACCCGGTATCTGATCGTATGACCTTATTCCAACCAACGGAGTATAAGCCGACCCGAATATAACCTGAGGCACCTAATTTTATCAAAAAAGACTGGAAAAAATAACTGAATCCAGTAAAAGCCTAATGTGGAAAATGCTGCAGCTACTGGTAAATTTAAGAATAATGAATAGTAGATTCCAATAAGATTACAATAATCTAACTATTAGTACGTTAAATGTTTGTAAAAAATATTTCAATTATAAAATTTACGTATAAATTAAATTTGGTCCCTGTTCACCATCGTAAAACGAATTTTTCAGTAAAAACTTTGCTGAAAAACTCGGTTTATACTCGATTTTTTATTTTACTGGCATAAAGAAGGTAGACGGAATCAGTTGATACATACGTTTTTCGACATTCGTTCACGTTATTTTTTAATTAAAAATATCGGAAATGAAAACCTGTTTCCATTGACGTAAAACAGAAAGGGGATCGGAAAAACTTCATCGCTCAGATAGTGCGCGTCCGAACGCGTGAGCGAAATGAGTGAAGAATCTCGTAATAGGATTCCGTTCCGAGCGACAGCTCCCGATTCGCTCAATAGGAGGCGTTTTAATTCGCTGATAAGTGCGGCCGTCCGAAGAAACGGGTATTTTATCGTTTCGAAAGGGGAAATATTTGCAGAGAAGGTGGGGAGGGAATTTTATCGACGATGACAGTCGCCGGAATGCGAGAATGAATAGGCGGAGACGGGGCAGGAAATATCTGAGGAAATATATCAAATTGCCACCGTAAAAAGCCGAAAATCTCGAGTTGAAACTCGAATAAAAACAATATTTCGACTGAACTGAGCCGCTGGAGTGGAGAAGTGTGTAGCGGGGGGATACTTTTTTCCGAAAAATGGCATCGTATTTGCTAAGAGATACGGCTTCGAAAAACCAAATAACAATGGAGGACTGGGTGTGCTTGCTTTTATCTGAAACCTATTTATTGCCGCCTCTAACTTTCACACAAAGGAGGGTTGTAAAAATGCCCGCTTCGTTTCTGTTTTAACTATCGTAATTCCTTGAGAGAGCCGAGTTTTTATTTAATGGAAATAGTTTGAAATATATGGCGAGGGGAGTCTATTTTTAGCATTCATAAACGAAGTTAAAGGTTTGTTCATGGTATTTCTTAGTTTATTAAAAGTCTCGAAGAGTCTACAAAGTTAATCAACATTAAGTGTGAGAAGCCTCTTCATTATATATGGTAAGACGTGTCGGTTTACACCGTTATGTCAATAAACGTTTGCTTCTACTATGGGAAGTCAGACGTATATTCCCGTACGTCATCTATCATAAAGAATGAAACCTTAAAATTTTCTCTGTTGCTATTAAGCAGTTTGAATTACAAAGTATGAATGTTTCAAAATTGTAAATCAGTTATAAAAATTTTGTTTAATACATCATAAATCATGACATCAATCAGCAGGCCTTCATTCATCCTTTGCTTTTAACAACCAATAAATAGGCTATCTTAAGTAAAATATTAGACGCTCTCGATGATTATAATATTAGAATGTAATGCTTGGTCTCCTAACATGTGTATTTTTTCACGGTTGAGCTTCCATTTATGAAGTAATTTGGGATTACTCCACGCTTACCGTTACATTAACGACGAAGACCGATTTTTCCTCTGCAATCTTAATTACATTCTCCTCAAATTATAAGTATGCGTACGGTAGCTTATATTACAATTGTTTTCAAGTAATTTTTTTCAAAAAAATAAAAAGACTAATGGACCTAATATTTTAATTTATACACAACCACAAAAGTAGATCCATTATTCTTTTTATTTTTATAATGATCTTCCTCCAAGTGAAGGCCGAAACCATCAACGCAACTTTCTAAAGCTATTTGTTTGAAATCGTTTAGCTCAAGTTACCAATTAGCATTACGAAATAATTCATGGTACTCAGTCATATGGATTATTATATATTGCTCTTTTATTTCCTAATTATTAAGCTAGATAACTACTTCATAGTAATTTCAGTACCGAAAGAGAATCGAGAGATTCCAAGCGAAATTTGTTTGTATAGAAATTTTTTTTTTACTTTCTGAGTTATCCGAGTTTACGATTAATCCGAAATATCGCTTATCTTAAGCTCCGAGAATCAACAGTTCCACTTGTTGTTAAATTCCAATATGCTTTTATCTTTGGAAAGATAAAGATACTTGGGAAATGTATGGGATTAAATGTACCAGACAATGTGACTGCGTTGGTAACTTTCCTATGACAACGCTCACGAGGTTCGTAACAAGTGTAAAACAAATTTGGTAGTTAGCTGAAGTAAATTGTGCCTTATTATTGCCTTTGCTTTCTCTTCATATGGTACACCTATCTTTTCGTTCTTTAATTTTTGATCAGCAGTGTTGAAAATGAAGTAAATTAGTAGAACTAATTGTTTTATTTATACCACGATCATAAACGGGAATGAATACCAAATTGCGTATGCGTTCCATGAATCGTAAACAGAGTCGTATGGATGGATACTCTGATATTACATAGATTAAACTGTTACTTTTACCAATTTACTTTAGCTTGTTTTGGCATACAACCAATTGAAGGCTGACGCTTTCAAAAGTAGTTACGTTGGATTTGTGGGGAAGGTATTATAATACGAGTAATAGTATAGGATTTAAAATTTAAACTTCACACACAATGATACAAGATATACAGAACGATAAACAAAAACACAATGTTAGCTTCCATTAAAAATAAGATAATACACGAAATTTTCAATCTATTTAATCAGGACCATTAGGAAAAAAATTCACATTTCGCAAATATTTTACGCAAGAAGTAAAATCTTGAGATGAGGCAACTGAAAACATCCTGTCTAGATATAGTGATAAATGTCCAATGAATATCGCAGCTGGGGATCCTTCCCAGAATTTACAGGAGTTTCGTAAGGTGCTATGTTTTGAAGCTAACTTGATCGATGGAAATTTACGTCTTTGGTTTTGTAACTTCGGAGGAAATGAAATTTGGAGTTTTTGTTTCGGAGAATTCGATCACCTCACCTAAAATTTCCCAATACATTTTCAGTAATGTGTCAATGAAATCGTGTGACTTTAATTGATTTTTATTTTCGAATGAACTTTCGAAGTAAAACACTAATGTTCCGAAAAATGTGTGTGCAGTAATCGTAGGATTACTGCACACACACTCTGATTAGATATAACCTTTCACACAGTCGTATCTTGCGAAGCTCTTCGTCAGCTTTAATGATTGATCAGTACGGACGACTATTGAGATAACCTGAGATGTGAACGTCAATTGGAGTTGATATTTTATCCCATTCTCCGTTAATACGCCCAACTCCGATGATTGCCGATAAATTCCGTTAACGACTCCCGCGCTAAACCGCAGATGTGCACAATCGCACTCATGCTCTATTGCCGGTCATTATTCCGGAGGAGAAAATGGCCGACTGAATAGAAGTACCTAATAAAAACGTGTGTGAGAATACGTCATACTTTGGATCCTTGGGAAATTGCGTCCCAGACAATTGTGTCCTCGAATATTGCGTCCCAGAATTTGTATCTCGGTTAATTGCTTCGAGGACATTTACGTTCAGGACATGTATCTGTAATACCGGAGGGGATAATTTATAAATCGAATCTTGCTGTTTTTTGTGTGTATTCTGTTACTTTTTGTGTTACGGTGATGATGTTTTAAAACTTTGTTACTAGCTTGAGCTCTAGTGTTAGGGATTGTGAAGTTTTTGTATGTATAGTGTAAGTCTTACTTGAATTAATAGGGGCTACCACCTGAATGGTAATAAACCACTCATATAATAGTACTTATGCATGTTTTTATTCTAAATCTTCGATGTATTCGTTTAATCGACCCAAACCAACCGAACACAACCTTTTTCTTGGAGAGTAATTGTTCTGTACGCAGTTGTCCGTACGACGCATTCGTCCGGGACGCTAATAAAAATTCATGCACTTTTTGTGTACGCAAACGAGAAAACAAGTTTTATTTTAAAGAATTCAGTTGATAATAAGAATTCTTTAGGTTGAAACTACCCTATCGGAAACTAATATCGCTCAAAAACAGGGACTCACTCGTGTGGCAATCTTGGTGGTTTATTAGTTTTTCCTAGATTTTTCACAGGTCAATTTCCATTATTATCATCACAGGTTATCAATCAGAAAGCTTTTGAAGTCCTCAAAGCCATGCTACCCCATGTATTTTGAAATTTCTTACGAGTCCTAACTGTAACATTTACCATCCTCTGCTTATCGTAATTGAAGATTTCCTCTCACCAAGAGTAATATATGAGAAATTAAGTTTTCATAGTAACCAGATCGTGTACTCACCTTAAACTTTTCGATAAAACCACAGTAAAAAATTCACACTATTAGTTATTAGTTAAGCTCTAAAAGTGTGGCCGAATGATAAACGTAAATATCAAGATCATCCAATTTATTTGAGATAGAAAATTTAGCTTACCTTTTCTGGGTGAACTCTTTTATCTTCTGGAGTCTGTAACGGAAAAAGAATATCGTTTTAGATTCCTACAAATTTAAGTCTCAGCTAAATTTTTCAACTGAAAACATAATATAAGACTATCACCAAACTCTAGGTACGTGATCGAATACTTTTGCTAATTCCTTAGAGGTGTCTAAAATCTCTCGATCACAGTGGTGTAAGGATTAGTGTGCTAGCAAAGGTTCCCAGCTCTTATCCTGGCCACATCATGGTAGTTTGCGTTCATAAATTGGGACAGCTTAAGTGTAAGAGTGACCCCATAAGACCAAAATTCGCCAAATTAAAATGTCATTAGTATTATTAAGATATAGTAATGTTATAATATAATATTATAATAATTTGTATTATCAGCATCATTAAGTTCCTCGAGTTTAATACGTATTTATTGTTCAACTCAACTAGATACTCATCTGTATCATAGTATTTGCATGTTTAAATAAAATAGAGCAGATATTTAGGTGAGAATACATAAAATTCACTGTATAAGTTTGTATTATTAGTCACGGTTTCTCATTCACATAAAGTTTTCGGCATTATTATTGTTACAAGTAGTTAAGTTGGTCTGATTGACCGAAAAGGTTTAGATAATTATAGCATAATAATCTTTTCCGTTCTCTTCTTTATTTTTATCATTCTTCGTAGTCTTGTGAAGGGCATTCTCATTTACTATCCATTCAATTTCGTTTACAAAAAATATTATAAAAAATTTGAACTATATTACTTATATTTGTAATGCAATTCGCAGTGATTAGTTCAAATTTTGGCATAGAGAATGCTCTTGCATTCACGTTATTCATAGAACACTCCATTTATTTTACTTCACTGCAAAATCCGTAACGGATGTTTGAAAATTTAGCTAGCTTACCTTTCTTTCTCTATAGCTTACCAATGTTGCGAAATTATCAATGTTTAGCCTATTTTTATAATTGAAGTTGATTACAACTTTGTCTTCAATTAATATCTTAATACATCGTTTTCAGGAAAAAGCACTATATATTTTATATGTCGTTATTGATGTTGTAGTTATCATAGTTATCAATATTGCGGTTTATAATTGTAGTGTGTACCACCCAATCAATTATGGCTATGGAATCTATATTTAGTATCGGTAACTTCATATTTTGTCTTCGAGCTCAACGTTATCTTTCTCCCACCAATTTTCCTTTCCGCACGGATGCGATACGCTCCAACTCCTCACAAACATCCTCTAACAGGTAGCGACCTCTCCATCGACAAATAAAAAAAACAATTGAAACCCGCACGGCACACACCGTAGCTGCACCAAAAATAATTCCATTATTCTCTCCTTAATTCCCGACCGGCCCTTGCGGACAAGCGTCCATCAGCGGTGGTTTCCCGAAAAAGAACCGCTTATACATTAGGATGTCCACTTTGGCAAATAGGCTCAGGTGAAAGAGGGCGTGTCTTATGACCGCCGTCACTCCGAGGTTGTTGACACAATAAAAGGGGGAAAAAAGGCGAACTTTGTGAGGAAAAATTAGAGAGGATTCGTTCGGCGGAAGATGGTTATGAGGGTGATGAGACAATGGAGCAATTTCGCTAATGGTGTGACACCCTACACTGATGCGCACAAGGGGTTCTCTCCTTAATAAACTGGGTTGTTTTTTTTCAAGCCTGTCGTTACTTGGACGTGTCTCCTTGGGTGGATTGTCTATAATACGGTCTATTAACAGAATGCTCTGATCTATGGATGGTTCGGCTCACGGTGGACCTCCGATTACTCGGGTTGGAACGTGCATTGCGGGAAAGCCTTGCTTCCGGCGCGTTTGTGAGTGCATTTGGCCCTCGTTCATTGCAATTAATCCGTACTAGAGTCTACCTAGGTGGGTGAATTTCCGCGAACTAGAATTCTTTATTTATAAGTGGAATATTTTCGAAGTTAGAGCTTCTAATCACAGTTTACGACCTATAATTAATTAATTCCGGCGATATATGGTTGAACTTTTCTATGATCAATTGCTTAAAACACAATCTTGCTATGTACACAGTTTATTGAAGAAACAATTCTCCTTCCGGTGGTCTGAAGATGAGAAAGCCCTCTCAAAACTGGTTGCCATAATTAATTCTTCAATAAGCTGTGGACATAGATTGTATTTTATTCTACTGATGTTCACGACCTAAATGTGTTTGTTAAATTTATCGGAGTCTCTAGAAATGGAAAGAAATTAGACACTATTACACTCTTATTACTCAGTATATTGGACTACATATGATTGTATTGCCTACCAATATATTAGACTTAGAATATACATGTAAAAAACTGCGTTGGAATGGAGCAGAGGAAGTCGGAGCGGTAAGTGGCAAAGGAAAACTGTATAGTGTTTATACACACCGACGGCTGTATTTATTCTTAGATGTATGTGTATAAGGTATCTATTCAGCCCCAAGGCCGGTTGGTATTACGGCTCCTCTAACATCAACCTCAAATTAGCTACTTACAATGCTACAGTAAAATGTCACATGCAATGCACACACCCAACCTTCAAGGAGGTTCATAGCTATGCTGAATAGATTTCAACTCCGAATCAGTTTATCACTTTAATATAAATTATTACGTTATGCGTTATAAACAAAATTCAGAATTCAGTCAGGAAATACCAACGAGGTTATTTCCGCGAAAATAATAGATCAATAATTGGGATGCATATTGAGGAATCAAGGCGCACAGACTCGAGGCTGCATATTTCATAAATGTGTCATCTTTATTGCGAAAGATATTACACGGTAAACAATGCATCTTGAAGGCGTTGAGTCTAGGAAAGCGTCAATTTAATTAATTAATTTATCTACATCCACAAACGTTTGAGAGCAAACTATCTTGTTAGCAACTAAACTTCCTCCGCTTGAATATCTAGACGACATCAGGTTCGGTTGCAGCACATTAAAGCGTAAGATGCGGAATAGACATTTTTACTTCTGATTGTGAGAAAAAATAGAGCGAAGATGTGGAACACCAGAGAAAAAGAATACGGTACAGCGGATTTTTGAAAGTGTATTTATGAAGCAAACTTATTCCTTAATAGCAATGAAGCTAAACGGATACTCAGAGAAATATTTTTCATCTCTTTGTAAATTAGTCAGATCGAAAGCAGGTTGGTATGTATGTATGTAGTACCTCAATTCCGCTGGCATTAGAGACTTAGAGCCAGTAGGGTGGTAATGAGACTTACTAGACATGATGGGGAGTAAAGTAGTCTCAATGTTTAAATTACTCTATATCCATGCATTCAAAAGGAAAATTAAAAAACATTCCAATCATAAAGACATGACAGTAGAAAAATACTTATATATAATGCATTATATTATTGAATGTATTATTTACACTAGAATAAACTAAATGTGCGAGAAATATAATATGGGGAGTATGAGGCATCGGAATTTTTCATTTTCACGAGTGAAATGCTCCATTAATGATACACAAACAGTAATTCAACGAATTTATCGTAGGAGAAAGGTTACAGGGAACTGTAGTTATTTGTAATATTTTTCCTTTAACTTTGAGAATAACCTTTAACTGTCAGGATGGCCGAGCGGTCTAAGGCGCCAGACTCAAGGTTTACCTTGTCCGAAAGATACGGATATAACGAGCGTTCTGGTCCTCGTATGAGGGCGTGGGTTCGAATCCCACTTCTGACAATTTTTTTCCACCAACCAGAATGCACTAATTAATACTTTAAATGTCATGATTTTCTTACTTTGCGAAGGGAAGGTAGTTGAATATTCCATATTAAGATTGAATACGATTTACTTGCTCGCGAAGAAAGCCTACGTTTGAAAACTAATTTGAATGCTATGAGTGAGAAAAGTTCACATAATTGTTCATTGTCCCCATTAGTGAAAGTTTTCATAGCATCGGATAAGCAATTTCTAAGATGTTTTTTATTATTCAGCACATCTGTTTTTATGATAGCCATGAAAACACACTGACAGGTAAAAGATATATTTTACTTCATCATCTAACAGAAAAAATGTAAAATATTGCAATTACTGCCTTCAATAGTTAATTTTTTTAAAGTGACTACATAGATTTAATATCGTAATTCTAATTACTTCTTTAAGCATTGGCTTTTTAATGTTTTACATGGTAGAGGCCTTAATTCAGTGGCATTCCATACTGAAAATAATAGAGTATTAATACGCTAAGATTTGTTCTGTGGCCACGCTATAATTTCTTCTGTGGATCTGTATGAATAAATTGTGTCCTAATACTCAAATATAATGGCTTTTTAAGTTTTTAATCATTTAACTCCTACCTATGCCTGCGCCTGTATCCTTTAGTCCATCGTCTAATTATTCCACTACTTCATTGCTTTGTTACCTCTTTATTTGTTGTATCACTCTTTAGTCCATATTTAATCTAATAATCAACACATATCCTCTTTCGATTACTTCAATTAAAGATCTCTCCTTCCCAACCATCTCCATTACCTCCGTGTTTCTTTTAATCCAATTTCGTTTCTTTCTTATTCCATTCCACGCAATAGCCGCATATCCAAGGCCTCCAAACGTAAACATGGAGTTCTTCTTCCTCATGGTCCATGTTTCACACCCCTAGGTGCAAAACACTCAACACCAAGGATTTTACATTTCTTTTCCTTATCCTTTTATCTCGATCTATATTCATCAATTTCCTTGGCTTAATGAAGGATTCTTTTCGATATAAATATTGAAAATATACGAAAAAATATTTTAACTGGAAATTTTTCATTGAAATTAACCAAAAATTAATCCTTAATTTTATAATTGTAAAATATTTATGAAATATTAGGGTAAAACTAATTAACCAATATATTAACTATTCCGATTATTATAACCTTAGGTATGAATCGAGCCAAGAAGGAGTACTTCCTTAGAAACAGAATTTATCAGTCTGCTCTATTTTTTCCCCTTCAACCGTATTCGTTAATTTTCATTTCTCTAATTTAATAAACCTCATTGTTTTAGTTTTAATTACGCTAAGTTCCATTACAAGCTCCTTTGCTTTATCATTGAGTGTATTTACTAAAATTTGCAAACCCTTTTCGGAATTACACATAATAGCGTTAACTTCTGCACACCTTACAGAATTTACTAGTTCCCCACCACACTTAACTCCCTTGTCTATTTATTCTCAACCTGCTTTTGCCATTTCCTCTAAATATACTTTCATAAGTGATATTAATGTGTAAGATAGAAGAAATGTTTTGAAAGCCGTAATGAAAAATGCGCTTGAAGTATGCCATTACTGGAGGTGAAACACGTATCAAACTCAAAAAATATCCAAGGTTTGATTTGTGGGGCATAACTTGAACCAAAAGCTTGAATCTGAAGAAGTAATAGAAACTGAGTGTAAAAAAGAGCGAGCTAAACCGCTAGAAACTGCAGATAAGGACTGAAATAGCATTCCATTCCGCGAAAGAGCACATTTATTTTTTGTCGCCACTGAAGTAAAAATTGGAGCGAGATATCCTGGAATACTCCTCGCAGTTTTACGGTGGGAAGTTTGGAAGAGAAAATGAGAATATATAAAGGAGAATCTTTTGTTGTGAAGTTTTTAGTGCAGTGGTCTTAGCCACTTACACTGATATCTTCATGTGGCCCATTCTTCACGGTTATTCTAACCATCCTACGCCAGTACCTGCTCGCTTATACTAGGCCAAATGCCATGGCTTTTACTTAACTAAAACATTTTGATGTTAGCGATTACCATAGGTTGTATTTCAGCATTATCTGTAAGCTTTGTTCCTAAATATGTTGTTTATTTTCATTTTGTCTCCTCTAGTATATATTGCCGTTGCCTCTATTTTTAACTTGATCTCTGCTCCACTAGCAAACCTTGTATCATTAACTCCTGAGCGATTTATCAATTAAGTACGTAGGTATTCCTACATTTATGAATATTATGGTAATTCATCACATTTAGTGGAAAATCCTTAGGAAGGAGGATAGCGACATTTATAGCTTATTAATATTTTATTGACTACTGAAATACTCATCTGTAAATTTCCGCCAATAATTTTATAATATTAAAAACCATTTCATTTTACATAATTGTCACTTTGAGTCATAACACAGGAAAGATTTTATTTTGATTTGCTTGACAAATTACCTTAACGAGACGGTAATTTTATTTAGGTGCTTAATATAAAGGGTGATTTCGGGTGTCTTTCTTTAGGGTTCAAAATGTATAAATAAAAACAGAATGTATGAATTTATTACGAAGTAGTTATAGAGATTCTACTTAAAGTATAACCTTGATAAATTACTTTTATGAGACTGTAATTTTATTGGAGTGCTTAATATATAGCACAAACAAAAAAACAGAAAGTACGTATGCCAAGTAGTTACAAGGAGTATTTCTTTTACGTTAAATGTATTGATTTAGTCCATCTTCAGGCTAAGACTTATAGTCTGAAACCGGTCGCCTGTACAAATAAATCTTAACCGTGGAACTATTGCAAAGTTATTTCCTTCCCAATTACCAGGATGGAGTTCCACAAAATCAGAGCTACTATGAGTTATTTAAAAGATTTTATATATATGTTCTCTTTTTATCATATATCTGCTGAATATGCACCCACCCTTTACCGTACGAGCTTGAAGGCTTGACTTGACGAAGAATCTTAATATCTTCTAGGTGGATATGCTCATAATATTGAACTTTTTCTTGCAGAATATTCCTGGCATTAAATGTAACGGATTGCAAATGCATCGAACTTTTCGAGATCGAAGTCTTATTGGAAACCTTAGATACTTGCGTAGTAATAAATTCGAGCAGTAGTTAGTTTCTGATTGAAGTACGATTTCGAATTCCTCAGATAAAAATATCTGCGTTTCTTTGCAGTGGATGCCCTTCATATAAAAAAATTTCAATGGAAATACTGATATTTCTGCTAGGAAATGGGATATTACTAATATCTCCATCAAGTTCAAGTTGCTGGATTATAAGACTTTTTTTTTTGTTTTCCGTATTTCTGATGAAAAGACGTTTCGTTACAAACGTATGAAAAATAACTGGAAATCATAATATAGATATTCACGCTTGTCATCCTGCTGTACATTGTGATTATTTTCATAGAAGCAAAGTCGTCTAGCGGATGCATTCTAGTTCTAATTTTAAATTTAAATCGTTGATTTTACGAAATTTTTCGAACGTAGAAGCAAATATAAATTTTTGTATGTTCTATAGTTTCGTTTTTTTTCTTATTTGGATTTTAAATAAAATTGCTGAAATGGATTTCAAAATAATATTATTTTGCACTTCCTTAAGACCTCCGTTAAAATTTTTCCTTCACAAATATTGTAAATCGAAATGTTATCTTCGAAATTCGCTTCAACCGAATTACGTGTTAAGCGTTTTTATCTCCAAAACACACTATATATTCCTGTTGGACCCGCAATTTCGATTCTTCTTAGAGAATTCTTGCTGAGCGAGTATGTGTTTACGGGGCTTTACTACATTTCCTATAAATTGAGAAACAGTAATCATTTTCTATGCCAATACAACGCAAAACTTGAAACGATGAATTTGAATTCGTAGTTTCAATTTGGAAAGATGGCAAAGTATCCAGCGTCCCTAGAAATTTTATTTGAGTGGATGCATCTCAATACGGGTCAATGTTTGGATATCTATAGTTCAAAGTTTAATTCGCAAAAATAGCACTACTAGCTTTTGCTGACAATAATTTTTCTGGTTTCTTAATGATTGTTGAATAGGAAATATTGAATCACATGCATTCGTAAAATTAAATTCAGCAAAATTTCATTATTATTCATGACTTCCTTTATGCTGTACAGCTTTTTGATGCTGTATGACTCCTGGATAATTGTTATACACTTTTTAAATATTGGTTGGGTACAAATAGAATCCATCCTTCCCCTCCTTTCTCTCAGTCTTGCTCATGACGGCCATAACTCAAAGCTGATGCTATGCTTAATAAGGACATTCATCTTGGTTTTGGCTTATTGATTGCTACGATAAGTGTTATTCATGGGGACGTAGTGCTTCACTTACGAGGACTTATTCCGCTCTAAGCTCTCCAGCTCATGGAAAAATTAATAGGAAGCCAGCTCTATTCTCCTCTTGCCTAATATGTATGGTTTTCTCTACGAAGCCTTTAAAAGTTAAGATAGAGGAATTGTGAATTCAATCAGTTCGTCTCTATTGCTAGTCAGGTAGATGTAGATGGTTACTAAGTACAGCATATGAGACAACACTCGTCGTATAATTAAAATTGGTACTTGAGCTATTTAAGTATATTAATTTTTAAAATTGAATTTAAATCTACAAAGGCGAGTGATTAACTGGATATTTATTTTAAGAAGCCGTATCTCCTCTCATATTTGAATATAATTTTATTAGAAAATATTCGAAATCAGAAAATATAGAATCTCTTGCATATTTATCACTATTGACATCAGAATGGCTCGCAAGTTAGAGACTTCTGTATCATTAAGCTAGCTCCACAAAGAACTTGCGCCTTTAAAAAGTAAAATATTCCCCATTTTACTGGGCTAAATTTCAGATTTCCTATCATCTTTTCTCATCCTTCCGATTTGACAAATCGCTCCTCTGGCACTCAGTAAAGTTATTTATAATAAATACATTTATTACACTTTTTCATTGATACCTACTTACTAAGAAAACGTTTATGTAATTAATAGGTTAGTGGAGTGTCACTGGAAAATTTGTTTAATTGTGTTACTTAAGGTATCAAGTTGGTGATTGTTTCTCAAATACTGTGATTCAAACTGTTGTGAAATGTTTGTTTTTTAATTTTTAGATTATCCTATTCACTGAATTCCTAGGAACAAGTCGTGATGCCTCAGGAAGGAAATTAAGGATTCAATAACTTACAGATAAAATTAATATTTATATATAATACAGGATTAAAACATATTCGTGCAAAGTGGCATTTCACCACTTGTCCTGTTTATTTTTTTAAAAGTAAATTTAGTCAAACTGAATGCTAAAATTATAATTCTAGCGATAAAACATGCCGGAACTCTCAATAGTCAAATCTCAGCGAACGATGACACAACTAAATAAACAAGCTATGACTCCGTTGATTTAAAATTATCCTAAATATGGATTATTATTAATCACTAAATCTCAGGGATACGCTTTGCAAAATAAGCCCAAGAACTCGACGTTCAACACATGTAGAATAACATTCGCGATACAAATTTCAAACCACGTACCTCCGGTGGATGGATGAAATCTCTAAGAAGAGGTTTCCATTTAAAGTTGGGCCATGAAAATGAGAAAGATATATCTTTACCTTTCCACGAGGAAAGAGCGCAATTTTTTCGCGCAGGTAATAACCCGATGCATAAATTCTGTTTTCTGTCTCTCTAGGAGTAATGTTGCCTTGAAAAATGGACGGGATATTACTTAAACGAAAACATCTGCTACGCGTTATTATTTAGAAAATAGTCAGGGAACTTAAAGGAATTGATTCAGGAAAAAACAGATCACGGATTTCCTCCGGGGAACAGTTCTTTCCTTTCACCAAGCGGAGATTTCTCTATTCATCAGACGAGGAACGATTCGTGCTGTTGAAATAATTACTTCATAGACTCTAAAAGGATGAAGACTGATTATAATAGTGGTGCATGATATGAATTTGCTGATTTTCGGCGAAGGATGGGTGCTCTTTTCGTAACTTGGATAAATATTTGACATCTTAAGTCGATTATTTTCTTTATGGCCCAAATATTTAGGTTAATCAGTGATACGTGTTTTACCGTATTATTTCGAGCTTATAAATATTATCATCGGTATTTTGACATTAGTATTAGTAACATAATGAATTATATATTATATTATATTACAATTGTAAATTTTAATTTTAAATTCTTGGGCCTAAAATCAACTTTGAATCCTTTTTATATTTTACCCAATAATATTTTTTACTGTCGATCTAATTATATTCACTGAAAGTAATTCAATCAAATTATTACGTATTCATCTAACTTGTGAATCTTAGATTATACAAGTTCTGTTGGATAGAATTCCTGTCTTTGTAAAGCATTATAAAATAATTATCAGTTGAACACAAATTAGAAATTATTCCAAAATATACAGCATATCATAATTAATATAAATATACAATATATTTTAAGTATTACTATATTATATATAACTATATTTATTATATATTATACAATAAAAAGTAATGTTATTGTTATACGTTGTAGTACAGATATTAAGGCAATTATACTGCTATAAATGACTTTAAAATTGAGTATATGTGTAATAAAATAATTAAGCAGGCAAAATGCTATGCTATTAGTACATATAATATGTTATTAATACATCCCAAAATACTGGTAGAATAATTGCAAGTAATGCAAAATTTACTTTTATGGTCCACCTAATCCGGAAAGTAGCTCATCAGGAGGTACCAGGTTATGTTACTCGAACCCACAGTAAACAAATCAATCTCTTAGAGTATTTCAAATATTCAAATACAATTCTCTGACAATATATCAACACTAATACTTCATTAAATTTAAATTAGTTCGTTAGATACGTACTATTAGTCTGTTAGTTTACTAATATTAATGTAAGTGAAACTGATGCTTTAGAATGTAAACATTTTTCTTGTGAACATTTAAGAGTCTTTTTGTTCAATCCGCTAAATTCACCCACTCATTCTCAAATCCAACGCGATGAAGAGCTGCTTAAATTGCCTCGGTAAATTCGGCCGTCATCTGCAACTGCACGCTCTTCAATATAACCGATTCACGGAGGGTTACCCAAAGATTTCCAATTAACCGCCGCTGAGAGCACCACCGCCAGAATGGTTCGCCAATTAAAAAATCCTAATTGAATATTCCCGAGAAAAATAAATCGATCCTTTCTTCCCAGTGCGCCTGGGAATGATTTCGAGAAGCGTCTGGTTTTAAGAGAGCGAATGGAAATAATTCTTTCGAATCGAACTTTTAGGAGATTCAATTAAGATTTTTATTGACGATCGGATATCCGCTTTATACGACGTCGGTGATTCGGGACGGAAAACCCAAATCCTTCTGAAGGAGTTTAATTCATTCCGAGGACCGTTAAGTCGTAATGGAGTATTTAAATGGGGAGGAACTAAAGATGTCTTAAGAGAAAAAACGTCATTTCATATGCATCCATTAATGTGAAGGGTACTTATAGATTTTTTGTTTTTTACATGTGATTACAGTGAGTACCCTAATCTCTAATAAACGATTCATTATTCCCCCATCACTATTTTCCGATTCCTAATCTTTTGTTAATATTGATTTGATTCTCACAAATGGACCAATATTCCGGTAGTAGCATTATAAAATATTGGTTTATGTTAACACATCTCCATTCTATACACTAATATAATGCTATATACAGTACAAGAATGCAACTTTACTGACTATTACGGAGCAAATATCAATGAGTTACAATAATTAAATTATTACAATGCAATCATCCATATCTACCTCACTGTAATATAATAATACCATTCTCTCTTAGCTAAAAATGTACATTGCTATCAAACAGCTGTTACCTAGTTACAACAATGCACTATTATAATGCAGTTAATTCCCTTACAAATGGTTTATTTTCCCGTTAAATCGATTCCATAGAAATTTTATTATATTAACACTAATATATACCGCTTATTTATCATACGAGTTTACGTATCTATTAGTTTCCAAGTAGGCCCTCACGGAACCGAAGAAAGGACCCCTACATCTCCTTAAGAGGGTGGTATCATTGAAAGACAAGGACATGATCAATTCGGGGTTAAATCCATCATAATTAATAGGAAATACTGTACGTTCAAAAAGTAAGTGCTTACTTTAGTAAAATCGAACACTTTTTAAATTAACTTATATTCATTGTAGTTCATTTTCTATAAAAAAGTATATCTATATCATAAGTGTCCTCATATTCTTTTTTCTTAAGGTTTCCATATCTATAGACCTAACTGCAAAACTAGAGGAGAACTTTAGATTAGAAACAGGGAGGGATGTTTTTGTTGTGCCTATAAATTTGTCTTTGTAAATGAACTGAATTTGTGACCTGCTTTAACTCGCTGAGTCACAAACGTCTCCTTTAATGATAATTAGATAAACAGAACCACGTTTCAGTCCCATAATCATCTTTATGAGAGCCAGAAATGCACGAGCTATAAACTTAGTCAACCTATGTTGGGTAAAGCAGCTTTGTATTATTAACAGCTGGGAGACTTATCAATTAAGTACGTAGACAGACCCTACATTGTATGAAAATCATATGGTGATTCATCAAATTTCGTGGACGTTATTATGAAATATAGTGACAAATATAAAATTAATTTTTCGTTACTTCATCAGTTATCTGAAATGAGATTTATGGTCAACCTCTGAGATTTTTACAAACAAATTTAACAATTCAAAAACTATTCCTTTGCCAATCTAATCAGTTTCGGTAATTTTATATAACGGGTTTAATTTTCATTTAATAATATATGTCCTATACGAGACATTAGCTTTACTTGGGTGTTCAATACGTAACATATTTGAATTCGGGATGTCTTTATTTGGGAATTTAAAAAAATAATAACGTAAACAACTGTTTTACAGTGAGATTAAGAATTACAAGACTCATCTGAAATTTAACCCTAGAATATATAGAAAACATTAACAACATAGAGTTTCGAAGGTAGTCGATTGAAATATTCTTAGGTCGTTTATTTTCCATTTATATATATATTATATAATTTATATAATTTATTCTCAAATATTAGCCATCTGCTGAATTAAAATTCCCCCCTTTGACATCCAAGATTTAGAGCTTGACGTGGAAACCTTATATCTGTAAAGTTACTATGCTCGCAAGATTGAACTTTTTCTGGCAGAGTAATCTAAGCATTGAATGCAACGGATTGCAGATGTATCGAACGTTTCGAGATTGAACTCTTACAGGAAAAGTTAGATACGTTCGTATAAAAAAAATCGAGCAGTAATGCGTTTCTGATAAAAGTAAGATTTTCGATTCGATAGATGAAAATATTACGTTTCTTGGCAGTGGAAGAATTCGTTGGCTGAATGCACTTTCATATGAAACATCTGAATGGTAATATCGATATTACTGCAAGGAAATGTAGGGATCCTAATATTCCCATCAAGTTCAGATTGCTGGAATCTTAGATGATGTTTTTCCCCCTTCAAATTTTTCGATGAAAAAGGGGGTACGTCTCGCATGGGTTTGGAGAATCCTCAACTTATCTGAAATGTCATAAATCAGATATTTACGCTTGCCATTCTGCCGTATATTTTATTTCATCATTTTGATCATATAAGTAAAGTCACGTAGCAATTGCTTTTACGTAGAGAATTCTAATTTTAATTTTTACCTGGTCGATGTTAGGAACTTTCTTAAGCAGAAGCAAATATTAATGTTGTCATGTACTATTTATTTTATTTTTTTATTCAGGAACATAGGTTCCCCTTAAAATAATATCATGTTCGGGGTAACCGAGTCTTCATTTTCTAAAACGCTATTCACAAAACTGTACCGCAAAATTACAAATTACTTAAAATTTTATATTTGGGTTCAAAAATATAATCAATAAGATAACGGAAAATGGTAAAAATAAACATTTAGTGCCGAAGCAATCCAAAATAAAATCACAAATGTATCATCACTCTATCCAAAACAAATTTTTATCATTACTCAATTCTCTTAAACGAAAATTCCACCTCATTGTTCTATAATGGCCATTAATAATATTCTTTGTTGTGCCATATTTGGGTTTCCAAATATTAACTGAATTCTTAATCATTTTGTTACAGTACATTTAATTGATTTCATTTAATTATTTGCTGACTTTGTTGATAGTTAATTGTTTTTTTTGTTTGTAGTTTATATGTATATTCATCATTAATTGTTGCTTTAAATTAATTAAATAATTTACTGTGAATATTTCACCGAATTAATTAATATTAAATCAAAGATGAAATCATGGGCGTAATTCTTATTCCAATAAAAAATATAAATAGAAATTGACGAAAAAATAGAACAGTATGTTTTTAACCCAAGAAGGCAAAATAATTATTATAATAATTACCATTGCGACCTGGTAATTATACCGTATTTATTAAAATAAAAAATTTCAGACTAGCAGTAACGTACAAAATGATATATATAAATCTGTGTAAGGACTGCCTGCTCTGACATCCCGTTTCTAGGTGTGAGTAAAATTATGTGTGGAATGTTATTGTTGAGTTTTGCTAAGTTCAAAGAAATGTTGGGATATTTCTTCTTCCAAATCTCAACGGCATTAAATCATTTTATTATTTATGAAATGCAGGATTATGCAAATATAAAGAATATTTGGCTAAGCCAAATAAATTTACCATCATACAGCGAACACTGATATCCTTGACTTTATAAATTTAATTCGAGGGAAATTAGATTAAACGTATGAACAATGCTATCGTATTCCCAAGATTCATTTACTGCATAAGCATTATGATTCAAGTTGTCTATGAAAGCATCTCTTTAGTTAAGCTCATTCTTTTGATATTAGCTCATTATTATTATTTGTTCGTCTTAGGTTCATACAAACACGATAAATTATAATACATCCCCAAAAGAGTAACCCAATTAAACAAATCTCGATTAAAGGTGGCCTTATTGTGGGCTGCATCGTTGGTGCACACTTATCCCCATCCAGAGGAATGTTTTTCACGTAACAAGTTGAACATGCGTCGACGTAGACCTTGCTCCAACCAAATCCAGAGCTAGTTCCAAATTAGATCACCAGAGTTCAAGGGCGCTGGTTTCGCGTGGCGCTAATCAGTCAAATCGAGTTTCCTTACTTCGTGATGAGATCCGAGAAACTCCAGTTTAAACGGTTAAAGCCCTTCACGGATCGGAATCTCAGATCCGTCGCTCAAGTCTTCCTCTCGGGACATCATCTGCATCTCCGTAGGGCCGCCGTGAATAATTAAAGAGTCACCCATTGGATTCAAAGAAATGAGCAGCGAAAGTTGGAATTGAAACCTCTCTTTCTTTGTGAATGATTGAAATCGCTCTTCGTTATCTGTGATGTTTGTTGAGAAAATGACTTGGGAGGGCATGATCATTTGCTATTTATATCTTGATGTTCGAAAATGTTCAGTAACTGATGTCTTCAAAATATAACTACAATATGAATATTTGGACTGATTTCTAGAGAGAATGGTAATGAGTCTAGACTTGAGGAAATCTATTTTTGAGTTATACTCGCAAATTATTTAACATGAGATATTTACAAACTCGGTTGCTTTTGGAGAATAGTAGGTGAGAGTGATGGAAAATTCCGCGAGTGATGTAACTTTTCGCTAGTTAGGAGCCACCTAGAATATGCATCCACGGTATTTTTATATGAACACGTTTCTATTGATTGATCTTTGTAAAATGGATCCGCATTGGCTTTTTTGCATTTAAGAACTGTCTTAACCTGTTTTATACATAGAATTAACTCATTCAATCCTTAATTTTCGTAGGTTTTTCACACCCTCTTATTGCGAATGTTTTCCTGCTGCAGAAACGATTTTTATTCCTCACCAAGATTTTCAAAACCAAAACTAAATCTTTCCCATTTTTGATAAATTTAAATTAGGTTTAAGTATTATTTACCAATTTATGAATTTAATTCATCCGATAATATGGAAGATGAGATTTTAAATTCCGAGATACCTCTTTTTGCAGGTGTATTACTGCTGTGTTGAAAAAACCAAAGTTTTTGAGTCGGAAAAGTTGCATTACTCTTTTCATTCCATCTTTTCCTGGTAAATTTCATATGACAAAGAATGAAACGTTTTTAGAGTCTTATCAGTCCTGCTCAAACAAAATTCGCTTTATCATATATATTATGATATGTGGCTACATTGAATTCAGGAATTAAAAGCGTTTTACGTATATCCGCGCTTTTGTATAGAGCTGCCACAAAAAAATTGATAAGCGTCACAAAAATACTCTTCATAAAGAATGGAAATAGTTAGAATGAATGAGATAAAGTTGTAGTTTATACTTTCTCGAACAATTCAGAGGTAGTTAGTTCTCAAAAGAGGAAGTAGATATTATGCTTCCACTCCGTTAGATCCAGGTCGATCAGTAAATGCAAGAGATATTAGAAATGCAGGGCCTTGAACAAGTCGCTTGAAAGATTCATTACATCGCAGGACAAAAGGAGATAATCACAGATTAGAGAAAGACTTACGTACCACGCACCGACTAAAACACGCTGAAAGCCGCCTTTCTGGGTGCCTATGGTGTTGCAGATAGATTTCGAATAGACTAATTAAACTAGTTGGATGTTGTATTCTCTCAATTCTAAAACCCTTTAGGATTGTAAACAGAGCAGGTAATACAGAAGCAAGGACAGAGCCTGATTGGAGAATCTCTTTCCGGGCACTATCTTCGAAAACACGTAAAGGAATAATTGAAGATCCTGTGCGGGGCACCAATGGCCTTCTGAAGATCAAAAGCCTGTTAGAATCGTAATTAGGCTATCGCCAATATGCCTCTTGTACCTTGCTTCTCTTTTGGTTGAAATGCAGGGGAAAAATCTTCTAGAAAGAAGCAGTGCTTTGTTTTACAAAACAGTTGTATTTGTTGAGACATTATGAATTTTTTTTATACTCGACTCATTTCCGAATCAGGATAAGGATTTAGACTGATTCCTTTCTAAAGTGAATGATTCCTAAAAGTTGGATGAGTGACAAACTATTTACTCACTAATGTAAAGCTTATAAACGAGTTTTAATATAATGGCACATGGTAGATATTTATTGATAATCCTTTTTATAGCCTGCGAATAATATTTTTATAGCTCATATATAAATTTGACGTTTCATATTACGAAGCAGAAGAGTCCAGCGTTTACTTGTTTCGCAGAGTTGATTTCACGATTAAATGACACTGATTTGTTTGAACGAACGTTTCCTAGTTCTGAGAAATATTTTATCGTGGACCTAAGACGATCTTTATTTCATTTCCGGGCTCCAGATGGAAAAGATATTTGCTTCACGAAAGTCAGCAATATCCTCAACTTATTTTATTCCCACATGTTTACGTTTATCAGTGATCCATTTTTCGTCATAACCTTTTGAACAAATATATACAGTCATACATTGAAGTATTACAATTGAAATTTTATATTACCGGGCTTTACTTTGTTTTCCAACCTATAATATATTTTGAATACTTGTTGATATGTTAATAATTAAGCATTAATGTTGTATTGTTTTTCTAATTATATTCACTAGATATCAATGATCCTCATTATTATGAATTTTACTTCCATTGCCAACGATGCAGTTCATTCTACATTGATTCATTTCTCTGGAGTTCAAGTGAAAATGGATCATTTTAGAATTTGTGCGTCTAAAATTCTTAAAAATATAGTTCGCGAATTAAAAATTTGCCAGCAATTTATTCAACCTCCCTGGGTAAGACTTCCATCATCCTACACATTAATTTCAAATTTATTGTCCTGGATACAGTTTTCCTGAGGACTCAATTGCATGCGTTGACGTGGAATGTTAAAGTTAAAATGTTAGTTAAATGAAATTTTCAATGCAGTGCTCATTATTGAATTTCAGTCATTAGAGTCATCATAGATCATCATAGATCATCACGATCATTAAAATAATCATTCAGAAGCATATTAATTGCTAAGAGGGCATTTACTTTTCAGACAAAAATAAATCCTAATAAAGCTTTGCAAACTTTCACTTAAAGATGATGATGTTGAAATTTGTCGTGTTTTTTTTATCAATGTGTGTATGGCATTGTACAATTGTACAATGCATGTGCATTGTACCTGATAAGTTTTTCAGTTTTCAATGTGATAATTATTGAATTTAAATCATTAAAATTATCATGGATCATCGTGATCATTAATTTAATCATTTAAACGCATATTCACAGATGAAAAGGCTTTATATAAAGGACATCTCTTACTTTCACAAATACCATACCTGATGTTGAAAGAAGAAATAGGAAAAACTTTTCAGACGGAAATAAATCTTGCTTTTATTAGAACTTTGCAAAATTTCATTTGAATATGACACCTAAGCGTTCACACCAGATTTCTTGGCAATATGTGTTTGGCATCTTACAAGGTTTTTATAAAAATAGGATTGAGTTTCAATTAGTTTAGTTAAAAGTTTTTCCAGTCTCTTATATCACCGTCATGGAATACCACAAAGTTATTTCGATATCACACTCACATCCAAGACAAACATTTTCGGTGTCAAAGGAAAAGAATTTCAATAGGAGTAAATGCCGAAGAAATATAGTACTATCCGTCGAGAAAGGGTCAGCTTTCTTAAGGAATGGTCTCCTCCAAACGGGATAAAATCAATGCCTCAGTCCTTTATGTTGTGGGGTGATCCTATGGCAATCCTTAGGAGGAATCAAGGCAGAGAAGATGAAATAAGGTCAGGAGTGCGACCCAATGAAGGTCGTTAATACCTCTGCGTCACCAAAGAGCCGGGAATAGCTTTTTAAGTGCACTTTTATTGCGGGGCATACTTCATTCCGATGAAATACTTGAGGATGGCGAGAAGGAATCTAGTGCGGTCATGAAGACATTTTCTCTAATCGTTTTATTCTTCTCAGATTTATTTGAATCGTCATACCATGATCATAATTTTATACCTTGGATGTACTGTTTGAGATATATGATTTTCTTGACATTATTTCTATTTAAAGGTATAAAAAGTTAATAAAAATATATAGGTAAAACATGAAATCAAATTAAAAGTAAATAGATCCCCGTACCATGATCATAATTCTATGCCTTGCGAACACTGTCTTTGAGATATATTATATCCATTAAATCTATTTCTATATAAAATTAATGAAAATACATAATTAAATATAAAATTTTATTTAAAGTTAAAAAATCTCCACATCTTGATCATATTTCAATATATTTGAATCACAATGTTTGAGTTATACGACTTTCTTGTCATATATTTCTATGTAGAGTCATTAAAATTAAATTAATATTTTTGTAGGCTGATATTTCGTTAGTAATTTTTAGTGCCAACAAAGTTTTCCCAATTATCCCGGAATAATACCATAATCATAATGATATGTTTATGTAAACATGTTTGTATTTCTTGTAAACTATACCGTGGAAATACCGTTAAAGATATATGATTTTCATGTATTCTATTTCCGTTTAAAGTATTATGGCGTAATCATTTTTTTGTTGATATCGTAACTTATTTATATTCTTGAGATATATTTTTTTTAACGAAGTTATCTCAGTTACGTTGATAATTTTCTCGTTTTCTTGGTCGTGTGCTAAAAATAAAAAAAAATCATTTTATTTGAAATTCAACATTCAATTTTTTTCTTAGTTAAGACTTTCTACTGATAAAATATTTAAATAATCGATTATCTTGTTAGTGACACAGTACCACTTTTTAGTATCAACAGTAATTTTTAATGATGGAATCCGCTCCGAGACCATATGATCGCACTAATTTGGAGTATTTGGGAATGTTTTAATGTAAATATGAAAACCCAAGCCCACTTTCAAGCCTCTTTCTATTTATCTATCTCTCCATTCACTATGTAGTTTAACCCCAAAGCTGAGTTATATAACAAGAGGGTACTCCATAAACTCTTTTACTTATGGAGTTGAATTAGTATTTTCAATAGAGAAAAAATAACTATATTATACTTTCTTTGTGCTCTTCACAAAACGGAAGTACGTAGCTGTATCTATATTGGGCAAAATGTTATATATTCCATCACTACTCATGAAATATTATACATTCGCAGATAAATAAAATTTTAACTTCGAGTGTGAGTAATTTATGTATTTAATATTAATATATTCATTCATATTATGTGATGCTGATTAAATATTTGAGATGCTCTCGAACTGAACATTTTTGATTAACTATGAGAGTAAATTACTGTATGTTACCCATAAATGACTATTTTCTCATTAAATTATTACATTAATATTCAAAACAGCGAAACTACAAAACTCCAAAGGTCATGCATATAATTAAGACTATCTGAAATTAACGGAGAGAAATTTTATAATTGTGACATATGTAGGTTATCAATAAAGAAAGTATTATAATATTCGATTTTGTGGCTAAATATACGTATTATTAATAGCATAACTAACTGTTCTGTACATGAACGAGAATTTCCTTGCTTTGTTTAAAGTTTTAATTTAACTTGGAGTAAAATACAATGTTGTTAACCCTTTGATGAATATTATCTCCGTTTAAAACTCAACAAATCCCTTATTTATCACAGTATGTTTTTGTGTTGGTTGCCACAGGTTCATATATTTAAACTTAAATCGGACAATCCTTAATTTTTTTCTTTACCAGTTGATTGGGGAACCCGTACATTTTTGCTTCTGACCAAGGCATTCAGTTACCATCAACTTAATTTTTTAATATTGTGGATTACTTAAGTGATATATCACCTAATTAACTGGAACCCTAATCGTTGGAGAAGTTTGTGAATATGTCGCACGCGTAGGTCTTGGAAAAAGTTTATATATCGTATATTATTTTATCGTTTATTAGTATTGTTCGTTAAATAGCATCCAAAACGTAATATAAATGTGGAAATCATGATACTGTATTATAATTTATTATTAGCCTCGAAAGAAGGAAATAAAATATTGTAGAAAAAGGGTGTGATTACCCGACAAGCGAGGTCAATAAGGACCCAACCCAGAAAATATAACTTTTTAAGGCAAAGAAGAAATCAAACGATATAGATAAGCTCCTTCAAAATACACGGTTGGGAAATATATGTTGCTTGGACGTGTTCGAGAAATATTTGATCAAGAAAAGAAGGAAATTAAAGGCTTCAAACTTTGCGTAATTTATCCGAATTACGTTTAAACTTAAATAAGTAGAGAGCGCAATTAATTTCGTCAATCTTAGCTTGATGGAATTTCGTAGAAATCGTCTTAAAAGCAAAAGACTTCGTAACTTACTCCATAGACATTTCTATCGACCGATTTTGTCAATGTGTTGACACTATCAGGTAGATATAGAAAGTTAAGAATATTGAAATATGTAGTACATTGTTGAAATTACGAAATATTTATCTCTTCAGACGGATTTTAAATAGATAATAGTAGGATGATTTTTACCCAGTGACTCTCGAGAGTAATTTATAATGTGCATAAATTATATTTCATCACTTTTAACTGTAACTTATCCTAGAGCTTCCAATAGTTTCATTCGCTCCTTTCATAGTAATTCCATTATTAATTTTATTCTGAGTTAGTTACTCTGGGATACGATAAAGAGGTACCAGGCTTTAGCGATGTGCACAGCCGCTACAGTCGACATTGTCACTAACTTTTCATCCAGACCGGACCTAAGCACTAAACCTATGATATTAAGCAAGAAAAAAATAAGGTCACTAACTTTTCTTAGCTAAAAAAAGGAAAATTGTATATCAGAAGGAAAACAAGTTTAAACTCATCACAAATGTTAATTTTACATTATGTATATTTTCTATAGTGTATGTAATGATACATTTTGTTATTGTACAGTTTGTTTATAACTCGGTAATTTATGTTTTAATAGATAAACAAAGATAGAAAGAAAACAATGTATTCAATTTATGTTTCTATGTATACATGTAAAACAATACAATTACGTAAAGGATGTTAATATTAAAATTACTATCCCAAAAGTATCTAAACATAGGCACCTCTTGAAAAATCCAGTTATTGGCTTAGGGGGACCTAATTGTATATTGTTGCCGCTTGAAATCATCTTTAGTTTAAAAACATTCCTAATTTTATATATTAAGATTTTAGCATTTTATCTCTAATAGCTATTTCTTTTGTAATAATGTATGTTGTTTATTTCAAATAAGGGTAGTTTTTCTCTTCTCTATCTTGACGGACAGATTGAATCATTTTCTAAAAAATGCGGGTCCTCCTCCTTATAGTTGCCTTTATGTCAAGGGTATCAGTGATTTTTATTTTCTTCCAACGGTCACGGTGAAAATATCACAGCTTTGTCCTGGTCATCCCTCACACACTAAACCTGGTCATTTCCCGTGAAATTGCTCGGTTTCCATTCGAAATCATGGCTCTCCACTCAATTTCCTCTTCTGCAGCGGACGCGTCATGCAAGTCACTGGCGAGCTAATTCTAGGTCAAGCTCCCGATCACAATGACAGGGCAATAAAAACAGCACAATATGAGCTGCTTTTCTGAGTAACAGATGGTGAACGCAGACTGCACTGGTTTAAATATGATTCATGCAGTTTGTCCCTTTCCAAGTGGCAGAGTTGATCGACCAGTAATTTCGATTAGTATAATAATCATATTTATATATTTTATCATATGAAATTGATGTTCCATCTGGCATAGCCTTTCGAAAGGACAAATGTTTACATACAAATGTTATTAATCATCAAATTATACGTATTTTTGCATTTCGCGTTTCAAAACTACTAGAACCCACCTACGAGAAGGCACGAGAAGCCTGCGAAACCTACTGATAGTTCCAACTAAAATTCATAGGAAGAAAAATTACAATGAAAAAGAATGATAATGTTTTCTAAAAAGAATCCAATTGAGTGAATTGCATTGGAGGGAGCTCTTTTCTAATCAGTCTTTAAAATTAATTTCAAACTTTCGAGAGCCATTTAAAATAAAAAATAACAACGATCAAAAAGAATAAATATATTTCTTTCAAGCTCGAATGTATCATAGAATGGTTCCAAACTTAAAAAAATAAATATCTGGTTATTTCCATAGGAATAATAATATTCTTGTCGAAATTGGCGAGTTCTTTTATTTATTAAAAACAACAACAAATGACGAATCAATAAAACTAATAAAGTGTTAACTGTGACAACAACCTATATTTTTATGAGTAAATCTGTTGTTACACTTCTTTTTTGCTTAGAAATACACAGTATATAATTTTTGGTAAGCATTGTGCAATTTAAACAATTAATCAACGTATCCTCGCTTTCTTTTAATGCGTACTTTCCCGCATTCCTGGGGAGAAATACTCGTTAAAGCAAATTTCGTCTTCGACATTTGACCTAAATCTCGGGGCAGACCCTTTTTCCCAGCTGAAAACGTCGTCGGAATCAAAGCAGGAAATCCTCAGCAGATCTGCTCTCTGAATCAATGAGAGATTTCTCTGAACTTCGACCTGACACATATCTTGTCACTTATCTAGCCCTTAAGTTGTCGCTTCGCGTTGAGTACGATCCGAGCAGTATTTTGAAATTTTGGGTAACATCGCCGATTTTCCTTTCGTAAATTACGTAATTTTTATGAAACTTTCAATGGATTTTCGGTCGATAGCCGTCACTAAATATGCGATTTTAATAATAGATCGTAATTTTTCTATAAATATTATTATATAATTGTATTCAAAGTAACCAAAAGCTGTTTCCACTATATCCGATTATATATTTTCTACTTCTTTCAGACAGTTAATTAAATTTTTTCATAGTTTATTTTTAATTTTCTTTAATTTTCATTTACATTAAAACACGTCTTATGTTTAATCTGATGCCAATCAATAAGTAGATATTCCTTCTGGGATACCCTAATTTCAATTTTAGTGGAATTTTAATCGTCTCCAAAGTGTTTTACTTGTAAAATAAATTATTATTTAATTGCTATTTGCTAAAGAAATTAGGGATGATCTAAAAATCACGCGCTACTTAATGATGAAAGATTATTTCTCTTTTTCTTCTGTCGTTATAATGTGTTCCTTCGTGTAAAGCGTAAGAGTGATGCATTATATAAATAAATATTAATAAAAACTATACTTCACTCACAATTGTAATAAATCAAGGAGTGACAAAACTTAATAGGACTATATTATTTCCGAATAAATTATATGGAAAATTAGTAATTTGTTCTATTTGCGATGTCTTTTCAGGAAATCACTTCTTCGAACTTGATTTCTGCACGTCCGTTTGGGAGAAACGGTTACACTACCAGAGTGGCATCTGATGGTAAGTCACAGTTCTTGTACTTTTAATGGTATCATCACCTAAGTTTCCTACTCATCGTAAAAGCTCTCTTGATCATTCAATTTTAAATTTCCCCTACTTTGTACATCTTCTATTCCTACATAAAACAATGCTATAATAAGGCAAATTGGTCAACCAATTTTTCGGAAATTTGTCTATCGATTGGTATTTTTCCCCAACTTGACTTTTAACTTATTGTTATAAGTATCTCTCTCATTGTGAATCTCAGAAATTCACTTTAGTGAATACTTCACAAAGTAGTAACGATAATTTTCTCTACCCTATAATTTATTGATGTTATCTATTCTATATCTATCGTCGTTGTTTCTCAAAGGTAAATCGAGAGTTTTGGGAATTTTTCGCTAGTGCTACAAACGGGAATCGAATCCGGTACTTCTTTCACCAAAGCCAAATTTCCGGATAGTCCATATATTATTTGAAAATAGATTTCTACTTTTTCACAAAGGTTTTTATTCAGGAACTACCGGTTTCGGTATTTTACCATCGTCAGTTTCACACACAACTGATTCATCAAACTGCCGAGGCATACATTGTAATTTGAGTGATGACAGATAAAATACAATGTAGAAGTTGGAAACAGACATACATACAATGACAACCAATCAGGAGGTAGGAAGGGGAATGGGAGGGGAAATTTACAGATGACTAAAGGATGGGGGAGAGGGCGGAATCCAAGATGGGGGAGGGAGAATGAAAAAGATACTCGGTAATAAGGGAACAATGGGGATAGTAGAGGTGACGTTTAATTTCAAGCTGTTCTAGGGCATTGAGTCGAGGACTTTTACTTTGAAAGTGAAGGATTTCTGGGGAAAAATCACTTGAATGACTGTTTTCGAAAAGGTGTTTAGCAAAATGGGAGGAGGGAGATTTAGGGAGGAAAGCTCTATAGTGTTCTTGTGTTCTGACATTAAAATTGCGGGTTGTCATCCCAATATAAATCCCATCATAATCCTTACAATTTAATCTATACACTCCCGGTCTGTCTAAAGCTTTGAATTTATCTTTCGAATTGGCTAATAATTTCATTAGCGTGTTATTATTTTTATATCCTGGAATCACGTTATATTTTTTAAATAGGCTCCAACTTGATTAATTTCAAGTTGTGGTCATATTTATTTTTTGACGGGTATGTTTGTCTCTCTTCCTGATTATAAACACCAGAAAACTGACGTTGATATCTATTGAAGCTGCACTTCGTTATATTATTCGAAAATTATCTGCTTTTAACGGTTATGGGATGATTCATGAGCCTTCTTATTTAAGAATACTTTAATGAGATGTAAGACTTTGAAGAGGACGAAGCCTGCTAACCGAATTTGCGTCTCGGGAATATCCGAAATCTTCTCTCTGTCATTTCATTTCTTCTTTTCCATCATGCTGATCGTTTGCGCCATATTCATCATCGTTATCGGGAGACAGGTTCGCGGTTGTACTTCACGTCGATTAGTCTCGAATCCGCACTTTAGAATTCCTCGCAACTCATTCCACTTGCAGAGATGCGTTATCTACGAACTATCCTCCGTCTTTTTTCGCTCCAAACTTAATGGACCGAATCAGTTTTATTCTCCAATTTGATCTCCTTACCCCTGCCGTGGAGAAAAGATCTAAAAAGTCTCTTGAACTGACGTCACTTAACGTTTTTAGAGATTTTACTGAGAAGTACAGCTTTTATGGTATTGAATTACATTTTCTTCGGAGGTAGATTTCTCATTATGAATATGAAAGGAGATATTCTTAAATTGGTTATCCATTTAATATCACTCAATGATGTCGAAAACGACGGCTGCATATCCTGTATAGTGAAGAGAAATAGATTTGAGCATTGCATAAAGCTCCAGGAAAACTTTTCATCTTAAGGAGGATGTGAATTCAAACCAAGGATAATTTTCCGTAGGAATGCATGAGACATTCCATTTTCCGGATCGCATTGCTTTTATTATTCATTCGTAAACCAATACGAAGTCGCGTGGAGCTACGTTACCACATATCGGTTCATACTCACCGGAAACTTAAAAACATTTTTGGGCGAGTTTTCCGAATGAACCGTGAGATAATGTTACAATAAACGTAAATGGTTCACTTAATATAAGAAAGTTGAGTTTACAGCAAAATTTTTGTTTTACCACAAATAGTTTAAGAAGAAAATCAGTTGGGATACAGTATCAATATTGAAGTTGTTTACAGTGCGACACTAAGGTGAAATTGACCTTAAAGAGGAAAAATAAGTGTTTTCGTTATAATCAAAACAACTCTTTAGAATGGTGAATAGTAAAAAAATAGAACTTTGGGTATTATGGGTTGCGGAGTTTATTTTATTCTAGAATGAATTTAACCGTCTTATTCCGATATTTTTAAATCAGCTAATTTTCTCCGTTTAATACTTCGGTTATTTCTTAGACGTCATACTGAAATAAGTATTTCTTGAGTTCCTTTATAAATTGATCTGGTTACATATTATTCAAAAGAAGAAGAAAACATAAATCGAAAGAATTATATCCTTTCTTCCTGAAGATGATCTCTAGAATATTTTTTAACTTCTTTCTTCTACTGATAAAGATTATAGCATTTCGATTTAGGTGTACTTCTTAGTAATTCGGGTCTTTCCGCCGTTTCCGGAATCGGCGGTGAGGAACACTGACAAAAGCGTCGACATAAGTGTTCCAATTTATTTCCTTACAGTAATGTATCCTTTTTTAAGATTAGAACCTAAACAATAAATTTAATAAAACTTAAGAATCAGAAAATTAGAGGCTTGATAAAACACCCTACAGGTATTCTAACCAACTAAACAACCATTCTGTGTCTTTATCACTTCTGTAAACGGAAGCTTATATTGGATTGATATTAATTTATTGCTTGATTGATGATTGATCACAATCGCTTTTGATGGATCATGCATTTCAGTTCATGTTGGAAACGAGTACAGATATTTCAAACGTATCATTTTAACATTGAATGGACTCCCACCGATGAAGTGTTGTTTAGTTTAGTTCGACCCTTTATTGAAGAGGTTAGGCCAAGGTGGGCCTCTCTTCCACCTAACCTCGTATATCGTTAGCATATGTACACATATAAATTAAAACGAACAGACAGAAAGACAGAGTAGAGTGTAGGGAAAAATCTTAACTACTGAAGGTTGGCAAAGGAGAAAGATTGCGAGAAAAACACCCATAGAGAAGGGGTGAAAACACCCGCGAAACACATTAAAAAATAACAATAAAGTATTGCAAATTATAAAATTTTGGAAATTAGATATGCATATATGAGTAAATTTATAGAAGCATAAAAATATTATTAATTACAAGAAAAAATATAACATTCACTAAACCTAAGTGGGATAAAATTTAAAAAAAATAGAAATCAGAGGCATAATGACATATCCTACTAATTAATATACTTAAAAAAATAAAAATAAAGTTTAGCCAGTGGCCTCCGTCAAGTGCTTGGTGCTAATGAGATGCGTGTTTTAAAATTTTACTCAGCAGGAAGAGAGTGAGATGAAGCTGAAAATGAAATGCACTACCGGTGCTACGGAAGTTCGAAGTCAATTCCGTGAACTCCAACCTGAATACAGGAATCCTTTCGGGACCCCGTCTCCATTCTCGAATTCCCGCATTTATATAGCCTGCGTCCAAAGCCCTACACATTTGGTTCTCCAGGGCTAATTACTTTCCATTCCCCCCTGTAATTATGGGATCGAGGATGAAATCTTTGGTGTGATGATTACTTTCTCTTCCGCCGACGCCGACTGCTGGCGAAATATTCCAGCGGCCCCTTTGATGCTCTTAATTGGAAAGCTTCGCGACACTACAATGTCTTATTGAGACACTGTTACATTCAAGACACTCCTCGTGCGACATTCAATGGGTCTACGCGGCGCGGCGTCCAACGCACCTGCTCACGACGCTCTCTCCCAGAGCTTAGAATCTGTTCCTTTCACATGTATTCACCATCGCTCTCCACGAGCGTATTCACGGTAAAGATCCCTTTCCTAGTAATATTGTAGAAACACTTATACTTAACGTTACATTGCTGCTGCCACCGCTTTTATTTTAAAACTGCAATAAAACTTAGGTATTACGAATTGTAATGTTAATTTACAACTTAAACACTATTCAAAGCTAATAGGAGTTTTTTAAAATAGATAATACCTAAAAACTATTGACATTCATAACACACTCAAGGCATGCATACCAAACACAAAAATATTTATTTCATATATACAATATCAAGACAAAAGGACAGGACAGAGTAAAAATGTATCTTTCATTTACATTTGTATCAGTCTTTGGAAATGCATATTACTTATAAGTGCTCGCAGATTTCGGTCTTGACGGTATCTATATGACTATCTCTAATGAAAAAAGGAAGAAGAAATCTTTGTCATCATACCTCATTGGCTCCTCTTTCTTCTTCTATTTGCAAAAGGAAATATACTATTGTAAACTTAAACTCCTAGAAAATTGTGATTGTTTCACCTAAAATGTGTCTCATATTTTGTGATATCAATTACTTCTGATTTACTTTGAACCTCAAATCTTGGTGTCAGCTTTTTTAAATGTATTCCACACTAGCAGATGTAAGCACTCTCTTAAAAAGGCCTCTTTGAGGAATCAGAGGGATGTGTTCTAAATACTTTTAAGTTCATATCCTTTCTCACATATTCACCATCGCTCTCCATGACATGACAAGGTAAGATCCCTTTCCTAGCGACATTGGAAAATTTCTCTTTCGGCTGATAAATTTTATTGCCCTTACTAAACGTTACATTGCTGCTACCTCCTTTATACTGATAAAACTACAATTTAACTCGCATACCTTTATGAATACATGTATGTATTATTGCAATTTTTCCTGTTTTTGACGTATTATTTGTTAATTTTAATTCATACATGCAAAATAAAGTTACATTGCATCTCAAAAACGCTATATATTTTAAATTGAAATACTTCTCATTTTTATTTTGGTGCAGGACAGCGAAAAATCTGTCTTTTATTTACATTTCTGTCAGTCTTTGGAAATGGATATTACTTAGAACTACTCCCTAGATTTCGGTCATGTCGGTGTTTCAGCAATAATGTACTATTTCAGTTCATTTGATAACAGTAAAATAGATTAACTTGTATCTTTATTTTTTCCGCAGCACTTTAGCTTCTTTTGGCGGCTTTCGGAAATATTTTCTTTGTGAAATTATTTTATTTTGGCATCGAAGAATTATAATCTATCAAAACATCATTCAAATCAACCACAATATTTTAATATTTTTAGTATTCCCTATGTTCCTTATAAAGGAAAAATTTCGATCTAAAGACAACTTCGAGTTATAGAAGCTCGAAATATACAAGTTCCAAAGTAATATCTGCGAGGAAAATTTGTGGGATCGAAAATCTGATAATCGGGTTTCCCTTTCTGCTCCTCCAGGTAGACCTCTCTCTTCTCTGTATTCCTAGCTCGTTATGGTTTGAGTGGAATAAGACATTAAAGCCGCAGAGAGGCCCGGAGGGAGTACTTTCATCTGTTTACCATTCTGTCTCAATCCTTGCTTCCCCCGCCCGCCCCGCCCTCCCTCGGCGCTAACTCGAATTAATTAATCCGCGGTCTGCCACTGAGAGAGGCGTTGATCTTATAATTTCTTAATCAGAGAGTCCTGCTGAGTATAAATCGGAAAAGAACGCCGATGCAACGAAACGTATAGCCTAATGTTAAGAAGCCTCACTTTCCCCAGGAGATGAGGCGATAACGGAATTTGTGTTTCTCGGATTAGCGAAGGAACGATTTATTCGGTTACTTTTGCTAATTTTGGGTTACCAAGGTAAATTCTATCAGTAATTTGTTCAATTTGTTGTCGTTTTGGTGTTGAATCATGCTCGAAATGATCTTGGTTGTAAGGTTTAAGAGTGAACGAGTACTTAAAAGTAAACAATAAGTAACAAAAATTATTATCTTTTGTCAATAGTTACTGTATAAATAAAATACTTAAATAAGGCTGCACATTTAGAAAGATAGATTAGTATTTATACACTTTATTGGGGACGTTAGGCACATGTGGGCCTCCTATCCTTGTATGTCGATATCATAAGCATGTACTACTACAAATTAAATGAAAAAGAAACATTACAGTGCGCGAAAAAAATCTTTACAAGTGAAGTTTGTCAAAGAAAAACTCACATTGCGGGGAAACACCCATAGAGAAGGAGGGTGGAAAAACTCGAAAACACGGTAAAAAATTATCATTAGAGGAAATGATATATATATGAGCATCTTATTTTGTTTTTAACTGAAAGGTACTTTATTTCGGGGAAAAATATATTTTTGACGTACAGTAGCAATTATAAAAAGTGTGCTAAATGACAGAAGGCAAAACGATGATTAATATCAATTTTTTTAGAAGAAAACGAAGATTTACAAAGAGCTATTAAAATAGAACCAAAAAATGGGGTACAAATTAATAAGGCCCTCCCGAAAAAGTCGCAAAAATCTTAAAATGTTTCAAACAGGAGAAAACAATAAAATTTGGCACAAAGAGCAAGTTTTTTTCTTAATGTTGAGGACATATTGGAGGAGGATATTTCGAACTGATAATCTACATTTGAAGTACTCGAACAATATTTAGGTACATTACAAATAGATAAATTAACAGAATAAAAATAAACAATACTTAAAAGAAACAAAATCAGGATTAATGCTGTGGTACTTGTTAACTTGTAAAAATTACACAACTGACCATACTTTTAAAACTTAAACTGATAAAGTGGTCTAGTAAAAGTTTGGTCAGCTATGGAATTCTTAAACAATAATTAATTCCAAAAAAATATATGATAAATCCTAAAAAATAATCACAATGACATAAAATAACATATCCTATTTACTAATTCATAATAATTATTGCAAACATAATGGTAATGATGTCATCCAGAGGCGTCCGTCGAATAATCGATCGCTATGTCGAATGCGTAATTTTCCTTATCAGGAAGAAAGTGAGAAGGGCTTTGTTATTAAAGATAATTGGGGATTTAACAATAGTTTTCGGTGTTCTACGTTATTGTCATGTGCATGAAAAAGTGTTTGAAGCGTTAGGAAAGAAATTAGATCAACGCTATTAATTAATTAGTGGGTAGTGTCTTCGAAGGGGAAAAGAAAATGAAAATAATCTATTTTCGTTTTTTTTTAACCACATAAGATGATAGCATTGCTATCGAAATGTAAATTGAGTATTTCTTAGGTCAGTAATCTGAAACATTCTGTTGTGCCCTGTACTGGTGTTCCGATGGTACGGAATGCTAAAATTTACGGCTCTAGAAGAGCTAAAGTCTATTTTAGCCTCTAAAGTCTATAAAGGTTAAAATAGATAAGCCCCTTTTGCATGAGGGTTTTCATTTCCGTTTATTAACGTTGGTGTGTAAATGATTCAGTATGATGAATATTCTCCATAGGGTCAGTTTGATAGAATGTAATATTTTTTCACTGCTTTAATAATCAGGCAAGGGTTTCAGAAATGTCGCGACATGAAAGACTCCGAATAGGTGGGACAGTCTAGGATTTCTATGCGAAATAGACGCATAGTTTTTCTCAGAGTTTTCTATTATAAAAAAGTCGCCATGTAAATATGGATATTAAGAAATTCTTTGTTGACATTTTTACTTCATTCTTCTGTATAGATTCTTTTTTTTAAAACCTTGATTATAACAAGCTCATAACGGCCCTGAAAGCTAATGAAAAATTCTTTGTTGTTATTGAGCGCTAAGAGAGATGAATTTATTCACTGTTTACAAGAAGACTTCGAATTTTATGAGAAAAGATTTATGAAAACTTTTACGAGCGAGGACATTTTACTAGCATTTTTGACAAACTGCGATTTCGCTAGACTTGCGATCTTAGAGCGACTTAAAGGCAGATAATGAAAGACTGAAAAGCTAGCAAGTTTACAAAAGTGATCCAAACAATAGCTAAAAGAAGTAGGAGATGATCAAGGAAGCTTTTATGGGCTAAAATATTTAATTAGAAGAGACTTAGCTGGATGAATAGCTGAGAAGGGGTCTCTCAAAGACTTTTAAAATTTTATTTTAACACCAAATGCTTTTAACCAAGTGATTTCGTTGTATCTTAATGGAAGAAGCACCTTTATCACTAAATTCCTGAGCAGAGGTCTAAAAGGGTGTCCGGTCGTCAATATTATGCCTGTCAAAAGGAGCAGTACTATTGAAAAATAGGGAAATGACCACTCTAAAATAACGCGATAAAAATTATAGATGCGAAAATAATAAAATTGTTAGAACTCGTGTGTTTAAGTGAGGATTGACCCCGCATGTAAATGGAAGCTGTATAACGATTGCGCTTTTTATTATATATCCAGTTTTTTCGTCTACATAAGATGGCAACTTAGTTGTCCAAAAACGTATTGAGAATAATAAGCTTCAACTATCTCAGTCACGAAGTATCCCAACCCCTAATACTTCCGCACGATGGATTGCTCGCAAACAACTGCTATTTGGAGCTTTTTTTAAACTCTAATGAAGTAAGACAGCCATGTTCCTTTTCTCGCTTTAAATATGGACTATTTATGCTTGAGAACAATTGAAGATAACATTTGTTCTGAGACTTACGAATAATTTCCTCTATTACAGGTGTATTTTTTATAATTTATGTCGTTCATATTATTTCAAGCTACTATTCATGTTGCTTAAAAGTTGGGGCTATGTAACGAATATTCTGAGAAAGCAAGCCACATTTCCACGATCGATCTATATTCTTCCTTGAACCCCTAAATCCCACGCCTTCGCCCTTAGGGGTAACCAAAGGCTACTTTAGGTTGGGAACCGCTTATTTTTTATGTATTTAGAATTTCATTTCTATTTTCGCTCTCACATGCATACTTGCTATAGACGTATATTCAACTTAACGAATGAAACAATAGAAATTCTTACACGGGCCGCAATTTATGCGTGATCAGGTACAATTTGGTATCACTATATATTATGGGTTAGATGGAAGAAAAGACTTTTAAGTCTCAATCTCGCCCAAATAAAGACGATTTATTATTATCATTATTATTATTATTGTTATTAATATTGCTGTTATTATTATTGTTATATTGTGGACTTCTTCAGCGATTACTTGAACACCATAAGGAGAAAGGCTTACACAATTTTTGCAGCTAATACTACACCATTATCCTTTTAATTTTTTTGGTTTTTTGTATTGCTCTGTTATTGTTCTGTATTACGTATCCTTTTAATCTGTACGTTTTTTCTTATTTTCTCTCTATTTCTTTGCCTTTTTTATTATTCTTGGTATTGTTTCCTTCCTGTACTTTTGCGTTTTTCTGTCTATTTTATTGCAACTCATCTAAGTGGGGCTACCTGTTTGAATATTATAAATTATAATTATTATTTTATTTACTTTAATGAGTCTTACCACTAAATCTTACCTGAAGCGATTAGCTAATTAATTTTTTAAACTGGTAATTAAGGTGGAGTAGATACGAAGTATGTATGGCGCAGCTTAATAAAATAGATTCAGACCAATTACCTTCAAAAACATTTTAAATAAACGAATGGGTTTAAGTTTAATGCATAATAATTATTATTTTACGTTAATTAGCCTTACCATGAAGTCTTACCTGTAGTATTTGGCTAATTTATTTTTTAAGAATGGTTAGGAATTCATTAATACGTGGTGCATTCAAGTTATAATACCTCCGATTTTTTCTCAAGACTGGCTACTGATAGAAACATGCGGTTTGCTATTAAATATGCGCACACTCATTGCAAATGTGTGATAGAGATTTCAGTTCTGTGCGGCACATAGAATTCCTGTGGCAGCAGAGACAGGACTGTTGTTGATACTTAAAATTGCGCCATTCTCAATACAGGAACAGTGTGTAATCATTCTTTTTCTCAATTTGCGTGTTGTGCCACCGTTTAAAATGCATCGCCAGCTGAGTGAGACACGTGGTGATGGTGTCATGGATGTGACTTTTGGATTTTTCCAAAAATGAAAGAGACTCTTCGTGGACGCACATTCACTAGCCGTGCTGAAATTGCATCAGCGATTTTCCAGTGTCAAAGCAGACCCCTAAAGAAGCGTTCGCAGCGGTCATGGAATCATGGCATCGTCAATGTAAAAAATGTTTACCGCTGCAGGAAGATTACTTCAAGATGTGACAGAAGTTTCACAGTTTGTCTGTGATTAGTTTATGAGAAAGAAAATCGGAGGTGTTATAACTTGAATGCACCACGTACATTCTACGAAATTTGAAGTGTTCCTCCTCATAACGTTATCTCTTGAGCATTATTGGAAGATATATCGGTGGATGAATCTATTTCAATGGAAATCGTTAGTGTGGTTTCAAAGAACCTTGACCTTGGAATTGAAGGCCCTCTCCGTCATATCTAAAGACATCGTTTAATAGCGAAGCTCTCCAGAAATCACTCGAGGGAGTTGGAAAGGAAACCTGTGTGTACCCTCCACAGTTAGTGACGACATAGATTTCAAAGCGGTGCTCCATCACCAAGGGACATCCTAAATCAACATTAATTACGCTGAAGGAGCTAAAAAGGCAAGGACTGTGATAAAACGGGTAAAATTGTATTTGAGTTATTGAAAACTGATTATAGAAAAGCAGAAACGTAGTACAGCAAAGGATGAAATCAATAAAATAAAAGGATATCAAATGATAGAATCAACAACTTCGGCTTTGACTTGGTGGTATCGCTTCATAATAAAATTCATCTTGTGGTAGTATTTGTAAAAGTTAGTTCTTCTTAACCCTTTTATTATGGATATCAAATGATTAGGCAGAGGTTCTTTCGGCATTGCCGTATTTTATTATGCCAACCACACTAATGCTGAGGGAAGATTCCTTTCAATGGGGTTGAAGTTCTCGCTCGTATCTAATTTTATATTAAAAGTATTGAAGCTATGAAAACGTTGACATCAATGCAGGTTCGAATATCATATTAGCAAAATTAGAAGAAGGAAACATATTTAGGATGTTTTTCTATCGGTTTTTCATATTCTGTTGCAGCGGGGAAATAAAAGCTTAATTTTGGTTCAATTGAAAGAAATCGAAAATATAATTTTAAATTTTTTAAATGTATAGATCGGTGCCTTTCATCTACATCTTCATCTACATTAATACCCTACAAGCCGCCTTTCGGCGTGTGGCAGAGGGTGTAAACACCAAGTAGATTTCGTAGATTAACATACTAAATTACATGAATGGATACCTAAAAAATAAGCAACACAAATCAGTTTCGGTCAAACACAATGTAAAGGTAAGTGTATATCGTTTCATTACAAAAATAATTTTAAAATTGGTAAGAAACTGTATTGGGGTAGTTTATTTCATTAATAGACACGCAAAGAAAGCAATTGATTTATTACATTGCTAAAACTACTCCTAACGATCCGCAAGAATGAAAAACACCTCTCGTGCGGTCCCTTGATAGACAAAGGTTGTGCGCCTTTGGTCTATCTTTTTCATCTGCCACTCATGGAACCAGACCACAATACCACAGAAACGGCAAAATTCCAGAAATCGCCACCTACAAATCCCACTTACTTAATACACCCTCGCAGATTCTTACCGCACATTCACAGCTCCGCGATTAAAACTGATATTTTGAATCTTAGTGAAGCTCACCCCAAACCGTGAAATGTTCGATGATTCGAGAGTTTTGGAGAGAAAATAGATAGAAAAAAGTACGTTTAGATCTTCTAAAATACCAGTTGATTCGACTTTCTGCCGATGGCCTAATGGATGCTGATGAAGTCACGGATTGTACGAGTCGGCGCACCGCAGATGTTCGGATTAAAGAGGCCCCACTCTAAATGGAAACTTTGAATGGAGTTACGGTTGATTTAATCAATATCTGATAAGTGAAATAATGTGCCGTGGCTGCTGATGGTTATAACATAATACAAAATAAACTCCAAAAACCATCAAGGGCTACTTACAGCACTTATACGTATTTCAGCCCCAAAGGAGCCGTCTTCAGAGCACGACAGACGGAAACGAACTGCGAAGAAGCAGGGCAATTGAACAACGAGCGTAACAAGAACAATTGAGGAACGAAAAACGTCAAAGATCTAATAATTTGTATAAAGTTGAATTCCAGGTCTTGATTCATTAAAACGTTTCTAAATTTGTAAATATATAAATTCTCTAAGGCATTTAATTTAGTAAGTAGCCCTTGATGGTTTTTGGAGTTTATTTTGTATTATAATATCTGATAAGTTGTTCGTTCAAAATCCTTGGGTGAAAAGTCATGGAAATTTTTGTCTCTTGCTGTTAGCTTCCGTGGCCCTTGGACGAGATGCCTTTAGGATGCAATAAACTTTAAACTTCCGGTCACCAAAAAAATTGCTTACTTGTTCTCGCGAACCAATCCCAGCCGTTTTACCCGATGAATTCTTTTCGGTTATTTTCACTTGCAAAACACGATCACCGAGGCAATATAAGCCGGGATCACTATAATATATTTATTTTATGTTGTAAAGGGGAATTCATCTATAAATTAGGGCAGATATGGTGAACTTTTAGCTGCGTAATGTAAGATAAAATAATATATTTTAATTCCAGTATGTTGCCACATTGAGTAGTTTAAAAATCTGCTGCCTAATTAATTAACTCGATTATTTAACGTTAATAATACATTTTGTTAATTTATATTAATTATAATTAAAAAGTTATTATTATGTAATTTAAATTCATTAATTTCAACACTAATTAACATTGGGAATTCATTGAATATAGTCTACATTAATTTGAGTTATTTTTTTAAAGTGAACGATTAATGTAGCGGAAAACGCTATCAGAGATCCACGAGTCAACACATTCTTTATTTTACCAATTTAGGTATTCGGATAACTGAACTTCTTGGAATAAACTCGAATAATGGGATGTCCAGGATTACTGACCTTCTAAAAATTACCTTAAGGTCAACAATCCAGGATTTGCGTTTGCATCCAGATCAGGTTACAACTCAAGCACGGAACGCTGACATAGACTTATTTTGGATAGTTTTCAAACCACCATCACCGAAAAGACAGCGAAACTGAATTTGGGTATTCCATGTCGTGGAGCCGGACCGCACAGCGCATACGAACAATCCACCGCAATCCCAGGGTAGCAGGATAATTGAAAGTTTCTTTCGATTCCATATCTAGAAGCTTTGTAGTTTGATGTAGTATAAGACAGTTGATAGTCTATGGCCGTTTACCTAGCTGTTTTCCTTACTTTATCTCGAAATTTGGCCGAAAATGGTGCCCGCCATTTTGTTGCTTTAAATGAGCAAAGACTCATTTTCGAGAGCAACAACTTCCACAAATCGAAATATACATTGTGATACTAGAATACTTGTACTTTTTTTCAAAAGTCTATGTATTCAAAGAACTTGAATGTTTCTGGGAAAAATCCGAGACTCATTTTTTGTTGAAATTTCTCAAGTTTGACGTCCTGTATATTTTTGACGCTTGAAAGTATTAAAAAACGACAAATAGAAACATAAAATTTTACCTTTTTTCAATAACTATGCGATTGAGTTCAGAACTCAAGGGGAAAAAAATCTTTGTCCCAATGTCTGCACATTACGCGTGCCTAAGAGATTCATCTTCTCCAGCATACGTCTAGGTGATTCATCCATTCAAATCTTTCAATCTTTCCTCCGGAACGGGTGGGCGTTGAAGTTGGGTTCATTTAAGAATTCTCCAAAGTCCACATCACATCTCCTGTCCCCAATGACTTCCCATTCGCCTGGACGCCTTCACAATAGATAACAAAGTCATGCGGAGCGATTCCCAGCTAACAGCTGTTTACACTCCCCCTCTTTCGAGAGAATTATAGTACAATCTCCGTCTGCCGAAGCGCGCGACAATGCCTCGATTTCCATAAAATAGCCCGCTAATTCTCGTTAATGCTGGCAAAGTCTCGCAAATTCTCGTAAATTCTCGCAAATTCCAACAAATTACTATTTTTATTACATATATACGTTACAATTGGACAATTTTACGATGGCAACGTTGATGCAACTCCATATATAGCCTTATCTCATTACATCAGTCTACATTTCGTCTAAAAGTAATAGCAAATAATCAATACATGTCGTCTGGAACAATATCCAAAACTCATTACATTCATTATATTTATGTGGAAGTTCTAATTTTGTTTCTGAATGTTCTTCAGTTTATATACTTTTGCATGTATGCTAATCATTATTATTATTACATACGTATGTAACACCCAAGTAAGGCTTACACACATACAAACACTCTAAAATCCATAACACTTGAAGCCTCACAAATACCGAAGTTTAAAAAAAAACATCACTATAATTACAATTAGTAACAGAACACACACAAAAATACAGTAATACATAATTAAGTTACTTTTGTAATTTCGTTTTAAATGCACATCTGTTTCGTGTAAAAGTGCTGACAAATGTATTTTCAACCAATGAAAAAAAAGAAAGCAAAAAGACGTTCATTTTAACATTTTAAGTTGCTATGTGTTACTGGTCGAACGTAGGAAAAATCTCAAAACTTAAGTAAAAGAAAAAAGTAGGCGTTTATCTCTGTTCTATTTTTCGTGCAATTGCCCATTTAAAATATATCTCTAAAAACACCGTGCAAAATTAGTGAAGTACTCGATATACTTACGATGCTTTGCTTTTTAATATATTTTGTATAATTAATACCGATTATGAATCATACTAAGCATAATATATCACGATTATGAGTGAATTCATTCTTCTGTTTACATCATAGAACAATCTCTGTATGCAGAAGCGCGCGACAATGCCTCGATTTCTATAATATATCACGCTAATTCCCGTTAATTCTCGTAAAGTCTCGCAAATTACGCGAATTCGTCCCAACTTTTCGCAACTGTAATTTTTTATCTCCGAATCCGTTTGTTTAATCTTTTCCGCACGTACGTCAACGGGTGCCACTCCATATAAAAAAATAAGCGTGCGCAGGAATACGAGGTATTTTTCGCGTCGTTCCATCGGGGATTTTCGGAGTGCGAGATAAAAATAAGTTTGTTGAAACAAATGCGATTCGAAAGAGAGCGGCATTAAAATGGTTATTATCTATTTTCTCGCGCGCCTGCATGCATGTTTCGCGGGGGATAAAAGCGGAAACTGGGTCTACACATGGCCTCGCGTTGGGAATGTGTATTTATAATACTGCCTCCTGTGATTTGGATGGCCGCATTTTTGCCGATTACAACTCTAGTCTTTGATATTTCGTCGGATTACTTACACGAAGCGAATGGGGTATGTATTCATAGAGGCCATTACGATTTCTGTGTCCTACAGATATTCTAAGATGTTTTTATGTTACATTAATATTCTTACTTCCGGACAAATAATTATTCAAAAATTATGACCTAGTACTCTGGTACACCCTGTATTTTCTATGCATTCTTCTTAACATACAGATCTAAAAAATAGATTTTAAACATATTGTCAGCAGTCATTATTTGTTAGTCACCTTTAGAAAGCGCTTTAAAAGAACTTTAAACTAAAAATAGGACAAATAAATAAGATTACTAATCGAGATTAATTATTATTATTACGGAAACACTGCAAGGGGTTAAAAATCTGGTGGAAGTGATTATACGTAACGTATTTTATTCATACAATCAGTCGCACATAATCAAGTAAGATATAGCCATATCTTTATCAGAAGGTGAGGGGAAAACACAATATCTGTAAGACATTTGCCTAAGGAGGAAAGGAAACCCCTCGGAAAAACCTCCCTCTGACTGAAATAAAGACATACGAATTAACAAACCTTTACAGATATTAACCCACCGCATGAAAAAATATGGCTTCATTTAAGTGCGAAATGAGCTTTATTGATAAATATGGCTCTCAGATCAACTATATATCATAATGATCCAGTCGTATGCGAGTAATTAAGGTTGTTGAAATTTTCAAAATTTTATAAAACAGTTGCTGATTTTTTTGGAATTTGTAGTATCCATTCCTTAAATCTGACTTTTTAAACTTTAATCTGTAAAGTGTTCTGCCTGTAATCAAGTTAAAATTTCATTCCCCTTAAAACTCGGCTACAAAGAGCTAGTAGGGGAATGAGGCTTACTAGGCCATATGAGGAATGAGATCGTTTGCATTTGCTTTCTTCATAAGGCCTTCATTAAGGGTCGATTGAGACTGAGAATTCTCTTCTTCCAACCAACGTTCCGACAGTGATATAAAAAACATAAGCTATCTGTTCGTTAATAGAGATAGAAAATAAAACTTTAGAAGGAGTGGATATAAAACAACCTAAGGTGATATCTTAAGAAAAAAAGATCCACTGTAGGAAAACCCATAAAGAAGGGGTGGGAAAATCCTGCGCAATCCAACTGATAACACAAAGAAGTTAAAGGAAGCACGAAATTACAAACGCAGTACTATAACAAAATTGCAAAAAATAAAAATCAAAAGCAGAAAAGTGACGATACTACATTATAAGAAAATGATACATATCACAAAAATATAAGATAAATGTTCAACATTTATGCTTCCCTCACTTAAATATCTAAGAATTCTATTCACGGATCAGGTCTACCTGAGTGAAGGACATTAACTTTCCGAGTTATACTCTTTTTAACTAACTGTATAAAAGTACCTTAATTAGAGCTATTATTTTGCATTAATCATACCTCGGTAGGTGATAGGTTAATTATTTTCTATCTTGCACTAAAAAAATAAAACAGAGTTCATTCATCTGATAACTTGATACCAAAGGCTTTCACCTACGTTGTGGAAAACGATGCCCTAATTAAACTACCAGTCTTTGAAGCCATGCTTGAATGATATTACCGCGCACTCTTTTATCTACCCCAGGTACTCGGTGAATTATGGAAGCGACCGCAGCATCACTCAAACCAGCGCCCTCGGAGTACTTTAGTGTAGCCATGCTCACTCTGAATGCGATTAGCAACTGTAAGTAATCATCAGAGTCACAGTTGACGATATGGTGAATCCATTATTCCACCGATAATGCCTTCGTCAGCTGCAGGTCAAATGCAGTTGGGAGAAACCGAATGGCTTTGGCGCCATTTTATCAATCGGTCTTCAGCGGTTTGTCCTAATGCACTCCCGCCCGTGAAATGAGGTTCCCTACGCGTTTTTCACCCGGAAATTGGGTTAAATCTATGGTCGGGCGAGTTCTACTCCAGGTTCTTGAGCGCGATGCGAAATTTGGAGATAAATCCTGCACTCTTAATCTCGTCTGCGGGAAGTAATCAACTTTCTGTTTCATGCATCGTTTGTTTCCATTAGTTTTTACCGAATATCTTCTATTGGAATTTCGTATGTATTGATAATTTTTCCTAGGTCTAAGTTGGTATTAATATTGAATTATTTTTCTTTTCGAATTAATATGGAACACCCCAAATATTGGGCGGAACATAACCTAATTTTGCCTAAACATTATGTAATGGTAAAATAATAATAATAAGTAATAAAACGATAATAATATAATAAAGATATAGCAGTCCCTTTAACGAATAACATACACAAAACAATTCACGAAAAAAGAAACAAATACCTTAAACTAGCCAATGAAATATTAAGGATCTGCGGTATGAACCAAGTTATAATAGCGCCCATAGAGTTATCGGCCACAGGTATAATCCCAAAAGAACTATTTCATAGCCTGGAAACTATAAGTTTAACAAAGAACATAAATATAAAAATTCAAAAGGCTGTTATTATTTCAACATGCCATATTGTAAGGGAATTTTTAAATATTGGTTTGTAAATAATTATCATAATATCAGAAATATTGTTCTCTGGGAGTTTTTGGTATTTATACCCGTACCCATGTTTAATCCAGCAGTGCTGAGAAAAAATGGAACAAAAATAATAACAATAAAATCATAATAAAATAACTCTTAAACATTATAATAATTATAGTAACATTGAAGTATACTTTTTGCGTTGTTTTTTTCGCTGGTTAGTTGATTGGAATACGATCTAACAACATGGGGCCACAATTTCCAAGACACAACTTCAACTTTCCGCTGTATCATATCAAAGAATTCTTTAGAAATTTTGCCAAACCTATTCTGAAATTATGTAAAAAATTCCACCATGGACAAAAGTTTGGAAAATCGACGCTGAAACGTGACTTTTGAGTTCTTATTTGCATAAGAAACTTGTATTTTACTAACTTAGTCACTTCATTGCCACATTAGCGTTTAATTATGCTTTGAGATGAGCTGAAATTATTTTCATGTGACGCTCATTTGGCAGTCCACTCAAATCTGTGTACTCAATCATAAACATATATCTGTTCATTGCTTGCATTTTTCGCTTCAGTATATTGTTAAATACCATTATCGTTTGGGGCAAGATAGAGAAAAATATATGTGAAATTTACCTGAGTAGTAAGCAGTTGAATTAGAACGTCACGCAGGTATCGTTTCTCGGCTTCCATTATCTCTCTTTTGATTTGTCGACAGTTCCAAGGTTGACGATTTCCTTTCCCCGATAAAATCAGCGCGACTTTACTCTGGAGACGACTTTGGTCATTTTCGATCCTCGTGCGTGAAAATGATGCCTTGGAATCTCATAAAGGATTTCTCTCCACCATGTATCATTAACTGGTACCTTCCTCCATACCAAATCATAATGAAAATCTAATCGGATGGGCGTAGTATAGGAAATTATATGTTACGTGGTAGTTTCTTCTGTTTATCAATTGCTTCTTCATTCTAAATTACTAAAAATATACCTCCCAAATAACACATATTGATGAATGGAATGTTTTTCTATCTTCTTTAGCTGGAGAATGCATAATAGCGAGTCTATAATTTAATTTTTACTACACATTTTATCACACACTCGTGGCTGTGATATTAGAGAAACCACCAAGGTAGAAATGAAACCAATGATTATTATTTGTCACACCCTCATGATCGAAAGATTTATTCATAGGATCATTATATTTATGCTTGTCTCACGTTATTTTTTGATTAGGACCGTCCCATGGTAGGGGAATAGTCCTGGTCACATCTTAACCTGGTGCGAATAATACATTCTGTTTAAAAATACGTGTGATATGAAAAGGAAAAGATGAATAAGAGTAAATTAAAATGACTTCTTAACCCTTGTAACACACTGAAGTAGGCAAACAACCACATAAAACTTGATGAAAGAAAGTTTTAAAGCAAGTTCCTCATTCAACTTTCTTCCTAGTTTAACGTCCTGGTTTTCCCCCAGAAAAATATAGTAAGCCTAATTATATTGTACTTACATTCACAAAATTCAACTTAGGACATTTTCGATCAGTGAGGAAGGCGAAAGTAAATTCCTCACTCCTTGTCTTTCGAAGTGAGCCTCATTCCCTGTTGCGATTGGCAGCGAATATAGGTGAGTTTGAGGTTTGGCTCCAATCGAGGCGGCATACCTTACAAACATCAATAGAGATAGATTTTACAGTCATCGAAGATGGATTATGGCCCCTTGAGTCATCTAACAACTAAGAAAAGCTCATCTGTATCACCCACTGCGAAGGTAAAGAACTCTATGCCATTTCACAATTCTCCTTTAAAATCTCGATTCATTGTCCCGATGTCCTCGACGACGAGGGAATATTGACACTTTTTTCGAGGGAACGCAAAGAATGGCGACTTTGTGTGGCAGAATCATCACGTCGGAGTTGCCAAGTTGTCCCCCGTTCGGGTTCACTAACGAAAACATCGCGGCCAATAAAAAAACACGGCCAAGTCACCTGAGGAGGATAGGGTGGGATTTCTTTGTCCATCTCTCGCTCTTCGCGAGACCCGCCTCGTAAACAACGTGATGACACAAAGATGGCGCTGTGAAAACGAGAGGGTGGAGTCACAATGCAAACAGCTCGTGCAAACTGCGAGCAAACGACTAGAATAAAATATTTTTCAAAAACCGATGCTCTCTCGAGCGATAAAACATTTATCGCCGTTGTAAACAGTCGACCGCCCGTTGATGTTTCTTGCGACGGTGTTGTTATATGACCGGGATTAAAGTCGAAGGAGCAAGCCTCGTGAACGGTATTTTCCGAGTTTGGCTCGCGGAGGTTACAGGGATCATTTCCGGGCGATTGGAGGTCCTTCCGAAACGTTTGAAACAACATTTATTCCCTGATAGTAAAATATAATTTGCTTGTGCTAGGAAAAAGTTCGGGTACTTAAATATTACGTTATCTTATATCTGGCAGATTTTCTGTCTTTTCATGTGTTAAGGCCATTCGTAAAGATTTGTTCGTTTGACATATTACAGTACATACTCTTTTTTCTTACTTTTATAATTATAATCTTCTTGATATATGTAATATGTGTTACACAAAGAATAAATTTACTAAATGAGTTCAGAGATAGTACGTTCTCAGGAAATATAACCGATATAACTCGATCTTCCGGTTATATAGGCCGTTCTGACTCCGCAAAAAGATCAGGAAAATAGATGCTGAAACGAATCATTTCAAGAATTCATTTTTCCGCGAACGATACGCGAAAGCAATCGATTAGGAAAATAGAGTCAGGGTGCTTGCATCCCCTGCCGCATGCTGAAATTCGGTGTCGGAGTGACCTTACATAGACATATAAATTACGTAGACCTTTTGCTAATTATGAGCTGGGTGTAGCTGGGCAATGAACATCTCGGAGAAAACTTGATCTTTAGGTAAGATCAAGCTAAATCTATGCATTTGCATGTGACTGTAACAGTATTTCCCATACCCCTAGTTAAGTGCTCCTGGGTTACATGACGAAATATAAATTTACAATAGGAATAAATTTATCCAGCCCCTTCGAGGTGTATAAGTATTTACTTTCATTTTTAAGAAAAAGAGGATATTTGATAACACTCTTCTCATGTACCCAGAGAAAAGGAAGTTGTCAGCCCCTCTCATTTAAACTTTACTCTATCTTTTGTCTCTATCTTTGTTAATTTCACAATACTATTCAGAAGATTCGTTGAATTAGATTCTTCATCTACGATAGTGATATACATGAACACTCTTTGGCAATATGCTTACCAAAATCAGCCTCTATTTTCAAACTATATTTTCATTCTCATCCGCTCCATTTACTTAGAATAATGCTCAGTTACTGCAAATCAGTCACTGCGATGTTTGAATGACTAACCTGCGATGCGTTCCCCGGAATAATTAAACTGCAGACTGTTCCTTCACTGAGCGTTGTGACTTGGGTGACGTTGTGAGTGACTTGTCCATTACCAACACATGAAGCAGTATCTGTTTCATAAACAAAGAAAACAAATTAGTTATCAATGTAATACAATTCGTACAAAATATTAGTCACTATTTGTCAGGGAACAGTTTATAGTTCTTTATAAACTACGTGTGGATTCCTATAAAGCACTACTTATACTTTGAAAAATCTTTGAAAATATTTCGGAGGCCGAAATATTGTGGAATTCCGACATAATCGAAAGAATTGTTAAATAAAATAAGTTTTACAAAAAACAAAGTAACTTTTATTTATCCACACATAGAGGTTTCAGTGGCGACTAGTTTCGGCTAGTAATAGCAACCTTCAAGCCCTTGAAGGCTTCAATTAAAGGTTACTTTGTTGTTTTTTAAAACTTGTTTTACTTGGCAATTCTTTCGATTATACGTTGAAGTACCATTTATCACTGATACAGAAAGTGCACTTAGGTAAATTAATATATATGACGTAACAGAGGTACCCATTGGATAAGAAAGAAAGATCTAAAGGAAATGATGAATAATATCATAAAGATGTGACTATTTTCCTCATATTTTCACATATCTTCACAATTTGTGGAGATTTAGATTTATGTCCCGCGTGCCGCTGGTGGCGTACGGCAAGGGGTGTACTAACACCAACACCCTTATCTAATCTACCTTGTTGGCTTCTTTAATAGTTTGCGGAGAGAATGATCGGAAGAAACCATCTGTTTTACCTACTACTTCCTTGTAACGCTTTGTCGATGCATCTCGGAAATCGGTTGCGTTAAAGCTCAAGTATTCGTACATATTGTTTGAGGACATACCTCATTTTCAAGGACATTTAAAAATGTGTAATGGCGATCGATGAAGTAAAATAAGGGTATTCCATGAGGCAAATGTGCTCGAAATAGAGGAAGAAAATTTTTGTATTTTTAAAATATAAAAATAGAGATAAAATTGAATTATCATATCATTTTTCCTGTAAAAGAATTTTTAAAAGAAAAGGAGGGGCGTTAAGACATTGCGAGAAGCGTAAGTCATATTCTTCTGAGTACTTTTTTCAAGTAATCTCTTTATTACTTTCTCCATATACGAAGTATAGAGAAAGTATTGTTTTCATGAAAAACTTCGACTTCGAGATTTCAACGGAAATACATGTTTTGGGGTCCCTAGAACACGTTTTGACCACTTTCGGAATGATGTCTGAGTGTATGTGTGTGTGTGTGCGTGTCTGTATGTGTGTGTGTGTGTGATAGTGGGCGCTCTAACGTGAAAACTATTAGTCGTATCAATACCAAACTTCATATATAGTACTGTGGTGTGTGCTGTCAGAGTTGATTAGTTTTTGGAGTAAATCGGTTAACCGGAAGTCGAGCTTCATTCATCAAAGCTCATTTCCGGTTTTCAAAATATCTCCATAAATATGATATAAACGTGTATTGTATCATTTATAAAAGTTTTAGATAATGTAATTTACTATAACTTTTGTATTTAACATGTTTTTGTATCACCGGTTGATTAGGAGTTATTCGTGAAATACCGATAAACCGGAAGTAGCTGTTATGTACCTTGTGGGCGCTCTAACATGGAAACCATTCGTTGTATCAACACCAAATTTCATATATAATAGTTTGGTTGGTGTCGTTAGAGTTGATTAGTTTTTAGAGTAAATTGGTTGACCGGAAGTTGAGCTTTAAATGGCATTATATACATATTTCCCAAATATAAGGTCGCTTCATTATTATTATACAAAGGAGAAATTTTAAGTTAGATCATTGTAAAAATTACAATTATTCGTTGTATTTTTCTTCAAATACACTTGCACTATTAATTGTTATCACTCGAACAAATACGCAAAGTTTTTTTTCATTAAAGATAGAAAAAAGGAGAAGATAAAACAGAAAAGAGCATTTCAGTCTTTAAAATAAAAATGACAAAACATACAAAGTATCGTGCTAACAAATTGGTCATGAATCTGGAAAAAAATGAGGAAAACAATTTTTGAATACTGAATCTAGCAGAGAAAAGTCTAATGTAATTCAGCCTAGCGAATCATCTTGCGAAACGATGACGCCACATCCCGTTGTATTACTCTCGCTAGAATTCATTGAAAGGCGTAAGTTTTCCGGCAATTTGGGAACGGTGTGTGAACAAAGCGATTCCATTCATGGGATTGCCTGAGAAAAGAACATTTCATGCGTTGTCATATCTAGCTGAGATCCAGCGTGGCGTACGTGATTTTTTCAGGGAAGATATAGCAAACATCTGAATCGCATGAGAAGAATACTGGGAGAGAGGGGATTTGTATGAAACAGATCTAAAGTAGGGAGATTTCGCATCAAAGCTTATCCATTGAGTCTTCCGAGAGATGCATGTTCCCTCGATTCGTGATTTATACACTTGATTGCACAACTCTACGTCGAAGGGAAATTCTTGATCCTCGACTTGAAGTGGATGTATTGTTTACTAATCTGCTGTCGGAATATGTTCTTCATACACGGTAAAGTATGGTATTTCCAGAGTAAAGGAATAAGATTTAGTAAACTGTTTTTAGGAAATATTAGGTACCAAAAGAGTTAACAAAAACATCAATATATTATATCCTCATTATTTTTCTATATATTTTGATCATGCATTTATAACTCCGATTAACTGGAGTTAAAGTGGTCGAATATGGCAGTAAACTCTTTGTTGCAAATTTAAAAAATATTTTACCAATATGTGAAATTTTTACAAATATTTTTATAATTTTCATTATATTTTTTATCTCTATCAATAAAAGAATACTGAATCTAGCAGAGAAAAGTCTAATGTAATTCAGCCTAGCGAATCATCTTGCGAAACGATGACGCCACATCCCGTTGTATTACTCTCGCTAGAATTCATTGAAAGGCGTAAGTTTTCCGGCAATTTGGGAACGGTGTGTGAACAAAGCGATTCCATTCATGGGATTGCCTGAGAAAAGAACATTTCATGCGTTGTCATATCTAGCTGAGATCCAGCGTGGCGTACGTGATTTTTTCAGGGAAGATATAGCAAACATCTGAATCGCATGAGAAGAATACTGGGAGAGAGGGGATTTGTATGAAACAGATCTAAAGTAGGGAGATTTCGCATCAAAGCTTATCCATTGAGTCTTCCGAGAGATGCATGTTCCCTCGATTCGTGATTTATACACTTGATTGCACAACTCTACGTCGAAGGGAAATTCTTGATCCTCGACTTGAAGTGGATGTATTGTTTACTAATCTGCTGTCGGAATATGTTCTTCATACACGGTAAAGTATGGTATTTCCAGAGTAAAGGAATAAGATTTAGTAAACTGTTTTTAGGAAATATTAGGTACCAAAAGAGTTAACAAAAACATCAATATATTATATCCTCATTATTTTTCTATATATTTTGATCATGCATTTATAACTCCGATTAACTGGAGTTAAAGTGGTCGAATATGGCAGTAAACTCTTTGTTGCAAATTTAAAAAATATTTTACCAATATGTGAAATTTTTACAAATATTTTTATAATTTTCATTATATTTTTTATCTCTATCAATAAAAGAGAAAGAAGATACTTAAAATCGTTAATTAGAAAATTATGAGCCTTAGAAATTATCCACGTTCGCCAATTTTTGAAAAAATACAGAAACTTAAACATGTATAACTTCCCAAAAATATATGTGAACTAAATCTTAGATACTATGGGTTTTTCAAGGAGGTATGGAAAGTTTTAAAACTTTCAAACAATGAGCGTCAATTGCTGTTGAATTTCCCGTGGAAGAGACCGTATGAAATTCAAATTTAAGATGACACCTCAATAAATAAGTAAAATAATTTCAATACGTATGATGCGTTACTTATTAGTATACATTTGGCTCACGGTTATGGATACAATTTATGTGTTTATCACTCTTAAATGAATTATTGAATTTTTTTATCATCGTATGAAACCTGCGATGTATAATTTTCATTGCTACTTAGAATTATAATTGAATTTATAATTTTTTTATAGATTCCAATTTGGATGTTATTTTTCTGTGAGATAAATTAAAGGTCATCTTTATTTCGCTATTTTAAAGTACTCCTCATTTTATACCATTTTATTGTAGCTAACACCAAGCACGAAATTCTTTATACATATAAGCATTTTTCACTATAGAAGCATAATTTCTCATAAATCCATTTATCCTATCTTCATTATCTTCAACATATTTCATCCAATTTCAAGGAAAATTCGAAATCGGTGACGAAAACCATCAGTAACTCTACTACGTATCTCAAGTTCCAACGCAAGTTCAGTCAATATTTTTCGTCTCCTGAAAGCCTTGGATCAAAACATTTGTGCAGGCAGGTCTTCCAATGATCCAAATTTACTTCCTGAATTGCCGCATTGTATCTTGTATTCTGGAGAATTAAACGAAATTCACATAACGGGTTAATGACCCTTGTGGAAGGAATGTTTATACCTTTCAAGACCATTAATCGCAATATATAACGCAAGTGTCTCTTGGTACTATAACTAAGGAGTAAATGTTGAAAAAGTTATGGGAATTAATGGGATGCTAATAAAATGAGAGAGTTCCCCTTTACGAAAACACCCCTTTCGACAGTCCATCGAGTTAAGGAATGTTGTTTCAAAACATTGGAGTTTATGCGGACCCACGAGTGCCCCAGTTCCTCGCTGCCCGATTTCTTTATGGAGGCACACGTTTGGTGAGATTTCTGAAGTGCGGATCAGCGAGGCAGAATCAATATTTTTCGCTATTTCATTGACAGACGCCGTACGTTCTCAAAAATTTCCATTTCGAGTTCATAAACTTTAATTGGATTTCGGGAAGCGTTCTACATACGAAATTATGACAGCAGAAAATACTTAAGTCTAAAGAGAGCACTCGGAAACTAACTAAATTGGAACTTGGCAGTAAGCGAATTTGAGGTTTAAAAAGTTCCTCCAAATTTTCGCAAGGTCTCTATTAGCGTTTCGCGCCAAGTTGCTTTTGATTACGGTAACAGCGGAAGGGCCCGGATTATGGTAGACCAGGGCGGGTTTACAATTTTTTTCAATTATTATATTTACGACTTTAGTGATGCACCATCGCTATCGTTTCGCATACTCATTTTTTAGTATAAATTATAAACTCAGCCTTACAGATATCTCATAACCTGCCTTTTCCATAAGAATTTAATTAACTATCTGTAGGTTTTGCAGGTTTTTCACAGGTATTTTCCTTCATTTATGTTTATTATTCCCTAATCAAAAGATTAAGTTTTTTATCCCGAAAGCTAGTTTTCTTCTGTGTACTTTTTGAAAGCTATCTTTTTCCTTAAAATGTATATGACGAACAGTTAGATACAAGAAGATTCTTAATAATCTCAATCTCTCCCTAATAATAGCTGCTTTATTATTAATATTAGTTGAACATTTAGCTTCATTGTAGTGTCTTTTATACCCCCCTTCTTTATGGGTGTTTTCCTGCAGTGGATTTTTTTTCCTAAGAATCTCTTAGGTTTTTTACATCCAAAATTCTTCTAATTTTTTCTACTTCTAATTTCATAATTAATGACGATGGGTTGGATGGAAGAAGAGACTTTTAAGTCTCAATCTCGCCCAAATAAAGACGATTTATTATCATTATTATTATTTTATATGCCTTAAATGATCATATTTAAAACAAATTTAATTGATAGTTTTACGGTTCTGAAAACGTGGTCACGAATCGGAACCTTATTAAGTTAAATTTGGTTTTCATATTTTTTTAAGTGTATAAACATATCATAGTCTCATACGAAACTTGCATTTAATGGCCATCTCTCAGGGGTAAAAGTAAAGAAGATGATAGATTGACTATTAAAATATAGTACAGTTCGCAAGGTAAATAGCTAAGGGGTGTTACTTCTACCCCTAAACCTTATGCAGCCGGTGATGAGAAAGTTCAAAATAATGGCAACATTGTAAACTTATTGGGTAAACCGGGCCTTTCCGTTGTTTCCGGAATCGATCGCAACCCGGTGCGAAATCCGGACATAGATGGATTTTGCAGTTTTTAAAACTCTTTTGCAGATAATTGCACAATGTTATCATATGATAGCAGGATCTTTATTTATGTTGTTAAAAACTTCCGCTAGATCCAGGTCAAGAGTTTTATTCCTCCTCGCCAGTCCAATTAAAGGCCTAAATGTCCTCCATCCGATCCCCACGGCCTTGAACTTAGCGTTTATTGAATTAATTCCATCAGCGAAACTACAGTATTTTTAAGCATAACAGTTTTGAAAATTTCATAATTTGATTTTCCTGCGAGCAGATTGGCTTTGTTTTTGCCGATTGGAAAGAAATTACGCGGCAGCTTTGTTCATTATTCCTCTCGAATTAATCCGTAGTTACCCAATTAATTTTCAGTGTGTTTTCTGTTGCTTGTTATTTCATAAAATTAACATTTTTGGATCTAATGGAGAATCCAAAAGCCGTGTATTTCCATCGAATCAATGCTGATTGAAGATGATGATACCTTATCCTTTGAATAATAAGGAACGTTTTCAATATGTAACATTTAACGCTGTTCATAATTAACGATAGCTAAGAAAATAATTGTCATTACCATCGTTTATGCTTAAGATGGCAATTCTTCTTATTTATGCATGTCTGTGCACCTCTTGACGAGCCAATTTTTAGCTCAGAAAGATTTAAACTTCGATGTATTTTTTAAATCTACTACTTGTTAATAATTCATATTTTTACAATTATTACATTCGTTTTTTTTCAGTGTTTTTACCTCTATAACGTGATTTTGTTTGCCAACTTCTGGAAAGTTTCACTAATCGTGTGAAATTTATTTTTGTGATTGTTAAATTTCTAAAGTGCCAATGTAAGTTTTATGAATGTTTTTATGCTAATAATAAATTCTATAGTATAACGTGCCTTAAAGTAAGAAAAAAGATATCTGCTAAACGCCGTAACATTTTTTCTCATTTAATTTGACTTGCAGAGATTTCTGTGAAATTAACAAATTGAACTTTATGACGTGGGTATTAGATACGGAAGTTGAGTACACTTAAGCTGCTTTGAAATGTAATATTTCGATGAAAAGAAAAAAAGAAATAATTTCTACGTAAACGATGCACTGTAATCTTTTGATAACCTTAATATATTTCAATATTTTATATTTTATTTGGCATTTCAGTTCCTTCCATATTATTTAGAGGTAATTAGAGCTAAATGACTTTCTTTGACTACAGCACAAGAATAAAAAGATTGCCTTTAGGTCAAGTTTGAGTAATCTCGACCTTTGTTAATGTCAAATTTGCTAAAGAGAATTCCCAATAAACAACAAATGTCCCTCTACTGGAAGCGTAGCGTAGGTTTAGATATCAACGTTAAAATCTGTGTTAATGATTTTTCGCTTCGGAACAAGATTTACTCTGCGGAGGAGCAGTTGAGAAACGATGGCGTGGAGGACACAACCGGACATAAGAGGTCCAGTTCAAGATATCTGTGATAAGGGATCTTTTCTTCTCTTTAAGATGACACAAGGGCTCTGAATCACGTTCGTGGCGAAACTTGCCCTTGCAACTGACAGAGTGATACACTGCCTCCCTCCATTTACAACGTGGTTGTTTCTCTTTCCTCAGCTTTTGTACTCTTTGTCGTTTACTGTCTTTGTTCCCGCAACATGCTGAACCAGGTTGTTGGGTTTTTTCGTCCATTCTTCCCGCCTTCGAATCCCCATTCCTCCCACTTCACCCAAATTATTTTTCCCTGTTCCATTTCATCCAAATTGTCGACCTGTTTCACGTCGCGTATCTTCTTCTCCTCGTGTTTTATTTTTTTCGCCTGCTCTCCGCTTTTTGGTCGTTCGTTATGTTTTATTCGTTCCCCGCACCATTCATCTCGTCACACATACCCATAACGCACCGGTCGACACTATATATTCGAAAATTCTTTCGTTCCACCTCGACAGCATATTTCACCACTATCCTAGGTGGAATTAGTGTTGTTGAGAAAGTTTATTCCGATATAGTATTCTTTTCTTCGATATATTTTGCTTAAATCGAACTGCTTTAATGATACTTGGTGGATTTCCATCATACAAAACAATTTATTATAACGAAACATAATATTGTATCAATTCAGCAACTTTATCGTAACAAAAATCCATATTCAGAAACTTGCACATTCCCACAATTATTAACAAACACAACCGGTTTTGGCGTATTATGCCTTCGTCAGGTGAAAACTGTTTTAAGTGGTTTTTATATTTTGTCTCAATGTATTGTTTTGTAGTATTTATCTAGGTATTTTTTTAGATGCACAAAAATTTAATCTCCTAGTCATAACTAAAAATCGAACAGTTGTTAAAGTAAATTATAAACTGTGAAAATTTAGAGGGTCTAAGTAAAAAATATAAGATTAGTATAACGAGTTCAGGGCAATTAAATGCCAAAATAAAGTTATAGTCTTAAGTTTACCTGCAATGCTTCCATCGAATAACAAAAAATGAAATTCTGTGGAATCGATAGTTAAATAAAGGGGGTAAACAGTTACACTTAGTTTTTACCCTGTTTTATAGTTCCAATTTTTATGCCAGCGACTACGTAAAATGTTCTTCTTAGTTATTTTGCAGTATCTTTCCAGTTGGAACTTTACCTATGTAAAGGGGATAAACCCGAAACTTTACATTTTACACATTTATTCTTCTTTGTTTTGCCTGGTATTTTTTCCCCCATTTGCCGTTGTATTTTTTACGCCCTCATTTTTTTGGCTCTAAGTCACCAAATTTTAATTGGTTATTATTTTTTGTTCAGTGACTTTCCTCTCAATTTTTTAGCTGGAGTATCAAGTTTCTTCTTCCATCCAACCTTTCATCAATGTTATTAAAAATATAACTAGTGAGTAGGTGAATAGAGATAAAGACGAAAACTAAACTTTAAAAGGAGTAGATGTAAAAAATCTCTGCATCCACAACAGGAAAACTTCGTAGTGATGTAGCACTCTTCTTCAACTGTTTGAATCAATGCTTTACCCCATTTGTTTGGTTGCAATTACGGCTTTGAGATGCACAACTTTATGCACCTAATCCTATTACAACTGTGCCTTTCTGATTGAACAATATTTATTTGGATCCATCTGGATTATCGATTTGTATACTTAGTGATGTTGCACTCTCCATCAACTGTTGCTCACTTCATCAACTGTTGATTCGTTACTTCATCCCAATCCACACAGCTCAATGGCTAACTACTTTAATATTATCATAGCCTTGACCTGTTATTTCCTTATAAATGTTCATCGCAACGGTGGAAATTTTCTGAGACATGTTCCTTTGCAACAATTGATAGTCGGAAAGTGTTGACAGCTAGAAAGTAGTTGACAGATCAGCTTAGATAACCTTCAAACTGTTTGTAAAAATAATTCTCGGGTTTTCACTCGATTTATTATCATTGCTATCCCAAACGTTTCTATTACAAACTCTGTCATCTTCCTCAGAGCTTGAGGCATTTAGCCTCAAGGTTATGACATCTGTGGATGATGACAGGTTATTTTTCTATTTAAGTTATATATCTTGGATAAAGAGCCCATGAAGACTCGTTAGGTTTTTAAAAGGAAATATGGGCAATATGGAACAATTTTTTTGAATTTTTGCATTCAGATTCTAAATTTTATGGGAGTTTGAAGTCTTTTGCTCAAAGTTATTACTAATATATATATATATATATATATATATATATATATATATATATATCTATTATATATAGATGCTTCTCCGGATTCATTCATATATTCATATAGATAGATAGATAGATAGGATACTAATTCACAGCCTAAAGCACAAGCGTCATTGACTTGAAATTTTTACGACGTATTGGCCATAACGTATAACCACAAGAAAAATTGCGATTTTGAACCTCAGTGTCATGGGTTCGATTCCAGAGGGCCCCAAAGTCGCGATTTTCCCCATAAGAATACATGGCGGGGATTTTCGAAAATTTTTTTGAGGCACTTCCCGGAAAAGGAGAGAGTTGAAATTCGAGGTATCTCTAGAAGCCGTGCATATCCAACGAAAATCAAAAAGACATCGCCGAATATGGACCATAGTTCGATGCTAGGTTGGGGCAAAAATCGGCCGTTTAAAATGCATTGCGGCGAATTTGAAGATTTTTTTTGGATCCTTTCCCGATAACTTGGATACTTGAAACTCGGCACGTGAATATATATGTTGAATATATTTCATAATTAAATTTTACATGTCCGCTGATGGTCCTTGGTTCGATCCCAGAGAACCATTTGCACTTCTCAATGCATTTCTTACGGAGATAACGAAAACAAAATTTAGGTACTTCCCGGCAAGCTATCGACTTCAAACTTTGCATGATAGAAGAACATGTCTTTAAAAATCAAACTGTGCATTCTCAGCTTACAATATTTCCTGCGTTCGACACCAGGTGTCTCTGCAATCAGAAGTTGATCTGATTTTTAGTAATTATGTTGAAACCTTTTCCTATAATATAGAAACTTGAAATTCGGCTTATAGATAGAGATCATAAATAACTTTCAGAAACATCTTTTAGATTTCCAAGATTATCCTTGGTTCGAATCCAGAGAGCCATTTACTTTCGTGAAAATTAGAACGTCTTTTGGGGCAGTTGTAGCCAATATTTCTGCTTGAATTTTCACATATAGTTAGAGATGGTGATCTTTTATTGTGCGGCATAGTAAGTATCACCGGAAAGACCCGGGTTCGATGCCAGACGATGAAAGTTCAGCGAAGTGTAAGAAATATTTCAATCCTTTTTTTTTCTTTTGAGGACCGTCGCGATATGATGCCGATATGAAATAAGTATTGCCGATCTGCTTGCAGTATGCAAGCTACATTTTACTCGTATATATATATATCTATTATATATAGATGCTTCTCCGGATTCATTCATATATTCATATAGATAGATAGATAGATAGGATACAAATTCACAGCCTAAACCACAAGCGTCATTGACTTGAAATTTTTATGACGTATTGGCCATAACGTGTAACCTCCAGGAAAAAGCCGACATTGAACCTCAGTGTCATGGCTTCGATTCCAGAGGGCCCCAAAGTCGCGATTTTCCCCATAAGAATACATGGCGGGGATTTTCGAAAATTTTTTTGAGGCACTTCCCGGAAAAGGAGAGAGTTGAAACTCGAGGGATCGCTAGATGCCGCGCATATCTAAAGGAAACCATAAAGACATCTACGAATATTATCCTTTGTTCGATGCTAGGTCGGGGCAAAAATCTGCCGTTTAAAATGCACTGTGGCGATTTTTATGATTTTTTTTGGATCCTTTTCCGATGGCATAGAAACTTGAAATTCGGTATGAGGTTAGACACCATAAAAACATATCTTAATCGAATTTTACATATTCGCTGATGGCCCTTGGTTCGATCCCAGAGGGACATTTGAATTCCTCAATGCATTTCTTACGGAGATAACGGAAACAAATTTTAGGTACTTTCCGGCACGATATCGATTTCAAACTTTGCATATAGAAAGATCAAGTCCATACATATCAAACAGTGCATTCACAGCTATCAATGTGTCCTGGGTTCGACACCTGGTGTCTCTGCAATCAGAAGTTGATCCGATTTTTAGGAATTATTTTGAAACCTTTCTCTATATTATAGAAACTTGAAATTCGGCATATAGATAGAGATCATAAATATCTTTCAAAAACATTTTTTAGATTTCCAAGATCGTCCTTGGTTCGAGTCCCGAGAGCCATTCACATTCGTAAAAATTAGAACGTCTTTTGAGGCAGTTGTAACCAATATTTCAGCTTGAATTTTCACACATAGTTAGAGATGGTGATCTTCTATTTTGTTTCATAGTAGGTTTACCAGTAAGACCCGGGTTTGATGCCAGACGATAAATTTCAGCGAATTTTCAGAAAAAATTAAATCTTTTTTTTTTTCTTTTGAGGACCGTCCCGATATAATGCCGATATGAAATTAGTGTTGTCGATCTGCTTGCAGTATGCAAGCAACATTTTACTCGTATATATATATATATATATCTATTATATATAGACGCTTCTCCGGATATCTATTATATATAGACGCTTCTCCGGATATACTTATATATATATATACACTGGGGATCAAAAGTATAAGCATGTTCCACAAGTGCCACCGACTTGAAATTTTTACGAAATATTGGCCATAACGTGTAACCTCCAGGAAAAAGCCGACATTGAACCTCGGGGTCATGGGTTCGATTCCAGAAGGCCCCAAAGTCCCGATTTTGTCCATAAGAATACATGGCGGGGATTTTCGAAAATTCTTTTGAGGCACTTCCCGGAAAAGGAGAGAGTTGAAATTCTAGAGATCGCTAGATGCCGTATATATCTAAAGGAAACCACAAAGACATCTACAAATATTATCCTTGGTTCGATGCTAGGCCAGGGCAAATATTCTCCCGTTTAATTTACATAGCGATTTTTAAGATTTTTTTAATTACTTACAGATGACTTGGAAACTTGAAACTTGGCACGTAGATATATATCATAAATATATTTAATAATAAAATTTTAGAGCTCGCTGATGGTCCTTGGTTCGATCCCAGAGGGCAATTTACATCCTACAATGCATTTCTTATGGAGATTACGGAAGCAAATTTTAGGTACTTCCTGGCAAGTTGTTGACTTCAAACTTTGCATTTAATAAGATCAGGTCAAACCAAGTCATAATGTGTTTTCACAGCTGCCAGTAGGTCCTGGGTTCGACACCAGGCGTCTCTACAATCAGTAATTGATTCAATTTTTAGGAACTATTTTGAACCCATTCCCAATAATATAGAAACTTGAAATTCGGCATATAGATAGAGATCATAAATTACTTTCAGAAACATATTATAGATTTCCAAGATCGTCCTTGGTTCGAATCCAGAGAGCCATTTAAATTCGTGAAAATTAGAACGTCTTTTGAGGCAGTTATAGCCCATATTTCTGCTTGAATTTTCACACATAGTTAGAGATAGTGATGTTCTATTGTGTTTCATAGTAGGTTCACCAGTAATACCCGGGTTTGATGCCAGACGATGGAATTTCAGCGAATTTTAAGAAAAATTTCAATCCACTTTTTTCTTTTGATGGCCGTCCCGATATGATGCCGACATGAAAATAGTGTTGTCGATCTGCTTGCAGTATGCAAGCAACATTTTACTCGTACCTATATACACACTCACTCATTCATTCATTCATAGGGCATCAAAAGTCTAAGCATGTTCCACAAGTGCCACTGACTTGAAATTTTTACGACATATTGGCCATATCGTGTAACCTCCAGAAAAAAGCCAACATTGAACCTCAGTGTCATGGGTTCGATTCCAGAAGGCCCCAAAGTCCCGATTTTCTCCATAAGGATATACGGTGAAGATATTCGAAAATTTTTTTGAGGCACTTCTCGGAAAGGTAGAGAGTTGAAATTCGAGGGATCGCTAGATGCCGTGGATATCCAACGAAAATAAAAGAGACATCGCCGAACATGGTCCATGGTTCGATACTAGGTCGGGGCAAAAATCGGCCGTTTAAAATGTATTGCGGCGATATTGAAGATTTTTTTTGGATCCTTTCCCGATAACATAGATACTTGAAACTCAGCACGTGGATAGATATCATGAATATGTTTCATAGTCAAATTTTACATATTCGCTGATGGTCCTTGGTTCGATCCCAGAGGGCCATTTGCACTTCTCAATGCATTTCTTACGGAGATAACGGAAACAAAATTTAGGTACTTCCCGGCATGCTATAGACTTCAAACTTTGCATGATACAAGAGCAAGTATTTACAAATCAAACTGTGTATTCACAGCTTACAATACGTCCTGAGTTCGACACCAGGTGTCTCTGCAATCAGAAGTTGATCCGATTTTTAGGAATTATTTTGAAACCTTTCCCAATAATATAGAAACTTGAAATTCGGCAAAGAGATAGAGATCATAAAAAACTTTCAGATACATGCTTTATATTTCCATGATCGTCCTTGGTTCGAATCCAGAGAGCACTTTACATTCGTGAAAATTAGAACGTCATTTGAGGCAGTTGTAGCCAATATTTCTGCTTTAATTTTCACACATAGCTAGAGATGGCGATCTTCCTTTTTTCTGCAGAGAAGCTCACAGTAAAGACCCGGGTTCGATGCCAGACGATGAATTGTCAGCGAATTTTAAGAAAAATATCAATCCTTTTTTTTTGATTTTGAGGACCGTCCCGATATTATGCCGATATGAAATATGAAATTAGTATTGCCGATCTGCTTGCAGTATGCAAGCTACATTTTACTCGTATATATATATATATATATATATATATATATATATATATATATATATATATATTTGTATGTATATATGTGATGTATAAGCTATACTTAATTGAATTGAAATTTCATATCAGTCTTCTCTAGTCGTGAAGTTCATCAGCGGAATTTTGGCACGCTTTTGTCTACTACAAGACGTTGATTATTTTAGCGGCTTAAAAAAAAGGCTGAGTGACTAGGATAAATGGAAAAAATTTAGTTTCTGGAAACGTAAAGCTTTACTTCTATTTTTATTTCAACCTCACATATAGCCACGTACCGTTGTAGTATAATCCTATTTTTATACCTTAACGGGAACCCCTTCTCAGATGAATATTTCCTCTGAAAATAATGACATATGCCTAATATGGCATCATATATCTACATTTGCTCCGGTTGGCCATTGATGGAAATATCCGATGTGCCCCTCTGTCCTTGCTAGAGACATCACGTTTCGAGTTGTGTATCTGATAATCTATTCGGAAGATGTTTTTGGTTTCCGCCCTAGTTTTCTAAAAAATGTTTGTCTCGTATGCCCTACTGCTCCAGGAAGGAGAATATCATTCCAGAATTTCGTCGCCGGAAATGGAAAGAAAATTCAATTATCCCCTTGCAACCAGTATCCTCCATCTCATAGGTATGCTCAAGGAAAGAACTCCATAAGGGAGCGGACACGAATTCTGGGAAACATTAGGAGTACTTTGATGAAATGAAAAATCACCTCTACTAAAATTATGTAATTATCTTATATGGGGCACGCTTATGTTCAGGATTAGTCTTGGAGGTCCTTAAAAGGGATACATTACAGGTATGTCCACCATACGTTCAATATGTACTTTTACTTTGTAAAATTTTCTATCTGGGATCAATACGATTCAAGAATTCAGCGATTGAATCGCTACTAAGATAGTAAATTTAGAGGCGTAAGATAGAAATATATTCAAAGAATAAAATTAAAATGACGTTGCATACATAACTGATTCTTAGGATACTCATAAAATTGACTAATGCGAAGTTTAAAGCGGCATTGTATGTTTTCCCGATTTAAGCACTTACAAAGTCTAATTATGTCTCGATTTCTCGCCATCAGACTCTGGTCTGACATATCTGGACTGAACATATTTGTTGGTCTTCCCCACGTACCAATCTGTCGGGAGATCAATTCCCCTCGTACGAGTTCCCCCCGGACCAATTCACCGGCCACGATTTTATGTGTCTCGAAACCCTACGGAGCTAATTGTATGGAAATCTTTCCTATTGAGTTTGATAGATTCAACTTTAAAAGTTTCATCAGTATTTGAAAAAATATACATGTCTCTTACTGTTGTTTTAGTTAAGACAATGCATCAAATTTCAGTAGGCACGATCAAATCGCCAAGAATGATTGAGGTTTTCTGATCCTTCTGTATCCTCTCCCGGTGTAGTCGAAATAAGAAAGTGGACCGGGAAATGAAATCCCTCATCGTAATTTAAACTTGGTTTATCGGCGAGAGCAATAACTTTCGAAAGGATTTAATGTTTCCCTCGAAGATTGCGAGATTCCGACGTTAAGATTTCCGGAGCGCCCTGATCCTCCCTCTTTGGTGAATCCACTTTCAGCGGCAAACCCTTCCACGGCAGAGGGCGATGAAATCTCTCGGAGAATTCCGCCACAATGAAGCGAACGCGACTTGGAAAGGCTTCACTTATTCACGAATCCGCAGCAGAAGAAATCCCGGCAGACGGACGGGAACAAAGGCCTCGACGAACTTTGACCGATCGATGAGTATCATTCAGACGAGAGAAGTAATGGAAATGGGGAAAGCAACAGTTCGGTGGAAGGCATCGAAAGGAGTGACGGATGAGTCGATAGGAAAAGAAAAGAGGGTAGGAGAGGCAGGGAAAAGGGGGATGCCAATCTGAATAATTGAAGAATAAATTACGCGTCTCGGAGCAGACCGAACGTATTTGTGTAAACAGAGGCTGGAATTCCGCGAAGATGAAGAGGTGATGAGGATATCCATCCAGTTGCCGTGTATTTTTCTAAAGTAGTAGTATTTTCAATGAGGATTCCTTAGGCCTGTAGTATTCGTTATTTTTATTTTCTCCATATACGAAGTATAGAGAAAGTATTGTTTTCATGAAAAAATCGACTTCGAGATTTCAACGGAAATACATGTTTTGGGGTCCCTAGAACACGTTTTGACCATTTTCGGAATGATGTCTGTGTGTATGTGTGTGTGTGATAGTGGGCGCTCTAACGTGAAAATTATTAGTTGTATCAATACCAAACTTCAAATATAGTACTGTGGTGTGTGCTGTCAGAGTTGGTTTGTTTTTGGAGTATATCGGTCGACCGGAAGTCGAGATTTATTATTCGAAGCAAACTTCCGGTTTTGTAAAATATCTCCATAAATATGATATTTATGTATATACTATTATTAATAAAAGTTTTAGAAAATGTAATTTACTATAACTTTTGTATTAAACATATTTTTTATCACTGATTGTTTAGGATTTATTCATGAAATACTGATAAACTGGAAGTAGCTGATTATGTACTTTGTGGGCACTCTAACATGAAAATGTTTTGTCGTATCAACACCAAATTTCATATATAGTATGTTGGTTAGTGTCGTTAGAGGCGATTAAGGTTTGGAGTGAATCGGTTTACCGAAAGTTTAGGTTTACTTATCGAAGCTCGTTTCCGGTTTTGCAAAATATCTCCATTAATCTTATATTTAGGTATATATTATTATTTATAAAAGTTTTAGAAAATATAATTTACCATAACTTCTGTATGAAACATATTTTTGTAAAACTGATTTTTTAGGAGTTATTCATAAAATACTGATAAAACGGAAGTTTCTGATTATGTACTCTGCGGGCGCTCTGGGCGCTGTGGGCGAGAGGCCAATTTCATCGTTTTTCTTCAAAAATGTCCCAAAAAACATTATTTATAATGTTTATGACGTAAAAGATAATATGATATAAATTAATCACTTATCTTCCAAGTTTAGATTGAATAAAGAGTTCGAAAATACATTCGTAGATAAATATTTACATCTTAATATATGGAGAAAGTCATGTGCTGGCCACATCAGATTTTTTTTCTACTTTTTCACCATTATCAAAGCCTTACATCTTTTTGTGTTTATCTTCGTTATTTGCGCTTTGGCCTTTTTATTCTCTTTTTATACGCTTTGTTCGTTAAGCCAACACAAAACTCACAATCAAAAATTGTGTAAAGAAGAAAATTTTGGAACACGGCTGTTAACGAATTAGAGGTTTAAAATATCTAAAAGCCGTTTTTGTCGACGTTATTTCTATTCCCGGTAGTTGTAGTAGTGTGTAGTAGTACCCTAGAGAAAGCAAGAAAGGAATAAATGTGCGGCATTCCTTTCTTGCTTTCCCCAATTGGGAAGTAGTTGGAGGAACGCCAACAAAGATTGCCTTTGGAGATAATCATTAACCTCTAACAAACATTGCATGCTCCCTAGATTCCATTTTTCCGCTTAAACATGTATCATCGCCTTCAAGATTTAATTGTTTCAATTTTCTTTAGTCTAACCGTTTGCAGTTATTAAAAAATGTTGATGCAACCCTGGTTTGAATCGCTTTCCGGTCAATTTATTTCTTGCGAAAGTTACATCTGGTGCACTGTCTTTGACGATCCATTCATATGCAACTACGTTCTATGACGTATCTACAATTGTTATCTACAATGCTTTTTAATTATCCAAAAATTAGACTCATAATAGAACTATAAAAAAGCAATAAAGAACAGTGCCCTCTTCTTTATCCGGAGATACATTCACGAAAAAATGAGCAATTTCACTTGATAAGAGTGTTTAAATCTGCTGTCTCCTAGTTACAGCTGGATGGAGTCATTTACGCCCGTTATGCTCTCTGTTCTATGATACGATAACGAGACGAAGCATCGTGTTTCAAGCTTGGCGCAGGAATGACTAATCCGAAACCATTTTGGGTTAACGAACTGCGTTCCGATAGTCCCTTTATCTGTGAGTTTATTTGGAGGAAAAAGGCAGAGACTAACAAGCAAATTGAATTTTCCTGCAGTTCAATGCGTAATAAATAAATTGCTTTCTTGGAAAAAGGAAAATTTATTTTTTGAAGTTCAACTATGTTACATTTTAAATTTTTACTATTATTATTACTTGATGATGATTTTCTCTATTTTATTTTTATATGTATTTATTGAAAAGCATTAATACTCTGCACGAGGCCATTTACAGCTGACGATTTACAATAATAATTAGATAAGATCAAAATACTAAATTATGATACAGAATATAAATTGATAGAAAAAAATAATACAGAAGGAACTAAAAGGATTAGTCTGATAAAAATGATTGGATTAATTTGTGCCAAACAAATACAGGATTTTTTTAGGAGGGAGATGAAAAGGTTCAAAGTTTTTATTGGAAGACAAAGAGTTGAAAATTGAAAGTATTCTGAAAAAAGTGACCGTATTATTATTGATAGACGTGGTATAAAAGATTGGATCAAATAGGCGAGTTATTCTCGATGGGACACAATAATTGAAAAGAGAGACTAGCAATGGAGAATCACCCTCGTTGTCGATAATATCATATAAGAAATCACTGTCGGAGATAGTAGGCAGAAGTAGGTATAAGAGGCTTTAATATAAATGAGATTAAAAAATTAGTCTTTGATATATTCGTATGGGACGTCAGTCGAAAACAAACTATTTTAAAAAAGAAATTAAAGAAACGATCAAGAGTGGAAAGGTTAGATTCAGAAGATATGACCTATATATGAATAAACGGAATATATTATGGTTATAAATTAAGGTAATTATATTATGAAGGTTTATTATGATAGCTTATTATATAAGGAAGGTTTATTGCAATAGTTTTGGTATTAGTTTGCTATCAATTTAATACATAAGCTTCAAGGTATTAAACGGGGTGGAATTCGAAAGGGCTGCAATAATATTGAAAAAAGGGTATTGAAACAAGTAGTAGTAATGTTAAAAGTGCTTCGACAGCTGAGGTCATTTCGCACATCGGCTCCCACCGGGAATCGAACCCGGTACCGGTATTGAAACAAATCATGCAGTTTAATGAGATGTTGTATTTTTTATTTTTTCGTATACCCCACAAACCCCCATTTTCTGGACTTTTATAGTAAGTATTAACAACAACAATCACACAAGACCATTCCCTAACAGGAAAAATCCGACTAGTCGGGATTCGAACCCGAGACCGTGGAGTTATACCGTGAGCTAGCCACTCGGCCACCACGGCCGGTGGTATTATACGAGTGTTACGATTATATTGATAGGATTCGAAACATTCAACTTAAGTCTAATTCTTTATTAAGGATTATGTATACTGCCAATTTACAGCTCCATTCTAATATGTACAGCAAATATCTCAAGGAAATAAAATACGGAAGCAATAAAGTAATCCTACAGAACCGTGATAAAGATACGTCTTGAGTTGAGGACGACTTTCTACGTGTAGTTTTTCTCGAGACGGACTTTATTTTTGCTCCACTCAATTTCCCCAGAAGCCGTTACAAGCAGACACCGCTAATAAAAACTTTGGGTCGGATTCTTTCTGCTGCTGTAAGCGCGAGCTTTATTAAACCGCCATTTAGGCCAAAAAAATACGCCACAAAAACTTGTATCGCTGATTAAAGAAGTGAGGAAAAACCTGCGGAGATGCTCGACTAGGAGTATTTTCTTGAAAAAAACTACCTTTAATTTACGGAAGCAGAAACACGTAATTTTATTACGTACCCTTATGCTCACGGGTTTTGATGAGAAAAATATTATTTTTATTTTTGGCCCAGGATTGAAGAAAATGTTTTATTTAATTTACTTCTTTATAATTTTAATTCGAGTCCGTAATGATGTGAGAGTTCCTGAAATTTGAGTGAAGCTGATGAATGAGGTCCATTTTGTTTTATCTTTATCAAACAATAATGTTATTCAAATAGTGTGCTGCATTTAACCTTTTCCGTTCAAAATATTCAGACTCCTCATGGCGGAGAGTTTAGTATACTAGTCTAGCCGTTACCCGACAACTTACCGTGCGAAAACTCTGCGCGAACAACGGATCGCTGCGACAATTGAAATAACATCAAATTTTGAATGTTTAAACTATTGAACGGTAGTCTTTTTACCGATTACTAATTAAACTAGTGAATGATTTATTAATAATACATTAATAATAAATAAATCGCGCGATGATTTGTCACCCAGTCAGTTGTCGCACGGTGAGTTGTCGGGTTCGATAAGTTGTCGCACTCTGAGTTGTCTTTCTCTGAATTGTCGCACTCTGAGCTGTCACGGAACCAAGTGTAGCAACTCCGAGGTTTCAGGTTCGAATTCTGGTTAAGCTAATCGTTCATAATGGCAGTTTGTGGTTGTTTGTATTGTGATTTTCAAGGTTTATTTCTTAGAGTGTTATCTAAGACTAAAATTCTTCCAAATGGAGTCGAGATTATTATTATCTTGCCTAGTAAGTCACACTCTTTGTTCGAGACTATTGGTAGGTAATTATGGTTGTGATATGTTTCAAACTGGCCTTCGGACTCAAGACTTAACTGACAAATACAAACAGATACATCAAAAGAAAATTGTGAGATGATAGCACTATTTCTTACTTATCGAGTATGTAACATCATTGTGATTCCGTGGGATATAGCAACAGCTGTCGGTTTCTCAGAAATCGGTGAATTTTCAATATAATTTCTTACCTATGAGGTAAATCTTTTATATTTATTTTAGTAAGCGTTTACATGAAAATCAGAGCAATATTTCCATAATCTTCGTGTTTTTGGGGAACAAATATTACCATGAGAGTTATGATTTTTACATAATTTATTCCTGAAATATCGCAAAAGCTTTTTAAGTTTATGAAAGCGTAAAGGCAATGCCTTCTCATGTTTCAATTAGGTAATATAAAGTTTATTGTTTATAATGCGTAAAGGCAATGCCTTCTCATGTTTCAATTAGGTAATATGAAGTTTATTGTTTATAATGCAGCATCGAATCATCTACTTGGATAATCAAGAGATAGAGATTAACCATGTTTTATTTTTATAAACAAAGACACAAATTGGATATTGATAATCTTAAATTTATTCATTTAATTTTTCCTGATGCAAAAGGTTTACCCAAACTTATACTCCTTTCATAAGAGGGTTTAATGAATATCCCATACGCTCCTTCTGACTATAGTTAGCTTACTCTATTTACCCTATCCTTTGACCTTCACTGCATATTAATTTTCAAATAAAGATGCATGGAGCGTTTTATCTCTAGCTTAAAGTAATTGCTTCCAAAACACATGCCGAAAGTAAACCAATTAGCACTTAGTCTACTGCTATTAAATGTTTGCTCCGTTATGGCTTGTAATAACTTTGACCTTTAATTGCCTCCATTAATAATATGCATGGGTCCTCTTCGTTCTACGTTCACCAATTAATTATGACCGTGAAAAGTCTCGTATTCGGTAAATATTGTCTATTAATTTAAATTTCTTTTACTACACCTATTTAAGTTTAATACGATACTAAACCTTGCATATTAGAAATTGTATACAAAGGATTCATTGTGCTTCGCTTTTTTGCCTTAACGGCAAAGTATGTCTTCCTATTCTGTAATCAACTCGAAGTTGTTTTGATCCTCTTTGCCTCCTCACCTCCTAATGGTTGAAAAAAGATTTACGCCTTTATAGATTCATTTATTTTCTGTTTAACCTTTATAGAATAATATCAAGGGAAGAAAAATATATGCATGTTGTTAAATCGATTGTGACTGGCTTTACGATGTGGAAATCCATATCCACATAAGGATTGTAACAATAAAATTCCAAGTATTCTTTTCCACATGTATATTTGCAAACGACCCGATGACGGACAATCTGTGTTCGAAACGGTCGTTTCCATATATATAAGTAAAAAAGAGTACTAGTAGAAAATACTACTGATAGAAAAGAGTACTAGTAGAAAAGAGTACTAGTAGTACAGTTCAAAAGTAGTATATCCAACATAGGCAATGCCAAATCCCCTTTCTTTGTGAAATATAGGATAATCAGTAAAGGGCATTGTATCAGGAGTTAGGCATTGTAAGGAGAAAAATTTTGTCAGAAGTGGGATTCGAACCCACGCCCTCATACGAGGACCAGAACGCTCGTGCTATCCGTATCTTACGGACAAGGTTAACCTTGAGTCTGGCGCCTTAGACCGCTCGGCCATCCTGACAGTGAGAAAAGTTAGTAAATGTAAGTGTAAAAACTGCAGCTCGGTATTGTTATCATTTAGGAATTCATTCAGTTATTTCTCTGAGTATCCGTTTAGCTTCATTGCTATTAAGAAATAAGTTTGCTTCATAAATACACTTTCAAAAATCCACTGTGCCGTATTCTTTTTCTCTAATGTTCCACATCTTCGCTCTATTTTTTCTCAGAAATATCTATTCCGCATCTTATGCTTTAATGCACTGCAACCGACCCTGATGTCGTTTAGATATTCAAGCGGGGGAAACTTTAGTTGCTAACAAGACGGTTTGCTCGGAATCGTTTGTGGATGTAGATAAATTAATTAATTAAATTGACGCTTTCCTAGACTAAACGCATTCAAGATGCATTGTTTACCGTGTAATATCTTTCGCAATAAAGGTGACACATTTATGAAATATGCAGCCTCGAGCCTGTGCGCCTTGATTCCTTAATATGCATCCCAATTATTGATCTATTAGCTTCGCGGAAATAACGTCGTTGGTATTTCCTGACTGAATTCTGAATTTTGTTTATAACGAGTGTATTTTCTTTATAAGAGAGAGAGAAAAGTTACTATATACCTACGATATGAAAATTCCTTAAAGTACATTTTATAATTAGTATGTGGATAAATATTTAGGATAATTATCTGTATCATTTATTTAGCTGATAATGTAGTAGTGCACTTCACATGGAATGACTCTGTCAACTTTAATATGAAATGATATTGTTATATTTTTTGCTTGTAAGTATTTATTCACATAATATTTTTAAAGGACTTTTTAAGAAATTCTCAACTTGTTGATAGTAATTTCCTCGTTATTCTTTAGATTTTCCCCAGTTTATATTAGAGTAATTTTCTTCGTGTTGATATTTTTGAATGATATATTTACATCTAGCATTTATTTGTTACATCTACGAAGTGTGTTCTATTATTTCATGTTCTTCTATGAATTTTACACTCATAGTTGTTGTTTTCCGAGTTAACCTTAGGCTGAAAATATTTTTATGACAACCTTGTCGCCTGGATTTTGCCTACTTGTAACCTATGTATAGTAATAATGGCGCAATATTTCGTTGGATATCTGTGCGACTCTTCCGCACAATCTTCCTCGAATACTTCTCCTTTGCGATACACGATGGGACAAATATATCTCATGCGATGCGCCGCACAGTCGTGACATCCTGCAGAATGCTGAGATATGATTGTTATCGAGATTAAAGTTGAGAGAAAAATTTGTATCATATCTCAGACGACGACGAGGATACGAGATTTGGCGCGCTCAGCTATAGCTATCACGCTCCAGGTGAAGGACGTAGGACGAGCAAGGAGATATATATTTGAGCATCTCTTCGCGCAAGATGCTTCGTTCCGAGGATTTTATTTTCGGGTATCGCTGAGAATGGGCTGTTTCTGCAGCAGTGGAAATTTTCATTCGAATGTTGTTTTCACTGAGTCAACAGAAATATTCGCGTATTTCCAGTGTCGATTATTCTAATCAAAATCAGTAATCTATGGCATTTACTTCTCCAAAAGGCATAAATTTGATTTTTGCTTCCAAATGTAGGAAAATTAAGTAAAAATTCAAACAATTTTCTATTTTCACTCAATACAAATTATTCTGAATTTTATAAGGTCTCAAGATAATTCACGGATATTGTAGCTATTGAAGATTTAATGAAAGATACTACCATCATTTTACAAGTACAGTAAAACATGAAAAGGTTGGACCTCAATAATGAATATATAATACCTGCTACATTTAATGATAAACTATTTCTCTGGACAGCAAATTCATTTTAATTTTTATGGTGATTTGAAACAATCTTTTTGAGTTAAGAAACATGAATTTGATGGTTCGAAACTTTTATTAGTCTCATATATATAATGCTTATAAAGAGAAACCTATTTTATAACATATACTTTTCTCGCAATCCTACCTTGTAAGGGTTCCTATTGTCTGGAAATTTCACCCATGCATATTCATACGATCACGACTTTCATGATTTTTTTTATTCCGAGAGATATTTAACTCCAAATTCATTTTCCTGAAAATACATTGTAATAGAATTCAGTTCGGATGACCCTGGAAATTATTGTTAATAATTCGTTTTCAGAAAATAAGATCACTGAAAGTGATAAAAATCTAGACATTTATTTTATAAGTAAGAAATTTCTTGGCTTCAACCCTATGAGTGATAGTTTTAAAAGCGGATCGACAGCTAGGATAATTTTCCATTTTCCTAGAAATTGAACCCGGGACCACATTCACTAAAAGCAACCGCGCTACCCACTTCGCTATGCAGGAGCTCCGGTTTTGGAACAGCAAGACATTGAAATATATATGCAATTCATTGTTTGAAGGGTTTTAAGATTGTGATTGAAAACTTGCGAAGTTAATGAGGTTTTCGTTCTAAAATATAACAAATGAGCATCTTTTTTGCCCAATTCATGAAATTGGCAAAAGTTGCCCATTTCATGAATTGGGCAATTACACGTTTGGGGTGAAAGGAACCCAACTCAACCCATCTGCGCCTCGCATATTTAATTAATTAATTAAATCTCCGCTACAAATCGTGAACTGTGCGCGGCGCTGATGGGTTGAGTAGGGTTCCTTTCACCCCAAATGTGTAAAAGCCCATTTCATGAAATTGGCATCTTTTTGCCCATTTCAAACTACAAAATACAAGACTACAAAATCCTTGGGTTGAAAGTCTTCGGCGTTTTATTTATGAGAGAAAAGTCGAACAGGTGAATCGTACTTTGACGAATCTTATCCTGTATGAACGTCTTAGAACCTGACATCATATAGATAGATTAAATACTCAAACGGTGTCCCTCAATCTTGTATGGGAAATTATTCACCTTTCCTCATACAATGTTGAAAGAAACTCTCTTTATTTGACATAAAAATAAATCCACATAAAAATAACTTACACATATATTTTTAGAGAGAAAAGTTTTGTCAATGAATTGAAATCTTCAGGCACTTCAGTTTAAGAAGTACAAGAATATATACAACGATGTGCCAATTCATTGACGAAACTAGTCACCTAATAATATATATCTGTGGAAGTTATCAATTGTTTATTGATATATTAAGGCTCCCTTTCACAAAGTGACACACGTGAAGATGATGTCAAAACCGGTTTTATCATTAATGGAGTTTATGGAATAAAGAAATGTCTGTTTTCTTCTTGTGTGTTAAGATAAAGTTCCACCAAGTGAAGGCTGGAGCGATTGAACTTATCTTTCCATTTATCGCGTTTCAAATCTCGGAGAACAATGCTTATAAAGTTTCATGTGTCGTGCATACTCAGTTTTGTATTCATGTTGTTAGAGAAGAAATTAAATCTGCCTGTGCAGAATTCCGTATTCGTGCTTCAATTGAGATTTGTATTCATCTGTTTTAAACGTCAAAATTGTTAGCACCGTCAAGGATTCACGAAGAGACAAGAATGCTGAAACTATTTGAAAGAATAATTCTATGGAACCCCTTCGAAATAATTTCAATTCTTCGTCACAATCAACTTTGCAAGGCGCTCACTCAAAACTCAAAGTTTGCTCGAGACCCTTAACTGATTCAGAAAAGTAACTTCTTGAATCGATTCCGAAGCAACACTGTTTGATCCTCGTCTCGACGAGCACTTGATAGCATCTAACTCAATGTTGTATGAACGACTTCACCTTTCAGCCTCAAGTGGTTCAATCACGACGAACGAGCCTTCGATCGACGCATTAGCACCATCAGGCTTAATTAAATACGGTGGCAGAGTTCCAGCCGGTCTGTTATGCATTGTGCCAACTCTTGCTCCTCATTCTCTCATCTCTGGTTACCATGGGAACTTCACGGAGTTCGCCTTCTTTAGTTGGTGGTGATATTCAAAAGCCTTCTACACCAGCAACTACGACATTTTATCAGGAAAACTTCTTCACCACAACGCCTTGCCGCATAAGAAGCACCGAACATCTCTTCCCCACGAAAAGAGAAGGTAACAAACTCTAGTAAATCTGCTTTCCCTTGGAGAATGACATCGCTTAACACTAGAAGGACGACGGTGGCCACTTTAACACTTTTCAGCATTTTACTTTAACATTTTTTGAGTTAAATATTTTTCAATTTTTGGAACTCTTTGTCTTTATGTGATAGCATCCCTGCAGTGGAAATTTTTCATAAGCTCTTAGCTTAGGTTTTTTTTAATCCGCATAGTAGTTTTTTCTTTGTACATTTGCAAGCTATCTATTTCCATTCATTTCTTATACAACAAAGGGTTGGATGTAAGAAGAGACTTCCTAGTCTCAATCTCGTCCTAATGAAGTCATTTCATTATTATTATTATTATTATATCCCTAATTTAATATGAAAGAATTAAAATTTTACTGAATCCTATGTGGTAATTTTTACATCATGTTATACCAAGGACGGCTGGTTTGACCGCTATCTCTTTTTAAGCCAAATATTTACCTTTTTCTCTGATCTTTTAAATATTATTCTCCGAATATTTATAATTGAATAATTTATTACATTAATAACCATATAGATGACGTTTATAACGAACGTGCGTAGAGTGTGATTATTATTCAATGTACTATACAGTGAAAATAATGAGCTCTTAGCTGTATTTAGAAATTTGTTTATAAACTATCGATCGATCGAAAATCAGTAGTACAATTTCGCTACAAGTATATGGATATGTCTAAAATAAACAATTAAACGCCTCCAAGATGCAAAGACGCAATAAAATTGGTATTGCGAAGAGAGGTAGTCAAATGACTACTTCCCTTCTTTCTAAGTAGAGCGATATTTGATGACCCCTGAGGACGGTAGCATTGCTATTGAAAAGATCTTTGGGTACAATTATAGTGCAGCAATCCTTTCTTGCTTTATCCGACTACCGGGAAGTAAGAGGAGGAACGCCGACAAAGATGGCTTTTGGAGATTATACACCTCTAATTTAACTAACTCGTCCTTCTAGTGATAAGGAACACTTATCACATAACACTCTTACCACCGAAAAGAGAAGGTAACAAACTCTAGTAAATCTGCTTTCCTTCGGAGGATGGCATCGTTTAAACCCTCAATAATGAACCCTTTTTTATAGCTCCAAACGCGAATCTTAATGCGAATGTCTCCAATCTGCTCGTCCCGTGCTAACAAATCCATCCCTGTTTGAAGGGGCGTAAAAAAGCAATTTGTTTTATAAAATGTCGATTCTCCGATACAGAGTTTCGTTTTCTTTACGACCGGGATTGCTCGAATATTTGACTAACTTTGGGTTGAAGAGGGTTGACCGTGTTTGAGTGGATTTAAAGACAACCCTCATTCTTAGAAGATCCACTATATTTGGAAGTCGACAAGGAAAATGAGTTAATTTTCAGTAATAGTCAATTTTAAGGTAATACCATTAAAAATTAGGTTTATTAACTTTATAAGGAGACAGTAAAACGTTAAAAATGGTGAATGCAATCACGAATACAACAATGTGAAAAAGCTCCTAAGAAACAAAGCGAATAAAACGTTCGCGAGCGATGCTACTTAGCGTTTGTTAGGCCCCATCTTGAGTATGGAACCCCACCGAGAAATTTCGTATTCGGGATTTAGAAAAAGTACAACGAAAGGCAATGCGATTTGTAAAGAATTGATACAATAAAACAGCGCGTGTTACTCGGATAATGCAAGACGTGGGATGAGAACCATTAGAAGATGGAAGACTAATTCAAAGTATTAATTTTCTAAATAAGTTCAGAGAAATTACGTTCTCTGATGATGTAACAGACACAATGCAACCCCCTGTTATATGTGCCGTTCTGATACTGCGAGGAAGAATAGGGAAATAGATGCTGGAAGGAATCGTTTCAAGAATTCATTTTTCAGCAAACGATACGTGAAAGCAATCGACTAGAAAAATAAAGTCAAGGTGCCTGCATCCCTTGCCACACGCCGAAAGACGGCTTGCAGGGTTCTTACAAAGAGATAGAAAAATCTTTGAATGATGTAGTAGTTGAAATTAAATAAGAAATTTCAATTAAAATGCTATAACTGGATGACTCAATTTATACACTAAAAAATGACTTCATTAATATAAATGCCACACTGATTAATGTAAATATCTAAATAATTCAGTCCAATTTAAATCATACATTTCCTTACTTTTGGAAGACAAACTGTGTTTTCTTTGGAAGCCAGGAGGAGAAAAAGTTTAGACTCTTTACAATCATAAAGTTCAGGTATTGAAACTCTATATATAACTTTCTATTTACCAAACTCCGGACGAGTGCATTGGTCTTTCGATCGGATTTTTTAACCCGTAATGAACCGTAACTTTTCACGTACCGTATCCAGCAAAAATAATTAAATTTCTCAAATTTTAAATTTTCTTACACTTCAACGGTCTTTTAAAGATAAAAAATATGAATTTCATTGAAGGCAAGTATTTTTTTTGTGGTAAAACTGTGATGGATAGTCTTGCTGATTTTTTAAATAAACTTCAAATAAGTAATTTTAATTATAATTCAACCAACTGTTTTCCTCTTTCTTATTTTTTATATTATTGATTTTCAATTCAAGGAGGAACCTTGTTTAGGTAAGGAAATTAAGATGAAAAGGTTTACGCTTTATGATTCATCACTCGTATGTCTATATGCATGAAATCAATCCGTTACTATTTGCTACGGTAGGGAATGCCTCTTACAATCCAGTCTGTGTTTTTTTTGCTTTGTCACCGTGAAGCTTTCTATGCTATGATTACTACTTATTTTTTACGTACTCTGTCTAACTAACAACCCTACTAATGTCAGATCTTTATTATTTGTTGTTAGGTAGTAAGTAAATATATCTTTGCGGTGCATTTTTTTCTAGAAATAATTATCTTCTTTTCACTATTTTTTCTTATGATTAATGATTTTTGTTACAGTGATATTTATCAATATTAATTTAACCTTTGAACGTTTAATGTAAAATTTACTACACTGTATTTTGACTGTGCTCTCCCGGGTTTTTCCATCCCCTATATCTGTTGGTATTTTCGCTCGAAGTGGAGTTTTTTTGTCAACCTCCAGTTGCAAAACTTTTTTCCCACACAGTACTCTATCTTTTTGTTTCTAAGCTTACACATAATATCAATATACGAGTTAAGGGGGGAGAGAGGACCATATGGGCCTAACCTAAATAAAGGGTCAATCTATGTATATATTTTTCAGAAAAATAGAATCTTAATTTAGTTTGACGATTTCTATCGGGGACTTTGATCCGATCTTTGCTCCTCGTGTAGCTTAAATCCACCTTTGCAGGAGGAGAATTCCGCTGACCTCCAATCTTAGGGATTCGAATCTAAGGACGGAATGACCCATTTAATGAAATTGGCGAGGAATGGAAAAGAGAGGGCGTGAGAGGAGGAGATAAGGAAGAGAAAAATTGCAGGGGACAGAGGAAGGTTGACGGCAAGAAGAATGGGTCGGGATGGGATTTTTAATGCTTCTCAGCTTACATTTCTTCCTCTTACGGGAGTGGATACATGGAGGAAGAGAAAGGAGACAGGAAGTGGTGGAGTGGATGAAAAGCGGAAAAGAATTTCGGAGGAACCGTGAGAGGTGGATACAAGGGTTAGAAGGGGCGAAGAGTACACGTCTGTCAAGCTGAAACCGTAGTGAAAAACTTGCCATTTACTTCAGGCTACTTTGAAATTTTTGCCGGGATCAACTCTTAAACTTATCCTAAAATCTAGTTCCGTATCTAAAAGAGTCGTTATTACTATCAAATCTTTATGATTCGTATATATTACATTCGTTTCACTAAAAATTAACCTCTATTGCACACCGAAAGTTGGAATATGATATATCTTACAAGGGGAATACCAGATGTGCGTAACGCAGATTTGCTTGAGACTTCCCGTGTATGCTCTCTGACCAAAAATAATAGATTTGAGCTGTATACTTTGGGCCACTACGTCATAGTTTTTGCGAAAATAACAACTGAAAATAGGAGTTAAGCAAATACGCAATACATGTTTTTTCAACCCTTAGATCGTGACTTCTCACTACTTAACATAAACAATAATAACCATTAATGGTCATACTAAGAAAATATTATCTTTCACATCGGAAACTGGCTTTAAAATATTTCCTAAATTCTCCATCAAGGAATTTATACGGAGAAATTCTGTATCAGTCAGGCGTCGATCCCAAGACCTATTTGGAAGAAAAAATTCTATATTTAAATAATATTAACCTATGTATTTGGTAGTTTGTTAGATTTTAGTTTTCGTATCATTATGATGATGTGGTATAGCGAGTATAGTATGAAAAAGTCAATCCTTAGCAATTCGTGAAATGATGATGATTACTTTTTAGAAATTATTTTTGAGAACCCAAGTAAATTGATGAGCGCAGAGGTTAATCGATATATCTCATGCAAAGTAAAAACGATGAAATGAAAGCAATATATAAATTTACTTGCAAAGGCAACACACTTAATGGAATTGGAAAAAATTGAAAGAAAATAATTTATAAACATTTGCGATCGAACAGAGATAGAGAGAGAATGAAGGCAGATAAACCTGGAAATGGAGAGGGATTTATCGAAAAGAATCGATCTCGGGTAAAAGAATGCGAGAGAGAGGTGACAATGGAAAAGGCAGAGAAAAAAAGAAGGGAAATAGAATAGAGAGGAAAGGGAAGGGTGGAAAGGAAAAGGATAGGAAATGAAGGGAAGGAGAGAAAGGAAATAACCAGGAAGTGATGCATTATGATAAAGGGAAGGGATGAAAGAATGTGTGAAGAACTCGGAGAGCAGAAGAATAAGAAATGATTGTGGAGGAAGCAGAGATGATAAGAGGCAGGGTTGTGTTAAAGTATAGTTGGGGAGCGAAATAATGGAAGGGAATTAGATGGTGGGGAGAAAAAAATTATTTCTTCTGAATGACGCGAGTTTTAGGTGTTAATTAGGATAACATCTCTTTCACACTCAATTTCGTTTGCTCCAGGTGTGAGAAACCTGAGGCTCATTTAGAGGTTTGTTAGTTTTTTGATTGGATGATTGGATTTCCTGACTGTCTCTATTGCGGATCTTGATTCACAATCGGAAATTTTATTAATATTATTGACGCATTACGCCATTAACATTTGAGGTACGGACTTCCGGTGTGCGGCGAAGCACGATTATGAAATAATTAATTACAATTTTTCTCCAAATTGAAACCTTTTGCTCTCCTAGAATATCATGCTTGGAGTTTGAAATTGATAACAGAAGTATACTTGAATGAAGTGGAGTGGGTTACGTTAATGCATTGCTCTCTGTTTCTAGGTGATCTGGAAATAAAATGTAGCTTATTCGAGTTTGCCGTCGTCCGCAATTGTTCAGTCACTCAAAACTGTAAAGGAATATTCATAACAAACTCTGTCCAGTGTCAAAAAGAGGCCATTTTATATACATGCAAATTGTCCTGGGTATTTCTTACGGAAGAAATTTGCGCTATTTTGCTAAATTGTCAAAAATATAGTTGATCAAAATTGTTCAGTATTGAGTGAAAGTTATTCCAGACATGTCAGTGTGATTTAGTTTTCCTTAGTTTTTAACATAGTCGCAGGAAAAAATCTGAAAAGTTACATTTCAAAGAAATGTAATATTTTTTCCTATTTTTTGGATCGGCTGTCTTGGTGCCTTTAAATCTATAATTAAAAATCATGGGATTCTTAAAATCGAGTTTTGCATTAAATCTTGCATGCGGGCAAATGTATTTATATATTGCTTTAATGAGGTGAACAGAGTTTAGCGTGGCATGGGATAGAGTATCTTTCATATAATTGTAACTCAGTCTCTCTCATCTCTGCAAGTGACAATGAGGATGGTACTGATCTATGAATGAATAATGCTCAATTGATACAGTTGTGGTCACTTCTTATAGAGGACTATATAAAGAGTTATTCATTGGGTCATTGCTCTGCACTCTGTGGACGTTATCATTCTAGCCTAGTGAGTAAATCAATGGCGGAATATCCCACCCCACCCTTTCAAATGAGCCCAATCCCTCATCAAACCTTTAAGTTTTTCCCTGGACTTCCAAATTAAAGGGAAAGGTCTGGCATTATTCTTAAATTAAGCTGAAAGAGATTTTACCATCCGAGCAACAAACTATCATTTCTCTCCCTCCATGAGCTTTATTTTAAGAGAAAATAGCCTGTATATAAATATCACGTTACTTAAATATTCTCAGTCAGATAGTAATTTAACTTATAAGAAAGGATCAGTTGTGCAAATCCAATGAATACTTTGATAAAATCTGTTTTACTTCTATGTTTCAAAAATTGACTTCAATTCAGATTAATTTTCGAATAATTTAGCTTTTTTGGTTAGGGAAGGAGCAAAACTTCTTCAAATTTAATTTGTAAAATAATGTTTTGATTGTATGTTTTCTTCAAATACGTTTAATTTACAATTGTTCAATTTCTAGAACGATATTCATTTTTTCTGAATAGGAAAATATTTTTTCATCTAACCTCGTAGGATGATATTTCGTATTATGTGAATAGAAAGTTTCCGTACATATATTGATGTATAATAGAACCTGAACTTACGGATCGCTAACAGCGGAAGGCTTCAGCCTCATACCGAACTGATAATTCTTTTGGATTTAAATAAATGATGAAAAATTTGAAAGTGTTATTCATGAGGTAATTTCTCTGCATCACGCGGTCCTTTTCTGCTCTTAGCACTCTCAGCATTGATGTCAAGTGAGAACTACCTCATTCCTCATCCATCCCAATAAGCCTCATCCACTATCATTTAGTTGCCAACGGTGAATGGCTAGAGGCTCGTTCCAGCCTTCGGACCGATGCATTCTTCAACTTTGATTAAACGATGACAGATTCGTAGCAGTCAAGGAAGCTTTACATAGAAAAAGAGTGAAATGGAGCGGAAAACAAATGATAGCAGGAATTGGTTTCGACCACCGGCCTTAGAGGATCCTCAGGGTGAGATGAAAGACTTGGACGACCTCAATCTGTGGAAGTCATCGCAAGCGATCACTCGTAAAGGGTCTCGTTCCCCAAGTTCGTCGCCGCAGTTTCATTTCGGTCGGAGGACGAACCTTCCCTTTTAATATCGCGCCTCTTTCGTTTCACACACGAACTGCTACGACAATAATGGCGGAAAGTAAACCTTAAAAGTTTATTGTCCTCGTAGTTTGGGAAATAAAAGAATAAAAGAGGGATAACTTTGCGCGGGAAGTCGTCCGGCTGAGAAAAACCAAGGAAATGATGGAAGTAAATAAATCACACGTGACTGGCTCTCGAGCTAAGGTCTTCCAATTCCTTTGTGGATGCATTAAACTAATCAATCTATCACGTGTATGAGTCTCGCTCCACTTTTATGGAAGCTTTGCGCGACAAGCAAGTGGTGGCTCCCCGTAGCGGCACGGTCCTCATCGATAAAGCCAGATCATAAAACTGTTGAAAAGAGCACAAGCACTTAGAAAAGCAGTAAGAGTTTTAGAAATAACTTTGTGACTTTTATATTTCTTTTTATTACAATAGAAAAGTAAGGCCCCCTAAGATAGGGTATGAGGCTAAATTTGACAAAGTCGTTCCTTTGGAAATGTAACATTGGAGTTGAGATATTTTATTATCACTTGTGTGGAATCGATATGAAAACAGTAATGATTCTGGCTTTCTAATATTGTTTCTTTACGTTTAACCGCATTGCTGGAGTACCCGGATACGCAAAATCCATTACTCGCTTCAGCAGATATTTAATAAAGAATGAAGTCAGACAGAACAAAAGAGATTTTAGTGATTATCTCTAGTGACGGAGCGGTAACATTTACTATAATTCGAGAGTCATTTACTTCTCAACCTGTCCTAAGAACTTGGATGCATTGCGCTTAGTAAAAAGTAACCTTGCCTTTTACATCATTCTATAAGTAATCACAGTCTTAACAAAACCTTTTTGCTGAAATTATCATCGCATTTTTCTGATGAAAATTTGCCGATTACGCAATGCGAACAAATTGAATATATGTACAGCATAACATCGTAAACATGTACTCGCTTAATATGAGTTTATCGGTAACACGATCTCAAATTTTGGTCCCCGTAGGATTGCTCAGTATCTTATATATGGTGATAAGTTTAGTATGGAATTTGGTTTATGAAAATATCGAGCTTATTATTAGATGTGGTCCCAGAAATAAGAATCTCCAAGAACGATCCATCTCTGCTACAATAACCTGACAAAAAATTCGTATATATTTATTCAGTGCAAGGATAATTGAATTATATGGACATAAGTTCTTTGTAGAGGATTGATAGGTAGGTACCATTCATCATGCAACACCCGACCCAGCAAAGCGTCGAAAATGATTATGTTTAGTTATTTTTCAAAAATACGTTATACCCTGAGCCATGGATAGTAAATTATTGTGTTTCCACACCTAGCCATTCTAGCTTGCCCTTTTTCGAATTTGTAGCATCATGAAATAACACTGCGTAAGTTTCACGTGAAGAAATATTTTAATTTATCCGTTTCGGATTTTGTTTTATTCTACTGAAATATATACCGGTTTGAAACTATCAGTTCATAATAAAATTAAATGTCCTGTAGTAATATTACTATAATACTTCACTTGGAATTTGTACTTTGTTACTTCATTATGCCTTAGTACAGAATTCCTTAAAGTCAAGGCTTCGTCATTTGGATTCTCCGAGTTACTAAAAATGCCATTGAGTATTTATGGATTTTTTGTCCTATATTTAAGCCAAAGAATGTTTTCGGAGCTCTTATTGAAATTAATCAATCATATGCGTAATAAATTGTGAACTTATGAAATGAAATGCTATGTTTTAATTGGTATATGTTTACCTATATTTGTATAGATAATAGGGGAATCGAGCTCAAAATAATTTTTCACCGGACTTCATTAATTCGATTCGTTTATATTTTTAGCACTAATTCTCGAATTTGCCATCCCTTTGTGTTTATGTTAATGAGGTTTTAATTAACACAGATTTAACTTCCATCAAATTAGTGTTCATCTTCTGAAGCTATTCGGAGATGGTAGAACACTTTAATAAAGGTTTTATTTATTTGATATGAAAATATATTAGTTTAGCTATTTAACTGAAAAATAATATCGATATTTACAGAAAACCCATATGCATTTGAAAACAAATAAGTTAAAAATATGATGCAAGCATATAAACAAAATCAACTCTTCCTTAATGAGAATGAGAAATGTACTGCATAACATTAAACTAAAATAAAATAAACACGATGAAGAAATGAAGAATAACGCTGGAATGAATGGTACGTCTGAGGAAATTAAGGGAATATTTTACCGAAACTATACCGAAAACATTGAATTTCATCTTTTTCCATTTCAAAATTATGGGAATGCCGAAAGTTTTAGTCGAGGAAGTTACCTCAAGAGCCGAATTGTGTATATAGAAAAGACACATCCCATCGGGTAACATAATTTCGAGGGATAAGTATAGCCCCAGTTCTCCGGAAATTCTGCGGATTCATATTTAGCATATATATCATCATTCCCTTCAAAAGGCTCTTTCGGAATCTGGATACCCAGAATTATTTCTATTTTTCCTCTTCCTCCAGAAATTTCATATCCGAACCTTTACCCACGGTTCATTTCCTAAGAATGCTTTTTTGGCTCCGAACTCATACGTTAATGGAATACCAGACCGGTCCGGGAAATTTTCATTCTCTTTCCCGACAACAGAATCAGCCAAGGTTTTTCTCTGGATTGAGAAACCCCTCGTGGAGGCTTTCATATAAGTGTAATAATTATGCCTCCTTAGCTTTGAACGGTTTAGGCTTCGTTAACAATAAGAGTACACAGCGATAGAAGAAATTCGAGGTGTGAAAATAGTTTTTAAAAGAAATGATATGTATTCGCGAATATGTAATTTGATTTCAGTCATTCAAAAGTTAACGAAATGCATTACTTGGGTAAGTTTCCATCTCTTCCCCGCAAATGAAAAGAAATTAAAGAAAAAACTTAAAATAACATAATAAGTGTCTTATCTACTCGTTCATTGCAGTGTTAAGCATTTGTAAGTGTATTGATTGAATAAGTGTTGGATGTGATCATTAATAAAATTAATGAGTTGAAGTGAGTAAGTAAGCAATAAGTAAAATAATGATCGATATATTAATTGATGAATATGATTTGAATGAGTGATGGAAATTTTTTTTATGATATTGGTGCTTTAATTTTCGATGATTTTTTTACTAGTTTTACTACTTTACTTTTTTACATTGCTTATAGATAACATTTATGACGGCCATTGTATGATAGCAAACTCTATCACCTGATTTATACCAATCTGCAGATCTAATGTAAGAATAATAATAATGCCAAGCTTCGGTCGTTAAGCTAGTTTACCAAGCTGAGAATTCGGAGGCCCTTGTGGTTTTTCTTTTATTTCTCAAGTATTTGTTTCGGTGGATGACTCAAAATAGGTTAAACAGAAATAGGGGAGATAAAAGCTACACGAGATGTTTCTATTTCGGTATACATACGTCGCACGAAGTATTGGGTAAAGTTATTGCCAATCTTTGTTTCTATATAAACATAGGTTTTGGGTTTCTTAAACTACAGCTTGCCATATATTATTAAATTTATTTCCATAGCAGTCAAAGTAAACAAAATATTCCCATTAATCTCTTATTTATGAAAGTGTTTAATTTTTTTATTTCGATTGCATATTTTATAAAACCAAGTATATAATTTAACTAAAATATATGGTACATATATTTTAGTTAAATTATATATTTTGCCAATGCTTTAGTCCTAAGCTCATGTTACAATTTTACTTTGGGCCAGTTAGAGCCAGCAAAACAAGAAACGTAGTGTGCCGAGCGAAGTCCTTCGGAGTCCGGGATACTCAGGGAGTTTTTAATTATTTATATATTATTTTAATGAATCGTATGAATTTTATATAAGTCTAAGTATATTTTTTATCTTAAGATATGTAAGACACAGGCAAAAATAATTATTTACATTTAATAGTAACATCAAGATCTCTAAAAATTCACTCTGGGGTCCTCCGAGAGCCCAATTTTCTATATTCAATTAAATAAATATGAATAACGTCTTTATTTCAGATGAAAGTAATTCTTGAAAATCATCTCTTCTATTTAACCCGTTATTAGTTCCGGGAAGAGTCATTGCGTTGTATATAAAGTTTTAATGAAATACTGAGATTGAACATGGCGCTGGTAAAACAGTGACACACGACGTTTGTATTTGTAACATATTTATGTCATATCAAATGAGAAAAAATTTAACCTTGTGAATGACGGATTTCAGGAAACAGGAAAATATTGAATACATCTTTAAAATATCTTTATAATTATTTTTATGCCTAGAATTATTTCCTTGTTGTCTGTATATATCCAATTCTGTTTTAATCAGTTACACATATCTGAAATTATACCCTTTGGTATAGCTTCTAAAGTGACATTGAGAATATGTAGTGCTTTAGCGATGTTTATATCTCGGAAAACCAGTCGACGACCATTCGCTCATATTTGACATTTGATTGAAATATATTCCAATTAATTAAAGCATAACCTCCGTTTGAAGAAGACATGTAAAACAAGATATCACATGGTTTTCCTTTTAACGTCAATTAAACGCTATGTCGTTCAAATAAGAACAAAAAGATTGCAAACGTGGCAAAATGAAACTGGAAAAGTAGGAAACTAGAACCGTTGTGATTTAAAATTATTAACTGTTGCAGATTTACAGTAATCTCAAGAAGTCTTAGCATAGTAAAGCAGTCTGTGGTGTTGCCAGATTGTAAACCTCTGTCTCACTGGCTGCATAACATTCACGGGTGGCCGAATCTTCCGTTCTTTTATTTTGTCGCGGACAGTACATTTAAAGGGAAAGTGGCACATGATGTAACGATGCTCACAAACTAGAAAAAGTTAATTATAATAGATCATTATAATGGAAAAAAAGTTTTAGTGGGAATAAGGAAGCAAGCAAATTGAAATCAAATGATAAACAGAATTGAATAATATCCACATGATTAGGACTCGAATCCAAGTCTTCCACTCTCTAGGCAGGTATTCTAACTACAAAACTATCACGATAGTTTATAAATTACATATATTTCCACAAAAATAGATCACTCCAGTTTTATGTTGCGGCTTATAAGAGATCTCTTCAAAAGCAGGTAGTGGAAATCGCCAGATATGGATCGGGAGACTAAAATCGCACAGTTCTGCTCTGCACGTCTGACCCTCATCACATTAAGAAGGCTACAATCGAAAAGTGTACGTAGGATAGGGCATCGGGTTGAGAAGGGTGTGTTTGCTCAGAATTTGAGTTTGGAAGAGGCGGAAGTAGCGGGAGAGCTCCCATATTTTACTGATTTTTACCTTGAATAAACAATCATCTTACGTCCATACCAAGTAGTTATAGCCATTTTTAAATCGAACGATAATATGACTTCCCAGCAATACGATGTTTGATGCCTACCCTGTATTGCCTTACGATTATAAAGAAATTCTTTCAAGCAATGCTTTATTAGCCTCTATCGAAATACGAGCACCATTGAATTAAAATAAGGTAAACGATATTTCTCTCTTATTTAAAACCGTATACTATAAGCTTTCAAAATATATGTCTCTGTTATTAGAATTTATTTTTCTGCGGTTGCTTTATTTTTAGAGTACTTTAAGGAATTAAAGGGGAGCATTTCCCATTGGAAGGCTTCATGTGAAATAATTTGGTCGCGAATAATTTGCATGTTACAATTATCTAAATATTGAAATATAATTGAACTGCTTCAATGATACTTGGTGGAATTCTATCATACAAAATAATTTATTGCAACAAAATACTTGTGCAGTAAAATTAAATGCAAGTAATGTAATAAATATTATTAATAGTAAATACAAATTTCGTAATATTATGGTACTAGTGTTTTTTTTTACAATAAATTGTTCTGTAAATGTTTCTATAAGAAAATTAAAGGCGGGAGAAAGGGAGAAATCCTTAGTAAAATTATTCCACATCACTCTTACACCATTAGCTTTCATGTCATCACAAAATTAAATGGAAAATACGTTTATCTGTATCCAGTATTAGTACACAAAGTGATAATATTTTAAATTTTTCCTTTAAATCGATGCCATTAAAAAGTAAATTTGAATATCTTAAATTGAAAGGGGAGAAAAGTTTTCCACGATCATGGAATAGGGTCATTTGGGACTTTTTCGACAATCGTTGGCAATAAACCCAGCTTCCTTACTTCCGTGTTGTTACATGATGAGAGACAATTTCTTTGCAGACCATCTGAGATTTTTTATAGGACACGCAACAATGAATCTCAGATTTACGAGATCAAATACTTTTGATGGGCTATTGCCATTTGGATAAAGTTTAACGGAAATATCTTGTCTGTAAAATTCACGAATACTTTCGTTTTAACGATAATTCAATTGGAATTAATTCCCCATTTTCCCACAATGTTGGAAGTGAGGGATATTATTTTAGAAGCAAGAATTTTTTATGTCTATCTCTTCTTTAAAAGTTATTTTGTGTCATGGAGATGAGTGTACCATTGTGGCGTACACTGAAAATTAGCAAATCTGCAGCTTAAATGTCAAGCGACATGTTTGCTGACACTCAGTTTATTCTTTGCCCATTCCATTTCACCACATTCACTGATGTTTTGGTAACAGTAAACGTTTGTGCATTTACCTATCTGCGATTAGCTACAGTTCCTTTCCATGATATTTTTACGAGGGCTGTTATTTCTGCCTTCAGTTAAGTAAACGTTATTTTTTCCTAGATATCCGATGAAAAGGGAAAGGAATGGCTAGATTCTTTCCCTTTAATTTAGCTCAGAGGGATTTTACTATCCGGAAAACGGACTATCCTTGCTTTCCTTTGCTGAACTTTCACAGAATGAAATCCAGTATTAAAATATTAGGTTAATGCAGGCCTAAGATTTTTTTCAAAATTATTTTGGTTTAATATATTCAATGAATTACGTCAATTGGGATTAATCTGCCAAAAATATAAAATTATGTGGTTTGGAGGCAGGCAAGTTCTTTTGGTATGGAATTATTATTTTTACTATAGTTTACATTAAACATAGCTAGAATGATGTATAGGATTCTGAAAAATCGATATGCAAAGGTTTTACTTCGTGGAAGGCCATAATAATGGAAAAGAGTCAATTTGTACTCTTTCATAGAATACTGTGGGAGTGTACAGTGATTATTTTCCATTATTATTCTAAAAAGTTAACTATCCTCCTCTCCAACCTCGCAAGACGATATTTCGTATCATGTGATAATAAATTTAATTTACCTGTGTGAATGTACGGTGGAACATCGATTTTCGACCTGTTCTGCATACACACTTTTCACGATAAGAACTGCGGACTGGATACACTTGAATTCGTTAGTCGTGGTACCACTCTATTTATTTATTTCCTGACAATAGTTCTAATTTTAATTTATCTATATATTTTAAAATCAATTCCAATTACATTTTTATGACTGAGTAAGGGATGAAACCTCGTATTCAAGCTAAGGAATAAAAAATAAGAAATCAGGAAGCAATTCTCTCTCAGTGTTTGGTTAATCCTTTAAATTTACGGATCAGACAATACATGATAGCATAAAAAACCCTTATCGCCAACTATTAAAGACACTATAGCCTCGATATAGAAATATCGATACACATTTGTTCTTTTAAAGAAGCGCAGTGGACGAATCCGGAAGAAAGAAACGCGATATCCTCCCGTAGCTCGTTAGAACACAGTGCATCGCTTGACCGCGTGGGTGTTTGGACCTTCCATCTCCGCCCATTCACTCCAAACCAAATCTCTTTGTTTTCCAAATTCGAGGGATGGATTCCAGGAGCGTATTCAGGTTCCGATATTCATGGCCACGCATCTCCGGAGACTATACGAGACTACATAAACCGAGTTTGATTGAGGGTCTCGACCAATCAGCTGATTAAAGCAAATATTTTCCGGATGTCCAATAATCACGTTTATTTACAGAGCAAATATTTCCGCAGCAGAAGCTTTTTACGCAATACGTTGAATTTATCGAATAAATTGGAAGTGAACGAATTTGTGGATGTATTGAATGCATTCCAATAATTGAAGGAGGAAAAAAGGTCGCGGAATTGGAGGTTTGATAGCAAAATAGTACAATAAATACGGTTCACGATTTAGATTTTGATGTCGGACATCACAGTTATTTATGACGTTGAAACGAAACGCAGCTTTGGGTACTTTAAGTTTTTTCGATAATACTTTGAAAAATGAGTGACCCAGTCTATGAACTTTGCTGCTAAAATATTTCAGTCGTTTTTCAGATTTGCTAATGAAAATTTGAGCGATACGCGCGTATGCACACGAAATAAATAAAAAATTACCTAAATAAACTGAGCCCTGAATTTCCACTGAATAGATCCAGTGCTTTTGCTAGCCTTTTTGCTTATGTCAAAGTTTGGAATCCTGTGAAAATTCAACCCCAACTCAACAACTTCGATAGTTGTTTGTGAAATCAAATTCCATACGCAGAAGACAAATTTAGCTTAAATAAATAATAAATGCATAAATAAAAATGCCAAAAATTGAAGCATAATGGCAAAATTGTATTGACCCGTTTCTCTATATGCCTGTGATAGAGAAACAAAATGCCAACATTGTTAGGTACACCCTTATCCGTATACCCGTATACATCTTTACCAGTAACAGTATTCTAATGGTAGTATACTACAAGTTTTAAACCTGTAAGAGTAGGCGTTCCATGAATTAAATCTCTCCTAAAATATCTCAAAAACATTTATCCGATAAAAGTACATCGAAGGAATGGACAATATAATATGCTAATATATTTTAAACGACATAATGTTGTCGTAAATTTTGAGGAAGTATAAATCAAATGAATGCCCTCATATATTATAGTATTTATTTAAAAATCTCGCTATTAATTCAGCGTTATTAATTCATTCGAATGATTAATCGCCTTTCAATGAAGGCTACTGAGTGTGCAGAAATTCAAGATCATTTACTCCGTTCGTCACGACCAGCTGAAGGCAATCGATTAGTTTTCATTTCTGTTATGACTTGAGTTAATGAGCCGAGCTCGAAGCGTTGTTTAGTCAACAGTAATGAGAATCTGACGACTTGATTGAAGATGTATATTATGCAGCATAGAAGACAGGAAGCTATATTATGGAGAAGATGAACTGTGCAGCATGCACGAGGAGCCTCTGATTAATTAGAAAGAAAAGCGGGAAATATCCCCCAAAAAGAAACATAATACATTGATGGATATAGCCTCCAGTCATAGTCTACCTCAATGGATAGCTAGCACGGTCTAAAGAAAATAAATCGCTTGTTAACTCGAGAAAGAATACATATTTTTATTTTGTAGGAAGCAAATTTTTAGTAAATATTTATTTTTACTTTGTCTTCGCTGTCGTCGAGTACTTACCCAAAAGTTCAAGAAATCTTTCAGGCAAACTATTCACCTTGAAATCTATGGATTACAGAAGAAATGAAAATACAAAAGTATCTTCTGAGGTGAATTTGAAGTTTGCCTGAACCACTTTATGAACTCATAGACATCATCTCATATAGTATATAGATATATATACTTATTATTATTTTCATTGTAGCCTCTTGTGCTAAATTAATCTAAGAAAAAGTGACCGTTGAAATCTATGGATAAAAAAACATGAGAATTCAAAATTATCTTTCGTGGGTCATTTTTATCATTAGCACGAAAGACTAAAAGGAAAATTTAGTTTGCTAAATGTTTATCTAAATAAGGAAATAATAAAAGAATCAGGCTCCCTTGTGGTCAAAATGGGTACGCTTTCACTTTTGATGGAAACTGTCCCGGACTAGATCCCCTGTTGGAGCCTATAGTACAGTCCTGGCCAAAATTGACGCAGCACCTCCCTAGCGATCCTAACGACCAGTTGTGCGTTAATTTTGGCCAGGTGTGTACATGCGAAAATTGTCGAAGCAATATTAAAAAATACTTATAGAAAACGAATCTATTACGCCTTTTGGGAAAATTATTTACATGAATTTCACTCTATATTCGGAACATAAATTAAATAATATTCAATGATTAACTTTCTGTAAAATTTCATAACTTTCAGTAGTGAGGTGTGTACCAAACATCAAAAGTAGTGAATTGAACCTTTCCTTGTTTTATGGTTAAGATAAAAGAGCTATGAGGCGATTCTATCCGTGACTTTCCATTATGATATAGCAGAAGAAAATTTTGTTTTATTCATATATACATTTACAAACTTACTTGGAAACTTCACCAAGATTAAATAAAGAAAGAATGACGTTACTTTTTTGCAAATATCGCAATGTCATTGTTTTCGCGTCTCAACAGTTCTCTATTTATCTGCCGAAACGAGTTTTCGTTCCTACAGTTTGAGGGCTTCTGCATGACCAGAAGTCCTCCTTGAGAGACTCTCCAGGGATAACCAAGTTGCCAAAGGTCACAGGGAATACCAGAAAACAAAAGCTAACGCCTTTGAGAACAAGTGACGGTTGATTGCGCACTTGCAGTCCTCAAAGTGCGAAGTTCTTGCGTGAAGTCTTCGCAGGATTTTCAACAGGTTGGATTTAAATCACGAAAATCCTGTAGGTCAAGAAGTTCAAGACTGCATACGATAATCTTCTTGTGGATTGGAGAATTCGAACTTTTGGAGAGAACTGATCTAGACCTAGAGAGACTGATAATCTACCGAATATGCAACTGAATACTTCCTCTTTTTTGATTTTATTATTTTTGTAATTTCGTTTGAATGTTTTCTCTTATGCTTTTTGCCATATCGTAGATGTAGATGTAAATATTTATTATTTCCTTACTGGTTACTATTGTGATTTTTTCCTTTCTCTGATTTTATTTTATTATTATTATTTTTGTAATTTCGTCATAGTACTCCTTTTTTACCGTTAAAAACCCCCAAATGTGTTTTTGTAATTAACAAGGTTTAATATTAATGACGGTAATGAATGAGTTCATTGAAGTTGCTTCTAAAATGTTGTGATTTCATGTTCGTATACATGTCCGATACGTACGTGATGCAAGCGAATTCTGCGCAGTTTTGTAGTTGGAAATAGTCAGCATATCGGAAACTTCGTGTGGTTTATTGGATCCATCGTGAGTCATTTTGCTGCTTGAATTACTATGCAATTGGATACGAGGAAAGATAACTCGTCAAAAGTGACTTCTGCTCCGTGACAGACTTGATACCATTCTTCGTGAACGTTTTACGATTTGAATCATGCACGCCGGAATTCATTCTCCCTTTATTATTATCCGCTCGCGAGGTATTTCTGTTGTATCATACGATAAATGCTGAAATAAGCGTTCCTATTACAAGCGATATACATGCACGGAGGATATTGAGCGTGCTTCCCTCGCATGAAATTGTGGTCACCTGGAACGAATGTCATGAAAGACGGAATTTGTATATTTCGCCTTAGGCTGCCTTTTTTTGAATGGAAAATCACCCGCTTATACAAAACATGGCCGGAAAGAGATACTAACTGGGGAAGAGAGATAATGAAACGATGTTTGAGGTACGTGTAGACGCATGTACTAGAGCAAATGCTGGATAATGTCCAACTTCAAAAAAACACAATTTATTCGCTGTATTTATATTTCTATGATATGGTATACCTACATCAGCTCTGCTATGAGCTAATGAACAACTACTGGTATGAGCAATAAATAAGGATTTCGTATCAATTAATGGATGACATATTATTTGCTGCTATATTTTCTAGTTGTGTTCGAATAATTTCTGCACTCAATAGTTACAAAACTTTTGATGTGATTCGTACGTATTTTCCGTATCCTTTTGAATCGCAATGGTTCTTCTTAGCTGTTTGCATTATGTACCTGTTACTTTATATGTGATTGTATCAAAATTTCGAAACCTATTTACTTTGCTAAATAATTTCACGGTTGTTAAGTCCAAAAGTATACTTAATAATTACTTTTATAGCATGTCAACAATACTTAATAACACTGGAGAATAATATTTAGTAGTAAAAATAAATTATAATAATCTCTATTATCTTATTATTAATAATCTATATAATTAAATATTATTATTATTATTATTATTATTATTATTATATTTTAATTCTAAACGTTTTTTTCCTGGTTCTTCCTCTTGGAGTCGTTAGATTTTCCAATAGGTTTCAGTTTGAGATGTTAATTAATTTTCTCACTATTCTTCTAGCTTCAAATATACAAATTTCTGTATAAATAGCAATTTATCTTTGATATTTAATCTTTCTAAGTATCTTGGCGTGTTAAAGCTAATCAATCCTGTTGCATTGATTACAATTGATGTAACATGTACTTTTTAAGTTCATAAAATTGTTTCGTTTCTGTTGAAAGGATGTAACATTTGTCGATGCTAGTTTTCTCTGCTTTCTCTAACATTTGATTGTATAATCGTTATCTCCTGTAATTATTTAAGTTTATGAATCTTTTTCATTTCCACTGAAAGCAATATTTGTTTATGTTTGTTCTCTCTGTTTGTTCTGTCTATTTCTAAAATGTGCTAATTTGGGGTGATTTATGACGATCATTACTATTAATGTTCATCAATTATTATCAATCATTGGTATTAAGGAAGTATTCAGAGCTTTATTCAATACTTTTTGCTGCGTAAAGAGAGCTTCAAATGAGGATGTTATCATTGATTTTTTTCAGAAATCGGTTGGCACAATCTCAAAACATTGTTTTTCCTCATAAAGTAACGAGTAATAGAATGCGTCGCTCCAGGCGCCTCAGTTCCACATCACATATTCATGGAATGAGAAGATTGCTATCGCACTTCTTTTATGTAAGTTAAACTCGCTTCATCTTACTCCCGAACAGCTTATTCTCCATCACGTTAATAAAATGCTTTCTCTTTCCCCGTCATCATTACTTCCATCATCGTTGGACTTGATTGAGTCAACCAGAGATGGGCATTCTCTTCATCAGATTGTTTTTATGGAACTCCTTCCTTAAATAAATGTTTTATTCACGTTGCAAAATTCATTATGAAGTTCCATACCGCAAACATCTTTCTCCCAAATAAATCATACTTTAACTGCTTTAACACTTCATCTCGTTAAACCATCATATTTACATCTTTGAAGCTTTCTTATACCTCCTGAAATTTATAAATTTATATTTATATTCGTATTTTATAGTTATACTGAGAATATGTAAGTGATGCGATGATTTTCGAGACTACGCAGCGGTTTGTCAACCCGAATCACGACGCTTCGCCAAAGATTCAAATGCCTTCTAACTTCGAACCTAAATAACTTGGCTGTCTTTCGTGTTGACAAATTGCGGCGGAGTCCAAAATATAATCGCAGCATAGATCCTCGTGCAGTGGAAGCCTTTACAACAAACACTCGAAGAATTTATGTCAAATTTTAAGCATGTTCTTACACGCATCGGTGGTTCAGTGGTAGAATGCTCGCCTGCCACGCGGGCGGCCCGGGTTCGATTCCCGGCCGATGCAAATGTTTTTACCAGTGTAAATAGAATGTGCCGACACTTGTGATAATCATTGTAATTAAAAATGGCAAAGAAGTTCTCTATTTGGACTGAAAAGTTTTTTAAAGATTTTCCCTAGTCTTTCATTAACATGGTCATGGTTTTTTTAGGGAGCTGAAAAGAAACTACGGTACTCGAAGATGTATATGTCAGAAGAAACAAACAGATTCATTACCGCTATTTACTTGTGAAAGTAGTTATCGCAGCACGTATAATCTTCGTGGCATTGACTATTGACATCCTCGCTGCGAACTATGTAAACAGTATTCTTAGAACGAGATGTTAATATGATCTCTAAGGAGGTAGAGTTTTACTAACTCAAAATTATATGTAGCGGAGACCAAGGCTAGTTTGTTACACTTTTTTATTTTCAATTTTCCAATTTTTTCTAAAACTCATATCTAGGAAAACAAAGCACAGCCATAAAACTAAGATAAAAAAATGTATTAAGCCATTTTTATTTTACACTGTAAAGCAAAGCCTACTCGTCATCATCATCGATGTCACCTGCCCCTGCCCTGCCACGTCGATGCCCCTGTACCGAACTACCCCCGGTCTCCCCTAGTGGTTACAGGAAAGGAAATGATGTACGAAACCTGAAAAGTCAAGTAACGAGCCGTTCATCATGTGTGGTTTAGAGGCGATTATACCCTCTTAAGGATTTCTGTTATTGGTTAGGAGAGTCGAATTATAATTAATGTAAAATCCCACCTCTAGATTTTCGCCTACAATGATACCTCGAAGTAAATTAGTACCCTAACAAATTTTACGGCCAACTAAGGTATTTTAGGCTTCTTTGCACTGGTAACAAATACGAGTTATTTATCGAATTTCTAGGTGCTTAAGGTTACGTTAAGTTGCTTGGATTAAGTTATTTAAAGAAATAGGAATAGATGAGGTAAATATAGGGGTTTCGGCTAAAATAATCGAAAGAGGCTTGAATGAAAAATTCATAAAAGAAGAAAACAAAGGAAATCCATCTATTCTTGCTTATAAATGGATTTAGTAAATTCTTGGCAGTCTTTGCTTGTTTTTCTTGGGTTTGGAATCAAATGAGAAATGCTGTTCAGGCCAACCAATACAATCCAGATCGATATCTCTCTATCATCTAACCTTATACAATGTACTACTTTCTGTCTGTACACTATAGGTATATCTTTTAATGTTGTAAATTACTTTGATTGTCACTGCAGCAGTAGACTGATAGAATGTATGTGATAGAATGATTGTAGGCCCCCGAATAGCTAAGCGGGTTGATCGTTCGCCTTTGAAGAAGGGTTCTCCTGGGTTCAATACCCGGCGGGGTCGCACGTGTATCACTGTTCGTGATGAACATGCAAAGCTTTCTGAATCATGAGGTTGCGTGTTTGGTGAAATGTAGCCGTTAATAGACGGTGTTGTAATCGATGAGCTCACCGCTTGTCTTTAAATTTATGCCGTCTGGGTTTCAATGTCCTGCTGGCCGAAACGAAGGATTAATTTATATTTACTTGATTGTTTCATCTTTCGGTACGTTCATGTGCCTTACAAATCCATATTAAACAATCTTTTCTTCGTTTATTGGAAGCTTACCCCACCCTTTATGTCATCCTGCATGAACCACTTACTACTGGTAATAGCTACCTCTGTCTATCCCGTTTTTGTCCTTGTATTGTATCCTCAATTACTTTCATTAGTAGACCCTCTCCTCCATATATATGACCCACCCGTTTCCTCTATCGATACTTAATTACTTCAATTAAAGCCTTCTTCTCCTTAACCATCTCCAGCACCTCCATAATTGTTTTCCATCGAAACGATTTCCTCTTTCTATTCTTCGCCACATTCACTCTTTGGAGAAAGAGCTCTTGGGTTCAATACCCGGTAAAGGCGCACGTGTATCGGTACATCCTTTTCTTCTTTTCTTAAAGTCCGCATTATTTTATAAATTTAGTATGCATTCATACATATATTGTACAGTTTAAATACATGCATAGATTGGTGGATTTCTACAAATCCTCTGAGACAAAATAGCTCGTCAGGAGTTGCCTTGGGGTGACATTAATTAGGAAATATTGTTATGTAAACTATTGTTTTATATAATTTAAAACAGTCATAGTATATTATTATTGGTTAAATAACAGTAATTATAATAATTAGTTGGATGGTTTTTGTGAGAAATATTTTTCTCATTAAAATAAATAATTCATTCTTAATCCTATTTTGTCACTATTATATTACCATGGAATAGGATAGTAGGTAAATAACTATGTAGAAGTTCCACACAGAATATTTATTACGTAATAATAATTCTAATGGGGAACTTTTGCAAAGTCATTTACCTAATATCCTATTACGGAGTGCCACAAAGTGAAGGCTTCTTCGATTGGTCTTACTCATGAAATATTACACCGAGAAAATTTTGCCTTGAGGTACTATTATCTCCGTAGCAGCTTAATCTGCATCTACTTACGGTTTACTTCATATTCATGTCTTCTCATGAGCATTTTTCCCACGTCGTTAAACCCTCAACACTCTCGAGCTCAAATTTTGTTTGCGTCTTTCTGCCCCTTAACCCTGCCCCTTGGGCTTATATTAGGAGTCACGCAAGGTCTGCAAACGTGAGGTCGGAGAAAGTGATGGGCTCCCCATAGAACGTGTGATCGCCTCTAATTTGGTCCTTGTTAATCGACGACCTTGCGGCAGAATCAGACAAATTGAATGTGTATAGTGGAGCGAGTTGCGGAGGCTGCTAATGGCCAATAAATTAACTGCGCGTCAGCAAACCATCTCGTCCCGGTTCTCGCCTTCTCCTCCACTCGCCACGCCTTCGCGACGTATTTATAAACCGATTTCCTTCCCATTATGCATTGCGACTCATCGTGGTCGATCGGAAGTCTGCCCGAAGAAGCTCAACTTGTCTTATTTGCTTATTACTTAACGAAGCTTAAGTTCCGAAATAGTAAACTGGGTAGCTGTCGCTATTCATTGGTTCAATTACATAACTTGTCATCTTAAACTTGCTAGTAATAATAATAATAAGTTTATAACGGTTGTTATCCCATTGTCAGTTTACAATAAAATATTTACAGAGTTATAAAATACTATCACAATAAGAAATATACTCAAAAAAAATTAATGCATTCAATAAAATGCTATCTAGAAAATACAATCATTAAGATATAATCAAGAAAATACTATCAATAAAATACAAACAGGAAAATACTATTAAGAAAATAAAATTGAAGATAAAATATATAAAGAAATACCATCTATGAAATATAATCATGAAAATACAACCAAGAAAATATTTTCAAGAGGATACAATCACTAAAATACAAATGAGAAAATAAAATCAATAAATATGTCAAGAAAATGCAAAAATATCATCAATAAAATAAGTATGATAAAAATAAATAAAATACAACCAAGAAGATGATTAATATATCAACTGAGTATAATGAAAATCAATGCAGTCTCAAGTTTCTTTTTAATGTTTCAAGGTTAACATTATGCATATTAGTTTCTTCACATAACACATTTGAGTTTCTCATAGCTAGGAGTATTGGTGAGTAATAACAGTTGTGGTTCCATAAAATGAACTTTGCAAGCTCGTTTGCTTCTGCAGTGTTAGTAAGTATGCTGCACAGTCGTCAAGGGTAAATACAGTTTGAATGCTGCATTATACATGCTTAAATAATTTTGCGAAATCGGTAATCTTTAACTAGGGCTCATAATATTTTTTTAAGTATCTGTCCCTTTCAGTGCAGATTAAGACACAATATTAAGATTTTAGTTTTAATATTACGTAAAGTTTGAATTAATGCACAAGTGTCGCAAAATTCAAATTGATGCAAAGCAATGTACTATTAAATGAATTAAGGAAATGATTCGTAATAACTATACACCTTTTATTTTCCATTTATATGTGTATATTTACATATGCATACGTCTGTATTATATAATCTAACTACGCCACATGATCAGAACTCGCCAATGAAGATGTTATCCTAAATAATGTTAATTATAATAGAGGGTCTGCTACGAATAATAAAATAGATTGTCCTCGTGCACAGTTGTGAATTATTGACTATAACAGCAACAGAGAATATAAAATCTTCTATTAGTGTATGGATGTGGCCAAGAATAATAAATAAAACTTGTTTTTATTTTGGGCCAAATTGAGACTGATGAATATAAATTGAACCGAACGAGTCCTTGATGAAGAGGGCCTTCGATGAGCAAATGAAGAAAATAGTCTGCAAATTCATCGATGAAAGAAGGGGAAACAATTGATTATATTGAGGATGTTGAGGAACGATAGTTAGCTCAAGATAGTGTTGGAAGGGGTAGAGTATGGGAGGAATTGTTAAGGGTGTCCTAGGTAGGTTAGATTGTGAGAGTCTGCTAATGGTTAGCGATATCGTTCAGAATTATGAGGTAGTGAAGCGATTGGTTAGAGACAGGGCACTCTGGAGCATTACTACCGACTGCTAACCTATGATGGTGATGACTACACCGGGTCCAGCTCAATTGACCTACACTTCGTTGCCCAACGCTACACTAAACCGACAACATTTTCCTAACTCCTCCCTTCGCCCGCATATCTGTCGTTCTAGATCGTTTACAATCACTGAGTTTCGCAGACTTAAATGTTGACGAAATCGCTAAAATAGGTAATCCTCTATAGGAAGAGGTGTCAAATTGCGTAGTTTCTTACCATCGTATGGAACTAAATTAAGTTGAGACGTGTTACTTTCCCATTTAGTTATCGTCACCTCCATTAACGCTGAGAACCAAAGATGGTCGTTGGAGTTCGTAAGGTAAATTTCTCGTGAATATTTTAGCTGCGATGTTCATAGGCCATGTCAAAATCATTTTGAATCGATTAAACGTATATATCACGGAAATCTCTCTAAAGTTAATATTTAAAATTATAATCTATTACTTCAGTATTTACTTCGTTGAATCTTCTAACATTATTTATAGTGAATTAATAGAACTAAATATTTCTGTTTCCACAGAAAACTTTTATTTAAACTGACTTTTAGTTTCAATGTCAGTTTGCTGTGGAAACTGAAATTCTATTTATACACTTCTTCTATGCAATTTATACTATACGTTTAGTTATATTTATACACTATGAATAAGGATATAAAATTATGTTGTATGCAATATTAAAAATCGATATTGGAGTGCTACTTCTCTGCATAAGATAAGTATTAAAACATGTATTTTTGTATAGTCTACTTAAATATATAAATAAGGGAATAATCTCCGGTCAAATTAGATCGTTCTAAGAGATTGCCATTAAACATTTCTCGAACAGCAATCGATTCTTGTATGTCAAGGCTGAGGCAAGTCATTGAAGTAATTTGATGAATGAGCCATTGTATTTATACGACCTCTAGTATAGCAGTTTTACTTCCATAATGATGGAAATTCTAAATCGCTGCATTCATGATTCCTCTGTCATCACTTCCCGAATGAAGTCATTCTAATTATTTTCTCCCATTAAAAGCCACATTCATGACTCAAACGACTATGCGAATGTCTCAATCCTGTTTCCTGGTGATTTAGAAATTCTGTTTTATTGCCACTGTGTTCGGAGTATAGAGGTCAAGATTTGCTATTTGTAACTCATCGGTATATATCATTATGAATATAAATCATTATTATTGCTTCCAAGTCGAATATACAAGTATCATGTGAAATTTCCATGTTATTGCTTATTTCTTTATCTCTATTGATAGACTATTCCTTATTGAGGGAATTCGATGTATTTCTTTTATTGACTTTAAATTAAATCGTACAATAAAAAATAAAAAATCACATTTATGTCATTTTTAAGTAACATAAGAAGAGTAAAAATAATTTGTAGGATTAAGTTTTGCCAATAACTTATAATTCAAATAGGGATTATTTTCAGCTTGGATGGCCATTAAGGGGTTGGGGTCTTAAAAATGAAGTTAACGATTAAAATGATCAGAATTTCAGTTTGAGTATGCCAAATTTCAATGTTCAAATTTAATGAGGAATTTAAAAATGGATCATCATTTAATATTTTCAGTTAGTACTCCAGCGGTACTCATTACTGCAGTTGCATACAGGCCATAATGAGAAAAGCTCGAATTCGTCGTTTTACTTTAATATTTCCATGCCAATCTATTAATTATTTATCATACCCTACCAGCAAAATAAAATTTAGGAGAGCTTTAGAACTGTATTTTCGATAACTTCGTACGTCACTTTGCTGGATTATATTCTGAGATAACCTAGTTTTACCTCTCCGTTTTGAATATAAAAATTTATATTTTTTATCAATGCAGGGACTTATTATAATCACAACATTACAGGCTCTGTACCAAATATGACTATACTGATTTAATTGTAAAAAGAAGCAAAACATGCCGTTGTCTACAGACTATAACTGGCAAAACTGAAATCTCCCGTTTTTTTATTGATATCCATTCCAAACTATTAGCAGTTAATTAACCACATCGGTATTTTTTATTACTTATAGCAATATTTTGTAAGGAGCTGTAATACTCTCACTATGTAAAGTCCCTGGATTCATAACTAATACCAATATTTAATCTCGAAAAGGAGTGGTTAATGATAATAATAATAATAATAATAGTATGTCATTTATAATGCTCTGGGTAGATTCCCATAGAGAAACACAAAATACAAAAAATGCATCAGTCAAAGAATGCATAAATTTATGGAAATTCAAAAGAATGCTCTGAAAAATACAAAAATATGTGGAAATACTAACAAAAATTATCAAAAATATATCGAAAGAAATACCAATATATATGGAAAATCAAAATAACGAAATAATGCACTATGAAATACAAAAATAAGGGGAAAAACAAAATAAAGAAACACACAACATAAACAGAGAATTTAGAACTAAAGATCAGAAAACAAGAAAGGAAAAAACTGGGCTCTGACAAAATATAACCCTTTAAAGTGACTTAAAGAATATTTAAAAGTATTTTGAATTTTTAAGCCATCTAGGAGATTTTTTCATGGGTGAGTATAATAAAATGCTGATAGAATGACATGATTATCTTTGAGATGAAACGGAAGATTTCAGTTTTCCCCGTATGTAATAAACATGCTTTTCGGCATGCTCAGTTGATAAATATGCATGATTGTGTAGATGCAACCTCGCATAATCAATGTACCTCGCTGAATTATGCAAAATTCTACGTCATCGCGATATTCCATAATAGGTGGCCCCGAAGGCACTCAGTCGCACCAAATTCTAAGTGTTCGAGGAATCCACGGGACACCTAATTCGATCAACTCCACTCTTTATTTGTATTCCCCTCTCGTTAGTTCAATTAAGCACCGCGGCATCATCTTTATTGCGTAAGCACCACGTTTACGTTCACCGATCACAAAATGCTCTTTCATCTTCCTCCTCTTAGACGACCTTCATTTTTACGTTCGGCGCGAGAGGCATTTTACTCTGCCGCGCAGCGCTGCTTCATTGTTTAACGACGCTGGTCGTAATTCAGCTGTTCCTTTTGAGACGTCAACTGAGCACGTGGCCGCGCAGCCATTACTCAATATTGGTTGTGCGGCGTATTTGGGAGAGAAGCAGTCGTCGCTGCACCCACTGGGTTTGGTCGATAAGGCTAGAGAAATTTGATTGACAAAGCTGTAATTAATTGATGCGGGAGCACTCGCGGAATCAGCTGATTGCTATCTGTATTCACAGTTGAGAAAAGCGCCAGTTTCATTAGCCCATTCCAGGCAAAATTGGTATCATAGGTTATATAGTCTCTACGGTATGCAGTTCCTGCAATGCTGCTTACATTTAATGAAAAACTGATTGATTATCGATAAATCGTTTGTTAATTAGCGATTAATTAGTTGATGAAGGAAGAGAGAAAATCATGCGTAAAGGAAAAATGTAGCAGAATATGACAATGTGGTCAGAATTTTAAGTAAAAAGTGTTTAATTGCGGCGTTTTAATGTAAATAAATGTTATTTAATTCAATTAGAAGATAAATATGGAAACGAGAGCTCGATAATACTATAACAGTAACAATTCATCTATTAGTAAACTATATATGTGCTTCCTTTTATGAATTAAAGGTACAACTCAGTTTTACTTTCATCTTATTCCTCTAAAAGTATTAATCTCACTCAATTAATTATTATCACTTAAAATCTCACTTATTGAGTTTTTGTCTACTAGGAAAAATTTTGGCTTTTTTACACAGGAAACAGTATCAACGTTGCGAGATAATGAAAAGGGAATTTACTACCAAGAAGTTAAGAAAATGACATTGAAAAGGATATTACCCGAAACCACTACAGATATATATCTCATCAACATCTATATTGGTATCCTACAACCCGTCTTTCGACGAATTCAGGCGCTGAAATTACTTCTTTAGTTTGTTGCTATTATGAATCGCTCACGTAAGAACTCATTTTTAAACGACTAGACGAGTAGACACGATGCACAGGTTATGTACTCCTTAGAAGAAAATCAACAGTAATAATTTTGAAGAATAACCAAATTATTGAAACGCCTATACAATTGTCAATTGATTCCGGTATAATGTGATTTCCGTTTCAGTAAAGGTGGATTTAATAATCAAATCGCCTTCATCTAATTTTTCAACCGAAATAAATCATACGTATTAATTTAATTGTAAAGAGAAGTTATTTACTATAATTTTCAAATTGATATTCGTGACTATAATGAAGTTCTCATTATATAATTTTTCTTACTGTACAAATGTTATTTAATTATCTAATTCTTCTTTATTTAATCAATCGAAGCAGTTGTTTGCGTCATGATTAACTAACTTAACATTTAATTTACATCGTAAAGCTCTGGAGCCAACAAATTTCTATTCCTTTTGAGGAAACTAAAGCTTTAATTAAATAAGATTTCACTCTTGGTACCAACAATCACTTTTACTCAACTTCAATAAACTAAGAGACGTTTGTTATGTGTTTAATTACTTCTGTGGTAAAATTAAAGTAAAAGTTATAATTGAAACCAAGGGTGATAATTTTTTCCTCTACGTCAGGCCTCTCTCTTTGAGTTCTAGATAAAATTCGAATTACCAGCCAAATTAGAGATTAAAACAGTTTGTAAATGCATCGTCACTTTCGAATCGCACTGTTTGAAATCTAGGTACCCATTTACGTCGTATAAAAAGCCATACAAGAGCCGTTTAAGCGTCATTTTCTAATGATGCGTTCGTGAGATCGGCAATTAGGGCTTCGCAAATACGGTCCCCGTGCAATTTGGTCCGAGTCCAGGTTATCATTCTCGATTAATATCGTCATTTCCATAAGTGATGCACCATTCTGGAACGCCTATTAGAGGAATATCACTCTTACGGAGCAAAAAATTAAGGGTAGCGAGTTTGAGCTGTGAAAAAAACAGGGGGGAGTTAAATGGCCTTAATGGTGAAGATAATGTTTCTTCTTTTATAAGCAGTTTGAATTTTTGGTACGCTGTGATTTATTTTGGGAAGAAGATTTTCTAGGAGGCAGTGCTAATAAAATACGTTTGACGTATGAAAGTCAAATTGGGGTCATCTTAAGATTTTATATTTTACTTATATGTAAGGTTATATATTTATTAATACATGTAAATTATAGAAAAATACTAATAATGTTCAATTAACAATAGCTTATAAAGAATTCTCTTTTTAGGTCATTTAGTTATAGCACAATAGAGTAAAATTAAACATGAGGCATTATCCGGTGGAATTCCTTAATAATCATAATGATAGTAAAACTCGCTTTGTTGAGTCCACAAAAGGGAGGAAAAGAAAGTGAAGAAAAAAGAGTTCTTTAGACTCTACTAATTGAGTTTTACTTTATGAGAGTAAAATTAATTTCACAATCATATTTTTATCATCTGCAACAAAATAAAAATCATCTCATAACATTCATCCTGAAGATGGCGCTAGAGGATGGCGCCGAAACGTCGTTGGACTTTGAAGCACTCATTCAACAAAATATTTTTCCCATTACTGACGTATTATCAGTGGGAGATATCAGTAACTTCGCAGTATATTTATTTATTTACTAGAATTTCCGCCGCAGTTAGACATTTGTCTGGTGGCAGCGTACATACCTAAGTGTAGCAGCGTATAACAGCTAAGGTTTGATACCCTGTCGACACGCATTTCTTGTATGTGATAACGTAAGACTTTTGTGAGTAGTTCCTGCAACCCACTATCTTGTACCCACAAGGAAATTAAAAAATTGCATTCATCAAGTGAAGTATGTAAGGGCTTCAGTGAGTTACTTTGCAAATGTTTTAAGTGGAGCATAAATTTAGAACTCGATTTATCTTAAACATTCCGCAAATATATGACCAAAGTAGCTGCAAAGTCACCTGTAACATTTTCTTGTTGAAATTTATAATCAGTGTGCGAAGGAGTATAATAGTGGAATTTTGGCAATGATTTCGTTGATGGTAACAAAAACCAACAGATTTCAACAGAAAATGTTACTATTTATCTTTAAAGACTTCTTTCGAATCGAAGTACGTTCTAAATGTTATCATTTTAGGATGAGGTAGTATTATGAGCAAATGCTGTGGAATCTCAGTCTTGTTATTCATCTCATAAAAATGTTTATCACTCCGATCTGTTATCTGAGAAACAAAGGAAAATGTTTTGTCTGAAACAAATGCGGAAGTTCGGTATCCTCGTGACAAAGACTAATGCTTCCATTCTTTTGGTGAAATGCTGACAGAAATCATCAATATTTTTTCTACACGAGAGGTGGTAAAAGGTGTCGATATGTCAAAAATAGAACGGAGGTTTTGCTCCGATATGCGCATGTAGCAGTCGTTGGTCCTCCTGACTAAGCAATGCTTGGACAGTCCTGTTTCCTTTTTATTTTCTATATATATATTTTCGTCCTAGTCCGTAGTCTCTCGCACTTTGCTCTTTGCTCCCATTCTGTCCCGTGCGAGAGCACTCGAATATTACCAGAAAATATTTGCTGCGCCAGATAAAATCGCTGGCTCTTTGAAAACACCGGATTCCGTAGCTAAAAAATCCGGCTCTCGAGTCCAAGTGCATTAAATCATTATAGTTGCGAGATTTAAAGCGCCTGACCCTCTTTAACTCTTCATCCTGCTTGCGTCAGGTTTTAATGCGATCAGTATGTTGCTTCGTAAGACTTTGCTCACATGGAGTTAAATTTATGGGCGAGAATAGCCGAAAAAGGCGCCTGAAGAAAATTATCATTGAATTAATAAAGTAGCAAAAATACCAATCATCTCGATATTTAACGCCTTCTACAAAAGTATTATCTCTTCAGTTTTACTTGAATCAGCATTTATATATTTATATTGTAGAAACTTATATAAGGTTCCTAATATATAGTGTAATTTGCTGCGTTTCAAAGTTAAATGTAACATCTCGCATATTACTTTAATTGTGCATGATATTATGTTGCATTCCAATGTATATTTGTAATTATGTAGGTCATTCTGTGTATGTTGGGATATTATTTCTCTTATTTTCCATGATTTTATTCTTGTGCTTGCATCATTTGAAACTGGATATTGATTTTTATTTCGTTTTCTTTGATTTGGGTTTTGTATTTATTTTTCCAATTGTTCTCTTTCTTCTCAACTACTCTTCTGTAGATATTTTCTCTCAACGTGGATGTTGTTTTGTTTATCATATAGTGCGAAAGTTTCCACAGTAACATTAAAAAAAATTTCATAAATTATATTATGACTGTGTATGGTGTAATAGGAGTGTTTAAGATGTTTAAGAATTAAGGAAAAATAAATTTGCTTCATTCTTAAACTCTCCGCAGAAAGGGTCGACCTAATTTAATGCAATCTGCATTAAAATTTAGTTAAAAAGATAGTAAAACTAAAATATTATTGAAGGAAAAAAGTAAAATTGAAACGACCATAGATAGCTATTTCTTCTTTAAAGCTTCTACTATGTTAACTTAATATTGAATCACATTAGTTAACTTATAGTGAACCATCAGTAGTAAATTTTTGTCAGTTAAAATCTTTGCCTTACACCGTAACATATTCAATCGCCAAGTATCGCCTTGAGGTTTTCGTAGCTTTCTCATGCATCATCCTTGCTAACTCTGAATATATGTTGTACTGAATATTTCCATTTTCTCTCTTCCGAAATTCTCTCTTGAAAATTTCTAGCTCAACCCACACGCGAAGTCATATTATACTGTAAACGTGATCATAAATATTAGTGGTATAATTTGATTCGCTAATTAACTGAAGTAATACAACGACAACAACGTATCTAATTGATTGGTATCTAATGTGGGTGAGTTTACCAGTTAAATTACTAACAGTTAAATAAATATGTACGTAGAGCAAAATTCACAACTATATCAAGCAATGCTCTCCAAATTTAAGCAATTCCGTGCATCTCAGCGAAGATTATTTCCTTTAAGATTCATGCAGTACTTGTGCTAAAGATTTGCAAATGGAGCGGATAAATTGCATTTGCTTCCGCTGGAATCTTCCATACATGGCAAACCCTTATAACAACAATGATTATTATTAAGTTCAAACAAACTGAGGATTTACAATTAATGAGTTACATAAATAGCAAACACAAAAATCATCTCTTTTTTTGCGCCATCTACAGTTTTTATCACTTTAGTTTCAGTTGATTGAGCGTATATTGTTAAAACTTAAGTATGTTACTAAATATATAGGTTAAGCTTGCATTATGATGGAATATCGCTACATTTTCAATGAAGTAATTTTACTTGGTATGAATTTTCATTCAAATATATATTTCAATGCTATTGTTGATTCCGTGTATGTTGGAATCTTATTTTTCTCGTCGATTTTTCTTTTGTTTGCTTTTATCATTTGAATATGTATATTGATTTTTATTTCTTTCTGTATTTTGTATTTTATTTAAGTAAATGGCGAACCGTTGTACAAACTATGATGATTATTCAGGTCAAACAAACTGAGGATCTACATATAACGAATTATCTGGTTTAAAATTGAGCGAATTGAGTATCATCGGTTGCCTGGTCTAACATAAAGGTATTTAAAAAATCCAAAAAGTTTTATTTTCTTTCTACAGAAATTTATTACAGCGACCATGGTTTCGGTGCAAGTTCACACCATCATCTGCCAAAGTAAACATCGTTTTTTATTTTCGATTTTTTTTAATAAAATTCCACCAAATTTCACTTGATACTTTTAATTTGATTAAAGATTTTTCTTCCGGTGGTGGAAAGTTGGAGAACCCTTCCTTAAAGAAGATTCTTACCCTCAATTTGGCACGTCTTCGCGCTACATAATTCCACCACAGACAGAACGAATGGACTAGATTACGTGAACGTATTCGCCTAGACGTCCTAGCTCATCTGTGTTCCCAAGAGATTAATAACGAAAGACATGTGTCATCTTGGGACGATCCTTTAGAATCATCTCCAAGGTGGAATCGGAGGCTGCTCCAGATCATCGCTCCCTCTTCGGCAACTCCCATAAAAGTAGCGAACTTTCCGTTCCGATTATGTTTCAATTCGCACAATCCCTCCGGACAAGGCAACCGGAGGATTTTATGGCCTGGGCATGAAAGGTAGAATCGTATCTATCGTATAAGAGAAGTGGAGTAAATTCTGTGGCAGTTTCTGGCCCTAGCGTGACCATAAACCTACAAAGATAGACCTTCGGAAGACTGATGTATTAAGTTATGATAATCCAAGCAGTACTTTGGACAGGAATGGAGAGGATTTACATTGCTTACGTATTCTACGTATCGGTAGTAATTTTACGTGACTTGGATTGCTGGAGATATATCAAACTGCATTGTGGGAAAAATTTTCGTAAATGCTCAAACTCTTAGCGGAAAATGATTCCTATTAGACGAATAGAACTGAAACTTTTACGTTTCACCACAGAATATTTTTTTTACGACCATAGTTTCGTTTTACATGGTGTAAAGGTTTCAATTCTATTTGTCTACATGATGGCAAACTACCATAAGGCTGAATTGGATATTGGATTCTATGCTTCATATTTCTAAGAAACTTTTCACGAATTTTTAGAACGATTCTTAAAAACCTGTAGATGCTGATTGTAATGGTTTCCAAGTAAATGTATGGTAAATTGAAAATTATTTTAGTTTTCAATAATAATTTCTGTGCATTCGTATACGTAAAACATCGTAATATTGTTTGAGCGTGGTTTAAGTTAACATCGCAACCTATCCTTGCCACTAACTGCGGTGGTATTTGTGCTATAAATTAATAAATATGATTTCGTAAATATAAATGCTATTTTTCCCCTAAATTTGTTAATCGAAACTTATCTTAGCATTTCTCCCTTAAAAATTAAAGAATGTTTAGTAAAGAGGAATTTTATATCAAATTAGATAGTCAAAGAAATTATCTTGAATCAAACACTTAAAAGAAAAGATTTTGTATTCTTCTCAAGATATAATTTCATGCGGCTTTTTTATTTTATGGAACTTTTATCCTAACACTTGTCCCTTAAACCTTACAGGAGAGGATTTTCGAAACGAGAGCACATGTCACCGAAAGTCGTACTGCTCAGCCCTTTTGTGTTAGCGGACCGGTGAATCAATTACCCTAGTGGGCCAGCATGGAATGAAGTTTATTTACGATGATTGTCAAAAATATTTTTAGCATTTTCCATAATTTACGGTGTATCTGCATGATTGAGCTTCGCCTTAATGAATTTTACAGGATAGTAAGTAAAGATATATGAGATTATTGAAACATAACACTTGTAGTAATATTATTCAAATAGCTCATTGCGAATTAGCTCCGGTCCAAGTATCATCGCATCACAGATCTACAGCATTGATACATTATTTTCCATGTTTCCCACCTAGTTACCACCTTAATGATTAAAGATAGTAACCGAAAATTAAAATGGCTTTACATTCACTTTTACAAGCACCAGTAACATATTTTTTTTAGATTGCGTCTTACTACAATAGAAATGCAGAAAAGAGGTTGCTCTGTTAGAGAAGTTTAAGCAAATTCATTAACGTAAGATAATATCTGCAGTTTGAAACGACCACCGGTATATAAACCTCCAAATTTAGAAAGGAAGCCGTAAATGTTTCCACTGGTTTCATCTTCGTGAAGCTTCATTGAAAAAATCAGCATTTTTGTAATAACTTCTCGATCGATCCATTAAAAATTCATCGTAAGGCTTTCACTTAGTTGCGGTCACTTTAGGAAATACGGGTGAACGTATTAATTTAATAGGAAAGGAATGCATTCACGGCTATGGAACATTTAGAGATTTTTAAATTCTCTCAAATCCGTCTTTGTTATCTCTCGGTATCCACATTGTCTCTGGTTCTGTAAACAACCGAAAATCCCGGATTGGTGCTCTAAGGAGTTCACTATGTATTTTTTATTAGCCATGTTATCATCTTCATGAGTCAAAAAATACCCCAGTCGTGTACGGGTTTTTGCGTCCCGGACATTTGCGTCCCGCGGACAATTGCGTCCTGGACAATTGCGTCCTACAGATTTTTGCGTCCATTGTCCTAGTCGAGGGACGCAATTGTCCGCGGGACGTAAATTTTCTAGGGACGCAAAAGTCCTAACGCCTTCCCTGGTATATGCCCAATATTTTTCTACTCCAGAAGTTCCTCTAGCTCACTATATCATTTCTTAAGACTTAAACATGCATTAAATGAATAATTTAGATAATTAAAACCTTGTATTATTTTTATTTTTCATTTATTTAGTAATAAACATCAACAAACAGCACGAAGCCAATTGCAGTTTACGAAATAACAAAAAAGCCAAGGAAAAATCAACAATCAGCGAGAAAAATATACAATAATTTGGATAATGTATAAGATTATATAAAGTCAATCTCTTGCAACCATATTTTGGATGGATTTAATAGGAGAGAAGAAAGGATCGAAAAAGACATTGGTAGAAAGAGAGTTGAAAATTATGACGCTAATGTTTAATTAATCCATCTCCTTAATCTTGAATCAAGATCCGACTCTCAGCCCCAAATCTTATCGAAATATCGAAAAGGAAGAATCTTTTTCTTCCTCCGTAGCACGGGATACCACTGCGTACACAAAAAAGGAGAATTCGACATCTGTGCGCAGGAATATTAAGACCCGGGAAGGCGCGTGTTTTTACGCTGCGTAGGATGTCACAGACCAAACCCTTTTCTTATTGCCCGGATTCGTTCCACGCCCGCCTGTTTGAGAGGAGGAATTCAGCACCATCTCTTGTCAAAATTGCAGATTTCTTTCGTACAGTAGTCCAGTACATTTGAGATTTAGGGAGGTTTGACCTTGCGCCCTGAAAAATCTTGCAACCCTAAAAACTCTTGTATACCCTTGTACAAGAGAAGTCATGTAGATGCTATCTCAAGGTTATTTAATTATTATTTTTATTTATTCATGTTTATATATTACGCAGTTGGGTGTATTGTATCGATACATATAAATATTGCTTAATTGTTTGTTGTAAAGTAACGTCCTCACAGCAAACTGCGGCGTTATTGTGCAATAAGTGAATGTCAGCCCACTGTAAACAGCTGTCTTTTCTCAAACTGAGAAACCGAAGAGATATTCATCTTCCGTCAGAATTTATTTACCATAAATTACAGTAATGAACCTCAACACAGTTTATGACTGATCTAGAAGGGGGAACCATCTAACGCAGATTCATATCCATAAACAGAAATGTCTGGAGTGTTTTGGTACGTTGATTTAAACGTGGATCTTTGCGAAAAAGGAAATCAAACGTTTGGAGCCCTTAGAGACGTGGCTGTGATGCAAAGTGAAAAAGGACGGCTGGGCTTACAAGAAAACGATGACGGATGTGCTAGGAATGGCTGGGAAGAGAGGGCTTTAATTAAACGAATTAAGTATCGAGAGAGGAAATGGATGGGTTAGATATTGAAAGGAGAGGGACTGCTTAAGAATGTTTTCAAGGGTTGGATTCAAGGGAAAACAGAGAGGAAGGCAAAGACAAAAGTTGCTAGATGACATAAAGGGAAGGGTATAAACAAGAAACGAGAGAAAAGACACTGAATAGGGGATTCTAAGGCACATGAATCTGCTGGAAGCAAAAACAGTCATGTATGTAGACAAATAATACTCAATTTCTTAAGAAGGAACCTCTGGTCAAGAAAACGGATCCACGTCAGTTGGAAGAGAATTTAACAAGAGGGGAAGACGATAGAAGAGTGAGCGTTTAACAAGAGAGATTCTGGGAGTAGGATAGTGAGATATAAATTATGAACGGGTAGTTCTGCTAGTAACTTGTAAATGAAATTTGGCAAGTAAATTAGTGAAGAAAGGAAAGTTGGGACACGGCTGTTAAGGAATCAGAGGTTTAAAATCTCCGATAACCGTTTTGTCCGCGTTCCTCTTCTCGTTCACAGGTATTCCGAGAAAACAAGACAGGACACCGCATTTTAGGACAATAGATAATGGAATTAAAAATACTTTCTATAAAAGAAAGATCACTTTTGGATCTATGGACAGAAATACAATCCAAAGACAGAGTAAATAATATTTTACAATTAGAAGCGTGGCGATAAGAAGGGACACGGGATTTAACAATTCCGAGAAGGAAATTTAATTCATATTCTTTACCGTTTTTTATTTGATTTGATCTCATCGTATTTTATACGTTCCGCTTGAACGAAGGATAGGAATCTGCCGTCTCGATTGCGCCGAATCAACTCCTTCGTCTGTCGATAGAATTCGGTCAATTTCGGAAAATCAACCCCAGCCCGTGTGTACGGGGGCGTCTAAGGCTCGGCGAGTTCCTCCCCATTCCGCGAGGATCGGAAATAACTTCGGCCGAGTGTCTGTATTACGATTCTGGAGGAGGTACCCTTGAGCCGCATGACCTAATTGCGATTCGCTTTGTGGAGTGAAAAGATAAGTCCGGGCGCCCATGTAAAAGGCTGATATTAACCCGTTTTCCCTCCCGATAACGTGGGCATAAAATACCAAATTAGCCCACGCTTCCGTCCGCGGGCTTTTGTGAAGCATAGGGAATGTAAAGCGACGGCTCCTCAGCTTTTCGTCCCATAATAGAGTAGAAACCCTTTGAAAAAGCCTTAATATGAATCACGCACGTAAAAAATCTTCGGTTATTTGACGAAGGGAACGTTTTAATACCGAATCCCGGTTTGAACTTCGTACAGTCTACCAGTAGATGCCTATAGATTTGGAGAAGTGATGAGGCTTACAAGGTAGTATGAGGAGTGTGGTACTTTGTCATTGCCTTCTTCATTTAGAATACAGAAGCAGAAGTGCAGCACAATTGCCTTGTGAATAATGTTCTTATTGTTGGAGACATTCAGTTAGATGTAATCTAATGAGTGCCATCGTTCAGTAACAATTATATTGGTACAATGCCAATTGAAACCTCACCCCTCGAACATTTTCTATCAATATAGGGGAATGAGGCTTAGTAGGCAAGATGAGGATTGAGGTAGTTTGCCTTGGTTACCTCACAAAGCCAGACTGCTATAAGCTAATCATATCTCAGTTTCCTCCATATGATCACATCCATAAAAGAATATTTTACGGAAATAAAAGATACAACTACTTTCTTTATCCTGTACGTACGTACATGAATGTTCTGCAATATACTGTAACAAAGGACAAAGGAAAATATTTCTAATCATGAAGATATAGTTGCATGAAAATGGCACTTATTGTAGCTAATTTAAGCTTAAGGACCCAAAGATATCGTAGGGATAATTTACCCTTACTTATTTCATGCTTTTAATATAAAAGCAATAAAAGTTTATCTTATTTGCACTATCCATTATACTATATATACTACCATGCAAATAAGTCTCGAGGCGAAGACGATGTACGAGAGAATTCCGTCAGCCCTTTCACGAGCGCAAAGTCGTTGTGAGCTTTAAGCAGGGGTCACTCGAAATTTATGAGATAGGTCTCATGTTGGAGAAACTTTAAATTCCTTAAAAAGTATACAAGGAAATCATTTAAATAGTTTTTCTAGTTAGACAGTTATATAATGCAAATACATCAAATACGCATGGTGAAAATTTAATAGAAACTCAAAATAACCTCCCTAATCAACCCTAAGATACAACTTGTTAACAAATATTTAAATAACTGTCATTAAAATATCGGTTACTATAGCTTAGAATATTCCGAAGATTGTTTACATCGGTCGATGAATAGCTGTTAACGATGATGATATCGAAATTGATTGCCACGAAGAGTAAGATAACTGCCCTGCAACGATAAACATGAGAAGAATAAGATATAAGGTAATTCCGGATGAGATGCCCCACCGGGAGAGATGCCCCAATCGCAGTATTTTTAAGGAAAACCACAAGATTGTTCTACTGACGGTGTGCTCAGTCAGTTGGAAGGTACCCGTCTATCTGCAAGAGTTTCACGGCGATTAATTCTTTTTACGCAGTTTTATAGCATCATTTCAAGTAGGCACTGTTTTTTTCCGCCATTTTCTAGGATAGGGAATATTGTTTCTGTTTGGCATCTGTTTAAATGTTTGAATATTTTGAATTAAAGGGCGAAAACTTGTAGCTATAGGTTCATCTATTATCCACGTGCAGCGACTGGCCATATTGCAGAAAGTGTAGCCCCACTGGCTGTAAGGGCGTCTCTCCCGAAATGAAAGGATAGACGCCCCACCTCTTCTCGGGATAGATGCCCCAGTGCTATCTTTAGGTATATGAGCCCTATTAGTATCAATTCAATTTTAAGGTGATACAGATGAAGGCTTTTTTCAAGAAAACGTTTGTAATTTACATTTAAATTTCAATTCAAATTTAAATCCACGGTCGAATGCATTTTATGCACGATCAAAAGATGATGTAGTGTTTATTAAGCACTAGGGTGGTGCGTTTTGCCACTTTTTTCTGATCGAAATGTAGAACCCGGAAAAGGTGGCCCATCCACATTGAAATTACAAATACAATTTTTTCCGAAATCAAAAAAACATCTTCTGTGAGAATTTTTTCCTCGAAATTTCAACAAAAAACATATACATTGTCATATTTTTTTGGTTGAATCGACAATATGTTTGCGTGAAAAGACGTCACTTGCAAAAAAACTGATGACCAAGCCACAATATACTATTTATATGCCTCTAGAGGGGGCTGAGATGCCTCCAAAAAGTTTTGCAAATTAAACTATTGAATAGGTTTTAAAGTTAACTTAAACATTTTCATAGATCCTGAATTTAAGTTATATTTAACAATTTTTTATATGACAAGCGCTTTCCAGATTAAATTCAGTTTAAGTTAATGTGGTACCTCTCTCACAGAGGTCTCACCCGGACACTCGGGAGAGATGGCCAAATGCATTGGTGCAAAAAAACTTTAACATTTTCTGTGAAAGTGTTTTTAAACAAAATTAGTTTATATTTTTTTAATAATCAATAAATGTTGTATTATATCAAGCAGTTTCACATTCTTGTTATCACTAAAGTCATTTCCTTAGGTGGGGCATCTCTCCCGGAATTATGGCGGTATCCATTCTCTAATGAAACAAGAGCGATAGAAATATGGTCAACTTCGGAATTATTGCGGTGGAAAGAAGAAAATCTAAGGCTATGGAGAGTAGAAAACACGTATAATCCTAAGGAAATTCATGATTGGCTACCTTCTGTAAGCTTTTTTCCGTGTCCTCAGTTTTTAAATTATTTTTCCTAGGTCTTTCGTTCTGAGCGTATTTTTTATGGCATAAGGTATCAACTCAACTGTTCACTTGGAATGTTGGTTGAATTACGTAAGCTTCTCTTAAGTAAGTGTTAATAAAATGTTTCGTATAAATAATGAAAGCTGTGGGCACGTAATTGCTTTGCCGTCTTTATAGGGGAGAGTTCCCTATATTGTATCACTTTTTACATATTATTTACATAGATAAAACTGTTTGTTACGTAGTGATTGAACTATTTTGTTTTGTTCAGTGTAAAGTAATACATGAAATCTAATGATAATGTTCTAAATCGTACCGTTAAAATCAAAATATTTCTGAATTTATAAAATTTGCTAATCTATGAAATTTTTATGTGAAATGTAGGATGTAAAGAGATACTTCATAAGAGTCTCAATAACGGTCGATTATTGTATTACTATTTCTACTTTATAAATGTCCAACACATTAATAAATATCTGCAGACAGTCGATCAAATGAAACACTTTTCGAAATAGGAAGATGAACCGGCAGACGGAGTACAACAGCGTTAATCGCATATAGAGATAGTAATGATCTTTTGACGAGGCTCCCGCTTGGCCTAATTCACGAAACGTTCTCCTTCAGGGGAACAAGTCCACGGTTCAATCCCAGTGGGAGCCCAATTTTTCCAATAAGGACTGGCGGCAGAAATGATATCCAGTCGTAAAAATTAGTGCTATTACCAAAATTTATCGTCTTCTATTACACCATTGATCCCTTAACCCTTCCCGGTCCAAATTTTGAAAAAGTGACAAATGTATGTATTTCTCCACAGAAAGGACTTAAAGGTATTTTATTTTATATATTTATACGCCGAAAATCTTCAATTCGTTCATACGCAATTTGAACCAAATTTTTTGACATTATTCCAAATGGAATAAAGTTACATTTAGCGAAAAAAAAATGAAAACCTTTTTTTGGTGCGACTGCTTAAAACCTTATACTATGTAGAAGGTTAGTGAAAGAGTACTAAGTTTTCGATATGAAAATGTTTCACTTACAGTCAGTTTTTCAGTAACGTAAACAGCGCCACCGATATATCCTGACGATAACTCGCGAGCACAGAAATCATCACCTGCAGCTCAAGATCATGATTTTTCTTGAACGGCGAGTCATGAAACCTGCTGCTGGAATTACTATATACTACAGCTTATGAGCCAAAATGAAGTCAGAGGGAGCTGTAAATGGATGCTAGAATCAAATATGCGACGTGATTCCATTTGGACTCACTGGAACGGAAAGGGTTAACTAATGGGAATAAGGATTAGAAATTCAATTGTATCTTCTTTTAAGGATACTTTAGTATAAAACGAAATATATCGTGGGATTTATAAAAGTATTTTCGAAGAAAAAATTTATATTTTGTTTATATATGGAAATATCAAATTTGTTTAAATTTCTAGGAAAGATGTAAAGAATTTACAAGTTCTGGGTGGCTGTAGCATATAATATTTATGCCGTACAATCCACCTTTACGATTAGTATTTTAACTTAAATTTATCGTCTTCTATAACATGATTGATCCCTTAAACTGATGAAAATACGATTAGAAATTCAATTATCATCTTATTTGAAGGATACTTGAATATAAAACGAGTTATCTCGCGGTATATATAAAAGTATTTTCCAAGTAAAATGTACATTTCGTTTAGATATGACAATATCTAAATTTTCAAGTTGTAATTTAATGTTAATAAACAAATTTGAATGATGGAATTGAATTTTAACTTTGCACGAGAAAGACTGCGTTTCGACCCAAAGTTTTATAAGAAGTGGAAAATAGTGATTTGGCTGGGACTCGAACCCAGGAGTGCCACTATCTTTCTCATAAAGAATCCCGTGTACAGATGTGCTTAGTGACTCTTAGTAGACTTAGACTAAGTGACTTACGTGACTCAGTAGTTTATTGGCTTGAATACCTGCCCGGGAAGTGGGAGACTGAGTCCCAGCCAAGTCAATGTTTTTCACTTCTTGTGCAACTAACAAATTTCAATTTTTTTTTAAATATGTAAAGAATCTAAAAATTTGTTTTGGCTGTAACTCATTACATTTACATTAATATACTACAAGCCACCTTTCTGAATGTGGTGGTAGGTATAGACACCAAGCGTTACAACTACTTCGTTAGTTTGTTATTATCGCGTAACGTTCCAAGAAACAATGATTTTTTTAAACGACTTGCCCTGACATCTATTTCTCTTAATTTAAGCTCGTTATCGTACCGGACGAAGTAGCAAAGAGGTCGAATAACGCCGATTACTTCTTCCGCAAACGTGCTTTACCTGAATTTATCAAGTAATCGTAGCTTAGCTATTAATCTTCATTCTTTCAGAGATTTCCAACATTAGTCTGAGAGGATTACTCCAAAGATCGCTTTTTTCAAAAATAAAATGTTTATTTATTTACATTTGATATGTATAAAAGTTTTTAATGGGTCTTTTTTGACGTGAGATCTGTAGCTTAAAGCTCTAGACTCAGGAAATACGACATTTGCATTCATCCGCAATGAATAGAGTTAATTTTTTTAACTTCTCGTAATCACCAAATCCGGTGTTCCGGCCTTGAGTTGGAGGTAGCTTTCCGTTATAAAGATACAAAAGTATGACTTTTAAACGTTATCACTATTTTACCGTAATAAACTCCACTTAATATAATATTATTAGACTTATTTCTATAAATTATTGTAAAAATATCGTAAAGCTAAGCGAGTTATTATTATTATTATGAAATTATAACCTTGTAGTTACGGGTTAAAGTTGTTATTTTACTTTTCTGTTATTTTCATAATCCGTTGAGGAATGCTGCTAATTTATTTACTTATATTTTATGGTTACAAACTGGCAACTGTCCAGTCATTCATAACTCCGTAATATATGGTAAAATATTATGTTTATTTTTATAGTGTACGGTAAATCTTTCTCATTCGTTTGTATTTCAATTTCCAAAAAGGTAATATTTAAATTCTTGGATATCCTATTGTTATAACATACCACTCATAAGAAAACTAACACAGATCTTACAAATTATAATTTGGAAATCTGCGAAAAACACTATACTATTTAAAATTGCCATAAAGTCGTTAACAATAAATTTCCATTTAGCCAAATTCGTAACCTTTGTCCCGCGGCGTAGATTTATTATCAGTTATGGTGAAGGTATGAAAGCTCTCTCTCTTAGCAGAATACTCTTAAAAACGTATGTTATTAATCTTTAAGTGAGCTTAAGAACTCCTTAAACCTTCCCTGTTCTCAAAGATGTCATTCCGTGATGACAATGAAGATATAATAAAATTTTAGTAGCGATGAAAACAGGATAACATCTCTTAGCAAGATAGTCTGAATGTTCATGTCGTTGATCTGTAATTGAGCCACGCATATGTCGTCGGAGAGAGATTCAAATGAAAGGAACACCAAGAGAGAGTGTAGTCAAATATTCCAAAGCATCGTTTTTCAATCTGAGCCCCGTCGTATTCCCATCTAGAAATCCAAAAAGAAATTTGGGGATCCGTTTCCTTCATTTTATCCTCATCTACATACTTAAGAAGTTAGAATCCGAGAGCTTTCTTAGTTTTCAACAAAGTTTAATACTGTCAGGAAGTATCAGAGGTTAAAGTGATAAAAGAAATTCCGAGTCCCGAGATATATGGAATGAGGAATCCACAGGATCGGTTGCCCAGATTCTAATTGAATTAAATACGGGAGAGATAAGGCTTTCGGAAGAGGAAATCTAAAGGCGTAATTTGAACTTTCTTATTGAAGTGCCGAAGTAGTAAAATATGATTTTAAATCGAGGTGGATGCGTAAGTTCATTGTTACTGTATTAGTGAACATGACTCCTAAATTAAAAACCTTTTTAATGAAAAGATAGAGTAGTTAATAAAAACGTTCACTTTTCTCGCCGAGAGCATTTTCAAGCGTGAAATACTAATACTGTTATTACATTAGATGTGAAGAAAGGTATAAAGCCTGTGGCAGAGTGTGGTATCATGTAATGGACGTTCACAATAACTGTTAACAAGTAATGAGCAGACGTATTAAAAACAGAAAAAGTTATCAAAATAAAATCAAAAAGTAAAATAATGATATAATATTGTTAATATTATTTTTCCATCACTCATTCCACATTCAACATTTATTCATCTATCGAATTATTCATCGTAAATTCTTGTCCATTAACTCACTAAAAATCTTAAAATCTCTCGAAAGAAAATAATTTGAATGCGTGCACAGAATATTGTGTTTTCTTTCGACTGATCATGGATAATTTCCACCATATATCGCCAGAAGTTATTAGTTGTTAAAATCTATTATTGTTCAACATAAAGCACTTATTAAATTATAGTTGACATCAATTGAGCCAGTAATATTTGCCTTATCAGAGTTAATTGAGTTCATGTATGAATAGAGAGCTTAATAATTAATAATCACGAAGTATCTAGCTCACGATTCACTCAGCAAATTTTATTTCATATCGTCAAAGAAATTTATCCTAATGTTCTCGAAGTAAACGATAAGCTAATTCGGCTTCACATTGGGAGTTAATAAGGCATAGATTCTGAATCTTATAAGTTAGATCCACAATTGTTCCAAAATCACAATTATTTCCATTAGAATGCACTGCGCGGACTTTCAGATATTTTCTCTACGCACTCTCGATAAAGGCAGAGAATTTTCTACCAAGACATTTTTACAAGGCGTAGTTTACTGAGTAGAACTCCAAAACCACTTCCGAAATGTTCCAAGGTTCGACGCCAGGGCGCTATAAATATTATTCCTTAAGAAATATTTGGGAATTCCGGAACGGGAAGATCCCGAGACTCGTTGGAGATACGGCACTCAAAGTATACTCTCTCGCACTCGGCACTCTGGAGTATAAATACATGCGAACTCTCAAGAGCGATGTTCCGAAGCGCCTAATTTCATCGGCTTCTTATTCGGACTAGTTATAGCACATCCTATGAATGTTTCTTCGCTATCATTGATATTCAGAGAACGAACTTAAACTAGCTCACTTGGATTCTAGACTCACTGGATGTGGGTAGCCTCTCAATTTTTCTTTCTAGTGACAATATTTACTATCGCAGTAAGGAATAAAAGAAAATCGAATGCACATAATGGAGTCTATTTAAAGAGTTTAGTACATGATTTATCTTCATATTTAAAAAATATATATCAATGGTAGTGGTGTCTATTTGAAAACTTTTGAACATGATATATCTTTTAAAAATATACAAATTTAAAATAAATTTCTTCCTGTAAGGATAGCATTCGAATAAACATAAAATTTAGTAACTGAAAGTAATATTAATTAGCTTCATATATTTAATTTGAAGTTAATGTGATTGATTTAAATAAGCTGAATGCTAATCTCTGATGGGATAATGAGTAATTTTTCATTCATCTCTTTTTCATAAAGTGGCTCATAAAGTACAGAGACGGGTTCCGAACACCCTCAACGACATTCCGCCCCGTGATCCCTATTACTAAAATTAAGGTACACTTTTAATGTTGATTTTGAGCTCAATGAATGATTAAGTGCTTATACCAAAATTCATCATCTTCTATTATATTATTCGCTCCCTAAAGATGATGAAGAAGAGGCTGATAAATTCAGTTAGGATCTAACCCTTCAGGATATTTGTAACTAACGAAATAAATCAATGAAGATTAACTTAAAATATGAATATGTTAGATACCCATACTTGTACAGGATACTTATATAAATCGAACAACTCCCCGGGAAACGCGCGTTTAAAATTAAAAGATGCATTTTTATATATGTGAACATTCATTTGTTAGAAATTTATAGGAATATGGTCAATATCCGCAAAGCTACGGCCCCTGAGGATGATCATATATGTGCAAACAATCTGAAGTTAATTGTATACATTTGAAATGTTAATCCTATTTAAAAACGAGATTCAAGGAAGGATTCTTGGAGTACAGAGGTGTCCTCAATGAAAAACTTTTCTAAAGTATTCCGAAGGTATCAATTTTGGAAAAATAATGTTTTGGTAATATATATATTTTTTTTTCGAAAATATATTTCCCGGGTCTCCGGAGGTTCGTACTCTCACCGATCCGAAATGTATTTACTACTACGGAATTCCAATTTTGTCATTTGAGGTCGACTTCCTTTTCATCCTCGAACAAAAATTACCTTAAAAGTCTGAGTAAAAAGTTGTGAATGTGAATAAAAGGCTACGGCTACGGCAATACCGATTATAGTCTCTGTAGTCCCAACATTGTCTCCCTAAACGTAATGAAGTATTCCTCATAAACATTAAAGAGATCCTCAATTCACACGTGAGTAAATGGTGAAGTCTAAAGTAGAATTCTATTCTAAAGAAACGATTAACATCCTGGGTTGGAATTCACGATTTTTCATTTGAATAAGAAAAAGTTTCGCAAAGTTACAACCGATCACATATTAGCATTTACCCTACGTAGTTGTTCGTAACTAACACTTTTAAAAGTTACGCTTGGAGGAGCAAAACTCAGAGGACGATTACAAAACTAGTTTAAGCAATACAGAGCCAAACTTGGCACGAAATAAAAATAAAGGGCCAGAACTCACCAACGGTCATCTCTTTCCATGTCCGGGGAAGATAACAATCGGCGAACCTTCCTCCTTCCCGTTCTTTCCAAGGGTCGGCGATAGTAAACAAGAAGATACTGGACGATGACCTCCCAACTAATTGCCTCTCAACGACAGAAACATCAGTTGCGAAGAATTTGATCCCGACGGGGCCGGGAGAAAGCTTTCGGCAACTGTCTCCGCGATCAAACGGGAAAAATATCAACACCCCGGAAGTCGTCGATGCTATCACCGTGTCTTACATTGTCCGATACCGAAAACAATCGCGGAAACAAAGGGAAGATTCGTGTGGAAGTTCAGAAGTCGTCGGTACTGAGTACAGATGAATCTGAAGAATCAATCTGGCGCGAATCCTCGACGGGTGCGCCGGCAGACGAAGTTTTGATATCGTGCGCCTGCGGAATGCGGTATGTGCTGCTGCTTCTCCACTGGCGGAGAGGCGACTGACATTGGGCCGGTGGATGCTGCTTGGGGGGTTCCCCGGCGGAGGGGAGGGGGCGGGGGGTGGAATGTGGGGGGCGTAAGGTGAGGATGGGAAAGGGCAAGGAAAGGAAGGTTGGGATACCGTCATATGAGGATTGTGCACGAGGTCCGGGAATTCTTTCTTACCGCCTTTTGTCGGCGTCTCTTCTCATGAGAAGGGACAGTGTCGTTCCCGGGCTAGCACCGGCAACTCTTTGAGTTGGACAAAGTTGCTCTTTAGCCTTAGCTTAAAACCATGACATTACACCATATATGTGCAAGTTGCGAGTGGACGAAATTCAGGTGGGAACTTTGTCAAGCCATTCACGGATAACTTCTACCAACACTTCTGCAATACTAAAGCGCGTAAGACTACAAATCTTAGAACTCCTTTATTATTACAATGAAATCGAGAAATACCGTTTTAAATTAAGCTCGCCACTAACCATTCCTCTGCGCACTTGCAAATTAATTTATTTACCAAATGATCAAGTTAAAATATTTAAAAAGAGAAAGATATAATTGACTCATTTGGTGTCAAAGTTGTTATAACTACAAAGCGATTAATTAATTAAAAAAATACTATTTAAAGTATGTTTTTACACACATTTTTCCTGATATCATATTTAGGCTTATGTAACATATTTCTTTCAATTTGCTAGGGAGAAAAGAAAATATATCTTTCATTTACTTTTTTTAAAGCCCTGTGTATTGCTGTTTCGATGTTAAAATATGAGTGGTGTTTATTAATGGCATTACTTTTCGTTTCCACTTGGACGCTACGTAATCGATACTCGTACAGTAATTGTGTCGCACTTCTTCTTGTTTTCTTCTCTTAGCTTTCTGGCTCAGTGTGAAGAACAATGACAATTTATCTCATATCCTTACCTTTTCTAATAAGCTTAATTTCGCTACCAGGGCTTAGCTAACGGAGGGGTTGAGGCACAAATCGTTATTGTCTCATTAAACAGGACAACAAGGTTTTGGTAATATTGGCGTCGTTACTTGTTTCTTAATGTATATTTTGCGATAAACTCAGCAGTGCTTATGATTTGATCCACCACGCTCAGTATTTGAGAATTTTGCATAAACATCAAAATGAGTTAAGAACAGCTATTAACATCCATGTTACCGAAAATAAATGCTGCGTTACTTTACAGAAAGAGTTTTTTTGCCAGTAGAGATGTTTCTCCCCAATTCACTTATTGAGATCAACCTTTTTCTTTTACTGATTTGAGCGTTTCAAAAATACGATTTTTCTAGCCCGGCACTATAAAGGTTTATTTCAGTCATGATCTCTTCCTTCAGCGTGAGTTTCTTCCTACCCAATCATTTATTTTTTAAGTTTGCATTTATAAAAAAGTAGAAAGAAAGCGAAAACGGCAGAATTGGGTGGATGAGATAGCAGTAGCGTAGCGTAGCGCAACTCAATAATTTTGGCCATTGTATTTGCAGACATATGTGTAGTTGCTTGGCCCTGGTAAAAGAAAAATCCTTTTCATCTCCAAATGACCTTAATATTTCACTAATACATTGAAAAATGTTTCCAATTTACAGATACGATATTAACATTATATTGTTTTTCCCCTTTCCTGGTAGTAGACAAACAAAAAGGAGTTTAAAAGAAGATGCTTTAGTTTATGTAATTAAGTGGATTGAAGATTGTTATATATTATTCGAATATTAATAAACTTTACGTTGTAAAAACGATAAAGTGACACTTTGGGCTGAAAAATAATATTGTAAACAGTGAAATGTAGTTTTTATGATTAGAGGATATATGTGAGTGCATGTTTTGGTGGGGGTACCGGGGAGGTGTATGTAAATTAGATCTCGCTGTAGTGTTGTTATTTGTGGAATATTTGTTTAAATTAAGTTGTTCATAGACAATTGGCAACCGAAAGAAACTCTACTTGCAGCATATACTTTAATAAATTTAAAAATATCAAGTAAAGTAGGTAATCGTAGTACTGAATAGTATAAACATTGGTAATTTCATGACATTGGTTAATTAGTGATCAATTTTCAAACATCCGTTGCGCCATTCCCAGAGGTTATATTAGTTCAAATTTTGGTATAAAACATGCACTTTTCTACGTAGATAACGCCATTTATTTTATTTCACTGTGAATTGTGTAACGGATGTTAGAAAATTTATCAAAAATATACCAATGTCACCGAATTACCAGTGATTACCCTACAAGCGGATGGAAAATTTCAAGATTTAAAACCCAGGGATACATCTCAAAGTAATCCTCAATATCCGGGACAATTCGTTGAATCACGTGTAAAGAAATATGTCATCACCCGTTCAAAGGCGACGTATGGTTCATACAAAGAATCAAAAATTGAGTTCGCTTTCCAAGCTCGCAGTATTTCTGGGAGCAGGTGTTTCCGAGTAGGAAGTCTCGATCCGGAAATTAGTTGTCTTTTGTTCTTCTTATCCTCTCGAAACTCACAAACTCGGTTTATTAAATGGAAAATGAAGGTTATCCTTAGACAAGAGCATTTTTCCGTCTTCCCTTAAGCGGAAATTACGTTTACTCTGCGAATGATTTACTGGCAATGCCGTTAGTTTCCTCTTGAAATAGCAGTTCTGAATGAACTCCATCTTGAAAAAGTGTATTTGTTCGAAAAAAGCTTCAAAGTTGACCCCGTTTCTCATTTCTACAATTGTGAGAATCATTTTATAAACTGTTTCTTTTATTTGCTCGAATGGCTACATTTTTATTGAGAGCAGGATAAATTTCAACCTTGAGTACCCGTGCTAGAAATCAAGGCTTTTTCATTCGGCGAACGTTTTGAAGATTAATGGATAATTTTGTGTGTGAAGGGATGAATTTACTTTGAGTAACATCCATACACAATGAACTTATCTTACTTTACAGGGACATTCAAAATGTTGTTTGAACCCATAGAGAATGGATGGCAAATAGCGATATTTATCTTTCCCGTTGAATATTTCAAGAAATGAATTTCAAGAATTCTTGAATATTAGAATTGAGAATATTAGCCCTTGTCTACAAAATTTATGCTGGCTGACCGCTTCAAGAAGAAGGAAATATTTTATCGGACTTCTCTTGTTTACTATTACGAATAACAATAGGCCCTTGTATTTAGTTAATGATTTCACTTTCCCTCCTCATTTATCTAGTCTTGATATGAGGCAAAATTCACGTACTTTTTACATTCCATCTTATAGATCTACCACCTTTTACAAATCTTTCACAGTATCCGCCATCGATTTCTGGAATTCCCTAGCAATAGTAATCCGTAATGCAACAAATATAAATAGGTTTAAAATTCTATTATTTGTTTAATCTTAAGTGTTGAATATTTTGATATTTATTTGTTTTTGACTACTATGATTTTGTTCTTCTTTTTTTTAATTTATTTGTCTGATCTAAAATGTTGAATGTGGTATTTCACAGATTTTTGACTGCTACGATTTTTTGTATTGCTATTTACTGTTGCCCTTGGGTGGCTTGCCACAGGGCATAATAAAATACATTTATTTATTTACTCTACGTGTGTTGGTATTACATAGTTTAATATAGTAACTAGTAAATGAGTGCTTGCATAATGCAAGCAAAGAAAATTTTTAAGGGATACTACCCTAAGTTATGGGTCTATATATTATATTTATGTATAATCATTGATGGTAATATTTACGAGTATTTATCCGATATCAGTAACTCCCGTAAGAAATGCATGGGAAAAATGTTCGAACTTTAATGTCATGTACTTCCCGAAGAGACCGGATCGTACATTTTTAGGTGTTGTTAAAGGTCTATAGCAGTATTACCCATTTATATTTTTTGTCCAAAGTATCCTTGGTTCGACTCTGGATGACTCGAATCGTCTCTCATAAGAAATGCACGTAATTTTCATTTTGATCGATTGCAATGCATTGCAGGCATTTTTTTGCAGAATTAAGTTAAAAATAACGGCCGTATACAACCGAGAAAAGTACCAAAAGAAAGAAAATTGAATATAGATTCATATTTTGATCGTAAAGTATGTTTTTTATCTAAATTAGGAGAACTATGGCAAAATAAACGAAATGTATGCAAAATGTCTTCGTGGTAAACAAACAGTCTCCCTGGCGACCAAGGCGTTAATTAAATCCGAGACCATACACTTTCTCGTTATATTACGTATATCATATCGAATTAACTGCAGGAACTAATGAAAATTAATAAAAAATGAAATTGAATATATGAAAAGGAGCCAATGTACAGAGATATTAACATATGCAAACTCTGATACATAAAGAGCATGGACAACATTACCGAATCAAAATATTTTAATATAAAAAAGGACCGAAATTTTCAGAATAAATTACATTCTTATTTGATTTCCATTATACTAAACTGTGCTATCATTTTTAGTTTGCTAATATGTAATGGCTTGAATTATGGATTATTTTCTTTTGTTACACATGGTTAATTGACAAAATTCTTTCATGATTTAAGGTTAAATATAATTTTATCTGCAGTTGCTACTTTACTATGTAAAGGGAGAGCGTAATTTTGAAGATCGTATAACTTATTTATATTTCGGTTACAAAATTCAATTTACATTCCGACATTTATGACGGGGGAATACACTAATACATAATAATGAAAATGATTTTTGTATTGAATCATTTCGTAAATTCGATTAATGTTGATACTACTTTTGTGCCAATAATCTTATCTAAATAGGTAAACGAATAGAAAGAAGACAATTTTAATTTATTTTTACAGCTATCAAATGATCGCCATGATAAGATATATACATATCTGTGGTAAGGATAGGGTGGTAGGTTAGGGATAAAACAAGCCCATTTACTAGAAGAATAGGTGCTATATTTTTCTTAATTTTAATTACGAAATTCCCTAAACAAAGCTGTATCTTACTTTTAAGGGAGGATAAAGGATTTTATCCCTTACCCTTCTCCATAAAACTAATTAAAGATATCAATTTAGCACTATTTGGATAAGAAGTATCAGGGTGCACTTTGAAATAGTATTGGGTTTGATAGAACAAAGAAGATTTAATATTAGATTAAACTTGTTCAATAAATGGAGAGATAGTGCACTCTAGGAAGACATAGTAAAAATTATGCTTCCACCCTTCGCTAGACCTATATACCGTTCAGATATTACAAGAAATATACGGGAAAGAGATGCCAGAACTAAGCGCCTCAAAGATTCATTATTTCCGAGGACTATGCACGTCTGAAGAGAATAGAGGAAGAGGTTTATGGTGCATAGACCACCTGCTACTCGCCGAAAGAAGGATCAGAGGATACATGCAAAGATGCAGATGTTGATGAATTGATAATATGTCACCCTGTGAAGCGATAACTCAAGAACACATAGTAGAAACCGATGTTACAGGAAGGCATAAGTAGTGTTTATTATTAATGAAAATTACAAAATATCAACGAGAAGTAATGAAATAAGCTCTGATTTAGGTTGAGAATACTTTGTAGTAATAAAGAAAATACTTTGTAAATTTTCCACTCGATTTTTTAATAACCACCGGTTTCGCTACCGGAATAGCATCTTCTGGCGGGTAGTACTCCGGTAGCGAAACCGGTCGATATTAAAAATTAGTGTGGAAAATTGACAGTTTTTTTCATTACTTCAATGGCTATCCACATAGTAACGCCTGAATATTTAGATTTTATTGAGAACCCTTGTGAAAAAGGAAATGGAAAGCTTTGTCACGTTAGATAGAGGACATTCGTGAAGATAAATATTACAAATGATGGAAATGAAGTTTGACTTAGCGCAGGAAAGCGTGCATCCCAAGGTTATACAAGACAAATATTTATGAAAATTCATTCATTCTATGAAGAGTTAGGGATATAAAAATGGATTGATTGTTTGATTTTCATCACCATTGTCCTGCCTCTCTAGGAGAACAGCTATGCATGGATGCATACATCATTTGTGTCCCGGGCAATTGCGTACCGGACAATTACGTCTCGGAAATTTGTATCCCGGACATTTGCGTACCACGGACGATTGTGTCCGGGACAGTTTCGTCTTGGAAATTTGTATCCCGTACATTTGCATACCATAGACAATTGTGTACCATACAATTACGTCACAAAAATTTGCGTCCTGGATATTTGTGTACCAAGGACGATTGTGTACCGGAAAATACGTTCCAAGAATTTTTGTCCCGGACATTTGCTCAAGCAAGACTGGGTGGGGACGATTGAACGTATACTACCAACAGCAACAATTAAACATTCAGCATAGGTATGCACATGGGTAGTTTGAATAGTTTTGGGTTTTGAAAGTTATTTCCGCAAAATTTTTAGAAAGCGTTTTATGCATCTTTTGAAAAATACTCTCAAAAATTTTGCCATTTTGTACGGCAGTTGTTGTTTGACATTAAATGAAAATATTGGTTGGGTCTGAAACTTTTCACTCATCATACAGGTGTGACTATATGGATATTCAACCATGTACTGTATTATTTTAGTTAAATGACAGACCATATATATGTTTTATTTATAATAGATATTATATCTTATGTGCTTATAATATGTATATTATAATTTATTTTTACGGCCTACAGGAGGTTTTTGGATGGGTTTCCCTCCCGTTCTAGGGGAAATACCAGGCTTAAAGCCATTTTTATATTCCGCTTACACGTTGCCACCGGGCCAGAAGGCCAACTAGCAATGTAATCTTAAATAAATAATAAATACATACCTTTCCAGGACGCTATTGCCCTTTGACCGATGTAAACCTGAATAGAGGAAGCGTGATTGCAGAAGTAAAGCTTTCCATCGGCAAGAATTACTTGTATTTGCTTCCAGTCGATTAATTGCCTCCCGAGATGAAATCTCTGGAAATTTTCCAGCGGGGACCCATCTGTTCGTTGACCAACGCATTATTACTCAGCGGGCCGTGTTATCTGAGGAAAAAAACCGCTGCGGCTAAAGAGGTCGGAGTTGAGACTATGATCTCACTCCAGTCGATGGGAAATGCATTAGCCTCCCCTCTGCATGGACCCACTTTTGCGCGGTGGACTTCCTTAGAAAAATTCCATTCCTTTCTGAGAAAAGGTAAAGAATGTAGAAAGGTTGCATTGAAGCTCTGAAATAGGTAAGCGAATCCCAGATTATGTGTGGAGTTGCAATCGATAACCGATGTTGTACGTTGGTATGATTTTACTCTTCAACATTGACGGAAAGCAACTGGCCTTCATCCATAATACTACTACTACTACAACTGGCCTTCATTAATTGATATGTCTTACGTAGATTGGAACCCAGGCTACCAACTTCCTCATGGCTTATTTGAATTATTGTCCAACACACAATCATCACCATATTAATATTTGCCTAGAGTTATTAAAGTCTTATTTTATTTATAAACCCGCATCTTCATCGCCTATTAGTATTAATGCCTAATCAACCTTTGCAATTGTAGTAATGTTCTGCCTAGAGTTGTTATTGTTGTTTTCTATTTTGTTCGTTCCAGCATACTTGCCGATGAAAATTTTCGCCATAAACAGCGTACAAAGTGCAAAGTATGTGGAGAATTTCTAAAAGTATTCTCATAGAAACATATACTATATGGGCAACGTTTGTTTCTTGTAAAATATTAGTATTGCTATAATACCTTCAGAAGTGGACAATTGTTCAGAGGAAACTTCATATTGATAAAACAAACATCCGCACACACCCATCAATATTATTGCACTTATTTTGTCTGTTATCTAACATGCTGAAATACTTTTAGTGTACATCCGTTTACTTTACCAGTCACAAAAGTTTTACAAACTGTGTTACAGATTTACTTTTACCTTTTACTACACAGCGTGACAATTTAAATTGTGGCTATTGCATTAATCCAAAAACCAATGAATTGAAACGTCGCCTTATGTAGAGTGTCTACAAAACAAATAAAATGTAAAAACAATAGAAAATAAAATATGATTAGTTCGTGAATACAGAATCTCACAACAATTAACTGAAGCCTACAATATGCAAATCGATATAATATTTAAAAGTAAATATTTAAAAGTTCCGTTAAACAAAGTTCTTCAATGAAGAATCTTTTCAAAGTTCCAGTCCTCTATAGGTCATAGGAACACGAAAGGCGTTCTACCGTGACAAGGTTGTATTCCAGAGAAAGGTACAAATCGTTGGAATAATAATAAAACTAACCTATGCCTAGTATTTTCCATATAAGTACTTCCTTTGCCTTTGTTTCAAGGTCTGAGAACTGTTACTTTTAGCGTTAATTAATCATAGGTACTTCGTATGATAATGCCCGATGATATCTCGAAGCCGAAACAGTACTGCTATTGGTGAATGCTCCCCGGTTGTGTCAACAACTCCATAGTTTGTAATGGAGATGAATGCATGACCGCGTTTTATACGCAAACATCACGCGTATTTTCATCTAGATAGGGCGCATCAAGCTTAATGGATCGCGGGTGTCACATCCTTCCCTATTTTACGACTGCAGTGCTACATAAATCGTGTCCCGTCTGCGGAAAGATGCACTAGACAAGAGGTGCATGAAGATTAGTCCGAAAATTACGTTTCAAAAATTGATTAAATGCCGATTACCAAAAGTCTTTCATTTGTGTATCATCTTGTCTATGGGTCAGGTTTTTATTTAATTCTGTCTGTCTTCACAGTTGTCAGACAAAAAGCTGTATGGATCCTCATACTCTTCAGTATCAGCTGCCGAGGGTTCTGGAGGGAGAATGAAGCTTCTAGGCGAAAGAGGAGTGAGGTAATTTGGCCTTGACCTCTGCAATGAGCCAGGATGTATTAAACGAAAAACGTACATGTGAGTATAATCCCTATTTAATTAATTATTTTTCAGTAAGTGAGGTAATTTTAAAGAAGCACTGCGTTATAATTTTCAATTAATAATATGAAAATTTAAAAATATGTTTATCCGCAAGTGAGGCAATTTTTAAAGCACTGCGTTAGAATTTTTCAATTAATTATATAAACATTTAAAAAATATATTTATCCATAAATGAGAAAATTTTAAAGAAACGCACCGTTAGAATTTTTTAATTCATAAATTTTTGATTTTCGAATAATTAGGTGAAAATGAATTTCCAATTGAGTAAATCTAAGTGCTCATCGGTCTTAATTATTGTAATTCCCATGTTTAATATTCATCGCGTTTTGGCATACATAGAAGTTGCCAATTTATATTAGAAACAACCGCAATGAAGTAACAAAAGTTTTTGGTTTGTCTGTTCATACCATTTAGTTCTATCTAAGCTTTGATTGAAACTTAAAAAATTTCAATAAATTAGCATTACATGAATTTTCAATTAAATTAAATTAAATTTTTGACGGCGTTAACTAGATGTCATGTTTACTTTGTATCGCATGTGGTATACATAGAAGGAGCCAATTTGTACCGGGACTATTTACAATAGAACAATGAAGAGTAACCGTTTTGTTTATCATCGATGGATGCTATTTATGGGTTCCATTAGGGCATTGATTGAATTTGTTCGCACCAATTTACGGAATGAATTCAAACGTTCTATTTTTGTTAATATTGAAAACATTCGTAATGGAATTTAAAAATGTTTGCTGTGTCTTTCGATGCCATTAAGTGTCACTTAAACATTGATTTAAATTTTCTTTATCGATTTGCAAAATGAATTTACACGATTTATTTCTTCGTGATGCTTCGTACGTGTTCCTTTGATCTTTTTATTGGGAAATCTTGTGTAGAAAGAAAAAAAATATATTCCCTTGAGGTTCGTTCCGTAGTCATTTTGTGACGATAAATGCCTTGAATTGGATATAATTTCTCCTAAATAGGATATCTTTCCAATCTCGTGGAATCAAATATCCTCCATTTAAAGAAAGCTTATTAAACGTCGAGATCAGTCTGGAGGTGATGGAGCGAATTTCGTATAATAACATTTTTCCTCATACAGTCGTCTTTGCAGTCTTTATTCCAATATAAAGGAAATTATTGATCAGCGATAAAATTCAATCTTGAAAGCATTGGCGGTGCTGGCATTGGAGTATTGATTGCCTTACCCTTGCATTACCTTGGAGGCATTGGAATCTGAAATCATTGATTGAAATCGGAAGAAACGTCTCCACTTCCAATTCCATTAACGTTTTTTGCAACAAGAATTACACCACGCGATACCTGGTGGTGATCCATTCTATACTTTAGCAATCAATCTATAAATCATCCTATTTTTGTTTTATTGAAGTTTTTTGTAACACGTGTTGCAGCCGTTTTGCAATTCCGTGCTTCTTGAGCCAATTCTTTTCTCTTCCTTAATTTCTTTTCTTTTCCTTTTCCTTAATTCAACCAAGCTTTCAACTAGATAATACAGTGGTAAATCGTCGTTGAAAGAAAGGAGATTTTAAGCTAGGCTGTGATTGCTTGATAAATTCAGACGAAGTAAGTTTGCGGAAGATGTAATCGGTATTATGCGACCCCCTGATACTTAATCTAATCCGCTAATCTAATCCGATAAATAAATGCTATGACCAGGGGTTTTAAATTTTTATTTTTATCGTGAAGGATATATTAGAGTGAAATACTGAAGGAGTAATTTAAACGCTTGGTACTAACACCCACTGACTGTCGCACGCTTATAGGTGGCATGTAGGGTATTACCATAGATGTAGATAGGAAGTAAGTAATTTCATAACTACTTTTGTAGGCTGAAACCTTAGCTCGCCAATATATGATTCCTCGTAGGCTTCCAAATCGTTAAGTCAATATTGCCAAAATCTCTGCCAATGGTGGGAAACCTGCAGCTTTTATGCCAAATGCGACTTTTCCAAACGTTAAATGCTGCCATCAGCTCACTTTATAATGGTGGCTCCCTTTAAATTAATTTACACCCTATCTCTGCTGGTAACGCCAAGTGAAAATAAAATATAATGAATGGTGACATTATAAAATATAATGACAGATGACATATACCACTAAATGGATTTCCATAGTCAGAAGTAATAAACAAACTTGGAAAATTTGCATCGTATGTTTACTTTAAAACTTAGCGCACGGTTTCCACTACTAAATATCATTCTTGAGGTGATGTCTATGAATATCTAAATTGTCATATTCGGGATGAACATTCATTCATAACGAATACTGTCGCTGTGTTTTGAAATACTATGCTGAGGAATTTTCTAAAGTGCTTTTATTTCTTTCGATTCTGGAAATGAAACGAAAATATAGATACTCCGCTAGTTAACTTAGCGAATGAATTCGCAAGTTCATATAGAACTTCGTCGTTAAATCATTAGAATTAAGAAAATACTCAGTTCATGACCTGCATACTGTTTCCTCATAACGGGTCCATATACCTAGCCTACGATTCTACATTGCAAACGTGAATCTATCCGTTTTTGGAGATTTTAACCCTTGCTAAAACGAACAGAACGTCTCAGGTGGTGATTTCCGACATTTCTCTGATACCGGTAAATATTGATAAAATACGAGAAGCAGGAAAAATGTTTTTGTGGTTGAATTTGATGCAAGAATCCGTCCATATCGCATCCAAAAGAGAATTAAATTTTCGTTACCTTTTATAATTGACTTCTTTGTGCTCCGTTGCAAGAGGATTATATTCCGGATTTTCTCCGGATATTAGGATTATTTTCCACGTCTCAACACAAAAAAACTCCAAAAATAAGCAATCCTCAGACAAAAGAGAGATCCTACTCCTTTCAAATATAAAAGAGATATCGTTACATCTTTTAACGCAATGGATATACATTTTCACCAATTAAGATACTCATTTCTGAATTACAGCGTACTCTTTGGCCTAGTTAAAACATACGCAACCCGACCCTCAACTGCCGATCTCAATGAAGAAAGGTTTAAAGACATCCGAGTGAAAACTTTCATCTATAATAACCTGCATAATATATTAAGGTTAAGGATAGATTTTTATAAAAATGAGCAAAGAGGATAAAACTCTTACTAATCCAAGACGATGTAAGCGTAGTACTGGAAGCAGTACCTTCATAATCATAGGAAGAAAGATAAAATACTGGGGGATCGATACCTACTTCTAGAAAATATCTTGTTAGTTTAAATTTTTATTTAAAACTATTATTTAAAATTAATATTTTGAATTATTATTTCAAAATTGAATTTCTTTTTTTATATATTATTATTTTCATAGTTGTTCTGAAAAATAATTATAAATTATCATTTAACATTATCGTATTTTAAATTATTATTTACCATCATAATTTTAAATTATTATTTAGCATTATAATTTTATATTATTATTTAAAATTAGTATTTGAAATATTATTTAAAATTAATATTTTGAATTATTATTTCAAAATTGAATTTCTTTTTTAATTTTTTTTTAATATTATCATTTTCTTAGTTTTTCTGAAAAATTATATTATATATATATAATTATAAATTATCATTTATCATTTAACATTATAGTATTTTAAATTATTATTTACCATTATAATTATAAATTATTATTTAGCATTATAATTTCAAATTATTTTAATTTGATTTTTTAAATTTTTGTTCAATAATTTTATTATTATTTTAATAATTATCTGGAACATTAATTTGATTTATTATTTTTTAATTATATTTTTATGTTATATTGCAAATTTTCCTGTAATTTTTAGTGTTTCTAAAAAAATCGGGATTGCTTTTTCAAAGTCTAATAATAATAATAATAATAATAATAATAATAATAATAAAACGGCTTTATTCGGGCGAGATAATACAGATACTTAGTAGAGCAATGAAACATATGCTCCTTTACACACGGTCCACTTAGCATACATTTATGCGGCCCGTCCCTCAAAATGTTTGCGAACCCTGGGTTTATGCCATTACCCAGATATATACTGCACCCGCTCTAGCAGCGCCTGTGGTTGTACCGCACGTTTACGAGCCTGGAACAAGGCCATTACGCCGAACACCTCCTGTTAATTGCTGGAAACGGTGGGTAATTAAAAGGTGGTTCGGATACCACCTAGGAAGGTTAATTAGTTCGGCAAGGCGGGAGTATGATATCACCAGGAATTCAGTCCATTCGTTTCGAATCCGAATCCTGGTGGAGACAACTTTCCCATCGGAAAAAAACCCGCAGTTAATTATTGGAAGGGAAGTACGCAGATCCTTCTAGGATTAAATCCGAAAAAATTGTGGGCGTACCCTTAGAAAGGGGATGAAAGGGACAGAGAAAGGGGCGGAGGGACCGCGGAGTGGTTCGCTAGGGATTGAGTGGCGAGGCGAGGGTAAGAAAAAAAGTTGAATAATCTGATTAGCTAACGCACGCATCTGAAAGGAGGGAAAAGGTACTTTGGCGAAAAGCCCCAAGAACTGTAAGCGGGTGAAAAAACGGTCTTGCTCGCAGACACAAAGCGGAAAAGTGTGGATTTGATTTAGATGTGTGGCGCTTATGACTTGATTCCTGCTTAAACTTTTAGCGGAGGTAATGTTTGTTCTTTTGGAGTGATTTAATGCGCGATTTGTAAGGAATTTTATTAGAGGACAAATGATTGGTGGCCTTTGATTAGCAACCAAATTAATTATTTGATGGTTTCGGATTTTATTTTATGAGTAGCCTGAAATACAGAAAGAATAATGTTTAACTGTTTGGATGTGCAATTAAAGTTGAAAGAGCCTATGCCGTTTCTACGAAAATAGTTAATTTGATCTAGGTGAGATCAATTAGTAAATTTTCATCAAATACAAAATACCACTACTATTGCAAGATAGTACTTTATCTCATTCATGTATACTGATCTTTCCCGATTTTAAAGTAAATAAGAAAGGCATTCAGATTTGTCTATCTCCAAGAGAATATTACATTGAAAAAATTCTTTCATCAACTCTTAAATGTGTACGTATGAAGAACACCATTTTAATGGTTTTCGTCTATTACAAAATCCACAAATTTGATGTTCCTAAAATTTAGAAAGGCTTCAAAGTTAGGGCAATGAGCGTTTCTAAGTTATAATTCTACCTATGAAAAAGTAATATGCAAGTCTATTCTCGGCAACCCCTTAGGAGAATTGAGTAAACTTATTACGAATAAATTTACAGTATACAGTCAAATTTTACTCGTATACATTATTTTAAATATAAATTATAACATTAATTCATAAAAGTTTGTTTTTATTTCTATCATTTTTATAATCATGAAAGACAAAAAATAGTTTATAATCAATTTATTGATATTCATTTATTATTTAGAAACATAATGATCAAATACTTTGAATTGATGATCATCAAAATTAGTACTTCATTATTGCTAATATATTCTAAGTACTTCATTTTTCACCTAAAATAGTAAAGGTCGAGTAAGTATAAATAAGGCTCCCGGATAGTCATGTGGACAGCGCGTTTGCTTTTGGTGGAAGCGGTCCCGGGTTCGAATCCCGGTGGGAGCCATTGTGCGAAATGACCTAAGCTGTCGAAGCACTTTTAACAATACTACTACTAGTATAAATAATATTAGGTATTATAAAGTTCCATTAATTCAGTTTACTAAACCCTTTCTCTGGATCATTATGAATTGGTGCGATGATTGGCAATTAGAGCTTAATATAGAAAAGTGTTCGGTAGTTAACTTCTTCGAAAGTAAATCTATAATAAATGATTATTCTTATAGTCTCCGAGGGGTAAACCTAATGACAGTAGAATCGGTAAAGTATCTTGGAGTAACTCTCACGAATAATCTATCATGGAGTGCCCACATCCGAAATATATGTGGAAAAGCACTTAAGAAACTAGGCTTCGTTAAAAGAATAGTCGGTAGGAGCGAAGAAAAGGTTCGCGAGCGATGTTACTTAGCGTTAGTTAGGCCTCACCTTGAGTATGCATGTAGTGTATGGGACCCCGCCGAGAAATGTCATATTCGGGATTTAGAAAAGGTACAACGAAAGGCGATACGATTTGTAAAGAATTGCTACGATAAAACAGCGAGTGTCACTCAGATGTTACAGGACGCGGGATGGGAATCATTAGAAGATAGAAGAAAAATTCAAAGGATAAATTTATTAAATAAGTTCAGAGAAATTACGTTTTCAGATGATGTAACCGATATAATGCGACCCCCCTGTTATATGGGCCGTGCTGATACTGCCCGAAAGATTAGGGAAATAGATGCTAAAACGAATCGTTTCAAAAATTCATTTTTTCCGCGAAGTATACGCGAAAGCAACCGTTTAGGAAAATAGAGTCAAGGTGCTTGCACGCCCTGCCACACGCCGAAAGGCGGCTTGCAGGGTTCTTACATAGACATAGACATAGACATTTCTCTCATCGAAAATTTTTGCATGCTAAACCTGATACCCTCTCGTTTCTTTATTAATTCCACTCTTAAGTTTCGAAACTCATGTGCAACTATCTTCTTTCCTATTATATTTATTTTTAAGTTAATAAATTGGTATCACTTCTAATGTTATACATGCCTTCTCTATTCACTCTACCTCAAAAACGGGCCATAAATTACCGGAAAATCTACATTTCCTTCCTTTTTCTTTTCTTGGAAGACGTCCCAAAGTTGGGCGTCGACGTCTCGTCTCGCTTACGGAAGGGAACATTCAGAGGAACTAACCTTATTTAAATTTGTAGAACACGTTTTCGAGTTTTTCAACGGATATCTACATCTGTCTTCCAGTTCACTTTTGTGATATACTCAAACACTCAGCGAAGAAAATGAATCGCCTTCAAAAATGTTCCCAGAATTTGTTCTGGTATTGAGAATATAGAGGTCCTGGCCAAAATTAACGCAGCACCTCCCTAGCGATCCTAACGGCCGGTACTGCGTTAGTTTTGGCCAGGAGTGTACACTACGCTACAGATTAGCTGTTCAGAATCTTAGTAGTTTAATTGATGGAGTGAAAGTCTACTTAAACAGGATTTTCAGAACTTAACAGCATCATTATTTGATTTTTTTATATATTATATTTATTTATATATTTTTATGACGGAAACAGGAAATCCCACTAGTTTGTGTTGAAATAAAAATATAATACAAATATAATAATAAAGAATAATTAGATATTTATATTTCTTACTGGAAAGCGAGCTACCCGATCATCGGGTTAGAGAAACTAAATATCGCAGTTAATAGAATGGACGTTCAATGCGCAGAAATTAGAGAAATGCAATTGTAACTTCGTCAATCTAATTTGGAATAATTGATGAGAAACAGTTATGCATTAATAATTAGCATTCGTAGCTTCACCAATATTAGTATTTTTGATTGATTATGGTGTGTTCTAGACCAACAGAAGTGCGGTAATTCACGTAAAATTATTTTGCACTTATGGGGAGTTGAAGCCAAATATGTTTTTGTTAAGAGCGTAAATATTTGATGATTAAACAACGGCCAGGTTGCCATAGCAGTAATATTTCATACACAGAAATGACATAGATATGGATGACACACATTGAAATTGCACTCGGGGATATGCCTTTCTCGTCTCTTTACATATGCCAAAAGTCTGCACGCTTCGCAAATGATTCCGTATTTTCAAACCCATATTTGTCTTTTGATAACGTTGGGATTTACACCAGTTTGAAAATTTTTCGTGATTTACAAAAAATAGATAAAATTTCGTTCTCTAAAATGTATTAAAAATCCATTAAAACAATGCCCTGTTTTAACAACCCCTCCAATTAAATTTAAGCGCTCCAGAAACTTTAAATAACCCCTGAAAACGTAAATAAAGTGTTCTCATATTGCCCATTATTTTTCCTGCTTTGCTTTGAGCAAATGGATACCCAATTTGGATTTTTTTACGTATGCTGATGTCCTTTCATTCGAAGTAATTGAATATTTGTTACTGATCGATATTGTTAAATTTCTTATTTTAATTAAAAAACGACTTTTGGGTTTTTTACCTGGTATTCCAAGTTACTAGTTCTAGCATGGTTATGTGCTTGAGTCAATTTCTTGGCAAGCAGAAGCAGAAGGTATTATTACGCAAGAGATTGTTGGCCTTGATTTTTCTCATTATCCGCCGTATGATTTTGGATAAATTATTTAAATGAGCGTGTGAATATCGTAATTATTATCAGTTAAATGAATTTCACTATTTGACAGCAGTATGATAGAGGAATTAAATAATTTTCAACAGAATAATTAATGGTTGGTTCCGATGTGAAAATTACGTGCGATTTGTTTTCATTTCAAGAGAGATTTCCCATTTCTGTTACAGATGATGTTAAATTATCAGTAAATTAAGCCATTAATAATATATGTTAATCAATGGTTATTGTTTCAAAAATATGTTTACCTTCTCTAAAGACCGTCAGAGTACATATCGAATTAACGTCATAACAAAGGGAATGAAAGCATGTGATCATACATATTACCCCTGTGGCCCGTTTAAAGTGTAACCTTTAATTTCCTTTGCTTTCTCGATCAAATATATCTATCTTTCTCATTTTCATGCATATATGTATCTACTTTTCTCGTTCAAGAAGATATATGCATGAAAATGAAGAAATACAACGTTGAATTTCTTGTGGGAAATGATCTATTTTAAATTTCTATTTTGTCTTTAAAAGAATACAGTTTCACGATCAAACCATTTTTTACCTATCTTGTCAGGATATAATTATACTTTTTACGTATAACTTTTTATCCTTTGTTTAATATTAGTATTGCGTTAAATTTATTATACCATTTACATTAGAGGTAATGTTCATTATAATGGATAGCATCCCATCCAAGCTCTCGCTCCTAATAAGGTCCAAGGTCCCGGGTTCGAATCCCGGCTGATCGTATTTTTCGGATCAGGGAACGGGTGTGTGTGTTTGTTGTTACTGTTGCCTTGGTGAAGCACCTCCTTATAAGTTCATTATAGCTTTGGAGAACTGGTGAAGCGCAACAGTAGCTAAGCATTAAAAGAAATTAATTACAGTAATACACGATACAGAACTATAATGTATATTGTATGATAATAGATGTTGTAAATATATTATTGATATAATGTATTGTATTGTAAGGCTTAGCATGTGGTGACAATTGAAACTTCTCCAACAATTAGTTGGCAACAATGGGCTGGTATTTTCATTAATTAGATAATACATACCTTAAGCTATGTAAAAATTGATAAAATTAAGCAAATAGTTATTGAATGACTTGATAGGAAGAAAACATGTATGTTATGACATTTAACCCCACCTCACTAGTTTGGTCACAATATATGCTTGCACCTTTAAATTTTAAGACGTTGTTAGTAATTGATTACCTTCCGAATACGTTCTAGACATCGTCATAAATCCCTCACCTAATTCACCATCGGCTTCTGTTGTCTTAAGATGAGGAGGAGTCCATAAATTATTGTAGTCTTGGTGATTAACCCTTTAAGTGGTGCAACGGACTATAGTAACAGATGAAGCTTTAACTTCAGCTGTGAGTCAGATTATTACCGTGCATCCGAAAAGAAAACATTCATCCACGGAACTCATAAATACTATTCACGATGAATATAAAATACGTGCTTTTACTCGGATTGTCTGAGCGAGAACTTGTGTGCGCATTTTCACTGAATTCATTCATTCCGCAAAAATACTTATTATGCTTTCTGATAATTCACTTTGCCTTAATCCTCCATTACTCGCGTTAGGATCTTTGGAAATACCATTATCTCTTTTAAAGCAGAGTTCCTTAAAAGCTTTTGTTCACGACTTCTCCTTTTCAGTAGGTCTATTTGGGTTTCTTTTTTACTGTATTTTTTCAGAAATTCCTCTGTTTTTCTCAAATAATTCTCAATTTATATACGCTTTTGTACTGTAGTGTGACAAATTTACAGAAATACTTATATTTTGGCGTTAGTGTAGCCTTTGTTTAGTTTCGTGCAAAAATTTCTAGTTCGGAAATCTAGATGATAATTTTTGTTACATATTTTCACAATAGTCTGATTTTATTTAAATGATTTACCCTGTTTGCTCTCGAGTTCGGTGGGTCACCCGTGTTTCTCTTCTATTTTTCGATATCTAGGCTTGGAATTTTTTAGTAAAAAATCGTATCTAAAAGTAATAAGAAGAAAAATTATTTTAATTTTCTACTCAAAACAATTTCTAATTTGTGAAAATAATTATTTTGACAACATTTGCATTTTTACTCGTTATTTATTTTTGGTAACAACATGTCTATTTCTAGGTGGTTGCAAATATTTATTTATATAGTCCTTAAGAATAAATAAATAAATAATGACTACAACCTAACTTAGACTTGTTACTGTAATTAGCAATAATGAAAATTTTGCCAAAATATGTTTTTCGTAAATCAGAAATTACTGCGTATTGGACTAGCTTTTTCATAAAATACTTTCATGGGATATTGGGAGCCGTGGCCGGTGAATTTGTCCGGGGTGAATTCGTACGCGGGTAATTCGTATGCGGGGAATTCGTCCGCGGGGAATTGATCTCCCGACAGATTGGTACGCGGGGAATTGATCCCCCGCGCTGATGTAATTCAGTCTTATGTTAATAACTACTGTTATTCAGTCTTATATTGATCTACACACCCTGTTTATTGGTTAATGTTATAAATAAATTAACCGGGGGGGTTGGGTTGGGTGGGGTTTGGTTGGATTGCTAGTACAACATCAGCGCGGGGGATCAATTCACCGCGTACCAATCTGTCGGGAGATCAATTCCCCGTGTACGAATTCCCCCCAGATCAATTCACCGGGCGCCATCGGGAGCACCCCACGAAAGTAACCACGTAACAAAAATGTGTGCTATAAATAGAGAATTAATGGATTTATTGGAATTAATTATAAGCAGAAAATGCCTTATCTACGTCCATCCAAATCAGCCCTATTTAATCCTCTTTTACTGGATCAACGTAATCAAACAACTTTGGATAGCTATAGACCCATTTGGATATTTACTATTTCATGAGTCAAAGTTCTGCCGTGTTTAAAGAAAGCCACCTGAAGATCTTCCGTGTCCATTCCCCTGGCAAATCAAATCCAACTAGGGAACAAAATGCACGAGCTTCCTGCTCGCTTTAACTAGCGGAGGCGAAAAAGTTTGCCCTTGACCTTCGACCGCGAAGAGATGCGCATTTCGTCCTGCACTTAGTGAGATAGGGAACAGAGGGCTTGAATACAGAATGAGAGATGCCTTTAAGATGAACAGCATGAGAAAGACTCTATGCCTAAGCGTATGGGCTTCGTGCGCCCTAAAAGTTCGTAATTGCTGCCCTTTCATAGAAATAATTGCCTCCGTTGATAGAAAATCGTTCGTACTATGCAGCTAATGGATATTTTCCTTTATCTTGAATGAAAGCTTAAATTTCCTCTATTTTGCGCCCATTTGGTTATCATTGGAAGAAAATGAGATGCTGTGTATAGATATGAAAATTATCTGGTTATCGATGAAATGCACATATGAACACCGATATCCACGATGAAGTCAGAAAATCTTCGATAGTGGATATAATAATAATATTATATAATAAATATATAATAATTATACTAATAATACTAGTATATTTTCGTTTTTATTTAAAAAATGATAATTCCTTTATTGAAGCAGAAGAAGATTTGAAGATACACTGATAAAATAATATTCCTTGGTTAGCTTGCTTAAGAATATTATTCTAACATGATCTAAAGTTTTCATGAACAATAATTAGGTTTACACGTATTAAAAAATTTGAAATATTGATTTTAAAGAAAATAATAAACTAAAACTTTCAGGTTCTTCTTAGTCATAGACTTGTCAGTAGGCGCGTCATTAACTATATACAAATCAAACAGGAGGAGACAAAACATTGCAATTTCACATTACTAAATTATGTACATAATGACTTAACATTGTGATAATATATATAATTAATTATAGTATAATAATATTAATATTAATTTATTTCAATGTATTTACTTTACTAAATTTATATACATATATAATTTATCACAATAAATGTATACATAACGTAAGAGATATTTAACTGTTAACTAAAAGTGAAATTCAAACATTCCATAAGAATGTTTATGTAGGAATTTCCATAATTATGATCAAACAAAGTACGTGTTTTAAGGTAAATAAAAAACAGATACGATTCAAAATTAACAGTGGAAGGAAATATTGATACAATTCACGTTGTATTGACTTTATGTAGAGAATGAATAAAATGGAAAATAAGCCAGAATACTCTACACGGTTTACATTAGATATACTTTCATATCATTTCAAGAGAAAATCCATTCCTTCGGTCTATGAATAGATTCCCTTTTCGTCGAAAGAAGAGGGAACATCTTCGGGCAACAACGAAAACAATTTAAGCACCGTATTAGTATGAAATGTATTCTTATAAATTAGATATCTCTCAGTTCCCATCTGTTTCCTCTGCCTCTTCTATGTTGCCTCAAGAAAAACCCTTTCTTCTGACTCCATTACCGACTCCACCTCATTTGTTTTTCTATCAGCCCGACTTACTTCATCCATTCCACGCCACGCCCACATCTAGAAGGCCGCTAATCCTTGGAGAAAGGAGATGGAAAAGGTTCGGTAGAGTACACAAAAGAAGCCATTTCGTTTACTCTATTCCATATCACTCTCACTCTGTCACGGAGTCCAAGATTCTATCTCTTGGTCTCATAATGAAATATTCTCTGGATATCCCATGGTAACGTTTATACAAAGAAATCAATCCAATTTTCAAATGCCTATTTCAGTGAAAAGGCAGTAATAAAGCGAATTTTCTTTGGGCGAGATTGAGGCTATTAAGTCTATGCTCTTACGTCTAACCCTTCGTCGTATTAATTTAAAAGAAAGGGATAGCTTGAAAAAGGTACACAGAAAAAACTACTTTTTTAGGTTTAAAAAGCTTTCTCTCAAGAAAAAATTCTTGGAAAATATCCTCAAGAGAGGTGTGAAAAACCTACTACGCCTCAGAAAAGTTAAGCAAATCTTTTTTGCTCGACTTCTTTAAAGAGAAAGTAGGTTACGATTGGCAGATCTGAGAAGGCAAAACAAGCGATACTGATGCATTTAAACATACGTAATAAAGCATAACATAGCAATAGAAATAGAAATATGGCGGCGAAAAATTAATAGAAAAATAACATAATGAAAAAGGAATAATTAGGTCAAGGCTAGTTTAAAAAAAGTTCTATTATGAATAAAATAGAAATAAAATAAAGGGTTCACTAGCTTTAACGTAATTCTTCAATGCTAACTGATTGAATTACTTAACTTTGTTCATGAGATTAAAAAACTTCAATGATATTAATAAAATAACATAATGAAAAAGGAATAATTATGTAAAGGCCAGTTTAAAAGAAGTTCTATTATGAATAAAATAGAAATAAAATAAAGGGTTCCCAACAACGTCATTTTCAATGCTAACTGATTAAATTACTTAACTTTGTTCATGAGATTAAAACCTCAATGATATTAAGAAATACGCAGACATTATAAATATATAATATCACCTACCCATATAAAGCATCTTCAATTAGTTCAATAAATGTTTGATATGGATTAACAATAAGGTATGGATGGATATCGAATAACGACGGCAAAAAATTGGGAATTCAAGGAAAGGACATAAAAGTTTTTTTTTTCCAAACAGAAAAAACTGAGCATTTAGTGGACATTTGATTTGTATGTACAAACATAATGGACTAAAAAAGTTCTACTTTTTTATCAAGAGATGTTTGGGCAATCTTCTCTTAAAGCTATACAAAGCTGTCTGAAGGACAAATTTTTCACACCTGAGGGAAGTGAGTTCCAAATTTCACTCGCTCAAATCAGAATAATTTACTTTGCAAACATCCAATTTTCGTAAAAATTTGTTTCGGACGCCAAGCGAAATTAAAATATAATCATTTTAATGGTTTTTTGAATTTAAAACTTTAATAGTCGTTACAAATGATTTTACCCGTTCAGAACCTATGTGCAATATATGGACATAATTTTCAGTTATTATTTTATGCTATTCGTATTAATATTATTTTTTACGGTTTTTCTTCTTTTATTTTAACATTGTGCCAATCTTGTATTCAAGAAGTATCAAAATTTAATTTAATTTCTTATTGAATAACATCAACTAAATTCAAAAATAATTTCTTTCTTCTTAGAAAAATTTCAAGTCTGATAGGGTTCATGTTATTTTCGTCCTTGAGAAGTTACGTGTAACCGTAGGGAAAAGAAAGGAATGAGTTTTAGAGAAAAGTATTTATTACAGTGTGCTTGTGCGTTTTATTTAAGATGACGTTGGTAGTATTGAAGAATGAAGCAGCTGATTCTTTAAGGATTGTAGTTTTTTATCGATTTGAAAATACATCGATGATGACGATGATACTAGAAAGTGTCCATTAGAGTCGGGATTACGACTTGTTAAATTTTCTTACTTATGGGCATTCACAATGAAAGCTGAAAAGCAAGAGATGGCTCGAAAGTTGAAGAAAATCAATGAAACTCCAATTGAAATAGAACTTGCATTATACCCTTCATAAGACAAAGTTTACTCTTTGTTATTTACCTTGAGTTCACGAGGAAATAAAATCTTGACGTCAGCTGAAGCAAGACTCGGGCGAGGAAATATCTCAGTTACCCTTGCCTCCCCTTGCATGTTGATTATCTTTCTGTTTGTGATCTCCAAGACCGAGTCGGTTTACGATGTAAAAGTTTGAGCTATTCAGTGACAGAGAAATGTAGGTTAGCTAAAGGTGAAAGAGGACAGTAGATCGAAATTCGTTTCAGAATATTCAAATCGAAAATTAAATACTTATGGGAAACAGTTCACGTAGCCAAAACGAGGAGGCGATTTTTAAAGGAGTATTGTAGTCAACGACTCGACTCTCGCGACACCTCACTGGTTTTTTTGCAACCGCAATAAATATTATATTATACCTACTCTCTATCAATTATTCAGCCCGAAGGCTGTTAGGAACCTCATACCATCTACCTTTAGCTACCGAGATTTAGGAGAGAAGAATAAGGCTTACTCTACGATATGAGGAGTGGCGTAGTTTGCCATTGCTTTCCTTAATTAGCCAGAATACTATGTGCAGAGCATTTCCCCACAAGAGAATGACAATGACTCTACGAGTGACACTTTTCTTGACATTCCATAAGGAGAGACCTTAATCATTAACATTATTTAGCATCACTCGTACCCTAGAGGCTTTTATGTCACTATATCCTTGCAAAATACTGTGAAAAAACTTATCCACGATCAATCTATCTCGTATGTATGCCCCTAAAATAAAATTCTAGGTAAATATATTAGCGCATTAACGGAAAACAAATCCAAAAGTTCCGCTTTCATCGATATAATGCATTACTTGCCCATATTAAAGGTCTAAGGATGAATGGCCAACCAAATGTTTTAGCTTTCAATGCTATCAAAATGAGTAAATAACAAAATGTTCTTGGGAATATTTACTAATTTACGATCAAAGAATACATACTGCGCTCATAGTTTACGGTATACGCTGGCTCTTGATGATATTTTTTGCTGTAATTATCTCCAACAAAAGCTATTGTATTTCCCAGCTGTACGAAGCATATTCAGCCATTTGGTATTCACAAAAGTGAAAAGTGAAGTGAAGTACTTCATTGTGATAATACCTATGGAACGCTCGAGATTACACCAAAGAAACTTTTGAAGTTACTTATACACAGATGGCTGATCAACGTTTGAAGGTTTGAGACAGGTGTGAAATTGCACAAACATCAAAGATCACGCAAATATCATGGGTGATGCTCTGTATTACTTACTCTTGCTTGTTGTTGCTTGTTTTTTTTCTGTACCTTAAATATCGAGGGTAATAGGCCCAATTATGGCCAACTGAGGTAAGTCAGGAACAATAATAGCCATTTAACTCTCACAAAGTATTTATTCAGATGAAGTGTTAAAGTAATTGAAACTAATGAAGAACCTGATGAAGTAGTGAAAAGGAAATAATGCGAATAACTTCCGGTCTTATAAAATCTCTCTAACGTAACACATTACAAATATTGCTTATTAAATCTTATACTTTTCCAAAGTAATATCCATCCTATGTATCTTCACATTAAGTTAGTTCATTGATAATAGTTTTAAGTTATTTACATCTGAAAAATGATGTTACTAAAACCATTTTTTTTTAAATAAAGTAAAGTTTCGATGCAATTGAAAAAATATATTTAATGCTTGAAGTTTTTCTTAGGTTTTTATTATTCAATATATAAGTCATACTGTACCTCTCAAAATATTTGCTTTCGTGCAACCTTGCAAATTTACTTACAAACCGTCAGGAATATGCGTTAAAGGAAAGTGTTTCCATTATGCAGACTTTCAAAAGGCATTAACGATGTTTTCTTGGTGAGAAAGACATAAGTCTTGCTTTGTCTACTTTGCTCACATCTACTTAATCACTTCTTATTTTCATATTCGCAAACGCAATAATCATTCTGCAAATTTCAAATTCAGGGGCAAAAGTAATTCACGAGATAAATTCTTTAGGTTCCAATTATGCATATCATCCAGGGATTCCAAGTTCAAGTATCTGGTATTCAAATACTCGAAATTTGGTATTGTTTACCGACTACTTGAAGTATTTGACCGAGGATCGAGCGCTGTAGATGAGGTTGCATATTCGTTGATGAAACATTTCTTTGCTCACTGTGTGGCGAAGATGAACTTCAGAGGCGACAAGCATGCGTCTCTATAAACACCCTTCCCCTCTTTCTCCTCTCATCCTCTCGTATTACTCCCGATTCATTGACTGCTCAACGGTTGATAAGATTCTTCTCGCTTTACCCTCAACGTTTCTACAGAATGATTGTTTTTCGTTCGTCGTACATTGCTGAAGGTGATTTAAAAAATCTGAATCCAAGGCGATTTCAAGATAAATTATAATTATCAAGATATCTACCATCGTGTTTAAATCTCATACTTCATTGGTGTGTGACGATATTGTTTGTAGCATTTTGTAGTATTTTCTTTTCAAAACTCAATTAGATGCTCAGATGCAAGTGAGGTTGATACTCGAGGTAATTTCTCGTCTTAAAATGTTGGCCTTGATCTTGAAATAAAAATATTTCATGTAAAAAAGAAATTGATCTTGAAAATTTGTTTTGTGTTGTTGGAGCTGTAGTTGTAGCTGTCGAAGTTATGTTGCGTCGATATCTGAGTTCATTTTGCACCCTATACAAATTTAAATTATTAACACACTCTGGTGATTTTCTGTGGTATCACAATATCAAGTATGTCTTACTGTCTACTTTGGTGTCTGTTTAATTGTCATAGTGCGTATAATTAATATGGAATGAAATGCCAAAAATTTCATGTTGTTTAAAATAGATTATTGCGTAATGCCTTTGAGGATGTATATAGTTGTGAAAATTCTACATGAACTTGTATAATATTTTGAATAATTGCTTCTCGGAGAACTCTAATTCCCGGGTATTCCACATTTGATTACTCCATCACTTTGGTAGATGTAAACCCTAGCATTCTTGCCTCCATAATCCATATGATTACCTACTTGGAAGCTCAATTAAATAGGTCACCGACTGAAAGCGAAGAGGGAAGAAAGTACTCTTCAATTATTGATGGCAAACTTGTACATACTTCGTCTACTACGCATTACCACTGGGCTGAAGGTCACCTTGGAGAGGGTCTACTCATCTAAACGACAACTCGACGAAAGGACAATGGTGCACAGACATTTTGGAGACAGTAGACTCGTCGAAAGTGAAATGAAGAGAAAAAAATTGTGGGATTAAAAGAAATGTAATTACTTAGTAAGCTATTTCATTATGCAAATCATATCTTCATCCGCACTCGGCGAAAGTGAAATAAAACATTCAATGGCAAAAGGAAATTTAATTAATTTATTGAGCTACTTAGTTATGCAGATTATGTATTCTGGATTCCTGGATACGACCAGGATTGCGTCTCCGTAATATATTTCTAGCAAAAGAGCCATCTTCGCCGTACATTTTTAGTTCGGCCTTCCTTTCATTCGAATTCCGTTCAATCCACTAGTTCCCGGGCCATTCCGACTCCCGCGCTTCGACATGCAAATTCCGGAGCGCCCGCGAAAGAAACAGTGGAATCTCATGCAGATTAGAAAGCTGCTCAATGAAAGGCTCTGCGGCGAATGGGGGAAGTTCTCCCCGCAAATTGAATTACTTTCGGGCGACACCTACAAAAACCAGCTCCCTCTCCGAAGCGGGGAGTTGCGCTAATTCTTTCCGGGGAGGCGTCGATCATATTCCCGCCAATTCTTTCACCGAATCGCCGCGATCGCTAACGAACTAGTGCACCGAGGCCATTTGCATATGTAAAGACTCCGTTGCCCTTGGTTTCGGAGTTGTTCCCGGGATAACTGCGCAAGGGTACGGATGTGGTGATTAACATCACAGCCGTTGTAATAGAGTTTCGCCGTGGAGAATCTTCCCGTATTCTCTTTCGTATCTCGGGGAACTTCCTAAGCAGGCGTGTACTTTTGTAAGACTCTCGTGCATATTTGATTACTTCACTATCCGACTGCGAATTATCCCCATCAGAGTGATTTCGGTATGTGCTTTTAGGCAATCAGCGAGAAAAGAAATGGAATCACGGTTGTTAACTCAAATTCGTACTTCGTATTTTCTACAAATTTAAGTTAAAATTAAATTTAAATCAAATTTCCACAAAGTTAAATTTTTGGAAAATACGAAGTACGCATTTGAAGTATTTTAGATGGCGTTCTTTAATATTTGGCCCGAACACCTGGAGTTTATAATGAATTAGGGGTTTAAAATCTCAAGAATCCGTCTTTGTCGGCGTTCTTAGTCTCATTCCCCGGTAGTCGGTGAAAACAAAAGGAATGCCGCTTTTTTAATCCCTTTCTTGTTCTTTCCGACTACCGGGGAATAAGACGAGGAACACCAAAAAAGACTGCTTCTGGAGATTTAAACCTCTATTGAATTAGAGCAGGGGTTCTCAACCTCTTATCAACTGCATACCACTTGAAATTTTCAAAACTTTTGGCATACTAACAGTCCTATATTTTTTAGAAACAAGTGCCCAATGGCTTGTTTTAATTAAATTACTAAGAGAACTAACAACAACATAAGTAATTTTTTTCACATGAATTGCTTTGAGGTTGTGTTTGAAAATTAAATTGATTTATTTTATATAGTGATAGCGATACATTAAAGGTAATGTACGTACATGAGAAGAGGTTGAACTTAAATCATCGATATTCTTACTTTATATTTTCCTCTAGATTCAGTCTATTGGAAATGAATCACAAATTCATTCAAACGTTTTTATTACGCAGTTATCTTTGTTTATTGATTGAATTGAAGATATTTATGCCAATGAATTTGGGAGATGTTGTAAGGAAATAGTTATTCAACCTTCCCTACTTTTTCTGGTATGTCTCGCAATTTGATAAACCTTATTTACTCTCCACCTTGACCGTGAAAGGCATTGTTAAACTTGCTGGTAGTGCACGTCACGACAAAATAAAGACCTAGGATTCACCGAAAAAAAAAAGATAAGGATCAGGATTAATGGAGAAACTAGAACAGGTACTTCAATTCCCCTGAGTAGCTAGTGCTCTCTCTTGAGATGGGATGTGCACATGCGAGGTCAAAAGATGAATTACCCAAGGAGGCGTACTCGTAACAAAGGGTGATGACTAAAAAATTTGGTTAGTGAGTCAGGAAAAGATTGATAAAATCTTTTGTAACTAGTATTTAGCTTCATGGATGTGGAACTTAAACATTTACAAAATAAGAAATAAATAAAATAAGAAATTGCAGATCTTGGAGATGTATGGCGAAGAATGGCAAAATAAGAGAGATAGACAAACATACACAGAGATGCTTAAGATGGTGGAGAGGGTTGTGATTGAAGCATTTAAATGACAGAATATGAAATTGATGGGCTAAGTTTTAAATGATGAGGAATTGCTGAAAAAATAGCTGAGGATAGGCTGCAAGCATGAAGACAGAAGGAAAGATAATGGCAGAAGATATTGAGTTACATCTAGAACGAAGTAAGCTATTGGGAGCAAAAGGAAAGGATATTAAGTAGGTGTAATTTCATCTCTTGAACTTATCCTTTGGTTTAAGATAATAGTAATTAACAAAATACATTAATGCGAATAGATTTTCTGGATGCAATTTTGGGACATTTAAGTTTCAATCCATCCAGTGTTCTACCATTATGTGGAAATGAATAGATATTATTCTTTTTCTAAAAAGGGTTAAAGGAGTTATTATTATTATTATTAGGGGTCTTTATTAGGCGAGATTGAGACTAAAAAGTCTCCTCTTCCATCTAACCTTTAAAGGAGTTAAAGGTTCAGATGGAAGGAGAGACGTTTTAGCCTCAATCTCTCCTTAACAAATACAGCATAAGTCTTCTTTACTAATTACTTTCTTCAGCAGAACCCATCATCTCAATATTTCGCTATATTTGATTTGTGTATGTTTTCGTATCTAGCAAAGATTCTTTTCCATCCCACACCATCCCACTTATCGAATGATAATTTCCTATTCTCTTAAAGTACGCGTTCCATACACATACAGCAAAACATTCCAAGCCAAGAAGTTCATCAACCTTTTTCTGATTCCTTTATCGAGATATAAGTTACTTCGCTTTCTGACGCCATCCTTTTCCAAGCTACTCTTTTTAGTACCTCATCTGTGCATCTTTCTTCACAAGAAATAATCATTATCCACCTTCTCTAGTTATAACATCATCGTAATAAATCCGTTACTCAATTAAAAATTGCAGTAAAAATATAGATGTATGAAAATTAAATGTATAAATATGTATGAAAATAATCCTCTTTAACCTCACAGAGTTTTACGAAGCGGAACACGCTAGCTAATTAATACAATTACAGCGATATAACAAACATAGCGTTAATTACTTTGGTAGGGCTAGAAAAAACTGGAATCACTGTAATTATGCTAGCGAGAGGACATTTTGCCCTAATTTCGTAGTTATGTATATTTCAAACGGAAAACTGCGCAATTTCGCTAGATTGCGTCTTTCTGTTTCGGGCTCTTTCTTCTCGAATATGTGAATTCCAGTAGTTTTTACTCGGTTTTCTCGTAATTAGAACAGCAGCGCCGCCATAAAAAGTCGCGGCTGGATTTGCTTTTATTCTGATCGCCCAAAACGTAGCGATAATTACGTTTTCCACTCAGGAACTCATGAAAGCATCGCGGAGCGCAATTGTAATTTTAAGTTTCACATTTAATTCGGAAAAAATTCACTTCCTGAAGGCGAAACGCGCGGAGTTATGCTTTGACGCAACGGAAAGCAAACTCCGATTTGCCGGATTCTTTCGCATGCGAAATTAAATGCGAGCTCAAATTGTTTATCTGCGGCATCATGGGGATTTTTGAGATGCGACGGAGAATCTGAAAACAAAGTTTCTGAATTATTGAAACGAGGGAAGCCGAGGTTTGACTGCAACGTTTCGTATTTCGACGGAGAAAAATAATTTTACTGCGCAATTAGTAATAAAAATATATCTTATATTGTAGGTTAATTTTGATTGTGATGAATATGTATTTGCAACCTGAATATCATAAAAAGAATAAAATGTAATGTCATAATTTCTCTGCCAACAAAATTATGTCTGTGGCAGAGATTCTAATGAATAGATAAAAATCAATAAATAAATAATAATAACAAATGCACCTCATTAGCGAAGGAAATGAAAGAGTTATGAAATCAAGAAACACAATAGTGCCAATAGTCATTTCGGTTATAGGGTTTACAACTGTGAAATTCGGTACACATCCTGAAAAATTAAACCTCAACAAAATAATTCACATAAATATTCAAAAGGCAGTCATTCTGGAAACAACATTCATTGTATGAAAATTTCTAAAACTACAGTAGATAAGTATGTGACTTGAAGAAAACCTGTCACAGGACTTGAAAAAATCGTGTGATGTGAGAAAAGCAAACAATAATAATAATGCACTAATAAAATAGACTAATTTTCCACAGAGTTGTCTATTATATATATTTCTTTTATTTGCTATACAGGATATTTATATTCCTCAGAATATCCTATGTAAAATTACAGTCATTCTTATTGATTATGAATTTCCAAGAAGTCTCGCATTTGACTATCGTTTTCTAAAATATTATTATACCATAACATTATAAAATGCAATAATATGACATTAAAATTCTTTCCTTAAAATTTTCTTATAGTAGAGCAATATGGCAGATAAATATGTATAATATAATAAAACGTGCTTATTCTGGCGAGTATGTGACTAAAAGTCTCCTCTTCAATTTACTCCATCGTTATAGAATATATAATAATAAAGTTAAAGAGATAGTATGAGATAAATGAGATGAAACGTGGATGAAAGAACATAAGAGATACTCAGAGGAAAACTTGTATCCTGCAGGAAAAAAAACACGAACAGAGAAGGGGTGTAAAAAAACCTGCGCAAACCTATCGATGGCTGTAACTAAAAGGTGAGAAAAACGTGGGACAGTATATAAATACACTATCAATAAGTACATGTATGTGGTACATAAACAAATATTGTCAAGTTTACACATCAATAAATGAATTGGACATATGCCTCGAGTTTCTAGTCTGACACACTATCGTGGTGTTGCACAGGTAGTTTTCACTTTCTAGAAAACGCGGAGGATTGGATGACCTTTAAGAGAGAAGACGAGGTCAATTTTTTTGTCGCCACTTCCGTTTGGATACGCTTCCTTTAAAAGACTTCCGGCCTTCCTAAATAAAAGTAGTGTTTGATATTTAGCAGCATCAGAGGGTAACTGGATACTTGGGTCAATTTTAGAACGTTGATGAAACACGCCATTGCTCAGTATCTATTTAATTCAACTCGGTCAGAAGTTTTAGCTCTTCTAAAATTAATATCTCAGTGAATCCTAAAATACTTTTCTCTTAATTCTGTATCGACCGTCTTTCCTTCTGCGATACCCTGTAAAATGGAATATTTTCCATTTTATACCACTTCCAACTGCGACAAAGTTTTGTGTTTTCCAGGGATTACTTTATAATGAACTGAAAGAAAAAAAATAGAATTCCTAACTTTTTCATCATAATTCTTTTGTCCCTTGTTTTGTCCCGTAATTGACAGTCAATTACGGAAATTTCTTTCAGCATCTTTTTCACAGTCCTTATTCTTAAATTATTTATTTTGTAATAATTCGTATTTTGTTAAGGTAGTTTTAGTAATAGTTTATTTAGAAATAAGTATAATAATACTTCATAAATACATCAACTTAAAAGAACAAATTTTTAAAGCTCATAGACACACAATACGTACAAAGAAATAAATTAAAGATTGATAAGAGGTTGAAAATGAACTGGAAAGCTGCAAATATATTTCCATCATTTCATTAAGATTTAATAATATTTACACACTCCTTTTTCAATGATATCTAATTTTTCATTCCGCGACCCCACTAAGAGCAATAATAATTAAGTGATCTCATTTGCCATTAATTTGGTTGAAGGCAGAGATTAATCTAAACATAGCTTAGTTATGGAGCGGCATTTTGGCTGCAGACTGACTTCAGCAGTCCCCTGAACCTTGACCCCATACGCTGAGAGCGCCGTTGAAAATTGAAAGGACTCATCTAAGAAGCTCTTCATCCTTTGTATCGTTTATCGGTAAATATCATCCTATAGGATTAAAACCTGTTAGCATAACCAGTAATTAGTTGTTATAAGTTGAGTGAGAATGTGAGTCTTAGTCATCTGAGTCCCCCAGATAAGTCCGGAAGGTTGGCCATTGAAAGTAATGGAAACACAACGACTTCTATCGACCTCTTACCCACTATTCTAAGATTATTTCCTTATCTTCACTATGTATGCGCTACAGTGGTTCCCAACCTTTTTCAGCTGGCGACCCACCTTTCCGTATGGGAATACCTCCACCGTCCATCGGTCCATGGTGGAGTAAAAACCCTTATTTATATCGCATCCCTTCCTTATGTATGTATCTATAATTTACCATAAAATATTGCTATTCTGATGGTTTATTCGATGGTTTCTGGTAGTTTTAGGATCGAGTCGCGACCCACCTGTAACCCTTCCGCGAACCACCGGTTGGGAACCGCTGCGCTACATCATTCTTAATGAATATCTGTCCCGAGGTAGAGACTGGAAACGTTAAATTTTCGATTCGTTATGATCAAAAATGCACACTCGACGAATACTTTAAGTCGTTCTGTTAGATTTTAAAGCGGTTGACGAGGGAATCCTTAATATGAATAACAATAACTAAAAGAAAACGAAATACTTTCGTTTTCGTTTTTTAACCTGTTGAGAATCGAACCCGGAACAGTGTTCACCAAAGTGGAATTGTCCCACTCTGTACATATTCATTTAACGCATTATAAATTGGTTGTACAAGGAATTGAAAAATAATGACTTGACTGGGACTCGAACCCAGGTCTCCCACTTTCCGAGCAGGTGTTCTTACCATCTAAAGTACCGATCCTCGTCCTTCTCTTTTGTAATTATATGTATTACATACTTCCTACTGCCTTGTATAACTTTGAGTTAAGTTGCACGCTTTCCTTTTCCATGTCAAAACTTCATTGCATCATTTGTATTATAGATTGTTGAATTCGTTGAATTAAATGTCTTTTATGTGGTCTGACATCCTCGCAGATAACTTTGAAAACAAAAGATGCATTGCTCCGCTGGGAAAGGGACTTGGGAATTCACACTACGTTCCGTCGAGGGATGCGATCAGAAAGGCAAGGAGCTATGCTCCTTAGTTCTAAGCCTCGACAGTTCCCTCTAATACGTGGGATATAACGGTGTAATTGCTATGTCCTCCAATCATAAGCGGCAGAACTCTCAGAGAATTACAACTGTCGAGATGAGGCAGCCAAAGCTCTTGGAAAACTGCGATTTGTATCACGTGCTACCGGTCAGAATGCGAGGAAGTGACTAAGTTGTTCCAGTTTTCCAAAGGAGCAGAGAGAATAACAAAATTCCCGATTATGAGAGATAAGGCGATTCGGAATATAGGGGTGTTTAGCTAAGTTCAGTTCGTCTCTTCTTCTAATCTTCGCCTTATATATAATTGGAACTGTTTCCCACTTTTGGGTGGAAATAATTAGACGATTATCACTGACTTTGCCACTCTTTTTTTTACCAGTTTTCAACTTTGAAGTTAAACCCAAAGTTTAATCTATGACTTCTTATACCATTATTAGAAGTGGCAAATTACTAGCTAGATGTACAAAGCTTCAAGAGGCATTTTGAAGGCCAACGTTTTAAGAGTAAGCTATGTGTGAAGGGGGATTCCAGTTTGGATTGTGTTGAAAGAGAAGTTTGGTGGTGGAAAATGTTTGCCTATGAAGGTAACTGAAGAGAGAAAATTCAATCTTCTGTAATACTGTCACTGACAAAAGGAGTAAAAACTTAACTGGAAATTATTACGTTTAATTTATTCGATGATACCATCTTATATAGGCTTATATGCTACCAGATCTTGATGTATGAAACATTTCGCCTATGAATTCTAAAGCAGTATAAATGATAGTTTATCTTTAATTTATTTCCAATAAATGAAACCGTCCTTCGTAACTTCCATCAAATATTTATTAAACGACCGATTTCAGCAAAAAATACGGCCATCCTTTGGTAAATCATACAAGAAAATAGGCATTTTTATACTAAGCTATGGGTTTTGCTGTTAAGAGACAGAGAGATAGGGGAAGGAAGTAAAAGCTTCTTGGTTAGGTTAAGGAGGGTTTGGGAAGTCGTAATTGTTCAGTAAGTGTTTCGTGAAAATTATTTCCATATTTTCTATTTTTCGGCCTTTCTGCAATGGGTGGTATAATCTCCCTTCGAAGGAGCTTAAATATTTGGTGGAATTTACGAAGAACCGTTTAGTTTATTTATAACTTGCCATATTATTTAATATATTTTTTTCGAGCATTTTTCATAGTTGTTGGAATATTAGGGTTAAAATTGTATTGATGATTCCGTACAATGGCACTCATTTTATTCGTTCCTTATTAAATGTAATAAATAAGTATGTTATTCCTTAGGTCATTACGCTGCACTTAAGAGCGAAGGAAAACTTTCTCACGCCTTATCTTTCATATCGTGCTATTTGCTCTCTAAGCTGTTGATGGCTAATACTAGAAGAGTAAAAGTTCAAAATGGCCTTTATAAAAAGAAATTTACCGGTATTGGGACTATAGCGAGATCAGAAACATGATAATGCAGATCATAAATTAATATAAATCCTACCGATAATCTACTAGCTTACATATTACATTGAATACATAGATACTTTCCATAATTACACAATGTTTTCATCAAACCAAATAAGAGGTAACTACTATTTTTGATGAAACTTTTTTATTAAACAAATACTTCCTTGCGATGGCAACGAGTAAATTTTCTACGAATCCACACCCGAAGCATGGTAAACTGCCGTAAAAATGTTTGGAGATAGATGATTTTATGACAAAAGTAAATCTAGACGGTGAGAAATGGTACCAGTTGAAGAGAAAGTTGATTGACCTCTCCAATTCGGAGACATACGTTTCATATCTGTGAGAGGAAATAAACGATCTAGATATCTCATTGTCAGTGGCGAACAAAGGCAGTGAAGTGTCAACAGCCCGAGTTGCGCCCAATTGTGAAGGCGAGCGGGTCTTTTGCAAGATGTTTTGGAGCGGCGAGGCTAAACATTGACCTTCGCCCGTTGTGGCGTCTCATAACTCCCGGGACGTCTTCATCCGAATCTCCATTCGCAGAGCCTTTAAACTTTCCGTCATATCTGGGAAAAGCGTCCCCAACGACTTCTTTTATTGCTGAGAATTCCTGCTCTCAAATTGGTCCGGGAGAATGTTTTTACGGGGTGGAAACTGCGAGATTGTTTCGGTCGGGTCTTTAAAATGTCCGTCTGGGTATTATTGCCCTTAGGAAAGAGAAATTACGATGAAATTAATTGTGGTTCGTGAGTAATCTTGAATTAGTAACCTCAAATATAAAAATGCTTCGAGGATATAAATCATAAAAGCTTTATTGATAAAGCATAAATGCTCCCTTCCCGCTTTTAAAAAAGTAAGAGAGATGAAAAATTAATCACCTTGGATTTGCTGAGGTAAAATTCATCTTTAAAGTCAAGATTTGTTAAAAATTGGTCAGGTGTCTTGTATGGATACGACAAGGATTCGTCGAAACCGGTGGTGCTTTATATAGTCTGTGGAATTGAGACAAATTTGACTTTGGACAATTTCCTGAATATCGTTCTTGGAAAAAGTAATTTTTTCGGTTAGTGCTTGGCTTTCTTTGTCTATTTACAGGCTCTATACATTTTAAGACGAATTATTCATAATCCTTTCTCAATCTTCTATTGAATATAAAGACGAAGTAATGTTATTATTATTATTTCAAATACATTTTAGTACTAAATTTATTACATTATTTATTGTGGCCGAGTGGATAGCATTCCACTGTCTATCACTTCTAGATTCCTACCCCAAGTTCCCGGGTTCGAATCCCGGCAAAACGGACTTTTCCGATCAGGGAATAATAATAATAATTTATAATTTATTGTGCTCTGGGTAGATTCCCATAGAGTAACATAAAATCCAAAAATGCATCAGTCAAAGAATGCATAAATTTATGGAAATTCAGAAGAATGTTCTGAGAAATACAAAAATATGTGGAAATACAAAGGGAATGGTTGTGTTTGATCGTTGTTGCCGTTGCCTCGGTGAAGAAGCCTCCACCTCCTGACAAGTTCATGAGAGCTCAATGGGACTTCACCAATGAAGGGCAGTAGCAACTTCGCCGGTAAAAGGCAATAGCAGCTAAGCTGATAAAAATCTTATTGTAATAAGTTTTATAATATATGTAATAATATTTTAAGGCAAAAATATTAGATCTCCTAGCATTGTTCCTTTAAATGAAGGTTTATTATATGGAATTCAGTGATAGCTGTGTAATTACTGATTTGAAAGATGATTGACATCACCGTACATCTTAACCAAGCCTCCGTGGCGCAATCGGCTAGCGCGTTCGGCTGTTAACCGAAAGGTTGGTGGTTCGAGCCCACCCGGGGGCGTATGATTTTTTCTACAGACAATCTATTTTGAATAAATTTGACTTGCGGGAACGAAAAAAAAATTTGCTACTTTTAAATTGGTAGAGTTGGTAGACGCGGTACCTCGAATGCACAGTGAACGTCATTATTTTCTATTGGTAATCGATGTAGAAAGGAGTAGTTCTTTCCCCGTGAACTGCGTGTAGAAATCTAGTCAACTCGGGTAGACGTCGAATATTCTCCATGAGGTCGGCGTTTTGAACAAGTGTTACGCATTTGAAAAAGTTAAAACAAAAGTTGTAACTTTTTAAAATTGAATCCGAATACATTGCAGATGATTTGAGACACCAAAGGAGAAGTTTTGAACAACCATGCCTGTAATTTTGTGTCACTGCCAGTAGACTCAGTAATTATTTATTTATTTATTAAATCAATCTGCAGATTGGCATACACAAGGTGGCAGAGTCAGAAATAAAAAAAATCAAAACATCACCAATAAAAAAGAAAGAAACATCATCCAAATCACATACTTATTAAATCCTTACACCTTCAATACCAACAAAATTAAACATCCTCTTCTAGCTCACAATTCTCCTTTATTACATTCTCTCATAAAACTACTCAAAACAATCTTTTCGAGAAAAAATCTCACTGACTTTGTCAATATTTAACTCCAGATAATAAGGAATAGAAAATATCTTGGAACGTAGAATTGCGTGGTTTTGCAGTAGGAAAATGCCTGCTCGGAAAGTGGGAGACATGGGTTCGATTCGGTGTCTACTCGCTGTTTTTCGCTTCTGTTCTCAATATCTAATTTTTAAAGAAAGAAAGTTTTGAAACACGGCTTTTAATGAATTGCAGGCGCAAAATCTTCAATAGCCGTCTTTGTCGGCGTTCCTCATCTCATTCACCGCTATTCGGAGAAACTAGGAAGGATCGCCTCTCTTTTTAGAAACACCCGATGTACGCTTCAAAAGCGATACTTCCTTCCTCAGGAATAATGAAATTAATAATAATGATTATGAAATTACCCCTGAGAAAGAAAGCATGTTTTTGAAGTGTACATAGGGCTCTCGGTATTCGGATTTCTCCGAATACCGGTGAATGACGGGAAGCACTCCGACAAAGACGGCTATTGGATACTTTGCACCTCTATTACATAGAGATTGCAACCCTCTTAATAAGCGATATAACAGTTTTTAGTTTGTTTTCTCTTTAGAAACTAACCCTACTACAATCACATACCATGTGGTTATCCGATTTAAACGTTCTAATTCAGATTCGACTTTCATTCCTACTACGATGTCACTACGTCAGATTTCTTTAGTTGCTCTCTTGGACTCTTTTTTCCCTTCTTTTTCAATCTATGCAGCAGTAAATCGATTTTTACCCAATTGAATATTCCCAAAAAGTATTAGGTCATAAAAAAACAGCAAAGATTTGGGCTTCAAATCATTCGTTTTCATGTTCTGCTTAAACGTTGCCACCTGGCCAGGAGGCCTACTTGCAACGTAAACTTAAATAAAAGAATTAATTAAAAAATAAATAAATATGATATCATATAATTTGGGCTCTTCCGTAACTTTCAAGGTCGGTGTTTTTGAGTGTACTGAGCTCGTGAGATTACTTCTGTGGACGCGATATAGTATATTTGTGATGATTTGATACGAAGTGATATAAATTAACCTTAAGCTGTTTTATTGTTTGATTGTTAGTGTCCTTTCCTTTTCGCTCCTGCCCTTCTACATACTTTATGATATTATTTATGAATTTTAAATAGCATTTTACCTTTTATAGTTTATTATTTTCTTCCTTTTGTCTTTTTAATTGTTTAGGTCATATTAGATTGTTTATTAACTAGTATATTTAGCAGTCTATTTTTTACCTACTTAAATTTAAATGTATAACAGTTTGTTCTCCTTTTATTCTTGTCTGATACTATTGGTATGTCTTCTGGTCTTTTAAATTCATTTAATCTGATTTCATCGCTAAAAACTGTTTTTTTTTATGTAGGCTTCGCAGGCTTTTCACAACCCCCTTCTTAAGGGTGTCTTCCTGCAGTGAAATTTTTCTTCTTAGCTTTTCCTTTAGTCTTTTCTCCTCTTTGCTTAGTTTTTGAAAGCCTCAAAGTAAATTTCTTCTTTTCCTTTTTTTCTCAAGCTCTCTCTTTTATTACATTTATAAGACGAATTAGATGTTGGGTAAATGTAATTAGGGTTAGGTGTAAGAAGAGGCTTTATAGTCTCAATCTCACCCTAAAGTCCTTTTATTACTATTATTATTATTATTATTGTTAATATTATTATGATTTTTTTTAAATTCTGATATTCGTCTATAAATTTTTTTGAGATCTAATCACATCAGTTTTCTTTAGGTGTACCTTTAGACTCTTTCTTTCCCTTCCGTATTATTCGATGCTACACTAAAACGATTTTTACCCGATTGAGTATTCTTAAAAAGTATTAGGCCAATAAATGGCAGTAAAGATGGAGTCATAAACGTCAACCTCCTCCATAACTTTCAAGGCCAGTTTTTTTGAGAGTACTAAGTTTGTGAGGAAACTTCTGCGGACGTGATTTCTTTTCCATAAATTTTCTCTTTATTCCACCGAGCCTCGCTAGAAGTAGTCAAAGTCACTCCCATTACATTTTAACGTTTGTGCACGATTCACTCAAATTTGAGAAAATCGCACAGGTTGTATCTTAAATGGTCTTCTGGATGTCGGGATTACTCGGAAGCAATAGCGGCGAGTAAATTGGAAGAGGGAGGACGTGGCAGTGTGTGGAATTGTTATTGCAGGAAGGAGGAGCGAGTTAAGCTGAAGGAAACTGTAGCCCATTGGGAAGCAATTAAGGGTGCTGTAATAATAGAACGTGGCTTTTAGCAGTGGAAGGGAAGGGATTTCTTTAAGACAGAATTTCTTAAAGCCCCAAAGTTAACCCACTTAAGAATACAATGGAAGTAAATGTCGAATTGTATAAATAGGAAAGCACTGATACATAATAAGACTTACTTTAGTGATTTCCGTAACTTTAAACCATAGGTTCTCAAACATTTTGCTTTCCTAGGACCCCATAGCCTACCTAATATTGAATTTGTCAGTAAAAAAGCAATAACTTGTTTCTATTTGATTTCATTATCTTTTAAAATATAGCTTCGGCTTCTAAAATCACTAAAACACCCTCAAAAATAGACAATATGTGATCCTAATTGTCTTTACACGTCTTTCTTGATTTCTCTACTTTGTTACTTTCTTTAATAGTTTTGTCCCAAGAAAATTCTATTCATATACCATTATTTGATTTATTAGTGGTATTCAGAAATTTGATTGAAAATTTAGTCACTATCACTGGAAATATGAATTTAAATTTATTGTTATATTAGGTTTTACATTTGTTGAATCAATCAAATACTCAATAAAGTTAGTAAAAGTAAAAAGAAGTAGAATTAAAATTACTTATAGCTTATAGTCGGATTTTTCTGGCTAGGCAATGGTTGGGTGTCTTTGTAAATAGTAATAATTATTGATATGGATGTATAATAATTAGAATCTTTCTGTTTCTATTAGAGAAGTTATTATTATTATTTTCTCTTCTATCTAACCCATCATTATAGCTAATATAAAGATAAATAAATATACTCTTCTTGCCTCAAAATTCTCATTTGCACACGCTCTTTTAACAGGGTTTTTATGAATCCTATTTTGTAAATATTTTATACTTCCCCTTAAATTTTGTTGATTTACATAGCGTAATAATGAATGAAAATTTTTCATTTCTAAAACTTTAATAATTAACTTTGTAATACTCTAGTATTTATTTACGGTCTGAAATCTTTTGAAAAAAAAAATTGTTTTTAAACGCTCTATTGAAATCTAAAATGTTTTATTAATTCCTTTTGGAAGAATCATCACTTTCATTGAACTGAGGGAAAGTTTCTTTTGTTCTAAATGTTTTAAAATTTTGTAGTGTACGAATAGAGTTATATTCCATAGAGAGGAGTTAAGTAGAATGGAGGGAAGGGCATCGAGACGAGGTGCTGCAGAGTTGGGAGACGATGAATGGCCTGCTTGATCGCATTAGAAGTTAAGTCAGAGTTTGTTAATGTAGCGGTCATTCAAGTCCGCACACTCAAGAGGGTCCGAAGCTAATATATAACAGATTTTGCGAGCGGTGAGATGGCAGTTGTAAGGACATTAAGAGGGACGAAGAACTTGTCCCATTCATTGCAGAAATAACCTCGGTGATAAGTAGTGAAGAGGGTGTTTAATCTGTTGAGCGAAACTTTGCAAAAGTATCACATAGAGATGGGAGTTTTCAATGAAATGATCGATTTTCCGAATCGAATCGTTTGCTAGGATTTTGATTCAAGCTCAGATCGTATTCTAAAGATCAATCCGATGAGTTCGGTTGTGTTGTATCTTATTGGCTGTCTTGAATCGTTTAGAACGTCTATTGGTTGGAATTGTCACGTGACGCTGAATTTTTAGCATCTGTTTGTAAATGTGTTGTACATATTACTGAAGTTGTACCTTTTCATCGAGAAATTAACTATTATCATTATATTTTTAACGATCTTCATTACAAAGTTAGGAAATGATGAGCTACTGAGTATTTTGTGGAAAATACCGCGTTTATGTAGCTAACTAACTAACTAAAAGCTGTCCGCAATGATTGCATACATGTCGCAAAATCTTGTCAGAACTAAAAGATCCTATGTGGTGCATACCCTATAATTATGCAAAAATAAAGGCATAAATTCGTTCGAATCATATAGATCGTTTGGATGCATCGATTCGGATCGAAAGAAAGGCCTAAAAGATCGATTCCAAATTTCTTTGAATTGGTTTAAAATAATATTATATTCTTGAAGTAGATAGAATCAATAATATACTTGGAGTAGATAGGATCGGGTTCGCCCGTCTCTAGTATGACGTACAGGAAGTGTATCTATGGTAGCTTCATAGTTATCTGAGTTAAAAAGTTGGAAAAGAATCTGCACTTCTATTTTCTTTTATTCACGTACACATTTTAAATGATGAGGATCCATTTCCGCTCACCCAAACGCAGTTTAATTTCTCGGTGACTCTTTGGAAATATAAAGGAACGCGAGCAAAAAACAGATTTAATAAAATTCTCTTTCGTTAATTGGGGCATGAGGGAGTGGATTGCTTTATCTGTTGAATTTCTCATACCAATGCCGAAAATTTTTAAATTATTCAAAACTAAACGTAGACTTAGAAGTTATTGATTTTTCAAATTCATTTTTCTTTAAAGAGAAACTAACATCAGTACCTCATTGTTAATTTAAGGTCTCATTATATATAATGTGTATTAATATATGAAAGTGTAATTATTTTGTTTAGTAAGCCATTATTGCATATATACAAATATTTATTACAATATGGATTATGTAAGTATCATAGCTTATTTGCTTAACATTTTTCTTTTTATACAGCATTGTTTTTGTGAAGGGTTGTACTATCTTTACTTGACTGATATATCTCTCCGTAAAGTGTTGATCATTGCTTACGAAAGTTTTTTCAAAGGTTTTCCCTCCCGTCGTTGTGCAAATGCCAGGCAATCTCATAATTGAAAACGGACTTTTAAAAAGTTTGACGGGACCGGGAATCGAACCCGGGATCTTCCTCTTTCCGGAAGGCTGCTTTAACCCTCTAAGTTATCCAGACAGAACGGGTACAATTCCCGGCCCCGTCAGACTTTTTTCAAGACCGTTTTTCCTCGGGAATCTTCCTGGGTGCACGCCATTATGTGAGAAGTTACCTTAACCTTTTCCTTGAATCTCTTAATTAATATGTTATTATCCCCATCAACGGTTCCACCCGTCCAGAGGACCGACTGCTTCGTAAATGTAAACAAATTTTGGGCATAGTAACAGAGTCACACCTGTATAATGCCATTCATAATATAGATAGGAGGATTATAACTCGAGTCCTTCATAATCAGGAGACTTAAAGGCAATGGTAATGTTCCTAGTTGTTGCTCTCACAGATAATCTGATCGCAATCCTACAAGAGCGGCAGTGTGTTCAAAAATGCATGGAGCAATTACACTGAAAGAGAACCTCATGATGAAGGGTATATGAGGATAAATAAGGGAAGGAGGCTCCGGAGGCTACCCATATTTAAGGATACAGACGGAATTCTACACTCATTGACTTCTATCCTTTATTAGAAAAGGAAAAGTACAAGGATATGAGTGGTATTCAACAGGTGAACAATTCAACTAGGAGAGTATTCAAGGCAGAAAAATAAAATACAGATTGAAAAAATGAATGCAAATCAGTTAATTTTATTCTTAGTTCTAGACTTTTGTTGAATGTAGTATGAGATATAAACAGGAAAATATGTATACTAGCTACATAAAACGTATGCTCGTCGCAGCTATTCATAATCACTATTTATTTATTCATAAGATTCTCGGTTACGTCTTCCGTGCATATTATATGGTAAATAAAATTTGCATTGTTTAATAAAATCATACTTTACATCATACATTATATTATAGAATACGATCTGCATTATATTATGTTTATTACATAGTATAATAAACCATAAATTAGATTATGTATTACATTGTGAAATATATTTTACATCAAGCCATACGTTTCCTCGCACAGTAAAACTTATCTAAGGTGGAACATATTCAAGGTGGAAACATGCCTAAGCCGATAGCTTTACTAATATTACTACTGCATAAAAAGAAGTTGACTGAATTCAGATGAATTTGCCATTTTCATTGCATCACATTTATATTTATTTTTGTTTTCATTCTTTGAAACAGAAATTCTTATTGATTAAACATAATAAATTTATTTTACGTTAACCTACCTAAGTCGAAAAGCTACTAAAGCCGGAAAAATAATTTGTCTTCTTCCTAAGATCGTCCTTATCATGGTCTTCCACCTAGAATAAGCTTTACTGTATTTACATTCATAAACTTTTGCATGACAGAGTAAACCACATAATTAAATATTAACCATTTGATATGAAACCTTGGCGTAGTTATGAGATATTTTAACCGGATAAATACACTCGTATTGGTGTATCTCTTTAAGGATAGTTGGTTATTAGTTGGGAATATAACGGTGCATACGAATACCAAGTCGGCAGAATTGAAAATCTTAATCTCGAGCAAATTATAAATGTCCCTCAAGTGAGCGAGGAAAAATCAGAGAAAGAACTAAACTCAAAAGAATGAGGAGAAATTGCTTTACAGAAATATGGGAGGAGAAGCCACCCGAGAGTTTTGGTCGCAAAAATATTAAACTTAGTTGCTGAATCTCTTCAAGGATAAGAGAAGAACGTAGTTAGTGCCTTGTAGAAAACAACGATATCCGGAGCCTCAACGTTTCCGGAGGAATGAAATTACTCTTCGTTGCAAACTAGCAAAATGATTTCCTTTTGATTAAGATGCCCTAATGTTGCGAAGATGCAAAGATTAATGGAATATTTTCCTTAAGGATCAATTTCGTGAGCAGGAAGTCATATGAATGGGAGGTACGCGGTCTTTTCAAGGATCTTTTGAAAGCGGAAAGGTCACAGTGCGATTTAAGCGGTGGAGAGAGACGATATTTCATTTACCTGCATGCCTCTTGAAAGACTCTTCAAGACGTTACCTTGTAAAGGATATGGAGACCGATGTTGTAAAACCGGGACGTTTATTGCATGGAGGAAGGGAAATCTGGGACAATCGAGGCATAACGAGGAAGTTGCTGGGAAGTATCCGTAGAAAATAGTCTTCAGGCATTTTGATGGACTGTAAAATACTTCACTCAAGCTCCGTGCTTTCTTCCATTTTCTGCTGGCATGAACTTGGTTATTGCCATGCCAACTAATTGTGAGATTAAATTTCATCTTATTTACCTTCCTAGCATTCTTTACCTTTTAGTTAGCATTTATTCTAGTACAAAAGCAATAATAAAATCAGGCACTAAGGCAAAAATGGAACCACACCACAATAAGTCAATGAAAGAAGTCAAACGTTTTTGAGGCCTTCGTTGTGTGGGTTTTGGTGTAGAATGGAAAAAGTAATTTTGGTCAATAGGAAAACAAAAACATAGGTACTGGAGATGGTTGGGGAAGAGAGGGCTTTAATTGAAGTGATTGAGTATCGACAGATGAAATGGGTGGGTCGAATATTGAGAGGGGAAGTGCTGCTAAAAATGTAATAGAGGGTAGAATTCAAGGGAAAAAACAGAGAGGTAGACAAAGACAAAAGATGTCGGATGACTTTAAGGGCGGATTAAATTAAAAGAGAGTGAAGGAGGTGGTATTTAATATGGATTTTTGATTTACATGAACCTACCAAAATTTAGAACACCGATGTATGTACCACAAAATGTATTGAATTGAATTGATTTTATTAACGGGCATAAAATTGCCCTTTTTCATTTAAACATGATTATACATCAAAATACATATATTTTGTCTAATAAAAGATATATAAATTAAAATATGAACATTACAACTTATCTTTATATAAAGATATAAAGAAATTAAAAGATTTTATACAAAACATGAGGGAATCAGAATATTGCAAACAAATATTAAAATCATTTTAATACAAAACATAATTGAAAGAAAAAAAAGCAAAAATTTAAACACAGAAAACAAGAATAAACTGTAATTACATCTGAGAATGTATCAACAGACTGAGCACCAAAGCAGTCATTGCCTAATTGTTGAATTCTTGTAATAGGTGAGTTGCATAAGAAGTCCCTTGTATATTTTTCTACAACAAAAGTATCAAATGATCTCGTCATATGTTTAGGGACTCTTAGTTGAATGAGTGATACTAATTTTATGCAGTCATTTTCGCCGTTCATCAATTTATACAAAAAGAGAAGGCTTAGCTAGGTTGAAATCCATTACAATGGAACAAACTATTGTACTCTACTGTATAATAAAATAAGTTATTCTACTATATGAGGGGAATTGGCCCATTGATGGTAACTCCGTGAGTTGAACCATGTCGCTCAAATAAATAAATGTTTTGTGCAAATTGTACTAAATTATTTTTCGTTTTTTCATGTAGTTGAGTTCCACACAACTGTGGCTTCTACACTTGAGTTGATTCAGTACCAGTTATTTTATCTAACTACAAATATTTTAGTCACCCTATTAGAAATGGTGTAGTGTAAAGTTACAACTGAGCTTGGGTAATCATAACTTAAATAATTCAAATCATCTTTAATTTTGAACGTTTTCTTAGATCCGTAGCATTTCGTATCCAAAAAATGTTATAAAATCGTGGTGAATGCTAATATTTTTTTTGGTTAATTCAAACTTCTTACGGCTAAGAGAACATGATGTCACTCCATGACCTTCCCAAATATCGTCCAGGCGATGTTATAAAGTGATTTGAGTGCCCCTACCCCTTCCGTTCCTTGCATTCACTTTTCTGATCTACCTGCAAGTACACCTTGTACACAACTTGTACATTTTGTGTGTTCTCAATCATCCCTCAGCACCTTTCTTCCTTTTGTCTTTTTATTTTTTAGACCATCTTTGATTAATTGTTAATTTACTAGTATATTTATCCGTCCCTTTTATTACGTAATTACATGTAAATGTATAAATATTTCTTCTTTTGTTCTATGATATTATTGGTTTTCTTGTCTTTTAAATCTCATTCAATTTGATTTAAATACTAAATTTAGTTTTTCTATCTGCAGGTTTTGCAGGTTTTTCACACCCCCCTTCTTGAGGGTTTCTCTGCATTGTAAATTTTTTCAAAGCTTTTAGATCAGGTTTTATAAATCCACAAAATAGTCTTATTCTGTGTACTATTTTCCAGCCATCTCTTTCTTTAAAATTTATATGACGAAGGGTTGGATGTAAGAAGAAAATTGATACTCTCCATCTCGCCTTGAATCCTTATATTATATTATATTATATTATATTATATTATATTATATTATATTATATTATATTATATTATATTATATTATATTATATTATATTATATTATATTATATTATATTATATTATATTATATTAAATTATATTATATTATTAAGTATATTATATTATTATTATTAAGTATATTATATTATTATTATTAAATCAATTGAGAGCTCTCGAAATATCAATTGGTGCATCGTTAAGTTTTATCATTCACGGTTGTTTAATTTTCGATAATGCAATTGAATAAAACGAGATGTACAAAAATAAATTTTGAAATTAATATCTTTTTTATAGGTTTAACGGAATGTGCTTTTCAAAAATTACTATCGAGCTTCATTAATTCGATTTTTTAGAAATTCTGAACTTCTTATCCCTTCACATTTGAATTACCTAAGTTTCACTGTTATAAAAAGTTACTTATAAGTTATTATTTACGCCTCAATATCTACTTATTAAGTAGATATTGAGGCGTTCCGAAACAGTTCTGAAAAGATATTAAATCCGGGAAAACTAGAACGTCAGAATATATTAGATGTTACCCGAACCTCAAAGAGCTTCTTAATTAGAAGTACATAGCTATAAAGCGTGCATTGCTATGAAGATATCAGAACTTTCAGAGGGTTTTGTGAAACGAATGGAAAGTTAGATTTTCGATTAGTCAGTCTGAAAGAATATTGTAGTTTCCTTCACTTATTTGAACGAGATAGAGAAAGAGAAGACTAAAAACAAGTTTCCGTTGCAAGTTTTCCGCGATTTAATACTCTAATTCACGGTTTAAAATAATCATCGTTTATAAAGACTAAAACTGGAATGTGTGCTTGTGTACCGATCATACTTCCTTGAAACACTTGATAATGAATATTTATCATCAAAGATGCTCAAAATTAACTTGTATTGTTCTTTTAATTTTGTATTTATTTACTTCTAACTTCTTGAAATAGGATAGAAAATTCATTATTACTTTTGTTGTTGAAATGGCTGCAATTTGGAACCATGGTGAAAACCTCGTTGAAGATCATATATGTTTATATCTATAACAATACTACCCCAAATAAATAATATACACAATAAATAATACAATTATATGTATGCAATGAAAGAATTATCTGAGTCAAAGTGAGAATAGGGATAAAAGTCCCTCCAAAAAGTTATAAAAATAAATAAAAAATATATTAATTACAACTGATTATTTTTCTTATTCTATTTGTGAATATACTGCGAGATTGGGGCAAAGGTTCGAGAATCTCCTCGGGTAGGCTATTCCATTCATTTACTCATAGTAGCACTTTAATTTAATTATTACATAATTTTTGATGATGTATTAGAAATTGTATGTATTATGTAACTTTAAGTCTCATTCTCGTCCGAATAAGGACGTTTTATTATTATATTAATTTTGGAAAAATTTAGATGAATGTTAATACTTTACTTGACTCTAATGAAGCTATTTGTCTCGAATGGATGGATGGGTGAAGATGGTATATTTTCTCTGTACACCGAGCCATGTTTTAATGTTATTTTCGCACCTTTCCTAGAGGTTTCCAAGTATGATCACTTTCTTGGATTAAATAACAGCTTAATAAAGCTGTAATACCTTCCTCGGGCTTCTAAACCCTGGGGAAATCAAATGAGAAAACTAAAAATAACGGGTAAAATTACTTTATGAGAACATCTACTGGATGAGAGGTTCGAAAATGGGACCTCCCCGGAAAAATTGGACAACCGGTCAAGGTCAAGGAATGAGGATCTTTGCGCTGGTCCAACGTAAAGCCACCTGACCTTACGTGTCCTATTTTGGCAATTTATTACCTTTTTGAGTATTTCAACTACTCTATTTTTAAAAAATACCAGGTATTTCTTAACCTCTAATGATATCAATTTTACAATGTAGCTCTTCTTTTTCTTTCTCTGTCTGTGAATTTGATATTGTGTCTGTGTGATATTGAGTAACATTTCTTCTATTAGTAGAGTTGTAGCTTTTTTCTAAATTCCCTTAATGATAATGATTTTGGTAATTTATTGTCAATTTTGTTTGGTATATTTAAAACCTCTTTCTGTTTGTTTTTTTTTGTATTTTTGTTGCTTAATACGTTCTAGTGTAGAACTTTTCCTCACCGTTGTAAGCCTCTCTCGTTATTTTTATTGTTTTGTTTTCAGGCTCCAGAAATTGATTTCCTTTGAGTTAAAAATCTAGCTATTAATTTAGTAGACACCTTGCAAGCGTTTCCCTCCAATTGGGATTTTTTTCAAAGAACTAGTTTGAACTTGAGTGGAAAATTACACTATTACAATCAGCAGATTTAGCAAGTTTTCACATCCACCTTCTTATGGGTGTTTCCCTGCAGTGGTGATATTTTCCGATGAACTAGCAGTTTCTCTTTCAACTACACTTTTTAATTTCTTTATTTTCCTCTATCCTTACCACCTAATATAATATCACGAAGAGATGAAAGAAGAGAATTTTAAGATCGCAATCTTGCTCTAACTAAATTCTTTTATGTACAATTCCCTCGCTGTAAGCGATTGACGATCAAACACGTGGAATGATAATGCAGCAACAATCATCACGGATATTGCGAATGCATTTAACCGCCATACCTTCACCTACTTGCGACCTTCCTCTTACCATAAGAATGAATGGAGCGCTGACGCAAGTGAGGCTCAGAGAGAGCGTGATTGGATGACGTAGTGAGCTCCTCTTAATTTCCTTACAACTTCCTCAAACTGGTGGCACTCAAGATCTGTTTCATCTTTGGTGTGGGCCCATACTAGGCTCCGGAGCCACTTACCAATTAACTGGCTCATCGAAGCAGTCCAAACTTCTAATGCCATCAACTTGTCGTCTAGGCAGCCCCCACGCGTTTACTTTACCCAGTCATCGAACTATAAGCTATCGGAGGTTAACTTGAGGGAGGCTTGTCGTAGATCAAGTTATGCCGGACATTAAATTAACAGAATTTGTTCCAATTGTAACTCAAAGTGTACTTTTCTACCATTCTTACTTGAAGGTATGAATTTTATGGAAAAATATTTTAACTAGAATTAGGTAGTAAGGGGGCATAGGCTCAATCCAATGCTAGAATTAATATAATGATTTTATTGTAATATGTTTAATTAAGAAATGCGACTGTTTATTTCGATTCATACTGATAATAGACTTCTTTTCATGTCTGTTTCGATCTCAGACGAGTCAAAGCGTTCTCATAAGAAATGCAAGTAAAGTTTATTATTTGCAGCCTTTATTTCCATTAAAACTTAAATAAAAATTAATCATTATTCGAGTGGAATGAGAACTTTCGTAAGTTATTGGGATTTATACCGCAAGTATTCGTTTTTGATAATCTTTCCATTATAACTAACCTACGAGGAGAGATGTTAGATTCTTTTTCCTACAAATAGAACTAACACATTTAATCCTATTTATTTGAGCATTCTGGAAAGTTGTACGTAAAATCATTACTGCAGTTCTAACAATCACCTGTAGATTACGTATTGCCGGCTTTGTTGCAGAAGGTACTAACACATCATTGAAAAAGAAACAAACAAGTAATAGTAAACAGTAACGAATTCAAACTAAAATTTATTCACAGTGAAACTCTCCCATACGGAAGAATTATCCTTTGATTTACAATGAAATAAAACTTATTAAAGACGTGGGACGCAAAGAATTTTAAGTGAGTGTACCAATTGAGAAAGCTGAGAAAATGTTTGGGTTACTTTATCCGGTTCAATTTATTCTGCGATTAACTACGACTGGAATTTAGTAAGAGAGGCTGAATATAAGATAAAATTGTCAATGTGGTATTTCATGTTGAGAACTCGAGGTTTGGGCGCGGCCTACGTAACAGAAAATGCTTAAAAAAGGGAAGGTGCAAAAGCAAAAGTGAAAGCAAGAGTGGAGAAGTAGTCGGAGGAGAAAATAAAACGGAAGCAGTGTAAGTGAATTTGGCTTGAAAAGGATGGGATTACTGAAGTAGAGTAAGGAATTAGGGGGCAGACTAAAAGAAAAGGCAGAGGAAATGGCTTTTGAATGGTATTTTAGAAGGGAAAAGGACGTAATAGTCTTACCTTTAAGAAATGAGAGAACATAAAGCAAATGGAAGTTTTGAATACAGTATATAAGGAGATATATATTTTGTTAGAATATCCATATGCCAAATCAATTACCGTATTTTTATTTTTGTCGGTTTTGTGTGCTTTAAGAATAAATCCTTGCTTTTGAAATTGAGCGTTTTTTTAATCTTTACATTTTCTTTAATGTCAAGTTTATTATATGGAATTACTTTTAATATTCCTAAGTCCAACTAACATGGCACGTATAGGGTCAAACATGCATATTGATGAGGATAATCAACAACCATCACTCATTTAATGACTGAAACAATACAAGTATATCATGATCATTTCGTCTTGAGTCTATTGGAGCATTAAACTACATTTTAATTAATTAGGCATTATTGTAGCAGCGATCATCTATATTATTATGTATCTAGTTTATTTAAAGCGAACATGAATGTTTTTTCCATTAAATGTTACGTCTAGCATATTTGTATAACGTCGCATTATATTATAAGGTATACTCTAGTTCTAATTCGCTTCTATAAATGCTTCATAAAATATTTTGAGAGAAAAACCCACATTAAGCTTTTAGTATAAGTATTAAGTCTTTTATGAACTAAATTTAATGACATTTTAATTTGAAGAAAGCCAATCATCACAAATTAAGATTATTTTGATTAGCAACTATGGGTCTTGGGTAAGCAATTTAGTTATGTTTATCTGTGTTTGTTGTAATGTTTCCTTATATCCCGATTCATTGGGTATTTGTATCTTGAGTTAGTAGTGAGAGATACTGTTTTATAGTTCGTAAAGAGATAATTTTATAAAAGATCAATCAAGGCTAAAAGATCAATCTAATTTAATATATTCTGGCACCTTTTATATGACCATGTAATTATATATTTTCTATGGTGTGCGTTTTCACTAGTTTTCTATCTTATTTTCGCAGCATTATAATGATTATATTGAAGCATAAGACAAAGGAGAATTTTAGGAACGGAAAGGGAATTTCTCCATCAGAAATATTTCATCGATTGCAGGTGAAATTTGCGGTTATGCACCTAAAATCATTTCGCTTGAAGTGGTAACTTTCGCAAAGAGAGGTCACGGTCACTTGTGAACCAAGGCATTTATTTTTTCAAAATTGTCTTGTATTGGCTTAGTGGTGGTTAAGCCGCTTTTGTGTTCCGGCTTTTTGGGGTTTTGAAGCCACAGGTCCACTCAGTCTGCACAAAAGAGTACTTAAGTGCGAAAATTCTGTGTAATATTCGGTAGCAAAATGATAATGCTGGCCACATTCAATTCAATCAACTCGCATTAGGGCCAAGTATTATAAGCCTTTTCGTGCTAACTTCCAACGGCCTTCAAATTAAAATGTGCTATGCAGTTTACCTTTGATGCCAGCTTCCGAGATTAGCCTTTTGGTTCATTCTATTCAGCTATGCTATTTCAGAACCATTCATTGTCATAATCTCTTTAAGGTCACTTCAAAATTTTGTTTTCCTTCCCCTGAAAATTTCAATAACACCTATTTCTGATTTAAGCATATATATTGTCGTTATTAAATCCCACTTTGTAACAATGCATCATTTGAGCACTCCCTCATTAATAGATCTCGACCGGTGCTTGAAGTTTTCTTTTGTTGTTCATTCCACTACTGACTAAAAAAATATACGTTCAACTAACTAAGAGAAAAACACCTTTGCTCTGCTATTTTTATCTAAAATAACTCATGAATATGTCATTATCCTTTATGCTATAATGTATCTCTCTCATTTTTTACCTTTCCCTCACTTTTCGCATATTTTCACACACCCCTTTCCTTTGTGGGTGTTTTTTGCAGTGGAAAATATTTTTGCGATTAAAATCATCACAGTTTTATTATTTTTTTCCGCAAAAAATACTTATTTCTTTCCATCATTCCTCTCTATTTCTATATTAATTCTTAAAAATCTGCATGTATAAGTTATTTGATAACCGGAGATAGCGCGATACGGATCGCTGACAAAGACGGCTATTGGAGAATGTTAAACCCCCAGTTCATCAACCGCCGTACTCCATTTTTTTCCTAACCAACTTTTGAGTATTTTTATATTTTTCTCAAATAACCATCAAGTTTAGCTGATATTTAGTTCTTCTCTTGATTTCAAGATGCATTTCATTAATACAATTTCTTGAATTGAATCGAATGTGAATAATACCACTAAATAATCGAATGTAATAATATACCACAAATATTACCAGAATTCATTAATCCTATTAATTTATACGTTTAAAAAACCATTATAAATAATTAATTGTTTGAAGAACAACTCATAGTTAGATAAAACATTATTTATACCACGTGTAGTAAAGTGTAACATAGGACAGATTCATTCGTAGAGAGTAGACATTTCATTTAGATCGTACCATCTTTTAGACTATATATATTCAGGGTGTTTTAAAATGCACTATGAACTTCAATGGCATATACTTTAAAGTATAGCACTACCATAGAGCGTGTATAGAGAATCATCAGCTAATTCCGGAGAACAATTGTTGACGGGCGATTGTTTGCGAGTAATAGCTGTTAATCTACGCGAGCACTTCATCAAAGGTCATGAGTAGATAGTACCATAATTGATTTTATTTTGTTTTCCATCAATCGAATTTGATTAGGTTCCTCCAAATATCACCAGGATTAATAACTTATATTAATTTATGCTTTTGAAAAAAAATCAATATGATGTAAGTTCTCATTGGCGGAGGATTTGAGCCATCAACTCCAAAGTTTAGGCCTGAGCTACCGTTCCGTTACCTCAAACGGTGTGTTACATCGATATTCGAGTCTCGAATGAGCAGAAAGACCCGATTAAATACTGGAATCCAGCTTTCCTCCTTCGGTATTCTGCGTGTTACCCTGGGACGCCCCTCGAGGCTTCCCTATCGACTCAAAATTGCCACCTTCCAGAGCACATCTGTGTGGAGAGCAAATGTAGGAAGGCCGTTACTTCTTCGCTTCCTTCGAGATTACAGGAATTTAAAGTACCCGGAGAGAATTTCGGAGGTGTCGGGAAGTTCTCGAGTACTACATAAAGCCCGAATATTCCAGCCATCGAAGTTAATAAAGGAAGTAAATTTCCGAGAGAATGTTGGATTTCCTTCCGAAATGGGATCCAGAGTGGGTGATACAAAAAATCATCGATTCAGAGGTCTGATTGGCTTAGAAAGGATGGTCTTTTTGTCCAGATACTTTTTCGTGCTGAAAAATTATCACTTTACACATTAAACCCTCAAACACCTCAGGCGTAGTACTACGTCCGGGGTAAATCTTCTCTTCTTCGTCTTATAGAGGCTTTATTTTCATATAATGTTGTATAGTATACATATATTCTTATTTAGTGTGAATTTTTCTTTGCATACATGTTTGTTTTGTACTGAGATAAATATAAAATCCTATATATATATAGTACTGGTTTCTCCCCCAGTTGCTCTATGTATCATAAGGACGAATACTAACTATAGAATTTTTATGTAAAGAAACCATAACTTGGCATAAAATATTGTTTCAAGCGGAACGTAACATCACAGAAATTTGGTCGTGCAGCCCAATTTACGTCACCAAAAGTTTGTTTTACTTCTCATGTGACAAAGACCTTATTGAAAGTGAAATTGGCATAAATTTCAAAATGTTTACTTCTATTTGGTTTCGGGTCGATATCTCGAAGGAAACTTTAGCTATTTGTTTTTATCTCCGAGAGTGGGATTCGCAGTGTCGAATCGGTGGCTGCGAATGAACCTTATTGGGGATTGAGGGTGTAATTATTTATTCAGGTGTATAATTGATAATACCTATTCACAGAGTTAGGCCTTAAAGAAGACATATCATAAATAAAGAAACGAAAGTATGAGTCATTGACGGATAAAAATTAAAAATTAAGCTTATCAAATTTCATTCATTGATCAGTAAATCAAGGACTTCATAGAGCACCATTTAATGAATATAATATAATGGTATGTTGATGAATAGATGAATGTTATGAGATCGTAGACGAAATATTTTCATCTCAGAAAAACATCCACAAAGCGAAGAGAGGTATGAAAATCGTTCGACACAGAAAGGGAAGAAGAGAGACTGCGTTGTATTACTAATGATTACAGAAATCACAGCAGCTATACATTAATACCAAACATATTAGAACAGAAGCGCATACACGTTCCCTGAGTAATAGAAATTCATGAGTTATTATGTGAGAAAATACATACCTATATCAGAATATAAATATTCATTGTCTGGGTAATATAATAATCCTCTATACTAATACGCGAGGATAAAATTTTGTATCCCTTTTTAAACGTATTGGGCGCACAGAGGAGTGTGAAGAGTGGCCAAATTGATGTTTATATAGAGGAGGATTGGCGAATCCTAATATCTTTAACAAATTATCCTTGGTTCGACTCTAGACGACTCGAATCTTCTGTCATAAGAAATGCACGTAAAGTTCATTTTGATCGATTGCAGACATTTTTTCTTGCGGAATTAAGTCAGAAATAATGGTCGTACGAAATCGAGATGAATACCAAAAGAAAGTAAATTGAATATAGATTCTTATTTTGGTCGTATAATAACGTATTCGAGTCGAAATTGAGAGGATTCAGACTAATATGACGAAAACTTGGTGTCATTTTGTAGGCATAAGCAATTCCCTAACGACAAAGGCGATTGTTGTACTCAACTCTAATACGAATCAGTGCGAAAGATAGGCTCGAAGGAAACGTATTGGGAAGAGGATCCGACATTTTATGGCAGTAAAACCATAAGTAAACGTTGGAAATTGAAATTCAACTATATATTTTATAATTAATACCACCTTCTATAATGTAGGTTCATATATCGTGCTTTGTAGATAAAATTACAAATGATTAATCTTTTCGTTCTCAAAAAGATGAAAAATTTTGCCATCAAAATCAATCGAAAAGCAAAAATGTATACAAACGTGATATTGTTTTAGCAACCAAATAAACAAATACTCTTTCATAATAATTATAATAATAAGCACTATTTATGTCAACAGAAAATATGCTTTAACGTTAGAGAAGATTAATAGATAGCTTCAACATATTTTTAGTTTTAATTCCGTCATTTTTGACCGGGGAACGCTCTAGTTTAAATTAATGCGTGAGGTAACGAAGAGCAATTAATCAAATACGTGGATGAAGCAAAGGAGATAACAATTTACACTAAATATCATGTCAATGAAAATAGAACGTAACAGGCATTTATTTTAAAGTTACATTTTACTGAGCTTGGGCATCGAATGTACTGAAAATTCTATATCAAGCAGCTACAGAGCTAAATTTAGATATGGATTACATATTGCGGTTTTTTTTAAATCTCTTTTTATCTTTTGCAAGTGTTAACTCGAAAATAGCGAATCCTCCTGCCTTTTTATCCCATTTAGCGTCGGGCCCTAAAGCTTAAGATTGCCGTCATTGTGTCTTCAAAGCCCCTCTCGTAATTAAAGTGCCGAAAAAATCTTTCAACTTGAGAAGCGGAAGATATATATATATACATTCGAGCTTTACACCGATGTTGTCCAGGATTAAGATTTAATTTAGTTTCCTCATCCTCTTCCTCCTTGCTTGCTCGAAATGTCTGATAGCCAAAGATTAAATCTGGCGTTACACCTTCAACAGAATTAAAGGTTTAACTATTTTTAGGTTTACAGCTTTCAAATTTCTGCGCGGACTTCTTACCAGAACGAAATTATTCGAGAAGCGAAATCTATAACTTAAATGAATTATTCTAGAAAAAGTATTATAAATTCCTTCGTCGATTTTTAAAGACACATTTCTCTAATAATTTTAATTTTGTTTTTTTATCAACTTAATTTTGGATACTTGAATGTAAAGACCGCAGGAAATATTAATTAATTAAAAATAAATTGGTGCGATTTGAATTCTTAAGCGGATAACTAAGAAGATTGTTTTTTCTTTTGCCTTTGCCATATATCATTAACTCAACCAAAATATTATTTGAATCCTGTGATTACGATGTATTCCCATTTTGAAATTCTTTTCATATTTTACAATATATTATTAGACATTAACTGTAAATTTCGGAATTTTTTTTAGATCTTCGCAGTAGTTTTCTATATCCAGTAAAATAGCTCGCCTCGAGCAAATGATGACTGCCCAGCCATTTAGCGTGAATATATTTATTATTTCTTAATGAACGTAATGCGGTAATGCTTTAGTACAATCATGCTTATTGAATTGAGGCACGGGAATAAATTCATAGATTTAACAATGTATCAACAGAAGCCGGATGTCACGTTTACTTTTGTAGAATTCGCGGAAATTACTGAATAAAGTAAAAACACATCACTCTCTCATAGTGAAAGCTGTCGATCCACCTGACAAACAAGTCACAAGGAAGACCTTTGGACGAAGTATTGTCTTATGCGCGGAGCACCTACGTCATATATGTTTACAAAGGAACGGAAAGCATTAGATATTGCCGTTTGATTGAAATTCAAATGTGTCCGTGACGCTTCTCATTAGATTCTTTGAAAGGGAAGGAGTCTCCCATTAGAGTGAAATGTCAAGGAAGTGCGTCGGAGGAGCGAAAATTAGAAAACGCGACGTGAGAATAATGGAAAAGTAGAAATTAAGAGGGCGCTTGAAAAGTTTGGAAGAAGGAAAGCCTCTTAAGGGGACACCGACTACTAAGGAGGAAGTCTGGGAAAATGTTTTTCTTGTATCCCTCGGAGAAGGCTGGTCGATGAGAAGGGTGGAACTGGAGCGGAGAGTATTATAAGGGAACTTTTCTATGCTCATTGATACTAATAAAGTGGTTTGTGTATATAAATAGGGAATAGTTTCTGAGGGAAAAGAAGATTTAATCGACTTGTGAAGGCGTAACGTTTGGATAGCCATGTTAAGGATATTTATATTAAACTTTATATGTTCCAAACCATTTTTTTTGGGTGTCAAATCTCGCTTCCGCGAAATATATAGCCTTTCTTGGCCAATAATATTTTTACCAATAGAAATATACATTTATTTAAAAGATCCACGTACAGTGATGGATTTTTGGTTGGATATTTTTGATTGAATGCAAAAACAAGAAATTTAAAATCAATGACCATATTAACTTATTAGAGGCTTAAAGTCTCCAATAGTCGTTTTTGTCGGCGTTCCTCTTCTCATTCCGCGGTATTCCGAGAAAAAAAGTCATTGCACCGCTCTTTTTGAGAGCACTCTAATACGTATTTCAAATGAGATGCATTCTTCGTCAGGAGTGAATAGATAGTGATATATAGAATAAAAGTGCGATTTTCTGTCTTGTTTTCTCGTAATACCAGGGAATGGGAAGAGGAACGCCGACAAAAACGGCTATTGGAGATTTTAAACCTCTAATTCCTTAACAGCCATGTTCCAACTTTCCTTTCTTTACGACAATATTAACGTAGTTTCAATCAGCAGCGAATTATTCACAAAATAGGTTTAAGTACAAAATTATTTTCGCAGTAAGTTGTTTACAGCAGTGTGTTTTGAAAATTCTTTTAAGAATGACTTTAGAATCAGTCTGAAAGAGTTGACGGAAGAAGATAGGGAATTCAGAATATTAGGAAGTTGGGAAGAAAAAAAGGGAATTCAGAATATTAGGACCTTGCACAACGTTCCCTATTATAATAGGGAACGTTGTGCAAGGAATAATCTAAATGTTGCAACATGGAGGATAGATATAGGCTTAGTTGACCTGGATGAAACGTGATGTTTAAATAGTGAAACTATTTCGGGAGAACCAATATGTCAGTTTAAAATATAATATATAATAGAAAGATCTGATTTCATCAGGGATCTTTGGGAAAGGTATTATAGTATTTGAACTATGGAAAAATTCTGTGGTTGTGGCACAAGAGATTTTTAACTAAGTTTTGGAAAATATTAATACTTAAACTAAAATATTTGGTTTAGGGAGGTAACCGAGAAGTTAGGAATCAGGAAGGAGGGGGAAACGAAACCCTGAAGGAAGGCTCATTGAGGGTCCAAAAAAGTAACGTATACTTCTCTTATTCGACCTAGTCTCGAATACTGCTGCGCGATATGGGATCCACAAGAAGCAGACTTAATCTCAGATTTAGAGATAGTCCAACGTAGAGCAGCTCGTTTCGTACAGGGTAGATTAGGTAAGGACGTTGGTGTTAACAAACACCCTTCAGTACGCCACTGGCATTATCTTCTTCGAGCTATGTTTCCGTTTTACTATTTGTGTATCCCTAGAGAAATAGATGTGCCTCCTAGCCACCAGTGTCGTATAGAAGGGTGTTTATTTACACTACCGTCCTAACCTAATTTACCCTTTTAGCTTCTAAAATTCACTGTGCAATAAAAGACGAGAAGTAACTATTTGTATCAGCGATTACTTCCTTGCAACTTTTTTGCCAATGCTTCTCGGAGATCGCGTTCTGTTTTTACTGGAACAAAATGGTACATACAGTCGTAGGTACATAGTCAACCAAAAACGTTAATAGTCTCGTTCTGATAAGGCATTATAAATTGAGAAAGAACACAGTAACTGTCAGGCGCTAGCCCAAGGTAGAGGAAATCCCCTCGTTAAGTCTTCCTCTGATAGAAGTCAAGAGATGCACATAAACCAGTTTTTGCACAAATATTCAGCCACCATAAGAACAAAATTACTCCTTCATGATTCATATCATGGACAAAAGTACGTATATCTTCACAAATTATAGATATTCAGCCAATCCTAACAGGATTTGGGTAGCTATTATAATTCAATTAACTTCGCCTTAATTTATTTACTTCCTAAAATTTTTGAACCGATACATCTTTTTTAAAGCTGCTGTCAGTAATTAGATCTTCTCATCTGGAGCAAATCCAAAAAAGGGTTCTTGTAACAGCCGCAAAGCTACTTTCCAACCTGAAATCTCTCCTAATCCTCTCTGTTCTAAGGCCCCCATTTTTCCTTCCCCATGTCTTTTTTAATTTTTTTGGTTTAATTTTATGTTTTTATGTGATATTTATTATTTTCTCATAGTGTGTTATTGCAATGCTACCTGTTATTGATTTTGATTTTGTAATTTCTTTATTGTATTTCTTTTGTGATTTATTTGTTGTATATAGCTTTCTTTTACACTTTCAGCTTGTAATATCAGTTGGTTTGCGCGGGTTTTTCATACCCCCTCTTTGTGGGTGTTTTTCTGTAATGGATGTATATCCTGAGATATTACCTTATTTTTTTTAGTAGTAGTATTGTTAAAAGTGCTTCGACAGCTTAGGTCATATCGCACATTGGCTCCCAACGGGATTTTTTTCACATTATTTTACATTATTAATTTACATTATTTTACATTATTTATTAAATTATTATTAACATTAAATTACATTATTATTACATATTATTTATTTAAATTATTTTACATTTTTTACATTATTATATTTTACATTATTTGTTTTACATTTTTTTATTTTTTTTACATTCACTTAAGTATAATAATGGAAGGTTGCTGATGGCTGAAATATAGATTGAACGAAACATCAAAAACCATCAAGGAACGTAAATGATTTGGCAATTTTGGTGCTTCGTTCATTCATTCGTTCATTCTATATTCACTTATGTTTTTAATTTTTACCTTGCATACAAATTAACTATCTATTCAAACAAAATATAATCGATATGAGAAGGCGTGACTTTGTGGAAAGCCATTTTTCAGAATGAAAACACTTCGTCCTTTTCCACAGAAAATTTATTTTGCGACCGGTTTCGTAAGCGAGCTTACATCTTCAAGATGTAAGCTCGCTTATGAAACCGGTCGCAAAAAAAAAAATTCTGTGGAAAAGTACGAAGTGTTTTCATTCTGCATTCAAACTAAAAATCTTCCTTCAAAAATTAAGTGCCTCATTGAGTGGTAAATCGTCTATTTTCAGTGGATGTTTGAATGAATGAAATAAAATATGGTCATTTGATGAACCACATATGTTGCAACTGGTTGATGGCCGAAAATCATTTGCCCGCCTTCTTTGCCAGCAGACGCATACGCGAGTTGACACCAATAAGAAGTAATCAGGTTAACTGCTTCTTTTGTGTCCGTAACCTATGGCGTCCATCGTAAAACTCATATGTCCCATTGAATTTAAGAACAGACCTATTCTGCAGATGTTATACGATCTTTTCTGCCGATGTTATACGTATATCTTCATCGTTGGTTTCAATTCAGTATTATCTCTTGCATCTATTACATACAGTGTAACATATACTACTTGGCAAATACTACTGAGGTACCTCATTGCCAATATGTCACATTTGATACGCCATGAGGTGCCTACCTTTTTTCCCATTTGTTTCTCTAAGTGATGGCAATAATAGTTGCACACCACTTCCTTTCCGACCCTTTAAAGGTTAAGTTGCTTTCAGCGGAGCTGTTCTGAGAAAGAATCTCTTGTTGGGATTTGCGCTGCTGTCGTTAAAATAAAGCGTATTGTTTTTCTGGAACAAATAGCAGGACGCAATAAAGCGAAGTTTATCTTGGATTCTTTCAATGCAATGAAAAATAGTTTTATAATTTTGCTTTGAAAGCAGTTGATATGATGGTGAACTTAACGTATGAAAACGGAAGTTGGTGGTAATGATAATGATAATTTTTCATCACAAACAGGTTACAAAAAAACCCAATTACATGTGATTTGATAAAAAAATATAATTGATTAAAAAAATTAATTCATTAAAAATACATAAAAAACATTTAAAAAATTCTCATAAAACGGAAGCAAAGGAAATGAAGGAAAGGCAAACTAAACAATAAAAAAGAAAAGAAGGAAAAAACAACTAAACAATGTATAACATATATTTTCATTTTAGGGAACCCAATGTATCATTAAAAAGATATATACAATTATTCATACTCATAGCTGACTGCACTCATCACCCGCGTTAGTGGTTCAAATTTACAGGTATTGACCCTTCCAAATTGGGTTCACTGAGAAGCGGGTTGTGCCTTGATATCCTTAAGGATACATTGAATCGTATACCACTCAGAAGGTCTTCTGTATATTCTACATCATGTAACTTAATTCATTGTAAATTTGTTATTAACGCTCCAAGGGCATGAAGTGAATCAAAAGAGAGACTGTGAAAAAGGTAAAGATTATGAGATATCCTATTACATATACTCACGAGGAATATTTTAATGTAAAGCGTTTATATTTCAAGAAAGAATAGACTTGAAAATAGTCCGCCGGGACCGGGAATGGAACCCGGGGTGATTGCTGGTTAGGTATTCTGTTTGTTGAGCTATCCCGTCAGAACCGTCACATCCCGTTGGACTTTTTTCAAGTCTATTCTTTCTTGGGATTTTTCCTGGGTGCACGCCACCTCGTACAAAATCACCTTCTAAAATCACAAAATCAAGATCCTCGTTTCCAATTTCCTCGTTTTTATTCTTCCAATTCTGAAAATAAAATGAAAAGTATTCTCTGTTAGTTCACTAAGCGAGTGGATCCGTAGTCTCATATAGAAATTTGATAACGAGTCCTTTGGATTTAGACAATACTCACTTGATAACGTGTGTTTCTCATACGGCTGATTGATAGTACACGCATGTGGTGTCCATTTTCTGCGATGTATTCAACCCGAAGGCCGGTTGAAACCTCATCTCCTCTGACATTAACCTCTAACGTTAATTAAAGAGGATGAGGCAACCTGGAAAATTTAGGAATTCATTGGCATTCCTAAAGGAGAGACCTTTATCAATGCCTACATTAAGCATCTCTCATACCTCAGTATCTTTCAGGTCATAGCAATAAGCAAATCCGTTGCAAAACAGAGGAAAGATTTATTTTCTTTATCCTGTACCAATATCGAATGTACAAAATTAATAGTAGGACGAACGACTACGAGTCTAAGGAATATTTTTAAAGGGAAGTATTTCGTAACACCTAGTTATTCAACTAATACATTGTTTTGTAATACTAGAATTGAGCAACATAACTAGATTACTTAATGGTAGAAGTAGACAGATGAATTTTAGATATCTGTATTAAGGTGTGTAAGACGCTGTTCTTACTTCTGCTATTGAAATCCGATCACGAAGTTAAGGTCCTATATCTAGTGTAAGTACGAGTATGTTTTATGTAAATTTAAACAAATTGTGTGAGTATTGGTACGTTTTATTTCAATACGTGGGAATTAATATTTCAAGTAAATCCCTTTTACTAGTTTAACTTTTGGAAAAACTCTTATAAAATTAGTACTTTTTTCTTAAATTTTTGTTTAATAAAACAAAACACGCAGGGCCGGTTTCGATGAATGATCGTCATCATCAGAACTATCATTCGCTTCATTTAGCGTGAAAATATTCCACTTTTATCATTATGGCTTAGTGAGCAAAGCAAAGGTAAACTACTTCACTCTTCGTCATATCTAGTAAGCCTCATTCCCCCTTTAGCTCCCCCTAGCTCTCGGTAGCTTATACTTGATAGGGTGAGGTGCCAACTGGCCGGCTGATCGAATACTTTATAAACATAGAGCTAGTCGGGAATTAAGTAGGTTTGACAACTTTATTTCCTTCCAATACTTAATTTTCTTTAATAGTTGGAACGCATTGAAAGATATCTTGGCAACGAAGAATTAAAAAATTAAGCTGTATATCTATTCCTTGAAATTGGCAGTTTCTCGTTTCAGCACATCGAATATCTCTGTTAGTGCCTTGAAGCGTTTGCCCCGCAAGGTCACTGGCCTTCAAACGGCTCATCTCTCAAGGACAACCGCTTAGCCGATTGTACATGATTGCCGAAACCTTTGCGGGACACAGAACAACGCTCCAGGGAATTTTTGACATTGAAAGAAATCACCAGGAAAATATTTACTTGACCATACGGAGTTTCAGCTTACGTTTTTCCATAGATTGATTAGCTTTCCCAATCAGTATACAATGTATGCATACGGAAAAATGTTCACCTCACCTTTGTTTGGCTTACGTACAGATGTTTCGGAATCAATCCATGGCCCTCAATATTTACGGAAAAAATTAACAAACGATGACGCAGTAACAGGATCTTTCATACTCAATGTCGTCAGAATATTTTACCGTAAGCTTTCATTTTCTCAATGGCATACATTGGTTACGACACGCGATATAACAGTACTGGAACTTCGCTTGACGCACTCTATAATTCATACTAGCGCACAGATTTCAATTGACGATATGTAATAGTACGTAAATTGATATCAATACAACTATCATCATTGTCATTATCTTAATTAACAACCTCATAGTAAATTTTATGGGACTTTCTGAAACATAAACCCGACTAACACTAAATATCTAAAGCGATATTAGATGGAATTCATTCATATTTTTGCTCAAAAAGTTAAACGAAACAAGGGTATGGAGCTTAAGTAAAAATAGGACAATGAAGTGAGAAAAATACTTTGCTAAATTTTTCCATATTAAATTTTACTTGCACTTCAAGGTGTTACAATCAAGCGAAAGAAGTGTATTTAGAAACAAAAGCTCTTTAGTTTGATAGTTTTCAATAGATTAAGAGAATTCTGCTCAAGACTAGTGGATGATAGCAGAAATGGAGACCCCTATTAATTAAAATATAGCTTTGCAATTTTCCACAGGATTGTTTTTAAAATTATTATCATGACTTTCTACAAGGTTACGCTTTCTCGTATCGATTTTATGGAGACCCCTACATAAGCATAAGTTATTACGTTTCGATCTTTTGAAAAAAATCACTCATCTATTACTCTTGTATAAATGCTTAAATTATGTATGATTGTCAAACTCATTTCAACAGATCATAAATTCGATAAACGACTTGAATCAATTACCTTAGACTCTTAAGAGTAAACATACATGCATGAATTATCGCCTGGATCCGAAAATAACTAAACATGATATATTATGATGCAAAAGGACTTATGAAAGTTTTCGGATTGTTTTAAATCTCAGTCGTCTGCAAAAAAAAAACTACGCAGATTCGGGCAAATTATGGTAGAAGTCCATGATGGAAATAATTTTAGAAATTATACTTTTTTCACAACGGTTTGTTTGATATATTATAAAATTTGTAGTTAGTTATATAATTATCATAAATAATTACAATTGAAATAATATAATATTATATATGATGTATGTATTACCTTATTTTTGCAAAAGGATATAGAATTATATATAAATTAATTATGTACATATATTATTTTTTTCTGTTTTTCTCTAGTGCTTTTTTCATTTTGTTATTTATATCTCATTACACTTTTTTATATTATAACCTCAAAGCGTTTTACATAAAAAAATCGTTTTGTTTTACATGTATGCCGAAAAATATGTCAATTTCTATTTCAAGTGATGACAATCTGGAATGCCTAAATTTCACTTTTTGGTTTTGTTAATTATATTTAAGAATTATTATAAAGGAAAGTGAAATAAAAATATCATTATATTATTTTATAAAACAAACCTTTTTGGAAATCGTATGTACAATTTCTGAGACTATTTCCATCGTCTTCACCTGCAGACATCCGATTCAGAGAATACCGTAGCCTTTTACGTGCATACTTTCGGATGCTACAAATTCTTCCGACGCTTACCGGAACGTTATCGAACGGGAAGCTGTCGGTCGTGTTACAGAGCGTATCCATATATGCTTAAGAATTTATACCTGGCGCGTGCACGAAGAAAGCGCAGATGAAAATAAAAGCAGCAGAGAAAGGAAATCTCGAGGGGAAATCGATGACAAAGGGATTCTAACCTTTGCCTTCGCTTCGCGCCGAAAAAAGGTGTGGAGATTTGCGAATTCGGAACGTGCAGACGATATGATTGTTTCCTTCTTCTTATGACTGCTGAAAATATACGCGGGAATGGGACCTTCGAGAATACATTTGCCCGACGTGTGCAGCGATGGGAAACCTTACTTTTTCAACTTTAGAGGAAACCCTCGTAAAGTAAAAGTGTCTCGAAGTCTCATGGATCGAGTGAGAAGAAGCGTAAAATTTACGAGAGCAAGCCGTGTAAACAAACCGAGGTGACCATAATATTATATGCCACTTATATACATAAATAAGGATGTTTCATTATCGCCAAGTATTTGGTCAAGTATAAGGATTGTCAACACTACATCTGAAGTAGACAAAATGAATCACATGTAACTTATTAGAAGGGAAAAATCGGAAAAGAAAAGTCCAACTTGCCGGAAATTAAACCTGAATCTTAGGATACGCTATGAAAAGTGCAGGGATGTGACTTATTATAAATTTTATTTTATTATGATATTTCTTTACAATTTCTTATTACTGTTATTCTTGCAATCACAACGGTGTAATTCATATTCCAATCGAATGTTTTGTTACGAAGTTAGCAGAGGTTTACAACATTGTCCATTGCTATTACAAATGTACATATTTGGACAATTTCTTACACTAAAATGTTGGAAAAATTCTTGGCTAACTCATATACAAATTGGAAGTTATTAATGTAAAAATTAACTGAGTGACAATCGGAGAAAGTGGGCCATCGGTTTCCAAGCGCAAAAAACGGTTACTTTTTTCAAACGAAGTACAGTAAAAGTAGAGCTATGGTAATAAAACAATCTAAACGCTTGTTGATAAACGTAGAAATGAACGTTCTATCAGCTTATAATTATTTCATTAATATCGGTGGACTGTACTGGAAGCAATAGCTTCTCAAACTCGATGGACTAGACTTTTTTTACAGACAATAGCGGCTCAACTAGTACCAATAGCACACATCTTATAAGTGGAAAAACCAAGATTGAGCTAATGGGGAAAGTATTCCTTTTAAATAGAATTGTTAATGATTGAAATGGTTTACCCTAGGTAGTTTTTGAGCCTTTTCCTGACAAGTCCCGACAATTTAAAGCAAATGTTAAATCCAGTTTGTGTAAATTATGTACTTAAATCCTGTTTTTAATTACCCTGATACGAATTAATCCTGTTTTTAATTGACGAGTTGATGATTTAATTTTGAATTTGTAAATGTAAATAACGATATGTATCAGCTGGCTATTGTTTTTTTTGTATGACCTTGCCACAAGGCTTGCGGCTTATTTACAAGGATTATTTTATAATAATAATAAGATAAATTTGTAATACTCTTATTCATCCAACGAAATACAAAGGCATTAGTAAGAAGAGCAACTGTTATTAATTAAATTACAATTCATTGATTCATGATTGTAAATCTAATAAAATAGTAAATTATAAATCTTCGCTACAGTTATAACTGTACACAACTTACACAGTTAGAAATGCAGGTAGATACACAGTCACATGTATGTATGTACCTTTCGTTAAAGAATTCGTCCACGTTTTAAAATGACTTAATGTAAAACATACTTTGTCGTATTCTGCTTTCTTTTTCTATCTCTCTATTCGCTCTTCCACTTAATACGAGAAATAAAAATGGGATTAAATAAATCATGGTAAAGAAAATCAGAACTTAATTTTACTGTGTTATTCAAACTAGATATTTACGGTGAAAATGGTATTTGATCGATAGTCATAGTATTAAAAGCGAGATAATCGCATCGATGACAAGGGTAAATTGTGTTGACCACACTGTTAATCGGTGGATGGAGCAGGTCAATAGTAGATGCTTATAAATTAGTTTACTAGTCAACGCATATCCAACTATGATAACCATTTTAAGTCTAGCAATGGCGAATGCAATATTCAAACCTACAGATAATACAAAGTCATCGGCCAAACTGGTGCGGAAGCTTAATCAGATAATTGAACAAATTCACTTCAATCGAATCAACCAATCAATCTCCAATTGATAATGATACAGTTGACGTTATGTAGATCTAAGATTGGTTCTGATATGATGACAGCAATCACAAGAAATTCTCTCTGAATAATATAGATAAATAGTTTTTTGTTTAGGACTCAAATTAGACTAATTGGTCTAATTTAATGAAGCAATGATAACTCTTTCTAAATTACGTATAATTTATTGGTTGCAGAGTTAAAGTATGAATGATATTTCTTTTGGTCTTAATTTAATTACTTCTGTTATTTTAATTTTCAGAAAGTTTCAAAATTCCAGCTGTCACGTAAATAGTAAAACTAGAAATTTGAAGGTCAATACTTCATTTAAATTGTTTTATATATTTAATAGAATACAAATATTGATGCATATGAAGGTTTAAGAAAAAAGCTGTCTTGTTTCAGGAAGCCACTATATAACTAAGGTAGAAATTAATAAAGGATTTAATCTATATGATAATAATATATCTTACAGTTCTAAATAGTACTTAAAATCTATTTATCTATCACTGTTAGGTTTTTAGTTTCTGTCTCACTTGTATAACTCTCTTAATAGGACTATTTTCCAGAAAATGTGATAGGAACAACGTTTGAATATAAGGGTAGCTTTTGAACCAATGAAGTTCAATGAAGAAAAAAATACTGCAATTTTTTTAAAAGGAAACTATAATAAACGTGGTTTTTCAGCTTTTCCGACCTCAGTCCAATGATGTAAAAACAAACGACTCAAACGGAATTAGTTTTCGAGACTTAATTTTTATTCTACTTATCTACTACTTCTACTGAGACTTTTTTTACTCTGTATGAGTCAAGGAAGTAAGAGGAGATGATGAGACGAGAATTTGCAGCATCAGTACCTCTCTCTCCGTCGTACGTTTTCCCAGAACTGAATTTAATTCCCTTTGGTTTCCTAAAGAGAGCGTGTACTTCCTTCTTACTTCGTCTTTCTCCTACAACCGTATCTTTGCTGAGTAAAAATCGTTTCGTCTTTTGGTACTCGATAGAGGAAAATCAATCTCCCAATCGCCTTTGCTTTAGTCTTTCTCATGGCTAAAATAATATGAAAGCTACTGATATTAAAGCTACACGAAATTATGCTCGAAATTTCTGAAAATTATTGTTTATTAAGACCTATGATCTACAACCAGGTTTTCATTTTTCTTCCGTAGTAATCATACATGATAGTAGAAAAAAGCGAAGTTTTATGCTACGGAAAATTGAACTAAAATTGACGTTTTTTTAAAAGATGTGAAACTTTCGAATAAAAGACGTTATATCATCCATGTAAAGAAATTTAATGCGCCTTTATTAAAAATCCAACATTAAAAAAATGTTTTCTACTGGAAAAAGACTATGTTTTTATGATGCCTTTCAAACGTCTGCGAACTGGGGTTAATGCGGTCGAAAATCGCAGTAAACAATTTTTTTGAAAATTTAAGCAATGTTTTCAATAAAACATTATATGAAACTTTCATAAGTATTTTAACAAAGACGCATTCAAATTCTTGCAATAAATACAAAAAAAATATACTTAACGTCTTTCATTTGATAGTTCTAAGACTTCCATTTTCGCCGATTTTCGCGATGACTTGGATACTTAAAAGTCAGTAATTTCGAACAAAATTGAGCTTAAGTTTAGCCACTATGGGTTTCTCAAAGAGGAACACTAGTATTAAATATTTCAGAATTAAAAAAAGGCATCAATTTCTGTTCGATTTTCTGTGGAATCGCTTTAGGGCGAACGATCCAACTCCTCATCCTGTCTAGTAGCCAGCTATCCCATTTACTTGTCTTTTGATAGTGAGCATTAGAAGAAATGAAATCCCAACAACACTTCAGTCTGATAATTGTACACGCATCTTTATTGGAGGAAATGGGTATTCAGATCTATTTCCTACTAGCTACCGAGTCTTCTTCTTCCTGTGAGAGCCATTAGTGGATTTCTTGAGAGATTTTAACCGATGTAAATCTGTTTGGGTTCTTTCCGTTTCCTTCCGCTAATCGGCGGTGGGAATTGCCTTTCAACTGGACTTTCTTACGTCACAGAGGGAGAAAAGTTCGATGGTCGGAGCAAGTGGCGTCAGAAGAATGCCTTGAGGGACGTCCAGTCCCCGCACGATTCCTATACCTTTGGGTTTTCCTTTCCCCTCCACGCACAATGATAAGAAAAAAGTGCGACTTCCGGCGATATTTTGGTTCCTTCTTGGAAGTGGTATAAAAATAGTTTCGCTCGTATGGATGGAGTAATGACTTCCCTTTTACGTCACGTGGGCGAGAAGACGACCCGGAACCAATTGAAGAGGGCGTAATGGGAACGCGTCACAGAATAGGAGTGATTTGTGGATGAAGTGCGAGCTGAAAAGAGATTATTTTAAGCTTTTGAAATGAATTTTTAAGCTGTCGAAGCACCAAAAACCAACTAGGGAGGGAAGGATTTCTAGATTTTTGCTAGAAATCTCTCCCCCCAACCCAACCCTTCCCCGGGGCAACGTTGCCGTGCGTCAACGGGTCATTTCTAGCTAAATCACGAAAAATCTTAATTTTCATCGTAGAACGTCGATGAAAAGACGCTTGTATATCTCTTTGGACTAGTGAGACGACGAAGATAATAAATTGTTGCTCATTTGAATTGTTTATAACTTTTTAAATCGTATTCCACGGAGTCAATTTTTTATGGTCCCCCTTGCTGTGGCGGCCGGGCGCTCCTGAGCTGCGAAGATGAGCTAAGGGTCCGGATTAGGATGGAGTCGCTCCAAATTTCTGCCTGAAAAAAGTAAAGGTCAGGTAACTACCATTAACCATTCATTCTTTCTGATTACCTTCTAGAAGAAGGTATATGTTAATTTCAAATAATAACTCATTTCGCTTTTCCGTTGTAACCGATAAATCTCCCATAATTTTATTGTATTACTTAAAACACTCCACCAAAGAAATACCAAATCAAATTTTCGCATCTTATTACCTTACGCATGAATCATGCGAATTGGTCATCTACGGTAAATCGCATTTCGGCAAACGAAAGTGAATCCATTACAGATTATTAGCCAAGGAACCACTAAATTCGGCCCTCTTTATCCTTTCGCCGGTAACACGACAACAGTAATTTGAAGAACAACTTTCCCGCGCAGGGAAACAATTGTACTCAAATTATTGATGAGGATTCCCAAGGCCTATCCTTCTCTGCGCAGACATTGCATGGATTTATGATTCTGGGAGCGTAAAGCGGGCGCCGCGGCGTCGGTGTGGGCGTTTCTCTTTACCGCGATAAAATCGATATGATGTAGACACACACTACGCGGAAAAATAGCCAAAGAAAGGAAATGAATTAAGTCATTTCCGCCATTGATAATCGCTTGAATTACCTCCAAACAACATCATCACGGTGATGTTTAAATCTCATCGGAATTAAATTTCATGATAAACAATGACGACATTCGTGATGAAGCAATTTTATTGTACGATCTATCACCATTCAACGTATGATAAATGGCATTAGGTATAATTAAAGTTTTTCATTGCAATAATGACCTCATACAGAGCTCGAGCGCTTGATTATGTTTTATTATTCCTTGTTTCTTTTATTTATCGCTCAATTATATTCAACATATAAATTGCCTTTTCTTTTCGGTAAACATCTTGTTATTTAATGTAATTCAAACAAATGTGTTGATCACATATTTCCCAATACCATTCCAATGTATGACCTCATACAGAGCTCAAGCATTTGAATTGTGTTAGTTTTTTCCTATTTTCTTTTATTTATTGCCTTAGTTTTATTCAACATATAAATTGCCTTTGCTTTTCGAATAAATCGTTTTATTTTATACTGCTAGAAAACATTTGTTGCGGTGTTTTCTTGGATGAGGCTCAAAATTATATCTCTGATTTAGAGATATAATGTTGAAATTATTTATCTGAGGTTGTTGATTCTTCATGTTGAGACTAGACCCTGGTAGCCCATTTTCTTCAGGTATTTAAGAAAATACTTCGGAATACGGATCCTTTTCAATATTTTTCTATTAGCTTTATGTTTGAGACATCAACTGCCCTTTCTCCCTATATTACTCGCTCCTTACTTACTACCATTTATGAGTTGGGACCAGAAATGGCAACCTTTCTTTGTCTACTTATTCACATGTTTTTTCAATTGTCCCTTCTCACCATTCTTTGACATTAAGTCTTTTTTAGGTCATGGCTTCATTTCTCAAATACGTAAACAGCTTTTCTGCAGCCTTTCACTTTCCCTAAGAATTTCTCGTCAACAAGGCTCACGTTCTGTTTTCTTCTCTTTTGTGTATCCCTTCCGTATTTAAACGTTGGTAATCCGTAAAGTTTTCATTGAATTTCTTTATTTAATTTTGAAATGTTCTTATGATCACCCCAATTACAATACTTAATTTGTTTTATTTACGTTCTACGACCTAGCTGTATTGAAAAGTTAAGTGACAGCATAGAAATTCAAAATGTTTCGTTTTTTTCCCTAAAATATTTTTATCTCATATTATTGTAGATGTACAGAATTCTCTGAATTAAATGTCAAAATTAATGATTAGAAGATGAAGAAAAAGAGTATGAATATATGATTTATCTGGAAATATAGCTCAGGGAAAAGATAATTCGATTTTGGAAAACAAGCACGGTAAAAAGGAGCGTGGAAAACCTACGAAACCTACCTATGGCCACATTTACTGTTTTTGAATTGCTAACCAATAAACTGGAAAGGAGTAATTTTACAATAATAATGACACAGTGTTTTAACCATGTAATTGGTAGAACGAAAAATTATAATGAATGCAACAGGAGGGTAGCGGCTTCATTGCAAACGGAATCACTTGATAGCAGCGAAAAAGACTATTTTCCTTACCCTTAAAGCACCTGAATGACCTGATATTAATCTATGTCACTCCTTCTTAAGTTCCTAATACTGTATACACTTTAAAGTTTAATTTTTCAATCTGGACTCATATCCATGTTACATTGAAAAGAAAGTAAACTACTCGGAAATCAAAACGATATGGACCTGAGAGACGCGACGCCTTTATTTGCGGAAACTTTCAACTGCTCTGGAGAATATGGAACAAAACAAAGAACTCCGTTCCATTTTGTCTACTTTGGAAATGAAAAAGTCGAGCGAAAGAGTACGCGTGTTATATATTTATTAAATCTGCCGACTGCGAGAGGGAAGTGAACACTCGCACCGAGAGAGTTGTTTAATGAGTCCCGGGAAGGGATGATGAAGGACAAAGGTTGAGAAGGGTATGGAAACTCATGAAGAAAGTTACGACAGGGACTGAAGTGTCCAAGGGAAGGAAAAGGTAGGACGGGATCTCTCAGCATTCCTACCATCGATGGTACTTCGATCTAGCACAGGCATTTTACGGATAATCAAGCCATATTCATATTATTTTAATTATCGGTTGGTATCATAATAAGATAAGGAACGCTTTTACTTAACCATGTAATGTATTATTTTAGTTTAATGATAGATCATATGTACATTTTATGTATGATAGATTTTATATCTTATGTACCTATAAATAAGTTGCTCTTTTTTGTACATTCTAATTACTTTCTTTTTTCTTGTCTTATATAGTTCTTTTATCTACTACCATATTTAAATTTTGTTTTCTATTTGTAGGTTTCGCAGGGTTTTTTCACCCCCTTCTTTTGAGGGCGTTTTCCTGCAGTAGAGTTTCTTTCCTATGCTCTTAACTTAACTCTTTTGCAATCTATCTATTTCTTTCTATTCCAACATGACAAAGGGTTAGGTGTAAGAAGAGACTTGATAGTCTCAATCTCGCCGTGAATAAAGTCCTTTATTATTATTATTATGTATAGTGTAATTTAATTTTACAGCCTACGGGATGTTTTTGGAGGGGTTTACCTCCCGTCTTGGGCAAATATTAGGCTTAAATTAATTTTTATATTTCCCTTAAAAATTGCTACGTGGCTAGAACTTGCATTGAAATCCTATATTAATATCACCATTGAGCGTATATCTGAACTGATGATGACCCAACGGCTTGAAACTAATAGCGTGTATATGCAAACTTATACATTCAATATTTAATGTCGTTAATTCTCTCTAAATGCATCTTAGCAATTTCATTTTATTTTTCACCATTCATAAGGATCAAAGGTGAGCAATAATACTGAACGTGTCTAAGGGAAGAAGAGAATGTAACAGGGTTTGTCAGTCTATATCTTTCACGACACAGATATGTAGCACAATTATTTCACGAAAACCATGCCATATTAATATTGAAAATAATGGTGCAAATAACTAATATGAAATTTTACTTTTTTGTGTGAAATCTTATTTATCTTTGTTATTTCCACCGTTATGCCGAATTACTAAAATAACTAATTCTTCGCAACAAAACCTTTACCAAAATAGCTTCGGAGAGGGAATGATGGATTCTAGGCAGGATAAGGAATAATGTAGTTCATGATGAAATGTGTTAAAAATTGTGTTTTAAAATTTGAAGTCTCTCTTTCTTTACACATTGAGCCAAAGAGGTATCAAAGGAATCACTCCACCCATAATGACTCTATGAATAACAATTTCCAAGTGTGTATTTGGTTAGGAAAAACCTCTTTAGCTTCCAAACTATCGCTACCTTGACAAATTCAAGGCAAAATAAATGATCGAAGGAAAGCTGCATCGATTTAAATTGCTGATTATACTATTGCGATTCCTCTATTAGAAATCAACCTTTTCCAATACTTATGTATATTGAATTATATACACACACATCTTATTTGGTGAAGTACTTTGGTCTGCGATGAAAATTACTTCTTGAATCGCCTGCGATTGCCGAAATTCAAATACCCAGCGTCAAATACCCATCTAAGTATTGTAGATAAACAGATACTTCCACAGTAGTAACTCATTCTTTCTCAAGCTGTTGAAAATAGACTATTTCCTATGCGTTACGGTCATTTTTGATTTCTCGTCCTTCCGCAGAAGCGCCTAAATCCAATATACATTCGCTAGACGAATGTATTTGTTAATCGAATCTAAAAAACAGAAAAAAAGCGAAGTCGACATATTCATTATAAAGGTTATTCGACTTCAAGGCTGTATTATTGCCAAGGTAAGGCATATATTAAGATTCTATCGGAAGAATCTTAAATCGTATGGGAAACCCAGAGCTTTCTTGCGGTACGCCGGTGAACAAGTTTTATGCTGCGGTACCAAGATGAGCGGGATGGGACAACTGGCCGCCGCCGACTCGCCGCGGCCGACTGGCCGCCGCCAACTGGCCGCCGGGCCAACTGGCCGCGGGGACAACTGGCCGCCGGGCCAACTGGCCGCGGGGACAACTGGCCGCCGGGCCAACTGGCCGCGGGGACAACTGGCCGCCGGGCCAACTGGCCGCGGGGACAACTGGCCACGGGAACGGGAATTAGTGGCCATGGTGTTATATCAATTATAATAAGTGAAGGAATTTCCCAACAACTTACTTCTTTTGTAGGAAATGTTACGTAAAGCTAATATTTATTTAAATAAACATGATATTTTAAATAATTCCTCATAATTTAAAGCAAAAATTTAATAACCTCGTATAAAAATACGCTCCACAAAACCTTATAATAGGAATTCATCCATGTTAATTGAAATCATATGTAACAACAAGGAGACGAAATTACTATTTTATTTTAGGTTAAAAAAACATCATGGCCTAAAAGCCACATTAAGTTTTTTAAATCACTTCTCGATAAGATAGAAACTTGAAACTCGGCATGTGGATAAAGATCGTAAATATCTTATTTACGTTGTTGAAAGTTTCGCTGATTGTCCTTGGTTCGATTCCAGATAGCCATTTACATTCCTCAGTGCATTTTTTATGGAGATAACGGAAACAAATTTTAGGTACTTCCCGGCATGATATCAACTTCAAACTTTGCATGTGATAAGATCAAGTCCTTACAAGTCATACTGTGCATTCACAGCTGCCAATATGTCCTGGGTTCGACACCGGGCGTCTCTACAATCAGTAAATGATCCGATTTTTAAGAATTATTTTGAACCCCTTCCCAATACTGTAGAAACTAGAAATTTGGCATATAGATAGAATCATAGATATCTTTTAAAGATGTGTTTTAGATTTGATTGATCGTCTTTGGTTCGATCCCAAAAAGCTATTTACATTATTCTATGGAATTATATGGGGATAACGAATTCTTAATTTTGTATATCTATATATAATAGATATATCTACATATATAGGTATATCCGGAGAAGTGTCTATATACAGTAGATAAATATTGCTTGCTTTTGCTTAATATTAAAGATTTAGTTGGTTTGAATCAAGGAAAATGGATTCTCAGTTCGCCAAAATTGGTCAAAATTCACAAAATATACAGAAATCTTACGGATCTTGGTTAGACAGTAGGGTGGGTCGATTTGTCTCTTTTTTCTGATAGAAATGTAAAACCCTGCAAAAGTGGCACACTCGCATTACTGATAGTAGTAGGAAAGGAAATTACCTCTTTTGTGAGAATTTTTGCCTCGAAATTTCGGCAAAAAACTTTAAAATTTCCAAAAATTCTAGTTCGGTTAAAACGAATATTTTTCGGATAATGATATGTCATTTGCAACTAAATCTGCCCTTCTAGCCTAAATATGGCACTTATATGCCTTTGCATAGGGCAGAGATGACTCCTATGGGACCAGAATAGGATGCGAATTAATTTTAATTTAATTTTGTGTAAGCTCTTCCGTCCTCGTCTATTCCTTCGCTTCTTGGAACATATTTATTACATTTAATAACTGATATGTTTTATAAATATTATTATCATATTTTCGAGTACTGCATGACCCAAATGAAAGATGCTGAGATTGTTGTTTTTGAAGGTGAAGGAAAGAACACCTAAACTTGTTGGGAGGATGAAATTCTTCGAATTTTCGAGGAATTATTTAGAAAACCAATGGAGTTGAATAGAAGTTCATTGTCATGTAAAAGATAAACAGACCATTCAATTAGTTTCTTGTTAATTCTTTGAATATTCAAAGATTTTCACCCTTCCAACCATTATTGGTGTTCCTTCATTTAATCCCAAGAACATTTATCTCGTCAACATTATGGTGGGCCAGGATTTACTTAAAAATATAATAATACCATTCATATAACAAATAGAATATTAAATGTAATAAACAGGTGCAGCACTGCTTTGCTACCGCTACGAGCCACCAAGTAAAGAAATTTACGAGAACGGAAAGAGGTACAAAAAACTTCTATTTACTTAGTTCTAAATTAATTTGCCTCCTATTCTGGCCCCATAGGAGACATCTCTGCCTGATTTAGAAGCATTTATGCGACATATAGAGGCTTGAGTGACAGTTTGCGTCGTAAAGGACATATCTTTATCCAAAAAAATATCCGTTTGAATCGAACTAGATTTTTTTTGCAATTTTAGCGTTTCTTGCCGAAATTTCGAAACTTCGAGGCAACAATTCTCACAAAAGATAGTATTTGATTTGGAAAGAAAATTATATCAGTAATGCGGGTGTGCCAATTTTGCCGGGTAATCATTTCTATCAGAAAGAAAATGACAAAACGACCCACCATATGTAAAATAACAAGCTAATATGTAAAATTTCAAGCTAAAACCTAGTCTGTAAAGAAATATGGAAGAAGCTTAGATTGTTAGGAACTCAAACCCTTTACCAGTTATTGAACATAAGTGAATGCACTTTCTTATTCAAATTCATAAGGTTATACGACCCTTCGTAAGACTATGGTAAAACTTTGATTTTCTTTTACGATAACGATTACATGATTAAAAACCTCAAGTTTGAAATATAATTAACTAGTTAAAAATGAGTTATTAGTTACGAATTAGTATCTCCTCTCGTAATCATTCTAGAAAACATGCTTTTTTTAATTTATTTAAATCGATCAAAGAGTGTGGAGTGAAAACTCCAACATTTCAATTTATAAAAGGAATTTTGTACGAGATCGCTTCCTAATGCAGGTGCTTCTCAAATTTGAATCAATCAAGATCCTGCTGTCAAATTGTACAGCAAGAAGTAAGACTTTATGATAAGGTTGTGTTAAAGGTTTGGTATTCCTGTAAGACATGGTTGTTGTTCAGTAATCGTGTGACCATGATCGAGTCGAGAACTTCCGCGAATCCACCGAGTTTTGATTTGCTTCACATCGTCTCAGATGGGGTAGGGGAACAACGCTGACGCTCAATGGATATCATAATAAAGAAAATAAGTTGATCTTTAAAATTGTGTACGACATGTACCATTATAATTGCGGATCATTGTAAGAAAAGCCTCAAAGTCCAGATCTGTACCATTTTTGGTCCGACATTAACCTAAAATAAAATAGCAATTTCGTCTCCTTGTTGTTACATGTGATTTTAATTAAAATGGATGAATTCCTATTATGAGGTTTTGTGAAGCATATTTTTATACGAGGTTACTACATTTTTGCTTTAAATTATGGGGAATTATATAAAATATCATGTTTTTTAAATAAATATTAGCTTTGCGTAACATTTCCTACGAAAGAAGTAAGTTGTTGGGAAATTCCTTCACTTATTATAATTGATATAACACCAAGGCCACTATTTCCCGTTCCCGCGGCCAGTTGTACCCGCGGCCAGTTGTCCCCGCGGCCAGTTGTCCCCGCGGCCAGTTGTCCCCGCGACCAGTTGTCCCCGCGGCCAGTTGTCCCCGCGGCCAGTTGGCCCGGCGGCCAGTTGGCGGCGGCCAGTTGGCGGCGGCGAGTCGGCGGCGGCCAGTTGTCCTAGACCGCAAGATGAGCGTCTTTAGGTGGGGCCCTCCACTGTTAACTCCTAAGTTGAAGACGTACCTCCCGAGTCAAAATATAAAAAGATTCGGAAAGAGGTGGGAGAAACCGGTTCTGAGATGCAAAGTGCTAAATTGTGACGAGACGGCGATTTTATCCGGGTATATTTTCTTATACTGCCTTTTACAAATCTGTGAATACATTTTTGCTAGTATCGTGTTATAGTGTAGTACGTCAATGCTTCTGGGAGATATTTTAGGAGGCCACCTTTATGTTACCGATTTCCTGGCATATTTCAATTTTACTATCACATCAAGTGAAATAACCCCTCAACTATCACAGTCTTATCAACAGCGTGTTTAAATAAAAACGCTTTGATTTGTAGCTAAGATTCTTTGCATGGACGATGTAAAATTATTAATACACGTGGAAGTTTCGAGAAATATTACTGCTACATTAAAATACTCGAGTAACGATTACCTACACAGAGAACATACACGTACTGTAAAATTATGATTACATGTCATATCCGGATTCCCTTTAGTGCATAAGTTCCCTTTTATTTTGTAAAATACGAGTACCTGTATTGTTAAACTACGAGTTGTGTACTTCTATTTCGTACGTATGTCTTTTTCCTTAATATCCCATTCACTACAACCGACCACCTCTCCCTCTTTATCCCTCTTTTAAAACCATTGAAATCACTCACCGACTCATTTAATAATTACAAAACTTGTCGAACTGCTCTATTCCAACGGTAAAATAACAATGAAAAATCGGATGTGGCCAACACGACTTTCTCCGTATTTATTGAAAACAGATGCCTATGCCGGTAATATATAAATAAATCCAAAACAATGACTGTTACAGGAAAATGTTTCATATAAAAGTTGTAGTAAAATACACTATCTATAAATTTGGTACATAATTGTATATACCTATGTACATTGCATTCTGACAGAGATATGTATGAAAAACTTCCATTTCTGGGTAAACAACAACTTCCGGTTAACCATTATTGAAGAATAACTACTAAACAATCAGTGTTACGAAAAAATGTTTCATACAAAAGTAGTAGTAAAAAACATTATCTACAACTTTTGTGCATAATTGTATATACTTACATTGCATTCTTACAGATATATTTAAGAAACGAAATTTTGTTCCGGATAAACCGCAACTTCCGGTTACGCAATATTAAAAAAAACTAATCAACTCTTGGCATTGTTAGGAAAATACTGAATATGAATTTTGAAAATGATCGGATAATCATTTTTTAAGATAGAGCGCCCACAAACGTTTTTACCACAGTAAGACACACAGACAGACATGTTCTGGAAAATAGCGAAAACGAGCTCTAAGGGCCCCAAAACATCTATTTCCGTCGAAATTTGGAGGTCGAATTTTTTTGCGAATACAATACTTTCTCTATACTACGTATAAGGAGAAAGTAAAAATACTATACCAATTATGACTTGACTTGTATTTTGTAGAAATGAGGAAAGGCTTGTACTTTTTCCACAGATTTATTTTAAAAACACACGACCAGGTTTCAACGAGTAATCGCCATCATCAGGTGAATAAGCAATAACCGTAACCATATATATATACAAAATCAGGTATTTATCGGCTCGAATGTAACGATTGTGAAGGGGTATATATCGGGCAAACTAGGCGCAATTTCTCCATCAGAGCCAACGAACACAAAAGATGTTTTAGTAATCAAGCAACTTATTCGCATTTTGCCAAGCACCTTCTGGAGAACAACCATTCCTCGGACTTTAAACCCCAAATCCTACATTTCTCCAACAGAGGCCAGAGACTCAATTTCCTGGAACAATTCGAAATACTTTCTCATATCAATTCCGCGAAATTTTCTGTTGTCAATGAGCACCTTTTCCCTTCCCACTCCCCACTGATTCAATGCATCCTACCACCCACAGATACGGTTCCTCTACCTGCACTTCCAAGTTCTTACCCTTAATGTCTCCACCTCCCTTCCCCTTCCTTTGTTCACCTTTCCTATCCTGGTTTTTCCGCTAGTCTTCCCTTTGTATATATATATGGTTACGGTTATTGCTTATTCACCTGATGATGGCGATTACTCGTTGAAACCTGGTCGTGTGTTTTTAAAATAAATCTGTGGAAAAAGTACAAGCCTTTCCTCATTTCTACGAGATGGATTTCCACAAAACGACGCCTGAGACTGTGAATTTGACTTGTATTTTATTTAACCTGGGGGAGAATGAAGCAAAAGCAAGTACAATAAATAAATAAATATGCAATAAATACAATACATTTAGGGAAAAACAAAAATGGGTAAAATAAATAAGTTAAAACATAATAGTTGATTTAAGGTCCATGCAGTCATTATATAAAGATAAAATACGTCCACTTCACTTCACAACACTCACGCATAACTCACACTTCAGCTTCAACACACACTACATGACATTTTTAACATGACTTTTTACATGACTGTTTCGAGTTGGGACATTTACCACAATTGAAAATTAATCGTCTAGTTTTTAACCATTTCGGTTGTGATGAGAATTAATCCTAGTGCAAAGAAAATTTCGGAGCCCATGGCTCATGGCAAAGGATCACTCAAAGCAAATGGTACCAGTTTAAAGTAGATATGACGCAATATAATTTTTCTTTGGCAATCATAGAAGATAAATGTATATTCCGAGAACCAATAAAGTGTCAGTTAGTCAATAAAAGGTTAGTATCCATCTCAAAATCATGCTCTTCAACAGTCTCGCTCCATTTTACCAGAAGAACGAAGGTAATGCCACCCAAAAGTGTTCTATTCATATGAATGCTAATTTTCGTTCTCCGGTAAAGATTCAAACCCTTTATCCCCTTGGAGAATCGCACAAACTTTCCCAAGATCGCGAGCAGCATCTCATCACGTTATCATTGATTTTCAATCTCAGACGCGTCGTATTCGAGATAGGGAGTTTAAGGAATTCCACGAGGGGCATCTGAAGAGGATTTAACTAGGGATGCGGAACGTATGAATTGCTAATGTAAACGAAAGCAAGTTCGGATATCCTATTCCTACACTCTGCTGTTCTAATGGAGAAAGTGAACCGAACGATCCTAAGGAAGCTGCCGAGATGTGCGCACAGCACATTCTCACCGAATTTAAATCGGTTGATGTTCTTTAATTTTCGAGTGAAAGATTGTTATCTGAACTTCCTCCATTTAAAGAAAATCTCTCGTGCAACGCTGTTTGAATAAAGAAGGAACGTAGAAAGAGGAGATGGACTCTGTGATAACGTGGTACAGCACCAACGATTAGGGAAATGAACCTGCTAAATTCCGTCCGAAAATCCGAATCCAGAATTTTCACATAACGATCTAAGACATTTTACCATATTTGCCCAATGTTGAAAGAGCTCTTTGGTTTAGATCGGAAATCCTGTGAAAATTATTACGGAAAGATTATGAAAAATACCGACACACTTATTATTTCTGGTTATTTAATATTTTTTTAAAATTTCTTTAACGGAAACAGATTCCCCCAATTATATCCGAGAATATATACTAAAAATAGTGAGTCCTGATATTGAAAATCCGCCTGACCTCTTTCTGGTGAGCTATTATAATTAAATAAATAGTCACTGATTCGTTCACCATCAAATATTACTCACCATCAAACGCTACCTTTATATATGACCTTTCGGTATATTTAGGTATTTCTTTTGTTTCTTGACAACTTACACCGGCCTTTATTTCATCTTCCATTTTTGCTTAGTCTTCTTGTCTGTCCTTTCTCTTTCCCCTAAATATGTCATCTAACCATTTCCTTCACCGAAGCTAAATTACTTCAGCTAAACCCCTCTCCTCCTCATCAAATCCTAGGACCTAGCACCTTTATAGCATTCTATAGTTTTTGTACCAACTCAAATCAATTTTGCCATTCTACGCCTCGCCCAGATCTAAATACAATTCGAATCCAATTGTTTGATTTCCTCTCTTTTTTAAGTCCATCTTTCTCAGCTTTATACCAATACATACGTACTGAGGATTTCATCAATCTTTTCGTGACTCCTTAATCTAGAACGCTAATAGTTTGTTCCTTTTGTTTCAAGCTCCTTTGGCCAAATGATTATTTTTCGGGAATCGTATTAGCATCTTTCGTCCCAAAAAAGTAAAAGAATTAATCCATTTGCTATAATCTTTCCTCATCCATCCTGATCGTTATCTATTATAAGATTTCTCTACTTTGGTCAACCGTATTACTTTTGTTTTTCTCTCGTTAATTTTCATCCCAAACTTCCTTGCTTTATCGTTTAGCCCATATACAAATATTGTGAGCCCATTTCAAATATCATAGTATAGCTTCGCCATCTGCGTATCATACTGAGTCGAAAGTTCGCTAAATATTTATTTACTTATATTCCTTCGCAGTTAGACCAAAGTGGTGGCAACGCTGTACAATTAATCCGTAATAATAAAAATTAATAATATGGCACCATGTATACACATCAATTACATGATAAATCTTGCAAGGTTTTCCAGAACTCCTGACAGGCCTTCACGGCTTCTATGTAGTAGTTTATTTCACGTTATGACGACAGTCGGAGAGAATTTAAATTTCTTCTACTTTCGTCACATTCCGCTCATTCTTTCCATTCACATCAGGGATTAAGAAAAGAAACTGGAGAGCTTAAGGGAACGCATTTAGGAAATGAAAAAAACGCCCGCATAATAAGGCTTCTAAAGAGCCATTAATCATCCTAAAATTTCCCACCCCAGTGAGTTGCTCAAACATTTTTTCCTTCGGAAATTAGATGCTTCGCCATATTGAGGATCCCCTCATACTTGGGTAAATAGGGTATTCCGAGATAAGGTAAACTGCGCTGCTTTCGCAGGGCAATTTGCCTGAGCGGACCATCGCTCTTCCACGGGTCCGAGAGCACCTGCACCCTACGACCAATATGAACAACTCCCTCTTTCTCTCATAATCACCAAAGCAAATAGTATTAAAAATATACTATAACCTATCATAGGGAGAAAAGTCCTTTAAGCAAAAATGTAAAATGCCTATGCTGTTTTTTTATAATTCATATATTTATTGAATATTCATAATTTTGTATTTGTTTATTTTTTATTACTTTTCATTGATACAAATGTGCGCACAGTATATTGTCATCAAATTTAAATTGGTTAATATTCTTTAATTTTCGAGTCGAGTAATAATGTCCTCAAATCACCATATCCTTTGTAATTAGGTTTAGTTATTCTTAAGATATTAATTTTAAGGGTACATTAATACCATTGTTATATCGCCAGTCACATTTTTGTAATGTCCAAGTTATGGAATTTTGGATAGCCCACATTACACCATCAGTCGGTAATTGTGCTCAAGTATCGTTGAGTCGTACCGATATCCGATTACTTCTAATAATAATAAAAGGACTTTATTCAGGGTGATATTGAAACTGTAAAGTCTCTTCTTACATCCAACCCTTCATCATATAAATTAAAAAATCTGATGTGGCCAGCACATGACTTTCTCCATATATAAGATGTAAATATTTATCTACGACAGTATTTTCGAACTCTATATTCAATCTAAACTTGGAAGATAAGTGATTAATTTCTTTCATATTATCTTTTACGTCACAAACATTATAGATAATTTTTCGGGACATGTTCGATGAAAAACGATGAAGTGGCCTTTAGCCCAGAGCGCCCACAACGAACATAATCAGCAACTTCCGGTTTATCAGTATTTTACGAATCACTCCTACACAATCAGTGATACAAAAATATGTTTCATACAAAAGTCATAGTAAATTATATTTTCTAAAACTTTTATAAATAATAGTATATGCCTAAATATCAGATTTATGGAGATATTTTGAAAACCGGAAATGAGCTTTGAAGAATGAAGCTCAACTTTCGGAAAACCGATTTACTCCAAAATCTAATCAACTCTAACGACATAAACCAAAATACTATATATGAAATTTGGTGTTGATCCGACAAATAGTTTTTATGGTAGAGCGCCCACAAAGTACATAACAGCTACTTCCGTTTTATCAGTATTTTACGAATCACTCCTACACAATCAGTGATACAAAAATATGTTTCATCCAAAAGTCATAGTAAATTATATTTTCTAAAACTTTTATAAATAATAATATATGCCTATATATCATATTTATGGAGATATTTTGAAAACCGGAAATGAGCTTTGATGAATGAAGCTCGACTTCCGGTTAACCGATTTACTTGAAAACCTAATCAACTCTGACAGCACACACCACAGTACTATACATGAATTTTGGTATTGATACGACTAATATTTTTCAAGTTAGAGCGCCCACTGCCACACACACATACACACACACACACACACACACACACACACACACACACACACACACACACACACACACACACACACACACACACACACACACACACATACACACAGACATCATTCCGAAAATGGTCAAAACGTGTTCTAGGGACCCCAAAACATGTATTTCCGTAGAAATCTCGAAGTCGATTTTTTTCATGAAAACAATACTTTCTCTATACTTCGTATATGGAGAAAGTAAAAAGAGATAGCTTGAAAAAAGTAGGCAGAGGAGCTACTTTGTGGATTTATAAAACCTAGGACCTTAGAAAAATTTTTCTCCCTAACTCTACCTTCCCCAGTTCAGTCCTCTTCGCTCCCGACCTCATTCCTAATTCATTTCCATTCCCGTTGTCTTCCCTCTGTCAACTTCCCCAACTCGTTTCTTTCATCCGAGCATTCTTTTCTGCATACATTCCCTGCTTCTTTGTTTCCAGGCTAACACGGGTCGTCCGCCCGTCGCGGGAGGGAGTTTTCGGGGAGAAATTTGAAATTTTAGGTGCTCGGCAGGGGGAGGGTCTCATCACTACCTCCTGTTGATATTTCTTTGTTAACACTTCTGCTGATGAAGTTACGGTAGGCTCTTAGTTTCGCGGGAATTATGCAGCCCGAACTCTCTCTAGTACCTGCTGAAAAATCTCATTTAAATATGAATCTTCGCCGCTGTAAGAACTTATTTCCGTAGCATGCCACGCGTTATTTTCTTCGTAAGATGTTAATGCGATTGTAGTGGTAATGAAGAATAATTTCAATTCTATATTTTCGTATGTTTTCGAATTTTTGCCTATGTTATTGGCATCAACTAAACGCAAATAGCTACTGAATGTAGCTACATCTTTTAAGCATTAAATAAAGATTTTTTAATTTAAATCTTCTTATATGCCACCATAGCTATGTTACTGCCTTATCCTGCAATATGGCTTTCAGGTTGGGTGTCCAGTTCGCTTTGATTATTTTGATATCAATTAGAGTTCACTCCGAAGCTTATGATACGGTGTTTTAAATTGCTCGGATTCTGTTAAACTCATCTCGTTGGCAACTGTCAAGTGCATATTGGGAAAATTTATTCATTCGGCAATTCCTAAACCTTGAAAGTGAGAGTTTCTAGGACTTGCTTCATCTAACATACGTTTACGTATGACATGAAATGTGGAGCTGCACAGCGAAAAATTCGTATTCGCTGTATTTCGTTGCTAAATAGTCATTATTCAGGGCTAAATATTCATGATGTCTTACTTAACCGATGACTGCTGAAGAAGACGTCAGTTTCAACGCTGATAGGGTGATAAGACTTCCTTTTTTATTTTTTACGTTTTCCCTTCGTTGCTCAAGAACGGAGCTATGTTCCAAAACCTAGAACATCTCTTTTTTTCTTTTTATTCCCATCACTTTTAGTATTAATTAATCAATTCCTCGTTCATTTTTAATTTAAACTAGCTATTTATATTCACTCTATATGTTGTAGTATCTTCATCCATATCCTTTCTATATATTTTACTTCTTTATTTAGAATTTTTGTATCGCTAAGAAGATGTCTCTTCATAGTGTATCTGGATATTACATTTTGGCCCACACATCATTGATTTTCATTATACTGGTATGTTCTATTCACTTTTTCTCCACATCCTGGCATCAAAGAAAGTAGCTTACTCATTTGGATGACTTTCATATTCTTTATGATTTTTACCTTCAGTAATTTGCAAAGAAACTTTCGATCAATCATCTTTCTACCTTTGCTTCCGTATTTAATACCTCATCACCATCCGACTTGGTTTTACCACTTTGTTTCTCCTCTAGCTCGTAATCATTTTTATCCCTCTCTATTACATATCCTCTCGTTTATTCCTTGGAAACACATATTTACGGTTAGCCTGATTATGAAGATATAACCACAAAACTGGTCAATAGTATTTTAATTCTATATTTATTATTTATTTATTTATTTTTAAATGACGCTGCGATTAGGACATCAGGCCTGGTGGCAGTGGTGAAGGGGGAAATACTATATTATAATACTATAATACTCATTTTTTCTAGTCAGTGATAAGGGGTTATATAGGAATGAAAATATATGCATTTTTCTGTGCATAGCAAGAATAGTGTAACTTCAGGTCGTCTGTATACCTTATATCACTACCAGACGATTGAAATAACTATTTATTGATTACGTTTGCAGATTTCAACTACAGTTTTCAGCAATAACAACACCTGCATTAACTGGAGTGCAGTATTAAAACTCACATTTGAGGCTTTGGTTCCTCACCAGGCTTTTCATAACAATTGGACTTCAGTAACAATAAGTCTCATGCATATTATCGGTATACTATCACCTCCATACCTCTACTATTTAACGGGATACAAAATACGTAAAATCGTAATTAGGTTATTTTGAACCGCAATTTTTCTTAATTCTGAAACTGAATTCTTTTGCATCGCTGATGACATTTCTCTAAGCTATAAGCATACCTCATGACAGAAAACAAACTTTTACACTTGGCACCACCAAGTTTTATTCACAAGGAAAGGGTTAAGGTACTTTGCACATAAGGCAGTACACCTAGGAAAAATCCCAAGGAAAAACGGACTTGAAAAAAGTGACAGTGCCGGGAATCGAATCCGGGATCTTCCTCTATCCTGGAAGCTTCCTTAACTATCTCCATCATCAAGATGGTTAAGACAGCTTTTTTTATCCAGTTTTTCAATATATGATTACAAATTGAATTGATAATTGTTCTTTTAGTTTGAAGTAATCGTAAGCTATGTGGTTACTGTGGTTATTTTCGCTAACATTTAATGAAAGTATCATAAACCTAGTTTTTTAATTTTATTTCCGTTTCCATAATTGTTTTGCATATTTTAATAGAATTAAATAATACATAAAGCTCTCTTCAAGTCTCATCAAGCAGCAAATACCGGGTAATCGGATGACAAAACGGCTCAAATATGAGGAAATCCCAAGGGACCTTTTTTCTTTCATTTTCCGCGATATACTACGTTCTCCGAATTTTTTCTTTTTCTGTCCCTTCTGATATGAAATTCTCTTACCCTACATATTGCATAGATCCCTTCAGTATCACATCCTTCAAGGCCTTATTATTTGATATTTTCTCTTCTTTCTATTCCTGCATTGCATTTCATAATACTTCGTTCTTCGTCCACCTAGCTTCCTATTCATAACATAACTACTCTCATTTTGCGGGCTTTATCACGCAACGTGATTCAGCAGAAGTTAATTAAGTTTTTACCCTGGTTCAGTAGAAAATTAAGGTGCTTCTTTAACTAAAAACATTTTCTTTTAAAATTTAAATGAATAGAGCCTGGGTCCTACCTCTCAGCTATTGCAGCTCATCCATCTGACCTTTATTAGGTAGCAATTGTTAAAAACACGTTATATTAACCATTTACAGATAAAACATAGTAAAATCAGCATCATTGAGCGAATAATCATTCCTGCAACAATATGTTAATGAATGTGATATTTTTGTTTTTCGTTATCAATGTTAAAATTTTAAAAGCATCTAAGAATCCGGTAGAATATCATATTTTTCCACCACGTGTTGATGACTGGACAATTATTAGGCTATTATTCAAGATTCTTTTGGTGTTAAATGATGAAAATGTGTCTGAAAATATATTTGATTTTCCTCAGTCCAGCTTATGACCGCCATGTTATTAAATCAACTAAGGAATGAGGGATGCTAAATTTACAATTATGTCTCTCTCTATCAACGAAAGGAAATGTTTTATTCAAAAGGTTTATCGTGTTGCAATTACGTGTAAGCTTCCTCACTTCTCATTGAGGGCTTGAGGTTCAAACCTGCCTCCTGGCTGAACTCTTACCAGAAAAAGCAGTTTGTTATTTTTTAATATTTTTTAATTTTGTATTTCATTATTCATTTTCATATAAATGTTGTGCTTTGATTATATCCTGATAATTACTTTATTCCTTTTATCGCTGAGGAGCTTAATTTTCTGTTTGTTTTATTTGAGTTAAAGACAGGATTTTCCTCTTATGATTCGCAATTCTTAACACCAATACATTTCATATTTTTTAAATGTATAATTATTAATTTATTTAACAAAGAAGCAAGTGCAAAAATTAAATTATAAGAGTTATAAAATTAGTAGTGAAAAGAAGCAACTAGGTGTGAGCTTGGAGGCTCATCAGAAGGTGCCGGATGACAGACAATTGTGTTAACAAACTTAATGAACAAAGGAAAAATACATCTAAAATACATGATTGAGATTAAAGCTTGTTCAAAATATTCATTTAAGGAATAAATTACGATTACAAGTAAGGTGACATACATACAAACTCATAAATATAATTCAGGAAATCAATAGGTTATAAAAAAATAAGATTGATCTAAAGGACGTTATAAACGAGTTCTCTTTACTGAATACCTTCTAAAATCCACGGCTTAGTGCTCCAATTTTCATCAAGACGGATGTCCTGGGTCGTAGGATGGTCAAATCCAATACAAAGCCATCACAATGTAATAGGCTTTTACCGCAACAACCTGCGGACAGGAAATTCTTCCGCTCGGAAATACGTCGAGGACTTTTATTCCAAGGCTTCGTTTACTCGGAGGGGAAATATTTATGTTAATATTCTCAATATTCCAAATTTTAAGTAGTGGAGAGTATGTCGCACCACGTAGTAAAATTAGCACAATTTAGTATCAGAGACTAAATTAATCAGATAGACCCAGTCACTTCTCTCCGAGCTCATTTATAGCCCTCGTTATTCTGGTACTCGAGTCCATTTTCAAGGTTAATCCTAATACTGGACGTAACTAAACCCACATAGGGAAATTAGCCTTGGGCAATCCCGTGTTGCGGTCAGCCGACAGCTTAAGGTTAACCAAGACCGGTGAGCTCGCAGATGAGTTTCGTCATGCAAATTATTTCGTCCCTGCTAAGACCTTTTGGAGACTGGTAAAAGGGCATGGCGCTATTTTTTAATTATTTATTCATTCATTATGGATACAGCCCAGTTAAAAAGATTGAGCATTTTTAAGTATTAATGATAATTATATAATTAAAGAACATAAAATAACATATTTATGTAATTCTCATGGAAATCTGCACACTTATATTTACATCTGCATATACATATAATAGATATCATAACTGCTATACATGTACCCGTAGATATATTAAGAACATTTATATGTGTAATATATGTAAATAATAAGCAATAATATATAAATAAATGAATATTTTCCAAATCTTTTTAAAACATCCGTCATATTGTATTTATTTAAAATTTTAATTTTCTAAAAAATAACAAAACAGGAATTAAGCAGATTACGCGCTTGTTAGTGTGTAGTTAACTTAATTATTAAACACGAAATTAGTTTTCTTTGGAAAAGTTGTTCCTGTTTTGTTATTTCGTCATGGATTACCACAAAGTAACTCCTCATTCAGTTGATTTTATTGATGCTCTTTGTATCCGTTATTATTGCGTGTCATAATTGCAAATTTAGTGAAAATATTCAAACCATATTTAAAAATTTCACATTATCATATAAGTCTTCATATCTCGATAAAAGTCCTAAATAATTTAAATTTATTTTTATGATAGCTAATTTTATATGTATACAAAGTCTTCCATTGTATAACGTCAATAAACTTTCATAAGTTTGAATTGAAATGTTATTGTAATCGGGATTCTGTTTCGAAAAATTTCTATTTCACGCAGTAGTATTCAAGTTTCTTCTTCGATAGAAAAGTTGATAAAGCTATCATTTCCGTTGTGCTGTTTATTTTATGAGAAATAAGATTTAATATTAGGAGCAGCTCCACTAAAATTAGCCCAAAGTATTTTTATTTTACGAATTTTTTTTCGCAATTTATTTTACTATTTTCACTACATTTTTAGCAACAATTAGAATCATAATAGAATATTATAATAGTATGAAGGATTTGTTTTGTTTTGTGTAGACATTTTTACCAACATTCAAAACAATTCAATACATTTACCTGCCAATCAAAACGAACTACCATATTCGTTTACTAAAGCAATACAGCAGTTACCTTACCTTTCTTTTTTCCTTTCTTGGGAAAAATAAAACTAAATAGATTTTGCTTGCACATTGCCATATCAAAGATAATCTACTTCATTTATTTATTCATGTTATAGAAGCAAGAAAACATAAAAAACTATTTCTCAGGGTCTGAGCTTCTTCAAAGACGGTTTCAAGCCTTAAGAGGTACCTTGCGATGGAATTCTATAGTTTTACATTGGATATGGTTCCTAGAAACAAAAGCTTGACGGATAAAAAAGAGTGAAGAATAGAATAACAAAAGCATGATCAAAATATCGTAGAATTGAATTGTGAAGGAGAGCGTAGAGGATTTGGAAATATAAAGATTTTTGTTTGTGGTTGAGTTAAGAGTAAATAGAGACATCAGAGACAGGTCTGATTCGGAACATTTTGCCTAAAGTCCAGAGCGGAACAGAAGGTTCTAAGTCGACCATGGCCTAGATACCAATCACATACCTGATCCTTCGTAATGCCTCTTCTATGTCAACCTTCGGAGTATTCTATTGTCCCACCCACCGAGTTAAATACTGCTTTACCGTCTGTTACTCTGTACACTATAGTGAAATATTGTAATGAAGATTTTGAAACCTATAAAATGTCATACAAATCAATTCATAATAATATTTGTTTATGATAAAGGTAAAAAATCAAATTAACTATTAACGAGAGATGTTAATTTAGAACGTATATCATATATTTTATGTCTTTATATATTAATGGAGACTACATATAGATACCATCCTAGGAGTTTGTTGTTATATAGAGGAAATAATATATATAACCTATTCACCCTTGTCGGGAGGAAAAGATCTATGAAAGCTCCCAAAGGCAGTTCACCTAACGAGAGATATTAATTCAGTAAGTATATCATAAATTTGATATTTCTTTATATATTAATGGAGACTACATATAGATACCATCCTAGGAGTTTGTTGTTATACAGAGGAAATAATATATATAACTTATTCACCCTTGTCGGGAGGAAAAGATCTATGAAAGCTCCCAAAGGCAGTACACCATATGATTCAAATACAGATTCAATTTACTAGGTCAAATAATTCACGTATTAAAAAATAGAGTTTATGCAGTAAATTCAATGATATTTTATTAAACTGATTTATAATATACGACAGTCATTAGGTATATGATCAGTAAAGAAAAATGCAAATTACAAACTTTTACTATTCATTTCTCCTTTCAATACTCTTTACGAATTTGAAATTTATGATTGATAAAAATCTGGAAAATAAGTTTATTAGTTCAATTAGAACTTTATCAAAATAATCGTGGAGAAGATCCACCAAGTATCGCCAGAATTGTTTAACTAAGTTTATTGTCAGTGTTTATTTTTGTTTAGCGAGTATATTGCCGCTGAATTGATAATTTTTGCTTTTTCTGCATTGACCTTATTGAATAAATTGTCACTAAATACCAAAACCATCAATGAATGTCAATCAACACATTCATTGATTGTGTTGGTATTTAGTGACAATTTATTCTATTATTTTGCCATCAATGGTATACCTATATTATCATCCTTATTGTTCTAACGTAATAAATTTTAAGTCCCCAAGTCTTACTTTCTCTCATCTCTGCCGCGTCTCTCTCCATCCCGCAATCCTTCGATAGTCCCTCGTCCCTCCGAGGATATACACAGCCCTCCCTTCGCTTGATCCCCTAACTTCCTGATCCCTTATTCCGGAAAAGGCCCTGTTCCCGAGGGACGCATTCCAGGCGCGAACCCCGGTCACGTACTCCAGGAACCTTATCACGTAGCTCTCATCTCCCTGCAGACAATGGTAAAAGTTTGAGGTGCAAACGGGGAAAATTGGCGGAGAGAGCCATGCAGTGTGGGATATCGGTCAATAACCTTAAATTTAAGGGGAATTACCTTGCAACATATATGGGACGCCTCATGAAATTTTCCACGAGCTCGATCTACCTTAGTGAAAAAAATCACGCCGCGTCACACGGATAGTGAAGGTGAACGGCAAATATTGATGTTCTACAAAGGCATCGTAACCGAAACCTCTGCAAAGGCTTCTGGTTTCTATTGTCTCGAGTAAAGTCACTATCCTTCAATCTTGATAATCCGCCGTCAATTATCCAAAGAGGTCCGGTTGTCAAACATTGCGCTGAAAGAAAAAAAAATCTGATGTGGCCAGCACATGACTTTCTCCGTATATAAGATGTAAATATTTATCTACGACAGTATTTTCGAACTCAACATTCAATCTAAACTTGGAAGATAAGTGATTAATATATATCATATTATCTTTTACGTCACAAACATTATTAATAATGTTTTTCGGGACATGTTCGATGAAAAACGATGAAATGGCCTTTCGCCCCAGCGCGCTGGGCGCTGCAGCGCCCAGAGTGCCCACAACGTACATAATCAGCAAATTCCGGTTTATCAGTATTTCACAATTAACTCCTACACAATCAGTGATACAAAAATATGTTTCATACAAAAATTATAGTGAATAACATTGTCTAAAACGTTTATAAATAATAGTATATACCTAAATATCATATTTATGGAGATATTTTGAAAACCGGAAATGAGCTTTGAAGAATGAAGCTCGACTTCCAGTTAACCGATTTACTCTAAAAACTAATTAACTCTAACAGCATCAACCAACATACTATATATGAAATTTGGTGTTGATCCAACAAACAGTTTTCATGTTAGAGCGCCCACAAAGTACATAATCAGCTACTTCCGGTTTATCAGTATTTCACGAATAACTCCTACACAATCAGTGATACAAAAATATATTTCATGCAAAAGTTATAGTAAAATGAATTATCTAAAACTTTTATAAATAATACATTATACGTATATAACATATTTATGGAGATATTTTGAAAACCGGAAATGGGCTTTGATGAATGAAGCTCGACTTCCAGTTAACCGATTTATTCCATAAACTAATCAACCCTGACAGAACACACCATAGTGCTATATATGAAGTTTGGTATTGATACGACCAATAGTTTATACGTTAGAGCGCCCACAATCACAAACACACATACACACAGACATCATTCCGAAAATGGTCAAAACGTGTTCTAGGGACCCCAAAACGTGTATTTCCGTTGAAATCTCGAAGTCGATTTTTTTCATGAAAACAATACTTTCTCTATATTTTGTATATGGAGAAAACGGTCTCGGTCTATCCAATAATTGGCATAAAAATGACTTTCATAGTCAATTAAAAACATTGCATTTTATCCGCTATTTAGCATCATTTGACTGGATGATGGATATAAAATGGATGATTACAGAATAATCTCTACTATAAGATATTTTCAACATTGGAATGAAATATTGGGGTACGAGTATTTGTAATAAAGATTATAAATTTTAGGTTAAACCTGATCCGTAAATCCCATAAAATCTATAAATGATGGAATGAAGTTTTAACATAGCACAGGAAAGCGTGCAACTTATGCAGCTTTATAGAAGCGCGAAGGACGTGGATCGGTAGTTTAGCTGGTAAGAACACCTGCCAGGAAAGTGGAAGACCTGGGTTCGAGTCCCAGCCAAATAACTATTTTTCACTTTTGTATAATATATAAAAACTGCTCTCCCAAGACGGTATGGCAATTATAGCGTCATCAATGTTTCATAGACAGATGAGATTCAGCTAGAAAGATTAGTGAAGTACGTTCTGAAACTATCCGCTTCAAAGATTCATTTTTTGCGCTCATAATACGTGGTGGTAAGAGGTTATAGAAGGGTCCTTATCCTATGTGATAATTATGGTGATGATGGAATATTCTAATATTTAGTATCAAACCTTTCCTCCTGACAGTGATAGTTATCTGACTGATTCGCTGCTTACATAGTTAACCTCATTTCGTCTCCAAAGTTATTGAGAAAATGCTTTGAGGTCCCAACTGAACTCTGTTCAGTTAATATTAAAGGCAGATTTTACGATTCAATGAACCCAAAACCCACAAAGATAAAAACCTAAAGTATGCGTTTCAAAATATTTTGGAACTCGAGCACTTAACCTATGAAATAACGCAATCCCTCGAAAAGCTTCGATTACCCTGAAGGGGCCATGATTCACACTTTCCAAAAGACTGCCACATTTAATCAATGGGGACAAGCGTGGCATATATATACAGAAGTTTCACAAAATTTAATTAAGCGTTTAAAAGTGATATGGAATCGCTGTGGAAGAATGTGATGTGGAATGTTTTTCTTTAATGTAGTTCGTTGTTTTGATAAACAATGAACGGAAGGAACGAGTGAATGAATTATCTTCCGGAATAAAAAATACGCGATGGAGCTCTTGACAGGATTTCATAACAGATAATTAAATCAACGTTCGCCAACGTGGAGAGAGAATGTTATTGTTTCCAATCGATTGAACTGTATTGATTCGAACGGAATTCATTTTTTGAGAGTACGTACACTCAAAATGCGTGTACATTAATTTTCAATTAACTTCATTCATTTTTAATTATTTTTAACGGTGGCAACGGATTGGAAAGTATCCGCAAGCAACAATGAGAGATTTTCTTGTTAATTAAAAATTACTTCAAATTTCTTTTTGCTTTTCAATTTGATATATGCATAATCCATTAGTTAAATATCATTTCATTTTTCATTGTAAGTTTAGAATTTTTGGGGAAATAATGTAACTATTAAAATCACTGAAAAAGATTGGATAGGCATATGTTTCAAAGCTTACCTCCGTCATTAGAGAATTATTTTTAAATGAAACTCTTCGGTTACTCATTCGTAACCTATTACCATTTACTTGTTAAACAATTTGTATGTATTATAGTTTTATATTATTGCTCAAATTCTGCATCCATTCTTTGTATTTTATATCATACCAGGATTCAGTGGAATTGGAGGTTATAAAAAACATCCCAAACACTGTCTTTGAAACCGTTCCCCAACATGTTGCATCCAGTTCAGGAAAAACACGGAAAAGCCTGGATTACTGACCTTCAAAAAAACATGCGATGTCCTACCAACATTTCTATTCCCTTGTCCCAATTTCACCCACATAGAGCTCCGTATGTGTTCATGTATCTGTGAGGGAATTCCTGCTGTGTAGTATCCTCCATGACCCTATATATTTTTCAATTAAATTGCGCATTTAGATTTTGGATTTAGATATGTACTCCGCGAGCCGCAAGAGGCAGATGGTAGGGAGTGTAATTACAACCCCATTACTTAATCTACACTATTAATCTCTATAATATTTTTCTCTCCATGATTTATTATTTTTATAATTGTCATTAATATATCGTTATCTATTGCTTGTGTTTTCGCGGGTTTATTTTCACCCCCTTCTCTGTGGGTGAATTCCGCAACGTGAGTTTCTTCTTTGTCAACCTTCATTTGCAAAGATTTATTCCCACACTGTACTCTGTCTTTTTGTTTAAATTTATATTTGCACAAATTATTCCGATATACGAGGTTAGGTGGAAAAGAGGCACACATGGGCCTAACCTTGCCAATTAAGGGTCAAACTAGTTAACTAATAACCTGGGAAAAACGACCAAAAGTAATTATCTGATTTTGATATTACTTTCCTATAATGTTTTGCCATAGCTTCTCGGAGATCGCATTCGTTCTTTACTGGAAATAAAATTTCATTTACTTCGTCAATAGTTTCTAAATCTAGGATTAATTTGAAATTAAATTTATTTTCGAATAACGTGTTTATTTGTAATTCTGTTGTATTCTCTGTATTTTAATTCAAGTGATTCATACCAATAGGGAATTCAATCTACTTCAAATTTATATCTTTCCTTTCAATTAAGTCTATGCGCGTTTTTCATTCACTCAAGCGAAGGCACCCTGAGTTCGTTTATCAACCTTGAACATCATTCTTCACTACCCCTTCGGGTGATCAATGAACGCACGCGACAACTGGGCGTATTTTCCGGACGTTTCTTATCTTTGGCTTCTCTTCTTTGTGATCCGTATTATTTCCAGAGCAGAGGAAATACGAGAATCTCGGGGGTTTTTGTTTCGTAGGACTTGAAGAGGATATGGCCATTTGAAATCCCTCGAGTGGATCAAAAGGTTTCTTTCGAAAGGTGGAGTAGCTATAAGACAGTCTTGGAGAGGCTTAAGGTACGGAAATGGTCGGCAGGAGTATATCTGATTGAAGCCTCGTTTATGGTTTTATTATACTTGTATGACAAAGTATGGTTTTCATTTTATTGGACGCAAGTGTGGCAGTTAGTCCAGTGGTAACATATAACATTTTAAAATACTGGTATACATTAATAGGGGAGACTGGAGTACTGGCCAGTCTAACAATAAGACAATGTGTGTTTTTAGTTTACTAGTTTAGAAGGAAATACTTTTTAAAAATACCAATCATGTAGTTTCATTAGTGCAGATAACCATCAATGTATCAATAATATCTTGAAAGATATATTTTCGCAATTTTTGTTTTTTTTTTCAACTTTGGTAAAGTAGCCACCTTTCGTCGCTATGCGGCACCCCGGGACAGACATTTTACCCAAAAAAATATAGAAATGGTATACACGGTTACACACTAAATCGAACTGTAATTGCAGTATTATCTATTTTAGATCAATATTAATGGTAAAATTAACAATACATGAATATGAAATAATAGTTTTTGCAAAAAGAAAATATTACTTAGAAATTTACTTGCGATATTCACAAACCAAATCAAAAACTAAATTATTTCAAAGGTAATTATACAGACAATTCAGCTATGTTAAATTGAAAATTGTATCATTAATTAATGACAAAATAATAAGAATAAAACTTGCCTTAGATCAATACTAGAAAAATTAGAAAATCTGTTGTAACTCAAACAATTCGACAAACTGATCCCTGAAACTTTAACACAACACTAATAGCTTGAGTAAGTTCACTACCTTTTCCACAAAATTGCAGTAGTTTCCAGCAAATACAAGCCAATGGCCACTTTACCCCAGTCTCCCCTACATATTTATTCAACATTCCTGTATACAATTCTGTATAATACTATACACGATACCTATTGCTATAATTTCAATAATAAAGACAATTACAGAACATATTCAACGCAGCTACAATATTGCAATTATTACAAAACATTAATTTTTTCCTTTATTAATTATCATAAATATTTTTTCAGGGTTCCTGGTAGGCCCTCATGGCAAGTTCACTCAACCATTCGGGCACTAAATATTCTATTTAAAAACTCTTCGTGGTTTATAGAGAAGAGTCCAAAGACTTTTTGATGGATTGAAAATTGGTAGAATAATATCTACCAATTGAGCAATTTTCACCCACATTCTATATCATTTTTTCTCGCGATTCCTGTTCTATTTGAAGGAGAATCTTGCTAACGCATCGATTTATTAAGTTTATTACGATTATCTCCAACTTTTATATTTTGAAGTTATCATATTCTTGCATTAATAAGAAATCGAATTATGACTTCCATGATGAGTCACATTAAAAATTTATCTAAATGTCGCTATTTCAATAGATAGAGCAATGATGTAAAATAATTTAAATATGCCAATTGATATGTTTTACAAAGTCTGAGAGCAGTGGTGGAGGTTATATATTGCCCAGATGCTCTAATCCATTTCAAAGGCCCTTTATGCTGTCTTAACATGAGATTAAAGATATCTTAAAGTAGGATTAAAGGCCTTCGCAGTGAATATATTGCTGCTTCTCTGACCCTGAGGATGGCTGCAGATGCAGCAGCGGAAACCTCGGTGATGCATTGTAAGTTGACCTGGTTAGAATCTCGAGAAGTCCCTATAGAGCAAATGTCTTCAAATAACTCATTCCATTCTTTCACGGTTCTTTTTCAACGAAAATTCTATAATTTAAAACATCTCTGATTAATGAGAAATTTAAACCTCTTGACCTTCTCCCTCCTTAAGATTCATATCCTGCTTCATGAAGTATATAAATAGATTACTGGATCCCCCCTCAATAATTACAGAAATAAAATAAATTTAGTCACCAAAAATATAAATAACTCCGGTATGATATTGGATTGTTTCTTAAAAATCTTAAATAATTATCACCGATTTGTATATATTTATGTATCCAATGTCAGTAACACCCATAAGAAATACATGGGAGAAATTTTCGAACATTAATTTCATGCACTTCCCGACGTGATAGAATTATAAATTATTGGGAGTCGTTAAAGACCCGATGGAGTATTACGTATTGATATTTTTTTGTCGAAGGTATCCTTGGCTCGAATCTGGACGACTCGAATCGCCTTTCATTATAAATGCACGCAAAGTTGATTTTGATCGATTACAGGCATTTTTTCTTACGCAGAATTTAATAAAAAATAATGGTCGTGCGAAATCTAGATGAATACCAAAAGAAAGGAAGTTGAATAAAGATTCTTATTTTGGTCGTAGAATATCTCATATCTGAGACGAGATAAAGACAGAAGCTGGCAAGGACTACACTGGCATCTAGTGTCACATTGTGTTAATAGAGAATACACATCCCTCCCATCCTCCTGCACACCTCCAGGCAAAAGTTGCACGCGCTTTTACGAATGAGACGGTGAACTACCGTCCGCGCGCCCGGATGAAGGTTAATTGCTTTATTTAGCAGTGATTTTCCTTTCAATATTTGACGCACTAAAATTGCTTCAATTAAAGCCCTCTCTTCCCCAACCATCTCCAGCACCTCCGCAATTCTTCTCCTACCAACCCAACTTCCTTTTTTCATTCCACGCCACATACATCTTTGAAATCTCAAAAATTATCATATTCTATTTTTAAGGTCCTTGTTTCACTTTGGTACAGTTTCACATCATTTCCCCTAACTTTATGAGCCCCATCCACCCACGTCCTCTGTTGATGCTTAATCACTCGATTAAGAAACTTTTCTCTTTTTTAATTACAACGTTTTTTTTTCAACCTAACTTACTTTCTAAATTTACACCACCCTTTATTTATCTCGATGCCCTCCAAACTTTTGCTTTCCTCTTTTCTCAAGGTCCACGTTTCGCATCCTTGTAGCAGAACACTCCACACTAAGGATATTGCTAATCTTTTCCTGATTGTTTTATCGAGATCTTTAGTCATCAATCTCCTCCGCTTTGCTTTCTCGGCCAAGGCCTTCTTCTATTATTTTTCTTATTCTTTCCGAACCTCATCTTTGCCACATTCATCCCAGATAAAAGAAGAATTCTTAAGTAGGAGAATTTACGTTTTCAACTGTCCATTTTTCCCACACACCCTGATTATTTTTTCCATCTACCCTTATCGCTGACTTATTTTTTTTCCTTCTTATCTTCGAAATAAAGAGGTTAAAAGTTCCAAGGAAAAACGGACTTGAAAAATATCTGATGAGGCTGGGAATTGAGCCCGAGATCGTCCTCTATCGGGGAGGCTGCTATATCCGTCTAGGCTACTCGGCCAGAACGTTTTCATGGGGTTGTTTTCAAGGTGCACGCCTTTATGTGCAAAGAACATTTAACCCTTTCCTTTTGATTTAAAGTTGTTCAGAAAGCATTGGATTTATTCATAATAATTTATATGCATATAAATATCCATGACGCGCGCCCAATTCACAATAGCAAAGTTCGGATGAAAAACGCAGTCGTTAAAGGCACGGGATCTCCTAACTCTCTCCTCTGACCCGGCGTGAATAAGTCCACTTTTTCAACGGTAGAGCGCGCACTAGGCAAAATTAATTAAAACAGACTGTGCTTCGAAAACAACGCCACGTGCGAGCGCAATCGTAAATTGGTTGAAATCGTTCACGCGGATACGTTTAGGAAAATATTCCCATGCATTTCGAAATCTAAAGTTCTGCTGCCATAAAGAATCCAGTTTCGAAAACAATTGCGAGCTACAATTTCGGAAATATTCTTTGGCGCTAAATATAAACATGGCGGTATGTGAAATTTCCTTTCTCCTCTTTATTGATAATGTACATATATTTAAAAAAAACTTGTGCATATTTCGATTTAATTGTAAACAATAATGTCATCAAATCATATCCTTTGTAATTATTTCTAATAAGGTTTAGTTAGTTTAAAGGTATTAATTTTAGGTGTACATTAATACCACTGCTATATCGGTGCCAGTCACATATTTTCATAATGGCCAAGTTTTGAAATTTTGGATTAAGCACATTACATCATCAGTTGGTGAATGTTCTCAAGCGTCGCTGTAAAATTTATAAATAAATGAGTAAAATAGAAAAAGGTCAATGGGTTTATTTTGTCGCAGGATTTAGATCATCGATCTCGAAGGGTGAAAAAAGTACAGTAAAAAGCATAGAGGAAACGCTAGGTAATAAGTAAGCCCCAATCGCAGTCGGGGAAAAATATTGGCATTAAATTCATTACGATAAAGTACACTTGCGCTTCAGCGAAGTGGAGCTTGGATTTAAGGATTAAGAATTTTTGTAGTGATAGGATGAGGTAAGGGTGCTTAAAAGCAGAGGCATCAGAGTATTTTGGGGAAGGAATGAGGTTTTTTGCCGAGGATTGCAAGGAGAAAATTTGTTCATATTTTGTTTCCCCGAAGTTGAAATAACGGAAGACGATTGATGGGGTGCATGAAAAGGATTCAAAACAGAGAATCGTTCCACCTAGTTTAACCTATACGGTCCCATATGTAGTATGAATAAGTACTTAACGTACTGATGATAATTTTAGGTTATAAAATTTTAAGGTAATAAGGTTATATTGAAATTAAGATAATAAAATATTAGTGGTTAAGCTCGAATCCGGTCGTACAATAAAAACGTTTTTATGGAATTCTACTTAGTTATTTCAAGATGATCCCTACTACGGAATTCCACCAAACCAAGGCTACTTCAGTTGAATTTATTTAAAATATTAATTAAATTTATGTTTAACTGATAACCCATTTTATGATTAGCTCTTGTGTTTTTAAAAAATCGACAAAGATTTTTTAAATGAAGTATATACGCGAAAATAATCTTTAATTGTGACCTTTGCAAATTGGAGACCGGCTACGGCGAACCATTAACTACGTGATTAAGGAATATAAAATATTACAAACTCGTTGTCCTTGAGCTTCGGTAGGACATTAAAGAGATATATCTGGACTTTGTATTCTTCAAAACTGTATCTCACCCGTTATTGAGTTTCTACTTCAATTTCTTACCGTTGAACCAAAGATAAAATTCATAGATTAGTCCTGAGAGCGAAAATTAGTCCTTGGAAAAAATATTTACATTTGATGAAAGACTTTTTCAAAGAAAAAATCGCTGCCTTTGCTTAGGCTTACCCATTTTCTTTCCTATTCTTGTCGATTCTTTTTTTTCCGGTAACATTCCTTTCTCACTTACGGAAGGGATTCGATGTTAACGAACTTCGTTTCCATCATTTGCATTAAATATTACTTTGATGTGCAAAATAAGTATGTCCTAGGTTCTGTAGACCGGATCATATCCAAATGAAAAATTCTACCATGGTAATTCTCTTAAAAGATAAATACATAGAGAAATGCAATATATGCTCTTCTTATAATCTCCATCTTATGACATTTATAATTTTGCTAGTAAATAATCTTATAAACCTAAAATTAGTTGTTTTAATCTCATAAGGGGCGTCCATGTTACATTCGACAAACCAATTTTGATGAAATTTGGAGAAGGCCTATGATTTCGTGATATAATTAAATAGGGTCATGGGGAGTGCGATGACGCCCAGTTTTCGCCATCCACTTCGCTCGACTTTTGCAAAATATAATTTATAATAAACTGCGTAGATTGTACCGCAAACATATTTTTATATTTTATTGCATGAAAGAAGAGTGTTATCACTGAAAATGAGAAAAAAATCATCGAAGAAAAATAAAATTTCCGTAATCTGGGTTCAAACCCGTGATAGCATAAAAAATCATATCGATATGCCTTCGTAATCCAGTGCCTTACCAGTGAAGCTACGCTACTTCAATATCCATCCTTCGATAAAAATCATGAATTTGAATTTCAATTATCTTGAAAATGGGGCGTCATCGCAGGATTTCCCGTGACCCTATTTAATATTATCACGAAACAAAGGCCCTATCCAGATTTCATAAAAATCGGTTAGTCGAATTAAATGAACGCCCCTTGTCAGAATTTTCTTTACAAATTCAATCTGAGACTACTCAATATTACTCGTGATATGCCAATTAAAATAGAATTTTCAAAAACAAATTAAAATAGACACAATTTTTACAAATTTTTCAAGATGCCTCATAGATAACAGTCAGGTTTTAACACGAATAATAGTGAGTTCATGATCCTGGATGTAGCGAGCTGCAAACATATTACCAAGATATCTTGAGTGACAATTGACCGGTTAGATAGGCTGTTTGCTGATGTTTTCAAGAAGATAAGATCTTTTAGAACGAAGAAACATTCTTATCGGTAAGTATATTCTCAAAAATATTTTACGAGCGGAGAAATGAGGGTATGTTTCATGAAAAAATATGCTATCGAATGCATAAATCCTGGAGCATCTGCGTACGGTTTACTTCCTACTCTGTCCTTGATCTTTGTTAAGATTCTCTGCTCTTGAAGGAAAAAACGCGGAGCATGCGTCGGAAAATTTAAGGATGATTCTCCATCTGCTTCAGAGGAACAGGTGTGCTTAAGTGAACGGCTATCCCTATTCTAAATCTTCCTGTTTATTTTCGATATTGGATCGCACGACCGTGAATGCTCTCAGTTATCTTGGAATTGGATACAACCATAAAGAAATAGAGCAAGTTGAATCATAAAATGTTATAATAAGCATACTTTTCATTCTTTCATTAGAGAGGTATAAGGTTATCCAAAGTTATGTAACTTAAATTTTCGATAGTAGAGGAAAAAGAAACGAGATCTCTAAAAGTCAACAGTCATAAACCTCATATCTCTATAATGTATAAAGCACCAGAAAGCCTGTGAATTGGTTTTTATTTATTCAACGGGATATTTTGTTACAAACAATGTCACAGCACCAATATCACTTCAACAGAATTTAAAAGGATAAAATACCATAAAAAATAGGATTTTATAAGCATAAAATATCACAAATATATAGCATTTATATCACAAATTATTTAATTTAGAAGCGTAAATATCACTTTCATTATAACTATCCGTATTATAAATAATAAAATTTACATATATGATGTAACAAATTATAAACATGAGTAGGTACACTCCTGGCCAAAATTAACGCAGCAAATCCCTAGCGATTCTTACGGCCGGTGCTGCGTTAATTTTGGCCAGGACTGTACATGCAGCATTTGTGAAGAGAGTAATAATTAAAAGTTGAAGTTTGTATGAAAAATAATGAAAATTGAAGCTTAAATAAAATTCAACATTTATGTTTTAAATGATTGGTAGCATATATAAATACACATGAAATAATACAATATAATTTACTTATATTTACAGTTAGTTTTCAATAATACATTTGACATTTATATCTACCATTCAAGGGAACTTATATTTTCAATAGTATGTAAACTACAATGGAAGATGTCAATGTGTTTAAGATAATTGTTTGCTATGGTACCATCCTTTGTTTCCATTATATACGATAAAAACAAGCAAATGACTCATAATATCTCTGATTGACCACCCACAATCATAACGACTAGATTCCTAAAGAGACATGAACGAGAGTGTAGCGTGAAAGCTTTTTTTAAATTTAAATTTAAATTTTTCTGTGGAATTCATAAATGACCATTTTAACCAGAATTGAAGTAGAATAAAGCTAATGGAAATAGTTGGATTTTCAGATTAGTCCAATAAAAAATGCTTAATTTTTTTAAGGTACTAATTAATTTTTAAGGTAATTAGTCTCAAAGTACACGAGCCCAATGTACCTAGACCCATTTTGTATCACATGAAAAAAGTTTTTTTGCTAAGTTTCCTGAAGATGAGTTTGTATCCTCGAAACCGGTCGTGGTTTGCTAAATATATTTTATGTGGACGGAGTCAGATTGTGTTTTTTATTGAATTAATCATGCCTAAGTTCCACCAAGTATCACCAGAATTAATTCATTATAGATAGATTTTCGTTTTCAAAAGGTATGATGTTGGCGTTTGTAGGCGATGAGGGCAATGGATAAGTATGAGAATTATACATGGGTCATTCCATGCCAATTCGACAAGGTGATGTCCATTGAGGTAACCGATTTTGACCAAATTTGGCAGATCGATTTGATTTGATAACAAAATGAAAACCCCCAAGCCGTTTTGTAATTAACGCAATTGTTTACGAAATATTGCAATGTTTAAATTTTGAAATTTTACAAAAGTGCCTTCGCATTCGAGGCCATATCTCCGGTAATATGGAAGCTAAAAATACAAGTAATGGCTTAACTTAAAGGTCGTGTGTTAGAAAAGATAATCATAGGAAAGTTTTATAAAATTTAAACAATTTAATAAAGTTTATAACAATTTAAAATTTTCAAATCGATTTTTGACGATGTAACCACCCCTTCGATTTTTCTCATTTTTTTATATGTTGTTGATACAACTCTCCTCTACAATTTAAAAAAATTTGGCGAGGGTAATATTTCATTTAAGAAAGAAAATAATTTTTGAGTATAGGCGTGACGCTCGCCGCGGCTCCGCGCCGTCCGGCTCGCGCGCTGAACGTTCGGAAGTGTGGCCTCTCATATCTCAGCACGCTTATTCTTCCATCTGCTTTTCACCAATTTTAACTATTCAACCAATATTAACCGACCCTTTAATTCCCTTCACCTTTGCCTACTGATGAAACCAATGGGAGTCATTACACTCCGGGGAAAGAAAGTCGCTTGGGCAGACTGAACGAGACGTTACAATCCCTCGATCAAACAACTATGTATTTCAAGAAAAACATGCATAGATCAAGGAAATATTCAATATACTACCAATATAAATATTTTAACATTGATATTTTTGTCCATATTAATGTTCAATAATATTTTAATTCATTTTTATATATCGTGGAAATAAAAATACAAACGCAATACTAGTTACAGATGCACAGAACACCTAAACAAATCAAGTTTTCTTCCGTTTTCTCTGATGAGGGACGCCTGTACGTGCAGTTTTAGTTACCGAGGTTATGCCTCTTAGCTGCAGACCTAAAGTATGAAAGTTTTTCCTCTTCCTTGTTATGAAAGTTTTGTTTAGCCGTGAGAAAAATGTTACCTATTTAATCTCGCAAATGAAATTCACTTACCTTCTTACTGGACCTTGAAATATATCCGAACTATCCTTAAAACTTTGCAAATCAGCGCCAGAGAAGCTGAAAGTAGTAAGACTTTTCAGCAACAGATCTTTCTTGGATAGTGGAATAGTTGCATGACATGAACGGATACCTTCCACGGCAGGTGCCTATCGAAATCTTCTGACCAGCTTCTTCCTTACCTCAGTCACTTCTTTGTTTGCTACAAACTCGAACTCCATCCCTTTAACATTTGATTGAGCCTATTCGTACCACAGGGGTAGTAAATCCTATCTCCCTCTGGCGACCAAAACTGAAGCCAGGGGTAAAGCGGCAAATTGCGCATTTCGCCATGCTGGTGAGAACTTTTCGTACCTCCCTATGCTAATACATTGTTTTTTCGTGATTTTGCGGCTTTGATACAGAGTTATCAAGGATTGATTGAGTAAGTCGAACGTTTTAGAACACAAATTGTAGTTTCAGCAATGTGTAACACGAAGTAATTTTGTTATTTTCGCGTTTCTAAAGGTTTAATAGGTAAATAAGCAGGGGCTTGTTTCTGCCTTCAATATGACCAATTGCAGTGCATTTGGCTGTAAGAACAGATTCGTCATTTTGACAACTTTTACTGCATTGAGCCTCAATTATGAATTAGAACTAACATTTGCACAAGCGGAAAATCTCTAACTACCCTGATAAGCTATTATAATGTATGATAGAGTAGCTTTATCTCATTGCGGTAAACGATTATTAAGGAATTTTTATGCCATACTTGGTATTGATCGATTAAAAACTAAGTCGGATTAATGCATTATAATATACATAAAATTAACATTATAATAATCAACGAGGTTTTAAAACAGTTTTCGGAAGGTTGGCAGATGATTCGTTTTTTATATCGCTCTAGCAGACGACACCGGCATCCGAGAAGTTTACATTGCAGGCATGTTTTATTTTCCATGATAAAAGGAATAAAGAGGACTTAGAGAAAAAACTCGAACATGATCGTTAAGTAAAAGGTTCATTTAAACTATCTAAGTCCATTTCATAGGATAGACAAGCTCCTGAGTCCCGTATGAGAGGAAAATAAAACCCCAAAAATACATGTAGTTAAAGGGGAGCTGGCGAAAAGTTCTCACCAGTGCTCTGCGGGTTGCGTTTTTTTTGGCTTCACTTTCCCGACGTTAGACTCGCCCTGTGATTCGTACAGTTCCTTAGGAGTCTGAATGTGTTCTCCATACGGGCGCTGCAGACTGGCTAATCGCTTTAGCATTTCTCCTTGCCGGTCACTTGGACCCTTTCCGTGCGATGTAGCATAGAATCGCCATTCAGCATTAACTCCAAATTCCTCTTGGGAATGAAACAAATTACTCATTTTGTAGCGGTTCTTGTATTGAGACACAGCTCTGTGAAAAAGTAAATTATTTTACGTAGATTACGTACCCTTCTTCGAAGAAAGGTTATTAGTTACCTTTGAAAGGTATAAAATGTTCCTACGTTATGGTCCATGCAATCCGAAATAATAACCATACCGATAGGTGTGACTTTATTGCCAGTATTTCTGTTGTAACACGCAAATGGATGTATTGTATGCTGGTTACTACACCAGTGGACTCCTTGCACAGCATCTTGATGGATAAAAGAAAAATTCTCCGAAAAGTCGGCCACTGCAACAACTTCACATAATTTCAGATTCTATCTGACTTTCAAATAGAATACAGTTTGCATGCGAGCTATGTAATCATGCTTCCTTACTTTCATGACATTCTCAAAGAATGCCTTGCAAATACTATCTGTATCCATAACCTTCGTTGTTTAGGTAAAACGATTTTCTTGAATCCATTGCCTGAAACGAACTTCATCGGAACAGTTTTCCCGGAAATATTCTGAAATGATTTTAGTCATGCTACATGAGCTCCCACATTTTCTTACGACGTTTTCGAAGTCTTCCTATGGCAGTATTTCTGAGCATTCACCCATAAAGTACATTTCTGATGGATGGAGGAAAAGTGAGAAATCCAGGCAGTCCCGATAATTTTTAAACAATGAATCTCCGTTATCCGACTTGATTTGCTTTAATCCAGCCCCGAGATACTGTAGCTTGAAATTCTGGTAGATTATGCAGACACGTATGGAGTGTATGCGAGGTGCACCAGCAACACACACTCAGGGGCCTCAAATCTGCAAATTTGGAGAATCCAATTTTTACATTGGGATTTTGATCTTTGAAGGCTTCATAGGCTTCCCTCAAATTGCAAAGAATTAGCCTTTTTTGTGCAAACTACGCGCTTATTCTATTCAATATTATTCTATTCTATTCTAATTCTACGCGCAAATTTCCCTTTTTTATGCTTCTATACCCTTTTTTGCCCGCCATTTCCCTACTAAAGTCTGACTCACGGTATAACTCGTTCACTTGCAGCTTAGTTTCTTTCGAGAGAGATTTGCTTCGTCTCGCGTTTGCACAGCAAAGAATTCCTTGCTCAGATACGTACTTCTTCATCTTTCTGAGAAATGATTCTGAAATTTCACTATGCCGAAACTTGAAACCCCTGCTTTATCTATGAAACGCTCAATGATTTAGGCAAGACGTATAAAATTGGAATTTTTTCACTCACTTTTGCGGCGTTGGCGAACTTACCCATCAGCTGCATAATCATTTCCTTGCCATCTTGGTGGAAGTAAACGTCCTTTTCTTCCGATGAAGGAATATCATCTTGAATTTTTACCTCCTCACTAGTCACCTTTTGAAGACATAATGTCAAAGCAGTGGTAGTTTTCTTTCAATTTCCTTGCCAGACATATCCTTGATCTATGTATGTTTTTCTTGAAATAGTTGTTTTATCGAGGGATTGTAACGTCTCGTTCAGTCTGCCCAAGCGACTTTCTTTCCCCGGAGTGTAATGACTCCCATTGGTTTCATCAGTAGGCAAAGGTGAAGGGAATTAAAGGGTCGGTTAATATTGGTTGAATAGTTAAAATTGGTGAAAAGCAGATGGAAGAATAAGCGTGCTGAGATATGAGAGGCCACACTTCCGAACGTTCAGCGCGCGAGCCGGACGGCGCGGAGCCGCGGCGAGCGTCACGCCTATACTCAAAAATTATTTTCTTTCTTAAATGAAATATTACCCTCGCCAAATTTTTTTAAATTGTAGAGGAGAGTTGTATCAACAACATATAAAAAAATGAGAAAAATCGAAGGGGTGGTTACATCGTCAAAAATCGATTTGAAAATTTTAAATTGTTATAAACTTTATTAAATTGTTTAAATTTTATAAAACTTTCCTATGATTATCTTTTCTAACACACGACCTTTAAGTTAAGCCATTACTTGTATTTTTAGCTTCCATATTACCGGAGATATGGCCTCGAATGCGAAGGCACTTTTGTAAAATTTCAAAATTTAAACATTGCAATATTTCGTAAACAATTGCGTTAATTACAAAACGGCTTGGGGGTTTTCATTTTGTTATCAAATCAAATCGATCTGCCAAATTTGGTCAAAATCGGTTACCTCAAGGGTCAATTTTGCCGATTTCCTTGTCGAATTGGCGTGGAATGACCCACATGCATCACCTTACTCGATGAAACTGGAAGGATTTCTACTTACCACTCTTACTGCTGTTATTAATTGCCTGTTAATACTACTTTTGTGACTTCATTTCATAACAAAACGACTGAATGAAAACTTTTCTAAAAGAAACTAGTAGTTATTATATTCTGAATTAACTTGGCAAAATACTACATAGAATACTAAATACTACATGCTTTCTATGTTGTATTTTACTGACTTAATGCAGAATGAAATAGCTACCAGTTTCTTTTTGAAAAGTTTTATTCATTCATTTCATTCACTCTTTTCGTTATGAAATACTACAAAGTGAATCGCCGTTCCGTCGAGTTTATTTATTTCATAAGTTAGCAATTGGGGCGTATTTCCTGGGTATGAGCAGAATATAAAATGTAGGATATTGACCATGGATGAGATAGGGAGGCAATAGAGACGTAAAAGTAATTGTGTTTTGGAATCTACGGTATGTTTCCATCTTTTCAATGTCGTATTTGAATTATTTCGCAATTGGTGCATCCTCGTTCCGGTGTCTCCATCAGGTGAGATCGAGGCAAAGCATCTTGAATCTCCTGTAAGCGATTCCTGACGTCGCGGTTAGATGGCAATGCAGGCGACTCGATGTGAGTTGGTTATCGGTGCGAAATATTCTATCGGATGCTGACTTGAGAGGGAAGTTGATCTTTGATGTCTGCAGTTGGACACATTTCCTTTGACTTTCCGCCCTCGAAGAAGGTCGAATTTAGGGCTCAAGGGCTTCCCAGAGCAATGCAAATTTAGAGTTATGTCTTTGAGATTATTACTTCCTTAACTCATCTTTCAAGGTTTCCTTCGGCTGTAATTTAAGTTTTCTGTGTTGTGTACCTTTCATCTTGTAGTTAAAGTAGTTATCCGTAAGATGATTCTATAGCCTAAAATAGGTTAAGAGTAATACGGGTTAAGTAATAAAATCACTTCAATTACAGTTTCGTATGCATACATTCAAGTAATACGTACTTTTTAAATTTATTATCAATAAAATGTTTTTAATACATTGCAATACAATGAATGTAATGTAATGAATGTAATGAAATATGGATTCCAAAATATTCATTTATGTCAAGTAATTACAAATAAGCCAAATTCATGAAGTTCTCCTGAGTCTGAAAGTTGGCTCACGATAAGGATCTAACTATAAATTATTATTAAATTATATTATAATATAAATATTGATTTTTATTATTACATAAATTTTACAATATATGAGTGCAATGTTCTCATTGACTTTTAGTTATATATCCATTAAATAAAAGAACATAAATTTGTTTTCAATTACACACAATATTTTACAATTGCTAAATATTAATTTTTTCTTCAACCTATAATTCTATCACTTTATATTATTAAAAATAGCAAAGTTGTGACGCTCAGCTGTTCGAAAACCACAGCAAATCCCTAAGGAATCCTTTATACCTATTCTCTCACCATTCATATTGCAGCCTGGTAACTATTATTCCGTGATTGATCACATTTCTTAAGAGGACTTTGTTTGCATTGCTACTAACTTTAATGGGGTTGATATATTTTAGAAATTATAGGAAAGTTTTAATGCATTACATCAGATGCCGTATGTAAATCCATAGCTTTCCTATCTACTTTTAAATATTCGATATTATAATGTTTTATAGTTAAAAAGGAGTTTTTCACACTTCATTTCCTAAAGAAAACCTTTTAATTTCCGCAAAATCTGCATAATTGAGAAAAGCTCGATCCCTATTCGGAATGTATCACTCCATTACTTCCAGAAGGTAGTATTGATTCAGGGTCCATTACTCGCATATTTTTTCCTTAACGGCATAGCATGAAATATGAAACTACCTTTTTGACTTATATATTTTGATTTCCAGTTTGGTTTGATTGATTTTACATTACTAATATATCTAAGAAGGGTAAGGATAAGAGTAAGGTTTTTCTTAGTTTTTCGTTACTCTTGTTTATACGATAATAATAATAATAATAATAATGTTATTGAACAAGCAGAGAAAGAACCCCACTCAAATATGTTATAATAATAATTTATTTCGTCACAAAACATTCAAATACACAGAGAAAATTCTGCCGAGAATTGGTAACATTTTCCGTGTATTAAGTCAATCAATAAGAATTACATTAAATATGTAAATATAATATTCAATAATTAAACGGATCAAATAGAAGTACTCAAAGAAAAGAAATTCAAATTCGATCGACTACCACAGCCCTCATTTCGTTGAGTCCTGTCCTTCTATAGAGGACTGTAATCAAGGACTGGCTGGGAAGTATGTTGGAAAAGGTTTCAGACGATTGAGAACGATAAAAATAGAACAAACAGTGAATCTCATTCTCTTGAACAGATTCCTTGTTTCCAAGCTTCAACTTTGTCCTCAATAACTGTTTCTCGTGGTATTCTACTCACTTTCAACATACATATACATTGCATATTCTCCTACATAAACGTTACTCATATACATTCTGTTTTGTATGTAATTGTAATGATATCTTGCACAAATGCAGGAATTATCCCACACAAATATCTTATAAAAAATCAATCAACAAAATTCCCGTGAAATATGGAAACAAAACATCAAATAAGATGTATGAAATCGTAGTACGCAAAGACAAAATTAACATTAACTGCTACCTCAGTCGTTAGTGTTTTTATTATGTATACTACCTATAATACGTAAATCATGTATATTTATAGACTTTTTATAACCACCTTCATGGAGTACCTAATGGTATCATCTAAATCAGTGATTCCCAAAGGGGGCAATAGCGCCCCCCTAGGGATCTTGTCGTAACCCAAGGGATACTATGGTATTTTATTTCCATTTGATCATATTTCCATGTTCACTAAATTTTACCTGGCTCCAGACAGTTATTAAACATCAGATATACCGTATTTTACGGACTACAAGACGAACCTTAATTTTTAAGTAATTTAAAATAAACCATCAGAATGAAATCACATGATAAATGAAAAAAAATCAAGACATCAAGAGGTTGAAATTGTGAAGTAAGTCCTCCCGGAACAGATAGAGATAAGTTTCCCGCGGCATAGAATATCTGGCCATTTTTAAGACTTGCGGGATATTTAAATCAAACAGTGGACATTTCTGTATTAATTTCGAGTATATGATGAACCTGAATTTTGGAAGCATTTTTTTATTTTTTTATTTATTTCATATATCCCATAAACATCCATTTTCAGGACTTTTACAATGGTAGGTATTAAAAACAACAATCAATTCGAAAAATTCGACTAGCCGGTATTCGAACCCGGGACATAGGGGCTTGAGCATGATACCATGCGAGCACGCTAACCACTCGGCCACCACGGCCGATAAATTTATGAAAATAGTGCGTCTTATACTCCGTAAAAAGGGCTCGCAGATAGTCATGTGGACAACGCGTTTGCCTTTGGTGAAAGCGGTCCCGGGTTCGATTCCCGGTGGGAGCTAATGTGCGAAATAACCTAAGCTGTCGAAGCACTTTTAACAAAACTACTACTCCGTAAAATACGGTAGTATTAGGTGCACGTTTTAAATATCGTAGCTTTTATTTGTCTTTTTTTGTTTTTTGGATTTGGTCTCACAAAAAATATATTTTATGGGTGTCTGTTTGGGGCGGTGGTATGTGAATTAGGGGGCGGTAGCATGGAAGAGTTTGGGAAGCACTGATGTCGAGGGCTGTGTCCGTTAAATTGTAGGAAACGTATTTTCCCAAAGGTTCCAGACTATCGGAAACCAAGATAATGAAAACAAACAGTGAACATCATTCTCTTGAACAGATTCCTTGCTACCAAGCTTCAACTTTGTCCTCAACAACTGTTTTTTTTTCCGTGGAACATCCTCTAAGCTCTTGGTATTCTACTCACTCGAAACATCTCGCTGTGTGTTCCTCCCGAAACTTTTAATAAACCCCTAAAAAAACCGCTCCGCTTGGGAGATATCTTTCGTATCGGATCGAGCGATCGGCGGACCCCGAAGGAAGCAGAAGGCCAACTTTAATGCCGAGTCCCGCATTATTTCCCCTCGTGCGTGCGGACTCTCGATTAAAATTCCCGCAGAACGGGTCCGCAACAGCGGCGTCGCCCGAAATGGAGCAGCCGCTATCCATGAATGGACACCGGCTGAATTCTTAAAGCGCCCAAATTGCCTTTCCTTTTAAAGATCGCGGTCCATGTCGGTGAGATAGAGATGCTGAAGAGGGGAAGAGTTGCTGCAACGCCGCCCCGTTTGACCTTCGTAGCAGAGGTCACCACTGGTCCTACGAGAGACTCACCTCCGAGATTTCCCGCCTTTACGCTCTGAACGGATTGGCGTCATCAATCGCTCCGTGTCGTCACCACGTCCGTGACGTCACGGCACGTGTGAGAATAGGTCACAACAATGAGAGGCTTTGATATTCAAAAGACGTGTGGCTACTTCCAGGAACGGGAGTATTTAGGAAATGCCACCTTCGCGGGGACATCCTTACGCCAATCCTCTTTGGCCAATCTAAGATTTTAACATTTCTTCCATTTCTTCGTCCGTATCCGTGACGTAAGAAAACATACGAATGAAGGGATAATACTTAAGAGATTCCGCCATATTGTGGCTATTGCGACACTCGCTGCACTATAAGACATCTCCTGAATACTAAAATACCTCTACTAAATACCAATACATAAGAATCGGATATTTCCAAGGTCAACTTAAAGACGTTCTGATCGATGACCGATGTAAAATATTGTCATTAAATTCTTAAAAATGCAAAATTTTTTCAAGAAATTTTGAAAATTCAAAATTGTATGATGTTGAGACCAAGAGTATAAGCATTAATGAAGAAATTTTAAAATTAAAAATTTTTCTTAATATAAAACAACCACGTACATCCACTGTGTATACGGTGTAATATGACCTTCGCTGTTGAAGTACTTTATAACACTCTAGGATACCTCTACTACTACTGCTACTACTAATAAAGGAATAGTAATTATTATTTTCGTTTTTCCTGCTACCATACTCTGATGAATAGAATGTTTTCATTTGCCATATGGTGCAGTATAGAGGAAAATGTATCCTTCATTTACTTTTGTCACAGTCACATCATGGCTGTGATGAAATGAAAGCTACTGAGGTATGAGTGAATAATTGCACTAATCGAGGTCTCTCCTTACTGAATGCCAAAAAAATTTTACTCGTACAATTATTGTGCTTCACTCCAGTGGACATGTTCCGCTTATTTTTCCGTATTCTGGCGCAGTGAGGAAATCAAGAGCAAATTACCTCACATCCTGCCAAGTGAACCTCATTCCTCTCTGCAAGCTCTTAGTTAAGAAAGATATTTGGAACACGGCTGTTTATTAATAATCTTAAGAGTTAATTTTTCTCTGAAAACGTTTTCTTTCAACATGCGCTCCAATCGGATTTATTCTTTGAGTGGCTAATCTTAGATATGAAATCTTGTAAAAAAAATTAAAAATACGTTAAATCTGTAACCTGTAACATTTTTAAATCAAAAATACTCTCAAGTAAAAGTTTATCACACTTCTATTACTTATTACTATGATTCATTAAATGCCAAATGGGATCATATTGAAATAACTATGCAAATCCCTCAAAAACTGTATACTTAATTCAATATGATCCCGAATTCTACCAAATCAAAGCTACTTCAATGAAATTTAAATACCAATTTTTATATTTCACTTTAAACGGAAGAATATTTTTAAATGAAAAAATTTATTCGAACTTAATTCTTTATCGGAATTCTTTCAACGAATGTAAGAGATTGACACAAACTTGCGATGCATTAAAAGGTTGGAAAAGCAGGGAATCTTGTGTTCTTTCTTTATGGATTTTCGGATCTCAAAGAATTTCCTTAATCTTCTCAAATTCCTTATTTCGAACAATCTAGCTAAACCTAATCTTTAAACTTTCCACGTCTCTCTCAAAAAGGATTTCATCAATCACGTTGCTCTTACTGAGAAACTTTTGCTTTCATTCAGATGTCCACAAAGCGGAGGGAAACTTGCAATTTCTTTTTCCTGGGTCGTCACGTATACAAGTCCCTCTAGAATTCTGCTTTCTTAAAGAGGACAAGCAACCCAATTTTTTAAGAAAAATATTCTTTCCCTATATATGCTGAAATACTTTGCAAATATTATTAGAAAACCCTATTTTATATCACCGTAATAAGAACGTAAAGACGGTTTAATTACTGGGGCGTGCAACTCTACAGTTAGGCCAGGAGATTCTTTCTTGTAAATATGTGTTCCATGTCTAGGCATAGAGAAACAGATGTTTAAAATCTTCCGTTTTTGTCGGTTTTCCTCTTCTCATTGCCCTGGATTCCGAGAAACCAAGACAGGACACCGCACTTTTTGAGAGCACTCAATAAGTATTCCAAATGTGAAGCATTCTTTGTCAGGAGTGAATAGATACTGATATATAATAGATACTTCTGACGATGAATACATAGAATTCATTCGAAATACGTAATGAGTGCTTTCAAAAAGTGCAGTGTCCTTTCTTGTTCTCGCGGAATACTGGTGAATGAGAAAATCAACGCCGAAAAAACAGCTATTGGAGATTTTAAAACTCTAATTCCTCAACATACATGTCTCAATTTTTCCTTTCTTTGCATAAAGAAAGTGATTGGAAAAAATGGAGGAATATCCTGTTTAGGATTGTAGACATTTTGCATTTTACGTAATCCTGAAATTTAGAAACGATTTTTTCAAACGAACCGAAGCTCGTTTAATGCTAATGATAACCTCTCTCTAAAGAGATATGGATAATTTATGTATTAGAGTTTCCAATGTTTAACCAAAGAAGAATAGTAAATCTAGCTGATGCATATTCTTTTCGTGTGCAATACTGAAAATAGAGAAAATACTTGAAAAATCACATATTAATTTCATTCCAATCATTTATAATTATTAAGATACGTTTTGGATATCCACTTTGATATAATTCAAAGAAATCTAAAATATATATATTTCACAATATTATGCGACATTTAAACACACAAACACAAAATTATATTTTGTTGTTACCTATAATTATTTTCCACAAAGTCATACGGCATAATTTAATAATTTTACCAATTAAATAATGTAATACATTATTATTTGATTGATTAAATAATAAAATCAAACACAACTTCATGAAACATCAAGGGGTCTATTTTTTGCTCATTAACGTTTAAATTTTTTCTATACACTACAGTTCTAAATTTTATGTAATTCATTCATATACCATTAGCGATTTTATATCACTATTTATTATCATATATTTGTATTCATAGCCTTTGAATATCTAGGGTAGCATTTCGTAATCATTTTCCATTCCGATAGTGACTTGTTGCTACAAACAAAACAGAAAAACAAAAAAATGTATCGTAACAAAACACTTCTTTATCAGAGGAAACTTGTACAAGCGTTTTGTTACAATAAATGTTTTTTATGATGGAATTCCACCAAGTTTCATTGGATCAGTTTATTTTTACTTGGAAAAGTGTTGCTTTTCCTTCATCTATGTGAGAGGAAATCTTAGGATCGAGGTACATGAGAATCGCTTAAGGGCACAATCCATGCAATGCACATTTATGTCACAGTGGCTCGGTGTCGAATTCAATTCGTCATGGGGACTGCCGGATGAGTTAATTTTGAATTGATCATCCAATCCTCTTTCATTCACATCATCGAAATTTAACGCTCGAGTTTCCTCGTATGAGACAACACCGCCCACTTCATCGCCCACACGGCCTCTCTCATGGGATGGCTCGTCCGGAAAGGAAACTTGGAAGTCGCCTTTTTCACAATGCGCCGCTTTCATGGGTTCCAAAAATCTCGACAAATCTGCCTTTCCGCGATAAGTATGGGCTACGAAGAAGAGGAGTGCTATGCGACCACGCTTTCTCTGCGGAGGGTTCGTTTCCGTAACATGTAAATGGGTCATATTTCAAAGGTTAAAGCGGTCGTTCATTCAAGAGGATGGAGCTATAGAGAGAGGCGCTTGTTACAGATGTGCGAAAAATATTTTTTTAATATAAAGCTATTTATTTTATTTCGTTTTGAGCATTAAAAATTGTTTATTGAGCATTGAACCTTGTAAAATTTCTTCCAAATATTAGAAATACAATTTACAGTTTGAATCTACAGCATAACCATAATTACAATCTCTAACCAATATAACGGAATACATTTATTTTTTATACGCACAGTTGGTCCTCCTGAGCAAGTTTGGCTCGTCAAGAAGTCCCAAAATTGCGTACATAATATTACCTTATTAATCCACCTTATAACCTTAACATTGCATCAATATCCATCTCTTTAGTAGCCTCTTAACTATACATAGGTATGTTATACCTAAAGATTGTAGGTTGTATGGAAATTCATTAAAAACAGTTGGTACTGTGACTTCCAAGTTCCTTTTACCATAATATAATAATAATTTTATTGTGTCACAAGAAGTACATTCATTACAAGAGAAATATTATATTCTGAAATGGTGACAATGAAAAATTGAAACTAACACTAATGCTACTTAAAACATTTTTAAAATTCATTTTTACCAAAATTAAATTATGTTTACTTACAACTTTTTATCTACATAACATCATAATTCACAATGCTTAATATTTTGCCTCACTTTATATATATTTGTATTTTGTTTTGTTATGTCATTTGTATTTTTAATATGTTTATGTAAATTTCTTGGTTTAATGGAATATGGGACTTAATAGCAACAATTTCGCCTCACAAAGTCCCTTAATAATAATAATAATAATAAATAGTTTCTCAAACGATAAAACGATAAATTACATATATATTACATAAAAACTTAATGTTAAATATCTATAAAATCTTATCTTTTAAAAACTCTTCTACGGAGTACATATTTCTATAAATAATTTTTAGGTTATCCTGATATAGTTATCATTTTTGAAATGCCATTCTTTACTTGATTACGTTGAGACCCATCCACATTCTTGACCAACATTTCGACAGTAAACGTGTGAAGAACTCGCGAACATGTCACCAAGCTTCGGATGTCCTTCCCTCGTTGGGAAATTAAGAAGTTTCTCAAGCTTTTTCGAAGGAAAGTCTCAAATGTTCAAATTTTTTAGGTATACATGTGTGAGAGTGAAAATGATACTAGGACACTGTTCTCCCAAAAAGAAAGTCTTCTGAATTGATATTTAAACGTAACATTTGCGTAAGATCCCATGTTCTAATTTTGGATACGTTAAGTATAATCTTTACCTATCTTAAGCGCTACAAACAGTGTATTTCCATAACGAGGTATGTAATAGGTTAATCGTCTGAAAGAGGCAAAAATATTTCCAATTTGTTAATAATATGACGAGCAGAAGAATCTAAGACTTTTAAATAACTAATCGGGGATATTTTCGTTGTAAAATAATTTTTATATGTTAATATTATGTTTAATGTTTATATTCTTCGAAAAAGTTATTAATTTAAGGCATTTTAGCATCTGAAAATTTAACTTAAATAGTTCGAGAACAATCCATAAGTGAGCAATCTTCTAAACATTATTTTAAACATTAATCTTAGCGGCATTGTAATACATGAAATTCCATGCTATTCAATCAAGTCAACTACTATTTTTTCTTCTAGTAATAGTAAATTTCTCTTTTCCAAAAATATGGCCCTTAGAATAGAGGAATATTTTCATATAGCAAAGATATATCTGAATCCTATAATGCTCAAGCACAATTTAGCAAGTCCGATCTAAAGATTTATTTGAAGTTCAACTTAATTCTAACTTTCGACAAGAATTATGAAAAATCCAATGTCAATTTTAATATTGAACTCATCTTAGCCAATTTTAAGTGATTTAGCATATAGAAGGCATTCACTTCTCTGCATGGAAAACATCATTTATTTTATTTCACTGTGAATTGCGTAAGGAATGTTTGAACATTTATCACGAAATGGCCAATGCCACCAATGTTACCTTACAGATAAATAAATTAGCATATATACATTAATTTATATCTGCAACTATCAAGTATTTTTATTTATTTATTCACCAAATCACCAATGTTTACCCTACAGATAAATAAAAATATGTATACATTAATTTATATCAGCAACTATTTTATTTATTTCCCATAAAATATTAGAAATATTAGACCTTAAGAAATCAATATGATTCTCATTTTTTGCAGGAACGTGAAGGTTGGGCGGAAGAATTTCATCCGTACCCTTCAATCGAAGACTAATCACCTTTTTCTATCCAGTTACCGGTGGAATACTCCGTGATCACATGTCTAAAGCGGATAGCGGATAGTGAATGGAAGTAATCGTGCGCATTGCCCCGGTGAGGGGAATTCGGAAGCATTCTACTGGACAGCCCCATTTAATGGAGAGCAGAAAGGCTGCTATCGACAGCGTTTTGCAGTAAGTAAATCTCGACGGGAGAAGAGTGATTTTCCCGATGTTCCTCCGAGCAATTTCCCCAACATTTCTCCTTGATACCATTCTCGTTCCATGGAAAACGAAATAAAAAAGGTAATTTGATGGATCGACTGAAACTTCTGCATCTATAGTATTCAATCCAATGGCGGTTTTAGGACTCAGCTCCTCCGCCATTAGCTTCCAATGGGTTCAGTGAGGTAATGAGGCTTACTAGGCCAAGTATGGAGTGAGGTAGTTCTGAAATGAGAAAAAACATTTCCACCTGATGAAGTTGAAACCGGTCGTCCGAAATATAAGTTGTGGAAATTGACAATTTTCTTTCTTATTTCTTTATATCTTTCCACGAAGTACGGCCAGAAATGGTCGATTATATGAGGTAGTTCTAGTTAACTTTCCTGATTGAGCCAGAATGGTTGGAAAACGGTCTAGTCAGTGCATGGATGAGACTTTTCTTAGCATTCAATAAGGACAGGGTATGATAAATTCCATTCTTCAGATTCTGTGATACCTCAATAAAATATTTTATGGATTTAAATATGAGTAACTACCTGTTAGATATCTATAGAGTAATTAGCTCGATTGAAATCAATATCTCTACGTTTCAATCATTAGCGCAAAACCCTTGAACGAGATTGAAGTCTATTAAGCTGGATTGAATTTACTCTTTGCTTACCTCTCTTCCCTAGAATGATACAAGAGCAAAATATTAGTAAATTAAACACAATAAACCTACTATAAGAATAGGATAGAATATTTGTTAAAGAAGAAAAAATAAGATGTCTACTTTCTTTTCTTCTTCGATTTAAAAAAATGATATTCCACCAGATTTCAATTAGTAATTTAAATTTAAATATGTATTGAAAAAATAATGAAATTGACAAGGAATAGATTTATAATACCACCTAATAAATCTATTCCTTGCTAATTTGCTTCTTTTGTCATGGAATACCACCAAGTAAAGCCTCATTTAGTTAAATTCATGTATTGAAAATTTGAATACGCATCACTAACAGTCAAAAGAAAATAAACCTGCGAGTTTTTATTTCGTCTGTTGCAATTTCTTCTTAAAATATGATTAATTTAAAAACTGTCATTACAATTGTTTCACCACAGTATTTAAGGTATAGATTTCTTATTCGAATTTTTATCAAAGGGAAATTATAAGCAACATAATATACAAGTGTATATTCATATCGTGGAAAATATACTTTCCTATAACATGACAATAGTCATCCATGCAGTCACATACATAACATTATGTATTTATATTGATAATAACTACATTAAGAATAATAAAATGTATTTATTAAGTAGGTTTTATAATTTTTAAATATTAAAATAATTGATATAAAACTATTTGTCTTTGCATTCATAAGAAGGGCCCAGAATGAACACCACTATTCAGCATCACTCTAACTACAATTGCTTTTACAATAACCATCATTAACCAAAAAGAAACAAAAATAAATGAATTATACACCTCCTCCTTTTATCTATCTAACTATCGGAGTTTCTCATAGCTATATTAAAACATCTAATATATTCCACCATCTATTTTCTCTTTCTTTCAATCTCTCCTAGATATTTCCCAGGTTTTTCTCTCTGCCCTTCTCTTTGCGGGTGTTTCCCAGCAGTCAAAATATTTATGCTCTGTGATAAAATTATTGTTAATTTTTATTTTATTATTATTATTTTGTTATTATATTTTTTTATTTTCTTCGTGAAACCTTACTCCCTTTCCATATTTCCTCTTTATTTCAACGATAAATATTTGCAATATTAGTATAAATCATAGATTATTCTATCTTTTATGTTTATTTGTAATTGGCAAAGGTTAAATGGGACATCCTAGTCTCAATAATGCCCGGCAAAGGCATATGAATGTATTTTATAAAATCCGGCGTGGTAAGAAATTCTTTCGGAGTGTATTTCGATGGATTAGAGGCATCTCTTAGTCCAAAAACGCGGATCCTTTTAACATTGTAACGCTCTTAATGAGAATTCCGTATCTCACAAAGTGCCCACTTTTAATGCAGCGGCGTAAGCCGCTCGCAAATTCCTTCGCCGCAATTCGTTTTCCAATCGGAATCCTTCCTGTCTTTTTCAGTCACAAGAATTTCCCACGAATCAATCTGTCCCTTAATCCATTCACCGGATCCCTTTTTCTTCCCGTGTTTTCCTTCCTCGTCCGTTTGCTTTTTCTAACCCGTTCTATTGGATTATTCCCTTTTCCCCTTTTTTTTGATCGATTCTTCCATCTCTGCTTCCATTCCATTTCTCTACTTCGTGCATGTCCAAATGGTCGTAAGGATAAAATTCGTTGTTTAGAAAGTTTTTTCTGTAAGGAATTAAGCCTGGAGGCGGGTTTGAATCTCGAATTCTCTACCAATTGCAACTGAAGGCTGCGGGTGTGAGGTTTACCACTCATGATAAAGAGTGAAGTGTTTTGCCCTTCCTTCGCTCACTGATTGTAATCCAGATTGCCATGGACGAAAAAAGGTCTAATTAGTGAAGTGCCCTAAGAAACATTTTCACAGATTCTTAGAGAATAAATAGTTTTCTTATCTGTGAAATAATTTGGTTAAATGTTAATATTAAGGCTTACTAATATTTAATATTTAGATTTAAACGTGTGAAAATCCTTCTACAAAGTTCGTATTTTTCACAGCATTCAAGAGGGAGTGACCGAAATAAATTAAGTTATTCAGCGTAACTTATCGTATTATCAGTACCATAACAATTATTGAGGCCCGGTATTAATCTTATACCCACATAGTTATCATATTTTGAGAACTATGAGAATGATTTAGGCCCAGTATTAATCGGTACATTTAAAATGGAGTTTAACCTTTACTTTAATTCTAACGTACGATCATATTGTGTAGTATAATGATGTCAGTTTAAATCTGCTCATTAAACACTTTAAAGATTAAGTGTGACTATAGTTCAGCGGCATAGAGTTTGTTATGGTTTAACATTAATCAAAGATATGAATTAGACTCTCAACCAAGTACTCAGATTAATCTTCTTTTTAAATACCACTGAATTAATTATCAATCTCTATAGAGTTTGTCAGTATTAAAGGGAATATTACGGTTAAACTCCTTTTTGAATATAATATCGGGCTTGAGAAAAAATTTATTAAAGGTATAAACTACATTTTCTCAGTCCTAAATCAATAGACAGACTGAAGTATTTCATTCCTCCAGATACGCTGCAAGAAAAATTCCAATGTAAAAAACGTATCCTCCATCAGCAGCAAATTTTCGCCGCAGCGAGGTATTTTCTCAGTTTTCTCTCGCCAATATTATTTGTGTAAATAAGAGATGAATTCCTTTAATATTTTCTTTCCAAATATCTTAAAAATCCAATTTCGCGCCCGAGAAGATTCCGGTAACCTTTCGCCTGCCTCCAATAAGACACTCGCGTTCTTAAAACAGTCGTGTGAAGATAGCTCCGAGTTGGAATGGGAATGAGATGGATTCTTAGACAAGTGTTAGAATGAAAAAATCGAAAAGACACACCGCTTTGATCAATGGTATTTTATGATAGGAAGAATCCACTGCATATATCTCTCGTATTATTTTAACGCTAGATGTTTTTTATTGAATTCCGGGTGCTTTACAAATCCTGCCGCAAGCTAAGTAATTTGTTGTATCTTGTAATGCGCACTTGACCTTAATGTCTGTTGCATGCTTCCATGCTATATACATAACCCTGTGGTCAGGCTAAGCACTGCACAACTCTCACACCCGTTGCAGGAGTGAAGGATGGGACAACCTCTGGTAGCAATGTTACTGCCACTTTAACACTGACTTTTGCTCTATTGAATATATGAGATACAATAAAATAGCTTTAAGTTGGCATGGCCAGGAAATTAGGGTACTTCTTACTTTCAGAAAGGTACTTACCTTTCTGAGGATGGTGCTGTGACACCGACCGGTATAACCGATAAACAGTTACATTAAAAATTTTGTGGAATTAGTACAAGTGTGTTTGTGTTTTTATTTTTGGTGTTTTGTTTAAATGAAGTTCCACCAAGTAACACTCGAATTGATTTCTTTACTTAAAGAAATTTTCTCGACAATTATTGCGAATTTTATTCGAACTTTTAATCTTTCTGGTAAATTGCTCGGTCAAATTTATTTCGGTTCTTTTTCAATGTGTTATTTACCGCCATGCGTATTATAAGTTGGCTGGAATTATACGACCTAATGTAATGCATAGTTTTAGTTAGATATAAAACAAATTGGGTTAAAAATAACGAAACAAAACAGTTTTCTATTCAGTATTCGATTTCAGTAAACTTGTTCTCGGGGGTGAAGCTCACAAGTGGAATGTAAAGAGAATGGTAGATCTTACGTATATTGGCGGAGTGTCATCGTTTAATAATGTTTACCTATTTTCATTTAAAACAAATAGAGAGATAATTGGCAGTGTATGAAAGTTACTATTCTTCTCCTCTAACTTTCATTAGCCTGCTAACAATATGATGGTTTACTTTTCTAATTCCAAAAATGATTTTTTGGACAGTTTTGAAAACATTTTCTCTCGGTGCTACATAAAATATATTTACCTTTCATTGAAATTTTTATCCGTCTCATTCATGGTTTTGATGATATGAAAGTTGCTGAGGTTGGAATTATGGTAAATAGTGGCCTTCATTTTTTTGAACCCTATGATTTGCTATGGAAAGCATTTTTCTCACGGTCATTTTGCTGCATTTGAGTGCACTTCTTTTCTCCATATAATTCCAGCTTAATGAGGATGAAAAGAAAAAACTCACCCACCCCATCTTGCTCATTGAGCCCAGTTTTCTCTCCAAAGATATCTTGAGCAATTACAGAATGGGCAAATATCCAACTAATTTAACGAACGAATTCGGGCAGGAAGATATAGAAGATAATATGTAAATATTTTCAGGGATAAAAAGTTAGCATACCATTGAGGTCATTGCATAACTGAAGCTATAAGGGCTAATTCAGGCCTTTAAAGCTCATTCATCAAGTATTTCGTTTCTATTTGGAATGAACAGTTAAAACTATTATATTGCCACATTGACATTATTATACTTTAAACTATATCAAAGCTATAATAAATACGCTGTATAGATTTAATCGGTCGGTTACTTCAAACTTGTAATCAATTACATCTGCGAATTACGAGTACAATTAGGTGGAACGTTTTGTCGCTTTTTTCTGATCGAAATGATATACCCGGCGAAAGTGGCCCACCTACAAGTACATTACAGATATGATTTTTGTTTATCGGAAATACCCTCTGTAAGAATTTTTGCAACGAAGTTTCGAGATTTCGACAAAAACATCAAAGTTGTCATATTTTTTTTAGGTTAAAACTACTATATTTTTGCATAAAACGATGTCACATGAAATGGGTACTACTGATGCATAAGCCTCAACATGCCACTTATATGTCTCTGGAGGTAGCTAAGACGCCTCCGATGGGACAAGAAAAGGCAAATTCAGTAAATTTAAACAGATTTGTAGCTCCTTCCGTCCTCGTCTATTTCTTCTTATGGTGGCTCGTAGCGGTAGCAAAGCATCGCTGTGATGCACCCATTTATTTGATTTAATATCTTAAATGTTGTATAAATGTCATCATTTCTCTCTGAGTTCAATGCGCAATTTATAATCATGAAATGAATCGCTGGGACCTCTGGTCATCTCTGCGTTAAGGAAAAAAAATACACAATTTTTATGCATGTATTCAGCTGTGAAGTAAAAACAGCATGGGTATGTGTACATTTCTTAAAACAATTCACATATCACCCTGATCTTTCAGCATCGCTTAAAAGTAATATGCATGAATACTTAAAGTCTTTATGTCTATGTAAGAACTTTGCAAGCCGCCTTTCGGTGTGTGGCAGGGGGTGCAAGCACCTTGACTCTATTTTCCTAAACGGTTGCTGTCGCGTATACTTCGCGGAAAAAATGAATTTTTGAAACGATTCGTTTTAGCATCTATTTCCTTAATCTTTCTGGCTGTATCAGAACGGCCCACATAACAGGGGGGTCGCATTATATCGGTTATATCATCAGAGAACGTAACTTCTCTGAACTTATTTAATAAATTTATCCTTTGAATTTCTTCTATCATCTAATTTATGCGCGTCTTCTTATCCAACACTTTTGCGTCGAGAGTCTCAGCGTGCGAAAGAAATTGAATTATTTACTACTGCGTTTCCCGGGTCGAGGTGTCAACCGGAGCCGTCATCTCCAGGGAATCTTCCTTGAAGTCTCTCCGAAGCTGTCTCCATTTTCCATTCAAAATGATTGCCCTTAATCTTCTTCCGGATCAACCAAAACTTCGTTAAACTCCAACTGATGGGGGCTTACGTTCGAACTTTGGTGAAGAATTGGTTTCTGAATTCTTGGGAAAACGTTCGAAAATTGAATTATGCTCCAAAATGTTAAAAGGTCGTGGAATAAATACATTTAGAATGCAATTCGATCGTTCAGTTAAATTTCAGATTGGTTTCTGAATTCTTGTGAAGCATTTTAAGAACGCTTAACTGCTTACTGTTAACGCTTTTAACTGCTGAAGTAAATTATTCTATAAAATTCGAAAAGGTCGTGGAGTAAATACATTTAGAATTTTAATTGAGTTAAATTTTAAATTAGTCTCCGAATCCTTGCGTTTTATTAGAACTAAATAATTCTTTTAAATGCTGTAATTAAATTATTCTTTAAAATACTTATGGTCGTAGGATATACATAGAAATAATTTTCAAAACAAAACATTTTTGAATACTTGCGAAACATTATACGAATTAAATAGTACATTTAAATAGTGAATTTAATTCTTTTCTTAAAATACTTACGGTCGTAATAGAAAAGAATTTATTATTTCATTCGATTGTTCAGCTACATTTCAAATTGATTTCTGAGTTCCAACGAAAAAAAATTAAAATTAAATGAAATATTTAAATATGTAAGGACCTAGTATAAACACATTTAGAATTTTATACGACCGTTAAATTAATTCCAATTGTCTAGGGGAAATTTGCAAGTATTAAATTCAAATTTATTAGTTGCAATGATCGAATTTTGCGAAAAATGTACATTTACAGAAATTCGTACGAACTACATTTCTGTTTCGTTATTCTTGCTTGTTTCTTCTCTATCAAACTTTATGGCGTTAGAAGCCTTCTTATCGAGGACGAAGATAGGGAGATTTAAGGATAACAATCCGCCCATCTGGGGCATTCGACTACAGCTTGAGGACCGGATCCACTACACTCTTTAAAACAACGTCTCTCAAATTTTTTTTATCGATATGAGCGCCCTTGAAACTCGGAAGAGAAGTAGCAGAACTTGGAAATTTTTAAGAAGAAAGCTTTTGAAGAAATTAATCCGGTTTATTGTTTCCGCGTCTCTGAAGACGGTATCTAACCTGCATCTTGGTCTTCTCCCGAACTTCTTTGCGCCTCGCGGAGTCATAAAAACAGTAATAAAGTGACTTTTATTCGGAGATATTGAAACTAATATGTCTCGTTTTACTTATAGCAGCTAGCGATATAAAATTTTAATTGAGGAGATAGTTTGAAGAAAGGTACACAGAAGGAAACTACTTAGTGATTAAAAAAATTAAAGTTTTCACTTAGGGAAATATGCGGAACCTAAGGATAGTAAAGTATTTTTTAAGAGAAAGCAGGTTAAGACTGATCTTAAAAGCAAACAAAAACATTCAGATACATTTTACATAGATATTTATTTTAGAAATATTCTCCCCTGACACACGCTGAAAGGCTGTAGGGTTATCATACTGGTATAAATAAAAGAGAGTTTAATCTTTAACACTGTAATCGAACCACGGTTCGAGGTAGGTTTCCATTTAGGTAGATATTTTTCGTTTCTTTTTCATCTGTTTATCTTATTATAGAAATTTGATTACACTCAAACAGAGAGAAAAAATAGAATATAACAAATAGCAAACAATTAAGTGACAAGAGGGGCCAGTATAAATGAAATTTTTAAAATCCTAAAATGAAATAAAATAATGGTAATTAAAGACAGCCCGAAATAGCCAGATACATCAATGTTAACTTATGAGAATAATTTATTTTGTCCTTTCTTTAAGTTTTGGATTAATTAAATCGTAAAGTAAATGCGTGTGTAATAGGTGTTCTTCATTGGATTCAGTGAAACGCCTTTTACGGGACATAGCTTTAATTCAACCTTTAAAACGATATTGATAGGCGTTAAGAAGTATTTCACTAATTATTATAATTATTTATATATTTAATGTTAACGTTGCAATTAGGTGTGATTACCAGGTGGCTACGGTTGAAGGAGATATAACAATACAATCTGTCCGGAATTCACCCAAAAACCTCCTGTGGACAGTGCATATCTTATCAATAAGCCCAGTTGGTACAATAAGACAAATAAACAATATACAAACACCTGGACAAAACACAGATACGGTCGACTAAATTAATTTCTATTACATAATTTAACATATTGTATTACCTGAAACTATTTTCCTATTTTAAGGAATTTAAAGTGACTATACATTATACATAACTTCTTAAATTGTATAACCTTTATTATTTTATAAAATTATTTTAAAAATTTTTAAGATTCTCCTGCATTGGAGCGAGAAGTTCTCCACGTAATATATTCAATTCCCCTATACCTCTATATAACGCTGAAGTGCCATATGGCATCCTTTTTAGTAGAAGAGGACTAGATAAGTATAAAAAAACGTAAACTTATTTGCAATGGATCGTTCAAGAATTTGAGACAACCTCATTAAAGGAACAATTATAACGTTTTCATGTGGGTAATTCTGCTGTGATTTTCGCGTATTAGTTGGTGCTGAGAGGGAAGATGACTTCGTTGCGTTGAAACATTTGATAAATATGTCATCCGTATTTGTTCTGAGAGGGAAACTCAATTCCTTGCACTTCGTCATTTCGTCTCTTTCCCACCAGCCCCCAATTCTCCCTTGAAATACCGAGCCTCTACGTGCTCAACCTTTCAGAGATTCACAGATCATCCCTTTTAAGTTCCCACACCGCAGCTCGCCGACGGAACAAACGGCTAATGCGCTATTCGTCTTTCCGAGTCCTCTCCGAATTCTGACGAATGGTCCTCGTTAGAATTTGCAGTTCGCCCCTTTATCCGCTGAATCTGCAAGCATTCTCTCTGAAGGACTATTGTAATTAAGTGTTACTTCCAAATACTTGGGTACTTATACAACATACCATTCCCGGAATCTCATCTACTGCACGGATGAAGATCGTGGAGTGTATCGGATGCTATCCCATGTATGTACTAAGCTCAGTCAAAGCTTGCGACATGGTATAAATCAGTGCTTCCCAAACTTTTTCATGCTACAGCTCCCCAATACCCATTTCACCGCCCCTTACTGGCGAGTATAAAAGTATTTTTTGTGAAACCAAATCCAAAGAATAAATAAAAAGTAAAATTATAAGGAAAGGGTTAGAGGTACTTAGCAGATGAGGGCGTGCACCCAGGAAAAATCCCAAGGTAAAACTGACTTGAAAAAAGTCTTATTATATATAAAATTTTAGCTAGAATGTTTAAAACCTCCACCAAATCATTATATCTGATGTTTAATAAGAGCCCAGTAACATCGAGTAGAAATGGAAATATAATCAAATGGGAATAAAATACCTCAGCATCAAGCGTCCCATTGGATTACTACAGCACCCATAGGGGGGCGTAATTGCCTACTTTGAAAATCTCTGCTCTAAATCATAGGTTCCCTAACATTTTTTTTCTTGGACCCCATCAAATTTTCTATGACCTCCTAATGCCTTCCTTATATTGAATTCTTCTGTTAAAAAGTCACATCTGGTGACCATTCGGTTATATTATCTTTTAAATTGGGATCTTTAGCTTCCAAAACCTCTAAAGCACTAAAAGATTTTAATAAAATCTTAGACCTCCCATTCTTTTCTCCTTTACATGGACCCTCTGTATTGACCTATTTGGTAACCTAAGATCTAAATCATTCAAGGAACAATTCCTATTGGATTGCAGAACGAATTCTTAAAAACATTTTTGTTTTACGAGAGATCGTAAACAAGAAAAATCGAACTTCTTACAAGGGTATGCTTTTCTTCTCTAATAAAGCATACCAATTTTCAGATTTCCTGATGGACAACCTGATTTAAGGAGATCATTATATTGTAATATAATTATAATACAATTTGTCAGAATTATAACCTTTCCCTTCTAAAGACTAGATGTACAGTGGCCGATATTCTGTTTTTACGCAATCTTTTAATTGACGTAATAGACTCTAGTGAACTAGTTTCACTTGTTAATTTTAATGTTCCTCCGAGGAGCTCTTGGCAAACGAAATTAGGTAGTGACTCTTTTGGGAGGGTGGCTGTTTATCGATTTGTTTCGACACATGTTGTTGCATGTTTTGAATTACGACATAAACTAACAAGGTTCTCATTCTTCTTCTTCTTCCTTCCAGGATTAGGCTTTAAGCCTGTTACGGCTTCACTTTACCATCTTAAACGTGGTCTTCCAACACTCCTTTTACCTAATGGCTTAAAATGTTAGGGTTACTAAGAGTTTTTTTTTTGCTCTTTCTCGAGTTCGCTCAAATAATACGAATTTAATATTGAAATGTCATAGAGAAAAATTTCCCAAGTATGTTTGCACAAAATATCATATACATTCAAATCATATTATATGTAGCCCATTTTTAGTAATGAGCTAAAGAAAAATAAAGATTCTTGGCAAAGTGTACGTAAGTCTTACGATTTGGGATTCTATGTAATATTAATTCTAAAAATATGATTTTTGAACTAGTTACCTCTTCTATGATTCCTTTCGGACCATCCTCTTTAGCCAAGTTTTCACATCGCAAGTAATATTTAACGTGAAATCTACGAAAATCCTTTTAGCCGTATTTGAAGAGATTCTGTGTAAATTCAGCGTTTTCAGCCGATTCAAATGGTGGTGCACTCTGCAAATACGAGACTTCCTTTTCAAAACTCTGCTGGCTATATATGTTTAATTAAAGTAATGAAAAACGTCTGAGTCTTATATAAGTTTTCGGATGTGATTACTTAATATTGGGTTTCAATCTGAAATACTTTGAGAACGTCTAAAAATGACCAAACGTTCGCCCACCTGCTCCGGAATCTTCACCCATGTTTGCTCCTAAGCTTAGCTTTTGTGTGGGAGACGGAAGATTTTATTGACTAGATTTCCAGAAGTTGCATCGCCATTGGCGGACTTGGAAACATATGGGACGCGTAAGCAAAGTTATATGCGGCAAAATATTTCTGGCATGCCGAACTCAGACGTTTCTACCCTAATTATTTGTTCATTACTTGAAGCATATAGGCTTTGAAGTTAATAATTGTGGTCTCCGTCATTAATGATGTTAATAATGAATTAGAAGTTTAAAATCTCCTGTAGCCGTATTTGTCGGCGTTCCTCACCTCCTTCGAGGCATTCGGAGAAAACAGGAAGGCTCGGATTAGCGAACTGGTATTACTCCTCAGGATGATAATATTAAATTTCTTCCAACAAAAATCCGCCATATCAGGTTTATGGAATACAGTAAATATATTGTGCACGAATCGAAAATATAGATTCATGAGTACATAATTATATTGTACTAGTGAAACCCGTTACAAATAAATTTGCAACAGTAAAATATTGTAAATTAATTCGTTTGCATATTATATGTTAATTATGTTTTTCTTCAGTCCTTTGACGGTATTGGTATTTGTAGCGGTATTGGTAGCGGTACTGTCTCGTAGCTTCAAAATTTTGCGAATTTCGTCTCATTTTTTACCTAAATTATATCTTTAAATTACTTTTACTTTCTTAAATTATAGAAAATATCTTTAAATTACTTATGCCACAGAAACTCAAAAATGTAGTGGTGAAAAACGTCACATGATAACGAACGAACGAAAATAACGAACACACATACTGAGCAATGCTTTTTATTTTATTTGTTTATTTATAAGGTTGTCCATCGTTACATAGATACATATATATAACCATATATGATGACGAACGAACACACGATAGCTTTTTATTATATTAAATATTTTATTTATTTATAATTACTATTAGAATATAAACTGTAGGTAGGCTATAAGCCTCGTTGCATTTTTTCTACCTGAATATGCTTACATATATACGTTCAAGTCATATATATAATTAATATAAAATAAATAAATGATAAACAGACAAATTTCGTTGAATGATTATAACCTTAAATACATACTGTATCATATTTGCCTAACGACTAAAAAATGCATGCATAAGATTATTCTAACTGTTTTACTAGATATTTTGCGGTTCATTAAAGTAACACATTGGGGATCATATTGAAAAAATAATCCCATTTCAATGATGATAACGACAAAGTCATTGTCAGGCCTGATGATGAACTTGCATTGATTCGAAACCATTCGCAATATCAAACAATTTTTTAGAACTTTCCCTCTCTTCTATCACCATACTCCCCACAGTACGTAATTCCACAAAGTCAACGCTTCTTCAATCGAATTGAGTAGCATAATGGTTCATAAGTACCGTGCATAATCTACATTTCTATGATTTCCATTTGTTTATAATAACAATAATGCGGCGTCTTTTATTAGGGCGATATTAAGACTATAAAGTATTTTCCTACATTAACCCCTCGTCGGATAAATTTTAAGGAAAAAGATACACAGAAGAGAACTTTATTGCCGGATTAAAAATCTAGGGTTTCGCTTAGGAATACAAAACACAGCAGCAGGAAAACATCAACAACGAATGGTATAAAAAAAACAGCGAAACGTACAGATACTTCAGTAATTTCTTATGGAAAAATCAGGTTGTCAAATATCTGTAAAGTAAACAAGACAATATAGATACAGTACGATACGTAATTTCCTTACAGCTTAGCTATTAGGTTCCAAGACTCAAAATTATGCGCTGCAAAATTTCCGGAACTTTTCGGCGTATAAATCCCTATTTATTCATGATTCTGATTCAAGACAACGGCGAGGCAGCGCATTAGTCAGATTCCACGTTATTCTTCGCGCATTTAGGAAGAATTTACATACCACCTACTGTGTATACTACCTCTTGGAAGCAGGTGCCTAAGGGACTTGGAAAAGTTTGTCATGTTGGCATTCCGTGACTGGCTAACATGACTGGGGAAGGAAGGGGCTGCGGGTTCAAACCTTTTCCCGAAATTGCTAAAATGATTGCATTAGGGGGCAAGGATGAGGGCGGGTTACGATGACCCTTCAACTCTCCCTAGAGGAATTTCTGGCTACCGAGGGGCCACGGGGTTTTAGCGTTACGGTTACTTGGTTGCTCAATTATCAGGATCAGAGTGGTTCCCAAGGATCGATGTAAGTGCGTTTAGTTAGATATAGAGCGAGACATAAGCCTTTGAACACAGTTGTGGAAAGTCTACTTCCACATTAACAACCTACAAGCAGGCTTTTTATTATTGTATGATATTATCACATATATACGTTGCAATTGGACTACGGTCCGGTGGCAACATCATTGCAATTCCATACATAACTGTACCTTATTACATCATTCATTACATTTCGTCTGACATAATAACCAGAAATCATTACATTCTAAATAATATCCAACAATCATTCATTGACAAATCATTTTACACTTATATTATTACTTCAAATTCCTAAATAACATCTGGATTAGGTCACGGTTTTAATAACAAACATAGTACTCATTTAACAATATCTTAACAACAATATCCCAAACCCCCTTATAAAACATTTTTATAACAATCTAAAACATCTAAGTTTAAAATCTATAATTGATTTAGGTAAGGACTAAAAGGCTTCTTCAAGTAACATGTTCCATTCCCTTACTCCCCTTAAGAAATGAGTATTTAGCCGTATCCGTCTTTTGTTTTCCCAATGTTAACTTCTCATTATGATCGCCGTGCGCAAAATAATTCGGTTTTTCTAATCTGTAACTTAATTCCCTCGATACTTCTCCAGCGTTTTTTACTTGAAAAATCCCTAATAATCTGTTCAGCTTCCTCTTCTTTTCTTAAGTTTCCCACCCAAGAGACGTGAGACGGAGTAGATAATAGCAACAAAAAAGTAGTAATAATATACGACTTTATGGAAGGGCAATATCGAGACTTACAATTCTCATCTCCTATCCAACCGTATCTAATTGAATATTTCAATAAAGATATTTTAAGGATCGATAATAACAACTATAAAATTAATAATAATAAACGACTTGAATGAAGATGGAGATCGAGGCTTAAAAATGCCTTCTCATATCTATCTATATTCCATAAAATATTTCAATTAAAATATTTTAGGAATAGGACAAATGAAAATGCAAAAGGAGGGAAATATACTGTGGGTTTATGTAAAAAAACTAAGTTATTTCAATGGAAAAATGTAACAACTCTGCAGGAAGAGAGGTGTTCAAATCCTCCTGGTTGTTGCAATGAAAACTTAAAAAGGATAAGAAAAGGGAAAAATGATAGTCTCAAGGACGAATTTAGAACGAATTATTGAATATTGACTCATATAATTAAATTAACAATTTGTTGTTATATTTATTATCGCGTAACGTTCGTGGAAAAATTAAATTTTCGAAACGACTCGTCCTCTTAATTAAGTATCTTTCCTCTAAATTAAGGCTGTTTATAAGAGGGGTCGAAGTAGCAGTTATGGAATTAGTTATGGATTACAGATTCTGATTATATTTTCTACTAATGTATCTGCAAACATTCCCTGAATGTATCAAGAAATCGCAGCCTAGCTTCTTATCCGCTATCTTTCACAGAAGTTTAAAGTTCCCAACCTGCGTCCGAGAGCATTTTGAAACGCCTGCTTTTTTATCGTAGCATTTTTTTAAGAAAACGTATCGCCTTATGCTGCACTTTCTCAAGTTTGCGGGCACATGCTTCATCCAACACATCCCATACACTTACCGCATATTCTAGTTTGGGATAGGAAGATTCAATCTTTCTTCGTAACTTGTAATTTCCCAGTTGAATGAGCAACTTTAGCGCTAAGGCGCGCGTCAAGTTATGGGTAATTATGAATACCGAGGAATACACGGAAACAAAGAGTTTGCAGTTTCACTTATTGGAGAATGTTTTACTAATTAATGACTGTTTGAGACTAGATTGAATGCTTAATTTTACTTCACTTTTCCCAGTTTAATGAGCAACTTCATGGTTAATAATATTGCTAATTGCCAATGGATACCAAGGAATACACGGAAACAAACAGTTTGTTGTTTCACTTGCTGGAGAATGGGTTCCTAATTAATGATTCACATTTAGCAGGAGTACATGAAAGGCGTTCATTCTACCGAAGATTTCGAAGAACACTTGAATAAGGGGTAAATTTGAAATCTGATACAGCTAATGAGAACCGCATGAGCTGATGAGCTGCTGGTCACAGAATAAAAATTTCTTTGGAATTTTTATGCTACACTTTTTCTGGGTAAAACTTTTATTATGAAATGTAACTTAGAAAATTGATTTCAGATTTCAATGCCGCTTTCATCGAATTGCTCATCCACGCATTTTGCGGGAACGGATAGATTATACGTTGCGGTTGAATCTTTCTCAAGAGCGTATGAAAATAATTATGTAAATTCTTCGAAATAGCTCTCCAAAGACAGTAATGAAAGTTGACACCTCAGAAATTTCTACATCGTTATCTCAGGGCCACGCATGTAAGTAGAGTAAATAAGAATGAGGCGATGTATCAACAAGGTACATATTGATTATTATCGATAAAATTTTCTGCTTAATTAAGATATATGCTTAATTAGTTAACTAATGACTTTTGGATAATGTTAATGCGAATTAAAGTAATTATAAATAATTATATTAAATTATAAATTAATAATTACGAATGACGATATTCATTAACTATCCTTCATTTCGTTGAAATAGCGATCGATAGTAATCGAATAAATGAATACATATAAATTATTAATCTTGGGTAAAAATTACGCATTTAAATTGCGATGACGGTTTTTCAAAGATGGAAAAATCTTATCTGAACTGTAAGTGTTTCGACAGCTCAGGTCATTTCGCAGATAGACTCCCACCGGGAATCGAACCCGAGACCGCTTTCTCCGAAGCAGAAAGCGCTGCACACTTGGCTATCCGGGATCCCCATGAATTTAACTGTAATTTTTCCTTTGTGGGTAAATTACATTATTCTTCTTCTAATCTTAATTATTTTCTTAATCTCTATCTCTTCTTTGGTCACGAAATCCCCTCCTTTCTTTTCCACCAATTCTTATTAAACAGTTTCTTATTTTGTACCCTATTGTATTTTCCTATTTAACACCTTTTCTTTCAACATTTATTTTCCAGTAATCGCATAGTAAATTTGAATGCCCGGAAAAAGCCCGGAAAAAGCCCGGAATTCAAGCCGCCTGCGGAAGCAACGGGGACCATAAACGCTGAAAATTTCAAGAGCCCTCCCTTCCACTTATTAGATTCCCCCGGAGCGCGAACTCGCCGCGAATTTCGCAATTTTTCGCATTCCCTGCAACGACGTGCGGAGGCGCGAAAGCATGGCGGAAAGCGTGCCTCCCATTCCTCGGGAAAATATTCGGATCCGCCCCGTGTTCTGACGAGTCGAGAAGAAAGCGAGGAGAAAAAGGTTCCGCGGGCGACAACTCCAACCCCGCCCGCTCTGCACGGACAACTCTCAAGGAGGAAGAAAAAAAGGTACGCATTCCGTCCCGACTAGTGATGGGCAATGTCAGTTCAAATGAGCGAATCAGCAAACTGAGCTGTGAGGGGAGGGAGTCGTATTTGACGAGTCTCGACTCCTTCCATTAAGCGACTCTCCCCCCTCACGCTTCCTTAAGGCGGGTTTACACCGCATGTTGCAGACATTTGTATGCAACTTTTTTGTCGACGTCATTTGTCTACAACATTTTGTTGCAGACAAAATACTAAAGCGCTCTATTTTTCTGCGACTTTTGTGGACGACAAAAGCTCCACTTTCACGAACTACTGAGGCGGTAGGTAGCAGCCTCGTGGTTGTGATGAGTGGAGGGGGTAGGGGTGGAAACAGCCACAGTTCTGATTGGTTCTGATGGACGAGGGGGGTAGCGGGGAAATGGGCGCTGCAACTTTTGTAGACGACAAATGTGTCTGCATAAACAAAATTTCGGTTGCAGACACGGAAAATCTGTCGTCGACACGATTTGTTGACGACAAAATAAGTGCTGTTTTGTGAAATGTCGTCGACATCTGTCGTCAACTCCGGTGTAAACCCGGCTTTAGTCGCACAAGAAACATTTTCCTCTTAAGATTCTTCCTCCGCTCATAGCTCTCTCTAAGCTCTTTATTCGTGTAAGACTATTCTTCTTCTCTCCCTCCTTCTCTCTTGTTGGCGTTTATTCGTACTTTGTAAACAATTCTTAACAAGAAAAAATACGTAACTATTAAAAGTTTTGGGATTTTTCTAAAATTTTGCAAACGCCTGAAGAATTCACGTACATAAAATACAGCTTATTTGCCTCATAGTAATGCCCCCATTGGAATCAAGTTATAGATATCAGTTTCGGATTCGAGTCCATCCTGAATGGGTTTTTCTCCACTTACAGCAACATTGCTACCTTGTTCAGCTAAAGTGAAATGAAAGAGTTGACCTTAACTTAATTCTTTATAAAGACTCCATTATTATTATTCGATTTAAAATTTAATCGCGAAGCGTCAGAGGCGTACGGCAGGACTTCAGTATTGCTTGCGGTGCATGGAGCTAAATCGATATATGAGCTTTCACTTCGATTTTAGTATGATAATTTGTGTGCGATACATCAAGACAAGTCAATACCACACAGCTATGAAGGAATAATTAGCTCTATTCTGCTTTTAAGTAAGCTTTTCCTAGGCAATGATGATCAAAACATTCACTTGGCTTTTTTAATAGGAATATCTTTATTATGTTATTATTATCACATACAAAGTTACAAGTAGGTAACAGTCAGGTGGTAACTTGTCATATCACTTCCAACACAATATATACATTTCTATACTAAATTTTTTATCCTATACAATAAAAACGACCTCGCATGTACAGAATATCTCAGCATAAATATACCATACATTATATGACTTTCGTAACAACTCCACTCAATACCTGATCCATTTACACAACTTCAAGGTATTTTTAAAGCAATCATTTTTAAAAATAGATTTGTTTTGCTGGATGGGGCTGAAAATTTCCTTTGATAAGCCATTCCAGTCAACTGCCGTTCTGTGAATAAACGAATATTTACAAACATCTCCTCTGTGATCCTCTGTCATAAATTTATAATCGTGGTCATTTTTTCTTATGAAACAAGGAGGCATTAATATCTCTTGCAGATCTTTTCAAAGTGGCTCACCAGCGTATGCTCGGCACATGCATGTAAGTCTATTTAGCCCTCTTCTTATCGTCATCTTACTTACGACTCACTCTGTAAGCTGCGAGCTTTGAGTCGACTCACTATTAAGAGTCGCATTTACCATCACTACTCTGCACGGCCAACTCTTCGGGTAGGGAAGAAAAAAGGCAAGGATTCCGTCCCACCGCTGTCGCTTCTAACTCCTCGCCCCCCTACCCGCTCCCCTCCGCTCCACGGCTTTCCCCGGAGACCACGCTGTCGCTCGCCGAATGCCAGTATCCTCTCCGAATCCGAGCCGTAGAGGGTCGAATGCGAAGTCGTTCCGCGCGGGAAGAGTCGCAAGTTTTGGCGGCATTCGAGACCGGAGTGTCGGCAGAAGATACTCGAGTCCCCGCGCGATCTCCAGGCGGGCAATTTTACCGATACTCCCGGAGGTGGTGGAGGAATCACCGAGGAAGGTTGCCCACGCACCAATAGAGATTCCCAGGAGGAGATTAGGACGGGAGTGGGAAGTGAACGTGGAATCAGTGAAGTTCGGCGAGAGTTAATTTTACCTTCGGTGACCGTCGGAAGTTTTTGACCGGAGTCTTGGAAGTCCGACGGCGCCAACAGGATGGGGAGATGAGCTGCTTCGGAGATCTGGTAAGTTTTGACTCGTTTATTCAATGTCGTTTTTTTCTGTCATTACTCGAATGAGTTCCCGAATACAGCGAGTTCGCCTTTGCGATGCCAAAGGACTTTATGGTTTTGGAAACGTAACATATACAGGTAGATGTTTGAGCGACCGAAGATTCACAAACTTGGATGTGAGTGGAAGGAACTTTTAATCAACGGAATGTTTGCGCGAGAGTTATACGCGGTTCGCTCTCTTTCACGGGTTGGTTACTGACTTTCTAAACATTAGGATTTGAATTGATCCACAAAATCAAGAATAGCTACCTTCACATCCTACGTAGGATGAAACTTTTTTTTTTCATCTTCAACCTCATGTGTTGTGTTCGAGTTTGCGGTAAAATTGTTTCTCTTTTATTTCTCTATGGAAACAGTCTTAGAATTTTGCTTTGTAAATACCAGATGGTTGTCTATATCTATGTAAGTTCTCTGCAAGCCGCCTTTCGGCATGTGGCAGGCGGTGCATGCACATTGACTATAATTTCCTAATCGATTGTTTTTGCGTATCGTTCGCGGAAAAAATAATTTTTGAAACGATTTATTCTAGCTTCTATTTCCTTGATCTTCCTCGCAGTATCAGAACGGCCTATAAAACTGGAAGGTCGCCTTTTGAGAACGTAATATATCTGGACTTATTTAGTAAGTGTATCCTTCGAATTAGTCTTCTATCTTCTAAAGATTCCCATCCCGCTTTCTGTATCATCTGAGCAGTAGTAGTAGTAGTATTATGGTTTGAGGGTGCGTCAACAGCTAGGGTTATTTGCACCACACACACAAATAAAATTCCTTACGTAAGTAGAATTTACTGTAATAGATACATTTAATTTTATAAAGCTTAAGAAAATTACCACAGCACTATGAGCTTCTTGTTAGGTTGTTATATTTGGTTTATGAGCTTGGTCTCCCTTATAAACTTGATTACTTTCTCTACCGAGCTTATGTCATTTTTTAAAATGTCCTTAAGGCTACCCTGAATGCCTAATCTCTCTCGTACATTTTTGTATTTGTCACAGTTTTCAAACAAATGTGCAACTGTTAATGGCTCACTGCAGGTTCATCTGAGCAATACTCACTGTTTTATCGTAGCATTTCTTTGCAAATCGTATCGCCTTTCGTGGTATCTTTTCTAAATCCCGAGTATGACTCTTGTTATTTGCGTTGTTACGATTGGTAGTATTTACAATAACCGTGATATCGGGAAATTCGTGACAGAAGTCTCGCTACGAATGTATACAGATTTACGGGATGGGTAAACAATGTAGACAGTAATGGGCAGTGATAGTGAGTGGCTGTGATATATCTTTGAGCGATAAGATCAAAATGAGCATTCCCTTCCTTGTCCCACCCCCTATTTGCGGTACGTTACTTACCTTACGCGGTCACCGAGAAAAAAACAAACTGTTCGGCAGACTTGTTAATTTATTCACATCCTTTTCGCGTTAAAGTCGCCGGAAGAAACCATTGGAATACATATGCATACGTGTTTTACGTACACACATTAATATTTATAGCTATATAGGCGCGTACGAATTACATGCACCTGTGTTGACAGGTGGGCGTCAACGCACATAATTAAAAGACGATGCAGAATGTATATTCAGTAAAAATTTCACTGGGGAATCTGTTACGCGAACCGCAAATTTCGTGGTCTTCCCAGTATTGATCTCGGCGTGGGCAAAAATTCAGAGAATCCATCGGAGGATTCCTCATTTAAAAGTGAAATCGTTTGTTTAAATGTTCCATTTATTTTTGGCGACGTATCGGGCGTAGCTTTGACGGTGTCGATTAGAGAGTTAATTAGCACCTGCGACCCGAGTCCTCCCAGGTTCCGAGAAACGATGAAAAAACTAAGAAACTAATCGTATTGGAAACACATTTAAATACCATCGAGGATGAGTGCCACTTTTCTCTTCGGGAATTTCATTAAAAGGAACTCATTTTCCGATTATTTGGATTTCTCTGACGTTATTGGCATACCAAAAGAGTGGGGATCGCAAAGAATTTGTTTCCTGACTTTAAATTCTACAGATGAAGATGACGCGCAACATTGCTCCAAAATTCGTCTCCTGTGGTGAAAAGTACCGCTGTAAAATTTTATCAACTCATTTTTTGTTATGCTTTTTCTCCAGAACTTAATTTTTAAGACAGATTATTCTTAAGCTGAATCTACTAATCGAATACATTGCTTTGGCCGTGGCTTCGTGGTAATTCTCTATCGGGTACTAATGAAAAGGTTAACTTTTACTAACCACAATAAATTATATTTAGAAACAAATATTGAAAAAAGTTTCTTGCTGCTTGTGAAAGTCAATCTTTTCATTTGTTCCCGAATCAACTTATTTTTATTCACATGTCATCTTTCAAACTAAGTGCAATATTTACCTCACTTTTTTCTATCTACTACTCAACACTTCCCTATCCTTCCGTGCATCTGCCACTTTAGACATATTCATAATTTTTTTCGTACACCATCTTTCGTTATTCAAGATAAGAACATCTCTTCTTCTCGGCATCGCTTTCGACCAACTTTTTCTCTCTCTCTCTCTTCCCCCCTTCACATTCTGTTCATTCTCCATTTTTGTTACTCTGCTTCCTCCATCCTGTTCATATACCGAAACATTGAAATGTTCCCTTTTAATTGTCCTTGTCTCGCTGGCTCTTTTAGTCCACGTTCATTAATTATGCAGCCGTTAATGACCATCCGTCTGCGGTTTTATCGAAATATAATCGTCTGATACTTTCCGGGTAGTCTCGTAATTAGAAGTATGACATTTAAATTGCAGCTTATCCTCCATTAAAAGTAATAAAAAGATTCTTGGGTAAATCGTAAAATCTTGTAGAGAGAAATGAGGTTTACTAGACAGGATGAGGAGTTGAGGTATTTTGCCATTGCTATCCTCACTGAGCCAGAATGCTATAAGCGGAAGATGACCACGCAAGTGAAGTACAATGACTCTACAAGTAACACTTTTCTTGTGAGTCCACAAGGAGAGAACTTGATTAATGCAATTATTCACTCATACCTCGGTAGCTTTCATTTCGTCACAGCCATGATCAAGACTGGGGCAAAAGAAAATGAAAGATATATTTTTCTCTATCCTGAACCACATGACAAATGAATACCTATATTCTAATCCTCAGTATATGGTAGCGAGAGCATTCTTGTAGTTAGAAGTATGAAATTGTAATTTGTAGTTTATCCTCGATTATAGGTAATAAATAGGTAGATGCTTGGATCTGAAAAGCCATTCTTTCCGCGAACGGTAAGCGAAGATAAAAAACTATTAAGTAGTGGCGTTTACAACCCCTGCCGCACACCGAAAGGCGGATTGTAGGGTACCTATTGATGTGTTATAATACTTACTACTTACTTATAATTTATATAGAGTATATAAAGTAGTTTACTAAAGGTGTTTAAATTTTTTAACACATCTCGTCTACGGTTAGTATGTACCGAGAAAAAAGTTAAATCTTCTACAGGATTGTTTAAAAATCCATTCCATCCTTGTGTAAGGATGAGGGTAATAAACTATAGTCTACTGAAGATACATATTAAAACACCTCTCGTCTTTGGTTGAAGTACAAATAGAAAAAATTTAGACCTTTCACAGGAATGTCAAAAATCCATTTTCTTCTTATGAATGTCTTTTTAATAGCTTTAAGTTGTATATAATTATCTCGAATCGCACAAAACTACTTAGTCAAGGAAGACCAAAGTCGTCAACTTGGCTCTGTGTGTGTTTCTTATAAGTGTCTCGACAGCTTAGGTTATTTTACATACATTGGCTGCTACCGGGAATCGAACCTGGTACCTCTTTCTCCGAAGCCGAACGCGCTGCCTACTTCTTTTTATAGCTATCCGGGACATGACAATGTGTATACGTATAGAGTAAACAGAAAAATCCATATATTTATTTTACACCGTTTTCGTAAATTCTCGCGCTTTCATCTCTCGGTTCTAAATGGTAAAAGCAACCGATTGGATGAGTGTCGAAGATTCATCCGTACCAATCCATTTAACAGCCGGGGATTCGGATCAGCAATCGCCCGTCGATATGGATTGCTCGTCCCGCATTTCGGTCGATGGGTTACACATCCATTTCTTCGCGGACGGAGCTCGAATGCAAATGTTTACGCGCTGAAAAATGGAGACGCGCATGACCTTCAAGGACTAACGGAATGAAGGGGAAACGCAGCGCTTATACGCGTTGCCCTACGTTTCGTAAGTGGCCGTGAAGTCTTCGTAAACACGGGCAGGTGTAATGCAGAAGTGTTTCCCAGCTGAAAGTTTACGCAGCGTAAATATGATTGAATGACTTTTAAGCTTGCACTAGAAAGCGTGCGCCTTGACACCCAAAGCCAAAACAAGTGAAAAATAGCGACATGACTGGACTCGAACGGATGTATACCACTTTAGGGGCAGGTGTTCTAACCACTAAAAAACCGTGTCGCATCAATCCTATCATTGTTAAAGAGATGCTTTATTAATAACTAGTGTATTCCTCCGTCAAAAGTTAACGGATTTAAAATTACATTTCGTTTAGAAAGAATATAAATAATCCCGATACGATGTGGATTATTCATTTGAAATATGCTAATGTTAATGCATTTAAACTCTGACAATAAATAAATTTACTTACAATAGATTTTTGATTTGTTTTTTAAATATCATATATTTGCATAAGGCAATATAACGAAAAGGAAATAACGACACCGGACAGAAACACAAATAAATTAGAAACACTTCTATTTACGTTGAATTTTTTTAATAATATATTACATGTTATTTTCATTCTTTCAATTTTTTTAACAAACTCAAATGAATATAAATATTTATAATCCTATATTTAATCATGCTGGTATTTTAATCACCAAGTTTTTTGAAATACTTTGGTACCACATACATTTCCTATAGTTACTACATTATTAATTACTAAAAAATTGACAACTCTATTCATAGTCCTACTGATTGTGAGTGAAACGTATGGTGGGAGAGCTGGGTTCGAGTCCCAGTTATCTCGCTATTTATCACTTCTGTTTATTTTTATGTAGCGCCATCTGTTAACATAAACTTGAGTTTTACTTTAGGTCTATCGGGCATTTTAAACTTGTAATGCCCCTTAATATATCTCTGTAAAAGGTTCAAGCTTTTCCACTCACTATTACTGTGAATGCAATGAAGCTATGACCTTAGCCGTTGAAATGAAGCGAAACAAGATTCCAGGGGTGACCGGGAATCAAATCCGGATCTGCCACTTTCTAACTGCAAATTCTACCTCTGAACCTCAGCAATTTGTAAAATAGCCTACTAAAAGGCCCACAGAAGAGACTATCTCTACCGAAGAACATCTCCGATGAAGAATCCATGCATCAAATCAACTCCTGCAATTCTTATTCGTAATACAAAGCGTCTAATTTTGGAGATTCGTGCCTCGAATTTATGCCAACTTTATCAACTGGTAAACCATAAGCATACCAATGGAGACTGTTTATGTTTACGAGGATGTAGCCGATATTACGCATTCTCCTTGTTATATAGACAGTTCAGACACTGAGGAGAAGATCAGGGAAATAGATGCTCGTACATGTCGTCTCAAGAATTCATTTCATCCGCGAGCGATACGCTAGTGTAATCGATTATGAAGATTGATACATGGTGCGTGCACGACCAGTCATAAATCAGCTTGTAAGGGAAATATGTAGATGTATGTTATCTTATAGGTAATTGCGTATTATGTCTTCATTAATGAATCATTATTTATTAACGGGTTTCATTAATTTCTAAAATTAAATAATTTTCAAAAATCTACGGAGATGTTGTCGAGATCCACATTAAAGGATGCTATAATATGTTAAATTACTATATATTACATATGTCATGTTACTGACAAAGATTATTTCATGAGATGTTTGCTATAATTTAAAAATTTTCTATGTGTATAATTTACTGCCTACATCGTATATTTAACTGCCTGTTTTGTTTTTTTTCCATATTTACCTACTTTGTCTAGGACTACTCTCTGCTTCATTGTATTATTTGACAAGGATTATTCTCTGCTGTTATTGTAAATCTATAACTACATGGCTATGACTGTATTCTAATCTGTATCACTACTCATTATTTTGCTGTTATTTATCTTTTTGATTCTTTCCTTTAACTTTTGCAGGTTTTTCACATATCCCTTCTCTTCACGGGTGTTTTCCTGCAGTGGAGTCTTTTTTTTCTGTGTTTAAACCTCAATGTTTTTTCCTTCACAAAATCAGTCATTCTTTTCCTCTTTTCCTTTATTATTATGTTAGGGGTTAAATGGAAGATGGGACTTTTCAGTCGCAATTTTGCCCAATAAAGAGGTTGTTATTATTATTATTATTATACTTACAAGCGGTTTTGGCACTACATGGCCATCGTCAAATGCTAAAAACCCTCTACCAAACAACACACATACAAATCGACGGTGGGTCAGAGAGAGAAGTAGGAAACCCGTTTCCTTAATAAAAATTACTGCGGAAGAGTGTATATCTAACAAATGATGTAAATGGAGTTAGACTTAGCACTTTAAAGCGTGCGAATTACCCAAAGGTTGTACGAGAAGAGAAAAATAGTGACTTGGCTAGTTTTGTGACTTTATAGTTTTGTGAATGATACACTCGCCATTCCATTCCAATATTATCTATGGCCTCGTTTGCCTGTGTACTGCTATGTACTGTCAAATTAATCGTAATAGATATCATAAGATTCGTTTATTTATTCTATATAAAGTCGAAATTCTAATTCTAAAATCCTACTCGTAACAGAACACATTGAAGGCTTAGGAAGTTTCAAGACGTGGATTTTCCCGTTAATATGTATCACGTTTGGATTTATTTAACGTGGGATGTTTTAAACCTTCACCGTTATCAGTTGCCTACATTTAATTCTAGGTCCGAACGTTTCCTTCTTCTTTTCAATTTTGTCCACGTCTTCAATCTCACACATAGTTTTTTCATTCCAAAGCAAACGACTGTAATTCTTCTCTAGGAGATTGTGTAATAGGTGGAACGGTAACACGGAAGAAAATAAACGGTAATAATAATGCATGACAAGTAAAAAGGTGATATTAACAGATTAAGGAAACAAATTTAAGAAACGGACAAGAATTAGCGATTAGTTATCTTAAAGGAAGAAATAGGTTAAACTAATTCGTGCTCTAATTTCATACCCGCGTTCAAAGTCATATGAGCTTATTTATGTTCAATAAAACCCATTTTATCAATTTTTGGGTAATTTCTATGAACTTTAAGTCCAAGTTACCGTTACCAGAAGAGATTTTCCGTTCCTTTTATAATAAATATAAAGCATCCGGTCTTCGTGTTACGCCCAACAAAATTACATCAAAAATGCAAAGCATTTCCCTTATGACCAGGACGTTACTGGTTAGATTCGAAAGTTGTCAAGTTTGTTTTGAAACTGTTGAATGATTCAAATTTTATTCTGTAGCTTTCCTAGTTTTAAAAAATATTTATTTATCATTTTCCGTAAATTTCCTCCGTAAGTAATGGTTTGAGTATTGAGAGAAACGTACCTTAATAGAGACTTTTATCAATAACCATAAGTTTTATTTAATCAGATAAAATGAGGCACTTCATGTAACTGTATACTGTGCGGTGTGTGCACAGTTCACAAGAAAAGTTTACGTGATTTAACCCGGTAAATTAGCAGGGCACAAATTAAGATGTAAATACTATAATTTATGAGACTGTTTTAGATTTTATTAACTACGAATATTTTGAGTCATTCAATTAGGCAGATTTTATAAAGCAGCACTCCAATTCAAAAATGGGTACCTTTGTTACATCCTATCTTTGAGAAAAATGTCAACCATTGTCTTAAACGAGGCTTAATTTTAACAGATGCAAATAAAATTGCTTTGGGCACTAAAAGTTTTAAGGAAGAGGCAGAGGAAAGTAGGAGAAGTATTAAAAGAGGTTTATCACTAAAGAATGCAATAGACAGACAAAAAAGCTATTTCCCTTTTGTCTTACTCAAAGAGACAGAGGGGAGCACAACATCCGTAGAATGATATTTAAACTGGGACTGGTAATCACGAAAAGGAGAGGGAGTTAATTAGGGAATTGCGGGTTACGGGAAACTATAGAGAGGTTGATGATCAAAGGCTGATTCGAAAATACAAAATGAATTCATCCGTCCGCTTCCCCGTTTGCTACATGTTTCCCGCATTCTACCACGAAGCTCTCTGACTTATTAATTTGACACGAATAAAAACCTTTTAGTAACGATTCCCAGGGATCAATGGAATTTGAGATCCAAAATCATGTTGTGAGATAACCTCTAATGCCTCTGAAATCACGTCCCATGAGAGAGAGCCGTTGACGCGCATCTGTTCAGGGAACCATTGAGTGATTTATTTTCCTTTAAAAGCGATTCCTTGCTCCCGGTCCCATCGGCATTGTAATGCATGGGCCGTTGCATTGCAGTCTGTGCCAATTCGAGCAGATGGCGCAAGGCTGTGAAAAGGTAGTTGTTACAGTTAGGGTACGTTTCAGATTCATGTAGGTTTGGAATGCGTTACCTGTTAAGTTTTCAATCCCTTCCCTGTAATTATAAAAACATTTTAGAGTAAACTTGAATTAATCTAATAAGTGTCTCATGTAAACTCGTTAACTTTAGTGTTAGAATGAGTAAGTATAAGGATTGGGAAGGAATGAAGAAATAAGTGAAGTATGTTGAAGAATAAAAGAATTAATGACTTGTAGTGAATTAGTGATCAATAGATAATATTTCCATGAATTACTTAATTGGTGAATACTGATTAATAAGTCTTGAATGTAGAATGATTAATGAAAAAATTTAATATTAATGTGTAAATATTTAATCATTTATGTTTTTAATTTTAATTTTGATAGCGTATTAAATTTTGATGATCCATTTCATTTTATTACTTGCCTTTTCCTAGTCTTTTCTTTTGATATGGCTACTCATTACTTGTAGACAACCTTCTTGTCCATTCATTTATGTTATCAAACTTTGCAACCTGGTTCATACACATCTTCAGATATAATGTAATAATAATGATAATTTTTGGCATCATTTTAAAATAAAATATAATAGAGACCATCCATCAAAGATGGCTAAAATTATGAAAACGATCTAGAGACATATATATTTCTATATTGACGTAGGATAAAGTATTTACTTTATTAATAGCATATTGTGGAAGATCATTGGTTATTATAAACATATAGTTCATAGTCATAATACTTTCTACTATATTTAATGGGTTTCGGAGGTTTTTCACACAATTTTTCTCGCGATTATTTTCCTGCAGTATTTATATTTATTTCCTCAGAGCTGATAGCTTAATGTTTTTAAGCCACAAAATGTTCCTTTTGTTGCCTTTTATTTTGTATCATTTCTATAAGCTCCTTATTAAAACATTTATTAAACTAGTGTTAGATATAAGAAGAGATTTTTAATTCTCTATCTCGTTCTAAAGTGAAATCATTTAAAGATAAAAGTATTATTTTATTATTATAATGAAGTGTTTTAAATGCAAAAAGAGCAAAACAGGGGTTATCTAAGATTTCAGTTCTTGGAACTGTGTAATTAATGATAATGTAGAGGAAGAACCGAGAAAGAAAATGTCTGGCGTTGTCTGCACCCGAATTTTTCTCATTCCAGGTGGCTACTTTAAATTAATTGAATTTCCACTGCAGAGCAATCTCTTTTACCATTCACCCACGGATCCAACATTGATCAACGGCTACATCTGAATTTTTTTCTTCTTCTCTAAAATGTAGCATTTACACTAGCATTTCCATTGCTCATTTTTATAATAATACTTTGTAGTCAGTCGCTGTTAGGAGATATAAAACCTTTGAAAAGTGATCTTCTCTTAGTGTTTGAAATGTAATTCCTCTTCAACTAAATCAAACTTGGCCACTACTCTTTCCGCACTGACACTCAGATTCCCATTTATCGGAATATTTTGATAGTGAATTTACTTATCGTGGTAGAATTGTTTTAATATCTCATGTTCTCTGATTTGAAATTCAAGAGGTTCGTTTAGATTATTCCAATTTATAACGTTTTAACTCCATCCAAAAGAGCGGGCACATACGTAACATAATTGCTTCTTACTTTCATTTAGCTCAAACATCCCAAATTCCTTTTGAGATATTTATCTTCCCATTCCCACGGCAATTTTCGTAAAATTTACGAAAAATATCGAGCAAATCGAGATTATGAGAATTCATCTAAAAGGTTTTTATCTGCTCCATCTTTTTCAGAAATCTTCCTTTCGCGCGTAAAACCGCAATTAAAAATATTTGATATTATTATTATTAAGGTCTTTATTAAAGGCGAGATTGAGACTGAAAAGTCTCTTCTTCCATCTAACCTCTCGGCAATGGTATCATATACATAAAATATGGTAATACATGATATGGGAGGAAACACCCTTATATTTATACAGGTGACTATCAGTATGATTATACACTGCGAGTGAAATGAGGTTTAGGAGAATGTCTTTGAATATGAATTGGTGTGTGTTAATAAATCTACATCTGTCAATTACGTTATTCTTTTCAAACAATACCCTGCTTCTCACGCCCCTGAACGAAGTAAATAAAGCTTCCAGTTAATTTAGCCCTAAAATATTCAAGAAGATAGAAACTTTGAGCGAAGACTTTCACTTAATAAATTCAGGGAAAGTACGTACTCAGAGGGTAGAGATAGGGTGTAGCCAATATTATACGTTCTCCCAGTTATATAAGCCGTTCAGACACCGCGAGGAAGATCAGGGAAATGGATGCTGGAACGAGTCGCTTCAAAAATTCATTATTTCCGAGAACGAAACGCGAAAGTAATCGATTAGGAAAGTATGGAGTCATGGTGCATACATTCCTTTCTACAAGCAAAAAGGTGGCTTGCAGAGTTCATATGTAGATTAATGGCATTTGTAAGAAATTCTAGGAACGGGATTCAGCGGATAAACAAGTCTCACTTTGTGTTTTGCCGTGCCATGATGCTTTGTGCAAATATTTTCCTTTGGTTAGATTCTGTAAAGTTCGCGCTTTTAGCTTAGGAGATGAAGAACACACTCTTTAATTTCAGTGTAAAATTTCATTTGTAACACTTAGTTGTACAGAAGTGAAACATAGGGACTTGTCTAGGGCTTGAACCCAGGTCTCCCACTTTCCAGTTAGGTATTCTAACCACTGAACTACTGAGCCACGTTTGGGTTAAGTCGCACACTTTGATATGCAAAGTTAAAAGTTACCTTCCATCAATTGTTCATTATTAACGTTTTGTTTTAAGGACAATTTTAATCGAGTTCTATGTCGCTGAAGTACGTATCTATATTCAATACAATCGGTCAGTTTCAAGAGTTATATCTAAAAAACATCACAAAAATATAGATCACTCTAACTCTAATTACATTTCATTAGCAGAATAAATAACATCATCCGTCAAAGCTTTTGCTATTCCATGGTTTCGAATATCTCATAGCGTAATCCTATCTGAAATAAATTGCATCATTATAATATTTTAAACACCACAGGACAATATGAAAATACGTCTATTTCCAAATGGGAAACTGTTCAATGCTCTCAAATGTGAGGGTATCGGATTACGTAATATCTCTGACTCGTAATTAAATATAAAATAATAAATAAAAAGGGGGAAAACGCCGATGGGACCGATCGACCTTTTACATTCCCTCTTTCAATTTGCCTTTTTTCTCATTCGTTTGGGGAATTCACTATAACCTCTCCCAATTTTTAGCATTAGTTTATTCCTATATCTTTGCCAGAAGCCACCATGTGTTACTAATATAAAGAGCTTTGCGGTTGAGTTGAATTAAAACAAAACTAAAAAATATTTCGGTAAGATGATCGAAAAAGTGTTTAACTTTGCATGAGAGAGAATTTTTCACCTCTTTAATTATTCGAGGTTCGTTTGGATTTATCCTCTTGCTTCAGTTGTTTCTGATTAACGGCCGTGGACAGGTCTTAATTAATCTTAATCCTTGACGAAGAATATTTCACGGAGCGGCTCTCATAATGTAGATTCTAACTGGGATAATCGATCCCCAATTTGCCGAGGCTTTGTATTATCCCTGTAATAAATAGTGAATGTAACAAGTAAAATAATGGATAAAATTAAAAACTTCATGGTGAGATAGAGACTTATATTACCACACTACCGATAATAGCCCGAGAGGCAGATTCGCCAGTAAACACACACATTACCACACTACGTAAAAGAAAGAGTATTTAGGATTCAAACAAAAAAGTAGCAAATAAATAGTTACGGAAAAGTATCAGGCTGTTCAAATCAGATATCAGATAATCGATTATAATAATCAATAAATTTAGTAATTATTTTTCTTTCCAATTTAAATTTACTCTCACCGTAAAGTTCTAACTCCCTAATTGGAATTATCCCTATGAGCAGGTTAGCGTATTCGGTCCTATGCTGTATTTAGTATTCTTTAACGACCCCATTAATGAGTTTGTTTGTGTATTTAAAATATTTACAAATGACTCCTTAATTAAAGGGAAATAGGAATATAGTGGAGAATATAAATAATGATTAAAGTAGAATATAGATAAACGTGTCGAATGTTTTAGATATCATTATGAAATGGTTTGCATGCAGAGAAAACGTTTGACTTTAAAAGTTGTTAAGCAGTTAACTTCTTTGAAATAAAATCTCTGGCTTAGAATTAAATGCAAAGCCCTAGAAGTAGAAATCTAATAACGGTAGACTATTTGAAATATCTTGGTGTAATCCCCATGCCCTCAATTTATAATGGGGTATTCACATCCTTAGCAGATGTGGGTGGGCATTTAAGGAACTCTGCTCTCTCTAACGATGCAAAAGTTACTCCGCTCTAATTACGGGACTAAATGTAATCAATCTTGAGTAATTCTGCAGAACACAGAAGCACTCAGACAAGCGTTGCATTCATGGCGAAGAAGTAGTTATGCTTAAATCCCTGCATTTTACTAAGAATAGTAACGACTCATTCAGGAGTGTTGCCAAGACGTTTCTTGAAATATGATGGGAATAGAATTGAGGCTAATCTTTGATTGAATCTGCCCAATAAATTCAGTAGTAATAAGCTATCGTGAAATGTATTATATATTAAGGGTTTCCATAGATGCAAGTTTGTTATATGAAAATGTATTCAGAAAATTGACGGATTTAAAACCTTCTGATGGCCGCATTCTAGGCCATGAGCCGTATTTTGGACCCTGATATAGACTGATTTTATTCTACAAGAGGAGTAATAGTGATAAATGACTTTATTTCAGAGCAAGATTGAGATTTAAAATTCTCATCTTAGCCAAACGGTATACCATTAAATATTTCAAGAAATAGCTTTTAGGAATAGACCAAAGGAATAGGCAACAGTGGGAAAAATTTTGTGGGTTTACAATATATCTAAGACAAAACTTTGGGAAATACTAAAAACACTGTAGGAAAACACACACCGTAAGGGAGGCGTTAACAATCTGCGAAACTTACTAACAGTTGCAACTGAAAAAATTGAAACTGAAAAGGAATAGAGAAAGGGAACAATAAGAAAAATCTGATGTGGCCAACACATGACTTTCTCCGTATTTATTGAAAACATAAGCCTATGCCGGGAATATATAAATAACTCTAAAACAATGAGTGTTACAGGAAAATGTTTCATACAAGCTTTGTAGTAAAAAACATTATCTTCAACTTTGGTACATAATTGTATATACCTAAATTGCATTCTGATAGATATATGTATGAAAAACTTCCTTTTCTGGGTAAACAACAACTTCCGGTTTACCATTATTGGGGAATAACTCCTAAACAATCAGTGTTACGAAAAAATGTTTTATACAAAAGTTGTAGTAAAATACATAATCTACAATTTTTGTGTGTAAATGTATATACCTATATTGCATTCTGACAGAGATATGTATGAAAAACTTCCTTTTCTGGGTAAACAACAACTTCCGGTTAACCATTATTGAAGAATAACTCCTAAACAATCAGTGTTACGAAAAAAATTTTTGCACAAAAGTTGTAGTAAAGTACATTATCTATAACTTTTGTATATAATTGTATATACCTATATTGCATTCTTACAGATATATTTAAGAAACAAACATTTGTTCCGGATAAACCGTAACTTCCGGTTAAGCGATATTCTCCAAAAACTAATCAACTCTTGGTATTGTTTGGGAAATACTAAATATGAATTTTGAAAATGATCGGATAATTACTTTTTAAGATAGAGCGCACACAAACTTTTTAACCACAGACAGACAGACAGACACACAGACAGACATGTTCGGGAAAATAGCTTAAACATGCTCTATGGGCCCCAAAACATCTATTTCCGTCGAAATCTGGAGATCGAATTTTTTTGCGAATACAATACTTTCTCTATACTACGTATAGGGAGAAAGTAAAAATGAAACTAATAGGAATGAGCCTGAAATAAAAGACATGCATCACTATATTAGCAAAGATAATTAGTAATTTAAAACAAAAGGATAAAACAACAAAGATAAAAACAAAATATTGTATATAAGGAATGTAAGGTAAAAAATAATAATACGCCTTCATTAAATAAATTTTACATGCTCAAGCTTTACTTCGTGAAAAACAGACATCTTGGACAACTTTGAAAGTTGCAGAAATATTTTATTGCAGGTACAAGGTTGTCAAACAGTTGACATCTTCATTATCAATAAAATAATTGTGAAACTTCCAAAGTTATTTTTCTAAAACAGTAATACGTCTTCATTCAGGCGAAACTGAGGCTAAAAGTAACTACTTCCATGTAACTCCAATAGGTAATAGCATCTAACCCTATAACCCTACCTAGTAACCCAAGGGAGTAGAGCAATCCACTCATATATTTAATTTGACCTCGAAAGATACTAATAGGACTATATAGAATTATATTTATACTAAAAGGAAATATGTAGAAACCTATCTTATATAAATAGACTAATGTTCCATGCGTTTCTGATACAGCACGAATGGCGGCTCGCAGAGCACACGTGGCTATGTAGATAGGAAAACGTAATTTAACTCCTCGAAAAAGTTGGAGAAAAATTAATGGATCGCACACTTGATTAATTGCGGAGGTGTATGCTAAGAGTGTGGACATTAAGAATCGGAATCAATGTCTCAGTTCTTCCTCTTGCTCTATTTGATTCACTGCTAAACGGAGGGTAAAGTGCTAGAGTTTCCTGTCGGCGAATCCAGAGGCGCTGATGCTGCAGCTCTCGGCACAATTGCTTTTTTGTTTCCCGCCGTTCATTCCTCGTTAATCAGTGCTCGTCTGTTGGATGAGCAAGTGGAATTCGCGTCGGGTTACGCAATTAAGCAACTCACTCGCGGCTGTTGCAGCGATGCTATCGGACTTAATTTGATCAATTTTTCCGCTATAAAAGAGCGTGGCTGTGCCGCTGAAAATTCTATGCCGCCTTTCTCCTCTCAAAGCGAGTCCGCGTTATTAATGTGTTGATGCGTGGACCTTTGTGATTTCTCTCGTGCGATTTATATAATTCTTACGCAACTATTTGCCCATAATTCATGCAGATGGCTTTGGAAAATCTTTATCGGTGAATATTACTCGTGTTGCTCATCCTTTCAGAATAAATTTTCCGAAAGTATTTTATAATTGTAGAAATATTAAATTATATATGTCTTGACGATAAAAATGAGATTCTATTTATCACGAAAAATATGAGTCTGAAGAACGTAGAGAAAATTGAAGATTAATAATTGGATCTAGATTAGATTAGTTAATAATTTAGATCTTAGGCTATAAGCTTTGTTTCATTCGGATGGAAATCGACAAGATATACTTAGTGATACGGATTTGCTAAGTTAACAGCAACCTTTTCCTCATTATAAGTGTGGTTAGTTTAGGAATATATTTAATTTGTCCTTCAGTACAGGATAGCGAAAAATTTACTACTGATATTCACTTTTTCCCAGTCTTATTCATAGCTTTGATGACATAAAAGCTACTGAAGCATGAGTAATTCTGCATAATTACGCTGATTAAGGTTTCTTCTTATGGAATGCTAAAAGAAATTTACACGGAGATTCATTGTCGTCCACTTACATAGACGCTCCGTTTACAATTCTGGCTTAGTGAGGAAAAGAAGCTCTAACTAAATCACTCCTCATTTTTTTCAGTAAGCTTCATTCCCTCCTAATCGCTCTTAGCATCTAATTTTAGAGAGGATGAGGTACCAATGGGCCATTGGGTACTTCATAGAAAGAGGTAAACCAATTATTTATGGGTTAGATGGAAGAGGAGACTTAGTTTCAACCTTGCCCAAGTAAAGCCATAAAATAATTATTATAATTTTACATAGTATATGCATGAAAAAGTAATTTTCAGGATGTATCTCCTCTCTATACTTCAGAAAAATTGGGGATTACAATTCCTCCATCGGGCTTTAAATGTGACATTCATTGGCAGTTAACATAAAAACCCTACAATCGCTTACAATTTTCCTCAAGTCCTACAACGGTCACATACTATTTGCGCCACTAAATGACTTCGGGAACATTGGTGTTCCTCTCGCTGTAAGAGAAACTTTTCTTCGGAACTTCCGGAAGCTCTTCTTAGTATAGCAGTCCTGCGACCTTTAGTCTAGTTCCAGAGAGAAAAACGATCTTTATCCAATGCAAGTTCCTGTAAATATCAGTGTGTGATAACCTTAAATTTCGGACCGACACTTGGGGTGCCTATTTCCGGAATCGGGGAAGTTGTGGCAACCGCAAAGGATGCTTTAACTGGGTTATTGGTACTTAGGCATTTTAGGTGAGTTTCATGGGTCTTTTCAGAACTTGCTTCAATGTTTAATGTTTTAAAGGCTGCTAAATCGTATATGACGGATTGTTATGCTAAAATGTTAAATAACATAAATTATGAATAATACTACATATAAATTTGAAATTTAATGAAATAAAATTTGGTTGGTTCCAAGCATTGGTGTGAAAAACAACTTTAACTGCGTATGAAATCATCACTGTCTAATATTTTATTCTATTGATCTATAGACAGTATCACATTTATTTCCATTGATATAGTTCATCATAATTTCATTTTTATTTATATTGATATATTCTAGAGATTTGTTTTAAATTTGAAGTAAATCTCTTTCTTATGGCTTATATACGGATTTAAGACCTTTAAAAATGATTTAAATTTTTAAATAATGACAATGCTGTACGGGTAAGAGACGACCTTACCTGTATTCTTTGAAATAAGAAAACATTTCTTAAAATAGGATACAGATATAGAAGGTAGGGGTAGTGGAATATATTGACAATCAGTTCCTAACGCTTCGTACGTTAGACGGGACTTTAGATGGTCCTTGATGAAGATCACGATAGGATAGGGAAAGGGATTTTATAATTTTAAATTGGTCCTCGGATAGTCAAATAGGTAGCATGCTCGCTTTTGGTGAAAGCGGTCTTGGTCGATTCCCGGTTGGAGCTCATGAGCGAAATGACCTAGGTAGTTGAAACACTTATAACAGTACCCACTATTTCTTATTGCCCTAAGGAATTCGGAGTGCAATACTACACGCAGGGCACTCTTATATGTGATATTTCCTAATGAAAGGTTTTTACCAGAATTTCCTCGAACAATTGGGAATTTTTTAAATGGAAATTCATAACGATTCTCGACGGTGATACTGTTGGATCTGTTTCACGATTTTACTGGGAAACAAAATTTTCATGATTTCTCCCGCCTTTTATTTGTACTATTTATTTCGTAGCAGAACATTACGAAGATAAATGTATTTGGACATTCCATACTAACTCCGAGAGCTGAGAAATTGAAACATCCATTATATTTCCCACTTTTTGGGTTGGAAAATTTCCACGGAGGAAATTTCTGCTATTGCACCGGATGCATTTCTGTGTAAATTGAAACCCTCTTGGATTTATTTATGACTTCAAATGTTACGGAGGTATTTCTAACCAGGACACGTTTAGTGTACAAATTGCTTCCACCCTTTGCAACGTATTGCCTTGAATTTTTATCTCCGATTTAGCGCCCCTTTACGGCTGCATCCGAGTGCATTCAGTCCACCTTCGTTAAGCTTCGGATTGTTGGTATCAGCGTTTACTCATAACCGGTGTTGGGGACAATTTGTAAACGTTTTTGTTTGAGTGACGCGGGCATTTATTTTGCGCGTCCTCGCACTTAAATTCCTTGGGACCGTAACAGGTGTTGATCTACTTGTGTTGATCACAGCTCGTAGGCGTTGGCGTTATGTTCTGATCATCCGCGTAAATTACAGAACCATTACAAGCAGATGCTGCTTTTGCACTAGGAAAAGTTCATTGATGCATCGCGCAGCACGGTTACTTAACGATACTCCGGAACAATATTATTTCTTCGCCCGTATTTAAATCATTGAGTCAAGTGAAACTAACAGGGTTGTTAATCACTAGCGTAGCCATAAAAATACTCTTGTTCGGTAAAAAAAATAAATGACAAAGTCAAAAGAAATAACTCGTACAAATTCCGCAAATAGAAATATTTATTCAACTCTGGGAACGTATTCATCAAGATTAATTAGAAAAGTTTTTCTTTAACTTTGTTTGGAGATTATTAAAAAACTGAAATACGTGATAAAATTAGGTGAAATGAAAAATAATTTATAAATCTAACTTCAAAATTACATTTATTCTGATTTACAATTTAAAACCTGATTTTTTTATTTTCTTCGTATGTGAACGAGGACTAAAATGTCATCAGCATTGACTTGCATCGATGAAGGCATGAGCTTGTCCATTGAGTCTGTATTTATTTAGTCTTTCCATAGAGGTAGTGCTCTATATACAGGTTTTTATGTGTTTTCAAGATGGAAAAGATATTTTGCTTATGTCTATTTGGAGTTGACACCGAAAACCAACCATAACTATGCCACTGTCTTGAAATCAGAGAACCATGGAATTCTATGAACCTTTCTGATAATTTTCAATAGTATCGTTAATTTTATTTCGTTCATTCTAGTTTCTATTCAGTTGCATCAATTTTACACAGAGGTACTTGAGAAACTCGGCTTAATAAAGAGGATAGTTAAATGAAGCGAAGGAAAGTCCACAAGTGATAATTTATAAGTATTTGATTGAATAGGATAGTATAATATTGATTATATTATAAGTATTTGTGTAAGTTAGGCCTCACCTAGAGTACACAAGTAGTGAAGGACCCTGCCGAAAAGTTGTATTCATGAATTAGAAAAAGTACACCAAAAGGCTTGTGTTGTTTTGTATATATGCTACACATATCAGTGGGCTTTGCTCAGAAGTTAATGGCGAACAAAATATTGCCATTTTTCAAGAGGTACTGGTAGAATTATATTTAATATTTATTTTGCGCAATACCACACTAAATAAAGGCAAATTTGAATTTATCTTGAAAAGTTGTTTCATTTTATTCGCCATGAAGTCGCAGGATATCACAATTTCACTCACCAAAGATTTTTATACTCAGAAGATTCAGAACACAGGATGGGATTCTTTAGATGATAGAGGATTCAAACAAAGGCTTTATTTACTTAATATATGCAGAGAAAGTATTCAGTTCTAACGGGATGAAGCCGATATTATACGTTATCCTTGTTAAAAGGTCTTTCAGATGCTGCGAGGAAGATCAGAGAAATAGATGGTGTATCGAGTCGTTTCAGGAATTCATTTTTTCCGCGAAAGATACGCGAAAGTAATCGATTAGGGAAGTAGAGTCATGGCTCATGGGATTCCTGCCACAGGGCAAAATATGGCTTGCAGGGTGCATATGAGTATGCACACTTGCGTTTATTCTATTTCTACTCCTCATCCCATCAAATATTTGTATGTACTATCTCTCAGTACTCACTATTATAAATTTCTGATTTAGATGTACAAAAATATATACGTATGAAAGTACGCACCTGCTGTTGTATTCTGGAGTAAGGCAATGAAGCTCTTCTTCTTCGTTTTATGGAACTTTCAGCTGGTGCACCTAAATTAATTTCGTTCCCCGTCTTGCTCGGTACTTGTCCTTGTTTTCCATCTTCAATTTAGTTCCGTTATATCTTTGAGTGATTCATGCATCTGTTGCACATAGATTTTCCTTTCATAGAGCTATACAGATAGCGCCATTATTTCATAGGATTCCCTTCCTTCCTCGTTCTGCTATCGGAACTGCGTTGATGTATATCCTTTACATTGCATTAGAGCCATGAGGCTCGGTTTATGATAAAGGGAACGAAATCGAGAAAGAATTTCCAATCCCGTGAAAATTTATTGAAACAAACTTTTTTCAAAGTCGGATACGAGAATCGGCCAAATAATGGCTACACGATTATGTCATAATTTATACGTGCATAATTAATCTCGTAAGTCGACTTTTGATATTTTCTCCGAGACATAAGTTTTTAAACATTTTTTTCAATGATGAATCTAATATTTGGTCTCTTATATTATGAATGAATGTGAATTTATAGTCGTTTTTCACGCTTTATTAACTGATATTTGACATGGAATTTACTAGTAAATTTATATTTTTTTACACTTCGCTGATCCTTTTAGATTGCCCGTTAAATATGATTAGAAGTTTAAAATCTCCAATAGCCGTTTTTGTCGGCGTTCCTCTTCTCATTCCCCGGTATTCCGAGAAAACAAAACAGGACACCGTACTTTTTGGAGTGCTCTCAAATTCATTAACAGCCATGTCCCAACTTTCCTTTATTTACGTTTAATATGACTTAATTTTATCAGTTTTATTCATATCGATTAATGCATACTGAAAATATCCATTTCAATCTGCTGACCACATCCACTGTTATATCGATAACTCCGACTCCTATGCACTGATTATCCGAAACCAATTATCCGCAATTCCGCATTAGGCATCCAAACGGTCGTGTTTCGATCTGTCTCGATGGCCATTTTTATCCGGATCAATCACATATGGCCCGTCTGGATTCCCAGACCACCCAAGCGAATGCTGTTAGGTTGGCAGCTCTTGAACCCTCGGTAAAATGAAACAAATGGGAGCCCTTTGGTCCGTAATTGATGAGGAGTAGACGATGCTATCCTCGGGAACGGACCGGATGCCCTCGAGCCAATCCTCGGCAACACCCTCTTCACTTGTCCCGCGCTCGATAAATTCACTTCCGTCGCAGCCTCTCGCGAAATAAAATATGCGCAACACTTTAAAAGAGGGATGAATATAAGAGAGATTTAAGTTAGAGGTTTAAAACTCCAAAAGCGGTCTTTGTCGGCGTTCCCCGTCTTACTCCCCGGTAGTCGGAGAAAACAAGAAAGGAATGCCGCTCTTTTAAGATACCCAGAGCGCTTTTCGAAGACAATGTCTTCCTCATCAGGGATAGTAAAATACGTTTTACGACAAAGACTGCTTTTGGAGATTCTAATTCATTAACTGCCGTGTTCCAAATCTTCTTTCTTTACAGAGATTTCGTTGTTTCGGTTTAACGAATCGTATTCAAGTTTAAAGAATTAAGGACGGTCTGGTATTCAACCTAAAGGCCGGTTGGAAACTCATCACCTCGCACTTTAGCTACCAAGTGCTAGTTGAAGGAATGAGGCTTACTAGGCAGGATGAGGAGTGAGGTAGTTTGCCCTTCTTTTCCTCTTAAGACTTGAATGCTATGAACGGAACAAGTTCATGTAAGTGAAATCCAACTACTCCTCGATTAACACTTTTCTCAAGATCCCGTATGAAGGGACCTTGATTAGTCCTGTTCAGCATACTCAAAAATCAGTTACCTTCATATCATCACGGCCACGAACAAAACAGACGAAAGTTAGTAAAAGGTAAATTCTCCTCTGTCTTGTTCCAAATGGCAAATAGAAAATTTTCATTTCATCAGGAAATTAAAGCTAGACAGAAATTTAGGTCAAAAAAGAACTTAGAACACGCTTGTCAATAAATTAGAGTTTTACGAACTCTTCCGAATTCGTTGTCAGTATTTCATACCGATGTTGTTTCCGAAACGGTGCCAACGTTGATAGATACTGCTGAGTACAATACTGCTGTACTGCTTTGGGAGATTGTCTAGTCTTTTAATTAACGGATTGATCTTGAATCATTTTGCGTCTTTCCTGTGTTGTTTACGTATTGTGTTTGACATTTAACTTTTTACGTAATTCTCTTTTTATCGGCACTTTTTCGAAGATTCCCAGTCAATTAACTGTAAAATGTTTTTCGTTTAGGCAGTAAGCTTCCCAGTATAGAATTTGACACAATGTTTCAGTATTTTGAATGAATAAATAGGATGAATGTGGTATCTCTATTTTCTTTAAGTACTCTTTTTTTAGGGTGCAGAACTCATAAATTATATTTTTTAATTCAGGACATTAAACACCCAAAATATAGTTTGAAACCAAATTTAAGAAATTTTTATGGTTGCATTCTAATTAATTATCATTTTGTGGTTTTCCATGAGTTCGAAATAAAGTTACTGAAGGTTGTCTGTATCGCATATTCCTCGGTTACGTTATGCACCTATTTCAAAATATTTTTTCTATGTAGGACTCGACAAATACTCTTTACAAAAAATGTAAAAAAGGCAATATTTTCAAGGGGATTAACGGTTAGATAAATTAGATAACGATCTTCAACACCAATTTATGGACATAACATCTTTACCAAAACCTTAGCTCGTTCGTGGTTTTCAGAATCGGTGAGTTGATGTCAGAAATGATTAATTTCTCATTTCAATTCGGGACATCCATTGCGTACTGCGTTTGTTTCATATCGTTCATTGCTCCGCAGAAGATAAATGAGTTAAGGAGTAGAAAATCCTTGGATTCGGAAATGGGAATCTAGTTATCTGCATCTGTAATGACTCCCACATGTTTGTCTGTATCTTGTTTCTGGGACGTCAAACTTCACTTTCAAGTTAAACGTTGAAGGAGCCTTGAAATTTCAGGTTAAGGTGTTACTTCTATACAGTTTTGGCATCTTTCTTAACTTAAAAATCCACGAAATCAATAGTAAATCCGTCAAAGGGAGAAGTTTCTAATAGAAGAGCTCTAAAACGGATTCGCACAATGAGATATAACCATAGCGTAAGCTTATGCTACAAGTATGGTATAACTTAGCGACTCTGTCGAGAGGATTCGATACGTTTAATTTCAAATTCAGTCCCAGAAGGTTGGAATAAGCGCATTGACTTTATTCTTTCTGATTTTTTGGCTGGTTGGAAAACAAAGGTTGAAATTCAAAATAGTCTCTAATTATGAAAATTTCGTTACAAAAATTGTACATCTCCATTATGTCTACCATTAATCGTGATTCCTCCAATTTAGACGACGCTATGATGCACGGGCATTCACGGATTATTGAATGAATCAATCAGACTAAATCCACAGGTAATTATCGTTCTGCGAAGAGTAATGATATTCCAATTTAGGATCAAATCGTTCCATTTATGGCATTGTATTAATGAGGAATATTAATGAGCTTCCCGTATTAACTCATGCCTATTCGAAAGCAGCTCTCATTAAGTAATTGCTGGCAAATGAACGCCGTTAATGATTTCCGCCGATTCTTTATTGACGACTTAGCGTGATTAGAAATAAAATTAGTACCACCTAATGCGACCCTATGTGACGATAACTGGGAAATAGAGGTTATCACTAGATTATCGAATTGAGGTAATTAGGTTATTGGCTTCCAAATTGATTAAAAGGATGAAACTATGAATTCTGAATCTGCCATAACTCTTTGAGATCGGTCTAGGCTTAAATGAGCTTTATTCCTGGAGATAGAAGCGTTGATCGAAGACAAATAATTCGAAATATATTTTATCGTAAAGCCAGCTCAAATAGGGACTATTAAAGTTATTCTTTTAAACAAAGTTTCATAAGAATTCAAAATTATTTATTAAGAGATTTATTGCTAATTATTATTCGTACAGCCTTCGAAGACAATCTTTATTATTAGTAGAATCTGTGAAACATGTTGCAGCAACCATCCGATTAAACTTACAATTGGGTACTCAATGTCGTAATTTTTGTTTATTAGACATGCAATAAAAAAACTCGGCTCCGTCAAAAAAATTATGGGTAGAAGCGAATAAAAGTCTGCTAATAATATTACTCTAAGTTAGCTAGGCCTCGCCGTTTAGTTTTTATCTGTAGGTTTCGCAGGTTTTTCACTCCCCTTCCTGTGAGTGTTTTCCTGCAGTGTAAAATTTTTCTTGAGCCCTCAGCTTAGGTTTTTTAAAATCCACATACTAGTTTTCTTCGTGTACTTTTGCAAACTATCTCTTTCTTTCTGTTTCGCACATGACGATGAGTTAGGTGTAAGAAGAGACTTTCTTGTCTCAATATCGCCCGAATAAAGGCCATTTATTATTGTTATTATAGCTTTCGGGATCATTGATTGATAATGTGCTTGGTAAAGAAACAGATAGTAAAACCAGAGTACCGCAGGGTGCTATATTGTCTCCTTTGCTCTTTTTATTGTATATAAACGACCTTCCAGAATTGATAAAACACTCAAAAATATATATGTATGCTGATGATGTTGCCCTACTAATAACTCATAAGTGTCTGTCCAAAGCAAAGTTATTACTCCAAGAGGATTTTAATGCTCTATTAAAATGGATTCATGACTCCGACGTAATTCTAAATAGCAAGAAAACCGTCCAAATGCAATTCAAACAAAAAAAGATTAATGTATCGTTGAAATTACTTTCTTACTCCAGCTATAGTGATTCAAGTTCTCTGATTGATTACTTTCGCGTATCATTCGAGGAAAGAATATTTATAAGATCTATTTCCCTTACTGTTATCGTAGTATCAGAACGGCCTATGCAACAGGGATGCCTGATATCGGCAACACTTTCTGAGAACATACCTTCTGGAAATCCCTTGCTTAAATTGATTTTTAATCAACGTCTTCTGTATTTAATTCCAGTTCAATTAAATTTTCAAACCTTGCGAGTTGAATAATCGGCCAGAGTGCGGTTTAATTTCCATAAGACCGTTCAATGTGTATCTATAGTGACGGCACTTGTGCACAAAAAACTTGTTTTTCTTCCCAAAGAAATAATTTGACGTGCGAAGTTTTCAAACTTAGTTCTTCCTTTTTCCATCCCCGTTGGTGCCAGTTTTAAAGAGACGAGGAAGTAATCGAGCTCGTTTCGAAGAGATTTTAATGAATAAGTGAATCAGGAAATTCGATTTCGAGGAAACGGAGTTCTTCGATGTACTAGAAATGAATTCAGCGTGGCTTATATTCCTCCTGCCCTCAGATCATTAGAATTTATTTTTCCTCACTACTCTAGGAATTATTAGTTTGTGTTAAGTACTTGATAAATCATAAATATTAGATTTTCCTCTTGCTCATGCTATCGTGTTTATCAATTTGTATTTGCTGTGAGAGAAATCATACATATACCACTCCCAAATAGCTTAAATTTGCTACGAAATATCACAACTTGTTGAAAATGCCGCTGGTATTTCATCATAGCGAAGTAGAAGAACGCCTGAACGGGAAACGATATAAAAAATAAAATGCTTAACACGTAGAAAACTACATTTAAAAAACTTTGTATCTTAATTTCACTCAATACAATCCATTACTATCACTTAGTAGTAGTAAATAAATTTTGGATTATAAAGTCCTTAAGGAAATAATCAGGTAAATACTAAATTGTAGATCTATCTAAATGAGTGAATATTTCAAAGTTGTGATTCAGACTAAAATATATCAGCGAAATTATCAAACAGAAACTTTCACTGAACGTTTAGAAAGATCAAGACTTTTGTGAATAATAATAATTATTGAAATGGGTGTAATTGTGATCTTCCTGTTTCCATTAGAGAAGTTTTATTATTATTATCATTATTATTATTATTATCATCTGATATTGTTGTGTTAAAAATTCTACACATTACCTGAAAGCCTTCTTTAATGAGAATTGTTTCACATATCAGAAAAAAAGATATCATTCTCAATAAAAAAAGAAATAGGAAAAACGTTAGCTACAAATGTTATGATCGCAGAAAGGGTTCTAATCAGAATATGGGTGTTCTTACTTCCCATCAAAAGAATTAAACCTCAGTGCAGAAGAGCTCAGTGAGAGATATACAATTTCAAGCCGAATGCGTTTAAATTATTACCTTTTACGTCTCATTTGCATTTCAAATGTTAATGAGAAGGCTCGAATTCATATCTCTTCCTTTTCGACTTCATTTGCATTCTAAGATAGTATAAGTACTTTAGGAAGTAGGATTTAATGAAAGTGGCATTTAAATAGCAATGGGGAAACCTCTCGGAGTATGAGTTAAATTGGAGATTTTCTTATTTTCTCCTGCACCTTTTAGAAATAAAAATCGCGATTTCAACGAAAATTATCCGTGTAAACACTGCTTTGAAGAAATATACGTGAACTTCAGGAAACTTTGTGTCCTCAAGTTGTATTATGAAATTCCTGGGAGGGAAGCACTGGAAAAAGAAAAATAAATCGGATAGCTTTCTTCTTCAATACAATTGAAGTTACAATGGGTACAAGGATTAAAATATTGAATCGAGAAAAGAGATTTCCTCAGAAAAGATAGACACAGGTTCGAAATTAAGCCTAGATGACAAAGAGCGGATATAGCAAGGTTCTTCTTCCTGAATGAGATGTTTTGGAATGGAATGAGTTACCTGGATCTCTCTTAAAGCTCTGGTTTGAAAATAATATATCTTTTAAAAAGAAATTTTTGGCTGAGTTGTATTAATATAAGGGATTTTTACTGTACTATCGACATTTCTGGATGTAGTAAGGTATTGCTTGATCTATTCACTGTGTAAATATCACATATCTAGGAATAAGGCTGCCACCAGCCACCCACGGCTTATTTTAATAATAATGTGAATTTCTAAGTGATACTGTTAAGTACTAAGTGTTACCTTTTGAGTAACCTACTAATTTTACATATTTTTTTCCATGAAATTACCGAAAATCATTCCGTAACACAATGCCTTACCATCTCGTATATCTCAGGAAGAAACACTTATTAATAAAGGGAATGAAGAAAGAAACATATATCGTGTAAAGAATCAAATCTGGGATGGATGGAATAAGGCTAGTCTAAATATTTCCCAACATATAAAGTAATGAATAACTGATCTATCTCAAAAATATTTCGAAAAATGTTTCGGGATCATAAATGAAATTCACAATGTCACCATGAATTATAGTTCAAGGCTTAACGAATTTCATTAAATAAATTTTTATAAACTAAAGAACTATTCCAGACGTTTGGTATATCACTTTTACGAGCAAGAACTGTGCCAGTGCAGAGCAGGGAAACGTGAGTGTTCGACTTAGCAGCAAGAGCAGCACTTGATATGGGAATACTGAGAGTTTCGACGTACTCAAGACCTAACTGGTTCAGAAAGATATCGGCAGGAGGATTAAGTGCTCAGACGCTGCAAATGAGATGGTTAGAATGCATACAAGAGATCAATGCTCGTGAATTCCTCTAGATTAAGGTCGTTTCAGCTGCAAATGGCACCAAGGACTGTTCCATTTATCTTATCATGACGCTATATATGGAGTGATTAACATTTTAATTAAATCGTCCTTCTCAGAAATCCAGCAGGAATTGTGATTAGAAGTAAGCTTCTATTTCCGAGATGAAACGTTACCTATACCCCTAGTCTCCTAGTAGCTCTCGCTTTGATACGAGTACTTTCACAGGTTTTTTGTCAAGAAAAACAATTTAAAGTAAAGAATAATCTTCAACTCGATATCTCCGAACCTAAAGCAAAAATCTATTACATAAATTTGGCACGAGATTCTGCTTATATTTCTGTAACTTTTTCTCGATGGCGATGTATTATTTTCCGAATTGCAACTGGCGTAGGAATCAATTAAGTTTGATTTCGATGAATGATGACAATGGTAGCCGCATAAATAAAATTAAGAGGAGAAGAAAAGATAATATTTCCGAATTACAAGTTGAGAAAACAAGCTTTTCCAATCTCTTTAAAGGGAATAGTGAAAGCTCAGCCGCTGTGGGAACAAGATATATCCCAAGGGTTGCTTTGAAAAATTAGGGAGGAAGCGGGAAAAACGAAATGTTGTGTACAGTGTGTTAAAAATACACTCTTTGATAGGTGTTATTTGAGAATTTGTATTTAACTTTGTTGTGTTAGTTAGTTTCAGTTAGTCAATCCAGTAAATATAATTTTTGAAAATTTATTATGATCAATTCCATCCATATGGTTTGCAATGGAAACGAAATAACAATATATTTAAACAATATAAGAAGTATTAACTATGCGTAATTCCATCTAAGTGAAGAAAAAATAACTTAATGTTATGCATAATGTGTATGTGACTAAGTTATTTTCTCCTCATATATTTGCTTGTGAGTCTGGAATGTGCTTTTTGGTTGGGGTGATAAGAATTATTTGTCGGTAGATATAAAGCGACATCTTAGAAACCAGTGACGTCGTTTAATGGTAATATCGTTTTTACAGGATATTTCCTGTTTTTTTGTGACGTAAGCACTTACTTTAAAGTGCGCACATTTTCAATCACATACAACAGTCTCATTTGTTTTCATTCATGCGAAAAACCAATCTTTTAAGCAACTAGATTGCTTTCAGTCTGTTTCCATGTGCATTAGTGATGTATCAAGCAGATTACGAGGCTATGCACAGATTATAGCCAATGTTTAGTAGTTCTTTCAAACTCGTTTGGTGGCTTTTTTCGTCACGGATATGAGTACTTTCCCATTAAGCCCGGATATCAGAAAAACAATGACGTTGTGGGTACCGTGATTGGGCTGTGAAGCGGAAAGGTGGCTCTTTTCACGATAAATCCGGAAAGTGAGGGAGATAAAAAGCGTTTCGGGATTATTGGCCATTTGGAGCTAAAAAGCAGATCTCAAATAAACACGAAGTCAATGACTCTTTCCCCACTAATCGGGTGTTGGTAGCTATCGCTTGAAAATTCACTAAGAACAGTTCGGTCAATTCCTGCACTGATGTGGTCTACCGCTTAATAGTTGGCCAATAACCTAATACGCAATTTATAAGTAGTATTAGTATAAGTACAGGCATAATCTGTTGGGGTATCTGTCCAGAAATTTGCTTCGAATTCAAGCGAAAAGGTACGAACGGCCGTTACAAGTTGTTTTCCGCGACATGTTATTCCTTTTGTGAACTTAAATGTTTCTTGGGGATTTTGAAGGTGGCTATGTAACTGAGTATCGTGGTCTTACGTATTAAGGGAGACGAGCTATGTTCGTGTGAACCGAAAAGGGAGTAACTTTTATTCTTGATCATTTTACACCATTAGGACATTAGGATGGACTTATCTATTGACGCCTGCGCAAATTGAATCTCTCTATTTTAAAATTTTGTTTATAATAATAAATAATCTGCAAATCAAGTTCCAAGAGGAGGGAGACCATGACAGTATAATAAGAATCTCGACTTAATTGGAGTGAAGTGTTAGACGTAGAAGACCACTCTCACAATTTATTACAAAACACGATAATTTTCAATTTAAAGAGTACTTAGCAATCTCCCTAACAATTCCACTAAAGCCCAGCCTATGCTTGCTATTTATATTCCCTTGTAATATCTGACGTTTTATCAAAGTGAGCAATGTTCTTACAATATTTCCGTTTATTTAATTATACGTAATTTTTATAGTACTTTATTGTGATTTGCATTATATACACAGCCTTCTTTAACATATTTAGGCATGTACTATTAGTAGCATTAAGAGTGAAAAAAGCTCCAAATAGCCTTTGTTTCACCGTTAAATCATTTCAAACTCTTAATAACTAATTCTCTAAACTACAAACTTCACATTTCCAACCCCATTGAACCGAAGATGTATTGCCTCCCAAAAATACACAAAGATAGCATTCCAATCAGACTGATAATTTCTGCCATTAACTTCCCTACCTATAACTTAGCATTTAAATAATGGCCTCTCAATCAACATTCACATGTAAAAAAATCTGATGTGGCCAGCACATGACTTCCTCCGTATATATAAGATGTAAATTTTTATCAACGACAGTATTTTCGAACTCTATATACAATCTAAACTTGGAAGATAAGTGATTAATTTATATCATATTATCTTATACGTCACAAACATTATAAATAATGTTTCTCATGACATGTTCGATGAAAAACGATGAAATTGGCCTTTCGCCCACAGCGCTCACAAAGTACCTAATCAGCAACTTCCGGTTTATCAGTATTTCATGAATAACTCCTAAACAATCAGTTATACAAAAATATGTTCATGCAAAAGTAATAGTAAGTTACATTTTCTAAAACTTTTAAAATAATAGTATATACCTAAATATCAGATTAATGTGCTTCCAAGTATAAAGCTCAACTTCCTGTTAACTGATTTACTCCAAAAACTAATAAACCCCGACAATACCAACCACAGTGCTATATATGAAGTTTGGTATTAATACGACTAAAAGTTTCTACGTTAGAGCGCCGACAAACACAGACACACATACATACAGACATCATTCCGAAAATTGTCAAAATGTGTTCAAGGGACCCCAAAACATGTTTCCGTTGAAATCTCGAAGTCGATTTTTTCATGAAAACGATACTTTCTCTATACTACGTATATGGAGAAAGTAAAAATGCAACACATTTAGTCGAGATTTTATGGAACTTCTAATTGAATAAAATATCTTTCGACATAAAATCAAGCAAACAACGGTTATTTGGAGCTTTTTTTAACTCTTAATGTTAATAATACAGTCGTGTTACTTTTTTCTCATTAGTTTCTCATTCTCTCATCAGTAGGTTTGTGCACCAACCTTTCTTACTTGTGGGTGTTTCCTTCAATGGATCCTTTTAGATCCTTAAGATACTCATCTATTCGAATTTATTTAAAATATTGAAATATACGCCGCAAGTTGACCTTCAGGCCAGATGGCATCGTTAATAAAATAACTGGCAGCGGTGGGATTCGAACCCACGCCTCCGAAGAGACTGGTGCCTTAAACCAGCGCCTTAGACCGCTCGGCCACGCTACCGGTTTACCTTCTTCTTTAGCACTCTTCTACTGTAGTGTTTCTCTCTATTTTTATTCACTTTCAAATTAATAATATTTTTAATATTATTGACGAAAGGTTTGATGGGAGAAGAACCTTTTCAGTCTTAATCTCACTGCAATACTTGTACTGAGTAATATTGTCATTGACTAGTTTTTCTCCTTCGTAAGTGGCATTCATTTTTAACCGCACTGTAGATCTTTGACTACTCGGTTACCAATAGAACTGGGAGATATATGACCGAGCCATCTCACAATTCTCATGGACCCGGTATCGATCTCCGTCGCTGAATCTTTTAACACGTGTTCAGCTAGGCTTCCGGAATTCCGTCGATCCGGTGAGGAATTAGGAGTGTAGGGTGACTTACCCATAGAATCGCATTTAGGTTTTTCTGGAGGTTTGCTCGCCCTAATGACCCGTATCACGTAGCTCGAGAGGTTGCGCCCTCGACTCGTGTGTGGTCCACGGGGAGGAGCTGTTCGTGCGGATAAGATTTTTTCTCTCTCTCATCCCGTCAACCCCGTTTCTCTCTTCAAATCCCTATTTTTACTCTCTCTGTTGCTCGAGAGGCAGAGTGTAGTCTTAAGTTCAGGAGCTGTAGATTGAAAGAAGTTGCTCTTTCCTCCCAATTAAGCCGTTCTACATGGAGGATGATCATTAATGAAGGAATAAGTGTCATAATGGACCATAACCGTGTAATTTTCGCCTATCTCTTTTTTCTGTGACTCACTATACTCCATAAGGTGAAAGGCGTACACTTTTCTCAGTGTACAATTCTAACTTCGTGCGTTATTTTATTGTTTTATTTGTTTATTTATTTCTTATTTAACTTCTTATATGTATTGTGTATTCAATTTATTATAACAGATTTAATTGGGGTTACTTGTACGTGTTCTTTTTTTTTATTAACAAGCATCAACATACAGCACGAAGCCAATTACTGCCGATGATTAACAATAATAATAATGAACAAAATAACAATAAAATCGTAAAAAATCAACAAGTTAAACATATATAAAAATAACAAATGAATACGCGCATACAAACAAATAAAAAATCATAGAAAAATTGTATTTTTCCACGTCAAATTCGTGGAATCATATTCTGAATAGATTTTGGAGATAAGAAGTTCAATAAACAATAATAATAGTACATACAAAATTTTGCTGTAAGTCATGCGAGCTCATTTATTACTGATTATATTACAACTTTACACTTTTATTTTTTAACGTTTATTATTTCAGTAGTTTCCAAGAAGAAATAGAGGCAAAAAATAACAATATGACTTGGACTTGAACCTAGATCTCCAGCTTTCCTGGCAGGTTTTCCGATGTATCGGGCAGAATGCCTGCCCAAAAGAGGGGACACCTGGGTTTGAGTTCCAGTCCTGTCGCTATTTTTCTCTTTTGTGTTTGCTTTGGTTTTAAGTCACAAAGCTGCACGTACAGAAATATGTCCTTTATCAATTTCTGTACAAATAAGTACTTTATTATTTCCATTTTTATTATTATTTTAATATCGTAGTATTATAATCTTATTATAATATAATTAAATTTTATTGTTTTAGTATTTTATCATTATTTCATCATTTAATTACTAGTTTATTCTTATTATTCCTATGTACAATTTATTAGTTACTAATGCATGGAAACTTATCTAGATAAACAGAGGATTCAATTCCTCAAATAGAATTCAAATCTGATATCCCAATTTAGTGGCGGTACGATAAACCCTAATATACTAACAGTATCAATTTTTCCTCATATTTTTCATTTTCGAAGTATGCTTTGCTGAACTCTTTAAGACGTCAAATACTGATAATCGATGGCCGTTCCCCCGTAATTACCCTGAAGCAAAACTTAGAGATAATGCCGCGTTTTCTCCTGACTTTCAAAGGAGAACTTTTCATTGACTTGGTTGGAAAACTTTTTCTCTGCATCCGCGGTAGGCTGAAATATATTAATTTATTTTCTCAGTGACCTTTATCATCATCCGATGAAGCAGAGTTGGTCGATTCTAAGCAAAATATTTAAATGATAGTTGAGTGTAATTTTGAAGGACGAATTAATGTTAATAGACTCATCAACAGTTTATATTAAGTTTAGAAAGGATTTGGTTGTTACAATAACAATTTTAGAGGTTTTAAATCTTCAAAAGCCATCTTTTTCAGCGTTCCTCCTCTTACTTCCCGGTAGTCGGATGAAGCAAGAATGCCGCACTATTGTTGTACCCAAAGCGCCTTTCAATGGCTATGCCATCGTCCTCAGAGGTAATAATAAAAATAAATTTCCGACTCCAGGAAGTTAGAGGAGGAACGCCGACAAAGACGGAGATTTTAAACCTCGAATTCAATAACAGCCGTGTTCCAATATTTCTCTCTTTATAATGACAATTTTGGTGTATTCTGTCGAAATTCGAAGCAAATATTCTCATAGTAAATATTAATCAATTTAGAAAATAGTATATGTACATTCCGTGTGAGTGAGCTACTTTTTCCCGGGATTAAATTTCGTCCCGAGAAAAAAGTAGAAGAACGAAGTACTATATATGACACTTCTGGCCTGTAGAGCCCCAACGGTAGTAAAAGTATTTCAAGAAATTCCGGATTCCGCCCTTCCTCAGAAAGATCTGCTTTTCCTATCTAGCTTGGGATATAGTATTATTCATGAATCGGATATCATAAAATATTAATTCAATATAGACATCAAAGGTAAATTAAGTCCCAAGTGATAAAGAAGAATTCTGTGACAATTCTACATGACCACGGGTTCAGTTTGGTAGATGTTTGCTGATGTTCGGGTAAATGGAAAGACTTTGTCAATTCAGTTGATGGGATTTCTAGAAATCATTGAGTTCAAAAGAGGGATCAAAATGGCTTTTAGTTATTCGAGGAAGTCAACTTCCGCTCCTCCTTTGAGTCGCATTAAAATCTCTCTCAAATGAGGAAGTAGCACAAGTTTTCCCAAACTTCTGGTAAAGCCTTTGACAAGGCCTTCCATTATAAATTAATGTAAGGATTAAAAATGACGCGTATACACACATTTTTTTCGCCATTCGGAGGAAAGAGAAATTTTCCGTCTGATTTTTTACCCTATGGTGTTTCATTTCATGTGATTTCTTCCTAATTTAACCGAGCGATGCTTTTTATCGCATGAATAAGATGGAGGAAAAGAGATTGATTATAGTAGAATTTCCCTTCACTACACATATTCTTAAATAATTCTAATATTTTCAAATTTAACTGCGGAATAGTGGCATGCTTTTATTCCAGTAGTAAATTAGTAGTAGTAGTATTGTTAAAAGTGCTTCGACAGCTTAGGTCATTTCGCACATTGGCTCGCACCGGGATTCAAACCCGGGATCGCTTTCACCAAAGGCAAACGCGCTGTCCACATGACTATCCGGGAGCCTTCCAGTAATAAATTCTTAGTTTTTAAAGAATACTAAGGATACCAGCATACCTTATTTCGTGGAGAACTTGGACATTCATAGTGAATAAGAATATCAGGAACTAATAGACTGATTGCTGTCAGGTAATGATGATCAGTCGAGTTATTTCTTTTAATTTGATGCAACACTTAAAATCGTGCAGGGTCCATATCAATCTTCGTAATGTTTCTTAAGCTCATATATGCAGGATGTCGGGGTTAACCATATAATAATACAAAATTCATTAATATAAAATGAAAAAACAACTTTGTAGAGTCCACAATCTTTACTATTCTCAAGCACGACCTAGGTTTCGTTACAGAGTAACATCTTCAAGGAAAATGCATTAACTTGAGAAGTAATTGAGATATTTCTTGGTGGTTTTCTTTTACAAATATGGTAACTCAAAATATTTTCTACACTTACTTGATGATAGCGCTCCATGCCATTATACAGTAATTGTGAGGGATTACTTGGATTATGAGTTACAAGATCCCTGGATTGGGACAGGTTGTCGATCGATTGCTTGGCCTCCTAGAAGCCCAAACATGACGCCACTTGATTTTTTCCTATGGAGGTTTATCAAGAATCGAGTACACCAGACACTAGTTCGTGATCTACCTGAAATCCGTCATCGAATTCCAGCAGTTATTACAAATTTTACGCCTGCAATGCTGCAAAACACTTGGAGAGAGTAAAATACTGATGTCTTTCTGCCTCTAATGCTGCACATGTCGAGATGTATCAACTGTTTAAAAACCATTTTGAATTACCATACTTTCAGAAAGAAACTGCCAGTAAATATCTTAATTAACTGTCATGTTGTTACATTTTGTACTATTATACGTTTAACCAGGACACCCTGTATATTATTATAACAATCATTTATTTATATACTAAAAATTTCAAGAATTTTTGAATATTTCGAATGAAGAATTGAGGTACAAAGAAGATGGATGAATGCAGGTAAATGTTACGCCTACGCCTACAATGCTGCCAAACACTTGAAGAGAAGTGGAATAGAGATTAGATGTCTTTCCGCCGCTAACGGTGCACATATAGAGGTATATTAGCTGTTTAAAAAAAATATATTTTGAGTTTCCATACTTCTAGGAACGAAATGCTTAAATTTATTATATATTATATTATATATATATTAAAACGAAATTTTAAAGTAATTACGTTTTCTATTATTATGTTTAACCTGGACACCATGTATGTAATATTATAGGGAAATAGGCGTAGAAACGTGGACGAAGATGACTCCATGGGAAATACAGAATTTAGTGAACAAGGATTACGCTTTAGACTTACCAATCGTAAAATCTTTGGTGGAAACAAATTTCAAGCTTCAATTTGCATGTAGTCTGCGTGAGAGAAGAGAAATTTTGATCTACTCCCTTGGGGTTTATCTCAAAGCTGAGAGTTGGAGAGCTGGACATAAACCAAGCGATAGGAAATAATTTCCTCAAGGAAGTAATACAAAGACCGCCGCAGAAAAACACAAAAAGCAAGAGGGAATGAAAAATCTGTGAAATCTACGGATAAGCATTTTACAGAGATAAATCAATAGAAATATGTTTCCATGAAAATAAGCAGGAGAAAAACATAACATAAAGTAATTCGATAAAAAATAGGCCACTCGGTAGGCCATGTTAGTATAAATGCATTTAAAGGTCTTTATTAGGCAGAATTTGGATTTGAAAGTACCATCTTCCATGCAATCTTTCTTTACTACAATATACATAAAAACAATAATACGACTAATAAAATAAACAAATTTTTATAATAATGATAATAGCTTCTCTGATGGAAACAGGAATATAGATAACAATTACATACATATCAATAATTATTGCTATTCATAAGCACACATAGACATTTTTTGCTAGAAAAATTTGATTAGCCAGGATTCTAGCCCATTACTATAATTTTTATATACACAAGTTTTTATGTATATAATACCATTGACGAAAGGTTAGATGGAAGAAGAGACTTTTCAGTCTCAATCTCGCCTTTAATAAAGACCTTAATAATAATAATAATAATTACTTTCGGGTTTTGCTGATAGGACGTTAGCCACTCCACCGCAGTAGGTAATTTCATTACAATTATATCTGGTATTGTTGAAATAGAAATAAAAAATGGAAAATAATAATATTTTTGCTTGCCAAATAAAATAATGCAATAACTTTAAAAGTTTAATGATAACATTTCCACTGCAAAGAAAAATGGGTGTGAAAAACCTGCGTAAGGCGCAGAAAAAATCGAAAGAAAGAAAAATATGACTACAGCATAAAAGGATAATGAAAATTACCTAAGGTATATACAGACGCAGTGTACTGTAAATGTGATATGCTAATGCAATCCGTGGCTGAAGTCATCTCCTTAAAGAACCTCCGGATAGGAATTACCTCGTGGAGTGCATTTGTCACCGTGACAGAATAATTTGGAGGAAGTATGCCCAACATTTCCCGGGACTTTAAGAGCACGTGGAAAGGCGAAGTGTACAAATTTTCTCCGGCGGATACTCCTCACTTCCCGTTGAGCCTCTCGTTGCCCTCGCGAAACGAATTTCCTCTGCCCTCCTTCCGACGCTTTGTTGAAGGATCCTTCCAGCAGGAAGTCAAGGGTCAAAGGTGTCTTTCTCTATGGTGATTCCTCAGTTTAGAGGGGGGAGTTGGAAAGCCGTAACGAAGCCCTTAGGTCTTTAGGAACGGAAGGAGATTCTTGTCGCATATTTCCGTTTGATTCGTTACCTCAGAGATAAACGCGTGCGAATTACTACTACGTTCAAAAAGTTTCCTAACTTATTTTTCCCGCGAAAACGCCGAGCAGGAGATAAGTAAAATTCCGGTGGTAGAAGGCGCCACATATTTTGGGTACGGCTACCTATCTATCATAGGAATTTTATATTTCTCCTACTCCTATTTTGTAGGAAATACTTACAATAAGTTCGTGAACTTTGAACGTAAAATTATTATTATTATCAAATTATGTTAAAATTGGACTAATCGTCCGGTGACAACACATATTATATATTGAATACATTTTATATATTTATTACGTAACTAATACATGTGTCAAGAATATAATAATACAGTGCATAAAACTCTCAGCTACAACTTTACACATATCCTTATCGTGATGGATTACTTTTAAATGATATTCTTTGGTTTTGCTATTTATGACCTATTCGTTGGATGCAATTAGATGCTTTTTCTGAGATTTTTCGTAAAATCTGCCATAATTATAATCCATAAAAACTTCTTTTTGGCGACGTAGCTTAATTAAGGTACCCAAGTAGATTAAGGCATTTTAAATGTGGGATTTATTACTGGTTTTACCATTACTATTATATTGAAATACTTTCAGTTCGCTGTTCGTAAAGCCTTTACATACGAGTGTGAAAATTTGTAGTTAAGTTTTCTAGGTGACCATTTCTTTTATATTATTATATATTTCATTCCAGCGATTTGTCAAGTTTATTTATGGATTCAAATTCAAAAGATATTATGTTCACAAATTATTAAGACGTATTGAAATAACAGGCAACGTCACAAAAGATTTTTTCATCTTTTAGAGGGTTTTATTTTATTTTTTATGATATTTATTATTTTTTCACAGTGTATTCCTGCAACTTCCTCTTTTTGATTTGATTTTATTATTTTTCTTTGTAATTTCGTTTAAATATTTTATATTATTTTTTTAATATTTATTATATTCCAATTGTGTACTATTGAAAGTTTTCCCGTTTCTATTTTATTTTATTATTCTTTTTGTAATTTCGTTATAGTGCTCCTTTTATAATTTCCATGTATTACACAGCATTCTTTTACATCTTTTTGCTTGTATTATCAGTAGGTTTGCGTAGGTTTTTCACACCCCCCTTCTTTGTGGATGTTTTCCTGCAGTGGATTTTTTTTCTAAGTAATTACCTTGGGTTTTTTTTACATCCACTGCTTTTAAAGTTTTCCTCTGTATTTCTATTCACCTACACACAAGTCATTGTGTACATAATATCATTGACCAACGGTTTGATGGAAGAAGAGACTTTTCAGTCTCAGTCTCGCCTTAATAAATAAATACCTTAAAGGATGTCAGAAAAATCCCTCGCAAGTAAAGGTGTAACAAAAATCCGCGAAAGTAACGGAGGGTTAACCGGGTACCTCAGGGTACCAGAAGCATAGAGGATGCGAAAGCTTCTGATAAATAGGGGATTGAGCTCTTTATATATTTGTAGTTGCGGGGACCTAATAGTGAAAGGCATTTTCCTCGAAGTTTCCTAGGAGTTAAGAGCAGTAGTTCGATAAATTTAGTTGGATAGAATACCTTCCCGGAAAGTTAGAGGCGTTGGTTCGAGTCCCAGTTATGTCGTTATTTTGCACTTTTTTCTTCAATCTTGATTATTTCCATTTGTGTAATTCAACAGTACAGAGAGCAAAATTATCGTTCTTCATATTTTATAAAAAATTGCTTTTTTTGTAAAGCGTGTATAAGAATACTTACATGAATTCATGGAGAGATAACAGTTGAAAAAGTTTAGAATGACATACTTTGAGTAATCAAAAGGAAGGATTCCATTTCGTTTTATATTGATCATAACATTATGTGCAGTTGCTAAAGGTGAAAAATTAAAAGTAATAGAAATTTCTCATCAATTATTATTTTTTCTTGAATCGTCTCAAATAATGCTTTAAATTATGTGTAATATAGGAAATTTCACCAGTTTAAAGCGTTGCGTTTAAGAAGAAAACCATGCCATACGCATCGCAAATTCAAAAAATCAATATGCAAACGTTAAGTAATCCGGTGAAAGCACATTACTTCGTAAGATACAAAGGGTAAAGCAAATGGTCTCCCAGAATTTCCTAGGCATGTTTTTAATTATTCCACGAATAGCATTAGTATTGCTCGTTATTGCGAGAATATGCGAGAGTATGCGAGAATAATTACTAAGGCAGTGCACACAAAGAGCAACGGAGGCTCAGGATTAAACGCTCCTCATAGTTTCAAGCATCTCTTGCAAGAAGCTTGCTAGACAAGATTAAATTGACCTTTAGTTCCGCTATTTCATTAAACCTCAGATTATAGGATTGACTTTGTGTAAACTAATGAAAACTATTTTTTATACTTATTAAAATTCCCTTTGAACCATAAATGAAATTTCAAATATTGGATTGGATTATAAGTATTTTTTTAATTCATCACAGTGAATATGACCTGAAAAAATTAAAATTCAAGACTCCAAGAGGTTGCAGTTATGAAGTAAGTCCTCCCGGAATAGATAGAGATATGTTTCTCGCGGTATCGAATATATGGCCATTTTTCAGACTGGCGGGAATTTTAAAGCAAATACTGGACATTTTTATATTAATTTAGAGTATAAGATGCATTTGAATTTCTGAGGCAATTTAGTGCAAGCAATTTTAGAAAAAAGTGCGTTTCATAGTCCGTAAAATAAGTATTTATTTTACGGGTGAATGGTTATTTTGAATCCTTATCCTTATTTACTTAAACAAGACAGACTCAGGTTTCACTTCGTGGTAATTTCTATCAATAAACAGATTCATAATAAAAACCTTTACAACACCACAAGAATATAGAAATACGACCAAGGTTTCGTAGAAAAGCTACATCTGACCTGATGATGTAGCTTCGCTACGAAACCTTGTTCATATTTATATTTTCTAGAGGTGTAGTAAAGGTTTTTATTATGAACCTGTTTACTTATTTACTTACATTTTTGTACTAATGCGTGATAATATATTAATAAAACTACTCAAGGTTACTTGTGTAGATAATTAGGAATTGTTTTCTTTTTTGGATTCCGAAACTTTTATCATAAAAATGAACTTTAATAATATAAATTGAATGTATTAAAAGAGTGTTACAGTGAATTTTATAGTTGAAAAGAAACCTCGGGAGACTCAGGTGGAATCGCGTCGCATCAGAGTTGTGTCGTGTCTGATGCGAAGATACTTTCGAGGTCGTAGAGAGGTCCATTTTGGAGATGGTAAGTGGCTGTGTGTTTATCTTTGGGTTCCATAACTGTTTCCAACAAGAAACCCTTCCAGAACGTTCTAACAAGCCGTTTTGTGGACTTAGAGTATAGATAGTCAAAGCAACCTCCCGGGTAGAGAAAGATCCCGGGTTCGTTTCCCGGCTCCGTCAGACTTTTTTCAAATCCATTTTTTTGGAATATTTTGTGGACGCACAAAGTAACCCAGACTCCTTTCCTAAAAAAATCTTGTATTTATTTTAAACCTCCCGTCAAATCAAGAGGAATTTAACAATTTTCACCGTAAAATATCCTTGAGATAAAGAAGAATAACACTTATGCGTACCTTAACCGCAGTAATTTTATTTACTCACGACCATGGTTTCGATGTATATGATCATCGTCATGTTATAGGATGATCTTATAGATCGAAGCCATGGTCGTGAGTGAATAAAATTACTGCGGTTAAGGTATACGTGTTCCTTTTTTATCTCAAGTTTTATTATTGAGAACTGCCACAAAATCGAGGCCGAATTAACAGATTATAGCAAAATATCCTAATACAGGAATACCTAGGAGTAAGAAATAAAATATTGAGCAACGTCGAAAATATCCGAAAAGAAATCCGGGCCACAAATGACCCGATCTCCGACGTTTAAGTGCTAGCATGCAAAGCAAGATAAGACGAAGAGGAAAAGATAAAAGCAACATGTATATTTTTATTCATGTTACGAGGTTTTGTTCATGAGCAGCGGAATATTTGGCATTGTGAATTTTGCAGCTGGTGAGAGGAAGCTCAAAATGGAAAAACTTCCTCTCTTAGCGTTCGGAGGTCAGTGAGAGAAAGAGGCCAGATTTAGAGGAAGAGGACGTTTGGCGGCGGCATTGGGTAAATGTAAGGAAATCACGATGACCTTCCTGGACATTAAGAAGGGATTTTCCGAATGGTTAAATATAGAATGGTAGAGGGGGAAAGGGAGGAAGTCGGTCTCCATAGTAACCGAAAGGTAAATAAACACTTAATTGCCTCTGATTCTCAGACTGTTCTGCATTGTATTCTGCCCTGAGGCATGTTGAACTCTCAATTCTTCATCCTTTGGGTTTCAAAAGCTTTGGAGAGGGAATGAGGCTTTCTTGGCAGGATGAGGAGTAAGATACTTTGTCTTTCTTCGTTCACTGTGCTAGAACACTGAGTGAAAGGCCACAAAAAGGCTGTACAATTCACACTTTATTCACCTGTTATTCACACTTTCGTAGCATTGAGGAATGACCAGCATGAATTATGTATATCATAATTTCTAATATTTATATAATATATAATGGCAAGGAAAAGGTTACGCCAACTCTGCTTTTACAGGCGTGCACCTAGGAAAACTCCCAAGGAAATATGGACTTGAAAAAAGTTTGACTGGACCGGAAATCGAACTCGGGACTTTCTCTACTCAGGAGGCTACTTTAGCCAACTTAGCTATTTCTAATAGAAATTACAGTCACAAGCAGGACCAAAAAATTAAATGAAATATTTATTACCCTTTACCATATACTCCAGGCAAATGAAAAATGTTCCAATGAAAAAATACTCTAACATAAAATGACGTGCAGCAATGATAACGTAAAATTTTCTTCCTAGGCTCAACTATAGAAAATACATATTAATCACTAACATACTGCTCTTTAGCGAGCTTAATTATTATAAATTTTGGAATAGTAAAGTACAGTAATTAATACCCACATTCGTAGTCATACTGACGCAAAATTATGTATTTTTTAACCTCTGGGACACTTCCAAAAGTAGAGAAAGGTATCATTTAAAGAAATTTTTAATCATTATTACCCAATTAGGTTATTACAAACATTATACAATAATTATAGAAATATTGCGGTTAATAAAAGCTAAACCTAGTCAGCATAGTCCTCCTGAACTAAGGAAGGCTCATCAGAAGTTGTCTAATCTTACATAAAATGTTAAAAAGTTCATGTGTGGACACTCACTTTCCTAATTAATTTCCCTAGGCATATTTTTACTTTACTCGATTGGCATTGTGTTCCAAGCGAATGGAGGAAAATGACCAAGCCATTCGGGGAACTACATCGATGTTTGAACAAGACCGGACTACCTGCAAGATCTGTGAGCATTTGTGACGGGATGTTTGCTCCATTCGCAAGGGTACTTGGGCTCATGTTTGCTATTTCTGTTAATTTATTGCCTATGAGAAACTGCCTTATCCGACGTGATCAGAATCATTTTTTCTTTCAAAGTAAAGAAAACTAGTCCTTGGACTTGGATCTACGTTGCAATCAGTTATATTCAACTGTGTGTATCCCAGAAAACTTTGTTATTCGATTCCACATCTATCTTGAATAAATATTTTCATTGAATTTTGTTATTTGTAATGACATTTAGTTACTGTTCTCTCAAGCTGAATTTGATTCGCTTAATTTAAGAGTTGTGTTTTCCGAAAATATTTGTCGTTTACATCGATAAATGTTATTATTTTCAAGATGTAATATTGGGATACTCGTGCTAAGGAAATTGAACCAACTTGTAGCTCCTAACGTATCGTCAGTTTACGTTATTTTATTTTAGTGTTTGAGCACTTTGTCCTTCCCTATTACATGTTTCCTTTGCCTAGGTAACCAAACCTTCCCCTTAAATGATACAAAACTTGTATTTTCTCCCATGTGTGCTTTTAATAATGCTCTACATTTAATCGATTGCATTAGAAATCCGTCTCCTCTCAACATCTGTTCTTCCTCCGTATCCAGTTCTTCAAACTAAATTTCCTTTACAACTATCCTTGGCATATTCTCGTACGTTTTCCCGTCAGCCTAATTTTCCATTTCCTTGTACACCATCTTCAGATCTAAAATCTTCGGCCTCCAAATATTATGTTTCCTCAAGGTCCATGCTTTAGATTCATGTTAAACTATACTTATAGCCATGGAAATAAGAATGATCAGCTCAACTAGCACACGTTTAATTAATATATGCAATACCACAATACATTGTGGTTTTACTGAATTGTGGTATTGTATTTATTTATTAAACGTGTGCTAGTTACGCAGTTCATTCTTATAGCCTATGGAATACCACCAGGCTAATACTATTGATTTTATTATAACCAAGGCTTCGAAAATAAGTATCTAATACTTCTTGATGCTGCTGGAAATATAGGCTACCAAATTGTACGTCTCATTTTTTTGGCCTTCCTTGACGGAAATTACCTTGAGTTATCAAGTTAACTTGAATAATCAAGTATTTTTTAAAATAATATCTTATATTTCTCGTGATCTCGGATAGGCAAGTATGCAGCGCGTTCGGCTGTCGCGAAAGCGGTCCCGGGCTCGGTTCCCAGTAGTCGCATATTGGCGAAATCACCGAAGATGGTGTTTCCCTACAGACTTGGATCTCACGCTCCTAAGGGGTACAATTTGAGAATCAAGGTGGGCGATGGAAATTCACTTTTTTCTTCCAATTTCCTAAATATTTCTTTCTGAAAGCGAAGGCCTGGGTCCTGAACAAGTTTTCAAATAGATTTTATTCAGTGCATAATTAAGTTTTGGAATATTAAAAATTATGTGTATGTTGCATGGGGATCAATAGAATTTTCAAAAGGCTTAGATGGGGAATGGTGAGAAAATGGTTGGGAAACGCTGACCTAAGATGTGAACGTACTTTTAACACTACTAACTTTATTTCTCTATGCAAGGTAGTATTGGGAAGAACAGCCACTCGAAATTAGATTTAGGACTCCGGTCTCGTCAGACCAACATACGCCCCTTAAATTGGTTATTCGTATACTAGCTTTCATGTCTCTAAATGTAGAACCAGATTTATTTCGTTTATTTGATCCTCGAAGGGGTATATTCAACTTTTTTAACTGAAAGAAAGAAACATCTCGACCAATTCATCTTAAGGAATCATCCTAATCTTTCCAACTCAACTTCAAGCAGAATTGCGTAACTGTTTTCTTCTTACCGTTATGGAAGTAAGTTCCGCAAAGTAACGCTTGAAACGATGTTATTAGTTCAATTTCTTTACTAGCCGTTTTTCTCAGTGAGGACCGTGCCGATGGATGGTGCCGCTACTTTTTAGGCGGCCAGTATCTCTCTATTGGCTATTATCCCATTATAAGGGCTTAAAAGTAACCAACGCGAACGTGATATCCCCTTGTTATTGAGCTGTTGAATTTTAAAAGAACGCTGAAATTTCATTTACCCTCACGCCAGCGGAATTTTTTCCTCTCTTCTTTTGATAATCGAGAGTGCGATGCCTGAGGGAACAGCAGAAAATTATGAATTTCCCTCGGACCCTGTAAGACCTTAAGAAGCATTATCGTTTTTGCGAGATGGAGTTCATTACTTTGCCTCTCTCAGATACTAGATCGAACTAATTATGCTCAAGCACGTCCCTTAGTTTGCTCCGTTCTACGTCGTTTACTGATGCAAATTGCGTTCTCTGAATATTTTCCTTCCTCACGTTACCAACTAAGAAAGAACATTCCTCCTATCGAATGCTAAAAAATCGATGGGTAATGGCGCAAAAAATATTCACTGGAATTTACTGGTTATTACTTTTAACTGTGCTCTAAGGCTTCAGGTTTCTTTTAAGATGTTCTCCTATGAGAATTCCCTTCCCTTGAGATTATTATTACCTCCTTTCTTTGACTTTGCTACGAAGGAGCAATTTTTAATTGATTACTAAAATCAATCTATTGCGTTCTATGTCAAAATTATACCTCACCCCCTATAAAATTAACTACAAAGAGCCATTATGGAAGAATGAGGCTTACTAGGCGGGATGAGGAGTGAGGTAGTTTTCCCGTGCTTTTTTCAACAAGGCACAGTGCTATAAGCAGACAATTTCTACTTAAGTGAAGCACAATAACTCTACAAGTGACATTTTTCTTGACATGTCAATTAGAGACCTTAATTACTGGCGTTATTCACATCTCATTATCATTCAAGTCATCACAGCTATGAGCAAGACCGCGCCAAAAATAAGTTATAATATATTCTTTATTATTATTCTTTTATTCCATATCAAAGGAAATTAACATAAATAGAATAAATGAAAGAATGATCAAGAATGTCACAAAAATTATATTCATCAAGATGTGTCGGAAAGATTTAAATGGGTGTAGATTCCATCATTAAATATTAATAAAGAAAAACTTTTGCCGTTGATTTCGTCACCAATAGCCAGCAGCAGCCAATCAACTGTCACGCAACATGTCACGGACAATTGTGGTTATGAGCCTTGTCATTCGGGAATTCATATGCGAGTGTAGAGTATGCGGGTACTTGACATTTAACCCCAATTTCCAAATAGTCGGCCGTTCGGGGAATTCGACCGAGTATCGAGTGCCGAATATCGAGAAGCGTATTCTCTTGTGAGCATTTAATTTACATTTTGTGCCAGATGAGCCTAAAGAGCTATGATTAGGTATAAGTCTATACGCCTCTATCCATCTTTTTCTGTCTACTCTCTCTCTCTCTCTCTCTCTCTCTCTGAGAGCTTTCTTTTATGTGATTCGTTGACTATCAGAAGATTGAAAATATATGAGTAAGTTTATGTTAAAGCAGTATAAAATTGATACAAAGCTAAGATGCTACGTTTCTCAGAAACATCATAAATAGAAATAAATACGCCAGAGCATTTTTCAATGGTTTTTACCTGGTTGTATTTTTTGTATCACATATTTTATCATTGTGTTTTCGCATTATTTATCACAAGAGGAAATATAAATTTTTATTTCAGCTTCATTTCCAAAGATGCAAAACGATTAAATAGTCCATCATTAATTAAAGTAATTGCTGCTTAAAATAATAATTTTACCTTAATGATGCATACAATTATGAAAATTAAAATTTTCAAGGAAGATTGTTTAGGTTTTTTGGAGCGCGTACACCCAGGAAAAATCCAAAGGAATAATAGACTTGAGAGAAGTTCAACGGGTCCGGAAATCGAACCTGGGTCTCCCGATTGAACTATTTTGCCAAAACATCCTCTAAAGCTATTCGTGATACTTCGCGGGCACTTTTCGTAATTTTCATTTTTTTCCTATTTTCCATTTTCTCGTAATTATATGCATCACAAAATTAGGACTGTTATAAGTTGTTGGATTTTAAAAAGAGAAATCGTGTGCACAGAAATTCCAATAACTTAGTTGTTGAAATATGTACCGAGATTATCTCATAATATATGTTGATCAGTTTATAAAAATTGATTGCTCTCGGAGTGACCACATTTTGTGTCGTAACACAGCTATAAGTGCATTCTAACCCCTTAAAGTTTCCAATTGCCATTTTCGCTCATATTCTTCATCTTCTTTGTGAGTTTTACCATTCGGCCTGTTTCCTCCATTTGAGAGAACACTGATCTATAATAATACTAATAAATTTATTGGTCCAAGGACATCAAAAGTATGTATAGGATAGGTCATGGTCATCAATTGCATTGCAGCTAATTAAAACCACATATAAGTTAATCAATAAATACATTACAAATAAAGCATCTTATTATGAAAATCTTTATTATAGATTTACATCCATTATTCAATGATAACAAAAATACCACATTACCATACATTTTATTACAATTACTATAAATACATTTACTTTAGTTCTTATAAGATTTTGTATTTTACTATCAGCTAAACAAGCAAGTTACCTAACCTTAATTGATGAGCTTATAACCAGAATTACAGCAAAAATAGCTATATAACTAATGATGTTGATAATATAAATAGTATACGTATTAACTAATGTATTATTATTTATTCAAGAAATTTTGGAATTTTTTCCTCCTAAATAAAACATCAAATCTAGTCCCAACAACGTTCACCATCTATTTCAAAATTTCCAGCTACCTCGTTCACATCTAACGAAATAATTTGGACTAACGAAGACTACATTCCAGCTTCTTCGATGTATAATATAATAACTTTGATGATGCATCTTCGCTCCTTTGATCGAATTTTACAGCACGTTTCGTTTAATAGATACTGTCAAGGGGATGACCTAGGCCTTGGCCCATTTACAGCAACGTCCTACATAATCATCCGCGATTGTACGAGAACGCATGTTACGAGCGAAAATAATTTCAGAAGAAGGGAATAGTAATCAATTTATGTAACGTATATTTGGACTGACGTTCTATCGCAATTTTATCAACTTTTCAATAGTTTTCGTATCCGCCTAAATATACTTTTGACGTCAAAGGAAGCTTTTACTAACACATTTTTCACTAAATTTATCGTTCAAAAAAGAAATATATGTATATACCCATCACTTATGAATGAATTGTATTCGACTAATTGGGTATTTTTCGGTTAAATAATATTTTTAGAGAAAAAGTACCACTCAAAAAGCATTTCAATATGGATAACTACGTCTCTCCTTATACAGAGACTTATATATGCTTTTACATTCTTTAATCTTTTAGAATCAATTTTGGCTTAACAATCATAAATTAACTAATTCACTTCTCTCTTCATCTATATCAAATGTCCGTTATTTTCAAAGCGATTAATGTCTATATCGTTTGATTTTCCTTATAGTCGATTCTTACTAACTCCATGGTGTAAATAAATTGACTGCTGGTCAGAATGAAATTTTTATAGCGTTCCAACTGTTTGCGTAAATTAATAAAGCAAAGCTTTTAATTCAAAATTGTACTTTATCCCGAAACTTTAAATTTGGATTTGAAGTCTTTTATTATGGTTTCATATTACTATATATACGTCGATGCACTTGATTATGCTCGGATGAAAGAGTTTGAGCGGGCACTTGTCCAACAACAATTGCACCATCATTGTATTTAGTAAAATTCACTATCATACCACTTAATCTTTGCTCATAAACTAGTAAGTTTTTCTTCTGAGATTCTGCCTAGCAAATTGTTCCACCTCTAGAAAAAAGTAGTCAAAATTTGTTCAACGGTTGGTGCTTGAAATGGATAAGAATGAATCTTTACATTACTTCGTTTCCCTTTCCTTCCTTTTCTTAAGGATATTCGAATCGCACTTGATATCCCATATTACTCTATGCGAGGAAGCTTAATTGGTTAGAGCAGAAAGAAAGTAGAAAATTTGGTTTGGGGCCGGATTTCGGCTGACCACTTCATTTCTGATAAATTTCTTTGGTTTATTTCAGGTCTCATACTCCTATATTCAGATTTTAATTTATTTTCATTTCCTTCCATTTTGTTGCCTAGGTGAGAACCGTGGCGATGGATGGTGCCGCTACTTCATAGAATCATTTAGATTCTGAATGTAGAATATTACACCTTAGCAAAAAGGAGTTTATATATTTTTAGACGTCGCTGTCTGAATTGGAAAACATGAATGTTTACAGTATCTCATTCTTAGATTGAATCAGATAATTTAATTCATACTTACTCTAGATTAAATTGATTTATTATGGCTTACGTTTCAGGCTTCTCCGATTTTATTTGCTCATCTCGTAAAAAGGAAATGGAGTTTTTCTCGTTTTATTTGCCCAGATTGAATCAGATAAGTGACTCAATATGTTTTCTAATGTTTTGAGCAATTCAGGCCTGTCGTAAATCTTCTCTTGATGCCGCACGTAAAAACGTCATCTTCCTTAAAGGAGCTTTTACCAGAAGTTTCCGAATTCGTAGGTGGAGCGAAAAATTGAGATCTATTCCTTGCAGTCAACATACCCGTCGTTTGCGTTATTTACGTTCTTGTTATCTATTCCTTCATCAGTTTTCTCTAGTTTTCCGCAGTAATTTCATTTTCCTCATGGTCTCTAACAGAAATAAGAAAACCGTTGTTATGCGTCATCCCTGTTGTATAGGTCATTCTGATACTGTGTGGAAGATAGAAGAAATAGATAGTCGAACGAGTCACTTCAATCATCAGTGATTTCGTCGAGCGGTACGCGAAGGTAATCTACTGGGGAAGCAAAATCATAGTGCACGACCCTATGCCCTATTAGAGGGTACTTATGTAGATGTAGTAATGTTATCCCTAGACGACAATTGTTGGTAAACCATCATTACCCTTTTCCTTAAACATTTTTTGAATCCCTGAAAGAGATGTACTTTATTTGACTAATATTTATGGCCAACCATTCTTTAATATTAGTATAGTACTTTCTAAAGGGTAAAAGGGTAATAGTTTCCTTACGGATACTTTACGAGTTACTTTGATCATTAAAAAGGTGATATATTTACCACTTGCGTAGCTTTTCTGTGAAAATGTATTCACAAGAAAAGATTTTAGATTATTTCATAGACATAGTTTAAATCATGTAAATTCCAATTCTGATAGGAGTGTCTCTCTTACCGTTTTCCTTACACATAAATATACAACTACTTCTTAAAGAAATATTCATTTTAGTATTTTTCAATTTTCTCGGATATTTGAAGCTTTACCTATTCTTTTAAATATGTGGTTCACACATCACGCCAACTAATTCACATGTCAATGTATCTGACCCTTCTATTATAATAGTGAACTGTATCAGCTTCCTCTCCATGTCAACTTATACGAAAATATTTATAATATTTCTTGAATTACTCTCCACGTATGTTATTATCCTTAAGATTGTTTTCCGCGTTACATTCACCTCAGGGATTTTGGGGCGTTGATTTAGGTCGCCGTAAATTAAAAACTGTTCTCTGGACTCACACAAAGCCATTTTTACCACGAAGGTTACACTCTATTATTCGTGCTGAAAGTATAAATTCCAGATATCTCTGAAATAAAGAAAAGATACTAAATTAAAAACCATCTTCCCTACATCCAGTGCGCATAAATTCTGTGAGAAAAACCACAATTGGTAACTACAACAGTGGATGCTCCTTCGAGAGACTTCCATTTATAATTACAGTTGTAATTGCAAAGGACAACTTTGGCCCGACTTCGTAAGGCCTCGTTAACAATGAAAGGAAGTATGCGCATAACGAATTTCAATTCTTCTCCTCATTAATAAAAATGTTGCTCACAAGTTCGTTCCCTCATCCTTTCCTTGTTCATTCTTTTTCATCTTTTTCCCCTTCCTTTTACTCTCCCTCCATGTTTACGTCTTTATGCCTTCTTAAAATCTTTTGTCTCAAGTGCCCGTATTTTATTTCCACCAGTTTGGAAATAGTTGTTTCTTCGTTACTTTCCCTGTACGAGTTTGGCTGCCTTGGGCATCTCGTCCTCGATACGTCTCATCGTCCGGAACCACGTTACCCTTGGATCGGTTTTAAGGGGCAACTTCGAAAAAATCTCGAATCGACATCGAAAAATGCGGCCGTATTATCATTGTCCTCTGCGTGAAGTTTTCATGAAAACTTCTTCTTGAAATTTGTCGCATTCAGGATTATACTTCATTGAGGTAGTCGTAAGAGCTGGGCTGAGCAATTCGAAACTCAAACCCGGGTTTTTTTACTGCCAATTAGATTCTCTAACTAGTAGATTGCCATATTATTATTATTAGAAGCGCGTAGACCCAATTTGGATCACGCAAAGCATACTGACTCATTTTTTATAGTTCTTTCTGATCTTCCAAATTCTTTCTGCCATATTATTATATTTCATTTTCTCTGTTTGCGTGTTTCCTTTCGATCCTATTACAGGCTTTCACCAAGTCACATACTTTTCTATTGCAGCTTTAGAAATTTACTTTCTATAGAGGTGGTTTTCAGAATGACTGCCTATTGAATAATTATGTTTATCTCTTTGTTGAGATTTAATGTTTCAATATGAGTATAGAAGTACTTATTTGTAATTCCTGTAACCTCCAAGACTATTCGTACTATTGTAATTGTTTCTTTTACATAATATATTGCATATCATAACTAATAAAATGTTACAGATGGACTTAGTCCAGTGATAACAAACACAATAGAATTGACACAAACACACAAGTTCACAAGTGATTCAACAATACATTCAACTCTTACTGCAATAGTGTAGCTTCCTTAACTACTATAGTATATGTATATATCATTCACAATTTTATTATATTTAGGATTTTCTAAGATTTCTTTAGATGTAATGTGTCTGGGTGTTGGGTTTTTCCTCGTACATTGGGCGAACTTACTTTGGATTAATCGTCTGGACACCAATTGTAGGGGGAAAAGAACTTCTCAGCGATTTATTAACTCCATGCTAATTTATTAATTACTTATCTTATAAAAGATGTTATTTAAACCATGAGTATAAATGTCTGAGGGCTTAAAATGATTTCTGACTCATATATAGAATAGATGCATTTACCGTTTTCCAGATCATTATCATATTATTTTGTTGAAATTTTCGTGGTGCAAAATCCTTCATCTGACTTCCAGGGTGATACTCTTTTGCTGTACTTTCTCGCGAATTTAAATAGCGGATAGTAGATTTCTCAGCGATTTATTAACTCCATGCTAATTTATTAATTACTTTTCTTATAAAAGATGATATTTAGACCATGAGTATAAATGTCTGAGGGCTTAAAATGATTCCTGACTCATATATAGAATAGATGCATATACCGTTTTCCAGATCATTACCACATTATTTTGCTGAAATTTTCGTGGTGCAAAATCCTGCATCTGACTTCCAGGGTGATACTCTTTTGCTGTACTATCTCGCGAATTTAAATAGCGGATAGTAGATTCCTTATAAAGAATAAATAAAATAAATCTGATACCTTGATCTCTGACAATGCACCCGCTGTTTATATGACATTGATTATTGACTAAGGAATGCTTTAAGTGGTTTTCTTTTTAGGAGAACGTTTAAATTCAAATACGTACATCGTAGAGAAACTGATTTTATTCCTCTTTCCAAACTTAAAAAGTTGACTTTTAAAATTACCGTGTAAATGGTATGTGCATTCCTGAAAGAGTGATACATTTCAAGTGGGTATATTATTAAATTGTCCCAATTATGAATATATTTTACCTCTCTTGCAACGAGCTAATTCCTTTCATGGTAGGAATAAAAATAAAATGGATGAGGAGGTACGTATCCGTAGGATTTATAACTCAGGGGAGATCGTAAACATGAACATACGGAAGCACTTGAATTCACCGAACGAGATGAAAAACCCGAACCAATACGATACAGTTTTTGTGGAGCACGTATCGGAAATATAAACAAAATGGAGTAGAACTCTTGATCAAATGTCGACGTTGATTCGTATGTGCCTCCTTCTTGAAATAAATCCTGTGGGCGATTTTGACGGCAGAAGAGTATTTTCCGATCTAAGTTGGATCAACATCCCGAAATTGGGTCGCAGCAATATTTATCCACAGTCTCAATAATATCGGCTGCGAGTAGCGAAGAATATACTTCATTCTATTATGTTATGCAGCGATTGCGATGTATTAAAATTTTTCTTCGAGAATTTTTATTCATCCGCTGAAGTCAACACTTGGATTATATGAATCGATGAATTATAACTTATAAGGTAATATTACATCAATTATAGATAAAATTATAAATATTTATTCTTGATTAATTACCTATAAGGTTATACTTCATCAATTCATATAGTTTTCAATTGATAAAGTAAGTAATACCTATATATATATCATCATCATCATCATCATCAGCCATTTTCAATCCGACGTCGGATGTAGGCCTCCCCAAGTACTTTCCAATTTTCTCTGTCCTGAGCTTCTCGTTGCCACGTTACACCTAAATACTTGATGATGTCTCTGTTCCACCTGTCCATAGGTCGTCTTCTTGGTCTCTTCACATCTCTTGGTATCCAGTTGAGAACTGCAGATGTCCAACGGTTGTCGTTTCTTCTTGCAATATGGCCGGCCCACCTCCATTTCAGTGATCTTACCTTATCTATTATGTCTGTAACTCCAGTCATCATTCTCACCCAAGTGTTTCGTTTCCTGTCTCTTCTTGTGATTCCCAGCATGCAGCGCTCCATGCTCCTTTGTGTTGTCTGAAGTCTCTGGGTTATTGCAGCATTTAACACCCAAGTTTCACTTCCATAGGTCAAGACAGGTAAAATGCATTGGTTGAAGACCTTCCTCTTCAAAACCATTGGCATTCCTGACTTCAGAATGTGTGAGTTCCTTCCAAATGCGCTCCAGCCAAGTTTCATTCTTCTGTTTACTTCATTAATCCTGTTTTTCTCTCCTGTTGTTACAAGTTGTCCCAGGTATGTGTATTCCAAGCAAACATCCAGAGGTTTTCCTTGAAGTTTGACTGGCTCTTGCACTGTAAAAGAATTATACATAACCTTTGTTTTTGTTAGGTTTATCCTGAGTCCTATCTTCTGTCCTGCTGTGTTTAGCTCTTCAAATATATATATATTACATCCGTTTCACTTTGCATGCTATTCTTAATCATAAAGTGATTGTTTTAAATATATTTAGTGTGATCATTCGTGTGTGACTCGATTTTTATCGACTTCAGTCAGAACATGTCAGGAAAGTAAAGTTAATCTTAAGATGCCTGCCTAATTGTGCTTTAATTGCCCCCTTTTCTGGTCCCCTATGAGGTATTTATTCCCCCTACTGGGGCATATAATTGGCATATTGAGGTTTGAATGTCATCGCAATTGATATTTCATTATCCTAAAAAACTTTCGCTTTAACCGACCTAAAATTAATGGCAATATTGGTGTTTTTTGTCGAAATTTCGAGACTTCAAAGACAAAATTCTCACAAAAGATATCACTCGATTTCGAAAAGAATTCTGTAATTACGTACGTCTAATCTAAAAATCTGTAATTTCCATAGAGGAAAACCATTTTTGCCGGGCATTGTATTTTGTTGCGAGAAAATTGTGAAAATAGGAGGTACACCATTACTCAACCGGTCTTAGGGCTGAAAACTTTACTGACCGAATTTTAATGATTTACTGTAAATATTCTGCCTAGATCGTCGACTCAGGCATTCGTTTATCATCTCACACTTCATCGGAAATCATGTGTTATCGCAATCCGACGTTAAAGATTAATTAATTAACTCGTTCTAATTAATAAACTTGAATATCGTTTATAACTTTGGAACTGAAAATGTTATACTTTTAATGGTGAAATGGAGAATAAATGAAGGAGAAAAAAGTCTGCCGTAGCTGGGATTAGAACTCGGATCTCCCATTTCAAGAAGTGGCTATATTTTTATGTTGATTCCTAATCGGTTACGAAAGAAAATATGAGCAATTTGAACACTGGTTTCTCTTCCTTCTCTCATCTTATGAAAACGTTTTCTGAGAATTTGTTTCCCTCATTCTTTCTCTCGAAAAATTGTAAATCCTCACAAAAAACTTGCAAAAATACTGGGTAATAATGCTATCATACTTAAAATCTTAATTCGTAATTATTTCTCGCCAACTTCTCCGTTCAACATCGCCGATTCCTTTTCAGACCCACCCGCGCGAAAGGGCGACCCATTAATATTCATACCTTCCACTTTCACCACTTACGCAGAATTTGATGGTCTTTTTCAACCCTCCGGACGAATTCAAAAATAAGGTTTTTTATAGAGTTCACCGAAGCTCGCTCGAGTGTCTTCCGTCTGCGAAACTTTAAATTAATTTAGTTAGAAAGTTATTTCGGCCCTGTAACTACGACGAGATATTGTATCCCCTGACGTTTGCATCCAGCTTTCCCCTCGTTTCTTTGTCCGGAAAAACCCCGGCACTTCCCCATTTGTCTCCGCGGAATCTCCTCGTTCATCTCCCGGCGAATAACAGAGCTGAACCGGCGGAGAGCCCTCACAGTTCAAGTACTTCTAAACGCTTCTGGACAGGACGTCTGCGGATTTTTTCCGACCCTGGCGAAGGGTTGTAAAAAAAGATACAAGTTAGGGTTCCGTGAGCAAGCACGGCCGTGAACTTGCCCGGAAGGCCCATGAGAGAGAGTAATTAATGATGTCTCGACGAAGGGAATTAATGAGAAGCTGCGTTCGAGCGAAATTCCTCCGCTTTGGGATGCAAGCTGGGTTGCCTGTCTCCACATCAGATTTTTTCTGATTATAGCCGCAAATAAAATCGACTGAGGAATGCTTTACTAAGAAGAAATCTGTATCAAAGTATATTTAAGAATAACATTCCAAGTACTCTTTTCCGCATACATATTTTAAAGCGAACGCTTTCGTCACAGATTTACCATCCTCAGGTAGGCAAGTCTCTTACAGGAAGACGTATTTAGGAAAAAGGCCTTACCAAAATCAGTCTTTTGACCGATTATTTTGCTCATATATATTTTTCCAGGGGTATACAAACACCTTATGGTGCAAGAAACTATTGAATCGGTTAAGCATTGTTCTACTATATTTATCAATTTTTAATAACGAAGCTGCTTAAGTCAGATTGTAACAATCATTTCATTTTTATAGTTTTATCTCCTTCTGAGTCATTTTTTACTCTATTTTGATCAATTTTATAGTTTCATCTCTATTCTCTACTGTTTTAGCGGCTTTGCGAATTGAGCTTCCTCACATAAAGTAGTTTGAGCTATAAAATATTATTCAAGTAAACTTGAGTAGGAAAGCCATAAAATCGAGACGTATAAGTAGATTAATTACTAAAGCTAGACTCCATAGCATAAATCTGTCTGTAAAGATATCTGCCCAAAGACCGGTTGGAGCCTCGCCCCCTCAACTATTACCAGCCAAGAACTAGAATATGGGAATGAGGCTTGATGGGCCAGACGAGGAGTGAGGTAGTTTCCCCAAGGTTTTCTCAAAAGCCAAAATTCTATAAGGGGAACATTTTCACGTGAATGAAGCACAATGACTGTACGAGTAATCAAAACTTTTGATTTCCATAAGGATAATCCTTAAATAGAGCCTCTATTCAGCTTCATTAATATTTAAGTAGCCTTTATTTTAACACAGCCATGAGCAAGACTGAAATAATTAATGAAAGATGCATTTCTTCTTATTCTGTACCAAATAACAAATATCCCCTTCGTCAAGATATGGTAGCAAGAACCATTATAATATTGCAAACATTGAATAATTAATTTCCAAAATTTAATTGGACAAAACAATTCACGTGATTAGCCTGTAGCATAGAGAATGTGTTTCGTTAGTAAATCTCACAAGAAAAAAGCCATTTTTCGATACTTGGCAGGTTGACAAACTTAGTATTCCCATGATAGGAGAGGGCAAATATATCCAGCAAAGAAGCTGCCATTCTTTTCCATCTCCCTCCACAGATTTATTATTTTTTTGCAGGATTTCTGATCAAAATGTGGAAAGGAAAGTTTAATTGCACTCCCTCTCTGATTTCGTGAAATACCTCCTCTTTCATTAATGTTTTAAGGAATCGCAGAAAATAATTAGCTTCCTAATGGAAGATAAACATCCATAGGGGATATCGTATTGAATAAAAGTAAACATCCCGTGAGAATTCTCTCGAGATTAATATCGTGTTACTCCTTAAGAACTGTTCCCAAAGAACCGAAGACCTTGCATAATTGTGAAAATAAATATACCGCAAAAGAATACAGATTTAATTGCTATTTAGGGAGGCCTTTTTTGTAATTAATTTTATTTACTGTTTATCCTTTTCAATCTTTCTGTCTCATCCATCTCAACTAACTTTCTATCTCATATTTTAATATCGTGCACTAATATTGGGACACGTAGTTCTACACTTAAAATTAGTGTATTACCGAATATCTTCGAAGCTCAAAATTTTAGCCACATTAGCTATGTATTTAATTAACATTGAATACATTTACGTAAATTAAACTTTAAAGTAAATAGTAAATTTAATGTTTCAGTATATTCACGATAATTCTACTTAAAATCCCTGCCCTATCCTTTCAATCCATTGCTGTATAGAGGGATTTCTCGCACTCATTTTAGCAATCTCGAGAATTTTCGGTAATATTCTTATAATTTGATATTACGCTTCACCATATAAATCCTTTTTTAATGGTTAGTGATGGATTCATTTTTCTTCGATGTAAATTTATTTCTCTTGCGGCTAAAAAACGTCTCGATTTCTTCTTCTTGGGTTTCCATTGCTCTGCGAAAGTCGATAGTTAGACGTAATGTAATTTGAAACACCTGTGCTGGTCAGGTTAAACTTCGTAGACTCAGAGGCTGTTTGAGAGAGATTACATATTAATGTTATGTAGAGGAGTTTATTGCCCGTTGATTTAAGTAGCCTCTTAGGATCCACTTAACGTATCCTAAATGTAAGAGGAACTTTGGCTGCTCCTATATTATGGTTCAGCGAGATGTAATACATGTTAAACAGAAATAATATCAAATATTATCTTTAATCAAATTTGAACGTCATCGCTACAGCGGGGGAAATATCATACGAAAATATTTTGAGATCGCGAAGAACACAACACGTGAATGTATTCTTATGAACCAATTTTTGTGTTTATCTACATTTAGCATAGGTTAGATAGTTTTGTCGTCATGGTGAATGTTCTAGGAGTCACTAGCCTTAAAAAATAAGATTTAATGAGGACTTGTTGTTAACCATGCACCTTTGATTGTACAAGAAGTGAAAAATAGTGATTTGGCTGCGACGTCACTATTTTTCACTTGTACAACCTTGGGTCAAGTCGCACGCTTTCCTGTGCTGAGTTTAACTTCAATTTCAGTATTTTATACACCTTAGAATTATAGCATAGACTTTACTTTTGCTGCGCAGCAGTAACTTTACGTGATAACATTTATAAGCCGGAGATTAGAGCCTACATATGAAAGCGTTGTCGGACAATTTCTAATAACAACGGGTGGCGTCTCTTAAATAACCGATAAATTTGTAGTTGGTAAATCAGTTAAAAAAAATCTTAGGATATTAGTTACCTTTCCTTGAACCTAGTTCGCACTAACTTCATAAGAATCCAAGAAATGCTAATTATAATAATAATGCTATATTATAATGCTAGAAATCTCTACCGTGAATTAGAGAGGACTTGTTGTCGTCTAAAAGTAAATATATTAATTTCTCATTTCTTAAATTAGACACCTGAAGCTCTCTACACATGGAAAAAACATCGAAAAGAAAAGGGTTTTTCATTTGACGGGTTGAAGTTTAACGTAAAATATTAGCATTCAAATTATTCTGCCAACTTGTCTAAATTAATTTTAAATAAAACCAATGTCCTGAAACTGCTAATATATCTTGATGGATGGACTATTACTTATTTGTACAATGTTGGTGCGGGATGGAGATAAGCACTTATTAAATAATTAATTAATAGTGTATTTAACTTTTATCATCCAAGCCATGAACATAAATAGTACTGAGGCATGATTGATGCTGAATAATTGCGTTGGCTATTTGGTTACTCTTCATCAAATTATTCAAATAATATCATTTCCATGGTAATTATACTGCTCTGGACTTCATCCTCTCATATTGTTCTATGGAAAACAAGAAAAAAACTGCCTAGCTCTTCCTCCATCCTAGTAAGCCTCATTTCCTACATGCAGCTGTTGCGGAACCTTGGAAGGTTAAGGTTTGAACGGGCCACCGGGCTAAATGCTGTATAGAAAGGCTTTCCGTTATTCGGAATATCTTTCAAAGTTTACCTTCTTTAAATCCTGCATTGCTTAATACATTATGCATATTTATACAATACAGCTAAAGGCAGCAGAAAAAGAAGGGTTTTCAGTCTAGATCTCGCGCCTCAGCGGTGACATTTATTTTTATAGCTCAGTTTCCTTTCAATAAAAATTATGGATGAATACGTCACGAGCTTCTGGGGTCAGTTCACAAGCTCGTGTCATAATTAGTAGCGTTTGAGGGCATAACTAGCGCATTCCTCATTACAGCACTCAAGAGAATTATCGCGAGATATTATCCCGGAAAACTCGGGGCGATTCCGGGAAAACAGACGCTCGTGTGGGCGTCAGATAAGAAGGTTTATATACGGCGCGCCACTGGCCATTCACAAAGAGGATCTCTAAATCAAAATTTCCCTTCATCTTGTTTGCCATACTCATTATCACTCGCTACTTTTCTATGGCCGCCGTAATTTCCTCGTAATTCTCTAATCCTAGCCGTTCGTCTTCTTAATCTAATGCCCTCCTCTTCAGAGAGTTCCTCCAAAGCGTCCTTCCTGAGCTCATAATAAGCTCATCGGCTTCCTTTCTGTTTTCAAAATCTGCTTGTAATCTTTCGCTGCTTCCTCTTTTTTCGTGCTGTATTCATTCGCGATTTAATTCCCTCCGAAAGTCGTTTTCTCTAGCTTTTGATATTCCTTTTTGGAAGGTTCACCAAAAAGCAATTAATATACATACATGCATACAAAGGTCTTTATTATTAGGCGAAATTAAGACTAGACAGTCCCATCTAGCATTTAACCCATAAAAATATGTACTACAAGATTATAGATAACAAAAGGAAACAATTACATTGATGACAACTGTTAATTGAAATGGTACAATTACACAATGGTACAATTCGCTGAAATTAAAAGATTAATTACAATTTAAGAAAGTCTGATTACAGCTTAAAAATGATGAATTGAAAGTTTAAAAGAAAAGATTAATAAGCTCAAAAAATATATTAAATACAAATAAAATAAAAAATAACTAAAGAGATTAACTACAGATTTTATAGCAGATATGATTAATATTGTAATGCCTGAAGTTCAACATGCAATATTCAAATTTCTTTTAAAGTTGAAATGTCTCTATTTTAGGAAAATTGAGCTGCTTTAACTTGAGAAAACTTAATGTACTTAGTGTGTAGAAAACTAGATTTTGGTGATATCTATTGCAGGACGCTACAAAAACAAATTGATAAGACTGTTTTTTTTTAATTCGTAGCTTTCCAAATTTAAAATGGATTATAAAGTATAACTCAATAGTGCCTTCTCGTCCTACCAGGTATACTCTTTATTTCATTGTCCAAGGCCTAGATTTTCCATCACTAAACGATCCTTCATTTACCCCTTACCTCATCTGTACAATAGTTCACTCTCACATTCTCTCTCCTTCATCTAGTTATATAGTATGTCTCGTCTTTGGCCTAGTTTTTCAATTGTACTGTGGTTAATAATGAACCTGTAAATTTATTTTTACATTGTCTTTGTAATTTTTTGTTATTTTGTACTGATTTATTTTTAATTTTATTTTTTAAATTTATTTTTATAAATTGTATTGCATTCCATTCCATTGTCAAGGCCTTGTGCTTTTTATGGACTTATATAAATAAATATAAAGTAACCGAGTTGGAGATTCTTTGCACACGGCAGTTGTGACAGGTACTTTGAATTATTATTACAAAGATTCTTTGAATCCGTATAGTTGAAACATCATTGATAGATATTGAGAATATAATTAACACGCGTAGATTCATGCTAGTTCAAACCTAAATTCGTAAATAAATATTTCGTATTCAAATTACGCTAATTAGGACAGTACTGGGCATGATAAAATATTATTTTTCATTTTTCGTCATTGACGGAGGCGAAATTTATCTTCCATTTTCTTTTATTTCCGTATTTCTCTTTGTTGCGAAAGTAGAAAATCAGAGCATTCTATCTCATAGGAGAAAGTGAGAGCAAACTACCACACTCCTCATTATGCTTAATAAGCCCCATTCCCTCTCTGGAACTTATTGTGACTATTGATGGAGGGGTCGAAGTTAAAGCTATCTTCATGGTTGAATACTTTTAAACAGATTTCGTGTAATTTAGCGATTACATTCAACTAAATTATCTTCAAAACCATCTAATTGCCCTTATTTAAGGCACTAACCGTAGAGATGGAACATTAATATGTGAAAACGATAAAGTTATATTTCGGTCTAAAAAGTAACATTTTAGACTGTTAAATGATGGATTTTGTGCTTAGAGGATATATTTTGGTGGGAGTACCGGAGAGATTTCTGTTTGAAAATGTTTGAGTGTATGTATATGCTATTATTGGATTATTTGTTTGATTACGTTGTTCATATACAATGGTTGGGGCTGCCACTAGAAGAAATTCTACTTGAGGCGTATATAATAATTCATTAATCAACGTTGGACAGTTAGTTCTAAAATTGGAAAAAGAAAATTTTGTGTTTCCATTTTGTCAAAAAATATGTAGTTATTCATATAAGGAAAGAATTTCTACTTCTATTTTCTTCATACTTCCATCGTGTTCCGAAATAGTAAATTAGTTGGAGTCTTTTATCAATCTTTATTTATGGAATGGATGGACCCGAAGAGGTAGCAATGTAGCTACGATGGTTCCGCGACCAACTGTCAGCAAACGTCACCTTCCTTCCTGAGTAGGCTTCCGCATATATGAATGAATTTTTACCAAATTTTCCGCATGATAATATAATATGAAAGGGAATACGCATTGATGAACGAAACGTAGTAGGAGTAAGGAAAATGCGTAGGAGTACTCGTATTCAGATATGGCATTGGGTTGATGAATAAACGAGCATTCGGGATAAAGTCTGAGTAAATGAAACTGTTTCGGACGCAGAGAGAAAATTGATGTCATTTGGCAGCGGCGCTGAGGGATCGAAAATGAAAACCGAAAAAGACATCGGTGGATGTGATGGATGATACTCATGAGAAAAGAATATTAGAACACCGGGAAGTGAAAACATCCGTGAAATTAATTATCGATATATCTAGGTAGTGAATGTGCTGAAATGTAACGGAGAAACTAGAGTTATTAATAACTGCGTTAACAGTTACGCTATCTGATTAGATTCAAATTACGTTTCCAATCACATGTAGTGGAACCGTGCTAAAAGGTTACTTTGATATCAGGTGGAAATATTGAATAAATCGAAAATTAATATGAATTACACGCTTGCGCAATAGTTCAGTCTAATTTGCTTAATAATGAAGCAGCAAGCCAAAGCAGTGGATTATATAAAAATATATCTCATTCCGTATTTAATTAAATTTTCAAGAGCGTATTATTTGGCAGCCGTGTATATACGGGGAAGTAATCTATACGAGGAAGTAAATGCGTAATTATTTTACGTTTAAAATATCTGAAAATCATATAAATTAATGCACCATAAAATCAGGACTGGCACCAAAATTATTGGCTATCCGATAATTTAATTACATATACAACTCACTTCTAATGTTATTCGGTTTACTTTGTTGCTTTTAATCTTCCGTTTCCCCTTCAAACTTGTAGTTTTACTTCATTCTGTATATTTCCTCATATTATATTTGAGTTTTTCATTTTATTTACTTTCTCTATACTTTATTTTTTATTACCATTGTGCTTTTTCCTTGCCTTTTTTCAGTATTTTTCACCCCCCTTCTCTGTCGCTGTTTCCCAATAACGTGAGTTTCTTTTGTCAGCCTTCAATTGCAAAGTTTTTCCTACTCTGGAAAATTTTTCTATGCTTTATTTCCTTAATAATTCTAAATACTATAAAGTATAGTAGGATAGGTCGAAGAGAAACTCTTGAGAGATTGATGGCTCCAACTAAGGATCTATCTATCTTTGTTTTAAAGACCTTTTCGAAAAATGTCAATTAAATTAAATCACTTAACGATAAACTAACTAAAGTCTCTTAGATATTACTAATAAATATGCTATATGTAAAAGTAAAAATTCGATTGGTAGCCACTTTTACACGAGATGGCCGTATTCATTTTATCATTATAGCTGATTAGTTAGCTACACCTTAACTGCCTTCATTATCACTAGATATATAGCTATGTCCTTTTATTAGTAACCATTATTCAATGGAAAAAATATTGGTAACAAATAAAAAATATGTTTAATAGAAACATTCCCAAAAGAATTTCAAAAAATCGTACTAGCGTAAATAACCTGATCCAAGCCTGCCGAATATTTTGTCCAACAATCAATGAGGCGATAGAGATGCAATAAGGAATGTTGTATCCATTGGGAGTTGAGTCACGCGTCGTGAAAATCACTAACTAAAGCGGGAAAGGCTTCCCCAGAGAGTGAATGGGCATCTTTCACGTGGGAAATAGTACACCTTTGGGAGAACCCCACTCGGACGTAGTTTCTCTCCCATTTGACGCCGTAGAATTATTCATCAATCAATCCCACGTCTCCTTTATAGATGACCGTAGATTTGGAGCAGCAAGCTCAGATATAGCCACAACTTTGCTTGCAGTGGGAAAAAACGATTCTGCAGGTATAACGCTGGTGTCAACCAAACATAAAATGTATATGCATATGAAATGGCAATTTCATGTTTATATAGCTCTGGTTTTATTCAAATGCTCACGATTAGTTTACTTACTAATTAATAACAAACTTTGTAGCTTGCACTACTTATAAACAATACAAAACCGATTTTTGCCTTTAGGTCATAGTGGAAGTTACGAAGCTTGTTATTAATTTTCATCATGTCTTCTTTCCACAAAGTGAAAATTTTGATATTCTTGTGCAACAAATTACAATTGATTTATTATTGAAAACGATTTTACATACATTTTTCTTATTATTTTTCGACTTTATTGAATTTGTCTAAGAAATTGTTTTATAATATTTAGTTTATGTAGTCTCTTAGTCTCTTTTATACAATTAATGAATGTGAATTTTAATTATAGAAGGTTGAATTATGTAATCCTATGGCTATCTCAAGCGTTATATATACTGCGATATATTTATTTAATATTTTTGTAAATGGTATTTTTGCATATGATAATTGAAATAAATTGGATGGAATCCAATTATATTACTGTGTAAAATATTTGATATTGTAAATTTGTATTTGTAACATCAGTAATATTTTTGTAATAACATTTTGTAACTTTTTGTATTTTATTTACTTTACAATAGTTTGCTTGCATGAGAACTTTCATCTGTATAATTTGTCATTAGGCTAGGTTTTTAATGCTTCGTATCTTAAAATAAATAATAATAATATGAAAGTAACCGAGATTATTATTATGAGACTAATAAGTCTTAATCTTGGATTTAATAAGGATATTTTATGGTAAAAAGTGAAGAGTTAGTTTGCATTTTCCACAGTTTATCTGTATAAACTCTTTTGCTTAGTTTAGTCATTGGGCCAGATGGTATCAATCGAGGGGAACCTAATTTGTCTGGCATTTGAACAAAGACGGGAGGAAAACCCCTCAAAAACTTCCCGTGACATTTGGATGAAGAAATAACTATGTTTATTTACATTTAAACCCTGCAATCTGCCAGTGGCGCGTGGCATGGGCTTTAAAACACCGACTTCCTTATCTAACCTGGACAGCTATTAGCTACTCTAATATTTCGTGGGAAAAACGACCAAAATTAACTATCTGTCCTGGTAACTACTTCCCTGCATCTCTCTTGGTTTCCTTTCGAAAATCGCGAAAGTTTATGTTACTCTTCGTTGGTTTATTATTAACAAATAAAGCTAACATATCAAGATGGCGGAGAAGTGAATCTCATGACTACGTGTTAACTCTCCAACAGAAAGGTCCCGGGTTCGAATCCCGGTTAACCAGATTTTTCTGTTTAGGTAAAGGTCCTATGTGTTTGTCTATTATTAGTGCTTACCTTCACTTTGAATTGGCGATTCGATGTATGTGAAGCATTGATAAATAAATGAATAATTCAAGAAATCAGGACTATTAGGGTAGATGGTATGCACAATATTGATATTTTTATGAAAAAAATATTTTAAACGTTGTATTTCGAGGAAAATTGGAAAGTAACGAAATTGTCACGTTTTGGTAATTTCTCGTAAAGAAATTTGCAGCGAAAGCTAGATTTTCCTCCGTAGAAATCGGGTGTAAGAAGAAGAAATGATCAACCGAATTGATTGCAGCGAGAGAAAACAAGGGAGAGGGGTCCGTCTCTTCAATCCCAACATCGACCGTTAAGTAGAGAGATCAACGTGCGCGGAATTGCCAATGTTCCATCCGCTTTCCCGTCCTTCGCTCTCCGGAATCCAATACCATAAAAGTCGATCGCCGATTCTGATTAGCGACGGAGGACGCGCTTCATTTTTTTTTAGCCGCCACATTCCGAAGCGTCGCAGAAAAATACGGCGCTCGAAATTTTTTCCCGCGGAAAAACAGACGCCGATGCATAAATACTCGTTTACCTTGCGGTGGACTTTGTCCAGGAGGAAAGCTGGATTCAGAACGTGTGAGGAATAGCAAACACGTATCTGAACTTTAAAGTCGTCAAACACGATCCAAAACGTATACAAGGTCTGCTAATTTCTTGTTTCATTGTTTTTATATTTATTGAAACCGGTGACCGGCCATTTTGTTTCAGGACAATTGTCCGCGTACAGCGATTGTTTTGGATCCATTAAACGGATAGATCCAATAGCAATAACGAAACACATATTCTGGGACGCAAATATCCTACGGCAATATCCTAGGAACGCAATTGTTCGAGGTACACAATTGTCCTAGAGACACAATCGCCCAGGACGTAGTTGTTCGGGACTCAAATATCCGGAGTGCAACTGCCCTAGGACCCTTGAAATCGTCCGTAACTGTTGAATCTTTTGGAGTAAATATCTGCGCATGTGTACCCTGCAAGCCACTTTTCATCGTGCTATAGGGTTTGGCGCGGATAGCGGGTTAACGGATAGCCACGTGGACAGCGCAGTAGCCTTACGTGGAAGTGGATCCGGGTTTGATTTTTGGTGGGGTTTTACCTGTAGAATAATATGAGCTGCTGATTGTTTTGATATTGCTCCTACTACGAAATGGAAAAGTTGATTTTTTTGTATCTTCTATTTAATAATATATTTGTATTTGATTACTTAAGTTTGCGCTTGTTTTTCAGTTCCCTGACATAATAGGTTGCGGCTACTCTTTCTTATGTTTTACTTGAGCTTTTATATCCCTAATTTTTCTGTTTCCCTTATCGATATCTATTTAGATAATTCTTATCATTAGTTGTTCATTAATCTTTTTAAAATTGGATGTAGCTTAGATTGAAGTCGAGGCTTAAATATCATAAGATTTAAGATCACCATTATTTTATATCAAGTAGAGGGAATCCTTTCATGAACAGTATTGTTGGATAGATTATAAGTATATATTGTGTCCAGTACTAAATAAACTATTACTAAATTTACAATCTCCTTAAGTCAATTTAAATGTGATAATTGGTAAACAAATAAATCCAGCTATATTTAGTGGTACTTCTTTATTTTAATTCCAAATAAAACAAAAATGTATTCGTCCTTGATAATTGATAACAGGTGTAATGACAAAATTAATCATAAATATCTGTTTTGTTTAATTTAGAACATTTTAAATTTATAAAGATTTTAAAGAATAAATTATTGGGCCAAAATTTGGTGTAACATTAAAATTTTCGTAAGTGAAAATTAATTAGAGATTGTTGTATTTATGTTTCGACTATGGTAGAAAATAATTTAATGTAATCTTTAGGAGTGATATTCGAAGAATCCTTCAGAGTTCTTTTTTTAAACCTTTCTTACACTTTTATCACTTACTTTGAATTCCATGGCACTAGTTCACTCAGAAAATTCTCTCTTTCCTCCTACCACAATCGAATCTCATATAGATAATCTAAACATGATTATCAGGTCATAATGGTGATTTTCATTATACTAAAAAATAAAGTTAATAATCGATCGAATAACATCGAGTTAATACATTATTATTGGATTATATTACTCTTTCTAATACTAGACTGTGGAAGGAAAGATGATTGCCTCCAAAAAATAGTTTGTCTCCAAAAAATAGTTTGTCTCCAAACTTTACAGGCACCATAACTTATAAGTTCGAGAAACAGCGCAGGATCTATTGGAGGTATCAAAACTCTAAAGGCATACAGTTCCGCCGATGTTAATTTAACACCACCCCGTGTCTTCCATTCCTCAGTGCGCAATAATCTAAAAAATAACGAGAAGTCGCCGAGGTTGGAGAAGTAGTTCGTAGATCACCAGAGATGAAAGACTTCAAAAATGAATCAACTCTTCGAGTGGGGGCTTTCACCCTCAATAGACCCTCTGGAGGAGGAAATAAAATGCGCTTCCCGGTAATCCACCTTTATTAGCAATATAACGCCATCCGATTTTGAATACGGGAATTCCGGAATCCAGGGCCGAAGAAAGAGAATGTTATGCGAGAAGAATCCCGAGACGAAAACGATGAGGAATAGAGTTTACGCAAAAGATAGCAGAGGTGCGAGTCTTTCCGGGGAATCGGCAGAAATTTAATCTCCGAACCAGAATCGATTCCACCATTTTGAGAAGCAATTTTATTATGCATCGCCCAAAATAAACGGTTCGCTCCCCATGAGAGAGCGTTTCATCCCGGGATCGTTTACAGGCAAATTAGCAATTAGGCGGGTCGTGTTATGATGGTTGTTTAGAGTAGGCGATGATGCTGCCTCCTGCCGATAGCTGATTGAGACGTAATCGCGTTTTATGAAAAATTCCCCCGCTTTAGGAAGATGTCAATTTTGGAGCAGGTGCTTACGGATTGAACTCTCTCCGCTTGTTTTCCTTGCGAGGGAGGGAAGTCAAGGATGGCTCGGTTGTCATTGAACTTGGCTGAAAGAAAGAGTAAGCGATCTCTATGAAATGAATGTTGTGTACGTTGTAGACAATGGCTGGATGTACACACAATGAAATTGATAGGATCTAACGGGAGTGAAAGTGGTTAGAGAGGGAGAGGAAGTCCGTGGAAAAGCTAATCAAGATAAAAAGGATGTGATTTGTAAGGGGATTAAATGCCAATGCATGGAAATATGTACAGAGAATTCTGAAGTTAAAGAAATCTGCAAGGGTAGGAATATGCATAAAGTCTGTTTACTTACCCCGAAGGTAACAGTAAGAATAGCAGTTATTTCTGTGTATATAGCTATTATGGGCTGACCAATTCAGGCTTTTAGCAAATAATGTACAGGATAGAATAATGGATACAAGTAAGCTATAGTCCTTTTTCTTTCCCCAATCGAAAAAACATGAATATTATCTATTATAGCAAGAATATCAGCTATTCCTTTGTTAGTAGTAATTATGGGCTAAGGACTTAAGTAATTAATTAATTATTTCAACAAAATACTCTTATATTGCGGATTATATTGTATTTAGGGGAAATCCAAAGAGCTATCGACATCCTTTTGATGCTTAAGTAGAAGTAGCTATTTGCCTAGGATTTAACTAAGAGGTTAGATTAAAATCAGATTAACAAAGTTAAGTAAAAGACAGAGACACAGCTGTTGGAATAACAAAGGAAGAAGATCAACCTCCTCTAGCCGAAATTTTTCTTGGTATAGTCCTGGAACCAATTCAATTTTTCCAGAAATATTTGTCTCCACACCAGGAAAAATTGCGGTTGAAGTGGGTTGCTATTTTTCAATTATGAAAATCAGATTGTGAAGTTTTTCCGCGATCACTACACATCCAAAACGGCAAAATGTAATTTTAAAAGTTGTTAAGAGAAGAGATCGTGAGGAAATTGTGTTAAGCCGTCCCCCTCGACAAGTTTGTCCCGTCTTTGGCAGATTTCTGGATACGCCCTTGGTAAGACTGTATCCACCCCTGGTAAGACTATATACAGTTATGAGTACTCAGGATGATTTTTTAAATTTACTTTTTGCAAGCCTAATGTAAATATGAGCGTATGATGATTAAATGTGTCGGAACGAATGAAAAAAAATACAACTAAAAAAGATAGTGAACGATCAACAAGTGAAAAACTACGAAAATAAAGCAGGAAAGGAGTTTAAATGTGCTATCCATCGCTGGATATCTTTCGGTAGATAACCAACCGTCGCCATTAATTGTAGCAGTATTAATCTATGCGTATGTATGTTACTCTATTGCATACACTCGCTTAAGGTAAAATATCTTTTCTCGCAGTTACCCTAGGATTCTTTTCAGCAATCAAAGTCCATATGTGGTCAGTTTACTCGTTCCAATTCATTGTCTTTCGTCTTCCTAGATCAGAGGTGGATATCGTTAATCTCAAGTGGATTCCATTAGCTCCTATCAAATCTATACGGATCATAGATTATTGAATTTACTTTATTATTAAATATTTTTTGTTGGTAATAGTAATGGTATGTTAATAAAATAAAAGTTCACAGTTACATTCAGACGAAAACACTGAAAGTGGACAGATGTCTCGTCATAGTAATATTTACCTTATGAAAGATAAAACAATTATACATTCATTTGGTCTATTAACATACACGAACATCACATTATTACTACAACTACACATTAAATATTACTACAAATGTGCTCGTATTTTGACTGATACATATACCTTTTATATATTTACATACAACTTGTTCATGCATAACTTACAGAATTTATATAAGACATAGTGAAAGCAATAAGTTATTAAAAATTAAATTGTAGTGCATAAAATATACAATTACATTAATTTGATTATTAATTGAATAATAGCATTCACTTATCGATATGTTTTTTGACTCAACCGAGAAACTTTGAGAATTATTGTTAAATCTCTCCCTGATTTCCACAGGAAAATAGTTTAGAATTTTGATTCCCATGTATTTGGGGCACAGTTCATATGATTTCGACCTATGTATAGGATAAATGAATTATTTCTTGTTCCTATTCCTGGACATGTTTTTTCATCGTTTCATTACAGGGACGTGTTGAGTCGGTGTAGTTTCCTTTTTTAGCATTTTTTCGGCGAAAATTGACATGTTTCCTCTTCGGTTATCTAATTTAAAATAGAAAATTTTACGAAACATTCAGGAAGGATATGGTGATAGGACCTCGCGGAATTCAATAAAGGGTACAAGGGTGAAATCCCTGCCACTCTTTGTTGAGATAATCAATAAGAGAAGGGCTTAACAAGATGGATCTCCATTACGATGGATATATTTGTCTATTAGAGGCTAGACTTGTGGAGGATACACCAGGTGCAAGGTAACAAAGGAGAGAAAGAGGTTGGCGAGAATTCATTAATGAGTTTTTGGAAGAGTGGAAGTGTAGGAGTGTTTGTCTCATTTCGAGGAAGGAAAGTTTTCGACCTTTTTCTCGGGTGTGTAAGACTGTGGGTGTGAAAAATGAAGTATGGTTGGCCAGAAAAATAATAATAATAATCGTCCTTATTTGGGCGAGATTGAGACTAAAAGTATCTTCTTCCATCCAACCCATCGTCATTAATCATAGAATTATAATTAGATTAAAGAGAATAGTATGTGAGACAATTAGAAGAAATGTGGATGTAATATAACCTGTTTCCTGAGACCTAAAAATGTGTTTAGCGAAATTTAAAGTGAAGGAATTATCGGTTGGATTTATTTTGTTCTTTATTCGCGTAGAAATGTTGCGACCAGAATCTTCTAGCCCGTTAGAGATATCACATTTTGTACGAGAAAAGTAAAATAGTGAGGCTAGGACTTGAACCCTGGTCTCCCACTTTCCGATCGTTATTTGGTTAGAATACCTGTCTGGAGAGTGTGAGACCTGGGTTCGAGACTTACATTGTTAGTTATATCGTTATTTTTCACCTTTCGTACAACCTTCTGTTAAGGTAGACAATTTTTCGTGCTAAGTAAAAATTCAACTTCATCTGATTTAGGTACTCAAAAATACATACGTATCGAGGACTGGATTAGGCGAGAATTGAAACCATGATGTCCTTACTTCCATTCAAGCTACACAAATTTTAAAATACAAATATTAAAGTCAGATATTTAAAATGGAAAATATTATCCAATTACAAATATTTTAGAATATTATTATTAAATATGCAAGCAATGAATGTTTTATTAATGAAAGCTAGAATTAGTTATTATCGCTATTTGTTTGTAAACCTACAGTTTTTTGAGTTTTTCAATCTTCTCATTGCGTTAGCATCAGATCGTTCTATCGATATCGATATCGATATTTTTCCCAGTACATAATAATTATTTCATTATTGATTAACTTTGTAAAATAAATCCATCCAGTCGTTATGACAACGATGGTTTCACAAAGGGAGATATTGTTAATGTTTCCCATGAGCGAAACTAACTGAAACCATAGATTTTATAATCTTTCAGCTTCACACCCCACGGATGTGGAACATTAATGGGCGAAGATAAATTTTGCAATTTTCAAAGCAAAGTTATGTTATTATCAGAGGCATCTTTCAACCACGCCGAATCGGGAAGGATACAATATGCTCAGTATGATATGACGTTATTAATTTCTGGGAGATTTGGAGCACGGGCGCCGAAATCTGGAATTCCGAAGATATAATTGGAAGATAACGTCGAAGATGCCAATCTCTGCCTCTTGTTGACAGGATGTATTACCAATAGCGGAATTCCGATATGGAGAGAGGATGGGCTTCGATAGAAACGGCTTATAAAAGGCTTCGACAGGGATATTGTTTTCAAATTATAGTATTAATATGATGTTAATATGAGAAAGGATAAAGTAATATCTCGAATAAAATGAGGAAGCGCTAGGATAATGACGTCGATATGAAATGATACTTCGATGGCTTGTAAATTACGAAAATACCTAATTATTGAACGAAATTTCCATTACGGTTACATCGTATCTGGCGTAGTAAAGTTGATTTGATTCGGCATAGTAGTCATCATACGAAACTTTCATTACTCGTAATGCAATTTAGTGCACGTGAACGTTTCAATAACTACCACTTTAAATGACTATTCTGCAAATTATCTAGTGCTTGAACAAGTAGATCACTATTAGTAGATTTGAAAATGAATGGCCATTTTATACCATAGATTTGCCAAAATACCATAGATTAAAATAAAACGGTCTAATTCTGAAATATATCGCTTTATTTTTTAAATAAAATGCCACCGTATCTTGTTTAAGTGTATTAAGTTTTCAAATGTTTGCAAAAATCGGCGAACATGGATCTTTTGTGAAAGTTCAGAACTTTCGAATAAAACATGTTAAGCATATTGTTCTTTCATTTTTTGAAAGAAATTGAATGCGTCTTTATTAAAATATTAATGAAAGTTCCTCATATTGTTCAAAACATCGTTTGAATCTGCAACAAATCATTTAAATTAAAGTTAAAATTTGGAAAATTTAAATATTAATACCTTCGCAATAAAATGTGGTTTATTTACTTGTAATTTAGCTATGACGAGTTTCTCAAAGAGATACGAAAATATAGGAAAATACAAAACAGTTAAAAATTGGCGCAAATTAACGCCATATTTTCCGTGGAATCTATGTAAAGCGAGTGAGAAGTGAGGCCATGTATAGCGACTTAACGAACTCTTAAAGGGGATAGACACATCAGAAAAGTACTTTCTCCTCTCAGACCCACTACTGCAACTTTAAAACGCAGTAAAATGTTATACCTCTTTGTGACTGCTGTATATTTAAAGTGCATCGCAATGCGCATGCGCTCCACCTTCCCGCCTTTTATACTTTTCCCGCATTCTCTCAGGAGCGCTCTACCCGAGCACGTGATCTCTTAAATTTTGTATCCCCTGAGAGGAAGCATTAGCAAATCCAGGCTTCGGATGCGGGTTGTGCTCCAGGGAACGTGGACCAATAGGATTAATAAGGTGTCACAGCCTGGAGGAAAATAAAAAGGAATTCTCCGACGGTGAAAGCTTCCCGGAACCGCAAGATAGGGATTGGAAACGTTCACGGAAGCGATGGTGAGAGTCGTTCGCTTCATATCCCACGCTTGCTAATCAATATTCAGAACCGTAGGCGGCTTCCTTTATCGAGTATCACGTCTTCCTCCTTTCTTTGTGGGACGAAACCGTTTATGGCACGTATCTGTCTCAGCGATTATCGAGTTTTCCTTTGAGGCTATCTTCTAAGTATGTTGATTGGGTGTATAAGGGGCCCTAAACTAATTTATAGCCCCGAGGTGAATTTATAGGCAAAAATGTTGACCCGCAACCAAGAATGATTAGTGATTACAATGTACTACGTACTGGTGGTCCTCTTTTATCGCTAGTAGATTTTTGCAACAGAGCGTATTAAGGAGGATAGTATACAGGTCAATTATCAAAAGATCAATTATTGAAAAGTTTTCATGATATATCTAGATGTAATTCAATTTGAATCAATCCCGAATTACACTTTCTTCTTTATTCATTATCATTGTTTAAAGTGGCACTGAGTAAGAATTATTTTTGGTAGAAGTAGAAAGCATCAAATTAGCTATGCTTTGTAAAATTCTTTTGTTTCCTTATACTTATTTCCAGAAGAAGTAAAATTAAATTTGGAATTTAAATAGACTCTTCTGTCAGTATATGCCATGGGTTTTTCTTGTCCCAATATAACCACTTCTAATAATTTCTCCTCTCGAAATCGCTTTCTGTATTCAAATAAATCGCACTTCTATATAGGCTGTAGAATCCTTGAGAACAATGTAAAACAGATATCATGTATTGAGCATGTCGGATCTTCATCTGCACCATCTGCTAACATGTTTCATTGTTATTGAACTCCCCAGGAAAATTAATTATCATAAAAGCTTTCTAGTAATTTTTATAAAGCAACATTTGTAACTCTTAAACTTCTTATTTTTTCCTTTAAAGATTGAAGTATTACGTGGCAAAGAATGACTTCTCAAAATTTGATATATTTACAAATCCAATTTTTACCACGCAATATCTATAGCTATTTAAATGTTTTCTTTCCCCTTATTTTGATAATTGAACTATTAAGAAGTCATGAATGAATTATATGTATTTGATGTATTGATTGATGTTATTGAAACAAGATGTATGAGCCTTAATTCAACACTTGCGATGAGGAAACGAAGGCTGATTGTGAAACTTAGCTTGATTACATAATAAATCCTTATTCGAATGTGAGAGCATTTCTCACACTCATCATCCGATCTCCATAATTACTCAAACAAAAGGAAGTAGGAAGTAAGATCATCAATGATTGTGTTCACTTGGACAATAAAACTGACGTCATCAATACTTGCAAGATGAGGCTTCTATAGAACTTCCCGGTATGCCATAAAAGACTGTTGTTTCCTATGAAGATAAATGTCCGTTCTTTTAGATAAAATATAAATTGGATATCGCCAGAATATTTGGTGATGTATGTGCATACAATTCAGCTTCCAAATAATGAGAGTTCTAGTTTGCTTTAATGATAATAATAATATTAAATTGTCTTTATTCGGCCGAGATTGAGACTAAAAGTCTCATCTTCCATCTAACCCATCGTCATAAGTTATACAATAATCAAATTAAAGAGATAGTATGAGAAAAAATGAGAAGAATTCTGGATGTAAAATACTAAAAAAAGATTCTTAGGAAAACTATCTACAGCAGGAAAACACCTACATAGAAGGGGGATGTGAAATAACCTACGTAAACCTAGCGATTGTAATAACTTAATGATCAGAAGTAACATGACAAAATATATTAATACACTATCATTACTGAACTCAGTCATTCGATGAGTGACGAAACATACAGATTTCATTACACTTAATTTCTGAGCTTGTATAAAACACCGTTCAACTTTTAAAATTTAAGCTAAAAAGGGGGTAGAAAGTATGGAGACCTTTCATTTTGGTTAAAAACTACAAAAATGGACCGGAAATTGATAAAACGATTTTTTTCTGCCTACTTTCAAAACACGCCGCGCTAGCAATATTGAAAATTAATTACACAGGTCATGTATCGAAGAGAGCAAAGCTCAGCAATATCAATTTAAGGGGTAAGGGTAGAGGAATTTAATTTTGCTCGTTTATACGCTTTTCACTTTCACCCCAATGTTCAAACTGATATTTTGACTACAGAGAAAACCGATCCATTCTCTTCCGATTCCTTTTCCATCGTTTGACAAGCTTTGGATCTGTGAGGACCTCTGGCTTCGGTTGATTATGGTATGTGTGTAGTCTGCACTATGTGGAGTCACCTCAGCGTAGCTAACAATGCAGACCAAAAACAGAGTGAGATTATGCGCGTAATAATTCAGAGTTTAAAGCATTTACCCAGGACGTGGAAGGGTCGGGTTCGAATCCAAGTCACGTAGACATTTTTATTTCTGTTTATCCATGAACATCGATTTTCCTTCGAAGTATCCGATTATGTTACAACCATATTCGGAAATAAAGGATATAATATTTTTTGTAGAACGATCCACTAAACTAAACATTATAAATTCACTCATTGAGATATCAACAAATATACCAATGTTGAGCAATTATCATAACTGCTGGCCATTTCTAAACCTTTTGATGAATATTTTTTATTTCATGGTAGGATAGTACGTTATGAATTACCGAAAATCAAATTAATTAAGTAGGGAAAGAGAGGGATGCATTGTGTGTAATTAAATCTAGGGAACGCAAGGAAAATTTAACACGAAGATAGAAGTGTCTTCAGAAAAACGTTGAGACTTTTTTCGGGTTGTTTACCGAAACAGATAATAAAACATTATTTTTACATTGTTAGATATCTGATGATAGTGTAGAATCATTTCTGTAACGGCATCCTGATTATGAGATGATCCATTCACTCCTGAAGAAGAAAGCATAGCTTTCGAAATATACATTGAGCGTTATTAAAGTGCGGTGTCCTCTCTTGTTTTCTCCGAACACCGGCGGACGAGACGAGGAACGCCGATAAAGACGGCTATTGGAGATTTTTAACCCTAATATTTCACAGCCGTGCTCCAAATGTTCTTTCTTTTCCACAACAAACAAGTCTGTCTGTAAGGTATTCATCCCGAATTCAGATATGGACATCAACTCATTTATTTCTTGCTTGGCGACTATGTAAGTGTGTGATAGTGTTTTCATTCCCTCACTGAAATGCTATCTCGGTAAATTTGCACAATAGCACAGCACACTGGCCATATGAACAAGATAAAATAAATGAATATCAATTTTAGGCAAATTCAGAAGTAAAAAATAGTGACTTGGCTGTGTTTAGGCATGACTAATATATAGCTAGTAATAGTAGTAGCTATAGTACTTAGCTATAGCAGTACTTTGCTATAGTAGTACTTAGCTATAGTAACTTACGAGTTATCACATTCTTGTACAGTATTGGGAATTAGTTAATGGAAAATATATTTTCCCTGTTAGATACCATTTCTATCATTAGGATTAGTTGCAAGAAAAGTACTGATGACTAGTCTTATTTAAGATTTTCAGCAATTTTGAAAATATAGTAGCAGCTAATAGTCGCAAGTTATTTCGGTATTTTTTTTTTTAATCGTTCGAGACTACGATATGATAGGTTTATCATCGAGCATTTTTCTTTATTTTTGTTATGGAAGAAAACATGGGGATTTTTATCTCCAGATAACCGTTTTTCACGTAGCCAATTAGTCTAAGGAGATATTCCTGTTTCCTTAAATGTCGCGTCGTTTTTATACTTAGTTTAGTCACAGCGGCTTTCCGTGTGTTTAGAAAGCCTGCCTCGCTATCCACGGCTTCTTTTGAACTTGAATCGAAACGAAAAAGGATTCTGTAATTTAAGCTAGATAATTGAAAGCGCGTGAATGAACTCCTGGTAATCCATTCAAAAAATAATGCGAACATTTCGCAAGAGATGGATGAACATGCAAGCAACTTTCAACGATTCTTAAGTCCTGGTTTTGGCAATTTCTCTAATTGGCTCTCTACTTAAAATTGCAGATTCTAAGCTCATTATCTTGTGAGATAGTCAAAAATGCATCCCATCATCTCAGGAATAGACATTTTCTTTAGAATCCCGCTTCAACTTTCAAAGCATTAAACCGTATTTTTTACGTAATCTTTTCCCTTCTTAACTGAAGGCTGTAAAGTATATGAACACTGATTGAATCCTAAGGTAATGCATATGAGGCTGATATAGTAAGAAATATATCAATAATGCTTTTTTACTGATCAATTTTGATTTAACACGATGTATTTTTATGCATAAGATTTATGCTGCTATATTCTTGCGCATCCAAATCAGTAAATAGGTAAGTTTTGACCACGTTTTTTTTTCAGAAAATGCTTCTTCATTTTTATTAGAAAATTGAGCATTTTTTCGTAATCTTTAATTTTCATAGTTCTGTTTTCACAAATATTTATTCAGGTGATAAAACTGCAACCCCTCATATTAGATCAAATGTTTACTAAAGCGAGGAATATAGTTAAAATTCGCCATTAGTCATAGAATTTCTCCGTTTTAGTTCAATGTGACCGCTGCTTAGACCAGGCAATGATATAGTTTCATACCAATCATATAATCGATTTTCATTAAGAGCCTAAAAGAATATTAAATTTTCTTCGCTTAATCATTTTACTCTCTGAGAGATATCTTAAGAGTGCTTCAAATCCATTTTAGTGGAACAACGTTAACCTTATTTAGATTTGGAAATTGTAAAATGACTGAACTAAGGCATTTTTTACCTCCATAATTGAAAATGAACGGTATTAATGAAATGGGATAGTCGCTTAAAATATTGAATTATTTTGAAATTTTTTGAAGGGATAATGATAAAATTGGGATACACAAAGCATCTGTATTTATCAATCGACAATATTTAATTCAATTCGCTCCAGATTTTACGAATTTCCGAGATTTTACACGTTTGCTGTGATATTACCCCAGCCGCGGAAAATTGCGGGTCGAAATTGTGCTGAATTTTTTCTGCGTGAAATGGTCTCCCCAAGTATTTTTAATTATACTCTATTACCACTCAAGTATTTTAATGAATTTTTCTAGCTGAATAGAAAAGCTATTTTCTATTCAGCTATTTTCTATTCAGCCCAAGGTATTTTCCGTTTTTAGGGCTGCAATTTTTTCATAGCCATTTGAAGTTGATTTGACTGCCGGCAAAAGAAAGCATTTTTCATTTTCATTCATGCAAGAAAACACTATTATTTCATGAATTTGCATTTTAATAATGTCGAACTGAGTTGAGGGTTAGATTAACGCTGACCCAAATCAAAATCCCTCTCAGCAACGAGGAATGATGGTCATAAGAATGTTATTTTTCTTATAAGGTATGCACGAGGTTTTATTACTGGATCCTCAGGATATTTTAGACTCTCTTCCAAGATAGGCTTTACGGAGTTTAATTTACTTGCTCCAAAGTATGCATAAATACCAGACCAGTGACCAGGCATTTTTTTAATTCGGAAGAATACCTTGGAAATTGAATAAGAAAACTTTTTGTAAACAAGAAGTTTAAAATAAAACGTACCAAAATACGTGAGAATGAGAATTGTCTCCCCAACGAAAGGAACACCGTTACAAAATAATTTTATGTTTGAAATTTTTTGCATTCCAAGCCGGATGTTTTCACGTGGACATTTAATTCCACCGACATGATGATACGTTTCCAAAAATTACATTCTACTGCGAGATCTTCAGAAATAACCTGGGTATTCTAAAAAAATTGCTCCTGTGAATTGTGAATCCTTTATCCTGCAGTAGAATACAAAAGCGAAATGTCCTATACATAAAGTGATAGAATTAGGATCGTCCCCAATTTTTTTCACTTAATGGTCAATAAATAACTATTTGACTGAATCAGGGGAGGTGTTATGGTAATCCATAATGGAAACAATCTAAGAAATATTTGTACTTTTACCAAAAATTTTATTTTTTACAAATAACAGTAACACGACCGGTTTCGACGCTTGATCGTAATCTTCTAGATCACCAGAAGATGACGATCAATCGTCGAAACCGGTCGTGTTACTGTTATTTGTAAAAAATAAAATTTGTGGTAAAATTACAAATCTTTGTTAGATTCTTTACAATAACTATTTGGGTATTTGATTCTATTTGAAGTCTCCTCTTCCTTATAGTGCATTTCCCACTGAAAATAGATACTGTTAGTAAATTATAATATTCACCATACACGTATTGTATTTAAACTTAGATACTAATACCGTTTTAGTTATTATTCAATACCTTCTTTCAATGTTTTAGCTCTTTCTTTTTAGCTGTAATTTTCCAGCAAATATTTCAGATAACTCTTTAGTGCTACGTTTGGGTTTAGTGGAAGGAGACCTAGGTTCGATACTCGGCTTGAGCCCACGTACGAAACTATTTTAGTTGTAGAAGCACTTCTAACAATACCATTATACTCCTTAAGGCTTCTGAAAGATATATTGCTTGAAAATGATTCCCATTGTACTTCCGGAAACCGTAAATTAACGTTGAAAATTTTAATGTAGTTCCCTTTTCGTACACGGATTTCGAAATTTAGTATTTAGATGGGTAAATTTGTTTTTAATGAAGAAAATTACAGAAGATAATTAAACCTCATTAAAATATTGAAAGAAAAATACCCTCAAGAAGATTTTTATTTAATTATTGCTGCAATTAATTTAGAATTAAAATTCTACATAATGATAATAATAAATATCTATTCCTCCTGCGTATGCCTGCAAAGTATTTTTACGATTCTTTAAAGAATATGATTTTAAAATATCGAATGGTATGATATATTTAGTTTCAGAGAATCTTTCAGTTCATATATTATTTTTCACTGCTTGGGTACTGCAGTGCATCCGAAATCCCTGTCACTCCCTTCACTTTTGCATTTTGCTCTTGGAAGGGACTTTCTCTTTGATTATCAGAAGAGATAAAAACGTGATGGAATTATTTTTTAATTTAATGAATCCGCAGTGCTGGATAAAAGAAAGGGCAGTGGAATCTCAACGATGCCGCTAAAATTATTTTCACATCCAACTCAAGTTCAAAATAATAATTCCATCCTTCTTTTCATATGCAGCTTTTCTCTTGTGCCAAGCCTTTGTCACCATTCTATATTTTACTTTCCCAGAAATCCTCTCTTTACTTCTTCGAATGTCCACCCAGATGGCAGGCACATCTGCGATGCGATATTGTTCCCTTTCGTCCATGGCGTCAATGTCAGGCGTCGCTTAAAATCATTCTCGCGAAGGTAATCTGAACAGAATTGCATTCGATTCATTGCAAATCGCCTGAAAAGGGTTCGGAGAATGGCAGCGCTACAACGTCATTTCCACAGGTGTTATTAAAGTCGTATTAAATGTGTGTCAAATTTAGTGAGCGACTCGTATTGCTCCATTCCATGCTTTAATGCGACACATCTGTCGCCGATTTATTTAGAACGGCTCTCTTCTCGGAATGGGAGTTAATAATGGCGTCCTGTGTCCGTTTTTGCGACTCGGTTTTAATGAAGAGAGGAGAATGTGGGTTATATACAAGTATGGAGACGAATGCTGTGTTTTTCAATGTTCATGACAAAGAGATATTCAGCATAGCTCCCCTCAATATAGTGTGAATTTTTCGGAAATACGGAAATACCGAGAAGTAAATAGCTTCGAATGATTTATGCTTTATACAGTACATGCTGAGAGGTTTCCGATTCTTGTCTTCTGTGAAAAGATACAGTAGGATCCTGAGTGAAATTTTTTATAATTATTTACATCTAAATTGGGTTGACCTACCATTATTTGTCTACCTCCTTTTGACTAATTCTCACTTAACCGACTACTGGGTTGGCCGGACTGACTACTCGGTCGATCGACGTGTCGGTTTGGTAGTATCTCTAATATTCTACAATTTTTAAAAGCAGTTACCATGTCTTCCGTGATATAATTTTGGAATTATTCACAAACAGTTAACATTTTAGTACTTGTTCAACGAAAGCTTTATTTAGCATTAGATTTAACGAAGTATGAATGATGAATGAATTGATCCATCCATGAAATTATTGCGCACCTAAGGTATTTTTACCAACGGTATACATTGAAATGGTCTTTGTTTTATTTCAATCTTCTTCGTACCTATTTCTATTTTAAAGAATTGGTATTTCTAATTTAAATCGGCGAAATAAATTAATCCTGTAATACATTGTTGTTAGAGTGGTATGAAATAGAATAATTAAAATTAAGGTAATGAAATTTTAGTGACTTATCTCATACGTGCTTCTGTATGTCCTTGGATCAATAAAATATTAGCATTACTATCTTATTGTTCTATTAAAACGATCTGAATTTCTTAAGGGCGCCATTCCTGAAGGAATAGAGCAGTATCAATAAGCGTATTAAATCTCAGAGTCAATCTCGCAAAGCGTTATTCCCCTGCTGCAGCGGCTATGCATCCTAAATCGAGTTAAAGTCGATGGAATGTTCCAGGAAATAGGGTATTTGTGCTTAGTAATGCAGACAGGCACAGAAACTACGGAAACTTATTTTATCTTCGCGACTTATGCCAAAGTAGCGACCGCGGTTCTATTCTTATTTTGTTCGTAAAATTTCGAAAGTTTCCCTCGAATTTTGGTGACAATTCGGGGATTAGGTTAGCAAAGTTTCGATGTATTCAAGTGGTACCTCGAAATTCGATTTTAGAAGTTGGAAAAGGTTTAAAGCGGAATAATTTATAGGTGAATCGTGCAAAGTGAGATAAGGTATGAGATTTATTGAAATAAGTTAAACCCGGTATATCCAATGTAATCAGAGACTTTTAAATAAAGTACATCAAATCAAGGAATAGGACTACCGTTATACCAGTGAAAAACTGAAGTGAGCATATTTCACACTCTTATCTTTTACTGAGGAAAAAATCGTTAAAAATGAAGCCTTGGATGCAAGGCCCACTTCGTGGACCTAAAATGTGTCCCAGTGATTCGAAAAGTATTCTCATAAATTGCATTGAGGAGCGGAAATAACTTATCGATGGCTACCGGGGTACCTCTCGCTCCCGAATGGCTCTTAAAGAAGATATATAACACCTCTGTGCGGAACAGCAGGTTTTAAATCCATTCCTTCTACGCTCTCAAAAATAAAACGGTAGCTATAGAGAATAAATCTCCTGTATTTCGGAAGGTCACCATGCACATTCATTTGAGTGTGTGTAAATTTTCTATACGCTTTCGGCCATTGTGTTCCATATCTTATGAGATAGTACGTCCCCTCGTAATTTTACCGTATGCGCGAAAATATTTCTCTGAGTGTAAACTACCTATGTTTTTATTATATCCATAAATATCTTTTTATCGTGTGCATTTCGTATAAAAGAACGAATCCTTTTATTTCCTGTGTTTGTATCACGTTAAACATGTCGTCAATTTCACAAAATGGTGCTAAAATATGGAAGGAGATATTTTTCTCTTTACATTTCAAGTTTCGCTCAATGCAAAAACCGACTCCATATACAGGGCAAGCTTTTGATTCACCCGTAAATAACCCTCCTTATAGATGCAATCTATAGATGTAATTTTTCATTTTAACTTTTTTCGTTTGTTTTGTGTCATTGTCATCACATACATGTACTTCTTGATAGTGTATTTACATAGTTTGTCATGTTTCTTCTCAACTTTTAGTTATCACTGTCGGTAGCGTTAAGAGTTAAAAGGGCTCCAAATAGCCATTGTTTGTATCACATCTAGTTGCACTTTTAAGGAGCGTCTCGTTGAATGGAAATGAGATATCAATATCTTTCGAAATAAAATCTCTGTTTCCTAGTATCCTTTTAGACGCAACATTTCAATTCCTCGAACAATGGCTTTCAGAACAAAGTCCAGCCCCAGAAACAATCAAAGAATACATCTTCCTAACAAAAGTATGTAAAAAACAAACGGCTATTTGGAGCTTTTTTAACTCTTAACGTCAATAACACAACCGTGTTCCTTATTTTTAGTTACTATCGGTTGTTTTTTCACACCCCCCTCTTCGTGGGTGTTTACTTACCGCAGAGGATAATGTTTATACTAAGATTCTCTTAGGTATTTTCACATCCACAATTCTTCTCATTTTTTTCATGCCACCTCTTTAATTTATTTACTGCACAATTTATGATAGTAGTTTAAAAGGAAGAAACGACTTTTAGTCTCTCTCTTGCCGGAATAAAGAGGATTTATTATTATTATTATTATTAAGTTGATTTTTGCTATGGTCTATTAAAAATTATTATTACTAATACATATATATTATGTATTATGCATATATCTTGACTTCTGTCAGAGAGAAGTTTTCCGAGGGGTTTCCCTCCCTCCGTGGGCAAATGCCTGACAGGTGTTTACCCCCAATTTATATTTATATTGATTATCTATATATTGATTGACCATTTACGACTGGATGAATGTATGCTTGTATTATATGTAATCTCCAACCACTGCCCCCACATTTATAATCTACTTGTAGTGTTCATGTAATAATGATAATATCGCATTATTGATTAGGCAAGGTTTAGTCCCCAATGAGCCTATCGTACGTCTTATTTCATAAATTTCTGAATACCTTAAAGAATTTTTACAAACTTTCCGGAATAAGAAACGCTTGGCATTGTGTATTATTTTCCTCGTAAGCGACGTTTCACTCGATAGGTTTAATAAAGCCATTTCGAGTTCCAAGTACTCGAGGAAGGCAATTAGCTAGCAACGGGAGTACGAAATTAACCCTCGATACTGTGGAATCGACAACCGAGAGGCATGAAGTTATGAGGATCATTAAAGGGCCATCAGTGGATATGGTTGAGATCATTCTTCTTGACTATTGCACAATAAAAAGCCTCTGGTTCAATTGCTCGCCGAATTGCTCATGGCTCCTTAGCGTTTGTATTCGATTTTTCAGCTTCTGTTCGATTTACTCACGTTTGCTTTCAGTTTGTGGCATTATTTGTCTTAATGATTTATTCCTGTTATAAGAATAATAATTATAATAATTATAATAATTATAAAAGTTAATATTTCCTTTGATAGTTATAATAATTATTTAATTTTTCAATTGACGAAGCTGTAACTTTGTGGAACTCCATAACGTAGGAAAGGAAGAGAACACTTTGTCTTAGTTCCACAGTAAATTTATTGTGCGACCGGTTTCGACTATGGTCTAGTCATCTTCTGGCAATCTTCTAGTCATCTGCTGCCAGAAGATGACTAGACCATAGTCGAAACCGGTCGCACAATAAATTTACTGTGGAACTAAGACAAAGTGTTCTCTTCCTTTCCTACATATTTAATTTTTACTTAATATTAAACCCAGCAGTGAAAATTAGTACTAATCTATTATTGTTCTAAATAAAATAATTTAATTAATGAAACTTATATCATGTTTCTATTCACAAGTGATTACGACAATTTTTACAAAAAATGTATTCATAATAAATCATGGCCTTAAATATTCGTTTGGTATTTGAAATTAGGAAATACATATTTGAATGTCAGTTTACTGCTATTATGTAAAATTGCCATTTGCCATTTTGTAAAATTATCTTATAAAGTTACAACAAATATGTATAATTAATTAATGAAATAAAAAATATAATATAATTTTTCATGAAAAGATAAAAGTAACAAATCTTAACCCTAAAATATTTTTTTATATTACAAAAAAGGAAATAAATATTTTAATGAAAGTTTAAAAATATCATAACTATTAGCCATCAGTATACATCGTTACCACTAATATATCACGACAATGCTTTTCAAAAAATAATACTAGTAACAGTTTTCTTTTCATTATTAATAGTTACACTTTTCGATTTATCGTAATAATTTGCAATTGGAAAAAATAATATATAGTAACCTTGACCAGAAAAGAAACCGCGTGTAGCAATGTTGAGCACCGTTTTGTTGTAGTGTCATAATACCTTTGACACACTTCCGTGGATTCCCATTTGGTTTATGGCTCTAATTAGGAATCCATAGCTTATTTTCCGCGCTCATTTTCCGCCGAGATTGTATCAGAGAGGCTCCGTAACAGGGTTAAAATGGGTTTTTGTTAGACGGGGCTTAATTTCTACGCTCGAGGAAGCACATTTTTCCTGTCATCCAATTTCCACCGAAACGCGTCGCCTCATCTCCAGGATTATCTTCAAATCTCGCGAACCCGAAATTGCTCTATTCCGTGGCTGCGAAACTTTTTACGAAGTAGAGGATTCATTTCCAGAATCCGGAACCTTTGTTATTATCGTTCTTCATACATTCATAATCTTCTTTTTTAGCTTTATTATCAATTGTGAAGAGGAACTGAGTTGCGCGAAGTGTCGGAGACAATAGGAAAGGAAAGGGCTCATTCGGCTTGCAATGTCTGCTTGTCTGCATTCAAGGGCCCGCAGAAGAGCCTCCGGCGAGAAGTGTGATTTTCCCTTTTTGGGGCATTAACAAGGGAAAGTTGGGGTCCTTCTGGTTGGGAGGAGTTTCTTGGGAAAGGTTTCGACCGTGTTCCATGGTCCTCCCGAGGCAATCCGGCTAAAGTTTTGTGGTTCACTTTTAGGGCCCTCAAGTTGGGGCCCCAAAAAATCGCACTATCTACTGATTGTTTCAAAGGAGACATAGATAAACAAGACTGGTTCTTATTGCCAACAATGATTCAAGATTGTTTTAAAACGTGTTTTTACAAGTTTACATTTTACAGCATCTACAATCGGTGAAAAATGGCCTTGTTGGCCGAGCGGATAGCATTATAGCTACGCCATCACTCCCACCCCAAGGTCTCTGGTTCGAATCCCGGCTGATCGTGTGGTTGTTGGATGGTTGTGTGTTAATTGTTGCTGTTGCCTCGGTGAAGCACCTCCTGAAAAGTTTATCAGAGCTTAAAGGGACTTCAACGCAGAAAAAAATATTAAACACTGCCAGCTAGGCTATAATGATATATCTTCAAATAATGACAGCTTTTCCTAACTTCGTGCATTTCAAACTATTATTTACATCCATTAATTTTGAATTTGTACAAAAATATCTTATTACTGTGATTATATCTTTTTTATTGAATGCAGAATTGGACCTTTTCTATACTTCATATATAATACGACGGAATTCGATTATTTTTACTACACAATATTGGCACAGTAGTATTTAGGGAAGGAATTGTAAAAACCTTATGTGAAACGATTTTTCTCGGAACTGTTTGAAACTAACAGTATATTTATGAGATTATTAATTAAATTATAGTTGCTTGTTAATCTCAATCTTTCAGGCCTCTACTACTTAAATAGCATTTCCGAAAGCTCTTTATTTTCCGTCTACTCTTCTTCTTCTGTCTTTTCAGGTAAATGACATCCGTGGTCAACCATCAAGAAATTAACCCAAAAATATTGGTCATCAATTATGCAAATAGTGATATACGTGCTTGTATTTATTTCCATCTGTGTTTTCGCGGGTTTTTTTCGCTCCCCTTCTTGTGTGAGCGTTTTCCCGCACAGTGGGTATTTCCCGAAAGCCTTCAGCCAAGGAGTTTTTCCCTACACCACAATTCTTTTATTTGTTTATCTCTTCTTTGTATTTTCTTTTTACATATATGTATTTTATTGTTTATCCTCCTTTTCTGTAAGTAATATTAGTAATCCTTAATGGCTAGGTGTAAGAGAGGCCCTAATGGGCCTAACCTCGCCAAATAAAAAGTTTTTATTATTATTATTATTATTATTTATTTTCTTCATGAAATTCTTTGATTCGTCCTTATCCACAGTTATGAATTGCCAAACTTCGTTAAAGTATAGATAAAAGTTAATTCGGAATCTATGAAGCTATATTGATTATTAAGGTATTTTTTTGCTATCTTAGTATACTTAGAAAATAATTCAAGGTCATCCTGATTGAGTATCTAGAAAATACTGTTCTAGGTTAATCAATATTTCATCATTTGCTATTCTCTTGATAAGTACTTGGTAAATAATTACTGCTGATGCTGAAATAATTAATAATGTTGGAGTGTTATTTTTCTTTTTAAAAACGTTTCCCTTCCAATGAATATTTCAATATTTTGTAATCCTAGTTACAATAAACAATAAATTAAATGTTCCTTTAAATTCGATCTGTCTTGCTTATGTGATGATGTGGGGATGGATGTGATTAATGAAAGTTAATGATGTGTAAGTGATACTGATGGATACATATCAAAATTTATTAAGTTTTATGCATATTTTTCTTTACAGTGGTGCTGCATTGTAATGAAATATACTAATGTCTGTAAAAAAACTCTAATCTATCGAGTTTGAAAGGTTATGGACGCGCACACTCTCCTTCGCTGCCTGCAGCATTAATACGATGTTTTGCGAGCGTAAAACAGAGATAAATAAATATTGGCATTTTTAAGCAATATTTCTTTGCAATTTCTTATTTCTGTTATTCTTGAGATCACAACGGTGTAATTCATATTCCAATCGAATGTTTTGTTTCGAAGTTAGCAGAGGTTTACAACATTGTCCATTGCTATTACAAATGAACATATTTGGACAATTTTTGACACCAAAATGTTGGAAGAATTCCTGGCTAACTCATATACAAATTGCAAGTTATTGCTGTAAAAATTAACTGAGTGACAACCGAAGAAAGTTGGGCTATCGGTTTCCAAGCGCAAAAAAACAGGTACTTTTTCAAACATAGTAAAGTAAAAGTAAAGCTTTGGCAAGTAAAACATCTAACCGCATACTAGTAAACGCAGAAATGAACGTTCTATCAGCTGATTTTTATTTCATTAATATCGGTGTACACTACTGTACCGCTATAGCTTCTCAAACTCGAAGGACTAGACTTTTTTTACAGACAATAAGTCTCATTCCCTCACCAAAGCTTATGGAGGGCTTGAGGGTCAAACCGGGCTTAATAATTTACAGACATCTGACAAAAAACTTGGACAAGTGGTCGCAAAAGGTGCCTTGTTCTTTCCAGCCATTCTCTTCTCCCGCCTTCCTTATTTGAGTGGGTGAATTTTTGGGATGCCCAAATTGAGAAAGGGTTGAATACGTTGGAAGGCGGCCTCCCGGAAGGTAACGGTTGCCCTTTTTGCGTCCCATGACCTAAATAAAGTATTAGATATAAGGGGCTGAGATTAAAAATCCTGAGTACTAGCGACAAAATTAAGATTATCGACTCTATTGAACGCGTGGAATTCCAAGTATGGCTGGGACAGACAGTAATTATATATAAAATAGCTATATATTATTATTATTATTATTAGGGGTCTTTATTATAGGCGAGATTGAGACTAAAAAGTCCCCTCTTCCATCTAACTTGTCGATAAGTTGTTACATTATTATAAGTATATTACATGTATCAATGAAACTTAGAGGAAAATAGAAGAAAATGTAAGAAGAGATTTCGGATGTAAAAAAAACCTAAGAAAAGCTTAGGAAAAAATATCCGCTGCAGGAAAACACCCACAAAGAAGGGGGGTGTGAAAAACCTGCGCAAACCTACCGATAGCAAAAACTAAAAGACATTAAAGAAAACAATGTTCATATAACCTGGAAAATTACAAGAATTGTTACAGGCGTACTATCAAGACAAATTATGAAAGTTGATAAAAAATGAAATTCAGAGAATACAGTAAGTAGATACACACACTTTTTATTTAAAATATGGCTGAACTAGAAAAAAGCAAAATAAAACACGATCAATACAAAATAACGCTCTACAATAATTATATAAGAGTGTTCAAATCATGATTTAGGCATAAACAATAATCTAAAGTAAGTTAATATTATGGAAATACAAAATAGGAAAAAATAAAAGGTTAAACTAGATGTAAACTGTAGTATCAAAAACGAACAAAATATTCCAAAGTAAAGAAAGAAGTTTAAAGTGTTTTTCCGTGCAGCATGAAAAAAATCAGAAAAAAACGAACTTGACTTATTGTAAAATGTAAAATGCTATGATGGAGATAATTAGCGTTATTGATTCTCTAGAGGATACGAAAGGCATTTCCTCTTAACTATAACTATAGAGGATCGCGGCGATCACAGATTAAAATAAAGAAGCAAAAATTAAAAGAATGTGGCGAAATATTCATTTATCGACAGGGGTGAAAGGAAATGGAATGATTGACCAGGAGTTCTCATTCCAATGCTAAAGTATGTCGTAAATTTCACAAGGAAGGTTGAAATATTGTTAAATTTTAAATTTTTATGTATACTTCTCTAACTTTTAATCATTCTTATAACCTTTGGTACATTATAATATTATCCAATTAGTATAATGTGATATTTTATGTAGTATGAATTATTGCAATCAATTGTATCTGTGTTTGGTGGAGGTGTTTCTATATTTGTATGTCAGTAAACTTATCGTAAAGATGTGCACTGTACGCGGGAGGTTTTTGGAGGGGTTTCCCTCTCGTCTTTGGGCGAATAATAGACAAATTACGCTATTATTTTGCTATACCCCCTCGGCCGTTTCCATCTGATATACTGACCAAAGTGAAATGAACTATGACTAAAAATATAAATAAATTGCCTATACTTTTCTTATTAGAATTTCTCTCAGTATTTCTCGTGTAGTTCTCCTTCTCCTTCTTAATTTCATATTGTGAGATTTTAGTATGAATTATTTTCTTTCGCAGATTCATCAAAACTGGACGCACCAAAAGAGTGAGAAGTAGCCGCCAAAGGTCACCAGTTCGAGAAGTTACGTGCAGAGACCATACAAGCATGTTATCCATTCTACAGGTAGGATACTATTCAAACTTTTTAGACGATTTGTGGAGGCTTCTTTATGTACGCCAGAAGACATTCACCGAAATAGTTTTTTGGTTCAATCTCCATCCTTCGCAGAAATAGCCGCGTAGACCAACCTTAGATATGCCTTAACTTACAGAGGAACTAACTCATCTGCCCGTTATTTTACAACGAGTAAAGTAAAAGTTGTTTAATCCAAGTATTAGGGCAGTCAACTATTTGGACAATTTTTATTGAAAGTTAAGGAAACAATATTTGGGTTAAATTAATGATGAAAATAGCTATTCACTGAACAAAAACATAAATTTGGTGTTCGAGATAAAGGTGAAATTTTTTTTATCTTAAAATATACGTTAAGAGCAAACGGATTAAGTAAATTTTACAACATTTATTATGGGTGTTCGATGACTCGCCTGAAGTTGAATTGAAGACCGTCAGATTCATAAAAAGTAGTATATTGTTTGCGGTTCATCGGCTTTAACAATTTAAAAATTTTAGAAAGAGTTGCATCTTCTAATCCTTATGTTTTAGGCGAAAAAACGCTCACTCACTAAATATTTAAGAATCGAGATGAAAAATCATTAAGTATTTAAAAAAGAAAGATTTAAAGGAGCTTGTTTTGCAGCTTTTGTTGTGTTATTAAACAATTTAAACGAAACATTGGAAGGTAAACATATGATAATAAATAAGCACCGCACTTCCAAGATGCCGGCAGATTAGATAATGAAAAATGTCGTCGACGCCCTAAACCCATTGATGCGTCGCGTGTCGAGTGAATCAACACCGGAAATTACCCTGTAAAAGTCAGTCAAAAGGGAGGTTTCACTATACTGAATGATGAAGGGAATTTTTGAGCTAAATAAAACTACATTTTTAAGGGCAAATGACCTTTCAATTTTCTTTTCTCTAACATCGAGTTAAAGGATAAGAAATTCTTCTTTTCGATTAGAATCCTCCCCTTGTTTGGATACTGAATTATATTTAGTTATTTAAAAGCTAGTTGATTATTACATGAACGACATCTTGTCAAACATACTAAACGTCAGAAATGTTTCAATTCATTGTAGAGATTGATACGTTCGAAAGATCGCGGCCCGCGCTGCAATCTCCGTAATTATTTTTTATAAACTTAAGGAATTTGCATCTTCAACGAAAATGAATCTACTCAGAAACCATCCCACTGGAATTGTTTTGATTATTTGGACGAAAAATAAGACGTTTTCTCGAAAACCTTTGTCCACAAAAGCAGCAGTACAAAGGGAAAAGAGAATGACTTAAAGCGAAACTTGATGTTGTAAAATTCTGTTTCTTGTATGAGATAACTCAAGGCACACGTTCAAACAAAACCAAAAAAGAATCCCGCGTTCCTTTGGAATTATTTGTTTTTTTCTGGGATTGTGTTATTAATTAACCAAAAATCGACCACTTATTGTAATCCAACACCTTTTTTACTAAAGTTTGATAATTTGGAATACTTTATATTTACCAATTTATATAATAAACCTAAAATATGTCTATATTTTTAGGCAGGTATCACAACAGCGCGCGATCTGCTCCCTTGGGTGATGAACTCAACGGTGCATTAAAACAAATACCTTCATGACGCTTGAATGAGAACATTTCCTTCAACGTCTTTTTTCAAATTTTGACCATTACCTTCCGAGCAGTTTCGGTTGAAATATCCACCGTATTATCCCCAGCTATTTTGCCCATCATAGATACATTATTGAAAAAATCTCTTTGATAGCAATTTCCTCAAATATTTATTGTTTTGTTTGAAATATTTCCTACATCATCAACTACATTGGCACTCATAAACCAGTCTTTTGGCCAGTTGCAAGGGTTACGTGCGCTGCATAGCCTATCTTCACCGACGCATGATATCGCGTATCACTCACGTAGGAAGTGGATTTTTGTCATGAATATTTATAGTATATAGGTGACTTTTGTTCCACTATTTGATTGGTGTTCTTCACTGGGATGTATCATCTTTCTTCGAACGATTTCCAAGAACTGTCTTGGTAACGCCTGCTGGTTTATCGTAGCAAACATTAAAAAGGATCCCAATTCTGTACCAATTATAATATATGATATACGTAATAGACGAGGCGATGTTTTATTATTTGATTAATAATCTAACGCTGGTAAAACAGCCATGTCAACAGATCTTGATGTCCAGCAAATCCACTATTTCAATAGGAACTGAGTTTAGTTTTACTTAGTGACAGTTTCACCCATGGACATATCTTTCAATAGTCTGAAATTTTCGTAGCCTATGCCGATCTCTCAAAGAGACATTCAAAATGTTTAGGGCAAATAGTCATTGCTTTTTGTCCGAAACAGCGTTCCAATAATGAAGGACGCATACAACTAATCCCTATAGCCAGAGTCAATTTAAATTTCTGTAATTCACTGTCCGTGATTGCGTGTTTCATATTTTCCTAGAGCCACCTTCCTCCAGGCAACTATTATAGACTATGTAATTAAAGTGAAGTCCCTATTTCACTCTGGAAATCTATCTCAGAAATTTATTATTCCTCACATTCCCAAATTTCAGAGCCCTGATAGAGCTGAATGCACAACTAGGCGTGCGTAATTACGCTGAATTCCATCTTTCAGTCTGCGGCAGAATTGGATGAACTCATTATTCACGCTGCGTCTTAGACTCGCCAAGAAAATTCCCTGGGTAAAAAGGATAATTCTGTTTTCGAATTGAAAAAGGCGAGGAGTAATAGCTAGGATTTTTTCGAATTTGAGTTGCAGATCCCCATCCCTCTGCTCTTTTACGTCTTTCATCCAGATTTCATTTATAAATCTCATTCCAATTTCGGAGGCGAGTAAAAGGCTTTCAGAATTCTTTTGTCTCGCCAGTGGACGTGGTATTTATCTCAGAAAATGTTAATGAATTGGCTATAATAGGGAACGTAAAAATAAGAGAGTAGGTATAATAGAGTTATTTTTAATTTTTAATGAACTTGATTCGAGATCAATTTTTTTTCACAGCTATCAATATAAAATAAATCGCAACAAATAAGTATATTTATTATCAAAAAAACTATTAATTAATAAATATTATGATATATATCTATTATATATAGATGCTTCTCCGGATTCATTCATGTATATACCTATATAGATAGATAGATAGATAGGATACTAATTCACAGCATAAACCACAAGCGTGATTGACTTGAAATTTTTACGGCGTATTGGCCATACCGTGTAACCGCCAGAAAAATTGCGATTTTGATCCTCAGTGTCATGGGTTCGATTCCAGAGGGCCCCAAAGTCACGATTTTCTCCATAAGAATACATGGCGGGGATTTTCGAAAATTTTTTTGGAGCACTTTCCGGAAAAGTAGAGAGTTGAAATTCAAGGGATCGCTAGAAGCCGTGCTTATCTAACGAAAATCAAAAAGACATTGCCGAATATGGTCCATGGTTCGATGCTAGGTCGTGGCAAAAATCGGCCGTTTAAAATGCATTGCGGCGATTTTGAAGATTTTTTTTGGATCCTTTCCCGATAAAGTGGATACTTGAAACTCGGCACGAGGATAGATATCATGAATATATTTCGTAATCAAATTTTACATGTTCGCTGATGGTCCTTGGTTCGATCCCAGAGGGCCATTTGCACTTCTCAATGCATTTCTTACGGAGATAACGGAAACAAAATTTAGGTACTTCCCGGCATGCTATCGACTTCAAACTTTGCATGATAGAGGAGCAAGTCTTTACTAATCAAACTGTGCATTTACAGCTTACAATATTTCCTGGGTTCGACACCAGGTGTCTCTGCAATCAACAGTTGATCCGATTTTTAGGAATTATTTTGAAACCTTTCCAATAATATAGAAATTTGAAACTCGGCATATAGATAGACATTATAAATAACTTTCAGAATCATGTTTTAGATTTCCAAGATCGTCCTTGGTTCGAGTCCCGAGAGCCATTTACATTCGTGAAAATTAGAACGTCTTTTGAGGCAGTTGTAGCCAATATTTCTGCTTGAATTTTCACACAGTAGCAGATGGTGATCTTCTATTGTGTTTTATAGTAGGTTTACCAGTAAAACCCGGGTTCGATGCCAGACGATCGAATTTCGGCGAATTTAAAAAAAAATAAATCCTTTTTTTTTCTTTTGAGGACCGTCCCGATATGATGCCGATATAGAATTTGTATTGCCGATCTGCTTGCAGTATGCAAGCTACATTTTACTCGTATATATATATATCTATCTATTATATATAGATGCTTCTCCGGATTCATTCATATATATACCCAGATAGGATACAAATTCACAGGTTAAACCAAAAGCGTCATTGACTTGAAATTTTTACGACGTATTGGCCATAACGTGTAACCACCAGAAAAAATGTGATTTTGAACCTGAGTGTCATGGGTTCGATTCCAGAAGGCCCCAAAGTCGCGATTTTCCCCATAAGATTACATGGCGGGGATTTTCGAAAATTTATTTGAGGCACTTCCCGGAAAAGGAGAGAGTTGAAACTCGAGGGATCGCTAGATGCCGCGCATATCAAAAGGAAACCAAAAAGACATCTACAAATATTATCCTTGGTTCGATGCTAGGTCGGTTCAAAAATCGGCCGTTTAAAATGCATTGCGGCGATTTTTAAGATTTTTTTTGAACCCTTTTCCGATGGCATAGAAACTTGAAATTCGGCATGGGGTTGGATATCATAGATTTATTACATAATCAAATTTTACATATTCGCTGTCGGTCCTTGGTTCGATCCCAGAGAGCCATTTACATTCGTCAATGCATTTCTTATGGAGATTACGGAAACACATTTTAGGTGCTTCCCGATATTATATCCACTTGAAACTTTGCATAAGATAAGATCAAGTCATTACTAATCAAACTGTGAATTCACAGCTACCAATGTTTCCTGGTTTCACCACCAGGCGTCTCTACAATCAGTAAATGATCCGATTTTTCAGAATTTTTTGGAACCATATCCCAATTATATAGAAACTTGAAATTCAGCATACAGATAGAGATTATTGATACATTTCAGGAACATGTTTTAGATTCCCACGATCGTCCTTGGTTCGAATCCAGAGAGCCATTTGTATTCGGGGAAAGTAGAACGTCGTTTGAAGCAGTTGTAGCAAATATTTCTGCTTGAATTTTCACACATAGTTAGATATAGTTATCATCTATTGTGCCGCTTAGTAAGTTCACCAGGAAGACCCGGGTTCGATGCAAGACGCTAAAATTGAAGCGAATTTTAAGAATATTTTCAATCCTTTTTTTTTGTTTTGAGGACCGTCTCGATATGATGCCGAAATAAAATAATATTGCCGATCTGCTTGCAGTATGCAAGCTACATTGCACTCGTATTATATATAGATGCTTCTCCGGATTCATTCATATATATACCCAGATAGGATACAAATTCACAGGCTAAACAAAAAGCGTCATTGACTTGAAATTTTTACGACGTTATGGCCATGACGTGTAACGTCCAGGAAAAAGCCGACCTTGAACCTCGGTGTCATGGGTTCGATTCCAGAAGGCCCCAAGGTCGCGATTTTCCCCATAAGATTACATGGCAGGGATTTTCGGAAATTTTTTTGAGGCACTTCCCGGAAAAGAAGAGAGTTGAAATTCGAGAGATCGCTGGAAGCCGTGCATATCCAACGAAAATAAAAAAGACATCGCCGAATATGGTCCATGGTTCGATGCTACGTTGGGGCAAAAATCGGCCGTTTAAAATGCATTGCGGCGATTTTGAAGATTTTTTTTCGATTCTTTCCCGATAACATGGATACGTGAAACTCGGCACGTGGATAGATATCATAAATCTATTTCATAATCAAATTTTAAATGTTCGCTGATGGTTCTTGGTTCGATCCCAGGGGGCCATTTGAACTTCTCAATGCATTTCTTACGGAGATAACGGAAACAAAATTAAGGTACTTCCCGGCATGCTATCGACTCCAAACTTTGCGTGATAGAAGAACAGGTTTTTGCAAATCAAACTGTGCATTTACAGCTTACAATATGTCCTAGGATCGACACCAGGTGTCTCTGCAATTAGAAGTTGATCCGATTTTTAGGAATTATTTTGAAACCTTTCCCAATAATATAGAAATTTGAAATTCCGCATATAGATAGAGATTATAAATAACTTTCAGAAACCTTTTTTAGTTTTCCAAGATCGTCCTTGGTTCGAATCCAAAGAGCCATTTACATTCGTGAAAATTAGAACGTCTTTTCAGGCAGTTGTAGCCAATATTTCTGCTTGAATTTTCACACGTAGTTACAGAAGGTGGTCTTCTACTCTGCTTCATAGTTAGTTCACAAGTAAGACCCGGGTTCGATGCCAGACGATGAAATTTTAGCGAATTTTAAGAAAAATTTCAATCCTTTTTTTTTTTTCTTTTGAGGACCGTCCCGATATGATGCCGATATGAAATTAGTATTGCCGATCTGCTTGCAAGTATGCAAGCTATATTTTACTCGTATATATATATATATATATATATATATATATATATATATATATATATATATATATATATATATATTTTAAAATAATTATAGTAATAATATAAAAACGATAAAATATGAGTTAAAATGTAAAATAATATAACGATTACCCTAATTAATACCAATATTAATTACGTTGATTTAAATAATCAGAATTATACGTAAATTTATCGAGTCTAATGTTGTGAATAAAAATATACAGCATTGAAAATTTATGTAAGATAATCACAAAAAGCATTAGTAAATATACAGCAGGTATTGCTTCATATCGACAGTATAAATCATTTCCTGCTCTTACCTTCATCAAAGGAATCATCCCTTGGAAATCTTTTGAAAGGTTTGTAGCCATTCCTTTGATTGATACTCACTTTTGAATCCAGTCTTTGCCCTTCCAATTATATTCGTAATACTTGGTAGTAGTGGTTCATTAGTGTATCCTTCCCATGCGCACAAGTGACGTTTGTGGAAATCTCGAACGTGATGAAAGAGATGGAAGGGCTACCAAACAGAGTTAAATGTTTTTAAAATTTAATTTATTATAGGCGGAGCATATTTATAAATGTGCATCAAAAAAGATTTAAAACGACAAATATACAAAAAATATAATTGTATAAAATGAATAAAAATTAAACCCAATAAATAAATTATGAAGCTTCAACTTAAAATAAAAAATGATCATGTGATTACAAAAGCAACAGTACATATGGTATCTCAAATACTAGCATATTTAGTGAGTTATGATTATTTATTATTTGCTATTACTTATATATTATTATTAATTATTTTTTAATTTTGCTTATTTAATATGATTGATTTAGTATTACTAATGCTTTAGGTTTACAAATTTAGAAATTATTTCTTTATGAGAAGTTGAAAGAAACGACCTAAAAATGTAATTTTACGTTAAATTTTTGAACAAAACTTAAATTTTGTAAGCAGAATTGACGCAATGCCATCATTCTGAAGCCTTTGTCATCTGCCGATAAATTTAGCAGTAGGATTCGCCACCAAACAAACGAAAATGTAATGTTTTTTGTTTTAAATTCCTTTCAGGATACTTCTTCCGCGTTGCTAGCAAAACAATTTCCACTCTGAAGCGAAAATGTTTTCGGGCAAACTCTCACATGCTCTTTAACCGCAGTCGTTTCTCTGCAACAACTCCATTTGCGGAAACATCCGTTTTTGACTGCAACTCTTACCCAAAACCGTGGAATTCGGTCCACGTTTTTACCAAAGAGATTTTCACAATGGATCTGTTTACGCTCTAAGGACCGAGAGAGATAAATTTGCTTTCTCTTCGCTTTCTACTCTCCATTTTGACGATTTGTCGGCCCCGCGACTTTATAACAATGAGTTCTCGCTACAAACGTTATACGTTGAACGCGAGTAATTTTCATCGCGTTTGCGGAATTCTTCTTCAATTTAATTTAGCTTAAAAATTACGCGGAAAGTTATCACGGAATTTATGAACGGATTTCCTGGTGATACACAAGTGTGGCTTGTTGCAGAACAAACTTTTTTCTCAAAGAATATCTAAAAGTAATATCACCCATTTCAACCAAAAGGATAAACTTACTTTCGGGTGTAAAATTCTGTTTCATAATATTTATTTATTATCGAGCATTAACGTTTTATATAAATCACCGGTATTGTTGTGTTTAAAACTGAATTGACTCATTTATTTTTAAGTAGTGCATAATATATTTGAATACATTTAATCTTCCCCTCCTGCCGCAGGAATGACTTCCACCTGGTCTGGTGCCTAGTTGTAGTTCTTAAGAATAAATAAATAAACATAAAATGAAGATCATTCGGATGTGACTCACCTAGCTCTTACTGTGATCTTATGCGGACTGTCTCTCAAAATGTTTCAAAATCCCTGATTTTTACAATGCTTTGCCGCGGTTACTTTGATTGTACAACGGAACCTCAAAGTATTTCTAGTATTATATATTTAGCAGAGGAAATCACCAATTTTCCTCATTTCAAATTTCAGTTTCTTATAGTGGAAAGAAGTATTCCGCCATAAGGCTTACGATTCTTCCTCATCAGCGGTTACCATCACACTATATTGAACATCTTTATTTAGAACATTAAACATGCTAAAAATTGAAGCTCGATATTTCGAAATTCAAGGGAGCAAATTATGTGACATTCGTTCCTTATAAAACGAAATAGTTAAAAATTGATTAGTGTACCATAACTAACGCAAAACTGTAATTTGTGTCAGGTTTTGGTTCCACTGCGAACAAAGTTTCCGCTACAGTGCTAAAGCTGTTTTAATGCTAGAGGTAAAAGCAATATAAAATTTTTTAGAAATATTCGCAACACATTCCTAAAAACTCATGCGCACGCTCATAAATAGAGTGCAACCAAAATTAGACTGGAGGGAATGTTCGTAAATAAATCGTATGCTCATTTGGATTCCGGATGTTTACGATATTTCACATGACTGCCTTTGGATAAAGCGTGAATGGGTGTTAAAACTCGAAAACTCATTTATAAACATAAAAAATTCACAAACAGCACTCACCTTATCAGAAAAACTGATGTTTAAAACAACCCCTTCCCATTAACATATAGTACGTAAAAGTTATCCTCTGTTTATATAACCACATTACCACCATGCTGCTCTATATAACAATAACTTCATTGGAATTTCAAATACAAAATACAATTATACAAGAACACAAAGAAATGGATTAAATATTTAAATTTTAACACATTAAACCAACCTTCGGTATATCTACGAAAAAGTATGAAAACTATCTTCTCCACCTCCTCGTATTTGTAGTAATTTATAAATATATCTCACCACCCGTTCCCTTATGAAATTACGGCAGTATTTCTCGATATAATTTGTATTGTTTAGGTTCTTGTTGCTCGTAATTCATACTTTGTGCAATGTAGTTAAGTAACTATTAGACACTTTGAATAATCTTAAATATTTTATTCTAGTTAACGTAATAAAAAATAATTAAATTTGTTCCATATCAAAACACCGCCATAAAAATAACAATCATCATGTATATCTCCATTCAGCTCCTTATTGTATTAATATATCTTTTTGTTTCGTATGTCTTATTGAAATAATTATTATTTTTATTAGTAAATAACTTTTATATGGAATCTTTGGATATATTTTATGGATATGGATGGATATATTTTATATGAAATTTATACGGAATCGTAAGTTCGACAATTTGCAGTCAAAATAAATATTCGATGATAAAAACAAGACTCATTTTTTTTCCTTATGAAAGTTCGATCTCAGCTATTAAGTCTACAAAGGAAACGAAAATAAACTAGTACTTCTTACGGAAGTTATTTAAGTTGGATGTGCAAATTAATAAATTAGCATATCTCTACATGACAGTGATTCACGTAATGGCTTTATAATAGGGATAAATGGAGTTAAACAAATGGAATCAAAAGGTGGATTTCTCACGAATGGTCTCGATATATGTTGGAAATTCTGTTGATTTACGTTTTTGCGCGCCATAAAATTAAGATAGGACCATTCAAAATTTTAATTACTCGTATAATAAATTAATCTAGGAGACTGCTTATGACAACAAATAGAGCGAAACATAAAAATATCTTACATCGGGCAAGTAATGTTTTATCTATATATAGTGAAGAAAGAGTCGCAAAATACTCCTAAACACCATCAAAAATAAAAAACAACAAAAATAAAAAACACAAACACACTTGCACTAATTCCACAAAATTTAATGTAACTGTTTACCGGTTTCGGTGTCACAGCACCATCCTCAGAGCAGAGTTTATTTAGTGACTAACACTCGAATTGATTTCTTTAACCATCAAACATGTTTAGATGGTGTTTAGGAGTAAAAACATTTGTGATGGTGTTTAGGAGTATTTTGTGACTCTTCATTCACAGCCATCAGCGGAAACCTCAGGATATTTATATAGTGAGGTTAAGGAAAGCTACGTTTCTGTAAAGCAATTTCCCTTTTAACCCTCACCTTATTTGAACGATGGAAATTAAAGAGAAAAATGTCGGCCGTAGCCGGGGATCGAAACCGAGTCTCCCAATTGATGGTCGGTTGCTCTAACCACTATACTACCACGACTCACCTTATTTCTTACAATGTCATTGCTAAAACGACATCCAGCTGTCCCTGAAATCTACTCCGCTAATCCTTTTCCCAGAACTTGAGAAACTCATTCTCTCGTTGGATTCTATTTGGTTAGAGAAGCATCGCGTGACTCCTTAATCCGAGAGAGACGGGCACGAAACAAGACGAAAGTCTGATACATCGGAGAACACACATAGAACAACTTAAGATCGTCCGGGGAAAACGCTCTCCTCTGTTTGCTAAACGGATACTGGATTCCATATCCCCGAGGAATAAAAATCTCCTGTTTAACTTGAAAGCAGCGCACGTCGGTTTGTTTGGATGCAGCGAAAAATAGAAGAAAAAGAAACAAGGGCTTTTTTGGTCGTTCTACTCTATGATTTTAGAATCAAGGCGTTTTCAAGAAGCAACTTAAATAAAAAATTATGCGAAATTTAAGAATTATGAGTTATTTGAGAGCAGTAATTGCCCCGTGAAATACGAACAGTTCAACTTAAGGGTTTTTTCAACCAAATATATTTGTAATTATTTTCTTGATAACACGTTTCATGCGGTATCAAATTTTCAAAGTACTCGAAATAAACCTTAAAAAAATGTAAAAAAGACATGAAGCTGTTATTTGGATTTTGCATGATGATTTTCAATAATTTGTGGATCGGTTTTTTAATCTAGTCAGCCACGGCATCTGTTACCATGTTCTGGTGTATGCAATATGGTTGCAAAATCAGGAAAAGATATATATTAAGTTAATTTATTTAACTTGAATGAATTTTATTAGGAAAAGCCCTATTTTTTGGTATTCCGCATTAGGGATAACAATGAAATAAACTGGAGTAGATTTATTAATAAATGATAAAACTAATTTTGTATTTTCCACAAGATTAATAATTGTGAAAATCTTGTGGAAAATGCTAAGTTCTCTTCCTCATTAAATGGCGTAAAATGCCAAGTATGGATGAATCACAATTATTACAGCAGAAATTCCTGGTGAAGAACGCTTAGTTAGTTTATCATGCTCCATTATTTAATTTGACTAAAATATCTGAAGGTGCTTCCAAGATAAGAAGTCTTTTATTTTTGGAATTTTATCATGTATTTATCTCACCGAAAAGATTCGTACTCTAGGATGAAGTCTAGATAAGAAGGTGTGTAATTTACGTAATTGATTTTAAATTTTGGTTTACCTTTTCCACTTGTCAACTTTGACTTAGTTTAAACTAGTATCTCAACCCATAGTTAATTATTTAATTTTATTCAAATATATTACTTTCTTCTTCTTTCCTCAGTTCTTGTACAGATAGTCACAACACTGTATTATCGGTTTATTTTCATCCCTTAAATTAGGTCAAGGATGAAAGTGAAACGTTTTTATTCCCATTGTATGTAAATTTCAGTGGTCGTATGAGTCAAATTTGGATTCTTGAAAAACCTCTCCTGTCGAATAAGCTTACTCTAGATGGGGAAACTAATAAGAAGGGTCATAAGAAAGATGAAAGAGGAATGATTGGGGAATGCAACTCCTGTTTAGGAGTAAATTTATAGTTCAGGGTTGGGTTAGGTTTCAGCTATATTAGGGCTTTCAGTTACGAAACATAGCCGACTTTTTTGTGCTTCATACCGGGTAGACTTGGATACATACGGTTTTCTGGTATGACAATATGGGCCGTAGAGTTGTACACATTTAGATTGGATAGGATTTTAATGAGGAAATTGAGAATTGAGTTGAGGCTAAGAAATAACGTTTTGAATTGAACTTGGGTGAATTAAGATGACGAAAATGTAAGAATAATCATAAAGTTGAGAAGATTTGAGGTAGCCTTCGAGAGAAGAAAAATAAAATACCATAAAGTAAGGAATTTTTAGGAGATTCTTTTATCGATAATTAGAATGTTAGTGACGATGGTACGATTCCTGCTTGTAATTTCCGTGATTATCTGTATAGAAGGGTTTGCTCATCTGACTCCTTGGGAACGAATATAAATAAATGGCGAAATTTATTTAGGACAGAATTGAGACTTCAAATCCTATTACATGTTACGTATAATTGTCTCTTAAAAATAACATATAATTTTAAAAAAATGAGGGAAAGGTGTTTAACTTTTCACATAGCGTACGTTTAAAACCATATGATAAAACGAAATTAAGAATAGTGACATTACAGGGACTTGAACCCAGGTCTTCTTATCGCTTACAAAGCACCCGTTAAACAGAACGAAATTGACATGGGATTACGTTTGATGTTTATGGGTTGGAATATCTGCCCTGAAAGTTGGAGACATAGGTTCGAGTACCATTCATTTCGACTTAGTTTTCTTGTCTTTATACAGGAGTAAAAAGCTATGAAATATTTGAATATATATGGAGCTATCATTTTCTACCATAACATTCATTTAAGTCAAATTAGTGTTCCCTATTAATTTCCTGAATTAAATTTTCCAAATGAACTAGTAATTAATTGTCAAATTAAACTTAGTATTAAACTGTCGTACATTAATTCAATTAATGAATAATCTAAATCACTGGAACTTTACTTTAAAATTTCAGTTTATTATTTCACTGCGATTATAGTAAGATGAAACAATCCTTCCGCGTTAATATTATCTCTTTAATTTTTAAAAATTACTCTCAAGTTAACTCATCTTAATGTATAGTGAAATATGTGTATTGCTCTCTAGTAAATGTGTATCAATGACGCTGCAGACGAGATTGGCTGTTCCTCTCATAATTATTCCGACCCCCACCTTGGAACCACACCATGTTAATTTAGTCCGTCAAAATGAAATTTCTCATTCGGCAGAAATGAGTCCATATCGAGTCGATTTTGTGGCGATAATTCGAGCAAAGGATTCTGCGATAAATATACACAAGCACGAGTTGGCAAAGGCCATGATACAATGCCATAGAATGGAGGTAATTACTTTATAAAGTCAGTGATTCCCGACCTTTAGAATTTCACGACACAATTCCGCGTTTATTCATACATCACGGCATAATGAACCACGCGATTATTCAGTTCCGTCAAAATTGAAATTGAAAATGAAGGAAAAATGAATTGAAGAATTACATTTTTATTAGACATTTATTTTATTGAGTATTACCCACCCATACATTTATTGAATAATCAACATTACATCAATTCATTTACTTATTTTCTTGTCTTTTGAAGAGATTATATTTTGCTTCCTTTGCTCATACGTATGAGTTTATGAATGAGTGTGCGAGACTTCAAAATTTTGTTAGTACACTATTAAAATTAGAAAAAAATTCTTTTGAGTAAAAACAAATAAAGTTAATTTAACGAAGAGACATATTTTTATAGATATGCCAATGTGTTTAGGCGTTACTTTAGGGAAAACCATATTACAAGAGAAAAAAAAACAATATTTTCACATGATTTATTAACTACACCGGTGTCGCTAACGGTGTCTTCATGTAGACGAGGTAAAATTACACAGTATATTTTACAGAAAGTAGTAGAGTAATACTATCTATTGTTTTATTCTATCTCCTGTACCAGAAGTCGTTACACTGCTACCGAAACCGGTGATGGTAATAAATTGTGGAAAAATCACAGTATTTTCTCTTCTTCGATAGTTTTTATCTTTTAATTAAATGTATAAACTACTTAAGATTGGAAAATAAAAGCAGCTGAAGAGTTAAACGACAGAAATAACGCTTCACTAATTGTAACGTTTCACAAATAAACCATTCTTTGAAAAATGTCATTTATAGTGATAGACGGATATTTTTATGTATGATTATTTGTTATTTATCATATTTTGTAAATATAACTGATAATATCCTCAAATTGTTTTTCAAAATGCAGTTTGTAGTGCAAAATTCGAACAATATAACACTCTCTAGTAAGTAAGTGACATGCGAAGAGCTTGTTCGCGGCACACCGGTTAGAGTGCACATTACCCAGGGTAGCTCTTCTTTGTCATGAACTTTTCTGATTTGATATCGTTTATAGCAATCGCAGGAAACACATATTTTGGAACAGTTTCCACCTTTCATATTTATCGAGTAAAATGAGATGCGCAAGAAGCTATTTGGGCTTCATTGAGTGGAATTTCACCCTCTGCCGCGTCATTTCCTTTCCCTTATCCTCCTTTGGCAACGGCGATGAAGTATGGCGTCGGAATCGCCCCAAACCCGATCTGCCACGAGAAGATTTTTCCGCGAGTAACGAGGTCCATCGCCAGCGGTTCGCTGACTCGTAAAAGTGGGAGTGTTCCCGAAGATGGCGCTACTTGGCCGATAACAAGAAGGATCTCTATGGAGCACAGCTGCTTTTCCCATGAACTCTTGAGTAATGGCCCTTCTCTTCCTCCTCTTTTACCGCTTCCCCTTAAGTAAATGCGCCCGGTTGTTCTTTACTGCCATGTTTCAACTCCACGCTCTCGCTATTCGAATGATTCGAAGCCGCTTATGAGGAAACCAACATCTTCGCATGCCTTTAAGGCGTTATTTAATAAGAAGAAGCTATTTAAGTATCTTTAAAGACCTTACGATTCATTTTTTTTATTTCTTTTTGCTTTTCTTTGATATATGAGACTCCTTTCTCGTTGTTTCCTTTAATTCAGTAGCAAGGAATTGTCTGTCAAACAACCTGCTTATTTGTTTCCTCTTTTCTTTCCTTCCTGTTAAAAATTATTAATTTATATCACTATTTATCACGTAATACATTATTGTGTGTTATTATATATCATTATACTATTTTAATGTATATTTTAGTTATAATTTATATGATCTTTCCTTTCATTATAGAAATTTTTAATAGCGTTTCGTTGACACATAAAATCTCATTTGCGTCATTAGCACTACCTTTGACTCAGTAGCAAAGACTGCATTTCTTTTGTAATTTCATCTGTAAACAAACTGCTTGTTTGTTTTTAATTTTCTTTCCTTCTAAAAATTATGAAGTATTCAACTGGTAATTACGTGTTATAGTATTATGTAGTGTTATATATTATGACATAATTTCTTACGGTATATATTATTCAAGTTTATTAAGCTATTTAACTATCTTCCATGAACTTGCGTTTCAATTTTAAACTATGTTTTAGCTTTTCTTTGATATTTGATACCTTATTCGCTTTTTCTGACTAATGAGCAACACATTTGCGCAACAATCTGCTTGTTTGTTTATTCGTTTCGTTCTTCTTTCTTAACTTTCTGTTAAAAATTGGGAATTATTGCCTATTATATTATTATTTAGTATTAAGTATCATTGTATTAAAATATTACGTTAAAGGCTAGTTAAGGTATTTATTTATGTTCTAAAAACTTGGGTTTCATTTTGAAAGTTTTTATGGCGATTTTTTGTCATCCGAGATTGTTATAGAGTCGTTTTATAATACTTCTTTGTAGTTAATTGGCGTTTTCCCTAAATAATCTGCTTCTTTGTTAGTTATTTTTCCTTCAGATTTAAACAAAAATGACTGCCAACATCTTACGTAAAACGAGAGTACAACCTTTCTTTGTTTTCTTATCTTTCGCATAAAAAAATAAATTTTATCGATTTCAGTTTTTCTGTAAACCATCGAAATTTTTTTTTACTTTTCTTTCGTTGCTATTAAAACTCATAATAAGTCGCAATAACTTACGGTAAAGAGCAACAAAGAAAAATGAAAAGATATGAAAAATTAATGTTTTGTTGTCTCTATGTATATTGCTGCTCGCAACCACTTCGAGCACTCAAAAGAGGAGCGTTTTAAAAAATCTTAAATTTATATCAATTATGCTGATGGTATGGTAAAGGCATGCTTTTCTATTAAGATGTTGATACTTTGGGTTTGATATCGATTTTAGTTAAGTGAAAATAATTTTACAGCTCTAGAGCAGTTAAATCTGCACGTCACTGGGAAGAAAAATTGTGGGTGGAATCTTTTTTGTAATCACTAGTTATTTTTATTTATAATGTATTCGTACTGAAAGCCTGTGACCTATTTTTAACTTTACCTTCTTTACATACTATTATTATTGCAATTTAAAGCATTTCATACCAAATGTGTGATAAATCTCATGCATAATTCATGCTGCGGAGTAGTATATTTTTGCTAAGTAATAGCATGGTATGTTTTCAGCATAGTACGCCATTTATTATTCATCAAAACCTCCGTATATATTCACCCGTCTTATATTTCATCACGCACCGCATGCTCGCCCTAGTTAGCCGGGCAATTAAAGCGAAATAAAAACTATTTCAAACACCATCTGTGTTCCAACTGATTCGTAACCTCGGCTTCACAATGAAAACATTTCATTTTACAATACAAAAGGGACTAGCATCCAATCTCTCGAAATTTTAATACTATACTATAATATAATAAAATTTGATTAAATTACGTAATTGTACGGAGCTGACTTGAGGATGGAATGAAATAGGCTCTGATGTCATCATTATTCTGGTGTGATCCTGGTGGTCCGTATTCATATGGAAAATAATGCTTTTTAGAAACTCTTTCGGAATACCCCCTGAAGTTGTTTGGTTAGAAAATAAATTGTGCAAAATATTATTTTAAACGAATAACGGAAGGACGTGCCGTATCGCACTTAATGTTTGTATTTTTCAACATTTTTGGCAATGTTTCCGTTATCATAGGTCACTAGGGAGTTTTCCCATTTTTGTACTATTATGTTAACTATATATGCTAAAAATAAAGTTAGAGCTATAAGTACAAGACAGAATATAAGGCAAATTCATAGATCCGAGCGGAAACTCCGAGTGCACGGCGCCGTGGCGCCACTTGTACATACGACGCGCGCTCTCAATTTGAGCTGAATCTCGAAAACTACTCTGCGAATCTCATTAATATTTGACGAAAATCACAGCTAAGAATGTGTTGATAAAATTATCAAAACAGTTGAATGTCGAAATATATAAACTTTATGTGTGATGCGGCACGCCCTTCCGTTATTCGATTTAAACAATATTTACACAATTTATTTTCTAACCAAATGGAACAACTTCAGGGGGTGTCCCGAAAGAATTTAGAACTTTCGAAAATAAGGACAACCCTAATATAAATAACCCTAACCCCAAATATGAAAAATGACAGAAAAATGGTCGTCGATTTTCCACTTAACTATATCATATAATATGAAAATTCTAAGGCATATATTAGTTCTAATATAAACAATAATAAACACTTCTGTGTTATTTATATATTTTGGTCTAATATAACTGTTTTTAACGTAAAAGTATTTTGCCAATTATAGTATACAATGCAAAATCCAATAAATATAATTCTCTTGAATATCACCAAGAGATTATTTGCGGTACTGCACTGTATCACGTCATACAAGATATTTGTAAGGCTAAAATTGAATTTTTCCATCGTCAAGAAAATCTCAACATATTTGATATAAATATCAGTTCCATATGTTATACCATTTAGTATTGTACTCAGAATTTATACCAAATTCTAAGCCAGTTTGGTATGGAGGAATCGATTTTAAACTGTAATTATGTTTCATTTACTACTAGACATAATTTACTCTGTGCATACTTCAAGCTTTCTATTGGCGTGTTGCAGAGTTTATCAAAATCAAGCTGTTGACCTATATTTCAGGTTTGTAAGACCCGCGAAAAAGTTTAAATATCGATTTTTCCTCTCGTATATCTCCATTAATGCGTGTAATTTAATTTCCAAAGGTCGCATATTGAAAATGATTCGGTTAAAAAGCGTAGCAGTTCACGAAATTTAATTTCAAAGCATCCGCTCTTAATGCCATCAAAATTGATTACGCATCGAGTTGAATTATTCCCATACTCTCGGAGAGGATATGAATGGGCCTAAAATAGACTCTGTCACCGTTTCCTAAATACCAGCCTTGATTATGTGGATTTTAGGATACGGCGAGTGGTTAAGCCAGCTTTTCATAGAGCCAGATATCTGGATTACACGCGAATTAAATTTCGCTCAGCACCTCTCCGGTTTCTCCTCCCGGTTATCTACATCTACGTAATTTTCCGCAGTCTACCTTTCGTCGAAAGGCTCCGTACGCTATTCCAGCTAGCTAATCCACCCTTTGTTCCAAGTATTCCTCATGAAAAGTCTTTTCGGAAACGATTATCCAATCTTCTCTTCCTAATACCTCTATCTCTCTAGTTGCTCCATCATTAGACCCACTAAAAATTGAAACTATGCATTACCCTTTATGAATATTTTCATGGAACTGCTTTCAAAATCAAGATTGTTTCATACCCGTGAATAAAATCATATTGATTTTCTACGGTTCTAAAGAGGATAAAACACACCGGTGAAAACAGATCGACTTCGAGCTGATTTTCCACCATCAGTCCAAGGTAATAAAACTAGCATTTGGAAAAAAAGATTTAAATGAAATTTTTAGAGAAGAAGAATGCATTAGCTATTAGTTGATTAGTTGATGAATTTTCCATATTTAATGCTTAAATTCAAAAATTCATTTAATAAAGTAATACAAAAGCGTTCTGATTTTTAGGCATGTTTCTATTCTCTGAACGTTATTAAGTAACTAATCACTGATTATGAAATTCAATGGTAGCGAAAATGTAAATGAGACAAACATGTTTTGTGGTACAATGCACTTGATCTTATTTTACGCGAGAATGTAAGATTCTGTGCGCAAATTGCGGAATTGCCCTCAATGATTGGCCATAGAGTTTTATTTATTCTGCCGCTTAATGCTTCATCCAACTTTAAAAATGAAACGCTTTTAATTACATTAAAATTATTTAATTCACCCGGATATTTCGCTAGAATATATCATTATGTCTTAGTTTTACTTGGTGAAACGTAATAGAGAAAGAAATAAAAATACTTAGTAATTTCCCCACAACAATTTTCACATCGGCCGGATTCGACTATCAACTTTGGGAATTTTGTTTTATTTGTTTGATTTGAAACTCCTTTTTTATTTTTTTCTCTGTAGCCTTAGATTTCTAGTAGTTACCCAAAACAATTTAAGCAATTTCAGCGATAATTTTCTCCACTTATAAATTACTTTCACTTTTCACTTTGTGTTAACTTTTGCAACCATTTCTGTTAAAATTAAAAATCGACTATTAGATGACTGAATCCATTTTTAAGGACGATAATGTTATATAAAAAGGATTAAATGCGTTAAAAATAGTGAAAAAATCGAAAAAGTTCTTGGAGCACGGTGTGTGAAAAGGTGTGGAGACAGACGTCGCTTAAGAAATAAAAGGGAACGCATTTAAAGATGAATAGATGTGCCTAAATTGGGATTGGTATTCAAGTATATGAGATTATCGAGGTGGGTTTTGAATAAAGAGATAAAAAAATGCAATTATCCAAGAAAGGAGATGCGTGAGCGATATGATGTGTACGTTCATCTTAACATGCATCCTTCAAGTGAGAGAGATGCTTTAGTCAAATAAGGAGGTAATTGAAAGTGAATTCTAAATTAACTTCAACGCCTTTGTGTTACACTCTATACTCCTCCCTTAACTCTGCAATGGAAGAAGGAATAGGTCAGTTTACCTTTCATACTATGTCGACTAAACTTCTTCTCTGGGTATTTTCTTCAATTCCCCTGAGTATATTGAAATAGGAAGATGGAGATGGTGATGATCGATGACTCTGTTTTCAGTCGTTTGCCTAAGTAAGGACTTAAAGGCGTCTACGAGCAAAGACTATCGAGTGTCGAATTGAAGTAGACGCATATCCTTTGTAATGGAAGAAAGGAGTGTACTCTCGCGTGAGTTGAACTTCCGCGGAATTTCCAAGTGGTGTTTATGACAGACATTAGTCAAACTCACATCGATATCCTCTCACCTTACGGCTTTAACCTTTTAGCTATAAAAAACAATAAGGGTTTCACGTACTTGTTCATACTTAAGTTTTCCTTTGGAAAGCTTTCGGGACCTATCAAAATGAATCGGGTTCGGTTTTTTATATCACTTTCCATTCATATGGGGCTAATCATCTGAAGCATTAGTTTAATAGGAAGTTCAAGTATATCCAGTGCAATTAAAATGCATCTTGTTTTAAATCGATTTTTCCTTATCACTGAGAAATTAACAAAATGACTACTGACCATGTATATACGATATTGGTAAAGTACTCCTTCATTAATAGAGGTATAAAAAATTGGAATGCTTTACCTGGAGAAGTTCTCATTGCAATTCCGAAAAGTTCCAAGCAATTTAAAAAGAAAATTCGTAGTATATAGCTTATTAATCCCTTGTATACATTCAGCAAATGTTTTTACCTATATTCTGTTTACTGCTTACATATATTATCTCTTGTCTAGTTATAATTGTTTGTAATATTATAGGCAATATTGTAAATTTTAGTTTTTTAAGTTTTTAATTGCACTATTGAATATAGTAATTACTTGTATGCTTTAATTGTATGAATTTAATTGTAAATTATATGATATCAAAAGAATCTCCTCATAAGACATTCTCAGAGGCAAGCATACATTAAACTTTCCTACTTCATGTAATATGTCTCCTTAAATCTACATTAGGCATCAAGTTGTTTTTTGATGGTATATCGGAGTTTCTTATGCTTCTATGTTTAATATAGTAAATAGTAGCAGTAAAACAAGCTGGACCATAAATATTAATTCATACTTGGAAGGCAGTACCCAATTCTGACTAATGATTGATAGAAGAAGCTACAAGTAGTTTCTATACAAAGATAAACTTATTCAACCCCTAAGTATTCCCTAATGAATATGTAAAAATATTCATGCATCAATATTAGTATTTTGTTGAACAAATTACTTTATTTTAAAGCAAAGATTGAAAGCTAGCATGAATGTAACGTTTCAATTTCTGACATTTTTGAAGTCAGAAGTATGCAGATGATCTTACATGCAGTTTCTGTGAAATCGTAAAATCTCCATTCTGAAACTAGTTATCGAAAATTTGCCTTCCAATTTTTAAAATCCAGTGCTACTAAATACCGTTTGAATATTCACTCATTTTCATATTATCGATAGCTCTGAAAATACTGAAAAATTTTATAGCATGGGTTTATGTCCTTTCACATTTCTTTAGCAATCATAGCTCAACCGGAAACGTTGTCACTTAACGTTTGCTGTTTGGCCAAGTTTGGAGATAATCAGTTACGGTTGGAATCACTTACGGATTCACTGAAGGCCAACAGGATTGCGAAGAGGGCGTGGCTTTATTTCGGAGATTGAAACCAGAGATTGGACCGGAAAGGACGCTTTTAATAGCCATTATACGAGCTTTTCCAATAGAACTAATTGGTTTTTAGTACGGAGGAAGATTATAGTTGTATACATCCAGGGTCACGCTGATTGGTGAGTCGGGGCCAACAGGCGCCTACCATATTAGGAGCGCAGTTCAAATTTGAAATATTCATTTCCTGAATGTTCATAATTTTATTTAGACAAATGATGATTTTCAATTAAGATACGCTCAATGCCCTCCATCCTCTGATTGAATCCTTCATGTCAGACGTGCATACATCTTGGAAAGTGTCAGAAGGACCTCAAATTATATTTATTCCTCCCTAGTTGGTACGTATTCTGGGACTTTGGAGTGTATATTTGAGATGATATCCACAATTAGTCATTCAGTCTCATTCATAAAACATACGGCTAATTTCATTCATTTAAAACGGATTATCCTGTTAAGCTACACCATTCAATCAGTTTTAATGTTTCGTGCGATTCTCAATTATTAGCTATGAACAAAGTTCAGAGTATATAATAGAAATAAAAACTAGTGCAAATTCACCATACATTCACATATATTCTTGTAATAGCCACATAATTAGTTGTAAGTATCATATCTTTGATGTAATTGTTCTCTCACCTAATAGCCACAAAGTTATTACTGTTGCATTTTAATGAAAATTCTTTATGAAAATTTTTATTTTAATTTAAGCATTCTAGTAACTTTCATCTTCAATTTATTCCCGATATTATTTCATTTAACGTAATAGTACCTAAAATAACGATAAAATTGCTAATATTATCACTTTGAAGAGCACACATATTTAGATAAATCTTTCACTATGACCACATCAATTTAACGCATTGTAAATTACGCGGTAATAGGTAATATTCTGTCCTTCTCAGGCGACACCTGGTGGTTATCCATTCTTAAAAAATACCAATGGATGGTATTTTGCAATTAGTCATTTGATTTTATTAAATGTATTATCAGTTGAACATAAATTATTTGGAAGGGGATTGACGCATCCGTTATGGGGTAAGTCCGTAAAAGCATTAGTGTTTAGCCGGACCTACTTCCCATAAGAACTTGCTCTCCTAACTCCGAGTCAGAGAGATAGGAAAACTTTCCGATCCCACGCAAACGAATGCCACTAAAATATCGGTGGGTCAGGTTGAAAGAAGAGTAACGTGTGGCTGCAGAAATTGTGGATGCACTAAGGAAGTGCTCGACTTTGAAGTTGGAGATTTTCCCGACTTTAAATCTCACATCCCTACAGGGCATTGCTCTCCATCGGCTATCCTCTCTCATCGTGTAAGAATGACCGCCCTCATTTAAAGCCTTCGTCAAATGGGACGGCCGTCGCCTGAGAACAATTTCTCCCCGCGAATGGTTTATATGAGCTCATTCGTATGCCAGGAATCAGCCGCCGTTAAATAGATTGCCCCTTGCCTCCCCAAGCTCCAGCCCGAGTTATCTTCCATTATCTCCAAGTTTTTTGTTTCCCCCTCTTCCGCCAGGGGGATTCAGTGATTTTGATCAGCTTACCTCTCCCATCGGCCGCCATGTTGCCTTTGTCGATTACATGTAAAAGTTTCCTTTGCAGAGTATAGTACACGTATCTTACAGTTCCCTCTTGTAGAGCATGGCTTCCGAACTTTTTTCTATGAGCAAACCACACCTTTATTGGTCTATTATTTAAAGTGACCCATTTATTCTAGAAATTAACAAATATCAATGTCAGTAGTAAATAACACATTTAAAAAAAGTAAACAAAAGATATGTCTAAACAAGTAATTAAAAAACGACCAAGTTTATCTGTATATAACCCTGTTGCAAACTAAAACTAGCGGGCATTAACAAGGAAGTAGTCGACTGGGTGAAAGATTTTCTCTACGAGAGGGAACAACTAGTTGTACTGGATGGCGTTAGCTCAAATAGAGTCAAAGTTACCTCTGGCGTACCTCAAGGCAGTGTAATTGGACCTCTTCATTTCCTGAATTATATCAATGACTTGAGTGACGAGATAGTTAGCAATGTGAGGATATATGCGGATGACTCGGTTATATATATAGGGAAATAACAAACAAAGAAGACCAAACATCTCTCTCAAACGATTTAGTCCTCATCCAAAGGTGGTGCGAAAAATGGGAATTAGATATTAACGTAGGTAAATGCTCCGTAGTTAATTTCTTCGAAAAGAAAAAAATTCCGTCCAAATCACCCGTACAAAATTAATGGAAGTAATATCAAAGTAGTAGATTCAGTTGAATATCTCGGGATCAACATTACTAATAACTTAAATTGGAGCACGCATATTCGAAAAATCTGCGGCAAAGCAAGTAAAAGGCTTGGCTTTGTAAAGCGTATTGTCGGTAAATGCGATGAAAAGGTGAGAGAGCGATGTTATTTTACCTTGGTCAGACCCCTTCTGGAATATGCGGCAAGTATATGGGATCCGGCGAATGAAACGTGTACTCGCGAACTCGAGAAAGTGCAGCGTAAAGCGGTTCGTTTTGTTAAGAAATGCTACGATAAAAAAGCAAGCGTTACAAAAATGCTCTCAGACGTAGGTTGGGAATCCTTGAAAGAAAGGAGATTGGAAGCTAGGCTGCGATTGCTTAATAAATTCAGGGAAACTACATTTTCCGAAGATACAATCGGTATCATGCAACCCTCCTGCTACGTCGGTCGATCCGATAATGACCGTAAGTTAAGAGAAATAGATGCTAGGACGAATCGTTTTAAAAATTCATTCTTTCCGCGAACGATACGTGACAACAACCGAATAAGGAAGTAGTTTAGATTCAACTGGTGATTTCATCCCCTGCCACACGCCGAAAGGCGGCTTGTAGGGTATTAATGTAGATGTAGATGTAAATATAGGGTAAATAAATTAAATTAAAAAGTCTACTTGTATTGTAGATAAATAATCTATAATATCTGGACGAAAGCAATTATAGGTAAATATTTACATGAAGAAATTGAAGAAACAATAAACAATCATAATATCATTACGTGATTATTCAAGCAATAAAGTTTCTCTTTCTTTACTTTTATAGCTCGGTAAATAATGTACTGCAGGCACGTAATGGTTCCTGTTTAGATACTAGACCGCTTGAAGTAAATATTATTACTAGCTGTAGTGCCCGTTGATTCTCAACGGGTGAAGTAGAAGTATTAAATATATTGCCCTATTTAGTAGTAGAAGGATTAAATATATTTGCCCTATTTTTTACAGATAAAGTGTAACATCTCTCGTTTAAGCTTAGTTCAATAGTTCAGGTTATCAGAAAACAAATATTTTCCATCTTTTCAATATTCTCATAACTTAGAGCTGAAGTCTGATATAGGGTAGCCCCTCCAGTCAAGGTAGCACTAATGGTAAATAACCCTTTTGATAAATATTTAACTAAATTGCCTCGTAATACACCGCACTTTAATTATCGCTGCCATAAATGTTGATAAATCAATTATTTTTCTTAAATAAATGCATGAGCTCAGATTCTACAATCGCATTGGTCGTCAGGGGGACGGGTTGTTTATATCATCAACATTTTTGGAAATTTTTCGCGTATTTTTTCAAAACTCTAAAAATGTTGATTCGAACATCCACGACTAAAATTCTTTATTCAATTCCCGTTCTTTTGATGCTTGTTTCGACTCTGTACGACTATTCCTTCTAATTTAATTCTTCAAAAGAAATAAAGCCTGCAATCGATAAAAGTGAAGCTTACGTGTATTCTTTATGAAAATCTATCTGAGCGATCTTGGTTTGAACCCAGCAAAATTCTTGAATAAAAATATAACAGTGCTTCCTTCCTGATATCAGAGGACACGTATGCAAAGTTTGAGACATATCGGGCAAACGGTGTGGACTCCAATCCAAGACAAACAAACAAACCCATAGAATTTCTGCTTTATGTATATAGATAATATAGTACAGTAATAGTATAGTATGATACAATAAAATACAGTACAGTATAGTATAGTATTGCGTCCACACATAATGAAATGCGTGTTTGTTTTCCTATTTTTATTGCCTTTATTTCTTTTACAAAGTCAAAAATTAGAAAAAATAGTCTTATGAAATCAAAATTCTGTTTCAAAGAGCATGAACATTGAAAATATAATCTTAATTTCATCCAAGATATTGCTTTTAGGTCAAATTTACTTCTTAAAATTGGGGAAATTCTTTTTTTTAAACCAATAGTTTCAAGTAAAATGTATCATCCTTAACAGCAATAATCAGGGTATTTCGGTTTCCACAATTTCATTAGCAATCTGCCGTTTTCAAAAGATAATTTATATTTGCTACTATTGATTACTCATAAATTATAAATTCATAGTTATGTGTTGCATTAATAAATAATATATTCAATTATTAATTTTCAATCGTAATATTTTATTTAATTTAATGATAATATATGTTACCTGTAAGGCATCCATTTTTATTGTTATTCGGCTATTATTTAAATAAATTTATCATAAACCATTTATATAAAGATTCGTGGTATAATTAACATTCGATTACTATGGACTTGGAATTTAACACTGGTTAAGTTTCGTCACTCTTGACAGGGATTTATCAGTAACAGTAGCAAAAGTAAGTAAATTTAAAATATTTATCTCTCAAAAAGATTTCCTCATTCTGAGAAGAAAAAGATATCCTAAAATTAGCTCGCGATCGACCAGTAAATCTCAAATACAAGTTCGGTACTCCCCTTTCCGAGCTCAGGTTTCGCCTGTCACTTCTACGGACATGGCGAAAATAGAATGCAACGAGGAAGTTCTTCTCTTGTAACAGCTTCTGAATTTCCCAAGTAACTCCCATCCGTGGGAGGGAATAGTGCGTGACCTTTTTGAGATATTGAGACCAAAGTGATGGCGCCAACATACTTATTCACAAAGTGATATATCGGCTGGGATAGAGAAAGGCCGTTGAACTGTCAGGGTTCGAATGACTACCTTATTTTCCGTTTTTTGTGAGCCAGGGAATTAACGAATCGCGACGATATCTCTAGTCTTTTTAATCTGAAAAAACTCCTCGTTTTAGAAAAAATTCAAGAACTTCACATTGAATCTTTCGCCAAAATCTCATACTTTTTCAAAGATTGATTTATAAGAAAAGTCTTACACCTTTCTATGTGAACGTTATGCATAATTTGATTAAATCAGCATTATTCTGTAGGATCAACAATTCTCATTATCGATGATGAACAGCTGAACCAACTGATCCTTGGGAATCAGATAGTACAAATCTTCCATTTAATTCAATTTTTGTATTTTGGAATAATTAAGCATTTCTATTTGCACATTCTTGATCGGGATATGAAAAGCATAACCTTAACACTACTTTTGTAGGAGAGGCTTTGACCCCTTAATCTTATGCAACTGGTGATGCACACCTAGATTCTGAAGCCCTAGTCACTTGATTATTCTATCCCTATCTTGTCAAAAACTAAACAATAAGCACGAGTAAATTGTAATTTTCATTAAAAATTATTATAATACCTCATAAATATGTGCTAAAAATTTTAATGAGAAGGAAATCGACAGGAATAATTCATAATTCCCTTCACTTACTACGTGGTCGGCTGATGAATTTCTATGGTTGGTAATAATAATAATGATGAAATAGGTTTCATCGCTGATATGTATGGCTAGATGTCCTTCTTGCCACCAACCTTCATCGGGAAAATCAGACACACACATTATTCGGGACTTAAACCCGGGACCATGGGGTTGGAGCGCTAGTATGCTAACCAATCCACCACCGCGGCTGGTAAACTGATACGAATGATATGTATGATGATTTATTGACAAATATCTTATTAAAAGCATAACAAACATGTAATGAAATTCCACTGAATATCATTTACTCAGTTTGGTTTTAGAATGAATTATATAAGTAAAGGATGCCAACAAGTCTCAATTTAAGGATGGAATGGATATTGAAGAAAGGGGCCGAAAATATAAGTATCGGACGAGTACATATGTATAAATATAATAGGACAAATGTTTCGACCAAAGAATGCGAAAGAAATCCATGTTATTAAAATTTTAAGAAATAACCAAAAATAAGAATCATTGGTGATGTGATAATATCGTTCAAAACATTACAAAGATGGAACGTTTTTAATGATGCATCTGTAATCACTTTTGAAGACTGTAGTTATTTCAATTTTTATATTGGTACAAGATGCAGGAAAATACATTTTTAATTTACCTTTTCATCTGTCTTGTTAATAGCTGAAATGAGACCAACGCTACGTAAGCATGTGTGATAATGAATAATGTAATAACTCTTGGTTAATTACTGTAATGTGTTATAAACGAGAGAGTTCTGCAGTACTTCCGTGGGTGTTTTTCATTCACTGCTTATGAGATAGAAATCTTCCCCATTGCTCATACTCACTGCATTCCCTCTCCAATATGATATCTCTAAGAAAAAATTGAGTTTGGGTGATAGCGTTGATTCCCAACAGTTTATTACATACAATCGCGTTGAGGAAATAAAAAGACATGCCAGTTTGTATCGTCATTCTGAATAAGAACTTACCGTTTTAGCGAAATAAAATCAGAGCTATCATTAAGTAAATTATATTCAGAATCAGCAAATTACTCGTCAGCTAAATTACAGTTTTCGGATTGAATTTCGTACAGGTGGCAGCTTGGCTTGCGTGACTCACGCAAAAGCGTGTCACGTGCTTTCTATATTTGCTCCTTTTATTTACGTGCTCGGACGTGGGCGAATGGGTGAAATGGATGTCCCGACAACAGGGAGACCGATTAACCCAATTAAAAACATCCTTTCGCTGGAAACCATTTCCGAAAAAAGTCCGTGCGTTTATGATAGCGGACGGAAGAGAAAATTCAGAAGAGGAAACATCACGTCAATTCCGAAATAGAAGACGGATAATGAGCCTTGGATAATTTTTAAGGAGATCACATTACGACTGATTTTCTGGGCAATTTAAATTTACTCGGATAGTCTTTGGCCATTATTCCGAGACTTCTTACTCTAATTAAGATAATTCTTGCATATGGTTTTCGTAATATATTTAATATTTGCCTTAGCATACTTTTCATTTTTTATTTGCCCAATCTAACAATTATTTCAGTTAATTAAAATGGAGGATTTGAACATTTTTGAAACGATTATTGAGTTTTACTTGAAATTTCCCTTTAAGTCAGATTTTAATTGTAGTCATTTTGATCTGGAAACTGCGGGTAGTTAAATTATTTAAATTCCTATCTAATACAATAATTTTGTAATCAGTTTTATACTTTACTGTGTGCTACATAGTGACTTTTTACTGTTAAGTCTTAAAGAAAATCAATCAATATAGCTTTTGCAATGTACTTAATGTTTGCGTTAGCATACTTTTTATGTTCTATTTGCCTAATCCATCAAAAATTCCAGTCAATCGAAATAGAGGATTTTGAAAATTTTCAAACGATATTGTTGCTTAATATTACTTGAATTTTCTCTTTAAGTTAGGTTTTAGTGATAGTTTTTTTGGTATAAAAACGGTGGATGATTAATTTAATTTAATTACTGTCTCATAAAATAATTTTTAATCAGCTTAACATTGTACTGCTACCGATTTTTTTTGCAATAAAAGACATTGCGTTTTGTTTTAGCTTCATACAAAGTACCCTAGCCCAAGTTCCTATACATGCTATGACTTATAAAATACCTATATAAAATATATCTTATCAAAAATAGAAGTAGAATAGAATTGTTATCCTTATCTAAAATTGGAATGAGATCATTATAACTGCATATTTTGGAATTCATTAGCCCCCTGGGATGGGTTCAATTCAGTAACTGCGACAATCCTGAGTGGTTTAAATAGCCATCATAAGGTAAATATCCTCCTAACATAGTTTTACATTTTCCCATAGAACTATTATTCCTGAAATCTTCATAATTTGCCCATTCAAATTTAATTTTTCCGTATGAATATTCAGATATTATAACGCAGTTATCTTCCACGCAAATAATCCATGGAAACATATCGATCCATTAAAACCTCCTTCGAGACCTCCAAAGTTATAGGCCAGTGATTTGTAAGTTATATCTAGCTTGAAATTGTAGAAAGTGAACTAAATGAAGCGAAACAAAAAACGGTTTCAAAGGCTATTACGGAAAGAAAGGTTTCTCGAGTTATCGCCATTTACCTTTCCCTGGTTTCTCCTTCGATGCCAATTTGGCGAAAGCATAGAAAAGGGAAACGTATTTCCACTCATTAAACCGCATTCATTCAGATTGATCGAATGCGCTGGATTGAAAAGAAAAGGGGAAAATCTAAAGTTTCTTCAAGTACTCCAACTTCTATATCGTCGAGAATGTTAACGAGAAACAAGGAATTTTTCTCTTGAAAAGGAGATGGTCTTCGAAAATTACTTTCATATTCGGAAGTAATGTTTGTCTCGAATGTAAACGCGTAAACGGAAAGGATTGTCGTGTCATTTATTTGAAACGTACATACAACTACTTATCATATTCGAGTTTCATAAATGGTATAACGAAAGGCGATTGTAAGAAACTGCTACCATGAAGCAGTGAGATGATGTTTCAGGAAGCAGGATGGTAATCCATGGAAGACATAATATTTATACAAAGGATACATTTATTGAAAAATTTCAGGGTAAATAGAGTCATGTTGCCTGCACCCCCCGCATTGCAGTATCTATACAGATATGAACATAGAAACACATTTTGCCGATATACTGGAATTGTAAACAGTTACATATCTGGTGAAGCAGATCTTGAAAAAAAACATTTATTCGGAAATTCACGCTCTTTATTGCTTGTTAATATTCTTCGGTATTACATTCTTTTTTAAGTTGTCTATTTCTGTATTGGATTCTTTTAAATCTTCTTCTTCCGTAATAAATTTACCACACAAGAGGTAGTAGTCATACGGATTCAATACACCTTGGCAGCAATATGCAGATTAAAACATTTATACTCTTTCATGTCATTCTATTCGTCAATTATATGATATATATCATCATCAACATCGTTATCTGATATCTATATACATAGTCATATTATTACAGCAGTAAATTTATTCATTTATTACGTATTATATGGTATTCGCCCCCTGGATGAGACACGCAGCAAAAAGGGCTTATGCCCCACTTTAAAACACGCTAGAAAACAACTGCATATCTCCTTTAAAGCTTAAAGCGCTAATCTCGCTCTTTTAGTTCTGGAACTTTTAAAATATTTTCCTAAGCTCTTTTTTTGAATATCATGTACCGGAAAATTGAATAAACGTGTTTATTGCTAGCATATGTCATACTAAGTATTTATCCTCAAAAATAAAGCATCTAACTCCCTGAAGGCTTTTTTTTGTACTACTCTTTGTGAATAGATATGCATCTACGAAGATATGTTGTGGTAGAATTCTTATTTTAGGGTGTTTTGTCGGGGCCTTCATATAGAAGGATATAGAAATATCACAAGGTGTCGACATCCAAATGTAGCATGGACCGGAAAAGTTAATCGGAATTTCTCAGAAACAAACAAGGAAGTGCTATTCGTGTTTGGAGAAGGAAGTTTTTCGATTTAAATTATTAATCGGTGGTTGAAGGTATAGACGAAAAACACATATCGAAAGACAAAAATTAAGGAACGGAGTTACTTATATAGTTAGTTTATTCGGCCCCGTGGAGTCTATACCACATTTTTGGGTGACCACAAGAATAAAAAGTAAAGTAGAAGTCATGAAACTTGTAAATAGGTAACGAGATCTGTATTTCTAGAATAAAATATTTTGGATTCAATACTCTTTAGCATAATAGAAGTTATAAATAAAAGAATACCAACACACATAAATTATATAAATGACACACACCAAAAACTTTTTTAATATTTTAAAGTGATTTCGGTGGAATATATATATATATATATCAATCGAGTGCTAAAAACCGCCATTAGAACGAAAGCGCAAATTACGAGGAACAAGCAAGATCACCAAAAACGAATTATTCGAAAGTGAACTCTTCGAAAGCAAATTCTTTGAAAACGAATTCTTCGAGTGACAATTTCTTTGAAAGAAAATTCTTCGAAAAATGCTACGATGGAAATGCAACACGCAATGCCCGCATCCAACCCCTCCCAGCATTCAAGGAGGTTCTCTGCGTAACTGAATTCATCTCTGAATCTATACCTTCAATATAAATTTTGAGTAACCTCATATCCATTAGATCGCTCAAAAAATTTGTCATTCGAAGAGTTGATCCTTCGAAGTGAATATTTTCGAGGAATTATCTTTCGAAGAATTCGTATACTCTCTGAGAACAACTTTTTTAAGTATTAAGTTCCAACTCCAGCCACCTTCAACTTTTTCTCTGCTTTTCCTTCCTGGAATTCCTTCAGCATTCCTAATCGTTCAGTCTATCCCCAATCTTCTCCTTGGTTCGTTTAACTCCTAATTGTCGACCTCAGAAGTGACTCGAAGTCGAATTTACGGTATCAGAGTGTCGAAGATTCGGCGCCTCTTCCTCGTGCAACTCGTTGGAGAAGTCGCTTATGAAAACCCGCTTCCCCAAATCCCCGTCTCTCGGATCCTCCCTACGCCCACTTTCTGCCTCCATTAAGACCATCGCAAATTGGAGCCCTTCTATTTTCGGGAAACGTTTCCTGAGGCGAACGAAAACGGTCCAAATAAAATTTCCCTGCTGAAAGATATTAAGCGTCATAATTTATTAAACTGATTCTTTTGTTTTCTTATGAGATTCTCAAGGTGGCTTGCTTTTTTCACTATTTCGAATGCCGTGATCTTCTTTCGGGAAACTTTCACTTCCCTGTATCTGCTTATACCCCTCAAGGGGTTTCATGGGGCGAATTCCAGAGCTAATGGCTCCCTATCAATCATTCTTATGGTTATTACTGCTTTTTCATTCAATGTTATCTTTGGTTATTATCGGGAGAAAATAAAAATTCTCCGGAAATCAGTTCTTCAAATTCGTTGCTCCGAAAATAATTTCTTCGAACTAACGTTCCTTCAAATGAAACGTTCTTCGACATTTGACCACTCTAAAATATCTGAATCTATATAGTAGTTATTTTAAATTGACAAATTTTGAAAGTTGACGGCATCCTGAAGTTCAGGCGACTGATATAGGTACTAAAGAAACTCTTTTTAAATTTACTGAGTTATTATTTATTATATAATATATTTATTGCATTTTATTACATAACAACCCTTAATATTCAAAATTCTCAAAATACTTATATAAGGACAAATTATTAGTATACCAAATATTTGAAATTTTAATTGTTAAGTGACAGAGAATAGAAATTAACATCCAATTCTATATACAAAATCTAAGGAAATATTTCTGAAGAACTTTATAATTTACATGAAACAAACTGATTGGTCGTCAGTTTTCGAAGAAATTATCGTTCGAAGTTTGAAGAATTTGCGTGTAACCTTTTTTCTGATTTACATTCCTATGCGTATCATTATCATCCTTGTCTAGCTACAGCAAGAAAAAATAATTTATGTTTGAAGTCGAAAATACCAAAAGTAGCAGAGGAAATTAGTTTAATTTTCTAGTATATTTTCACCCGTTACAAAAGAACTGAATAATGATTCATGATTGACCTATATAAAACAGTACGGAATGGAGCATTTTTATGCCATTTTGAGAGTCATAAATGTTAGTATCATAATGTCATAAAAAAGGGAAAGAGAGTATAATTGGTCCACCAAGTATTTATTCACCAATGATAAAGGAAAATGAAAGATTATCAAAGATTATGTACGTAGAAAACTATTTATAAAATCAATGAAAGGGTTTAATTACAGCGATTACATAAAATATTTCAGAAAGTGAACAGTAATTGACTTTTACATAACATCAAAATCTATGGTATAGCATCAGAAAGTTCAGGCGTATTTAGGAACAGAAGCATGATTGCCATTAAGGAATTGGAATATTATTGAACTGAAATTCGAGATGGATTACATTATTAGCCACCGCTTGAAAGACAGTAGAGAGTGGCCATTTTATATAAATTTCATCGCTTCTCTCTTCTGGATTGAGCTTATCGCTTTCTTTGGGACATATTTTGGACGAAAATAGTACCTTGCGAAAGCCTCTTTGACCTTCCGAGTGATCCTAAAACGAACGGTGTGGTCTAAACCTCTTATTTCCAGCAGCTTACGCTTCTCTCTGAGTTGCCATAGTTTCTCTCTGTCGCTACGTAACTTCTCTTTCCGATGGAGGAGCCCCTGCTCAAAATCAACATGCCGTCAGCGTTGAGAACTAATGTCACCGCACCCACTTCTGCCTTATGTCTCTCCCTTTCCATCATCTCGTTATCTCCTTTCGTTTTTTTATTCTTTACCCATCTCCGTTATTCCCCCTTCCTCCGTCTCGCAGCTCTTATGCCATCTTTTTGAAAGGGGAATTTTTTATCGCGACTTCCTTTTCAGAATGTTTTCCGATTCGCCCCCAGAAGGAATATTTTCTATCGGTACATTGGAAAAGTATCATAGACGCCAACTTACTGTTTTTAATCTCACTAGAATAAGTTGCTGAGAAGCAGTTAAAATCAGAAAAAATATTGCCAAAAAGAAACTAAAATGAAAACCAGCTAGTCGAACCCGAGGATGCATATGTTAATAAAATATATATATGCAATAGTCGATTATCCCTCTAATGAATATCTAAATTTAATATTTCTATTATTTTGAAGTGTTTGAGCGTTATTTTCAGAGCTTGGTATCAGTAGAAGTAGGTAATAGAATATAAGTAAGTAGTAGTGATATTTCCTAAATTAAACTTCTTATCTTTTCTTATCTAGAATATAAACAAACTAGAATAATAATTGCTGGAAATATCTTTGGTTGGAACCAAACTATCTTTTGGATAACCCACATCATTATAGTTTTATTAACCCACATAAAATTCCCTAGTATGCGTATAAGTCAAAGATATTACATGAATTAAATATATATGATATTGATTATGATTCGTTTATTATTTATAAATAACACCATTTTGATTAATTATTAAATCAAACATTTTAGCTTACAACTTCGTAGAGTAGAGAACACGTTTCGCCATGTGTTAGGTAGAGAAACCTGTTTGAATTCGCTTTTATATAAATAATCTAAATTTAGGTATTATATGGGTTAAATATATTAAGTTAATTCTGAGTCTACCATGAGCTGTAAATAATGCTATTTTTAGTAATGAATACATCAGACATTTTATGCTACGTAGAAGAGGTAATACGTACCAAAACATGATAGAGGGGGTGAAAGATGAAACAAATGTATTAAAAATGTAAAAACTGAATTAATATATTGGAGATAAAGCATTCACAGTATAAAAGATCAAAAAAAGTGAAAGCGTTAGTGAAAAACGTGTTCAAACCTACTAGATGAAAGATCTGAAAGAATTTAAATTGATACTCTTAGATATATCATTGTTATTATGGCCTTCCACGAATTAACGCGTTCTCATACTGAGTTTATATATAAGGTATTTTATCCAAATTTCTAGTACCAAAATCAAGGTTCGTCTTGAACACACTGTCTCATACATTGGGAAATACGGTATTTGTCTAAGCCTTGGCCAAGTTTACATGAAGTCTCTAATTGCTGCTGTGTAAATATTTCTCCTTACCTCCTATTCTTTTCATTAACAGATATTATGTGTACAACGTTTCTGTTGCTTAAAAGGATGACATGCTTTGTACTGTATTCACCTGCAACCTATTTCAAGAATGGCTGGATGAAATGTTAGCTCCAGAGCCCTCGCTCACGTAAATACCAAAACTAATTTCTCTTCAGATGCACTCCTTTCTCCATTTCGCTTTCGCTTCCCAACACGTGTCACAGACTCCCATTTTCTTCTGTCAATTTCGCTGATCCTCGAAGTACATTTCTCGGATGTGTCAATCTTCGCAATTCTCGACGTGTCGCGACGTTCTCTCTCTCTTAAGGCGTCGTAGTGGAAAATTCCTCCAGAGCTAAAGATGTTAGAAAGTGCTAAGACACAGCAGAGGTCCCATTCTTTTCAATTTGTCCTTAGTATTAATATAAGATTTCCTGTAGGATTCTTCACCGATTTCTTTATGTTAGATATATATTTTATTCGTCGAGAGTAATCAATTAGGTTAGCTATTATCAGTTGGGTTGGCTACGAAAACTCCGCACTTGCTGACCTGTATTTTGATATTTTAATTATATTTAATCACGGAAGGAGAAAAAATAGCTTAGTCTCAGTTCCACTGAAAATTTATTATAAACGATCGGTTTCGACTAAGAACTAGTCTTACTAATCGTCTTAGTCATTCTTAGTCGAAACCGGTCGTTTATAATAAATTTTCTGTGGAACTGAGACTAAGCTATTTTTTCTCCTTCCTTGATGGAGTTCCACAAAGTTACAGCTAACACTATTGATGATACATTTAATCACATTATAGAATGTAAAGAAAGGAAAATTGGGAGATAGCTGTTAAGGAGTTAGAGGTTTATAATCTCCAATAGCCGTTTTTGTCGGTGTTACTCCTCTCATTCCCCAATATATTAAGAGAAAACAAGACAGGACACCGCACTTGAGGGCACTCAATACGTATTTCGAATGCCATGCATTCTTCGTCAGGAGTGAATAGATACATATATATTGAGTTTAACACCTCTCGTCTTGGAACACCGGGAATTAGAAGAGGAACGCCGACAAAAGTGGCTATTAGAGATTTAAAATCTCTGAAAACATTTAAAAATGATTCGTTCAAAGAGGGAATGGGTGTCAATTATTTAATTAGGATATGTATCAGTGCCATAATTGTTAATATCTTAGATGATTCAAATGAGAAAACATTTTCAATTGCCTGTTCTTTGTTTTTCTTTCTTATTATCTCGCTTAGATTTGTATTTGTATGAAGGTATTTCTATTTATATTACTGTTATATATTTCTACTTCTAAAATTTTCAACTATTTAATTTCTTATTGCACTTACATCGCTAGAACTAAAGCGCATTTGCTAATTAGTCACCTATGAATTGCGACACTCCCAGATATAATGCAGAGAGTTACAGCGCTGGTCTCAGTTAGGAATTTGAAACTTGTGTAAGGTGATCTCAAAAAATATTCTGCAAGTTTCACCATCAAAGCTTCTAAAGGTTATTTATCAGTTCAGTAACTATTTAATTCGTGTGAGTTAAAATTTAATTTATTTAACATCAATCGTATCAATATTTTACTTATAATTTTATTATTATTCTTAGCATTATAAGAGCTTTTTGTTATAGAACCGGTTTAAATGGGTTTGTCCCACGAAGCTATTCTGGGAGACTGCCCCTAAACCTGAGTTTTGAGTAAATAGTGGCTTGTGTATAAAATCAGAGATATAAGATAGTAATTAAAAATAACAGGGTCATTCCACGCCAATTCAACAAGGAAATCGGCAAAATTGACCCTTGAGGTAACCGATTTTATTATTTATTTTATTTATTATGTGTATTTTTAGCTTCTATATTACCGGAGATATGGCCTTGAATGCGAAGGCACTTTTGTAAAATTTCAATTTTTAAACATTGCAATATTTCGTAAACAATTGCGTTTATTACAAAACGGCTTGGGGGTTTTCAGTTTGTTATCAAATCAAAGCGATCTGCCAAATTTGGTCAAAATCGGTCATCTCAAGGGACATCACCTTGTCGAATTGGAATGACCCAACAATAAAATTATAATAATTAGTTTCAGGACTTTAATCTTGATCTCTCACTTTGAAAACAGAAATTTACCCTATTCTGTTGACAGGAGCAAAATTTCGATGGGCAATATCAATATGTTTCGAAAAAGTCACCAGAAGCGGAAATCCCGGGTTCGAATGTCAGTCACCGTTGACGTTTTTATGTTAGTGTATTCTTTTGATTCTCTCTGATACACGCATATACCTGCAAAGCCTTACCTTCTGATTTCAAAGGAGTTGTAGTGTGACAAGTTGCGAGATAGTTCTCATTTAATTCTCGCAAATTATTCAATCTTGTCTCAAAACGTAATCCAAATAATAAAATTTACAAGCATTTTTTGAGAAATCTCTCTTTTCTCTCAGATGAACAGATAAAAGCTTGGAAAATTCCCGCGAACTTGATGAATAAAGATGAGCGGAACCTTCAAGGGGTTTGACAGGGCGAAACTCTTGCCACGCTCGTGGCGTGACCGGATGCAAAGTGTCACCTGCGTCTAAAGGCGTGGTAATTTGGCATGCAACTGGAGCGGAAACAACGAGGGGAAGAAGACGTAGGAGATGGGTGTCGAGGGACGCGGACGGGACAAAATTAGCCCATCGACGCGGGACCAAAGTCGGTGTTCCACGCGGGGGTTTCGCGGCTAATTGGTGCGCCTTCAACTCGCTCAAACTCTCATCGGATGCTGTTAATTCCGGGAAGGTAAAGGTCGGAAATCCCAAGTCAATCCTCGGCCGCGAAGAGTAAACAATCGCAAGATTTTCTTGTAAGAGTGGGGTCTCTTCTTAAGTGATCTTGACATCCTTGGAAGAAAGGGTAGTAGTTAGAAGATATCTCCGTGTTACGAATCAAGCGGATTTTTTGTCTCTTATCTTTCACTTTATCCAGGTATAAAGTAAGGAATATTGGAACACGGCTTTTAATAAATTAGAGGTTTAAAATCTCCAAAAGCCGTCTTTGTCGGCGTTCCTCCACTTACTTACCGGTTGTCGGATAAAGCAAGAAAGGAATGCAGCACTATAATGGTACCCATAGCACTTTTCAACAGCAATTCTAACGTTCTCAGGGGTCACAAAATATGGCATTTAAATTTTTTAAACATCAAAAACTTCTTCCAGGTGACTATAAATGTTGATTTAATTTAATAAAAATTGCATTTTTTCCTGAATTTGATTCGAAAATCAAAATGTATCTCTTTACTCACGAATTTAATGTTACTTTAAAATTAACTAATAAAAATGAATTTTTTTCCAAACTAAACTCGAGAATCAAAATGTAATCTTCACTTTCCGAGTGAAGACTAGGTTCCTCGAAATCTGTATTCAATGTATCTATTCATTAATTCGTTAAGAGTACAATATACTTTTACCTTTTAAATAAAGTATTTTTACCTTACTTTTAAATAAAATATCGTGATTTCGTAATTAATTTTATAGGCATATCTCGGACATGTTGATAGATTCTAAGAACATCTTCGAATAAATTATCAAGATTTTGATTAATTCGTGAAGAATTCGGGGTTTTTGGGCGTATCTCCAAAGAATTAAGAGATATTATGATGGAATACTCAGACTCTTGTCAGCTTTAATTTAGAAAGTTACTACTTGAATCCGAAAATTCCATTCATTCTATTGCTACTGCTATATTTTTCATTGGCAAAGTATGATGCAGTATCGCTAAAAATATTTTGAATGCCATCATCTCTCGTCTTAACCTAAACTGCGCCCTAAAAAACGGCAAAGCTATGCCTATTTGTTATCTTTAGTCCGTGAAATATACGGCGTTTTAAAATGACTTGACTCCAAGAAGACCTTTTTCATTTTACTATCCTCTGGGTCGGCCGGAGTAACAGGGATGTAATATCATACCGATTTTGTCCTCCATAAACTTCCCTGAATTTATGTAACAACCTTAACCTTGGTTCTAATATCCATTCTTCCAAGGATTCCCCACAAACATCAGAGACCACTAAAGTATCTCTAGCTGTGTTATATCGAGAATTTATAACATAACGTATGCACTACACCGTTTCTTATGCAAGGGTGCACGTTTTACGAGCAAAATTTCATCTACTTGCTGCTTATCCCAGGCGGGATGTTGTAACGTAAAGTAACGTCGCTGCCTTGCCTAATCGTGTAACTAGTCGCAAATCGTTTTATAAAACGAAGACATTTTGAATTGATTTTTCGAATTTTTATATTTTTTTAAATGTCAATAATCAGCAATTTTAATTTCAATAATCAATTTCAACCCAATTCAATTTGTTTCAAGCCCGATAAGCCCCACTGAGTTGATTATGATTTAAATCAGAAAACTAAGAACGAATTTTAATCGGATTTTTTATAACATTATTTATCTATGTGATAAAGCTTTTTATAATTACAAAATTTTCTATTGTTTTCGAACTAGGCCTATTCTGTTAATGACGACCTCATTTAACCCCTCTACACTCTGAGACGTAATATTACGCCCGTCGTAATTCTTCCCTTATAGAATCGTATTGAAGCTTTATTTTCCTATAATGTTATATAGTATACATATATTCTCATTAAGAAAGAATTGTTCTTTGCATATATGAGTAGTATGTATTTTTTCTTTCGTAATTTATGTCAAATTATGTTTTAAGAACATTTATCCGGAATATTCCTCTATGATCATCTCTGAAACTGCTAATGCTTTCTATCAATCCAATATAATATTCTGGTTTTCTCCGTTAATTTCTGTTTTTATCATTAACAGAATAAAAATCACATGCAATTTAATTTAGAGAAACCATAACTTAGCAAAAAAAATGTTTAGGTGGAACGTTACCTCAGATAAATTTGTTCGTGCAGCCAAATTATAATATAGTTGGTTTCAGGCCGAAAACTTTTATGGAACTTTAGATAATACTTATTATTTCCGAGAGTGGAATTCGCGGTGACGAACCAGCGGCTTCGAATAAACCTCATCGGGGCTTGATGGGTTAATCAAGAGTTATACAAATATTATTACTGATCCAATGTATTGCATCACATAAGCAATTTATTCGGAATCGCATGTTTGATTAAACTTTTTTCGTAGATTATAAATTCGAATTAAAATTATAGATTAGTCTTCCTTTTCACAGAAATGTTCCTCAATAACATGCGATTATTTTCGGTCAATTTAATTTGGCTCTTCTTAAATGTTGCGCATTTTATCTATGTTAGTTGAAAAGGAATGTCAAACGTGGAAACCCTCCAGTATTTCGTGAGCTCACGTAATTTCCAGAAACTTGTAGCGATTGCTCTACATCCTTCATCGAGCTCAATCCTACGGATATGCATATTTTGAAAGTATCCCATTAAACTTCTCGTGCGAGCGCATGATTCATACGATTCTCCGACGCCTAATTAAACAAGTGTCCCGCTGCTGTGTTTCAACTTGCTGCTTCACCCAACGTATTCCCTCCGCTCGACAGCTGACGCAGCGCCGTAATCATTTTTCCCTGGAAATAAGCAGCGACACGCTCGCACGAATTCGCGAATCTCCGAAGAATTCTCCGGAAAATTTCGCCGACTAACGAAAGGAGCATCACGCGATGCGGCACTGTTTCATTCATGGAATTGAAATACTGGTTGAGAATTGTGTGAAAATGTTGCGAATATTTTTAAGGTAGCTTTTCTCTTACTGTGTCAGCCATGAAAAGTAAATGCCTGTGAACGAAGCGATTTTACCTTAATCATTAAGGATACAGAGTTAGATTCGCTGCCAGAGCTCTCTATAATGATTGATATTTTATTGCGTTGGAATTTCATCATTGTACCAGTTGAGAGTGGCCGAGGGGAGTGTGATTTTTTTCGGCATTTGTTCAAAGACAAGAGGAAAACCTTTCCAAAACCTCCCATGGGTAGTACACAATGATTCAATTTAGTCTTTAGTTACATACAAGCGTGCATCATATTCAAACAAAATCAAATATTATATATATATATATATATATTATTACATAAGATATGTGTACACTTTAAATAATAGATTTGGTTTTATACATGGAGAAATATAACGATATAGTCAAAAACAAGCAGATAATAAAACTATTTTAGTGCTATTTTTGTCACACTTACTGACTATAAAAACTAAATCGTTGTATAAAAACAAAACTGTCTTCACTAACTACTGGTGGTATTACGAATTCCAGATCTCAAGCTATTGAACGAAATATGTTGACATTTATGTACGCTTCACACACAGCAAGACGCCAATTTAAAGTGAAGATATAACATGATCAATAGACGAACATATACGACCATTCCCTAACCAGGAAAATTTGGTTAGCCGGGATTCGAACCCGGTACCTTGGAGCGTTATCATGTAAGCATGATAACCACTCCTCCACCGCGGTGTAATATCCGTTATAGACTAGCTACTTCTGTAGAACTACTAGTAGCTTACCGTGTTTCACGAATTGAAAATAGGTAACGCTTGAAAATGAGTCGTTGCCCAACGTGGCGAATATTCACCTCCGTGGCGCACATTAACACCGTTCAAAAGGAACCGCGCCTATCCTTAGTGCATTATTGAGACCAATTACTTCAATCTGACGTACGCCATGTTACGCGACGCAAGATTCTTCCTGAGAAACCACAACTTAAGAAGAGCTGGATTCGCATCAGATCCCAACTCAATTTGGTAGCACATCATAGGTCAATTTAATTAGCGGTGTCGGTTAGAAGCACAGAGATGGGAAGTCTCTCGATCCCACCGTATTTACTGAGACTCAAACGGGAGAGAATTCTAAAGTCCCTTCCTTGCCTTCTGAGAGGAGAGTGATAAATTTATTTATTTAATTTAAATAAATAATTTTATTTATTTATTCGTTTGATGCAAATAATTAATTTTATTTATTTATTTTATTTTTATTTATTTAATTATTTTTTTTGCTTTATTTATTTTATCTATTTTATTTTTATTTCCTTTGTCTCACGTAAAAGAACCCCATACGCAAAAAAGTATTAAAGTATACTTATCAAATTAAATATAATTCTCGTGATAACCAAAATATAATATAATCAATCCCTATCCGGCTATATATAATTGAAATTTATATTCATAAATTATAGAAAATTATAAACATTACCTACATTAAATATCACAAAACTATTCCTTGAAAATGTTCCCCAAAACTTACAAATAATGAGACAATGTAAGAGAAAATAAAATAAAATATATGAATCCTATAATTATATATAAATACATATTTTATTTTTATTTATTTCATTTTTATTTTATCTGACACTATATCTCTTGATCATGGAATGGAACGGAGCGGGTTATTTGTGGATTCCATGCAATTCTTCCCTCATCTTTATTTCTTCTTTGAGATGGTTATGAAGAGTCGAAAGTAAACAAGTCTCTGAGATTTTTCGGAAAGGAAAACAGAAACAAAATGAACTCTCGGGTTTTGTTATAACTGCCGCGCCCACGGTCTTGCTCTACCCCCAAGCTAAGGACTTCTAGAACCTACTTTGACCTTTTGAAATTACTTCGCTGCTTGTCTTCTGAAAGCGGTGGGCTTTTATGGTTTAAAATAAAATCTCCATTTATATTTACTTTAGAATCAGCTCAGAGCTTCCGATATAAATAAATTCGTCGAAGGAACTCAATAAAGCATTTGATAGTATAAATCAATATTAGAAACTAAGATGCATTATCTATCAATGTTCGAATGAGAGACCTTGCATTGCTAAAATAAACATCCTTTATAGTTAATTTGCTTTATATTACGCGCCTCCATATGATTCCATGATATCAAATAAGCAAAATGTACGTAACATGATAAAATTATCGTCGCTTCTGTAAGGAATAACATTCTCTCTTTCAAATTGATTAGTAGCTATACCTAGTAATATATTTTTCATCCTACTATTCCCCGTTCTGGCGTTAATGTATAGATAGAACGCTTTATTGCCTAAATTCATTATCCGAAAACGAAAATGATCTAATGTGATTATGACTGCATACGGATATGAAATTAACGTACTAAAAGTTTCGGAGTCTTTCATTACGTTTTAATGGCTTTGTTTGCTCTGAACTAATAACTCTAATATTTAAACTAGAAGTACTGCAAATTTAGGCCGATCTAATGTAAATCATTTATAAAAGGGTGGTTTTTTTTATGTATGAGGTGAAATTTCGGTTTTTACAAAAAGACTTTAATGATAAAAAGTGATGGTAGGGTTATTAACGATTTATTTCACATTTTTCTAAGGCAATTGCGAACTATTTACTGCGGTAGGTGGCCTTCTACTTAAGGGTTATATGATTTATTATTAATTTGAAGATCTTAATGCTCATCTAAGGTAATTTGAATTGTTTATAGTTGATCAAATTGCTTGGACACGCCAAAAAAAAGAGGTCTCTATCTCCTTTTCGGCGTATATTCTCCGTTTCTGGAGAACGTCTGAGATAGCGAAATGAGAGAATTCATAGCCTTGTGCGGTCACGAATAGGCTGATGAATAGAGGCTTTGCCGAGGAATGCGAGAAGATAATGGATACCAAGCCGAAAAAGACTGATGGAGAGAAATAGTTGTGAAGGATAATGAAATTCCTAGACGTGAATAATGAATGGAAATCTTTCTAACTCATAAAGCAGTGATTTCTATCCTCAGAACCATCCTAACTAATTATCATGATTTGGTATAAGTCTCTCTCACTTCCCAATCACAGATTTGTAATATTATCAAACGAATTTTCCCAAGGAAAAACGGACTTGAAAAAAGTCTGACAGGGCCGGGAATCGAACCCGGGATCTTCCTCTAACCGGGAGGCTGCCTTAACCATCTAGGCTACCCGACCAGAACATTTTAACAGGCCGTTTTGGGTTCGATTCCCGGCCCTGTCAGACTTTTTTCAAGTCCGTTTTTCCTTGGGAATTTTCCTGGGTGCACGCCCTTATGTGCAAAGTCACCTAAACCCTTTCCTTATATAAATAATTATCAAACGAATCTATTTTACTAAGTGAATTTGATTTACATAGTTTCAAAGAATAATAACCATTCCATAGGAAGCCTTGTATCGAATGAGGCAACAATGAGGATGTTCCTATAGTTTAATACTCTGCAGATACAATTCATCTTTTCACGTAAGGAAAGAAATTTTGAAATACGGCTGTTAATGAATTAGATTATTGTTTACTGTACTGAGTTTGATATTTGTTTTCTTGGGCCTAGAATTCGGGCGTAGGATGCTGGATAACGTTAGAAAACTGTGTTTATCCTTAATAACTTATCAGTGTTTACTGTTCTTCTAATGCTGAAACTGGTTCCTCTAGCTACATAGAAAAACTATCTCTGGAAATTTTATCGCATTGTCCATTTCAATTTTCACTCATTTATGTTGAAAATAACTTGGTTTGCTTTTTCTATTTTGTTTAAACAGCCTCTTTGATTCAGATATGCAACTATTAAATGGAATTCTATGAATGAGAGAACACCTACATAAATTCAGCGTAAATGCTGTAGGAGTAGCACTTTCCGTAGTATTCAGGAAGGAGCAAACCCAATGAATCCCTTCATGTAAAATCACTCTTATTCCATTTACTTTTACATTTATTTTTACATTAGCACATCCATGAACAAGACTAAGGACGAAGGCCATTTGTAAGAAATACATTTTGCCATCCTAAATCAAAATGGAAATGGAAATTGTTCCATTCATCAGGATGAGATGGTAGGAAATGGCCCACGATTTGTTTTAATAATGATAACGATGAGGAGACGTTTATTTGGGCGAGATTTAGACTAATTAACCTTCGTCATATTAAATTTGAAAGAAAGAGACAGCTTAAAAAATCACAAAGAAGGTGGCTACTTTGTGGTTTTAAAACATAAGCTTTCATTTAAGAAAAGGGAATAAACGTTGGTAAAATAAGGTTTCATGCGGACCCTTAAAGGATCTTTTTGTAGCCTCTGTGGCACGCAATCGATTTCTGGTATCAATAATCCTTATACTCAAATTTTAAAAATCATTGTTAGAGCCGTTTATGAGGAAGGTGCGACTTGCAAACATACAGAGATTGCTCGCTTAATATAATAGGATACTTCATAGCAGGAAAATACCCGCAAGAAATAATTAGAAAGTATGCTACGTATAGCGATACGGTTTTTAAATAAATGCTACGATAAAGCATTGAGCGTTAATCAGATAATTCATTACTCGGAAAATATTCCCAATCTTTAGGAGATGGAAGATTAATACAAAAGATAAATTTACTAAATAAGTTGAGGGAAAGCACGTTCTTAGAAAATGTAACTGTTGATGCATTAGAGGTTTAAAATCTCCTAACACCGACAAAAGGAGGATATTTATTGAAGATTTTAAGCCTCTAATAGGAAGATAGAGTCATGGTGTTTGGACCCTCTGCCACACGCCGAGAGGTGGCTTGCAGGGTTCTTACATAGACATAGACATGGAAGTCAGCAAAAAATCCCTTTTTAGTTTGAAAGCAGACTATAGTGAAGAAAAGAAGTCGTGACATCTTACTGAAAAATAATTGACTGCAGACGAATGGCAGACCGATTTATGTAACGAGAGACGGCGAGAGATTGTGATGAGTGATGCGGGTTAGCAGTGTTGGCAAGTAGGGAAACAATTCATTTGGGCCGGAACAAGGGCTGGTCGCGTAAGAGATAACTTCTTAGATTCGGCACAAGAAGCGAAGGAAAGTGAAAGGCGCCGGCGTGTATGAAATAAAGGAGGAGTAATGAAGGGTATCGGTTGAGGGATGGCGCTGGAGAATGGGATTAATCGAGCGAAGCGAAGGATTGAATGGGATCTTCACGACGCCGGGGAAGAGTTGCGCTGTATCGCGAGGAATTGTGTGAGAAGAAACTGCGCGTCTGGAATCCGAAGGTAAAACTCCTTTGATCAGCGCTTTGGAAGACCAACGGAGCGTCGTTTTCGATTAAAGGTGAGAATGTGCCTCTAACGAAAGGGAGTTTTTCTTTCGCGATTCATAATTCGGAAACTTTCTCGCGTTTACGATAGAGGTGATTGCCGATTCACTCTCATATTGGCGCTTTGCGTTGATGAGGATCATTATCATACTACTTTCAAGATATTTTTTGCCGTTAAGATTACAATTACAACGCGAAGTTTTTAAATAAGGAGTACAGTATCAGGATTTGCCCCTTACGAAAGGGAGTTTAATTTCGTGATTCATAAACCATAAACTTTATCGCATTTCTATAAATACCAAAGATTTGATTGTAATTTCACCCTTGCTCTTGCGTATTTCATTAACGAGGATTATTATGAAACCACTTTCACGGTATAGTTACAATAATAGCACAATGTTAACACGAATTTTCTAATTAGAGAGCGTAATATCTCTTCTGATGGTGCAATTCCAACGGTGTATATTCCATTTAAATATCTTCTGCTTTAAATAAAATATCGCCCAAGAAATAAGGGAAGAAATTGAAACACGAGGCTAATGAATTAGATGTTTAAAAACCCTCCTAAAGCCGTCTTTTTACATTTCAATAGCCGCGCTACCATCATCAGGGATACAAGAAAACTAGGTTTTTTTCTGCCCCTGATAGTGATAGTGTTACTATAGAAATCTACAGTGGATACTTCTTAGAAGGTCAGAATACCTTTTAAGTAAGTTTTTATTTCTAGGTCATGATAAGGGTATCAATATTTTTTAGTTGTTACTGGCAGTAAGTTTGCGCAGGTTATTCACACCACCTCTTCCTTAAGGGATTTAGCCTGCTGTAAGTACATTCTCCTAAGCTTCACGTAGGCTTTTTGTTTTCAAAACCATTTTCTTTCTTTTTTCTTAATTTTAATCACTTTTTGTTATTGTTAGTTAATTTTATCTATTTTACCATAACGATGGTTTAATGGAATAGAAGATATAATATTATCAATTTCACAAAAAATTAAGACGTTATTTGTGTAGTTAACTTCTCTGCCATTTACCTTTTCCACTACTTCGTAGAATAATATATACAGACAGCAAAGAAAAAATATAGGAGATATGAGAGAGGGTGACCGTGAGAATGAAATTACTAGCCATCATACTGTTTTCTAGGTCATTCACTCCTCCCCTTTATCGTAAACTGCCTTCAATGTCACCTCGTAAATATATTTTCTCATCATATATCATCAGTGTATGTGTGGGTCGAAATTGGGTATAGGACCAAGAAATGTTTGGCTGAGTTCGTTGGATGGGAGTTTGGAAAAGGGATTATTAACTTGAATTATGGAAAACGACTTATGAAACTGGTGTCCATATATTTTCGATTCGTGGGTGAAGAATTTATTGGACTGTTATTAGGAATATAGAAGGTAAGTAGGTATTCCCATATTATGAAAATATCGAATTCTGGACCCCTGCTTAAAACGTTCGCACAAATGGTAAAATACAAGTCAATCGACCCTTTTATGCGAACATTCGACTGTCGCACATAAATTTGGGATATGTGCTATACTTTATTGTAGTGTTATTAGGAACGTGTTCGATTCCTTCATAAATGGGGAGATTTTCGGTACTCTTGCGCAAATTGCGCAAGTAGTAAATTAAAGGTCAACATCTTCTTTCGTAAGCAAATTTACTGGATAAAATGTAAGGAATTATTCGTTTAAATGACTCTTTCATTACTTTCTAGAGTAAATATATTACGCAAAAATGTATTTTAAAAAAACGTGTAGAATCTACAACTTCAAAACAAAAGCTGCCTTTAAATTTTATAAACAGAGGGGACATAGAACTATTTTTCTGTTCTAATTTAACTCTTTCCTAAACTGCTACCGTGCCTGACGATGACGCAACAATGTTGAAGCCGGTCGCAAATGTTTAATATAATATTCTGTGGATTTTACATTTTTTGTGTTCCTCGAGTTCTTTTTTTGTGTTACCGACATTCAAGCAGTTATACATTGACATTTAAAATGAGGAAAAGAATTTATTCGCTCATATAAGATAGATAGATAGATAGACCTTTTATTAGCGAGGTTAGGCCAATGTGGGCCTTTCTTCCACCTAACCTCGTATTTCGTTAGAATATGTACACATATAAATTAAATAAAAAGACAGAGTAGAGTTCAGGGATAAATCTTTGCAAACGAAGGTTGACAAAGAAAAACCCACGTTGCGTAAAAACACCCACGGAGAAGGGGAAGAAAAAAAACCGCGAAAACACAGTTATAAAGAAATGAATAATAACAATACACTATAGATATATAAACAATGAGTGGTAAGATGCAATACATATACAATAGGGTTATTTATACAAATAAATTTAAAGAATATAAAATGAGCTAGTGAGAGAGATAAAATATAAGAGCCTTAAGCTTACAATTAGTTTTTATAATTATGATAAAGCCTCAAAACTAAGAAAATTAAATTATTTATAATCATTTGTTAAGCCGGAGGCTTTCGTCGAAATCTCTTTTTTCTTGGACCGTGGGAATCCTTGTCGATTATATCACTAGTAGATGGAGTTGCCTGAAGAAAGAGAAGGAAAAGAAATATTCTGTAGATGAGAAATATTCAAACTGAAATTTAAATAATGAAACTGATATAACTGAAAGAGAAAACTTTTCGATATACTAAATAAACAAAACAACTTCCACAGAAATATTCTTGATCACATCAGATTTTTTTCCGGTATACTTCTTACTTAGTGTCATTAAAAAATTCATTTAAAAAAATTTAATTTGTAATATAAAGATTTAAAAGCACTGGTGAATAGATTGTATAAATAATTCTAAAATTTTCACTCCGGTAAGTTCAAGGGACATTGCTTTCACCACATTTCGATGAAATTCTCTTTCAAGACTGACAATGAAGTTGGTACATGGAGTAGACAAATGATTAGAACTTAATTTGAGCCTTACGAAAGATAACAGAGTGTGTAATCGAAACGTTGGTGAAGGCAATATCGCAAGTTCTTACCTGTATCAAAACCCAAAATTATTTACATCTTATTATTTCTGTATAATATTATTATTTATGCAATATAAATAGGAGTGTTTGTTTCAAAAGGTGACAATAAGGTCAAATAAGGCCAAATGTGCCCTGAAGACCGCAACTTCCCCACCTCTGTTCTAATCTGAGGAATTTTGATTCGAAAGAGATTGTGTATCCAAAACGTTTTACGTGCTTTGATCTCAGGCGTTTTGGGATGTGTAAGGAATCTCACTCTTTGCCTTAATTGTTCATTGAACCTTCCCGTTTTTCTCCTCCAATTCGAGAAACCTATCAAACGTTCGTTAGCAGTATTTCCCCGCAGGGACGTACTCGAATCAGAGTCTGGCAGACATCAATGGAAAAGAAGCAACGCATCGGGTGTTGGGATCCCGTATTAGAACTCTTTATTGGTTTTCGAGTTCGCCTTTAAAAGCGCCGGGATATTTCATTCTCTCTCGGGAGAGTTTGAAAGTCGCGTCGAAGGATATTCGATTCCGAAATGAAACGAAAGGGGCTACCCGAGCGAGCTTGCCGTTACGGAACAAACGGAAAAAAGTCATTCCTGAAGCCACAGTACGATCCCCGGTATAGCTAGGGGATCCGTCGGTCGTTTACGAAACACTGACTGCAGAGAATCCCACGCGTATTGGCTCCGTTTTCCCCAATGTGATCGAATAGCTCTCTTTCATCCCAACCGAAGCATATATTTGTAAAGAGAAAGTTTTAGATATAATTATATTTATTGAAATATATATACCAAATATACATTATATACATATTATATATCATTTTAATTTGATCGTCTACTTTGTACCACTGATGAAAGTAAGTTGGATTGATAGGAAAACAAACACGGTTGTGTTAGAGATGGTTGGGGAGGAGAGGTCTTTAATTGGTCTGATTAAGCATCATCAGAAGAAATGGGTGGGTAAAACATAGAGGAAGAGGGATTGGTGAAGGCTGTAATTGAGGGTAGGATTCAGGGGTAATAAACAGAGGGGTAGACAGAGACGAAAGTTGTTGGATGACATAAGGAGTGATAACTACAAGGAAATTAAGGATATAGCGCTTAATATGGAAATTGATTGTACCTGAACCTACCGAAAGGTAGAAATAAATGAACGACTATTAAATAAAAAAATTTCAAAAATATCCAGTTGAACATTAATGTAGATACAATAGTATAAACGCAAATATATCTAGATATTTACTTATTTGCAAATTTCACCTGTCGAAAATCTGGCAGCAGCTAATCTCGCAATATATAATAATATAATACACTTCGCAAGGTATCAACCAATAATAAAATAAATTAGTAAAATCAAAAGCATCAAAAAATACATTTATCTTCATATATTTTTAATTTAATAAAAATGTATCATCTCTGGTCACCCATAATTTTTTTAATACTAATAGAATTATGAGGAGATATAATAATAAAAGATATATTTGCGGATTTGTAGATTTACACGTATACAGTAAAACCTCATATTTTTATTGTAGTTGTGCTATACCTATAGTAGATAATGCATTTGGTTATGACTATGTGTAATTGATTATTTCGACTGAAAATTTTTGTGCATTGATAGTGTGTTCGTTGCGGGTTTTCCTATTTATATGGGTATTCATGTATGTGAAAAATATGTACAAATTTTGCTTTTCTGAGATTCGTTATTCTGTTCTGTTTCTTTAACTCAAACAGGCCCTCAAAATTGAGTTATAATGTATCACACACACAATAATAGACGAACACATAAGACCATTCCCTAATCCGGCTAGCCGGGATTCGAACCCAGGACCTTGGTGTTAGAACGTTGTCATACAAGCATGTTAACCACTCCTCCACCGCGGCCGGCATAAGAGATTAAGTATACGATGAACATGCCGGTGCGATAACGATAAATGATGTATTGGCCATAATTTTGCCACCTGGCTTCCGTCTAATTTTGTATATAATATGTATAAATAATAGGTAATAATAATATGTGAGCACTTCAACGCTCGCAACGGGCACATTCGCAACCATTTCCCACAAAGAAGATCGCTCTCGAATCGCTAGAAATGACTAATCTCTCGCGGATTTGCTTCCCCAAGAGATGCTGTGAAAAATCGTTCGGAACGGTAGTTAGGATATTTCCGCTCCGAACTAGGTCGTCAAGTTGTGCCGTAATGTATGAGCCAACTTTCGGGACGTATACGCGGTGCTACCAAGAGTACGAATTTCCCGCTAAGTGGGGCAGATTCTGTGTGGAGGTTTGCGGAATAAAAGGGCCAATGAAGGGTGCATTGCAAAGAGCGGAAACTTCGGTACTCCCGGATTGCGAGAAGAGTCGTTCGGAGATGTGGTTGAATCTGATCCTCAGAGGCGTGGTGAAGTAGAGGATTCCGCAAACGGAATAAAATCTGTTATTATGAAAGGGTTCCTTGTATTTATGATGAGTAGAATATGTATCATATATGTCATGGAGCAGAATAAATTATCTTTCGTTGGTTTTATTATCAGTCTTATTAATAACTTTAATGTTACGAAAGCTCATAAGATACTATGGTCATTTTTGCTTCAGTTAACCGTATTTGTTTTTTCATTTTCTTTGCGATAAATTCAAAATGATAGTTTTTTGCATACATCATGCCGTTTTTTTTAATTCCTAATATTTTATATCATTTTTATATTTTAATTCCATTAGTTTACCCAGGGAATTATAATTTTATAGTATTAAGAATATATCTAATACCATGAACCACTTTTGTCGTTACCTTTATTTCCAATTTACTTAAAGTTTTGGCTAATATACATTCCTTTAAAACTCTTACATTGTAATTAAACTAATTATGATGATCTAACTGTCATTTACTATTAATTATCAAATTAAAATTGAAAATATAATGAACTCTATTGTTATAGCTATTTTCATTTTCCTCGCCCATCATTTTAATCTCGAATACACATTTTAAATATTACAGAATTAAGAATTATTAATTTCAAATTTATACCTAAGAAATAAATGAATATATTAACTTTTACTAACTCCAAGAAGTTTCTTTTGAAACGACCATGGATTCGACTCATGGAGTCAGGATGATTAAAAATAAAATTTCTAGTGGTTAGTAAAAGTTAATCTTTTTATTTATCCCTGATGGTAACCTACCGCGAAGTTATGGCCCAAGCAGTGAATTCTATCGTTTATGTATTATTTCATTTTAATGCTAAAAGCTTTACCGCCGAAACAAAATTTTGACTAAAGATCGTATTGAATCAAGTCGGTAAATACAACACAACAGAGCTATGTTGTTGTTTCGCAGTTTCCTTAAAACTGTTTAAAACATTTTAAATGAGTGTTTGATTAGAAAAGCAAACATTTGCAGACTCTTCAAACAGTTATATGGCATGGCTTAGATCGCATTTCCCTTTCTCTTTTTAAATTGAATGAAACTGTCCTTCGCGATTCTTTCCTGAAAATTATTTCCTAGGAGGCCGTAAAGTAAAAGCTTTTTTTCAAGTGAGGACAAGGCTTGGTGGAGAGGCAATCTATTCACCAGATTAATCCTGACCATTTCCACCCTTATGGAAATTAACTCTCTCCGAGATATAGCTGCGCCTGATAAAATGGCAGCCTACTATGTCCAGCCTTAGAAATGTTTCAATAATTCAGTTTTCATACTCTTACGATTACAATCTTATACCAGGGATAAACAGAAGTGAAATATAACGACATGACTGGGTCTCGAACCCTATTCCCTCACCTTCCGATGCTCACAATGCATCTCTTACACAAAAGTGGGATTGACGCGACATGGTTGTCCATTAGTAAGAACACCTTCCCGGAAAGTGCGATACCTGGGTTCGAGTCCCAGTCATGTCGCTATTTTTCAATTGTGTTTATCTTTGAATTTATTATAGTATAATATTATATTTACATGAGTAACAAGTATGGATGAACCAGATGGTAACTTGTCACATAATTTCTAGCCTAGCATATAAATTATAGCATAAAATTGTTGGTTCACATTTATAACAATCCTTTGCGTACAGAACGTGGTATTATTGACTACGCTACAAGTATAACACACACATAATGCAGAAATTAATCATTTTAGTTATAAATATTGAAAAAATATGAGCTTCTTATACATTTTTAAGGTATTACTTAAGTACATTTCTCTTAACCTAGATTTATACCTTCAATTTTATCTTCTCTCCGCCCTCCTTATTGATCTTATTTTTTTTATTTCGTTTGAGTTTGACGATGATATTTCAAATTGTGTTAATTTAGAGGCATATATTTGTATATGAAGAAGCAGGACTTCCAATTAGTCGCCCCTGAGAAGATCCTATTTAGGATCAAATAAATTGAAAAAATGGTTGACAGAGATACCTGGTGTAATTTTATATTTAAATATCAAATTAATGTCTAAATTTATAGTTTCCATAAAACACGTTTTATTTCATGTTTTTTCGAAGCTATAAAAATTTCGTTTAATCAATGTCGAAATAAATTGATCGCAGGTTAATCCAGAATAGATGCAACTGTGTTCATAGTAGCGAAATCTCTTATGATTGAATAATGTTGGGCATTAGCTATTTATTTGTATTCAAAATGTTTTTAGGCACATTTTTTCATCAATACAGAAGAGCGAATTCAAAAAACCTTTCGTAGGAATGAGTAATAGAACCAGGAATGAAAATGTTTATCATTAAAAAGTAAGGTAAGCTAAAGATGGAATTCCATGAAAGAGTAGGAAGATAAACACCACACCTCTACTCCGCTTCACATGAATTCATCACAGTCACGACAAATCTCTTAATTAGCATTATGGAGATGTGATGCTCATTATACTCTCTAATACCTTATCTCAGCTTCTACTCTCAGACACACCTATCCTATAGAAATCGTCGAGTTCTCTGAAATAGGCTTTGTACCGCAAAAAGTGCTGATTTTCATTTATATTTTAATAATGTAATACGTTAATCCTACTATTGTGAATATAACTAAGATTAAATGCGTTTCACAGACCCGTTGAGTGACATAAGAGAATCGAAAAAATGAAAAAGTATTTTATCTTATTTCGCATTTGAAATATGATTAACCTAGACTCTACCTAAGATCGCCATTTTAATAGGTTGCTAATTGTGATGATACCAGTAATAGAAAAGAGTATTTTATATTTCATCTTGCTGATATTTGCTTAAAGGTAATTCATGAAATTAATTCTGACTAAAAAATTGTTCATTTAAATAAATTTATAACATTATTATCACATTTATTCCCGAGTATAACTTTGTTAATAAGTATGTATAATATAATCAATATTATGCAGTTGATCATATCCAGAGCCATTTACATCAAATTTCTTATTCAAGCTAATCCCGATTTGCTTAAACCAAAAAGATCTTTCAAGATGGAATTTACCCGGGAATTTTTCTTGATAACGAAATTGTATTTTCTTTGTAACACTACACGGAACGATGTGCTAGTTCTCATATGTTAACACTTATAAAATAAATTCGTTTAGGGGTTTAAAAACTCCCCAAAAACCACCTTTTTCAACATGTCCATAAATCTCTGACTTATATGGCTATGTAAAACGGTATATCAATTGACTCAATCTATGAGGCATCTTAAAGGCTCCTTACGTCAAAATATATAGCTTTTCAACCCTTACTTTACTTTTTTTGTTTTAATCGAGCAAAATGGTTAAGTATGCAGCAATCACTTGTATTTTAGAAAATCGTTTCTATTAAAAATTGACCCGGTAACTGTGGTTATTACTCTCATATTCTAAATTATGCGAAATTCTTACAATCCAAGTCCGATTTTCCCACATTTTTGGATTCCAGCTATCGTTATTAGTAAAATATTAAAGAAAATCTCGATTGATTCTAAGCTATGTAGACCGACGTCATATTTCGTCTACTCGAGATTTTTCCTCCGATATCTTTCCAGTTAAAAAATCTTTATTTCCCGTTAACCGTAATGGAATAGATTTAATTAAAATCGAGTATCTCATTCCCAGAGTTTCTGTGTAACAAAAACCCGCGAGTTATTTCTCCGTGGGCGTTACTTCATTTTTGTTTTCGCTTTATCGCGTCGTAAAGAAAACGTTTTCTCGCATTCAAGATGTAAAGGCAATGAAATACGCGTTCCCTTTGAGTCATCTGGAATCTATAGAGGGGAAGATAAAAGAGGCATCAAGATCTCCATTCCGATCATTTTAATATGCTGACGCAAGTGAAACGCTCTTGGGAACCCTTCTTAAATAACAGACGATGTTTCTCCTTCAGTCGAAGCGTTTTTTGCAGGCATTCACAGAAATACATCGCCTTTTCTCGTGAGGAAAAGACTGCCTGTGAGATAACCTTATATTTCCATTAGTGGAATGTATTTATTCGAACGTTTATCGGGAATTATAAGGAATGTATTTTTAGTGAGGATACTATGGATAAGTATACGTTTAGAATATAAATACTGATCAAAATCAACTGAAACCGTTTGAATTTAAAGAACTTTTATCCGTTAATGAATTGTGAGCTTCATAAATAAGTCATAATTAAAAAAATTTAATTTTAATTTCTCACGAAGGAAATTATTTTTAGCCTAAAGTCAGGTTTTCTATCATTATTAAACAAGCTAAGTAAGTAAATGGTAAAAGTAATTGGCATGAAAAATATTGAAATTGACATCGAAATATATTTTTTTCCTTTACTTTTATACACAAAGCTTGTTCCACTGTATAAAGTGGAATATCGGCATCCCTTTAGATCAAATCTGTCTTATCAAACAACAAGAATATTTATGTTTCTGCTAAATGAAAGTTACCATAATTAATTAAATTACATTTTTGAATATTATTAAAGGCAACTGAACTACGAATAAATAGACTGTAATAGGTCGTTATATCTTTTGAAATTTCTGAAAAAAAATAAACATTAAAAAATAGATACTAAAAATAAATATTTACAAAACAGTAAACTAAAATTAAATTTTAAAAGTACATCATAAAATACTAAAAAGATAAAAATTAAAAAAAGCAAATACAAAAAAATAAATATTAAAACATAAATATTGAAAAATAAATACAAAAGAAATATTAAAAATTGAATGCTAAATATAAATAATAAAAATTAATTAAATGCTGCCATCGCATGTGTGCTTCTACTTTTTGTAAATTTCTCTAGTATGTGCAAAAGTTTTACAAAAATGGATTTATAATGTCATAATACTGTACGAAATCTTTCTTCCCGAACCGTGCTTTCTGCGTCTAATCTGATATTCATCATCCATCCTGAGAGTGGCTTGGAGATTAACGATGCACTTCATTTTCTGTTCATGTCGTTTAGCTATTCATTTCCCAGAAATGTACCGCATTACGTATGCATCAAGGTTACGTACTCACGGTCGCAACGCAGGACGCGTAATTTTTCTGCTTAATTAACATTCTTAAAGTCCTTTTAATTAACTTGAGAGGTGAAGGACTACATATCCTTTAATCCATATGTTGATCTTTGTGACGTTGAAATAGCTATGGTAGCAGCATTAAGTTATAGGCAACTAAAATTAATTTTTTGATTGATATTTTAAATATATAAACTGACACGAATCGAAATGTTTCGTAGTACTCATTGAGGCTTTTCTTTAAAAATCTGTTTACCTTATTAAAAAATTACTGAATATTTGAGAAGAATTCAGCAACTCAGCCTTGACTTCGTGGTAGTCTTCTATTATGAAGATAAATATACACACTTCCACGCTATACCAGACAATTTTTTATAAAAAACTTTGTCTGGTATAGTTTAGAAGTGTAAATCAATTTATCTTCAATATTTGAGAAGCTAATATGGTGGAAGTGATCATCTTTCGATTTTTAGCTGACACTTTTAGCTATAGGTAAAAGGTATTTGGGGGATTTGACCAGGAAATTCGAACCATAATAATTCAACCAGAACTTCTGTGTAACTGGATTTTATTTAGTCTCAAGCCCTCGTGGTATTTAAAAGTTAGGGGTGGAAGATTAAGGGATATTAGAGGATTTAACTGCTTTTCAAGGGAACCTGATTTTCAATTTTTAATGTTAAAACGATACGTATAGTGAATATATTGGAAATTCTAATATTCAACCACAAAATTTAATAACTTGATATATATAATGAATTTACATATACTAATTAATAAAGCGATAAATTCACATAAATTAATAATAAAATTCACCAATTTAAGCAAGGAACTTTGGGGAATTAAGATCACCAAAGTCCTTGCTTAATTCAATCTCTCCTTCAGTTGATCCTCTTAATAATTAAAATCCTATAATATTAAGTAACACTTACGCCAGTTGTAATTTGTACCTCATCTTTTTTATTCTCTTTTTTTCTGTAGTTCGGTTTATTCCTTACATCATCTCTTTAAAATTGACATTTTTGACATGATCTCATTGACATCTGCCGTAGGTGACAAATAAATAAATTTAAAAAATAGAAAATGCAAAATGAAAATAGTTTTGATGCAATTCATAATCGCTTCTTTTTCTCTTATATTACCTTCATTGTTTTGAATCTACCGGAACATCATGGAGGTCACGCTATAGCTATTATACTATCTTCAAAACGTATTTCCTCTTAATTTATTAAAAAATCAGTCTAGAGCCAACCTCTTTTTTTCCGAGAATTCCCATCAAACGGCTTAATTGGCTCTCTTAATTCAACCTCTTTTTTCAACTCCTGCTAAACGGTTTCCCGTGTCGGTGCTTTCACGAATCACAGCGCTAACCGAAAGCAGATGGAGGGAGGCCGAATTGAATCCGGTGCGCGTCGACGCTGGATAATTCCGCCAATGAAACTCCACTCGGGGCCGAGTAAACTTTCAGCGACACGTCATGTCGAGTCACGGGAATTCGGCGATTGAATTATTGCCTTCCACACGTGACCTGAAATTGAAGAGCTGCTCTCGCTCGGGAGGCGCCCGTGAATGGAATGCAAATTGAAGTTAAACATCATCTCCGGGATAAACGGATTTTTGCATGGATGAAAGTGAGCTATCTTTCTAATGTCGCTCTCTACTTGATTGTCGCAATAGGAACGGGATCTATACTTCTCTTACTAACAAAGGGATGAATTACGACTACTTATTCTAGTTTTTCGGGTCCGGGTTTGATTTCCGGTGGGAGACTAAATGCGAAATGACCTCCGCTTTCGAATCGCTTATAACAATACTACTACACATAAGAGCGAGACATACTGAACGTTGTGTTATCGATATGCCTTGCGTGGTTGTGATTCTCTTCAGATAATCGTAGGATAAATATTTTACTACACAAATTTATTTCTGGAAATATGGTTTGAGAAAATACGTAACCTTCCTGCATTTTAAAATATGGCGTAATATTTTAACTGATGGTTTCCTACAAAATTTACCTTGCGCTTGCGAGCCACTGCCCTTTTTCAAAATATAATACCTTAATATAAATCGAAAAAGTCCCAAACATCGCTGTTATCGCATTCCCTGAGACCACACGATAAGAGCCATCCTATCGCTGGGTCATCCGGTGTTGCCAAGTCCAGTATTCCAAAGCCCCTCTATCTTATGCAGCTGCGTCGTTCGATTTTTGTGAGGAGCTATACATACATACATATAGTGTGCTATATTCTGCACTGTGACACGAAACAGCACTTTCTGAGAGAACTTTTTCTGTAATACTTACCGTTATGTCTAAGATGTCGAAAACATCGACGACCTATCGCGAAAGTCATTTATTTTTCAATCTCCGCATATATCATACAGGACCATTATAATGGAGACGTAAAAAATAACAACAAACGAACACACGCAATCATTCGTAACCAGAAAAATCTTATCAGCCGGGACTCGAACCCGGGACACGGGGTTGGAGAGCTAGCACGCTAACCACTGAGATATTCACGAGCTTGTGCCTATTCACGAGCCTTACTATCAAAATTTGAAGCCCCCTATATATGAATGCCATTATTCAGAAAGCCTAAACCTTCGCGTAATGGTGATATTAAAAATTATGGAACTTTTAAGAGTTTATAGCATCAAAATTCAGAACCTTCCTTAGATTTAAAACAAGACTCTACGAAAAAAATGATAAATTTTATTATATGGTATACTTTAAATAAAAGGATTTTGTTAAAAAGTTGGCGATTCTTAAATGTGGACCAGTAGAAAATTCAGGGAAAAATTGGGGACTTCTGCAAGGCAGGAACTAAATGCCATTCATTTGACAGACTGTTTAATTGATTGATTAATTTGATCAATTGTTCATTTACTAGTATATTAATTAGTCTTTATCTTTTTTTTGTTTTTGTATGTTATTGGTTTTATTTCTTGACGTTTTAATCTCATTTAATCTGATTTCATCACTGAATTGAGTTTCCTTATCTGTAGGGTTCGCTGGTTTTTCACACTCCCTTTCTTGAGGGTATTTTTATGCAGTGTAAGTTTTTTTCTAAGTAATTAGATTAGGATTTTTAAATCCACAAAGTAGTCTTCTTGAGTGTGCTTTTTTCCAACCCATCTCTTTCTTTAAATTTATACGACGAAGGGTTGGGTTTAAGAAAAGACTCTTTAGAGACTCCTAATCTCGCTCTAACTAAATTCCTTTATTATTATTATTATTAAATTATATGATTGATTGATTTTTGTTACGGTTTCGATCGACTGAGAAGTAACTCTCTCTGTTACCTCATCTGCTCTATGTCTAGCTGTGTACTCTTTACTACTAGCCACCTAGAGCTATGAAGAAGAAATGAGAGATGCTATGAAAAATGAGGCCTAGTGGTCCATGATATATAGTTAAGTTCTGAAATTTTTAAATTTTAAATCAGTGGTGCAAGTGAGACAGATTTTACGGTCGTTATAGATGCATACTTGCATGATTTGTTTGAAAATACTGTGGAGTAAATGCAAAATAGCCGCAGATAGATGATCATACTTTTAAAGCGTTCAGTGGTGGATATACTTCTACATAAAAGAGCTTATTCGAAATTGAAAATTAACATTGAATATTTTATTATTCGAAGAAAACGGTTTGGACTAAATTTACTCCGAGTTCTATAACTTAGTCTCTTACAGATATCGCTGTTACCTTTTAAGGTTATATTCTTTACATTTAAACAAATACAAAATGTGAGAAAAAATGCCAACAAATATATTTCTAGGTAAATACAGCCCTTTGAGCGTAAGTTGAAAGAGAAAGGAAAACTATTTTGCGTGAAAATTTTAGATCAGTTTGCGCGTGCGCGAGTGAGTTAATTCAATGAAATGCCTTCCATTGATCAGATGGAATCGGATAGAGAGAGAGCCAAATGTTTCGATTTAATTGAACTTGCACGCCGCGGGGCACGTTCGTAATTGATGGCAGAACGTAATTGTCTGTAGGAAACGAAATCTATGGTCAGCATCAGAGAAATTTAACGAACAATCGAATCAATGAAGTACAAATACCAACTTGTAGAGTTTAAATTGATGAATTTTAAAGGTTAGGTTTTCTGACAATTTATTTATCCACTCGGTCTGAAGAATTATCTTTTATAGAGAAATGTTTATCACAATACTTGTTTGTTTTTCAATTCCTGTGAAGTCATCGGCTTCGAATTATTCTCAAAACCTCATCTCTATAGCATTTAGCCTGAAGACCGGTTTGAGGGTCATTCCCTCTTGTTTCAGACGTCAAAAGTTTTATGAAGTGATTGAAGTAAAGTAGATGTACTAATATACCCCTTAACTAGGTAATTTGAAAGAAACTAGAGTTGAACTTTGTTTGAAGCCTGCTTTTCAGTCAATTAAGGCCATTATTTGCCTTTTAGAAAAAACATGCCGTTGGCTTTGCCCTCACCATGATAGCTTATAAACAGATAAAAGAGTTCTTTTTACAACAAGAGACGCTTAAAATATGTACTACAAAGCAGATCTCAATGCATACGTATTGCAAACTACATATGAGAAAAAATAGTAAACACACCGAAGCCTAAATCTTCTCTACTAACCCTTGGTTGAATTAACTTTGATTAAAAACCCGTGTGACATAACATATTGCGAAATGTACACCAAATGCAGGTCATATAAGCCGATTGGAGGGCCAACGCCCAAGCAGAATGAATCGTAAGTGTAGATTGGTCAGCGTATCGACTCCCACCCGTCTAATAGGCTTATCTTGATAAATACCTATGGATTCGCTATCTCCACTAATAGACAATAGACAGACCGCTAATTTTTGCCAATGCTTGGTTAGCATTCCCGCTTCACTAGAAATTGATCCCTAGTCCGCTTTCATCGAAGAGAACGCACTACCGACAAGGCTACCCGGGAGCTTAAACCGTGAACAATAGTCTTTAGTACATACCATGAAGTGTGTTTCGAATCAATTGAATGGAAGAAATAAGAATTAGAAGAAAACTTTTTACTCATGCTCCAAAATATATATAGGTTAATTATATGTATGTATATTAAGTGCGTCTTAGAAATACAGTAATCCTGCATTTCTGTTGTTCACAGAACAAGTTGCAAGTGAGGAAATCTGACAAAGATGGCTTTTGGAGAGTTTAAGACCTCTAACAAAAATGGTTTATCCGTGTGAATAGGATTGTATATTGTACCTATATTATATACATAGTTCCTACTACGATGTTCTGATGAAGGGAATATTTTCTATTCATCATTAGGCACAGGATAGGTTAAAATGTATCTTTCATCAACATTCGTAACAGTCTTAATTATTTCTATGGTGGCATCAAAGCTATTGAGGTATGAGTTAATAATTGCTCTGATTGTCTTTTCTTATGGAATTTCAAAAAGAGTGTTACTCATAGAGTCATTGTGCTTCACTTATGTGGACATAAAATCAAACAGAGTAAATGATATTTGGTGGAATTCCATGATAAAAGATAATTTATTGATAAAAACGCAATAAAATATTAAAACTTGTACAAGTGCCACCGAGTGTAAGAAAACACGCAAAAAAGTGTTATCTACCATACTCTGTGGAATTTGTACAAGTTTTATAATTTTACTGCGTTATTATCTATAAAGTATCGTATATTTCATGGAAATGTTCTTTTTATAGCATTCTGCCTCAGTGAGGAAGCAAGTGCAAATTACCTCACTCCTCATCCTGCATAGTGAGCCTTATCTAATTTTAGAGAGGCTTTCTCCTTACTAATCTTAGAGAGGTTGAAGTACTAACCTGCCTTTGGGCATAATATTTAGTTAACAGACAGTTGGTTGTCTGTACTTACAGTCAAACTGTATAAATGCGTAATATGTATATAATGATGATATGGTACTATTCGGGCGTAGGTTGGTCCTTAGAAGACGGAAGTTATTGCATAAGAAAATCCCTCATATACTGAATCAACTCATCAAAAGGAAGAGAATGGAGATTACCGGTTTCGGAGTATCCCGCATCCGGCATTCTAATCGGACTTTATTGATATAGTTCTCCGAACCTTACGGAGCAATTAGTTTCCTGTCCTGGACTAAGCCCTCAAGGTGTATGGGGAGGATATGGAATCCCGCTGTGGGTTTGATTCATTTAAATTTACCTCAGCAAAGGGGGACGCCAAACATATTTGGGCACTCTCCAATATCCCTTTGTAACCCCTTAAACTTACTCATTTAATAATGGATTTGAGATCCCTTAAAGGGAATGTGTTATTTTGAAATGGCTTCTGCAATCATGTCTCGATAAATGGGATATTAATTATTTATCTTTAGGTTTTGGATGACGAAATCTTTATCTTTCTTCTAACACTTTTGTATCACAGAAGAAGTGCAACAAATTTGTTTCTGTTATTTGGATAAAATTTTGTTGGGTGGTTGAACTCAAAATATTCCTCCAAATATTTTCCCACTTCCTGACGTAGAAGGTTTATACTTTTCGTATAAATAAGGCTTATATTTCAGCCAATGTTTATGGTTAAGAACGATTGACAACTCGGAACTACAATAAGAACAGAATAGCAACAAATCTGTTTGGTATACTCGATCGGTGTCGGCTTTAGTCGTCTGATTTCTAGATTTTGGTTCGATTCCATTACCACAGGAGTATTTATTCGATGTATTTTTTTTAACTGATCTCTATGAAAAGCTATAAAAGCGGGTTTTTGATTTTTTTATATTTACCAGAAAGCTTTTATTTAAATTATAATTGTACAGTCGATATCTGCCCTCGATCCTGTCGCACTATAATTATTTCAATAAAAGCCAGTCTTTCGCATCTCGTCCGTAGACCAACTTTACGCATTCTACAACTTTCTCAATTATGTATTGATGTAATATAAGTATACAATTGTGGAATTATCAACGTTTGTTATACAGAGTTATTTAACAAGTTATATTTTTTATAATTTCGAGATCTTTTCACGTAGTCAGTATCAGGAATCATATTGCGGTTAGCTCTCCTTCAGTTTTCTACAGATTTTTTCCGTCGGTAACACCATTCATTATGATGGAGGATCTACTCTATTGCATTATTATAAAGGGATTAAAACCCGCCCGTTTTCAGCAAAATTAAGAATTAAACGTAGCTAGAGCCAGTTAAGAAACATCGAGACTCATTGTATCTCACTACCACAAAGTTAAGCCTGAACTCATCACTTGTGTTAAGAAACATCGTTAGTAAAACAAATGCGATAATTATATATTACCAAACCAAACTCTCACTTGACCAATACTACACTATAGACTCTTTCATTGATTGCTCAGTACGATCTTAAGAAATGAAGACAATTTAATGGATGATATAAATGAAACTTGCATGTAATAATAATAAATTTATTTTGCTCTGGGATTATAAGTCCCATGAGAGCAGAAAAAATATACAAATTCTATCTGCTCACATAAAAATGAATAATATAAATTATAAACAATAGGTCGTAATACAAAAGATAGACTGCTTACAAAAAATAATACAAAATAGAAAAAAGAGAAAAAAAATATGCCAATATTATGGTAATAAGAGTAATTCTGTAGAAACAAAAAGGTAATCAAACAATTTTTCTGTAAATGATTGTGCGGAGGTGGAATTTTTAATGTGTAAAGGCAGGTTGTTCCAGAAATTAGATGACGAAATTAAAAAGGATTTAGGGTAGGTGTTAGTCCGAGGGATTGGACATAGAAGATAGTTAGGGCCGGAGTGGGTAGTTTTACAGGAAACCGAATATTTATAAGTAAACATGTCATAGATATACTGTGGTTGAAGATCATGAAAAACTGTAAACAAAAATGAACCAAGCATGTATTTTCTCCTGATATGTCTTAACCACTTCAACTGCAGGCGGTAATTGGGGATATAAGCATCTTTCCGAAGGTCAAAAATGAATCGGATGCAGTTATTAAGAAGACGAAGTAATTTAAGGTCTAGCTCGTCTGTTACATCATCGTACACTAGGGAACAGTAGTCAAATGCCGGAAGAACGAGAGTAGAGACTAGCATTTTACGGGTTGCTTGAGTATTATTCTTGTTTAGTTTTAGCTGATATAATATTTTATTGACCTTATTCGAAATTTCGGAGACTAACGGATTCCATGAAAGCGTGTAAGGAAGATCTTGTCATACATCTAGTGAAATCTTCAACGAAAAAATTTACAACTTTAGAAATAAACTTCTGCTTCGTAAAGAAACACATATTCGGAAAATTTCCACATAGTTCAATTTTATTTTTAGTTAATCGCCTACAATGATTGTAAACTGGTGAACTTTACGACAGTACCCTAACGACAAGAGGAATATGGAAAGATCGCCTTGTGCTCGTGCGACCCGCTAAGTAATTCTGCACTGCGGGTCGTGTAGTTGCAGGCGCTAAGCTATATGTGTTGCCTGTATTCCAAGGGCTAGTCTTATCTCGCCATGAACTTCCTTGAGTTAAATAGGTATGAATTTCTAAGGACGGAAGGTGCTGCGGAGTACATACTTGAATGGAAAATGTAACCTCATGGGAAAAGTATACGCACTGCTAAGCTATTAATATGGATCAGGTATTTTGACCAAAGTTCTATTTTAAAGTTAACTCCTACTTCCTAACCTGTCTCCATAATCGTTGAATACGTAAATTATGTAATGTAATTTTGAAATGACGATGGTAAGGGCTTATTAATAAATCATCGTTTCTATCAAATTTCGTTGTATATAATGATGTATATATACGTAAATTAGTACATTTTTTTATTATTTGTGTATTAATTCATACTTATACCTGTGCCTCTATAGATATATTATTTACGTACAATTTCTAATGGCTCAAAAGTGCTGCGTACTTTTACTGAATGAGAATTCAGGAGCTGAAAAACATATTAAGTATATATTGTGAAAGTGTAGAAGACGTTAGGTATACAGCATGAAATAGAGGTTTATACTCATAGTGAGCATAAATAAACATATGAAACCAGCGAAATAAGGCAAAAAATAAACGGTTGATACAAAACAATTTTAAAAACATCTGTTAACAAAAGTATAATATGCTATTGATCAAGATTAGTGTATAAGCCACATAATACTATGTTGCTAGATGCTTGTATAGATATGTCATGGGTATATTTTATAGAAATAAGATAGAGGCAACTTTTAGTCGTGCGTAAAAAATACGAAGTTGAATATTTAAACTTGAGCTTCAATTTCAGATTCGATTTAAATTCAAATTGCTGGTTCCATGTGATTAAAAGGAAAATCGGTGATTCACTGGTACCTTATTAAGACTATTTGCAAACTAAGAAGAGGTAACAGGTTGCACCATATACGTAATAGCCTGACATTTGCTGTTTTGAATAAAACAATGAAAGAGATTTCTAACATTGGTAGAGCTAGAGAGAGAGTGCACGAAAAGCCGTTCGCCTAAAACACTCTAGAAGTAAATGAAAGTGTTATTTATTTAACTATTCAAATTAGTGTTCCTATGTGAAGACGATTACATATGTTTCGAATAAGGCCTTTATCATCAATGTTTATATCTTTGGCAAGATTAGCATTCACATATCATTACAATATTCTATCCGATCTATATCTTTGCTAGTTTTCCACATGTAGTATGCCCTGGATAAGTAATAGGGATGAAAAGAGTCAACGAACGTTATGTTTTATTTAAATTCTTAAGCACCTGAGCGTTTTTGACGATCTATTTTCAGAATCCCGTCAAAGGGTGGCTTTTAATGAATTACCCACAACCCACCTTGTTAGCGTCGTGGGAGGCCGTGCTTAGCCATCCCCCACCGAGTCATGCAGAACCTATTACCTTCTTCTGGGAATTCGGTCTACAGCTGATGTATTTGGTAAAGAATACCCTCTGAAAGATTCTCGGTATTCCTGGAACATAAAATGCCTCCGGAAGAGAAAGAGGATTAAAGGGACGCATTAGGCTTCCAGGAAATTGAAAAAAGTGGCATTTGCGGAATCCATTTTTCACACGAGTTTTCGAAGGCATAAATATAAGGGAGCTTCATCTCAAAGATTCCGCCATCCTCAGTCTCCATTCAATTGAAAAGTTACTCATCTACGATATTTCTGCCAGAGCATACTCTATGAAGAATTTTTTAATAGATTTCAAATCATTATTTCTTTTCATGTATTGAAGCACTGAAAGACTAAAACAGTAAGACTCATGATGAAATGACTAACGCATGTCAGTCTTAGCCTCAGCCCCTCATATACATTTTCCTAATTTTATAAATTGTAGTTAAAATATTCCAATCTCTACGACAAGAAAACTATAAGACAAGCAATATTTTGAAATGAACTCAAAATCGCCTTTAGTTAGAGAAAATAATTGACAGCACTCGCTGAGTTATTTTTTACCTGAAGTCTTCGTACTCTTTTAGTTCGCGAAAACGTTCCTGAATTGACCTGCCTTATTTTTGACCTTCATCTTAATTGCTCACGGATTTTCTTGAAACTCATCCATTCGCAACATTTCATCCTCGATTGCTTAAACAAGTACCTGAAGGTCATACCGTTACGAGGAATAATTAATGAACAATATTTTGTGAGCTCACGATCGGAAAGTATTCTCGGAATTGTTTATCTAAGCCACCATCCATGTCGATAACATTTGAACTTACTCAGCCCCATTCAGGGCCTCTTCGGAAAAAAAATAGAAGCCAATGGCTTTTGAAGAATCTTCTCCGAACACCTTGAGCTGAATATCGATTGGCGAGTATTCAACAAGTTGCTCCGAGGTTAAATTGACAAAGAGTTCAAAGAAGGAGTTATCTGTTTGCGATAAAAATTCAAACCTTTCTATGTGGACCCAACACTACATTCCGTTAGCCGATGCGAAAACCAAACTTTTCATCCTTGAAAAAGCAAGTAGGAAATTATAATTATTTATACGCTTAATTCAATGATAGAGCAACCATGGTTTCAGTGTATGGTATCTCCATGAGGTGCAAAATTACAAGAACAAATAGAATATTTATTTATTATTTATTTAAGTTCACATTGCAAGTTGGCCTTCAGGCCAGGTGGCAACGTCTGAAGTCAATAGTCTTATAGGAACGTAAGAAGTCATTGTTATCTCATGCTAGTTACTTATCTCGGCATAATTGTTTGCCATCATTTATTTTTATAACTAGAAACTTAAGGATAAAATAAATTTTACCCATTTCAAATTACTACTCATGATTGAAATATTGTTCTTTCTGATCAAAGCAATCAGATGAAGCAACGCTGTAATTATCAGACCATGTGTCGTAATATGCATAATTTTGAACATACTTTAACTAAGTCACAGAAGAGAAGATTAGAAGCAATGGAAATATGGTACTGCAACAGGATTGTGAAAATATACCAGTTAGTTTTAAAAACTAATAACGAGTCAATTAAAAGGTTATTAAAAAACTTTTAAAAGGAAGAGTAAATTTAATCTGGCGACCATTTACGACTCAATTCTAATGAATGCTTCCCGATAATAGAGATAAATAGCGGAAGGAAAGTATTATAAAGGAAGACATTGAATGTATTTGGAGAGACATGTAATGACATTTGATTAAGTTTATAATTACTAGTAACTTAAGTGATTAGCAAGAGATGGAATGTCTTGGAGAGCTGATACTAACCGAAATTTATAGTGACAACCCTTGCAAACCTTACTAACTCAAATTTATGATGGTACTGATGATAATTTTCAATACTTATATTGCAAATAAATTACTCATTTTCTTACCTGTTACAGTTTTATCACCCATTAATAGTAACCATGCTGATTATTCCCAAATTTACACCATAAGCAATAGAAACTGAACTTTTGCGCTCAGTGCGGAAACACAAAAATGTATTTACATCGAGGCGAATTTGTATGCCACATAACAAAAACCCTCTCAGTGTGAAAATATAAAAAACTTACTTATATAGAGGTGTTTTATTATTCGGTATAACAAAACCCCTCTGCTTTTCAACCTCGTATCACATTCAAGGTATAGCGAGTGTCGAATTCCCTTCGCTTGAGCGAGCAATGAATTCCAACGAGCATAGGTTCCCAAAACAAGAGGGAGGCCGAACAAAAAAAATCCCATATGTCGTGTATCATAAAGCAAGCATGAAAAAATAACAATTCTCTTCCCGTGTTCCCCATCCCCTGCTGAATATTCATGAGCCGCTCGGTGGGGACATAACGCGACACCGGGCCTTATTTTCTCTTTTAAAACTGCAATAAGAGCAACGCGGCTCCCATTACCGTCTCATTAACGCTTATATTTGTCGTTCCCGATCAATTTGCTGATGTTTCAATCACTGGATTCGACTCGGCGTCTATCGTACCCATTACACTGTCATGTGTAATGGGTACGATAGACGTACACGTGATGGAAATAGGTATGGATTCGCCAACAAGACTAATGTCGTTGAAAAAATTAAAATGCTTATTTGATGGCTTTTTTAAATTGATCACGGCAATTTGGCTAAATCGTCCATAAGTAATGTCAATTCAATTCCATTTACGCTGCAAATTACAGTGTTAAGTAATCATATCAGTAATCATATCACCTACCTGAGATCGGCTTACAAAAATAAAAATTAGATTAAAATTATATTTAAATTTACAATTTAAATGACATTAAAATTATATTTAGAGTTACATTGTACAATATAACCATAAATTTAAAAAGAAAAAAATCTCTGACAAAATATAACAAAATCTAATTATTTGTTAGGCACAATTAGTCCTCCTGAGGCAGTTTGGCTCGTCAAGAGATGCCAAAAGTGCATACATACGTAAAATTACTTTATTAACCACCTTATAATATATATATAATATTATTAAAATTGCATCAATATACACCTCTTTAGTTCCCTCTTAACTGTACATAAATTATCTAAAGGTAGTAGATTGTATGAAAGTTCATTAAAAATGGTTGGTACTGTGACTTTCAAGTTCCTTTTACCATAAAACAAGCCTTGATAATTCAACGAAGTCTATTTAATATTTAACTCTACATATCATTACGAAATCTGAAGCTTTAGTTTGATATCTGATATATTTTACCACTGTAATGGAGTTCCACTCAGTTAAGCCTCCTGCTATTGATTATATACTTCAGTTTGAACGGAATGGAATATTCTATTTTATATTATACTAGCCGTTGCTGCGAAGCTAATTATATCTTTAGATCAATGAATATGAATAGTACACAAGGCGTAAATTAATTTAGAAAATCCTTTATTTGATAGCTAAAGAAGAACCTTCCTGCTCCAAAATAGATAGTTTATTCTTTTGAGTAGGCGTTACTTTACATTAAGGATACCCTTCTATTCTGTTTGATGTTCTAACTTCCGTTCTCTGCCTTCTTAAATCATGCTACCTCTCCTAGATTTCATAATAATGCATCGCTTTAAGCAAATTCAGTAACATTATAGTATATAAATTCAATGGATCTTGATGAAACTAATGCAATGATCTTAAACATATATGAATTTCAACAACTATAGTGAAATTTTAGTTGATAAATTCAATGCTCACTGATAAAAGTAATATATAGATCACAAACCATTATGAATTATCACATTTACCTTTTCTTCCTGATCGAAACTCTTTTCTGAACGACTTCTTCCTAATTCTTACATTTCTTTGGCATCGCAAACAAGCTCTTAATTTTAAAACCTCGTAAATTCTTTTGCTATCTCCTCAACATATAATAGGATATTTTTTATTTCAAATAATGAATGGAGTAATATAAAAATTCCTCAAATCTATTCAAACAATATATCTTTAAACACCCTGAAAATTCATAGAGAGAGGAAAGAGGCGATCTCCCATGTAACACTATCCCGGTTATTGCATGTTTGTTTTCTCTGATGTTCATGTCAGATTTCCATAGAATCCTTCGCTATGTCTTACGGTATCTCTGGATTCTGATGAACCCTCTTTCGAGGAAATGGCAATTAACGCAAGCACACTGAAATAAGATTATCATCAAAGAAAAATGAAAGAGTCAATCCTTATTCTAATGAGCAGAAGGCTATTTATTTATTTAATTTTGCATAAATTAATCAATTTATTAGAATTGAAATATATGACACGTGATATAAACTTAATTTTGATGATGGCTAATTATTAGAATGATAAACCTTCACATTACTGCAATAGATGGCCGTAGGTAATTATATTTGTAAGATTCATTATGAGATATATTATACAAGATTTATTATAAGAATATTTTTGATAATTCCCTCATGGAGAAAACATTGTGCTAAAACGTTCCAAAAAAATGATAAATAACTATAATAATGAGAGCTTAAATGCAATTTTAAGTAGGCCCTTGATCTGTCCTCAAACTTCGTCTATCGAACAGATATATGCAATTCAATTTGCCCTCTCTAACTCCAAATAGCCGATGAGTTACAAAATAAACTCTTATAAAAATATTTAGAAGAAATATTTCTATTTTCGTCATTTTACTACCTATTACAAATATTACTGATACTTTTTGTATTGTTTAGAAAATCATCGGAATAATATTCGGAAAAGTTTGGAACAAATTACCTTTATTCATGCTATGTAAAAATCTAAATTATCGATATTTTAATTTACTACTCTAACGGGTCACGTTGTGCTTAGGAAAGTTAGTATATATTGTATTTATGGCCTAGGATATTAAATTCGTTATGGATGGAGCTATTGTTTATTCATGTACTGCAAACGGCAAACTGGATGAAATTTTAATGACATATTCCTGCTTTTATTCTGTTCCTTTTAACTCTTAATGTCAATAACATAGCCGTATTCCTTTTTCCGTTTGGTTATCTGTTTCTTTTTTCCAACTAAAAGCGTTCGAACTTAGTTACTGATTAATGCTTGCAACACTAGGTGTTCATAGGCATAATAAATCCAATGGGAATTGATTAATCTTAGAAAAACATGCCCGGTTTCCAGTAATTATTATGTATAATGTTTTTTAATTATAAATCTGCAGTAAACAGTCTCTATTTTCATAAATAATTTATAAATTCCCAAGCATTGAGGCCTATATTACTAATTTATAATACTTTAACATTGTCTAGAGACATAAGGTCTCACAAGTTCCTTAATTAAGACGAGATTGAGACTAAAAAGTATCTCCTAATCTTTCGTCAATGATATTATGAACATAAAAAGTTTTGTATAGGTGAATAGAAAAAGAAAGGAAAACTTTAAAAGAAGTGAATGAAAAAATACCTAAGGTGATATCTCAGGAAAAAATGATCCACATCAGGAAACGCCCACAAAGGTGAAAAACCTGCGCAAACCTACTGATAGTAGTACAAGCTAAAAGATGTAAAAGAAAGCTTTGTATAACATGGAAATTTCAAAAGCAGTATTGTAACGAACTTGAAAAAATGATAGTAATATCAAACAAAAATAAAATATTGAAACATAAAGAACTTCCTCTACCATGCGTTTGGCAACTAAATACAATGAAACACTAAAGCCTATGTTCAAAGGAATTAATAAAGCACGTGACCAAATCTATAAATATTCCCTCTGAAAGCTCCCTCCTTCACCTCTCCTGCATTATGTTTAATCTCATAAAGCTAGAGACGTAAATGGCGCGTGACGTTTTTGAAAAATACTCCTCGCTCAAACCTCGAGCGGAAATTTCACCTCCAATACCGAGCAGAGATATCTTCCTCGCTAATTAATTGAATCCCCGTCCTTGTGTAAGCGGTAGCATCGACTTTTTTACACATTTTTATTTCGCCGCCCCGACATTTTCGCCGAGTTTTCCTCGTGGAATCGCCCCTCCCAAACACCGCTTTTTCCGACACGCCCGGAAAGTAGTAAGAATCGAGGGTGAAAGATGGAACCCCCATTTCCCACTCCATCACCTGCATTAACCTTTCCCCTTTCCCTCCCCTCCGGATACCTTGTTCTTAACAGGCGCGTGACCCGAGGACGTAGACCAGTTGAACCTCCGTTGCCGCCACAGTTGCCGGTCTCCCTCATTAGGTTCTCACGAAGGTTCTTTACGGCCGGTTTTCGGGCAGCTCTTTAACCCGATGAGGTCCTCTAGTGTTTGGAATTACGTTTAGCGAGATGTTGCAGCCCCAGGTATAGTACTTATGTTGTTTCTACATATATGTGGGTGTGCTATAGCTGTCGCCCGTTGCTTCCAAACCCTGGCTTTTTATGTCGCAGCACAATGCTTGAGTTCAAAACACATTGAAAGGTAAATTTTATTTTCCAATCAAATTTTTCTATTTTATAATTCGTTACAATTCTATTTTTCACGTCCTTTTCAACCTTTATGAATAATACTCAATACCTACGTAAGAAATTCCCGACCGGCTTGCCAGTGTTGTCGGTTACTAAGTCGGTTTGCATTGGTTCGCCGGATAATTTGCTAGTAGCCAAATTTTTGTTGCGCTACTTCACCTAAGCAATTTTACATCTTTAAAAAGTGAATTATTTTTCGAAAAAGTTTTACAAAAATTTTCCTTTTTCGAAAAATTCCCTTTTCAAAACTTTTCATTTTCAAAATTTTCTTTTTCAAATTTTTACCTTTTCGAAATTTTCTTGTTTCAAAATTTACTGTTCAAATTTCATGTAACGAAACTTTCCATCTTCAAGTTTTTCTGAAACTTTTTCTGCCTTCCTCTTATCTTATTTCAAACTAGAAGAGGAACATATTGTTCGGGGTGCCAACGATATAGTTCGATTGGTAAACAATGGTTCTAGGGAAAAATGTAGGCACATATGTTTGGTGCCAGTAACACAGCCAGTGGTCTTCTTCATGTTTTATTCCATATCAAAGCGGGTAGTCTGGACATAATAATCTTAAGAACTCTATGGATTTTGCAAAGATAGATCTCATTGAACTTCAAAATGCCGTACCACTACTCTTTATCCAAGACTTCATTCACTTCTAGCGAGCTTTTCGTTATTCTTCCTTCACCTGTTATATTGCTGCATTTATCTTACCACTATTCATTTTTACGAACCATCATTCATCACACTTTTAGCGAGGCTCTCCGTCATCGAAGTTCATTTGGTTGAAATAAGGTTATTCTATCGGATATCGGGTGAAATAATGGAAACCTTATGCCTATCTGTGAGTAACAAGGAAAATACATATCCAATGAAATAAAAATAATATTAGAGAATTACTCGAAAACAGCGGGTTATTCCTTACAGATTTGTTCTAGCGCGGCTGTGTAATGCGGGATTGCCAATACCCAGATTATCGATTTTCAATTAATTATTGCAACAAAATTAAGGCCCATTTAGAAGAGTGTCAATGAATTTTTTCATTACCCTACTTCCTGCATCACTACAAAAATTTTCATCAAAATCCCTGGACAAAAGTGAGAGTCTCCCCTTGTTAGTATAAGCTCTATCGCTAGTGTTTGTCTCCAAAGCTTCTCTCCAGAAATTATAAAAAACGTACAGTAAGTTGACACATTTACCTTGTGCTGGTTGATGAAACGTAAGCTAGTGATGAACTATGAAGCACCTGTTTAACTCGTCATATTTTCATACATCTGTGTTTTTCATCTGGTTTCACTACGTATCGAAGTGTTCAGCATTTGAATTCTTTCATTGTGTTAGTATGTATAGAATAGTCGTCTGTGAATATTATAAAAAAATATACCGTAAGTTTACATTGTAAAAATCTACAGATTAATGATATGTTAACTTATGCTGATTTGCGAAAAACCTGTTTAACTCGTGAGGTTTTCATACATCTGTGTTTTTCATATGGTTTTACTCCGCACCGAAGTCTTTATTATTAGCATTCCTTCATTAGGTTTGTCTGTATCCAGTAGTACTCTATGAATATTATAAAAAATATAAAGTAAGTTTACATCGTTAACTTCTTCGTATTAATGAAATGTTAACTCGTGATGAAAATTATTGCGATTCACGTGATTATCTCGTGATACTTTTTATCGAACTTATGCTATGTATCGGGGTATTTAGCTTTCGAATACTTTCATTCGTTTAATTTGTCAGTACCATTTTACGAGCGAATTTCTCGCGCTTCCGGTTCGGCGTGCTATCAATGTTAGCACATCAGAATTTAATTTCCGTGCAATTTATCACTCGGCACGAACGCTAGTCCCACCTTCACGAGAAATTAGATTCACGAGACTGCCGCTCGGCCAAGGTCTGACACGGGTGTCCACGCGAGCGTATTCCGTGAAACTCTACGGTCGACTCATATTTTACTCAAGATACGGATGCTTATGCTACTTGGGGACATTGAGATCATAACTTCTACCTACTAGATATTAGTGAGGACCTTGCAGAAATTGGGATTGCATAAGATTATAACTTTTGCCTACTAGATATTTGTCTGGAGAGTAATTTGAAACACATCTTTTGATGAATTAAAAATTTAATAAATCTCTAATACTAGATACTTGTTTGAGTATTTCGAAAGCCTATAATTTTTCACTCTTTTTGATTATAAGGAGAAGCTATTCTTAAGTTTTAGTCAAAATCAAAATAAAGACGATACGTATTTGTTTATATTTCAAGTAATTATGGCATCAAGAGTGAATAATAAATAATTTCGGTCATTTGTGAGTAGGAAGTTTCAGGGTCTCTCTTTCTAATTTATATTGATCCTTCCTCTGAACATTGTAAAAATTCTTTGATGTTTTTCCAGCTTAACATTTTGATAAAACTTAGTTGTAAGGCTTCTTCGTTATTTACTTTATTTTAACTTTATTTCAAGATCATATGGAAAAATCATACTGCTTACAAAATTAATTCATTGTGGAAGATTAGCACTCATGTAGACATTACGTATAATTATGCAAATAGACGTGAGCCCAACAAACATTGTACCTTGCATGAAGTGGGACCCCAAGGACGAAGGGGGTCCAAAACGTTTTATTCTAAGTATTTGGCAAGGGGACCCGTAAAGTTTCTCTAGTGCAGTCATTGCTAGTGTATTACCACTAGTGTATTACCACAAGTGTATCTTTTTGGCTCCATTGTACTAGTAGTTCAAACATAAGCATTCATGACGTCCGTAATTTCTAACAAATATTTTTCATCGACTGGATTTCAACATTCACATAGAATAGCAAAAGATTTGCATTTTAGAATTTAAATATATTCAGTAGCTTAAAAATGCACTAATTCAATTCACCAGTTTGTCATTTTTAATTAAAATAACTATTGGAATGCTAACAAAATTATAAATATCATTATTTTGCGCAGTTTTTATTTTATGCTACCAAAAATTTTCAAACTAAATTATAAGTTGATAATAATATTACATTTTTACGATTCTACGCAAAATTTCGTAGAACAATGCTGAAATATTTCCCAGTCACTACGAATTTCTGCATCACTTCCTCCTAATATATATAGCGTACACTTTTGACGTTTTATGGAGAAAAAAAAACATTTTGTTTTCCGTTAGCATTGAAATGCACTCACATAAAAGAAAGCGGAAAAACCTTCGCTGTCACTTTTCGTTTATTCTTTAGTTTGAGCACGCAAACATTCTAGAGCAAAGCCAAACTCTCCCAAATTGAGGAAGTTACTTTCATCTAACAAAACATATCCCTTTTGTGGTTAACTTCCATTACTTAATCCTACTTTTAATTAAAAAACTCTAAAAAATAATATAAATTAAGCGAATATCAGCAGTGAACAGTTATTCTCATTTAACATATCAGTGAGATATGATCAATCATACGACATGCGTGAAACAAAGGGAAAATATGTTGCAGTATCCGAAACACAAATTCAAATTATCTGAAAATAGTCCAGAGAATATGAGTAGAAGGATATAAAACAAATTAACAGTTGATATGAGACAAAAACCGTTTACAGTTCATGTAAGATTCTTAAAAACATTAAAAAAGTTCTTGATAAATAAATGTTATCATTCTGTAAGAAAGTTTTTTGAAGATGTTGATTTAAGTATGTAATATGATGTAATTGATTACTTAAATAATAATTCTTCTGTTAATGTATAAGATGGATTATGGATATGTATATCATGTACTATGTAATGTAAAAAGTTTATATTTGTAAAAAAATGTAAAATTTTACAGTACTGACGAGATACCAACCTGCAAACAGTGCCTTTCTGTGTTCTGTTAATGTTGCAAGAGTTTTCATTAACAAAATATTCTTTTCTATTCTGTTCTATTTATATTCATGTTGACTTGTGAGGTGATCACATTAGAGTGAATGAGGAAATGGTTGTGCTTTCACCAGTCTTACTCCATCTGCATCTCTTGGGATTATTGATGCCCATTTCAATGTATATCTCCGCTCTCTATTCAGGGCATCATCCCCTCCTCCTCCCCGGTGGCAGATGAGAATGCCCAGGTGGAAGTGTTGGAGGAAATGAGGACCAAATGCATGCTGAGCATGAGCATGGACGAGGAAGAGGAGAGGCGGAACTGGACTTCTGGAGATTCGGAAGGAAGATGTCCAATGGTGTGGGACGGCATTCTCTGCTGGGGACAAACTCTCGCTGGAGAGACGACTATCCTGCCATGCCCTCATTACGTCGTAGGCTTCGATACCACGGTAAGAATACAAACAGCTCAAATTTCATATTATTTTCATTTGGGTGCCTTACGTCTTCCTTTTCCCCTCAATTTCTTTGGTATCGTCGTTTTAGTCTTTCCTCACTACCGAAAGAGACATTCGTAGTGTTTATATGAACAGAAAAACAAGGAACAATCTCAGTTTTCGTATCGTAGATCTTAATTGTAAACGTACTTGTAATCGATGGAAAAACTTTGTTTTTATTAAATTATGAAAAATGAGTATCATGATGGGAATTAGTCATGAGTCATGAGTAAGTATACCCAGTCTTTAGCGACCTGCATATTTACCTAAATCGAATTTATAGATTAATTCCATTTGTAATAATAATATAGTAATAAACTTTATTATGGGCATATCTGCTCTTAAATTTTATAAACAAATATTATCTAAGTTATGATTAGACGAAAAGCTCAATTTTTTATGTTGCATATCTTTGCATAAAGTAAAGTAAAATACTATTATATAAAGACAAATTATATAATTGTATAAGAATTAGTCATAAAAATAAGTCTACAATTAGAGTATCACTTTTACAAACAAGGCAGCATCTATAATAATGCATAATAATAAGTAAAAGTATAGTAGGAACAAGTAAAATATAAAATACATAAATATCAATATTATCATTCAAATAAAAATTAATTTGCATCTAATAGATTTGGCTAGTACAAGGTAAAATATTTTAAAATAACAGGTCTTACATAGATATACAGCTAAAATTATTATACATTAGTAACAAGTAGGTAAAAACCAGGTGGTAACTTTTCACAATTTCCTACTTAACTATAACATAAATATCTTCATAATAACTATAAAACAAATTATCATTATAATAGTTTCAATTTGCTTTTTAACAATGGTATCCATGTATCTCCTATAGAATAATAATTTCTCATTTTACATAGAAGTATACATAATTTCTCGTTCTCTTTGGTATTGAAAAAAGTAAGTTATTCCTCGTATTTTTAAGAGGACATGAAAACTTGTTTTATTGAGGTCAATTGACTCTAATGTAGATAGTCTAAAAACTTATTATATTGAGGAGGTCAATTGACTCTTATGTAGATAGTCTAAAAGCCTAAGTCAAGCCGACCTTCAGTGTGGATTTCTGAAAACGTCATTCAATAGTAACATCACGCGAACTCCAATCGGTTTTATTTCAATCCTACTCCATTCATTATCGCCACGCCGGTATGTGCTCCCCCATGCAATTTCCGAATAAAGAGCTCAGTTCTGTTCATGCGATCGACTCAACACCGAATCAAATGTGCCAAAAGGATATCAATTTTATGGAAACAACGAATGGCATAATGAATTGCGCGTATGACTGCATTTCCGTAGGAATAGAATCCAATAACTCGGTCGGCTTCGAAGTTGTCTTCCGTCATGAATTTAAATAGAAAAACACACTTATTACCCAATAGGTTGGAACCATGATATGATACAATACAACGTACAATAAATACCTTTGCGTGCTATAGCGTAGATTTGTGTTTTGTACTTATCCTTACGTAGAAATTTAGAATGAAAAACTTCTAGTTCAGCTTCAGAGTGAGTAAAGAAGAGTATTTACTACTTTAAGTAACAAAATCGTGGTTAAACATCTCACATTTGTTGGTTTTCTGCCAAATCGTTTTCTCAACAAAAATGAAATTCTTAATTTAACATCACCTAATTTTATTTTCACTGATAGAGAAAAAATAATATCACGCCTCCGAGAAGTAAGTTAAATGTCCAAAAGAAAAAAGTAACCATTCAATATATGTTTCTCCAAGAGAATAAATAGCACGTATCTGCATTTACGTATACATTGAGAATGGAAAAATCGTTTGCAGTGGCAACGGTCCCTATCTCGAGAGCAAAAGAATGTGTCCTACGGCGAAATGAATATGCACGAACGATCACGTTATGAGTCAGCGAAACACGAAATCCGGTAGAGGAAGAGTCCACTTCGGGAAGATGCGTGGGAGGGTTGGATGTGCAAAAGGCACGAAGGGTAAGATAAGTAGACGTCTCAGACGGGTAATGCTAGGGTTGGAAACATCGCTGAGAATATGTAAATAGACTTAGATGAGGAAATACTTTGGAGAATTAACTGCGATATTCTTCGTAATTTCCTCTTAAAGGGGTATTTTTAGATTGGGATTAAAACAGGGTGATATAAACAGTGGGATGGATTTTCTTCGGAAGACAAAGCAATATCCCTCTGTACCACTCCCAGCTTATTTATATAAGCCCAAAAAGTAAGCAAAATCGATGCAGAAAAGTTCGTTGCTTAATTCAGACGAATATTTGGATGAAGAAGTATTGGTTATTTATCGAGTTTTTGTAGAATCTTCTTAACTTTAACTGTATGTAAGATTAAAATGTTTTTGCATTGTTTTAAAATGTCTTTAGCGATAGAAATCAGTTTGTAGGGTGGCTGTTTTGTAGCGGATTGGTATGGGCCATCGTTTAAGATATTTTCAATATTGATGATACTATTCTCGTCTATTATCTTTACGTGAAAAACTTTGAAAACAGTATTTTTTAATATTTCTCAGTAATTTATCATAGTTTTATTTCTAAAGAATAATTAGATATTAAATGAAGTTGATCAAATAATTTTAGTTATGTCCGAAGAATAACTTGTGTGTGGGTATGTTTTATACGGATTCTAATTAAAATAAGTTCTTGCTTGGATATGACTAAATAAATTTGATCAATTTCATATATTATCTAATTATTTATTGGAAGTCATTCCAAGCATGAATTACTGGACCATGTTCGGAAATACTTTTTCCGATGTCTTTTCTCTAATGATAATTTACCTGGCTAGAGAAGTTATCATACTGATGTGGAGAAAATTGAACCTCCTTGAGGGAAATTCCTCGACTTTTCATGTCTTATATAGAATGTTTTCGAAATATTTCATTACGGTTCCTTTCATATCAGCAACTATAAAAGCTTTGGTAACATGATGATTTCTTGTTAAACTAAATCTTTGTGAAACTCTCAAGTTTTAACCGCAATGGAATTGCGATAAATGTAAATAAAAGTAAACTAATATGTTTTCATACGCCTTTAGGGAGACTTTTATCGCTCTCTAATCCTTAATACTTTCTCTTTCATTCAGGCAGAGGCTACGAAACAGTGCTTGGACAGTGGAGAATGGTTATCTCTTCCAGAAGAGCCGAATAGTACGTGGACCAATTATTCCCAATGCTTACCGAAAGGTTCCGTCGTAACGCTAGTCATTCCTTTTCGAGGGACTGATACCAACGTCTCTCTCACCCAAGAGGTTAGTAAAAAAGAGCATTTACTCGTTTTGTAACATACTTTTGATTAAAAATCACATCTCCGTTGTTTTTTTTTTTCATTTTCTTCCAAATAGTTCGATCAACCAAAATGAAATTATTAACTTCATATCATTTACTTTTATTCCTCTGATAGTATTTAAAACACGAATTGCACGCCTCCGAGAAATGAGTTAAATACCCAAAATAAAAAGTAATAATTCAATATATAGTGAGAAGCTATTATTTTAAATTAAGTGGGGCTGATTCAGTTTTAATTTTTTTATTAATTACACCGCTAGATTTTTTTCAACCGTAGCATTTTTTTACCCAAAAACAAATCTAGCCATTAAACTTCCGTTACATAGGAATTTTTCCAATTTTATTATCTCAAAGCGAAAATCTTTATTCAAACGTAATATTTTTATGTTCTCTGCTTTTATTTTACTACAACTTATACAAGAATGTTAACAATTATGATATATACATCTATATAAAGTTTATTATTAAGTTATTTAAACATTATTACTAAGTTTTTAGGATATGTATCAATTAAGGATACTTCATTACGTGTAAATGTATCATAAAACTATATTTTAATTATTACAAAACACAAATAAGAAAGATTAAAAAATCAGTTTCGGTACTTGAAAAAAACATCAGATTTGTGACAAAAAGAATTGAAAAAACAGCCTATTACTTTATTCCTTACTAATTTAGCGAGCATAAAACTCCAATACAAGTTAATTAATTTCACTTATTTGCAAAGATTTCATCATAGTTACATTATACGAATGTAATTACATTATTTCATTTTATTAATACGTTTGATATTTTCTCGGAGGGACAAAGTCATGTCCTTCAACAGTTTTAACAGTTTCATTCGGAAATAATAGCATTTTCCTCTCACGACTTTCTCTTTTCGCAGAAATGGATCCCCATCGTGAAAATGTTAACGCAGACCGGCTACAGCGTGTCTCTCGTAACCCTCATCGCAGCCTTCATCATCATGGCATCCTTCAAGTGAGTGTTGCTCGTTACCCTTAATTTTGAAAGCGGTCGCCCTCAAACGCGGTGTTAATTCCCCGCACAGGTGTCACCACCTTTCCTCTTTACTGTCGCCGTCCGGAAATGACGTTCCTTTGTCTTTTCCCTCAGGAGATTGCGATGCCCGCGCAACATTCTGCACATGCATCTGTTCGCCTCGTTCATCATGAGGGCCTTCATGTCGCTGCTCAAAGACAGCCTATTCGTCGAGGGTCTCGGACTCTCATCCAAAGTGCTCGTTCAAGACGGACAGATTTTCATCTCCCAGGAAGAGGTAAGAGAAAGTATTTCTTAAGATTCTCAACTTTTGAAAATATTTGTTGGTGAAGAGTTAGTTACTTTCACTTGCGCGGGGTAGAGGATGTTTGTAATGCTTGCCTTTGGTAATATGGAGGCAGCAACATTGAATTACTTACCAATTTGCGATACTTGGTCCCTTCTGCGGTGTTGCGATCTTCATCAACATAAAGTTCTCGCTTAATAAAAATAATTGAAGAAGCCGTTACTTGGTGAAACTGCATTAAGTTGGAAAATACTAAGCAAAAGTTTCACCAAATATTTTGTAAAATGCGACCGGACCGGTTTCAACTATTAATAGTCATCATCAGTCCTAACCGGTCCGGTCGCATTAAACAAAATACTTTGTGAAAGTTTTGCTTAGTTATTTCCACTCTTTCTGAGTTAAACTTAATCAATTTACATTGATTGTAAAATTTAATGGTTTAATTTTAAAATTTAAGTAAGAACATGAAAACCTGCCGTAATGGCATCGAGTATACGTTCATAAGTAATTCGATAACATTTGGTAGATTTGACTTATTTAGGGTCAACATATTTTACAAATACTTACATTCGTGGAAAATTTGTTCTCCTTGATTAGAATTTATGTAGTATCTTTTCCCTTTAATCAAGAAATATTCGAATGAATTAATTGTCTAATACATTTATTAGTAGTAGAAGTAGTATTGTTAAAAGAGTTTTGAAGCTGCAGTCATTTGGCAAGTATGTATTCCCACTGATATTCGAACCCAAGACCGCTTTCACCAAATTATGATATTCTAATCACTTGCCTATCCGTAGCCCCACGATAGTATTGTGTTAATTTATTATGTTAATATATTACTACGATTTATCATGTTAATATATGTGATCAGAAATTTCTTTTTGATTTAGCAAAAATGGTAACTAATATGTTACGATCATTTTAAGCAAATATTTTGTAGTCGTTTACCATTACGTAAGAACAGCATGAAGAACTTAATTTGTTTAATCTCTTTAAATACTTTCTTTAGCTCTTATCTCAAAGATCCGCTTTAAAGTTGTTTAATATAAGTTAATATAAGATTCAGACTCATAATTATCAGAATTTGTTACTTTATGTTTTGTTCATTGACTTTATGACATGATGGATTTCAGCACTCATGGATATGCAAGCTGGTGGTAGTCCTTTGGCAGTTTTTCATCATGGCCAACTATTCGTGGGTTTTGATGGAGGGAATGTATCTTCACAACCTCATCTTCCTCGCACTGTTCTCGGACACCAGTTCCATCACTATGTACGTGATATTAGGATGGGGTGAGTAAATAAACATTTTCTTATCTCATAGCTAATCGTTTTCAAGTAACATACTGATACAGTGGGGTACTACAGTCTTCAATATTTCTTTACGGGATAAGAAACATTTTCCTCTGAGTGGGTTCTCCAGGAATTTTTTCTGCCCCACACCCATATGGCCTTTATCATGTAAGACCCAAAATCTGTTCCTTATTCCCTACAAATTCCTTCAAGAACCTAATTAATTTCTTACCAAACATACCATTGTTTGAACCAATAGATAGTTTCTCTATACTTAGTGATATTCTAATGGTAACAGTTGATACTGTTGTACATTATGCAATTTTGGTTAATATTAGCTATACCTGTATAACCTTCTTAGTAACGCAGTGACAGTACCAATTCCCTATTGGAAATGAATAGTATATGATAAGAAACAGTCAAAAAATTGCAAAAAAGACTGGGACTCGAACCCAGGTCTCTCGCTTTCCGTACAGGTATCCTAACAACTATACTGCCATGCCGCGTCAATTCCGCTCTGCTTACGTAGTAGTGCGGTACGTTACTTTAGTGGTTTGAATACCGTCCAATAAGTGGGATACCTGGATTCGAATCCAAGTAATTTCGTTATTTTTCGCATTTTGCTTCTCCTTGAGTTAAGCTTTATTCGTGAATTAACTTGCTTACCCTAATAATATTATAGAAGTTGAAAATCTGCCTACATAAATCCAAAACTATGTTTACTAACATTTCGATTCTAAATATGTTCTCAGGCCTTCCACTTCTGGCTGTTGTTCCATGGGTCGTTCTCAGAGCAATGCTGGAGGACACCCACTGTTGGACAACCAATGATAACCCTCTGTTCTTCCTTGTGATTCGGATACCGATCGTCGCCTCAGTATTGGTAATTATCTCCTCTGTACTGCCACTAAGTGGTAGAGAGTTTTTTTAGGCTAAGAAATACCTGATCACTTAAATATTTCTTATCTCTACGTTTTTATTTTTTTTCAGATAAACTTCGGCATGTTCATCAATATTGTTCGCGTACTTCTTCTGAAGCTGAAGTCGTCTATATCCGAGGAAACGAGGAGGTACAGATACAGGTAGGAGGATTAATGATGGTCAAATATTCATTCATAGTTAAATATGTGGAATTCTTTCCGCACTTTATCGCCTGTGTATCTCTCTTACATCCTGGATATTCCTTTTACAGGCGGTGGGCAAAGTCGACGCTGGTTCTGGTGCCGCTCTTTGGGATTCACTACGCGATCTTCTTGGGAATGTCTTATTCGATGGGAGTGAACCACGTGGTGGAGATGGCGTGGCTGTTCTTTGATCTCTTCTTCGCATCATTCCAGGTATGAGATAGTATTGAACATTGCAGATGTTTTTCTATTTCATTTCTAGCTCTCTTTTAATATTATTCGTACACATGATGTAAGAATTTCCTTTTATCCCTTTAATTAGTATTAATATACTGTAATTTATTCCGAGGACAGTAAACAAATAATCTTTTCTACTAACGATGCCGCGACTACAAAGGATATCCAATACGTTTTCTTGTGCTACTGACAATCTACATTGGCTCAAGTTAAAAAGATATTTATTCATTTCATATATTTGTCGCCATGAAATAAGCAGTTGTAATATAATTAATGCCATGAGAAAACAAATTTAAAAATATTTTCATTGAAGACTGGCTTTTTAATGACTCCTACTAACTCATTGTAACTTGCTACCATATCTCTCTCATCTCGCGAGTGTTTGACCTAACCTAATAAGATGCTACCCATTTTCATTCAGGGTTTCTTCGTCGCCGTCCTCTACTGCTTCATGAACGGAGAGGTCAAGACGGAGTTGACCAAACTGTGGCTGCACTACCACAAGAAGAGGAGCGTCAGGGGCAGGGCACAGTGGTGGATGTCGTCCGGGGACAACAGCAGCAGCCGCCGCTCCTCCAGATTCGGGGGAGCCCTGCTTTCATTCCCTCGAAGGTCAAGAGACGCCGGGAAGATGGACGTGTTAGGGGGCCCCGTGGTGAGCAATGCCGGGGGATCCGGGGGGATGTCCCCGATGGACGACATTGGTGACGACGGGCAAAACCGGTCGTACACCAAAGTGGGGATGATAGAACTGCTCCCAACGCAAGTCACCGATAGGAAGCTGAACCGCCTAGGAAGGCAGCTGTCGGCGCCGGTGGGGACTTCAACTGGTTCTGATGGTAGCGGCAGCGGAGGGCTGAAGTCGCTGGTGAAGAGCGACGTCATCCAAGGGACCATGACCATCGCGAGGAAGTGGAAGAGTCGTCTGGGAGTCGGCAGTTGGGGAGGGGCGAGCAAGGGAGGGGAGTCTTCGCCCCCGTATACGTCAGCGGCGTCGTATTCTTGTAGGACGACGCACTGTTCGGTGGACTACGGGGGAGGAGGTGAGGTTGGCGGGGGAGGGGAGGTGGAGGAAGGCTTCTGGCCACCGCTGATCGTGGACGCGGTACAGGATGAGCAGAACTCGCCCCTGTTCCAGTTGTTGAACCCCGAGATAGCGGAGTTTCGCAAGTCGGCGGTGCAGAGGAGCTTGGTGAGTACCCCTTGTAGACTATGTTCCCTATTATAGAGGTAGAAAACATTTCCTATCGAAATACCGATGGTAAAGCTATCGGAAAGTATTAGACGGAAGCAGTAAGACTAAATCCATGGAGCCACTCTCTTTGTGGGATTTTGGCATATCAAAGATTTACTGAATAAAACGCAGTTTTAAATAACGCAGAAGCCTTGAATACGACGGCTTAGTTAGCGACGGAACCTTAGAAGGAAATCATCCAAACTACCTGGCTCTTACCGCAAAAGAATTCCCTGCATTCCATGCGTCAAGAAAAAACTAAGTATTTCAGCAAATAATAATGAAACTTTTACTATTCCGCAATGGAAATGTTTCATCAGTGATTCATTTTGGCTAGTAATAGCCATTCTCAAGCCCAGAAGAGTTATGCTTTCCTTCTTTGTTTTAAAACTGTGTTTTATCCAGCAATTCTTCGCTGAAAAGGGATGTCTGGCTAAGCTCGGATTCGAACCCGGATCTCAGCCAGAATCTTGCTCTTGCTCTGAGGTTACTCCAGCCAATTGAACCACAATTGCAGAATAATCTCTCATTTACTGAGGCGTTTTGTTAGTTAGTCCTAGTTAGTCCTTGTTTTGGAGTTACTAATCGCATTTCTAGGGTTATGAGTCGTATTTTTCCAGGAGTAAGATATTTGCAGTACTCTAAGGGTCGAACGAAGTTTTACAATTGGTGTAGTCTATAACCATAATATAATTGGAGTAGTGTCAAAAATTTTCGGTCTAAAATAATGCGTCTATACACGCTGAATTCGTAATATTAACTGATTTTTCAGAAATAAGTGTAACTTTAACCGTAATGGTTATGTTCGCCTAGTAACTCAGAAGTATAAAATATCTTCTGTCCTCAGCTACTTGTGATTTAAAGCTTGGCTTTTGAAATGCGCATATAGAATCGCATTCCTTCTGCTGACGGTGTTTCTCGGTTTGTTTGGTTTCCTTCGGTTTTATTATCTTCTAAATTTCCTTTTAGGGTACGTCTGTTGTGCGTTCTCTGGAACTTAAAGACCAAAAAATTCAAATTGCCCTTTCTTTATCATGGCTTTCCACAAATTTACGCCTTTCCACATCGATTTCATGTGTAATTCAATACTTAAGGAAGGATTCCATTGCCAAATGAACTGCTCGAGCTTATTTGCTATTGTATTCCAACTTGAATGGAGCTGTAGTCAACGTTATAATAATGCTTGAGTTTTTTTTAAAGAGAGTTAAGAAGTTGAAGGTGCAGGTTTCGTTTTGCTAAGAAATAGTTGAGTGATTTCAATGATTGGCCATTTTTACTTTTTGATGCATGGAATACAGTACTAAATATCGAGGAATTGAGCAAATTTTGAGGAAATGCCTCCAATTCAATCGCTATATGATATACCTAAGATCTAACTCGAACTTAGAGTTGTTTTAAAAATTTATTTTCTATCTATGGAAAGCCTACTTCATGATTGACAGATAGGACCGATCAAGAAGGGAAAATAGAAGAGGTTGGCTTGATTGACTGTCTTGAATTGACCAAGTCCTGCCTCAGGAAAGACGGATGAAGTAGTTTGTACATACGAAGCGGAGGTATGAAGATTACACAGGCAATTTGACTATTGGTTTAAATGTGGCAAGGAATTGAAAAAATGGAAGGCCAAAGCCTAAGTTGAGTAATAAAATAAATTTAAATCTTAAAGAAGAAGAGTCGATTGTTAATAAAGCTCTAATATATATTAATTAGAGAAGAACATAAAGGAAAGAAAATAGCAATCCTATTCCACTGTGACTAGTTGGAACTAAAAGAATATTCGCAGTTTGCCAAAAGCTTTTTCATCTACTATATTGTGTTAATATTATCTTAGATTTCTCTTAAAATGTTTTATTATATTTTACAGCTAACAGCAAAAAAAAGTTACCACCCCTGACCCACCAAGAAATTCTAAGTCCAAAATTCGGGCCGGCGAGCCTTTCTCTCGAAAAGGGAGGGAGAGAAAAGAAAGATGGAGAACATGGTACGTTACGCTAGCTCGGCTCTCGCGTTTGGATGGAGAATTTTCGTTATTTATATAATGATCATTTACTACTATCCATTATCTGCCGCAACATTTGATGTGTTAACGCGTACTATTTAATTTGACGACGATCAACTGGAAGATAACTAAAGAAATGAATCGAATTGAATGCAGCATTCAAAGTCACTCTCACTTTAATTTTCGATAACAGATTATTAAATAATTTCCAAAACAATACAAATGAATTTAACTGAATACAACATTCGGTATCAAATTAACTCACATTTCGTTTTTCGAAAATCGATCGTATAAATCACTTCCAACGATTGATTATGCTCATCAATGTGAACGAAACCAGCAACTTTTCTCTTCTTCCTAATTTCAAATAGGCCAAAAAGCAGGATCTCGGGTTCAAAAATGGCATTTGTCGTCAGGGGGACCGGCTGTTTATACTCACAAAACTTTTCGTGTATTCCGTAAAATATCTCAAAAATTCAATTCGGAAACAACAATAAACGACCAAAATAAGGTTTTCTATTCATTTACTCTGCTATTGGTTCTTGTCTCAATCTCGTATGACTATTATTTTTAATTTAATTTTGCAAAAGAAATGAAGCATGCAGAGACAAAAATGAACTTTACGTGCATTTCTCACGGAAATGCTTTGACTCGTCTGGGATCGAAGCAAGGACGAAGTGTCACCATTTTTTACAATATAAACACTTTCGTATATATATATATATATATATATATTTGAATGCAATGTTCTGTAAAAAATTCAAGTCAATCGACCGAGTGGTTTTCGAGTTTTGCGGGCACAAACATACGCAGGCTGAATTTTAATATATAAGATATGTGCATGATTCGGTAGATCACTGTAATTTGATTGCTTTTAGACACCTTTCGTTTAACTTTCCCAATTGAAAATCTTTCTATTATCAAGAGAAATAAGTAAGGAATAAACACAAGGAAATAAAAGTGCCAAAACTTCCACACAGAAAGTCGTATAACTTTGACAAAATTATTTATTTCTTTGTGTTTAGTTACCTATGGAGTTCATCAAAGTTAAAGCTCATTCGATTGATTTAAATAACGAATATTCTTTTCTAGATTACCATTTCCCCTTACTCTCGTGACTACTATAGATTGTATAATCCATTGATTTGTAAAATTAAATTATCCTGATAACAACACTGTAGAAAAATTCACACAAATAGCTTCGACGCTTACTATCACTATCTTCAACATTTACATAAATACGCGATCCTCCATATGGCATGTGCCTGGAGAAAAGAAGGGAACAAAAATGTTACCTGCCCTTGAAAGGGTAGAATACCGGGAAAACTGTTAAACAGGACAAAACGAAATAGGTGGGGGAGAAGGGCAAGATAATCCTTTTGTTGCCAAACGGGAATGGAAAGGAAAAACTTTCTCGTTGGGAGAAGAGTATTTGGGTTGCAATTTGCTTGATTCATTTTGATGTTATCTAAAATAATGTGTTCGCTAGCCTTCTCTGATATATGTTTAATTTTTAGCTCGCAATTAGAAGAATGACTCGAAGAAATAAATCTCTCATAAAGTGGGACTGCAGAGCAACAGATTAGAAATATTGTATGTTCTTCGGCCTAAAAATTACGAGATCTCACTGTTTATCTGATGTGGATTAAATGAAAATAATAATAAATAGCTTGATGAAACCACTGTCCTAAAAATTGGATCCATGGATTCCTTATCGTTTCAAAGTAATGGCTTCCAGTAAATACTGTAGTAAATGGCCAGCGGTAGACGTCCTTTTGGTAAAATTCTCGAAATTTTATTTCTCAAAAGTTACTCCTCTCGTATTTTTAGCTATTTATTGATCAACGAATCACCTCCGAAGAGTATTACAATTTGTTTATTTCAAAGTTCTCAGTATTTTAAGAAAACCATCTTTTAATTATCAGTTATTGAAAATGATAAGACCGCTATCCGTAGATCTGTTACTTTTGCATGACAATGGGTTAATCGAGGTCTAACCAAACCTAAGACTTGGCTAGAGGTATGAGTTTTTAGTACTCGACACAGAATGGGCAAGTTATTGCGTGTGTGTTACAGTAATGACGATTATAATTGAGTTTAAATACGTATTTAAATGACATCCTTATTTTTTATTTTATAAACCAGGTGAGATATACTAGCAAATTTTATAAGTGAATCAAGATGAGTTTAACGTTTTGGCTATCATCAACACTGAGAGAAAAAATATATTCACTTGCTTTTGGTGTTTTTTATATTAATTTTAAAGGTTCTTAAAATCTACGAAACTAATAACTGTGTCTATCTTTTAATGGAATAAAAGAATTGAAAACCCTATACATCCAATGATAGTAATAAAAAAGAACCAAAGGAACGCTAGTTTACGCAAATAGCTATCTCTTAAATTTTCCCGTTTTGTTGTTGATTGATTTGTAAGGATGTCCCAAAGGTTTATGAAAAACATTGGTTAGAAGAAATAGCGAAAAAGGCCTGAAAAGTTGAATGTAAATATTGAGAACGTAATATTGGAATTGGCATTTTACGAAGCTTAAGTTTCTACGGGAGTGATCTTTCTATGGTTAATATATGTTTAATTCTACTGCTGAAAGCAGAGACGGTCCGAGACATGGGCAGTCTGGGAGACCGTTCCCAGTGTTTGTGTGATCTTCTCAGATCCCTTGAAGATTCTCAATGATAAAATTATACGCGTAGCTTACGGAATTTTAACGATTACACCCGGTCACAATATTTAGTTAAACTTTCTTTTATCCATTAAGTGGAACTAGTTCTAAACGTCTGCCTGCCCAGAATATAAATAATCTTCAGATTACCCCTTCCCGATGATTGTAATCAATTTCCTTCGCAATGGATGCAGCTTTCTTTGGTTCAAGTTCTCTGAATAATTTCCTTATAGTCAAATTGATTGAAGAAGCCGTTACTTTGTGAAATAGCGTTATATAAGAAATTTTGAATCTTTGTCCTTAGTAATTTCCGCCATTTCTTATAGTCGTTGAGCAATGACTATATTTTTACGGAAATTACATTTAGTAAAACTACTAAATCAGGCGTAATCAATTTGAGTTGCCCTTACATCGGTAACAGCCGTTTAATAATTAGAATTTAGGCTTCGTATTTTACCTTTCCTTTTTTTAATGAGAGGCCAGTTAAGTCCATCAGCCATTATCAGATACAGCACTAGAAATACTGACATCTCATACTTATTACCCATAATTACTCTTAAATAAGATGGGTAAAGCTTCCCTTCTGGGGAAATATTTCTTATTGTCAGGAGAATCTAAAACTGCTGAATATTAATGCTGGTTTCATGGGCCTCGCCTATTCTTCCTTAAAACTTTTTGGTTTAAAGATAAGGAAGACATTTACGATATCTTGAAGGTGCAGAAATTTAAATGTGTGAATTCCTCGGCATTTATGATTAACTGGCGGAAGCTCTAATTATATGCATGAATGTATGCAAATTGTATGCATATTTTTATATGCCTACGTGATTATATCCTACTAATTTTCGAAGCAAAATAAATTTACAGTGATAATAAATAATTTCGACTATGATAGGTCTATTGTTAATGGTTTATGAATTTTGGATGTAAATGAACGATTTAGAAGTAAGTTCACATAACACCAAATGCAGTAGGTAAGGAAAATGAAACTTGAACACTGCCACAAAAATCGGAACTTTTTCGAATGGTTGATCTCATTTACATTCTCTCTGGCTGAACCATTGAAAAAGTATTTTTCCGGTCACCTTCTAACCTGCATTATTTTCTCTTAAAATGGCTTACATCGTTTTCTCAATCATGTAATTGAACCATTTTCTCAATCTTATAAACAGCCTACATCCCAGGATCTGTGCACATCACTTCTGAGCCTGTTTACCAAATTATCTTTACATTTTTAGATGTATTGCCTTAGTGTTGAAGAGAATCAGCATTCTCTTCTTAGTAAGCATAAAATTTTCCATATCCCCATTGTTTATTTTCCTATCATCGTCTCCATGCTTTATGTAAAACATATATAAGTAATTAACTGTAACACCATTCATATTCCTTCATTGACGAACTTTTCATTATATTTCCGTCCACATCTAAGAATGGCATTTTCAAGCAATTTTCTATCTCACACAAATACCCTAAAAGATGCGTCGAATTTTAGTCGGACTGAAAACGTATCCTGTCACCACTGCATGGAAGACCCTTTTTCTTTCCTCTCTCACCCCCACGGAGAAGCCACCTTTGTTTCGTCGAGAAGGCCGGTATGAATGGCACTCATATACCGTTATGTAGACGAAAACAAGGAGAGCAGAAATAGCACCAAAGGGGACTGACCGCTGAAATCCGTAGTAGCAGATTTAAATTTATTATTCATGCATGAGTGCATTACGTGTATATTTTAAAAATGGAGTTGTTATATCTAAAATTGTTGGCTCATACCTTTTTCCAATGTTGAAATTATTAATCGTTTTAGCATTCAAACATTTATTACGGAGAAGGTGTAAATGAAAGGAATTAAATAATTAGAAGTATATTATTCAATTCTTTTGGTGCTTGACTCGACTCTGCGCGACTAGTCCTTCTGATTTAATTATTCAAAAGAAATGTTCGCACATACAATATAAAGCGGTTTGTTAAAAGACTACAGGTTCGATAGTAGTAAGTCCTAAACGACCGGAGCCCTCGGCTGAGTATCCTTCAAGAATATAACTCTGTATAGACAATAATTATTTGATATATTCCTTAGCTGTGATTTACATGACGAAATACGCGACAACATGACCCTATTCTCAACGATAATGATTTTCGCAGCCCGATGGCGAAAAGATTATTGCGAGATTATAGCGAGGACATATGGCCTATACTGATATCATCTCACATAAAGTATAAAGTGTGCTACTATTTAAATTATTTAAATCAAAATTCCCTGCAAATGTAAATGGCGTCCAAACAACGTGGCGACTTTCACAAATTCGTTTTCAATGAAAAATAGCAACTTATTTCCTATTTGAATTCCACTATCACATATCATTATTTTTAATAGCAGGTATTGTTTCATTATTACCCCATTTTTATTCTTATTACATTTTTTTAATTTCCCCTTCTTCCGTTGACCTAATTTACAGTAGTTCATATTCTCTTAATTATCGTATCATAATCTTTACGAAAACGATCATCCTGCGGGCATGTGGAGCATTAACTGAAATAACCAATTTCATTCTAAATCTGCATTGATGGAATATTTTATGTTAGGAGGAGATATGAGCAGCCAAAGTAATTCATGTCCAATATTTTATGAAGAAGAGCGAATTACGCTTGAGATTCAAGCCGATTTAACGAAATACGAATTTAATACTTTCATAATACAATACTGCTTCTACCGCAGCAAAAGCAATGACTTTCAGCAATTATTTATAAAATATATATCATCACAAAAGCCTTCAAAACGTGCCAGGCATAAAGAGGAAGACGAAAAGCGCGCTCAAAACAGAGAATCTGAAAGACTCGCCCTTCTCGAGTTATGCTGGTTGCATCGAAGGTGGTAACTTTTTTATGCTGCTAGCTGTACATAACTAGATGTACGCAGGTACTGGCCTTTCTTGCCAGTGATATCGATAATTACTCTAACGTCACAAAAAGTTTCCATATTAAACTATGAGAATATGTTAACTATAAAATTATAAACAATGGGTATATATAACTATTGGTATATTTATGGCAATATTCACTCAACTGAGACTATACCCCGTTCCAGAACTCGATGTCATTTCATTGACTCAAGAAAACTCTATTTCAGTCGGAGGGTGTACCGCTGAAGGGAAAATCGCAGTTCAGGGGCCTAAACTACGATGAGACGGAAACAGCCATCAACGGCATGGAAGTGGAAGAAGCATCAAGGTGTTAAGGCCTGCGCTTCGTGTATTAAACGCACAAAAACATTAAGGGATGCAAGTGTGTACGTCAAAAGTGAAATGATGACGAATTGTACGGAGTGGAGGAACATGACGAAGATATTATTCCAAAGTGTGATGTGTACTAGTCAATACAACTTTATACTTTATTTTTTTAACGTTCTCCGTCCCCGGAACTTTGTTCAAGGAGAGAAGTTTTTCAGCGGTGTCTAAGTGTTATTACATTAGTCGCCATCATATGGCCGGTGTTTCGTTGAGTGTGCATTTTATCGCGCGTTGTTTCTGCGGCAGCTGGATTGCAATTCATGATGTTTGGGGTTTTATAGTCTATGTTTACGTGTCAATTCGTTTTCCTTCAAGGGAGATCGCTTTAAAACTCTTGGAGGTGTGGACAAATACATGGGCATTCAGTTTTTATCCTGTTAAGTTCCTCATCGTGTGCCATCTGCTATTGTGTAGAAGGGGAGACTTCGCGGTCGTTTATTCAATTCGTCTCGAAGTCGAGAGTTTTTCTGTTATCTGAAATTGAATGATATTTAAAAATTGATTGGTATGTAAGAGAATTCGTACTCGGCTCTCCAGTTGGTTACATCCTTTTCTTCCAATTATAATAAGTTCAAAATCCAGCACCTTACCAAGTACAAATTTCATTTCAAACAAGGGAAAGCAGGTAACTTCCCGCCTGATTATTTTACTTTCAAATACGTAGTCGTTTCAAAGACCAAATTTCGAGTCCAAAAATCTCCAAAATCGAAATTTCGGTTACCTTTTCTCCGAAAATTTAGCCCATGTAAGGTAACACGTCGTTATTTTTTCCGAAATTTTATTTTTTTATAAAGTATTGTCACTTTTTCTGTTTGGAAATTGAATCGCTTCCTTTCAAGACGACTTTTATATCTCTTGATACATGTAAGATTTTCAGCGTTTTCAAATTTTTGCGTGCTTGCCCATGTTTTACTATTTAAAAATCTTCACAAATTCGCAGCTGAGATAATGAAGTTAATAACTCTTCTATATTGATCCAAAAAACATCATTATGCTTCTTCAAATCACGTCTTTACTCTTATCTGAAATATCATGGGTCTGTGTGATAATTTATTTATCATTCCATCTCTTGAATCGTAGCACATTCCCTGTGAGCGCAACTCAATGCATGTGATCAGCCTTTTATATTCATTTTTGAACATTTTTTGTATATCTAGCCACCTGGCAGATCTTCTGCCTCTATGTGGCACTCTTGCTCTATAATTTTTATATTCTTTCATTCTCCCTTTACCTCGTAAGTATGTCACTGAGTTCCAATTCCACTGCTATATGACAAAAAGGAATTTATCGCTGTATTATTAACTCATTTTTTCCAAGTTATCATACAAGGAAAGCGTTTTTTTTATTTTACATTATTTTGATTGGTCGTTGTTTTGTTGCCAGTGACTTTGTGCATTTCTGTACGCAAGGAGTGATTGTTTAATGTAATTAACTTTTTGTGTGCTCATGACATACGATGTGATCTAATTAAATGTGAATATCTTTTGATTCCTGTAAATCTTCATTTTTTCGAAGATGATGTGTATATGTGAGAAATTAATAAAATATCTTTCATAGATTTTGTTATTTTTAGGCATTGCTAATCCACGTAATATCTGGGTACATTTTTTTTATTTCAGTGTTAACGTCAATCGATGATTTAATTATAATTGAATTTAAAACCACTGGTGATTTCAACTACAGGTTCTGAAACATAAATAGGTTCTTCCATATCGTGATGAATTGAAGATTTTTAATTATTCTCTTGATGCAGGATAGAGGAAAAACACGTATATATTGTCAACCGATTAATATTACCTTAGCCTTGATCATAACTTTGATAGCACAATAGCTAATGAGGTAGTTGTAATTCTGGTGAATGGCATCCAGCTTTGTAGCTCATTATTGAATTCTTCTAAGAGTAAAACTCATTAACTTCGCATCTTTTGCTATCCATGCTAAACTTAGAAACTGCAGATTCGGTGAAATATCTTGGAGTTACCCACACGAATAGCCTAAAGAGGTACTCACATCCATAACATTACCTAAGGAGCACTTTAGAAAATCGGCTTTTTTCCGTAAATAATCGGAACGGCAGAAAGAAAATTATCTGCGAACGATGATACTTTGCGTTAGTTTGACCTCAGTTTTTTCTTTAGTTTTACGTAAAAAAGCTCGATCTCTTCAGATGCATTGATTGTTAATCTTTCTTGACAATATCCGATAGCATGAGAGGCTTTTTTATTATTGCCTTTTAAAATCGATATCTTTATCTTACTTCGTTTGCTTCTTTTTCTGGCCATTTCTTTATCATTGGACTTCGCTAGATCCCTCGTTTGTTTGTTTCATCTGTAGTTTCTCTGTTTTCATTGTCATTGTTAATATTTGTCGATATCATATCCATCACAATCGTACGTTCAGTTATGATTACGCTTCAACCAGTACTTGAATTCTCTTCAATTTTCGAGTAACCAAAGAAATCGGTATGTATTTCACGGTTATCTTCCGATAAATTTCACTAGATGTGGATCAATATGACATGAGCAATATTTACAAAATGAATTCCACGCATTGTTAAAGGACAAGAATCAAAACGAGGAATCAAAAGAGTTTATCGAGGAATATTTCACCGATCGAAAACAACTGTGATTGAATGATTTTAATCGCTTCTTTTGAAGGTAATAAAAAGCCTTCTTATGTGCATCTATTCAAATTATCTTTCAAAAACAAAACAATATTATGAATCAACCTTATTAAGAGAAACTTACGAGGCCAAAAACAACGATTAATCACATAGAAATATCTATACGTTCGCTTATTTAAATGTCTTGGCGAAATGTTACATTTGTTTATTTAATTAAATTGAATTTCAATTTTCACTGCAATTTGACCTGGTGGCAGTGTTGGAGTGGGACATGCCATATTACAAATGATTGCCTGGCATTCTCCCAAAGACGGGGGAAAAACTCTTCCAAAAACCTCCCGCAGGTAATACATTAGATACGTAAAATACATAAAATACGTAACATTACATTAACATTTACAACAGATCACAATACAAGATATTATATTACAGCATTCAAATATGAAATGTTAGTTTTGACATTTTTAATTGGCCGTCAAATTCATATACATCAGAGATAATTTGAGATGAGGCAGAACATTCCTGAATGGCGCGAATTAGTGGAAATGCGTCCTCTAGGGTTAGTGACAGAATAAACTTTCGCCACCCTACGTGGTTATCTCACCTGCGTGGTTCGATCAAGGAAATGCTCACTGCGCATGCGCAACTCGAACCTCTTCAATATTTTAGTCCCCACGATATTCCCAGTGGACAACAGGAGAAAGAACGAAAGATGGGCGAGTGTATTTATAGAATGCTTTAAGGAGGACGGGACATTTTCGGAGAGAGTGATCGGATCAAAGGTAAGAGACTTGTATCGGATGAGGGATTCCTTGAAAAGAATCGGTCCACTCCCTCGTAATCTCCATTTAGAGAACAAGAAAAGCTTCCGAAGAATTCTGGAATTCCGTACCAATTCCGAGGAGGAACGGGGAAGACGCTTTGATGCCAATACAGAGAGGAGCGGTGAAATAATAACTAACAAGGAAGGAATTAAATAACTTGAGTTTTTCGCTTTATCAATAAGCAATCATGCCACAAACAAATCTAAATAATTATTTTAATATTCATATATATGTACTGCAGTTAGATTACTGTCAGGTGGTAGCCCCTATACATTCAAGTATATAAAATAAATATATACTAACACTCCACAAGCCCTAAAACTAGTAGCCCCACAGATACCAACATTTTAAAACATCATCACCATAATCACATATAACAGCAAAACGCACACACAAACACAATAAGATTCAATCCGATTATCAATTATTCAATAATAAATTATCCGGTTTCACGACAACTGACCGCGTGACAACTTAGCGCTAAGAGAACTGATCGCGCCTCGTTTTCAGGAAGCATTAATTGAAGGGCAGTACACAAAATAATATGAAATGTTGGAATTTTGTGGTAACGATAGATCGGTAGTCATTTTACCAAATACTGCTTCAACTACATTAGATACTTAAATCACTAAATGTTATTACTACGCATTCTTATTGATAGTAACAGTTTTGAGCAGGAATTTTATCAACCCAACCCAACCAGGGCTCCAAATTTCGTTACTTTAATGCTTAATGAAAACGAGAAACGATCAGTTGTCACGCGGTCAGTTGTCGGGCAATGAAATTATCCCCCCCCCCAGTATCTCCAACAACAGATTTATACCACATGAGTATATCCCACCATCACAGTTACCACACAGTTACATTACTTTGGATTTGTCATTTACACGAAATAATGATCAAAAAATAGCTAAACCAGCATCCATAACTCTATCAATACAATAAGCCATAGGATACAATTAAACGTATTCATAAACTATTATTATTATATTTTTACAGTAACATTTACATTGTTACAGTATTAAAGCACTACTTACATTTACTAATCTCGTTATTTACAGTACGTTACCCATATAGTCATAACATATTTCTGCTTTTAAGTGAGGTTTTTCAAGACTTGTGATTTCTTATTAATATATACAACTTGTAAGTTAGTAGTTATATAAGAATCTGAAATTCTTATGTACCAATTACTAATGTAATCTATTTTTGCACTCCATTTCGAGTCTTCCCAACTCCTTAATGTGGTAATTTCTACTGTTATATTTTGCGTTTTTGTTGTTTGTGCCATGTTTCCTTGGAATATGTAAATGAGTCAGAAAACAGATTTTTATGCTCTTGTTTTTGGCTCAATTCGTAGGAGTTTGGTTTTCCACTCAGTCCGGTTGAAACCACTTCCTATTCTTTCATTATTTTTACTTTATCTCAACAAGCTCGTATGTTTTTATCAAAAAAACTCCTAAATATTTTATTTTCATTACATGCTCAACTTTTGAGTTTCATTAACTGTCAACGTAGTTGTAAAATGTAGTTTAACTCTCAATCGGCTATAATCCTCAGAAATTACCGTTGTCCTCGTTTTTTCTTATTTTTCTTACTTCTTGATACTTACAATTAAGAAATATATTCTGCCTTCATTAATTTGAGCAAAGTATCTGAAGATTTTTCCAAGACGACATGGCAAAATTATGATTTAAGTACAGATCATAAATATTTCCTCGCCTATTCTCTAACCTTGTAATATTAACGATTGTTAGTTGCAAATAGAGTAATTTTCTCTCCAGTTTTAGCGACTTTTTCCATATTTTAGTTACCATCTTCTTTTTAGCGACTTTTCGAACTCGTTGGAGCATACTGTTACGTATACTCTCCCCTACATAAGATGCGAAGCGCACTTTAAAATTAAAACATCATTACATTCAGTTGATAAAAGATTTAATATTCATCTTATTTCAAACCATCTTTATTTATTTGGTAATAATCACTACTTTTGTCAAGTTAAATATAAATACAAAATAGATCCTTCTTAGCACAGACTGCTTGTCAGCAGGTTCTTAATAGTAAAAAACCGTTGTACATATATAAGCCATTACAAAAATACGTTATGATAATAAAGGTGATAATCAGTGGTGATGTTTAACAAGTGATTTAGACATGTAATTACATTAGAGTATGTGTATTATATGATTATAACATTTTCATTGCACATTATCATTTTAAAACCTACATATACATAAAAAGAAATTACCATGAATATACATGCATATTATATATGAATCAACATTTAAATACTAATATTGTAAATAATGTGATGTAAAAATATAAAATTTTAATAGAACAACTGTTTCTTCTCATTTTTTTGACATTATTTAGACACTTTTATTTTCCTCTTTACTTCATTTACATTACTAAGATTTTTGTACTTTTCGGGTAGATCATTGAATATAAGTTGTATTTTCATAATTGGCTAACTGGTTTTCTATTTATATAAGTAAAATTAAACAAATAATATAATTTACTACATTTATTGCGATATTTTTTTCTGAGTTTTGACACTTTCTGGTAAGCAGGTTCTTAATAGTAAAAAACCATGGTACATATATTAGCCAATCAAAAATACGTTATTATAATAAATGTTATTAAAATTTGTTGCGATATTTTTATCCGAGTTTTGCCACTTTCTAACTACTTCACTGGGAAAATGGTGGATTTTATACCATTTTACTCTTTCAACCTTAATTTATTTGCATTCCTTCCCATTTTCCTCTTTGTTCACGCATCCTTCTTCCTCCCCCAGCGTCTACTTACATTGATTTCACTTCCATTCCTCCCCTCTTCACCACTTCACTTCGAGTCCTAATTCCACTCATTGCTTGTTCCCCCATGTCCATTTCTCTTCACTGCTTCCTCATCTTCCTCTTCTTCGAGAAAAGGGGTGCCAATCATCATCCATCCTCTCTTAATTCCATTGGTTACTTAAGCACTACGTAATCGTTTCAAAAGTTGATGCTCTTTTATTTAACTGAATGATTTCGGAGACCTGTGCGTGCCTTTTGAGCGAAGGAAGGGATGAGCTGAGCGGGGGGTGCTTCACCTTCTCTTTTCAAAACAAATATGAAAGGCCTTCTCCTCTTGTCCCCCAAGATATTTTCTTCGGCAAACATCCCAACGGAGGGATCTCCTTTCCCTAGAAATAATTATTTATTTTCCTTTGAAAACCATTCGCCGGACCGAGAAATTTCCCAAAAACGTAAGGAATCCGTTGATTTTCGATTGCTCCGGAGTTTACTTGGATGCCTCGTACATCGTTGAAGTTTTTCGATAACAGGATCTAAGGGCGATTCTAAGAAAACTATATAATGAATAGAAACTATGCTTAGATGCAAATATATAACTTCTTGATAAAGCTATTTACTTTTTTATTTACTGCGGATTTTTTAAAATTTATTTTCATATACAACACAAACATCCATTTTTAGGACTTTTACAGTGCTAGGTATTAACAACAACATTCACACAAGACCATTCCCTATTCAGAAAAATCCGACTAGCTGGGATTCGAACCCGGGACCGTGGGGTTAGAGCGATACCGTGCAAACACGCTAACCACTTATTCAAAATGAACGAATTCAAACTTATCCTCCGCTAAATTTATGATTTAGTTGGACGATGGTAAGGTATTATTTTTAATATTAATATGAATATAGATGGGAGTAGATTTAACAGCCACTTATCTTATATTAACAATTCGATAAGTTGTTTCAATTAAGAAAAACGGTTGTATCAAGAGTTTCAAATGGTAAACTTGACCGTATTCTTTAGTTGGAGCTATATCAGACTGCCTAAGGTTGATAATATTAATATTTTGGCTGACCTAGTCAGCCTTTTTCCAGTACCCCCTAAGCTAAGGAAAATTAAGCAAACAATGCCTAAATTTATGCATATGTGTGGCTATTTGATAAAGCTATTTAGCACTTTAATAATTTAATTTATAAATATTTTTCAGTAAATTTTTAACCAAAATTAGTTGGTTTAGAATCTTCCTTAGCCAAGCTCAACCGCTCCTCAAGCAAATCCAAGGTAAACGATTCCCAAATGAATCTAATATATCCCAAGGAAAAACGGACTTGAAAAAAGTCTGCCTGGACCAGGAATCTTGAGATTTTTCCTGGATGCACATCTTAATGTGCGAAAATACCCTAATTCTTTTCCTCAAATCTAATATGTGAATTTAAGCTTGACTTTATGGAACGGTGCCAAACTCATGGAATAAAAGACCTTAGTTATTTCCACAGGAATATATTTAGGCGCGACTAGTTTCCTCTACCTACAGATATCATCAAGGATCAAGTAAACTGTTTTTTTTTGGTCAATTAAATTGTTTATTGCACAAAAGTTACAGAAGTATTTATATTTATCTAACAAAGAAGCAAATGCAAAAATTAAAGTATAAGAGTCATACAATTAGTAATGAAGAGAAGCAATAAGGTCTACTAAGGTTTACTAGTAATACAAGCAACTGTTAGAAAGAACATACAATCACATTATTTGCAATAGAATTGGTTAACGGAGGTCATTGGCATCAAAGAGAATTCTCTGGCTATACAAACACCCGGGAGATTTCCGAGAATATAGAGGCCAAACACGTTTTATTGGCAGCATTCTTCCCCTCGGACAAGTTTGCTGCAAAGCTCGAGTTACTGTGTGCCTTATCTCTGCATAAATTTGAGAGAGGTGTCGTTGGAAACTCTCCGTTGTTAAGCGGAATATCGATAGTATCAGACAAGATGAATTCCTTCACCTGATAACGGTGAGAAGCAGTGCACATGCTCAGTGCTGTTTCCGAACCCTGTTGATGGACATCGTCTTGTCGGACAGGAATAACACATTGATACGGAGAGAATCGTTACTGCAGAGATTATTCTAATGCTGGTACGAGTTGAAGCGTTTTACTATAGTTTTATTTTGGAGGACCGCATCTCAAATGGTAAGCACACTATATTTTCTGCAATCCAGCATAAGCAGCCACTAAGAGACTGTATATTGTTAGCTCGTATTTCAGAATATTATGAAATTAACTTATACCTCTCTTCTCCTACTATATTATTAATATTAGTATCGTATGTACATAGCACTATTAGCAATTAGGTGCAGGACTTACTGGTAGTGGTTACAATCTAGACAATATTTACGTTTTACAAATAGTCAAAATTACATACATTTCCAAAGAGAAGAGTTACTTGTACTGATATTATCTTGATGTAACGATTATTTTATTTATATTTTATTATGTTAAAACATCGTTCCATAGACGAAAAACAAAATGTTTTGTTTGCTTATAGGAGGAAAAACTCACGCTTTTCAATTTTCGCTTTTAGGAATGAGTCCTCAGCGATTTATTTATTCCCAGAAGAGCTGTTGGATATGATTATTCGATATTTTCATTTCCCCACCCTTGGAGAGATGTGGCCATATTAAGGATGAATATCGAATGGACTCTTCCACCAAGGGACGCCTTCCACGTAAAGGTATGCCGGACAGCTTTGTAGTAATTTAAATTCTGACTGATCTGGTTATACATAGTCGACCAATCACAATTCCTTGGGTTATAGTGATATATGCTAAGAGTAGGCGATTCTGCAAATGTTTTGCTGTCTTCCTCTAACTTACCCGAAAAAATATCTATTTTTCTTATGACTAGAAATACGTATGGTTAAGTGGTATTCGTTACTGAGGGGGGGTTCAAATTTAAACTCTGCCTGGCATCCACATAAATATTTGTAAGGAAAGACTTTTCTAAGCCTTAATAACTTAACCAAAATCCATACAAGGAAGGGATTTCGGAAGCTTAAAAATGAGGCTTAATCGAATAATCGATAAATGAACTTTACCGCGAAATCTTAATCTTGGGGCTACCGGGTAGTTATGCGGGCAGCGCGTTGGGCTTTGGTGAAAGTGGTCCCGGATTCGATTCCCGGTGGGAGTCATGGGCGAAATGTCCTAAGCTGTCGTAGCACTTTTAGTAATAATACTACTACCGCTACCTATTAATATATATAATAATACTTAAGAACGACCAACGCATTGCTGTATAGTACTGTAGATACTGGAATGTTTTAAACGGTACAATCCCATATTTATTCGATTAATGAGAGATTTTTAATACTATGAAGCCTGCATTATTTTAGCGAAGAGGTTCAGCCAGTTTATTTCACTTTACTTCATAAGAATGTACAAGAAAGAGTAATATGTTTTCTATTTTCAAGAATAAATTAATGAAAAAATATATGCGTATTATTTATGAAAATTTGCTCTTTTAAACTATCACCATCTACTTTTGGGAAACGCAGTCTTCCTTATTCATTCGCATAAAACACTTAATACATCAATCATGTTTTTATCAACGAATGAGTGAGTGTTGAGTACTTAAATGAACATCGAAACATTGACCGCTCGAATTTTTTTAGTCAATGTGTCATCCCTACTTGGAAAGGATACATGAATGAACGGTCTTTGATTGTAAGACGAGAAGTAGGGCAGCGGTCTCATAAAGCGGGAGTGCACGCGAAAGAAGAATAATTAAGTTAAATCGTTGGATCTACCATAAAGAGCATTCGAGAAAATTTTTAAATCATTGTTAGTTAAACGGTCAGTAAGGGAAGAAGTTCCTAGGGAACTGCTGGGTATCAATAACGAAGGATATCGAAGCTAAACGAAATAGACGAACATCCTTTGAGAAAGGACGTAGTCTTCCTGAGGAAGTTGAATACATTCCAAGTCCTCACTTTGTTTTTATATTTCACTTGAGCGTTAAAAGCAAAGCAACGGGTGAGACACTTGGATCCGTCGCCAGACATCGGATGCGAGGCCATATAGATCCGTGCGCTTGGGTTCACTTCCTCAAAAAGTAGGAGCCGATAACTCGGGCTCTTTGTGTGGGAGTTTCAGGTTCAGTGGAATGCTCGAAAGGAGAAGGGAAACGGAATTTTCCTTATCTATTTGGGGAAAGAGGCCAAGACCACGATCTTGAGGAGGCTTATAAAAAAGCGGAGAATTGGGTATTTCCTTATCGACGGCCCTGAAAAGGCGAATGCTTCTCTTCTTTCATGCGAAGAATCAATGGAGGCATGGTTAAGATCCGGAAAAAATAATTCCTCCAAATCTCAACGGGGATGAGGAGAAATAAATATTGTCTAGCGGAACTTGGTGGAATTTCATATTAAAAACTTCAATGACAAAGTCAAAAGAAATATCATGAACCAATTCCACAAATAGAACCCAATACAGATTTCCCGGTTTTTGTAGAATATTAACTATGGTGCTCGGTTGCCAAAACCGATTAACCTCTTTTTGAGTTATGTACATGTTATTTCTTTTGCCTTCTGTCATTAAAGTTTTATTTTGGGATGAGGAGCCTTATCCGACGGATGGCAGCACTTTTCCGTTTCAAAAGAGGGCATGTAAAACCATCCGACAGCGAGTAAGTCGCACAGCACCAACATTCAAATAGTTTTGCATCGACATATTATTGGAGAGCACAAATTCATTCGATGAGTGAGCTGTAAGAGAACATTTTACTAATGTGTGGAAGCCATTACGGGAAGACGGAGTAAATTTTCATTCGCATTTGCAGTTAGGAAAGAAAATGGTACACTACTGTTGATGTACTTGGAGGTTTAAATATTCTCATAATACCGTTCCGCGTTGCAGTTGGCTCTGAAAACAACGGATGTTACTGGATTACTGATCTTTTACGAAAAATCCGATGTTTTCTGTTGCTATTGAAATGCACAAAAACGGCATCATGTGTCTTAGAGGTCGTGGTTTATGGTACCCAGTTGCCCACATAATTTTTACGACTATCATTTTTCATCAATAAATGATACTACACTCTATTTTATATTTAAAATTTTTACCTAAGGGTTTCAACAGTTTGTGATAAATTTTTGATGAACAATATGTGATTGAACATTTTATTTGATACCAGTTGAAAACAGAAAAACCTATGTCCAAGTCCAAGCATCTATCGTCCCTTTGGCCTGATGTTAACTATGAGTAGTTGAAACCATTTGCCACTCAAATATTTCCTCTGAAACTTGGAGATAATTAATATCTGCCTTCATCTTTATGGATCTCCACTCAGTTACGTCTACATCCATTGATTTAATCACGTGACATCAATTTACTTTCAATTAAGACCAAACATCAATTAGCAAACTGTAACTCCACACTTTAGCTACTGCGGGAGACTATTAAATGGTCGGTTGCGGCTTTCCGCAATTAAATTTGCGATTATGAAATTAATGACGAAAATATTTTCCGACGTATGCTGGGAATTCTAGGTAAATATCTGAGTAGAAAATAATTTGCGAACATTGAATAAATCTATATATAAGATGTAAGATATCTATGACGTAATAGATGTAATGCGAGCTTCCAGGTATTTCATGCAACGCGGATATGAACTTGATGATCCTAAAAAGATGGACACAAAGACAAATACCTTGAAAAGACGCATTCCTTCCGCGAACGATCGGGATTAATAATTATCAAAAGAAATAGATGTTCGCTTACCGTTTGCAAACCCTTCCATGAAACGATTGGCTTCAATCAAAGTCTGAATAGATGTGTAATTTAGGCTGAATTAAAATGGTTTTTAACTAGATTTATTTCGCTTTTGATGGAGTTGGATGAAGGAAGTAAAGAGCTTTAAAATGTTTTCATAAATTATAAAACTAACATTTAATTTTTTTCAAATTTATGTTTATATATATAGGCTATAAAATTGTTGATTAAAATTCAAATCCATAATATTTATAGTTTAAATTAAAATGGCTTTTAACTAGATGTATTCAGAATTTTTCGGAAGTTGAATTATGGAGATAAAGGATATCAAGATTTTTCTCATCAGTGGAGTAACTATCATTTTTGCTTAAATTTATTACGACAAAATTATATGCAAATTCGAAAATTCATTATATTTATAGTGCTGTTTAGAAACAGCAAAAGACTACTGAAATGCTCTTTTAGAAATCTTCTTTTAGGAACTACGTGAGAAATCTCTTTAGTTGTTTCCAGAATTAAGTTTCTATTTTATACTTTGATATCGATTTTTCGTTCGTAATAAATCTTTATATTACACGTTTACTCTGAATTAATGTTAAGGCAGGTCGTATCAGCAATGAGGTTTTTTAAGTTGAGTAAGTTTAAGAGTAAGATTTTTTCCAACTTGAAAAACCTTTTTTTTTCATACCGAAATTGGGATGAACTTCCCGTATTTCGGTAAAAGATACCACCCCTAAGCTGCGGTAAACTAGCTCTCATTGTTCCTCTTCAGATCCATGATTTGGTATCTGGTGTTCATCAACGCCATGGGCGAGAACTTCTCAATTAAGGCACACTCTGCGGATGGAATCTTAAGGTTCGACGGATCCAAACAGAGCTCGAGTAAATGAATAGAGTTCGGTGATTGATTGTTAGAGGGCCCTTCATTGATTCCGTGCCGCTATTCTGAAAATAGGGATCCGATTGTGTAGACAGGTGTTATCCCACAGCGTGTTTCGATTCCGATATAGATATATACTTAAAGCCATAGGAAGGCATCCAATTTCAGTCGATCCGATAGACTAAGTTTCTTGGAAGTAACAGCAGCCTCAAATCTCAGGTTAACTCTCCCCTTCGAGAGAACTAGATAGTCTTAAACTTGAGTTACCATCTTAAACTTTCTCTTACACATTCACTTTCTATTCTTTTACGATCACTACTTGTGTAGTTTATTTAACATGTTATTATCCTTAATACAATAAGTTCATAAAAACATTCTCAGTATATAATTATATTATCTAATTCTGCATAATGCAATTATAATTATTATTTACATTTATATTCTATATTTGTATATAAAATCTAATTATTGAGTCTTATAAACAACAATTATAAAACTAATCTCTGAAGTCCATATCAATGAAGCTATTCATAGCATGAAACATTTCTTTGTATCTTGTAGGAACTGTCATATAAGATTCCGTAGATCAGACAGTAACAGTATCTTTAGCATCTATTTCCTTATTGTGGAAATAAAATAAAAATTAATATACACACATGAACAGCCATCATATTTCCCATATTGGAATCAATGTATCAATTTCAACTTAAGCGTACGCCTCGAAATTTATCTCACATTAGTTGCCATTCTATACTATATATGGTAAAAGGAGTTCATCTTTTATATAAAAAGTATCGAGCTGAGAAAATACCTAAAACTCTACCTATGTTCACAAGAGAAGCGTTTATTTAAGAGAAAAATCTCCGGATATTTGTTAGTCCTTGAGAAATAAAGTCTAGAAAGTTAATAAAACCGTAGTAAAGTATGTATGTACATTAGGGAATACACTCGTTAGAGATACATGGCACAGTACGAGTCTTTGTCGGTTGAGATCATTCGGAATATTGTTAAGAATTACTTTCCCTACATATCTATTCATGATTACTTTCAATTTTCTTACTGAATTAAACTGCTTAGATGAGCACCAAGTATTACCATAACGCTTCATCATGCTGAAAATCATTTTAGAAATCACATCCTCCAACAATGTCACGGTGACTCAGTGGTATTAAATCGCACATCTCTTATCGAGTGCAAAGCTTCCAAAAAAGGTAAGAAAGCAAAGACTGGAGTGAAATAAGGAAAGCGCTAAACTCGAAAAAGTAAGACGACGCATAGAAGGTGCAGAAAATTGAATTCCACCACGGAACACGTCAATATTTGAACCCTTAAAAGAGGTTGTGGAAAGAGAACGAAATTTCTCCTCACGATAGGAAGGGAATGCAATATAAAATGAAACGATATGCGGAGATCGTCCGAGAAATGTTTGTTCCGTTGCTTGTAGCGGCACTTAGGCATTGAATACGAACGGAGGGGAATTGCTTTCCGATGAAAAATACGTGACATCGATACTACTTTTTCCTTTGGGTTTCCCTTGCAGAGATGGTGACTCCCATAAGACGATATCAACATGTCGTTAAACATCCGTGGGGCCAAAGTGACTACTTGGGCCTTTACCGTCAAGAGAATATACACTACGCACTAAAATTAAAGGGACACCTAAAATTTTTCGAAAAAAAACAGGGTTTAACGAACTTAAGATCCCCTAAATTGGCCATTCAAGGAACCTGTTTTTGGGAAATTTTCACGCCGAAATATCTATCCACTTATTTTCCCGAATTTTCGGTACTCAAAAAACTAAAAGTTTCAGTAGACACGGAGTTGCGATGAATGGATTGTGAAATTTTTCCAAGAAAGAGGAATATTTGTTCTTGAATTTGCGCTTTACATCGTATCAATTGAATACACGGGAAGCCGGTGACGTCGATTCGAATTTTCTGTCCTGTGTTCTCATGCAAATGGCCATAACTCACTTACAAAAAAATGTATGAAAATTCTCCAAAAATCATTGTAAAGCTGACAAATTCTTCAACTTTTCCATTATTTTGATTTATTCTCAAAAATTTTCCAAACTCCGTACAACTTGATAAAAAGACTTTTTCTCAAAAAAATTTCTTTCCTTCAACGGAACGCCATTGCTCTCTCAAAAGTCAAAACACCAATTTAAAGCAAGTATCTTAAACTAGACATCAATACAAACATTTTGATGGGTCGGGAGCCAAAAAAGCCTAACCAACTCAGAGATACGATTATTTTAAAAAGGGGGTTTTTTTCGAAACATTTTAGGTGTCCCTTTAATTTTAGTGCGTAGTATATTTCGTGGACCAAATTTCAGGGTACCTAGACATAAAAGAAGATGAGGACACAAGTTCCTAAATCAAAAGTAAATTTTCCACGAGTATTATTTGCGATATGATGAATTTTTGGAAAAAAACCGCGTCAATATTATTTATAACCAACGTTTTCTCTCCTCTGTCAGAGATTTTTTCAGGGTAGAATATTACTTCAACCGGGTTAATTATTTAAAGTTACTTTAACTTTTTCAAAATTATTTCTAGCTCTAAAGAAGTCTCCAAAGACTGTGAACTTTAATTTATATCTTTATTATCATAGTATAAAATGAAAAAGATTCTACAAAATGAAATGATAAAACAAACTTAGTAGTATCCGCAAAATTTTAAAATTAAATATTAAATTATTTTGTGGATATCAGTATGTTAATGTATCATTTCGTAATGTCTTTCCACGAAGTACAACCAGAGACTACAATTTATATGTTATTCTACGAGAACGTAGACGTATGTATACGAAACAGAATGAACAACAAGAAGTCGCTAAAACATTGTAAAGCACTGGGTGTACCGATATAATCGTTCAATTAGCATATGCACCCAAGATATTTATCATTCTAAGCAGGGTCGCCCATAGTTAAACAGGCTACTTGTAGACTTCTATGTATATACCGCTTATCGGCGTTAGGCAGGGGGTGCAGGCTCCTTGACTCTATTTTCTTAATCGATTGCTTTCGCGTATCGTTGGCGGAAAAAATGAATTCTTGAAACGATTCGTACTAGCACCTATTTTCCTTATCTTCCTCGCAGTATCAAAACGGCCCATATAGCAGGGGGTCGCATTTTATCGGTTACATCGTCTGAGAACGTAATTTCTCTGAACTTATTTAGTAAATTTATCCTTTGAATTATTCTTCTATCTTCTAATGATTCCCATCCTGCTTCCTGTATCATCTTAGTAAAACTGTCTGTTTTATCGTTGCAAAACTACTTCCGGTCAACTTTAAATTCTTGGTCCCAATTTTTGTCAGCCCAAGATGGTGAATTTCATTAAGTGGAAGACTTTCCTCAGTATTTAACATAAACATATTTCCTATGCTGTTTTCCTACTGAAATAGATGATCAGAAATTAAATAATTAAGAAAATATTAAATTTAGATCTTACCTGAGTATCTTCTAAATAGTTTTTCTCCTTATGATAACGGAATAAATATTTAACGCGGGGCTTCTGGAGCCACGGGGCCCAGGGCCGTTCCTAATTACCCATCATTGCTTTCTCCTTAAAATTTCGGTGGATATGAAATGGCCCAAAAGCAATAACGGGTCATTAGGATCCATCCCGTCAAACGCTGTACATTTCATTATGGCCCCATATCAAAGAGTTTGGAGACTCCTTCCTCAAGTCAAGCGAAACTCGCTAATTCTCTCCTTTTCATCGATTGCTTTCAAACTTGCTAAACGAGAATGGAGGCAAAGGAAAAGATAAAAGCAAGTTTGCGGATGTATATGAGGTAATTATCAGCACGCTGCGGTTTGCGGATGACGTGATGATATCAGCACTACCAAGCAATCTTAAAAGGGAAATCCATGTTTGTGGAAACAAACTCTCTCGTATCTTCTAAGATATGTTCTATGCTTAAACGTATTCGAGACGTTTCTAAACTTTGTCGTTGAAATACCTACAGTTACAAATATGCAAATATGTTTGTTTTTGAGGGTATTCTGGGGATAGTCGAGTGTTATAGTTAATTACATGGCATGCTGGAGCGTAAAATAGAAAGATTTTTCCGATGGTTATTGATTTTTAAATTAGATAGATTAATTAATAAATTAGATTACATTTAATTGGATAGATTTTTAAAAGTTGAATGAGTTTATTTCATAACGTGGTTAAAAAGTGAGGTCCAGCCTGTTCGCATTAATAATTATTTTTATAATTATATAAATATATCTGGTGAAATAATTATGTTATAATAACCGGTAACAGGGTGGTTAGGATGATAAAACTCCAACTACAAGGTTTCGGGTGCGATTCCTGGATAATCTGATTTCTTCTGTATGGAATTAGTTTTGTATGGTCTTAAAAAACTGTACAAGTGGAAGGGATGTGGGTCCTCCTTCCATAAGAGAATTATTTTTTTATTGATATTAAAACCCGAGCAAATCGATCATATCCTGTAGATGCTTAATCTTGCGATGCCAAGGTCGAAGAGTTCATGGCGCAGCGGTTAATGGACTGCATTCGTTTCTATCTTTCAGAAAATCTATTTTTGCTTTTTCACATCACTTTAAAGAACGAAGTTCACCATCATTCCTGTAAATACCCGCCCTCGATTGACGGCTCATCGCAGTCTCACAAGAATATAATGTATAGCAGAGAATTAGAAAATATTTAGAATCCAGTTAAACAACTTCTATAATCAACTAGATAATTTTTAAGGTGATCACGATGAATGAAACAAAAAAATATCAATGATTAACTATTAAACTAAATAAAACAATTAACAATAAATAACAATATTAAATTATTACCGGTTCTTTTGGTTAAGAGGACGAAACTTTCTCTTTGCCATTATTTTGGCTTGATTTGTTCTACTATTTAAAAGTGGAAGAAGAGTTAACACCTCCGTTTGCTTTATTACAAGAATAGTTTGAAAATTTACTGACAATGATAAAATGCAAGCTTAAGTCAAATTTATAAAAAGAGGATCCCTTCTCCACTTGGCTTACTATTAGCACTGATTTTTTCTTATAATTTGAATAAAATAGATATAAATAAGAAGTAAGACGGGGACTTCACTTCAACCCTTTATTAAATCGAAAACTCTGTAGCAGGTGCGTATATTGAAGATGCTGCTGAAGCACACAATGCTTGAATTCTCTCGCTGAAGTTCCTCGGTGTTACGGTGTAAAAATCGGGTATCCGTTTTAATTATCATCACCGTAATTTGTGGAAAGAGTTAAATTAAATTAATTATAAGATTTAAGTATTGAGTTTTGGGTACCATTTTTTGTAGCTCAAAGTCGAATTGATTTCTCTGGGGATGTATTCTTTAGTATGAGGCCTTCGTCACAGGCGCTTATCTTTTCAGTTGAATTAATCAGAAAAGGTTTGAGCTAATAAAAGACTGAGCGGATAAAACATTCTTAAATCGAGTCAAGTAAATGGATTGATAAAATAAGTAAGTCAAATATACGGTAAAGGAAAATGAACACTATACAGGAAATACTGATTAGATCTGTTGAACTCTTCGAAGCAAAATGTGAATCCATCATTTCTGGAGGTAATGAGTTTTTCTTTTTGCCTGTATGAAGTTTTCGAGAAGGTTTTTTCCAGACTTTGAGCGAATGCCGGGCAGTGTTAATTATTGTTTGGTCCCCTCTACCTTATGTTATAATGTCATTGTATTGTATTATCCACCTACTTTTATTTTAGTGAGAACTTGTGTGAATTGGTATATTTGACGTAGCCACCGGACAGTAGTCTACCTGTGAAGTGATAATAATAAAGCTCCAACAATGTTTTTATAGACTTTATATTCGTTAATTGGATTATTGTGCTGCACTTACATAGACGTTCTTCATTCATTCCGGCTCTGTGAGGAAGTACGTACTGTACTACCCCACTCCTCATCTATTATTGTAAGCCTCATTCCCTCTCTGAAAGTATTGATAACTCATAATGCTGGTAACCGAGAGATTGTGTTATTGTGTTCTGGTGTGAAATGTAGATTAGATAGGGATGTGGGATAGTTTTAGGCTTAGAAAAATAATACGGATTCCTTATGGATCTGCTAGAGTACGTAAATGGCGTATAATATTAGATGAAGAAGAAGATTATTGTACTTTTTCCACATTAAAACAAAAGTACAATAATCTTCTTCTTCATCATGACGTATTTCCACAAGACATCGCCAGCGACTGTGAATTTTATTATATAATATTAGAAGTTACGCATTGTTACGCAGATTCATTGAGACCGGAAAATGTACGTCGTCATACTGTCTCAGAAGAGGAGCTCACTTCCTTCCTCCTTCACGCACTCGTCAACGCGAGAACAGTGCATTCAAACTGCTATCATTAAATTATTTCGAGTCGAGGAACAGAAGTGAACACAGCTTGTAAGGAACTCTCATGGAAGTTGCTCCCTTTTTGAGGTAAAGTGCGTTATTATTGTTTGTACTTTAGTTGTAAACGTAGAGGTTGGGGAATTGATCTAAACGAAGGTTTCAGATTTTTTCCTCCCCGTGGGCTGTATTAGTTTCTGTGAGGACAGCGCAGTCTGGAGTACCTTTATGTAATGTTAAATTGATAATATTTGATCAAAAATGGTTAGTTCTATACTATTTTTTCTTATTAATAACGATATTACTCCGCACAGCATTTAATTGCAATAAAATTTAAACAGATGTTATGGTAGTTCGATTTTTAGTGCTGACTCAAACTAGTGTTTCCTCTTTAATCAGTGATAAAGGATTAGCGTGGAAAATTAACAGAAGAATCCACAGAAACCTTAAGGAAGAAACGATAAAATATCTTCTGGGCCGCACGAAATTTACTCATACACCAGGAGCAAAAAGATTTCCCGCCAAGATATTTTTAGGAATTAGTATACTACTCAAATCTGTTTAGTATTTGGTTTATTGTGATTTTGTAGATTTAATCTGAAATCAAATTGATGTCTAATGATACTGTGAGCATACACAGTCAGACATTTTAGCTTGCAATGAGGATATGATATTCAGTACGACGAATTAATCCACAAGTGCAGTTACTTAACTCTAGTTAGATCCAATATAGACTACGCATGCGGAATATGAGACTGCAGAAGAGGCGACAATCGGGTAATCGAAAAATAAAGTATTAATCCACTATCTTTGTTACAATCGGGTAATCGAAAAATAAAGTATTAATCCACTATCTTTGTTAACAAATGGTAATCAATATACTTCTTGCCATAGGATGGAAATGATTAGAAGGAAGATTGAATTTTAGATTAAACTTAATCGATAAATTCATAGACAATACATTTTTCGGAAGGCGTAGTAGATATTATAAGTCCACACTGATATGTTTACCAATGAGATACCAAGACCGATAAAAAGAATATATGCTAAAGATAGCCGCTTTAGGTTATTTATTCCCGCGGAATATTTGCTACAGCAAACAAATAGTAATAAGTTTATTGTGCATGCATAGTCTGTAGGGGTACTTTTGCAGATTTAGGTGAGACTCCTAACTGGATTGCCCTTTACTTGCTTACTTGGTGCAAGGTACAAGCCTTCAAGAATATCTTGCTTTCGTTTTGTTTACACCAGAGCACGGATGCATTTGTTGATACTTCGACCAGTTTTTTTTATGTTATCTAAGTGACAATGGAAAGGTCATTAGATTAACTTCTGTTGTGTATGGTAGTTTTCCTATAGTTAAGAAGAATCTGTGATTGTTTACCTCTTAACTACCATCTTAATCTTTAACAGTTGTAAAGATAACTCCATAAGAATACAAAGCGATAAGATCGGAGTTATTCTTTATCTTAGGAATCATTTAAAATTAAATCGACCTTTATATGCCTGAAGGCACAACCTGTTGTCGTCTGAGATATAACTGGTACAAATGTTTCCCCTCTGTCGAAAAAATAAAAGCTGACACAAAGGAAAAATTTCGCCTTTTTCTTAGTTTCACAAGAGTGACAGTAGCGGAAGCAAGCTGCGTGTAATATATATACTTATTTTCAGCCAGCTTCTGCTACTTATTGTCATAGAATATCACCAAGGCCCACATCATCAATTTTATTCACAAGAGTACTTGCTCATGTAAAACTTCTAATTATTAAGAAAGCTAGTAGAATATATCGAAAGGTATCTTCCATTAAAATATTAAGTATTATTGTGTGTGTTATTTTAGCATTAATAGTTCTCAATTTTACGCGACAGATAGGGTAATTTTATGGTGATTTATCATTTTGTGTAAGCCTCAGGTGTTACAGTTCACATGGCAATGACAACTTGTTGCTGAAACCCGGAAAATATTTATTTATGATCAAATTCTGTCAGTTTAAATCAAATTCATACGGTTTGATATCAAGTTATGTCGGTTTGACATCAAATTATGTCAGTTGTTGACTCACATATTTTATCGCCACTGCGTAATCTTTTCGACAACCGCAGAAATACCATAGATACGATATTTTGACGTAATAAGCTATAATATTAACCTTATTTGGTTAACGATTGACATAAAAATCCTGCAAAGAGATTCGATAAAATATGGTAAGGCGTGTTGAAACATATGGTAGTATCTTTGGTTGGTTATCATTCATTGTGACTTGCCCCTTCTTCCAGTGAATAAGGTATTTCCCTTCTTGGGAACTTATCGGCCATGCAACATCCTCACCGCCAAACTTTCCATGCTTGCCCACCAGAAGCCAGTGCGGTTTACGTCAGACCGCAGAAGGCAGCAATTCCACGGACATTTCTGGAATCCCTTCACACGCTAAAACTTCAGAAGCGTAAAACCTATACCACTACCTGCCCCGACGATCAGCGCATGTCAACAAGGATTTTAACTCCGATTAAAACAGCCACGAAAACTTTAAATACACAGGCAGATGCAAATGGCTCTTTCTGTGAGCTAACAAATCGGATTATATGAATATTTACTTATTAAATAAAGTCTTTCAGGTGACTGCGACTCCGTTTGAGACATCCACAGTGAACGTTCATAGCTACGCGTGCTGAGAATGGGGAATCACGAGTCGATATTTGGACAACATTACTCCACGAGAGAGCTCTATGGGAAGAAGGTAGGACTACGTAGTTATAATTTTTTTCCATATTTTTACTTTCTCCATATACGTAGTATAGAGAAAGTATTGTTTTCATGAAAAAATTCGACTTCGAGATTTCAACGGAAATACATGTTTTGGGGTCCCTAGAACACGTTTTAACCATTTTCGGAATGATGTCTGTGTGTACGTGTGTGTGTGTGTGTGTATGTGTGTGTGTAATAGTGGGCGCTCTAACATGGAAACTATTGGTCGTATCAATACCAAACATCATATATAGTACTGTGGTGTGTGCTGTCAGAGTTGATTAGTTTTTGGAGTAAATCGATTTTCCGGAAGTCGAGCTTCATTCATTAAAGCTCATTTCCGGTTTTCATAATATCTCCATAAATATGATATATACGTGTATTGTATTACTTAAAAAAGTTTTAGATAATGTAATTTACTATAACTTTTGTATTTAACATATTTTTGTATCACCGGTTGATTAGGAGTTATTCGTGAAATACCGATAAACCGGAAGTAGCTGATTATGTACTTTGTGGGCACTCTAACATGAAAACTATTAGTTGGATCAACACCAATTTTCATATTTAGTATTTTGGTTGGTGTCGTTAGCATTAATTAGTTTTTGGAGTAAATTTGTTCACCAGAAGTCGAGCTTCATTCTTCAAAGCTCATTTCCGGTTTTCAAAATATCTCCATAAATATGATATTAAGGTGTATACTATTATTTATAAAAGTTTTAGAAAATATAATTTACTATAACTTTTGTTTAAAACATATTTTTTATCACTGATTGATTAGGAGTTATTCATGAAATACGGATAAACCGGAAGTTGCTGATTATGTACTTTGTGGGCGCTCTGGGCTCTATGGGCGAAAGGCCAATTTCATCGTTTTTCATCGATCATGTCCCGAAAAACATTATTTATACTGTTTTTGGCGTCAAAGAAAATAATATATATATATATATATATATATATATATATATATATATATATATATATATATATATATATATATATATATATATATATATTAATCACTCATCTTCCAAGTTTAGATGGAATATAGAGTTCGAAATTACTGTCGTAGATAAATATTTACATCTTATACATGGAGAAAGTCATGTGCTGGCCACATCAGATTTTTTCTTTTGATCTTACCTTTCTTTTCAATTAATATACTATGTACTATTATATATCTATTATATATAGATGCTTCTCCGGATTCATTCATGTATATAGGTATATATATAGATAGGATACTAATTCATAGGCTAAATCGCAAGCGCTATTGACGAAATTTTTAGACGTATTGGCCATATCGTCTAACCGCCAGAAGAAATTGCGATTTTGAATCTCTGTGTTGTGGGTTCGATTCCAGAGGGCCCCAAAGTCCAGATTTTCCCCATTTGAAAGCATTGCTTTGATTTTCGGTAATTTTTAAAAAATACTTCACGGATAGGTAGAGAATTAAAACTCAAGGAGCCTATTTATATGGTCATGATCTATCGAAAACATAAATGATTTTTACGGAAAAAAATCCTGGGTTCGATGCTGGGACGATGCAAAAATCTGCCCTTTAAAATGCATTGAGGTAGTTTTTCATTATATTTTTTTTGATGCACTTATCGAAATGATAGGAAGTTCTTGCTTATATGGAAGATGTATATTAAGCCTATAATTTAGATAAGACCGTACTGTTTTAGGGTTCAATGCCGGGGCACATTAAAATTTGTTTCATAAGGAATATATGGGAAAAGTAGGACGTCGTTTGAGGCAGTTGCAGCAAATATTTCTGCTTGAATTTTCATACATAGTTAGAAATGGTGATCTTATGTTGTGATGCATAATAAGTATGATCATGAAGACCCGGCTTCGATGCCAGACGAATAAATTGCAGTGAATTTTAGAATATTTTCAATCCTTTTTCTTCTTTTGAGGACCCTCTCGATATGATGTCGACTTTAAATTTATGTTATCAATATGCTTGCAGTATGCAAGCAACATTTTACTCGTATTTTATATAATTCAATATTGAATCGGAGTGAGAATCCCTATCAAATGATTGCTTCTTCTTGGCTTTCACGTTTCTATTCACCAATAATTATTTACGACTTAATTAGCATAAATTTACTCTTCGGCGACTATCTTGTACTACGAGAAAACCATAAAAAGGAATACAATTTCTTTTGGTCTTAGAGAACGCACAGTTATACGTTTACTAGAGATATTAACCTATAAGATATTTACCTAAATTAATATCTGTTTGGGGTTTCTAACCTTTTGAGTAAATTACTCACCATCTATTGGCATTTCCTGTGAGGAGGTGAGCTTCGCTCAAGATAAGCAGAATCAATTTCATTCATCTCGCGCTCAATATTTAACCAAGAGTTCTGTTTAAGGAAGTAAGGTATGATATTGTAACTTCCAAGTTTTATGGAATGGTAAATCAGATTATTAGTTGAGTGGTAAATGGACAAGTTGTATACCTATGTATATACTGAAAGGATTTACATAGTCCAGTGAATATTAATGAGTCAGGTGAAGCCAGCTAACTAAAAGTTAAGAAGAATGATTTATATGAGTTTTATATGTTACAGTATGATATTTACCTCTTTAAAATCATTAAATGTGGTAAATTTAAATTCTTCATAATATAAGGAATAATTTCTCCTTAAAACAGCACTTTTTCTACATATAAATAAATAAATATATAAACGTCAACGGTGCTGAATCCAGGCATTTCATTTATCATTCTTAAAAAGAAGATATCAATTTGGTGATATAGGAGATTTAATCAATCTATTTAAATGAAAGTTATAACAAGTACGTGGAATTATACTTTAAAGAAAATGTTTAAAAGCGAACAATCAGGAATGTTAGCGTGGAGCGTTGCTTTAATTTGTATTAGAGTTGTGATTTTTTTCAAATTCCGCACGAATAAATAATGAGTGTGTGAATTAAATGACTTACGCAGTATCACTCACAGTACTTTGCTTACTTACTTACAATTGACTTCCATTAAAGTATACCATTATTCTCTTAGGTAACCTATCAAAATATGCTGTGATCAGAGAGGGAGAGAGAGCTTGTAATTTAAAGTTCTCCCTAGCCACACCCCTGAAAATAAAATTTCACCGATAAAAGGCATCTGTAGCTCGGTTCACCAACATCTGTCCTCCGACCCTCGGGTCAAACGAGGGACTGTCCCTCCGACGGAGGGTTTGTGCATTTATCGGATTCGATGACACCCAAATCCCTTGCGCGATAAAACATTCCATCCTGTCTCCAAGAGACACGCTCCTTATCCAGGAATAAAAGCTCCGTCCATAGGAAATCGATGATACACCCCTAGGAAACAAATTTTGGGCTTGAGTGTCTTTCGCCTCTTCTTGATTGGGAACAAATTGAGGTAATGAGCAGGAAGAATCGGTTACCGAAGGAAAAGCCGCAAAATATATTTCACCCGATTGTTCCGCAAATAGGATCGAGAATACATTTCTTAATTTGCGTGTAAACTGTACACATGTCCCTAATCGATTGCTTTCTTGGAAATATTAAGTTTTGAATCGGCCTCTTCTAGCAACTATTTTCCCGATATTCCTCGCGGTGAATGGCGGTCTGATGAAAACCCCATTATATCGGCTACATACTTTGAGAACGTACTGTAGAAACTTTCACCGCTTGTAAATTTTTTTTAATATTTCTCCATGAAATTACATTCCGTATGCACATAAAATTTAAATTAAATGGAGATAAACCTTATTCATGCAAATGATATTTAAAATGTTTTCTTAAAGCAAAAGAATTTGTTCAATAAAACAAAGAATAGCAGCCGTAGTCGCCCCAACCTACGGGGTGATTTCGGCCACCTAAATATGTTTCCTAAATATTGTCCATAAAATTATTTATATGACTAATAATACAAACATTTATTTTGTTAATGTTTAATCATCATTAAAATTAATTTATTATTTGATAGGTACTGACATAAGTAGATATTAACTCAGAATAACGTTTTCCCGCTTCGTTTATAAATTTTTAAAAGATAAAATAAACTTTTTTACATTTTTTATTTATTTTTCCTCCAAAAAGAAAAGGAAATAAAAATGTTTGTACAAGAATGCTCCTTACTGCCGTACGATCCTTTTTAGCATTCTCCCAAAGCTTTAAAGTCAGTTTCTTGTTTCTACTAAAGAATCCCCGAACCCTACTACTACAACCCCCGATTCCCTCTACTTCTGCTGAATTTCTTAAGTAAATATAGTCTTTTTAAATCCTCTAATTTCTATAGATTCCCATCCTGTGTTCTAAAACGTCTTTATTAGTTGCGATTTATCGTAGTAATTCTTTGTAACAGGTATTGCCTCCCATGAAACTTAATCAAATTCATAAATGCATAAATACAATTCCTGATATTGCTCTTGTGATTTTGCTCATCCGGAAAACTATCCCTTGCAATACAGCTGCACTTGATATTCAACTCTATCAGTAGAGTATGGTATATTCAGAGTTGAACCAACTTAACCCTCAATCATTAGATAACGTAAGCTATTGAGAGAATGTAGTTTACATCTATACCCCGCGAGCCGTCGTGCAGCATATGGCAGGGGGTGTGAAAACACCGAACTCCCTAAATATCTTTCATATAGGGGCACCTTCTTCTTACTAGAAAAAGAGATCAATATGATCTTCTCTTCTCTCTTTATCATCTCACGAAATCTTTTCCCTTCTGGTTTCGCAAATCGCGATCGCTGAGAATGGGAATCACGACGTCGCGTATTTCATCATGTAAACACTGCTTGAATGTCTCGACAATGGTTTGTGCCTATACTTAGTTTTCGTGGCCGGTAAATTGGTCCGGGGGGAATTCGTACGCGGGGAATTCGTACGCGGGGAATTCGTCCGCTAGGAATTGATCTCCCGACGGATTGGTATGCGGGGAATTGATCCCCCGCGGTGATTTTATTCAGTCTTATGTTAATAACTACTGTTATTCAGTCTTATATTAATCTGCATGCCCTGGTTATTGGTTAATGTTATAAATAAATTAACCGAGGGGGTTGGGTTGGGGTGGGTGGGGTTGGGTTGGTAGTATAACATCAGCCCCAGGGATCAATTCCCCGCGTACCAATCTGTCGGGAGATCAATTCCCCGCGGACGAATTCCCCCCGTCCCAATTCACCGGGCGCCCTTAGTTTTATACCTACAGAAATTCCCAAGCGAGGGTTTTGATAATATCTCATTCATAGTCCTCTTAAACGAAACAAGTAGCTCTAAATTGAGGTCGTTGTAGATTCGGGATCAATAGAGTTTTTTATTCCTCCTCCTCATCTTACTGTGAAAAATATCCTCACTCCTCACCTTACTCTGAAAAGATGAGGATTGAGGTAGTATTCCCCCGATTTCCTCGCAAACCCGTAATGCTATGAGTGAAAAACATCCGCGCAAGCACAGGTAACATAGACACAGATCTTACAAATAACACTTCTTTCAGAAATCGAAAGGCGGTGACCAATATTGATTGTATATTCCGAATCGCTCAGACCGTAGGGGTGTTATATTACCACAGCCATGAGATATCCTGAAACAGAACAAATAGAAAGATACGTATACATTTCTATACATTTCTATTCATTACTATTTCAGATACGTTTCCCAAATTACTATCCTAGAAAAGATAAGAACAGGCGTCAAAACATCACCCACGCGATCCATACAACGAGACAGAATATTATGTGTGTGAATAGAGACCCACGCTGAATATTTGCTCGGCCCTCTTTTTATCTCCCCTCGCATTCTGATAATCGGCAAAACAAACGTGTGTCTATCGAACTCGCGCTCCCTTATCTCGAGTGGAGGCTTATTGGAAGGCAATTAAAGGCCCATTGCTATAAAAGCCGACTTTTTTCAGCGCTTTGCCAAAAAAATGTAAGATACCGATTTTTCGATAAACGAAATAAAGTTGCCCTCCTGAATAGAATCAACAAGCCATTTCGGTCTTTAATGTTCAACCACGAAATTTGTTCTCGAATAGAATACGGGAAAAAACGAAGTGATTGTGTTTTGGAACTGCTACTCTGGGTTCCAATTCCGTAAACCGAAAATTTCCTATTCGAAACCGGTTAATCGTCTTCTTTATTTCACGGTAGTGAAAAATTTAAGTAGTGAATTTGTAAACGCAATTTAATCCATGCATTTAGTTTAGTTAAAGAGCTGGACAATCTTACCTACCTACCTACTTTATCGTCTCGATAGTAAATTACTCATGTCGTACTATCGAAACTCTTAGAGTGGAACTCGAAACTGCAGGACCAATGAATATATAATCTTGAACAAAATTAGGTAATTCTTTCATTCAGAAGGACTCCTTATATTTAGTTTCCTCAGGGACATCAACGAGAAGGCACTAACTTTGGCCTAAAATTAAATGTCCAGGCGCTAAAATACCATTGTTATATAACTACTATGCCCATGCTGTTTAGAGGGTGAGGAAATTACACTCGGCACTTCGATGGAAAGAAATCGGAGCGCCTAACAGCCGTCGCAAATAAATGTTACTTTAGCACAAACTTTTCATTAGCGTAATTGACAATAGAAAGCGTTTTCTGAGGATAAATAAACGGAAGTGTCTTAAATAATTTATATTACTAAAACTTTAAAATGTATACGTATAATAAAACACATAAATTAGCAAATTCGCAATGAAATAGTTTGATTATCGTAAAAGAATTGTACTTCAATTGAAGAAAATCAGAATAAAATAATAAAAATAAAATTTTGTGAATTCCACTTAAATCAATAAATAACTTATAAATTTTACCAAATTAAATAAATATAATATCTCCCAACTCTGCAAAATCTTTACGATGGACCAACTTTTATTCACTGCAGTAAATCATTGTTGACTTAAAATAATATAATTATATATTTGCTATAAATCATATTGATTATTAGTTTCTATAACGTCATCTTGATTTACTACCACACAGAGAGGGATTGGATACTTTTCGCACTTTCGCCTTATGGGTTCAGGCACCTCTCGGTCGATATGTGCTTTGTGTGACATCATTCGTCATTTCTTTATTGAGCCTCATTTGTTGCATCATCGCCTCCACTGTTGGATCATCGTTGACGATTTGATCACCGCTAATTTCGGGCTGGAATCGCCGCGATTAGAGCCGTTACATCATCTTTCTCCTTCGTCAGATCCCGTTGACAACATCGTTCTTTGTTAGGGTCTTGTGTGATTATGCTCAGAATTTCGTCATTCCAGTAGGAAATTATCCCTAATTCCGGTATTATTCGATGAATATCTAATGAGAAACAGTGGCCTGGATAATTGCTTTTGATCTAGCAAAGCGGATTGAAGGATATACGATGCTTAATTGACTGTAGACATCGTGGGAAAACTGATGTAATCACTGCCTCTACATTAGCAGCTTTCGAGATGAAAATATTATTAGATGAAAAAGGGTACTCCTTTTAAATACCCTTAAATCTTACAAAGGTTTTCATCATTTAAGTGATAGTTTCTAATGATTTACTTTTTTGGATGACACGATCAATGACATTTATATTCTGTAAAACTTCTATTTTCCGTTATAAGCATTTTAAATACACATAAATGACGCTTTCCAAATGAATCGATAACGGTAAGGGTTGCCATAATTGCGCACTGATAAATATCCAAGAATAAATAAAGGAAAAGTTGGAAGATGTTGGGTTATCGATAGGAAAGTCATTGCATTTAGGATGTCAGGTTGGCCGAGCGGTGTAAGGTGCCAAACTTAAGTTCTGGTTCCCATAAGGGAGCGTGGGTTCGAACCCCATTGAACCTGTCAATCCATTTTTGGTTGTCATGTGGACAGCGCGTTTGCCTTTGGTGAAAGCGGCCCCGGGTTCGATTCCCGTTGGGGACCAATGTGCGAAATGGCCTAAGCTGTTGAAGCACTTTTAACAATACTATACTACTATTGCATTTAGGTAAGTCTATACTTCAAACGTCCATGATAAAGTAAGTATTCGATTTCCTTCTGTATATACTTCTACTTTTCAAAATTCTCGTCTAAGACTTTACTATTCCCGAAATAATACTTTATCTGATAAAAATGAACACTTCAACTGTTATCTCTTCGGAACTCAAATTTTACGAGTGGAATTTTTTTCAGGAGGATTCCATTCCATTTTACACTCACTCACCTCCGGATAGCGCATCTCCGCAGCGCGTTCAGCTTCGATTCTATTCCATGTGCAATGTGACATAAGCTGTCGAACCACTTTTAACAATATTACTACTCCAACTAGCTTCTTATTTCTTTCAAAGCAAATTAATTTCAAAAACTAGTTTTCCATAATATTTGCTACATATTGCGAGAACTATACAATATTTTTCTTTTAACTATCAGGATGATACTTGTAGAGAAAGCATATTTGCAAGTTGCATTACCTGAATATTTCTGATATCTTTAATACCATATCCTGATGTATGAAATAATTTTATTTGTCATTTGGTAAATAATAGAGAAAAATATATATTTTATTTACTTTTGTCTTTTGACTTGTTTATGGTTGTAACGACGTAAAAACTGAGGTATGATGCTGAATAATGGCGCTGTTTAATGCCTCTCCTTATGGAATGCTAATAAAAGTGTAGCTCGTAGAGTCAGTGAATTTCACTTACGTAGAAATGTTCCGCTAATGAATTGTTGAGGAAAGCAAGGGCAAACTACCTCACTCCTCATCCTGTCTACTAAGCCTCATTACCCCTTACAAGCTATCGGTCGCTAATGTTTGAGGGGGGATGACGAACCAAGCGGCCTTCGCGCTACTTTGCTGACAGACTTTTCTTGAAATTTAAATTTCTGAGTGTACATTTTTATCGAAAATACCTTTGATGCTCAAGTTTTCATCTTTCTTGATTGCTATGAATGTGTGACTCCACAACCATGTTTGTGATCAACAAGTGAATTCGTTTGAGACACTATGCGGTTTTCTCCAGTAATATGCCTCATAGCATGATGCAACAAATGGGTACCGAGTGGGATCTCTCTCATTTAACGAGATTGCGTTACCCACACGCCCCGATGTAAATCGTAACAAACGCAAAGACGGAACCTTTCCTTCGATTTCCCACTCGCGTGACTCCAACGAGCTAGTAATTGCGCAATCATTACCTCCCGTAGCTCAACTGTTTCTCGTTCCGACAACTCAGGTCGGAGCGCGTGAGTTAGCAGTCTTTTTACGTCGGATGATAAGGCGGTATTTCTATCGGAGATTCAGTTCCGATTCGCCTCCAACGACAGCGGGACGCATTCACGATTGCGCGCGAATGTCCCGCGGCTCGTAAGTAGTGCATCGCGAGTGAATTACGGCGGCTCTCCTGAACCGGGATGTTTCTGGGAAACGCGGAATCTCAGGTAAGGGGTCTTCTTCCTTCTCGGTGATTTCTCTCTTAGTGCTTCCGAGAATACAGCGAGTGTTTTAGGGAAACAAATGGCACTTGTTAAGAGCTATCTATTTTCCGGTGACTCGTTCCCGAGCCTACTTAGTCGCTGTTTCAAGAGAAACGTTTACCGACCATAATGACTTCGAGCTCTACTTGGTATCTCCGTAAGACAATGGCTATTTAGGAGCAAAATTTTGTTTTTGTTTCCACACTGGATTCTTCACCTTCTTTCTTTCTTACTTGAAATATAATACGATATTTTTTATATTTTTAAGTTTTGTTATATTTTTTGTGCGCTTATACTGATATTCATCTTAGGGAAGTGACACTAAAGAGATATTTCTTCTTTATCCGAGGTATCAATGCTCTACTTATAGCATTACCAAATCACGACTCGTATTAAGAAGCAAACACTTTTGGTAATTATCCCAGAATATACATTATGTAATAGTATCTGTAATGTTTCGTCTAAAAATGGACATCTTCACTCCTAAAGATGCAATTATTTATCACATTTGGTAATTTTCTCAGTATATATTTCTTATAATGATTTGTGTCATGTTTTGTTTTACATCTTTAATCCTAATGATGGCTATTAATAGATGAAACTAGTTGTCTTGACAAGATATATATTCTGTGGAAATTACCAAGAGTGTTCACTTCTATAGTAGGTATAGTAGTACCTTCAATAAAGTCGAGCTTTGAAAAATCAGATTTACATATGTAATTCCTAAACCTATAATGGACGAGCACTTCATTTGAAGTACATACTCCATTTCAAATAGGCTATTCGAAAACATTTCACTTTCCAGTTTACAAATTACGACTCGTAGTTCGAATACTAGTGACACTTGTCTCCCATACACTACGCATGGATGAGCACGTTTATCGAACAATTCCAACTTTAGGAATGTATAAAGTAATTAATATTTTTAGTAATTTACGGCATCAGCATAATAACTCAATGTGGAATATCATAAGACCCCTGAATAAGCTCATACTTGCTCATGAAGGTCTAAGCAAAACTCAACTGCAATAACACTTAATACTAAGGATTTCTTTAATGAAATCAAGATCTCTATTAAATCAATTTCAATCATTAAATTATGTTATTATCACCGAACACGCAAAACCATTATCTAACCAGAAAAATTCGATTAGCCGGGACTCTCGACATTGTGCTTGGAGCGCTAGTGCCTAACATTGGTGGTTAACACCCTGTAAGTGTATACACTATTTTTGTCAACAGGTCAAAATTCGTGAGGCATCGTCTTAACAAAATGAAACCTACTCCTTTCTTGATGCTTTATAAATTTATTTCAGCAAATTTTTCCAGCACAAAAGGCTGTAAGCCCATAACCACACCCGCTTTATTAAACAGCTATCATTCGGGATGTGGCGAAATTTTAGTCTAGTTAACCATTTAGACCCAAATTCACTTCAGTATAATTCCTTGGACAAATTCACTCCAACGTAATCCCTTTAAAAATTTTGTTGTATGCATATGTTTTTGTTATTTTTTCTCTCTGTTAGTAACTTCGGATAATCAATAGGCACTGTGGAGAAAGATCTGCACCAAATCAACAAATTGCTTCAAAGTACGAGCAAAGACATACGCCAACATCAGCTTGCGTACCCTATTACCCCGCTGTCTGCGCGTGACAGGGAGTGAATACTCTATTTCGGTTTATTTACTCGTTTGGAGTCACAAAACCTTCGCAGAGGGAATGAAGCTTTGAGATGAATTGTCCCTGTAACTATCTCCCATACTTTTGTGACTTTTTTCAATCGGTCTGTGTCAGAGGTGGGGATTCTGCGGCCTTCAAACCACGTGCGGACCTTTTGGGCGTCCAACGCGGTGGTCGTTTCCTGAAACAATTATGTCATTAATTTTTTTCCAATATCATAAATTACGCCTAGTAAAAACTGAAATGGGATTTGTTCCCCTCTGTTTACATAGCAACTAAATTGTTATTTTTTATTTAGTTGATATCCTCACAAACATCCACTTAAGGGCAATTACTGGAAAGACGTTAACATAGACGTAGATAATTCCATAACCAGAAAAATCCGGTTAGCTGGGAATCGAACCCGGGACCTTGATGTTGGAGAACTAGCATGGTATCATGGAAACCGCTCAAAGGAGGTTTACATTTTATCATAAAAAATATTTATAGTTTAGCTATTTGAATGCGACACGCAATTCAAGAATGATTTGATGGATTTACGTATGACTTTTCGTATGAAATTGAATAGTAAATGTGGTCTCATGATGGAAAAAGGTTCCCAATCCCCATTCTATGTATGGTAATGGGAATAATTATTAAGAATTGATTATTTTGTAAGACTTAATTATTATACTATTGATATTTAATATAAAATCGATGGGCTCTCGGATAGCCATGTAGGCTGCCCATTCGGCTTTGGTGTGAGAGAGGTACCGGGTTCGATTGCTGGTGAGAGCCCAATTGCGAAATGACCTAATTTATTGAAGCTCTTTTAATAACTCTACATACTACTACATCGTATGAAGGCTTACTTTTCTGTTTAACCTATTATAGGCATATGTATAACATGCATGGATGGAATAATTATAATCAACGTGAGAGCAGGGAAAAAACACATTAACTTGAAACTGCGTAGCAGATTATTCTATCTTTTTAAATCGACATCTTTCTCCCCACAAAAAAAGTTTTACCTTCAAGTTTTCATCCCTCCCCTCCGCTGGCCTTCGTATTGAGCTGGGACAACTTGTTGACAGTATTCCATGGAAAACTACGAGAGATCGCCGCTAATCGAAATAAAAAGTCGTTTGCAACGTCATCGAGCAAGCGTTAACATACCATTTTTGTAAACCTCGCCGTTGAATGCGGATTTATTTGCTCTTTGGTAATGAACGTACTATTGACGTACGACGGGAATGACTAATTTGCTTTCTCCAGCCTCCCTTAGGCGAAACAAGCGTCAAAAGGAATGGCCTTATCTCATTACAGAGCAAAGAATGCTCCCGAGGAACAGCTAATGCGTCATCCCAAATTAGTCATCTGAATAACGAACCTTTTTTTGCTTGCGAATTGAAAAATAATTAGATCACCTAATATTTGGATCATAACGAGCCCTTTTAATATCAGAACATTCATCAAAATGTACTCAGGTGAGAGAAACAAAACATTTATCGATGCAGATGTGTGGGAAAATTTATATGCGTAGGGATACGTAGGAATAAAAAAGCCATGTATGACGTATGACACCATCATTATTATTACCGACTTTTTAAGAAACAACTATTTACACTTCAATAGCGATTCTATCATCTTCATACCCGCGCTATTTTACCCTTGATGATGATAGCATCGCAATAGATATATTTATAGTGTATTTCTTAGAGAATCGGTAATCAGGGAATTTTGGTTGTTATCGAAAACCGGTGGCAAAGAAGTAAAGAGCGCCGACAAACACGGCAATCAGAGATTTTCTACTGCGCATATGCACTTATTATCACTCAATACAGTGACGTTATGTCTTTTTGCTAAGAAAAAAGCAACAATATTAACTGATAATCCGCTCTAAACACTAAATTTAAACTTTTCCTAGGAAAGTTTAATACTACTACACTACTTTTCTACGTAAAATAAAATAAGCAACAATCCCAGGAGACGCTTATCATTTTATTTTCCTCTTATCACAAAAAGGGCCGTAGTTTTTTTATGCAAGAATACATCGCGATAGATTCTGCCGATCTTAATTGATCACTCGCGGAACCGTTTGAAAAGACGATACTGTTATCTGTTTCAGGTGTCATATCAGATTTATGAAATTACACACTCTAATAAATTATCTTTCTTCTGCCCCAGGAAGACGTCATTTCACTCTTTCGATGACAGATAAACAGAACAATGGCCGTATCACATCGTATGTAGTGTTAGCTCATACCTTTCCATCTCACAAGCATTTGTTATCGCCTGTGATATGTTTCACTACGCTATACGCTGTATGGACACTCACTTCCAAACACTTACTAGTCTAAGGGTCGGAAACGTTTAACATGGAAGAGGCAAACCTATCCTTCACTACAACTTAAAAAATACATAAAATAGATATAATATTAAGTATATAGCCTAAATATGCTTCATAAAATTGTCTTCTGTTCTGTGGTCGTAATAATAATTATATTCATTCCGCTCATTAAATAATTGAAAAAAATTCCGCATGTATTCTTACAGAATATAGAAAATAGGAACAGAAAGAGGAAATATTGGTATGGTTGACCGGGGTACGTTTAAAAATTTTTCTTATATTCTTTTCCATTTTCAATTGTTGTACTTATTGACCCATTTTTCATACTCATTCATTAGCTGAACTTTCAGCTTTATCGTAGTTAATTTTATGTGTCCTAAATTATCACATAATTTCATTTAATTTTTTGTTTTTCGATGATATCACCTTACGAGGTACATACATGAGAATGTTTACACTCCCTCCAAAATTAGGACATATAAGTTTAATTTACTGAGGTTGTTTCAAATTTTTATAGTAATTTTTTTTAATTTTATTTGCGAGAGCCTTCAAATTAAAACCAAAATCTGCATCAATCTTTCTTGAAGATTGTCCTTCTTTAACTTCTTCTATTGCTATCTTCTTATAAATCTTATTTAGATTTCATTCTGTTTGCTCCCCTAATAAAAATATTATTAACTTACATATAAAATTGCAAATATATGACTGCCTTAAAGTCAAAATTCCATAGTTTTAAATAACGAGTGTCAGGTACGGATCTAGAAAAAATTTTTGGGGGGGGTCCGATCGAAAAATTAAAAAATAGAAGATATTTCGGCTTTCACAAAACGTGACGTTAAAATTGTGTTAGACAAACTCGAATTTTTTCGCTAGTGATTGCTTAATAAATTGTGTTTTATTTGTGTTACTCGAGTTTTAATTTTTTGTGGTTTAGCATCTGAGTGTTAGGTTCTTCCCCATAATCCTAAGCCATAGCCAATTTTGTAAATAGCTTATAAACCTTGTAGTTTTGCGAACATAAAGCAAAAGAAACATTCATTGCCTGTGGATTTATAATTTTATCCTTAAATCTAAGATAATTTTAATTTAGGTATGGTTGCACTATGGAACTCTGTTAACTTGTCCGGAGAGCCGTATGTGGCTCACAAGCAACATTCAATCCTGCCATTAAGGAAATAAATTCAAAAGGAAACGAAAGAGAGGGAATAAATATCCTAATATGAACAGTATATTTATTCAAAGTTTCACGTAATTACAAAGTTACAATAAAATCCATAAAAATAGTCTTAAGCGATGAGTATCAGTCAATAACTAATGATGGCAAGTCACATCACTATCCTATATATCGTTTCCAACAGCATATCGGATAGCGAGTGATCTTCATCTATGATTTATGTAACCGCCGTACGTAACATTTGGTCGCACAAGCTAATATCAGATCGCACATTAAATCACTCGCAATCGGTCGTACGCAAACGACCTATTGCTTACATTCAATTAGCGTAACATCGAAATTGCACGAAGGAAAACAACTTTATCGCTTAGTAAAGCTATACGCTGACCGCTGTCACGAAGACATCATTCAAAATGTATTGGACTGCGAAACTCGTCCAGGAGAAATACGCGCGCTGTTGCAATGTTTGCGTAAAAATGTAAATTTAGTTAACATCGTAGAACGGACGTTAGTATTGAGTTAAAAAGATAGAGATCATAAAAATTTTGTATATTATAGATTAATTACTACTAGAAATTGTTTAAAGTTATTTCGGCTTACTGTATTTCTTTGCTTAAATTTCGCAACAGTGTTCGAACTTTTCCCATAAGAGATAGACGTATTTAAAATGGTGCCCTTATGACGATGGACAATATATTTATGGATAGATGGCATATTTTCAATTTTGAATTTACTTGACGTTATAAACCAGAATGGGAAACAAAATATGTTAAACATTTGCGTATGTTTAAGGAAATGAAAAAGCCACAATGATGCCACATATACCATAAATTACCTAAATGCTGTAGATTCACCACCTTTGATCTAATAGAGTATACGTGCGCTAACATTTCCCTGAAGAAAAAAACGTCGTATTCGTAAACAAGAGAGGTACAGTGTAAAGCCGTAACTTTTGCTTGAGAATTTGAGAATTGCTTCGATAAATAACCCTAGCCATTGAAGTAAAGATATTAAAATAATCATCTTGTTAGGGGAATATCTTTCGTGATACGTGAAGCTGTATATCTACTGATGCTGTATATCTACTGATGCTGTATATCTACTGATGCTGTATATCTACTGATGCTGTATATCTACCATTATGTATAACCGGATGGGATACCATTAAAAAGATTGGAGAAGTTGATAAAGCTAATCACTTTGAATGTATTTTTCCGCGAACGACACGGGACATTAAACGGGAGGGGAAATTGACTGTATAGTTTCGAAGCCATGCGCTGGAAAGTGTGTACTAGAATTTAAGAGTATACATGAAAGAAGACGTATTTTCTGATAACTTCAAATATAGCGCAGGTGCTTCCAGCAGAAAGGGGATGAATTTTACGACGGAATCATATTTTCAATTTCCTCCTTAAACTTTAGAACCACTTTAGGGTGTTAAAAGTTTTCCAAGAAGTTTTAATTCCTAATGAGTTACATATTGATCGAAATTCCTAAGTGCCTCTCAACTTCTTTAACCTATTTATCCGAGTATTCTCGTATAACCGAAGATATCTTTACATCTATTTTTACGACTTTTTCTGCTTTTTTTTATTCATCTTAAAACAAGCACACTGCTCATCAACTGCAATAACTTAAAAACATTGTGTCATATAGTTATAATTCACACGTGAATTCCAAATCACCTTGCATTATCATTCGCACGTCAATGTTTCTTCTCACGTAAGGTTTTTCAAAATACTTAATAAGGAATAAACGGACTTGAAAAAAGTCTGACGGGGCCGGGAATAGAAATCGAAAAAGTCTGACGGGGTAGCCTAGCAGCCTTCCGAAAAGAGGATGATCCCGGGTTTGATTCCCGGCCCCGTCAGACTTCTCTCAATTCCGTTTTTCCTTGGGATATTTTCTGGGTGCTCGCCCTTATGTGCAATATACCTTTAGCCCTTTCCTTGGTACTTAACATGCCTTCACGGCTAAGATACGGCCGCGAGGATCACGAAGATCCAACCGTACATCAGTATACCATGCGATCCCCAAACTCGTGTCACTTATTTTATCCGGTTTATGATTTTATATTGTTACTATTGAAACCCTTTGCAAATAAATTTTCAACTATATAATATTGTACATTAATTCGTTTATGTATTGTATGATAATTATGTTTAGATAGCTTAAATCAGAATTAATATAAAAAACACATTAATAAACATTTTTCTGGTATTTCCAAAATTTCATTATTAAATCTTCAATAGCATCCGTTTGTCCATTTCTAATTCATAATATCCATGTATTCTCTCATTCTCATTTTCTACATAAATTATATCTTTAAATTACTTTTACTTTCTAAAAAATATGGAAAATATCTTTAAATTGCTTACACCACAGAAACTCAAAACTGCAGAGGTGAAAAATATCCAATAACAAACACACACACTGAGCAATGCTTTTTATTTTGTTTGTTTATATTATAACGCTGTATCCATGGTTACATAGATACACATATATAACCATACATGACGACGAACGAACATACGATAGCTTTTTATTATATTAGATTCTTATATTTTAATAATAGCACTGATGATTCGCTAATGGTAAAAGAGACTCTTCAGTCTCCGTATCGCTTCAAATAAAGGCTTTAAAGACCCGCTGAAGAACAACTAAGCATTGATCTCGTGCTTTTCCGGTGTATCTGCAGCAGGAATTCTAACGACCCGGTTTGAAGCCCGTGAACAATTTCTGCATCAACTAAGCATTCATGATGGAGAGTTTTGAGCCACTTCTAATTCAAACAAGGATTTCACTAGACCCATGTTCATCAATGCAAAATATAAGATGCGGCATTCTGAAGCGTGTCGTATAACTATGATTTCACTATTATTAGAACACGTTTATCGTACGTGTATATTTCGTGATAAAGGCATTCAGCATCTTCTGTGGTAATGAGGAAAAGGGCCCAGTAACCTCCCACATCTTCAAAATTATGTTGTACACCCCGTCAAAAACGCGGCAAGGGTTAAAACACGAAGAGCGACATCGATAGGAAATAGTTTCCCCGACTAGGAACCGCGCCCTCTAGGCGTGCGGAGGGAAAGCGTTCTGAAGACGTTTCTTTGACGTCGAAGAATGTCTCCGGATTGCGTTGAAGGAGAGCCCCTCAGGCTGCCGTAAAATGTTAATTAAGGAGGGCTTTTCAAAGATGGAGAATGGGTGGAGAGAGGGCGGAAAATAAAACTTCTCAACTCGTCAAGGCCTTAAAATCTAAGGACGTAAAACGCTTTCGGATTCAATGGGCCCAAGCAGAGAAGAGTAATCCGATTTGAGTACTTCGTAAGAATCCGGGAGGAACAGAAGGAAAATTCTATTTAGATCGGGCGTGCAAATTTTATTACTTAATTGTGATAACGAATTCTTTAAGTTCAATAAAACTTTCTTATCAATCCCTCTTTGCTATCATATAATTGCATTATTGTTTTGAGAATTACTTAGCTGTTATGTGTTTCCGTGGTGTAGTGGTTATCACACCCGCCTAACACGCGGAAGGTCCCCGGTTCGATCCCGGGCGGAAACAGTTTTCTTTTTATCTTTAATGGTGAGATAGGTTTGAAAGACTTGTTATAATAACTAACTATAACATATATATAGTATATATCTACAACCATGTATATTTATTTATTAATTTTAACTCTTAGGTGCACGTTGGGAATCCTAGAAAGAAAGAAATATGATTTAGGAGCTGGGCTGCGATTTTTTGAAAATGTACGGAAAGTACAATTGCGGAAAGCGTAACCGGTGTCATGCGACCCCCTTCTACCTCCGATAATGAGAGTGAATTATGAAAAATACATGTTTTAACAAGTCCTTATAGAAATTGACTCTTCCACGAATGATATTTATTTATTAATTTTAACTCTTAGGTGCACGTTGGGAATCCTAGAAAGAAAGAAATATGATTTAGGAGCTGGGCTGCGATTTTTTGAAAATGTACGGAAAGTACAATTGCGGAAAGCGTAACCGGTGTCATGCGACCCCCTTCTACCTCCGATAATGAGAGTGAATTATGAAAAATACATGTTTTAACAAGTCCTTATAGAAATTGACTCTTCCACGAATGATACGCGGTTATATCAGACTAATCGTAGTTCACACGCTGTGTTCACTTCTCCTGCCACACGTTGAAAGGCAGCTTGTTGGGTACCATGGTAGATGTATTGAAGTAATAACTTATATTAATTGGTGAATGATAACGATCGTTAGTGTGAGATTGTGTGAGATTTTATTTCTTAAAATTATTAATTTAAAAACGCTCTAATGCATAATCTCCAACTAAGAAATCAATGAAGTAATGTCATTTGAGTCATTAAGTAATTTGATAAGGAATTTATATTTCTTACAAGAGATTTAATTGCGACCGGTTTCGCAAACTTTCTTGCATCTAACTTGAAGATGCAAGCACGTGTGTGAAACCGGTTGCAATTAAATTTACTGCGGTATTTCATGCTGATGACGACTTTTCATCAAGTCTTACCTTCCTCTATCGAATTCAAGCTGAAATAAGAGCAAAAGCAATGTAAATGAATCTTCTCCCTGACAGCTAATATGTTAATAAAAATATTTTAAGGATTGGAATATTTTTCATCTTTGTTTCGGTAAAAGGTTATGTATAAATTATAAGTTTTTAAGTTCGTTTGTTCTCACAGACCTCTTTATTTATTGTCACTAAATATAATATGTAATTATTTTTTACTTCACTTATAAATCTATTATTTATATTATAACAACTTAAAGTGGTCCTCTATATCCTGTTGACATGAGTTGATGAATGGATATTTTGTCTTTGTCTTTCGGTACAAAAGAAAGGAAAATATAACTTTCATTTACTCTTATCTGGACTTTTTTCTTTTTTATCTTATTTTTTTGGTTTGTTTTATGTTATTATGTATATTGGTACTATTTAAATGCCAACGTGGCAATGTTTATTGATTTATCGTATCAATGTAATTATTGATAGTATATTTATATATTTTGCCATGTTTTTTCTCGTCTTATCGTTATTGCTATCAGTAGATTTGCGCAGGTTTTTCACCGCTTCTTTGTGGGTGTTTTCTTACAATGGATAATTTTTTCCTTTAAGATTCTCTTGGGTTTTTTACATCCAAAATTCTTCTCATTTTTTCGCATGCTGTCTCTTTCATTTAATTATTGTGTAGTAATTATGACGATAGGTTAGATGGAAGAAGATACTTTTCGTCTCAAACGATTTAGTATTATCATTGTCTTACAAGACACATGTGTGTGGTAATGTGAATACTACTGAGTGGTGATGGGTGATGCTGAATCATGGCATTCATTTTCCTCAACCCTTAGTTCAAGACGGGATTTCTATTCTTGAATTCACTATTGATGACTATTGATTCACTACATATGACTTGATTCACTATGGATAAAATGATTAACTATAGATGACTTATTTATTTATTCTTAAGAACTACAATTAATCGCCAGGCTATGTGGTAGTCACTCCTGTGGGGTAGGGAAAAATAAAATACCCTGCGTGGTATCCACCCTAGTCGGGAGGAAAACACCCCAACATATAGTTGCAAAATTCACTACAATATTTCAAAATTTTCAAAAATATTTCAAAATTGAAAGCAATCATACAATATTCCAAAATTTACAGCAAAATTACAATATTCCAAACTTTACAACAATATTTCAAAATTTAAGACAACAATACAATAAAATCACGGAGCCCGTTTGATTCCATTGATGAATACTAATGATTCACCATGAATCTCCACGAAGTCCGCCTTACACTGTCAATTTCATAACGAAATAATAACAATGCAAATGAATCTTTTCTCTGCCAGCTCGAGAAAGCAACAGGGGGAGAGTTAGAGGGACAACTTGGGGATTATAAATCGTGCAAAGAAGCAGAGGAGGCCTTAAGCCTTAAATAAACACCGGAGTGTTTGTTAGTATACTGCGGAGATACGGGGCTCCACAAGTGCCGGCGAATGTCAAGATGTTTAATCTTCCCTCTCGCAAACTTCGCGCGGGCCAACAATGTCGCGAAGTTCCCTTGCGTAGGGGAACACGGGCCCCCCGAATGATTCCCCTCGCAAAACTTCTCCTCCAAAGATATGCTAATTCTGACGCCGGGTTGAGGTCGCGTTAATATCTCCGAGTAAAATGCTAATTAAACAACCGCTGTCGAGGGGAGTCGTGGAATTGATGGGAGGACATATTTCTGGAGAAAGGGAACCCGATTCGGATCGTGCGTTCCTTTCTTCGCGACTTGGAAAAGGAGTGTCTGGGGCTTCGTTTTCAGAAGGGATGGGAAGGAACAAAGGGGAACAGGCACGGGATGGGATAAGGGATTGGAAACGGTGCGGTGGGGAGAATGTGTATGGAGAATCTGGAAGGAAAATATGCACCAGAGGTAAGGATGCTGGTGAGGAAAATCTGATTTTTGTGGCGATGGAAGGACCGGAGGGTTTGTTGTGAGTGCTTACAGAATTGAAGTGCACGATTGGATTGATTTTTTAATCTGATTCCGAGATCGACAGGGTTGTTGCACATTAAGCAGAAATCGTTTCCGAAAGGGAAGCAATTTTTTCTCACTCAAATTTACTGACCCATTTGCCTATATATAGAGCCCACAATATGTCTAATATTAGCTCAATTTACTCCTTAACGATTTCTGTTCCTCTTTTTCCTCAAATTCAGGAGAGTATCTTGACAGATAAATTGCTACATTCACATTCATAATTCGTTTTGATTGTTACGTTGTTACGTACGAAGCAGGTAAATTTGTACCATCTTGAGTAAACCTGATTTTTCACTGAACCCTTCTTTGTGAGTATGTTTACTATAGAACGAATTTACTCTGTAATCATTGGCTTTTATAAATACACCAACTCTTCTACATTTTTCGAGATTTGTCATTCCGTATATTTTCCTTCTACATATTTATCGAAAAAATTTCCGATAGCGTTATGTTGGAATAAAGAAGCGGCTTTTTATAGTTTCAGTGCCACGATCAAATATATGCTATTTATTTATTTATTTAAACTCAAATATTTTGGTGGTCTATCAAATCCACATGCTCCTGAATAAATACTGTAAATATGAAGAAATATTTCACAGCATTTAATGCAAGCAGAATCAATGTATCACTCTGCAAGAATCTCTTAATAGCTTTAACTCCTGCTCCTCTCAAAAACAAATTCTTATGAAACCATCAGAAATCTAAGATTTTTCTAATAGCGTCTTCGATTAAGGCGGACTATGAAATTAAAAAGAATTCAACAAGAGTTTGGATTCCTTCAGAGTGTGTATAATTAATAACCCTTAATCTAAGTTATATGCTCATAGGATGGATAAGATCGACGAAATATAAATTGACAATAACGTTATCACTATTCCTGGAATTTAGGTTTTTCCTTCATGTAGAATAGCCGAGATATCTTTTAATTCCACTATATTTTCTTGATTTATTGCAACTGTGCATATTCCGCCAGTAAATCCACATATCCATTAACCTTCCTATCACCTTTTTTAACATGTTAATGTCTACTCCTTTCATTGATAGTTTGAAATCCATTACCACCTTAAATACCGATTAAGGAATTTTTGAAATCAGAACATTGTGCTTTAAATCAAAATCTTATTTTCTTTGTATTATTTAATATCTTCTTACTTCTTCGGACTAAAAGCATATGTGTATATGCTAACATTTCTCATGCTATTTTGCCCGATATCAAATAATGCAGAACAAGTAGAGACTTCGTTTATCTACACTACATAATTTGGTTCATTTATTGCAATTACGGATTTAAAATTACTTAGGATTTGATTCAATTTATGTAGGTCAAATTTCCACCAAATTACTATAAGTACTGAACAATATTAACACGCACAACGCTATCACCATATTACAGTATCATTTATCTTTTTTCCCTAATATTGGTTATTGCAATCCACAATGGTATTTATGCGAAGAAGTATTAGTGAAAGGAGTTTTTTATTAAACATAGATTTGATAATTACATCTCATCATACTTTCGAGTAAAATAAATTCAAGTAAGAACTTCTTCAGAAAAATTGTTCCATTACTTTATCCCGCAATTCAGAAATTAATATTTACACATATCTGTTTTTGTTTAAGCGTGGAAACTTTACATTTATGTCGTCGTGGGAGAACAATGCGTAACAAGTGCGATGTTGGGCTCTGTGTAAAATGCTATACAAAGTACTTCACAAAATAATTATAAAATAAATACTTATATATTCCAAGAAAAACCATTTCATACAATATTGTTTTGGAATAAATAAGATTTTTTGCAATAAAATGCTTTTCTTAAATTTCATCATGGGGCGCGTAATAGTAGTAGTGGGAAGGACTGACGTGCCCATATGGGAACGGGCATTTGCAACGAACCTATTATTGTTAACTTTTTTTAAACAATTTTCTGTTGTTAATTTAGGTCATCTGAATACCAATATACTAAAATTAGGCTAATTTTTAAGAAAAAATAATTCTCGTCCTTGGAGGGTTAATACAACTTCAGTCACTGAAGTTTTCGACCCTTAAAGTTGCATTTCTAATGAGCTATCGACGTTGAATCCACTCATGGGACATTTGATGAAGATAGCAATTAACGACTGTAATTCTGCAATGACTCCATCTTGTAAAAGTAAATCAAACACCTCAGGGAGCGGGAAGAACAAATCAAAATGGCAGACATCGATCCACTTGCAGTGGAAATACTTTCTCGTCGTCGCTGACACTTCACGGTCCTTCCTAATTAGGCGCAACCTTTGTCCAGAAATTAAATTCCATCCCAATTCCCCGGTGATCGCGGATAAGCGACGCTTTGTTGGCCCCCCCACGGCGACACAGCCAGGGGGGAATTCTCGAGTGAGTTTTAAGCGAATAGATGCAATCCCGCCTTCGTGAACGTCTTAATCCCGTCTCCGGCGATTCTTATTTACGGAATCCTTTCTGCCCTCTTCTACACTGTCCGCCTCGACGGTTCTCCAAGAACGGGTGCCTTCAATAACCCCCTTTTCGAGGGGATAGAAATCCTTTCTCGAAGAAAAGGGATTCGCAAATCCAATTTCTTTCTCGCAGACCCCTTCCGGGCCCCTCCATTCATGCGGAATGGCCGACTCGTTCGCAACGCTCAGTACCTCCTTTCAGTTCGATATTTTTATTTTTTTTTAAGACTCGGATATTAAAATTCCCAATCCATATTCCAGTCCCACCTCCCGAATCGCCTATGCCGTTCCCGGGAAGCATAATAGAGCGAATCTGATTATTTCACTGATCGATTTTGCGTATGTAGATTTGATGTGATTACGGAGTGATCGGAGATTACGACACCTTTAAATCAGTAGGTGCTCCTGATTAAATATCCCGACTAAAAGCATATCAAAGAAATAAGTAGGTGAAAAATAGTGACTTGGCTAGGACTCGAATCCAGGTCTCCCACTTTCCCGAAAGGTATTCTAACCACTGAACTACCGAGCCACGTCCTTCTTACCTCTGTAAACGTGATGCTTTATGTGCATGTGTATATAGTGGTGCTCCATACAGTGGCACCGACGGAAAGTGAAAGGCAAGGTTCTAGTCCCAGCCAAGTCACTATTTTTCATCTCTGTATTACCTTGGTTTAAGCAGCACACTTTGATGTGCAAATTCATTTCTTTCATTCCATCTTTTGTAAAAGAATATCTTTTGTTCCTGTTTCATGTAGAGTAGAAGAAAAGGTATAATTAATTTTCTATTAACTCAAGGTTTTCTGGTATAACATTGTGAAACGCCATTTAAATTAAAAATTACAAAGTTTTGTATATTTCGCCGAAATTTATTGACACGACCGGTTCTCATCTTCACGATCATCTTCAGGTATTTCCGTGTATGGTTACCTGACCGGTACGGATTTTGCTACCTTTAGACCGCTTGGAGCTCCTGAGAAATTAATTCTGACGAATGAAATATTTTTAATTCTGTTTAGAGAGAGAAAAGGTATTGTTAATAAAGTTACTACTTGTATAAAGTAGTATGAATTAAGCGAACTTACTACTTTTGTGGTCGTAGTTTCTCCCAGATCGCTATTCACACTGCTATCATGAAATAATAGCGTGAATTAGTTAGGGTAGTAATTAATTCTCATTTATTGTAATATATAATAATTCTTCTTCTTTTCTTACTTTTATTTTTACTTCTTAATATTTTACTTCAGCTATAAAATTTATGATTTTATATGATAATGATTTAATGAGGTTGCTCTAGATCATTTTGATGTGGTGATGGGTTGATGAATAGAAATGTTTTATTTGTTTTTAGGACAGGAAAAAGGGAAAATGTATGTACTCATTTACTCTTCTCTTACGTATGGCTGTGATTATGTAAAGGTTGCCAACTTATAAGTGATACTGAATCACATCATGTATCTAGGTCATCCTTTGGCTCAAGAAGGAAGGATTTTTATTCCTGAATTCGCTAAATCCACTTCCCAAGTAATGGCTTAGCAATGTCCACCATTAAGGTTTTACTGCTAATAGAAATAGCTTCAAAGTTAATTAAATTGTTTTCACTGCTCTACTCCGTAGATTAATTCACTGTCTGTCTATTTTTAGTGAAACAAAGCCCATTAAAAATAGTCGCGAGTTTTAATACTCCAGCTTATTGCAGACTTTGGGCCAGACGTCCCATCTGAAGATACATTCAGTCCTAAAGGATCCGAATTTTTTCATTCTAAAACAAAACAGTTCGATATACTTTGACTTGCTTAATATTTAAATGATTGCATAGCTCATTCTGAAGGTGGTAAAATTATCAAAACGAAACCGGATTAATCCTAGAACAAGATAAAATTTAAAATGCGATGCTACTAATGGAGAGGCAGTTACTTAAAAAAGGAAAGATTTTTTTTATACGCACTATACGAAAATTGGACCTACAAGATAGACGTCGATTGATTATATTATCATTCTTATCTTTAATCTTTCCTATCGAATAGAAACTCATTAGTTTCAGCGGTGTAGATATACTTTATGTGCAAGCCTGAAGAAGTCCAGCGTATGAAAAAGAGTGATATAATATTGTGAGACCCTTGGAGTAAAAACGCACTGTGGCGTCATAAAGAGATACGAGAATTGTTTTCGTATTGAATCTTAATATATTACCAGTTGTTTGTCATTTATTATCTGCAAGAAACTCTTGCCTATTTTTTTCTTTTCTTACCTTCAGCTCTTAAATATTTACAAAATTAAATTTCTTTGTTACTCGTATGTCTAGGTGTATAGCTGCATACTTTATTTAAATACCAAATTCAATTTAGTATTTTTCACCTAATTATGATACCATACATCGAATCCCTGGTCGTTTTGTTTGCTATTTTTTCTGATTTATTACAATGAAATCTATTTAGTCAACCTGTTCTTTGTTGTAATGGAACACCATGGGTTAAGGCCAACAAAATCGATGTAATTTCTAAATTCTGTCTCTTGAAAGGAGACTATCTCCGGGCTGACGAGAATGTGAATCTCTGTAAAATATTTCTCTCAATTTTCTAGTGTCTCCATAATGGCACCTGCGTATAAGTGAAAACATTGCATAGAAACTCCTGTACTTGAAAGTAAGAAGTAATTGGCTACTGCCCGGAAGTCCCTTGCTATGATACGTAGGCCTTGAATCTTTCACTTCAAAGTCACGTTCGCCGATATCCTACGGTCGCAAGGAATTGGGCTGAATATCAAAATGCAATCCTTAGCGATTGCAACGTCTCTCGGTGGACGCTGCCTGATTTGTATGGCGGACATTTTTCTCCCAATCCGATAAATCCGACCTTAGAGAGAGCTTCTCCGTCCGAGGGATTTCGTGAGGTGTTAACCCCGTTTGCTTCGCCGGATCGCCTTTCAGACAAATGGGGGATGATTGATTCTGTCTCACAATGGCGTTGATTCTGAAAGAAAAGGATCTTCCGTGCGGAATCGGAGAGCATCTTTCGGGACATTCCTCATTACTCTATCGGCTCAGTGCTGACCTCTGCAGAAATATGTCAAAGTAGAATAACCGACATCGCTGAGTATTCTAAATATTAACTCTAGGGATTTCCTATCTTAGTGAGCAGATACAACTATGCCATTGTAGAGCAATAATACTAATATATTACTATTGGTCTATAATATAATTACTATACAATACTACTACAATATTCTGTTAGCATAGCACATAATTTGAGTAAAGTACTTTAGTGCTTTAAGTCAATGCCTTCTCCATTTCGGCATATTCTGTATTTTCTGCTTTTTTAATAATCAACCATGATAGTTACATTAATATCACTTAATTATTATCCGTGATTTATACCATTATCCATTTGAATGATATTTTTCGAAAAGATGTGTTTCAGGTATTTGATCACAAATCTGTACACGTTTTAATTTGATAAAAAAATCCTTTACAATCAGCCGCGTCATTCACACAGAAATGGCTCTAATTTTATGGTACCTTCTCAATTCATTCAAGTAGTTACATCACAGTTACAAATTTCTTAAATCTTTTGTCGTGAATATTTTGGGTAACGTGTTATACAAACTGGTAAAATTACTGTGTTTTCTAATGCTTACCATGCAAGTTGAATTTTGATGAATCACAGTATTCATTTTAATTGACCAATCATATATCATCGTCTAAAATGAATAAACTAAAACAGGAGAAAACAGCCTGATTGAGCTTATCTGCATTGAAAGGAAGTTGCAACACACAGAGGATTAGATGAGAAATAAACTTAGCAACGCATTAGGGGATCAAATACATTTTTATGCTAAAAAAATATAAAACCAATTTTCCGGGTTTTAAAGACGTCAATAGCTTATAAGAGATGTATTGGCATGATATTGGCAAGATCTCATAGTAGAAATATGAGCGGAGATATGATAAAGCCAACTAAGACAGCTCATTTCAGTTACTAAAAATAGGTGGGATGTTCTTTCACAAATAGAGTGATTCATGCATATTCAGGATCACCTCTAATGAATTATTTGCAGAAACGAGCTAGCTGGTGAGGTATTAGAGTTGTTAATATATATGTGGTTATTAGCGTGCATTTCCTTTGAAAGTAGTAACGCGATAATAGTGCTTGAAGAGAAAGCCGAGGCTAAATAATATATCTTAAATAGTCGCTTGTTGCTGTCACATAGAGATGGAGAGTTACGTCACTCGAAAGAGTCCTGTTGCTTGGAATTAAATTATTTTTTGTGAAAATTTACTGAATCTACACAAACACACATTGCGGTAGCGGTCCACACGATAGCTATCTACAGTGTTTACTGAGTTTCTGGTCCACTAATGGTCCTTCATTTTAAGCTAACGGTCTTCCCCTAGTCCGTCCATAACAAGCTGCATTTCTGTTTTCGGAAGAGAGTGCATCGCTCCCCCGCGGTTTACTCGCGGCAGAAAATTGAACTGCGGAATCGATCGGTCCTTATATCAACCCTCCAGATATTTCTCGCGGTAACTGATTATCGAACGAGGTAAAGAGAGTGTATAGTATCTTTTACCTTTTTGGGGTATATAATGCAATAATTTACACTAAAGTTATGAACAGTTTTTTCAGTCTGTTTTTGCTTAAGTTTTCAATTTCTCTATGAATTTATTATCATCATAAGTAAAGAAACTCCTTCGCGTATTGTTATATTTCTTTTTAATAAATTGTGAGGCCTTTAGCTAATCTTTAGCTAATCTTTAGCTGCTTGAGAATAAAACTCTTTTCTTGGGGCATTTATAGATCGATGGTGTGAAACCGAAATATTTCATGTATCGAGAATGGAATATTCCTTACCAAAACTGTCTACGATATCCTATTTACACGAAATGAGTCTCACTAGCGTTCTTAAAAGATGTATAAATATAGATTAGAGAGTGATATATAAATTAGAGAGTTCCAAAGTAACTGGGTTGTCGGAGTCTTGGAAAGGTGTGATTGAATTCCAAGACAAGTTCTTGATAACATTGGCGTCTATACTAAATGTGCAATCTACTAGTAGCCTGACTTATACAAAGTAAGACTGGTTTCAGATTTTTGAATTTCTTTCAATAATCACAAATAGGCAAATAATCCATTATTTTTCTTCATATTATATCCATTATTCTAATGATAAAATTAACTTATAATTGGTCTATCCTGCATCTTCCCCAACTTTCCTAGGATATTCTCTAATTATATTTCTTCCTCTGTTGATAATAATTACTTGAGAGCTTATATTTTACATATTTATAATTTATAACATTCAATAGCGTCTTACGTTCAATTTTTACCTAAAACCATCCGTCCTCTCTCGATAACCGACCCTCGCATTTCTTTTGCCTCACTTTTATTTCCACTATTCAAACCTTTCCTCTGCCATAATCCCTAGCACCTGCTACATTCTTCCCTATCGACCCAACCAACAACTTTCTCTCTATTCCACGATCGCATCTCAAAGGCTATTTTCAAACAAGCTCTTTAACTTTAAAGCAGATTTATTCTCGCATTTTATCATTATAAATCATTTTTAAACGCCATCAATGAATAACTGCATCTTTTCTTGAAGTTTATAGTATATACTAGCTCGAATAGCGTCCTATTTGAAAGTGTAGTCTAAAAGTGAGGAAGCTTTTTTCATTAAAAGATCCTCTAGGCCGCCTTTGATTTGCGTACTTCATGCATTGAAATAACTTAAAATTATAAATTTAAGTATGAAAAAGGCATGAATACGATAAGGAAGCTTTAATGGAGATATTTTCCATTTAATTTTGACTTAGTGTCACCGGCGGGTTTGGGAAAAACAACATAATTTATAAAATGGCATTTGTTTAGTAGGTAACAAAAAGGCCGGATGTCGTCTTAAATGGCTCACAGGTTCCCAATCTCTGGCTTAGGTCATTTGTGAGGAATCTTTCTTTATCGAAATTTCGTATGTACTCTTCGCTCGCATAAATAACAATTATACTGCGTACGAAACCATTAGGCAATAATTCACTGTAGCATCGTCTACAGCCTAATAGCAAAGAAAGAAAAACTGAACACGAATTTTAAGAAATTAGAGGTTTTTAAAATATCCAATAGCATTCTAAGCAAATAAAAAATCCCGGCCTTTCCGTTGTTTCCGAAAACCGGTAACGACGCGGGGTGGAGCGCTAACAAAGACGGCTGATTTTGGATCGAAGATTTTTAAAACTCGTAACATATTCAAAAATATTAGGACTGATATGGTGCAAAAGAAAGCGTATATATAAAAGTTAATTGCGAAAAATATCTAAGTAGAACACATTCCATTTATATGGAATTGACGTAGTAAAAAATATTGTAAAACGATATAATTCAAGCTATAAAAATTGTTTCATGGAGTAAAATAGGATGGGTTGAACGCCCAAAAAGGCAGCAAGTGGCATAAAGCCCTCGGGGTCCCTACTATTGGTCCAGAACGAATCAAAGCCGTTAACCGGGGTCACATTGTATAACTAAAGGCGCGAAATTCTTTCTCGATATCCCTCTCTCCTTTGATATGTGATTCGACCCATCCATGCATTTTCATTCACGAGGACACCGCCACTGTCCTCCCAACGCAACCCCCAGAGCCTCCCTTTCAAGCAAATCACGCATTGCCGAACAAAGGCATAAAAGGCTCTCGAAGAATTGGACGGATTCCGTATCGAAAGGCTCTCAAAAGGACGTCCTTTGAGTGGACGGATGAGATATAGTCAGCGCGGGCAAGAGGAAGTGGTGGAAGACCGATTGGGGTGCGGAGAATGAAGGAGAGCGAGAAAACAGTCGGAGGAAGGGCGCTCAAGGGGATGGAAAGGAGATATAGGTTGCAGAAATGGGATGGAGAGAAGCTGAAGAAGAGAATGGTGGGGAAGCAGATTGCGGGGGAGTAGATGAGATACCGCAGAGCTGGAGTGGCCAAAGAATCAACACTCTGAGTAGGGGCATCGGGTCCCCAGAGATCAGTAAAAATAACGGAAATATCAATGTAAATGTTTGCCGAAATTTTAACTCACTTAACCCCTAAAATAAAATCAGGGTTCTTCATTGGTCATAGGAATTGATGATGACGATTTATTAATACTATAAGTAAAGACGAATATGAGCAATATGGAATTCTATGTAACCCTGCTCTTCACAGAAAATGGTAACGTAAAGGCGAATAATATAATAATAAAATTACGGAGAATTACAAATATGAGAAACAAAATGAATTAGTGACAGAATTAAAGTACTATTTTCACATTTAAATTATAGAAAAGTACACGATGTGTGTTCTATTCTGTGTTCTGCGTACCCTATATTTCCACAGATAAGACGATGTACGAGTTTTCGTCAAAATTAAATCGTTTTAGCATACATCTATCCTACAAAACGACACCTAAACTATTAAAGGCCTATGAATTTAGTTTAGATCAGCGATCATTACCTGGATAATAATACTGTGTGGTGTATTTTTTTACTTTTATAATTAACAAAATTAATTATCTCACATTTGGCAGTACCGCCTTGCGATCGCACTGATTATTTTTGTATCTGTCTAATAAGTCGAACCCGGATTCTTAGAGCCCTTTTTTAATGACTCAAACATCATTATATTTGCCAAAATGTACGATAAATGAACCGCACCGAATATCATTCCGATTTCGAAAAGAAAATGTTAAGCAGGAGAGCAAATAATAAAGAGGAAGAAAAATTAATTCAATTTTGTTATGAGGTATACTTATTTCGTATCTTCTTGAACACAACTATGAAATCGACGTTGTAGCATATTTATCTATAAAATCTAGAATCGAATTTCAATTGAAATACGAGAAATATCCTATTTATAGTCGTAAATTTGGTCTGGTCGACTATTCACTAAGATCATATATTACGTGGGTTTATATGGTACGATCTCATGTTCCGAAATACTCTTAAAAATGTTTTACACCACTTTGTGTAGTAGCAATATTAAATTATTATTTTCTCCATCAACGGTTGGGAAACGTTATAACTTGAAACCTACTTTGAGAGTCTGGACCATTTTGTAACCCAGTCGAGCTGTCGTAAATCCCAGAACGCGGACTTTAGAAATAAAGACAATCCCTTATCGACGTCTTCACGGGTGAGTGATTCAAAGTAAAATTTAGGGGCACTTTTTCCCATTGAATGGAAGATAAAGAAAGAGGGTGGGTGGGAGTTGCGTGGGAGTGACGAATGAGAGAGATGCAGCACGCAAAACCGGTGTCCGAACTTTTCAGAACGAAATACATGGATAACAGGCGCGCAAAATAAAGGCAAAAAAGATGAAATATCATAGGGAAAAAGATGCTTCCCGCATGGTAACGTATGAGAGCCCGCATTGAAAAACGGAACGAAATTTTGCGAGTGAAAAAAGTGTTAAGTGAGATGCGATGCAGTAGTTGCCGATTCCTTAGTCCTTTCCTTTAGACAGAGAATTTTATGCGGGTCAAAATTTAAAAGGGTTAAAGCTATTTATAGCGGAAGTTAATAAAATATGTATGACAGAATTTAACAGGGTAACAAATAACGAGAATAGTCTAAATTTGGAGTTTTAAAGGTAATATACGTAAGTTTTTTAAATTGAGATCTAAGCTAACTTCTTAAGATTACAGAATGATTGCTTTTCAGGGAAATTTATCAAATTCAAGAATTATCACCTAAAGGATGTATAACGCTGCACTGCTTGTGGAGAAATGTCTATAGAATTACTAAAACATTATTGGAATAATCATATTAAAATTTTAATTATTTTTTTTTTATTTGTTTTTTTCTGTCAAAGTGTCGCATTTAAAATGAAATCTACGACATGGTAGCTTCATGACTAATCATGACCGATATTTCTCGTTATTGGCGTTGTTTAGGAATCCAAAAAGTGCTAATGCATGATATTCTATCCAATTCTCGTATTTACAATGGCATCAACTTCCTTTTGCGAATCTAATGAGTCTCTGTCTATCTTGACATAAACTCAGCTACTGCGATTCGCATGAAAATTCTCTTTTAAACCCATGTTGATACTTGTACAGCCACCCTGTATCCTTCAAAAATCTTCTCAAATAATCAGCTACCAATCTCTCCATTATCTTGTATGTCACTGATGTCAAACTTATCGGCCTGTAATTTTCCATGCTTGTCTTGATTCCTTCTTTGTGAATTGGTATGATCTTAGCCTTTTTCCAGTCCTCCGTAATAGTGTTATTATTTAAAATTGCTTGAAAGAAAACTTTTAACTATCGGACAGTTTCAGTTGATCCCAGTTTCAATAACTCTCCTGATATACTATCAGGACCGCAAGATTTGTTTTTCCTTAATCTTTCTAGTGGTTTCCTAATCATCTTGTCTGCGATAGTGAGTTGTTTTCGCGGCCAGGTAGTATCTATACCCGAAGACTCATGGTCAGTTTGATTTTATCAATCTTACTCGTTCTATACTGATCTACTAGTGGTTTGTGGAATGCACTTGAATACCACTTATTTAAGCAGTTTGCTTTTTCTGTGTGGTTACTTATATCTTTCCCATTCGCATCTTTGATTTACTGAATATTTTTGCACGCAGTGGCTTCTTTCAGTTATCCAGTCACAATGGCCTCCCTCATTCAATGCTATCGTGATTATATATGAATCTGAGTTTTCCATGCTCAATATTCTCTTGATATTTCTCCAACTCAGTACTCGTAACTAAAACTAGCATACCATTTACTTAAGGATATCTTTAAATTAAGATTAAAGAGGTAATATCTTCAATACTAATTATATTTCGACTTTTTTATCAAATTATCACTCGATTCTTATTTGAGATCGTCATTTTATATTTAAAAATAAAACAATCTGCGGAAATCAATAAAAAGAATTTAAGCTTCTTTCGTGAAAGGCTTTGATGGAAAATAATTTCAAAATCATAAAAATATTTCAAGATTTTTCATAAATAGGAATGCAGTCGTGAATGTAAAGCATTCTATTTAGTAAAATATTCCCGAGTTTTTATGGGGATTGAAATTTTATATCCTGTGAGACCATTGTTTTTTTTAATCGTCCAATTTGTGATGAAAGTAATAAATTTCCACTACTTACATTCTTCGCGTTATCCCACTCGTAGTAATTTTCGTAATGCACCACGTGCATAATCAACTTTTCCTATTTTCCGCAAAAAAACCGTGGTAGCTTAATGTATATCCTTTTCATTCAAATTCACTCATAACTTTCCTGTAGATGAACGATGATAATGAAGTCATTTATCACCCTCCATGCTTTTTATATGCCCTCCGAAAGGCGCTTTAGGTTAGAGTCGAGGATGGATAAAAATTTCCCTCTCCGAGAAAGATGAATTGTGAGCTATTTATCATGGAAGGGAACCGATTCATACCCTTGCAAGTATGAATTTGTTTCGTGATGGTACTTGAACCTTTTCAACCTTTGGAGTTGCAACATGAACTATGTCCAGCTGAATCCCTAAACTGAAACTGTTAAATACTTCTTCATTTGAACTCTGCCATGATTTCTAAGTTCTATCGATTTCCCTCTACTGTTCAGGTAGTCGTTACTACATTCTTTCATAATGGAAGGCGATTCCAATCATTAGGAGTAGTACGGGACCAATTGGGTGCTTGGGTAGTAGCCAAACCAGAAACTATTCTTGTATATTGTGAAACAATCCCCACACTCGATTTTCCCACCATCTTTGTACTGTTTTTAGATATCAATATTTATATACCTTACGTATTTATAGTGACTAATAAAAGGATGTATGAGGATTCTGCACGTTAGGGGTCGTACACAAATCCTCCTCCCAAATCGCGTTACGTAATTTGTGTACGACCCCTTAAGGCGTGCATCTAGGAAAATTCTTGAGAAAGAACAGACATGAATAAAGTCTGACTGGTTCGGACTGCGACCTGTATCTTCCGATGGCTGGTTATGGGCTCGTTATTATTTCAGTGTAATTAAGAGTTTCAAAAATAGAGGTTATAGGATCATTAAAACCCAGTATTATAATGTATAAGTTGTTAAAATTGCGTTTAATTGCAATCCTTACTTTTACTCCAAAAAAACAACATTATAATGGTTTGTTAAACCCTCACTGGTTTTACATAATGACTGACTTAAGTGCCAGAATTAAATAGCTTCAAATCTCAAAATTAGATTGTTAAAAATATTATTTGATCAGCTGACTTGACTAGACGCTGTGATACCGAGCTTCAATCTCGTACTTACTTATGCATACCTTAATCGTCCTTTTAAATATCGGTGAAAGTTTGACAAACGATTATAACACGGTAGTTTTTAGTAAATAATACAGTTAAACTACGTTTAAAGTTTACAAAATAATATAAATCATTCAAAAAACATTCTGGTTAAGGTAGCATGTTCTCATATAAATGTTTATGTGCAACACTTAAAAAAATATTTAAATATATAACTTAAAATTTCATCCACAGTCCAATGAAATTTTTATTTAATTCAAGTCAATTTCATTAATTTTAATGTGCAAATTATTTCCATTTCTTTAGCCGTTTCTGGTCAAAATTTTGAAAAAGTAGCAAGTAAATTTATTTTATTTACTGAAAAGACTTTGAAGATTTTATATATATGTGCTGAAAATCTTTAATTCGTTTAAAGGTAATTGGAACCAAAATTTCTGACCTAACTCCAAGTGGAAAAAACTTACATTAAGCGAAAAAATTCTTTAAACAATTTTTGAGCGACTGCTTAAAACCTTAAACATACAATTTTGAAAATTATTGAAAGAGTTTCATACGCCAAAATATTTCACTTATAGCAAGTTTTTCAACAACGTTAACACCACCACCGAGACACCCTGACGATTACTCGCGAGCATAAGTACAGCAATCTTCACCTACAGCTCAAATTCATTTTTTGTACGTCGGTTGATGAAACATGCTGCTGGAATTATAAACTACAACATTTGAGCTCAACTGGAGTCAGCGGGCGATATGAATGGATGCTAGAATAAAAAAAGTGACGTGATTCCATTTGGACTCACAGGACCGGAAAGGGTTAATAGCAATTATGATTCTGCCCTCACACGAAAACCGCCAAACGCCTACGTTAGGAGACTTCCAACACTCCAATCCCGCCATTGGGCAAACTTCCACTCCGCAAGTTTATTTTCCGAGCAATCCATATTTTCTTTCCATTTACCACGGAAACGAGGTATATCACAAACAAGAAGTAATATCATCTGCTTGTTTATTGAAACGTGACAAAAATATATTCGACTCCGACGACATCGAAGCACTTTTCGAGACGAAATAGGAGCGAACGAAATTGTAGGAGTATCTATTTCAGTAAGATAAACAAAATAACGCAGTGGGTGTTATAATCGGAAAGAAAAACACAGAAGGAAAAGCCAAAATTTATTTTTTGATAGCAATTCTGGAAGCTCGCATCGCTACTCCAAATATATTAGATCTCATGTATCGTGTGTCGTAATTTCACTCCTTGGAAAGATACAGGATTTCATGTTTTCACAGTTTATTACTGCACTGGAATTCTTGTGAATTTAAAAATTGATATCCACTCCCACATTCCGTCTTTTGAGATTGTTTTCCGTAAAATTATGACATTGTTTTCATTGGACGATTCTTGGTGATTTGTTTCCTTATCACTTGTAATTTGAGTCCTCTTTTATCATATTAGTAATCTTCAAACTCATAATTTCATAGAATATATACGCCGAGATTTTAGTTTTAATATATGCTTTTTAAAACTTTATTCATATTCAAATTTTCTCTCCGTAAATTTTCTTTGTTTTCAGAGGATTTTAAACTCAAACCTCTCCCTTCTTCTATGCCAATATTAATTCACTCTATTTTTATTTTGTTTCTAATCCTCTGCGCTGGTGTTGAATAGATTCGCGATAGCATAGTTTAGGACACACAGAACTCACAAAAAGATGCCGAAATCAATATTATGTAAACTTTATTTATTTTCACTAAACTCCGTAAAAACTAAAATATAAACTGAATTTATTAATAGTTTCTATTCATCAATAACATTATCATAAGCATATCATTGTCTTTGTAGCCTAAGGGACGTCTCCATCCAATATTCTAGCTTTATATTACGTTGGCTTGTTAGCTTCTAGGTTAAAATTAAACCTGTAGTGACATTAAAATTTGACACAGTTCATTAAATGGTTAAAACTTAGCGTAAAATTCGTAAGCGTTACCCAGATGCTTCAAAAGCAGGACAGAAATCCGTATGAGGAATATTATTTGTGCTAGTACTTCATTTTCTCGCAGATTCAGAGTAATGACGTTGCTAGAAGACTTTCCGGAAATCACAAATCTCTCTGTTACATTTGCTGATCTTGTACTACCAAAAAAAACACAGAGAAATGATGCCAAGACTAGCCGTTTCCAGAATTGATGCTTTCCGTGAACGACACACGACAGTAAGCGATTAGGGAAAGAGATTTATCGTGCTTGCAGTCTCAGGTGCATGCAGAAGTGAAGCTAACTGGGTGCATTTGAAGATATAAATGTAGATTTACCTCTATGTTATATCTTGTTCCTTTTTATCGAGCTGTCATGTAGGCATTCATTACATCGCCTATACGTCACCTTGAACTCCTTAGAGAAATGTGAAACCAAAACTTTATGTGCGGGGAAGAGAGAAAATTTCGTTTGTTCCTAACTAAGAATTTTGTTCATTTTAAAAAATAAATTACCAGACTACCGTTTTTGACGCAAGAATTTCGTCATCAAGAAGTAGGTAGATCGTACGAAGTAAAGGCTGACATAGTCAATGCCTCTTCTAATAATGATCCTCATCTTCTAACGGGCATTTGAGGCAATACTTCCCGTGAAACGTACCTCAGTAATTAGTTATTCGCCATTTCCGAGAAAGAAAAACGAGGTTACGTTCCGGGGAGAACTAGCGGCGAACTATAAATAAAGGGTGAGTTTTAAAGCAAGAAATACGGAACGCGGGCAAACGTGGGAGAAGTAAGCGGAAGGGGGAAATCTTAAGGAAAGATCTTTTCCACTCAATCCAATCACATTTACTCTCTACGCCGCACCATTTCCACCGTATCCCATAAAACTCCCGCTGATTCTACTTCTCCAAATATCTTAAACTAATTTTCTCGGAGCGGTCTTTCGAGACAAATTAATCCATAGAATTCAGAGAAAGAAACACCGCTAGATTATTCTTTCTGTCTCAATTACAGGCGCTTGGTAAATTTATTCTTCTCGGTTCGCTGAATAAAATTTAAGGGAGACTGGAACTCTTTGGAGAGCATCGCTGTCTGTTGGGGAGTCCTTAAAAAATATCTCTCGGGAAGTTTTGCTGATCTAAAGGAGGGCGAAAAAGGAAATTGGTTCCAAAGTTTGATATTTTTGCGACTGCTTGAGCCAATTTTCTTCCTCGGTAACCATGACGAAAAATAATTTTTATCCCCAACGGTGGAAGAATTACCGCATTTTCCGTAGTTCATAATGCGCTAGAGCAATGGTCAGTTTGAATTGCAAAATTTACGATTTAATTATTGAAGCCCCCTAAAACATCCTTTTATGGACAATTACTTACGTAATTGTAAACATTGACGGATAGGAATCAATACAATATAAAAGACTTAAACAAAGGATCAATTTATTAAATACGTTCGGAGAAATTAAATTCTCTGTAGATGTAACCTAGGTAATGCGACCTCCTTGTTATATTATATTATATACTCGTATGTTATAGGCCGTTCTGAAACTGCGAGGAAGATCAGGGAAATGGATGCTAGAACAAATCGTTTCAAGGATTCATCTTTTCCGCGAACAATTCGGTAAAGTAATCGATTAGGAAAATAGAGCCAAGGTGCTTGCACCCCTGGCCACACGTCATAAGGCGGCTTGCAGGGATCTTACATACACATAGACAATAAAAACGGATTATGCTTTGGAACAATAAATAAACTTACATTCAAATAATTTTATAACATATTCTAAGCAAACCATATAGAGCCTAAACTTTTCCAACGTGGCCAGATATTCAATTTTCTTTATGGTGTAATTGGATGTATGTTTGTGCTAGGGGTCCGGAACATTGACCGTTCAAGGTTGTCTTGGACGGACCAAGAAGAAGCCTGTTTCCTCTAATCGCTGTTGCTTCTACCAAGTCCTCCCTTTCTTATTAGATTCCCCATCCGAAGTTTTTGCCTCCAAATAGAGTGATTGGCCTGCTACGCATCGAGAGTGACCTTGCCTTTAGTTACGCCTTAGGAGAAAGCCAAAGATTTCTTCCATTACTGTGTCCTTATTCCAATTTGAAGGTTACAAATTAGTAGGTTATTTATGGAATGCTGTTCTAATACGCATTTTGCGTAAGGCTGTTGGCCCACTTACTGAAAGTCCTTACGGGAAATGAAATAATCTACGAAAGAATTGTACTTTAACCACAAATTTATTTTTACGAAAAACAATCACTTGACCGGTTTCGACGATTAATCATCATCTTCTGGAATCATCATCTTCCAGAAGATGACGATTAATCGTCGAAACCGGTCGTGTGATTGTGTTTTGTAAAAATGAATTTTTGGTAAAAGTACAAATCATCCGTAGATTATTTCCATTATGGAATACCACAACACCTCGCCTGATTCAGTGAAGTTTACTTATGGGGAATGTTTACTGTTTCAATATAAACTAGTGAACATTTTTATAACCCGGGCAATTTCAATTCATTGCGGCTTTGGTAATATTGTAAAAAGTGCTTCGATAGCTTAGGTCATTCCGCATTTGGCTCCCCACTGGGATTCGAACCCGGAATCGCTTTCACCAAAGCCGATTGCGCTGCCCGCATGGCTCTGCGAGAGCCCTTCAATTCAATGCAGTTTCCTCTTAAAAAATTAGTAATTACAACCGTGTGTACGTTCTATAGGAATAACAATTATTGAGTATATTAATTTAATATAATTATGGGAAAATTTAACTTATAATCTGTAGTCTTTAACAAGTCGTTGACCTTAGTTATTAGATGTATATTTTTATATATTTCTATTAAATCGTATTATATTTTCCTCCGTTCAAAGAATAGTTTTGCGCCTTTATATGCTATTTTTAATATCTCCCAATTGATAGAAGTTTGTTACGAATGACGAAGTTTTAAACAGAATATACCTATATTGCTCGGTTGGGACTCAAGTAGGTAGAATTGGCTTCCAAATCGTTCTATATCGTTTAAATACATCTACAATCCTCCATTTTAACTTCCATCTCGCATACAAAACGAACAAGCGATAGACAACAGAAATAAACAAACATTAAAAAAATAGAAACGGTAAACCGGAACAAACTGTAAATAATCTATACCAATAACTTATTTTTCATCATATTAAAATTAGATTCTTTTGCGTTAACGAAATTAGATCAATTAAAAAATCCATCCTCTAAAATTCATAGTTTTTCGCGATTATCGTTTTATGCAACTGAATGTAACACTATTTATATAATAACGTAAAGTAATTGAATGCAAATGTTGGAAACTGTTGATAGTTTACAGGTATGCTAGCGAGAGCGCCGTGGAAGTATGCATCCTGCAATAACATTTGAGTATTGCGTGCTGTTTAACTTGCAGGATGTAGAGCTCGAAATACACTTTCGATTATCTCGGAAATATCTCCTATGTTATCACTGGCTGGCGTTAGCAAATTCATGAAAGTATTATTTCTTCATATTTTTGTCGCAGTTGAATATTCTGTAGTATTTTACGCTGTTCTCTCCCATATATATAATAAAATAATTTGGTATCATGATGAAATTTTAGAGCACTAGCAGAAGAAAAGTTAGAGCGGAATATTACAGTGTATCGGATCACCGAATTGCCTCTGGAACACTATAGGTCCGATGATGTTTAATCAGCTTAAAGCCCTGAAACATAACCGTCAAAAGCTTCGGAGAGGGAATAACGCACAGATGGGATGAGATAGTGTCGCTTTGATTTATAATAATGTAGTTTTGTGTTGAATAAAAAGTACACATATTATAGAATAAAATCTTAATTATTCCTACAGAGAGACAGTTCACGAATGGATTTTTTAGTGGGAACTCCTTCCCAATTTTATGGTGGTTGTGTTTGAAAAATCATGAATAGAATTAACACTGTACAAGAAATCAAATTTATTTCTGCCCTCTGAATCAGCTTGTGTTAGTTTAACTATCTTTAATGAGGTGAATTAGAAACAATGAGTAAAATCTCTCCATCTACCATTTCACAGGACCATGATATTTATTTTATTAATCAAGAAACACATTTTGTCCTTTCAAGGTAGATTTTGTCACAAATCTGAATAGTTAACATGTTTTCTTTGGTAGCTTCACTTTGTATTCATTTTACTTTGTTTCTCTCAGCAAATACTAACAATATTCTGAAAGCATATTACAATTTCGTCTCTCCGGAGAATCGTTTTTCTATGATGAAAATATCACGGTGAAACCGTTCACCATGATCATCACTGGTTGACCCTAGGTTTGCAAGGAATAAATCTTTGTGTAAATCGAGAAAGTGCAGATTTAGTGACATATTGCACTTCATTTTTTTAAACAACGTTTAATATTCTTTACACTTTGTTGGTAGCTTTAAGCTTTATGATCCCCAAGAAATTCAGTATACGCTATCTTAAATACATTCTAAGGAAGCTATTTCAACTCTCGAATGGCGTAAAAATCTAGAGTAGTAATCTACGAGGTAATTGTAGTCATTTCGAGGTAATTAACATAGAAGGTAATGGAGAATTCGGGGCTCTCTAACTTTTAATGGAAGCAGTTGGGAAAGTGCTTAATTACATTAATACCATCAAGTTCATTTAATTGTTATTTCCATTTCTTAAGGAAGTCATCTTTTCATATAAATTTTGCCAAGTTTGTTTTCGAACTTTCTCGGACAATCTTCGAGGAAAAGAAGAGTTTTCTCTCCGGATCACTAACTAATATTCTGCTGCGTAATTCTATTCCCCACAAATCTTTATCTCAAATAATTAACCCTAAGGTATCTTTGACGCACCATTAACCTCTCCCTCCCTCCTATCTGTAACCGTTCCCTTTAGTTTTGTATGTATGTCTCTGTATATCATCGGGTATCGTTCTTAGTTGATCTCTGTATTTTTATAGGGGTGTTGTTTCTCTGTTCTGTTCGGCCACTACTTCTTTCTTATATATCTCGTAAAGAAGTTCGTCAAGTTTTTGTCCGAGGTATAAAAAATGCTTTTAGTTCTAATATTCGCCTCACCAGGGACGGTCAATACATTTGACTCTCTTATTTTGATGAAGTTTGGCAGGATGATGGTACTTAAAATACTCCGTTTTGAGATCAGAAAATATAGTTTTATATATAAAATATTAACTCTAGAAAATGACCAATGACCAAAACGATTACTTACGGAAAGAGCAGAAAGAATGTATGCCAATGTCCAAAAAAAACAGTTAGAGCAATCGATTTCTATCCGTGGGTACTTCATGAACGTGGCATACTTATGGTTTGAGTAAACTTTAAAACATTATGAGAAAATTTATATAACGTATTTGAGCAAGCTTTCAGGGACGATCCATGACGATCCTAACTAAAACTGTTACTTAACCAAAGTTAGCTCTCGATGATAGGTTACTTGGTTTCACTCCACGACATAGTTAATATCTTTTGCTAGTCAGCAAAATATGAGTCAATTCCTTCGTTCCCCAATTTGCGGAAAAAAACACATGTACTGTTCCGAGATTCACTATCACGGCATTTACTACAATAATAACCGTATATATTTATTTTCCCATGTCTCTAACCATTTTTAAAGAATTAATTGTATGCAAAGGCTTCATTTTGCAGGAATCCTTACAGGAAAATTTAGAAATTAAAATTATACTTGCATACGTCCACAAAATAATTTTGAAACGACCGGTTTTGGTACAGATCGGCTATCATCGGGTCGACTAATTTTCGCCTCTTCTCATATTTGTGTGGTGAGATTCAACCTTCTGATATGTGACTGAAATATATCCCATGACTTTCCTTATTCACTCCCATTTCAAAAAGATAAGAGGTTTATCTAACGGTGATAGTGGAACATAAATTATTGAGAAATCCATTGTTTGACTTCGGAACGGATGATCGGTTAACCGATGAATAGGAAGTAATCTCGAGCTCCATTCGCTTTCAGTTTTATTAGCTTATGTTTACGAGTAGTATCTATAAACGTGGAACCACATTAATAATGGGCTTGAATTTGTTTATCTATAAAGAAAAGAACCACTGCCCTACCATTGGAAATTTTAGCTATGATTGATTCCATTATTTGGACGGATTTGGCTAGCCTTCTTGCCGGACTTACAAATAATGATAGTAGGATTACTTATAAAAACCCTTTATACAATATCAAGACATAAAATCAATGGTTTCCAATTAGAGCTATATTAAACTAAACTAACTGGACCCTAATTAAATCAAGAGACTTCCCAAGAGCTGATGGTGCTTGTTATAAAATAAGAATTAGATATGTATGTATTTTGTCTAAAGTACCTTAACGGCTTAGATTATATACCAAAATTTACTGATTTGAATTATAACCTAATATAACCTACTTGATGGATCTTTGTGTAATTGTAACCCGATTTTCAAATTAAGAATAATTTCCAGTGTGTCTAAAGTAAATATGTTAAAACAAACCTAAAGGTCCTGCGATTTAAAATAGATTTATATTTAGGTGGATTATTTTTTATTTATTGAAATAAATCTCTCATTAAAATGATAGGTACCTGTATCTATTAAAACATAAGGAATCACTAAAGTTGAACTTTCTGGTACTCATTTAAAGTTTTTTACAGAAAAATGGTTCCTGATGAAGAACACTACATTACGGATTGAGATTAAGATATGATATCACCGAGAATTGTCTTTGTATCACCTTTGAACTTACTGCATTGCGTGTCCACTCTGATCTCCAAAAAGTAACGAATCGTTTCATATTCCATATATTTCAGCAAGAAGCGGTAAACAATTTCTATTCCCGATTATTTATTCTAACCAGAACATTAATTAGTTATAGTATTGACTTTCAATAAGAAAGCTATGCTGAAAACTGTTTGATTTTTTCACGGAACTATTCCAAAGTAAAAACTCATTCCCCTTGTTTATAAAGTCGATATGGTTTGCAAATACTCGATTAGCTGTGTCTAGGTACATATACATCCGCGTATCTCCTTTCTTCCATCACCTCTGCACGCACATGGTTTTGAATTCCCAGGATTATCTTCCATTAAGCCACAGGCTGAATTCTCCAACCGCAGCGACTCCACAATGGAGTGGGATGAAGCCGAACTAAAAAGATCGGGTGGGCGTCGATTTTGATGCCGGCGGAAGGGGTCGCATCTTCCGGGAACTTAGTTCCCCAAACCCTCGTCTCCTTTATCGGCTTTCCTCGCGGCAAGTGCCGGAGCGGCATCCGAAATTGGAATGATACATAATTAATGTGGAAGGCGGTGGTCTCATAAACAGGCTCAAGGACTTTGAACGGCCGTGGAATGGGATCGGATGCGGCCACAATAATTGCCCTGGTCCAAACTGGAAAATTATCATCCTTTGATCAAATCGGATCTCTAAATCCCATCTCTCTCCGCTTTGTGTTGCCAGCACGGAGATAGGAACCAAAATACTTCACCCGTCATCTATCCTGGTAAGCCTCATTCCCATTACTGAAATCTATTAGTAATTGGAAGAGGGTACAAGTTTAAAACATCATTCAGGCTGTACATTTTTGGACAACTTCACAGAGAGAAACATTGTCTTACGATTAACTGCAATTTTAACGAATATTTTTTTCTTTCTTTTCCTGATTAAATTAACGATTTCTTTTGAATATACTATTTGCAATTACTATGTACTACTACATATTATGTACTGCTGTATACTTATTCTGCATATTTGCATGATAACTAGGATATTTTTATTGAATATCTTATTAGCAACGGCAGTTAGAAGCTATTCCGTATAAATCTGAGAAACATATATTTCTCTTATAACAATGAGCTCGAGCATAGATAGAATAACTTCTTACTACTGCGAGTTGTTGTTGCTTTAACCATGTAATATATGAAACATGTTTCGGTTCCATTGTTTTACCAAGAAAACATATCAAATGTATGGTAAATGGTGGTAAATTCATTGAACACTTTATCTAGTTCTATATGCACCACTATGACCCTATGATACGAGTACAATCTCATAATACTCTACAAGTATTACCTGAATTAAATACCACCTAACAGCATTATTCATACCTCAAAAGTGTTCATAAGAATATACGTATAAACAAAACTGAAACCCAATATTATAATGTGTAGTTAGCATGGAGTTTAATTGAAATCATCACTTTAGCTTTTACAAAAAATACTGTGATCGGCAATTAAACCATCAATGGTATATAAAATGGTGATTATTAAGTACCAGTATTAGTAAGTACTAATATGAGGCACAGTAAAATAATGTCTATTCAAAGTTGCGAATAACTTATCTGAAGATAATCAACGCAGTTTAGCGGCATTGTGTGTATCATAACTAAATATATTTTGTTATTTTGGAGATAATTTTATCTGGTAATAATACTATTACTAACAACTATTACCATTAACTAAGTTAATCGTAATTTTAAATACCAGTGAAGGTTTATCTATATAATATAAAGTTTGTTACAGTTATAGATAAAATTACTGTGAAACTCCATTCAAACTGCAACTCTTTTAATGCCCGGTCTTACCTTACATTAAATATGAAGTGCAATTTCTCCATCCTGCTCTGAAAGACAAATTAAAAGTATTAAATTTACCAAAATAAGATAATCGGAATATCTCTACTCATTTAACCTTGCTAAAATTAATAGCTTACTTATTTACTTTATTAAAATTTAAAGCATTTAATTATAAAGCATTCTTAATCTAATTTGCTGCAAATAATTGATGCATTTGAAAACGAAAGAGTTTGAACCGTATTTCTAAATTAGCGCGTTCTCAAAACAACGTCTAGACGCCTTGTGTTATTTCCTTCTGTTTGCCATTCGAATACCCCGCCCACGAAAACAGGTTGCTTACAAAGGTAATGCCGCCCGTGTTTGGATTACGCCTCCGCATCTCCTTGCGTGCTCTCGACTGTCGATTAAATTAGAGAAAATTACCCCTCGATCCTTGTGCGGAGATACGTTACTCATTTAAGAGATACGCAAACTGCGCGGTCATTATCTTCGGGACATGGGGCTATTCATCGATAATACGCCCGCACGAACTCTAGCGGAGTTCGCTGGAACTAATTCATGCAGAGTATCGAGGAAGCTGCCCTTGATTCAACCGCAGGATAGCCTCCAAGTGGTTGCGTAAAAGCGGTTCAAATAAACCTAAGAACTGGAAGAGATTCGAACCGTCTCGAATGTTAAAAGGCAGCTTTATGCGTTATTCATATATTTACTCAAAACCACGAGCTTCTATATCGTAGTAAATGACATCCATTTCGCTTCTACTTATAAAATCAACTCTTTCAGGCTTTACTTTGCTGAAGGCAATAACACATAAGAAAATACTATTTCATTTCCAGCCAATTAAAAGACACGACTAGTTTCGCTATAGGTGTAGCATTTTCAGGTGTTCCTTGTTAATTATTGTTAATTATTTTTAATATACTTAAAGTTCGTTGACACAAATTTCAATACCTCGACTATTATTTAATTATAAAGAGTCAAAACTGATTAGTTATTGGTTTTTATCTTTACCAAAATCAATATTAATAAATATTTCCCCATAATTCTTAAGTTCATAGTTATTTTATTATTCTTTTTCACGTCATTTTTATTCGCGCATTCCACAATTTTCAAATCTTGACCCCCAGATCAGAGGGCATTGTTCACGAGAAATCTCCGTTAGTGTTATTGCCAGGAGCCGTTATCTTAAGCGAAAAATATTAGTTATTTCATGGACCGCAACAAAAAATGCCGTAAGAATGAAAATGTGACCAAGAATATTGTTTTAGGCATGAAAAACATTTACATTTATGAGGTAGATGATAAAACTAAGCATTCGATAAAATTTTGCGTTTCAAAAAATTGCTTCTTCTAAAACCGTAATATTTGAAGCTGTCACTCGTGATATTAATTTCAAAGTTTTTTACTTTTAAAACAGTTTCCTTCTGCAAATTCTCTAAAACAAAATACATTAGTAAATTTAAATATTTTGAATCCATCTCGATTGAAATATTATACCTTAAATCATCTAACAGTATTATTATCGTTTACAATATAATCAAAGAAGACTTAGTTTATATTCAAGAAATAATTTATATTAATTTTCCCTACTAATACATTCTACAACTCTATCCCACTTTGAAATTCGCCAAGTAAAGCGGCTATTCTGTAATAAATGAAAATAGTTGTCCCAAGAAAGTGCCATTTTCCAACTTCTCTTTCATACAATTCTCAGACACTGACATTAAGCAACCGTTCTAAATTCTAAAAACTAAGGAAAATTGAGAGGATAAAATTTTATTTATAATTTCATTGCTTACACAAGATGTGTAAATACATTTAAGTTCTTCAGCTCATTTGTGCAAGTACTTGATTACTTTAATTCAGTCACTACTTTATTATTAAGTCATATATACTTCGAAAAGTGCCTCCACCTCACCCAATGAAAGAGTTTTTCTTTGAAAACTGAAGGCCTGGCTATTTTTACAAAATGACATAGGAGTTTATTCAAATTAACAATGTTTATTCTTTCTTTTTCTCTTGTACTTTTCCATGTTTCATTTTTTTTTCTCACTATTCCTTGTTTATATTCCCTTCTTATGCATTCCCTGTTTATATTCCTTCCTACCTTCGAAGCATTTTCATGGAAAATTTATTTTTTCATATATCTATATGTCAAAAAACATTAAATTTAAATTAAAATTATGGAAATCCCAGTTATTTGTTTTAAATTTTCAAAGCAGCTATCTATCAATTACGTAAGCGAAACTAAATTTTATTATTATTATGATTGAGGACAGCAGCCGTTATCTCCAAATTTATCTTTATCGTCAAAGTTTTTAGCCTTAAAACGCGTTTTATACTATCTTATTTTCAGTTCTCTCCTGTTCACTCTCTTCATATCAATCGTACGAAATGCTACCTTTAAAATTTAAGTTATCGTTAAGTGCATTTTGAATGTAAAAACTCCTTGTGCAGTTTCTAATATTGGGACGCCAGTGAAGATTTCCTCATTCAGAGAATAGCCCTTAGTTCAAAGAATAGCTCATCTTGAGATCCTAGCCTATAGAGAATAGCGTGTATAAACAAGAATCGGTCTCTCCAAGGCCAATCTACCCAAATTGTGTCAATATTGACCGGTAAGATGCCTTCCCAAGTAATGCGTGTTGTCACAAGCACGTCATTGGATAGCACTCTGATACATTCTATTAATCTTAAGGAGACCCATGAAAAAGCATAATATATTATTTCTCCGTTATTATAATTTATTCATTTCGCAAGGGTTTGCATGATAATTAGATTTATTTACCAAACATGTTTGACATAATGGAAAATCTATCTGAATAATAGAACATAAAAGGATAAAGATTGATCTTTACAGTATAATTATTAATCAACACCAAATTAATTAATGTCAAATTCAAACTTTAATTAAACTTTCATTAACTTCTTCGAGATTAGATGCAACATCACCAAATCTAGCCTCGGAAAGCATTTTTTTCTTTCTAGTTCTTCCATTATATAGAGAAATTTCAAGAACTCAAAATTTACTTCGATTACAGTTCCACCATTCTTAACGTAAGAAGGACATAGGAAACGATTTCCAAGAGCTTAAAACCTTCTGAAGAATTTAAACATGCTATGCATAGCTGTATTCAGTAATAACATTTAATTATTAAATCCGTAAAACTGAACCATAAGGTGGAAAAGTGACCTCGGCTACAAAACAGTAGAGAAACGAAAAAAATAAGTATTACTTTTTTATAAGTTTTCATCTTTTTTGTGAATTGGAATAAAAATGATACACCGCACACGTATGGTAATGTAGTAAATTTTGCTACTTTGAAAAGAAAAAATCACTTCCTTTCGTCTTCTATTAAATTTTCCTGAATTATGCAACTAATATTTCTTTAAAGTTAAAACTATTACGACCTAATTCCGCAAAATTCATCCTAATACCACAAGATTCTTAAAATTGTTACACCACGCATTTCTGAATTTCTTAACAAGTTAATTCTGCCGCTAAAAAGGTTTACCCTCAGACAAAATTTTACTACGATACATAGGTTAGTGATACGTTATAAACTGTGAGACGTTTAAAGAGATTTCGGATTGAGAATGCTTTCGCGTCAAACCTAAATCCACGGACATAACAATGGCGTAGCAGTGGTTGCGTTAAGATTTCATTTTTCTCAACTCAATATGACTCATCCTATTTCTAAGGATGGATGAGTCTTAGAAATTATACGAGGAAATTCGTGATTTGGAAATAATGACGCAAAGCATTGGACGCACGCTTCAATTCAGTTTTTCCATTGATATACGCTCTCTTTCTCTGACATTATGTAATCGGAGAGATACCGCGTCATTTCAATTGCATGGAAAACCGAAAACAGACGTTTATTGATGTGAAATGGTAGTTTAGTTATTATTATGTACGGAAAGTGAGAGACCTGGGATCGACTCTCAGTCATGTTGCTATTTGTCAACTCTGTTAATCTTTGAGTAACAGTAAAGTTTAAATATATGTCTAAAATGGAATCACAAATTACTTGAGAATGTGTTGGACTAGTTTACAATGCATTATAAAAGATTTGTTTGGAAATAGTGGGAAATGTTCCACAAGTTAATCAAAAGCTGTATCATAATGCCAAAGGAAAGAAGTTTGTAGAATTTCTTAAATTAATAATAATTATTTTTTTATAAATTAATAAATAAAAATCTGCTGATAAATACATAATACTGATTATTTAAACAAAATAGATATTTAAAATGAAAATATTTAAGTCCGATTAAGATAAGATAAATTAGTGACCTGTTCTGTTAAATGCATTTTTACTTACAAAAAGACAGAAATTAACCTTTTCTTGATTCTTAAGTGAATTTTAGCAATATATTCAACTTAAATTATATGATATCACTACAATTCACAGCGATACGACGATAAATATTAACAACTTTCAAATCGCAGAAACTCCCCTGTTTCATCAATGGGTGGTTTCAACGGATATATTGTAAAAACAATATCTACCAAGATCAATCTGGAAATCACACAACTTTTACTTATTTTTGTTAGATGGAAAAACACCGAGATTATCCAATTCGTACTCCCCTTGTAAGTTTGCATGACAACATGAAGTGAAAGAGAATGAGTATCTGAATGGACAAAGATCGACACCATCTTGTTTATTTGAAAGAAAATATTTGCTCTTTTCCCTATGCTTTTTTTCACGTTAATAAGTGGAGCAATAATAAAGTCCCTCATTACGTAACAATCTCTATTCACCGAGGATTTAACATGTTGCGGAACATCATATGTTTTCTTGTGGTAGTTTTATCAGTGTAGTAAGTTACCCGTGCACTCAAAAAACAGAAAGCGGCTCTTTGATCGTTAAAAATAATTAACGCAAAAACAGATGACGTGGTCCAAAATGTTTCGCGGGAATGGTTCCATCGAGCGGCGTGTGCAATATTCATATGACGAGGAGGAAGTTCAAACATCTGTGAATCATTACTAAGAAATTTAATCTTCGTCATAATTTTTAAAAGACGTAAACATCACGAAACTGTTAGCTTGATTTGGTAAACAGAGGAAAATTTTGCAATCGAAAAGTCAAAAAATTCCACGACTTCCAAATGTTAGAATGATTTTTACTTTGCCTTAAGAAGTGAACTAAAAAGATATCGTACGTTGGATTTGAACTTTGTTCGATCTCTTTATGATGATTGTCGTATCTTTATATGTATCGTAAGACTTGTATTTTCTCTAACGGCTGGACCCCTTTACAAAAATTTTAAGAACTTGCAAACAGCATCTTCAATCATATTGTTGGAAGATTTAATGTATATTTTCCTCCATTAAACATTAAATGCACGAAAAACATCCAAACGTTGATGTATGAAATTTGTTGGATTCTTTCCTCATATCACTGTAATTATCCTGAAAAAGTACTTCTAAATACAAGATTTGAACCTGGATTATCCAGTATCTCGTAGTTTTAACTCAAAATTCATAGTTTCACTACGTACAGAATGAAAGGCACATACAAATCCTATTATATTTAATATTTATCTAAAAACTATAGCCGAGCTTTCCAAAATGATCGATATAAATATTTCATTTTTATGCACTCCATTATCCATACTCGAGATAAGAATGAAATAACAAAATCCTTTCCATTCTTTTGCAGAATGATACAAATTGACGTCACTCTAAATAAAATACTTTATGGGTAAAGTAAAGGAATCTTCGACTTCACAGTAAAAAGTGTGCAGAACTAAGAAATTGTGCAAAAAGTTGGAAAACAATGTAAACTTAAACAATAGTTTATATCCGAACATGCTAATCACTGCACTTACACCATAATTTTTATAAGGCTGATAAATACTTCTGTGTGTAAAATCTAATATATATACTTCATTGTTAGTAGATATAAACGGAGACCTTGAAGCTAAAAACAACGATATTTAGATGTTAGTTTTGAGAGTTCTTCATTCTGAAAGCGTCCAAGTAATCATTACTGTATTGAAACCTTTCTAATTATGAAATAAATTTCAGCGAGTTATGACCACAGCATTCAACAGAGCCGAATTCATGGGCGCGTTTGTGTACGCGTGCTCAGCCATAACATCCGGTATCGTACCCATAGAGAGACGACGAAAATTCTTTGAGAAGAAGGACAAAACGACTTTGAAGCAAGAAAAAGTAATTTAAGGAAATGACGAAAAAGAGTGACATGAGATAGAAAATAAGAATAATGAATGATATTTTCTATTAACAAGACAAAGACACTCTTTAAAACAACTTATCGAGTGCATCGTTTTCATCGTTGTGGTAAGCACCTAATTTCAATCAGTTCATTATGTGTTTACAATTAAATAATAAGCATGTAAGAACTACCTGAAAACTCAAATCACAAATTTTGGGTGATGGAACAAATTATAACGGTCTGGCAACATAGATATTTTCCACTAAAAAATATGGAACGCAAATAGAAACAAAAAGACGAAAATTATACCACAGTTAGTTGTATTGTTGGAAAAGATAATTAAATAAGGGCTTTTCTTTTTTTATTATTATTACGTTAAATCTGCAGATAGATAAACACCAGGTGGAAGATAACAGATATTTAGGCGCAAATAGCCTCGCAGTTGAGGCGCCTATATCTAATTCTACTACTACCAGGTGGGAGAGTTTGGTCATACAATGACGTTCATAAATACAAGTAATGGTTGGACATATTACAACAGAAAAAAAGCAAGCAGTAAAATAAAATTCATCATCAAAAACTAAAACATCATCAGAAACTCATCACCTATTCAATCCTTACACCTTCATTTCCTACAAATGCCAACACTATAATTCAATCAAGGTCAATCCAGGTGAAATACATAAGTAGGAAACACAGATTAATAAAGGACTTTTCGCTGAAACGAAGGTCGATTGAGGCTTTCAATTTTAATGCCAAAGACATTCGTTCGCAGGTTTACTATTCAACCGTGGTATCTTCGTACCATTTAATCAATGAGATCGAAAAAAAAATAAAAATTTCAGAACACTCATCGCTTCTGTATAATATCGCTCGCCAATCGGTCTTCCCGGAACTTCAGAGACCAATGGTCATTCGGCGATACGTACGCACGCGGCGTTATAAGACGAGCTTTTGTTTTGACCAACTCATCTCCGATGGGCGTTCCTCCTTTCCCTTTCCATCGTCCTCTTCGTCGAGGAAATCTCTCTGAGTGAAGCCCTCTCGTCGATCCGCGTGCTTCGCCGGGAATTATTCTGCCCCCACTGGCCTTCCGGGCTTGCAATCGTGCAGAAAAATCTCCGAGAGCAGAGATCGAGGCTCCGTTGCCTTCGTGCTTCCTTACGAGGAGGATTTGACAGCTCTGCGCGGATTAGAACCGAACGCGAGGATGCTGTTGACTAAGGTATGAGAGCAAAATTAACTGATCGTCATAGTGTATCCACTGCAAGGTGGGCGTTTCATGTGGAAAAATTCAGTAATTAATACCGTTATCAATAACTTCTTCGTCAAAAAACTTAAATGACAAAGTCAAGCACCGAGCACCATCGTCAGAACCTTAAGAACCTTTAAGAGCCAAAAGGCTTCTTAACTTCTTCCTTCTTAAGGCTCTGACGATGGTGCTCGGTCGCCAAAACCGGTAAACCTCTTTTTGGAGTTCTGTTTGTGGAATTTTTTAAACAAGCGCACTTTGTCATTAAAGTTGTTAATATGACATTCCACCAAGTTACGCTAAATAATATTTATTTAACTTCTTCGTCTTTTATAATGATTTTATTTTCTGGAGGACAATTGACGTTTATTATTAATTTTTCTTTATTTATGTTTGCAATTATTAGTATAGTTTTATCAACGTTCTAAGCCACAGCACTGCGTGGCATAAAACCAGATGTGAGGATGATGTTTACTAATGTACGAGAACAAAATTTACTTACCGTCGATGTTTATCCAATGCAAGAAGGGCGTTTTACGCTGAAGAGAAATCAGTAATGGTACGAAATTAAATAGCAATATCAATAACGTCTTCGTCATTTATATAGATTTTATATACGGGAGGATAGCTGATGTTATATCAGCCCATTAACGTTCTAAGCTCTGCTAGGATGCCGTTGACCAAAGTACCAGAGTAAAATTTACTGGTCTTCGTAGTTTTTTTCTTTACAAGGAGAACGTAATACGTAGAAAATCCTTTATGGCGGGAGATTTAATAGCAATATCAATAACTTCTTCGTTTTTTATAACGGTTTTATTTGCGGGAGGATAGTTGGCATTTTATTATCCCATTAACGCCTCACGGGATCATGTGATCATTAGAATTATAGGAATGGTCGTAAAAATTTAAGTTTCAGTCGTTAATAAATTAAAGAGATTGATAATTTTCATATTCATATCTTCATCGAGTTTTGACGACAAAAATTCTGTTGTTTTATTATTTATTACAGTTTGTGAGGATATTAATCTAATTTTATTATTGATTCGCGAAAAATAATTCCGGCCTAAAGAGGTGAAACATTTGGTAATTTACACAAAATCTATTTATTTTATAAAAGCAACTAGTTTTGTTTACAAATATACATGTTGATGTCCAATATGCCTATGTGATCAAGATGTCTAGTTTTAAACGAAACATTTGTCTATGTGATTCTAGACGATTTGTCTATGTAATATACATCTTGGACATCAAGATATTAATTAGTAAGACGAAACTATAACTATATTCTGTGGACATTACCGAGTGATTTACTTCTTTCGCATGTATCCCATCCACAAAGTCGAGCAGGGACATGATTTTAAAAAATCCTTGTTACCTCCGAACACCATGCGATAGTAAAGACACCCCATCCCATTCCTTCTATTTTTAATGATTTAAATAGTGTATCCAAATGAGTAGCGGAGTTTTACATGCAAATATTTTTTCTTCGTTTCACTATGCAGATATAATTGTAGCGGATAATAGTCAAGCTTGAGAGGTCAAAGTGACAGTAGAAGTTTTGATTACACTCGCCACTGAATATTTGAAAATTTTTTCACGGGAACTGTTTGAGTAAATTATTTGCTCAACTATTCTAAATAGTATAAACATAAGTTGAACTGTTCTCTTAGTGGAAGGAAGGCATGATGAAAATTAAAACAAACTTTGTAACTTTCACCATATAAAATAATTTATATATAGTAGAATTTACAAAGTTTGTTTTAATTTTCATTATGATGAACAGCATTTGGGCCCCAAGTATTAACGGGCTTCATTCTAAAGAAAACTACTTATTTATATTGCTGAGGAAAATTAATATATTTGTCGAAAACTTTGTCTCGTTGCTTTCCATCTTAAGTTCTTGCTGTACGGTATATATCAACCAGTATCTTAACATCCCATTGGATCACAACGGGCAAGTAAAATTCCATACCAAGTGCGATTTACTGGGAATTATACGCTTAATGTAACCAATTAGGAAGCGGAAAAAACTATCCACTCACCGAAAAGCATATTTTGTCGCTCTTTAATTTTGAAACCATGTAGGCGATTTATTTTTGAATGCCTGATAGCTTTTGAATAGAAATATTCCACAGTATAATTCAAATTTAGAGTTAAAAAGGCAGTAAGATAGTTAGTTAGTTAGTTAGTTAGTTAGTTATTATAGTTAGTTAGTTGTTGCCGGTCCTGCATACTCCTCTTGCCATTTGCTGAAAGGTGGCTCTCAGTTCACATATTCCCAATTCATGTATCAATAGAAATACATCACAAGAAAATACGACGGATATATGATATCGTTCCGCGAAAAACAAGTCCGATTTATGGAATAGAACTAAACAAGTTGGGAAAAGTATATTCCACACATTTTCGATAAACGCATTCTTGTACTGAAGTATGGCAATAACAAAATATGATTATTCAGTTAATGAGACCATAAGCTTTCTATGTTATCATACAGCTAAATATTTTCCCATGAGCTTCTTTGTGCTCAGACTGCTATTTGTTTACATTACTTTAACAATTTTACAAAAAGAACTTAGTAACATACTTTAATTTTCCTCAGAAAATAATTTTCCTTCTATTTGAGGATAAAAACTCCTTATTTTACACGTTACAAGAGCTACCTTGGGCAATTGTGGTCCTTGAAGATCATATCAGAAAACAAGATACGATTTGGGCTATTACGGAAGTACCTTGAGCAATTATTGTCGACGGAGGTCACATTAGTAAACAAGAAATGTGGCTCTCTACTCTCATGATTTTATTAGAGCTGGAAATATTATCGTGTTCTGCTTTCAAAAATTATTCCATTGGGCCATGTAAACAAGTTATTCTTAGCTTTATTCGCTATCATCGCAGAAATTTTATTCAATAAGATATCATATTCGTATAATTAGGAGACCGATAATACTTTACGGTCTATAAATAAGAAAGATCGAGAATAAAATAAGAGTAAAAAAGATAACGGGAACAAACTCTTAATGGAGCGAGATCGTAGGTCAGGCTAACACTGAAGCGGTAAAAGTTCTTTCTCTTCGCTCTAACATCTCTCATCCTAAAGAGGAAATCCTTACAACTTTATAAATTCTGATTTTATTTGGAATAGAATGAGTTCAGGCCAATTTCCTCTCAGCCTTTGAGGCTTGCTGGTGATAATTCTTTCAAGTCATTTATTACATTTGCGAGCATCTAAGAGGAACCGATTCTGATCATCCTTATTCTTTGTAGCTTCACAAGGGAACTAAATTAATTTTAAATTGTTACCAATGGCTAAAATATGATTACTTTTAACTATTACTCTAATAACATGTTTAATAATTCAGTTATAATTAACGTTTTATAATTATATAAATATAAAATAAATTAACCTTTAATGCATGAAAATGAAAAATAGTAAATATAAACATACTAACTTGTATATCCAATAAGTTTCCAAAGATTAAATATTAAAACAAACAAGATAAACCATAAATGAAAATTTGCAGTAAAAATTCATTCATCGTATGGCTTTATATAAATCCTAAAATAGTTTAATAACATATTACTGAGAAACGTAAATATCTAAGTTATGGAGATATTACACCCAATGCAAAGAATTTGCTCACATAATATGTGAGACAAGCATAATTTCTTCGTATGGGAAATATCGTCCAATATTCGTGAAGATACGATATTTAAACATCTTTTTGTATGCAAGAGTAGAGATTAGGCCGTTGTTGATTGTTGTGTTATAATGATAAGCAAAGAAACACCCAAAACCATCAAGGAACAGACTTACAGTGACTGCTTACAATATCTCCCGTGAATCTAATTGTAAGATTAAAAACTGAGAATTAAATTTCTCTCTCAATAAAGTATATTCAGGTTCTTATGAGTTAGCAAATTATTTATTTGTCATGAGGTTGTAATAGAAAAACTTTTCTTGTATAAAAATGGAGATAAATGTGCAAAAACGCGAGCACTTACGATATAATGAGTCCCTTGATAGAATTATGACTGTGATTCGATAACCTGCTGTAGCTCTAATATCTGATGAGCGTTTCCCACTTCATGTTAACAGGATGAAGACCTCGTCCATCACAATGTCGCCAATCCAGAAGAGCAAGACGCAATCCTCGATAGAATGCAACTCAGATGCCTGGAGACCGCACTGGAGGAAGAGAAAAGAAAGCTGTTCACGGAGGCAGTGGAGAGAGTCGAACCCCATTGCCCCAGAGTGTGGGACGGTATTCTGTGCTGGGGAGCGACACCAGCAGGGGAAACAGCCGTCCAATCGTGCCCTAGCTACATAATGGGCTTTGACACAGCGGTGAGTAAATACATGATACATTTGAAGAGAGTACAACATGCTCTTGGTACATTCTGATAATGTAGAAAGCTTTACTATTTTTAAATATATAACTCTTAATTGTCATTATATCTATTTAAGTATCATTGTTGTCAAATAAAGAAAATAGATAAAGACTAGAGAATAAGAGCTCGACAAGTAATGGGCAGATTCAGAAAAACGGACAGTGTCACCGATATGTCAAAGATTTTTGGATGGGATACATTATAAGAAAGAAGAAAAATAAATAGACTAGATTACATTGACGGGTGGGAATGTTTTAAAAAAAATTCAATTGGCAAACCGGAATTACTCGGGAAAATATTCATGAATTAATCTCGACGTTGAAGAACGGACATAGTTAAGTATGCTTTACTCAGTAGAGTTATCTCTAAATGGTATAAGTTACCTGGACCATTCTTAAGACCCTTTCCTGAGAATACAAAATCTTTCAAAAAGAAATTTTTCAATGTGTTTTAGTAATTTAAGGACCTCTGGAGAAGTAAGGGATTGCTAGACAGGGTATATGTGTATGTAAGGATATAATCATTCTGAGAGAATTGTCTGTTTATCGTGTATGCATTGCATATTAATTATGCTTATATGTATGTATAAGAAGATAGAAAAACTGCCACCGGGCTTACAGTCTACCTGTAGCTTATACTATAATAATTACAATAATAAATTTCACGATGAAAACTAACCTTCGGGCTAGGTGGAACGAGCGGGAAACCACTCTAAAAACCTCCCGTAAGAAATGCACTACACTTTACCTTAATAAATATGGAACATAGCTGTGAAACACAGTTCTCAACAAAACATATGATACATAATAATAAAAGTTTCAAGTAAAATAACCTAAGATACGCACGTAATGCATATAGTCGTATTAAAAGGAATTTATTTGGACGATATGGAAAATAAAAGTTTACTCTGCCATTTAAACCTGAACAATTACACCCAACGTGGGACTCTGAGATTAAAAGTCTCATGCTCTACCGACTGTGCTAGCCGGGCTGGTGCGTGAGTACGGATTGGTATTTTTTCCTATCACTATTTCCTTTTACATGGAATATATCTTATATTTCTTCGTTGACTTTCATTCAATTTTGTCACAGTCTTGTTCATAGCTGTGACGACGTGAAAGCTAATGCGGTATCAATGATAATTAATAGTGACACCATTTAATGTCTTTCCATATGAAAAGTGTTTCTAGTCACTCGTCAGTGTTTGGTTTTCAATGCGACTGAAGTTCACAGATGGCTGAGATAAAGAAAAAGCATTTTTAACCATTATAAATATATTTCGGGGAGGATTTTTTTTAATTTTTCTTTTTTTATGATATAATCTCCAATTTGAAAGGATTTCACGAAATACAAAAATATTACGCAATATGAATAAATGCGCTTTCATTACAAATGAATGGAGATTAAGGTTCCTTAAAAATCCAATAATTTAAAATTAATTAGGGCTCTTAGACCTGTAAAGATTTCAATCTTTGTCGTGTTTCTTTCTACGATCTATGTCGTTAAAACAATAGCGTTATTTTCATGTGTAATGTGACGTAACAATTTTATCGCCACATTTTATTTTTCATTCTCAAAGACAGATTCAAATTTCAAACGTTTGCTCTCTTAGTGTAAACTTATCATTCCCATCGCATATCAATGTTTGCGCACGGGTTGAATGTATCATCAAAACATCGATAGAGATTTCTCCTTGGACGCTAGATACGCTAGACGCTATACTTCAACACAAATATTTTTATTTACTTCTATATCATTTATATTTCTACTTGGAAGAAAAACTGTTAACGTATGCCACATAATGAGATCTCCATGAAGGATTTCTGCCATATAGGATTTGATACTTCCGAGGTCTATGTTCAAACCTTGCTTAGACTGAATCTGGCCCTCGATGCACGACTCAAGGAAGTCCATGAAAATGTATATATATATATATTTATATATATACTTAGCGTTTATACGACGAAGCCATTAAGAAATAAATACAGGTTGTTCGGGTTAAATAATACAAAATTTAATAGCTTGAGAGTTAATTAAGATATTTATTGGCGGTTTGTTTCTACAAGTACGGTAACTCAAAATGTTTTTTACACAGTTAATACACCTCTATGTGTGCACCATTAGTGGCAGAAAGACATCTAATCTGTATTTTATTCTCTCCAAGTGTTTTGCAGCATTGTAGGCGTAGCATTTGCAATAACTTCAGGAATTCGATGGCATAGTTCTGGTAGATCACGAACTGGTGTCTGATACACTCGATTCTTGATAAACACTCACAGAAAAAAATCAAGTGGCCTCATGGCTGGGTTTCTAAGGGGCAAGCAATCAACGGACTACTTCTCCCAATTAAGCAATCTGGGAACTCATTATCCAAGAAATCCCTCACAATTACTGCATAATAGTATGGTGCGCCATCATCAAGCAAACAGAAAATATTTTGAGTTACCAAACTTGTAGAAGCAAACCGCTAATGAATATCTCAATTACTTCTAAAATTATTAAATTTGTATTATTATATGTTTAACCCGGACACCCTGTATTATAAGGCATAATAATTGTTTATTAATAATAAATTTTAAGCTAACGATAGTTGTTCTATTCATATTTGGCACATTTTCAATCCACGGAATCATTATCGAACCGTACAAGTATTATTACTTGGTATTATTATATATTTATAAATATAATTATGAATATTGATTATAAATATTAATTAACAATAATCATTTTTGTTTATTGATTTACAACAATATTTACTATTGTATCACTATCACTCGCTACGAGGTTTCAAAACGTTTCTACCCTGCTGATGACAGGCACTCAATTGCATTGGCATGCATTTGCTCACTATATTTACTGAAAATGTATTTATTATTTCGGTAATATTAAGCCAAATTGTTTTTTTCGCCTAACCTCTAGGGGCATGATACAATAATAATAATAGAAATTGGTATTATCTCTTGATGCATACATCATGCGCATTCAAGTCAATCTTTCTAAACAATATAATTTTAACGGCGTAAATCAAAGAAATTCCCTGCCTATGAATAATACGATACCACGAAGAATCGATCATGCTAAATTCTCCGAATGGCATCCTCTCACAACGAAAGATGAATAATCCTCATTTGTAAGTTGATGCGTTTTGACGCTCTTATCGTTGTCACACTTAACCCATGAAGAAGGATGTCACTAAAATCGCGATGACCTCCTCCACCCCTTGCGATACGGGTGACCTTCCACTGAGGTCTCCCCGCCTCAGATGAAGGCGGCAAACGGCCTCAGCAGCGAATGTTTGGCACACATCCCACAAACATTGATAATTGCCCTTATCTAATTTGGCAGTTCACGAGTACCCCCGCCGATACTTAACGGAATAATCTGTTGGTTCTTTAAACCTCTTTCGATAACATCGCTCAAGACTAATGAGTTGGATGATTGAACAGAATTTTAATGTAGTTGACAGGCAATCGTAATTTTGTTTTAACTATGATTCAAACTATTTATTATCTTTGTTGCTACCCCAACCATTTATGTTAATTTTACGTGGAATATTGGTATTATATTTATGCAAAAAAGGGCGTCTTAAGGTTGCCACCTTGCGAGCAGTTCATTCCGAGAAATGTTTAATTCTGGAGGTAAAAATTCCGAGAGATTCCGAATTTTTTTTAATTTAGGTACCTAAAGTTCCAGGAGGCTTTTATCAGTCAAAAAAGATTGCAAGCAATTATTTTTCAATACTGATCTAAGGATTTGAATTTTTGTGGTCCAGTGTTTCAATCTACATTCTTGTTGAATTAAAGCGATAAAGTCAGAGAAGGAATTTAATTATGAAGTGCACTGGTCACCTAAAGTAATATTACCGTGGAATAGATCTCATGCATTGGATTACATGTACCGAGCTGTCTTAGTTTACGAATTTCAGATGATGAGCCACAGATCAGCAAATTTTGGAATTCCGGGAGTTTTTCCGGGAGATGCGTCCAAATCGGCCGAATTCCGGGAGACTCCTGGGAAAGGTGGCAACCTTAGCCTGAATCTTACTGGGACCCTACGCGAAGCATCCTTGAAGGGTCACAGAGACTCGTTTTGGTGCCCTAATAGAGCTCTACAAACCCGCTTTTTATACCCATTTGACCCACGGATATCTGAACGGAAGGCTGCGGGCTCTTACGGATAGGATAGTTAAAAATATTTAACGGGCACGGATATGCAACCTGCCGATATAAAAACGTGTTTCAGTTCAGGTATCTACCAAAGTAGGGGCCGTGGTACCGTAGGCATCTCCTATACCCATAAAGAAAATTGATAATTATTAGATTCTGATGTATATCTGACATATATGGATTTAGATCTGTGAAATAGAGATTAAAATCTGAAATTTGAACAATCGTACTATATATTATCCAGAACAAGGATATGTATTATGTGGTAGTTCGTCATCAAGAGGAATGAACTTCTACACAAGGTTAAACAATTTCGTTCCATCTTTATTGGCCTTCTATACCTTGCCATAGATTTTTATTGAGTGACTGGTTCTGAGATATCTAGCTTTCCATCATCAGTTGAGCACAATAAAAACCTGGAGTAAGCCGTAAATATCGTTCTTCTTATTTCTCTAGAATGTCATGTCTTTATATAATATACGTGGTTTCTACAAAAACGCTGCATTCCTCAAGATGAAAATTTTCTCATTATTAATTTCGATTCCGGTAGATGCTTATGTATGCTGAATACTTAAATAAGTAAATTATGCCGAAAAATGCAGTTTCTACAATACTAAAGAAAAATATGTGTCAATAGTGGATAGAAATTCATTGTAAAATACCAAGGAAAAAACTTTGTAATTATTATGGATAATAGATATGATTGATAAATATATAACGTAATTAATGTATACGTTTTAATGGTGGTGAAGTTATTACCATATGTACCTATTATTAAAACGTGCATAGAAATAGTTAACTAAGGTATCTTAGGTTACGAAAAGCCGCTATTTCTGCGTTCCATACAATTTTTCTGTTCCCTCAGTTCTCAGTGTGTATCGTGCAGCAAGAAGACAGATTCCCGCCGCTTAATCATCATCGATTTCACCCTCTATCTTGGTCTCGTTACTGCGATGGGGACTAATGAGAACCATCTCTTTCTATTGCACCGCTCAGTTTTCAAATAGAAGTTCATCGCAGCACATTTTTGGGTCAGGATAATTGGGGACGGGAGATACGTCATTTCAGCGAATTATCACGAAATATACGCTTCATCGCAGATATCATCGATGCTCCAGCACCTGTAGTGATGAATTGCTAGAAATGTGCAAAACCAAAGCAAAAAGTAATGAGGGAATCTCAGAGAGATATCTTTCATACACCCAATCTTTCCTTCCTTAACCAGATGATTAATGCACGGAAAAAATCATGTTTCGTTATCAATTCATTTAAAGCGGAAAGGGTTCAATAGTGCAGAAAACGTTATTAGTAATTTATTTATCAGCATGGCGTTATAAAGTATTGAGCTACAATTTTTCCAGGTTTAGAGTTTTCAATTTATTTTTTGTTTTTCCGTTTCATTATAGAAACTCACAGTTCACCATTCATCTCTTAATTGCCAGTTGTATATTATCATCGTCATTTTGGGTCAACAATCAAAATATAGGGTTTTCTTCAGCAGACTTTCGTGACTTATAAGATACATATCATATTTTTCCTCTTCTTTTTCCAGTATTTTCCAGAGACTACTCTCTCGATTTGTTCTTTAAAGGGCATACTCATTAGCTGCATTATCTCTCCATATTTTTTCTATCATTCTTCTACTATGCCACATTTCCATTGCTTACATTTTTTCCTTCCTGATGCTATTGCTGTCCATTTTGCACAGAAATACAGAAGGGTCATGTATAAGTTTTTGAACAATTTCCTTATGCCTGTGCTCTATTATTTGCTTTTAGCAAGTAGCCCATTTATATGTACATGTACTAAAGAGAAACATTATCATTGTAAAATTCTTTCTTAAAACAAAATATGTTGATAAAGATTATCAATGCTTTATATTTGTAACATTTTTAAATTAGGTGCCTCTGCTGAAATGGCTTTAAGAGTCTTGATGAAACTTCATAGAGAGAAGAAGGATCAATTAGGATATTAAAATTGAAAAAAAATTACATCGATTTTACACTAAATTAATTCATTTCTATGATAGAAACATAAAAAAGATGTCGATAAAATAAAAATATATCACTTACTGGAATGTTGTCAAAATAGAAAATCTATTGGATGGTAATTCCTTTCCTTTTTATTGCTATCATTCAAGTGATTTAATTTTGGGTTAGATATATGCAATTTATTTTTTAATGGGTCATATCTCAATGTCAAAAGAATTACAACACATCCCTTGCTAATGGATGATATAAAACATTCTGCACGCATGAAAAATTAATATGTTAGTATATACAAAGCTCAGAATAAGTAATTTAATATTTACTTTCATTTTTCAAACAGGGGACGGCTACTAGACAGTGCCTTCCAAGTGGTGATTGGTTTTATCGACCAGAAGCAGGCAATGCCACTTGGACCAACTACACTCTCTGCATCCCACCCGATCCAGTCATCATCTTACCTCAAATTGAGGTAAACACCTCTCTTGGAGTGGTAAGTTGATTCCAACAATTTACGCAGGTTATATGATGATGCTGATCATCAGTTCATCAGTTTTCTCACAATCCAATTCCTTTCCACGTGATTATTTCAGCTTCAAGCACACTTAAAGATATTTTTAACAAAATATTTTCCAGCAGTACTAGCTTATTTCTGAACATCCCATGAGTAAACTTTTTTCTCTCCTTTCTTCCCACACAGAGGGGATTTAGTCATCCATAATCTTCAGTTGAGATGATGAAATACATATATGTATTGGCAATTGTGGTCAGGCAGAAGAGAGGCCAGATTGTGTCAAAACATGTCTCATTAAATACTTTATTCAGTTATGCTTGTATAATTTATAGGAAATTCAAGCACAGTTATAATTATGCTATTTAAAAATAATTACAAACTTGTTTACAAAAATAATAGATAGTATTTACTTTACTGAATAAAATGTTCCCTTTAAACATACAAACCTATTTTTCTGAGAAAAACTTATTGTAGATTCAACTGCAATCCTTTTATCAAGCTTAAAGTATGACAACACACAATTTCCAATAGCAGAAAATTGGGTTTTAAATAGATTATAAATATTTATAAGAGAGTTCTGCATTTAGTAAAAGTCAGTTTGAAATAACTTTTAGTTTTTCCCAAGACAATAACCACTGACTATCAGTTCATGTAAAAGGCAGAGAAAGTTCATGAAACGAAAAGAAAACAAATTGTTTCAAACATCTTTTCAGAGTTATCCTCCATGAAATTTCAATTGGTCAGTAAAGGACAATAGTCACTATCTAACAAAGTAATACTACTTTATTGGTATCTTAAAGATTAAGAAACAATGATTAAGAGAATGCTAAAATAATTTGAACAACATACTCTTCATCAAAATCACTCCTTAAATTTAGATAATTGTCTATCTCAGTTTCATTAATCACAAACAGAATTGGAAAATAACGTTCAAATTTCTCCACCGTAAGTTTATCCTACTCTGATATTAAATACTTGTGAACTAACAATGTCTATTTATTTCTTGCAGTACTTACAAGAATGGATCCCTGTGGTGAAGATGATATCTAGAACTGGATATCTTGTTTCACTTCTCACCCTCGTTGCTGCTTTTATCATCATGGCATCTATAAAGTGAGTAATATATTTCAATAAAAATAATATAAGAAAACCTGAAGATAGCAAATTTATCTTTCATTCAAATATTTTCTTCAGAGAGAGAAATTTGTATTTTCTTTTAAAATGCGAATCTCTGCATAATTAGTTTGCAAATCATTCACTTTTCAAAGAAGAGGAAAGTTTGAAAATTGTCGGAATAATTTAATCAAGTCATAAGTCATGTACAAGGGCAATATTTTTTAAAACTTTCTCCGTGAATGAAAAGAAAACTTTATATCATGTATAGGATATCATATATATGATCATAAAATGATATCGCAGTGATAAATTGAACTAGTATGCATAGATTTAAATAGGTCCTATATTTTTAAAACATCATGCAGGATTAACAGAATATTTTTTTCTAATTTAGTTATGCAATTACCATATTAAATAAGAGGAAATAATTAAAATTGATAAGTTTAAACCTTCATGAATGTGCATGCCATAGTATATTATGAAAGAAGCTGAATTATTTATTGGAATTCATTTTTTCGTAGGTGAACTTTTCTTTTTTCATTCATTAAGTTTTTTTATTCCTTTATCATTCTAAACAAAGAATTATTCATCAATTTCTAATTTAGGACTGAATAAAATAATATGTCAAAAGTAAATATTAAATAAAGAAATAAATTACACTGTGTCATTTATAGTAACACTTCCTTTCTTCATGCCTTCACCCAGGAAACTCCGCTGCCCTAGAAATGTGCTGCATATGAACCTCTTTGCATCCTTCATAATGAGGGCATTCATGACTATTCTGAAAGATTCATTATTCATAGAAGGAATTGGGCTTTCTAATGATGTGATCATGCAAAATGGAGAGCCAATCGTACTTTCAGAGAGTGGGGTAAGGATTTCCTTTTACTCAGATGAAATTTTGCACTCAGGTTTTAATGTAAAATTTAGTTTTGATTGAAATCATAATTTACCTTTTATAGCACAGCTGGGAATGTAAAATGGTGATAAGCTTATGGCAGTTCTTCATCATGGCGAATTATTCCTGGGTACTCATGGAAGGATTATATCTACACAATCTTATATTTCTTGCACTATTCTCTGATTCCAGTTCAATAACTATGTATGTTATTCTTGGATGGGGTGAGTAGTACAGCTAATTCATCAGAGATAAAATTTGAATGATATTCATTGAGATATTTCCCTCAAATGTAGAAAATGCTTTTTATGTGAAACCACAAGCATTGCAATTTTATTTCCATGTTAAATATTCATTCAATATCTTAGCATCTGTGAAGTTTACATTCCATTTTACAAATTTTATTTCAATATTGTGCTCAAAAATGATTCAATGTCACTAATCAATATTTATCATTCAATCTCTAAGGAAAGAGATAATAAGAGAAAATTTTTTATATGCATTGAATGCTTCTTATGTCATTTTTGGCATTGAGATACTAGGACATATTTTAACCATTATCATATCATTGTCTTTCATAGATAATCATTGTTTTTCAACTTTCAACATTAAAAGTTAAGTAGTTTAAATACATTCATTTTTTTAGGTATTCCAGCATTGGTTGTGACTCCCTGGATTATTCTTCGGGCGGTTTTAGAAGATACTCTTTGTTGGACAACCAACGATAACCCATTGTTCTTTCTAGTCATACGAATACCAATTACAGTATCAATATTGGTGAGTTGAAATTGATAAAAATATCATAATATAAACCAGGGTATTAACTCGAATCATTGCATAAAATCTTTGTCTCGATTTTATTGACAGAAGAACAGGGAAAGAATTTTTTTTGCTATGGGTAAAATCTTTCATTTGGAATTTTGAAATTTACCAGAGGATGTTAGTTAATTGAAAAGAGAAAATTAACTTGCGATGATTTGTTAATAGTGTATAATAAAAAACTTAGCTTGATATTATTCAAACAGATTTAGCTGTTTCATATTTTTTTCTGAAGGATGTATTTTTCAACTTAAATGAAACAAAATATAAGAGATCATGACTTGTCTATTTTTTTAATATGAGTATCATTGGCAATAGTCACATTCTGATTAATTAATTGCTAGTTTAATATGTATTAGAACATATTTATGGCTTCTAAGTTGTACTATAGAAACTATATAGAAAAATTGATAATAATTTCAACAATATAGCAAGAGCATACATTATAATCTCAACTGAATCCAACATCCAGATTTAGACCTGAACTTAATTAAATATTCTGAGGATTAAAAGTAAAAGTTATTGTTCGTAAGGACATACACTTGGCTTTGTTTATTTTTGTATGTATGCGTACTCATATTACTTTTAAATCAATTTCTAAATATAAAACTCTTGGAAATGAAAACGTTGAATTTTTAATGTATCAAGCTAATCTGAGAAAATATCTCATGAAATTGTCTCCTTTATTGTTCAGATCAACTTTGGAATGTTTCTTAACATTGCAAGAGTAGTTTTTCTCAAACTTCAATCATCAGCTTCTGAAGAAACTAGGAGAAATAAATACAGGTAAGCACATTGTTCTCTCAATGTCCGTCTGTGTGTGTGATCAATTTCAATACTAGAATAAGAAACATTACTAATGCATGCAATATGACAGAAGTATTAGCCTCTTAGCAGCCTTTTCAAATAATAATAATAGGAATAATTTCTATTTGCATATTTTGAGGGTATAGCTTTATCATACAACAGGATGTATTTTATGAAATAAACCAAAGAATAGAGTCAGAATTGCAAAATGGCTAAGGTTTCCCTCAGAAAGTAACAAAGTAATACAGCTGCATGTTTTACAGAAATATAAATCAGGGTGCATGGAACCTGAGCAACCCTCAAAATAATGACTTAAATTCAATTGCAACTCTGTAAATCATGATGCTGTAAAGTAATACAGTTCAGCTGCCAAATATAGGAGTAGATTACTCCTTTTTATTATTCACAGTGACAGAGCTAAATGTCTCTCAGCCTTTTTGCAAGAGAAATATTTTACTAGTTTAATTAAAAATTTTGATGAAGGAAGATCAGTTCTTAACCAGAACATGCGTCATAGTTATCTTCTTATTTTTTCAGAAAATGGGCAAAGTCAACAATTGTATTGATTCCACTTTTTGGTGTTCATTACACTGTGTTCCTTGGAATGTCATACGCAATTGGTGTGAACCAAGTGGTAGAGATTATATGGCTCTGCTGTGACTTATTTTTTGCATCATTTCAGGTAATTAAAACTTTATAGATCATTATTAGATACTGACTTTAAAATATTATCTATGATCCTAACTTATACATTCTTAATGAATCAAAAGAACCAACAAACTATCTTTGCCATCAGTAGTTTATTATATACATATACCTTCTTATTTATTTATTTATTCACGGGCAAGTACCCAATTTCAAAGATACAAAAATATATATAAAAATATAGTTAATACTAATTAACAACTTTTTTTTTTAAATACATACGTTTGCAAAATTTGTATTATAAAAAATATTGAATTACTCTATATATTCTAGTATAAGGTAACTCGAGACACCACCATAGTATCACATTACATTTTGGTGATTTTTATCATAATTATAATAAACAGTTTATTTATACATTTTAAAAGTGATAAGAGGGCAGAAGCCCAATTTCACAATAAAAAAAAACATCTTCAATAACATTTCAAGACTTGGATAAGATTTTACAAGCAAGTGAATTAAGTAAAAATCGTTTCATATCAACACAATGAATGTATGTACTAAGTAATTATTACATCATAGTTATTTACATAAGCCATTCGTTCTACATTATGTTTCGATATGATATGAATGCCATATAGCATAATTACACAATTTATACTATTTAAGAAAACGTAAAAATGAAGTCCACAGAGTATATATACCTCACTTTAGTTCCTAACGTTGTTTAGAACTAGTTCCTTTAATGCTCTTTCTGAGCGTGTCATTCTGTTAACTGCACTGTGGTAGGTATAATTTCTACTGCAATAATTTACAGAAAAGGTGTTTGATTTTCTTGCATTGTATGTAGGTACATGGAAGTTAATGAGACTAAGTAGCTGGGGACAATTTATTTTGTTGTTACACAAACGATACAAAAATAAAATATCTAAGAGAGTTCTTCTAGTATGCAATGTATTCAAGTTTAAGTAGGACAAAATATCAGAGTGAGGTATTGTATAATCTGTCGCAACACTACGAGCAGGAAAGCACTTGTAATAGATTAATCTTTGGAATTTGCATTGCACATTTTCTATTTTGGTTATATGTTTTTTACAATGAGGTGCCCAGACAGTAGTGCAATATTCTAGTATAGGACGTACAAGAGCACAGTATAAGGCTTTGAGAGCAAGAGCATCGTTAAATTCTTTCGAGAATCTGCAGATAAAGCCTATTATTGTTGGTATATTCAATATTTCTCCATTGTTTGTAGATACTAGCTGTATAAAAAATATTCTATTTTATTCCACTCTGCTAATTATGCAGAAGGTCATTAAAAACTTTTAAAATTCACAAAGGTGGCTAGGTTGATCTCTTTTGTGAACCTAGACTGTAACTCCTATATTCTATTTTATTCTCTCTTTAATTTCATATGATAATTCACTCATGTTTATTCATATTCTATTTCTTGGTTTATCTATGGAATAGGGTGCAGTGGTAGCTATCCTGTATTGCTTCATGAATGGAGAAGTTAAGGCAGAGTTGAAGAAAACATGGATCTTCCTATACAAGTACATGAAGAATAAGGGAAAAAGAACAAACTGGGCATCCTCAACTGACAATTATGAGTCAAATAACATGAATAACAATGTGAATGGAGGAGTATTATCCATGTTCATACAAGGTGGGCAAAAGAACCTCTCAGCTGCAGGAAGGACTAAGAGGGTTGGATTTGAAGGAATAGAAAGTAGTGAGGAAAGTAGTGATGATAGGATTAATGCCATGAGAGCATCATCAAATAGAGAGGCGAAGCTTCCTCCAATCACCATGAGGCAATTCCCACAGTTTGGACGACAAATGTCAGCTCCAGCTGGTAACATGACTACAGAAACTAAGCTATCTCTTCGCGAGGGATGGTCTATAAATGGAAAACGAGCCAAGAAAGGTGGGATGCTTTCAAAAGCTATAGGTCAAAGTGATTTGTTAAGCGTAACAAAAAGAATGAGAAGAACTTTCAGTAACTTGGGAAAATTCAACAAAAGAGATGCTGAGTCACCTTTCAATTCTACCTCATACAATACAACTCAGATTTCTGTGTATGAAGAAAATAGCAATGAGGATTCTTCTGAATGGGTTCAGCAGGAGCATGATGGATCATCTTCGCCTTTACTTCAAGAGGAAGGAAAAGATATGCGAGCAATCTCATTTCACCGAAGCCTTGTAAGTATATCATGAGAATAAAAACCATTGTAGATACAAAAGTAAAAAACATTTTATTATTATTTAGGTTCCATATGTTCTATGATTTAGGCCAGTAGCACTTAAGATTGTATATTTATTATTGTAAATTACTTCATTCGTATTTGTTAAGTTTAAAAAAATAAGCAGGTATGTTTAGAAAGAATCGAACATGAGTTTGTAATATAACATAAGTAGCAAACGAAATGATACTTTTTCCTATCCTGTCATACTTGTTACAGTTACTTTGCTTACTTTGTTTTTACTATTTACTTTTACTATAGGTCATGCCTATGCTTAAGTTATAATTTTCATCAGTGTACTGAAAAATTTTACATGATTTTTATCTATTATATATAGATTAATAGTAATAAATAATGTATAGAGTAGTCTGATTTACAATGGATGCCTGTATCAATACAAATTATCTGTTTTCAAAATTGTGCTTAAAAACATGATGCCCACTCTAAATTGCAGGCATTAACAAATTTGAACAGTTGAAACAAGTAAAATTGCAATGCCCAAGAAATATAAATCATACAAAAGGATTTCAATTATATTTATATAAAATTATAAACTTGTGCTTCCAGTTTATGTTAATAAAATGATGAAAAAGGGAAACCTACAAAATAACTAAAAAATGAAACATGTTGCAATACATGAATAGAAAGTTGATTGTAATCATAGTCAATCAAATGTGTATTTCATACAATAGGATTAATATAAAATCTCCCTTAACATGAACATGATTTAAAGGGAGGCCAAGAACTACTCAAATTTTTCCCTCCTCATCCACATGCCCATACAAATAATTCTTATTTCACATTTGGTAATTCACTTTAAAAGTTCCTCCCTCTTTACCTTCAAGTATTCTCCAATTATCTTCTGTTTATACTAGGATATTTGTAGTTTATTATTATATTGGTATATTTTTTAATGTATAATTATTATTTTGTCACTAGCTCCAATATCTTTGGACTCTTTTTGATTTCCCTGGCCTCACATAGTATTAAAGTCATGTTATGTTTCTGTAAATACAACTAAATTAATCTTTTCTGGATATTTTCAGTCTGATGGTGCAACCTTAAGGGCAGATTTCTATGATGAAATTTCAGAAGAATCAAAAGAGAGTGTAAAAGATGATGAACCTTCCTCCAATGCAAACATCAGTGAACATAACGATGAAATTGTATAAGAAACTTCTCTGGTGAATTAATTAATTGTACATTGGAACATCTGGAAAGCCTGGTTTCATCATTACTTCAAAGTTATCTCTCATTTTTCATCCTGATCAAATATTAAGTGAGAATGCATTGAAACATAGATGAAAAAGTTCAGTGACAGCCTTCTAAGCCTTTAGAATGAAAATTCTCAGTTATTCTTCTATATAAGGAAAAACAATGACTTCAGTTTAACAAACAATGAAGAATTATTCCAAGAAGAAATGTAAAGTTTTTTATATAAAATGAACCATTTTAGGCTATCACTATATGGAACTGATTGCAAACAATATTTATTTTTCAACATGGACACATTTATAATGTAAATGTCACACAGCAGAACAAGCTTTGAAATTTAAGTCATCATTAGAGTGATGCAATAATTGAAAAAATCAGTTTTCTCATGCTATAGTTTCATTTTGGAATCCTTAAATATAATACGCAATAAGTATGGAAAGTCTTGACAATGATCAACCATCTGAATTTGATTGGGGAGCAAATAAAATTATGAGGATTATATAATTAGTAATTTATATAAACCTTTTATCCTACCAACAAATTCTATATAAAATATGTTGTTTTCATGTTGCAATAAATTATTTTTTTACAAAAATGTAGTATTATTCCATAATTTACATAAATAATCGTCTAAGTATTTGTTGAAAACTGTTGGTAACTCATTGTTTGAATTAACTTAGTATTTATATACTTTACCTTGCAATCAGTACAAAGAACATGAGTTTCATTAAGGTGGTTGAATTTAATTATAAAGTTAACTCTCGTTATTTTTTAGTTCATTCATATTAGCTTGCTCATTTCTCTTCATTATTAATAATAATAATATATATTTTTATTCAGTAGTATACATGTAAATACAAGAATAAAGAACATATAATAATAATAAAGTCATATACAGGAGATTCATTTTCTGGATATACTTTAAGGTCCACCTGAGCCAATAATTGGCTCTTCAGGTGGTTCCTGAGTTTTATGAAAGATTTGGTTTTTACATGGTTATTTACAGAAATAGGCACATTGGTATTAACAAAATAAACTAATTGTACATATTTTTATACCATAATATTCTCAAGATACTCTTTTATTTTCACTTGGGACATACTTGTCAAAGTCCTAAGATTTTTTGGTAATTTATTAAAGATTTTTGGTACCACAACTTCAAGTTTGTTTCTGCCAAAATGGTTTATAAAAGATGGCACATGATACATATCTTGTTTTCTACCTTCCATAACATGTTTTCTTGTCCTCAGTATTTTGTAAGTGTCCTTAAAATAATTATCTTGTATGATTATGTAGGTAAGGAGTTTTTCCAGAGGTAGTATGCCTAAGGATTTGTACATTTCTTAAATTTTTATGCTCTTATTTGAAGTGCTGGAGCTATGTATAATTTTAATTATTTTATTTTGCAAGGCAACAAGTTCTTTTTTATGAACATTGCTGGTGAAGCCCCATAAGGTAATACCGTATCTTAAAATAGATTCTACCAGAGCATGGTACATCAGCATCAAAACCTTTGCTGAAATTATTTCTTTAATGTGATAGAACTGATAGCAAACTTTCCTTAGGTTTGAGGTGATTCTCTTTATATGGACATCAAATTTCAAGTTTTTATCAATAATAACTCCCAGATACTTATAGTTCTCAACTTGTTCCAAGGGCGTACAGCGACAGAGAGATTCATTAATATCATTGTGTAAACAATCATGGTTATGTACGCATAAAGTAAGAGGTTTCCATCTTAATGCATTACTAGCTACATGCATAACTTTGGTTTTATTTTCATTAATTGTCATGTCATAATCATGACACCATTTTGTTAAATTATTTAGGTCCTCCTGCATTTGTTTTACACAGACCTCGAATTGTTGATGAGCAGCTATCAGGAGTATGTCATCAGCATAAAGTAAGATTTTTGTGTTTTTAATAGAAGGAATTATCTTATTTATATATATTAGGAATAAAGTAGGACCTAAAATTGAGCCCTGGGGGACTCCATATTTAATGACCTTAGAGTTGCTACATTTGTTATTGATCTTTATTTTTATTTGCCTATTATTAAGGTAGCTTCTAAACCAATCCAAAATCGAACCCCTAATACCAATTTCGTTGAGAATTGCGAGGAGTATTTCATGATTTATTGTATCAAAAGCCTTTTTAAAGTCAATGAAAGATAGGATAACATGATTACGCTTATCCAGGTTTTCATTTAAGTTATTAAAAAGGGTTTCTAGGGCATTTTTGGTTCCTTTGTTCTTTTGAAACCCATATTGGTCCTTATGGATGAGATTAAACTTATTTAAATAGTCTACAAGGGAGTTTGATATATATCTCTCCATAACTTTGCTGACTGAGGGTAGGATAGATATTGGTCTATAGTTATTTATATCATTATGTTTACCTCCCTTATATATTGGCTTAACTTCTGCAATTTTCAATTCATCAGGGACAATGCCTGATGCTAGACTTTTATTTAGGATATCCTTGACTACTTCTATTAAAATTTTATTTTGTTTGATGTCGTTTACTCTAATGTTATCGTGGCCAGGACTTTTGTTCTTAAGAGAATTTACAATGCTGGTTACATCTAGGAGGGAAGCAGGAGGAATTACAATACTCTTACAAAATTGGTTACCATCCTGATTACCAAGTCTTACATTACAATTTAACTTCAGTTTTTCAACTTCAGAAATAAGAGAGTCTTGAAACTTTTCACATAGTTCCTCAGTATTGTCATATTCAGGAAAATATTTCAAAATTATATCATCATTTGTTTTCATTGCTTTCCTTCCAACTAGAGTATTAATGTCTTTCCACAAAGTTTTAAAATTTTTTGACTCACTTAACTTCATATTCCAATATTTCCTTTTGGCTTTTCTAATTTCTGCTACACATTTATTTCTCATGGACTGATATTGACTTTTGTACTTAATATTACTATGGTTATTTTTCCATTTCCTGAATAAGATATCTCTATCATGTAGTAATTTATAGAGATCATCATTCATCCAACCACAATCTTCTTTTCTACCAGTATTGTCTCTACAAATTGTTGCCTTTTCATATATTTTATTGACCCCAGTTTTCAATATGTTATAGCCTAAGTTAGGATTAGGTTCATTCAAGACAGTTGTCCAATCATAGGTTTGTATACAATTGTTTATAATCTTAGCATTAAGATGGGTAACCTTTGGATTTTTATCTGAAATATTTTTATCATCAGCAGGTTTTTCTAGGAGGGTAAGACCAACTACATAGTGATCTGAGATTTTTGTTTGGATAATAATTCCATTTAATTTCTTGCAACTTCCCTTGTAGTATATATGATCTATGCAGGATCTCACCAACTCATTATTGACAACTTCCTCTCTGGTATATTCATTTATAACCCTATTAAAACCATTGGAAGCAAGTAAATTCTTGTATTTCACTGTGGTAATATTTTTACATTTCTTAACATTTATATTTACATCTCCTATTAGCAGAGTTTCATGGGAGTTGGAGATTATTTTTGATTCTAATTCCTCTAGAAACCTATTTACATTACTGTTTGGTGGCCTGTAGACACACAAAATATTTATTAGTCTATTTCTTATATTAATTGTGCCACTCAATAATTCAAAACTCTCCAGAACACAGTTATCCAGTTTTTTAAATTCACAGTCGTCCCTTACATACAGAACTACTCCACCACCTCTTCTATTTACCCTTAATACATAATACATATGGTACCCTTTGATTTTGTACAGATGAACATTATTAGGATTCAAGTTAACCTCAGTTAGTACAAAAGATACAGTATTAAATTTCTTAGAGGTAAGGTTAAATAACAGATTAAATGATTCCCAATTCTTTTTCATATGGACAACCTTGAATTGTTATTACTACCTTGTTTATAAGCAAAACTGGAATTAAAATAGTTATTTTTATCTTACCATAAAGAAATAAAGGTAGGTGGCAAATGTTTTAAGATGTTAGGAAAACCTCTATTACATTTGGAAACCACAAGTGCTGCGTCTCTTGATTTTGTGAGTTATGTAAAATGTTACAAGTGAAGGCACAAGCATGGCTATCCTATTTTATTAGTTGTCTTATGTTAGTCTTTATACTTCTAAACACTCAAGTACACTTGAGATTCAATGTATACACAAAAACTATCAATAAGAACCATTTACGAAGTTATAACTAAATATTAACTCTAAAAATGTTGTAAACATAGAATGATTTTAAGTTACTAATAAAAATCAAAATCAAATTTTCCAGATGGCTTAACCAAAAAATTGAAATATTGTTTAATAAATGAAGGTTTTAAAAACAAACACAGCAAATTTTACTATCCACATATAGGGTATCGTGGGTAACTAGTTTTGGCTAATGATAGCCATCTTCAAGCCAAGGAAAAAAGAAGGAGTAGACTTTTACAGAGAAAAGGAAAAGGTGGGGAATGGTAGGTGGAATGAGGGGGAAGAATTCAGGTTATTAATGGAAGGTTTGCAACTAAGTAAGTTAGGGCAAGGTATGAATCATGTACTAGCAACATTGCTGTGGGTGGCTGGGGCGGTGAGGAGGACAGGATGAGACTGGAAAATGTGTTCGTTTGATAAGAAACAATTAGGAATTTTTTGGTGGAGAAGGAACTAGTCGCCAATGGTACCCAACAAGGGCGTCGCCAGGGGGGGGCAGGGGGGGGCAGCTGCCCCCCCCTGGAGACCCATTCGTATTTTGGTTCGGGATGTTTTGTAGAAACAATTTTTAGGCGCGAGCGTATTTGAAAAGAATTTAGACCCAAAACAAAGTCAAGTGTTGGCACGTGTAAACACCAGTGATGGGAAAAGTTCTTCCTCGTAGGAAATTCATTTATACCTCCAGCGCAGCACAAATCTTTCAACAATACTTTGCCGCAGAGTCAACAGCCATCCCTCCTTTCCTTCGCCCCTTCCCTCCCAAAAGAAGAAAAGTTCGGTTTCAGGGTGAACAATATAGTTAGAACTGCCACTCGATGCCATCAGAGCGCGAGGTTATGCGATTATGTCCTCTCTCTCAAACTTCCTTGAGTATCGTCCGACAATCGCCGGCAGAAGACAAAGGATTCATTTTTTTTCGTTTTCCCTTCAAAATGGACATAAGAAAGTTTTGCGGTGAGTATTTTACAAATAGGCCCAAGCAGTGGCGCAGCGAGGGGGGGAAGTTTAGGGGTTCAACCCCCCCCCCAAAGAGTCAAGTCCTATGACTAGCTCTATGCTTTTTTCTGCTGAAGAGTACAAAACCCCAATCATTTGCTTGATAAATTCAGCGAAAGCTTTGCATGCCAGTAAATATGGCTCCGATTACAGCTAAGTTGATGTTTTCGGTAGCAGAGCAGGCCTAGAGCCGACATCGATATCAATGGGACGCTACGAGTGTTTCGCACACAATGTTCAACGCATGCACTTCTTAACCATATCCTTTTGTTAGATGACTCACACCAAAAGATAAGATTCCCATGAGAAGAATTCGAAAGTGCTGATTCGTTTACTCCTCGCAAAAACACAAGGGAACATTAGAGAAGTAATTCGAAACTTACTCCCTGAAAACAGAGATTAAGATTACGTTTGAGAGACAAACAGGTTGATAAAACGCTCAGTTAGATCTGTTGCATGTGACTGTTTTGAGGGTGTGAATGCAAAGCTAGGCTCGTGAATAGTTCATTAGAGAAATTCACTGGGAACAGTTCGAAGGAGAGTTTAGTTTGGATTTCATAACGTACAGATGGACATCCGAAAATTTTTTTCACAGTCCGCTAATAGCTCGAGGCCTCTATCGGGAAAACGTAAGTTTATGTCTATGTGTTTTTTGTAAAATGACCATTATTAGTTGCATAAATTAGGATTGTATTATTTTAGGGCTGTTATCGAAGGGCACATCTCAAGATGAGTTTAGCGACAACAGCAAAGCTACTTGTTCCTTTATTAAGCATTCTGGACGATTAAAAGTCTGTACAGTAGACTCTTCATTACTCGGGATGATATAAAATATACTGATCCTTATTTCATAATTACCCGTTAATTTGCTGTATAGTTACACGAAAATAATTCAATAACCGGGTTTCCGTAGAAATTTGTAAAAGTATTGGAGCAATACAAGATATCAGTAAAAATTAACTTTCGATGATATTATTAATAATATACCATTTTGGAAGCAAATCAGTCAGCTGAAAGGTATTGTGCGCGTAAGTTACGCACATATTTATCGGAACTGTGACTTGATGACTTGAAATAAATTTGAGAAACTGTTAAAACTGTGACTTAAATTCTTCAGCTTCCTTTTCGATGCAGCCAATTTTTTCTCTTGTGATAGAATCCCACGAATCTCATATCTGGTTATGCAATGCCCATTCAAAATTTCAATATGTGGAAAATTTTGTTTCCTTTGAACACTCAGTGCGTAAGACTGGGTTTTGTATCATCTCTCTGCTGGTTGAACCACCTATTACTTAGTCTAAATAATTGTAAGTTGACATCTTCATTTTTTCCACCTTGGTATATAACTTGATTTCTGCAAATTCAATTATAATATCAACTATAATCAAGAGTCTACAGAATATTTTAATGCATCCAAATTTTTACTCTCCGGTATGTGACGCATTCAATTGAAAACTTGGCTAATACATAAATAACGAAATCAGGCTTAATTATAAGCCTACCAGAAAGTTTCATCTGATATAAATGATTTTTTGTTTCTTTGAAGAGGAGGTAATTTTAAAAGCAACGGATGAAGTCATTCCTAAGAAAGCTGCTGATGATATAGTCTAATAACGAAAGATGTTCAAATAAGGATGGGTGCACCAATGTGGTGATTTATTGAGACGTTTTATATCGCTTGTCAAATAACCGTAACTATTTTTTTCCTTTTTACGCTTGGCAACCTCTTGGAAGAAAGAACTCTCAAATACTCGGGAAGTATATATCTACAGCATCAAAATACTTAAACATCGAAAAAAATTCATTTTTAATAGAAATTGGACGTAACCAAACTAGAAATCCAAACAAAACTTATGATGATTTTCCAATAGTTTGCTTATGTAAACTATTATCTTGGAAAGTTTAATGAGTTGGCCATGTAAGCGTTTAACTCCTCTAGTTTTCAATACAGTTAGTTTTTGAAAGATTTGTAGTAAGAAGCGGGCATGAATAAACTAGCCCCTGTAAGTTAGGCATTTTCCATTTTATCGGGCAGCTTGCCCCCCCCTAGCCCAGTGGCTGGCGACGCCCTTGGTACCCAATATGTGGATAGTAAGAGTTACTGTGTTGTTTTTAAAACCTTATCTCATATAATAATTTTTCAATTGTCAGAATTCCACAAAATAATGGCCTTCTCCATGAATTTTATTTTAGCTTTAGTAAATGTTGAAGACGATGATTTCAGAAACTTTTCCTCTCTGAGAGAAAAAGAGAAATATGGTATGAATTTTGAATGATAGGTTGCTACAAATGTTAGAAGACACATATACCAATTATTTCTCATGATCATTCGAGTTCCCGCTATGATACTTAATTAACGCTGAGTTATTGTCATCTGCAAAAGCAGCTCATGAGTTCTGATCAACGTCCAAGATGTACAGTTGCCAGCTGAGGACGTTCAAATCCAGTAAGTTTGTCTGTAATGATAGCGTTTGGAAACATACTGAAAAACTCAGAATTTATCAAATAAATGATAGTGCTAAATAGATGGAATTCTCCTGTGCTCCTTTTGGAAAACAATATGACTTGTCTATCTAAAACGTGGGAGGTATTAGAAATTCCCTTGCTAAGTTATTCTTAAGATGCCTTGAATGGAGTAGTACTTTAAACCATGTTTTTAAGATTGCCTCTAAAATAAGCAAATCATGATGAATGTCAGTGTTTAATTTCATTTCCATTCAATGTAAGGTGTGAACATGATTGTGGATATTATATTTCTAACTTGTGAGAAACAATTTAACAAGAAGCTTTTATAATGGTACCCCGTAGTAAAGAGCCTTTTTCAGTATCAGTGAGGGAAATATCGACAACCTACTCCACCTTCGAATACCTCGACTTTTGGTATCCCTTTCCCCCATTCTCATGCAGTGAGTTTCTTCTATGCACAGCAGCATGGGCGTACCCAGCTTTTGGCCTAGGGGGGGGGGGGCAAATCAGAAATGCAGAAGGGCCTAGGGGGGGCAAATCAGAAATGCAAATAAAAAATTCAACATAAATATAAATTTGCATTTACATGTTCCATTGTTTTTGTGGCGTATAAAAATAGACATATTTCTCGGAAATTATTTGCAGGTGCAACTTCTAAATGCCCATGGAAAGTTCGATTCCTTCCATGTAATGTGTTTGTTTACGCACTCGATGTAGGTCAAACGGATATGGTCCAGAGTCTGGATATGGTCTGGAGTCCAGACCATATCCAGACCAGACCATACATATGAATCGAAACATACTTGCCTATACATTTTACTTTATCTACAATTCCATAAATTCAACAGTACTTCTGCATATGCACATAATTAGCTACCTAAATGTATGGAAGCTAGATTGAAGGGTCCAGTGGTGGCTGTCCAGAGGGGGCAGCTGCCCCCCCTGCCTCCCCCCTCGGTACGCCCATGCACAGCAGTGTTAACTAATTCTCTCAATTCAGGGCGTACGCATGGCATAGGTTGCGGAAAAAATATTAGCAATAACTGGTAACTACGAAGAAGGGAAGGTCGTTCCGTGGAGTACATGGGGTAAGGAGTTCTCGAGAGTGGAAATATACATTGGAAGGGGTATACTTCTCCGAGTAGGGGGCGAGCGAAAATTACAGGCTCTCTACTATGCTGTACTAGAATAATTTCTAATTCATTAAAATGTGTCATTAAAGTGCTTTTTTATCGATATAGGTATCCTTCAGTAATTGTTATTCAATTCATAACGTTCAGTGCACTATTCATCCGAACCATTGTTCGATCCCATTAAAAATCAAGCTATTGATACATGATATTAGCCGTAGGTTGGATATTTTTCTACTTATATTGTGGCTGTAGTAATTCTTTCTTAATAATTAGTATTTAATGATCAATCAAATTATTTTTCTGAAGCGCAACTGAGGAGACAAGCGATCTTAGCGCCACGTACGACGTCACTCGAAACTTTTCAGCACCTCTCGGAAAGTTAAATGGTGGGAACCGATACAAGGTTTGGGGGAGGAGGTGGGGGACAAGTAGTTGAAAAGCCGGCCGTTTATACGGTTTGTTAGCGCTAGTGGAGTTTCATGCGAGTTCATCTCCCGGGGTCGCCGGGTATTCCCCAATTTTGCCGCCACTAGCCGATGAGGTTTTGTCTCATGGTGTTGAGTTGAGATCGTTGAGATTAAAGATGAAGATTTTATATTGCAGTGTTCGTGGATGTAGCACGACTAGTGAAGATGGTGTGAAGCTATTCGCGTTCCCGAAGTTTAAAGATCAGTAAGTAAAACGTTTGCGTGAATTTCTATTTTATTTTGGCCTACGAGAGGATTCAAAATCCTGTTTGTGAACGGTCGCCGATTTGTTGTATTTTGGACTCTTATTTATTCATTAGTCATGGTGTCCGCATACCTGGAAAATTCAGGGAATTCTGTTCTTCTTGAATACTATGGTAATTTGGCGGTTAACCTGTAAAAATTGATATTTTACTCTCTTTACAAAAGATTTTTCCATGACCCTTGTTTTTCGTTTCCTGTTAAGTTAAAATTTCGGCGAGAGGAAGGAAAGTTTCGACGAGTTCCAAATACTAACAATCCAATCAAAACAACATTTTCATACTTTAAATATATACTCATTTTTGACTGAATACTTGCCTATTATTTACGATTCTTCCGTTATCGATTTCGTAAAGCAACTTTTTCACAGAAATGGATTGATGTGAAAACGCGAACTTGGTCTCTTTATGTAAGATATTTAGTAGTGTTATAACTTTCGTTAAGTACAATTGACTGATTTATTTCATAAAAATTTACATATAACGTAGATGTGCCCTGAAAAGTGTATGATGTAACATGTTTTCCTACTATGTTGGTCTTTACAGTGAACTAAGTAGGAATTAATATAAAGTTACAGGGGTTCTAGGATGGCTAACATGAAGTTTATTAAACTTCAGTACTTACGATATTCACAAGTAAGTTTAATTGATGGTTTTGCTGCGGTGAAAGCGTCCAGTTACCTTGCTATTTGATATTCCTTAAAATTTGAAATCTCCTGCTTCTAAAACTCAAATTATATTCCACAATAGAGAAATTCATAAACCCTTTAGTTGCGGGAGCTATTCCCGAATGCAGAAATAAGATAGGACACAAGTTATCACTGTGCTCAGTGTCCCGAATTTCCCGGTTTATTATTTAATATATCCCCTGTATTCAGGTTTAGATAAATTCCAGAAATTGCGCTGCGTATGATTTTGACTGAAATATATTTTTAAGTATTAGATGCTGCATATATTTTATATTTGTTACTTATTCTTTTGTTCTTGCACTTCCTTCGAATTTCTTATAATACATAGTGCTGCTACTTTGATTTATTGAATTTATTTTGCAATAGTTACGTGTTACTTTCGATTTCGTATAATTACTGATCATACATGAAAATTGATTTTGAAAATAACTTGTTGTTTATACAATTTTATCGAAGGAATATGCATAACATTAATAGACTGCATATAATTATTTTAATATTGAATTTGAGTTATAGGAATAAGATAATGCTTTTCAGTGTGATCGTCGTAGTTGATTTGTTCGGTTGTGAGTATTGCAGTCTCTTGACGTTGGATTCAAGGTAAAGTAAATATGTTTAATAACGACTAGATATCTGGTATTAGTATTTTCCTATCTAATTCGTTCATTGAAGCAACTAATACTGATGATATCATTTAGAAATTGATATTACTTTAACTGGTCCCAGTAGTCGTCTGTTACCTTTGCCTACGGATGACAAATACACGCAACGACTGCAATTTAAGGGAAACTTAATATCTATTAAGGTTATTCTCTATTAATTTTAGGTTAGTGTTATTCCTCTGAAGAGAGAAGTTTTATCAACCAACGGTCGACTTTAGAAAGCAGTCAAACGCCCCACCCTCAGAAGTTGGGTACGTAAGTAGTTTAGTCTAAATTTGTATTGTTATTTTTTTAAACTCTTAATTGCTCCCTGCTACATTGGCGATCATTTTGTCGATTCGTTGAATCTTCTGATAGTGAGCGAACGAAACTAATTCAAGCCACGCTTCAATGTCAAACGCAGTCCTACCCGGTTTCAAATCTACCTCATATGTACTCTTGTTTAAGCTGAGGAATATAAGTTTTAGAGTAAAATATTTTTGAACTAAGTCTCAGGTCTCCCTAAGGATAAATTTAAATTATTCTAATATTCTCACTTATTTCGCTCTGCTCGAATATGTGAATTAATCCATTTGACTTTGGTGAGTAGCCCATTGAACTCGTCAGTACCTCGTCGTGCCTCGATGTATTTATGTGTCATTCTTAATTGAATTATGGCATCCGTCGAAACAGCCGATAGCTCGCTTTGATTTGTTCAGTTTGTTCTTGGCCGAACTTTAAAACTTCGTATGAGTTTTAAATATCGTAAAAGTAGAAAACATTGTAATTTTTCGAAGATATCCTATGTTCTCTCCTACGTCTTATCTTGTTCACACTAACGTCGAGGCCGAGTTAGTTGAGACGATACTAAATTCTTTTCTAGAAAGAGGTTCAAAATGTATCGAAAGTTCCAAGGTATCGGTTTGCCGTTGATATGATGTGATGATCGAAGGAATCAGAAACTCAGACGATTGGATATTAGATTACGTCTTGCATCAGGTTTACTATTTATGAATCCGTCCTTACCAGTCACTATGTAAATCCCTATAAATGTTGGAGATTTGTCCTAATCTTCGCGATTTTGAGCTCCTGTGAATTAAAAATTAACTTTCCTTAAGCTGGGTTTCCACGTTCAATGATCACTGGCGCCAGTAAAAGAAAAAAGGAGTTCAACTTTCTGATGCCAGTAGACTTCCCCCACTCTGTTTTCCTTCGCGTCTTCCTACTTGCCCTTATCAGTCAATTGATTATTGTGCATATAATGCTTGAAGCTCCATCTCAGAAGTGGCAGCAGGAAAATTAGTCTAAATTTTCATGAAAAAACAGTTAATTGTAAAAACTAGTTTTAACTTATCGAGTCATCAGTAGGTTCTAAAAGCACAACCCTCCCAAAGAAAAATAATTTCCCTTTATAATTAAAATTAGCCCTTATCGACATGGGCATGTGGGAAGGATCTCAGTTGACACTATCTTTTAATACTGTGCCAATTAAAAATTCCTAAAATGTGTGAAAACTTGAAATGGCGCCAGATTATTTTCAGATAACCAAGTATCAACACATTCAAAACACCAGTAATCATTTCATGTGGAAACCCAGCTTTAGTCAGATTTACTTTGGAGTAATTTTTTGAAAGCATTGATTATATCTCCTTATTTTTCATTTATTTAGATTACATAGTTTTCAATTTATAACCTTATGATTTTGAATTTTAACTTAGATTTCATCAAAGTTATCTCTGATATTTGGCATTGATTTAATTAAAATAAAGCACTATTGCACCCCCTATTTTTATATCCTACCATCGTATCCACAATCAAGCAAATATTTTAGGTAGGATTTCAAACATGTGATGGAACTTAGATACACAGTAAATAATTGAAGAAATCTGTTCATCCAATTAAAAGCAGAAAGGAAAATACGAAGACCATGTTGTGCCAATATCGCCTGAGAAAAAACAAATATAAAAAATGGCTCATCATCATGAGTGGTCTACTATCCTGTAGGTTCATGTGCATCAAAAATCCCTTTTCAATGCATTCTCTGTCACTTCTAGATAACTTATCCCACCCTTAGTATGAAAAATCTCTTCATGATCAAGTATTCCATAGGTTTGTATCTCAGGATTCTTTTAAAGACAATCTGCACAAAATCCTAACTGAAGAAGAAAAGAAAGAGTTCTCAGTAGTTTAATATCATATTTTATGCAACAATTTTTTAGTAAATTAAATGAAACTGCTGTTTAGGTTTTATTTTATATAGAGATCAGAAGAGGCTCATTTATCAATACTGTTGCGAGTTTACATTGCCTTCCTCAGATTTATCATCTTAAGAAGATTCAGATTTTCATATATTATTGTTTGTTTCATTAATTAAGAGGGCAGTATAAAGTCATAAAATCCTAAATAAGTTTCACTTTGAAAGTTAGTGTTTTAGGGTATCCAGACGTTTCACCCAAGGGACATTTCACCCAAAGAGGTTTCAACCAAAAGGCAGTTCACCCATAAGATATTTTACCCAAAGGATGTTTCACCCGTTGAATATGTTAGCCATGACATCTTCACCGTACGGGTATTTTTAAAAGCGAGTAAAGGATGTAACTCAGTTATTTGTAAATAATTCTTGAATATTCTTGTCGTTGATAATATTTAATTATTGGAATTTAGAAGTTAATTGACTGTGAAGTTTCAGTGACTCGATTTTGTACTTATATCAACAACGGATCTACAAAACAGAGAGAAGAAAAAGAAACATCACAACGCAAGCAAAAAATATTTTACGTGCAAATCACATAAATCAATACATAATCATTCCCATCGAATAATGGTTGGCTTGGTTGGTCATAGGTCTGGTTTTTACCAATGGTTACAACATTATTTCTTCATGCTTTATGCATATTTGAAAAAACTGTAAGGTGAAAATGTCATGGCTAACATATTAATCTGGTGAAACATCCTTAGGGTGAGATATCTATCGGGCGAAACACTCTTGGGTGAAACACCTCTGGGCAAATCGCCTTTAGGGTGAAACGTCCTTTGGGTGAAACGTCATGAAACCGTGTTTTAGACTTGTTGCTTACATTTTATATAAGAAAATTAAAAGTCAAGTGTTTCCCAAATGATGTATACTGATCATTTTACAGGAACTTCATTGTATGAGAATACTGAGTAATTATCTTGAATGGTCAATTATAACCAGTAGAGCCAGAACAAGAAGCTGGCATTTCTTTTTCATACATATGAAGGTAATGTTGTGCGTGATTAGTGAAAACTGTTTGTAACATATGTTCTTACATTCTCATAATATTCATATTTTTAAGTATGTTTTTGTGTCTTTCTAGGGCCAGTTGCCTGAAAATGTGTATCCTTTAAAATTAGATTGAAGCAGACTTGCTATAAATGTGATAATTTGAAAAGAAGCCAGTTTAAAGAAGTACCACTATTTTCTCTTAGTGCATGATTTGCTTCTGAAATTAAGTACTTGCACATTTCTAATTTCCACATATTTATTATAATATTTCAAAGATTACTCAATGACTCTCGTCAATAATTACTACATCTTGGCTATAATTTCTAAATGAATCTTAATTGGACATTTTTGAAATTTTTGTCTAAGAGTGACCAATTAATTAAAATTCTTGTTTACAACAATGAATCTCTCTTTTCGGGAGTGTTTTATTTTTTATGCTGTAAGTTATTTTATGCTCTCATTTTGTGTTTAATGTGATTGTCCTAATCAGGATGGAGTTAAGCCATCTGCTTGTTTATCTTAGATTTTATATTTAATATTAAGTTCATTTATTATAATTAATTTTATTTCTTATGTATATCCTGTCATTTACATGTATTATGTATGCATGTATGGGTGGCAGTTAGAAAAAAGGAATAGATAATGAGAATTAGGATAAGCAAAGGGTTATTTTAGGGATAAGAATGGGATTAGATTATGGGAACATAGATGAGCCAAGGGTTATATTTAGATTTAGGTCTAGGCTTAGATATTAGCACTACATTTTAAGCATTTATGCTTATTTCCTCTGTTGCATCACAAAACGGTATTCATATAAAACTTTTGCATTGCACTTTTTAAAGGAATCCAGATGGAAGAGATAATTTATCCTTGTAGAAATAATTACAAGCTATATTTTTTATATTAGTTGGCTCAGTAGGACTTCAATTGAGAGATAAAGGTAAGAGTATTGTCAATGATGTGAATAAATTTCTCACATTTGCTGAATTTTATACTTGTGTATATTTTTAACTTTATCTAGATGCATAATTAATTCAAGAAGGCCCCCCCCCCACCATAATAGAAAGGGCAGAGGGAAGTTGAAGATTTTGATTCTTAAAAAGGTTGGTTTCTATCCTAGTTTGCATACTTTTTCAGGTAAAAACCTTTATGGCATAAAGCAATCTTTGGTTTCTTACCGGGAGAATTTAAAGTAAATGCTGTAGAATTATCATGTTTCTAAGAAATCTTTTGTAAGATTAATCTAAATCTGTGTTAATTATTCACGAATTTGATTATAGCATAACTATTCATAATGTTAAATGTGTATTACTCATAGTGTTGAATTTTTTTGAGTTTGAATTTGAGAGATTAATATTTTAGACGGAATTATATCTCATGGATTTTCTCTTTATGGGTAAAGATGAATTAGATTCATAGGATTCATAGGTCTTCCATGGGAGGAAGAGACAGATGACCACACGAGGTGCCAATAATACCAGATGAGGACAGCCTCCCTTATTTCCCATTCAGGTTGGTAACAAATTCATGTTAAGGAATACATTGAGCTACAAAATATCATTGAATAGAAAGTTATTTAAAACAGTTCAATGTTTTATGAGTAGTTTATACTATGTAGAATTATATGTAGTTAATGCTGATATTTTCGCTTCTTAAGCTGCTTTCAGGTTAAATATTCATCTAAAATGTAGCAGAATAATATTTTTCTGTTACTTTGATTTTGGCTTTATCTTTTTGTCATATAAATGCTTTTCTATTAAATATTACCATGCTTAAATAGACAATAAAAACATCTCAACAACGAAAATATTTTTTTAAATTTCCTACCCCAATTTAATCCTTAGATACCTTTTCCGGAGAATTTTATTGAGTCATTCGCTCTGTTATTAAAATGAATTTCTACTGAATTGCTTGATTCATAAAAGATACTAATTTTATCATTAGTTTATTGCGGTTATTTACAAATTCAGCATTGTGACTGGCAAATAGCCCCATTATATTATTATTTCCTCGATGAATTTGAATGTGGAAATGTAAGAATAAGGGATCTATCATTCCCAATGAATATCGGAATGAATGAAATACGGAAGATTTCTTTGAATAATTTAATATTCGGTGATATCTCCGTCAACCTCTATTGCGCTCTGCAGTCGCCGTCCCATGGAATCTATCAGGTTTTTGAATAAACCTGGACACTGCTCAAGAGAGGTCCAGATATCCCTGATGTGCTGCTCCAGAGATGCAGGAGTGAGCTGGCTATCTGCCGTCCACTCTTGCATGATAATTCCGCATAAATTTTCAATGGGGTTGAAATCAGGGGAACGTGCAGGCCAAGGAAGAACGTTTATATTAGCATGATTATTTAAAAAATCTTTTGTAGCATGTGCCGTATGCACAGGACAATTATCATGGACAAAAAACACTTCTTTGCCTTCTGGGACGATTTTGTTGGCGTATGCCAGAGGATTATCTTCCAATATACTGCAATAATCCCTCGCCGTCATTCTCTGCGGCGTTTTCACAAGAGGCCCAGGTCCAGCTGCAGTCATTGCGCCCCAAAAGCTAAGGCTAATGTGCCCTGACCTCTCTGTTCTAATCATATGCTGCTGGTGGTATCTATAAAAATACAAAATATTTAGGGAAGAATTTTCAACAGTTGCCGGAAACATACACAAGTGTAGAAAATCATAAAAAATTGAAAAATTAATAAAATTAAAATAGAAATTGTTTCATACCTTGTCCCTCGAGGTCGCCATTATTTTATCTGGCCTTCTTAATCACTTCTGAACATTTTTTCGTCAGAAAATATTGTGAGGTCCCAGAAGGCCTTGTTCATTTTGGCAAATTCTTCTGCAAATGAGAGACGTTTGGCATATGTTTCAACTCCCTCCCTAAGTAGATAATAGGCTACTTTCCGTGTACCTTTTTGTCTATGGTATTTTTCATAAGAAAAGCATGTAAAGTTCACTTTTACTGTATGCAGTTTTATTTATTTTGCTAAAATAAAAAATAAATAACGATAATATGAAATCAAGACAATCACCAAGAGAATGGCAATCAAATAAAAATTTTTACTAATATTGTGAAAGATTATTTTCAGATCGAAATTGCAAGAGTTTGACAAAATACACAAAAATTTTCTAAAATATTTAGGTTATAAATGACAAGTCCCTGTGATGACCAACGTGACTGTTTAATCCAAGCTCATGGATATTCCAGATAAAAAACATTGGGGATTTAAACCCATGTAAAAGTGATGGTAAGCATTGATGACCGTCTACATGGATTAGAGAATTTTTACCAACAATTTTATGTATGCAGCTCACATATGTGGTAGTAGTGATGAGTTGTGGATTATTATAAGAAAGCTGATCACAGGATTATCTCAAGGCAATTTTACAGATAGTTCTTCAGATAGATAAAACGATACATACATGAAATAAAAACATGCTTAAATTTGAAATATTAAGTTCTCTAAAAACAATACTGTTACACTATATCTTGCATTATCTTTGTCCCTAGGATACTACATTTTACCGTACTCTAAACCCCAATGAGATACAATGAGTACCTCAGCTAGTGATTAATGGTGTCAAATAATAGTACATGGTAAAACCTACCCAAAATGTAGAACTTTTTTGAATGACTTTCTGGCTAGTGATATTTGGTAGCTCAAAATATTGCTCAGTGTATAATCACTGTAATGAGAGTCATTCAGATCCATATAAAAAAATCAAATCAAATTGCAACTAACCTGAATCAGAGATAGGAGTGGCTGTCCTCTTCCATCTTCAGCACCTCTTGGGGTGTCATCTGCTTCTTTCTTCCATTGTTGCCCCCTAATAAGAAAATCTTTGAATATCTTTCTGCTCAATCTTATTTGGCAAACTTAAATATTTCTCCATTTCAATCACATTACTTTGAGAATAATTTAGATTCATATGAAAAGAAACATATCAAATGGTAACATACCTGCAATGGGGATAGCACAGGCTGTCCTCTCCTGTCAACAGGACCTCTTGGGGTGTCATCTACTTCTTTCTTCCATAGTTGCCCCTGAAGTGATAATCTCTGAGATAAAAAAACCATCTCAAATACCAATCTCTAATTTACATATTTTGTACAGAGACGTCACTTTTTATAATGATTAATATACTTAATAAGACTTTTTGCTAAATGCTATTTGGTAACCCAAATATTCCTAATCATAAAATAAATATACTTAGAATTATTCAGATTCAAATAAAAAGGAATATTAAATCGAACTGTAACCAACCTTAATCGGGGATAGCAGAGGGTGACCTCGTCTGTCTTCTGTGCATCTTGGCGAGTCAGCTCCTTTCTTCCATCGGTGTCCCTAAAGAGAGAATCCCTGATTTAATTTCATGTCAAATACTAATCTTTAAGTTACACTATTTGTCAGACAATGTCTGTTTTGAAAATGATTATTGAAGAGAGAGTACAACTAATCCAAGGTATTGTGAAATAGTACCAAATAAAAACTACTCATAAGATTTAGAACTGACTTGAATGAATTTTTGCTCAAATGTTTTGGTAACTTTAAATAATTCTCAATAGAAAATTACTATATTGAGGATCATAGATATTTATATGAAAAGAAGCTGTAATTCAAAATGTAACTAACCATAATCAGGAATGGGAGAAGCTGCCCTCTTTTTTCTTTAACGCCTCTTTGGAAGTCATCTGCTTCTTTTTTTCCATCCTTGACCCTAAAAGAGAAAAGCCATGATATTTAATTCCATCTCAAATATATATCTCTCAATATTTTTCTCATAATACTTTCATACAAACACCATGTCATTTTGGATATGTTTAACCATTCTACATGGTCAGATATAGGTACTATTATGCCTGGTGTCGTTATTATATTTTATTCATCTAGATGACATTCATATAGCAAATTTACACGAACACATGATCAAAGGTAAAAATGTTGACTAGAGAGAGGTCCACTTCAATTTTCCTGACTTTAATATGAATATTCAAAGCAAAACTTTCCAACTATGGCAGACATTTTCAATTGGATTCATTCTTTTCACGAAATCAAAAGTTTCATTGTTCTTGGTTGTGGTCCCATTTAAGAACAACATAGAAATGTATTGGGATTCTTTTACTTGATTGGGAATTTTGGCCTCAGACATTTTGTTGATATATTCCAGTAGGGATCCAAATGAGGCCATAAATTATATCCTGTTATGCAATTAAATTAATCATACTGGTTAAGAGTTTCAAAGTCAAGGAAACAAGCTGATTTTTTTATCTATACAACAATTACTGAGTTAAAGTAAGTACCTCCATTTGTTAGCTTGATCATTGCATTGCAGTTATGATAGTACTGCAGATAATATGTCCCTGTAGCTTCAAAAACTGAATTTTTGTCAATATTAAAACAACATATTATTACTATGGTTTTAGCCAATGCTTTTGGGACAAATTCCTGAGGTAACTTTACGTATTACTAGTGAAACTTTGCAAATACAAGAAAGAAATTATACATAAGAATAAATACTTTTCAGTCTAAGGCATGACCTACCTTTGAGCGGGATGGAATTGTCCAAATGTTTTCTTCCACACACCCTGTGGTCATCTTGACCTTGCTGCAGAAGAGGATGAGCTGAACTGGTCCATTAATAGAGCTAGCAAGACCCATTTTGTCCTAGGTCCAATGGCACCATCCAATGCCGATGCTGAAAATAAGGAAACGTTTCCAAGATCATGAATTCAGCCAACAGTGAAAATAAAGCAACTACAAGTCAACTACAACAAAATTTTGGAAATATCCAGCACAGTCAGTAACATACATTTAACATTCTGAAAAGTTATACTGAAACTTTAAGAATAACTAACTCTGCTTAAGGTTTTTTTAGGAAACAAAATAATTGTAAAGCATTCATATTGAAATTCTCTCAATATGATACCAAAGTTTTTAAAAGTTTCTTACCGCAAAAAGTATACCACCTAGGTTAGAAACCAACCACATTAATATTTAATAAAATCTTCAACTCACCTCTGTCCTTTCCTTTATGGTGGGCAGCTTTCTTGCATTTTCTTTCTTTCTCAATTAATTATGCATCTACAGAAAGTTAAAAAATTATATAAGAATGCAATTCAGTATATGCAAGAAATTCTACTCACATCATTGTTCATAGTCTTACCTTTATCTTTTTAATTGATGTCATACAGTGGCAACCAATATTACATATGGATTGTAATTCCTTCCGAAAGGATGGCTCATCTCTTCAATCTGTATTCCTTTAAAAATTCAAATGCAAAAGAATTGTATGAATATTGTTTTGTGATGCAAAAAGGGAACTAAATCTAAATAAATAAAACACAGAACTGTTTTGAATTACTTTTGGTTTAATCATATTTAGTAACACAAATTATTCCTCAACATAAAAGCACTATATTGAGAATCATTCAGATTCATATATGAAAAGAAACGTTAAATCTAACTATAACCAGCCTGAATTTGTGATAAGGCAGGCTGTCCTCTTCGGACTTCAGCGCCTCTTGGGGTGTCATCTGCTTCTTTCTTCGATCGTTGCCCCTAAAGTGATAATTGCTGATTTGTAATTCTACCTCAAAAATTAACCTATAAGTTATAAATATTGTACAGACACAATGTCATTTTTATCTTAACAAATATAGAGAGAATATAACACTCTAACTGTGACTGATATAATAACCTAATAAAATCTTCACATAAAATGCACGACTGTTTTTTAATTACTTTCTGCTATATCATGTTTGGTAACCCAAAATATTCCTCAATATAATATCACTAATTTGTTTATCATTAAGATTCATATGGAAATAAATAAGTCGAACAAAAACCAACCTTAATTGGTGATAGGGGAGGCTTTTCCCTTCTCTCTTCAGTGGCTCTTGGGGGAAGTCATCCGCTTTTTTCTTCCATGGAGGTAGAGGCATCCACCCATTGCAGGAAGCTATCCATCGTTGCCCCCAAAGTGAAAATGTCTGGTATTTAATTCCACGAAAACATTTATCTCTTGATAACATTCATCATTTGAATACCATACTTAATTGTACACCTGTTCTAACATAATAATGATGATTAGAGAGGAGTCTGCTTATCTCTGCTTGGCAGTAGCATGAATATTCCAAAGTGTCTAAGCAATGGCAGGCATTTTCAATTGGATATTTACCTTTTATGAAAATTAAAGTTTTAATTGTTCTTGTTTATGGTCCCATTTAAAAACAGCTTAACCCTTTCAGAGCCTACGTCGCTCACAACGACATTGGAAAATTTTCGTTAAAATGCCGGAGTCACCCTGAGCAACTCTTATTTCGAAAGCTATTTATGTAAAAAAATTTACTGTAATAACCTTTTTTTGATTATTTTCTGAAATAGGAAAGGATTAGGAATTCTAATGAAAGGATCCTCATGGGGGGGGGGGGGTTCGAACCCCCAAACCCCCCCCCGTGCGCACGGGCCTGGGCATAACTGTGTACGAGTTGTATTGAAGCTACTCAACCTAAAATCTAATAGGTGGTTTAAACGCTCACGTTTAGATATCCCCACCGCTTGTTTGTTCACAAATTATTGCATCGATTAATTGTAAGCAGACACTGATTCTTTCTCAGCCTTAAAATTGTATTTTACATTAAATTTTGCAAACCAAAGCGAGCGCGATTGAGGTTGACGTAGGCTGCCCTATTTCCAAAGGGAAACTAAGGCTAACTAACTAAGGTCTGTTGAGGCGAATTTCGCCAGCCGCCGTTCACAGCACGGCGCAGTGGATTCCTGGGAACGAGCCGCAAGCAAACGGAAGACTACCAGTGAATCAGCGACACTGCTTCCAGCCATCCTATCCCTTCTCAGTAGATCTTGAGTGGTCTATCATGGATAGGCGCGAGAAATTGTGTGTGTTACCTGCATCTAAAGAAAAAATTTGTCTACGTGACAGGAAGTCAGTTCTTGACTTGTATTCTTCAAGACTTTTATCCCATAGCACGGGTCTATTAGCTACAAGAGTAATTAGTAGTTCAGCATCCACTTCAATGTCTCACATTTTCCATAAACACGAGATCGAATATAAGAAACCAAGAACAAATTCGTGTCCGCAATGTCCACGCAGGCCCTCCACGGGGAAGGCAGTAGTCGACGCGTCTAAACCAGGGAATCGAACCAGAGCTGAACCGGTGAAAAAACCAACCGCTCCAAAGGTATTGTCTGAACCGGTTCGAATGGCAAACCTCTGCAGCGGTTCAGAGCGGAGCGGCAAAAGCTGCGAGGTACTCCGGTTTGGAGTAGAGCGAAGGTCGGGGCGGAGCAACTGCCGGAGCGGAGGTTCGAATCTCCTCCCGCTCATTCCATCCTCATCCGCGAACCCTAATGAAGCCCCATATAACTTTCACTCTGTAGTATTTATAGACGAAATTGGGGTTTTACTTATGAATCTAGGGTATAATCATACTAATACCCAACAATGATCAATATAATTAGTTCATTAACTCGTTAAATATGAATTTTGGCGTAATTTTTGCCTACAGAAAATTTTCTTCATAAGCCTAAATTCCCTAAATCTAGTAGCAAGTGATTAATCAAAAATATCGTGCCTGCGATACCTGGAAACTCTCATGGAATTCATGCATAGCGAAAGCCAAGGCTTCCAATTCCTATCATAGCGCCTGAAATATAAATAATCGTATTTTTTGTACCACATTTAAGACTTAGTAGTGTAGATAAGAATAGTAATTTATGAATTAAGTTTTGTGATTTGGGTATTATTATTACATTTGCATTAAATATGAAGTCAAAATTTAAAAAAAAATCCACCTCCGTCAAACGGGAGCGTTCCTTCGCGCTTTGGTCAGAACAAGGGTGTCGCAACGCCGCACAGTGGTCCGAAATCGAAAAAAGCCGGACTTAAGTCCAAAATTGCTTTTTTTGAGATAAAAACTTAAAACTCTGCATATATACAGTCAAATGATTGCTGATCATGGAACGGTAAGTCATTTTCCATAAATCGTATGCGTTACTTAGATACAGATGGTCAAACATGACTAAATTTCCAAAAACACGTCCGATTTTATTTTTCTTCGAAAATCTTGTAAGCTAATGGTGGACTTGTTGAAGGAATTTAGTGGAATAAAAAACATTACATTCGATCAAAATGGTACTTTATCTATTCTATCCATCAGTTTCGAAGATATTGGTTAATATTTGTGTGGTGTTCCATCACAAAATGGCGGACGGTTTTATCAGACGAATTTTGACATAAAGTAGTCGATATCTTTTGTTTAAAAAATATGCGCAGCGGGAAATTACACCAGAATATTGGGTGAAGACAGTTTAAGAATATCCAGTAGAGATCTTTTATAAACGTTTCCGACCACGAAAATAAACGCGATTTTTCGATCGCGCTGCACGATCCGGGTCCGCGCTGCTGGGCCAGGAAGTACGGCGGCTTCGTTGGATTGTTTTAGTTTTTTGGGCCTTAACTCTTTAAAATCGCTGTTTTTAAGCTACATATGCAGTCACTATCACTGTCACTGTTCATAAATTCCATATTGAAGATACGAAGAGGATATTTGATCGTGCGAATGAGTCAATTGATGCGGTACTCTAGTAAATACGCTAAGGTTTGGATACTTGACGGATTCTTGCCGCAAGTTAGAAATAGCCTTCAAATTTTGAGACAATTAGTAAGTTCGAATGTAGTGCCGAACGTGTTGAGAGAACTGCTGATTTTAGACAGCGAGGGATTGGAATCAGACAGTAGTGACAGTACGACCATAATTCCTCAGAAGATTAAGAATTTTCCATGAAATGCATCCATGGAAATACCCTGTAAATACCGTTAATGGCTGCGCGGTGTCACAAAAGCCCCTTTCCGCGTGGCCCTCGTCGGCGAGGGTGGAAGGGTAAGTGGTAGAAAAACAATCAGTCGGTGCCATTCTGCAATGCATCAACCCGTTACCGTATATATCTCAAAATAAGCAATTTTGGACTTTAGTCCGGCTTTTTTCGATTTAGGACCACTGTGCGCCGGGCCGGATTGAAATGGGCGCCGTGCCGTCAACGGCGCGTTTCGAGTTGTTTGAAGACATCCACCGTGCCGGGGACTGCGGACGGTAAAAAGTCTTCCCGTCTGAAATCGGCCTAATTACATTTCGACGCCGTGAACACATTCGAGCAATAATTTTACAATGTGATAATATTAGAACAAGTTATATTTATTGCTATCCATTTTACCGCCAGCCTCCTTCGAGGTGAGCACGCGAAAACGGCCACGGCTGCGGAGGACAAAGAGCAACTACGTTAACTAATTCTTCCTTAAAACCAAAAAGATAATCATCACGTGAATTGCTTGTTTAAATAAAATTAATATCAGAGAAGGGATTGTGTTCCCCAAGTCCACAAGTCTATGGAGAAGAAAGCGCCCAAGCGTGTCAAGTGGGGGCCGGGTATATTAGCTTACCTAAGGCGTAGGGTCAAATGAGAAGACCCGAGAGTCTGGCTGTTAAGTATCCTTTAAAAAAACTAGGATAACACTACCCGAAAGTTAGCATGAATGATACCACGCATAAAAAAATCAATTTCATTAGTTCGTCAAAAAATCCCGATCACGTATGTATGATACTATGCTCTCAGAAGATATCGACTAATGCTATTAGAATGAAATGCGAAACTCGTAAAACAATTGAGCAGGAAACGATTGAGAAAGCCAAAATGATTTAATAAGAAGCACGATTCGAAAGTACGTACCCCACTTCCAAGAAGAGCGCGGTAGCATGCCTTCTAGAATTTGACTGTAGGTTGATTTGACTCCTCGCTCCCCAGCGAAGTTAAACCTAAATGAATAGCGAACACCTGTATTGGAATCCAATTTTTTCTGAAGAATAGCCGTAGTAATTGCCATCACAAATAAAAATTACTACCGACCGAAACCAGTAAAATGTACAATAAACTTTCAAAAACGTTAATATACAAATTTATTCATTATTAAGAATAGTTAAGATGATGGTATGTGAGAGGAAATTTAAAATGCCAGATTTCTAGGAGCTATCACATTTTCTTACCTTGCCTCAATATCCAACGTTGTGAATCTCTTCCGCAAAAGCCAAGCACACACATATATATTACTGTAATATATATCTGTGGCCAGGCACATCTTGGCGTCTCGACATCTACAATATCACTGGCGCAATTTCCGAAAAGTGACGTAATAGCGCGGCGCTGTAGTCGCGTTTCTGTTACCAACCTATCTGATGACATTCTTGCCACCTGTAAAAAGAACGAACAAATTAAGAACTTGGGTCATGAAACAATAATTCTTCTTCCATGCTTGAGTGGCATACGTCTGAAATCTCATGATAGTCTCCAGAAAAGTGGATTGTCCGACTCCAAGATGCATATTAAATTTTTATTCCCATTCAATGAAGTAGCACTTAATAATTATTGGACAATTGATATTCAAGATAGGTTGCTAAAAGCATAAAATGCGTTAATTGAAGATTTTAACGATTTACTTAATTAAAATATAACTTGAAAAATACAGAATTAATTACAAAAGTTTAGAGAATCGAATATTCTAAATCGCTATTCTATGAAGCAGACTAATAGGATTATTAGAAAAATCAGTATTTCTATGAAAGTGATTTTACACAAACATTTCCCTGTTTTTGTCTTAAAAAACCCTTTGTACATATTAAAAATTCCATTTCTGCAAAATCTTGGAAAGAAAATTGTTTGATTACCTTATTGTTACCATGGAATGAGTCTAAAACCATAATACTGGCTTATTTCTTTTTTGCATCATCTTTATATGAGCAGTCTATATTTTTTATTATCACCTTATGTCTATATTTTGTATTATTATCTTATACGAGCAGATAATATTTGTATTATTCTTTTCTGCTCTTATGGGACTTTCTCATAGAACAATAAAGTTGTTATTATTCCCTCAAATGAAGAATTATGGGAGTACGTAGAATGGAGCAGACTAACAGGACCACCTTCCTTTTCTCATCATGTAGCAGATTTTTAGTGAAAATGTCTCAATTGTTTTGCGATGAAAATAATTTGAGAAAGAAGGGCGGCAATATGTTGGTGCATATTTCAAAGTATTTTAGTGTTCAAGGATATTAAATTGTTAACTTGAAGTGGTTTTTATGTTAATTTTGCTAATTATTATCGCTAATTGATTACCTTGTGGACAGAATGTAGCATACTAGAACAACTTCTCGGTTGGCTTACCAAGTATTGTTACAATCAATGAGTTTTCTTGCAGATTATTCTTCCATATCTTATATTAAACAACCCGTTCTACTTTCTTCCATCCCTTACTTGTATACATCCTTAAAGCACAAGTACTATACACAAAAGAAGGGGACTAATGATAGAAGATCCAAAAATTGACAGGAAGCATAAATAAATTGGTAAAGAGGCCCATTTTTTCATCTTGGAAAGGAGAACTGTTTTGCGTTTAGTTAGTTACTCAATCTTTTCTTCTAATAAAGCTCTGGAAATGCTAAGGAAATAAGATGACTGAATAATAGTTAAAAAAAACTCCCATGAGGACTGTAGCTTTCAGTAAAAACTATTATAAGCTTATACAACTTATTTATAATATTAATCTGGGGAAATAAACCTGTCTTCAAGACTTCTAGGCTTGATGATAGTAATGAAAATGATTTGCTTGTTTATAAAACTAAAGATACATTCATATTGAAGCAACATCATTTATTGGAATTTGCCTTCTTTCAATTAAACTAAATTCTGTTCCGTTAAAGCTCAAAGATACCAAAATATTTATTCTCTCTGGTTTTAGTACCAGAAAATATCCTGGACATCAGGTGATTAATGGCTAAAGAATTTTAAATTTCCAAAATTGAAAGTGATAATGGTAAAAGTGGGATTCTGTTTCAATTACTACTGACATTTTTTGTTTAAAAACAAATAGAATGATCTGCTTTTGGAATACAGTCAAAGAAGCATCTATTCATGCTTGCTAGAGATTAACAATTATATTTACCAATTCATCGTGGAACTTGCAATACTATAACAAAAATATTTTCAATGATAAAGTTAATAAAACTTTAATTAAAAATGTTTTAGGTACTTTATTACATCCTTATTAAACAACATCTTGAATGAGACAACAGATGATATTACAGTAAATACTTTATAGGTCTGACTGATGTAAATACAAAGACAGGAATCAAATCAGGTCCTTCCTTTCATAAAGCATGCACATAACTTTGGTACCTAAAACCTATGGCACTCCATAGCATAACATAACATACTTATGCCAAAAAAATATCCATCATTAACAATATTGATTACAAAACAATGTTAAATAAAATAGATATATGTGTATATTGAAATTACATTGACTAGAACTCTGATTAAACCCAGAAATGGCAGGAAAATTAGGAATCAATATATATAATCTTCCTTTCTATGATAATTCTTGGTAGTAAAAAACTGACCTCGGGAAGGCCACGCACTTTGATAGAATAAAATATATATGAATTCAGGTCAACTGTATCAGGACAAAGAGCTCATAAAATTTGTCATGATATAGTTGTCCGCATTCGTCATTTAATACTTTTAAGATTGTGATAGTTAACTGGTGTTAACTATAGCTACAACAAACACCACCCCAACACATTTTGTAACCTCTTCTTGGGCCTATTTTCCTAAGAGGATGCATGGGTGAAATTCAACAGCAAAACTTAAGGAAGAGGAACTGATTGGTAAGAATTTTAATGAGAAAAGGCCCAAATCATGCATTGAGGAAATGATTGAGACGAGGAAATTAGGTTTGGTTGATATGACCACCCTTCAAAAACAAAAATGCCACTCTCCAAGTTAAGGTTAGCATCAATCAAGCAAAAAACATTTATGTTGAGCTCTAAATACTGAGTCATATGCGTGGTACACAGTGAGCAACGGCTTCTATACTTTTGCCAACTCATGCATAAAACATTTGTAATATATCGGTTATCAGATTGCTATATCTATGTTATATCAAATGATAGTAACAAATACATTAAATATCTCCAGTTTTTGCTTTGATGAACAAGTGCAATGGAAACCATCTTGTATTCTAAAAATACAAAAAAAATTTGATAATAACATTCATGGCAGACTCGCAGATATTTCTCAATTAACCATATTGTGGATTAGAAAAATAAATACTGTAGCACGTTAGGATATAAAAGAAAGCATAAAAAAACATATTAGCTACTACCCGTGACAAAATTCTTCTTTGGTAAGGAAATAGAGAGCATCCTTAAATATCACTTTTCTGGTAGTTCCAAATGATTAAAGGATGGTTTAATGCAAGAAAACTGAGTGGTGAACCAGTGCATGTTGTTCCTTGAAAATATTTCAAAGCGGAAAGTACTCCAGGAAGAGGTCAAGACGAGGACCCAGATCATTCCTATTCGCATACAAAAAATAGTCAATCGCGACTACAGTCAAACTACAACAGCTATAACACCAATTGATAAAGAAGCTATCCACAAGCAACACAAAACCGCAAGGATGAACAATCACTAGGACAGACAAGAAAACAATGACAGCATCTTTATGCACACAACCTTTACATAGTTGAGACAGAGGCAAAGCTCACAGCACCAAGAAACAAACAACACCGATAGTAACGCCAAGGAAGGGCAGGTAGGGTGGGCTGATAACTGTCGTTCACGAGTTAGAGAACTTGACATCACAAAGTGAAACGGGCATGCAAAACGAAAATAAGCCACGGCACAAAATGCTCACACGAATCTGTTAAGAATCAACCCACCAAGCCTGTCAGTTAGCTCTTTTAGCGATTCATGCACACATTAGAGAGATACTAAGATCATTTTAAAAATAAAGATTTTTCTCACAAACAGCCCAAAGGATAAATATATTTGCTCCCAGTTTAGCTGAGTTTATGCAAGACTTAGATCATTTTACGAGGCTCCAAATTTTCTCTTGCCAACTTGCTTTCTTCCATCATTCATACTTTACACCAGACAATTGCTTCACTAAGCGAAGGCAATTCACTGGAGGAGTATTTCTAATAGTAATTCTTACTAAAAAATAAATTGTCACAAATTGATAAAAAAGGCTCTTCTTTGTGAAGGTGGCAGTAATAATTTTCACCAGCTAAAGTTTGACAGAAAATTACTTCCAAACGGAATTGCCTTTGCTTTGTTCTTTAGATCAATGGCTGACTACAATTTCTTTTAAAGGATTTGCCTCCGGAAGTAAAACTTTCTCAAAATCATTTGGGCATTGGTTATCAATGAGCATTGATCTTTGACTTCTGGGATGATTCAGAAAGTTGATATGGTTTATCCTATAGTTTTATAACTGCCCAGGGTATAAAGAATGAGTAGAGGTTGTCAGTTGTCCCAAAGCTGGAAGTATCCAACCTCCACTCCTTTAAACGCTGGGCTGTAGAAAATAATATATTAAAACAATGCACAACCCATTGCTTCTTTCCTCTTAACAGGAGGCTGGGAGATTTCAGCAAATGATTCAGGGTGACAGAATTAAAATCAGAATACTCTCCTCCGATGTAAGTGAAAACCTTTTTGAAACCATTAAGAATCTTGAAAGGTGCTGAATGGAAGTGGTCAAGTCGGCACCTCCATATTTAACGTAAGGAAACTTACAAGATAAATACAAAACCTGAAGCTCAACAATGGTTACAATTATTAGAAAACCATACATCTTCATACTGGAACTAAGTAGTGCCTATGGATTTCCACCTCCTGCAAAGCCTGGGAAGAGAGGGAAAGAATGATATTCTGGTTGTACAAATCTCCGCTTCGTCTGAGTGTGTGGGGAAGAGGGTTCTAGATAAAACGTAGAAAAAGAGTCCTCCTCGCAGAAATGAGGAAAATATCTGATAATTTTTCTCTTTTTGAGGGAGGCGTTGTGGGAGGGTTGCTTGTCAGCCAGCCTTCTCTCAAAATCAAGCCACCATAACGTATCCTGCACACACAGCTGTTCTTCCTCTACATCTTTGCCAGTCTTCCAATATTGCCCACTGCCACAACCTCCCATCCCCGCATTATCTGCCTCTGCCCTTGCTCTCATTTTCGCTGAAATACGTCTCGAGCCACTCCAGGATCTCTTCCTCGCTGCGCGCCACCCACTGCGCATTGAGGCGGATTGTCTCGAGGCTCTGCTCAACGGCTCTCCGACCTCCACCTAGGTCCATTCCCTCGAAGAATTTGCTTACCTTGACAAATTAAAAAGAGATGTAGGAAGAGTAAAACGAAAATTCATTCAATTCAGCACATCTTTTAATCCCTTAATGACATCAGACTAATACGTTTGCCATTATTCTTTCCTTATTCATATTATAGAAGCTTTGAATTTGTATAATATAACATAAAATACATATATTCACATTAAGGAAAAGTTTTTCCAAGCATATTTGCATGATTTGTATTTTATTGTTATGTATATTGAATCAAGTTAAAAATTAAGAGTATTTAACCCAAATTTTTCACCCATGATCATTTTTAAAACTACTAATACTCTCTACAAATCCAATATAAATTCTGGTTTTTTCCCTCAGTTACTCTTTGTATTATTAGTACAAATACAAACCACCAGCAATTAAGAATTATTTTATAGGTTATTTAATATAATTTAAAAAATTAAAGTAATTATGGACAAGCACAGATGATATACCAGGCCACCACTATCTCAGGCAAGGGAAGGACAAGGACAAAATACAATCAATGCTGAAGATAAACAGATAAAGTTTTGTCAAAACGAAGATATATTTTTTTAATAACACTTTAAAGAAATAATAATCAAGGAGATACATAATACTTTTTTAGCAACAAAGCCTTTTTTAAATTTAGAACCAAATGAGTTGTCTATATTTTAGAAATAGTTCAATAGTTTATTTGTTGTTGCTGCCTTTGATTAATAACTCAAGTAATTACCAATTTCTATGATGAATTATGATTTTTAAACTCGGAGCAGGATGCACAATAAACATATTTTATGGTTTACAAGAACCACATGGATTCAATGATGCATGTGTATTTAAATGATGAATGTTTATTTAAAAGTGAAATTAATACCTTTAATGCTTGACGAGGGAGTACGTTTATTCATTATATAATGCACACTTACATCGTTATAGTCATACTCGGAAGCAAAGTTGGAGACCACAGCAGAGACAAGACCTCCGAGAGCAAATGGTGCTGCAGATGGTTGTTGAGTTGTGGGCTGAATTATGGGAGGCCTCGTGGGTGCTGGTGTTGTTGATGTTTCCTGTCCATCGCCAACACCGTTATCTGGTGGTTCTGACCCATCGCCTCCAAAGAGATCTCGAAGCTGTGACCAATGAGACCTTAGATGTCTCCAAGCCAGGTCCTGGCCTTCAGAACTTGCTGCTGCTACAACCCCAAGGGCTCCCTTCACATCTTGAGGTTTCACTTTATCTCGGTCAAGAGTAGCCAAGAGGTACCTGCAAAATAAAGTTACCAACTCTTAATTATGGCTGAATAGGACATTCTTGTATTAAGTGAATATTGTTTCTGGTTTCAACCAAAGTCCTGCATGAAGAATATAATGATGGAGCAATTTTTAAATTCTTTCAAATAACAGAACAATCTTGATTTTTCAAAGATGCATCACTAAAACAATTTGCCTAATTTCTTCCCAAATAGTGAGAAAATATTTTTTCATACAAAAGCTAACTCGGGAATAAAAAGAAGATCCTATAACTACGAGGACATTATATCAGTTTCACTGTAATGGGTAAAATTATTTTTGCATTAAATGTAGGTTATTCACTAAATTGAGGTTCAGTGAAATAAGATACATACTGCATTATTTATACAGGACTTAAGCCAGGAGCACAAAAGATATTCATTGAGAACTGCAATTCACTAAATTCTGAAATTTTAAATTGGATTTTTGTGTCCCTGAACCACTGAAGGTCTTAATAATTCTTAGAGAGTGGCCCTGACTTACATCAATTTATTTTAGCATAATCATGCACTTCATGGCCCATAAGAGATGCCTTTTTTACTCCAAAATGTGCTCTAAAATCAGCCTGTGTGTTATGGGCAGAGGGTAGACAGGTTCTATAAGGTTCAAGACAATTCTTCAGGAAACTTCCTTTGAAAGATTATATTTGACTATCAAACAACAAAATGGTTACCTTAATTACAAATAAACACTGTTTAGAGCCAGTAGTTAGCAAAGGAGCTTCATTATTTTCACAACAGACCTATTTAAAACATTGATCATAGCACACAATGTAATGCATTTAGTTTCACCTTTTCATACACAGATGCTGTTTGGTAAATCTTAACTCATTGTTTCACTTATTAACAAATTATATTTTTACAATGATAACATTTACAAAGAGATGAAGAGAAGTTCTTATAGAATGATGGATGAAAATGAGGCAATTATTAAGTAGTTTGGTTTAATAATTATGGCTTATTGATAATTCAAATCTTCGGTCTGTAATGGCGGAACCCCAAATAGTAGTACTTGTATTTATCTTCAGATGGCACAGCTATTGCAAGGTGAATCCTGATTGTCCATGTACGTGAAACTTGTAGAGATAGAAGTTGCCCATCTCCTTAAGTACACGTACGTACGTACATGGGGACTGTGTCCGGTGCCATTCATTTATACATGGCCAACTTTTGTAGGTTTCACATTAACGCTACACGTCTTAAGTACACGTTGATTGTGTCCCAGCCTTAACTAAGCTACATGAACTGCTACAATTAGAATATGTAGATTGTTAGATTATTTTGTAGATTCTATCCCAAAAAATCACAGTGCATCTTATGGGCTGGAGAATAAGGTATACAGAGCAATAAAAAAAAAGCTTTACCTCTGAAGGATCCAGCGATCTGAAGCCATCCCTAATGATCTTAGCAACAGTTTTTGCTCTGATGGAATAGTTGTGGTGTTGTAGCGATCCCAGCAAAACTTCCACTCCTTATAGCCTCCATACTTGATTCCTAGAGCAGAGAGATTGAGTTGTTTTGATTACTCTATAAGAAATATACCTGAAACATATTAAATATATCATAGGAATACTTTGCAGTAGTATAGAAACATTTCAACTGCTATAACTGCTGGCAAAGTTGATACACAGGTTAAAAGTTTGTGTAAATATAAAAGTATAGAACATGCATACAATCAGTATTTTTGGTGGACTTCAATAATGTAAACATAATGGTTTTAGCTCAGCATTTGACCCTGAGAACAACAGCAGTGATAGCAGCTGCAATGTTGTTAGTTCCCTAGAAGGCTAGCAACATATACGAGTACAGTTATCAGTACAGAATATTTGTTGCAAAAGTTCCAAATGCTATGATGTCAATGGGAAATAGGGCAGTAGAAGACACCAACCTGCAGCATAAACTGCCTCTCTAAGGTTTGGTGGTATCCTTTTGTTCTGCGTCATCCAATCTTTAAACCTCTTTTTGGCTTCTTCCTTAGCACCATCTACTCCAGCAAGAACTGCTGATGTTAATATCTCTGATCGGATTAATCTGTAGACAGAAAATATAGAACAATTCATCAATAAAATGAGATCAGTCAGTAAAGGTAAAGCATGCTTCAAATCAAATTCCTAGATTTCCCTCACTGTACTATGATAGTCAGATATAGAACAAAAGATACAAAATCTCTGAATTATAGGAATATTTTATCTTATATATTGTGAAAATTTAAACCAAAAAATTGTGTTTACAATGTTAACCACTTTATTCATCCAACTTTCTATTAGAAATTGTGAAAAATACTTCTTGTGTTGTGGTTATTTACTTTGGACTCCTTGGTACAAATCTGTTTATATAAAATCTAAAACTGCATCAAACACATAGAAGTCCCTACATACATAGGAAAATTATAAAGGAAGATTTAAATTCTATAGAAAAGACTTTATGATGTCTATCATACTTAGACAAAAAATCTCATAGTACAAGAAGGTAATTTTCTTTAACGGACCATTTAACAAGGCCTTACATTTCAGCATACTAATCAATAGAATCAATTAATTGTAATTTGAATAAAAAAATTTGAATTAAATCAATCATTGATGATTATGGTCAAATCCATGCCATAGTTTATACGGAAAGCCAACTTTCCTATTAAATTCATAGAAGAAAATACGTATGTAAAATATCATTCAATTGGTTCTCTTTGTGGTCTACCTTATTCAAAACATTTTTCTGTCTGTAAGGCAAATTTTTCCTTTATGCCCATTTATATTGATACGGAGATATGTATTTGAAATGTATAGTCGTATGTAGACTACTATTTGATAAAATGATTCTTGAACAATTCTGTACCCTATAGACTATCCTCATAAATAATTAAATTGATATTTATTCCCACTTATGCAGAAAGAAAAGATTACCTGGTGATGTGTAGTCCTTTGTCTTCCCAGCCTAAAGCTTTCACTGTCGGAGTGAGAAGAGCACGAACAAATTTACCAAACAGTTGATATGGTGCCGCAGCTGAGAGACGCCTACTCCAGGACTGGAGATGTTCTAAAGCAGTGGACCACGGTACAAGGTCACGTTCTCTGAACAGGTACAAGGAGAGCTTTAAAGGAAGTGTTGCACCAACCAGTCCAGCCCTGTATACCAAATAAAGAAGAGAAAAATATTTAAATACATTGATATATAAGAATATTAATTCACTATTGTGTGTGAGCAGCTATATATGCTCAAACCACTTTCATAGAGGGTTTCCTAAGCTTCAAAATATTTATACACAACATTATTAATTAACATTATATTCATATACTCTGATACCCTATGAGAATAAGCTTCTTTACATCTCTAAAATCAGTCTAGGTTTATTCATAGGTCATTCAGAAGATCGTACTAAACATGGAAAAGTTATTTTTCATTTTCTTAATGTTATATTTCTTTTTCCACAAATAAATAGGAAGTAATGACAGTGTCATTGTAAAAATTAATTGTTTAGGCTCTATTTTTTTTAACTAACTTGCTTATGAAATGAAATTACTTCAGTTTTTGTACAATGAGCTGAAGATAAGCCAATATTAGTCACTTTTGAATTATATATTGATAAAAGAAGATTTAAAAACTTCCAAATAGCTAAGTGCTTATCAATTAATAAATGGCATTATAGAGGATGCACAATAAAAATTTCCAAACAATAATGCCATCTGCCTAACATGATCCTTTGTGGCCAAAACCAAGGATTTATTTAAAGTTAATTTTTATGTTTTATTAGTATTCTATCACTGTTCTTGCTGAGTTGCAAGAATAAAGTTATAACCAAATGAAAAACTTTTAGAAGTGTAGCATGTAGAAGCTATAAGTTACATAAACTAGTTTTGTTCACCTAACATAACTTTGGATAAAAGTATTGAACTCATTTGTATTGGATGAATTTATCATTTGCAACGTACTGATGCATAAAAATGAAGAGATGGAATAGAACTTACCTGCAAAGAGTGAAAGCATCATCTAAAATGGATGCTCTATCAGCCGGAGCAAAGGCTGTGTGATTTTTCAGGATGGCGTTGACAAGTGCATCCCAGAGATCAGGTGGCTCATACATCACACGATAGAAACCTTGCTGATCAACGTTAGCCTTCAACCACTTCACTTCGTATTTATCTGAGGGCCTTTCAGGTGAATCTGAAGTTGTCTCTGTTTCATCCTCCTCATCTGGCATTCCAGGGACAGGTACTTTTATAGACACTGAAGACAGAATGAAGATCAACGCATCAGTGTTATTTGATTCATAAATTAAAATTAGAAAATAAAATTATTCTCTATTGTTTTCAATTGTCGACAGCAGCCTTACGCGTTTCTTTTTAAAATCCCATCTGACCATAAGTCTAGACCACAATTTCCCAAACTCATTTTCTGATCACTTGAACTTTGATGCATCACCTTGTGTAATACGAAGGGTAGGTAATGACACATCATCTGGGACATAACACAACTGTTGCATGTTTGTGTTACATTGCATAAACTCTGCCATAGGAGTAGTGAGAACCACCTGCCCATGTTAGTGTACATTTATTATAGTTGAAATGACCATAGAAAACTTTGTTATTAATAATTTTTAAATTTAATAGTAGTTTGGCTGTTTGCAAATATATGTTTATCAATCTTTCCTCTTAAAATATCACCAATTTCATCAAATTTTTATGTACTTAACCTTAGAAGGATGGAAAATAATGCTGTTAAGGTTTCATTTGGTAATAGTGATAGGTTTGATTCCAGAACCTTCAGAAAGACTATTATTATTAATGCACTTAAAGTTTGTTTAGATTTTTTGCATGCACTTTTCATCGTTTGCAAATTTAAATTAAAAAGCTTGGCCCTAAAAAATCTAATTAAGAATCAAAAGAAGGAATATTAAATAGATAATCTTATTTTGGAAGTGGAATGTACTTTTTGAATCAAAATAATGAGAAATATGGCAAAATAAACTGAAAATTATGTAAAATTTCAACACAATAAACAACCAGCCCCCCCAAACGACCAAGGTGATTGTTGAATCTGAGGTTATGTGTTTCCCCATAAGAATAAACAGGGAATTCAGGCACATACATCAGACAGACACTGAAAGTAAGACAGGAGTTATATGATATCATACTTGATGGGGGAGTACACTTCGAAATTAAAATGCCTGTAGGCCTCAGATCTCTTTTCTAATGAGAAAAAATAAGGACTGACTTAAAGAGTATGGACTAGACTTTAACTTAGACCTTTAAAAAGAAAATTAAGATTTTTCACGCAGTTACCATAGCGCTGATGACATTAAAAACGAATAAATTAGTGAACAAAACTACTCACCACCAGTCATATTCATCCAAACCAGATTGGGAGCACCAGGATCTAGGTCAGTGTGGAAGGTCAACGGAATGTACCATCTGTAACCAAAAGGAGATGATACTGGAGGTTCAGGAGGAGTGGGAGTGGTATGTGGTATTGATACCGTAGAAAAATTGGCAGCAGAGGAGGTGAAGGGATAAGAAGGGGTGTTAGGGGAATTGGGGGAAAGGAGGAAGCGCTTCTGAGTGGCTCGGAATTTCCTTGGACCCTCCCTGGTAATTGTCACCAAAGGATAGCCCATCTGCCTGGTCCATGTGTCCATTATGGCCTAACGTGAAAGATAAATCATAATTTATAAATCAGAATATAACCAGAAGCTTTGGAAAATTGAATTACCACACAATTTAGAGCATAGAACTACAACAGTTGAAGTCAGTGAGGAATGTTTTTGAGCAGGAGATGAACTTCGAATTAGAAGTACTTTTGAAGATTTAAAATCATAATTAGAAAAATAATGCATTAACTTAATAAAATTGTGGTTAAAAAGGAAAATTAAGCAGTAAAAATAATTTAAACAAGGACTTCTTTCTAATCATATGAAGGATCTATCACAACTCAATAGCATTTAAATTAGCAAACACTGTGGGCTTGAATAACATATCAGGTATCGTCAAATCATACCAACAATCCTCCTGAATATTTTTATTTTTGAGAGTATACTATGCCACACATTTATATCCACTACCTTCTGGACGGAAATTTTGAGGATATATTAATTTACTAATTAAAATATACTAATAAAAATCCAAAATAAACCTTGAAAATTCTAACTTTTGTTATATTTATTATATATATATTAATTATGAGTACTTATTCAAAAATATGAGTTTGATCATATAATCTTCAATTGGTTGATAAAATATCCACTGATAGTCAGGTATGGCTAACTATGAACCCTTTTCATTTCTTCATTCTCTTTGTAAGCCAATATGACTTAGTAGAATGCCATTGGGTCATATAATAACAATATCATTGTGGTGAGAGTAAGATACTAACCTTGACATTTATTGTATGATTTGCACTTTGTGAAAGTGCACCCCAAAGGTCATCAGTGTCAGCATTGCCATATTTATGATTTTGTAGATATAAGGTTAAGCCTTCGCGGAGAGTTTCTTCACCCACAAAGTCCTCCATCATTCTCAAAATAGCAGCTCCCTATGATGAAATAAAAAGAGAATAATTCACTCAACAAATTACTCAGATATTATTTCCTCATATCCATTCACTGGTAGTGCAGATGGAATTACTTACTTGAAAAAGTAAGAATTCCTACGAATGATATTTACGATATCCTTCTCTACTATATATTAGTCCAGATTTTCAAATTTATATACATAACAATGTAAGTAACTGAATTATCAATATTGTACACCATCTGCACCAAATTATCTTGTAAATACAGTGAAATATCTAAATGGAATGTAAAAATGCAATAAGAATCATCCAGAACAATTATTTATAAGCATTCAATGATACTATCTTAATAGATAAACTGGTTGATTTAATTAATGCTGCAGATATTATAAAGAAATTTCATGCGCATTTAGATCACACTGTACTTCTTTTTTCATTAATGCAAATTCAAAATGAGAGTATGAGAATATGCAGAATAGAAGAAATGAAGATGATGAAAAGATGCATGTGCATTACAGATGATAAATAGACAACAAGCTTTTCATTGAACTACCCTTTGAGCTATACTTGCGCAAGCTACAGTCTGTTTACAATATATTTGCGGCTGAGATAAAATCAAACATAACATGCAAGTCGCAAGGATATTGCTCATAAAAAAGTAATGCAGATTACAGGATTGTACATGGGGCTGTATTACTTGGGGAAACACATTCACTGATACAGCTACAGTAAACAGCCAATTTTAATCTTACTTACCAATAGGTAAACATTATTTAAAGTTATTTCTGATGCGTGTGCAACATTAATGAAATAGCTTTCCTTCTGACTCACCTTGCTATAAGATATAGTATCGAAGATTGCCTCAATTTGTGCGGGATCTTTCAAACCCTCATCATCCCCATTGTTGTCATCCTTGCCTCCTCCAACAGAGATAGGATGAGAAGACGGAAGAGCATCCAAACGCAGAGCTGGTTGAGTTTTGTCCACAACAAATTGATCTGCCACACCCCAATCGGGACAGGCCCAAGAGACTCCCACACTTTCAGCAAAGCTGGCAAATCCTTCGTTCAGCCACAAATCATTCCACCAGCGCATGGTAACCAGGTTGCCAAACCACTGTCAAAAAAATTAAGCATTAAATTTTAATGAAAGAATGAAGGAATAGCTAAGTAAAGACTGAGAGATATGTGTAGCAGGTACGACAAAGAGAACAGCACGTAATTAATTCTTTATCCGTCATTCACATTCGTCAAATAGTATATAAATGGTTTTGCATGTGAAGATTAGTATACATATGAGTGTTGATCAGCTAATTTCGAAAAGCATCACAAAAAATTGTTTACAGGAGACGAGACATTTTCAAAATGAAAAACCGAAAGAAGATGTTTGAGACTGACTTAAATAGAAATGATTATTTTTATTTAAGAAAGTTAAAATAAAAATATGATATACCCTTAAAATATATAGCGTAAATATCGAGCCTAAATTTTAGAAATAAAATGTGTTATAAGCTGATAAATACCGTACTTAAGAGTGCTTAAAATTTGTTTTAATGAAGAGCTACAATTCCATTTTAATTTTTAAATTATAAAATAGAATGTACACTCCTGGCCAAAATTAACGCAGCACCGGCCGTAAGGATCGCATGGGAGGTGCTGCGTTAATTTTGGCCAGGAGTGTACATGCTGAAAATATAGCTGGTTTTTAATTGGGTATCTAAGATCAATTTTTAAATATTATATTGTTTGACAATTGATGCAGAACTTAGTAGGAAGTAACTGGGTATTTGGGTTGCCAATACTTGCCTGGTGAGCAATTTCATGAGCTACTACGATAGCAACCCATTGGTGAGATGCTGAAGAGGTCTCAGTGGGATCGTATAAAATGGATGTCTCTCGGTACGTAATAAGACCCCAATTTTCCATTGCACCAGCTCCAAAATCTGGTATTGCAATCAAGTCTATAAAAACAAAATTAATAATTGATTAAAAATTATGCACTACAAAAAATTAACTCATACAAAGAGATTGTATTTATAGATACTAACAAAAACGTTTGTTTCATTTCTGTTCCAACAAAATTAAAAGCTTGGGATTCATAGTATGAGCATTTAATTCCAAGAATGCTAAGTTTAGGATTTAGTAAAATTTAAGCACAAAGATGATAGCAAAAAGCATGCTGAACATGGTAGTAAAGGTAGAAAGTAATCACTAATGGAACAATGGCTAAAACATACTATTTCTGATCTTATGTTAACTATGATTGACTCAAGCAAAAAGATAAATATTACTTATTAAGAAAATCATATTTTAACTATTGGAGAAAACTATTATCAACTAAATGAAGAGTTTGTATGCATTGGTTATCTTAAGTCTTCATTATGTAGGAGTAATAATTTTTAATTGAAATTTCAAAACTCTGTTAGTATCTAGGAGTAGTATACATGATACCATATACTGTATTTGACGGCATATAAGATGCACCTTTTTTCCTAAATTATGTCTCGAAAAATTTTCCTGCGTCTTATGTGTGAAGCTTCAACCTCCACAGGTTAACTTTCAATACTGAATGCTATTTTTAGCCCAGATGGTCTATACTACCTATTTCGGCTCCATTATATCAGTTATGCTCTGATTATCACTTTGGTATTACTTATTATGAACTACCAACATGTAGGTTGAAAATGAACATTGGGCGGATTTGGACTATTTTAGCGCGATCTGGTAGTGGTATCGCGGTATTTTCAGGTTTGGATCTCGCAACCCTGCTGATCATAACAAAACAGTGTGTCCTCTTCTTGCTGAGTACAACTATTTGTTTAAAAAAACACCCTCGGAAATATGACTACAGGAAATAAGAGATTAAACTACACTATTCAACATAAACTATGAGTGTTAAATTACACTAAAGTGCATGGAAACAGAGCAGCAGCAAGGCATTTTGGTCCACCACCTACCAAAAAAATGATACGTAGGTACTTGGCGACTGCAGGAAGATCAATTAAAGACTGCTAAAAAACATAAACATAATATGATTTCCCCGAATCTGTAATAATAAATATTGTTTCTGCTTTATTTTGTATTTTGTTCAATTGCTTGCCGTTCAATGATTGAAATATATAATGTCAAAATAGCTTCCGTTTGTTAAATTTTCTTTATACTAAATATCTTTGGTAATTGCATTCAATGATTGTGTTAATATTTGGCTTTTACGAAACGTGACAACTAAAAGAAACAACATTTTAAGTTATTGTGGTACCGCGCTTTCGCATGGACTATTAAAACTTTTTTTCCTTGTGGGTGGCCAACTTAACGATGGTGCTTATTATATGCCGGTGCGTCTTATATGCCGTCAAATACGGTACTTTCTTTAATAACAATCTGGCTATAATTAAAATATTATCAAATACAAATTATAGCAAAATTGAGGAACAAAAATACTAAAAAAATAAAGAAAAGACACTAAAATACACATTGACTCAACAATTACAAAGTAAGCTTATTTAAACATCAAGCAAAAATTACATCCCTCACCAATGAAGAAAAGCTTACCTTGCTTTGGAAGTGGATATGGTAGACCAAAGAACTCTTCAAAATACGAAGTAAGATTTACAGCGAGGGAGAGGGAAAAATTTGCTCTGTGTAAATGATGTTGAGGAGCATATACAGACACTGATACTCCTCGAGCTGTTGGAGCAGAGATTGATTTGTAGTCGCACACAACCCAAGCAACTAGATATGTTGACATCCGCACACTCTCCTCAAAGTCATCTCTGAGCTGTAAACATTTTAATTAGCATTAGTAAGGGTTTATGACAATCAATAATAAGACACATCAATAATAAGCCAATTTTCCTAATTACTTGAATCAAAAGCTTGATTCAGGGATTTTGCAGAAAATGAACCAGCCAATTAGGTTTCAGAAATATAGAACTGCTTTGGTATAAAATTGGCACAACCAGGTTATATAGTTTCAAAACTAGATGAGTTCCAAACTTGAAATAATGGTGAGAAAAGTTATAAATAATTTGGTGAGTAAGGGAAGTTTTTAAGTTCGGGAAAGGAGTATGATCTATGAATATAATGATAAAAACAAAGATGAGATGATGGCATACCAAGCCAGTTCCCATGTAGAACCCAGCATCCTCTGTGGCTGAGACAGGCATGTTAGCGAGGGCAATGTGGAATCGATCACGGAAGATGGACAGTTTGAAACGAGCTTTGAGATGTGGTTCGTCCAAGCAAGGGAATGCAGACCTTGCGTAAGTTGGCTCAAAGTGTGTAGTTGCCAAATACCTAGATGGTGAACAGAGATGAAATTTTCATTATTAAAAATATTCAAGAAAATGGAGTCTACTCTATATAATTTTTGGTATTGAGTAGATTCTAGTTTGGTAGAGACTACACCAATTTCGGATGGAAAAATATTACTCATTATTACTTTCCTATGAACAATCAAATATACAATATTTCCAATAACTACATAATATTCGAGTAATTTTTTTCATTTAAGCTATCTAAACTAGAATAGATTATGAACATAGAACTCTCCACCTATGTCTTGCTGGAAAAAATAACAAGGAATTGACTGTCTGATTAGCTTTTGACTGTAGGGAATCAATAATAAACAAAAAGTAATACATATTAGCAAAAGAAATTTCCAGGATTTCATTGAAATTCAGTCAACTTTTAACTTTGAACAGTTACATTTTTATGTGGTAACTTACCGCCTTTCACCATGCTCATCTTGGTAACTACTAAGATAAAAGCCTTCCAATTCCCGTGAGAGTCTATAAGTGAATCTTAGAGCCAACACATAAGTGCCACCTGTTCTTCTTAAAGGCTGTCGAGCCTTCTTTTCCCCTGTTGTTGTTGTTGCTGCTGCTTTCTTTGGAGTTTCTTCTGCATGGTTCTATAAATACAAAATGTAAAAGATTAAAAATTAGTGGAAAGCAGTAAATATTTTTAATGCCAAATAAAATATATTCATCTAAGCTGGTGTTTAATATATAGTTTAACAGTAGTTAGCTTCTAAACTGCCCTCATAATTGCATACTGATTTATATTTTATAGCAAAGAAAAAGTCATATATGAAGGTTGAATGATATGTTCTGCCTCAACTGGCTCATGCTGGGTTAGGAATATTTTGATGAACATTATGTAGAAATGACCCTTAGCGTGTGTCATATTTATATACAGATTTTCACTGTCCAAAACTATGATTGAACAGGTATCCAGGTGACAAAAAATGAGGATTTGTCAACGAAGAAGTCTGTACTCTGTTTCCACAACCAACCTCTCACTGACTTCTTAAGTTCTTCATTGGATGAGCAGCATTGTTCCTGTAGATCCTCTTTAGGATTTGTAAAGATGAAAGTCTAAAGGAGCCAAGTCTGAAATGTGTTTAACACAAGTCATGGTATTTTAAAATTCAGGATTTAATTGCATTTTTAGGCAAGGAGTGAAACATGCGGCCATGGAACCATGGTTTTGGTGTAGTAAAATATTTTTTTTGCACAATTAAATCCTTTTCAGTCACAGTTTGTAAGTTTTGAGTATTAAGATGTGATTCACGATGTTGATTATTGTTCCACCTACAAGGAAGTTGATGTAGACAACACCACCTGCCTCTCAAATTGAAGTTACAATTATTGTAGCTGAAAGCAAAAATTTCTTGTTTGGGGTTATCAGCATGTACTGACATTCTGTAAATTGATTTTTTATGTGTACTGTAGAATAATGTATCCTAATTTCACCTCCTGATGTAATTGCAAGTAGAAATGCCTCACTTTCATTTGCACAATGTAACAGATACTCCAAGCAAATACTGTCTTCTGGCTTTTATTTCAAGTCTCAGCATCTGTGGTATGGTCAACATGTTTTTGTTGTTCCTGCTAACACATACCAAAGTATGGAATATTTTTCATTTGTCTCTTGTACAGGTTAGAGAAAAATGAATCATCATTTTTCAGTGTTGTTCATAAGGTAACTAACTCACTCCTCATCTAGCCTAATAAGCCTTAGTTCCCAATACTAGCTCTTGGTAGGTTATGTTAGAGAGGAAGAGGTTCCAACCAGCCTATGTGCTGAATAATTTACTGATAGAAACTTTCATATGAAGTGCCAATTCTGTGAGCAATTTCTCTTGGAGTGAATGGACATTGACTTGCATTGGTGTATCATCTTTTTCCCTGCGAAACATACTGGCTGCTATCTTAAAAAAATTTAACTCTCCTCTTGTCATGCAAGTCTAGGGTTCCCACCTCATCATCCTTACACCTTTTGTCTCAATGACAAACAATGCTCACAAAAACACAATCACAATAAACCGCTAGTTGACGGATTCTTTGATGAATTTTTAAGAACTAAGCTCATTGCTAGGAACTTGATGACAGCACATTAAAATATTAGCAAACACTCAGCTTCTCTCCAAAATTCCATTCTTCACTCTTTAACATTGCAACCATTGACTTCCGAGATCTCCACTAACGGCTCTGAATAAGTAGATCTTAGCTAGATGTCAACACTTATTGAATGACACATGTTGATGATTTATGAAACTTGAGGTATTACTCCTCATTCAAATCTCTCAAGATATGTCTTTTAACACTGATGAACTAACACTGAAAACACAAAAGCTTACACATCCACTAGCACTGAAAATGAAACCTACCTTCGATCCCTTCTTTCTTTTCTTGGAGTTGCTTTTCTTCTTCGTTGTACCGCCAGTTGTTTCCCCTCCACTGCTACCTCCATTTGTCTTCTCAGGTTCTTCTGTATCTGGTACCAAATGTGCACCCTCTGCCTCTTCCACCTCCACATACACCTGTTGCAATGAAGGGCACTCCAAGAACCTTGTTATGTTCATCTCTCGCCCATGCCCATCTCGCATTGACTGAAATGGAAGCAAATAGATAAGTCAACGCAGTTATTGGTGAATACAAATAAATTGCCATACCTAACAGCGTAAGACACTTTTTTTTCAAAATTGTGGTTCGAATGTCTCACTGCATCTTACAACTGATGGTTCAACCTCCATCGGTTTACATTCAATACTATATGCTATTTTTACCCCAGATAGTCAGCACTAACAACTTTGACTCCTTATATTTACCATTTATTTACTATCTATTATATGAACTATTCATTTGTATAACTTCATAGTTGTGGTTTTCAATATTAAGCTCATCTAATGATGGAACATGAAAGTTGTTTAGCCTGCTTTTGCAATGATGATGGAGATGGAAGAAAGAAGATAAGGTTAATTTATGTGATTGAAAAGGCCAGTAGATGACGAAGAAGAATTATGATTAATTATTTCAATCAAAGCTACTCTTCTTGAAAATTACAAAGGGCTAGTAACAAAAATCAGATAAAATCTTGATAATCTTTCCATCAGTTATGAAGCAAATTAACTGATTTTTTAATTAGTATAAAACATAAATCAAATCATATTTTACAGATTAAAAAGTATTCTTACCTTGTCATTTATTGTCAAATTCTTACTATGGAAGACAATGAAATTTGTATCCTCATCCACTGCAAATTCAATGGTAACCTGGCCTGTGAATAAAGAATAGAAATATTAAAAGTAAAAGGAGGTTTTGAGCACACAAAAGTTACCAAATCCATTGAGCAGAAAAACATTCAAAGGAAAACAACTCTAGATAATGTACTGTGGAATTTGATTCAATTCTCTATAATTAAAATCATTGCATCAAATCAGAGGTGCCAAAACATTTCTAACTTTTATCCTAAAAGAATTTCCCAGCTTTTCATATAAGTTAAATGGAAGTGGAGACTTTTCAGTTTCAATTCTCAATCAACTAAACACAATTATTATTGACTATTATTTCAGTGAAACATAAGTGAAAAATTCTGAAAAAGTATTTAATAGAGTTTAGATTATAAAATTAATACTAAAAGTACTTGTCAAGAAAGAAAGTTCACCAGGTAGGCAACGAGTCTTTGAGACTTGCTCAAAGCAGGCCAAAATAAGGAAGTAAAAGGTGTGCAAAGAAAGGTGGCTAAGCACAAGAAGAATGAGAATGTTAGTAATGTGTTAAAATTGCTCAGATGGGAATTCCTATTTTTGAGAAGGAAGATATTTAGATTATCAGATGTATTTAATGGGTGGAATTTTAAAGATGGCTGAGATGAAATACGGCGGAGGTTTCATTTTCCAAACTATAAAGGACACAGTGATCATTTAATAAAAATAAAGGAGAGTTAACAGAAACCAATGAGGTGAAATGTTCATTTATCAATAGAGGTATAAAGGTATCTGGAGGACTTCTTGTTCCAATGCCAGGAAATGTTAAATATTTAAATACATATTTTAAAAATAAGCTTAAAAGATTGCAAGATTAAAATATTTTATATGAATGATTCTTAGTTTTAAGAAACTTAACAACTTTTAGTACTTAATAATATTTTCCAGGTAGTACAGTGGAACCTCGAATAACGGACACTCTCACTAGCGGGCACCTCCTCATAAAGGGCATGAAACACTTTCCCCAAACTGAGCTCATAAGATACATTAGTATGTATACCACTCATTAACAGTCACTCTGTATAGCGGTCGCGGACAGTGGGCTTCCTCATTTCTAACCCCCATTAGCGGTCAGTCGGGGGTAGGTATGATGAGTGGAAATTCAAAGAAAGGCATAACATCACCTGGAAAACTGTTTGCGGAGAGTCATCCTATATTTCTAAAGCAACAGTGTTGGAATGGCAAGACAAATTGAAGAAATTTTGCTATGGATATGAAGAAAAGGATATTTTTAATTGCGATGAAACAGGTTTTTTTTACAAAGCCTTACCGAACAAATGTGTGATTGCAAAGACTGTAGGGAAAGCAGCAAAGCAAAGAATAACTGTGTTACTTTGCGTGAATATGCGTGGTGATTTTGAGAACACTTCTTATTATAGGGAACGCTAAGAATCCACGATGTTTTAAAGGTGTCCGCTTTGATCATTTAGATGTCACATGGAGAACAAACAGTAAATCATGGATGACGACAGGAATAATGACGGAGGAGCTGAATGTTTTCAATCGAAAAATTAAAAGACTGTGACGTAAGGTTATTTTATTTCTTGATAATGCTACTTGCAACCCAAACCTCAAACTTGAAAACGAAAAGTTAATTTTTTTGTCACCAAACACAACTTCAGTGTTTCAGCCCCTTGATCAAGGTGTCATCCAGACATTCAAGTGTTTGTATAGGAAGAAAGTTTATGACACTTTTTATCCAAAATTGACTCAGCTGTTGCTGTTAAAGAGCTTACAAAATCTATTACTGTGCTAGACGCCGTAATGTGGGTAGTATACTCGCTGAGGGAAATTTCACCCGAAACTATTCGTGTTTTTTAAAGTCAGGTTTTGGTGGTATTGACGACTAGGTCGATGATGGTGAAACAGACATTGGTGAACTGGAACAGCTGATTCTACATACCATGCCTGAAGACGGGATACGTGCGGATGAGTTTGTAAATTGCGACAGAGACACAGTTACATCTTTTCATGAGACTGATGTAAAAGGACTCTTAACATTAAATGAAAACATGAGCGATGAAGAAGAAGTTGAGCCAGAGAATGGAATGAAAGTAGAAAAAGACAAAATCCGTAAGTCACACGCAGATGCCCTCAAACTCATAAGTAAATTAGAGGTGTTTGTACAAAATGACGAAGACACGGAAAGCCTGAAGCTATTAAAGGAAGTGAAGATGAACTTTGAAAAACGCAATGCTAATAGAATGCATAAATTTGTACAAAAAACCATTAATGATTTTATTAAATAAAATTTGTTTTAAAATAAATACGTACTAACGTACTGTTCAATTTTTCTATCATGTCATTAAACATTGTACATTCCCTCATATCTTTGACAAAACTACCGCTCCTCCCACTAGTTGACACCTCCCTATAACGGTCATTTCTTCATTCCCCGTAGGTGGTCGTTAAAGGGAGGTTCCACTGTATAATGTAACATTAGAAGTAGAATGAATCATTTTAATCGATTGTATCTGAGTTTGGTAGAGGTGTTGCATATTTGTATGTTAGAAGACTTATTATAAAGATGTGTGCTCTCCATGGAAAGTTTTTGGAGTGGTTTCCCCTTTTTCCTTGGACAAATGCCAGACAGATTGTGCTCTTATCATAATACATTCCCTTGGACCGTCATCACCTAGTACATTTACCAAATTGCAGAGATTTACAAATAAATAATGACTTACCTTTGACATGGAGGGTGGTGAGGTTGGCGTGTATGGTGATGTTGTAACGAATTGGATGTAATGTGTGGGGAAGTCTCAGGTTGGACCACGGACAAGGCTCCCCTGTTGGAGTAGTAGGAGTTGTAGTTGAAGGAACACCTCCTTGCAGAGAGCCATTTGCTCCACCATGTTCTGTGATACATGGGCATTCTGTAAAACAAGACTCAAATGAAGTACACTGCATACTAATAAAGAAGATAAAGCCTACAAAAACATACATTTTGATAACAGAAATATATAAAAAAAACAAATTATCGGTGTAGTCTTATGCTATTATGAAAAAATAGACACCTAGCAAAACAAATGATAGCGAAATTTGAATGGTACTGAAGTATTTGTGGTACTGGGAAAGATTTGAGTAAATCAAATAAATGTCAGGCATAGATCAGATCGTGAAGTCCTTCATAATAAAGGAAAATTATCCTTGATTCAAAGAAGTTCACATATGGAACTGAAATCATTACCTCCCTTACTTTAAAATTAAATAAAATACTGAAAAGATATTCTTCAACAAAACTTATAGAATAAATAGAAATAAAAAAAGAATTCATGGCGAATAGGCATTACAAATTTAAATATCCTGGGACAGATCTACCTGTAAGCACTGAATTAGTTATAAAAGAAAGGCAACCAACCAAAAAATGTGTTCTCTCTGTTATATGGTTACCCCTTAAACAGTAGAATTCCGTTATATTGAGAGCTGACAAAAATTGGGAAAGTACACATTATAATGTATTTGCTATAACCAATCTCTAATATTAAATGTCCGTTGTCTTGAATCTGAGGGCAGCAAGTGCGGCAGAATGGCACTGTAGGGTTTTAATTCTTACCCCAAATGCTTCAGAATGGGTAAAAAAAGTATGTCTGCGCCAAAAATGTTTTTTCAATGATCCATAAACCATAACCAAAGTACTCCAAGAACTCACGCCTAATGATTGACTGAGGAAAGAGCATTATGTGGAAACGTACCTCTAATAGCTATCAAATTACTTTCTCAAGATATTTTTCATTCACATGCTTCATAAGCAATGACTGTGTCGAGGAGAGGATACCCTGAGAATCTGAATCGACACTGCTTTCATCACCTACATTATCATCCATAATGGATCAGATGATTTGGTGCCAAGGTTCGTATCCCTATCTTTTCTGCAGTGAGATGGACAAGGGCCAAAAAATCACTTGCTAAAACGCAATTCTTGTTACATGCTGTACTCATTATAACGGACTTCTACTGTATGTATTTAATTCAATCTGTGGTAATGATTCATAAGCTATGACTGTGTCGAGGAGAGGATAACCTGAGAATCTGTATCAACACTGCTTTAATCTCATATATTCCCATCCATCCTGGATCAGATGATTAGGTGCCAAGTTTCATATCCCTATCCTTTTTGCTACAAGATGGACAATGGCCAAAAAATCACTCACTATAACACAATTCTTGTTACAAGCTGTACTCATTATAAAGGACTTCTACTGTATGTATTTAATTCAATCTGTGGTGTTGTAAACATTTTGAGTTAGGATTATATATTCATTTTAGACAGACAGATTAGCAAAATTAAGACTGATAATTTTACTGAACAAAATAAAATAATAATGCTGCCCATGTTTTGGATTGATTCAAGACACTAAATACTGCTGGATGCACTAATGATGAAAGCTACACATTTAAAGATAGCAGAAATGATGTGATGAATCGGGCACTTAAGTACGAACATAGGTAGAGGGAAATTTAACTTATTAAAATGAGCAAAAGCACACTTCTTGGGCTCCAATATAGAAAGGAAAGATAAAAAGCAATCAGTAAACAAAGCATTTAACAAAAGAATAATGAATTTAGAAAGTATTAAAATATTCTTGGTACAAGAGAAAAGGTGTGATGGCTAGGAAAAGTGAACCAAGGTTGGGAAAGCTAAATTATTGATTCCTGAACCATGGATACTGTGAGAAAAAAGCAAATAAAACTGATTTCAATTGAGAAGCATTCTAAGACTTCTTACCATATCAACACAGACTTTGGATCTTGTAGAATAAAAAAGAAAAAATCTGCAATGAGACTTATAAGTGTTTTGTTTTACCAAAGATGAGTAAAAGGAATTTATAAACCAAGTTGCACAGAATGCTAGGTATCATTTTTGTAATATTAAGCATAGCAGATGTTAATTTCATGAGAATATGTTCCTTCCAAAATATTTCAAGCATGTCCATATCATAAATGCTGGTTTGTTCTTTTAATATATTTACAGAGGAAAGGTCAATAAAATTTATCTGACATGTACCCAGCAAGTCTTAATACTAGATACTCAATGTATTTCTTACCAATCTCATTGGCACTGAAGCTAAATTTTAGTACACTTAAATGAAATACCAACTGAATCACATCATTAGAAATTCTTCTCACATTTTACTCAGGCAAAAAATTGAATTCTCCTTAAGTTATTACCAATGTATATACGATGATTTGTGATTCATGATATAAAATTACCTACCTCACTCAATCAACTTAACTTTCCCAACATGAGAAAATTTTTCTTCCAAGATACATTAAGCAATTAATTCTGACCCAATTTCAAGTAACAGTATATAGTGTAAATTAATGAATACAGAAACTAACTTTGACAAATTTCTATTGAAATGATATCTGCATTTTTAGAGCATAAATATGTTAAATGGATTTCCCAGTTCTTTGTGTGATGCTAAACTTAGCATCTCAAGCAAATTCTGGCAAAGGCATAAAATAATTTATTAACCCTTGTTGATACCTTAAAGCTATAAAAATACCCTTACAAGAGTCAAGATTTGATTTAATATTCATGTTGGTATTATATGGTGTCCTTAGAAATTTTAATGGCAGTCCCTCCCTCATTATTTGCCAAACTCGATCTTAAAAAAATGTTATTATTTCATAATTCTATGTCATTCTTTAATATGTGATGAATTCTAAAGGATCGTATATATTAGGTGGAATATCTGGATTAGATGACCTAGGTAAAATTATTTCAATTATTTAGTTTACATAATATGTATCTTAACTTCTGATGACCATTAGAAAAATGAAATCCTATGAATGCCATCATACCATAATTTAAATTATTTAGCTAATATGTCCAAACTTCGATACATGATTATTATATACATATTGTTTGCTAAACAGTCTATAATAAGAATAAATGATATTGATGGGCAATATAGAGCTGTGGACGGACAACTATTTTGAGATTGTGAGCTGAAATTGGCCAAATCACTGAAACAAAATCTTTCCTCAAGTTAATTTAGACAACAAGACATTATTTTAGAACATTAATTCAACATCCTGACATTTGATTAGTAAGTGATTAGGCAAATCATGCAAACACGATTGACTGAAAAATATTATGACAGGTTTTTATGAAAAATTACAGTTTTCCCTAAAAATAGAAGATAAATTTTGGAAGGACTTGCCAAATGTATTTTTTATTTGTCAGATACAAGTCATCAGCGTGCCTAGAACCCTCTGTGCTAACCCCCAAAATTAAATTAAATGACATAATTGGCCGTAGTAATACTGAAATGATAGCAGATGAAAGTACAGAGTTCTGAAAGAACACAACAACTAATATTATTTGTTAATTATGGAATATTATATGCATAAAGTACTAAACATGGAAAACATAGTTATGATTGTGGGTAGTAGCAATGATAAAATAATACCAGATGGAAGAATAAACCTTTCAAGAAGACTGACAATACATATTATTAGCTAATTGTAGAATATAATATGCATAAAATACTATTGATGGGCTATATAGGTATCATTATTGACTAAAGTAATATTAAACTAATTCCAGATGAATGCATAGCCATTCAAGGAGGCTAACAACACACATTATTAGCTAAATATGGAGCATAAAAAGCATAAAATACTACAGTTGGACTGTATAGATATGATTGTGGACCGTAGTAATACCTAAATAATACGTAAACACCTCTCAAAGAGTTCAATATTACATATAATTGTCTACAAGCAGACTATAATATGCCTAAAATACCACAGATAGACTACATATATATGATTGTGGACTGTTCAAAACAGAATATTACCATACAAAAGTGACCACTGAAAAAGGTATGTAGTTCTTACCAGTTTGGGGTCCTGCATAAGCAATGATGAGCGAGATGGTGAACAGCGATGCAAAGACAATGGTGGCGATGAGTAGGGCACGCTTTTGGGAGCACACTGCCACGCTCCCAACAATGCCCATACCATTCCCTTCCCCATGTCCATACAGCCCCCGTTTGTGGTGGAGGCCTCCAGATTGACTTTCGCCTTTGGAAAGAATAACATCTCTTTCAATTATTACCCTTCTACTTGCTCCCACCATCATATGAATTAAATTCCCCTATCGTACACTCCAAGTCAATTGATTTTCTCAAACATCTAATCAAAATATTTCCTGAAATTTGCTTCAAATACAAGTGTGACAAGTTCTATCTTTTTAAAAATAATCTAAAAAAAGTAATCAATTCATTGAAATAGAATGTTTCTACCAACATGCAGTATAATTTGAAATTCTGAGGTGTGAGTATAGGTGTAACTTGACAAGGGAAAGTGAAAAATAAGAAGTAACACATTGTAAGATTCTGAATTACTATTTTAGGTTTGGATAATAAAAGAAATCCTCTGAATTTCTACTATACACTCCCACCTCATGACTCAATTCATACTGTGGTGATCATAATAAAATTACAAAACAAAAATAAATCCAGAGAATGTGCCAAATAATCATTCAACATCAACAAACAAAGGAGTTAACTTGGCGTTCAACGTTTCTTGCCAGAGCAAGTCATGCATAATGTGAAAATAAATCTAAGCAATACTCCTTACTCAATACTTTTTACATGCATTCAACTAGGAACTTATGACTTTATGACATTAGAATAATATCTTTCATCATTTATTTGTAAACTTACGCTGGTCCCTACGTATAATAATGAAAAAAGAACATACATAACTACACGGAGACCCCCTGTCATGCTTCCTCGGAAAAAAGATTGCTGATGAAATCAAACACTGTAGACAATTTTGCAGAAACAGCTTCGAGACTTGTCTGAAATAATAAGGTCATCAGGTCACTAAAATATATGATAAAAATAAAGGTTCCAAATAAAAAATAAAACAAATTAAAAGGTAAATAAAACGTAATTCAATCCTTTTTCTATCGTAACAATGATCCTCACAACATAGCAACAAAGTAATAATAAAAAAGACAAAATGCATTCGGCTTCAGGCCAGGCCAAGTCTACTAACAGTAACGAAACTAATCTACTATCGAAAAGGATATTAAGTTTCAAATCAAAATGAAATAAAAGTATTCGAATGCCGTAAATGTAAATGGAACGGAGGCAGGGCGCTGCTGGATCGTAGCCAGGATGATGCTATACCTGTCAAGAAGGCAACATCGTCCACTTCTTGGTCACTCATCACTTCGCGCCGTCTGTAGACAACGGCCTCGACGTCCTGTGCGCTGGACACAACAGACACCTTGACCAGGGGGTCTCTAACACACCGTTCGTACGCCACAATATATCGCGCCTAACGACAACTCCCGGCTAGAGTTGACGATTTTCGGCACTTTCTCCAGACTAAAAGCGTCGTTCAATGGACGGCCTTTAATCTCAAAATGTAAACCGCAAATCCACAAGTATACACTCCACTAAAATATCTGAGAATACGACTTAAAATTTACCAAAAGATCTTCTGCGAATGAAACGGACGATTTCGTATACAACGGCGAAGAATAGAGGACGCAATGCACTTTACAATTGGTACGGTTCGGGAGCCAAATGTTTAAATATTTGACATGTTTACAAAAATAACGGTTGTAAAATCATAAAAGAGAGAACTATTCCATAATGCACAGCCGTATTGACAGACGATACAGTTTTTGTGTACGCGATTACTACGCCAACTCGTGGGTTATCTTTCAAACTCGGCGAGAAACAGAAAATAAGCGGGCATAACAGAAAGGCAGAGGAAAGATCGGCATTCGTTATCAAGATAAAAGTCACGAATGATTCGGAAATAACTTCACAGATTTGACGCGCTTAAGCTATAATCTTAGAAGGATGGAATTTATTCAATTTTGGAGTAGATTAAATTGCACCGTAAGATGAAACCGATATTTATGGGGAAGGGAAGCGGGATCGCCCGAATTAAAATGATAAATCGACGAGAATAAACGTTTTACCGAAATGTTCGCGTTTTACCCTCATCATCACTCGAGCGGGAGGAAACCTCACAGCAAAATCCTTCCACTGAAGACAAGTATAAAGGTAGTGATAGGCAGAATTACATTTATCCGTCTCTCTTCAGCGAAATATCCCATTTGCGGATTTTTCTCTCTCATTTGAGACAGCCTGACATGCTGAATCGCGATTTTAAAGCACTACACGAGGGATTTCTATGCAATAAAAAGCTTAAAGGACACTCGTCCACCGTCATCTTCTCCTATAGGACTTTGGTGGGCAGACAAATGTGCACTTGGAAGGGTTCGGATTAGCTTTAGGCGGCATGACAGCATCGAAAGGATCGTAATTGGACAACGAAAGGAAAGGATTAATTGCTGGACGTACCTGCCCCAGCTGATGGCATTCCATTCTGTGCGTACTTCCCAAGCGGCTCCAAGCGTATGGTATCCGCGGCGGCCTGCTGTCGCGTCCCTTGTGGCATTGTTGGGTCTTTACTGTTTCCAGGCTTACGGCGAAGGCAGCCGTTGGTCTCTCTTCTTGGATAGTGATTGTTGCACAGTATCCACTCGTTCCGATGGGTGAATTACATTGAAAACACTTAAGACTTCAGCTTCGATATTTTTTTTCGCTATACCCTCTTTGAAAAGTTAAGCCGTCTTGTTTACATAATAAGACGTTAACGGATCTCAAGGGGCGAAACTCGTTTCATTTTCACGAAAGCTCGCGACTTTGTGGACAATGAAAGATTGAAGACGGCGTTTAACATCGTCGCCTGTAGCTCACGTTTCCGAGGCCTCGGTACGCTCACTACGTTGTTGCCTAAACGCTAGTGAAGTTCCTCAATGCCTCCGAACGAAAACAGCCACCGTCTCCATAGGATTGGGAACCAATACCAGCAACAATCTACTGGGTTTCAACCCATCAACAACCCGAATTTTTTCTACGTAATGCATGCCCGAAACCGCTTAATCGATTGTTGCTTGCAGCATGGTAGGCAGTCGAAATCTACGCGTACACTAGTTTTACTACGACTACACTACGCTATGTTAGAGAAAACGACAGCCAAAAAACAACTACGTCGAAACGCAGGCATTCAAAAAAGGGAAACAAGTACTCAAAAAACGCATTCAGAGAATAACTATGGTGACACCAATGAGCTGTGCCTCACTGGAGGGGCTACACATTGGTTTCTAAGAAGAAAACAAAACTATGGATTTGAGTGTGTACAATATCGGTAGAAGGGTTGGACGCACCACTGGCAACGTGTGGATCACTGCTAGTCTATCCCCAACCATCCTCCCTATTAGAGCTCCTCCAAGTGAGCTACCAGAGAGGTGGGAGGATGGCCAGGAGGTCTCTCCCCTCCTTCCTCTCCCTCTCACCCTCACCCCAAAGAGGTGTCCCTCCACAACAACAACTCTCCTCTTCGGTCACGACCATGAAACCTACATCTTCGCTCGGCGGAAAAAACTCCTGGAACCACTGCCAACGGGAAGGCGTTCTTAGGGCAAAAAACCCCGTGTAGTTCTCCCCAACGGTGCGGTGTGGGTGCAACAGTTGATCCCCTACGACTGTGGGGTTGCGAGAGCCATCGACAAGACTCCCCCCTCTCCTTCTCCCCTCCCACTCTTTTAGGGCCCTCCTCATCCTCGACGAGCCGGCGCCGTCGTGCCATCTAGCGGCCCGCACCCAAACTAACTCCGCCGCCTAACCGTATTAAAGGTGCAACACCAATCAAATTCTCTTCGGGAATTGCTCCGTCCGCGGGAGGTGTTACACAATCTTGTCCTCAAACCTTGATGAGCGGATTACTAATTGAGTGAGACGGGGAAATTAGTTTTCGGAGGACGGGCTGGCCGTTTCCGGAAACTTGGTCGCTAAGCGGGGAGGTTTTGACGCGAGCTTTTTCCGGGCCGTGTGCAGCGGATTTTCAAACATTCATGGATTCCGGGTCGCCTCCCCGTTTAAGAATGAATTATAACGTCTCCTCCGACGCGAGAGAATTATTTAAGGGCTTCCGAGTGAGGAGTAGTCGGAGACCACACTCACAGAGTGTTGAAGACGCTCGGATTCTAGACGATGGGATTGTGTTAGCGATTCTCCTGGAATTCCGGCCACAGATAACCTGCCTTGCTTACTTATATTCCTGATAAATGGCTACCTTTCTGACGATGTTGATGCTCCTGTTTCTCTTTCTACTTGGAAGTATTCCTTTCCAACTTTGATGACATGGGCGGTGAAGCATTTTAAAGGTAAACATAGGGTATCCTGAGAAATATGACTTCGTGCAAAACCAAGGCATTTTCTACTTCAAGGACCAAAAATACGCGAAAATCGGGACACTATCAGGAATTTAGCGGGGCAATGTTCTATTTCAGTCATTATCGTAGTTAGGAGTATTGAAATAGTTCTATTTAGCTGCTTCATTTCGATTTTCTATCAATTCTATCAAATAGGCTTTAAATGTATCGACTGTCATAAAATGTTTTAATGAAAAACAATTAAATACGTAATATTTTATATTTATACATATAAATAAGTTGGAAACGCCATAAAAGTAAAAAATTGAAGAAAAATAATATGAATTAGGTATAATAAAATTTTACAGGTTTTAAATGAAATGATCACATAAGGTGAGTAGAAAGACTAATATTTATTCAATCAAGAAACACAGCCAATCGCTATATTTTCCCTCCTATTCCAATGGAAAATTATTGCAGGTATAAGATCTCAATAAATATTTGTTGACGTAATTTCAATGTTCAGAATAATTAATTGCAACTTAGGCATTCCTCAATGATCACACGATGCGTTAAATGTTTGCGCATGCCTTTAAAAAAGATTCTTTTGGGGAAAATCACAGAATCAACAAAAAGCTCGAGATACATCTTCCTTTGCTGTAAATAATCTATGTATAATGTTGATTTATCATCTTTGACCATTAATAAAGCCTTAAAATTTGTTTTCTATTTATAGAAATGATGGAGATGTGGATTTAAAAAAATATGAGCTTTGACTGGTGTGTTTTCGTTGGTTACCATTTATTTTACATCAATAGGAACCACCAATTTAGCAGCTTTCATACATTCAGACGTCGACAGAAACTGACTTTGCTTTTTTAACTTGCACCATCATGTAATTGTGTAGTTGGATAATTAGCATCTTTTACTCGTAATTTGACCGATGTAATTCGTGGGGAGAAATTAATTTGCCTAACAAAGCTTTCATCACGGTGAAAAAGCGGCGCCAATCAGTGAGAATCAGAATTAGGAAATTCCATTATTGTACCGAGTTGATTAAAGCTTTGGTAAGAAATTAATATGTCATTATATTTTTCCTTGCCTCTATTATCAATTATCAATAATAACTATTGACACGACTTGTGTTCATGCATATTCCCATTGGCCATCACATCTTTTGATACAAGTTAGAGAAAACGTAAATTTGCTTGATATTATTTGTCTTATTGATGGCTGTAACAATGTAACAATTACTGAAGTATGAATGATGGTAAATAATGGTATTAATCTCGGTCATCCTTCAATAAAAGCTATGAAAAGTGATGATGATTGGATCATAACTTGGAAATTATGCGGAATTATTCACTTCATACTATTCTAGCCCATTGTCAGATACATAAAGAAAGAATCACGTATTTCCTCACTTTGTCAAGTTGCTTTAAGCCATACCATATGATAGTGTTATTTTTTGTATTCATACAAATTGTTTGCATATCGAAATTATCCATTTGGCCCGTAAGAATAATGGGAGGTTGAAAATCTGATGAAAGAGAAGACTTGGAAGAAGAAAATACCAAAAGCAACTAGCGAGCGAGGAAATACTACGATTAAAATATTCAAATCAAGTTATGAGCGAGCTTTGAATATCACAATGTTAGAAGCATTTACGTATGGATAAAACAACAGAAATTTCGATTCAACCTCACGAGTAAATAACCTGGCGTCTTGGCGGGAGGTCATAGCCCCTGACCCCGTATCTGATTTCGCTCGTTCCTCGTAAAAATCCGTCTTCTTACGACTGACAGCTTAAATGAAAAAAAGTGATCGTTGATGGAAGTCTACCACAGGAAATTGAAACACTGCACTCGTCGCTGGCAAAAAAAACAGTTGACTGTATGCCCTACTAAGTTTTGGGCGTTATAGAATTTCCAGCCCCTTGGCTTCAAATTCAACTTTTTCAATGTCTGTATCTTACTTAATGAATAAGCGCTTTGGCATATTGGCTCCCACCGAGAATTGAACCCGGGACCGCTTTCACCAAAGGCAAACGCGCTGTCCACATGACTGGTAAATAGTAATAAAGAGAATTTAATCAATAACTTTCTACGAATCGCTGACATTTAAAAGGTGTAGGTCAGGATTTGAGAACTAAGAAGTCTACATTCATTTAATTGTGGAAATTCGGGTTAAAAGCTCAAGAGCACTTCTCAAGGATCTAAAAAAAGATGTCAGAACTTAGACACAAAACACCAGAATATATTATATAATGAAAAATTCTTGCATTGAATTTTATTATCATACGGTAAGTATTATTAAATTTTACAAAAACACATAATAATGAACGCCATTTCGCTTCCAAAATGGCTTAATACACTATACTTCAGTTGTTTGCAGGAACTAACGGTATTTTTTCTCTGTCTAACAATAAGAAACTTTCTATATACAAAATGGTCAAGAATTAATTTGAACATTATCTGCATTTAAGAAATAAAATTTTCCTCAAAAATCACGTGAATCCTTTATTTTACTCAATGGGATATTAATAAAACTTTTTCTATTCTACGAGATTTACCTTTCCTATATAAAAATGGGAAAAATAAATACATACTGTTACGCCTAAGAAAATACAGCATCAGATTATAATCGCATTAGAGAAATTATCATCACAGCAGCCAGGTGTAATTTGGACGTTTCCCTCGTGCTAATGGGAGTAGGTGACGTCAAAACCTATCTTTCCACGCACATGCAAGGAATCACGAGAGGAAGGATCCACTGAAACTTGTTTGCATGTGTATACAGTATTAATGACGAGGTGGCCGAGTGGTTAAGGCGTTGGACTGCTAATCCAATGTGCTCTGCACGCGTGGGTTCGAATCCCATCCTCGTCGGTATGATTTTTGTAGAGAAAACTTAAGCGGTAGATATAGCTTTACTCAAAGAAATATTACGGCAAAAAAGAGAACAAATTATGATTGAGGATGTTTTAATTTCTACCAAACAAAATTCTTCCTGTTTTGACCACGTATAAAGAAGTTTACTTTTCTTAACTTTAATCTTGCTTCGATATTTCGTCGGGTGATTTATAAATTTCAATTAGACGAAAAGAGACAAGTAAACAATTGTATAGATGTTTAACTCAAAGATAATCTTGAATAGAATCTTGGACGATGAATCACTGTCAAGTAAATAAATGTCACTAAATAGACAGATTTCAATTAACTCAATTTCATCTACTACATGAACTCAATTAGGTCTCCTATACCCTTGGTAACTTTGAAGGAACACTACTAAAAATGTCATTCGTTTTATAACATCTCCATGATTAAGCTTAAAGGTGAACTAATACCACGATACACTCGGCAACATTCACGTGAGAGCTATAAGAAAACAAAATGGAATCAAATATTGCATGCTCTATCCGCATAACATGCCTGCCTCGATTTAATTTCTAGTTTACTTTGTTGTGACCTCACGTTACAAAGAAAGGAATGCAGAGACTTCAGTGAGTGATAGTTTACTCCAAATCGAACGTACATTGTAAGTAAATTGTTTCCAATCTTTTCTTTAGATTCAATTCGAATCACAGTGATTCCTTGAACCGCATTGGTGCAACTTTCTGCTGAGAAAGATTTGCTTGGCATTTGTCAGAGTCAGTTAGCGAACATTTTGGAAAATTTAAATCTAAAAAAATTAGAAACGACCGTAGTGGAATAGTTACAATCCATTGCAGCTTACTAGCAATATAGTATCGTAATGGTAGTATTTTGGATGTGTTTATGCGCAATTTAGGTTCGGCGAATATTTGGGCTAACAGATGTTATTCCGTGGAGGACTATATCCTTTAAGACAAGGTATTTTGATAAATTTATAGGATTAGAATTTGAAGACGTAGTACATACATGACATATTATAGCAACGAACGCGATCTCCCAGAGGCATCAACTTCACTTCGCAAGGAAGCAATCGCAAAAAGTATAGCTACTTTTAGCTGTTCTTTCCGCTGGCTGTTAGATATGGCAACAGGATAACATAGGTAAGGATGTTGCTGCTCATTTACTCCCTACTATACGCCACTAGTGGCTCGCATGGTATATATCTTATAATATAACCAAAATCTAAAATCCCGGTAGCTTTTTTCTTTGTGATTGTAATAGAAATGGAACTAACAAACGCAAACATTTACTTGCGCTCATAATGAAATGTATAGCATGAAAGAAGGCTTAAGAGTGCTTTTAGGAGTAAAAGTTGCTTCATACTGATTTTGTCCAACTTTGTCAGAGCAATAGAATACTTTTGTGCATCGCAGATAGCCTTCAACCAAAACCTTTAACGTGGCTCAGAATGACTGCTGTCGAAACCATTTCGGCCGTCCCATACGTAACAATACTCCCACAAAACATTGAATTTCCTGCCTTCTTCATTGAATATATCTCATGACTGCGCCAATTTGATGTTTGTAGTTCCTCCCCCGTCCGCGGAGGTTTGCAACGCGTAAATGTAAATGCAAATTAGAATTGATACTCTCTGGGAGGCGAGAGTGTATCTCTCGCAACCACAGAAAGGGAAAAAATGCCGCTGCTTTCCCGTTGCCCGTCAATCTAACCGGAAGGAATTGCGTCCCTAATAAAAATATCATCCCTCGGGGAAATTGTAAATATGTTTACAGCGAAACCACGGGGCGATCAAGTAGGCTTGTCAAGAGGGGTTGAAGGGTTTTTTCGCGAATCCCTGAGCAATAAACGACGTTGCGGGACATGAGCCTCATGATTGAGAGCAAAGAGGAGGGAATAAGGTCTACGTGGAAGAATTAGCACCGTTGTTCTTTAATACCGCGACCGTTGCCAAAAAGAGGACTAAACTTTAGATTTTGGAAACTTCCTAGCTCGAATCTATGCTGACTCAGTAGTAGAAACAAAGAAAAAAGCAATTATATGCTTGTAAAATAAACGATATTTGGTCAACAGCTTCATATAAAACAAGGTAAGTTTGTGAAGAAAGTGAAATTACCAGCAGGTAGAAGAGAGCTTTGAACCTCAATTGAAGAACGAATATTTCATATCGTTCTATGAATGTTCATCTATAACACGAACACATCTGATTGCTGTATTTATTGATAGTAATAATATATTTATGCATAGAACAGTTTAACAGAGAATAATGATACTTTGAGCCAAACTTTGTTAACGCGAACTTTTCTAATACGAACTACCAATTTTGCGGTCTCTTTGGGTCCATTCAAACGAGATTTTACTATATTCTCCTTAAATCTGCTTTTTTACTTCGGTTTGATGAAATAGAAATATGAACCAAGGTTTTGAGGGAAGTACGTATACTATAAACAAATAGCTATCACAGCTATTACATTAACTGCTATTTTTAATAGCGATTAAAGTAGCCTTTAAAATAGCGTTTAACAAATAGCTGCTCCTACATAGGGAAGAACTAGCTACTGGGCTGCACAAAATGATTGAAAGAGCCGGATGCGGTCCGCGGGCAGGCCACCTCTGCTTTAAAGATTAACGTGGAAAGTGATACCTTAAACGTGAAAGTAACGGGTAAGTTTTAAGATTGTCAGGTCTAGAGCACGTCGAAAATCGAAATTGCAATTAAACCTATTGGAGCGAGCTGTTACGCCCGGAAAGGAAAGATCTGCGGGATCGGCAAACGAGCCTATCCTGGAAATCCATTAAACTAATTAAGGGAAGCGATCCATTCGTTTAACGGCGATGCATTAATGAGTCGGTTTACAAGCCGATTCTTAACGCGCAAATGAAAATCAGACAACGCGAAATATGGCCACGAAACAGAGACTGCTGGGGAAGATATCACGAGATGAATATACGACTGCCTTATGGCTAATGGGAGAATAATCATAAGAATGTGGACTACTTAAGGAATTGAACCAAAATGATAGCGACTTCGCATACAGTTGTTAATTAATTAGCCGCAGCTAATGCTAATGAATTAACTTTATATTCGATTTTAATTAAGAGCTGCCAAATCATTATGAATGGAATAAGGGAATGGAGTACTAAAGGAACCGCGGGAAGCATTAAAAACCGTTGTGGGAATCATGCGGCCCGCGGTCTGGTTGTGCAACTATGTCCTATAAGGAGTAAAAGTCTAAGAAAAATGTAATCGAATCTGGAGAATGAGAAATTAAAATAAAGGTATGTTCATACATGTACAGACGTACATACATTGTACATGTACAGTAAAAATATAGTACAGATGTACATGCATAAGAATGAAAAAAAAACGTATTAGAGCACTAGATGATTAAGGATAAGGAGTATGGATAGAATTATAGGGTTTATTGCTAATAAACAAAGCTAATGCTTTAGTATTCCTGCAAATATTAGTATTCCTGTAAATAGGTAAAATATTGAGAGAAGATTAGACTCTAAAGAAAGTAATTCAGTGTAGAATACGGGGAAAAACAGAGGAAAAGATAAGGGCATAAGATTCATAAAACATGTCAAGACCTGGACTTGAAAACTAGGTTGTGTTACATTTCGCGTTGTGTGGTTGATGTAAATTAACGATTTTGTTGCTTGATCTGCTGTTGTTTTAGTCATGGAATATCACCAAGTTAAGGCCATGGAGATCTAGTTTAGCGACAGAAGATGTTAAATGACATAAAGGGTCGGGTAAGATATAAAGAAACGAAGAAAATATCGTTGAATAGGGAATGATAAGGAACTATAACCTACCAAAAAGTAGACCACTCATCTATGTAACAATGCTATGACGTAGACAATGAGGCTATGAAGAAATACTACATTGTATGTAATACTACAATGATGTAGGAATACTACATTGTAGCATTCCTGCCTCAAAATGAGACAGCGTGATTGATTATGTGTGTATGTTAAGTAGCTAAAGGTGGCGAACGACAGCATTTTTTAACCGAAAATTGTAACTGACAAACTGTTTATCTTTAAGCAGAGTTAAACCCTACTGAATAAACATTAAACTTTTCATTCACTTTACATGAATGATTTAAACGATTTTACGGATATGTATCTAATCCGAAAGTGGAGTCACGAATCGGGAGAAAAGACACGAAAAGCACAGCCTTTGAAAGTTAGTCTTAGGTGAGATAAGAAAAGCGCCTTTCAGGATTAAACAACTAAGATTAAGGTTTTAGATTGAAACTTTTCCACGGAGGTTGATCGCAAAAAACTTGTAAGCTGTTCTGCTAAGAAAAAACAATTGAAAAAAAAACGTGAAAGGGATTGTGAATGCTGTAACATTAATGAATACATAGGGTCAAGGTTATCTTTTTTTAATGTTTGTCTTATAGCAGCAAGGCTAGTAATAAATAGATAAATACGTTTTGCTTGAGAGAAAATTATTTATGGCAGGTCCACTATTTCCACTGTAGAGCGAATGATGTATTAATGCCATGTATCACCGTAATTTCATCATTTATTATTTATATAATTGTTTCGCGATAATTACATTATTGTTGATTCATAATTATTTTGATAATGTTGAATCCTAGCCAGAGATAACAATTTATTTTAGAAACAATCGCCGATTGTATCCTAAAAAGTTTATAAAAAGTCTCCAAACTCAGTAAAAATAAAAAGTTGAAAAGTTTAAAAAATAAAACAGCTTAAATTCGCTTCTATAAACAATATATCAACTAATAAATTCCACGGAGGAAGGCGCAGTTTTGTGGAACTCCATCTTCGATAAAAAAAATCAGGTAGATGGGGTTGTACTTTTTCCACAGCTTTATCGAACATATCAACTCAGAAACGACATCTATACAATTTATAACATAAAAATTAATGAAATTAACTGAATTTTATTTTATATTTATTAATTTATTCATTGCGGGAAGCGTCCATTTACATGGGTCAGAAAGATTTAAAACAAAAATTTACACAAAAAAGATAAACACAAATTGTGGAATAAGTTAAACGCTTTGTTAAAAGTATATCTAGGTCGGTCGACATATCAGAACATTCTCTATCGAGTACAGGATGTCGCTAAAACAGAAAAAGTTCGGTAAAAGATGTAAAAAGTCGCTAGATATAGCGAGAAATTCGCTAAATTGGCAACTATGATACAAGCATGATCCTGTAGTAACCGAATTTTCGAGGTATTTTAAAAACGTGTCACGACCTAATGAATCTAAATCCTAGCAATGAATCAACCACTTCAGTTAAAGTTTGGATATTTATGACCATGATGAGAAAAATCCTGATGAGAGATTCCTTTCCCGGAAATAATGGATGATGGTGCACCTAGTATACTGGACACTAAAATTATAGTCTAATCATTTTCACGATATGTAAGGCATTAAAATAAATATAAAATAATAAAGACCAGAGATACTTTAATGGGTGATAAAAGATTGAGGCAGATCTGAATTTGTTTCGTTAATTCCAAAGTTGAATTTCCCGAAAACATTTGGACAATGAAAAACGATTGCCCACAGAAAAATATGTCATGTTTCAATGTAACATAGTAAATATAAGAGTTTACCTGTTACATTGTAAGCTAAAATTATAGTCTAATCCTTTTCATGATAAATAAGGTATTGATATTATATTCTCCTATTTGTTATATCTGTTATCACCTTTTGAAATGAGAAATATTTTTTTAGTTGCTATTTATCTCCTTTTTTCTTTCAATCTTTTCTACACATATCGCAGGTTTTTCATACACCCCTTCTCTTTGCGGTTTTTTTTTACTTCAGTGGATATTTTTTCTGTAATTAAAATTAAGTACTCAAAATTAACTTTTCATATTCTCCACAAAACCATTATTTCTTTACATATTTTCTCTCTTTATTTCTACATCACTTGACAAAAACCATATATATTTCTGTTATGTTTTGATTTGATGTGTATTTATGCTTAAATGTGGGAAACACAAGGGTTAAATGGAAGATGGTACTTCCTAATTCAAATTTCGCCCAATAAAGTCGTTTTCACGATGCTTATATGTATGTCTGTTGATTTATTAGGCTCTTTTTTTGAACATCTTCGTTAATTTCTCATGTTATCACTTTAAAATTATTATTGTACAAAATAAGACAGGGGATTAAAGGGAAGTTATTTCCAGTTTTTTCTCCAATCTCGCCAAAATAAAGGCGTTTTACCATTAAAATCTTCATTCGAATTTCAGTTTGACGTTAGAAAGATGTCAGCTATTGCTAAATAGTTTAGGTTCACAAAAAATTTGTATTGTATAGAAATAAATGTACAAAAAAATCAAGAACAAATTATTCAGCATTTGTGCGATAGAAAATTGAGGCAGGTATTTGCTCCGTTAATATCAAAGTCGAATTTCCCGAAAACATTTCGAAAACGAAAGAGGATTTGCTTACGGAAAAATAATTTCGAATTTAAAATAGTAACTATAACGCAAAGAAGGAAAGTCAAAAGTGTGAATATTGTGAAAATGCGAAAAGATCGGGCGATATCCGCCAGTTTTAAAACCAGATCCCCAGTCCGTAAGGTAATACCCTGGAAGCTGGCGCTTAGGATTTGTTTTCCAAATACCCCGAACAAAAATATTGGAGCTGAAAATTCGGGATGGCGTGTAATTCAAAATGGCCATCTGGCGGGAGAGAGGCAGAATAAAAATTTCGCGCCAAAACGGCGGACCTCGTGTGCCTTAATGGCGGGAAGTGATGCATGTCTTCTGTCGATGCACCAAAGGTTCCGAAAAGAGCTCGGTGCAGAATTATCCATTATTAACAGATATATTATTCAACGCAACAGAACGGTGGCGTGAGGGCTCGGCACGTTCCCTTAATTCTTTTATGAGCCGCCATGAAATAACCATCGGTGCAAAGCGGTGTTCGCGGCCAAATTGGATTGTCCGACTGCAAAAAACTTCTGTTTAAAAGCACGCGTTCAAATTTCATGAGAGGAAATCCGTGGCGGAGTAACCAACCGCCAGTAGACGGAGTAGCTTCGCTGATTGTGAACCAAATCTGTTTTACCGTTTTAAAGCGGCTCTTCGGGAGATTATAAGTGGGGTATGCATGTGTTTTAATAAGTAATAAATATTCTTCTCAAAATAAGAAAAAATCTATGGTGTGTATAGTGCCCAAATTTTCCGCCGTAAGTTTTCCATTTTACACCGGCCACAAGGATTGATCATACAGCAATATGTGTATCCTTTAGAAAGAGGAAAGAAAGCTTAACTTCGCAATATATACATAGTCCATTCGTTGAGACAATACAGAGGCAAATCCATAGAGAGTAAATGCGTAAACAATTTCCAACATATTTTTCCCTTTTTCCAGCGAACACATGAATTGAGCATACCGCAATTTCAGTGTCCTTAAAAATAAATCAGTAAGTCTTAAATTGGTATCAGATTAATATTCCACTCATTGAAATAATATGGTTAATCAAACGAATTCCATGATTCCACACAGTTAGACAGTGTCTAATAGACATGTGGATTTTTATTATAAATTAACCATAATTTACAATCATCGATGAACACCGATTGTTCTTGTATATAAAACAGAGTCCAACGGATTGAGAATTTTATAAAGCGGCGCTTAAACTGGTCCAATAACGTGAATGGCAGAAATCATCAAAATTTTACGGTTGGCAAAGGAGGAAAATTTAATAGCAGGAACAAGAAGCTTTAAGGAGCTAAACAAAAGAGATTAAGGGTAGGTACGGTTTATAACCATAGGGGTGTGCTAATATTTGTAGAACTATTTTATCTTATTCGTAATGATTGATGGACAGATAAGGTTATATAGAATGTGTTATAGTATATTGTAATTTTACAAAAAAAGCTAGAATAGTAACCACTGGGTTGACAGTCTTGTATTATTGGCAGAGGTATAAAACCCTAATAATGATAATAAGTCTTTATTTTGGCAAGATTGAGTCTGTTAGGCAACTTCTTGAATTTATAAGTCGTTATAAGTAATTGAAAAGAAAGCGAAAGGGAGGAAAGATACAGAGAACTGGGCAACAAGCTGTAAAATGGTTAAATAGTTTCACCAATGATATAAAGTATATCACTAACATTACAATTCCGAAAATTTTAATCGGTCAAACAGACTCCAATCGCAATTTTCTATTGATTAGCGGATTAATGCACTCTCAGAACAAAGTGGCAATTGTTTTGAATTAATCGGGGTTATTAGGGACCTGGGTGCAAAACTTGAACTACTGCGGAAGATATAAAAGAGAGGAGTTTGAATGTATATGAATGTATTCAGAAGAACAGACCCAAAATGTTGGCGAAAAATGTACACCAAAACAAAAAATAGGATAGAAAGATCACAAGTTCAAAAATATAAAATTCAAATATCAGAGATTAATTTAAGTAAGAAAATAAGGAAACAAATTTCATCAGAGTACCATTCAGAGAAATAACCGCAACGAGAGAGATGAAATATTGAATTTATGGCACACCGTAACCGCAGGCAACCATAAGCGAACTGAATCGAATTTTCCCCATTTTTCGGTGCGCTGTGGTATTCTACAAGGTATCGACAGTAAATTACACACGGACGAAAACGGAAACAGCGCAAAACTACATTAAATAATTAAATAAGAAAACATATGAAAATATTACGTAAACATTCCTAAGGAAAAATGGTATTGAAAAAACTCTGAAGGGGCAGGGAATCGAACCCGGGATCGTCCTCTATCACGTAAAAAGATTACATAAATGCAAACAAAATACAAATTACATAAGGAAAAACAATTACAATGTAAATAAATGATAAAAATATACATACGGCATTACATAACAACTATATAAAGGAAAAGAAGTAAAATGCTAATGAATGAGTTAAAAATACGTAAAAGCATTACATAACAATTCCATAAAAGGAAAGTAGTAAATATTAACAAATAAGTAAATAAAAAAGTTACTTTAACGGATACAGTTGAAGGAAAATTGGTTTAATAAAATGGCAATATGAGTTAATAGCGTTAAATGTATAACCAAAAAAATGACGATTTTAGGACGAAATTTAGATTAACCAACTCCATCAACGCATCCAAACACACGGGCGTCATCTACGACAAAACAAATGAGAATCGAGTAAACACCAAACAACTTCTAGGGCAACGAAACAAAGCAGCCTTCAGGAGTCTTACCTCAATTAATCGCAATACCACTCCAATCTGTTCTCTCTGTCCGATCATCCCGTCCTGAAGACGAAGCGACAAATAAACTCCCGGAGACATGGCCCCAGAGCCCGAATTAATAACGTCCACAGGCATTAAATTCCCCAACTTCTGCTTCGCAGAAATTCTGCACTATCCTGGACCGCTAATAGGCTGTTGATTAGCGGATTTTTTCACACTCCTTTATCGAGGGGGATTCTGGGAATCGTTATCTCCGAGGGATCTCAGACACGGAGGACCCGCGAAGTGGCATCCTCCCGCGATCAAACAAAGGCCAAAACACATCTTCCTTTCGTGAGGCATGTCTAAAAACTCCAAGGGCGGAGGGTTGGGAATTGTTTTTAAAGGGTACCCTCTCCCCTTTCCATTGTCCTCCCGCATCCCCTTTATCGTCCGCCCTAAAGGGCACCCTCGTGGGCTCCTTTTTTCCGTATAGGGCACCCTTACGTCCCGCATCGACCACGCTTTTCCCCACCAGCAGGGATGGATCAATCTGCAGCATAAGGGTTTCGGTGGTCAGATCTTTTTCTCTTCCCCGTCGAGAACACACGTGCCCGCCCGTTCCCTCATTTCTGTCTCTTGCCGTTTGACGACTGCCGCTTTTCGCCTGGCTGCCCATAGAGTTCCTTCCGATCGCAATTAACTGTGTCTTAGCTCACCGGGGGAAATCAAGTTCGGCTTTGAGCTCGTGTGATCCTGTGTTAGAGTTGCGATACAGTATTATACGGGACTGTCTTGTAACATCGGTGCTTTATCGTGGCAAATAAACAAATTTAGCGTCAATTAACATTCTTTACTTTGAATTTCTAAGTTTCCTGGTTTAAGGTTTGCTGTGATTGTCCTGCTCTAATCTTGCGGTTTTATTTACAAAGCATACAATTTTTACATTAGGTACTTCTAACTACCTTTACTATCAGCTGAAAGAAAATAAAATTTGGTTGTGTTAACTGATCATCAGACCTGATGAATCGGTCGCATTCTTTTTCAAATGTCCTAAATTTTCAAACCAAACAGAACTTTGCAAAGTACGGTACTTCAAGCTTATGCTTACAGAATGCAAGAAACTTTTAATCGTATATTCTGTGGGCACAGTAAAATTTTCGATTTCTTTTAACTGATTATGGATATGTTCCACTATACCTCGCCAGAAATTATTAATTAATTACTTTTACAAACAATCTTTGTAATGAATGTACGCAATGTTCTTCATGGTGTTGATATTTTTCACCTTATCTCTGATGTGGTAGAGCGGAAGTTTGCAGTGTTGCCACATTTTGAATTTTTGTCTCACTGACTGCATAAGATTCGGGGGCACCCGTTCGAACATTTAGTTGGGAATTACACCCTTGATATGTTTGTGATTTAAACCTTTGTGTTTTTTATTCGAATAAAATTGAACTGTTTCAATGATACTTGGTGGAGTTCCATCATACAAAGAAATCTATTGTAACAAAACACTTGTAAAATAATATTCAGAAATACATACAATTTGTTTACTCGAACGTGGAATGGTAATATAAATGCAGATGGACTCAGGTGTATAGAATTCCAAAAATTCTGATGTACCGTATTTTACTGAAAATTTTGAATCCTTGTCCTGTAAATTCAAAATTTATATCCAACAACCTTTGCCTATTTTGAATCCACTGAAATTATAAGAGAGCTGAAAACTCGCTATGCGAAATCCAAAGGTATGTACAATTCATACAAATTCAATTATCGTCGGTTTTGAGAAACGTTTAGTTCGTCATCAGCAACGCGCTTACCTCAAATGCAATGTATATATTCAGTTGGCAATAGCAGGAGCCTAGTAAACTAGATGGAAATATAAAGGGAATGAAATATGTGAGGCGGATGGGATTAATTACTAGGTAATCACAAATCACCATGAATATATAACTAAACAAATCAATTCTTGGCCCGTGACGTCATGGTAGGACTCCGTGAAGGAAGATATGGAAAGGGACTTCTAGCGAGGCAATGCATGTTACTCGTTCATTACAAGCATATCACATGTTCACCACAGATCGTAGGTTTGGACGCCTAGCGTCACTGAATGACAGAAGCGGAGACATTCATACATATGTATGGTCCGGATCGACGTAGATACATTTGCTGAGTCGAAGCTTGTATACATTAGGAAGTGTTAGCAATTGAGAGCAGTTGGGAGCGTCTAGGAAAGAGGGGCATGTTACCGGGTGTGAAATCTCACAGCTTATGCTACATCATGTCCATATTTTTAAGCAATTTGGGCCTTGGGGAGGGATGGTAGAATAATGTGAAGTATTTTTTCGTTGATTAGATTTTGCAAGATTAGCAACGAAGCACAATTTAGAATTTGACCTTACCCATCACGCCACTTTCCTGTTTTGTGTTGCCTACACTGAAATATTCAAACATTGAAACTTTATGTGAAAACACTGATTTGTTCGCTGAGTAAACTAGGAGAAAGTTTTTACAGGCATTTTTGATATGGCGTCATTAGCAAGATTGGAAAGAAAAATAATTTAAACACGAACCATTGTTTCAGGAAGTGGCTAAAAGGACAGACTGAACCCCTAAATAGTCCACATGCGGCCACCTTTACCCACTTGTATTCTATGACAGTTTATGAATAAAAGAAATTGATATTAAATTAACTGAACTGCTTAAATAATACTTGGTAGAGTTCTATCTTAAAAATATTGTAACAAAACACTAGTATAGTAATTTTCAGAAACTCGTACAATTCCATGTCTATGGAATACATATGTGGAAAAGAGTAGGTACTTGTAATTTTATTCTTACAATTTTTGGTATAGATTTCCACTTGTTAGTAAAGTCTGTCATAATTGATTTTATTTTTATAATCTACACTATTTAACATCCACAAAAAAGTGAGTTAAAAAATGTTAAACAATAGTTTTAAATGATAGTATTAAAAATAAAGTTAAACAGCAATGTTAATAGTAGTGTTAAAATAGTGTTAAAGAATAGTGTTAAAGAATAGTGTTAAAGAATAGTGTTAAAGAATAGTGTTTAACCATAGGGTGTATTTGTCAAACAGCTTGGCATTGTACACGTTTTTAATATTATTCTGCCAATATTTTGTTGCAATAAATTGTGTGAAATGAATGCAATTGAAATAGACAGGGAATTTCCAGACAGCTCATATTTGCGACTCATTACTAGTACTATACTAAGGAGATATCACCCCACGATGAGACAACTCTGAAAAATTAGTCCGCGAGCATTCGCGCTCGTCCTTAAAAGCGATGCAGCTGCAGCGCGGAAACACAAAGGGTTTTTAAATTCATTCAAAATTCACGGCTCTGAAAAGAGCGGAGAGAGAAATCTCGCCGTCACAGCCGCCGTTCTCCTCGGGCAAAGCTACGGAAAATTCCGCGACGAATTTCCTCGAGATTTCCTTCCCTCGTCGAACTTTCTTCTCCCTTTTCCCTTCCTTCTCCCATTCCCTTTGGGATTAATCTTCAGTTTGTTTACGCCGGAGCTCCGCGCGCCGACTCCCTCTCGTCGACCCCCACCTTCCTTCATCTCCCTCTATCTCTAGCAACATCCATCCTCCTATCTCTTCTTTCTCGATGAATGTGTTTCTCTTCGTTTTTCCCCTGTCGCTGCTTGTATCTTCGTCTGCGTGTATGCTGATATTAAGGCACCTGTCTCCATCTTTAGCCACGCTCTTTCTATCGTTATTTATCTATTATTATTATAACATATCCTTACAGATATACCACAAATCTGGTGGCAATCTTAATCCAGATGAATAAAATATGTAGGAAATTCCTTATAAAGTGAAATGCATATATAGGAAACACAGAACATAAATGACACACATATTGGAAATGCAGCATAACATGTAAGACGCAAAAAATGAAATAAATACTCTTTTTTAATTTATAATGCTTAAATTTGTTGTGAGATATCGTTGATATAGTAATATAACAACGATTAGTAGTATATATAAGTAAAATCTATCTAAGGCGGAAAAACAAGGAACAATGTGAAATTTATGGCTTGCATAGGTGTTCCGGCTTAGGTACGTTGACACAAAGTACATTTATCTATTAAAAATTAGTGTTACAAAAAAGGGAAAACAAAAATAAATAAAAAAGTTAATGCGATGAATATCTTAAATTCGTTTGAATGAATTCAATTATTTTAACAACAAGCGGCCATTTATATATATAATATAAAAAGTATAAATTGATTTTATATTTTACGTTAAATTTATGGATGTTATATAATACATAATAATGCATGTAATAATGTTATTCATGTTTGCTAAACTAATAAAACTTATTCGTAATCTTTAAGAGGCGCATAAAAATCGTCAATGAAAATGCCATAAATAACAATAAAAAATACGTTTAAAAAAATGGTATGAATATTCATTTTAAAATCAACTGCATTTCGAAAAATAAATCAAAATGTATGACATTTTTTAAAATAATAATAAAACGTGTTTATTCGGGCGAGATTGAGACTAAAAGTCTCATCTTAAGTTTAACCCTTAATGGTTTTCTAATGAAAAACTCAAAATAATTCGTCAGGGGTAAAGGGGTAACTGTGCCTGTTTCGGGCTAACGCCTCGCGCAGGATCGCTTCTTTTGTTTCCGAGGACGTTTTTAGAAAAGCGCAACCGAAGCAGAGAACCGCGGGGCATCGGATGGAGGTACGCGGAAGGTTTGGAGTCGAACAGTTTACTCTCACTCGAATGCTTGAGTAAGGTCTGGAAAAACTCTCTTTGGAAGGCTTTTTCAAATTCTTTCACCTCTTCTTTAAATCTTGTTTATGATGTTTCTTCTGATTATGGAAGTCGAACGTTTGAAGGCCTTCGAGGTGTAGGTGTGGCGTAAAATATAAATAAATAAGTTGGGTTGATAGTAAAACAACCACGGAGGAGCAGGAGATTGTTCAGGAAGACAATGTTTTGATTGAATTGGCGGAAAACCGACAGAGGGTGGGTCAAAATTGAGAAGAAAGAGCTTGCTTAAGAAAGTAATTGAGGGTGGTATATGATTTTGGTGATTCTGTAATTATGGAGATGTAAAGAAATGAATTTGTAGTATTCTTTTTCTTTGATATAGATTTCTTCGCAATAAGTTGATTTCTATCGTTTAATCTTTTTACCATTGATCTTCTTTTGGTCTGGTTTGGTTTCTGATTCGTAATCTATTGCCGGTTTTGTACCCTATAGTTTTCTCTCGTAAATCGACTTATTTTTCGCTCATAATATAAAATAATCTTTCTTTTATCGATGAGAATGATTCTTAAGATATTGCCTTGTTCTTAATGCTATTAAGATTTTCTTAGAAATTTTCACTTAAAAATTTCACTAGCTTAAAATGCGTATTCATCCATCCACAGCCTTTCATTCCATCCATTTCCTAAGATATTACTTCGTTCAGCAAAGTTTGTGCTTGCCTCAGTGCTTCTCAGATATTTACGATTTCGTATTTTGCAAATAAAGTGCCTGGATAATCTACGGACTGGAGAAAATTCTTCAATATTTTAAATTCTAGGCAACTTTAGGTATGAAATAATTGAATAGAATTTATTTTATAATTTAAAACACTAAACGATGCCCATGAATGTGGGATTAGAAGCATTTCTTTTAATATTTCCACATCGTTTCATCCAATCTACCTGTACAGTACTCGGCCAGGAGGTGTACAATATTTAAAGCCTCCGCTATCAGCTAGTAAAAGTTGTAGACAGGGAATTAAGTTTACTAGACAAAATGATAAGCGAAGAAAATCTCTCTTGCTTTCCCCACAGACTGCTTAGTATAAAAGTGTTAGCGTGTAACAGAATGATCCATGGCTAAGATTTTTCGTAATATTTAGGGAGTGATCAATGTATGGCATGGCATTACTCAGAACTTTCAGTATCAAATATACTTCGGTATTTTTTATACAGTCAAAGGCGTAAGCAGGAAAAAATCAAATTAAAGACAATTTTAGGCTGTAATTTCATTGAATACAACACCAGTAGTAGAACCTGTTTTTTTCGTAGATTTGTAACGATTTGATTCTCATTTGGCCGATCTAGGATGATCGTTCTCGGACTTGAGATTCCTCAAAGTTTCTTTACAATCCAATCCAGCCTATTGGAAGTCATAATATAATTACCTCTTATCACGATTGCTTGATTAATTTCTCTGCGCCAGAGCATCAAACAGGGCATTCGATGAGGTCAGAATAAATAGGACCTCTATTGTAAACCAATCTCTTTCTTCCATTTTCACTCTTTTCCTCTTCTCTTTCACCAAACTCACGCACTCCCTGCTATCCCCCGCCAATACCTAAGGGCTTCCCTATCGAACGTACGAGAAAGAGAGGCAGAAAAAGAGCAAGAAAGAGAGGGAGGGAAGAGGCAAAAGAAAGAGTTGGAAATAAGAGTAAGGAAGAGCAAGAGGCGGACGAAGATAATGATGATTAAGTTGGTCATATCTTTTTCGTTTGTAAGGGGACCCTTTTCTGCTTTCCGAAAAGATACAAAGGTAATTAGATGAGAGAGGTTAAGAAGAGGACATCGATTGACTACTTCTACGAGAGAAAGGAGAAAGAATGGCTAGAGGTAAGGGAGGTTACAAGGAAAGAAAGTGTAAATGGGTATAGCTTGAAAAATCTAGGTATCTTTTGAAAAAATCATACATAATAATCCGTACTGTATAGCTATAATTATTACACATGATGGAGATGAAATTCATATTGGCACAGGAAAGCGTGCGACTTAACCCAACGGAGTCCCAGTGAATCCCAGCGATCATCTGGATAATAATACTGTATATCATATTTGGAACGATGCCTAGTAATTCTCATTCACCAAGGACTCCTCGAGGGCTTCTGGTATTCAATGGTTTAAGGAATAGCTTACTAAAGCGGTCCACATGGATCCCCAGGAGTCGTAGGGGTTGTAGGGAGAAAAAAATGGGGGTACACGATTTTTGAAAGCGTTTTAGAGTTTTTGGAAGACAAAGATCCCATTTTAAAAAATAATATAAAAATAATAATCGCCTTTAATTGGGCAAGATTGAGACTAAAAATCTCTTCTTGAATCCACCCCATCGTCATTAATTATAGAATAATTAAATTAAAGAGAGTAGTATGAGAAACAATTAGAAGAATTGTGGATGCAAAAACATAAAAAATATAATCAAATGGAAACCAGATATAGCTCTTTAAAGAGAAATTCAATATTAGGCAGGCTAGGGGGTCCACGGAAAATTAAAAGGGGTTCACGAGAAAAAGGTTTGAGAACCTATGGTTTAGGTTTTGAGGTGCAACCTCTTCACCAAGGACAGCGTGCATGGAGGCAGAGTTCAAACGAATGTACGAAAGAAAGATGGAAAAGGAGCGTCAAAAGAGAGGGAAAAAGAAGAAGAAGAGAAAGGAAGCCGTCCTCGATTGACGCTGTCTTTGGGCGGGGACAAAGTTCGACGGAAGAGGACGAAAAAAAATCGATGCTAAAAAGTACGGGTCTTTCCCTCCCTTTGGCGCGCGCGCGTTTTGTTTGGTACGCGATCCTCTCTCTGAGAGAGGCTGCAAAAAACACAGCTGTCTGCTGGATGGGGCGATGTTTCATAGCGGAGACTTCCTCCACCGCTTTTCAAGCGAGCGCGAGGAAAAAGGGAAAGGTAGGTCGATGCTTTTAACGTCCGGAAAAAAGTCCGATATGGTTTTTTGTGTTGATCATCCCAATCGGAGGGGAGAAGAATTCTCCGCTCAATAAAATGGCGGTCATGACGACAGAAGTGAATTATATGGGTTCATATAAAGGCTCTCCATCGTTCAAAATTAGGAGGTTCCCGAGCGAATCGGGATGGTCACCTTATTTGGCTGCGTTCGATTTTTATCTTCGGTTTCGGTTATCGGTTTCGAATCTCTACTTCGTCTTCCAATTCGATTTGTATGACTGACGTATTTGCGTGAATCTGAGAAGAACCGAATTCTGAGGTGATTCTCTTTTGAAGCCTCAAATTGGAAGTAATTTGATTGTGAACATTAATCAATTGCATATATAAAATATATTAAAAATCTAGTTTATTAACTTTATGCACTCACACACTTGTCTGATATAGAAAAAAAGCAACATATAGAAGTGATAGGCGTCGTTAACAATAGAAATATCAAGAAAACCACACAAAGGTTGATCATTTCCAATGAAATCACATTCGCTGAATAACTTCGGAATCATTCTCAAAGTAATTTAATAAGAAATATGGATCACTGATAAAATTTTATATCTAAATTAATCATTCCACTCATTATCGAGGATTTTACTCACCCTGGTAAGAATTTTTTTTTTTCATTTACTAGGAAATTCAGAATGAATGAAACGAAATGTATTGTTAGTTTTGTACATATACCGTCTAGAGTTAAATAGGAATGTCAACTTATGGAATTCCACAATAACAATAAGAAAAATAAAATGACCGGCAAAAAAGTGTAGGGAGAAAAATATCGGAAGAAAAAATGATGATTTTGGATAATATCGTATTCTTTTGGAGCAACCAGGTCCAGCTGAAGAAAGACCACAACAAACTAGGTGGTACGATATATGGAATGGTTTCGGCAGAAAAAAATCTTTGATTTCAAAATTTATACCAATATTATAATCGATATGAGAAGGCGTGACTTCGTGAAAAGCCATTTGCAGAATGAAAACACTTCGTACTTTTCGTACTTACTTGAAAAGTACGAAGTGTTTTCATTCTTGTACTAATACGATCATAAATAGAAAACAAACTAAGAAATGAACATTTTTTATTTCATTAAGTTTTTAATTATTTTTCATTAATTTCTGTCCATGAAAACTTCTTGAAAGTAATGAGCGAGAAACTCAGCGGAACTATCATTAAAATATGGTTTCGTCATCTTCTAGGTTTGAATGTACTCGAGTCAAGTGAATTCACGTTGACCAGTTCCTAGAATGGAACACGAATTGGAGTTATCTTCGATCGGAGAGAAAGCCAAACGAAAGCCAAAGCTCTAAATATAAACCACGCGGTGGAAATTCGAGTGATACGGAAAAACGTGAGCGAGGAGTGTGACTGAAAATGAATTGACGTAGAAAGCTTTCGAGAGCCTCTCGACCTTGTAATCTTCACCTATGGCACTTCCAATGAAAAGATTTCCTCCTACGGTTACGTACGCCTTATCTCTGTGCTGCACGTAGGTCTTCTTAATTCAATTCAAAATGATTTATGGAATGACGCGGCGACTTTGTCGGGAAATCGAATTTCAAAGGATTTCAGAAAGCGGAGTAAATTGAGGGAAAGGAAATTCAAAGAAATTCGCGAAAGGATTCTATGAATACCTATGAAGATGTGAATGGCAAGATTTTCCAACCACTTCAAATAGCAGAGTTCTATGAAAGGCATTATTTTATCCCTTATACAAGGGGTGTCAAACTTGACATTGCTTGCGGGCCATTTACTACCAAGATAAATCCACACGGGAAGTACGATATTTATTATGATATTACTAATTCTATTTCTCAATTTTTACCTTTCTTTGTTAATTTATGTAATAAATTTTAAAATATACTAAACATTTTTAACTTATAAAATTTTAGTTTCCAAATAAAAAATTCATACACAGTAATAATAATGTAAATTACTCGTACACTTCCACAGATTTTAAATATACGAACAAATATATAGATTATATTATTATATAAATCAACAGTTTAAATAATAAGTTGGATATTAGATCATAGAAGATTAGCTATCATGTCACATGCTTTAATACTTTCTTACAGTTTATTTATTATCTATTTAATATATACGCTGCAATTTGGTATGATTACCAGGTGGCAACGGTCGAGGGGGATATAACAATAAAATCTGTCCGGCATTCGCCCAAGGATGGGAGAGAAACCCATCTAAAAACCTCCCGAGGACAGTAGTCGAAATGAGTAAATGTTTCCTGTTTTTTTCCCTGCATATGCAAGAAAATCAACACAGTGAGTACCGTAAATATTTACAGAAACAATGAGCTTTGCGGGATACCAGTGAAAATAATATCATGTTTCAATCAAACGAAATCTCTTGGATCTAAAAATACCGAGCTCGACTTCTTCCTTGGCTAATGTTTTTTCCTAGAAATCTTCAAGAAGAGAAAATGTGGACATTATCATAAGAAATTCGCAAGAAAAGTGAAATTTATAATGGGAATATGAAGAAAACTTGGTCAAATATTTGCTAAAGAATTATGCCTACATAATAGGTGCATTATTCAGTTGGATAGCAGTTAAGTTGATCTAACTTATAGTTATTATGGGCAATTTTAATGCAGGTGCATGTCAGCGAGAAGCCGATGACACTGTTGCAGGACAGTACTGGGCCAGAGAAGTGAACAAGGCCACCGCTTGCCAGAGTTTGCAGAATGCAGAGATATGTTCATAACCATTATGTACTTCAAAAAGAATTCTACAAGAAAGTGGGCATGGAGAGGTTCCAATGGATACCAAAAACGAAATAGATTATATATTAGTAAACGAACTTTACACCGTAACTAACTGTGAATTTTAAATAACTTTAACACTGGGAGTGACTACAGAATAGTTAGATGCAGAGTAACTTTTAACCCCCGAATGGAATGGAAAAAGTTAATTTCTTGCAGTTAAGTTAAGATAGTTCAACTTTGTTAAATAAAACGAGAGCATTTTATGATAAAACCATAAATATGTTGCTATACTTATAAACAGAAAAATATACCTTCCAGGAGAATGCTCATGAGTTAAAGCTGTAGGTTACTTGTACGATGCAAATGTGACTCGCTAGCAGAAACAAAAAAAATAATTCATAGTGATAATGTTCTTTGAGTTGAAAGAAATAAATATTTCTTGTCAGTAGAGGCATCTCTTTTTTTACTTGTTGACGTGGACCACAGAATATTTCTGACATATCTACGTTCAGATGCTCTATATCATCGATGAACACCCGTTCTGAGCCTATTTTTCTTAAGAAGTTGTGTATCATGGATGAACATCCTTTATCAGTCTAATTTTCATTCTTGTTCGATATTTCGTACCTGAACTTTCTTAATAAGCCTGCCCGCTTTTGCCTCTTATCTCTGCTTTTGGGAATTTAGAACCCTCGGAACTAAAAACTCAACGTCACGTACAACCTCTAAGAATAATTATAATCCGTATAAATAGCTTTTACTTTAATAGGATTAATTTATTATCTTTTTTCATTTTTATTAATGTAAATTTAGATAAGTTAATAGTAAAAATAAAGAAAAAAATGAGTTACAAGGTAAGGCATTGTTAATAATACATCAAAAGCTAGTTCTTAATTATCATTTTCAATTATTTTTAAGTAATGGAAGTGAGGCAGGGTTAGAAGACCTGAATATTTATCTTTAATTTTCGTTAATGGCTCTTGAAATCAATGTATTGAAGAACGACTGAACCAACCACAGAATGAAAAACGTCCATTCTCTTAAAAAAACAGAATCGGAAATATTATTAACTGTTGAAATGAAAATAATCTTCAAGATCTCTATTAAAGACCCAAAATTGACACGCTCTATCAAACAAATAAATATAATCGAAGCGGAGGACATATCTGAATCGCCAAGGAGGTCTTTCTGGGACGTGTCTCGACTCCTAATCGAATTAATTGAAGCCAATCTTGCGAGTGCTTCCGGAATAAACAGTCGGGATGATCAGATATTGGAATGAGAAGAGGGGAATGAGTTGTATTGGGAGTAACATAATTAGAGCATAAGAGGTGGAAGGGAGATTGAGATAAGAGTGAAGAAGTGAGCCGAGAAATCCCAAGAAAGGGGGGCGTGTCTGGCTTTAGTGTTTCTTCTCCTAACCACTTCAGTGGAGCTCCCATCCAAAGAAATAGCGCTACGCAGTTACGGAAGTAGGAGGGAGTTTTCTAGTTTTTCTTCGTTAACCTTGTCTTGGGAAGGTTTATGAGCGGGCGTAGTTGTATCATGAGGGTTATACACTGATGAGGAATCACATAATGCGCGGTGAATCTCGTTAGATTACAATTGTTAGATTGGTTATAATAATACTTATAGATAGAATAAACCTGAGGATAAATGGTTCAATCAATAAATGATTTAGCTATTAACTATATGTTGTTTCCGACTGAATGAATGCTTCGAATGGTTATAACTCGAGAATAAATTGTAAGAATATTTGTTAGTGTTATTTGGTTAGCGTTTCTGTGTTCTTGGACTATTTTCTTGCATAATTGATATATTATGGATATTGGATATTTTCTAAGATAGAATCAACAGATGGAGAAATAAAAGTGCGTGAATGCAAGTCCTAGAATGGTAGGAGATATATGGTCCGTCAATAAATAAAATCAACTACCGTGAGAGGAGGAAATTGAAGTGGAAAAGCTAAAACTGGACGCTGAATGGCGCTTGTAAGGTATTGATGTAGATGTAGATCTAGAATAAGGTTGGGCGACCCGTAAATGGAATATCAGAGTTCTAGTTTTGACTTCGTAGCACATTTTATCTCGGTTCTCTGGTAAGTTCATTAGTTTCATATGAGTGCAATTACTATGCAATTTAGACAGAAATTTTGTAAACGTGAGTAAATTAAATATCAACTACGGTAAATGGCATATAATTAATAATAACCATAACAGCAATCTCTATTCTATCTTATATCTAACACCTGAGAATCACTATCAAATCATAAAAAAGCAGTTATTCTCAATACCTTAAATATTTTTAGATATGTTTTGTAAACCCAGTAATAAAGTCCACAAAATAAATAACCTTCACACATTACCGCCTAATCCTTATTCTATAATTATTCGGAACAGATACATATTTTAGCAATCGCGATGAGATGCACAACAAAAATAATATAATTAATCACCACTTTGCGAGACAACTTTCTGGCTAACTAGCCCAATCCTGCAATTAACATTTAAAAGGCAAAACACAAACATAGATGCCTGAGCCCGGAACCTCGATCTTGCTAGACTAGCACGCTAACCTCTACACCACGGAGGCCAACACATTAAAACCCGATCGTAGGTTAGTTCCGCTTCACGGACATGTAAATCTCGCGCGAGTTTCCCTAAGTTACCCGAGAATTCGGATGGAATGCCTCGGTCAGTCACTCCGGGAAGATCGGGAGTAATTGAACGGGTGAACCGCCAAATCTGTTCCCGCCACCTGACCGAGTGCTGGTTCAATACCACTCCGCTTCTTGTTCGGAGGGCAAGGAACCCGCTCCTCCTCATTTCCCGACTATCGTAAAATAAAAACGGGCGGGACTTCTCAGAGGAGGTGGAAGATGGAAAAACGGGCTTGGTTTGAGATGGGTATGAGCAGGAGGGTTTTGCTGGTAGGTATGCTGGCTGTGTAAGGGATATTGGTTTCCATCCAGGTCGATGGTGCTTCTCCACAGAGGGAGGAATTTCCTTCGAGTGGGGTCAATTCGATCCCGAGAACAGATTCAAGTGATAAGCCCGTCTTCTTGGAGGGCAAGGCCGGGTGGAAACACATTCATCGCCCGCGGGAAAAGGAGACTGACCGACGAATTTTTCCTTATTCTCATTTATTGCGTGAATTAATTCTCGGATGGGAAACGTTAGAAAAAATCTGATGTGGCCAGCAGATGACTTTCTCCATATATAAGATGTAAATATTTATCTACGACAGTATTTTCGAACTCTATATTCAATCTAAACTTGGAAGATAAGTGATTAATTTTAATTCATATTATCTTTTACGTCACAAACATTATAAATAATGTTTTTCGGGACATGTTCGATGAAAAACGATGAAATGGCCTTTCGCCCCAGCGCCCAGAGCGCCCACAACGTACATAATCCGGTTTATCAGTATTTCGCAAATAACTCCTACACAATCAGTGATAAAAAAATATGTTAAATACAAAAGTTATAGTAAATTACATTATGTAAAACTTTGATTAATAATACAATATACTTATATATCATATTTATGGAGATATTTTGAAAACCGGAAATGAGCTTTGATGAATGAAGCTCGACTTCCGGTCAACCGATTTACTCCAAAAACTAATCAACTCTGACAGCACACACCACAGTGCTATATATGAAGTTTGGTATTAATACGACTAATAGTTTTCACGTTAGAGCGCCCACTATCACACACACACACACACGCATACACACAGACATCATTCTGAAAATGGTCAAAACGTGTTCTAGGGACCCCAAAACATATATTTCCGTTGAAATCTCGTTGTCGATATTTTCATGATAACAATACTTTCTCTATACTACGTATATGGAGAAAGTATAAAGGGGGAGAATTAATCGACTTGTAAGTATCTTTCAGGTCAGAAATGGAGGACAGTCTTGGACATAGTTAAAAAGCATAGTAGAGGAACCGCATTATATTGCACGAAGGGATCATAAGCAGAAATTAAAGCTGAGGGAACAAAAAACTGACATCGCCAAGTATTCTTTTATAAATATCCGCAATTCTTCTATTTTTTCACATACTATTAATTCTAGTTCTCTTGATTTTTGAATTGAATTATTCTACAATTAATGACAATGGGTTGGAAGTAAGAAGAGAATTTAAGTCTACATCACGCCCAAATGAAGACGATTATTATTACGTGTATTTATATCTTCACCTGGGTCGGTATTTCTTACCCACAGTATCGACCCCGTTATTTTTGGGATTACATAGATTATTTTAGCTTCGTAAACTTCAGGTCCGAACGTTTTTGAGGCCACTTTGAGAAAACGGCGATTCCGTGGATTCTAAAATAAGTCGTTGGAAGGGAACTATTCGTTGGAAGGAGACTATTCGTTGGGAGCAGCACTTAACTAAACAAGGGGTAACGAAATGGAGCCACGGCCATGAACTTGGAACGGAAGTTTACATTTATCGGCCTTTCCGCGTTGCTAGGAAATCGATAGCTGGTCTCAAAGCCATTTTCGGGCTATTTGCTTATTCATATAATTTACACAGGCATATAACGTGAATTTTTATATTACTAGCAATTACAACGCAGGATGATTGAAAAGTCTTGTTATAATCATGGAAAATAAGAACTTTTCTTCAACATACGTAGATATATAAAACAAAGATGAAAACGTTACTAAATACAATTGAACATTTGTAGCGATAAATAACTCGATGTATTTAGAAACATTTTCATCTTTATTTCATGCATCTATGTTGCAAAATAAAAAATTTCTGGTTTTCTGTAATCATAATAAGGCTTTTGAGTCACCATGTACAATACAATCGTCTTTATTGGACGAAACTGAGACTGGGAAGTCTCATCTTCCATTTAACCCTAATGTAATACACGTAAAAGCATAAATACTCATAAAGATTTTTATCTAATAATGTGGTAATAGAGAAGAAATATCGAGAGAAAGAATGCTTTTGTGGAGTGAACAATAAATGTGTTAACTTTAATAACAGAAAACATATATTTCACTGCAATGAAATACCCAGAAAGAGAACGAGGGTGTGCAAAACCAGCGAAACGGGTAGGAAAGGTTGAAAGAGAGAGATAGATACATCAAAACATAATAAGTGATGACTTAAATACGAGAAAGTATAATCGAGCTGAATGTATATGCGAATGAAATATAGTTACAATTTATATATACGCTTTACATTGTATAGTACATGTATTTATATACCTAGGATGGATATCGCGATATTATTTTCTGAGGAGAACGGACAGGGAAGGTAAACATTTTGTATCGTGATGAGATAAAGTAACCCAATACTTCTAATAATGACGTTTACTCATTGAAACCGCTTGTTTTATTATAAAAACAATGAGTGGAAAAATATTACCCACTTATTTTTTTCTATTACGAATTTTTCCAACATGTTTCCTTACTCCGTGAAACGTCTACGAAAAATTGTCTCGAGTATTATTTGAGAACAAAATTTGATCTTCAACCAGAATTTACAGGGTTATTTCCAAAGTAATACTAGAGAGCGGAGTGAAAGTAAAAACGTTAAAACGATTCATAAAGTACACACTCTTAAATATATAAATTGACTGCATTATTAATACAGGTGTTTCAAGTGACCAGGAGTCAAAAATGGAAATTATTATAAAATTAAATTTGGTCTACGATCTCTCGGGTATCCACTATTAATGAATCCAAATTAAACCCTTTTAATCTATGGTTTTCGACTTTTTGGGAACTCATATCCACACTCAAAATAATTTAAACAATAATCGGCGTCGGTCATAAAAGTTTGCTGTAGCTGTTTGTGTTTGCCCAAGTGTTTTACGCTCCCCTTCTCCTGTGACAGCTTTTCCGCGCAGTTGGTTTTTCCCCAAGAGCCTTAAGCCGAGGATTTTTCCCCACACCTGAACTTTATTCGTTGTATAAGCGTTTAAATCCAATGCTCAACTCTGTAAAAGACTTCAGAGGCGCAAAAGCGACCCAGTTAAGCCTCCTCGTCCCAAGAACTGAATAATTATGAAAATGTTACTTAAATTGTTTTTCATTGAATCTGCATTATATTAATGATTTGGTTTTAACATTTAGAAAGTATTGAACTATTAACCAATTATAAGGTGTTTATAAGGCTGCAAGACATTTATTTTTTAATCTTTGAAATTGGATTGGGGGTTACAACACCAAAATCTACGTCAACGTTTTGACCCCTTAAAATTAACTTATTCAATGAAGCGAAATACAGATCATTAGAAATTTATTTGAATAAATATATATCGCTCACAGGATTTACCCCAGTTTTAAGCACATTAAGTGCCTAATTTATCTAATGCCAATTTATCCAATTAACTACTTATTTTATTAATCTACATTCATCCTTCGTTTGGTCCCTTAAATTCTTCAAATACTATTTCTATAAATTTCTATTCTCGAGAGAATTATTTACCTCGTTCAACCAGTTGTTAGAAGAACTTCGACCTGAAGAAACCTACTGCAACGTAGGTGAAATGTCGTCACTTCAAGTTTCAGTCATGGCGGTGGAACCCGAAAGACATCAAACTTTTGTTTTTCTTACTTTCCCCATTTATTGAGTACCATTTACAATCTCCATGAGTAATTCCAACAATGCACCTGGGTGATCCTAATCCAACTGGAATGGTTTTTATAAAGAGCTTGTGTGGCGAAAACAGAGAGGCAATACTGGGTAATGAATGAAAGTTTAGTCGAATGCCTTTGTTACCAATGCCTGAAATCCACAGTATAACAGAGGTGAAATGTTTCGATATGCGTGGGATCTGCTAACATCCTAAATTTCCTACTAATGCAATAATTAAGATCGTTTATATTTACTAAACCCCCCCGCTGGTATCACCATCTTGAAGTGATGGGGGGGCTTGCGTGCCTAAGGGATCCTGCGAACTATGCCGGCGGGAGCTTAAGCTCCTGGTAGGGTCACCGAAGCCGGACAGGTCAATGATGATAGGCCAGACTAAGAGTGATACCTTGGTCCTCCAGGTTGGGGGTTGGTCGTGGGGCTAACAACCCCACACCACAAAACAAATATATTGTTACGAAACCCAAAAAGAAGCCTCGGAATACGGACGGATTAATTGATGATGAACTTGGCAAACGAACAGGAACTCGAAAACGAAACACAACATTGACCTTAGCTACATGGAATGTAAGAACTGTGCTGAAAGCTGGGAAAATGTTAGAGATTGCTGAAGAAATACTGATTGTGAGATACGGGATTGATGTAGTGGCACTGCAGGAAGTAATATGGGAAGTAATGGAAGGGTGAATAAGAGGGATTATACAATGTTCTGAGTGAAGAAAGGCTGCCCAAGAAATTACTACATGGAGGAATGGATGGAAAAAGAAGAAGAGTAAGACCGAGGAAAAGATGGATGCAGGATTTGGAAGAAGACATAAAGGCTATGAGGATTGAAAGATGGTGGGAGACACTGCAGAACAGGGGAGAATGGACAGGCATCTTGAGGGAGGCCAAGGCCCACACTGGGCTGTAGTGTCAAGGAAGAAGAAGAAGAATATTTACTAAAATAGTAGCGGACCGATTACGCTACTCTGTGGGACGGCAAAGGTCATCTTAACTACGTTGGAACGAAAATCATGCAGCATCACTCGTTGCTCTTTGTCGGAAAGAAATTCCTTTATCATCCTTATCACTTCCATGTTGAAAACTAGAATACCAAGCCGATTGTTACAAAGTTCCCTAAGAGCTAAAATAAGTTCCACATTATAATTCAAGGGTTAGAACGTAGAAGAGAAGGATTCGAATAACAGCCATTTCGAAATTCATTCACCCCCGTTTTTCCTTAGTAACATCTTTAGCGGTCATTAAAGAACCACAGCAGATAATTCTATCACTCTCAGCATAATAGTGTTAAGAACACAATCTCCATTTACTGTTCTATAAGACCGCAAACTACAGAGGTGTTCTATTCGTTAATATCTAGAGATTATATCTTTGTGATCTGCGCCATATTTCTCTCAGCCAGCGTAGCTTCAAATTTTATCTCCCGCGTCATTTCGTAATATCGACTTTCCCTGTCGCGCTTTTAATTCTCGGCGCATCTCTTCAAGCAGAAATGTAAATAGGATATTGTGTTAAGGAGTGGCGTGGGCAGAGACGCGGGACTCAAATGTCGACAAACGGAGCTGTCGATATCCCCGAGAGAGAGAGAGAGATGAATGCGAAGGCATAACAGATTCCGTAACAGCCGCTCCTCCGTTTATTTTCATCGCCTCATTTCAGTTGAATCCGAGGGATATTTTATTTATTTTTTGGTCGAGAGTTATCGTCCGCTTTAAATATAATAGAGGCGAGGGGTGCTCGCCTTTATTTCCTCTCGGAAATTCATACGCTAAAAAGAATTTCTCTTCGCATTTTATCATCGCTCCAAAATTCCAAGTATATTTGTAAAAAAGTGAGTTTTTGGAAACGAAATGGTCTCGTTTCAATCGCTTTCATCTCATATTTACAATGGTTTACTGCCTACTTCAACGAGTTACCTTGGGAATTTAAGAGGGAGATTTCACTCTTTTCTTTTGAATTTGCACCGAAGATTGATTATTCATCTCAGCCTACAAAAAATTTTCACATCTCCATCGCATGGCTTCAAGGAGAAACTAAAACTAAAAAAGGCAACTTCAAAATAAACGTTTTCTTCCTTTTTCAATCTCGGTATGGCTCAACGAAGCTTGGGCTGATTTACCAAATGATGGTGTAATGTGGGTTATCTAAAATTCCATAACTTAGCCATTACAAAAATATGTGACTGGCACCGATATAACAATAGTAGTAATGTGCCCCTAAAATTAATGTCTCAAGACTAACTAAACCTAATTACAAAGGATATGATTTGAGGACATCATCGTTTACAATTAAATCGCAAAATATGCAAATTGCATTAGCATTATAGCAGGTGAAAGGGAATTGCTACTGGTTTATTTTTAATATTTTTAATCGTTCTTTTAATTTGTTCGGTGTTTGTATTGTTTTTGTTTTATATTTTGTCTATTTTTTGTGTATATATTCAGAGTGCTTATCCAATTTATGCGATTTAAAGCTGCTTATTCTATATAATTCCCAGCAAATAAGTATACCCAAGCTGTAAGCCATACCGTAAAATTCCCTTATTTTGTAATTATAAAATTTGCCTTGGTATTTTCTGACCTATGAAAGTAACAAAGCTAAGTAATATTTTCTGTGGACAACCTCACTTTTTTAATCGCTTGTAGAAGTTTCGAGGCTTTTGATAGAAGCATTTACTTGGCAGGCGGAATCGAGATCTTGTGATGTAAAGCCATAGATAAATGACAGCGATAAATATGTAATCCGTGACTCGAACCCAAGTCTTCCACTTTCCAGACAAATGAAGAATTGTCTAAAGTGGCCCGCTCAGTACTGATTAGACTCCTACAAAAATGAAGACTACGCTGATTCACAAAACCAAAGGAAGTTTACTGTTGTAATATAATTAACTAAACAAACTAGTTTGCGTTGAATAAATTGCGAAAATATAATTTACATTTTAGAAACTTTGAAGAATTATTTGAAACTTTTTAACAATCTCTTCCATCTGATTTTCTAGGAAATTGGTTAGGAACGAAGAATTGTTCAAAACAGGAATATAATGGAACGAAAGCCTGTTAAAAACAGAAATATTAACTCACAGAAACAGAAATATTAGATTTATAATGGAGTTTAAACTCAATAGGCCAAAGGCGACGCTCGAATATTTGCGTGCGAGCCTCGAATAGAATTTAAATGTATGTCATCTCGCAGTCGTAACTTACCAATTTGTTACCAGATATAGCGAATGATTGCAGCTTTTAGCGTATTTTTTTCTTTTAAGTGACATGCTTTGTTCTATGTTATTATTAGTAGTAATATTCTGTCGTGTTTATCCTCATCTAGGTAACGTACCATGTCCGACTTATTTTTAAATTATCATAGCGTTGCGCTCAGTTGATTAAAGACTCTCTCTTGTTGCCATAAATCTCATGTGCACAATTAATAAATTGATATTATATTTTTAGAAACAATTTAAATGGATTTATCTCAAATTAATCTTAAACGATATTTTATCTGTGTTTACCGACGTTTTATATATTTTTTCTGAGTACATCTAGCGCCTTTTTAAATACAATAAAATCTCAATCCAACGTTCTCGTTACTAAAGTTTTTTCTGTCCCTAGATTGAAATTTTGAGCTCTCAACTACAGCAAATACAACCTTTCTTATTCGGATCTTACGTTTTTCCGCATCTAGAGCCGATTTCTTTCGGTCCTGAAAAAAAACGTAAGATCGAGATTTCACTGCATTAAATTGCCATCTCTGTCTACAGTACATGACTGCTGTTTGATTATCGTATCGACTGTTTTATAAAACTGCATTCTTGTTAAGTATAACGAATAATAACGACTTTAATAATCATCCTCTAGAGTATACATTTACAAGGGTCAAAGAGAAAAAATCATCCAAGATTTTTTTCAATTTTTGAAAGTGTTTTAGTGTTTTTGGAAGACAAAGATCCCATTTATAAGATAATAAAATCATATAGAATATAAATATGTCTTTTTAAGAGGAAAATATATCATTAGGCAGGCTATGGGAGCCATAGAAAATTAAAAGGGGTACACGAGAAAAGAAAGTTTCGAAACCTAGTGTCTAGAGCAGTGGCGGTGAACCTATTGCAAGCTTGTCCAAAGTGGCACGTGGGAGAATATTTTTGGCACTCAAACTATTAGAGCACTATCTTATAATGTATACTACACTTAAAAAATGAAGCCCAGCAGGAAATAAATGTGGATTCTATTCATTAGTAACGTTAATTAACGATTATTTAAACCAATTACAAGATCATAATTCTATCATTGACATTATAAAATGTATTACTATCTACCTGTATGGTTTCGCACCACATTGGCACGGAAGTTCTTTACAATCATAAAATATAGCACTAATGCTACAAATGGTTCGCCAACCCTGCTGTAGAGTATCACGGAGTTTACTATTATTAAGGATATGTTTTTGTATTTATTAAGGAGATGTACCATTAATCACTACAACAAACTAAGTAATATAATTATAATCCTGCTTGCTAAGAATTTACAGTCGCAAAGTATCTCCTAAATGGTTTGTAGCCCTCTGAATCAACGACAATTTTATGTTGGAATTGTGATGGAATCTCAAGCAAACGTGCGTTGATGGCATCGCAAACAAACTTTCTGAATAAAATTGAAATATTCACTAAGTTCTCCCAATCCCTTTTCAAAACAGGTGGAAAGCAGAAAATGGAGAGGTATTCCCTCTTGATCCTCTACCCTATCAAGCAGCCTCTCAATGAAAAAACACGCTTGCAACAGGTGCTGAATGAAAACCAGAAGCTATCAAAGAAGATGGGATCGGAATGCGAAAGCAAGGAGCGAATAAGGCACCAGCAATTTACTAATTCGAATTGGATTCCACCAAGAACTCTCTTACTACCAACTTTAAGCTGGTTAACCTTTCCTAATTTGGTAGTATATCGCTGAAGTATTCGAGTTAATTCATTTATATTTATGTTAACTGCGAATCGTTAAGTTTTTCACATCCATTTTATGTGCAGTTCGAGATTATTTTTCATATTAATATGCTTTGAGTCATATAAATTATAATATAGGTAAGGAATAAATTTTACTGTCTTGCTTATTTATCATCTATTATACATTATTTGCAATAAAACATATTATTTCTTATTGGCAATGAAATTTATTGATTTGTGGTCTCCAGTCATATTATAATTGTAATTACTGTAGGCAGTGACTCGTCCTATATATGCTTTTGTGAGTCGATGGGTAAATACATTAATATTATAATAATTCTGGCTCTAATTTTATTAAAAATTATTTTTTTAAATGATTCTTTATTTTTGACCTCTTATGCGTCATTTACCAAGTTTGAGATTGTATCGCACGAAATAAACATAAGACAATTTAATTTCATTCGCATTGGTTTTGCATATTTAGTACTTTACAAGAAAGCACACGATTAAGATTTGCTTCCGTGTTTACTTTGGTGCTTAAGTTAATATTAATACCGATATACATATGCGCATACATGTATTAGATTTACTGTCTTCGAATGAGACCGTTTTATTCACATATATTTCAAAAGTCTCCTACAGTTATTGTAATTAGGATCAACGCGTAGTAAGATACTAGTATGAAAACAATCTATTTTGGCACTAAAGAGTAGATATATAATTGAAAGAAATAAACAACCTTACATTTGAAAAGGAGGACCATTTGGAATTTTTTCAAGAATCTCCTAATATTATCGTATATCCATTCAAATGGCACATAAACGCTACAAATAGTTGGGCGTATAAGAAAGCTGGTTTACTCAGGAGAATTTGAAACAGCCAACGCCCTTCTAAGTCCGAGACACAAAAAATTTCCATTTGGAAAGCTTTTACGATTCGGGATACGGCAGGTTTTTCAGGAAACCTAAAATGGGAGAGAAAAACCCACCGCCTAGGGTTGCCATTGTTTTTCATCACACCCGCCACGTTGCATACTGTTAAGATCAGACTTTTTGTTGTTGTCTTTTTTTGGAATTGAATGGATTTTTTCTTCTGCGTGTGCCGCGTGTCCGAAATGCTTATGGCAGTACTGTGGGTATCACCATGACTAAGGGATTGGGACATTGCCGTACAGAAGAGTGAGGGGACGCTTTTCTTGGCAGAATAAAGTGTTTTTGGGTTGTAAAAATATCCTCTATTAGTTAATTCCCTCAATACAGTAACGATTAGATAACACAAATCCAAAGATACCACAAAATCGAGAGTTCGTACTAACAAAGTACCGGCAAAATAGTTTAATCTTATCAATTACATTCTAAATACATATACAAATAAAATATATGTCGAAGATAATTTCAAGTTTGATATTTCGGTAGGATAATTTGTGATAAAGTATGAAGCTTTGCATAATGAATGATAATCTTCCAACAATTTCTACCAACGAATTGCTTTATAATCCATTAAATTGTCTCCGTTATTATTTAAACCTCTTTCATACACTATTTTATGTTTTACGGTGCATTAGGGCATCACTGCAGCAGATATGGAAGGTTAGAGCAAAACGAGTAATATTTAGCGAGAGACCGAAAAGTCGATTCACAAAGACCGAACGTAAAAATTTTAAACAGATCTCCATAAGATGCCATTTGATTTTGCAGGGAACACAATTTTGGTTTGTTTCATCAGATCTATGCGTTAAACGGGAACATTGTATTGCAATGAAATTACGTTGAAAATGCGCATTGTAAACGACTGAATGTGCGTATTTCTAACATTTTTATTAACGTCATTCAACCCCAAAACCTCGAAGTATCGAGATATCATCTGGCTCTCCCTTATACTGGAGGGCTCTTCCTTATTCAAGAGGAAAGAATCACGCAAACAGAAAAAAAACGAGACGCAATAACACCGACCTTATGGAAGTGTTCATTTCTTAATTTATCTCTAAGAGAGAGAATATCTTATTTTACGAGTAATAGGATTGTTCCCTTAGTGCATCATTGTGATCTGCTTACGCTATGAATTCGCTATGTATCGGCAATGAAACCACCTCTACCGAAAACAACGGCTTTAAATGCTGATGAAGGCGATGTTTCCTCACGTTTCCTTGGCCTTGCTCCAAGAATCGTTCTATCGTACGCCTGCCGCTTATAGGTAATTTAGGCCTCCCCCTGAGACTGCCGCGTAACGCGGGCTGCATAAGATTGAGGGGCCAATTAAAGTTTCTCCTTCACCCCTCATAAACACGGGGAAAAGATGAATGAAGGAAAGAGAAAACTTGGCAATCGTATCCAATTATCTCGCTAAAACAACAAGGAGCTTGTGCCAACTAACTTCGACATCATTCCGTATGGCTAGTCCATTACAATGGGTTGAGAGAAAACAAAAAGAAACACACATCAATTCATTTCGTGTTTGGAAATAGTCCTCTGGTAAAATGAATTAATTCAGATTCATAGCTCGGTTCATGTAATGGGACTCGCATAAAAAAAGCAAAATCCGATCACATTACTGTTAATGAGGGAAGGATATCCATTTTAAAATCATCATTTCAATTATTAGAACGAAAATATATGCGGTTGTAAGGTCAAAAACGATTATTGACGAATATTAAATTGAAAATATAAATGTATACATGTAAGCTCAAGTTCTCCTAACCGGTACATCTATGGTAATAATACCTCGTAGGAATCACATTTAACGTAGCTCACCAAGTTTTCCAATGTAAAATGCGAAAGAAAAAAGTTTCTGAATATTATGCTTAGTAATTGATAACCTATTATTTTCTCTTTAATATTGAGGAGGATTAAAAGAAACTTCTTAGTAAATAAAAGGCGCAAAAAGAATTAATAGATTCCATCTCAAAATTGAAAACCCTGGTCTTAAATTTTGTAAGATCAGAATGACGGACGAAGTACTATACTGTGGAATTTTCAATTAGAAAGGAAATATTATTAGTATATTAGTTTCTTCTTAATTTTATATCTAAGCAATTTCATATATCTAGAGTAATGCGATCGTGCTGTCCTCTTTAGAAATCAGATCAGGGAGGATCAGGGGAAACTTACTGATATATATCACCATTCAACTTGTTTCTGGTGAATAATCTAAAAATATAATAAATAAATAAATCTAGTAAGGGACTCTTATGTGGGACATAACCTCAGCTATCGAATTAATTTTAAAATTACTACAAATAACTAAAAGTACTAACTACAACACAACCTTAAGACATCCACCAAGTCGATGGCTGAAATGTTGGTCTTCCGAGAACTTATCCGACAGACAACCTGAGAGGTTTTTTCCAACATAACCATTATTAAAAGCCTTCATAGGTGTTGAATAAATGATAATGAGGCTCAAGTCTGAATACTTAGGGGAAATAGATGCATATGCGGTAACAGGGGAATATGTCAATATTACTAAAAATTCGGAAGCTAAAGAAGGGTGGGATATATCAGACATAAAACTTCAGCTTTCAACCAAAATTTCATATAGTGGTAACGCCTGAAAACATACATCCTGACGTCTTACGCACATATATCTAATAGAAAATATCGTTAAGAAGAAAAAAAATGACGAGTCTTAAGAAATACGCTGAAGCAATGGATAACGATAAACTAAAGAGAAGGAAATTCCCTTTCAGAGGTTTAGATTCCAATGAAAGAGAATAACCCATCCGTCATTGCACTAAATAAATTGAATCTCATTGCACACATTTGCCCATGTGTTTTGAATTGTAAACCCCAACTTCGGCACCGAATTCCCATTCACAAAAGACCTCGAATCAAATGAGATATTCCTTTTCGAAAACTTTAACGAATCGTGTAAACAAACAGCATTACCTCACTGACTGCCCGTCCAATAATCACTTCGTGGTGTGAAAAAGAGTGAGAGAGATAAAGAGGGAGAGAGGGGAGAGAGAAAGGGTTAATTATCCCCTATTTAAATGGAGTTAACGCAGTTGGTTTCAAAAGGAGGGAGAAAGAAACGAGCGAGGCAATGGCAGAGAGAATAGAAAGCACTAAAGTGCGGGAGGGAGAACGTTCGGAATGCAAATTTCCACGGAATAATGATTTGGAAGCAGAATCAAGAATATTCATGGCAGCGTTTTTATGCCCTTGCGGCCCTTGGGAAGGTTATCTGAACAAAAATAAAAAACACTCGAAAAACTCGAGAATTTTCCCTTGGTTTTATTATTCGTAGTCGGTGCGTTGTAGTTTCGCCGAGGAATTTTTATTGTGAGATAAAAGTTTTCGCTCGGGAACGTCGATCTTTTAATTCCTAGCCCGTTGGAGATTAATTATTTCCTCTGCGAATTAACTAGATCGATTCGGGATTACAGTCTCTTTGCCGTAACGAGATATTATTGATGTGGAGTTAAAATGGGTAGCGTTAAAGGTTACTCGATATGAAAGGTTATGTGTACAAATGGTGGAGATGGGGATTTCTTGAAGTCTGAACCTATATATATTTCTTATTTTCTTATTATTATTTATAGAACAATGCTTCCCAACTTTTACATTCCTTTGATCTACTGGTAATAACTAATGGCGTGTAAAAGCCGCGATTTGGGAGATTCAATGAATATGAATTTTAAAAAATATCCATTTTGTTAACTAATACAAATATTTGGTTATCGTAAAAAGATAATAAATCGTTATCATTTTAAAAATTATCAAAATCATTGTATTAGACACACGTGGGAAAATCGATTTGAAACGGGAGTTTTAGTAAGAGGTACGCTCATGAACTAAATTAAAATTTCTAATTAGTCCGACTCAAAGTAGATTAAGAAAAGCGCTTTTCATTTAGAGTAATTTTTCAATATTTTTGCTACGAAATACGTTGATAGATAGCATCTCATAGAAAATAAATGGTATAGATAAAATCAGAAGCATATTCTCAGAAATTCTTATTCTCAATACTATAGACACATTCTAATACTCTCGGATCGTATGCGGTATACCGATAGCAGTGATGCGGTACACCAATGTGCCAAATTACATCGTTTGGGATACACTGTCATGGATACTTCCTGATCTGCAATCTCTGACCAACTACAGAGAATAGGTTCCGGAAGTCACTGCCTACAGATACGTATTGGGAGATGATAAACACCTTTGGATAATACGATTTGCATTGATTTATCTGCAAACTACCAGTAATTTTTAGTACGAAATTCAATATTATAAGAGCCTATCTCCGACTCCTCGCAAGAATCTGGCACTCGAGTATTTAGTGGAACAAATTTATAAAATCACTAATTTAATAATAATTATTCTTATGGAGATGGCTGAAAAACATAATTTATCCCAATTTTCACAAGCTTCGTCAAATATGATACGATACTATATATACTTTACTATTAATATTAGAGCTTTATTTACGGAATCACCCCAACAACTATAGGGGCATTAAACAATGAATTTCCAGTGCAACGTCTTGCAAAGTTCATAATTCTCTATTAGTCACATTCTTAGCCTTAGAAGCCTTAAGTTTTATCTCTATGACAGTGAACTTTTAAGTGTTCTCATTCTACAACTAAGGAAAGAGCATCGGAACGAAGTGCAGGTGCATTTAAAGCCACGTTGACCACGCACTGAACATCTGAATACATGGCAGACCTTAAGGGTATTTTATCTAGATCATTTTCCGATCATAAGAGCAGCTACCTACCTCAGCTTCGTGGCGCTCAACACCACTTCATCCATATCTTCCGGTTCTGCAAGCATCGGCATCTCGAAATAGAAACTCCGCACACTCTCACACTATCCCGGAAATCCCAATCGGGCCGGGAACACACTTAACGGGGAAGTTGGAATTAGGTATCGCAAAGAGCGATCGGGGGTTACTCCGCTTCTGAAGTCCTCGTGGAAGCGGATAAGCTGTCGCTAATAAGTCCCCTGTCTTCCCATACGGTTACACCGCGTCGACTTCGACCGCTCCACTAACTACCGACGGCGTTTAATACCACGCACGCGGAAGAAAATAAAAAATCCTCGTCTTTGTTCGGACCTTAAGTTCAAACTAGGAGCGAAGAGGAAGGAAGGGAGGGTGGGGGTTGTGGAAAAACTACCACAATATCGACCTAGGGAGACGAGCCGCAATGGACACACTATCCCCACTCCTTTGAGACGGCAGAGAAGTCTGCATACGAGGAGGAGGAAAGGGGAAAGGGGCGGACTGGTACGGCGTTCCACGGGGAACCGGTGTGTCTCCGGCAGGAATGAAAGAAGAGCCGGGAATGATTACCGGAAGTAGAGGAAAACGTAGGCGTTCAACCATGTGTTCTCATTTGGGGATAGAAAATGGATGACCTTAGCATGATGACATCATAACATAGACTGGGAAGGATCATTATTACCATTAGACCGGTTATTGAGCATATTGGCGGGGTTCTTCTTTTTAGCCTCAATTGGCGATAATTCAGTATTTGCGTAGAGTCCGAATAGAATTCGAAGTATTTTATTATGATAAACCGTGGGACATTCGTCATTATTATTATAAGACTGGTTTATGAACGAGTATATTAGCGGGATTCTTCTTTTAACCTCAATTGGCGATCCTCCAGTATTTGCGTGTTTACGCACACATAAGAACGCAAAATATTTAGCTAAAAAAAGGAAATTTGAGTGTTGCCAAAGTTTGACGACGTAATGACACACATTGGTAAAAATCATTAGCTGTAAGATCGGATCTCAGCGATTATATTGACGAACCCCTTCTTTCTAGCCTCTATAGGTGATGTTTCAATATTCGTAGGTTTATGTGTACTTTAGAACGCAAAATATTTTAACTAAAGAGACAAAAAATATGTGCTTTGCTACAATTTATTGTTTTATAATTCAAAATAGTGGTAGAAATAACTAAGATGAAATTTCATAAAATTTTGTTTAATGCGACTTATTACTTTTTCAACTAATTTTTAAATTTTTTGTTATTCTTAAAAACTACAAATAGGCACCAGGCCAGGTTGTAGTCATTTCATGGGGGGAGGAAATTACATGAACTGCCTGGTAATCACCCTAGTCGGGAGAAAAACCCCCCAAAACTTCCCGAAGGCAGTGATAATCATAGTTATCGTCTGGTCATAACAAAATATTATGAAATGTCATCATAATTGTTAGTTATTTCCGCCCATATTTTGGAAATAGAGTTTCACCAAGTGTCGGCTTCCACAATGAATTTTGTTTTATAAATCATCATGAAAAATTAAGTTTGAAAGTATAACGGAAAGTTAGGCCCTTATGACTTTGAGTACCGCCATCTATGTGCATTGACTGCATTAAGTAAGAAATAATCTCTCAAGGTTGGTTAGTGAAAAAACACTTTGCGGTAAGATATGGAAGAAAGAGTTGAAAAAAACACATATTTTGAGATAAAATCACCTTTAAAAACTCTACGTAATATAAAACCTCATCATACAAACTTCAAATATATTTAGAGGTACGTACATGCAAAAGAACTATATAGAGATAATATGAGAAGATACGTAAAGCGAAGGTCCTTTAAAAATGTATACATAACTATTTAAGGATAACCTTCTAGGAAATAAAAATCAAGATAGATCAAAAACCTAGATTACTCATGGAAGAAATGATCGTAAATATAGTTTCTATGCATAAACAGAAACTTAAACGAGAGCCTCTTAGTTCTATCTTACATGCACATTATTACGCTATAAGTTGCCTTACGGGGATCGTATTAATGTAATGGATCATTTGCTATAACTTTACGAACCCTTTTCCAATCATGTAGTATCTTCATACCTTAATTTAAAACATTACAAATAAACTGAAAATTTTACAAGTTTTCTTAAATATATAATTGGCAAACTTCCTTTAGATTTTTCCTTTAGTTTACCTCTCCAAAGGGTGTAACACCATGTACCATATTATTTTCCCTCCCAAATTTCTCTTAACAGGTCGATTTGTCTAATTGCATTCGTAAATGAAAATGGAAAGAGAAACACGGATAATATATGACAATAAAGGGGAGAAATTTCATAATTGACATTTAGTAATTTTTTGATTCATCTCATCAAATTATGCTGTTTAGAAATAATTCCGGAAGTGACGCCGTTTATTCCATTAAATTCCTTCCAATTAGATTACCTCTGAAAGAGTAGATTGAATTAGGACTTAAACAAGCTGGAAATAAAGTTTTATAAAATATTCCGCATTGATGAGTTCATTAGTTCCAATTTTAATGAAAACAACGCAAGAATAATCATGAATGGTTAATATCCGGTATAAAATAATTTCTCATATTTTTAGGAAAATATTCATGCAATATAACTCGCACGGTTTCCCCAAATAATTGGCTAATTAGTGACTGCGAAGTTGATTTACTCTTCACTTCACAATAAACTGTTTAATATTCATATTTTTATCAAACACTTCACTCAATTGATCCTTCAATTCCGAAATTAAACTTATTTTTTTATACATCATTAGCGATGAAAATGCCACCTTTCTCGAAACTTTTACGCCGATTTGACTCGGTTAAATTTAACATCTTTCGATCTCGAAATCGTTGATTTTCAATAAGAGTTGCATCAAAAAGTTCTCATAAGGTATTCATACGCAGTTCGGAATTTAGAGGCCATGTTTTGATAGTTAGGACGAGATAAAAAGGTGTAACTAAGAAAATCGAAGATAGGTTGTTCCGACGCGGTAGAGAAAGGGGCTTAGTAAGGTTTCGTTCAATGACATTTGGTGTATTTCCAACAGCAAATCTGTTTATTTTTTCAAAAACATAAAAAGTAAAGCCTTTAATGCTATTTCTGGGTGAACGTAAAAAGTAGTATCCAAAAAAATGAAAACCTTACGTAAATATTTTAGTTCTTCAAATATGCTTTATTATTAACTTAATCTAGCCACCATCTTTGAGAAGATTTATTATGAAAAGATTCATTCCCTTTGGAATCTTTTCAGGGGTGTATATGACTCATGATTTAACAATTTAGGACTTATAAAACTTTAAAAGTTAATACTTTCAATTGTGAAAGTAACTTAAATTATATAAAATGTATGTACCTAAGAGGTATATATGCCTGACGATATTTTTGTTAAATTTAAAGACTTAATATAAGAGAACTACATAAATATTCATCATTTCCAATGAATATAAATCTTTTCCGACTTCTCCCAAATCTCATTTGGTTCCTTGTCGGACTCAGGGCGTTGTGGAATTTCCAGAAATGAATTCCTTTCTATTGTTAAGAGCAGTGGTGGCCAAACGTTTATAGTTTATGAGTCAATTATGCCACCCTTATTTGTTATTCACCATAAACGACGAGAAAAACAATAAGATTTATATATATATATATATATATATGTATATTATATAATTCATCGGCAGAATGTGCCATATATGTTATTATGTATATGGGTGTGTATATATTTAAAGTGTATAAATGTGATAACATTTTTGGATTCGATGAGTCACTTATTATAGTGAAATGCGTCAGTTTTTGCGGAGGAGCCAAAGGTTGTCCATCCCAATGTTAGAGTCTCTAATATTGCCCTAAGAATCAGCAAATGGAATACTAAACAGAAAATATATATGTCTTAATTAAATATTTCTCAAAGTGAATGAAAATATAAAAAATTAAGAGCAAGACAATCTCCAGAGGAGTATCAAAAAAAACAACACTGATTCTTTTAACCTGAAAAGGTCAACATCTGGTCTGGTCATCTGAAAAGTTTTGTATGACATTACCTTTTTCCAGGCTTGTTCCGAATACTTTAATTTTTCTTACTTTTACCTGATTTCATTCTATAAATGCAGTTGCAACTAACAGGGTGTTCCGCAGGTTTTTCGTGTTCCCTTCTCGTGTTTTTTTCACATAGAGTTTGAATTTTTTTAACCCTTTTCACTAAATAAAAAATATTTCTAAGTGCTGACTTAGGTTTTCTAATAAACCCACAAAATATTCCCTCTATTTGCTTTAACGTGTGTCTTCTTTCCAAAGGCTCTTTCTTAAAAGAATTAATGATATGAAGTAAGATGTAAAGAGAGACTTATAAGCCTTAATCTTGCCCAATAATAAAGTCCTTTATAAATATCATAAGTAACAATACCCAGCCTTGCCCTCCATCCACAAAGGCTTAAATCTAACCCTGATAAACCAGCCTTTCATGGGGCCCGCTTAAAGATTATCATCTCGGTCCCTTAATCTATTCAGGAATAAAGTGTGATCGTAAAGGTCAAGAAAAGAAAATCAACCGCGCAATAAGACTATTGCGTCAGCTTCGACGGCTTGCGTCACGTCTTTTCTATGAATGCACCGCTGTTTTTCTTAAACGCCATTCCGCAAAAACGACTCGGCGATCGTTAAAACTGCGGGATTTGGGTATTTTTGGTGTCGGGCTGTATGCGGTATTCTCGACTTGCATGCGAAAGCCGCGATTCATGCACCCACCAGTCATCGTCACGAGAATGGCTCCTCACGTGTTGCGATGTTTTGATGGAATGCTCCTGATTAGGGTAAATCACGGGAAATGAAGCGGTCGCTTGGAGGAGTATCGACCGGACCCATTAGCGATGGCAAAAAATTCACCGCCGAGATATAAAAAAAGTAATTCATTCCCCGGAAACGAGCTGAGCATATTTTTCTAAACCTTTATTTGAGGGGGGCAACCAACGATTTTCGCTGTTAAGCTTATGCATCTCGAGTCAAGTAATTATTCCAATTACGAGTGATTCGATACAGTCAGAGTTTCGAGTTGTGACCCAACTTCAAACAAACATAAGAAACCGTAATTTTCCCGGATTGAAACCCACTCCACTACCAAGAAATAACACTAAAATGAATAATATATCTAATATTTTAATTTATACATAACCACAACATACATACACACACAACCATTTAGGCCATGCATCGAAACCATGGTCGTATGTGTATGTATTTGGTAGTTGTGTATAAATTAAAATATTATTTCTATTCTCTAAATCTACTATCCTTTTTTTTCTTAATGATCTTCCATCAAGTGGAGGCTGAAACTATCAACACTGTTATGAAATAAAACATTAACCAAAACAGGAATCTGGTATTTACTACGTTTCGTTTTATCATGACGTTTAGCAGCAGATTTGATTAATAATCATATTTAGGTGTAACTCATAACAAACTAATAAATTTTTCTAGGTGCACGCCATAACTTGCAAAATCACATAATATCTTCTCCATCTATAGTCAAAGTGTGCTTAACTCAACTCATAACTGAAGATTCTCATAAATTCGTAATCAACATATGCTCTAATAATGTGTGTGCCTCGCTCTCACTAATGACAACAGATGTGAGAATTGCTTAGAAATAATTGTTAAAATCCTCTCTATATCTGCAATTTCATTTTTAGTTTGCTTTCACCAATTTTCTGCTTCCGAAATTACAAATACTTCTTTAAGAAGACGCTTCTCTCGGAAAAACAAATCCCAACGAAGAGCGAGTATTTCGCCTTGACGAGATCTACATCTCCTAAAAACAACTCGAAGCTTCTTTATATCGTTAAAACGCCCAAATTCAGAGGAGAGTTGGAAAAATTTTTTGCGTGCCTTCCACGAGAATTCAGACTCAGGTGGGAGCCTCCGTTCCCCATCCTATTCCGCCTTATCTTGCGAGGCAGCATTGAAAAATTCATTTAACTCCATCTTCGCTCTAGTTCCTACATCCTCTCCAGCATTCCGCCCATCCCACTTTCACTTTTCCCGCTGTTGTTTTGTTGCCCGTGGCAAGCGAGAGAGGGTGTCCATAAACGTGTTTGGTAAATAAGGAAAGAGGTGAGAGCAAAGAAAAGAAGGAAGAAAAGTGAAAGTGGGGGTCAAAAGTGAAAGTGAGAATCCAAAGTCAAAGTGGGGATTAAAAGTGGAAGTGGGGATTCAAAGTGAAAGTGGGCATTAAAAGTACGGAGGAGAAAAAAGGGAAATTTTTATCTGGTAGTAATTTCTGCGGTCCGCTTTCATGTATACGCGGTGTAAAAAACAGTTTACGTTAGAGATGCCTGAGGTTAATTGAATCAGCCATCTTGTTAACGCGAAATGGACGCCTCTTAAGTAGTAAAAGAATGACGCTCTTTGAAACTCTAAATAGAGCGAAAAAAAATGTAATCGAGGTGAGTGTAAACTAGCTCGTAAAAGATATTCCCGTGGTACTTGAACCTACCTTTAGAGCGAAAAGATTTTAATTTAAAAAATAATAAGAATCACGGTGAAGGAATGTAGAGCATGTTTAATAGCCAAGATAAGTAAATAAGCATATAAATTGAAAAAAACCTTTTCTTTCATTAATCGCAAAGCTTCCTTTTTATGAGGTAGATAAAACATTTACATGAATGTAATTATGGTATCAACCAGCATAAACTCGAAATGCTATATTTAAACAAGAGAAAGTTTTATTTCTTAGCTTGAAATAAATAAATAAAACACCAAGATACTGCTTTTGGAAAGATAGGGTAAAGGCTTAAAACACCTATCCCGTTATTGTGTTAAAGGTGGGATGAAGATAACATATTTTTTTTCGAACAAAAAGAAGTAGGAAAGCCGTTGAGGATAATGTCAAACTGTATCTCTTCAAAACAATATTTCCTCTCGACAACAACAAAAAACAAGACAAATACATCCATTCTTTTCTTTATGCCTTCTAGCTCCATAAAGCCCTCTATAGAAACCTCTCAAATTCTTCTCCGATATAATGGTAACTCAAGCCAAAGGAAACAACCCAAAGACAATCGAATTACCCTAGGCAGTCACCTAAAGTAAACACCGGAGAAAAAATAAGGTGTGTGTCAATCCTAAACCGATTACGTACAGATAAAATATATTAGTGACTAATGAGAATGAGTATGAGAATGAATAATTAATAACAAAATCACCATATTCTTATAAATACAAATAGAAAATTCAAGGTACACTTAAAAGCTTTAAAAACAAGGAGTTGCGTCAAAAAGGATAATATAAATTTGTTATAAATATCTCAGAGATAAAATAATTATGATTTTCAAACATTAAAAGGCTTGTTAAAAAGGAAAATATTATTTACGAAAAGAATTTCACAATCAAATTTTGATTTTCTGTAGATAATCCTAAGGCAATATCTTTCCACACTAACATACCGAGAGCTTGTGTTCTAAGTAATTACTTCGTATTTCCGAAAGTATGACATTCTCAACAGCTTAAGTTGTAAAAGTAAATGTTTTTCATGCTTTACGAAAAATCTATGAAAATACTGAACAAAATATTTCATGCGAAGGTGAGGTTTTTAACTTTCACTATATATGTACATTTCACTTATAGGCCGAGTTAAAATTAAATTTTGACACTTAATAATGAAATTTACATAAAAGTTACATAAAATAAGGTAAGCGGAAAAACGGAATTGGTCCTTATCTCATACTATCCGTTCCTGAACGGATAATGTGTTACAATTCACTTTTATCTTATATCTGATGTTCACGTTAATTTTCCTTCACTCTATTTTCGATATAATTTTAGTTTTTCGATAAACTCATGAATAATAATAAGCAAGTATAGATCAAGAAAAACTACTCGAAATCTCGGGTCCAATAATAGAGACATTGGGAAGTATTTGTTAAAACCTTTTTTATCAGACAGTTTTGAGGTTGTAATGCCTGTATTAAATGAGTGAGGTAATAATTTTCTCGTGCTTTTGGAAAAAATAGAATGCAGTACAAAATAAGAGAAAATTGAAATTTTACTTACTCTTATGTGAAATAACAACTGATTGATTCAGTTGGAATTTATTTCTTAATCAGAATACATCTACATCTACATTAATACCCTACAAGCCGCCTTTCGGCGTGTGGCAGGGGGTGTAAACATCAGTTGAATCTAAACTACTTCCTCATTCGGTCATTGTCGAGTATCGTTCGCGGAAAGAATGAATTTTTAAAACGATTAGTCCTAGCATCTATTTGTCTTAATTTACGGTCATTATCGGATCGACCGACGTAGCAGGGGGGTTGCATGATACCGATTGTATCTTCCGAAAATGTAGTTTCCCTGAATTTACTAAGCAATCGCAGCCTAGCTTCCAACCTCCTTTCTTTCAAGGATTCTCAACCTACGTCTGAGAGCATTTTTGTAACTCTTGCTTTTTTATCGTAGCATTTCTTAACAAAACGAACCGCTTTACGCTGCACTTTCTCGAGTTCGCGAGTACACGTTTCATCCGCCGGATCCCATATACTTGCCGCATATTCCAGAAGGGGTCTGACCAAGGTAAAATAACATCGCTCTCTCACCTTTTCATCGCATTTACCGACAATACGCTTTACAAAGCCAAGCTTTTTACATACTTTGCCGCAGATTTTTCGAATATGCGTGCTCCAATTTAAGTTATTAGTAATTTTGATCCCGAGATATTCAACTGAATCTACTACTTTGATATTAATTCCATTAATTTGGTACGGGTGATTTGGAAGGAATTTTTTCTTTTCGAAGAAATTAACTACGGAGAATTTACCTACATTAATATCTAATTTCCATTTTTCGCACCACCTTTGGATGAGGACTAAATCATTTGAGAGATATGCTCGGTCTTCCTCGTTTGTTATTTCCCTATATATAACCAAGTCATCCGCAAATATCCTCACATTGCTAACTATCTCGTCACTCAAGTCATTGATATAAATCAGGAAAAGAAGAGGTCCAATTACACTGCCTTGAGGTACGCCAGAGGTAACTTTGACTCTATTTGAGCTAACGCCATCCAGTACAACTTGTTGTTCCCTCTCGTAGAGAAAATTCTTAACCCAGTCGACTACTTCCTTGTTGATGCCCGCTAGTTTTAGTTTGTAAATTAGTTTGTAGTGGGGGACTCTATCGAATGCTTTTTGAAATCTAGGAAAATAGCGTCCACTTGCTTTTTACTCTCGGCAGACTTTAAGATATCGTGTACAAATAGAGCAAGTTGGGTTTCACATGATCGGGACTTTCGAAAACCATGCTGGTTCGCGTCGAGGAATTCATCTAAGAATCTATCTAAGAATCCCATGAGTTAGCCTACGACGATATGTTCCATTACCTTTGCGGACTGCAAAGTTAATGATATTGGTCTATAATTCCCTGGGTCCTCCTTTAATCCGCTTTTGTAAACAGAAGTAATATTAGCTAATTTCCAATCGGATGGGACCCTACCTTATAGACGATAATTTAAGAGTAGAATTGAACAAGCTAAAAGATAACAAACTAATTCCTTCTAAATTAATTCAACAGTATGATTGGACCAGGGTTTCCAAATATTTTCTTGATTAAACGAGCCTTGAGTTTCATTCGAAAAAAATATCACGCATCAAACTTTCTAGATAGAACATATATCTACGATATAGATGTCGGCAGTGACTGAATAATGGAAGTGGACACAATGAATAGTGAGGCATAGCCTTAATGCTGTTCTTCACGAATAAAACCCGTTTTATTATTCACGCAAACCGCATCTTTCCCCTGTGCACACTCACGGTCTATTACCCCACGCGCGTTTTCCCCTAATTTCTCACACTGCAGACGCGTCGATTCAGAACATCAGCCCAACCGAAACCGTACTTTTCTCTATCCTTTTGTTTTGCGACAACAAAGCATTTTCACGCCCGGATCGAGGCGATCATATGCACGGGAATTATCTCTCCTCTTTCCCGGATGGAAGTCCACAACATTCACGGGCCGCGATCGTCAGTCCGCGGGCTTTTTTCGTTGCACTGCTTTTCAGAGGGAGCTTTCTACGCTGTCCACGTGCCGCGTTTCGACGAAACAAATGCACGCAAAGGGAAAAATAATCCGAACTTAATCTCGTTACGGCGAGAGATAATGGCGGCCCGCTCGTCCGTACCCGCAACGTTTAATATCGTACGCGAAAGTTCTCTTCAATTAGGATTCAAAAGAGAGGAAAAAATTTTGGGATATTTTAATCCGGGCGAGAGGAGCAAGCGGAACCACGGTAAATATGATACGAGCTCGATGGAATGATCGTTACTTGTTTGTGTCCGAAGAATGTATCAGGCAATTTCCTATGATATTTCGCATGAATGGAGACTCATGCGTCATTTAGCTTCGGTCAGATTGTTTTATTTATTGGTATTCACGTGTCTAAGGCTATGAAAATGTCCATCAATCGTCTGGATAAACAATTTTAACGCATCGAAGAAAAGAAAATTTGCATGCTGATAGATAAATTATGGAGAAGGAGATACCTCAAATGTTTTTACTTTCCGACTCAGACAAGAAATGAAATTTCATCCTAAGAACGCCGATGAATTGAAAATATGAAAATTTGGTACGAAATTTCATTTAATACGAAAAGTAATATGAAGCTAAAGAATTGAAAACCTATTATTAGAGGTGTTTGTTTTTCACAATAAGCGATAAAACCAACAAATAACGCGAATTTTGGCCGATTTAGCGAAATAACGCTAATTTCGACAGTTTTAATAAGCAGCACGGATTTTGGTGATTTTCGCTTCATTCATCATTTTTAAGAGAGGGAAATGTAATTTTGGTATGATTTAAATAAATGTATAATATATAATTGTATTATTTACGTATATTTGGCATATTTTTGATCATTCATGACATCTTTGCTTACGCGAATTCAGCTTTGATCTTTTACAATAAATTCACAAAACTTTCTTTCCATTAGGAATTACCACGAATTCTCGCCTAATTCCACGAATAAATTTGTATTGTTTTTCCTAACATCTATCGTTTAAATATGTTTTTAGTGAAAATATCATGTTCTGTTGATCTGCGAAAGCTATTGAGCCGTGAAAGCATTTTCCTTAGGTGTAAACAGCACAGTTTTAAACAAATTTAATTTAATATTTTGTATAATTTACTGTTAATAATATTTTCAATACTTTTAATATTTATGCTAAAGTGTGCCTAATATTATTCCTTTGCTTAAATGAGACTCTGTAAAAATTAGTAACACCAAATTTAGGAAGCATAATATAAGCGCTAAACACCACAATTTGGTTTTCAAATCAACAAATTTCAGAAAAAATAAAACATTTTCAAACACCTCCACTTATTATTAACCATCATTAGGTATCTACTCTATAATAATGATATTTATGAGTGACTAAATCCCGGAGAGCCAAGTGGGCACCGTCTGCGGCTTCGCTGAAAGCGGTCCCAAGTTCAATGCCCGGTGGAAGCTTATGAACGAAATGACGTATGACATCGAAGTACTCTTAATAATACTACTGCCTATTTATTGAATAAATATTGTCAAACGTTACTTGGTGGAATTTCATAATAACAACTTTGAACTTTGGTATTAAAAGTTAATAATATTAATAATAATAATAATATTTTATTCAGTAGTATACATGTAAATACAATAATAAAGAACATATAATAATAATAAAGTAATATACAGGAGATTCATTTTCTGGATATACTTTAAGGTCCACCTGAGCCAATAATTGGCTCTTCAGGTGGTTCCTGAGTTTTATGAAAGATTTGGTTTTTACATGGTTATTTACAGAGATAGGCACATTGGTATTAACAAAATAAACTAATTGTACATATTTTTATACCATAATATTCTCAAGATACTCTTTTATTTTTATTTTCACTTGGGACATACTTGTCAGAGTCCTAAGATTTTTTGGTTGCTACCTATTCATGAATTAAAAAGAGATTTCATTGCATCATTTATGTATTTTGTAATATTCAATCCAATAAAAACCTTACGAATCGACCCTTTCTAATATTTTCTCTTCCCAGAAACACTTACTGAAACTAAATGGCATACTTAACCACACTTTATTAGGTTTTAGTCTAAATTCCAAATAAAAAAGACGAATATATCAAGCTAAAAATAAAAATATTTCAGTACTTATCACAAGCTAAAAAAAGTAATTTCGAAATTAAGGAATATAGCAAATTTGAAGAATAATACACCCTCAATAATGACGCATCACACCAAGAGCCTCTTCAAGTCACACCAATGGGGATGCACTTCCCTAGACCATCTCATGTAAATGCTATTCTGTTGCGTGACAATATTTATCTGCAGCAATTACTCGTACGGGAGTTAAAAGTGGGGATTATAATTACCTCGGAGGCAATTTCAACTTCAACGAAACCCGCAAAGAGGGAGTTGCGTAGGTTGCGCTTGACTACGCCCTATGCCACCTGTAATTCCACAAATGAGTTGAGTCACCTCTGCAGGGATTTCCGTCACTAATTGTGTCATTATTCTCGGGAGACATGCGATGTACCTCTATGATTGCGCTATTGATGTATCGATACTGTATAAACGACAGTACAGGGCTTTTCAGGGCTTCAGGGGATAAGTGTAACCAATATATTCTACAATAATCTTGTTTTTCAATAAACTATTCAACCAGAAGGCTAGTTGGTGCCCCATCCACTCCAACAATAGCTACTAAGAGAGGAATGAGGCTAACAAGGCAGGATTAGGCAGTGAGTTAGTTTGTCCTTGCTTTCCCCAAATGCCAGAATGTTCTATACGGAACATGTCCAAGTAAGTAAAGCACAATGTATCCTTGAGAAACAATTTTCATAGCATTCCATAAGGAGGGACCTTAAGCTATGTAATTATTCACTCATACCTCAGTAGCTTTTATTTCATCACCGTGACCAAGGCTGATACAGTAGGAAATGAAAGATACTCATTTCTCTATCCTGTACCAAAAGACAAATATACAATAATCCGCAACTCGAAAATGCTGGAAATTCATACCTTAGAAGCTGTTTTTCCATTGCGTCATATAGAATATGAACTTAAGCAATAAATAAGGGCTGTAACTACACAATGAACTTATCTTCACAGTTAACAACTATGGAGAGATATAATGGAGATAATTCTTGAAGTATAAATCAAGTTTAACTCAAGGAGAAGTATAACACGCGAATTTATAATCAGATAACTGGTAATCAAAGTTAATTGAACTAAGTATTTATAGCGAATACTATCTACTAGGAGGCAACTTGAGATAAATATCTAGGAAAAATAATCAACTTTGGCAATCTTAGGATACCGCTCGCCTATATTAACTCTTTAATATTTACGTGCAATAAATTTTAACTCTATCTACTGATATAAATTGAAAAATTCGATGGAAAACATTATTTTATCATTGCTATACGACCAGATTTAGGAAATTCTACAAAATTATCGTTTTTGGGAAACTATTGGACAAGGACATTTCCCAACCGTATAAACAGTGATTCAAATATTTAAAATTTTAACAATGAAATAAAAAGTTGTAAACAAATGTTGAAATATTTTTAAATGTGAACAAATATATTTTAACTCTTGCGTGTACTGTGCAGGCATTGGATGCTTAAGCCTGAAGAGGAATTACTTTCATTTCTACGATTAGTTAAATTAAGTAAAAAATGTAATGTAATTATTAATCCTATAAAAATGTTGCTATTGTTGGTTCATTTAGTTCGTTTCCATGCAAATTATTGCATCGATCATGTATCTATGTGAGAAATCTATTTCGCAATAATAAAGTAACTAAAGAACTGAAATATTACAGAAATGTTACTGCCTTCGTATTTAAGATTTGATTTCGAGGGCAGATTTCTCAAGCGCTATTTTCTACTTTTTCTAATAGATGGCACTGATAAATATATAAAATGTGACATATTGAATTAAAGTTTTGTTCTTTCTATTATACGTCTCGAAATATTGAAATTTATAAGTCAATTTGAAAAGCACGAAGATATTTTAATTATTGAACTCTTTACAGTTTAGGAACTTGCATAACAGTTACACTCCATAAATAATTATTTAAAAAAGCGGAAAGTAGCGAAACCAATATTCGTTTATATAGAGGTTGTTTTTCATCGTCTTCAATTCACATAGACTCATTTGCTATTTCGATGGAACTTATGAATTCAACAGAGTTGTTTTACATAACCAATATTGGTCCAAGTTTTACGTACTGTTGTAACGCTACTTCATTTTTGCATGATAGAAGAGGCTATCAGTATACTTACTCAGGAACAGTACTGGCGATATTTTTTTCAGAAACTTTAGAATATTGTACAAGCTGATACAAACAAAGCGATATTTGAATGTACCATTGTTGATTCTTGATTTTTAATAAATGCAATTAATTTAATTAAAATTTTAATAGGTAGTAAAATTTCAAATATATTTGCGTCCTAGTAGTCTCAATTCGACTTATGAAGTAGCAATAATAGCGCGACTAGCTAAGGGATTATATATGAAGCTATCGGCCTGCTTGCTACGATATGCGTGGAGGAAATAGCATGTGCATTATTAGTTACGTTTAAATAGGGTGATATTTAAAATATCGTGGGTAATTTTCTATTTTAAACACCTCTGGCCTCTATTTTATATTCAATGCCACATAGGATCAACCAAGCTATTTTACCACGATCTTGGAGTAGCGTGTTAAAATTATTAATCATTGATTAATAAGCAATTTTCTTTAAAAGAAAGGTTAGATTGTGGTTATTGAGATTTCCGTCGTGATCTTTTTTCTATGTCTATGTAAGAACCCTGCAAGCCGCCTTTTGGCATGTGGCAGGGGGTGCAAACACCTTGACTCTATTTTCCTAAACGGTTGCTTTCGCGTATCATTCGTGGAAAAAATGAATTTTTGAAACGATTCGTTCTAGCATCTATTTCCCTAATCCTTCTGGTAGTATCAGAACGGCCTATATAACAGGGGAGTCGCATTATATCGGTTACATCATCTGAAAACGTAATTTCTCTGAACTTATTTAATAAATTTATCCTTTGAATTTTTCTTCTGTCTTCTAATAATTCCCATCCCGCGTCCTGTACAACATCTGAGTGACAATCGCTGTTTTATCGTAGCAGTTATTTACAAATCGTATCGCCTTTCATTGTACTTTTTCTAAATCCCGAATATGACATTTCTCGGCGTGGTCCCATACACTACATGCATACTCAAGGTGAGGCCTAACTAGTGCTAAGTAACATCGCTCGCGAACTTTTTCTTCGCTCCTACCGCCTATTCTTTTAACGAAGCCGAGTTTCTTAAGTGCTTTTCCACATATATTTCGGATGTGGGCACTCCATGATAGATTATTCGTGAGAGTTACTCCAAGATACTTTACCGACTCTACTGTCATTAGGTTTACCCCTTATTTTTTCATTTTCACTGTTCTATTAGAGATATTAGCCTTATTTTCAACTTTGAGAACTATCTATTAAGTTGATTTTTTATGTAGGTGTTCCATGAAATTTAGCAGTTCTTAAATTAGTAGTATTTTAAAAGAAAAATAAGTGTTCAATTAACTGTGCAAGGTTTTCAACTATGGTAATTAACCTATAATTTTCGTAAAACACGAGAATTATTAGTAAGAATCAAATTTTTCTAGAGATCAAAGACGGGAAATTGAATATTCGCAATGATTTTTTCCACATCTATCTAACCTACATAAGTGTTCTAACTTTCGTTGGCTAATGTAGCCCAATATTCCTAGTTCGATGACATTTCTTTCCTTTCTTGGTAGATACTCCACCCTTTATGTCACCTAAAATCTTTTGCCTCTGTCTTTCCTTCAGTCTTTTCCATTATATTCTAACCTCAATTGCTTTCTTCAGCAGTCCCTCTCCTCTCAACATTTGATTCATGTGAATGAATCCCACCCATTTTCTCTGCCGATGCTTAATTACATCAATTTAAACCCTCCCCTCCCCAACCATTTCTATCACCTCTGTGTTTGTTTTCCTAACAATCCCTGCATGTTTTTCTCTATTCCTCATCGAAAACAGTCGTAAATAAAACCTAGAAATATATAAACTACCAATTATTTTTATTTATTTACTTATGGTGGTATGGAACGAATTTAAACTACAACTCACAGATTACAATCAGTAGTTATTTATACTCAGTAAAATATAACCCAGCATTAGAGCTAATCAAAAGCGTCGGGTTTGTGGTAACAAGTGTTGTTGTATATTAGAAAGCGTTTCGACTGATTAGGTCATTTCGCGGATGGGCACGCACCGGGAATCAAACCTGGGACCTCTTTGTCCAAAGCTGAAAGCACTGCCCACTTGGCTATACGCGAGCCCATGGTACCAATCGACATACTATAGGCTAGGCAAGTACGAAACTAGCTAATTTTTCTTATTCTACTGCTACAAACGATTAGTCTCAATTTATATATTCAATAATACCCATCACACCTCAATGTCAATCAAAAATCAAAGGACAGCCTACAGGCGAGACAGCTACGGAAGTGAGCGAGGTGGCTATAGCCGAAAAGTACCACGCAACTCACTTAAAGTACGCGAGTTACAATGCCATCTCGATCCACAGTCAGAGCTGCATTCACGTGGAATCTCAGCGACCGCTTTCGTCGCGATAATAAAATTTCGATCGCTGGAAATATCGCCTCATTGTTGCCGGCGGCAGCCAGCACTCGAAAATCCTTTCCTTTCAGAGCGTGGCGAAGAGGGGCGAGTGCAGTGCGGCTGCATTTTACTTTTCGTGTTTCGCCGAAATGATACGAGCGCGGGAATGGGGGGTGCAGAGGGGATGGGGTGCAGAGGGGGAGAGCGCAGAGGGGGAGGGTACAGATGGGTAGGGGTGCAGAGGGGGGTGCAGAATAGGTGGGATGCAGATGGGGAGGGGTGCAGATGGGACGGGGTGCAGGGGGGAGGGGTGCAGGGGGAGGAGTGCTTAGGGGAAAGGGTGCAGATGGGGAGGGGTGCAGATAGAAAGGGGTGCAACGGGGAGGGGTGCAGATGGGACGGGGTGCAGGGGGGAGGGGTGCAGGGGGAGGAGTGCTTAGGGGAAAGGGTGCAGATGGGGAGGGGTGCAGATAGAAAGGGGTGCAACGGGGAGGGGTGCAGATGGGAAGGGGTGCAGGGGGGGATGGTGCAGGGGAATGAATGAGAAGAAGTTGGCGAAAATGGGGAGAAGGGCCTCCCATCACGATCGAACTTTCCGTCTGCCTGTGATTACGAGACATAACGGCACGAAACGACTTCAAGGAAAAAATAACAGAGGGGGAAACATTAAAAAGCAACTCTGCGAAATGGAAAAAATGCCGGGGAGAAACGGGCGTTATGCACGCATGCCCGGAGTCTCGGGTAGTGGAAGGATAGTGGGACGGAAAGTTTGCGGGATATAGCGCCACTTTGGAGTGAAACTTAAAAAAGGAAAAGTCTACGGTTAATAAAAGTAAATGTCTTCAAGGAAAGTCCAAAAGGAGAGGTAAGTCTAGAAAGGATCCATGCACGTCCTGGATAGAATTTATTTTGACGAATTTTCGCCTCATTTTTGCGGGTTTTTTCTCAAGGGAATCCATTATATTTCTCGAAGCGGAGATTTCTGAGATATCCCATTGTGGTTCCTGACGCAATGAGTTTTTAGGGAAGCCCTTTCTCTAAGGGATTTGAAAAGACTACTCCTCTCCAGTCCTACTTCCAAAGATTTAAATAAAGAAAATTTCCCTTAACAGTCAGTAGGAATATGGAAACACAAGGTCATTGGAATTTTTCCGTAGTACATTTGTACTTCAAAATATAGGACATCACAATTTATCAACTATAAATCAGTCAATGGTGCAGTGAATCATCGGATTACACAGAATAATAAGCTGTATTGAACAACTCAATGGTTAATTGATATTCGCTGATAAATAGTATTGATCCTATTTGCTTATGTCTATTTATTTATACGTGAAACATATTTACTATGAAGAAAGCGGTCCCGGATTGGCATCCAGCAGCTAACACTTGTACAAAATCACCTAACATGCCGAAGCACTTTTAATATTACCACCACTAATTTTCCACTCCCTCCAAGGTAATTGTATAATACTGAAGTAAATAAAGAGCAATTAAATGCCATTTTGTTGCAAAATAGCAGTAAGTAAGAAGGCAACTTAGAAAGACAGGGTCATGGTATCAAGACTCCTGGCGATATTAAGAGAGAATTATGATTACTAAATATTTTCCCAACAACTATATCGTTCGTGGGTGTCTTATTATATACGTTTGAGAAAGTCCTTTCGAAATAATGAAAACTAAGAATACCGAATCATTTATTTTCTCACTACATGAAATGAACCCAATTTGAATAATTTAATCGTTTTAAACGGCAAATATGTTATGAGACATCACAATGAAAACATGGAATACTCTTGAAATAAATTGATCATTACATATGCACTTCTTATATCTGGACACAAGATAGACATATTATTTGCACCATAGAAAACTAATTCGATAGATTTTACTTGAGAATATTACAATACACCAAACAGCAGAAAGAATTGACGATAGAGATACCATATCAATTGCTTTAATAAGAAAAATCGGATGAAAATTAGCCTTTCCTTCGGACAGAAGCAATACAAAAAACTTGTTTTTCATTTGTTTGAGGTGCTGATGCGAGGTTACCAAATCCAGAATGTCACTTTCCGCCGTATAGTAGTTGTCTACGTAGCAACCTCTAGTTACACGCTAGTTGAAATCTATGAATATCACATATTAGTTAGTCGTTAATCACTCGAAAGTGAATCACTACGTAGCAACCTCTAGTTAAACGCTAAATAAATAATCTATGAATACGGCAGTAAGTATTTAAGTTTAAGACATTAAGTACTTTATTATTAAGTAAACTAAAGAGCCAACAACTATTAAATTTAAATTATTAATAATAGATGACTTTAGTGAAGCCAAGAGCTGTGATAACTCGTGTAAATATGCATTCCAAAAAAGCACAAAATCTGCCAATGCGATAATCTTGGCGATACACATGCGTGAAACAGTGCGGAGCAGCGTAAAAACAACACTCAATAAAGCTGAAATGGCATTTGGAAGGCGAAATTACCTTGAAGGCTTTAGAGGATAATACCCGGACGTTTACAAAACATCATTTGGCACGCTCTTTCCCTGGCAGGGCATCAAAAGAATTCCCCCAGAAATCGCGGGCGGGACTTTCCAAACGGCTTCAAACGAACCCATTCGGAATGCTATTTTATCCATTGCATTGAAACAACCGTCGAACTCTCTTTCCTCTGTGCACAGAAGGTTTTCAGTCCGCGGAATTTTCCGCCAAAAGCCCAGCAAATTCCCAATCAAGCCACACGCATCCGATGCAAATAAAGCCTAAGGGTAAAAACACATTGGAGCAGGGCAGGTCGCTAATAAATAATGCTAATAAATTAGAGGCTTAAATCTTCAATGGCCGTCTTTATCGGCGTTCCCCGTCTCGTTCACCGGTATTCAGCGAGAACAAGATAGGACACCGAACTTTTGAGAAGATCCAAAGCGCATTTCGAAAGCGATCCTTTCATCAATAACTCCTGAAGGTTAAAGGTATTTCTTTCGACATGCGTATGAAGTGAGGTGTCCTTTCTTGTTCTCACCGAATACCGGTGAATGAGACGGGGAACGCCGACAAAGACGGCTACTGCAGATTTTAAACCTCTAAGCTCACTGCGATGTAAAATTGGAACACGCTTTCTTACGGGGACACACACAGTGTAGAAGGGATAAGGTAGATAGGCAGTGAGCACGGTAGTAAGCGGGGATGTCCCTATGCACATTTGCAGTCTTCTCCACTTCTTTTGAAGTTTCGATGAAACTTTTACTTAAATATAATCAAAAGTTTTTGCATCCATTCCTAATTACCGAAAGAACTTTTAAGGATGATTCCTTTGTCCTTAATATAGATTATGGTAATCATCGAAAAACTTTTACTTTCGCGATTTACAGGATGAAAACGGCACTCACTATTAAATAAAAACCACTTGTTCGCAAAACTCAAGAATTACGAGCTATTCGTCGCTAGAACTTCAGCGCCTACAAACGACCAACTGAGCGTCACCATGTGTGTGTACAGCTTCTCGCTAGGTGACCAGCAAGAAAACAAGCGACCAGCGTGTATGCGGGTATACGAACTACCCATCTCCAATGCGTTTTTACCCTCAACCCGTCTTGGTTTTCCAATACTCACCGCTGGATTTCCAATCCTCGTCGGCGACATCTCAGCGATGCGTCTGCTGAAGCCCGTCCCAAAGAGCGTCCGGAATCCCAGCGAGCGGTCGCAGTCAAACGGGGCAAATGACAAGTCGCCAAGGAGTGTGTGATACAGGCAGAAGCAGTTGTTTGCGGTGCGCGGTCATTACCATGGTAACCGGACGTGACGTGCGGGTTATTTATTCAATATACGTGACACACGCTTTTAAGAGTAATGAATGCATGAGGGAGTGGCTTTGAGTACGCAGATGCGAATTGGAGATAAGGAGAGAAATTCACGTTGCGCGCTTTTGTGCGGTAGAGCGATCACGCCATCTGGAAATAGGATTAGCCAATTCGAAAAGTAAACGTAGGTGAGCTGATCAAGCTTGGCTTAAGCACTTTATAATGAAGAGTGATGGCAGTGTGCCTTTCTCTCTCGCGGATTTATCAAGAGTACTTTTCCCATTTCACGAAAGACGTTTTCGATTAGCATCTAAGCATGTGCTGCCTCTATAGTGGCATGATTGCCTCCAGTGAAATCTGGTGGAACGTCATTCTAAAAACTAAACTAAGAAACAGATACCCGCTGTCTACAGGCTATTTATTCAAAAATGGTTTTATCGTAATAAATTCGAGACCATAAATATCCTGTTGAGAATATATTTCTATTTCTTGGTGAATTTATATGGAATTTTTCTAAGCCAAGAAGTATTTTCCCAATTACTAGTCTTTTTTATTCGGAGAAACATGAATTGATAACATACTCATATGATTATTTTATTATCATATGATGATTCTTATAGTGATTCATTAATGTATGATCTTAAGATCGAAATTGGTCCTTCCAATAAATTCCTGTGGAAAAAACTACGTTTTTCTTTGTTACAAATTTAAATTGCGTTCCAAAAATCAATGCCTGAACACCTTGAGCTTATGGAGAAAATTGTTTTCCAGCATAAAAATACAATCTCTTTGGTTTTAGTTACTTGAAAAAATGAAATCTCTAAAGGTGTACGATATAGACCTTCAACAAGGCTAGAAAAAATCCATGTTTAGAAATAGAAAATAGGGATAGAAATCTTTCGTTTGAAATTCTCCTAATATCCCACTGATACAAGGAATTTATTCTTAGATAAATTAAATCGATAATGCTAAGCTTATTGCCCACGTTTTCGAAAAATTTAATATATTTCGGAAAACATAATACATATATTACATACCTGAAGCTCAGGCGGCTTACAGAACAAGACAGTATGGATAATTTAATGACAAGAGAAATAAAAGGCGAATTTAAACCTAAGATATCGATCAAATATCTCCAAAGACATGTAACTCAGATGAGAATCTGATAAAAGTTTGTCTCAAAATATGCAAAAATGAAAGACTAAGATTCATCATTCAGCAAGGTAATGGAGCAAAATTAGGCTGATTCGTAAAAAATAGGGGACTAAAAGTAATTATAAACCGTTTACATTATTGAAATCAGCCAACATTTGCTCCTGCCAGCCAACTTTTTCGGTCGAAAAAGCTCAGAATAAAAGCCTTTATACATTTGCATAAACGTGCAGACTCGAATGAAGTAAGAACATACACCTAACTCACGAAATGACTAAATGAATTTTCAAAATTAATGCTGATATAAACAGACGAAATTCACTTCAAATTATTTTATGATCATGCGTATATAATGGCTTTATGGCATTTTTATTGATATCCTAAGTGTAATCGATTCATTAAAAACGTGCAGAAAGTCATTCTACCTAATCTATATTCTATCAATTCAATTTTATTACAATTACGAAAATGTTTCCAACTACTTTACGAGCATAAATATAAATTATTATGTATGTCATTGTTTTTAATAAAAATATTAAAATTATATAACAATACATTAAGAGCCCATGTTGTTAGAATTAATAGAAAAACGAAAGCAAGGACAAATTAAAAGTATTCTGATACGCCTGAATACGATAATAACTGAACTAGAACATGGTCGCGAGTTTGTCCCGGTAAATTCTTGGTTGTGTCCCGATAGTCCAGGTTTTTCGTCCTTAAAGTAGTAAATGTTCCAGTTTTGCACGACCTGGTCTCTGGGTAGCCTTTCTATATACCTTTCCTTATGATGTTTTTCTTTTAATTCAAAATGAAAAGTTTTTTGCATCCCGCTCTTTCTCTCCAGTTATTCTTCTTCGCAACTTTATTTTCAAAGGCCGATCCGCGTCATATCCTGATAAACTAACCACTGAGGAGATTATTTTTTCTGATGAAGATTAAAAACAAATGGTGGTGTGAAAATGAAAGGGGAGAAATATGGAAGGGATCGACGGAGGGATTGGATCGTCAGAAATGAGCGTCGTAGTGGACCCTCAGGGGGTTGGAAGGCAAACATCAGAAAGAAAACGAAGAAATTGGTGGATGACGCAAAGACCCTATCAGAGGCATTCATTCGATGGCTGAAAAGACGATGATTGCGATGCAAACGTCGATAAGCACACGTTTTCGCCAGTCGAGGAGAAGTCTGTTCTTGCTACCATGTCTTGATGAATGGCACATTTTTCGTTAGTCTTTTTCACAAGATGTAACAAAGTGTATCTTTAATACTTTTGTCTCATCTTTCTATATATAACTGTGATAATACGAAAGCTACCGAGATGTGAGTGATGCTGAAATAGTGGATTCATTTTTATTATTTGAATGTCATTAAGAATTTTACCCCTATATATAGATCTTCCAGAAAGCAAAATTATTCAGCCCGCAGTGATACAGCGAATGAATTTTAAGTTTCTCCGCTAAGGGTATGAGCAGCAATTTCGCGTAATTTCAAATTTTCCCACTTATTATTTGGTTGTGTACCAAGTATTTCTCAAAGTTTCTCTTATGCGAATGGCCTACAAAACATAAAGATCTCAATTTTTTTTACGTAGAACTGGAATATATAGAATATGGAATATATATCTTCCTAGTCAAATATCCAATTTCTATTACCATGATCCTGACAATTCTGCCCCACACATCAATGGATGAAAAAGAATTGGTGGAATTGATTACACTGGTGCATGAAAACAAATTGCAATTAATAGAATATCTGTCATTAACAAACTCTATAAGGAAAAACGTTTACTAACCCATAAGTAAATATACAAGGTTCAAAATACCTACTTCTCTTTTATGTATAAGAGTGTATTAAAATTTATTATATGTAACAGTATTTGCCCTGTAATTTTTTTGTTGGGCGAACTTAAAACACAATAAATATATAAATAAAAGGTACAACCCGAGTTTCACAGCCGAGCTACATCTATCATCTAGTTTTTAGCTACGCTATACTATCATCTAACGTTTAGTTTATCGAACAATATGGAGAAAAATTACCTTCTATTTGTTTAAATTCTCTGACTTATAATAATACGAAAACTAATGTGGTTTGAGAAATGCTGATACTGGGATAATGCTATTATGGTAGGAGTAATTTAAACGCCTCAATTTCAAATGAAATGCAAGAGGAGGTGTTATTCATAGGATTATAGAGGTTCTTTCACGTACATTCGTTTCATCGCATATCTTTCAGGAATACAAATAAAATAACCTCAATCCTCATTTCTCCTAGTATACCTCATTTCCTTCCCAAAGCCTATTGATATTTATTGTAGATGAGATTCAGACCAAATTCCAAACCGAATCCTCTCTGTGTGCAGATAGTCACTGTGTTACATCGATAGCTTATTAAGAATCCTAAAAGGAAGTTTACGTATCAGTGTGATAGAAGTGAAATGGAAACGAGCAAAGGGACACGTGCATCTATCCTATCTTTAATTCGCAGGCTCGAATTACTCTATCAGAGGTCCATTCAGTCCTTTGAGTCCCGCGAATCAATCCATTGACGTCCCGACACAAGTAGAACTCGTTATGCCCATGGGTAAAGCAGCCCAAGGATCCGAATTGATTCCGCATAAAATAAAACAGATATGTACCTGCGTCATTGGTGTGACGTCAGAGCCCAAAAGCCAAGTAAATCGGAAAAGTTCTTTTAGTGTTTTGCGTAGTGGAAAAAGTTCCTGCATTTTTTCGCTTCTCCACGACTGCAGTTTTGCTGAATATCGACTAGAATGCAAGGGTCTTTTTCCAAGATATTGGTTTCCGCCTTTCACTACATAAAAATAAACCGTTGCAATTTTTACCTGAATAGCCATACTATTTCACTTATGGGCAATAAACAAATGCTGATTTCTAAAAGTATGTTATTTAATAGAAATTTATTATACCTAGAAGATGATAATTCTTAGTGAGATTGTCAATGGGAAAGATTGCTGGAACACTTTAACATTTTTTGTTCGAATTAATCATAAATTTACCATTTGCCTACATTTATCGAATATTAAGTTAAATTATATTATTATTATCATAAATTATTTATTTCTAGAAGGAACAGAATGGATTAATTTCTCTTTCTTTCAACTTCAGGTTGTATTATGAGCGTTTCGCAAACAGAACACTACTTAGATAAAACATATGATAATACGACCATTATAGTATAAAAATCAACTCAATAGGACTATGACAAGAAGCAAGCCCAATTAGATATTTACATTAATATAGGCTTCCATAGGAAAATATTTTCTCAACATAGCTGCACAATTGAATAAAAGAGAAATACATTACTTCTCTATGATTCAATTCTTTTACTACACCACAAGATAACATTGATACACGACCTAGGTTTCATGACGGAGCCGCATCATCAGGTGAAACAGAGGGCAACACACTCAGAATATATACAGAAACCCAACCAATGAGAAAAGTGAAAGTAATAACAAAAGAAACACGAAATGGGAAAAAAGGGGGAGGAGGAAAAAGGAATGCAAGCTATTGGAGGGAGTGGGGAACGTGAAAGGTAAAAGAAGGGGATTGGAGGACGAAAGAAGGAGGGGAAACTAATGGGTATGAGGTGGAGCGATGAGAGAGAGGGTTGAGGGATGATAGCTTGTAATAGGGGGGAAGGGTTGGGAAACAAAAATTCATTCGCAATATTTTTGGAAGAGTTTTTAACAATTTACAACGTCTCAAGAGCATCAAGTTTGAAACTTTTTTCACAAAGGTGAAGCTCAGTCATTTTAAAATCACTGGTATGTCCTGTAGTTAACAAGTGTTTACTAAAATGGGACGTTTCAGGGTTATTATTACGAAATGCACGTAAGTGTTCCTTTTTCCTGTCAGAGAAATGAAAAGTTGAAATACATTACATTTGTAGGGGCAATAACTGTAATACAAAATTTTCATTCGTCCGTTTACGTAGAATTCAAATTCATTTCGTACGCCGAATTCAATGAAAAATATAGTCTGGTGCAGATACTCTTACTTTCGTCCTCTTACCAAACCCATCTTTATAAATTATTTAAGCCCAATTTTGACAAAAAAGAATGTCGATTAATTAGAAAGATCAGAGATGCATACGAGGAGATAAACGCAGAAAATTAATCGAACAAGCAAGACCCGAAATGAATTGAAGCTATCGCGAAAAGTAGGCAACTTATTTATCATTTTTCTCTCCCTAACTTCCTCATGTAATACAAATAAATGTCTTCCTCTTGGTATATATCTGCCATATTCACTAATTTCTATTCGTCCATTCGTGCTAAACGTTCATCCAGTTCTGATTTCATGTTATTTATCCAATCAGTAATAAAATCTACTTAAAGTCTTCTACTAGATTTTTTAAATCTATCCTTCCTGGTTCTATTTTCCCTCTTCCAGGCATAAAGTAGCACCTTAAATCCACCTATCAGTGTGTGATAGGGGAGGGGGTCTTCCTTGCTTTCATATTTCATACTTCAGATTGCTTTTCAATTTCAAGTTTACCCGCAATCAAATCTTTTCACGATGCTGTTTCAATAATATGGAAAATTAATAATCTTTGTTACAACCTTCCTTTTTCCTCTTAGTTTCATATATTTCTCCAAATCACATTGTTTATGCATTCAAAAACAAGAACGGATCCACAAAAGTAGCTCACAATCTTACGCAAATGCTAAAAATTCAATGAAAATTTGACATTAACTCTTAAAATTATTAATCTCAGCCAATCATCATAATTCATACAAAAATACAAACCGATTCTTTCGAGGTAACTATGAATTAACAAATAGTTTCCTCTAAGTATTGCCACCATTACTACACTAAAATGGTTCCATAATGGTTTTAATGGCGCTATGGTGATTAACATCCAACCTCCCTTGTATCCACCACAGCCACTTATCCGTTCGGCTTTGTATCGGTGAACGAACCGAGTTAAAGGGCAGAGATTAATTGGCGGGAGGAGCTCTCTAAGGTTATCTAGCAAAGGCAGAGAGTTATCTGGAAATCAAGAAGGATGCCGGATAATGGAAAGCAGTAAGAGTCCTGTGACAGGTGTAATTATGGAATTGTTTACTACCTGCTTTAAACTCTAGAAGTCGAATGGAAAAAAAATTAAGCCCACAGCAAAACGTTTTGCTTTAGTGATTTTGCGAGATTGCAACGTTTTTCGAATGTTTCTCTGAAACTTTCTTAAAAACCTGTAGTTGTATTTATCTAAGTTAAATAAATGAACATCATTCAAATGAGATCGAAGCAAACGGAGATGAATGCTGAAATCAAAGGAGGTAGAGGTCATAATTTCATTGATTCAATCTCGAATTGTTTAGCGCATATAACTCAACTTAAACAATTGCATTAGCTGTCATAACTTGGGACCCTGTATATGCGGTTTCAATGCACATTTGTTTTCAAGTACGGTTCTGAATATGTCGTGATGGTAGAATAGAAGTCAAAAACTACAAAATTACGGTCAAAAGTTTAGCGGGTGATATAGCTTTTTGCGGATCGATGATGCTTACTTAGGAGGAAACGAAGAAAACTCCTCATATTTCAACTGGTGACCCACTTTCGGAGTCTACGATATGAAAAGTATTTCGCCTACTCCCCAACAAATTTTCAAGTTCAATCTTTTGTCCATTCATCTCAAGGGGAATACCGCTGAGGTTTCCTCCCTTGTTCTCCAAACATTCGAAACTTAAATCTTCAAATCTTCATCAATTAAATTCATACTTCGTCATTCAATAGTCAGCAATAGAGACTAGAGAAATAAAGAGAATAGAGAAATGGACGTGAGCCGAAATCCTACCGCTGAAAGATTAACATTAACGAAATTCGGAAACCATAAGGCCAGGAAATAGTGTATTATCCTCAATGGTATAGCTGATGCAAATAGCCTTACCATTCACGCAACATAAAACTTGGCCTCCTGAATGAACATTTAGAGGAATTGTCAAAAGACGGAGATTCTTTTAAACCAAAAACAAGTTGTAGTAAATTGTACAGTATAGTTAAATTTTATTGTTAAAATTGCTTCGATAGCTTGGGTCATTTCGCAAATGGGCTCCTACCGGGAATTGAATTAGAGCCGAACGCGCTGCCCACATAGATATCCGGGAGCTAAACAAGAACAGGTATCTAGTATTGTCATCGGCACAATTGAAGGAAGTTGTATTTGCGTAACAGATTTATAGATAAATATTGATGGATGCACAGATATACATGTATATAAGTGAGACATATAAGTTCATCATGACGAATGAAACAATTGATGCTGTCTCTGGCCAATGTCAAAACAATCACGGATGTAAGGAAATACTTTTTTCTCATTCTTCTTGTAATGATAAATACTATTACGATAAATCTTTCAGGAAGTCTCAAACTTTCTTAATTCTCTTGAATGCCACATATCATGTACTTGAAAATCAGAAAATACCACAAGTTTTAAATTAACCTCGATTCCGACCATTTTGAATTACTAAAACACAACCTGTAAATTAATATTGGCTTAATGACTTATCGGCTCAGGAAAATATCTACCGAAAAAGAGAGTTTTTGCTCAACGAATTATGTTATAAAACGTGCATGGCTTCTGGTAAACTTTCCTCCTGCATCTTCTGGAGTGATTGCCCGTAGCGAAGCGCGCCCACGTACGAATTTGCAGTCAAAGCACTGCCTTAAGGGTCGAAAGTGGAGTCATTAATAATTCCATCCCCATGACCTCGGAAGGTTTCCTACAGTTAGGGTAGCTGGAAGAATGTAAATGATTGGGGCGAACTTCTCGTATCTCATACAATAGATGAATCAATTTCCACAAAATGGTACGGTAATCAACTCCAGGGTCCTTCTTTAAACATTCCCCAAGATTTGACTTCTTCAATAAAATTAATAAAACAGTGAAATACATTAGTGAATTCTCGTTTTTAAATCGTGGTCTTACAGATTGTAATAATTTGCCTGCAAGAGTGTTGCAACCCCTCCCAAAATATCATACGATACCTCATATACATATACCTCGATGACCTACAAGGAAACAAATGAGCTATTGCAAAACAATCCCATGATATAATTACAATATGTAATTTCTTATTAATAAAAGTAATAATTTTTTTTGGAAAGACTGAATTATGGTTGGATGAGAGAACCATCGATTCAACATCTGTTTCCGTAGTGTAGCGGTTATCACGTGCGCCTCACACGCGCAAGGTCCCCGGTTCGATCCCGGGCGGGAACATATTTTTATCGCTCCTTGCATACAACAACCACAGCAAAATTCTTCCACAGACAATCTGCGGAAATGACAGGTCAACTTTCTATCCTTTGTATCTACTGTATAACGTATGTAGATAGAAGTCTATTTATTATTTTCGTATCTTCTCAACAAAAAACTTCTGTTTCTTCGATCACCTTTTTGGTTATACAACTTAAATGTGATAAATTCAGTACTCAGTTTTCCGTTAAAGATTTTGCAATTTACTTAGGAATATTTATGAATCATATGAATTTATTATATGAATTTTACGTTTGGGTTTCTTCTGATTGTTTAATTTTACATTCGCGTCTACAAATTTTTTTTCGTTGCCTTAAAGTACTCATTTCTTTTTAAAGCTTTTAATAAGCTAAGGTTGTTAATTAAGAAGAGATGAAGAATATTATCATCCCTTGTTGGCGATATTATTTCGTGTAGTAGTTTTGTTTCTTTTACGCTATGATTATCCCAAACGATATCTTGAAAATTGAGATCACCCCATACTACCGTTATACTTTGGCTATTCTTAATTAATTTATTTCATCATACAGATTTCACAAAGCAGGTTGAGAGGAGTTTGGTGGTGCTCGGTTGTAAATTTAATACAATTTTCTATGTAATAGTATGTAAGGGATTTTACTTGTTTTTCTTTAATAGTGTCCTTACAACAGTGAATAAAAAGTTGAAAATATTATAAATGAATATGATGATAAAAACTAAATCAAATTAATCATTTGCCTGGCACAGTGGAGCATTTTGGGTTTTATATAATTCAATTGTAACTTTTCTTAATTCTCAGCAAAACTAAAGGCCATTCAAAGGAAATTGTACAGATAGCGAATTTTTTGCTCACCCCAAAATTTTCACCAAAATCGTCGGATATAAACGCAATCCACTTTTTGAAGCCTACCGTCAATACTACTTTCTCGAACATGGAAATGGCTAGATATCCGATGTATATGCACCTGTTGATGGCCATTTTTCACACCAAAACCGGTCGGAAAATACTTTTTTTGTGCATCAAAAATTTTGAGCTACGATTATCAATTTTTTTCTATTAAGTACGGTAGATCCTTATTGAATATGTATCCATTTTTAGTAAAAAAATTGAGCACCGTATATACTCAAGTAAACGCAGAACCAAATATTAGCCGAGGCACCTAATTTTATCACAAAAACTTGGAAAAATAATTGATTCGAGTATAAACCGATGATGGGAAATAGAGTAGCTAATGATAAAATTAAAAATTAGAATAGATAGCAATAAAATTACGGTATTTGAGGAATCAGTAGGTTAAAATTTTAAAATATATCTATTAAATTACACAAGTTATGTGAAAAATTGTTTTGGATCCCAATTACCTCTTTTTCGGTGGAGACCGGATAAGTGGGACCCTCACTCGAGTATAAGCTTAGGGTGACTTTTCCAGCGTAAAAAGTACTGAAAAACTCGGCTTATTCACAAGTATAAACGATAGTTTCATTTCATATCTGCTTCACATCATCTCCTATAGAGTACTCATGGTAACTGCGGTTAGATATAGATAAAACCGAACACGATCGATTTGGGCAGGGAATAGGGCGAACGATAACACTTGACGGAGTATCGACTGGCGATTGGAATTGCTGCGAAGAGGATACGACTAGGAATACTCTCCCTTTAACAAGCGAAGGGGCGTCCGCACCCTTTTCTTTCACCGAAGGAGAAATATAGGAGTGCCCTTGGGGAAGAGGAAGCCCTCGAGATGGATGCTGGGAGAAGAGATAGAAAAGGAAGGGAATGACGTGGGAATAAGGAAAGACGTGAGAGGAACCGCAAATGAATTCTTCGATAATAATATTGAGAAGTGAATTATTGTCGAATAAAATCGTTGGTTTTAGCAATTATGTAATGGAAAATTCCATGCCGTAAAATTCAGTGAGGTCAGGTTACTTCCTTATGTATGTACTACGTAACAATTCAAAGGACATAAGTCATCTAACTCTCAAGGTCTTCAAATAAATTACTATAATATTATCATTATTGATAATCATTATGAATAATTGTTATGCATTCCTTCAATGTAGTTAAATACAAGATTCTGTACATTAGGAGTATTATCAACAGCATATGCGTTCATAGAAGTATGATAAGAAGGAATTTTTATATTATTACAAATGTAAATAAAAAAGTAATTCAACATATTTTTACACTAGAATGTAACATAATGACAAGTCATTTGACCTACAATATTGTGATGAATATCATTTTAAACTGAAACGCTTTGATTAACAGACAACGAATTTATTTGTAGGGGGTTTATAGTTGAAATCCTTACAATTTTTAAATACTTAGTAGTAATTACTGAAATAGTTCTTATAAATAATATCACCCCTTCGAAGGAAACACTTTTTCCAAATAATACTGTACGTTTCAATAACTATGCGCATACAAACACCAATAACGAGTAAAAACCCGAGCAAACTCGAACCCGGAATTTCGTTCTTAAAATAATATACATCCACCATTGAGGTCGACACGAGAAAAGCAGGAGTTTTCAATTTCAGTTGTTTTCAACAAATTGAAACAAATTTTATCTGTATTACTAATGTCTAAGGAATATTAAAGAAAGGCCAACAAATTAATAAGGATGCAAGAAGTATTAAAGAATCAGAAAGGAAGAAGTAATAAGAAAAGAGAGGTTAAAAAGTAATAAGGAATGGTTCTGAGTTTTAGCTCCATTCTTAAATATGAAAGGATTTTTTTGCTGATAAATGTGGATCAGGCTAGTTTGAATGGTAGCGGATGTTATACCTTAGACTTTAGCTCAACAGGTAACTCGTTTTTGTGTTTCACTAAAAATATAATAATATACAGAATACACAGGTGAAAAATACAATGCAAAAATTATTTAACTTCCAGCAGAAAAAATTAACCATGATATTAAGAGAATATAATAAGAGAAAAAACTTATCAAAGAAAAGAGGGAAATTATCATGATTTTACAAATAGGAAGCAGATGAAAGCGAAAATCAACATTTAACTTTAAGATGCATGTTTAATTCATGCGACTCCAGATTGAAAACCCCATCTTATATTTCTAATTAGAAAGGGCTTTCGTTAAGGAGTCGTTTAATCAAAGGAATCTGGATCTCGACAGTGAGCCATTAGTCGAAAGAATCTCGTCAAAATAATGGAATGTTGAATTAATAAGCATATTTCAGACGATTCAAAACAAGAATGCGATTGTTTCCTCCTTTTCAGAACAGTTTCTCGGAAAAGATCTCACGCCAATTAATGTTGATTTAATTTCACAGTGACCTCCCCCCGACGAACGCTAAAATTAATTCCACTTTCACAGAATAGCAATTTAAATATTAATATCTTCAATTTGCAAATTGTTATTGCAGAATTTTTTTCCATTCCAAACTCAAAAAATATATCTTTCATGAAACAATGAATTTATTTTATCGCATTTGGGGTCTAAAAATTAGAAAAAAATGTCCATGTGTTACGACCAACTTTTATAAGGATACTTACTAAGAAGCTCTTTTCATTGCGAGGTTTCCTTCTGAATTTGAACCTCGCGAGAAAAAATTCCGTCGTTTAAACTGTGAGAATATTTTGCTCAAATTAGTTTATTGTTAGAAATATTCTGCGATTTAATGCTGTTCCCCAAACTACTCTTTCTTATGCAACGATATTCGCGAAGTTTTAATTTTATAAACATATACTTTGCATTGTTATTGTAGCCAAGATTGATATAAATACATTTTTTATAAGTATACCTTGAATAGTTTTTGAATCTATAGTTAGATTACCGTGTTATCAAAATATGCGTGATAAATTTTATTTTATTTTACAACTAAAACATGTGAGCTCAAAGGCTCACAACTGAAATACAGCAAATTAGAAATAACTTTAAATGTAACCTTGAATACCTTCATAGAATGAATAACATTCAGCGATACTTAATGGAATTTCATTTAAGAAAAAGAGCTCGTACTAAAAAAAAACATTTTCCAAATCCTCAATACAAATACAGTAGTTCTGATAAGTATGTAATTTTTGGCGAAAAGTATTTGTATTGTGGATTTTGTACAAGTTTTGTTAATAAATACACTTCCATAGAATTTCGTTTTCCTTGTCTAACGCTAATTACTGTCAGTTTTCAATTACAGAAAATATTCAATTTTACTTCAAGAGAAATGTTCCAGGAGAAAAACTTCCTCATACCAGTATTGGTAGAATTTTCGAACCGAGAGCTCCCAACTAAAAAATCTAAATTCTTAATCCAGAAATTGGAAGATGCCTCCAGGGTTGTATTCCCAGGAGCTGCGCTATATAGGTGGAAAAAAGGCCGAGGAAGTTGAAGAGGGAAAGAGAGATTGAGAGGAGAGTCAAAGTCATCCGTCTTCGAGGAGCTTCCCCAATCCATTGAGAGATTAAAAATGGATTTCCTGCGTAGCACGTGGGCGGAGGGACGGTTATTGATGGTTTGGGACCGAACACCGATACGGTGGTTTGTGAGTAATGAGGGAAGGGAGAACCAATATGCCGTGAGCGCGGAATTTTTCCGCCGCAACAATTATCCACTTGTTCCATTACGCCGTATCTGACTCAAAATGGCGGACTTAGGCTCCATTAGATCGCGCGGGGATAGCGGCTTTTTCGTCACGTTCATCGATGGCTTTGTGTTTGTGTGTTACTCTAGTAGATCCCTTGCGTTTTGGAAATGGTTAAAATACTGGAATGTGAGTAAATTAGTGACTATATGCTCGAGATTCGATTTAATTTTGAATTAGTGATATGATCAGGAAGATGACTCCTTTTACAAAGATAATGCGATGATAAATCTCGCTATAGATGCTTGATGTATTAGGAAGGATTTTGTCTTTTAGCTGTTTATCGGAAATATATTTTCACATCTTTCCTCGAAACATAGTTATGATTGTACTAAATACTTTATACTAACCCATACTATTTTAATTTTTGTTGGTATAAGTACTTGTGATGCATTTTGGGAAGGAACTGAATTATATGGGTTCAGGAATAGGTAGAATAAATATATTGTAAAATTAAATGACTGGATTAAAATAGAATTTCTTGTAATTCAAATATGGGAAGCGCTTGCAGGCATAGATATAAATTCTAAATAGATTGTCACTTTTCAGGTCTAACGGCCGAATTTCTTTAACTTTTCGCGGCTAACTCCTAGATAAATCCAATAATTCCTTTTCGCGTTGCCACAACACATGTAAATATATCACAGCCAATGTACTACAATGAATCATAGAATAATCATTAAGAATCTAATCGATTAATATATCACAAATAAAAATCAACAGATTACAATACATGTACTGTTGCGGACAGGAAACAAGAATTAGTAGAAAACAAACAAGAACATCTTTATACCGCGTCAGACACGAATGCATTAGCCTTTGTATTAAGGAAAAAATCAGTTATTACGACCCGTTTCTGTGACAACCCTTTCAATATTCGGGATTGCGATGTTTGAGATGGAATGAGAAGGGAACCAAAGTTGCACACATGGGCGGATCGATGACGAAGAAAGGCCTACCAGCATCCCGCTTTCCGCAAATATCCCAAAGAGGAAGAGAATGTCACGCCCTCTTCAAAGGACAACGAAACGTGACGAAACATCTCACGTAAGAAAACGTCTGAAACCTCTGCTGAGAATTGTGCGGGTGGATCCCATTTACCAATCTCAGTAATCGGAGCGAGGCCATGAGTAATTAGTAAGTAAGTCCTTAAGTAACATTCCCAAATTACTCGGCTACGGTTACAACTGATGACTAATGAACCAACATAAGAGATTTAAGAAAAACAGACGCTCGGTTATGGGCTTATATTTCTCTCTGCCTATTAAAAAAATCGCGTAAGATTATTTCTGAGAAAATAAAGCAAAAAGTAACAGGGGACTATATTTTTTATTACATTTTGCCGAAAACTCTCAACATTTCCCCAATAGGTTTGCCTTTAACATTTCTGACAGTAAAATAAAGAACATAGAAAGAGAGTACATGGAATGGGACAGATATTGAAGCAAAGAAATGACGTGTATATATCTAGTTAGTTGAAAATTAGAGCCAAATACATCTGTTCGAAGAGAATCGCAATTCATTCCCAATTTTCTTCAAAGTATCACTTTTTAATATAATTTAGTAGTATTAGTAGTAGTAATAAAAAGTAAATCTTATTTTTTCTTCAATTATTACAGTATTTAATGTTGATTAAATCGCACTGTCTTCTTCGGGATCACTTTTAATCTATGCTGAAAGCTTTCAATATTTATTTTCGACAACTTTACCTTTATTTGTAAAAATTGCAACAGCATGTGCCATTTTCTCGTAAGCAATACACAGTACCGTAAGAAATACATGGTGTCTTCACGGCGTTGGGGACAATAAACAATTGGTCAGCGGTGTTAAAGGTGTTAAACATTTAGGTGATGATTGAAGCTAAACCATTCATCACCTAATTAGTGTAGTATTACCTGGATAGCGAGGAAACGCAGCGATACCATTAAATACATATGCACAAATGTTTACGGATTTAATTGCAAACTAGTCATCACATTCGTAACGTGAAGGTATTAATGCGAATTGTGAATCGTACGCCGCAGACTGCATTCATGAGTTGTGAAGTGGGGATAGGGCGCTTATCAAAGGATTTACGCTCTGAGAAAATACCATCGCATTGGCGCCATCAATTTTGGGCGTTGAATAGAAGCAGCGTGGACTTAATATTTGCTGCTGCTCTTCAACGGGAACATCAGTGCCCTCTGCATTCAAACCTATCAATGACAAAATCTGTTTATTTGCACTCCGTCGTTAGGAGCCAAAGTATTGATTTGCGATCCAATCTACAAGTCATTTGTGAGGGTAATTCTTACCATAATTAAGGTCCTACGTTCATACCACTCAATACGTAAACCATACTTAGTCAGATTAACCACTGTGAAGGTACCGACTCTCACCCTAATATTAGTAGTAGTAGTATTGTCAAAAGTGCTTCGACAGCGTGGGTCGTTTTGCTCATTGGCTCCCACCGGGAATCGAACCAGGGACTGCTTTCACCAAAGGCAAATGTGCTGTCCACAAAACTATCCGGGAGCCCCGATTGATTTAAAGTTGAGATTACGAATCTCGGAGGAGATTCTCCTAAATGTCTTGATTATCTGCTTGTTCAATAACATTCAGTTTTTAAGCATTAGAGACACATGATTAACCTTTGAACCTTTGTGTCACAGTTATTAATATCGTAGGAACCTCCGGATCATTTAGTATTAATGCGAGATTTAAATCGATGATTACATTTAAAAATCGTTCTTAAGGATAAATATAGCACGAATACTCATTGATGACAAGCGAAAGGAGTGTTAACTGTTAATGAAATATCAAAATATCTATTTTTAAAAAGGTAATTTCCAGGATAAAAATTTAATCGAAACTCTTATTCAAGAAATTAAATGAATTAACCTGGTAACTTCCACTGGAAAATTTTTACTTCACGACCGGCATCAACTCTCGCGAGTTATTTATAGAAAAAAAAACAAATTCCTGAGGAAATTACCAAGTTATTTTAATTTATTCATTATGGCGCTCCAAAAAGTTAAGCTATATACGAGATCTCATTGATTGATTGATTGATAAGAAGCTGAACAAAACTCCGTGGTGTATGAGCCCTAATAAGTTCTCAACTCACTCTGCTTGTACTACTGCTAGGCTTGTTGTGGTAAACTAAAGAAACCGTGTTAGGACATCTGATAACGGAATCGCGAAATCGTAAAGCATACAATGAAATAGGTAGGTCGATTAACCCTTCATTGGTAAGATTAAGCCTACCTCCCGTGCCTCCTCCTAATTAAGCCTACCTCGTTGTAACACATGTGTATTTCAGTGCGTGATTCCACATGCACATGAATTCAAGGCTCATCGGAAAAACGACTCGGTAAAAAAGGATTAATATAAAATATATATTAACGAGTGTGGCTTCCGAACTTCTCGTTGTAAAATATTGTAAGAAGCTTTTCCTTGTACAAGAATGTTATAGAAAAAAATAAAAAGATTTTTTTTTGGAAATAAAAATGCTGTTTCTCTTGCCGCGTTAAGATATCTTTGAATCAAGTCGAGCATTTTCATTTAGAATTTAAAACAAATATTCTACGATTGTGTCGATTCTCTGAAGATTGGTGAAACCATTTTCACAAGAGCAATCAACTTCGGCGATCAGAGTTATGATAAAATCAATTAGTGTCGTCAATTACTTCAATGATATAATAACTCAAAGCAATAATTTGTTTTCTGTTATTAACCTATAATTTATAAACGTTTAATTTTTTTTTTGAAAACCCGTCACCTCCTATCGAGCCATCTTTAGCTCAGAGGAAGATTAAAGGTACGAGTATAATCATTGTTTGCATTTAAGACTGCTTGGAAAATAAATAAAAGTAATGTATATTCAGTAAAACGAATATTTTGTGAATATGGATGCCTTGGAGGCCAAGATGTTCAAAGATACAAGACGTTCAAAAGACTTTTTAAGAATTTTCCTAAGAGTTTTGAATTAATAATAGAAAAAAACACTTCCACCGTTTCAACCTCTTCATTAGTGTTGAAAGCATGGTCGTTTAATAAAATTCTGTGGTGAAGATAGGTGTGTTTTTTCTGTATACTTGAAGATGGAAAGCTACCACAAACTCGAGGCTAAAATATAAGATTCTAGAAATTTTAATTAGTGTATCACGCGCTGGTATTGATACAAATTTTCTAAAAAAAGTCCCATAAAATAAAACCTAGTTGAGCAACTCTAAATTCTATTGGATGACGGAATGGAGCAGGAGGGAGAAGCTTTCTCCAAAGTCTCAATTTTTGAGGAACCGTAATCCCCATTCTAATTACGCTGCCGTCTGCCAATCGCGTAATCACTCTGCTTCCGAAGCCGCTCGTTTAATCTTTGACGGGGTCACTTGGAATTCGGATCATTACCGAGATAATTAGAAACGACTGCGTCCCTCATTCGTCGGATGGAATCTGATTATCGACTCCGGCCCAAGGCGCTTAAACGCCATGAAAAACGGCTGTGCTAATGAGGGCAGATGAAACTGCGTATCCCACGTTTATAACCGTTTCATAAACACGCCGGCAGACGGGGACAATTACACGGGTTGTTGCGAGTAAACAGATACTTTCTAATAATTCATACGCGCTAATTTTAATCTGCGTAGAAGGGTGGAGGAAAAAGATCGATTTGGGAGCTAAATTATAAAGATGATTTGTTAAAAAAAATTAATTAACAGGGCGATAACTATTGGAGGCATACTATAAGAAATATCCGATCTCAGCTGACAGTTGACCTTCTGATTTGGGGCCGGATAATCAAAACATTTCCCGTACCTCCGAAAAAAGAACATCCTAGACTACTTTGACGCTAGGTAGTTGCTGGTATGTGCTCTAAATTTATCGTTGGTTGTGGATTTTAGAAACTTCTGGCACGTTCTCTATATGCACTGTATATGCTACGAATGTGATCAAGCAAAGTTAAATATTAACAAGAACGAATAGGCCATGGCTATGATCCGTCGGTGAGATGAAAACATAAGTTAATCACAATTAGTATTCGCATCTTTATTCTGTAATAAATTACAAATAAAGTTAGTTAGTTAGTTTGACCCTTTATTGGCGTGGTTAAGCCCAGGTGGGCCTCTCTTCCACCTAACCCCGTAGAGTGGGTTTTGCTAGTTAAAATTTCAACATTTTAGTCCCTCAAATAGTAGTATTCCTATTACGGTATACATTAAAGTCGTCCTCTTAAATTCAGCCTAAGAATAGACCAAAAAAATTCAACTATTGTTTGGGTACATTAGATTATAATAAGAAATTAATAATATCTACAATTACGTCTCTTTATGGGAAAGAAGTTCAGAAAGTAAGACAAAATAAATTCGCGAAACATTCAAAAGAAATTTAATGCTACGCCTGATTGTCTCTGCGTGAAGCTTCCTAATGAAACAGTTTCCAGTGTCCACTAATCAATAGAGTCAGATTATTTTAACTAGAGGCTACCGGAAATACAAGTGGGTAGCGCGTTTGCACTTGTTATAAGCTCTTAAATATTTTTAATATATCCTTAATATTCTCTCGGGGAAAAACGAACATGAATAATTCTGACAGAAACGGGATGTGAACCTAAATCTTCTAATTCTACTTTGTAGGCAGAGGCGAAGTCTCCCGAACGACATGCCTCAATGGTCTGGTAAGAGAGCTTAACTGGTTAGAGCAGCCGTTGGGAAACTGGAGGATCCAGGTTCGTTTCTCGGTGCTACCAGAGTGCATCGTGGCAGACTTTTCCCTGTTAACGTTTACTTGAGATGTTTCCTAGGTTCAAATCTCCACGTGCGAAGTCAAACCTACACCCTCTTCTTTGATATTCTCTAATTGATACATTGTGAACTTGTCCGTTTAAGAGTGAAAAATGAAACAACTGTTATCCAAAATGGAGAGAAAAACTTCTTGAGTGAAGTTAGTAGTACTTTAAGCCATCGTAGAGGCATCTGGTTGTAGTATGAGAAAAAGATTTCCCATCCAAAGTAAAAGATCCGGAAAGCGCCAAAGGGGCGTTAAAGAAGGCGTCCGGGAAAATGCTTTCAGAGACAACGAGGTGAGTTTATTCGCTTTTTTTCATGACATCGGTCGTAAAATTTTAGCATTTCGGATTCCTGAGTTAGCGGTCCGTTTTATCACTTGGGGCGAATAAACCGCAGCAAAGTGATCGCCTGAAAAATGGGAGTATGCGTGTTGCTGGATTTTCAGCAGGCTGTCAATTTCGATTTTATTTGACTTGGCAATCAGCTTTCTTCAGGAGTATCAATTATGGAAATGACAACATGGAAGCGTGCCTCAGCATTGTTGATGTTATGATGTAGGATTTTTACGATTATTCTCTGAAGCTAAATATTTTATGAGCTGGCAGTAAAACTTGATTTCTACAACTCCTGTTCTTGTTCCTGCTACTTTACGTCGGTGAACGTAATATTTTTCACTTGTTTATTCGTACCGTATATCGAAAATATATCTTTCATTAACTCTTGTTACAGCTTATCTCATGACTGTCAAAATATGTAAGCTATTGAGATATAAGTGATACGGAACAATTGTAGTAATTTTGTAGGACCTAGTAGTATTGTCATAAGTGCTTCGATTTCTTAGGTTGTTTCGCGCATGGGCTTCTACCGGGAATCGAACCCGGGACCGCTTTCTTCGAAGTACAACGCGTTACCCACATGCCTATCCGGGAACGTCTGCATTAATTTTCTTTATCATATCGAATGCTGTATAAAAGAGAAACTATACCGGAATCCATTTCCAATGAAATTATTCCCAAATTGATAATTTATTTTCCCTGTCTTGGAAGGTTACTCTCGATTTCAGTTTCGTCGAGATAATGCTATGAAAAATGTTACTTCTAGAGCCATTGTACTGCACTTGCATGGAATTTTTAACTTATTGTATCCTGTCCTGCGACAACTCCCTCACTTCTCAATAAACCTGGTCATTCGCTTTCTATCGCTATTGGTAGCTGATGGTGGAGGGTGTGAGGTTTTAATTATCTCACGTTGAATACTGTGTGGGCACAATCCCTATTTTCATTTCGCATAGAATGTGCCAAATGTGTCCTCTTGAAAAGTAGCTGACACTTTCTACACTGTTTATATGTGATCGATGTGAAAGATTAAACAAGCTAAATCTTCCTCAAAAATAAGCTTTCCAAAACCAAATGTATTGAAACCTCCTATAACAGCAGATAACAACATAAAATAAATGAATAGTTATTGATAGTCATGAGATTTCATAATTAATAATTAAGATGAACAGAGGAGAAAAATTGGAGGTTAGCAACAATTATACCAAATTTATAAAACAGTTGATAGGGTTTCGCTGGAATTCGGAATGTTCTATTCAATTTTACTCATATTATTATAGCTAATTACCCTTTTATTGTTAAAAATAATTGTGATTAGGGTATTTTAGTCCAGATTGAGTGTAGGCTGCAAAAACTCCAGTTAGTATGGAATAGAATCGATTTAAATGATGGCAAGATTGAGCGCATGGTCTCCTCTAGCATCTAACCCTTTATCATTCTGTAAGATAGTAAGAACAGAGAAAAGTTAAACGGTCCATATAAGAGAAAAGAAGCAAGAAACTACTTCGCGGATTAAAATAACGTAATTCAAGCATTTACAAAATAATCTCCTCTAAAGAAAAATTTCCACAAAAAGGGATCTAGGAAAAACCTGTGGAACTCACTGATAGTAATAGCCAAATTTTTAACTTCGAGGAAATTACTTTATATATTTCGTGGAAATCTCTACAATTAACCTTTATGGAACTACTAGAATATACTATTAAATATATTACATAAATACTACGAATGTAAATGTAAGACCTTTAAACTTTGCAAAACAACACATACTAATCAACTGGTTACGATTTCTTTTTAATTCATTACCCCAGGTGATTTAGATAAAGGGATGAAGATCGCACTCAAATATTCTACCAATATGGTCGTGAAATATAATTAATCAATTTGTTTGTCACAATCGCTGTCCCGAGGGAATCCAATTATTTTCCGCGTTTTGCGACACACTCGTTGAAATGAGATATGCGTCAACTTTGTAGTCCATTCGAAAAATGCTGAATAGCGTGTCGTTATCGAGAGCTTAAAAACATCTTCCGTGAAAATTGTCCGCTAATAATTTCCGTCGTTGACGAAGTTCTATATAAATTCCTTTCCAACCGATTGCAAATTTTTCGCCGAAAAGCGGAGTCTGACGACTAATGAGGAAGTATAGGATGAGTAGCACGAGACCTTCCGCACATAATTTTTTATTTATTGCGTCTCCATACATTAAAGTCGGATACATTGGAACTGCGTTAAATGAGAAATGAGATTGGTCCGGAATAGGTGAATGAAATCAGGAGATTTGAGCTACTCGCCTAAAAGAACAATAAATACATATAATTAATTGTCTGTCTTCAATATTCACTTTCCCTGACTTAAGAACGAATGGAAGGTTTTATTTGATAACCAATAGATAATTACTATTTATTACGCGTACTAAAGGATAGGTAACAAGAAATAAATATTTTTCGGATATCTAATATTCTTCTCATTTACTACGTGATAACTACATAACTACTATAAAAAACTCCTTTTTATCGCTTTAGTTGTTAATTTTTTCAAGAAAAGTAAATTATAAATTATGAAAACGAAATTCATGTCATAATCAACAAAAGATTCTTGATCATATTTTTATTCGGATATACATTATCCTTCTTATTTATTTAAGTGATGACCAAGTAACATGCACAAAATATTCCTTATACCGCTTTAGCAGTAAATTCTTTTTAGAATTATAAATTAGAAATTATGAAAACGAAATCCACTTGATAATTAACAAAAGATTCTTGATCATTATTTTATTTAACGTGTAAGGGTTTATTGGGGGTAAAATTTGATGAAATTTCGTCATTTTCACTTTCAAGAGCCATTCTATGTAAAGACAAATGCTATAAATTAGATGACACAGAGGTAATAAATTTATATGCACGAGAGACTCTTAGGGCAATTTGACCATCATGTTTATGTAACGCAAAATAAAGCGGCATTTTTCGAATTTCTTTCATTATTAAGCGGCATCGATTAAAAGTAATGAGTATTCCTAATAAATTCAACGATATTAAGTAAACTGTAATCCGACGTGCATAAATGATTTCTGCCGGAGCTATAGCTCACCTCAATATTGAATGAAACTCAAACTTGTGACATTAATCTTGCTGGAATGGCTTCCAACTGACTTCTTTGTCTTCTTGAATATAAATTACCCGTTACACGACCTTTAAATTTTCATTCCCTCCTAATACCCTCTCTTGACATTTTTGAATGATAGGGATAAGTAGATGACGCGAGGGGGGCGTCAAGATTTTATCGTACCTACGGTAGAGCGCAAATTAATTTCATTTCTCCAAAATTCATTCACAGAAATATATCAAATGTAGAAATAATGGCATCCTTCTGGAATTTTTAACGGAAATTTTGGCTAAAAGATCTCCACTATCAAGCAATGATAAATGGAATATGCATTTTATTTTTGGAATAAGAGAGAGAAAAATGTCTTTAATTTAGTTTTGCTTTTCCTCTTGTCAATGATGTGGTAATGGAAAAGATACTGAAGTATGAGTGATGCTGATCACTTCTAATTCTATTAATAAAGAACTAATAAAATGTATTTTATGTATGAATGTAATTCTAATAATAAAGGACTAATAAAATGTGTGATAGCCCTTAATGATGCATAATATTTTGCGATATGTTATGAATAAACAAGAAGATGATCGTGATTTTACAGTGTTCGACGCTATAAAATATTATAAGTATTCGATTTACGGACGATATCTTGCGAACAAACTATTCATATACAAAGGAATGGTATTCTTTGAACTATAGAAATCACGTACAAATCATTCAATTTGACAAGTTGTTTCCGTGGTGTAGTGGTTATCACATCCGCCTAACACGCGGAAGGTCCCCGGTTCGATCCCGGGCGGAAACAGTTTTTGTTTTTATAGCTTTTCGCGGACCGTAATTTAAATACATGACAAGAATTATTTTTGGCTGAAGACAGGTTCATTTTAAGCCTTCATCCACGATAAGTGACATCATTATCATTCTATCGAGAGGAAGTTAGCATTAGCTGTTTTAAGAATATTTGACATTAGTATTAGGCAAGTAGGCAAAAAAAGTTGTAGACAAGGAGCAGGGTAAGTTTTCGTAGCAAACCATTCAATTTTCTGTCACCTTATCATGGATCGTCAAAGAGCATTGAAACGAAGGAAAGTAATAATAATTCCTATTTTTATCCTTATTGTTTCTATTTCTAACATAAGAGAAGATACTAAAAATAGTACAAAGAACGAATACAGCAAGATACTTCACTAATATGGAAGTGATCTCAATCATGCATAGTGAGCTTCAGAATGCACCTGCAATTAATTTACCTAGCTTTCCAAATTTTAATGAAGGATTTTGTGTGGCCCGTACAATTTAGTATATATCAGCTGTTTCCGTGGTGTAGTGGTTATCACATCCGCCTAACACGCGGAAGGTCCCCGGTTCGATCCCGGGCGGAAACATCCACCTTTTTAATCTTTTACAGTAAGATCAATTGGGCCTGCGAAACTGAATAACGAACACACTGGTGTGACGTATATTTTACTTTTAAGTATTTTCGTAATGATCGACTATTATTTCGATAAATTCAAATCTTAAATTCTCGATGGTAGTTCAGATGCACCGAATTATGTATTCATACTTTAAATTGAAATGAGTTTCTGTGGAAGGAAAGTAAGGGAAATAAACTTTCTCTGTGAATTTGAACCAGGAAAGGGACGTCCAGCCGGAAAATAATAAAAGGAATACCGTCACTCGGATGAAAAACAGAGTTAATGTTATTGCATGTATTAAATATTTCTTAAACAAAACAAGTTATTATTTTTCGTACGATCGCCATTCACCTCCGAAGTCTACATCCTGTTAAGAATAAGATCTGGAAAAAGTATCCTTACGCAAATGTGCTCTTTTGAAAGATATACTGATAGATTGCTGTATACTAGTCCTCATCCAAAGGTGGTGCGAAAAATGGGAATTAGATATTAACGTAGGTAAATGCTCCGTAGTTAATTTATTCGAAAAGAAAAAATTGCGTCCAAATCACCCATATAAAATTAATGGAATTAGTATCAAAGTAGTAGATTCAGTTGAATATCTCGGGATCAACATTACTAATAACTTAAATTGGAGCACGCATATTCGAAAAATCTGTTGTAAAGCAAGTAAAAGGCTTGGCTTTGTAAAGCGTATTGTCGGTAAATGCGATGAAAAGGTGAGAGAGCGATGTTATTTTATCTTGGTCAGACCCCTTCTGGAATATGCGGCAAGTATATGGGATCCGGCGGATGAAACGTGTACTCGCGAACTCGAGAAAGTGCAGCGTAAAGCGGTTCGTTTTGTTAAGAAATGCTACGATAAAAAAGCAAGCGTTACAAAAATGCTCTCAGATGTAGGTTGGGAATCCTTGAAAGAAAGGAGATTGGAAGCTAGGCTGCGATTGCTTAATAAATTCAGGGAAACTACATTTTCCAAAGATACAATCGGTATCATGCAACCCCCCTGCTACGTCGGTCGATCCGATAATGACCGTAAGTTAAGAGAAATAGATGCTAGGACGAATCGTTTCAGAGATTCATTCTTTCCGCGAACAATACGTGACAATAATCGAATAAGGAAGTAATTTAGATTCAACTGGTGTTTACACCCCCTGCCACACGCCGAAAGGCGGCTTGCAGGGTATTAATGTAGATGTAGATGTAGATTACATATAATATACGAATCTGAATTCTCCTCAAAAATACATTGAGTTTCGTTGTTTCCGTGGTGTAGTGGTTATCACATCCGCCCAATACGCGAAGGTCCTCGGTTCGATCCCGGGCGGTAACACTCTCATTTTATCTAGCTGTTCATTAGCATTAATTTAACTTCTTGGCCAAAGACTTTTTCGGCCGACTACAAAATTTATTTTATTTATTCAATTCTTAAATACAGCATAACAATGCCAATTCACAGTGAAATTTAACAAATATTCTTATAAAAAGTAACAAATATAAACAGTAAAAATTGACAGAAGATATAGAGGAAAAACAACAAACATAAATTTAGCATTATCAGGATATAGTGTGTGGTAAACTCAGGTTCAAACATTTAGGAGTCATAAAATTAGATAGGTAAAAAGGATCAATAGAAGGAGGAATTGAGTTCATCAGAGAAGGAAGACGAAAGGAAAGAGCGCGCTTGCTAAGTGAAAGTCTAGGAGTAATATAGTGAAGATGTCAAACGGGTAGATCTGATGAATTGAAATGCATTTTTGAGCCCTCGTTCATCTGATTTAGCATCATTGTAATTTTATCAACGTGAAACAAGTATTAGCTGTTTGAAGAATAGAAGATATTCATAACATAAGACATAAAAGACATGTTTATATGGTGTTGTGCAAGTTTTAGTGGCAAACTATTCTAATCTTTTGTCACTGTTTCATGAAGGATCTTTTAACGCGGGGATATGATAACAACCCGCACTGTATGTTTTATACTTATTTTCATTACTTTTATTTTGTTAGAAGATATAAAAATGCTTATTTTGATGTAAGAAGCGGGACAACAAGATACTTTCATAAGAAGATAAAAGTCCTAGGCTAACATATTGTACTTGATGATAAATGAATGATGAATGTGATTCTGCGATTAATAGCTTTTACAGTCTTCTTTGAGTAATCATAAGAGCTTCGCATTTAACAGCTGTTTCCGTGGTGTAGTGGTTATCACATCCGCCTAACACGCGGAAGGTCCCCGGTTCGATCCCGGGCGGAAACACATTTTTGATTTCACCCCTAAATGTTAGAGGTTTTCAACCGACGAGTGTCAATCCTTGTTAATTGGTAATACGATACGATAACTACAATCATCTCTTTGTACGACGATTTAATCATAATTTTTGAGCTATTCCGGTTTCCCCAAGTTAATAGATAGTTTTAATCCACCCATCTTCGCTTGACGTCTGTCCCAGTATCCTAAAAGACTTAATTTTTCTAGATACGCCTTCTCAAACGTAATGATAACTTTAATAGACCATAGAAAATTCCTACTAAATATATTTTATATCTGTTGTAGGAATGACATTTCTATGCATTTATATGAAGTTTGTCCGTCTATTTAGTCACTCACTCACTCACGGAGTAAAATACTAAATAGACAGCAAGAGATGAAGTGTTTTGGATCTCTGATTTTCAACCAAATTTTTCATCTCCATTTTTGTGTCCGCATTACCCGCAACATGGAGTTTTCCTCACTAGCCAATTGTTGTGGTGATTTTCCCCACATGCCAAATTATACATTTTTTTCTCACTGTTTTTCACGCGTTTTGAAACGGTGTGGCAAGTTAAGCAGAAGAGAGGTGCACTCAGGCATTACCACGCCAATTAGGGGTTAAAATAACAATAAAGGCAAATTACAATTATGAATAAACCGATCGCTGGTATTGTCATATAAAAATTTCGCTCTAATAAAATCTTTGTTAACGAATGAGTGAGAAAATGAACGTATATTTCCCGTGTATAGGTGTTAAAATAGCATCTCTATTACTAATATACGTTGAATTAAATTCAATTTTTCTGCATAAATCATGAGCTGAAAAACTCGGTTATACACGAGTATATACGGTAAACATATTTATCCTGAATGTCGGTTGGTACCTTAGTAGTTTTTGATTAATTAAAATGCTTGAAATCCATACGTTAAATTACAGCAGTATTGTCTTCATAATGTGTAAAAAATATAAAAGAAATACCGGGACGCCTTCTTTAAAAGAATCATATAATAGAGTCAGGGTACCGGATTACCTCGGGGGAAACGACCTCAAAAATAAATTTGCCGCTCTTAAATAGAGAACGATGTTTGCAAGAATTCATTTCTTAATCGGGGAATAGTAGAATGGAAAATGTTACCTGTAGAAGTTTTCGAAACTTTTCCCGTTCTTGCGATGTATTTAATTATATAATTATAAGGGTTTTATGATTTTATTGTGATTATTATGATATTTTTGTAAATTAAAAAACACGTACTATTGTTTAAAATTTTTAAATATTGTAATATTGCTGTAGATGTTGTAATTTCATAACTTGTATTTATATGTAAGACGTACCTACTTCCTTCGGGAGGTATTAGGGTGGTTTCTTCCCGATTTGGGTGAATACCAGGCAGGGAATTTTATTTCTCCCTCCGCTCACAGGAATAACCACCACCGGCCTGGTGCCTATTTGCTGTCTTTAAGAATAAATGAATAATAGAGAACAAATAAAATAAAAATTATATAAAACGCTTTATTGACCTATAATTTGTGAAGAAGAATTTTTTAAGAAAAACTATTCGTGTTTCCCCCAACAATGTTTCACCGTCATCAGGGGAAAACACAGGGATATCCGAGAGTTGCGTCAGCTCGCCAAGGACCAGGATTGAGAGGATTAGAGGAAGTTTGGAGGAAGTGTTGACGAGGGAAGTGTCAAGAGGTTAGGGCTCTGTGGTAAGTGGCGGAGAGTGGTCAAGGGATTGATCCCATGCATTACTAACCAAGTGTTCACGTTTGGGTTTCAGTAATGGGGGCGTAAGCCATTCATCTTATCGCATACATGCATTAAACGGGAGGTGGACATCAGCGTTGCCACGGATTATTCATCATTGGATGTCCCATCTAAATTCCACAATTCTATCATCTTTAGAGGGATGTGAAGAAATTAGGAACAAATAAATGTGACATAACCTCATTTCATAGTGGGTTAATCAAATTTACTTTCATTTCGATTATCTGTGAGTCCGCTCTTATTTCGGTCACCTATATGGATATGGCTATATATATGTTATCAACATATGAATGTTACTGAACTTCATTTCATTTTGGTTTAATCAAATTAAATTTCATAGAGCCTATCTTTATTTCCTTAACGTTAATTCTCGAGGAAGAATATCAGTTATTACATCAATTAATTTCGTTTCATTGGTAATATTCTCATACCATTTTCATTCAAATCTCATGCTCTATTAAAATTTCATCGAAATTACGAAGATAAAAATAGTTCATTCCCGAAATTTGAAAATGAACGATATAAATGAAAATGGGTTCAAATAATGTCACAAGCGAAGAGATATAGCAAGGGACGAAAATATAAATAAAGGTTTTTAAAAATAAATGTACCTAAAGGGCGATATATTAGAAACTATATAAAACTGAAAACTTTATACAAAGGAATGCTCATTCAACACCAAAGTAAAGAAGCTTTTCAGAAGTACGCTTATCTGGCAAAAACATTCGCACGGCAAGTGCAAGATCTTGGTTCGAATCCCGATCCTGTTAGAACATTTTCAAGTAATTTTTCCATAGGAATTTTCCAAGGTGAAGGCTTTTACTTACAAATTTAGGTATAACCATTAACTTGTACAGATTCTTGTTCGAAATTGAGCTTGAATCTTCACTGTCATGCTGCTATAGAGCCGTCCCAAAAATAACGTGATATGACCAGTTAATAAGATTAAATTCAGAAAATAAAATGAGCGACAGGTCATGGCTATGATTCGCCAGTGCGTTTTCTGGCAGGATCTGTGCCACGACGCGTAAAAACATACACATATCACCATTAATCTTCAAATTTTTCCTTAGTAATGATATACGCGTAAATCAGGTCTTAGCTAATTTGAATTTTCATAGAAAATTCCCCATAGAAATCCACCTCTTAAAGTATGATTTAAAAATGGACTGAAAACTCGAGAATTATCTGAGCATTGGCAGCAAATATAAGGAACAAATAATATCGATAATGATCTAACTTAATAAGAAATAACGAGAAAATCAGAAACTAAGACTAAATAACTATAAAAAATACGGATGTATTCGAACTTGAGTTTGTACCTCCACTTCCATGCTACTGTAGTTCCACATATAACCGGATACAACCAGAGAGTAAGTGTACCAAGTAAAGAGTAAAGTGAAGATAAAAGCCGGGAGTTAGATCAAGTTAGTCTCTTCTTGGGATTAATCGCTACGTATCCTCCCTCCTAATCCGGTCCTCGCAGTCCCTTTAAAATCTTAATGGGATTCAGCGTCCACTGTCCACTGCAGTGTCATCCGCTAACTGGGAAGGGGATAGTGTGGCGCGGGCACTTCCTGAGACAGAGAGAGATGCTGAAAACTACCTTTCTGTGGCTTGCTGAGCGGAAAATAGAACCCAATGCAACAAAAAGAGGATTTCTGAGACAATTTCTGTGAAAATTTGTTTACTCATTCTTTTTCATTGCACCGTTTAAGAAATGGCGACCCAGAAAATTTTTAAAGATAAATTAATTGAAAACATACTAGAATCAGGGATGACTCGTCGTCAGCTGAACATTATGAAAAACGCACAGCGGACTAGAATCAAAAAGAGCTGTCCGAAGATCAAAAATTATTTTAAAACATTTTCGGGTGTGGGTCTTGGAAAATTATGCTGTAATTCATAACAGACTACTTTAGATGATACTGTGAGTCCTTTATTTATAGCTATACTCGTTGAAAAATGGCAAGGTTTCAAACAAAACATTTTTCAGAATATTGATTACCGATTTTTGGAAAAACATTCCAATTCGACGCTATATAAAAGCTGTTGAAGATCACTTTTCAAAAAGGTTACGATGCAACATTCTAAAATAAATATCTTACACGCCCGTTCTTCCTTGGGAATTTTCTTAAGTGTACGACCTTTTCGTGCAATGCCATCTATTATCTTCCCTTATAATTATTTTTATTTAGACTTATTACAATTTTCGCAAAAAATATTTGAGAATTTATGCAACAAAGAGATAGACGACGATAATGCAAGGGTTTAGTTACAAGAGACGATGGACACCTTTTACGAACAAACTTTGAGCTGAAGTATGGAAAACGGTTAACAGACGGCAAACTACCGAGTCACTTGTAATATGACGCTGTTTAGTGTTTCTAAATGTCAAATATGAACAATCTGTTTCCCCATCTATCCTGAGAAAGTGGTAGGTTCGGAAAAATAAATCATTTTTGGCCACTAAGAAAAATATTTGTTTTTATTCGACGATGCCAACCGTAGGATGTAATGATAAAGGCAACGGATTAGATCAGATTAGATTATAAGAATACTCATTTACAATCCGCTCCCAGACACAACTTACTGATTCTTTTTCCTCTGTTGATGTGATCCTGTATTTAATAATCTAATCCAAACGACAGATTATAAAAGAGATGCGACAAATCCAGAGCCATGATCAGTAGATATTACCTTAAAAGTCACGATAGGCCGGGTATTTCATTTATATACCGCGTAGTTGTATCTTTCGGATCAATTAAATCCTATCAAATCTTGCAGACTAAAAATTTTGAAAGCATATAAATTACAATGAAATATGTGTCGTAAACAGAATATGTTTCATTCGAGAGATATAACTTGGGTGATATATATAACCCAATCAAATAAGAGCGTCCGAGCAATATCGTATAGCCACATACCACGTTGACAATTTAATGATAAATGTTGCTGTTACAAAAAGTAAACTTTACTCACGTTGGCTGCAGAAATAGGTAAAATAATCGGACACTCGTTCCGCTAAAACACTCACCTGAAATTAAAGAAAATAATAATAATTATTATTATTTCACAAACTGCAGGTAGGCTGTAAGCCTAGTGGTAGTTTTTTCTATAAACTTACATGTGTAACAGTTATAAAATACCTAATATAAAATACATACATAGTCAACCTACAATGCCCACAAAATGAATGCATACATATATTATATTTAATAAAAACTAAATAATGCATGCATAATATTTAATATTTGTAACTGTTTTGCTCACTATGACATATGAAAAATTTTCTTTACGAAAGATTTATTTTTATTTTCAGGCAAAGACATTAAGAGAGACCCAGGTAACCTATCCCACTCAGAAATACCTCTATTGAGAAAAGAATACTTAGCTGTATCCGTTTTTTGCCTTCGAAGTTTAATATTAAATTCGTGACAAACTTTACCGAGGAATTCCGGTTTCTCGATTGTATTTTAAAAACTATCACACCCATCACTACAAGCAATAATATTGTAAATACAACGTTGTCTAATTATTTTTCTTCTTTTTTCAAGTGTATTCCATTCCAGTAATCGTAAGTTAATTAGCATCGCATGACGCGCGAGAAAAATATTTGATCGAAAAGTAATCACAAGGTTGACGTAACATTTCGACTAACTTGAAAGTTACCAAGGCTATGATAAATCGATAAAGCTAACCGCTCGATAGAGAGCAAATATCTTAGGAACATTATCCTTGTTTGTTTCCTTTAGAATGGACGAGTATAAGAGATACTCGCACAAGAGCTCTAACATGCGCAATAACAAATAAAAAGAACAGAAAACAAAGCCTACCATTATGAGAGGAACATCAAGTGTTCCCGAAGGCGGTGGAAGAAGGGATAGCAGCAAAAGTAGAATGGATGAAAACATCGGTGAAGGTCTCAGCCGAGAGAGTCCAATTCCCACAAATTCAGAAATCCTTCCAGGGATAAACTGCAAATAAACCAAAAGATTTTCTTTAGTTTCGATTTATGACATCGTACAAATTGCTCCAAAAACCAAATTTATAAAATAGCAGAATAATTTTTCCATAAACGGAAGAAAAATTTCTCTTCTGACGTAAGTAATACTTCCCATTTCGTTTTGGGACGAAAAAAATGTATCGTTAAATTTGGCCATACCTAATTCATAGCTGTGCTTTTGTAATGGCTACTGAGGTATGAATAATGACATTCATTATTCATAAAAGTCATTCATAAGGTCATTGGGATGACAGAGGGTCCTTGTCCACTAACCTATTCCGTAAATAGATTTATGGCTGTGATAATTGTCACTTTGTACGACGAATTTAGTATATTTTTACTCATAAAGACACCTAAGATTTTTCTAGAATAACCCTAGGTTCGTCTCAGTTCTATAAATGTTCTTGCATAAAAAATACACAGGAGTCGAGTTACAAAAAGAACTAATCTACGTTTCCTACTACCTTTAGCTGAGCATTGTTTATATGAGCTACTGCTTTATTCCTTACATAGGCGTCGATTAGAATTCTGAGGAAGACAAAAAATTGTTCATAGAAAATTACTATTTCCAAGAGGATGAAGGATTTACATTCTATACTCGGCATTATGTAGATCGAGAATAAAAAAAACCGAAATCAAATCACAGCATACTACTTCGTGTTGGCTACATTAATCCTCTTGTGTTAGGTTCGCGTGAAGGTCACCAAACAAATCCACCGTTCGTGAGTTTGCTGACCCTAGCGCGTTGTCCATCCATCATTGTCTACTCCGCACCTAATAGGGACATTAATCACGGCCCAATCGATAGAAGCTCCGTTTTCATTCGCACTCTCGGATACGACCCTCTTTATCGGTAAACTCCGTATTACATATCGCAATTCACGTACGATCGGTCATCTGCTGTTTTTGCACACTCAATCGCAACCTAACGTTACATACCAAAGTGACCATTGAGATTGATGTTTCACTTTGGTCCAATGTTATGCGTACCCAGTATTCAGTATTCATTCAATCTCTTGGTACGATTTCAAATACAGTGATAAGTAAGTTGGAGAGTTACCCAGTTAAAGTATTATACGGATATCGACTGTGCTGTGTGGCAAGACAAGCTTGAGCAAAAGCCACAGGCGGCTGGTCTTACAGTAAGTCATTCAAAATCAGCAAAACTTTTTTCCAATAAATAGTGTTTCCTCAAAATTTAACTATCTTCATGGCGTTGTTTATACTATGAAAATTTCATCATTTCAGTTAATTTACGTAATTAACTAATACAAATTTTAGAGTTGGCACGTTCATTTCTTATTGGTAGCTAAACTAAATTTTTCCAGGCTACTAGAAATTGGATTGGCTGTCGAAGATAATCCTCTAAGAGAATACTGTGGAATAAAAAATATACAATTAAATCATCAGAATACGTTTTTAGCCTAATTATTGCATAAACTTATGTATTTGGCTGGATATTATAATTAATATTGATTATGCATGAAGATAATTTGGTTTCGTATTTAATATTTAGTGCTAAATATCCTTTTTTATTTTTTCGCTGTCAAAACTTATCAGGAGAGTTGGGATTCGACCATAATTAATATTTGAGTGAGTGAGAGTAATTAGAATGATTATATACTATTATAAGTAGAATAATATATATATTGTAGTAGTGCAATAATAATGTTAATTTAATGTATAATAAGGTAAAGAGAAATGAAGAAGGCACTTCTAGAATTTATAATAAGGTATTATCTTTATTTATAGTTTATGTACTATGTATGTGGATCTATAGATTATAATATGTATGGTGTATAAGTGTATGTTATTAAGTAATATGGTTTTACGAATACATAATAGAGTAGAAATTGGAAATACTTATAATAGCACATGACTGTAAAAACATGTTCATAACGGAGAAGGCATCAATTGACTTTCAAAGAGCAATTTGAAATTGAATGCTTTATGTTAATAATAAACTATTATCATTACAATGACTCCAACTAGATCAAATCTTGGTTCCTTCTATCCCAAAGTTAAAAGCTGCTCATTTCAGATTTCAACTATCTTTAATTCTATGAAAATAAAACTAAATTCAATCCATGAATTTAGACTTAGCCGGAGAAAAATTTTCCCGTATCAGTTTGAGGTATTCATGCGATCTTCTTATTAAAGAATACATAAATGACTTAAGAGAACTAAAATTAATTTGCAATAGAATTTAAATGCGAATGAAATATTAAGCTATTTTCATTAGTTTTCAATGACTATCCACAACCTTTAATCCTTGTGTTCACAAACGCTTAAGCTAAATATACTAAGTAGGTTCACGTACATAAAAAATGTATGTGTCTAAAATGTTTCATATTTGAGATTGAAAAAATATTTTCGCAAAGAAAATAATATTCAATTTGAGTAAAGAAAGTCGTAAATATACAAGAAAGATTCTGAAATTTAAAAGATTATAAATTGATCTATTTTATATTTATCATGCAAAGAAACTCACTGAAACGGATAAACTCTAATGTCAAAAATGATAAGAAATGAAAAATATATGTTTGGGAGTCAACATGTTAGGTGTACTGATTTAGATTAAACGACAGAAGTAATGATCCAAAATATGTTTAAGTGGTAAAAAATCTTTCTTAATGGTTAGTTTATTAACAGAGAATTACTAAATCGTGTAATGCTTATATATTCATAAATCCCTTTATGTACTCGAAAATCGTAAATGCACATGTTTATGCGGCATAAAGTAGAATCGAGTGATATTTCGGCTTCAAGTACTCTCAAAAGCAAAAAAATATCCAGTGGAGGGATTGCCCGAAAAAGAGTTCCAAATTCATTTTTCTGAAACATGATTAATCGTCGAAATGTAGGTCAGGGAGGTTCTTTGACTTAACCTATAAATAACTAAACTAAAGGGAATAGGATATTTGCAATCCTACCTTCAACATTGCATTTACAAATGAAACATAGAGATGGCATCACCTACTTTCAGGAAGCAGTTCTTTCAAAGCTTGTACTTGTTTAGATTTTCTTTCTGTGACTTGAAATGCGTAGCAAAATGTATGGGTAAATAATTAAATCAATCATCCAAATAGCACCCATGATTCTAATAATGCTAATTATTTTCAAAATGATTCTCAGATTTTAAATATGTGGCACTTAAGAATACAATGATTAATTATACATAACTCTATATTTTTCTCCCGCTACAATGCGTAATACATTCGTTTCTTATACTATGGTAAACATTTTATCAAATATTATTTCCAAATGTTACTTTTTCCAAATACGTTCATAAATTCCTGAATTATTTAGGGCTACATGTTTCCACAAGTCTCTGTAAGCGTGGCATATAGGTAGGTGCACAGAAGATTTTTGTGATTTCTTGGTAACTTGTTTTCTCTGGAATATATTTCATTGTATGAGTTCGTCAGATAAAGTAATATTTTTAAGAAAAATATAAATTTTAGCAATAATTTGTGTCTCTTGCGTAAATAATATACCGATAAACTATGGCAATGTGTCCCGCTAATGCCGTTCTATTTGAGTCGGCACACTCGCTGCGAGTAATATTTCCTAAAATTCTATGAATATTTCAACTTAAAAACTATCCATCTGACGGAAAATATACATGTCAAGACACAGGGACCTACCTGAAGGTGAAGTAGAATTTATAGATAAGAAATATGAGACCGCATTCTGAATTAGATAATCTTAAACTTTATAGCTATCACGTCAACATTTATTTTTAAATTTGCACAGACATGTTTTTCTAGGACGTCCTTTTGGACCTTTTTCGTGTACATCTCTGCCCACGGGAAGTATCAACTATACAAAAGCGAGAGCAGGTCCCTCGAGAAAATAGAGATGCATAACGTAAATGGATAACATTAGTCAGAAGGTAAAAATAATACAGGAATATACTAATAAATACAGGAACTTTTAAAGCGTTCGCACACTGGATATATATCATAGTAACTACGAGCATTTGCAAAAGATAAAAAGAGACATCTCAAGAGTCTCTGCTGTGTGAGCGAAAACGCATAAGGCATCCTCCAATGTCGTTCAATTTAAGTAAGGTGTTATATGTATTATATTTTTGATTCCAGATCGGTAACATGTCCCCCTAAATCTTATGCAACAGCAATACACATAGGTAATGTGTGTTGCGGAACAGCAACAAACTATGCTTTTGAGGGAGCCACCGTAGGTCTGGTGGTGATTTTTTTATATAGAAACAGTTTAGATGTACCGCAGCGCCATGAAATAACAAAGAGAATGAAAATAAATAGCTTATAAAGTAACATGACAATGGATCCGACTCGATATTCATTATTTGTTATGAGAGGAATTGATGAATATTAATTAATCATACCACCGACGGACCATAATCATATTAAAACATAAATCATTAGATCATCTTTTTTTGAAACATAATAAGAAACATGAAATAAACGGAAATGTTACTTTATAAATATTCGCGTACCTTTACTTTTCAAATCTACCTGGTTTTTCAAAAGGAATAATCCTGCGGCGATACTCCGCGTAATACCACTGCGCCCGCCGCGTTGACTTTGTATTGTTTGATGTTATGGTGGTGACGGAAAACAAGTATTGTTGACTGGATTGAGAGTTAAATAAAAACGATTTTGAAATTCGTACGTTGATAGAATTTGCATTCTCGCTGTCAATACCACTGATTTAAAATAATAACGTGTTTTGAGCGACGAGTGGTCAGGAGCGAATCAGTAACATCTCAAAGCTAGCTAAAAAGAAAACAAGTCGTCGACTACAATCCTATTTCTAATTGAATCGTGATATTCTCTTGTATAACAGGAGTAGAAGAAAGGGATATCACCCATTAGAAATCTGTTCATTTTTTTCAGAAGACCCTGTTTACTTCAACATCCAATATTCAACACTATTATTATTTAGGTTAGCCATTAGAGTAACTTATGCCATACTAGAGGTCCACGTAGATGTATATAAGTTATATCAGATTGTTATTCCCTCAATAAAACAGACACGTTTTATTTTTATACTCTACGTAGGGCAGAGGCATAAGGTATAGTGTAAATATGGAAAGAAATTATACTAAACAACAGATGGGGAAAATAAAACATATTCAGTGCCATTAATATTTAGGATAAGAGTCATTCATATCATAATGGAGGCTCACGCAGATGGATAACCAGTATTATCAGAACGTTAATTCCCTCAATAAAACAGAATTAAAAGAAAAGATACAAAACAACAGCTGGGGAAATAAAAATGCATTTAATAGTGAAGGAATCAAATGAAGAGCAGGCAGAGTTGTCAAGAACCACTTCATTTGATATATTTCCATAGTCGAGAGGGAAAACGTTCTTATTTATCAGTCCCTTCATCCCTTTTCACAACCAAGCAGGTGCCCAACAATCACATTCCGTTTCTAACGGAAAATAACTCCCCTTCTCGGATCAATATTTCCGCCAGCTGCCTATATTTCTACTTCCTACAAATCGCTAGCAATAGGGAATTCCGGTCAGATTTCCCACACTGGGCGCCAAACCAGAAAAAGCGTTTGGATCCCTTTTGGAAATCACTCGCGCGGGACTCGCACCCTTTAAAAACATGTCTGCGTCATTTCCCAAACTCCAGGGAGTTTCCTTCACATCTCTATATATACGAGTCGCTTTTCTATAAGCCAATAGTTTGGTTGCTCACGCGAATTCTTTCTTCACTTAAAGTTACTACACTGAAATAAATTTTATTTTTAAAGATAAGGCAATCGTAAAATATTTATTTATATAAAATATTTTTTACGTGAAAACTTATCTTTAGACTAAAATGCTACAGTCCATTTGTTAGTCATTGTCATTTTTAAGGGGAAATAAAATAAATAAAACTCCTGTACTCCGACTTAGTTAAGACAGATATCCCTGTTAAACCTTTCGAAGGAAGTGTTCAATTCTATGGGAATTTTTAAGGAATCGGTTTGCAATTTTAAACATCCTATACAGTAAGAAATGTCATAAAAATTTAATTACGCCATTATATTCTACTAAATTTAAATATATAAAATCAGTTTATACATGTTAAAAAACCATCAAATTATATTCATGCTGATACTGCAAGAAGGGAGGAAAGGTGTGAAAACCTATGCAGGTAAATTTCTTATAACCGAATATTCTTTCCTTAAAGAAAAATGGAGACATTATTTTCTTAATAATCTGAATTTTTAAGTCTAATTTTCATTTATTTCGTCGAATATTTACTACATGGAACAATCATACATTGAAACATCGAAAACATAGAAGTAACAAATCCATTTCTCTACACGTCATTGATAAACGTAAGACGTTAATTAAGCATCTAACCATCCATCAACTGAATCTATAGAACTATCGTTCCTAATTTTTTGTATCTGTGAAAATGTTCCAAGGTTATCTTTAGCTGTGTTTTTCATTCTTTGGAATTATTGTTCTGAATGTTAAGATAATTATCGTAACACAGTAAGCGTTGGCGATACACAACAAAATGAAATCAAAGATCGTACGACGAGAAAGCCAACGAAGATGGATGGAATACAATCTAACTTAATTAGCACACTAGAAATTTTTCGCAGTTGTTTGGTAACTTTGCAGGATACATAGGCAAAGCAGACTAAAATAAAAAAATCTGATGTGGCCAACACATGACTTTCTCCATATTTATTGAAAACAAAAGCCTATGCCGGTAATATATAAACAACTCCAAAACAATGAGTGTTACAGAAAAATATTTCAAACAAAAGTTGTAGAAAAATACATTTACTATAACTTTTGTACAGATTGTATATAAATTCATCACATTCTGTCAGAGATATGTATGAAAAACTTACATTTCTGGATAAACAACAACTTCCGGTTAAATATTATTCAAGAATAACTCCTAAACAATCAGTGTTACGAAAAAATGTTTGAAACAAAAGTTGTAGTGAAGTATATTATATATAACTTTGTATATACCTAAATTACATTTTGACAGAGATATGTATGAAAAACTTCCATTTCTGGATAAGCAACAACTTCTAGTCAACCATTATTCAAGAATAACTCCTAAACAATCAGTGTTACGAAAAAATGTTTCAAACAAAAGTTGTAGTAAAGTACATTATCTATATCTTTTGTACATAATTGTATATACCTACATTGCATTCTGACAGAGATATTTAAGAAACAAAATTTTGTTCCGGATAAAATGCAACTTCCGGTTAAGAGGTATTCATCAAAAACTAATCAACTCTTGGCATTGTTAGGAAAATACCAAATATTAATTTTGGAAATGATCGGATAATTTATTTTTAAGATAGAGCGCCCACAAACTTTTTTACCACAGACAGACACTTTCGGAAAATACCGAAAACGAATTCTATGGGCCCCAAAACATCTAGTTCCGTTGAAATCTGGAGGTCGAATTTTTTTACGAAAACAATACTTTCTTTATATTACGTATAGGGCGAAAGTAAAAAAAGTAGAATCGCTATTAGTTAAATAGGTATCTCACGAGAAAACAAGCGAAAAATAACGAAAATTTTCTAGACAATGTACCTGATGTTTAAGCGTAGTAATATACCTGTTCCGAGTCATCTACACCTGTTTCCCTAGTTATAATCTGTAAGTGACCAGATATTACCATTGATTTTTCTTCCAACTCGAAAAAATTTCTTTAAGGGACACTTTTCCCCTTCACACCCACTTAACCCTGTTCGTCTACCTCACCCGTCGTCTGCTTCCAGAGGCTTTCCCTAAAATTTCTCCTCTCCGAAGTCGCAGTCACGTTCCAACTTTCAACTTACTCCTCCCCGTCACGGCACTATCTTTAATTTTTTCGCCGCATTTAACGGTTTTTTCTGCACGGAGGAGGCTTCAGGAAACGACCCCAGGTAACGGAATCGAGGAAGAAGATTTTTTCCACGGGAAAGGGATTTTTCATCTCGAAAGCATGGGAGAGATTTTCCTTTAAGATCGATATCGGATTGAATTGAAATGTGTATTGGAGCGAGATATGAGTCTTTTTTAAGTGCACCGACATTCTCTGAGAGAGTAACTCGAGAGGGAGAGAAGCAGGATGAAATATTCAAGTTGCGGAGAAATGAGGTGGGCTTGCGTCCACTGGTTTAATTCGGGAAGAGGCAAAGGCTGATTGATTCTGAAGATGCCGCTCTTAGGTATGGATTTACTTAAGGGATAAGGTAAGGAATGAACTTCTTGTAGTCAAGAGCGGATTTATCACTATCCTGTAGCTGAGGGCCTAGTTCTAAGGCAAAATGTCATCTACATCAAGATGTGTCATATTGATGTATAAGAGCCACCTTTTGGCGTGTGACAGGAATGCACAATAACTCACTCTTTTCATGTCTATTGCTCTTATCGGTTTCTGTTGCGTATTGGTTTCAGAGAGGACTAATTCCAGCATCTATTTCCCTAATTTTTCTCTTTGTATCAGATTGATCTATTTCGGGGAGGACTTTTTTATTATCTCTCCCAAGAATGCATCTCTTAAGTTTGCTAGTTATTTTATTGTTTTATTTGTTTAGCTTTATATATGACTATTTTCTTGTAAAGGTTTAATGTAAAATCATTTTTCTACTTTTGGGTTACGTTCACTGATTTGCTGTAGCAATTCAAAGCAAATATATCTACTTCCGGTGATCCATTTTCAATTTGCTGATTTCTGATTAGAAAATTAAGAGATTTACTAATTTGGCATGACAGAAAATTAGTATAACTAATAATTCAATATTCTGTTAATATTATCACAATTTGAACAATAATCCTCATATTGCAAAGTTTTTGTTAATTTATAAGATAACGAATTTTATACATTGTATAATTGTAATTGAGCAAAACTGTGAATAGAGTACTAGTTTATGACTATATGTGATTGATTCTTATGACTGAAGCTTCATTGTTTTTATTTGTATTGATAGTGTATTCCGATTAGGTTTTCCTATGCATGTGAAAATTCACGAAGGAGTGACATTCATGTGTTTTTGAACAAATTTTGATTTGTTTTCATTTGTACTGGAAGATTCATTACACGATAAGTTTAAAGATGTGATAAGAATGAATAATGATTAATTTATGATAATATTACCACCTGGCTTTAACCAAATTGCTACTTATGCAATGATAATAAGTTAGCAAATAATTCAATCCAGGTTGTAAACTATCGCAAAATTCCAAAACTTGATTTTTTAAAGCCGTTTGCATATTCAGATCTTAAGATCTCAATTTTTATTCACATAATCCTCTTCTTTGATGTAATTGCCATTAAAAGTGGTAAGGAATACTTCATGTAGAGAAAGACTCCGAGAAGGAAATCAGTCGCATGCTACCATACTCAACGTACTAAAGCCTCTCTTCCAGTCCACGTAGCTTAGTAACATTCATGCAAGGGATAATGGGGATAACCTGCCGCAGAAAACGCTCCGTCATCTATTGCCTCGCGTGACTCCCTTACCACGTTGCTTCGTTTGGGGCGTTGTCCTCATATATTACGTCCAGCAATTTAGAACCCATTGCACCGACTCAATCCTTAATCTTCTTCGCATCCGAATGGGTGCAATTAAAAGAACAGTAGCGAGGAAAACTTTAACTGGATATCTTCAGAGAAGCAATACCGTTCATTAACTATCCTAATCTTCATACATGCTACGAAACTGATTCTAAATATTCATTAGACAATACCTATGGTGAAACATAACCCATTAAAGTTAGAAGCTATTCCTTTGTGCTTGGCGTAAACATCACATTTAAACAATTATTTTATAGCTAAAACAGCTATAGGCGACGCAAGAGAATTAAATTGTTAACATCTTTGAGATGAAAGAATTGTAATACAAAACATTTAATTCACATCAAATATTTTTTTCTTGAGGGGGGAAATAACTTAGCGAGAACTCCACCGGATATATTTGTTAATAAGGCGACCGGTTTTGAACTACATGTTCATCATCAGGCACAAAATCGCAAAATGTTCACAAGTATATATCCAAGAAGATTCCTCAGCCTGAACATGCCTGAAGTTTCAAAAAATCTCGACAGAAATACAAAAATTTAAGGAAAATAAAAAACAAAAGAATGCATTGAGAAATACAAAAGTACAAAATAAAGAAAAATACTATATAAGTAAACAGAAAATTTAGAACTTAAAGACAGACAACAAGACAACGGTTATCGGGGTGATCACTCCATGATTTAATGGATCAAAAGACAAGGAGGAATTTCCGAGAAAAAAATCAAACGAAAATGTTTCCAAAAGAGGCAGTAAAATTTCGAAAATCATGTTCATTTCACATGTAGTATTTTATTGCAGGTTTGAAGAGAATTCAAACGCGAAAGAAAGCGGCCAACGCAGAGAAACGCACATCAAAAGCGGAAAGGTTTTCGAGGCGTTTAAAGCGGAGGCAAAAGTAGAGAAAGAGGGATAAGATACGGTGGAAAAGGAGCATTTTACGGCGAAGTGAATTATGGGAGAGGCCGAGCGTAAAATGAAGGGCGGAAGAGGAGAGGTTTTGAATGGCGGAGGTGTCCTTGTTCTACGAAGTGGATATGAGGAAGACCCGGTGTGTGAATAATTGAGGGCGTGTTTGGGAGTGGAAGGCAGAAATGGGAGTCGAGGGAAAGGACATCCGAAGAGAAAGGTGCAGTAAATGGAAAGGATCGGGAGTAGTTGGATGGACACGATGGGGAGTAAAAATGAGCGGGAAAGATGACATTGGAAGTGAAATGGAACGACAATTACGTCCATGGATGAAATCGGGACATTTACGATGTCAAGGTCGAAAATATGGGATAAAATAAGAAACAAATGTAGATTTTTGTCATGACGGTAGTTTTTTTCCTGCTACCATACTCTGATAAATGGGCTATTTTCATTTTTCATGTAGTATAGGATAGAGAAAAATGTATATTTTATTTTCTGTTGTCCCATTCTTGATCATGGCTGTGATTAATTGAAAGATACTGAGGTATGAATGAATGATTGCGCCAATCAAGGTCTCTCTTTACGGAATTCCAAGAAAAGTGTTACTCATAGAGTCAATAGGCTTCACTTGCATGGAAATGTACCACTTAGAGTATTCTGGCACAGTGGAGAAAGCAATGGCAAACTACCTCATTCCTCATCCTGCCAAGTAAACCTCATTCCTCTCTGAAAGCTCTTAGTAGCGAGGAACCAACCAACCTTCGGGCTGAATACCTCACAGTCAGTAGTTTAAGTTAGTTGGCGGTTAAAGTTGCTCAGTAGTTTGGTTGGCCAGTAGTTTAAGTAAATCAGTAGCTTAAGTTAGTCAGCGGTTTATTATATGCAAGAATTTTCCTTCAAAGAGCATATTCGGAGCGTAGTAGAAAAAGCGTACGGGATTCAAAGGTTAGCCATTACAAATCTGAGGGGATTTACATCAATAGTAAAAGAAACAGCGTACTTTTCCCTGATTCGACCCCTATAATTGAGTATTGCTGTGCGATTTGGGACCCTCACGAAGTAGGATTAATTTCCGATCTTGAGATGGTTCAACGTAGAGCAGCAAGGTTCGTCAATGGAGATCTCAGATTTTACAGCTGTGTTTCGGCTATGATAAAATCCCACGGATGGAATTCCCTCAGAGATAGAAGACTTGAGTATCGACGGAAGTTTTTTATAACTTTAACACCACCGACTTTGGGGAAGAGATAGCTAATATTGTTAACCCAGATATAAACTTTCGCGATCTTCGAGATAAAACAAACAAGCCATACAGGGAAGTAGTGCCAGACAGATGTCTTTACTTGTACTTTTGGTCGTTTTTCCCGCGAAGTATTACACAAGCTAATAGCTGTTCAGGTTAGATAGAAATGTCGGTATTTTACACCCCCTGCCACGCACCACTGTCGGTTTGCAGGGTTTGAATGTAAATGTAAATGGCATATTTAAGTGGAATTCCAATGCAATGAAAACTTACATGACTATCATTGCCGTACGCAATGTAGGCAATCCTTTGCGGCTTCATAGTCGGGTCACCGAAGGAAAAACCAGCACAGAAGAGAGGTATCTAGAGGGGGCAGCCATGGAACACACTATGGATACTTGAAGTTAAGGATAGGGTGGAGCTGACATACGCTTTGCTTACAAATCTTAAGATTTTGCTCAGAAAAGTTAGGGGAAGATAGGCGGATGTTAATTTAGGAGTGTATACAATGGAGAATTTTCATTCTCTTCCGTAAGGGCCCCCATCCCTTGGAGAGGTTATACCGAAATATTCTATATCTTCGATGATACAGAGTTAGCGTAGGGAAAAAGATTGGTCATGATCTGATGTCGTGAATATAGACTGTGGAAACTTTTTCACCGTTACAGCCAACTTGTAGTGGAATTCATTAAAGTAAATCCATTGAATATCACTCTACTGGTGGGAAAAATAGTTTCAGTAGTTTGTCCCCGTGTAATAAACCGAATGAAACACTTTTACCCATAATAATGTCTGTAAAGTATTCAGCCCGAAAGCCGGTTGGTACCTCACCCCCTCTGGCATAAGCAGCTTAGAGCTTACAGAGAAGAGTAAGGTTTACTAGGCAGGATGAGGTAGTTTGTCTTGACTTCTGTCAGAGGGAGGTTTTCCGAGGGGTTTCATTCCCTCAATGGACAAATACCTGACAGATATTGTGTTTACCCCTAAACTTACACCCTATAATAAGAGTAGGACTATGTATATTTTATTTAACCATGTACTACTAAATGTATGAATATAACATGTAATACGAGTAAAAGTAGCTTGAATACTGCAAGCATATGTTTAAAGTACTGTACTTTGCAAAGTTCTATTTGGTTTGAAAATTTAGGATATAGGAACCCAAATTTCTCTATGTATAAATTGATGTTGTATCCAAGTGGCCTAGTGTCGAACCCTGGAACTTAATGTTAGTTGATATTGCACATACCTATTTGGTTAGGGTACCTCTGACCGTTTCTGAAAGTCTACGTATCGGGAATGCCGTCAACAGAAATTCCATATTCCCGTATAAATGAATGTTAGAATGAAAATGGTGCCCTGGCGTCGAACCAATGATCATAAGGTAAAAGATAAACTGTTTTTATGAAACATGCATTTCTTCTGTTCACATACATGCTCATAGAAATTACACCATCTCGGTAAATCAATCGTACAAAATTTGAAATTCCCCCCATACATTTCGAATGTTAGAGCTGCCTCGTGTCGAACCCAGGACCTTTTGGAAGATGTGAATACATATAACGCCCTGGTAGAAATAAAACTAATTTCATCCAAATTTTGAAGTCGATATCATACCGGAAATGTCCTAAATTAAGACTCCGTTATCCCCATTTGAAATGCATAGAGGAATGTAAATGGCGCTCTGGAATCAAACCAAGGATCATTAGGGAGACCGTAAAATATTATTGGAATCTGAGAGGTCCTGGCTGAATGAAAAAACATTAAGAAAACGTTTATTTTATCAGTTGAAAATTAGCGTCAACTTAATTGGGACACCATAATTTCAATTAATAAAATAAAGGCTTTCTTTTTCTACATGCATTTTATTCTACGGAACAGCATATTTTAAAATCGATTCCTGAGTCCACTGCGTTGCATTTCCCAATTCCTTTTCCTCACACATCCATTATCCTTGATGCATTCATCTGCTGCAAGCCAAATTGCATTTCCCCATGAGCTCCATTAATTAATCATAATCACCGTTCAAAAGGGATCCCTCCAACGAGATTCGTCGAGAATAATCCAGTTGTTCGGATGCCTGCAACGCTAATTCTATTTTTTCTTTTGATTTTTAGGATATCGCGTATGAACTCATCGTACTTCCGATCCATTGCAAATAACTGTTCCTGTCAACTGGAAAAATCAGAATTTCTCTGCATGTAAAAAGAGCCTTTATGCAATTCGAGGTCATATTTCAGTTAGAACATAAAGAAGAGCTTCCGTATCATTTCAGGCGCAAAACTTCCGGGAGGTTATTACGTCCTGGTATTTCGTAAGGCTTCCTTCTCTATATGAATTCCTTTGAGATATTCTCTCTTTTAGAAATTATTCATCTTCGTATATACGCAGAAATTTCCTTATACATTCAATATTAAAGAAATAATACGTTTTAAGCGATTTTTCGCTGTTATGGTAGACATTTTTACAAGATCCGATTCGAGAAAATGTTGATGTTTTACTGAAGATTATTTTTAGATTACACATAGATGTTTCCAAAAAGATATTCGATTTAAAGAAATATTTTCAAACGTTACTACGTGGAATTTTATATTAAAAACCTTTGATGACAGGGTCAAAAGATAAAACTTGAACAAATTCCACAAATAAAACCCAAAAAGAGGTTTACCGGTTTTGGCGACCGAGAACCATTGTTAAAAGTTTTATCTTTGATTTTTTTCATTAAAAGTTTTTTAAAACATTCGATGATGTTAATTTTCTTTCCCATCGAACTTAAAAAAGGCCCTTGCTAAAGTTTATTTCCTTTCAATAGATATATAAACCTGCTTACGTAATTATTATTATTAAGGCATAAACTGCAGGTAGGCTGCTAGCCTGGTGGCAGTTCTTTTTTACCCACATAATAATAATAATAATAATAATAAAAGGCCTTTATTCGGGCGAGATTGAGACTAGAAAGTCTCTTCTTACACCTAACCCATCGTCATATGTGAAACAGAAAGAAAGAGATAGTTTTCAAAAGTACACGAAGAAAATTAGTATGTGGATTTTTAAAATACCTAAGCTGAGGGCTCAGGAAAAATTTCCACTGCAGGAAAACACTCCCTAGAAGGGAAGTGTGAAAAACCTGCGAAACCTACAGGTAGAAAACAGTATTTTGTGAATATGAAAACATACATTTGTACAAGTTATAAACATAATTTATATAAAATGTGTCAATGATAATTAAACAATTCCCATGGAATGATTACATACATATAGTTTATTTACCTTACCACTAATTAATGAATTTATGATATAATTTTAAACTATTTTTACTAGATTTTTCGGGGCTCATGACAGGCCTTCTTGGCTACCGTAGCGGTCACGGGGTAGAACCCCACCGTACATCACCCTGTCAAGCAATCCCTTACTTTTCCAGAGGTCCCTAAATTTCTATCACACATTACACAGTATTACCGAACACTATATTGACAAACAGGATAAGGTCACGCTTTTAATAACGAACTTGTTATAGATTGAACAATATCTAAAAAAAACAAATCCAAAACCCCTTTCATACAGTACATTTTTATAATAGCTTAAAACATCTAAGTTTAAAATCTTCAATTGTTTTTGGTAAGGGCTTGAAGACCTCTTCAGGTAGTTCAAATTCCCATTTCCTTACTAACCTATTAAGAAGTATTAGTACCTATTCTAGTGTATTCAATGGTAATTCAACAGCGTCGAATTTACATTTACATTGGATCCGGCGGATGAAACATGTACTCGCGAACTCGAGAAAGTGCAGCGTAAAGCGGTTCGTTTTGTTAAGAAATGCTACGATAAAAAAGCAAGCGTTACAAAAATGCTCTCAGACGTAGGTTGGGAATCCTTGAAAGAAAGGAGATTGGAAGCTAGGCTGCGATTGCTTAATAAATTCAGGGAAACTACATTTGCGGAAGATACAATCGGTATCATGCAACCCCCCTGTTACCCCGGTCAATCCGATAATGACCGTAACTTAAGAGAAATAGATGCTAGGACGAATCGTTTTAGAGATTCATTCTTTCCGCGAACAATACGTGACAATAATCGAATAAGGAAGTAATTTAGATTCAACTGGTGTTTACACCCCCCGCCACACGCAGAAAGGCGGCTTGTAGGGTATTAATGTAGATGTAGATGTAGATGTAGATGTACACTTGTTAGCTGTAGGTAAAAAAAAATCTTCTTGCTAAATTTTATGAATTGATGGAATTTTTATTTCTACCGTTGCATTTAAATAAATTAAAATTCCTAAAATGAAATACATGATAATTTTTCCAAAAGAGTTTTTACATGATAGTTTTTACAAGAGAGTTTTTTTAAGAAAAAACGGTCCAACAAACATTACTGTAGCAAAAAGATGGAAAGTATTTTAATTATGCTTTAGGGGCCTTACCCGTTTCGGTCATTGTACCGCTGCCCCTTGGACTCAAGTATACAGCTCACTTTAATTTCAAACTATTCCGTTATTACGGCATATCTTTGCCTTACACTCAGCCTCTCGACGGCAGTATCTCAAAGGAAAGTTTATTCATGCTCGGTCCCTTTTTCCAACCCTCTCTCATTTTTCCCTCATTCACCATTCCGCAAAAACTTTCATTTCCTTCTCTTCATTTCAGAATAAAATCGCCACGCGTCCCTCCATCCTTTCCTGAACCGTTCTTAAGCCCCCCCATTTAAATTTCCAATCCATCTTGAACTCATTCACATTGTTTTAACGATATGTGTATGTAAGATTAGCGAGTAAAATATCTAAAAAGTAAACAAAAGTGAAATAATTATGGCAGGGATGATTAATAACAAAGAGCAGTACGATTTTTTATGTGTGGAATAGGAGGAATCCGTTTTAGTGGCAAACCTCAAAACCACTGTCCTCAAAGAGACAGCCGTCCCACAATACATAAACATAACATTAGTGTGTAATAGATTTATATTAAAATCAAAAATCGAAGTGGAACAAACATCTTTTTCAAGGATTATCTACAATGAAGAACATTATGAATCATCATTATTATTCTTTCACATTTTATCCAGACTCTGTCGGGGTTGGGTATTTGTGGACCAATGACCACCATTGTGTTCCATCTTCCCGCTACATCTCCTCCCACACTTTCTCAGCATCTTCAACTCTCTTCGTTATGTCTGTTTTAATCATGTCCTTCTACCTTCCTCTTGGTCTTTTTCCTTTATTCTTCTCTTCAAATACTCTTCTAGGTATTTGCCATTCTTTCCTTCTCATCATATGGCCAAACCTTCTTAATTTAATTTTCTCAATCTGTATTTGGAACCTTTATATACCCAAATTTCTCTGATTCTTTCATTCCTGATCTTCTCTCTCCTTGTTTTTCCCAGGCTGCTCCTTAAAACTTTCATTTCCATCGCTTGTATTCTGCTCGCTTCTTGACCTGTCATTGTCCACGTTCTGGAAGCATATTTCAGGATGAGCACCGGAAATGTATTAACATCTTACATTTGATTGGGACTTATTTTCTCCAGAGCAAGCATCGTATACTTTGATAGAATCCATCCATTATTTTAACCTATGTCCAATCTCTGTGGTTATTGAACATCATCTGACAATTCACTTCCCAGGTATCTAAAATTCCTTACAACCTCCAGCTGTTGCCAATTCAATTCAATTTTTCACTTTCTTCTCTCAGGATCTCTTGCCGCCACCAGTATCTTACTCATTACTACATTTATCTTCGTTTCACATTTTTCTAAGGATTCATATACTTTGAAAATTTGTGTGGACTGCAACTTAGCGGCACACATCAACGCCACGGTCCTCAAGGATTCATCCCTTTTAAAAAGCAAGATGTCCGTCCTATAAGCCATCGCTTTAAGCAAATATGAATATCTCTGCATCAATTGGAGCAGAGACTCGCTCAGCGGAGGATCCAAACGGAAATTTAAACGAAGGTAGCGGAGGATACGACTCTTTCCGGGGAAACGAGGAGAGATTAAAGTTTCCACAGAAAATGGAAATGGAGAGCAGGGAAGGGGAGTGGTACAGAGGAATTTGATGAGGGAGAAGAAAGGAATAACGGCCTCGAATCGATCCACGGATCTTGGGAGAAATGGAATTTAAAATGTACCAAAGCAGGACTGTGGTGCTTTGGAAGTTGAGATGGAGTGAAGGGGGAATCAGGAGAGAGAATTATTCAGTTAACACCTCTGTTGTAATAGGTAATCCGCATTTTGCATTTGAGAGTGCGGCCTCAAAACATTGAGTACATCTATAAACTATATTTACAAACAAGCAACAACTAGTTTTAAAGGTAAAGAGGCAGCCCACCGCATCTTTGCATTCTTACTTAAGTTTTATTAAATAATTATTAAAATAAATCAATTAATATATTAAATTTATTAAATAAAATCAAATGAATCTGAGAAAATGAATTTTAAGTAAATCATGACGATAAAAACGAGTAGGAATAAAATACAATATAAACATAAATACAAAATTTCGTAGTGCTTAAGTGATGTATATTGAAGACAGCTTCATTGTCGACTCTGGGGATTTTTTATGGGATGCGATAAGTTAATGTGAACATGTGAACCATCATCTATCTGCTATTTTGAATATAGTGACGATAATAACGTCATGCAATTAATGATAATAATAACTCCCTAAAGATAAATGTATATAATGCTGAAACAATTTTGACTGATATAAATTAATGTCTATCCATTTTTCATCAATACGCAACTCTTCGCCTTGATACTTAACGCTAGATTGATAGGAATAAGTTATACTCCTCAGATTTTCTTCACTGGAGATGGTAAGGCAATTTATGGTGACATACAATAGGAACTCTTAAGATATACTTCTATAATAGTTATTGACTTCTTTATTAGTTAATGACTTCTTTAGACCCCTGCAATACATTTTGATGGAAGCTGAGTGTACTTTCCATTAATTAAGTTAGTTAATTAAGGCGTTAGTTAATAGAAAACAGACGCAAGCATACCTTTAAATATTTACTTAAGAAATGAATAAAAAGAATTAGCTCAGTAAGCAACGTCCACCATCTCTCTTTCATAATGTAAAGCTATAAAAGCGTTGAGAGAACAAATTCTTCAATTTTAGCGATGAATTAGATGAAGAGTTAAGATCAAGTAGGTGACAACTTATTACACCTCCAAAGGTAGCGTTATAACTTTCGAAGAATGGGATCTATCCCAACCTAACTACTTTTCCCTTCGGGTTACAGATGAGCAGCTATTTGCTTCCATCGGCCCCAAAGCTCAAGATTGATCTCGAGTCCGCTTTCACCCTGGATTTCCACCGAAATCAAAGACTACTTCGCTTCGGAGTGCTCTTTTTACGGCGAGTGCAATCTCGGATTTGCAGTTTTATGAAGAATTCCCTTTGGAGCCGCGAATAAATCGTCCATGTGACTGAGTGCAGAGATCGAAGGATATGGAGTCGATCTTTCGGAATGAAAGGCAAGATTCTCTAAAATCTTTCTCTAAATATCTATGCTCTTAAAACACGAGTTTTAGCAGATACGTAAGCAAAAAATCTCGAATCTTGTAAATAATTTATGTGGCTGATTTTTCCAGGGTGTTCGTGAGCAATTTACGATATTTGCAGCTTTGAAGACATAGGTAATAATTAGAATGAGTAATTCCAATCATTTCCATAACGCTAAAACTATTACATTAAACACGATATTTAAAGAGTGTGTCGGAATTGATAGTTTATATTATAGAATTCTGTGTATACCAATGAATATCACAGCAGTACATAGCATATTTAAGACCATAGATCAACTGGAATATTTCTATAAAATGAGAAATTTTGGAATAGAGGTGAATAAAAATGTAACATGCTAATTGCTCATCAAAAGTTGTTCACAGAAACATGAAAACATCCTCACCGCTATGATATAATAGAAGTTCAATAAAGGATCCATCTGAATGAAAAGAACAAGGAGGGAACTAGCACCAACCCTACGAAAAAGGATTACAAACTCTCAGTAGAATACTTACGATAAATATTCTTTATTAAATCGATAGTGGAAGGCAAGAATTCCTGGAATATATCGTAAATATCAAGTAATTTGTGTTTTGCCACACAGAATTTTAACAAGTGCTTACTTTCTCACCTGAAGTTGCAAGCACTTGTGAAACAGGTCGTTATCAAATTTCATAGGGGAGAAATAGCCGCATATAATTGATAAAATAATATAACTATATAGTTAATTAAATTATACAAGCTAAGCATTTTAAATGCATAAATTCATTCAATTCGGAATCATCGACGAAATTTCCAGACCCGATCACATAATTTTCCTATTTTATTTAAGTCTATTCTTCCTCGGGATTTATCCTGGCTGCACGCCATTTCGTGCAAATAACCTTTTCATAATTTCCTTGTTCGTATTTCAGTTAATTTACCATCACAACTGTACATTTTCGGGCCTTCATAGGCGAAAGATGCGTTCCATGCAAGTTGAAGAAAAACATATCTTAAGCACATGAGATAAAAATTAACCATTACTGCATTCCACAAATATTAAAAAAGCAAACGACCGGTTTCGACGTTACAGCGTCAACTTTAGGAGTGAGGAGAGCAAAAGACAGAAGGTATAATAAGGGATTGTAACAGGAGGGTAGGATGGGGAAGGAAAGAAGGGTAGGAAAGTTACTATGTATGTTTGTTAGTTGTAGATGAATATAGTGCGTAACTAAGTGGAGAGGAGCAGGGAAAAATTTGTGGAATTAAGTAGTAGTTTATTTTTACCTTATAAGTTTAAGATGGAGTTCCACCAAGTAATTGAATCTGCTAAAACGTGTGTCTTTTTGAAAGCCTAAACATATTGATTTTTCAACTTGGGGGCGATTTTCTCCTCCCTCAACAGCTCCATTTCTCTCGAATGATCGATCGCTCCGAATCCCCGCCACGTTTACCTTCGGAGCAAAAATAATAATATGCATCTCTTCCGGAATAGCGCGGAGCTTTCACGTTCTGTATCGATTTAATATTTATTCAACCGTCGCTTCCGGTCTGACAATGCACGACGGCATTTTAATATTTTCTACGTCCCGGCTTCTGAATTTCCTCTCCGCTTCTGATTCCTCGCAAAAAATTCGCCATTTTTTCGCGAACGCGGTACTGGAGTGAGCGCGCTGATGTTTCGAAAAAAATCATCGTGCAATTCAGACTTTCCCAAACTTGGAAAAAATTTCTTTATTCTTTAGTTTTTAAATTATAATACTTTCTACAGACGAAGGTGATACTTATGATAGTGTATGTGCTAGGTATTGAAAAAATCTAAAATATCGTGAATAAAGTTTTCTCTTTCCTTGTTTACAATGTTGGTTGAAAAAGAAGGGTCTTTATCACCCAATAAGTAATTTATTTGCAAAATTGTCAAAATATAACATTATAACCTCAATCCCCTAGGTCTATATAGTTTGGAATGTGCGGATACTAGATTTAACTGCTTGCATTAATAGGATCAACAATTTTTAATAAGGACTCCCGCAGAGCCAAGTGGGTTCATCTTCACTCATGACTAATCACCAATAACCATCAATCCTTCAATTACTATTAGATTTAACCAAAATAATGGTTAATTCCTTAATTTAATTTCTACATATGGCCCATCGGTTTAAAAAAGTGTGTGGATATTATGAATGGTATAAGAGTAATTTATATCCATGAAATCCAGACAAGGATATGGTGAAAATCTACCATAAACACACTAAGAATAGAAAACTTCAAAATAGTATAAAAACTTCCAAGTAATATATTTGATACACCCACTGAATATAGGATAGAAATTCATGAGAATAGATGCTGATGATGAAGATGCAGAACAATACTTGCAGGTGGAGGGAAAAATTTCGTTGAAAGTAGGTACACTTCTTTTCTGCTTACAGAGAGAATCTTCTGGATCTAAAGACATCCTCGATGTCCTTTTCAATCCCATATTACTTGGCTGGATAATATTGGGATGAATACGAACATTGGGAAGGTTTCCAAACGAACTTTCTATATATATACCTATGTAAGCGGTCTTATACCTTAGCCAGAAATCAATGGATTCCAGCAGAAAATATCTTGAGAGAAGGGAAATTTTCAATGATTAATTTTTTAAACCATCATCTGCCGTATAGACGAGTTCGTCAATGATGAAATTGGTTCGATTCCCGGGGTACCCCAACTGTGAAATGAGATGAACTATTTAAACATTTTAATATCTACACCTTCATATCTAACCGGCAAGACAATTTTCGGCGTAGGACAGGGAGCACCATGACTCTAATACCCTAATCAATTACTTTTACATAACATTCGCGGAAAAAATGAATAAGAAATAAATAAATGAAGGACTCGTTCTGGTATCTATTTCTCTAATCTTCCCCACGGTGTCTGAACGTCCTATGTAATAGGAAAGACGCATAATATAGGCTACATCTTCCAAGAACATACTTTCTCTGAATTAACAAAGTAAAGTGAGTCTTTCTTTGCATCTCTTTCGTCTAAAGATATCCATCTTGCATCCTGAAGCATATGAGTAACTTTCATTACTTTGTCGTAGCAATTTTTACGAAGCGTTTAGTCTTTCGTTGTACTTTTTCTAGTTCACAAACACAGCTATTTTTCAGCAGGGTCTAATACACTATATGCATACTCTAGGTGAGGTCTAACTAACGAACAATAACATCGCTTGTGAATCCTTACCACAACTACTAGTAGTCCAATTCTCAATGAAAGGGTAAGCCCTATTTTTGTATCCGCCTCTCTCCATTTCGGATTTATTCCTTCTTCCATGATCTCGTGTTTTCTTTATATCCTTGCGTCACATTCACCTCCCAGACATAAAAAGTCCCCAAAAGTAGATACTATTTAGTATCTAACTCCAAACACAGAGAAATCATCAATGGATCTATCAGAAAATATTAAGAAGTTTCAGCTAGGATAATTGCTTCTATTGTACTGAGTTTCTTTTTAAGGCTAGTTTCCATACGGAAACAAAATTTAATATGTATGTTTTTATTCTTTACCTCCATGATCTCCGCGTTTGCGTTTTCTTTATTTCCCTGCGCCACATTCACCTCCCAAACATAAAAAGTCCCCCATAACCATGCAGGGTGAGATACTTTATGAATAGGGCGCCCCTCCCCCTAACGCTTCCACGCTTTTCAGACGGTAACCCTTATTCCCACGTGGTTCGCTAACTCTATCCGTCGCATTTGTTTCAATTTCCAACCTATCTTCATCCATTTTCTCCATCCGAAGCTTTTCTTAGACCCACTCCACCATATTTTTAGGTTCCTCTGCGTCACCTTTTCTGCAGACGGATCGAGGGCCTCTTGGGACGTCCTCGAACCGCCGGAGATGCGCTGATCTTTCAAAACGAAAGTGCCGGGACAAGAGATTCGCCTCGCGGAGCGGATCTTCCAACTATGATGAAAATATTCGAACAGAGGCTAGCGCTTTGCTACTTCGAAATATCACGACAGCAAGATGAACAGTTAGGATTGCCAACCTAGGGCACAACCTCCAAAAGTGGCGTATTACATAATAATAAGTGAAAATAGAGAAAATCTTCTTTCACAATTTTTTATAGGTGACCACATGGATATTGTACCATGTAATGCAGCTTATTTTACTTTAATGATGGATCTTTTTTAAACTTTTTATGTATAATACGGGAGGTTCCAGGAGGGGTTTCCCCTCCCATGCCAGTCTTAAAACTAATTTGCTATGTTCCCGTCATATGTTTCCACCTGACCAGTAGGCTAACTTGCTGCGTAGCTTTAAATAAATAATACCCACACAAATAGATATACTAACACACGATATATGACCTACTGCTAATGCATTATTTCAGAATATGAGCGCCGAAGTTTTTCTTACTCTACCTCATAATTCAATGGCCCAATTAAGAGCAGCATCATAATCCGAACTTTCAATATATTTAGCAAACACACGACCATACGATAGTTTTAAAACTAATGTATACAGACGACTTTATATTATAAGCTTGTTACGGAGAGCCTGTAAAGTATTCAGCCCAAAGGCCGGTTGGTCCCTCACCCCCTCTGACTTAAGCTACTAAAAGCTTGCAGAGAGGAATGATGCTGACTAGGCAGGGCGAGGAGTGAGATAGTTTGCCCTTGCTTTCCTCACAGAGCCAGAATGTCATAAGCGGAACAAGTCCACGCAAAAGAAGCACAATGACTCTGCGAATACCACTTTTCTTGGATGTCCATAATGAGAGACCTTGATTAGTGCACTCATACCACGATAGCTTTCATTTCACAGCCATGATCAAGACTGTGACAAAAGTAAACGAAAGATACATTTTCCGCTACCTGTACCAAATGATAAATGAAGAGATTTCATTTATCAGAATATGGTTATAGGAACTTCCTATAGATAATGTATCATAATTTAACATTTAATAATACGAACGCCGAAGATTTTCTCACGCCACCCCATAATGGTATGGCCCAATTTTATTATACGCGATTCCAAGCAGCCTGGCTGTCCGAAAATAAAAAAGATCAAGCAAATGCACGAATGCACGATATTACAGGATTAAAATGAATGTAGACAGACGACTTTTTATTATAGGCTCCTAACACAGATAAATCATCAATGATTTATAAGCAAGTGTTAAGAAGTTGCTTCAGTCATAATGATTGCTTCTATTGTACTAAGTTTCTTTTTCACCTGGCCAGTTTCCATCCGTTAAGACTATTTAATTTCCACTACGTACTTATCAGAACAAAGTAGATAGATTCGTCGTTTATGAATTTCTGTCTATTATTCAAAGATAATTCAAGTGTGCTACTTATTTTAGTTGTTTATGAATAATGGGAGAGGCGATGCTGTGGTTATGTAATAGAAAACCTAATAACCTCAGCAGATAACTTCGCACCTTATGTCACACTCAGAAGAGTGCATCAGTTAGTAATCTAACCACATTAGTGGTCCATCTTCTGGTAATCAAGTAAGGTAGAAATACGAGTTACATAATGAATATGAGCTCATAAGTCTCATAACTTCCTAATCAAAATTACCTGACCTATGACTTCCATCTACCATCTACGTTCATAACTAGTTCCGAAATGTAGGTTAAAATTAATTCAGCTTTGTAAAGGGGGAACAATACAGGTAAAGGTCAGGTACATTAGGTCCTGCAGAACCTTCTAAAGGTAAGTCTTAGTTTTAATTATGCCAAATGATTTATAAGCAAATTTTTAACCGGACAGAGCTCACCCGCAAAATACTCTACCACTCTTATGAAGATTTCCTCAGGGAAGTTTACGCTATCAAAAAGGAATATATGCTATTCCTTTCTGTCGAGTTTTCAGTCATCTGATGAGAAAGATCTTAATTCACCAACTTCTTGTCTTCTTTCTATCTTGTCTTTCTCTAACATCAAACACATTCTTACACTTGCGCGTTCATTCGAGAATATCCTCCATTGTCCCGTGCAACACGTTTCCATCGCTATTCGCATTCACAAATCAAGCTTTCATTCGCACCGTAAGTTTGATTTGAATATGCATGAGGACATATGGAAGGCTGAGGATTTCAGATATTCATGAAATCTTCGACCATTGCAATCTAACGGACCGTGAATACCTTCTGGTTCTATCTTAAAATCTGTTTAAAATATTCATCTCTTTCAGCTAAATCAGCGAGGAATTGTACACAATCAACAAACGAAAAAAATTTCACTCGAAGATTTTTGTAACGAAGGCATGATATTTATTTCATTTTAATCAAAATATGGGAACAAGCAACATACAGAATAAATCCCCAAATGCAAAATTCAATGATTGTTTGTGAACAACATTTTTTCATCTTAATCATAAAATAAATGAAAATTTTGCTGTATTGATGAGCGTATTACCGTAACTTGTTACGGTAAAACGCAAAGTCATGGTTGAACTGAAGAATCGAAAAATAGATGGGAATGTATTACGAACTAAATAAAATAGAGACGTCCCAAATATAATTTTAACATCGATAAGGAATAGAAAACATAATATACGTAGATATTAAGCTTCACAAATTGCGAAATGGCGTCATGCAGTAGACCACGAACTATTTCCATTCACCAAATGACCTAGATTCAATTTTTCGCAGTTTCATATCTTTCTATAAATTTAGAAGTAAAAATCGAGGCTTTTAATCCGCAGCATCAATTTCTTTTACAAAATGTATTATTTTCATATGTTATGAAATAAAAGCCAACAAAGTACATTCATTAGTACGAGGAAGTAAAATCTGCAAAACCTTATGATATTTACGATCAAATGTACTTTTCGCATCGAAATAGCGACATAACTGATGAGATGAGCAGATTATTGATTAAAAATAACACCGGGTCTGATTTGAAAAATAATCAGGAAAATAGAAGCCAGAGATAAAATAATTCTGTAAATCATTTTTATTAGAACGGTATCCGTTATTAAGATGAAAAGCGAGTAGTAGAATGGTTTGAACGGGTATTTCTATCACTCTTGAGGCTGCTGGCAATATACACATATATATGAATAATATTAATATGGCCAATAACTTTGTGAAATTTCGTAGAAACCATCTTAAAAAAAACTTTGTAACTTCCACGACATACATTTCACCTGAATATGTTAATAGGGTGAGGAAACTGGTTGACTGAAATATATATTGTGGAAGTTACAAAGCGTTTTTCTATTAAGATGGTTTCGTGTACGAGGTATGTTCCAAACGTTCCCGAACTTATTTTTTCCCGCAAAAACGCCGAGCAGGAGAAATGTAAAAATCTGGTGGTAGATAGCTATAGTATACGAGAACATTTTCTTATGAACATGGGTATACAAAATGAAATCGCATATTTTTTATATTTCGTATAAAATTCCATTCCGATCCATGCGAATCCGCCATTATAACACATCTAAGCCATAGATTCCACCCTTTTCAATTATAACTTCACCACACAATTCGCAAAATTAGGGGAACCCATTCATGCAACTGCGGTGTTCCCTAATTGAAGGAGTGCTCCACGTATCACATGCCTTGGAACGTTATTAAGTGGATTGGTCTTGGCCAAAGCACGTTTGGAATGCACTCCAAATGACCGCGTCTCAAAGAACACCGACAGTGATGCAGCCAGCGATGGAATGCACGTCTGAGCACCTCCCTCATTTGATCATTTTAAAGGCTTTTAAGGAGGAAAGAGAAAGTTGGGGGTGGAAAAGTCAGAAAATGTGGCTTTTCCTAGTGCGCATTTCCCCGGTGGCCACACTAAGAGGGGAAATCGCATTTGCCTGAGTGGTTCACAACCACTTTGACTCGCCGTGTGCTCGCGAGACACTACCTGCTCTCCACTCGAGAGCGACAGCTTGGAATTTTTCGAGGCGCATTAACGTTACGAAACCTAAGTCATTCTCCCGTAAGAAAGGGCCTTCCTTATGCGAGGTATGGAATATTTTCTCAAAAGGGTTACGGCATTCGTTTTTTTGTGCTCATCAATACATTTCCGAGATATTTTTCTCTTTCATCTGAATATCAAATGGTTGAGAATTAAAGAGTAAATTTTCTCAATTTTGTTCGCGGAGAAAATGCTTTCCTTTCCTCATCCTTCTCATGCATGTACACTCCTGGCCAAAATTAACGCAGCACCTCCCTAGCGATCCTTACGGCTGGTGCTACGTTAATTTTGGCCAGGACTGTACGTACCGGTATTGTATTTCTATATTTTGTCATGTTGTTTTTTTCATCTTTTAGTTATTACTATCGTTAGGTTTGCACAGGTTTTTCACACCTCCTTTCTTTCTGTTGAAGCAACATATAATACATACAGTTTTGTAGCCAAAATTACATACAACATAGACATACAGGTAACTCTAAAAAAAAACAGATTAGCATTATAATGTACAAAGACAGAGAAAGCATCTTATGCGTTGAGAGGAAGAGTAAAAGCAAAAGGAGTAAAGAATTTATGGGATATAGGAGATTTCCTTTCATTGCTTATGTCAGGGTTTTTTAAGAAAGATTTGAGAAAGGATAGAGGAATCAAAGAAGGTGATTCAATAAGTGCATATCGAAAAATTAGAGGAAATATAATATAGAGATTTAGAAATAAGAAATAAAATACAGAGCATAGCATTCAGAAGGTGCGACAGGGCTATAAAATGCGTCAAAAATAAATGTCTTCCGCTTAGATGTTAATAGAGAAAGTTTTAAAAAGCTTGTGGAGGCCCACATCCAACGTTGCACTGAAAACGGCTGATCTTACTGATGGGTTTTCGGATCCTCCTTCGCCCGTGGAAATTTAATCGGAGCAGACCTCTGGGTTTACAAATTAGGAGGAAAGATTGCAATCACGAGGTCCTTCACGACGGGTGGATGAGCAAGGGAAAATTAGGGTGGACTGCGAATCCTCATCAGATAGCGGGGAGATAAAACGGGTCGATGTGTCGCTGTCACTATTTTTTAAGCTTCTGGAGCTTAGATTGGCGTCGGGCTTCATTTCGAAGAGGAGGGAAGATTTATAATTTCCCACGTCCGAACGACAAAATGGAATCAGAGGCAGACGGGATCATTCGACTGAAAAGGGACGCAGGACCGTGTTTTGATGGAGAAATTACGTTTTTATCTAATCTTAGAAACAGGGATTAGCGATAAATGTGAACGAATAACAATAATTTCCTGAATCTCGATATTTTTATTTTATAGCAGAGGTAGCGAAAAGATTGTTCTGTAAAGCCGTTGTCATTTGAAATTGTAGAGGCTATTGGAGAAATTCGAATGCAGGAAAATGAACGTGGGCGCAATCAATTATTTCATCATTTTATTGCGAACAAAATAGAAAAGGAGTAGATTGTAACGTAAAGATGTGAATATTACATTCGGAAGTCAAGTCCGAAAAATTATACTGTAGTAGATGGAAATTTATTCCTTTAGTTTTAAGTAAAAGATTTGTTCTTGGATAAATTGTTTCAAAATAATGAATATTTTAGGAGACATTTTGGAATTAAAAACATCCAGTTAAATGTGTATCGATAAAAAGTTTGCAAATCAAATTTTTTGTGTTAAATATCATAAATTTTAATAATCATCATCATTGTTGGATAAATAACGTGTTTATTAAAACTGAAACCTCTTCTCTTTCATATAATCTGTCGTATATATTAAATGAAGCCTAATCAAAACTATTTTCAAAATAGATAAGTATAAAAGCAGATCTTGTCGATGTAGGAAAACCTAAATAAAACTCAGAAATAAGTTATCACGAGAAAAAACTATTTGTTGAAGTGGGTGAGAAAAACCTATGCAAATCACAGATGGTGTAAGTAAAGTATCTTCGATGGACGCTAAAACAAAAGTACGAAATAAGTTAGGAAAACAAAAGCTAAAGATTATTTAGTAATTATCCAATTCTGTTACTACTCGATGAACAAGAGATTGTATTTTTAATAGCTTTTTTGATGGAAATAGATAGCAAAAACTAATTGCTGTTTTTAACTGAGCAAACATAGTATTTTATGAGGAAATTTGACGATCGAAACATTAATAAATATATGTAGCGAAAAATTCTGCCCTTTGATACCCTTCCATATATAAGCTTTCTTAAGTGCTGCTGAAATGATGACATAAATTTTCATGGATAAAAAATGATGGAAATGCAATTTTTCACTTCTGGTTTAACCTCTAATCTTTTAACGGATCCTCAACTAAAACAGGTCAATCTCAATAATTACAGGCTTATGTTTGCTTAATGTTAAAACGAGTTATGAGAGCAAGAACTTCATCATCATCATCATGTGGTGTTCTGCCCAGAAGCCTCTCCATTCCCCTCTGTCTATAGCCTTCACCTTAGTCTCTCTATAATTCTTTATTTTCACCTCATCCACCATCTTTATTCTTCTCCTTCCTCTCTTATTCCTTCCTTCCACTGAGTCTTCTAATGCCACTTGCCGTATGCTATTTCCTCTAATTACGTGGCCTGACCAGTTAGTTTCCTTTTACTTATTTTATTCATAATCCTTTCTTCTTTCACGTTATTCACGATCTCCTAAGAACTTGTTCCTCCAAAGTTTTTAAGAGTCGTTGATTTTAGGATATTACGATTCACTTCTTCCTGGATATAGAGATATACGAGCCAGATAGCGCAGAGATATTGAAGCCATAATGTTTTGAAAGTTTACTTGAGAGATACAGAGGTTAGTGTCAATTTATTTAACCTCCGTCCAATTTCAAATGAGATATTTTGAAGTCACGGTCACGAACGCTAAAGTAATGATACATTCGTTGGCCTTCCTCTTCTCAAACATGCACCTCCATATCAAAGAGAGTGCCTACTGCCATCTATGATTTTCAAGCACGGATTCCATCCACTCTAGTTCGTACATAAAAAATTATGAGAAACCGTTACTCTTGACAAACATTCATATTGAGAGTATACTTCTCCTCAAACTTCAATTTTGAAGCATACTTTTACTCAAAGAACAACTTTAGATGGAAGAAATTTGTTGCTGAATCATCACTAATAATGAAGCTTCAGAACGCTTTTGAGATTTAAATTCTTTCGAGTGAAATGTGAGATCTTCTTTGCTGATATAACCTCTTCAAAAACATCTACAGAATATCAATCAACTATTCAACGCGTAAACAAATAATCCAAAATGTCACCTTATAAATAATACTATTCAAGAAGTAGTGGACACACCAAGTGTGTTGGAAAGCTTAAATATTAACTGAATAAACTCCTAGGCTCCAGCTTAGACAGCACCTTCATCAGTTGTATGAAATCCTAATTCACGCGGTGAAAATGAGCTCAGAATGTAAAGAGGTATTAAGCGTAATGCTAGCCGACTCATTAATAATCATATATCTCTACCTAACAGTGTTAAAAATTTGGAAACGTGTTTCACAACAAAAGTGGATTTTTGAGCTGGGCTGAGGATGTTGAAACTTAGCATTACCAGTAAATTCTCGCACGTTCAAATTATGAAGGTTCAAATTCGACCTAATTTGAGAAAAAACTGCAGTTTTGAAATTTCTTAGTATCTTTCCACGTTCATTACATTGATACCTTGCCAACTAGATTAAATTTGTCAAGCAACATACAAAGTAGTCTTACAAACTGGTCCTGGACTGAATCCTTCATTTTATAGATCAAAGTTGAGTATTTACGTACTCATTGAGAAGGAAAGGCAGATCCTTATTTTAGAGCTAACTTATTCTTAAACTCTTAAAAAAATATTTTTCAAGGTGGGTACCTACCGACTAACCATATTAGGTTTGGCGGTACCCAAATGGATAAATTGTATTTCCCTACACAATTCTATTGTAGTGGATTTATTCTACTGAATATTTATTATAAATCAAATGTATCTTCTTTATTTTTGGTGTTGTCTATTTTGCTTTGAGTTTCAAAATGTAATATGTAATAAACTGTATTGTATATAGTACTGAATGTAAGCGTATTATAAAGTATTGTATATAAAGCCTTGATACTATTATTATTGTTGTTAACTGATTAATTCATTTTGATGATTATTTTTTATTAATTATATATTTTAATATTATGTGGTGTTTTTACCAGAATTTTTCATACTGCGGCAAATTAATTAATAAATAATAAAAACAGCAATAAAAGTCTTAATCGACAACGATATTGAATATTTTCACAATAAGCCACTTCTTACAGATTTCAATTTATTTTCCCCTCATACATTGATTACATATAACTAGAGATGGGACAATCTATTGAAAAACAATCGAATAGTTATTCGATTGTTTTCATTCGAATGAATTCACTCGCTTTCGTAGGCTGGACATGACGCAATAGCTGGTCAGGGGCAGTAACACCTGGCTGCCGGGATATCGGATCAGATATACATACACACAGATATATATTATATCTATATTCATATTTCATCAGTATCACATATCTCTACCAGACTTCCACTAATTGGGATCACGTTACGAGCCACTTCTATCCTCTCCTCTTCAACGCGTAACAAGTAAACGAATGAAAAATCGAATAAATCTATTCGATTTTTCACTCACTTCCTCTGAGCGAGCGAATCACTCACTTGGAACAATCGTATAGATTTATTCATTTTTTTCCACTCACTAAAAACAATCGAATAAATACACTCGGTTAGGATAGAGTGAAATATCGAAACGCTTTATTCGAATAATTCGATTGAATCAAACAACCGAATTATTCGAATACCACCCACCTCTACATATAACCCAGAAAACAAAAACCCTCCCCGTTCAACACCTCTTTCGTTCAAGGGCGATTCATGATTACTCGTCGGCGAAATTTCCCATCGATTCCAGCACGAAATTTCCTTGTCGACGGATTGATTTCGTCTCCAACTTCATAAGCGAGCCTTGTTCGTTTGGTAAAAAATAGCGTCTCCGTGGAGTTATGAATGGGCCGGTATTTCTCATATCCCGCGGTGTACCATCTGCCTCGAGAGCAAGTCTTCCCTTCGCCGAATGCCCATAACGTGCGATAAATTTCCACATGGAGAGAGCAATAGCTGTCACTTTCAGGGGAGGAGTGACAAGCCAATGGCTTATGAGGAGAGTTCGCCGAATCTGTAATCTTAGCCGCAAATGACGAGGGTCTCTGACTGCGAGAGATGCTAATTAAAACGTGTTTCAATATTCATCAGATGGCTCAGATCTCTTTGAAATGGAAGATCGAAAAGTACGCAGCATAAGAAGAAATGAAACATGTATATCGATGGTACATACTTAAGATCATTTTAGAACAATTAAAATTACTTTGTTCGTTAATTAATTACCAAAAATGAGACTTGGATTCATTTTTATATTCTGAAATATAAAAGCAAGCGAAACAGCACCCAAGCGGGCAGTTCCTAGAAAGGCAAAGCCGGTTTCATCACTCGGAAATGGGATCGGTGTTTTGGGATGTTAATTGAATTTTATTAATTAAATGGCAATGAAAAGGTAGAACAAATACTGATAAAATTATTGTAATCTTCTATTCAGTTAATACTCATATTTATAGATAATGATATTAATTAAAAAAATAAGATTGAATCCCATTGGTTATCATCAATGGGATTGGCAATAAGACATATTTATAATAATCAAATTGTAGTAAATAATACAAAAAATTAATTAATTTCATCAGTAAGTATTGACAAATTTGTTTACTGGCTGTTAAATCTTTAATTTTCATTATTTTATTTTCATTTTAGTTTTTATACTTATGATTTATATTGGCCTATCTTTTAACCTAATGATTTTCTTTTTGTTATGTTCCTTTTTCTGTTCATTTTTCTACAAACGTATGTCTATGCGAAAACATAATCATATTATTTTCTTTGCATTTCAATTCAGTCTTGTCTTACATTCTGCATAAAATTTATGTAAGTATCCGTAGGTTTCGCAGATATTTCACACCCATTCTTGTGGATGTTTTCCTACCATGGTGCATTTTTAACCTCACGTAATAGTTATCTTTTGTGCTGTTTTCATGTTATCTCCTCTAAATTCCACACGACAAAGTGTTAGATGTAAGAAAAGACATTAGTTTCAATCCCTCCCAATTTAAGTTTGCTATATTAAAATAATTATAATCAAAAAGGAAGTAAAACTTCGGGAGAAAATACCCGGTTAGAGGGAAATAAATCTCTTGCCAATTTTATTGCCACCAAAATGCTTTGGAATCGAGAAATTTAAAAGACCTATTCTATAAACATTTAAAACATCAAACCTTTCTCTTGATCATAATTCCTGATTTATACCGCTTTCCGAAACTCGAAAACTTTCTCGCTGGGCTGTGATCTTCTTTATGCCAAGAAGCTATTGGAGTTATAGAGAGATTTTTGCACTGAATGAGAGTTACTGAAGATATACGACAATGACGTTAGAAAACCATTGGAATAAGCGTATCACTCCTAAAAGAAAAGAAGCTGAAATATTAGATAATTTAAATATTATTTTTTTATTATAGAACCGGGAAATTTTCAGGCCACCCTCATAGTCGATATTACGCGTCCACACCGTTACACAGACCAAGTAGATATAGCAAGAAAAATTGTGCGAGTAAATTATTAGATAATTAGTCAGTTTGTCTATATTTTACGATTCGAAATCTATAGCGAGATTACAATTTGGCTCACAGAGATTGCCGCTTGTGTTATTTAATTTACTAGATTTCAAGAAGCCCTTTTTTAAAAAAATATTTATATTATTTTGTAACAATATCAAATTAAATACCTTGAAGGACTAGTTTACTTCCATCTTAACAACTACTATTGGAAATTAATTTTCGAGTCAATCGTAAATGGAGACCAATGCAGAATTGTTGATCACATTCACGCAAGGTCCTAAAATGGAATACTGGTCACCAGGTTGTTAGTCGAAAACAAAAATTTCCAAAGAAGTCGAAAAATTTGCTATCGTATGGAACCCATAGAAGAGAAATCAATGATTTGGAATCTTGGACAGTTTACAGCAAGCGGCGTCGATATTGGCAATGTTTAGAAACGTAGTTGTGCAGGAATGAATATATCAAGAGGCGCGAAATCTATAGCCCCCCGCAATCTAATCCACTTTGAGCTTTGACCCAGATCCCAGAGGCGGCGAACCACAAGTTACGGACATAAAACTCATCTTCCAGCTCGTTTAGATTAGAAGATAAGCAATTCCGAGGAATTACTGCGCTCGGAACACCGAATGACATTCTCATTTGCGTAATTTTTGTCGACATCATATTAACTCTGACTCAGAACCTGATATTTGCTCTAAATATTCCTTCAAAACACCTTTCATCGTGGATGGATAGAATAAAAACAATCACATCCTTATGAAATAAATTACTTACTATTACTAGAGAAATAAATTAGTGGAATGGATATTTAATGCTATATAAAGGTGTTATTATGTAAATTTATAACGTAAAATGTATGTAAAATGAAATTGATATTAACTTATTTGAGGGATCATATTCAATTTCATTTCAATTAAAACAAGGACCTTAATAACCTTTATGAATACATATCTATGCCCAGTATTTATCTCCCAGGTAATTAATTATTGAGATTATTGAAGCCACACAATTGTTTCTATCAGAACGATAAAAAATTGTATTGTAGTGTATTATTATTACTGTGTTGTACCTAGGAGATAAATTTATCATAATTGATTGTTATAGCTAAATTATATATGTACTGTAATAGTCAATAATGTTGCAATATTGTAATAAGTATTGTATGCACTATTGTATTAGTCTTTAGAATGGATATGTATTAATGTAAACTAGTATTGAAATAAACTGTTACTATATTATTCCTAAAAAAGAGCCCAAATATTGAATTAGGAGTTAATCGCGCAACAGAAAGAGGACGGAACCGCGAGACAGTTTTTTAACAAATATATCACATTTTATTAAATCTAAATAAATTCAATGGAAGAAGCCATGACCTTGCGAAACTAAGTTACAGGAAGCATGGTAAAATGAAATGGAACTTTTCCAAGTTATTTTAGCATGCTTCCAAATCTGAACGATATAATCCAAAGTTGAAGTTTTCACTTTGCGGAAGGAAGTCATGATGAAAGTTACAGTTTGTTTTCGTTTTCATTTAAAACACATGGTTCAACTATAAAAGTGATTGGACATGAAATTATTTTCTAAATCTTACAAACTATTCTTTTATAGAAGTGATCGTACGGAAGTGACTTCGTGAAGCCGTTCTAAAATTAAAGTATTAAATTGTAGGAGCTACTTTACTATAATCTAAATGATACTCGGGAAAAAGATGTTGATAAAAAGGAAATAACCGCTATAAAAAGCATGGCATGAAAAATCGGCGCAAACTATAAAAATAAATGGACCTGCACACAATATTCTACCAAAAGAAGATTTAAACCTCCTTTCCTGCATCTTTAGTATCACGGAAATACTTGGTTAATTTGTCTACTTTGTAAGGTGTATGAAAGAAAAAGATGAAATTAGATTAACAATATTTAACAACAAATGCTTGAAAGTTGCAAACCTATGAGTCCGTGAGTTTAAGGAGGAACCACGTGTATAGCGTTATTAACCCTGTTATAACATTCAAGCTTTTAATATTTAAATAAGAAACGAGCCATTTTATATTTGTAACCTATTTCAGACAATGGGGATTTATGTGTTTCACACTCCCTGCCATACACCACTGTTAGCTTGCAGACTCACAATGTAAATATGAATGTATTTATGAAAATAATCGACCGTGTCCTTAACGAGATTAAAACAGAAGTTGGCTAAATCAATAACAATATTAACATTTTCTTTAATGTGCGAGTTTAAATATTATGAGTTCGGGATAGCAACTAATCTTTACGCAGACAAATAAACATCTCCGAACCGGGATTAAATCCGAGATTAGCTACTTTTCAGGGTAACCTAGCAACACACTCAAAAATCAATTGACGCCCGTTCTCAGTGGCCGGACCATAAAACACCATCCCTGATATTAGCATAAGAGTCCCCATCCGTCACCCGAAACGGCCAATTCTTCCGACAACGGCCCACTTCCTCGAGCACATCTTTCCGGAGAGGATTTCCCTGCAAGTGTGTTTACGGACGTTGAGTTGCATCGGCCCAATCAATCAATCAATCCTCTCAAAGGAATCCCCCGAGGAATTTTCGTTGCGTGGATCCCCTTGGGAAAGTAAACATCCTCTGCTGCATCCTCGACGTCGATTTTGGCAATCCGTCTCCGGGAGCGCAAAATTGATGAGCACATCCACACCTGTGCCGAAGAAGGGCCCTGAATGTGTGCGATTCCGAGCAGTTTGTTACGCTGTGACGCAGGATTACGCTCAGGCAACGGAGCCTTGCCAAAATTTGGGAATTTTGAGGACGATCCAGGGATGTAATGATATGGCGTTAAAGAAGTTTTGCGGAAGGAAGATATTTATTACAACTACCAGAATGGAAGCCAATACATTAGCTAAGGTATGTGACGTCGCGAGATGATTCTTCTTAAAATAAAGTCCTTAAAATAGTTCCTTTCGAAAAACTCTTAATTTCCGTATCTTCAACACTCACATCGCATTTCTTCTCCAATTCTTCTTTTTCTTACCAAACGCTCAACAATCACTTATTTATCAACACAATATGACAACCAACAAACGTCGACATTTCAAAACCTACACAATCTAGCTAATTTAAACAAAGAGACAGCATTAAAAGAAAAAATAATACCATAAAAAATACAATTTAAGAATTAAATAAAAATGGCATGACGTTACAGGTAGCACTTAATGAAACTGTTTCATGAGAAGTTTTTAAGAATGCTCTTCCACCTAAATTATTTACATGAGTCTAAATTCGGGGAAAGAAAATTTAACATTTAAGGATGAATTTTTGGAAATTGCAGACAAACACATGTTAATATAAACAAACAAACGTATGTATATACTCACAAATAATAATTGCAGTGTGTATTTTTAATATATGCATGTATAATATACATTGCATAAACTCCTCGACACAAGGGGATGTGTGTGATTTACGATTAAGCATTCTTAAATTTTTCACATATCATATGTATTTATCTGTTCGTTTCTTTGAATCCTTGGGATATATGTGCATTTGTTCTACATATCTCCAAGGAATAATGTTATCCTGATAAAATGCAAAGTGTCACGTTTACGTAACTTCCAGGTTATCATATTATAATTTTGTCCCAATTATTAGTAAAGAGTAATGGGTGATAACCATCTACCTCCAATAATTCATTTTCAAACTAAAGAATGAAATTAAAAACGAAATAATAAATATTAAAGTAAACGAGGTACTTTAAAATTCATTTCTTTATCCCTGAAATGAGATTCATGGGATGGAAGTAATACACTGAAAATCTTTTGAAAGACTAAAATGATATATCAATTAAAGGTTTTGATTAAAAAATCACGCTAAAAAATGTATAATCTAATATCGAGCTATACTTGAGATCCTTGACTAATATTTCGGAGTGCCATGATATTTTTTCCATCGGCAACTTTTTATCAACAGCATTGGATTATGTAAATATTGAAAAATATATCATAGCCAAAGGTGTCTCATAATTACAGAATTGCTTGAGGATCAATACATCAATAGCTGTGCGCCTCTAACGTTTCTCATCTCGACGCATGCATATTATATGACCTTTGAACTTTTCCATAGATGACCCACATTTGGAATTAACAACCTAGATTGTAGGACCTTTGAAATCTATAATTAAATCTTCATAGCCTATTTATCAATGACATATTAACAGATTCTATAAATATATACAAGGCAAATACCCGCCAAGCCGTATTATACCATGATCAGATATTGTTTACACTAGGTATAGGGAACATGCTCTCAGTGTATACTTATGTAAAAGTACTGATCCTAGGCTATGAATGCTTAAAAATAAGTACATGTATACATTGATAGCATAAAGAACAATGTGTCAGATCCACATGATTAAATGTGTTACAAAATAATACAAGTCCATCATCAAGATAGGAAAGTTTGGGCACGGCTGTTGTCACACCGCACCTTGTCCTGTCTTGTTTTCTCGGAATACCGGGGAATGAGAAGAGGAACGCTGACAAAAACGGCTGTTGGAAATTTTAAACCTCTAATTCATCAATAAGCACGTCTTAGTTTTAAATATGTCGTAATCTTAAAATATTTTTCATGTGAAGCTTACGTATTGTTATTACCTCATGCTTACTTAGAATTCCTCAAAGTCAAAGCTTCGTCAATTGAATAATATGTTTGTATGCATAAGCGCAAATATATTATATTATATAATACATGTATATATTTTTCCTACTTATAATTTTGGTTATACAGTACGATCAGTCCCTTCAAATAGTTCCCAGAGAGAGTTTTATTTTCCCAAGACTTAACGAAGAAAACTCATGGTTTTCAGAAATCAATTTCTAGCAAGTTCCTGTTAATCTAAACTTGGCCGTTGAACTTGAATCTTCTGATCGGTTAAGATCGTCAAACTTTGGGGTAGGCGCGATGTTCCATTCACAGTGTACACACAAATAATGAATAATGCAAGACTCGGTAAATTTCTTCCTCCTTCTATCGACCTTAGTCAACTTTGGCGAGAGATCCCACACAAAGCTACAGTAAATCCTATTTCACGCCTTTCGGAATATCATAAAGCACGCATGAGGCGATGTAGAAAATTTAAAAACAGAAAACAGCATAGAATACTTTCTATTTAAGTTTATAGATCCAATATTTTTACAACTTAATTCAAGAGTGTCCACAGACAGTGCATCAAATTTGCGAAGGGAAATAAATTTAAGGAAAACGTTCATCGGAAGTTTAATTTGAAATATTTCTGATGTGAGAAGCGCTTCACTTATAAGAAATCGAATGAAATATTGAGTTAAGGATTGGATACTGGATAGTAAAGGTATGGTTAAGGATATGGATATGGCCCATGAACACACTTAAGTATTGTAATCCTAAGATCTATCATCTATCCACCCTCATAAAAATAAATATACAATACATATCGTGTATTTCCAAATCAGTGAGCTACCTCTTCCATAAAATATAGCCAGCATGGATATATGGAGAATATGGATGGAGAGAGACTTAAGTATATCTAGAAAAACTAAAGCGATAAACTCGCCAATTTTCAAACATGCTAAACTTCGATTGGAAATTGAGTTACCTCTTTAAGGAGAACTCAGGTTTACTGTTATCCTTGGACGGATTGATGTGCCTGGGTGCAGAAAAAATCAACAAGACTGTTCTAGTTTGTATTAATTATATGAAGAAAATATATATTCTAGATGTAAATGAATCTAGATATTTACAATATGATATCCCTTGGGTTGTGCAAGCTCGTTTTCAGACAAAATTATACCTACGATTTGCCTTATAATATCTCATAGTCATATCTTACAGTAAAGGGCCATAGACTTGTATCCCTTCTCGGAATTTGCCATCAAACACATCCCGATAGCATATTACACAAATTGAAGATAGGCTTTACCCAAGAGGTAAACATTTTCAGTAATTTTTTAAATGGAATTTTAGTTAAACATGTAAGGCCTTTTTTCCGGTTTCTTCAAAACGAAAGCTAAAACAACGACCTTAACATGCGTTTCTACATGAAGACTTTCTGGAGCACCTGGCATTAAACCTTGAAGGACATCTAGCATGAAAATTCGCCGATAGGCAACAAGAGGTCGAAATTTGCTAAACCTCAAATTTTATCTCAATATAAACCTCTGGAAACTCTAATTATTGAGTTTAATCTTCGCTCACGGGCATCTCAACACTAAATTAAACGCTACAAGATATTCTCCTCGACTCATCCTTCTCTAATTCAGTGAATAAACCTTTTCAGGAACAAGCCTAACGAATTAAAGAGTGATATATCTTTAAACTCCGCGTCAGATCCCCCTCGAACAACATTCAGGCTCTATCTCGAATCGAATCGCATTTAGCCAAGGGGAGTGGCGAATCCCAGCAAAGCCACCAAACGGCCAACCTCACTGATAACACTTTAAAGCATCTCGAGTCCAGCGGTAAGGTTCAATGAACTCCACACTGCCGAGAGGACTTTCTTTGATCACCTCTGTACAAACGAGAAAATCACATGGGTTTCGGGGATATTACGCACTGAAACTTTAATCTCGCAACCTCTTTACTACAAAACGAGACTATTTTTATAAACGTCGAAGGTGTTCGGACAGAAAGAGTTTTAATCCCGGAGGAAAACGTTTAACCGCCTCATATGGTGGAGATATTCAAGAATGTGGAGTTTGGAAAAAGGAAGTATACGGAGAACCCTTCGCAAACATGCGCGCACGTTCTGCCACCTGGTGGATACACCCGCAAAGCTCCCCTCCGCCATAATCTCATTCAATAAAGAGCCCAACCCAAGCATTCGATCCTCTCACGCTGCGACGGGAAGAACACACTTAAAACTTTCGCGCCTCTTCCTATGGAATCCTTCCTCTCTGCAATCTCTCCTAAAAATGTAACGCGTTGACGAGCGAGCGGAATATGCAAAGAAGGAGATAGAATGAAACAATTCTGAGAGCTGTTGGAAATACCAAAGTCATCGGAAAACAAATTATTAAGAACGATGTGCTGAGTTGTGTTGATTGTTTTATATCGAAGAGTGCCTCAGAAACAATAGTCATGGTAGCGTCTTCATTATTCCTATCTAATTAAGATTATATATTCTATGGTCGCACCCTTTCATTCAGAAGGATTAGACTATATCTGCTTTTATATCAGACATCCGGTATGCGTTACGCAAACATTAATTTCATCACTGTATCTTTCACAGCATCCAAAAGTACCACCTTAAATGCACAACGATATTTATTAAATTTGAGCCAGGCTTATGGGTCCAAAAATAACGAAGACACGGGCGATCCGTCAAATAACCTGGATAATACGTTTGAACAAAATCAGAGTATTAGTAAAAACTATTACAGATAAATGGCCTATAATACTCAGCTAGAAATCTGAACTCTCATGTACAAAGGCTATATAAACGCCGAAATATAAGTATTCGTAAATCTGCTGTGTCGCACTGTTAAATAGAAAGCGTCTTCACTCGAGAGTTAGGGAAAAACAAAACTGAAGATAGTTTTAAAATTGGCATAACTAAACAATTTCAGCCATTGAATAGGGGAAGCCACTAATAACAAAACCAAAGAAGCTCTTTCTTAAAAGAATGCTTTCAAATCATCACAATAAAGAACATATTCAGTGAGAATTAAACTCATGAAAGATACATGTACCACTATCCAGAAGTAAAAGCAGATGAAAATATCCTATCGCCGGGATATGGAAACCGGAATCCAGCGTCTTTAACAGAGTCCAAAAACTGAAAAAGTTCTTCATTAGCCGGAGTATCATTGTACTTACTTATGCCGCTCTCAAAGGACGTTATTATCCGTGCAATCACTTAGTTCTGATCTCTCTCCATGTTAAATTGTAACTTCATTCACACTTGGCTTTCTTTATTAGAATCGACAATCGGAGTTCCAACCTTCCTAATGGACTTTCTCTTTTACATTGCTACGTAAAATTGTAAAAACCTGCCCTTCTTTCAAAATTATTCTTTTTCTCGTTGAACAAGGAGCTTTAATAGCTAACATCCACTACTTACTATGCTTCGAGGTAGATCATTGAGTCAGGATGAGCTTTACGTGTTTTCAACACTTAGGGTACTGAGTTTACAATTTGCAGGGCCTAAAATTGTTCTCGAATTTCATTTTGAATTCTTATTAACCTAAATTTAAATTCTAGCTATCTAAATATAAATTCTATTTCTACCAGCTCGGCAATCCACATTAAAACCTTGCAATAGATCAAAATCAAGCCTCAATCAATTCTAAAAGTTTTCTTTCCAGAAGCTTTTATAGGGTCTGGGTTATGCTTACACTCCGCAATCTCATGTCTACTTTAATTTCTTCCTAAACAACATATTCCTGTTAAGTTATATGAAAGTATGTTCATTGATATCAAAGCTGAATTATTTCGCGAGTTATCATCAGACTTGAGAATTGAAACAGGTCGTTAGTAAATTCCACGTGAAAACTACTAAGTAATATTACTTCTTTTTCCGGTTCGTAATTTGGCGTTCCGCTAAGTAAAGCTAGACCACAACAATTATATAGATTAATGGATAATGATTTACTGCAAGAAAACACCTTCTAAAGTAATTTCATTTTAGCACTTAGAAGCAATTATATTTAATTTTTAATTATCTTGAATATAAATTAAGCAGAAATCAAATCACTGTATTCAAATAGACGAAAAGGAAATATGCCTGCGGCAATCAGAAAAACACCACGTCAACTCCACAAAAATATTTTTTATTACTTAAACTGCACAGCCAGCATCATCGCAATCGTCATCGTCGTACTGTTAACCTAGAGTATTTCTTCGATTGTCGTAATGAAGAAGGTCCAGTAGATAGCACCAAAATGCGTTAAAAAATATACCTGGTTCATCGGAGATTACAAGGGAATCGTTATATATTTCAAACATGAGGCTGGAACAGGTAGGTCTAATTTCGTATACAGTTTCCTCTCATAGCAACGGTGGAATTGCATTCTGCATCTTCAAAGAAAGCTGTGCTCTCACCGCCACAATACTAATGAGCCGACGGAGTATTTAATAGAAGTGATAGAGGAGAATCCAAAGAGTTTGAATACAGTTTGAGGGCATAAAACGTTCTGATAGAATTATAAACGACGTAACCGGATTATATCGGAAAGGAAACTTTTGAAACGGAAAACGGCTGATGCAAAATCCGGCGAAAGAGCAACGGGAAAGAGGGAGCGAAAGCACTCTCCCTTTGTGTTTTCATAGCCATCTCAAGACTATTTGCTCCTTTGTCTGGATGCGCAAAATGGAGGGCAAAAGTCGAAGTGACAGGTGGAAAAAGAACGGAAGAATAAAAGGGGAAGACGGCGCTGGGGATGGGAGGGAATATTAGCCAAGAAATGGAGATAAAATGGGAAAATACAGACTTTAAAGGGGAAATAAGATAGTAAATTCAAATTAGAAAAAAATAAATCGAGAGAGAAAGGATTAGAATTCCCGGAAGGAAAATGTTGGAATATGTAGAGACATTTTTTCCACAAAAAGCGGCTCACAAGGTAAATATGTAGATGTAGGTTTACTCAATGAAAAGCAGATGCATTAATGATAGTGAGGTTTTTACTAAGACAGTTATGGGACATGAAAGTTTCTTCTTCCATCTATAATTTCGTAAATAATATTAAAAACATAAATTATGGGCAAATAGATAGCACGGAAAACATAAGAAGCATTGGATGTATGTAAAATAATCTAAAAAATTGCTAAGGAAAAAGGAAACCGCAGGTAAACAACCACAAAGAAGGGGGGTGAAAAACCTCTGCAAACCTACCATAAACGCAAGCTGAAATATGTGAATGAAAGCATAGCATTGTACACCATTGAAATCACAAAAGCAGTACTACAAAAAAATTAAAAAAATAAAATCAATAACAAGAAAAATTGGAATAATATACTATGAGAAAATAATAAATATCACAAATAAAACATTCAAAAAAATTAAAATATTTTCATTTCATTATTTATAATTATCGTTGGCTTATTGGTTTCTCTCGTGAGGAAAGAATACTAGCCAGGAAATTGAGATAAAAATGGGAAAAAGGGAAATTAAAGGAGAAACTAGAAAACAAATTTAAGTTAGAAGAATAATATGGAAAAAGAGACCACTAAATAAGAGTTCAGGAAGAAAAATATTGGACAATCCAAAAGAGACTTTTTACATAAAAGCTCGCAGGGTGTGTAAGTAGATAGAGATTTCAAAAAATCACTAATATACTGAAATATATTGTCCACAGATTAATTTATTATATCACGTGGGCAGTTTATTCTAATTTCTATGTGAATATTTTAAAGTTACGCTCAAACAGAATTTACTGGAGATTTTAATCATGATAATTGCTCCCCATAAAGCACAGTAAGTTGCTTCATTATTTTAATTCCAGTAGGACAAATCTGACTGATCGAGTAAATTTCCTACGTACTTGTCGCAGCTATAAAATGGCAGACTTACCGAACTAGTTTCCCTTAAAAGCGAACAGCTAAGATTTGAGGAGCTGCTGCAATTTTCTCTGATTGAGAAACTTTCCTAAATACTTCCATGCTCGTCCCTGCTATAAACTGGAGGACTTGTCGAGTTAATTTCCTTAAATACGACCACCTAAGATTTGAGTAGGTTCTGGGGAACTTTCTCGAAGATCATGAATTCTTAATGTCCTTAAGACTTTCACCAATCAGCTTACCGTACATAAAAACGATGGATTCCAGATTAATCTCGGTTATTTTGGACTTTATATTCTCACCTACCTGTATTATGCCACCTAACCCCCAACGGTAGTGGGTAAATAAATAGATGTTTCCTCTAAATACTTTTTATAGATTATAAATAATATGTGTACATAATTTGATGGAAATCACTCCAGAAATTCCAGAATTACACTGGAGTATACATTCACGCAATAACTCAAATTTTTACAAAATTTTCCAAAATGTCATCAAAATTCTCCCGCTTTAGGAGATAAACTATATTTAATTAGAAAAATTGGAATATGCGTTAAGTTTTTTTCGGACCTTTTTTCGATTCCGCACTACCATCATTTCTAATTTGATTTTTCAAAAAAAAAATAAAGTCTGGAGCAAAAAAAAGAACTTAACGTGAATTTCTTATGAGAATAATTTGACTCGTCCGAAGTCGAACCAGGGATTTTAAGTAAATAAAAACTAGTCTATCACCTGGGCTGTGTCAACTTTTAATACCACCCAAAGTTTTAAAGTTTTGCAATTTTTGGTTCTTGAGTTTCAACCGAAAATAAATACACGCAAACACCCTACTATATTGTTTGGATATTTTGATAAAGAAATTGATAGCTTTAACGAAAGATTTAGCATTTCATTAGATGAGGCAATTCTGACCTTCATCTTGTTAAGTACTTCCGTATAAAATCAACACTACAAAACCTTATAGTCGCTTTTGTTCGACGCAACCGGATATGCAAGCAATCTAATCCTTCCCTCTCTCCCTAGCTGAATAATTGGCCTATTCTTTATCATGGGTAACGCACGGTAAAGCTATACGATCGCCAAAGGCTTCGATTCACTGTACGATACCATCGGTATCGTCCAGCAGTTGAAAGAATTTGCATTGAGTCAGTGAGGCGCACACGTAAAATAAATAAAACTCTCTGAGTGAAAGAATTATTTTATGCGCAACGCTATGCATAGCTGATGAAGGCATATTATTCGCTAAAAGCCTTTTCACTACAGTGAAAAGAATTTAATAAAGAGAGCGAGAGAAATACTTGGAAAAGATTATCAAGATACAGACAAAGAGCTGGTAGTCATAACTAAGCACATACAAGGAAAATTAAGTAGATCAAATATATCGACTCCATCGTTCCTGGGTTTTTAGAGCTTTATTAATGTATAATTATTGTAGCGCAAAGAATTAAAGTTAATAAAATAAACAGAAAATTAGCAAAATCGTTTGTCAGATATCTTTGCGATAAGATCTGAAATATAGAGCTAAAGATGGTATAACTAAATCGTGTTATTTCAGCAACAGATCATTACTGCGCAGTTTGAGGTAGGCGTTATATTTATTTTGTTTCAATTTTTCGCGTTCTCAATCGACTTAAGTTAGATGGATTTATAAGAGATTAATCACACTATATTCTCACAAACTTTTCATGCGGTTTTTTCTTAGGAAAAAACGATGCTGTATATAATTCGTAAATGCTCTCTCATCATCACCTTAAGCTTACTACATATACTTATTTGTATCTTGGTAGAGGAAGGGAAAAAAATAAATATTTCATTTACTACTGTGTCATTCTTGTCCAGGATGATACGGAAGCTACTGAGGGATTCGTGAATGGAATTCTGGTCACTTTTTATAAAGTGTTATAAAGATAGTTATTGATAGGGACAGAGTGCTGCACTTTTTCCTCATAGCACATTCTGGCTCAGTTAGGGAAACGAGAGCAAACTATTTGAATCGATATTGGAAAGCGCGAATTTGTGAATAGACATCATCAAATAGAAACAACTTAGTAATTTTCCACAGAAATTTCTACAACAGGTAATTACAACGGAAGATGAGTAAGTTTTTTCTATTAAGAACGGACTACCTCACTCCTCATCTTGCTTAGTAAGCCTCGTTCCCTCTCCAAATCTATATTTAGTTAATAGAGAAGGGCATGAGGTTCAAACTGGGCTAAGAAATAAATCCTTCACATTCAGTCGACGTCGACGATGACTTTTTGCAACATTTTGGTATAAATACGCGATGTGAATCAATGCTTTCAGCCTTCTTTTAACATAATCCGCCACGCTATAAATGGAGACAGAAAGAAAACTTCGTTGGATAAACCGTACTGGCTCACTTGCATAGAAGGAGATAAGGGATGGACACAAAAGGAGTGGAGAAGACACGGCTGCGTAGCGGTGAAATAGAGTTCTCCCGAAATGGAAAGAGAAGAAGAGGAGATGGTAAGTGGACGAGAGGGGAAAGAATACTCGACACCAAAACTCCGTGTATACCTCTGTGATTTCCCCCTTCTTTAGACCCATTCTCCTCCACTCCCTTGCCATCCTTAAACAGGGGATAAAGCCATACACACCAAGGGAGAGTGGGACCAATTCCCCCGACACCCTCTCCTCCATTTTTCTCTACAGCCTCGATGACTCCCGGCTGTGTTACTGAAGACGGCGAGAGGACGTTGGACTCGAGAGCAGCGCGAGTCTGCAATAGGGAGAGAGGACCGATTTTAAACGCAGTTGCAGTGAGAGAGACGAGCGGTTTAAAGTATCCTTTGTGGAGCGAAACAAACGGTTGCGAAGAGATGTATGACTGTCTCCGAAATGAATGGAGGATAACGAAGTGTACGCTGAAAGGACTCCTCGCATTTCAATTACTCTTGCTCGAAATACTACGGAGCAGAAGGATCTATCTCTTCTTAAAGGGAAGCCGCCTTCGATTCCATAATGTTTCTGCGATGAAATAGTCTACGATTCGATGAAATCGATTTTCTTATGGGAGCGAAATTCTCTGAGAATTACTACCCACGATGCATCTGCTTGAGAATTTCCCCAAGAAGGATCAGGATTGTAAAATTGCGACATGACTGAGAGTCGAACCCTCAACTCATTTTTGGGGAGGTATGCTGACCGCTGAACTGCCTTGCCAGATTTATTTAACCGAAGTGGAATCGATGTGGCCTGTTAGGTTTATAATACCTGCCCGATAATTGGGAGATCTAGGTTAGAGTCCCAGTCATGTCACTATTTTTCATTTCTGCTATTCCTTGAGTTTCCCCATCCTTGTTTGAGATTTATTTTGAAATAAAAAATTGAACCCGGGACCATTTTTATAAGGCATACGTGCTACCTACTTAGCTATTCGGAAACCACACTGGTCTATATTGATTATTTAAAAGAAACTCGAGACTATTAATATTCCTCCATTTACAGCATATCAAGAAATCGGGAGATATCAGATTAAGGTAGCTTATAAAAGAACCTAACGATATAAAGTGAAGATAATATGAATATTACTGTTTCTTGCGCTTATCTACCAGTAGTACTAAGTATTACTGGAATAGTCGACTACTGACTTAAATCCTCTAAATATGTCGGCACAAGAACTGCCGCAGCTGGGGATTGAACACCAGTCCTCTGCTTGACATCTGGCCACTTAATCTTACTTATGACAGATATTCCAGATCTAAGGGTTATTATAATTCTGTTATACATTGACAGATTTTCATACTACACACCAATGCACTATAAAGAAATCAACTTTCTAATTTCCATGGTAAATTTATATTTAATTCTTTCTTCTGTGTAAGCATCATCAGGTGCATAAAAAATATTTCCTATGTAAATTACAAATTTATATTAAAATATTCAATATTCAAATTTAATTAAGTAATTAAATAAAGTAATTTAAATATATTTTTTATAATTTTTAGAAAGTAAAAGTAATTTATCTTATATAATAATCACCGAAGTGTATATAGGTACTTATCCGATGACAGTAGCTCCCGTAACGAATATGTACATGGGAGAAATTTTCGAATATTAATTTCATGCTCTTTCCGACGTGATAGGATTATAAATTATTGTAGGGTCGTAAAGGTTCAATGGAGTATTACACATAGATATTTGTTGGTAAAAAGTATCCTTGGTTCGACTCTGTACGACTCGAATCGTCTCTCATAAGAAATGCACGTAAAGTTCATTTTGTTCGACTGCAGCTTCTTTTCTTTTGCAGAATTACATCAGAAATAATGGTCGTACGAAATCGAAATGAATGCCATAATAAAGGATACTCTATAAAGATTCTTATTTTGGTAAAAATAAAATAAAATATTATAATACAAATATTATATAAAACAAAATATCGTATTCGAGTCGAAATTGATAGAATTCAGACAAAAATGACAAGTATATATGTAATTTTATGGACATAAACAATTCCCTAACAACGAAGATGATTGTAAAAACGTAACTGCCTTACCAATAAACAGAAAATAAAGTTTAGATTCATTAAAATTAACATATTTCTAAGGAAAAAATCCGATAGTACATCGGGATGGTTTACATTTTCGGTTACTGCATTTATTTTTAATTCCTTTTTTTGACGGGGGAACACACTAGTTATAATACATTTAACTCTTTGATACAAAATTAACCAATTTCCCAAATTAAACTATCCATAAACGTTATCTGCCTAATAAAGTCCCTTAATAATAGTAATAATAATAATAATTAACACACCATGACGTCAAAGATCTCAAGATGGTACAAGATCTACCACGCTTTTCTCACTGTTCTGAAGACTAGAACCGGTGGCTTGAATGTTTAAATACAGCCCAACATGCGATGAGTGGAAAAGCATTTTACATCATTTTCTCTCCCCTTCGCTCCTCTCTTTCCTTTAATTTCCCTCTTCCTAATTCAACAGCTCTCTTCGTCTCCCATTCCATCGGTCACCGGGAGCCCTCCCGGCATTACTGCACGTTGAAGATGAGAGAGAGAACAAACGCGTGCCCCTTCAACAGGCTGGTCTCCAAACTGATGTTTTTAAAAGTTAATTTATTCGCTTTTGTGAGGGGAGACTGTTATTCCTACTCTTTGTCTATCTCCAGGCTATGGTCGCGGCTCGTTTCGATCCGAAAAAAATAGAATGGCTGCAAAAGGGCGGATAATAGGAACGTTTTTGCTTTGGCGCGTTGGTCCAGAGAGTTCTGGAATTCAGCTTTGAGATTGTTCAGGAAGGATAAACTTTATGGTGTAAGCAATTCTATTTTGGAGAGGAAGAAAAATCTTTGGAGAGCTCAATTTCTGAAATTAATTAATTTAGTCAATACACTTAATTTTGATATTCATCTCTCCTATACTTATCTAGAAATTTTTTTAACGTGACGTATTGTACATGATAGAGGGAAATGTATCTTTCAGTTACTTTTATCGCATTCTTCCACAAGAATGATAGCAAAAACATTTTTAATGTAAGATATGAGCCAAGACTATCACACCTTATAATACGAGACCTTCCTCGTTTAGAATACATCATCATACCTTACTAAAACGGTTATATTAAAATAAAGTGCCATTGTGGTGTACTTACGTGGACTTTTTCTTCTACCATTCTGGCTCAGTGAGGAAAGTAAGGTCAAACTAACTCACTTCTCATCTTACCTAGTAAGCTTTTATCTCTCTTTGCGAAATAGCTAAAGATGGTACTGAAGAAAGAGTCACGATGTACTCCTAAACACCATCAAAGTTAAGGACAACCGATGTATCGATCAAGGCTACAAAGGTGACTACCTTCACCTTTGTAGTCACCTTTGTAGCCTTGATGATGCTGTTTCTCTGACAGCGAAATGTACATCGGTTGTCCTTAACTTTGATGGTGTATAGGAGTACATTGTGACTCTTTCTTCATTCACAGCCATCAGCGAAAACCTCAGGATAAAGATAGTACTGTTTGTTTTAATTTCGGTTCGGTCTAAATGCTTTATTTACATTAAATACAGACATGAGAATCACTTCAATGGTTAGAAGTGCAGTTATTATTTCTATACCCAGGGTGCACCTTCGTAATCGCTGAGAACAGTGCAAAGACTCGCGTACAATTTTAGCGGGACAATAATTCCGTACGATTATTCAAAGCCGTCGTTGTTCGCAGTACTCCGCCCTCGTTTCCTATTTTCAAATACATATTTCACTTCAGGCACTAAAGTATATCACCCAAGGTTTCTCCGGCGTTACAGTAGTATTTCTATTATCTTGTGCTGAACTAATTTCCATTTCATACCGCGCAATGACATTTCATCATTTTTCCTTCCGAAAAACATAGCATTGAAAACTTTATGAATAGACACAGATTCGAAATATCCCTTCTAATTTAGCTCTTCTCTGTAATCTTTTAATTATTACTATCGGTAGGCCAGCGCAGGTTTTTCTCGACCCCTTCCTGTAAGGTATGTTGATAATAATTTCCCTAAGAAAATCTTGGAATTTTTACGTCCAATAATCTCCTCATTCTTCTCTATCACCAATATATTTTCTCTATGACGGTGGGTATGATGGAATAGGAAACTTTTAAACTCAATTTCACCCTAATAAAGATGTATTATAATTGTATTAAAGAAGGGATTTAGTTATTTTCTCCAATATTTATTTTATCACGACACGTATTGCTTCCGTGAAAGCAGGCGGAAGATCTGTACTCACCTGAAGATACTTACGCGGAAGTGAAACTGGCCACGTTTAAAAATTATAATATTGTGGAAAATTAGATTAGAATTGAATGTTCAGCACATTCTATTATGCTGAAATAGCTCCCCTCGGCTTATACTCTAGTGAGAGTTGCTTACTTATTATCCACCGTAGAACAGGTAAGTGGGACTAATTAAATTAATATGTAAATTGCATAGTTGAATAATTATTCAACGTTTAACTTACTGATTCCTGAATTTCTTTTGGTATATATTTTTATTTTGAAATTTACCAGCATCTACTGCGTTTCCCACTCTTACACCCGATGAATTAGACAATTAGTTTTCCCATTTTTTAGTGATAAAATTAAGTGCGATAAAAAGTGTAAGATGAAATTAGGTGCCTCGGCTTATATTTGTGTCCGCTTATACTCAAATGTACACGGTCTCTTCGTTTATATTATGGCATTTCACCGATTCACGATAACTATATCATAACTATCATTTCGCCGATATTCCTCCAAAAACCTTGAGATTCCAATAGTCCAACATGTCAAGAAAACGAGTATCCTACATCAGAGGCCCCCAACCGGTAGTACACCTACCACTGGTATGCGGTAACGTTTCAGGTGATACGCGTGGTTGAAAAAATTGAAAAAGGCCTTTTCTGACAGTAAATATATTTTTCTAAAAACTACAGTACTACTGGTACGCCAAGAGTTTTAAAAATTTCAAGTGGTACCCAGTTGCCAAAAGGTTGGGAACCCCTGCCCTACATCATAATCGATCATTTCTGACCTTACTTCGAGGAGAGATATAATGAAATTAGGAGAAAAACTTTGTAATTTCCTTAATTTATAATTTCAACGAACAGTTTCAGCAATAAGCCATCATCAGTTGAATGCCTGATGATGGTTTTATGATACCGGATGATGGCCTAGTGCTGAAACCTGTTTTGCGAATTATAAGTTGTGGAAATTAAAAAGTGTTTCTTCTAATTTCACCCTGCATCATATGTTCTTGTCACACTCAATTGTGACAAGAATTAAACATGTGACATATTAAAGCTCCAACTCCATCTGAATCTGCACGCAAATCCGCGCGAAAACGTACCTTCATCTCCATAGCAACATAAACGTAAACAACACGTCACGGATGGAGACTAAAGCGATGCGTAACCATATACAGAATGAACAAAGAAGGTAAAGGACTGGAGATAATGGGTGCAGAGAGAGACGGTGATAATAAACAGGAAGCCACCGGCTCGACGACTGGAATCCGCGGGGAAGAGGTAAGTGAATCAAAGGGGAAGAAACGCAGAGCCCACCGTGGAATTCCCCCATCCGCGGGGACCCCGACCTTTTCCACTCCCATGGGCACCCTCCCAAAGGAAACGTCGACTCTCCCCCTGCAATTGACAGCTAACGAATAAAGAAAGGATTAAGCGCCGGAAATTCTTCCGCGTTTAAACAATGGAGGCAAACGAGGATTGGAAAACGAACCGGAGGCAGACCTGTCGACGACTGCTATTGCCCATTCTGTTTGTATTCCGTTCGTTCCGATGCACGAGAATGAATGCATTCGAAAGGAGTTTGTTGCGCTGGATTTTCCTGCTGAATTACCGCGGACCGTTCGCTGCTGAGGACAGTTGCTGCCCGCGGTAAGAAGCGATATGCGAACCGACGATTGGATTTCCCCGGGCGTGACGGCTCGCGAAATCGGATGCGCAATACGGCCATTGCGAGAAACGCGTAAAAGGGCACTCGGTACATTGCATTTACCCTTTGGTATAACAAATATATATTTTCGCTATTTACGTTGTGTAGTAATTCTTGACAATAGATGCTTACCTGTGGTGAAAATAAGAATTTCTCTTACTAAACAAGGTTTTCAAGGCAAATGAAATCTTTTAACATGCAAACATATAGATTTAGAGATAAGAAAGAGAATTGCAAAAGCCTTTGTTTTGTACTTGGACTTGGCTCTATGGAAGCGAAAGTTGGACTTTAGGGAAGATGGAGGGATCCCGTATAGAATCTGCAGAAGTGTGGATATGGAGAAGAATGTTAAAAATCAGTTGGATGGAAATCAAAATGAATGTTGCTTTAAAAGAAGTGAAGGGATAGAGGGAATTGATAAATGTAATGGTAAAAAATAAACTTCTTGGGTCATCTACTGAGACATAACAGTATGATAGGGATAATGTCAGAAGGAAAAGTGTTGGGAAGAAAAGGAAGGGGAAGACCTATGAAGAAATATATTGAAGATATTCAGACAAGGATAGCAGTGGATGGGTTCCTCTAACTCAATAGAATGACAGAAGACAGGAGCTCCTGGATGCAAAGACAAGGCATAGCCTTTAGGCAATGATGATAAGAGAATACGAAAGCATATTTTCATATGAATGCATGTGTAGGAAAGTACCTTTCCTCTGACTTTTAATTTCTCAGAACAGATCTACTGCAACGGTATAAAAAGAGAAATTTAAGCCAAGCAAATCAGTTGTTTCCGTGGTGTAGTGGTTATCACATCCGCCTAACACGCGGAAGGTCCCCGGTTCGATCCCGAGCGGAAACAATCTTTTTAAATTCACCCCTAAGCTAACGAACTATTATTCGACGGAAAACAAACCTCGTCTATTGGTTACTGCAGAAACCGGCGTAATCTGTTAGTACGATAACTCACTTTGAATTTCTCAGGTAACGCGAAAGAAAAATCTCTTTTACGAAGCACGACTTTTTCTTAACAACTTCTTCACCCTAACATCGCTCAAAGAACAAGTGTTATTTTCATTTCAGTTCATTCATTATCTATTGGACAACCGTGGTCTCTACCCCTTAGGTCATCATGAGATATAAATTTCGTTTTAATTACTCCTAACGTTAGAGACCTAGGGATATGGCGAAGCTGAACTGTTAAATTTTATCTTAGATGTGCTAAGTCTAAGTAAATTATTATTTAATATATTTACCTTCAATTTATCGTATTTTTCATACAAGAGGTTATTATTAATTTATTTATTATTTTTCATATAAAGGCAGAACTCTTAAACAAAATGTTTTTTATATAGCTGTCTCTATCTCTCCTTTAGGGAGAAAATTTTCGTGTGTTATATTATAATCCATGACTAAAGGATAAGAAGCTTCGTGAGAAAAAGTTAACTTTTTTATGAAGAGCAGTACATAATAAACACCAAATATATAATATGCGTATCATTAATACAACGGTTCAGGACAACAGTGCACTTTCCTAACTTGGATCAAGTAGTTACGAGCATGAACATTGCACTTTTGAATTAGTTAAGTATTGAAAATTCACCATAGACTCCATTATGTTTTTAGAAACTTCATTGAAACAGTTGTTTCCGTGGTGTAGTGGTTATCACATCCGCCTAACACGCGGAAGGTCCCCGGTTCGATCCCGGGCGGAAACAATCTATTTAAATTCACCCCTAAGCTAACGAATTTTTATTCGACGGGAAACAAACTTCGTCTATTGGTTACTACAAAAACCGACGTAATCTGTCAATACGATAACTCACTTTGAATTTCTCAGATAACGCGTATCTCTTTTAGGAAGCACGACTTTTTCTTAACATCTTCTTAACCCTAACATCGCTATAAGAAAAAGTTTTATTTTCTTTTCAGTTCATTCATTATCTAAGATTTCGTGATTTTTTGGTTTTCAAAGATATATACAGAAATCTATGATATGAAAACCATGGTAAAGAAAAGTAAGATTTATATGAAAAGAGCACATTGAATTTTCCAATAACCAAACGTGTATTTTAGCAAGAATTCACCGTGGCAATAAGATGAGTTCCTGACATGGAAAAAGTAGCCTTGGGCAAACGCTGAACAATTCTGATAAGCTATTGAAGAGTCGAGTTTTGTAAATTATATAAGATATTAATTGTTGCTAAAATGTTAACTAGCAGCAAGTGGTTTCCGTGGTGTAGTGGTTATCACATCCGCCTAACACGCGGAAGGTTCCCGGTTCGATCCCGGGCGGAAACAGTTTTATTTTTACGGGTTTTTTGGAGGGGATTTCTTCCCGTATTTGAGCGAATGCAATGCTTGAAATTAATTTATGTTCTCCTTAAACGTTGCCTTCTGGCCAGATATTCAACTTGCAGCGTAACTATAAATCAACAAATAAATATGTCCTTTCCATTGCCTCTTTACTTGTTGAATGCATGTATATTACGGCTTATATTTTGCTTAAAAGACAGTAACAATTTTATTTATTTCATATATTACAAGGAATAAATGGATGTTGGGACTTGCTACTCCTAATTTTGTATGCATGCTTACCTATTACTATCAGTAGGTTTGCGGAGATTTTTTATAACCCCGTCGTTTACAACACCGCGTTCCCCTGGTGTGGATATTTTCCCCAAGCATCTCTGACATAAGTTTTTTTAAATAAATACATTTCTTCCAGTTTTTTCTGCTGTAACTTTAAAAGTAGTTACTATGCAAAATATGGCAATTCATTTAAGGAAAGTCATTTTCAACTTTTAGTCTCACTCTCGCCCTAATAAAGATGTTTTATTTTCACAAGAATCACTTAAATTTAAATTTACCATAGAAAGCTGTCAAATATTACTACCAGATTAGGAGGATCACATACAATTCAATTTTTTATGGTGACAGAATTTCTTCAACACTAAAGAAATGAAAAAAGCAGACAACCTACGAGGGTGAAATAACTAATTTTTCTCAGCAGCCTCAGATATGGCAGCGCTTGAGCATTCAAACTTAACGTCCTAAAAAGTAATTTATTCAGCGACAGAATCCACCGCAAATATTCTTTCTGTTTAAGCAAAACGATGCCGTCCCTAAAGACGGTATTTCTTATCTCGCAGACAATACAGTTAGTAAATGGCGCCGTTGACCGAGACGCTCTCTTTAGGAGAAAGTCCTGCTGGGCCGAATGTATTCTCGTCGAAAGAACGAGAATGCTCTCATTTTTTCGTGGCAATGATAAACACGAGAAGGGGTTAGCGAGCATCCGAGTTTCATCTTCATATTTCATGGGAAAAGAGACATCCGCTGCTTCTCCATCCCTCATCTTCTCTTTAGGGAGAATTCGCTCGTGCTTAGAAGCGTGCGCTGCCGGCACTATTAAGGGTTTGTTTACACTGACGTGGCGCCCGCGCCTCGGAATGTAGGCCGTGAGCGGGACTAACTCTCGTCGCGAATTTTCTGTGTAGGTTAAATATGTATCTGGAAAACAGTCCATGAAATAAAACCAACAATTACGATGTCTGCACTAATGAAACCGTTCTATCAGCTCCATGGAATCGGACTATGAAACAGAAGACCGACTCAATGTACTTAAGTGGATTAAATATTGCTATGTTTTAAACTTCAATACTTTCCGGTTTGACTGAGTTGAAGTTTATTTCCATGATAAAATTAATTTTATTTTTACGAGTAAACATGACATTTCACGAAATGAAACAAAATCTGATTCACCGATTTTCTGGGGAAACAAATACCAACGAGTACCTACCAACAATGAATTCTCCCCTTCTCTTATGCACCCTCCCTTACCCTTCTACAGCCCCATCTTCAATACAATCCTTTTCTCCTCTCAATTAACTCATATAATATATGTAGTTATGAGTATATATATAAATAGCATTGTGTTTTCCTTACTCTGCACCTGGTGATGGCCGAACGAGCCGAAACTGGTCGTTGTTTTTAGTGTTTTGAATTTGTGGGTGTACATTAGTTTCTTTATTTTATTTTTACTTATAAAAATAAAATTAATTTTATCATTTCTATGCTTTGTATTGATGGGATATTTTCAAAGTGACGATGTGAAAACGAAGTATCATTTTGGCCTAAAAAGTGACATTATTAACTGTGAAATGTAGTATTTGTGATTAGAGAATATATGTTGAGTACATGTTTTGTAGGGTTACCGGGGACTTGTATGTAAATTAGATCTTGTTGTAGTGTTGCGATTTTCGAAGACTGTCTGAGGGTGGTGATGTGGTGATGATAATTTAGGAATATTTGTTTGCGTGTAACGTCTGGTGTGAGGGATTGGGGTTATAATTTAACAGTACATAGACATGGACTTGCCATCGGAAGAAATTCCACTTGCAGCATATGTAATTAATAAAACGCCTGTGCAAAACAAGACTCTGGAGAGTCTGACTCATAAGCTAAACATTTATTTTAATTTATCACTTTGGAAAATTGCATTAATAGCGTAAAATCAATTGATTTCTTTATCTGATTTTAGGACGTTCCTGATATTTTCAATTCTGATACCATGCCATCATCCACGGTGATATATAAACATTACGTAAGGAGTAAGGGTATGCACTGATGACGGAGATTCGCGTTATCTGCTGCGACCCCGTGTCTCCCTCTAATTAATTATCACTGACCTGCGCATCTACGTGCCATATTTGAGCAACTATTTTTTGTACTCATAACATTATACCTAGACTCAGAACTCCCGCTTTGTAGAATACTTTTTGGAACGAATCAATCTCTTAAACGAAGTACACGCCATCAAGCATATTTCAACTTTAAAAAGCACTATATTTTAAGGTTTATTAGTTTTTTATGGTAACGTTCTAGATAGTTAATAGATGATTTAAAATGGCCAGTAATTTTGCACAAGCCTAGGGAAGGTTTTTGGAGGCGTTTTCTCTCCCGTCTTTGAGCGAGTTCCAGGATTATAATAATATTTTTGTCCCCCTTAAACGTTACCACCTGGCCAGAACGCCGACTTACTACGTGAGCTTAAATGATAAATAAATAATTTTAATTGGTATTCTAGGTAAAAATGTATCATTAAATTGCTTGCAAATATGTTGTTGTAAAATGGTATTGTAATAATGGTGCTATGGGACTATTAACCCATCTACGACAAACGAATCAATAATAGTACGAGGCTATTCAGAGAAGTGGCATTTAATGGGAATTAAAGGTCGTAAACGTTCATTCTGCAATGGTTTCTACCTTTTCCGAGAATCAGAGACACAATAGGAAATTTCTATCGCGATCTATCCCCGAGGGACTCTAAATTAACTAAAAAGAATAGCACACGAAAAGCGAAGACCAACTTTCCGAAAGCGTAGGTGACGTGAAAGCGTTTCGGGAGTTATTTAATGAACGAACGGATGACAGGTGAGAAAGTTCTCACACATTCTCTCTGTTCCGAATGGCTGGAGCAAAGGCGCTGTCAAAGTCCTTGAGTAATAACTGCTCACGACAAGTGCTTCATAAGGCGAACTGAATGGCGGAATCATACGTTGGCTCCGAGTATCAATCTCCTGAAGCGTTTGTTCCTGGAACGAGTGAGACGATGGAGTATAAAGCTGATTTTCATGACCTTCTGATTGGTAATGGAATTGTTCTGGAAGTAAATTGTGATTGAAACCTCAAATGACACTGAATATTCATATTATTGCCAATATTTTATGTATGATTCACGGGAATAGATGGAACGCTTCCAAACGTAAAGCTTCCTAACATTTGGTACGTCACGTTACATACATTTAAGATCTAACTCAAATTTGCGACAAACTAACAAAAAAGTTTCAGCCTTCATAAAAATGAAGAAGGATAAATACACCATGGGCAGAATAAACTGCAGTTTTATTTCACATACCAATAAAATTCCACCAAATAGAGAATTCAAAGAAACACATGCGACACATTTTTCCAAATATGGCGTATAAATAATGCGCAGTTTGAAAAATAAGTTACTGTCAGATATTACTCGTTGCACTATTGCCTTCAGTCTCTCTTTCATGGAATACTCACAGACACTCATGCATACTAGAGAGCCAAGTCACAAAGGTGGATGTTAGTTTTGCATATGTCCATCTTTTCTCACCAGATCCATTTTAAATTATCTATAACTTACTCTGGCTATTGAAAGCATCGATTAATAAGATTCCAGGAATTAGATCAATTTATCTTCAAAAAATCATAGTTTTGACTTTCGTGTACGTATGAGCTCTGTAATATTTATTGGCTTTTACTGACCTATTATAGGACCTCAAGTGCGATCTTTGGTCGTAAGTCTTGCAGACTTAAGACCAACGCATTTAAATATAATCTTCACTGTCTCTCTTGGCGACAAGTAAATATGCGCTTCCTGTATAAGGGACGCTAATCATTACGTTGGGATTGTCCTTGACAAAATTAGAACAGATGATTCCTTACCTTTAAAATCTGTGGCTCTTCCGGTGAAGGGACACCTTCTCGAACGGTCGATTTCACACAGAAATGATCCCAGACGAAGTCATTCCGAATGTTCAGGAAGTACACCACTTCGTATCAGCGACAATACCTTGTTGAAAGTAAGCCAAATGAAGGTGGATCACAACCCAGCATAATAGAGATATCTAAAAGAAATATTAAGAATTTGTGTGAGGAAAATGGATCATACGAGATACATTAGAGAAAGATTTTAATTTACTGGCCCTCTCAATGACTTCGTTCCACAGCCATTAGTGACTGAGGTTTCTTTTGTTTTGGGTTATTCAAAGGGAGGTAAAAGTTAACTGGGTTGATGGAGAAATGAACGAGGACATTTGAGAGAAGAAAAGGTTCTGAACAAAAATATGAACGCAATATGTTGGTCAGATATTCAGGAAATAAAAATGGCAAAAAAGTGCTCGAGCATTGGATGCAAAAATGAAGACAAGGAGGAAAAAAAAGAGAAAATTGCTTCATTATGTAAAGATGGGGTTTTTAAACAAGAAAAAAAGGAAGGAGCCTTAAAAACGGAATTTTACGAGAACGTTAGCCAATTAATACATAAAATACTAAAGCATATGAGTACGACACGTATGAAATTATAATTTAAAATAACATATTTATTATAATGTTGTAGAAATATATTTTGTAGATCTACAGTGCGTAACAAAATATTTAAGAAAGGGAGATAAGATGTACCGTATATGCCGGCGTATAAGTCGACCTTTGAAGCCTAAAAAGTCTCTCAAAAACCAGGGGTCGACTTGTAGTACGCAAAACATAAAATTTATCCCTTTACCACCGAGGGGTAAATAAGTGAAACTGCCTGCTTAACACATGTTGTATACAAACTCTCGCAACTCACCACAATTATTTCTTAATGAAACTTATTTTTGGCAACTCTAATTAGCGAAGATATCATATAAAACAAATGTCATCACTAAATACAATTGTGGCTGAAAGTATGTAATGTTATGACATGTTTTCATACTAAAAAAAGTTGAATTAATAAACCATTTACATATCTTTAATATACATTTGACGAATATTTATTCTTCGCAAATTGTATTAATTTCTTCACATGTATTTTTATTTTACAAAAATTTAATATATATTTTGATGTTTTCTTTTTATAAATGAAGATAAATAAGCACATCATGGTTTGTTTTTGTTCATATAATCATTATAGTTCGACTTAGCGTTAGGAGTTAATAGAAGGTGTTTTAGCAGTGCCGTGATTTGACATTACCAAGCTATATTACCATTATTTCTATATTAAGTTTTTAATACCATTATATTTCTGTTTCATAACGATTTTATTTGTGTAGCCTGATTTATACCAACGAAAGAAACTTGTGTAATAGTTAAGTAGAAGCGAGAAGTTGACATGGCAGCTGAAAGAAACAATTTTAGCATCTTAATCTTATTTTTTTGGGTCAAATTATACGCTGAGCATAGGCTGAAACCTCAAATTCCCCATAAAATTTTAGGGGACGACTTATACGCCGGCAAATACGGTATTCAAAAACATTTGATAGACAGTATAAACTATATTGATCAAAATTACTCAAAACAAAGTATTTTTTGTTTGAAGACGAATTTAACTGTTTGACTGAACCAGATTTTATTCTTTTCAAGTGAAACAGAAACTTAAGTCCCTTCTTCCCTATCTCATATCCACAGTGATATTTAAGTAAACATGGTAAGAATATGTGCGAGTAAAAGCAGGGAATGAAAACTTAGGAGGAAGTTGTGGATACAAAAAGATGTTCTCTATTCTCCACTTCTTACGTAACTTCTGGTGTTCCTCAGGGTTCAATTTTAGGGCCAATATTGTTTAATTTTTTTATCAATGACCTTCCTAATGCTATTTTATCTCCCTTTTTTATGCGGATGGCTGCAAAATTGTAAGACAAACTAATAGGCAAATTGATGCCTATGAACTTCAAAAGGATCTTGATAATTTTTTCTACTGGTGTCAGAGTTGGCACCTATCTCCCAGTATACCCAAATGCAAGGTCATATCTTTTACTTTAAAAAAAATCTTTCACCGTGCATCCATATTCCATCAATGGCTTTATACTTGAAATGGTTCATTTAATAACCGATATGGGTATCACTTTGGACTCTAAACTGAATTTTAACTCTCATTTATCTTCTATTCGTTCACGTGCTTTTAAACTTTTAGGTTTTATTTAATGTAATACTTTTCCTAATTTTTCGACTAAAACGGTGATCAAGGCTTACTCGTCCTTGGTTCGCTCCATTTTAGAATATGGCTCAGTAATTTGGAATCCTTCCCACTCTACTAAAATTGATTTGATTGAAAGCTTACAGAGGAGATTTATTAAATGGCTTTGTTACAAAGAGAACTTAACATACAGTAGAAATGACTATGTAAATCTTTGCAAACACTTTGACATCAACCCTTTACAGGTTAGACGTAAGGTTTATGACGTCGCGCAAAATATTTTATGTAGCAATTATAATTCTACTGTTCTATGTAATCTCTTTGGTAATCTCTTAGCAGATCCTTCCCGAAGAACTCGCCAATCTTCTCTTTAAGCTGTTCCTTTTTCTAAGAAGACTTTGGAAAAGTACTCACCGATTCCAAGAATGGCCAGAGCCGTGAATGAACTTTCTAGCTATGTGGACTTTTTCGTGGACCTTCTGTGTAAAGTTAGAAAGATAGCTTATGAAATTTTAAAATAATATTATTATTATTTATTTTTTGTAGTTTTTTTGCGTATCTTTTTATTGTCCAAAAAACGGTATTTTTTTAATTTTATGATAATTTTATTATATATTTATTATAATGGATGTAATTGGGGCAACCTGTCTCCATTAAAGAATTAATAATAATAATATGCTTAAAGGAGAGCATACAGAAAAGAGAACAAAGCAGTCAAACACCCACGTAGAAGGAGAAGGGTGAAAAATCTATGCAAACTAACTGTTATCAATAAATGACAAACATAATTTAAAACAGTTGATGATCTAATCACGTTATGAAAAGGAAATAACAGGCATAGGTGTCAGGAATGTGGAGATAAGGATAAATACGGACAAAATCACACGCACTAGTTTCCAAGGCAACTGGTTCATGTTGTGACGTCCTTAATAACTGGATTGCTTGGCTGTAATCCCTCACATATTGCGCAGGATTTCCTCTCGTTATTCACGATGATCGACTCGGAGGCTCAATTCGAAATTTGACTCCGTCATACGTGTTGCGTTTTATGAGACAGAATAACGCGCGTTTCTGATTGACCATCGCATAAATCAGAGGAAAAGCCATAGAATGGCAGAGGATATCAAAGAGTTCTCACCATTTTAATAGGTTAAAAATAACCAAACTAACTAAAACCATGAGTTCCTATGATTTTCTGGTGTATTGATACCACTAAAAAGAACGTAACACTTGATTATTTCTAACAATTATTTCATGCCTATTCCTTAACCTTGAATCTTACCAGGCATATGAAAACAAATATATATTAAGTATTCAGCATGGAGGCTGTTTTTGATCAAATCACTTCCAATTCCTGAGGAAATGAAGAGTTAGTTAGTTACCATGCTTTTCTCACTGTTTCAGCATCACGATTTGAGTAGCTTTCATGATATCGTATGCACAAACAAAACTTCAGAGGAAAGAAAATTAAAGAAATTTTCCGATATCCTAAGTCAAAATTCAAATGGGAAACATTTTTATTAATTAAGATTCGGATGGGAGGCATAAGCAGAATGGCATAAACGGTTGAGGTATGGTCTTTTGTGAACCACTCCTTTTACCCTGTTATTCGTTCAGAAACTTCTATCGATAAAAATGTTGAAAAAATATCATTAAATATGTTTAATTATTAAGGAAGGAAAAACTTTAGGGATTAGAAAATATTTGAAAGAAAACCCAGAGGATACCTGAGGATTGTATAAACTTTTCTTGACGGTCAACTCACAATTAAAAATTTGCTAAAAAGATATAACGATTTACAGGCACGGGATTCAATCAGCAGGGAATTTCCACATTTCGCACCCTTTAGTTGTGCCCGAATTGAACCATAAGCTATAAAAACTTATTTTTCTTGTCCTTCCCAAAAAATAATGTAAATTTGACAATTTAGTGAAACGCTAGAGAAATAACAGTGATAAATAAAATATTACGCAAAACTAGAAAAAATTAGAGGAATAAAATATTATCCGAACTCCGCAGATTTACTATTAAGATATGGTAGATAAAAAATAGAGATAACAAGTTCTTAAAGGTACAGGGAACAAGACTTCTAAATTAATTCTCAGTCCTAGGAAATTTATACACCAAGCGATTAAATGAAATCCTCTACATCACTTCCCATAGCTTTTATTTCCGTTCGCTTTCGATATAACGGCAACAATATCAATATTATTGCTATCAAAACAAGCAAATGATAACCATGTCAAACACCAACAATCACCATCAACGAACTAACTTGTCTACATTTTTAAGTTACTTTTGTTTTTACTAAATAAATACAAGAATAAATTAAGGATATTACATTAAAATGAACATAAGCATTTAAAAATTCATTGACGAGACACGTATTCTCCCATCGTTCTACTAAGGTCTGTAAATTACGAAAATAATTATCAAATGTCAAACACTGCCAATCCATTAACCTTAGCTTGATGAAACTAATGCGTGATGAATCGCCACTTCCGACGAATAAAATTACGGAGGGAATTATCACTTGGAGTCTGTTTGAAGGATTATAAACGAGAGCTCTCACTGTTAACAACGAAATGCTTTAAACTCGACGAGGCAGCTCGATGCTCGTACCACGCCGTTATGATCCCCACGTTTTAATAACCTCATATGTTCCAGAGCACTAGCAAGTACCAGCCTAGGTTATCATCAAGGATTAGTGTGAAGATCTATCTTCCTTTCATTCGTAAAGAGAAACGGTCCATAGTGTAGCGAAGATAGACATATGTTGGGGTCCCATGCTCGATTTCTGGTGGAAGCCAATATGCGAAATGACGCAAGCTGTCGAAGTACTTTTAACAATACTACTACTACATATGTAGGGGAAGGCGAATTAATAAGTATCCGATGTAAACATGAATTAGACAAGTTATTCATATTTTTAATACCTATTTGCGGTCATACCTTAATGTATGGGATAGTTTTCTCTTCTCTTCCGGTGGCGGATGGAGTAAAATTTAAGTTAAATTTAATTTATTCTCAGAATTTTTTATGGCTGGGGCATTATGAGACATAGAAATAATGCTAAAAATCTTTTGCTACATGCTTCATTCTGGAAAATCGTCATAAAATAGAACATTTTCTTCATAAGATCAATTATCTGCGCTTGGATCCAAGTCCACACGTGGTTTTTTTCGCTCATAGCATTCCGGCTCATTGAGGAGAGAAATAAAAAATCTTCTCATTTATCTCGACTAGAAAGCTTAACTCCCTCTGCAAGGATTTCGGTAGAGAGTAAGATGACAATGCCTTTGCCGTTTCTTTGTCAGCTTCAATTTTGGAAACAGAATTCAACACGAGTCAAATAAGAATAGAATACACGGTGGATGGAAGCGAAGCAACGATTTTGAAAAGAACTTCATGATGAAATTTAACTTAGCACGAGGAAGCGTGCGCTTTAAACCCAAGGTTGAACAAGGAGTGAAAAATTGTGACATGACTGGGACACGAACTCAAGTCCCAGTCATGTTACAATTTTTCACTCCTTGTTCAACCTTGATTTTGAAAAGGTTTTTGGTGGCTTTACACGTAAGGGTGTGACGGTTTGTACTAAAATCGAAGATACATAATCTCCTGACTGTAATTACGTACCTGCAATTGCTGGTTACCTTCTTACAGAAAATTTCTCGTTATCCATGTAATATATCGTCCTCTTCAAACATCAGCTTTTTGGGCCTAAAGTTCACGAGTATTTTTACGGGATAAAACATGAGCTCGGATTCAACAATGGGATCGGTCGTCAGGGGGATGAGTTGTTTATAGCCTCGAATTTTCACGAAAGTTTTGTATATTTTACCAATATTCTCGCAAATTCTAATCGAAAGTAAGATTCCACGACCAAAATAAGAATCTTTATTCAATTTTATTTCTTTCGGTGTTTGTCTCGACTCTGTACGACTATTCCTTCTGATTTAATTCTTCAAAAGAAATAAAGCCTGCAACCGATAAAAGTGAAGCTTACGTGTATTCCTTATGAAAATCTATCTGAGCGATCTTAGTTCAAACCCAGCAAAATTCTTGAATAAAAATGCAACAGTACTTCCTTCCTGATATCAGAGAACACGCATGCAAAGTTTTAGACAAATCGGGCAAACGGTGTGGACTCCAATCCAAGACAAACAAACAAACCCACAGAAGTTCTGCTTTATATATATAGATTTTTCGATGTGAGTATTCCTAATTTAAGAAAATAAACCACAAGATAGTAGTCGCAGTTACGGTGTAAGTCATGGACTCCGAGAGAGCGACACCATCAGTCACTCAAATGAAACGGTAAGCGAATGCCACGCAAATGGGGGCCATAACTCGAAAAGGCGAATATCTGATTAGGGGGAAAAGGGTTAGGCGCAATTAAATACCCTTGCAAGCTAATTTGGGTGGGCGGTGGGAGCACGGTTTAATTATCCACCGCAGAGGCAATGCCTGGGGAGTAATGAAAACGAATGGAAAAAGATGGAGGTGTCGCAGTCAGAAAGATGACGAGTCGTCGGATGGATCAGAGACAAGGGGGAATAGAAAAGAGGCAAACGGGAGAGAATAGGGAATGAAGAGAGATTCGAATCATCTAGAGCAGACATAAAGATGCCGCATGCTGCCTAAAAGCAATTCTTTCCTCATACTGTTGTAAATGGCTTGATTAGAAGAAAACGGGACTAGAAAGTCCAATCAACCATTTTAACCCAATGCAAAGCTACAAAACTTGGGACACGGTTGCTAACGAATTACAGGTAAAACATGTTCAATAGCCATCTTTGTCAGCGTTTCTCGCCTTATTCACCGGTATTCGGAGAAACCAGGAAAGGATCTCTTTTTAGAAACACCCAATATAAATTTCAAAAGCGATGCTTTCGTCCTAAGGAGCAATAAAGAAACTAGCACTTAATGTAAAGAAAGGAACGTTGGGACACGGCTGTTAGAGGTTCAAAATCTCCATTAGCCGTTTTTGTCGGCGTTCCTCTGCTCGTTCCCTTACGAAGAATGTATTCGAAATACGTATTGAGTATTGAGTATCGTATTCGAAATACGTATTGAGTGCTCTCAAAAAGTGCTGTGTCCTGTCTTGTTTTCTCGGAATACCGGGGAATGAGAAGAAGAACGCCGACAAAAACGGCTATTGCAGATTTTAAGCCTCTAGTAGCACTTAATTGTAGGTTGCTTTATAAAGACAAAACCATTGCTTTTAAAATTTACATGAGTTGTTTCTAAAAAGAGTGGCGATCCTTTCTTGTTTACTGTTCTATTGGAGATTTTCAACCTCAAATTTAACCCAATATAAAAAATCTGCTGTGGCCAGCACATGACTTTCTCCATATATAAGATGTAAATATTTATCTACGACAGTATTTTTGAACTCTATATTCAATCTAAACTTGGAAGATAAGTGATTAATTTACATCATATAATATTTTACGTCACAAACATTATAAATAATGTTTTTCGAGAAATGTTCGATAAAAAACTATGAAATTGGCCTTTCACCCACGGCGCCCACAAAGTACATAATCAGCAACTTCCGGTTTATCAGTATTTTATGAATAGCTCCTAAACAATCAGTTATAAGAAATATGTTTTATACAAAAGTTATAGTAAATTACATTTTCTAATACTTTTTTTAAATAATAGAATTTACCTAAATATCTTATTTATGGAGATAGTTTGCAAAAACGGAAATTTGCTTCGAAGAAGTAAGCTCGACTTCCGGTTAACCGATTTACTCCAAAAACTAATCAACTCTGACTGCACCAACCATAGTGCTATATATTAAGTTTAGTATTGATACGGCTAATAGTTTTTACGTTAGAGCACACACAAGCACACACACACACAGACATCATTCCGAAAATAGTCAAAACGTGTTCTAGGAATTCCAAAGTATGCAAGTCCGTTGAAATCTCGAAGACGATTTTTTTCATGAAAACAATACTTTCTCTATACTAAGTATATGGAGAAAGTAAAAATACTTAGAGTAGAGATTAAAAGAAGCGAAGAAAGAATAGGTGAGGAAAGGAGAAAAGGAAAGATCACCATCCGGCTTTCGGGAGTGAAATATTTTGAAAGCAAATTTCATCCGAACGAATTTTCGAAAGGCCACGTTTTCCCGTAAATCAAATTTGTGAAAATCGATTCATAGACTTTCAGATGAGCGATGTGCTGGTAGCAAGTTGAATTTGGTGTAAATAAAGCTTTGGTATACACTCCAAATTTAAGAGAAAATGGCGTTATTAATGAAATCCGAAGCGGTAGGGAAAATATTTTACTTTCGTTTACTTTTGGCATTGGAATCTTGAACTTAGTCATCCCACAGTTCACAGAAATCTCTAAAAGCTTAATTCATAGAATTTAGTATGAGAAGTAACATTTGTAGAATGAGAATAATTTAAAGGGGTATATGTTTAATTATCTCACCGCGAGTTAAATTAACTTACGGCGACCTGTCAGTAAAGTTAGAGGTTTAAAAATACACTAAAAGCCGTCTTCGAAAGCCTTCCGTAACGCGTTGAGAGTGATTCCGGAGGCAAAGGAAGGTACCGGATAACTGACACTCTAAGAAAAACCCAGCCTGTATTTCAATAATCATGCTATCATATTCAGGGGTTGAAGGAAAATAATTATGTCCCAGAAGATGATAGCATGGCCGTTGAAATTCTTTTACTAGAAGGTCAGTAATCTTCCTTCCTCCAGTATCCCTTCCCTTACTTCCGGAATCGGTTACAACGCGAAACCGAACGCTGACAAAGAAGGCTTCTGAGAAATTTTAAACCTCCAATTCATTAACACTCGTGTTCCAATTTATTTTTTCATTTCTTTAACGTATTTAGCTAGGAGTTTGGATTTAAACTCGAAATTCCCTTCTTTTACTACAGCAATCTTTGGAGAGAGGATGGGGCTTGATTGGGAGAGGATTGATTAAGAAGGTCTTTCTTTCATTCCTTACTCAGCCACAATGCAATGAGTGGAGAAACTGCATATAAGGGAAGCATTTTGTATATAAACCTTCCCAATAATAACCGTTTCATGGAATTGAATAAGGAGTGACCGCAATACAGACCATTATTTAGCATTATTCATATCCCTGCAGCTTTAATACATCAAAACCGAGAAAAAAGTAGGGGAACTCGGGGCAGAACGGGATAGCGGGGTAAGACGGGATAGGGCCCTTATCTCGAATAGTGAGAAACAAAGAATGGTGGAGAGACGTTGAACTATTACTACATACTGTCGAGAAGAAGCGGCAGCCATTTTGACCACTTTGGACAGTGCCTTCTGAGTGTACAGACTACACGTGGTGTTCAGGTGTGGTGTTTTGTAATTTTTCGCAGATTTCTGTACAAGGTAAGCTTTTAACCGTTACTTTAACGTTGTTGTGAGTTATCTACAGTCATAGTGCATGTAATTAACTACAAGACACGCGTGTAATACTATAAATATGTCAGCTTTTTAGCTCGGTGTACTCTCATTATCTAAAACGTGCTCTCGGGGCGGAACGGGACGGGGCAGAACGGGATACTATCCCGTTCTGCCCCGTCATATCTTGACGAGAAAAGGTTTGTAGGTAATGATTCTTTTAAACTTCAGATGGTTCGAACGTACGTTAGGAAGACTGATAGACAAACATGGGATATCGGAGCGATGGAATTGGCTGTTGAAGCAGTTCTATCGTCTAAAATGGAGTATTTGAAGGCTTCTAGACAATTCAACGTGCCAAAGACAACTATCGAAAGATGCGTGAAGAAAGCCAATAACAATTCGTAGTATAAAGTTAATACATCGGGTGGAAAATATAAAAATGTATTCACGCCAGAACAAGAAGAAGAACTGATATCATATCTGAATTATATGGAGAGCAGTCTTTTTGGACTAACTACAAAAGATCTTAGATCATTAGCGCATGAGTTGGCCAAAGAAAAGGGACTAACGCACAGATTCAGTAAAGAGACATGTCTAGCAGGAGAAGACTTGATTAAAGGATTCTTTACTAAAAATCTGAAGCTGCTTGAAATGGCAAGAGAAAATGTTGTAATTCTTCTTTGTTTACCTCCACACACTTCCCACAAGTTGCAGCCCTTAGATGTAACGTTTTCCAAGCCTCTCAGTCTCTACTGCGGTGAGGAGGTTAGAAAGTGGCTAAGAAGCCATCCAGGAAAAGTCATCACTCTTTTTCAGATATCGACAATCTTTGGTGCGGCATTTTTACATGCTGCCACAATGCCAACCGCCATAAACGGTTTTAGGAAAACGGGGATATGGCCATCAGATCTAAACGTTTCTTCAGGCGTAGACTTCCTGCCTTCTGCGACTACTGACATTCAGGAATACAATGAATGCTCCGCATAAAAGACTACCGATGGTAACGATCTTGATTCAACAACTGACTCACTAGGGTACACTGAGCAACAGAACAAGAAGGCGAAAATCCAAGGTAACTCCAGCAACGAACCACAACCGGTATGTTCATGGGAGATAGATTCTCCGAGCATTTGCTCAAATTCCCAGGAAAAGTCAGCTTTTCGGACTTCACCTGAAGCTCTGATATCAATTCCAGTTATCAAGAGAAATACAAGGCGGACTTCAAGGAAAAACCGTCATATTAACAGATTCTCCTTACAAGAATGAGTTGCAGGATTCTATTGCCAAGAAAAACAAAAAAGATAAAGTGAAAGAGAGCAAAAACAGTGAAAAGTTATCGAAAACTGCTACTAAAAATAAGTCAGTTAAGGAAAACTTATTCAAGAAGTCAAAGTGCTCAAATAAATCAAAGAAGATGAGCGTGGAGGCTAGTGAAACACACATAGAAGATAATGAGTGTATTAACTGTGGGGAATGTTGCTCCATTTCAAATGAAGGTTGGGTTGCCTGCCAAAAACGTTTTAAGTGGGCACACAACTCATGTGCTGGTATAGACAGCAAAGACGACGAGGAAATTTTAATTTGTGAACTTAGCCAGGACAAGTAGTGTACTTTTTTATGAATATACTAAAAAATAAATTTTCTACTTCAAACATGGCAATGGGTTTTATTCCTAATAATTTTACCTATGATTTTTTATATTTTTCTATTAACTATCGAAGAAAATATATCGTTTTTAAGGTTTAAGGCGATAATTCCAATTGTTTTTCAATGTTTTTAGTGATAGAATTAAATTTAAAAAACTCTATCCCGTTCTGCCCCGTACGTGGGGCGGAACGGGAAATATGTAGACTTTCTTTAAAAATACATAAAAATAAACAAAATGTATAATTATAAGTACCTCTCATGTCACAATTGTTATATAACATTATATAGTTATGTTTTATGCCTTCTTTAGGTGTTTATTTTATTTACCTGCTTTTTTAAAAATGGTTAAACAAAAAATATCCCGTTCCGCCCCGCCTTCCCCTATACGGTAAAATACATTTTTTCTTTAGCAAAAGTCAGATGAAAAATAGAGAACTCATTAACGTATGGTAGCTTGGGCTCAAGTGACCTAATTACATTGTTGTTTTAGAAAATTAATTACTTCCCTATTCATTTTTGGATATTATTTTATGAAAGCGGAATAAATAGGTCAGTTTCGATGCAAAAATATGCATTATATTTCGAAGTTAATATGTTCATTGCATTATACAATAAAAACACAATATGGTAATGAAGACAAAATTAATAATGCGGTCACATATTTTTATATTAATAAATAAACATGGAATGGAGTTATATTACGTAAAACAAAAGTAAACAACCTATGAAACTCTATTCTGAAAAAGGGCAAATGAGCACTTACGGTTAAACAACCGCTGAATTGCCCCAAGTTCTAAACACTTTTAATTCAATCGCCAAAAGAAAATTCTCAGGCTATTCGTCGTTTTCATGAAGAATTTCAAGAGGGACTGAATGTTGTTACTAGAAAAATTGACCACGTATAAAATCATCATATTTTCTGTCATTTGCTATTAATTACTATCATAAAGCCTTCTTCCTACGCGTACGAGTGTCTAAGTCTTATTAGGTTCCTCAACAGGTGAGAATCAACTCACTCATACCATTATACTCATACGTTGTAGGTAGAATAGGATGGGTTTGCATATCTTTTGATCGCATATATTTCCGCTAAATTTATTAAAATTTTTAAAGCGTTCCATTCCCTAATACTCCTATTGGTGAAAGAGAATTTTCTACGTCTGTTTTCTGCTCAAGCTCCTTGATTTTAAAACTAATCTTGCCGCTTTCTACGTGATTTGAAAGTTCAAATCTGCCACGCAGTTCATCCCAGCCCTCTTCTGAGTTCAATGATTTGTATATCCCAGCTAATCTAAACGTCTTCCTTCTTGACTCTAGTGATTCCCTCTTCAAATGGTTTTGCATCTCAGTAATTCTCATCTCATTAACATTGCTAAGTTCCCTCATTTTCTCATTATCACTCTCATTGTCGTCCCTCATCAGGTTCCCTAACCTTTCCTTATATGTATTCCCTCATTTTTTTATAAATAACAGAAAAAAGCACTTACAACGAAGATTTAAAGCAAAATATCCGAAACAAAACACGCTTGTAGTAATTCGTCATAGGATGGAGCGCTACACCAATACACCGAGCAAAAATATTCAGACCAAATTTACTCAGAACTCTATAACTTCGTCAATTTTACAGATATCCCTGCGAAACTTTCAGGGTTTATCCTTAACATCTAAAACAATTAGAAAATGTCAGAATATAGTCCAAAACATTATATTTTTAGGTAATTGTAGCCCTTTAAGATGCAATGGCATCCAATAATAATAATAATAATTTATTATGATATGGGTAGATTCCCATAGAGCTATACAAAATACAAAAAGCTCAGAGTACAAAATAAAATTTAAAAAATCATATCAGAAATACAAAATTACATGGAAAATCAAAAGAACAAAAGAATGCACTGAGAAATGCAAAAAATATGTGGAAATACAAAAATACAAAATACAGAAAAACACAACATAGGTAAACAAAGAATTTAGAACTTAAAGATAGACAACAAGAGAGGTAAACACGAGATGCGACTCATCTAACACAAAATACTCATTTAAACATCAGCAGCTAAGAGATAGTTGAATAATTTAAACTTAAAAACTCTCAAAGAGCTGGCATATTTTATAGAGTCAGGTAAGGAAAACTAGGATGATTTCAACTGCTTATCAAGGCCGATAAATTTCAAAATGCGACCAAGAGAAAAGAGATGGCGCAGATAGAAGGTCGCGAAGAAGAGAAAGTAAAAAGCAAATGAAAAGAAAGAGGGAGAAAGGATTGGATAACGAGGCCTACGCAGATTTCTGGGGAAGGTGTTGGAGTGAAGAAGCAGAAGAGCGTTCATGAGATGGAAAGATCATGGAGAAGGGAGAGAAGTGGACTGAAGTAAGAGGGATAAAGGGGAAGAAGAGAGAGAAAGTGGGGGAAAAGAACGGAGGGAGGAAGAGATATAAAAGAGAAAAATGGTGCAGTAAAGAGGAATGGAGTGAAAAGATGAGTAGGAGATGGAAGGTAAATGAGGGGAATGAATAAGATAAGAGGAATTAAGATACGAGTATGCAGAGATTCATAAGGAATAATATTAAGGAAAATTATTTTTACGAGAAAGATAATATAGAGTAAGAAAGTAGGAATGAGATCATATGAAAAAGAGAGAATAATAATAATAACTTCTCTAATTACACCCATTGCAATAATTATTACCGTTTATATTGGCACACAACCATTCTCTAGCCAGAAAATCTAGCCGGGATTCGAACCCAGGATATTCGTATTGAAGTGCTACTCTAACCACTCCACCGAATAAGAGATAATAGGAATAAAACTTAAAAGACGAGAAAATAATACACTAGTCTCTCAATAATCTAGTCATTGCATCTTCTCTAATTTTTCTTCCACGCTTGCACTCGTACGTTACTCCATGGTTCTCTCATATCGTACATCAGGGAAGGGTGCCGGATTATTGAGGGCCGGATTAGCGAGAGTTTAGTGTAATAATAGTACTTAATTAGTGTACTTTGGTGCCAAAACACCAAAGAACAAGAAAAATAGATAAGTTTGTGATATGCATGCGCGAAAAAGAAAAAAAATCTGACGTCAGGCTTAAAAAGTTAACAAGAATCATTGAAAATGTAGAGTAGAAGGTACTACGTAATACAAAAAATTATATAAATACGCAGACAAGAAAAATAATTTCAGTGTGGGTGGGTTCTAACATTTTTAAACAAGAAATGATACCTCAAAATTTTAAAGATTTTTACTTTTTAAAAGTTTATCTGGCAAGAAATTCCAATAGGTCGAGGAGTTGGGATAAAATATTTCAGAAAAGTTGAAGTTTTGTGCGCGGGGATGTATAGGTAGAAGTGGAGCTAGAACTCTTTGGTGCGGAGGACAAGATAGAAAGGAAACTGGATAAAGGAAGGGAAGGTGTAGTGTAGGATATAACAAGATGGCAAATAAAGTATGAAAAAATTTAAGAGACCAAAGCGTAAAGAGCATAAAACAAAGGTAGAAGAAAAGACTGAAAGGCAAAATAGAGAAGAATCAGATAGAGATTTAAAGAGATAACAGAAGAGGAATATTAAAAGACAGATAGAGAAGAAAGAAGGCAAGGTAAAAGAGAAAAATATAACGGAAGAGATAAAATAAGGACGAAGAGAAGTGAAGGAGAGATAGAAAAAAGAAAATGAATAGTAGAAGAAGGAAGATGTAGAAAGAGAGAAAAGAAGAGGATGATTGAAGTAAAGGATAAATAGAAGGACTAGAAGAAAATATATAAGAAGATTGAAAATATGACGGACGAGAAATTAGGCTTTTAGATATAGGACAAGGTTAAAAGAGATAACGGAAGGGTAGACAGAAAAAATAAAGCAAGGTAAAAGAGAAAATATAACAGAAGAAATGAGACAAAGAAGAAGTGAGGCATAAAGAGAGGGAAGATAAAAGAGTAGAAGGAAGAGCAGAAATGAGTAGAGAAAGGAAAGGAAAGAAAAAAGAATAAAATGAAGAACAGAAGAAAAAAGAGATAGAGAGAAGAAAGAAGTGGAGGAGTGTAGTGAAGGAAGAAGAAAGAGGGTGGAAGAGAACCAAGAATAGATGCAATAGTAGATATAGATGAGAGGATAAAGATAGAGATCGAGATAGATGAGAAGATAAAGAGAATATGCTAAAGAAAAAGTAAGTGAAGATAGGAGGGGAAGAGAATATGAAGAGGAAGATAAAGTGGAGGGAATGAGGAGTTAGGTGAGCGAATATCTTTAATTGGAGAATCTCTCCTTGGACCTTTCCCTTGAGTTTGGGAAGGGGGATGCGAAATGAGGCAAGGGAGGGTTAATGGCATTTTAATGGGGATGTATTGGGGAAGGTGGGAAGTGGAAGAAGAGGAAGATGCAGAAGAGATGACGGGAATGGCTGGATTACAAGAAAGGGAAGAAAAGATACAGCTGGAGACAAATTTAAAAGGTTTACATTTAAGGATAAGTTGTTATACGTATAAGTTGGTAAACACATGGTTAAGAGACATGTTAATTCAAAATCATTATTCATTTAATTGTTCATAATTTTTGCTCTCATTTCAACGCCAAAGTCACCCTTTGTTGGCCTTTAATAATTCAGGAAATGTGCCTTTAATATGCGTAACATTGGGATAATATTTTCTGGAATAGATTATTATGGTATTATTCACTCTCTAATGAATAAATTAGATAATAAACTCTATTTAACCAATCCCAAATATTAAATAGATCTACTTGGTAAATAAATATAAAATTTCCAATAATAAATAAATAATTATAAAAATCGATAGAGAAATTAAACATTTTAGTAGTGGAGTTATGTAGCTTGGAAAAAATATTTGGAACTAAAACTGAGAAATTCCCTTTAAATGTTATTTTAATTCGATAAAATATAGCTAGGTATAACAAGAAGATTTGCATTACGGCTGTTAATGAATTAGATGTTTAAATTCTACTATAAAACATGTCTATATCAATGCTAAGATCCTACAAGGCGCTTTTCAGCGCACGACAGAGGGAAAATATAAAAGTGAAAAATATACGTAATATAGATTATTTAACATATATGTGTGAGTGATAAGTATACTCAAAAGCCTGATCAAGAAGGCAGAGGAAGTATAGAGGGAAAAACCTGGATAATATTTATGAACTAATTTTGTGAGCCCGGATGGTATTTATTTATTAACTCTCTATTGGAAAAAATTTCAAGCCTCATATTACAGGGTGTTTTCTGAATCTAGAGCCGAACGAAAATCAATTTGTTATTTGAGAACATAGAAAGGAGAAAATGTTAAATGAACGTAAAGAAGTAAGAATGATGCTAATGACTAATATATCTATAAGAGTTACCCGCAAGAACATCTTACTCTAAAATTAAAATTGCTTTACTCGCAACCTCATTAAATCATCTATGCTACTAAAATTACCCTGAGGGATCAGGGATGGAGATAATAGGGTAAATAATATATAATCTATACAATAGCCTATATAACCAGGGAAAATGTCAATTAATCTAGGAAGTCAGGATGATAGTTCTGACAGCAGTGTATCGAACCCACAGTGTAGGCAAAATCAAGATAAGGAAGCATTAGAGATGAGATGAGGGATGGCGGTTCTGACAACAGAGAGACAGAGAGTGTAATAGATGAGGAAAATTGCGAAGAAGAGAAGTTAAAGGGATACCTCATCGAGTGTGAAACCGGGAAGTTTGCTATCCTTTCTCGGAAGATGATTCTCTGAAGATTTATTACCCTTAAAGGGTCGGCTTTGTTTCCCCATAATGGCCTATATTAATACTTTCGCAAGAAACTATGAAATCTTCCGAACTAATATACATGCTTCTAATTCAAGTACTTGATTTATGAAACATTAATGCTGATGCGAGATAACTGTTTAGAATGGATAGTAATGATACCAATCAGAGTCACAAATTCAACCTCTGAATAAGAAACCTCTACATAATAGCAATTATATGACTTTAGAAAAATAAGGAAGGGAAAAGTATAGTTTTTGGATAAAGAGTTACTGAATGCAAAAAATATACAGTGCTTCTTAAATGATTAAGGTATGAAATAAAGCTTAATGTGTATTTCAGCAGTGGTCAGAAGTAATAATGAGGCTGATAGCATAAATAAATAAGTAAAGGATATAGATACACAGTATACAGTTAATAGTACAAGGCTAGTGACAACATATATACAATAATATGTATTTTTGTCAGATGAAGCGGGCATAAATTCCGAAAGCGTTCTTACCTTGTACTAGTAAAACGACATCTAGAGATTTATTAGTTAAGGAATTAAGGAGCCCCGTCGAGTTGTACTGGATAATTAAAAAAGTACAGCAAAAGGCGATACGTTTCGTAGAGGACAGTAATGGAATATCGATAAGCGTTACTCAGATGATTTGTGGCGTAAGATGGGAACCTCCGGGAGAAAATTATTAATTTCCCTTAAGGGAAACCTCCATCGGGAAATATTAAAATTTAAGCAGAATCTACTCGATAAATACAGAGATGTCCTCGGAGGACACTGCTGAAATTATGCGTCCATCGTGATACAAAAAAATGCAATATACCGCAAGAAAAACCATCGAAATAAAAGCTACCAATTGCGATTTTAAAAAGTCATTCTTTTTTGGTGAATGATAAGCTGCAGTAATCGACTAGAAATAGTTTACTCCGCTCCCTGCAACAGGCCGAAAAGCGGCTTACAAGGGTTATTTTAAAATCAATATCTTTCACACTATTCGTTACAGAATCAGCATGAGATTTGCGTCCTTTATTTACAAAAAATCTCAATACTTAAATAGTAGAACTAGTTTATCATACGCTGAGATAAATCTAGTGTAATGTAACGAAGAAACTGCAGCATGTTTGACAGAAGTAAAATTTACCAACCATGTAAACGAAGTTAAATTTAGTGGGCAAAATATACTTATCAATCAGTATTTCAACCTAAGTGAATACGTGAATTATATATGAATTAAGGGAAAATTATTTATACTTCCGAATTTTTCATCAAAATTCTCTTTAACATCTTTCTTTGATAACAAACTGAGTTTCATTGTACATCTTAAGATTCAACAGAAGTTTATCAACGTTGTAAGTTGATCTAAAATTCTCACAAAAAAGCAGAACAAGATTAAAGAACACTATTTATAGTATATGAGAAAATATACAAATCCTCACGAGAGAATATCATATAACACAGCGCATTAGTAGTTCCTGAATGTGGTACAAAATTTACGCCGACGCATGAGTATGCACAAAATCAGTGTCTTGTGGAGATTTATGAATATCGATCAATATGGCTTAAAGAGACGCCAAACCTTTGAGTGGCAGCCAAGGAGAGGGCGAATTATCGGAAAGGAATCGAGCACCTGAGCCTTTCAGAAAGTGAACTTCCTCGTAAACCCTTATCGATTTGCGCTAAACATTTACGGGGGGAATAGAGCCTGTCCGGGGAGGAACTATAAATTACCCTTACGGTAATCGTTTATCCTTTAATCCATAAATGATTTATACAAACAAGAAAATTGTAGGTTAAGTTTTAAGCAGGAACTGAAAAATAAAAAGGAAAGATTCATATTCATCGCTAGAGGCAGAAGAGTGAGGCTCAGAATTACGTGGGATAAGGTAGACCTGGAGCGTTAAGAAAATGAAAAGGGAAAGATTGTATTTATGTGCAAGTAAACTCCACTGTCAGACGCGTTTGAGCTTTGTTGAACTTTTCTCAAATATGATGCGGGAATATTAGAAAATTTCCTCCTCTTCATAAAAACTTTCGTTAATTCAGTTCAATGCCGTATGAGAAAATTTCCTTTCTACTCGTAAAAGAAAACAATGAACTCTGGAAGTCAACCTTGGTTGTCAAGGGTACCGGTTGTTTATAACATAAAGAATAGATAATTTTCGAAACAATATTTCGCAGAAACAATACAGTAGCCTGTACAGAGCCAAAATAAGAACTTTCAATAATTTTTACTTCTATTGGTTTAGTTGATCCGTTATTTCTCATTTTAATTGTTTATAACCAAATAATTTTAGATTTTTTTCTTTTGGGCTTCTAAATTATAATTACTATTATCTAAATTATTATATTAAATTTGGGCTCATGAAAATTATTTAAACCACAAAATAAGAATCTTTCCTTCGTTTGGTAGAATTCTACAAAAGTAACGAACATTGCAACCTAAAAACCTCTGAGATATGAGTAAAAAATTTACAGGCATTTCTTATGGAAGTAGTTGATAAATCATCGGCAAAAAAGAAGATTCTGAACGGACCCCACATTAATATAGTTAACGATACAAATGAATAACAATGTAAATGAGCTATCCCAAGCGGAGCCCACCTTTCAACTAACTGAAAGTAAACCTTACTATTTCCTCATTAAGCGTCTGAGGTAGCGAAAAACGGAAATTCTAAACGTAAAATTTAAATACTAAAGAACACGACACTATTTCTGCATGAAAAACTTCATAGCCTTGTTTTTCGTGTTTTAAATACCAAGTATAAAAAATCTGTTTAAAATCAATGGAATGGTAAATAGTGGAGGCATTTTAGGCAAGAAAAGGCTCAACTTATCCTTTTTGGTTTATCAAGCTGAAAATTGGTAGAGATGTTCTTTGAACAGCCAAAAGCAAAATCCCAAAAATCCCAAAAAATCCCAGTTGGGCAACATGACGAAATATTTAAACAAAAGTCGCCATCTTGGATTTTCGACCTTGCATCATATTGAACGGTATATCTCCGTATCTAATGGTGATAATGACACACGGTTTGCTTTAAACTACTTACTAAAGTGTAAGCTAGACCCATGGCACTTTATATTGGAAGAAAACTGAATAAATATAAAGCTACACACGAAAAACAACTCGTCTTAGGATAGCTTTAACGGGAAAATCTGCGTTAAATGTCGATTCTAGACCTTTTATTATCATTAAATCAAAAATTATATCGAAATAGAAGTTGTAGAACACATCAAAAGGCTTCAGAATGTTTTATTATAATCTCCGTAGTCTAAAAATTGTAGCTTCTACAAAGCGCCAAACACGCTCGCACACTCGGTAGATGACCTCTAACGCGGAGCGCCTATGTGTGAGTATCCATTAAAACACCGATTATAATGCCGGAAAGTATATTCTTATTCCTACAAGTAAATAATTTTTTTAATAACATATTTAAGCGTTCAATAATTATACCTTAATAAGATAAAATTTAATAAAAGGAATGATAACCCATTAATTTGGACGAATTTTTTTCTTGATGTTTGCATCCTCGAGCGAGTTTTTTAATTTGGCGAAAATGAGGTAACATATCGAAATGCAGAGTAATGTCGTCTTCTTCTTCCTCAATCATTTCATCTAAATCATTTGGATCCGAAACATACCATAATCGAAGACCGGATCGTTACCACAGCCGTTTCTTCATTGTCCAAAACCACGCTTTTGCAAATAGAGCACACAACCTCCACTGAAGTAGCCATGCTTATACGTGAATGGCACCCACACCACAAAGAAACATACAGTAACAAAGCACAAGTCACAAACTCAAGCCTACACTAGGCGTTCAAAACTTAAAGGAACGCTAAGAACGACGGACAAACTCATTCTAGGAACTTAAAAAAACGAATAAATGCGAAATCATGAAACTAAAAGCTGCGCAGCAGTCATTTTCCGGTCTAAACGAGTTCTAGATTCCAAAAATGGAATCATCCTGCGTAGAATTCCTTTCGAATCCCTTCATCCCATTGAATGGGCTTGCTTTGATGATAAAGTGAGAACATTTGCCAGTGAGATCTGTTTTAAGTCGTTAAATACCCTCCGCGATAAACACTCCAGATTATCCCCGAAGAAATTACGCAGGATGATTCCACCTGCCGCCGAATTTCCTCAAAACTCCCTCCCACAGAGCATGTATTTTACCCGCGAGAGATGTTGACGATGTCCTTTGTATTTCGAATGGATCCCACAGACAGTTGAATAGCTGTCACACCTAAACCAACAACACAGTAAAATCAGATTTTCTTTAGAAATAGAGAATAACAACAATTTGAACTTCCTAGACTAAACTCTCTCAAAGAATGCAGATTCGATTGAATTTTCTATCTATCGAAAACCGACTTATACGAACCACACAATTCATGCAACCTCTAATCATTCAGTCACACATAAACACGCTGCTTTTCATAGTTTTATTCATCGCCTCTTAAATATCCCCCTCTCTCCATAAAACGTTTATCGGGAACTAAAAACCATAAAATGCATGGCTCTCTCCAATGGTTATTCCGAAAAACTTATAGATATCATACTTTCACATGGACAAAGAAAACAAAACATTTTCAGGATATATCCTGATTGCTCCATTTTCACGGAAGTACAACGTTGGGGGAAATTATCTTTCCTCGGCCACATCAGTTATCATCTTGCCAATTTCTTAAATGCTCTAACATCAGACCCGCTTTCTATACAACGCAGAACATAGGAAAAACTATTTTAAACAATAAAGATAAATTCGATAAAACACGCAAATCTGGTATATATAAATTAAATTGTAAAGACTGTAATGCAATATACATAGGCCAAACCAGCAGAAATTTACACATTCGAACAAAAGAACATAAATAGTCTTTCCTCAATGGTTCCAGTGCCTCACATTTCGCTAAACATTTACTCGACAATAAACACCATTCAGACTTTACCAACACCCTCCTCCATAGCCATTCTCAAGGAAATAAGCTGAACTACCTGGAGCAATAAGAAATTTTACACCATAATTATACGCTAACTAACATTCACCTCTTTCCTAACCACTACCTACTTTTATCAACTGTTTGCCTCCTCCCGCTGCTTACCTCACCTAATATCCTTAACCCTTCCTCCCCTCTCAGACCTTGCTTGCTCATTGGCCATTGTTTTGTATATATTCACTGGAGTTGTGGTCTCTCTACCTGATGATGGACAGAATTTTCTGAAACCGATCGTGTATTAAAACTCAAGTAGAATTTTCGACATAGTGTTTTTTATTTCTATTCTTATGTTGGTTTATTGTTGTTAGTGTTTAGAAAGGTTTTGTATTATTTTCCTTCGATAGTATTAATTCTTCCGGTTATATTTCCACTTTATAGTCGTTAGCTTATAATTTTTTATCCTTTTATATTATTGCCTTATTTTTATAAATCATTTTCGTTAGTTTTCCATTTGGGAAAATATTTGGTTAATTCTTTGAATAGTTATATTATAGTCATAGCAATTCAATAGCATATAATATAACATAAGGATATAAGGAATATAGTAATAAGAATATACTTTCCGGCATTATAATCGGTGTTTTGATGGATACTCGCACATAGGCGCTCCGCGTTAGTGGTCATCTACTGAGTGTGCGAACGTGTTTGGCGCTTCGTAGAAGCTACAATTTTTAGACTACGGAGATGATAATAAAACATTCTGAAGCCTTTTGATGTGTTCTACAACTTTTATTCAGATATATTATTTGATTTAATGATAATAAAAGGTCTAGAATCGACATTTAACGCAGATTTTCCCGTTAAAGCTACCCTAAGACGAGTTGTTTTTCGTGTGTAGCTTTATATTTACTCATTTTTCTTTCAATATAAAATACCATGGGTCTAGTTTACACTTTAGTAAGTAGTTTAAATCAAACCGTGTGTCTTTATCACCATTAGATACGGAGATATACCGTTCAATATGATGCAAGGTCGAAAATCCAAGATGGCGACTTTTTTTTAAATATTTAGGCATGTTGCCCAATTGGGATTTTTTGGGATTTTTGGGATTTTGCTTTTGGCTGTTCAAAGAACATCTCCACCAATTTTCAGCTTGATAAACCAAAAAGGATAAGTTCAACCTATTCTGCCTCCACTAAAAGGATAACGGATGTGGCCTATCACATCGCAATTTCAAGGATCGTGTGAGACATAAAACGTTACGCTGCAACATGTTTCTCAAGCCGCAATTTTTAAATTCATTATTGTGCACCATGTTCACGGGAAGCTTTGGAGGATACTATTTTAATTTTCCGTCTCGTTTGAGTTTATTTCTCTCACTCAGTCGTACACCATGTCACGGAGTAGGTTTTATTAAGTAGGCTGAGTAGGCAAAGAGCTTGAGAAGTTTACATTTAGGTATCAACATAATGTACGCTTTGGTAAGAGTGCATTTTCCAAGAAGACATTCCGTAAACAGCGAATGTCACTGAGCATTTCAAACGGTCCATACGCTTCGAGCATTTCTCGGAAATATTAATACGTTTTCCCAGGCGAAATAATATGTAAATATCTAAAAGCTGGTAATTTGGCTGGTATTTCCGCGGGTTTGGTATATTTTCCAGTCTTAGCAAGCAGCGAAGTTGGGGCGGGAGCAATGGAAGAAGTATGAACTGAGATGAAGTAAAAGATACACAAAAAGATAAACCTTGTCATTCGGCCAACTGGAAGTGTTGCCAATAAGGGTGAATTTGGCGCATCTTTGTAAACCCCTATTCCAAAGCAGAACAATTTCCGTTGAGTCAAATTAGATTTGAGTACTTTCCCATCTTAACAGACTCGGAGATGGACTGAAATCTATCTTCCGAGCGATTGATTTATTGGTTGGTTATTCGCCTCCGTTACATGAATGGGGGGCCTAAACCAACTCGCCAACCATCGGATATACCCATTTTATAAGCGACGAGAGTGAGCCACGATTTAATTAAAGCCGATGCGTTTCACAGTCCTTCGTTGAACTTAGTCTGTGAAATGGTTACAGAGCGAACATTTCAGCATATAGATACCGGGTTCGAGTACCTGCTAACCGTATTTCTTTCAGTATCTTACTTGTGCTCGTCATCTGTAAATATTCTCCAATATCAAATCGTATATAACTGGAGATACCTCTTTTCGTTAAATAAATAATTATAGCAATAACTTAAATCATATTAAAGTAACGGTTAAACATTCAAGTATGGAAATACGAGTACTCACTTCCCCTACCACAAAGATAATCCTTATCAATACTAATTCATTGTCTATGGTGATACTTTCCTGTACTCAAAATATTTTGAAAATACGTAATGAGTTACGTGAATATATATAAATACACAAGCTCCATAAACACACACTTAATTAGCTCTTTAAGGCCAATTTTTGTACCAATAACTACATACGCAACTTTAGTTGTTTGTACATATTTCTTTTCTAATAACTATTACTCTAAATATTTAGCTTGTTTCAGATTACCATACTTCAAGCTTACGAAGTCCATAATTTCATGAAAAATTTTTCTGTAAACCTAAAATATATCATTGGTAATTTCCTCTAGCAACATACATTATTTCCCTATTTTTCTACTGGGCAACAATTTCACAAAGTATTCTATTCCTTCTCCTTATCTTGGGTATCATTCGATAAGAGTAGCCACCTTATTAGGATGCGTTCTTTTAATTTTAATTTCATCCATTATTTTGCAAAGACAATTTATATAATACCTTGGATATACCACATACGAGTACATCTAATGCCAGTTTCACCTCTCCCTCAGCCTCTGAATTCCAAGTCACACTACGTTGGAAGGGTACGATACATATTTTTTGTTTTATTTTTCATTTCCATCAGCCAATAGGTACTCAAAATGGGAAGTTGTCGAGTTCAGCATTCATTCAAGAAGAATTAGCCTTTCGCGTTTAATGGGAGACAAAAGAAACCACTGACCTAATCGATGCATGGGTTTGAGCAGTTATTTCTTGTGGCTTTTGAAGTGAAGGTATGGCAATATATCAATGCTCGCTCAAGCGGCTTATGAAGCTATTTGAAAATCGCCCAACTGCAATACATTATCTTTCTCAAATCAGCTCACCATATACACTCTGTGTTAAAAATAACAATTTCGGATGTATAAAACAAGACGAGGGTCAATTTCAAGGCTGGGGAATTATTTTTAACTACAGTTTATAGTGGCGAACCGCTTCAAGTTTAAAACGGTTTAACAAGTACGTATTTGAACGTAATATATCTTACGTTATCTCATTTGAACTATATATAGATCAGGAGTGTCCACGATTTTACCTATAAACATATCTGAAGAATTTATTGATAGAGATAATTCTTTACATTTAAATAAAGTTTTTAATAATGGTAACTACCGTTGCTTTCTTGAACTAGTTTTTCAACAAGTAATTTTACGATAACAGTGTTCAATTATTAGGGTGCACCTCAATAGAAACTTGTTTTAATTTCCTCATCATTTCTTCAGCACTGAGATTGAATGCAACAAGAACTTTCCGAACAGAATTAGCTTTTAGATGTTTGTTTTAGATATTAAAGGAGCAATTAATTCAAGGTTTGGAATTTGCAAGACTTAGAAGATTTATCACTTCCCGTATTTCTTACTCTAAATATAGTCAAAGTTAATACATAGAATATTCTGTTTCAGCAAGACATTACCAACAGTGAGTATTCATTGGTTTGGTTTTCGACAAACAGTTACGTCACGCATGCTATATTATACAAGGCAAGAAACTGAGGATTCAAAGTTTAATATATCACGTATGGCTTTCAAAAATTTAATAACTATAACTTTGTGCATAGTTATCGAATTTACAGAAAAAAATTACACGCGTAAACTTAAATGGGACCGCTTTACAAACTGAAAAGTCTTTCTGGCAGAATTTTTTTTTAAGGGACTACAAAATAAAAAGGTTTACTCCTACTGGAAATTAATTTACAGAAAAAGGGTATAAACCTTTATTTTTTAATAACTTGTCTTTTGTCTCTTTAGATCATAATCGATAGTAATTAAAGGAATTAAACGTTGTCAAGGTGGATGGGTCAAATATTGAAAGGATAATGACTCTAAAGTAGTTAATTACAATAGAATATAGGAGAAAAAATAGAAGGAAAAACAAAGGCAGAATATGTTAGATGCTAAAGGTAACTAGGAAACAAAATAAATGGCATTGAAAAGTAAATATTTCAGCACATGAACCTACAGGGAGGTGGGACTTAAGTATACCTCTAGCTAAGATAAAATTTTCATCTACCAAATGCACAAAATTTCTTTCAATTAATTTTTGAACATTGAAATATTAAAACATACCTCAAGAAAAGAGAGGTGAAAGTATTCGTCCCTTTTTTACTTATCGAAATATCATTTACTAACTTGATGACAAATGGTGAGCACGGTTATTACGCAGCGAATATGGTTATTTCTGTCTACAAATGAGAGAAACGAAACAAAGTGCTCTTCTATACTGCTTTACTTATAAGCAGACCGGAACCAAGTTATTATCATCTCAGATAAAATATCGCCGGAGTAGGTTAGTGTAATTTCAGACATTTCCTTCACGCTACCGAAACTTGGTGACGTCAAAACCTGTTTTTCCTAATGAAAGAAACGCCAATCCTAGCCAATTCAGATAAATTTACTAATTTCAAACAGGACGAGGTGGCCGAGTGGTTAAGGCGTTGGACTGCTAATCCAATGTGCTCTGCACGCGTGGGTTCGAATCCCATCCTCGTCGGTATGTTTTTTGGCGGAAACGACTTAAAGCAGTAATTGGATCTTGGCTTAAAGGCATATTATTGCGCTAAGTGTACGAATTATTGTTTGGTAACCTAGAAACTATTTCAATTTTTATCGAACGGAAAAATTGTAAGTATTTCACCATATATGTATTGACTACAATCTTGCCTCGATATTTCATTAGGTATTTGCGTAAATAACGATATGGGAAGAGTTTCCTAGAGAAACTACAAGCTCAAAAGCTTCATTCTGACATGGCTGTATTTTTAATAATGTAGTATCCTTAATATTTAGATGATAATAAAACAACCTTCATAATAGACTTGTAAATGCTCACGATTCATGTTAAACAAACTGAATCAAATTAAGTATAGAAATATGCGCTTAAAGGAACCGGGAGAGAAATCAACAACAAAATGTTTGGAATAAAATTTCTACGAATTGATAATGATTTGTATTTAAAATAAATTCTGCATGCGGAGGAATTGAAAAAGTGACCTTCTTCATTAAAACCACAGACCTGAAAACTTACATGAAATTGATGGATTTAATCCGTTTGGATGGAATACAATTTAATGTGTTAATACCACTTAATGTGTTAATACCACAATATAAAGAGGTGCACTTCCAATATTATCAGACCAGATACATATGAAATGGGCGCAGAGAAAATTTTCAACTTAACTATCGTCAGCAAATACCAAATACAAAACGGTTCATTCCGTGCGCATAGTTCAAACAACTTGGAAAGCAATTCTACCACCTCAGCAAAGGCATTTATCAGTAAGTTATTCTATTTGAAGGATAGTTGCGTTCTCATTACTTCTACCATTAACGAAAAAAGCACCCGAGAAGAAAAAATACTTATTACGCAAGCTGAAAGAATTGGATATTTTACTCTCGCTTTCCTCACTGAGCCAGGATATTACAAATGGAAGATGTTCATTTATTAACTTAGCTCATATTCATCCACTGTATAACATACCTCTTTTAATTAAACAACAAGTGACCAAAATAGATGCCATTATTCAGCATCAACCATACATTAAAAAATTTTTTATCATCTGAGAACAAAACTGAGACTAACGTGAGCGAAAGATACATTTACTTCATTTTATACCAAAAGACGAGCTTAATATACCCTGATCATCAAGGCTTAGTTGCAAGAACTGAAGCAACAATAACCGTCTCTGATAGGGTGATATTGAGACTAACGAGGCTCTTCTTACATCTAATATTGTAAACTTTCGAAATTATTCATCCTAAATATTCATGCCATCTTAAGTTCCTTCTGTAAGTAACCTCAAAGTTTTTCATCGCGTTTTCTCGAAGTATTTTCACACCGATAATATATGTATTGATACCCACTTCTATTTAAACTAATAATTTTGATTTACTCGTTTCAATATCCAAGTTTTTAAACGGAATCTAGTAATTCAAGGTAACTAAATCTTCTTGAAGATCCCAACAATCCTTTGCGCTTTTTGCATTCCTATGGATGATACAATCCCCTAACGAATTTTTCAGTATATTCCCACCGGCAATCTTCAATAATTATCGAAAAGCGTAAAGGTCCCAATACGCTACCTTGAGAAACACCTGATCAATCATCTTTCAGAATTTGAAAAGAAAGAGATATTGATAAAATGCAAAGTATTGTATTCCATCCATTAATGAATCAAAGTAGGATCCAGCACAGATATAAGAGCAATAAAATGCAAAAATTCCGGCAGCGTTTCAAAGGCTGAGAGATTCCAGGGCGAACCGAGTTCTTCGTAGCCGAATTCCAGGAATTGGGTCGCCAGAGCAACTCAAAATCCCCCCGCAAAATTTTCGAAATAGAAAACTTGGGTCTCCCCGCCGCTTGTAATCACTTAACCGCCTCGGTAAGACGACTGAACTTTCGCCAACAGAATCTACTCCCGTTTTTGCTCCGCCCAATGAACTTGGTATACGAGCGCTCGGAGGCTTTTGTTTGTTTTGGAGAAAAAGAAGTTTCGAACCGATGAAGAAGTAGCGTGCGTCCTCGGATAGAAGAAGTTGGGCTAAAGGGAGGGATCAACAGGTCATGGGGGAGAGAGGGGCTAATAGTTCGAGGGTGAGCACAAAAAAAGATGGAGAAATCTTCGAATATAAAATGTCAGCGAGAAATCAAGTTCTTTGGAGGATAAGAGAATTATTTCGAGCGAGAGAGAATATTTTATTTTTTATCATTCCAATAAACGATTTAATTAAGCGATATCTGATGGAATTCCTTAGCGAAACTCGATCCATATTGCAAACTTTCCTCCCTAGAGAAAATATTTCACTACAAATTTTGGAGGAATGCAGCATGATTAGTATACGTTATACTATTGTTACGTGTTCTGTGTGCTCGAGGATAAGTGAGACTCGTTTAAAGAACTATGGACTTTATTTTCTAAACTCAAATAGAATGAAAATACTACATTGCAAATTACTACGCGTAAACATCGATTAAACTTCGCGTTCTTTCTTCTTTTTCCTCCATCAACAAATTCGTCGAGAACACAAACTCTGTTGCGTCAACAACTCCTTAAACAACGAAACCAGTCCCTCACTTTCCAACTTCGTAACTCTTTTTATAATATTTACTTAAAAATGTGATCATTACATCGAGATTTATAGAGCCGCACCTCAGCTTAGGAAGACAATACATGCCAACATTATATCTGTAAACCGAAGCCAAATATACAATTGTTCAATTACCAAGTAGATACACATACATAAGTGTTCTACAGTTTGATAGGTTCATTAGTCTCAATATTACCTATTCAATGCAATTTCTTTCATTTCTTGGTAATTTACTCAGTTCTTTATATCATCCAGCATCTTTTCCCCATGTCTTTCCTCTGTTTTTCCTTAAATTCTGCCCTCCATTACACTTTTGAGCAGCTCCTTTTCTCTCAATATTTTATCCATCCATTTCTTCTGTCGATCCTTAATCACTTCAATTAAAGCCTTCTCTTTTCCAACTATCTTCAGCACTTGTTTGTTTTGCTATAAATCTAACTTATTTTTTCCATCCTACGCCTCGCCTATAACTCAAAGGCCTCCCATTTTTTATATCCTCTTTTCCACGTTTCACAGACCCAAGCATTGTTTCACATAGAAAAACACTTCACACCAAGGATGTGATCAATTTTTTCCTTATTTCTTTATATAAACCTCGATCATAAGTTACTTTCGCTTTACGAAAGGCTCCTAAGCAAAATTAAACTTTTTCGAAGCTTGTCGTTGCATCTTCCATCTCAAGAAAGTACGCTACTACATGTAACAGCATTTATCTATTTACCTATTCTAGTTTTACCTATCCATCCTAATTGTTAACAAAGCTTTCTATCCTTTGGTAAACCCCATACGTGTCTCATACTACCACTTTAAATTATTTACTGTGTAATATTTGACTATCGGTTAGATGGTTAGATGGATGAGGAGACTTTAGACTCAATCTCGCCAAAATATAGACTTTTTGTAATCGATATGATTTCAACATAATTCGTAGAATGCCATTACATATCGTGCAGAAATATATGCGGAACAGTGTGTAAAATAGGAACTTCGTCTCTATTTTTTACGTTTTATTGTTGTTATTATTATTATTTGGGGAGGTACTGCTAAAAGTAGATTAAAAAGCACTATAAGAATTCAAAACAAGATTATGAAGTTTATTTGTAACGAAGATAAAAAAAGCTAATTTAACTAATGGTTATAACTATAAAAACGGGAGTTTCTTCGTTTGGACTTATTATAAAAATACATTCTTATTACTGATAACTATTACTCTCATAAATATACATACATAAAAACCTCTCGCCCCAATATGAATAAGAGACCAGAGTCAGGTATAATATTCCTATATACTACCATAGCCATGCTAAACAAAATTTAGAAGTTACTGTCCCCATCCTTTTTCATGACATACCACATGACTTACAATCATTGGAAAAAATTTCAATAGTCAAACAAGAAGTGAAAATATGGTTCCTGAAACTAAAATTATATAAATTAAGTAATTCTATTTTTATATCAGACAAGTCCTAAGTATGGACTGTCTTTATGTATATATTACAACATTTATAATACTTAATGTTATTTTGTGCGGTAAAATATTATGTAAATATAGATGATAAATGTGTCATTCAGAGATAGATAAATATAGTCTTTTCAATTAATATTTAATTTTGCTAACAAGTATGATTTTAATATATTTGTTAATTATTACTTCTTTGTTTATAAGGCACCTGCTGAAAAGCTATTTTAGGCTTAGCAAGCTTAGCAGACCTATAATGTTTATTTTTTTCATAAATTGTATTTAAATATTGTGTAATTTTTAAAATTCTATATGCAATCTGTTTATCATAAAACTTGTTGATTATAAAGTGAAAGACATTTTTTATGAAGGTTAATCATAATGTATACACAGTATTGTAAAATTTATTAACTTAATAAAATGCATAAATCATTTTTTTTGTTTAGTTTTTCTTACGTTTATATTAACTCCAAACTCTCTTGCTTTATGATTCGGTGCATTTACCCTAATACTCACTGATTGCAAGCCGTGAAAACGCCAATATCCCTGAGTAGAGGGAGGAGGTCGAAACAATCGTCAGACTCCAGTATCCCCAACGGTGCGCACGACACGATACCGCAGGACACGGACGGAACGAAAAATTTATCTCAATATTCCTGCAGCGCCGTAAAGAAATGGTTCTTATTTCGAAAATGAGCGGAAACGACGAGGGCTGGGGAGGAGGTAAACATTGAGAAAGGGGGGCCGAGGAGAAATTCCAAACGCGTGGGCCGACGCTCGAGAGGGATTCGTGAGTGGATGTGGAAGAAATTGGCAGAGGAGTGGAATGCGACGGAAAGAGAAAAGGAAAGGGGGAAATGTGGAAGAAACGTGGAGACAGTAGATAGGGAAGTCTGCGGCGAGCGGGATAAGAAGTGGGCGTGGCTCGGAATCTAATGAAAGAGGAAAAAAATTAAGAGCGGTGGTATTAATCAGAGATCTCCCTCAGAATGGAGGAAAACAAACAGAAGGATAAAATGCGAGGGTGCTGAGAGAGGATAGAAGTTTTCAAGACTTCTCTCCTCGAGGCAAAAATTCGTTATGTTCCTGCTGCTCCAGATTAACGGATCCTTGGGATGCCCAAACATGTTAAAAGGAAGGATAGTTTATCCTAAATTTTTAAAATATTCGATCCGAATACAATTGGATTTTACAAATAGGGGATAAGAGTTATTTTCGGGAAGTTAATACCTGTTCTTTCTGTACGAGTGCTGTAATAAATAGAGTGCTGATATACAAAAGAAACTGGATGTATGTACAATAGGATTAAGAAAAGCTACTGAAAAACGTAAATTTTCAAGATTATTGTTTCGAAAACAATTGGATTTATAATTAGGGAATTGGGGTATTTTCGGGCAGATAATATGAATATATATATGCATCACGAATATACGAGTACAATAATAAATAAAGTACGTCACATACAAAGGAAATTGAACTAAGAATAGGCTATATAAACATCCGTGATACTTATTCTGTGTCTTATTAGTATATTTAGGCCTTAAGAAGGTAAATACGACACTTTTGAGGTAAATTTAGTATAATTACAGATAAAAACAAGAAAGAAATTTTAAAACGCTTATATTATCAAATTACTACTCTTATATGGGTTAATTACATGTAATATACTCAATAATCACTATTGCTTAACATTTAACTCAATTGTTTTAATTGCTATTTTCAGGGAATGAAGTGCAAGTCTTTTAAAGAAACACTCAGTAATATCCATAGAACTTTTTACTACTATTTTAAGTCAAATTAATCATAATTTCGATTATTTTATCTTAAAGTATAATACATAGAATTTTAATTTTAAAAAATAGTTGATTCAATAAACAAAGATCTTCATCCATGAAAAACCCCTAAAATTTTTTAACTCCTGAGTCATTTTCCCGTTTTTAATACGCACAGAATTAAAAAATCAAGCAGGAAATATTTTTTATGTGAAATTAATATTGCTCTGTAATCATTCAAAACAGTAAAGGATGTAGAATTTTGAGCTGTTGATCAAAGACTTTTGGCTAAGATTTGATTATGTTCCAGAAGTCTCGACTATTATTACAGTAGAATGGAATGTATTATACTTGATGTTGGAAACAAATCTTTCGCTTTGCCTAATGAAGTAATAAGAAGCTCTGAAAACAAGGTTTTAATTCATAAGTTAACAGTCTCAAACCATTCATGGCCACAGACGTGTAGTCGTAAAATCTGTAATTGGGCCAACAGTCTAAAACGAGCCAACGATACGGTGCTGAAATTTTAAGCTCATTCCAAAGCTATCTCGCGGAGAAGATCCGCTCCGTATTTTGGGAAAAAATAATTCAGAGAAATGGAAAAATAAGTGGAACAACTAGATTGGAGTACCGAAATCTCGCGGAGTTGGGATAGCAGACGGGCTTAACTAGAAAAACAAAATAACGTGACAAAGCAATGGGAAAGAAACTGCCGAAATGAAAAGGATAGAGATATTTGGGTGTTATCAAATTGGGGCTCAGGTTTGGAAAACATAGTCATGTGGGGAAGATTAAGCCGAGCAGCTGGCCTTTTTACCAAGCATGAGCAGGTTTTTATAGGCTACAACATCAGGATTTGTAGAGGCGAATCTTGAAGATGGTTTAATGCCACTTATAACAACATATTTATCACCAAGTTATACTAGCAATTTTCGTAAATTCTCGTATCGTAAGATAAAAATGTTAATCGAAAACAGTGCCCAATCAGCTGTTTCGAACTGAAATTCGTCGACCGAAATTTTTGTTACACGAAAAACGCCTTTTTTAGGCCTGAAAAATAAAAAAGCCATAAAAACCCCACATACACAGCAAATAATTAAAAATATTCTTTAAAATAAAAGAGGAATGATGGGTAATTTTCGTTCTATTCCAGTGATATTCGATTTCGTTAGCCAAGTCCGAAAACAACGAATGCATCTTCATTAGTCGAAATATTCCTTATCAGTGTTAATCGTTAGCTGAGATTTTACTGAACGAGTTGTACGGAGTAAAATAAGGGCTAACATTTGGAGCAGAAATAATTACTGTTACTTAAAGTCTCAAGATATCAATCATTTTGACGCTATTTTATGACATAAAGAAACATTTTTATTTCGCAATTCACAGATTAGTTTCGAAATAGGTGTTTACTCAATGCATAATAGTGGCTATGAAATAAAATCTTGTCCTCACTTGTAAAATTGCTTGGGCTAGCAATATTATAAATAGGAATATTGCGATAAAAATGGCAAATGTGAATATAACGATATACAGTTTCACCTAGTGTAAATTATAAAATTTTAGAAAGACGTTTTTCATAATCTAATATAATTTAATCATTCCACATTATTATTATATATTTATTTAATGTAAAATCGTAAACTATAAGTAACTCATATAATAATAAATTTCATACATTTCGTCAATTCACAAAGACCGCATATTTTCACTAACATCCTGGAGTATAATTGAACTAGCTGAAAAATCTTGAAGAATCACGATTTACTTTGAGATTTACTTACGACTTATGTTGAGAGCATAACCTGCACAAAGTTCACTCCGCAAGATAAACTCCATCTATTTTGAGCACCTTATTCCTCTCTTCTCATAAAAAATTAATAGAAGCCCATACTTGAGCTTCATTCGTTTGAATCGGAACAGTGCTTTAATTTTCGCTGCTCGCAGGGCATGAATACCATCACGCCGAAAGAACTATAAATTACTACGGACTTGGAAAAATTATCCTGGATATATATTGCAGATACGTGATGACTGGAAGGACAAATGAAGCAGGTCCCATAAGTAACCACAAAATTCATCATTCGGAGAATAATGAATGATACGCAAAAATGAAATCACTGTTTTATAATTTGACTGATTTATGGGATATCCTACATATTTTATAATTTTATATGTGAAATCCTCAAACAAAGCTTACGACAGTTTAAATAATTTGATTTTAATTTTGAATCAAAACAAAAATTCTCACTGATGTTAAAACACTGAATATTTAATTTTATTTGCCATTTTCTTTCGAAATTTTCATAAAATAGTGCTTTAACTACATTATGCGAAATTTGATGACTAGCTACTTAAGAAAAATTGATCACAACGAAATGAATTCAAACTATATATTATTTATAGAAAGTTTCTGAAGTACTAAATATTTTAAATTATATCACACTCTAAAATGTGATTAAGAATTGTATGTTATTGAACACAATGGTAGCATATAATTTACACGTAACTAATACAACATATTAATTTTACACATGTTATAATGTATATTATTAATAAAATTGTAATAATAAATAAAATGGTTACATGTACTTGATCGTATCACACAATATACATGATTAATGAACAAAAAATTAACGTCAAGTACACTTAAATTGCATTCATTATTATATGTATATATCGTAAAATAAAATGTTCATAATTTAAAGCAAATTATTCGCATAAAGTATATTTAATTTGTATTATAAATAAGGATTTATTTCTAAGGATTTATTTCTAAGGATCCCTTCTCAATTTAGAGTCATTCCAACTCAATACTTATGTACTAATCCCTACAAAGTAAGGGGAAAATAGAAAAGTTTATCCATGCTGTACAGGTAACAAAACGAGGATTGCCATTCCTTTGGGGGTTTCGAATTCCGCAAACACTTTGTTCCAGGCATCTCAATCGACACCACCTGGCTCACGTAACAGAAAGAAAAATCGCTTCCAAAGAGGAGCAAAGAGATCATCGTCAGTCGTCAGCATTCCCAAAGAATATAAAAGAGCCCGAGGAAAAATAGCGTCCGAATTATTTCCTATGAGGAAATATTTTACCACTTGAAATCCCTCAAGCCTCGTTCATCTCCTCCTCCCACCACGTTGTGCACTGGCCGTATCTTAAGAATGAGCTTATGGGAATTGGGAAAGGCTAAGGGAAAACATAATAAAGGTGGTAATAAGAATTGGGAAGAGAAAGATAGAATGACGGTAATATTTCGGATATCAGATTGAAATAAATCCTATATAACATGGCGCTCATTCGAGCTAAGTAGAAGAGGAAACGAATACTGTTAAGCGATTTTTACGAGACTTACTCCTGTGTTATTCGTCAACTGAGAATTGGGATATATAGCGATCTTTTACCTCTTTATATTTAACAACGTTGATTTTTGACAATTAAGATTATACTAGACATGTGTACCTATCTGAATAACAATTAAATTCGTTTTGCAGAAGGGAACGGAATAGCTCATAACTTTAACGTCGAAACAAGCATTGCTGGCGAAAGATGGTTCTTTGCTTTGATGAATAGACATCCTAAATTGTTATTCAAACACCTTATTTCATGGTTGGGCCGAAAGGGTTCAATTAACAAAAGGTTTACAAGTACATCAAAATATATACATTGATCTGAACTGGAATGGATTTATTTAGTTTTAATTGAGAAGAGTAAATGAGTGTTCAAATTTAGTAAAACGCTGGCACAAATTAGGGACACCTTTGATCAAATTTATTTCAGCCTATAGCCCCAACCAATATTTAAATGTATTCTTTTAAGCAAACCTACAGTTAAATTGATTTAATTATCATAAATACATGTTTGCCGATAAAAGGTAATGGGTCCAACAATGGGCGAATAAAATTGTAAACAAAGATAAGTACTTCAGTCAATCTTCAACAACAATGCTACAGTCAAGATATTTCAGATTTTTTTTATTTGTTAGTAATTAAGGATCGAATAACGAAAGATAACCTTTTTATGCAATGCACTAAGGCTTTAGATTCTTTTCATGAATTTGAATGATACCGAACCATGTAAAAGCAATATGTTCGAGAATGTATAGAATATTACTGGATTTCTACCATTCTAGATGTAATTTATAATAAACTTCATTATGGACTAATTTATTGTTACTTATTATGAACTAATTCATGATAAACCTAAGTTAATTCGAACTTATATTTTCACAACCTTTTTGCCATCATGTCACAAGAAGTTGTCATATTAATTTAAAATTTCCCTCATAAACATTCGTGTTTGAACATTTACCACGAAATCATCGAGTTATATATCGAGGATGTAAAAATGCAAAAACTATAGAAATGGACCACCTAATATGCACCTAATACCGAATCCATCCAGCCTATTCTATCAAAATAAGCTATTCATTTTAGCACCAAGTACAGCAGTTTTCTTCGTGAAAAATAAATTTAATAATAATAATACATGATGATTACGAATCCTAAAGGAAAGTATTGGTCTTAAGAGGCCATTCTTACAATTAATCCTTTTCAAGCCACGATCACAAACAATTTTGCCCTAACCAAGATTTGAACCCGAGACCCCAGCATTTCAAGGTTAGCTCGCTAATACCTACATCACTGTAACTTGCAATTTACGCCAAATAAAACGAAACTTAATGCTTAGCTCGATATTAAAGAGAATGTAACTTCTTTCGGTCCATCTCTCTTTAAGTCAAATAAAAATCGACGAGGGAGAGAGAATTCTAACGTTATTTTTACAATAAAGACCGCGGTTTAGAGTCATTGAAATAACTTTGCCACTTTAAGTCCCTGGACTCCAAGGGATGAGAAAAGAAACTCCCGCAAGTTGGATTATTGAAGAGAAAACACCTTCGTGCCTAAGCAGAATATCCACAAAAAGAGGGAAATAGGAGAGAGGTGCTGGGATAATGGAAGAATTTCTGGGAAAGGAGGGAGGGAAGCCTTGAGAGAAACGAGTTACTGTGGATGATAAAGAAAGAGAAAGGTTTAGGTTAAATTTAAGGTAATCTTCCAAACACCGAGCCATTATCGAAAATGAGATCCCACTCTAAATTCAATTTCAATGGATTTAATCAATGCAGCCTAAGCAATATCATTCTGAAACGTGTGAACAAGACGTGCTTGATTATATCCTTTACTTAAGCGGCCGAGAGTTAAATTTCAAGCACTCACAAATCCCTAAAGTCATCAGTCAATCATTTAATTCCTCAAGATAACAAAATTTAAAGCAATCATTCATTTACTTATATCTCAGAGCCCTTACAATGACTCACTCATTTTCGGCGGTGTTTTGCCTCTCTCTTTTCTTTGATTTTACCCTCGCCTTGGTTTTTCGTCTCCATCCTTCAGTTGAGAAGATTTTCTCCAGGAACCTAATCATTTGTTCTGTTTTTTCACTCTTTCTTCTAATTCCAAATATTAATTTTAACGTATGTTTTCACAATTGAAGATAGGTCGAACATAGGGCAACCTTGGCCTAATCTCGTCTTAATTTAAAGTTCATTCCTTATAGAACAGTTACAGGACGGAGGCATACAGTAACAACAGCCAACCATGTCAACCAATAGATGACGTATTTACATAATTTTCCTCTTGGAATGAGAACTTTTCTGAATATTTGGTAAGACGACCAGAACAAAACGCTTTGAAAAATTAAATCCAATTTGTGAAGAGCTTTTCCACGGAAAATTCTGGGAATTCGGAGCTTGGTTAGGCTTATATAGTAGCAAAGTTTATTTACTTAAAACACGATTTTTTTCTCTGTGACGCATACTTTAGGAGATACTTCTACTGAGCAAGAACAAAAAAGAGCAGGAATTTCAACGTGTGTGGCATTGCGAAACTCGTACAGGTCTTTCGAAGCAGCAAACTCGGCTTCTTATAATTTACTAACATAGTACAAAAATAGAACTGCATTGGAAATGTCGGATGTATAAATTGACTAGACTATATTCCCTACAAAGGAAAATCCCAATTATCTGATTGTGAGATGTGAACTCAAGACCTTATTGGTAGGCTAGTATGTTAACCTCCACGAGATCGGCACTACCTTCTCACATAATTACAGCATACGCCTCTGAAGTCCGAAAGATTGTTTTCACATTATGTTAAACAACTTATTAACAACTTATTAACTTTATATATCCTATTCTGAATATCTGCCCTGCTGGCAGCCTTCCGGTGCGTAGCTAATAATTGAGAATTGCTGTACTCATGATTCCTGGGCTCATGACAAGCATCGTCCGCGGCGGAAACCAACTTTGAAATCGACAGGTATAAATTTTAGGCTAGTGATTCCCTACGCAGTCAGTACGCGAAATAAAGGTGTCCATGAGATTAGGGATTTGGCGCAAACTACGAATTGAATATAAAGCTTAACTGCACGTAAGAATAATTACTTGATTAATGATATTTTTAAATTAAGGTTAAAATACACTGGCAGAATTACTATCACTTCAATAACTTTTCAAAAACATATTTAAAAGTGTGTATTATCAAAATGTTTGCCGGATATCCCTGAAAAAGATTATAGATTATTATATAATTAGATAAATAGACTATTATATACTTAGACAACCACTTCAATTGAATTTGTCACTGAATGTTATGACAAATTTGACAGAGTCGGGGCATAATATCAACCACTTTTTCCATCTAACAATGGAACTGCAATGAATATCTAAGCAAAAGAAAACATCAAAGAATTGCCTATTCTGCGGTATTAAACAGATTAATAGACAGATTAAAAAGTTTGGCAATCACTTTAGTAGACTTACTTGACAGGGTAGACGGATCAATTTAATTACCTCTCCCAAGAATGTTCTGTTTCTAGCCTCGGAACTGAGTTGAAAATGTAAATGTGTATAATATTAAAGACAGCAGAGGACTAATTTAATAAATAGTATATAATTACATTGGTAAAGTAATAATGAAGTAAAGGAGCTGTGTCGTAATTAAAACTTGTGAGCCCACGAAGGAAAAAATTGCATTGCCAAATCCTGAAAGGAATTCACTAAAAAACACCGAAGACTTTATGAAGGAGGATATGGAGAGAGGACAGAAAGAAATGGAAAAGAAAGAGCGCAAAACTTCTCTTTACATCCCTCAAGTTTTTTCTTTCCAGAGCCGTCTTTTGCCAAACAGTGCCGGCTACTTTTCTCCATTAGGGAGAGAATTTGACTTTTTTTACGACGTTTGAGTCTATAAAGGCAAGCTGGTCTCGTATTTTATGTATCCAGCGAGCAAAACGGCGGTATTTGATAAATTTCTTATATTTCTCGGAGGTGTACTTTTTATGTAATTGGATCTTCTTCTACCCGTTTTCAAAAGGGATCGTGTCCAGGATGTTTTGTTTTTCCCGTAAGTCCTCCCCGGTGAGACGGACCTGCGGTGCATTGCGATGAGATATTCCAGAGGATTGAAATGGGAAATAAATGGACCAGCGTGTGTGACAATTTTTGAGATGGAGTAGAGAAATCAATGGTTTTTAACGCTTCGAAAAGGAGCATCTGAAGGCTACGTTCACGCAGAAGGGGTAGACATTGTGCTATCCTCATGTAAAAAATAGAAATAACAAAACTATGGATTAAATTCTTAATTAAACTACATGTATATGCAACCTTCTGTTGATTGAGGGATATTAATTATATATTTACATCCATAAATAAAATCAATGGTAGTAGGTTCGACTATGTGGAATTCCATAGAAATAAAGTGAACAAATAAAAGTTTCACTAGTACTTTTTTCCACCTTATATTTTACACACGACCGGTTTCGGTCGTTTCGTTAAATAACTTACATCTTCAGGTGACCAGAAGATGTAAGTTATCTTACGAAACGTATAAATTATAAGATGGAAAATAGTACAAGTGAAAATTTTATTTCTTCAATTTATTTAGACATTCATATTTCCGCCATAAATTTTGGGTTTTTACTTTCTCCATATACGTAGTATAGAGAAATTATTGTTTTCATGAAAAAAATTGACTTCGAGATTTCAACGGAAATACATGTTTTGGGGTCCCTAGAGCACGTTTTGACCATTTTCGGAATGATGTGTTTGTGTGTGATTGTGGGCGCTCTGACGTGAAAACTATTACTCGTATCAATACCAAACTTCATATATAGCACTATGGTGGGTGCTGACAGAGTTGATTAGATTTTGGAATAAATCGGTTAACCGGAAGTTGAGTTTTATTCTTCGAAGCAAATTTCCGATTTTGCAAACTATTTCCATAAATATGATATTTAGGTAATTCTATTAATTATTAAAGTTTTAAAAAATGTAATTTAGTATAACTTTTATATTAAACATATTTTTGTATCACTGATTGTTTAGGAGTCATTCGTGAAATACTGATAAACCGGAAGTTGCTGATTATGTACTTTGTGGGCGCTGTCGGCGAAAGGCCAATTTCATCGATCATGTCCCGAAAAACATTATTTATAATGTTTGTTACGTAAAAGATTGTATGAAATAAATTAATCACTTATCTTCCAAGTTTAGATTGAATATAGAGTTCGAAAATACTGTCGTAGATAAATATTTACATCTTATATATGGAGAAAGTCATGTGCAGGCCACATCAGATTTTTTTAACTAAAAATTGGTAGCAAGTTATACTTTGAATTGCTTTGTATGTAATTTTGTTAGCATCAATTTTGCATTACAATGTTTTGTAGTTTTATATTCCGAAATTAGTAATATTATTTGAGTTAAAGAATGTTTTGTTACATAGCGTTCCCACCTACTTATTCTCCGACTGCGGCATGACTACATTTTAAATTAAATAGTAATAATTAAATTACTACATTTTAAAAAGAATAGTAAAATTAAAATGACTAAATTTGAAATTAAATAGTACTAATTAAGATGTATAAAATTACTTCACGAAATGCAGAAATTCATGCATAGATCGCGAATCACGACAATCGTGTCAGCACAACTGAGATCCTTACCAATTGAAACACATAAGATAAAAATGTAATTCTGTTTTTTTCTTTTTTACAATAACCAATGAATAACAACAATATCGGTCGATTCAATTCTCAGATGCTAAAAAAATGCCGTTTTATTCGAGATTCTCTCTATTGTTAGGCGCGCGTTTATCAATAATTTTTCGTATTTCTTAAATCTTATTGAATATTTGCCCAAATAAGTCGTCAACCATTTTCATGCATAAAATAATTAAACTAACTTTAGTTTTACAACAGTTTCCTTTAACAGCGTCAACATCTCATTGTATATACAAGTTTTCCATAAATCGTAACTTGATTTAAAAATTGCTCAACATTACAAAAATAGCGATAAATTTACCTCAGCATTATTGGAACCAATCTTTTGAAATCTTTTCAAACAAAACTTTTCTGTGATTGAGGTTTACGGAGAATTAATCACATTTAGAAGCAGTTTGAAAAATAACTCTATCGGCATGGTCTTTGATTTTCGCATACTGAAATTAATCGACAAACACGTCTGTCATTTTAATCCGCTATTTCCAACTTGTATTAGAAAACAGCTCAAACCTAATCGCATTCGAAGAATAGGGAAGTGGCTTAAAACTTTAAGCCAGCTAAGACTTTCGGAACATTGATTGCATTCAAAAGTTTAAAATCCCGCAAAAAAGTCCCATTCGAACGGGGCAATAACGCCTGCGAGGACAAATCCAGCGGTTGGGAAAGGTTAAGGTCAAATGAGGTCGCAATCGATCTGCCTCAACCCCATCCTTTTTCCATTACACTCCTTGCATCTTTCCTACTTCGCCATCGCAGCCTTTGACCCCTTATCCTTTCCGACAAACGCTCCCAAATTCCCTTTTTCGTGGCCGCGTCTTTTTCCACTCCGCGAAAGAAAGGGGTCGATATCCGACTTCACAGGTGTGTATCGATCCCTTCAAATATTGAGCAGGAGCAGCCGTAAATTCTCCGCCACCTCGGCCATGCCCAGGTGCGCGGGATAGAAGAACTGCAAAAGCAACTCGACCGCCCAAACTACTCGCCGAATAAAGGAGAGCTAGCCGAATGAGGGATTGTGGAAGAATATAAAGGGACGAGGGCGGAGTGATGCGGAATCTATGAAAGGGAACAAGAAAGAAGAGGGATGTAGGGGGAGATAAAGAAAGGAGAAGAGATGAAAAAAGGAGCCTAGAGACCGATGGTGCTCAGCATTTTTTTTTCTTCGAGATCAAATAAAAGGAAAGAGAGAGAGATTAGATATGAGTTAAATGGTGAGAACATTCCAATAGTCAATGAATGTAGATATGTACTTACGGGTCATACTAAGTGAGCCGGCGAGTGTTGAAAATTTTAAAAATAAGCTTAGAAGATTATGAAATTTAAATTGTTATAAGTATCGTATATGTATGTATAAGGCATAGTTTCAATCACTTGCTATCCTTAGAATAAGAAAATAGTTTTATGAAGTACTATTAAATATGTAAAAGCCGACTGTATCTGTGTTTGGTGGAGGTGCTTGTATATAGTTTATCTGACTTGTTTGACATATTGTACTAATTGGGCCTATTGCTACTGTTAAGATGTGAACTGTCCACGGGAGTTTTTCCCCCGTCCTTGGGCGAATGCCGAACATATTGTATTGTTATTCTCCCTCAACTGTTGCCACCTGGTATTAATACCAACTTGCAGCGTCTAAATTAATAAATAAATAAATACACACGAAATATTTTGACTAGAGTTTTCATATAAGTAAAACTGTTTCTAAAACATTTAAAACTTTACATTTCGTGATGAGAAATCTAAGGGGTAGTAGTAGGAACGCGAAAGAATTAGCACATAAAACAATAGTAAGACCGGTATTAGAATATTCGACCAACGTATGGGATCCTCATGATAAACTCAACATTAAAAAGATAGAAAAGTGCAAGATAATGTAAATGATTTTGCATTATTTATTATAGGCTGAAATTTCTCATTTTTATATAAGTGTTCTCAACTTAAATTATGTTGTCTTAAGAGTGAGATTAAGATATATATTTATCTTAATCTCACTCTATAACTCTCCTAACATATCTCCCCGTCACACTCATAAACAATACGTATATCAGACACTAATAGATATTTACTACTTCAAGTAGTATTGACGCAATTATTACTAATTTGTGCAGTTCTGGGACATGACAAAATGAAACAATGGAAGTTCCAATCACTCTCGTATTATCTCAAATTTCTTAAGCAATGTGACTGTTTTGTGCGATTGAACATGCAATAAGCGAATTCATATTTCCGCACGAAATAATATAAGCCGAAATTCCTCATTCATATTTGATACGTATATTCACAAGGAAGACCATGTTGTCCTCTCTTAAGTTACTCATTAACTTTCTTATTCCTAACTGATCTTCTCCTTTGATCTCTCCTCTTCACCTATCTTCTCCTAGACTTTCACTTGCTAAACGTTCTCTCTTCCTTCGAATTATAAAATTTCGAAATTTATAAAACTGTTTGTACTAAAAACATTATTGTGTCGTTAAATTATTAACTGGTATAGGACTATCATTATATGGTATTATTGTATTGTATTGTATTGCATTACTATTGTATTGTATTATTGTACATGGTAATACATAAAGATTAATTTCTTTTTGAAAAAAATGCTTCTTAATCGAATTCTTATAAACCTTCTGATTCTCTCTCATTATCCAAAGGCAAATTCATTTTTATGAGATATACACAATGTGAATTTTGTTTTCTCTCTGTAAAGAGGTAAAGACAATGAGAGACAGAAGCTTGAGATCTGAACAGGAATGAAGAAGATTCAACCACATGCTTATAAATTTATCCCATGTCTGCACGATTTGCGACGCAATATTGAAATTAAGACATGAAATCTGCAGCAAGGTCGCCTTCTTTAGTTAATCCTCCCATTTTTCCCTTGCTAAGATACAAGTGACAAGTTGATGTCCAACCTGTAATAAACATCGATCCTAACGTCGCTAGCCATAGTATGATGGTCTCAGTATTTCATTTCCACTCTGAATAATAAACACTTGGGGAAAGATTAAGGGAACAACGGCAAAAACGGGACAAAAAAGATGAAAGGGAGAGGAGGGTATGCGGGTGCTTACAATTCATGAGAGGGACAGGATGAAACAAGAGGGCACAATGGAAATTGCAAGGGCTTTAATAAAAGGGATTTTTTAAATCATGCAGATATAAACCTTTTCCAGGAAATAAAGAAGAAAAATTATTTGGATATGTAACATTTCCAAACCACGCCTTTCAAAGCCTTTTCACTTATAATTAATAAAAGGAAAAATTGTATTTGCCAAGTGCCTCTTGTACCTTTATAGAAAGGAAAATGTATTATTGTATTAATTGAAATTTAGCGCAATTAATTTGGCTGACAACTACTGAAAATGATATATCCTAACGGTAATAACAGTGAAGTAATAAATTAATGAAATCAATATTAGCAGGCGTGGCTTCATGGAAAGCCATAGTAAAATGAAAAGCTTTGTAAATTCCACACTGAGTTTATTCGCGACCGGTTTCGTAATTTGCATTACATCTTTAGGCCTGAAGAATGCAAATTACGAAACCTGTCGCGAATAAACTCAGTGAGGAATTTACAAAGCTTTTCATTTTAATAAATTAATAGTGATACCTTGGCTATAAAGTATGTACTGGCAAATACATCCGCTTCATTATTCAAAGAAAAAGCATAGCTTACACATTTAATTTGTATTTTAAAGGCGTGAATAAATTATTCTTTCCTAACATTGTTTTAGAATTGAATGATATTCATAAAATTGACTTGTACGTACAATATAAACACACTTATATTAACTGTAGAATCAAATTAATTTTTCACTATTATTCTTGTAACTTTAAATAATATCTTAAAGGAGCACTGCAATGCTTAAATTTATTTTGAAACGTCCATTGCTTACTAGGGGCCAGTGCCGAAGAAAGATTGTTTCTTTTCATAGGGCCTACACCTAGAATAAAATAACTCTGTCCTTATCTTTTTTATTACTATGAGATACATTTTTTAAATATCTCTACAAACTTACTAATGTCGTAGTACATATTTTTGAAGTAAATTCTGAATATCACTTATTTCAGTGAGTCAGCAGAAAAGTTCTTTTTTACTTCGCAAAAGGATTAGTACGCTGTTAAATGATATCTTTTGGAGGAATGTAGACTTTTTTCCCTTATATTGGGGCGAAGCCTTTTTAAAGCGCAGAGCAAAAATTATAAATAAGTTTAAAAAATATTAACATATGGAATAGGAAAGCTTTAAGTGTTACTTGTATTATGTATTTGGAGCTAAAACAAACACAATAATGGGAGAACGCAAAAAGCACCCCAGATTATAGGCGTAAGCCATACAAACTTTTAGAGATGGAGGTAGACATAATATATTCCGATTGGAAGGCATCAAGATTTAATTTATCAATTTGATTCAATTACAGCAAGAGTCTACGATCTTACTCGAAGGCAGATCTTTCACGACAGAGCGGTAAAGAAATGGAGGAAATAGTATTAGGACATAATACCTACATTTTGGGATTCATCTACGGAAGTTTGCTTCTTAGCAGTTCAATCCGAAATAAAATTTTGTGAAGGTTTCCAGCTTTTATAAGAATCAACACAAAATATATGCGATAACTACATCAATAGGTTCTGGTAAGACTTTGCGGTAGGAAACCATAAAAAACGGACAAAATGAAACAAAACGTTCACCCTACGTTTAAACTTTCTGTGGTACGGGTAAGCGTATTGTTTCATTTTGTCAGTTCGTTATGACTAGATACTTACGAGTAAATGATCTTGTTTTAAATAAATTTAAAAGATTTTGCGTATTTTTACAAATCGCGGCAGAGCTTTATAACAGCGAGAAATAAATACTAGAAACAAATTTAGAAGAAATGCTAGAACCTTAAGAAGAAGATTTTAATGGAATTGATTTTAATTTTTATACTCTTTTACTTTTATAATATTTTTTACTCTTCTAAATTTCTCTATTATTATTGTACTTGATTTTACTTGTACTTTTTGCCTGTTTTAACTACCTGAATATGTATACGAATATATTATTATTGCAAGATTATATTGTATATGTATAAACTTCTGTAATTTGTATGTATGTATGCAATTGTGTATTGGCTTTAGGTTATGATTAAGATTAAAGATGTATATTGATTTATTTTTGCAAATGTGATCTTAGTAAACATTTATTGCTTTATATTCTTTTCTTTGTTATTGATGTCTTTGAATTTACTTGTATGTTTTCCTTTATTTTATGTGTATTTTTATATTGATTTTGTATTATGTAAATGATTTTGATACCTGTAATAAATTTATTATTATTATCATTAGAACGAGGATTAATAAATCTTAGGGGTTCGGGACCACGAAGTACTTAAATTTGCAATTTCAATAACGTAAGAATGGATGAAATCAAAAAGCTCCTCAGATTATATTTTCTTCCAATCCTCGGATATAGCGGGATAAGATATAGAACTGCATAAGGCTTACTTCGCAAAGTTTAGGTGACACAACGATTTAACGTAACAATTTGATCCATTAAAAGCAAGAGTTCACGATCTTGTTCAAGGGATCTATCATCGCTCGCTGCAGAACAGTACTGAAAATGGAGTAAATGCGAAGTTAGTTAGAGGTTTAATCCAATATAAAATTTCGCTAAAGCTCTCTGCTGTTATAACAATTCAGTAAAATATACAGGTTAGTAATTATAAGTGATTAACCACTATTAAAGTTCCATATTAGTATTATTTAAGTTGTTATAAGGGAATTGTGGAAATTTAATTTTAAAGTTTACTTTGTAAATAAATATATCTTATATTCTTAATAACCATGTGTGATAATTGGAAATAAATATATTCGCCATTATAGTCTATATTAAAAATAGACCAACAATAATCATTAATATCATCAATTATTTTGAATCGTACATATAAAAAACAACAATTTTTAAAACATGGTTTCAACAATACCACGTTTTGAGACATTAATGGAAGCTATAAGTTAAACCCGATATCAAATTTTGTGGAAACTCTCTGCGGTTATAACAATTCGAAAAAATATACAGGTAAGTAAGCACGACTAATTTCGACGTAGTAGTCGAAATTCGTTATTCCTCGCCTAACATCACAGATTCCTAGGGAAACAGCAAAGGATGAACTCAACGCAAACCTTTGATCCCCTCAGTGCAAGGAGCAGAGTAAGGAGGCAGGTGAAGAAGCGAAATACAAATGGACTTCTGAACCAAGTAGAAAGAAAGAGAGGAGGCTACGTCGATAAAATGGCGAACAGGTCTCGAGGCAATGGAGGACTTAAGGATTAAAAAGAAAAAGATCTGAGAGAGGAAATTCCCGTGCCGGAGGATATGGGAGTCAAATGGCCTTCGTTCGTCTCCATTAAATTCTTCCCAGAGATGAACAAATTCTCCTTCAGCGAGGGCTGAGCGATTTGATCTCCCTTATTATTACCTACCTTAATTTCAATTCATACAAGTATATATGTAACCTGCGAAAGTTTCGAGTAACGTATGATTACATTTGGATATTATTTGTAAGATAAAGCTGTAACCGAAATATCATTCATCGTAAATTTATGTTAAGCCTTCCCATTGTTAAAGGCAAACTTGCATTTCCTTCGTAGTACTTTTGATCGATAGAAGCAATGCAATATGGATTAGCTAGCGCTTTTAGAGCATAGTATAATGTAATTGTTCACCATCAGAAAGGCTTACATTATTTAGCTGTCTCGACATCACATCAACTCAACAGTAGGTAATACAGGATGGCACTTGTCATCTGCGACATACTGATTAGATGTGAAAGTTCATCTTAAATAGAGGAAACGTATAGGAGAAAACAGATAGCATTTAGAGGTATTTAAATGTAAAATCTACTAATCCGTCCTCGACTTAATGGTAGGCCTCCATTATGAAGAATAACGAAAAAAGCATTTATACATAAATACATGATTTATTCCACGACCACAACCTGATGATGACCTAAAGGGTCGAAACCAAGATCGTGGGATAAATTATATATTATGGTAAATGTATAAGCAGTACATACCTTATTCGTTATTATTTATATTCTACTATATCGACTATTCTTTTTTTCAAGTACCTTACAGTGGTAAAAGCAATTTCCTACCTTAGAGGAAAATTTCAGTAGCAGAAGTACGCAACTTCTAACGAAGATCATGCCTTCCATTACCTTCCTTCATCATGACATACCACGACAATGTCCAAACGAATATCCTCCCTGAAGCACACTCTTCTAGCGCGTACACAGATAATAACTTCCCTGTGCGGGTCTATTTTCCAAACAACGGCGAGCCTTTAACAACGTCCAATTTACTTTCCTGCTATAATACTAAGGCAAACAAAAGTCAAATATACCAGTCCTATTATCATTCCTATGACCGAAGGTGAATTCGCTACCAAGTGACCTCAAAGCACGATGAATATGAATACACTTGAATTTAGAAAGATAAACAGGAAAAGAATATTCCATTCAGCTCATTTCACTACGGCAGACAACGTAATGAGCTTGTAAAAGCGTAGACATTAGAATTACAACCGACACCAGTCTCAGATACCATAAACTCTACAGTTAGTTGGATTGGATAGCAATCCCTTCCGTGATTAAAATTTATAATAAAATAAAATCAATAACATAATCTAAAAACAGGTAAACATTCAGATCTATGGAATCGCTGAATTAACAAATTCATATTTTGAATATTATAAACATTCTGAGTTTTCATATTTGTCTAATGCTTTCGAGGATATTTAAAGCGCAATTCACTTGATAATACATACTACTCTTAAATCTCTTTTCTTCCCTTTTACGATCTAAACTTGAATTCAGTAGGGTGATTTTGAATTCCCACCGTATAACTAATATGTAGGATTCAAATGTATCAGAGATAGGTAAAATTCTGTTCAAATGGTAAAAGTTTTTGATGTATTGACCTTTTCCTATATATATATTTGGTCAGACACTTTTCTTTCAATCGAGAGAATTACTACTTTTACAATATTATTCATCCTTGCGTTATTATCATTTCTTCATTACTTTACAAAATCCAGCTTAAGGAGCTAATATCGGAGTTGATTGGAAGAGACAAGCTATACCTCTGATTAGAGATTTAAAATCTCCAATGGTTTTTGTTGGCATTCCTCTTCTCTTTCCCCGGTATTCCGAGAAAACAAGACAGGACACCGCACTTTTTGAGAATACCTCATCTATACAATAAGTTATAATGAAACCAAATCTCAATATGCAGATATTCTGATTCCTTAATTACCATTTAATTAATAAAAAAGGCTTAACTAGGTGGAGCTCCATTATAGTGGAAATATTAATTTTACTTAGCTAAATAAAAAATGAAATCAATATTAAGGTTATTTCAAATCTATATCTTTATATCGCCATAATATTTATGTGGAACTGTAGTATTAATTTATTTTATTTTTTGTAAAATAAATATACACAATAACCACTGATGTAATTGAAAAATAGAAATATTCACCAAAATTCTTTTCATTTATACATATATATGACAAAATTTTAAATAGCCTAGTTCAAACAATTCCCCGTTCCATTTCGGTAGTAAAAGCTGCTTTTGAAGAATACATAAGAAAAACACAAATCGGTTGATTAAATTAGTCGAAAAAAAATAAAGAGCCAAAAATAGTGCAAGAATTGGAAGAAAACCGAGTGAGATAAAGTCGTACAGTCGTGGTTCTAGGTGTACTAAAAAGTACTAGGAGAAGTGAATAACCTCACGTTGTTATGAAATCAACGATGAATTGAAACTCCATGTCCGCATCAAATTCACCCGGAAACTCCGCGGAAGCGTACCGTCGCGGACCTGTCTTCAGGCGGATAACTAACGATGATCCATCTCCGAGCAATTCTGAGCATCTTGTAACTTGTCTCGCGCAGTGACTCCATTAATAAGGAAGTTTGCTAGTCATAAATCATCGTTACAGGGCACGCCGGGGGGAGGCGATTTCCCTTCGACTCCATTAACACGTAAGCTATGCCGAGGCCGCTTCGAGGAGACTTAATCGCTCCCGAAAGCCCAAAATGGCCCACGTCTGGAGAAAGTTCATCGCGGCTTTCGGTCCGGGCAATCCCGATGTCATATTCCGCCTACGGCGAATTTTATCGAGAGGAAATCCCGAGAGTATGGGATCCGAAAAAGAGTTAGTTTGAAAGAAACGGGTACAGGTAATTATGATGCTGAGAAGCCAATTAACCTACAAAACCTGTTAACCTTAAGATGACTGTTAACCTCTGAGGTCTCAGATTAAGAGATGGTCCAGCGCAGAGCAGCCCGATTCGTTAACGGGGATTTCAGGTTCGACAGCAGCGTTACGGCTATGATAGAGTCCCTCGGTTCTTCGCTACAGGTGAAAAGATCTGAATATCGACGGAAACTTTTCGAAAAGTTCATTCGTTCAGAATTTATAGACGAAGTAAATGAAATATTGGAGCCAGTAAGGAACTAACGCGATCTCCGAGAGGCATCGACAAAACGTTATAGGGAAGTGATCACAAAAATAGATAATTTCTTTTGGTCGTTTTTTTCCCAGGCAATCAGAGATGCTAATAGGGTGGATTGAGTAATAGTGGTTTTATTGCACCCCCTACCATACGCCTCTGGAGGCTCGCAGGGTATATATCTATATATATATAAATCTAAATCTAAATCGAGAAAACAGAATCATCGTTCGCTATTAAAATACACTTCTTTTTCTTTAATCTGATTTTAGCCCCATTCATTTATTGTCGGCATATTGCTTAGAAAAACCAAAAGTACGGCGGGTTGAGAGGCAAAAGCATTATCACACTGTCATTATACAAAAATAAAACAAAAAAAATATCAAATTTGAAGGCGAGATCAAGAAACAGAAAACAAGGAGGAAAGATTTTCATCAGGGAAAAACTCCTGAGAAAGTCGCGCTGTAAGCAAAATTATCTCTAACACGGAAAATTATCTTTGCGGATCAAGTTATTTTGTTCGATTAAAGACTGATAATTTTGTTATAGTTCTCAGTTTATACTCAGATAAGTTTCCCATTTTTAATTTTTTGCCTCTAATTCCTACAAGTTTATCTTTAATGACATGGAGTTAGAGGGGTAAAAAGAGACTTTAAAGTCTCAATTAAATCTCTCCCATAAATAAAGTAGTTTTCTTATTATTATTATAAAACAACTATAACCGATACTAATGATTATTATCTTACACGTTGTTGCGATTTGAACCGAATTCCTTTTGCCAAATCAATAACCCGGTTTTCCATGGTGAGATTTGTTTGAAAACAGGTTAAATCGTTTGGATCCCTAATCCCGATCCGAATGCCGAAACAGTGTAACCTTCACCTGAACAGGTCCACTCCTTATTCTGAAAATCCCATTTTACGCCAAGGGCGAATCCCTAGGAGGGACGATTCACCACGGGGTCCCAACGCATCACCCTCAGAGCAGAAGGCTGGGTTTCGCGCAACGCTGGAAAAGTTTGTGCACCAAAGGTTTCCTCGAGGCGAAGAATAAAAACGAAATAGCGTGGCAATTAGTGCGAGACGTAAATTAGAACGGATGGGTTGAGCGGAGGAGTGCATTTCCAAGTTGGAGTAAGGAGGGATAATTGAAGCGATAAGGGGAAAGGTAATGGAAGGAGTGGACGGAATGGGAAGGAAGAAAGTGGGAGTGAATGGAGACAAGAGGCAACTTCAACGAGGGGATAATGTATGAGGCAGCTTTTACACCTGTTCACTTACGGAGTGAAAACGTCTGCTAAATGAAGACTTCGAGAAATGTGTTGTGCGGATGGATTTTTTTCGCAATTATGAAGATAACCAGATTTTTTCTGTAAAAAATGTCTAAAACTGGTAGAATTTTAAAAGTGCTTCTACTGCTTAGGTTGTTTCGAAATCGAACCCGACATCGCAAAATCTGAATACGCAGCCCGCTTGGCTATCCAGGAGCCCCAATAAGGCTGGTATAAACCTCATCTCTTTCATCATTAGTTAGAAAAATCTTAGAGAGGGAATGCGGCTTATTAGGCAAAATGAGGAGCGAGGTAGTTTTAACCTATTTCACTTACTAAGCCAGAATTCTATATGTGGAGCATGTTCAATAAGTGAAACCAAACGACTATATGAATAAAATTATTCTCAGTTTGCTGCAAGAAGGAATCAAGATGAATCCAATTATTCATTATTATTTCCTTCGTGCTTTATTAGCTCTCATGTTATCTTATTAATCGACAAGGCTGAAACAAAAATAAATCGAAAGTACAATTTCTCTAACCTGTACCGATAGAAAATCGAAAAATAATGCATTCATCAAGGTGCGGTAGAATAGAGTCCTTTTTTCAGAGAGCATAAATAATGCACAGTAATAAAACCTTAATATAGGATAGCTTTTCCAAAACTAATTCATTATTCATATGCACATGAAACTGCAATATTTGGATGCATCAGGATAATATCATGGGGCTTATTTTACTTCGCCGACTTAATAAGATAGTGATAATTAATAATATCACTTCTGTTGATCCTTGCGAATATGTATATACCTTTGTGCGAAAAATGATTCGAATTTTGGGTAACAAGTCGATACTTCGTAGTTTTAATAATGAATTATTCTACGTTTATACGTTTACTTACTTCCAGGCAACTTCCATACCTATCTATCAGCTTCAATTCCGCAAAATATGTGAAAATTCGCACAAGCGATACCTTGAGATGGATAAACTCGAAACATTATCACGAGGCATTAAATTAGAAAGAGTTCTTACTTGACAATGAGTGCTATCAATCAGAATTCAACTGAAGCATCAGTTAATTGGTGAGACGGCCGGACGGTTTTTTATATACCAACTGACGAGGTGGCCGAGTGGTTAAGCCGTTGGACTGCTAATCCAATGTGCTCTGCACTCGTGGGTTCGAATCCCATCCTCGTCGTTACGTTTTTGATACACGATCAGCTGGAAAACGATAAGTTATTCATTAGCAATTACTGCAAAAAATCATTTGAGTACCTGTAAATGTACTAACATGAATATTGAACTACAATGATATTCAATTTTATTGGAAGATGTTGCTCAGCCTTTAATGTTTCTAGATCATTATTCTTGAATAAATTCGTTTAAAATTCTTTTTCGAATACTCTACTTATGAATGTGTTAGCGTGTTAATAATAAGCTAGAACAAGAAGAAAAGAGAGTCGAAGATTGTTCTATTGATGTTTCTATTGTCTCTATCTATATAGTATTCTTGCTAGTTAAAGATCTTTTACTTATAGAGATTGCGTACATTAGCAGAAACATAACATGAAAAATAGTTTAAGGGATCTTGGATTAAAATTTCTTAAATTATTTACCTCTATGATCAAACAAATAACCTTTTCTCATTTCCGTAATTTCACAACTCTTGCTGAAGGAGAATAAGGCATAAAAAGATAATAAGATTATAAACCACTTCAAAAATTCGTAGAATAAAAGTAGTGTCAAACATGCGGTTTATGGGTATACAGAAGATCCTAAATTAAGCTCGGCCTGTTATCTTACTCATCCTTGAAGGTATCACGCTATTTACTGCCCTAATGTGTGATAATGAAATGAAAAAACGAATATCGACTTGAATGTATACGTAAAAATATTACAATAATTTTACAATCAATCACTCACATTTGAATATAATCAAACTGCAACAATTAAACCAACGATCGTAGTCAGTCTGAGTTGAGCAACTTCGTGGAAGACCATATAACAAATAAAAACACGAATTCTAGAAACTTTTTTAATCAACGACCAGTGTCGGCCTTACAGCTATTATCAGGTACCGTGAACACAACACAACAACAACACAGGTGCGGCACACTGGGAATACTAACCAAATGTATACCCTTTAAGAAATTTTTGCGAGTAAGGTTATGATGGGAGAGTGGTTGGTGATATCGTTAGCCAGTTCTGAAGATAGTGATAGCTAGCGAATTATCATTATCTAGAAATACACAAACTACACTATTACCTACGGAAGGAAAGGAAAGTTTGGACGCGGCTGTTAAGAAACTAGAGGTTTAAAATAAATCTGAATGGCCGTTTATTCGGAGTTCCTCTTATCATACCACGGTATTCTGAGAAAACAAGACAGGACATCGCACTTTTTGAGAGCACTCAATGCATATTTCGAATGTTATGCATTCCTCGTCAGAACTGTTATCAAACGAAAAAAAGAAAAGGGAAAACGTTTACTGGATCAGATGAAAAGTGTATGTTTTCTTGTGGTCTACAAAACGGTTTCCTTATGGAGATTTCTGGATTACTAATTAACACCAAGGAATAAAGGAATTCTACATACATAAAATCTAAATTCTGTGAGTGTGTTTGTGGGTGGGTGTGTTTGTCTTAGATTTGAGGCCACACCGTTCGTCCGATTTACTTCAAACTTTGCATACGTATATACGTATCAGGAAGAAAATACTGTAGCATTATTAATCGATAATTTTTTTGGGTTCTAACCGAAATCGTTCAGACAGATTTCCATAAGAAAAACAAAAACTTAATTTTTATCGGTTGCAGGCTTAATTTCTTTTGAAGAATTATTTTTTTTAAATAGTCGTGCAGAGTCGAGAGAAGTACCAAGAGAACGGAAATTAAATGGTGATTCTTATTTTGGTCGTGGAATATTGTTTCCGGATCGAAATTCGAAGAATTTTGATTAACACGAGAAAAATTTCCAAAAACTTTGAGATTGTGAACAAGCAGTCCTCCTGATGGCCAATGCAATTGTTGAATCAGAGCTCATGCATTTTTCTGTGAGAATAGCTTGAGATTTAAATGATATTGACTAGGTCGCGCAAGCTACAACGAGAGCACGTATTTTCACGTATATGGCCTCTCTTACGATCCGAGACAGCATTCTCACAAGAAAAGCATGTAAAAGGTGAAGGAAAAGGTCTACAAAGATTCGTATTCATACTTTACAATATATATTTTGGCAACAAACTGTGAGAGCTTTCACGAAATATTGGGATTTTCACGAAAAATGTCAGTTATAGATGGGCTGCCAAGGAACTAATGAAATATTATAGAATACGTTAGATTCCATTCTATACAAGTAGAGCAAATGTAGTCTACAACTTTTATCCCGTAGAGAATCAACGGGCACTTAATAATGTATAAGGAGTAAATTCCAGTAATGTATAAGGAGTAAAAACAAAAACAATATTACAGAAACCGTTACATGGATTAAACAGACGAAATTACAGAGATCGATCTTATTAAACCATATTCCGGATTGATTTAAGTGGGAGATATAAAGGATCAATGTTTTTATTAGAAGATAATGAGCTGAACACTGAAATGAATTCTGCAGAAGAGTGACCGTTTTATTATTGATAAACAAGGAGAGTTGGTACCAGATAGGTAAGCTGCTCTTGATGAAACACGAAAATTGAAAATAGAGACATATTCCTATGAGACGGCACTCGTTTACTAACAATATATTAATTATAAATCGTATTTATGTGCATTAAATCGTAAATTATGTTTCAACATTGATTTCTATAAATGTTAGTTGGGCGGATTTTTTTCAGACCTAAGCTGATGACCTTGTCCAATGGATAGCCGAGATGAAAATTGTCTCATGCCCTCATGGTTTAGTGGTTAGAATACCGATAAATGATTACACTTAATAATAGTGGCGAAGTGATAGTAAAAATTTGTCTTGGACCTCTGTTTACATGATACCTCTAATGCATCTGCATGGTTGAACGAAACAGAATAAAAAGAACACCATTGTTTCTATCCCACTTTCCCATATTATCAGAGGAGCGTAGCTGGGAATAATTCGAGCGAGGAAACACGTGACCGCAGGCGCACTTTGTCAGCCTAATGGAAATCAGAGCGAGGACGGAAGGAATTCGGCCGCGCGCAATTACGCGAAATAACGGAAAAAAAGACGAGCATTAGGGCATCGCCGATACGAAGAAAACCGCGATGAAAGGAATAAAGAAAGGGACGAAAAAATCTTGGCAATGAGTGAAAGATTGGGGTCAGGCTTCCTTCCATTTGCGGGAGGGGGTCGGGATGGGGAAGAAATGGCCAGAGAGAAAAGAATTCCTCGAATAAGGGGTTGTATAAGGTTCATTTCCTTCCGCTGGGAAACGACTTGTCCCATCCACTCATTCCCTCCCTTATCTGGTAATTTGAGGTCCATTCCCCATCTACGGATGGCCACGCTCTTCCCACCCCGTCCATCTTTCCTCCAGGGATAAAGCAGCAACAATAGCAACGGCCATCAGCCTCTCTCGAAGGAAATGGAGGGAATTTTTGAAGGGCATGCTGAAATAGGGGGGATCCGTACCTCGCAAACATTGCGCGACCCACTTCACACTCGGATCGCTTTGTTTCTATGGTATCCCTGAAGGGAATGCTTCCATTTTCTCTTTCTCCCTTCGGATGGAGTTCACCCGGCCCATTAAGGGATTTTTAATCTTCGCCCGTCTAAGCCCAGAGGCTGTTACATTGCCTTTTTTCCGTGCTGGGATAAGCCGCGCGCCTAATATCGCTGTTCCGATAAATATGAATGCGACCTCACGCGTCGGGTGAGGGATTTTTCACGGGCTGCTTCGGAAAGACCTAAATTTTTTCAGGTGCGGTCGGGGATTCTTCAGCGGTTGTGCGAGGCATTCGTGCGGGGTAAGGCCAATTTAAGCGTTAGCGCATGTCTCTTTCGCGATTTATATTTTATTTAAGTTTATTGACGTTCCAGATGTCATACCTTGATAGAAGAAAGAGGAAACTGTATTTGTCATCTTGCCGCACAGCGGAATGCGTCTTGCAGTATGTAGATAAATAGGTGCAGTTATGTGGATGTAGCTATGTAGACACAGAAATGTATGTACGTAAATGTAGTTATGATCAACAAATGTATTAATCTAGATGTAGAAATGCGCATGTAGATTTAAATACGTAGATGAACCTATGTAAAGGTATTCTTGTAGATATATATATATCCTAATAAATAGATATGGATATGTAAAGGTATATATAAGATAAAGACGTATTGATATAGATATATTCGTCTCAGTCTTTCTCATAATTTTGATAGCATACAAGTTATAGAATATGTATAATGCTGATTAAAGGCAATACCATTGTCTCAGTATATATTGAATATTGCAATAGTAATTCCTTAATGTATCTCCTTACTGAAAGCTATGAATAGTTATACTCTTTGAATATGTCATCCATAGCCATGATTGTATTTACTACTACCCGAAAATGATCTGATATATTCTAATTAGCGTTAGGTTATATAGGTTAATTTTATGATTAATTTGACTCCTCCACCGGCCGTGGTGGCGGAGTTAAATCCCGGGTTCGAATCCCGGCAAATCGTATTTTTCCGGTTAGGGAATGGTTGTCTGTGTATGTTATGTGAGTGTGTGTTTGTGTGATATTAATAAAAATAAAATGAAAAAAAGAGGAATAAAATTAAGAAAAGGGGTTAATTGGAGGAATATTAGGCTAAAATTCGCACAAAAGATAAGACGGCATTATTATTATTATTAATTGTGGGATGATTGTAGTAATATACAGGGTAAATTCAAGTTAATAATCGTTTTTCAAATAATTATCGAACATTAAGAAACGAAAATGTGTGATGTACTCAAGAATTTGTAAGTTAACAGGCCGATCATTATAGACCAAAATGCCGGATGCGACCCATGGACCGTGAGTTGGAAACTACTCTTATCCTACGTGTGTATTTTATAAATAAATTTGGGAAAACATTTGTGATGCAGATTAAACTCTAACTATTTTGTTATGCTTTATACTATTTCCGCAGAGATTTGAGATTATCCTATCAACATAATGTTACTCATATAATCGTAGAGATTATATTAAAAGATATATCGAAGACTCCTTAAATTATTTTTAATTTAATATTTCTGTTAATGTATGTACGCATTTTCTACAAGAAAAAGAACTTCAGATACCGAGAAAACCAAGTGGATGGAAACAAGAGAAACTCTTTTTAAAACTTCAATGAGAAACATCGACTCTCTCTTCCTACTGATACAGCTTCTACATTAACACAATGCTACTAGCCTTTGTTCACTAGCTGATGAGTGATATATTCGACAAGGCATAAGATTCTCTATTTGGTGTTGTGTAGTCGTAAGTAGAGTTTCCGGAAAGAATTTAAAACGAATATCATATAGAATTTTGATCTAGAAAATTTTAAAGCGAGTATCTTCCAGTAAGTATGTAGTAGAATAGCAGTTATAAAGCGAATTTAGTTTACTTTGTGGCACTCAAAGGATGCTTTGCAGTAAATGAAAATTGGATAGATTATCTTTTCCCATCTGATCTTGTGCCAAAAACTGATCGACGAGGATGGGATTCGAACCCACGCGTGCAGAGCACATTGGATTAGCAGTCCAACGCCTTAACCACTCGGCCACCTCGTCATATAAAGTAAGATTATCTGAATTGGATAGGAATGGCATTTCTTTCATGAGGGAAAACTGGTTTTGGCGTCACCAACTTTCGGTAGCGTGAAGGAAACGTCTGAAATCACGCTTATCTACTCTGGCGATATTTTTTCTTATAAGCCATTAACTTAGTTCCTGTCTTCTTAAAAGTAAAGTAGTTAAGAAGAACACTTTGTTTCATTTCTCTCATTCGTAGACAAAAATAGCTGTATTCGCTGCATAAGCAGACTGATTTTATCCCATCGAGTTAAAAAAAATGTATTTCGATAAGTGAAACGGGACGGATGTTTTCGCTTCACTTTTCTTGTGGTATATTTTATTACTTCAATATACAGAAATAAATTGGAAGATATATTGTGCATTTTGTACATTTTTGTTTTATTTTAGTGAGATAGGTATATAAATTAACTTGTTAACAACTCCTTAACCACTCGGCCAACTCGTCAGTTAACGTTAATGAGTACATCACACATACTATTAAAGCAACCTAAATGTAGTGCGTCGCATTGGGTGTTGGGAATCCCTGTTGAAAGATTTGTTGAGTAGGTGGATATATTTATTAATAATTTAAACTTATTCTGTGATGAAAACTTGGCTACTGAAACACGAGTTGGGCTGTTTTTGAAAAAGAAAACAGTAGACTTGTTGAACCTACAAAACAAATTGGCTTGGCAAGGAGCAAAATATCTTTTAACTTAACAGCCTCCGAGTTTAGCCTATCTTCCCTGGCTACTTTCTCTACTGCTTCTCTTAAAGAGAATTAAGAAAATTAAAGAAAATATACTTTGGAAAGGCAGCAGTTTTCAGCATTTTCAAGAATGAATACATATTAAAATTAAATTCCATAAATCTCAAATTTTTTATAACCAGGAATATTATGGCTTAATTGCGACAGCGGTTACAGTAACAGTGTATTCTTCTTCGTGTTCAAGCATATGTAATTAATGCCATTACTTCAGCTTAGGTATTCAGAGAACGTTCTTTAATTCTACAGTGAAATATCGCATAATCAATCAATAGACATGGAGCTGAGACAAAAGTTGCGAAACTTTTATCCAAGTGTCTACTAGATCTAAGTAGGAGAATATCAGGAGGGCGGAAAGAGGACTTTATTTCTACCGAGGTTATTTCTCCATTAAAAAATGTTTCCGCCTTTCACTCTCCGGACTACGAAAATAAATACGTGAAAAACAACTGGTGAATCACCCACGTGGAACCAGAAAATCAGGCATCAACTTGAAATGGCGGATGCATTCCCTCTGATACGTTTTTGAAAATTTCCCAAAAACTTCATCTTAAAGAATGACAAACCTAAATTTTGAACGTTAAATGCAACACTATTCATGGTCATACGATAAAGATTTATAATATTAATTCCTTGAAATACAGTAATTCCTTGAAATACAGCAATTCCTTTTCTTAATTTGACTGGTTGAAGTTACAACATATTTTTTTAAATATAAGCCGATTATATTTTCCCTAAGATTGTGCCCAATTTTAAGACAAAAGACTAACTGATACAAATATTTTCTAACATTTTTGCATATTTCAATTAAAATATTGTACACAAATTAATTCCAAAGAAGAATATGCCAACAACATGTTTACTGTATTCGTACCTTCTGACCGTTCTGGATTTTATTTCTACTGCGAAGAGGAGATCTTGAGATAGAACGAAAAATTATTTTGGATTGATGTTAATTTTTCAAAGTCAATTATAGGAATCCTTACTTAAAAAACTACTACCTACTATAAAAACTGGACCAATAAATTAAACGAGTGATAAAGGAACGATCGAAAGATATATAAAAATATATTAGGCGTGACAGTTAAAATATAAATAAAGCTAATAATGGTCAATAATTTTGCACCATTATTTATTAAGGTAAATTATTTGTAAAATACTGGTTTTTATATGGCTTGGCAATCAAAGGAAAAACAAATTCAACTGTAATATCATTTAAAAACAGGTATTCCTACACTTGCCGTGTTCCCTGATCTGCATTTATATAAGTGCACAGCAAATTCCTCTCGGGTTATGAAAACTTAAAAACGAAGTTTACCGTTACGTAAAATTGAAAGATAAACTAAGGAAGCCCTTCCCTCATTAATTGTGAAGATGTGAGGGATAAATTAATCCTTGTAACCTCTCAGGTAAATGTGCTTACGATGTAACTAGATGAGAAAAAGCAAATTGAAGCGTGGATGGCTGGCAGCGAACCAAACAATGAGCGTTGAATGACTTAACCCTGACCGCGAAAAGTAAAATGCACGTCTGTTTAATACCTCACGAGTAAGCAACCTCAAGTATTGAGGAAAACCCTCTCGTGAATCCTTTGTTAAGGTTATCTTTACAAAATTAATGAGGCGTCCGAAAGGGATGTAATAATGCCTTTATTAACCTTCAAGCTACGATGTGACATAATCTTGGAGATGGTCGAAACTGGGCCACATAAAGAGGCTGCGAGCATGTCGTGGTTTGAAGTATTTGCTGTAAAAATTGAGTCTATTCGTGCTGAATAAGCTTAGGAGAGCAAAATGTTTGGCCATAAATTTTCAGCTCATTTATATTTTTTCTACACAGGATTTTATCAAGGTATGAAAATACCTTATCATCGATCTACATTAACGTTTATGTGTCCAGAAATAGTCAATTCCGGCGAACCAGCGTTACATAAAATTTCGTGAATTTGAATTTCTAGCAAGAAACATCCTCTGAACATTTGGCCCAGATAGTTTTGTTGGCCTTTCTTATAGCACAAGTAGATTATTTTATCCACTGAATTCTCTCGAGTGAAAATTGCTTTCCATCCATCTACATTGACATATATGCGTACAATAACTGACAAGCTCGACCTTAGAACGTTATATGATATTTGATGAATGTAATTTGCCTCAAAAAACACCTGAACTGATCATGAGTATTGTCACGGTTGGTTTTTCTAAATCCATATAGATACATATAGAACTGTACTATTTATTCACAATCGATTGAGATTCAAAAATGACTGAAACTTTATTCAACCACAAGAGGATTTTTGTTTGCTCTTGGGTAAGACGGATTAAAAATTAAGACGTAGAAGTAAGCGATTAAAGAAACATCTTAAAAATTATTCAAATACGATTTAATAAAAATTATCGCAATATTTTAAAAATAGAATATACCTATAGAAAAAGATTTATGAGATAACAAAGCATATAAAAGTATTTAAAATTTATCAAACAAAGATTTTTTATCCTTTAGGGTGGATATTGATCATGGCTGTAACCGCTGAATTAGCTGCAAACATTACCTCTACATTCTTCATCTTAGAGAAATAACATAAATAAAATTTATGGGTCTATCTACTGCAGATTAGGAGCTAAAAGAAAGATTTAGCTTTTGAAATACGGTCCTCACTCAAAAAGAAATATAACTAAGTTTTATGATCACGCCAAAGAAATCCTTTCAGTTCCTATTTTTCATTTAATTTCATCACTGTTACTTATTAATGACTCATACAGACCTTATCGATATGAATACTTATACCTAATGCAACGTTTTCGAATATTGAGAGTATAAGCTACCAATTTAAATCAATAGATTATCGTGAGATTTAGTAAATCCGCCCAAAGATAAGAAATTAGGAAATCTCACTTTAGATCGAACGTAGGCAATATTTTATGGCAGCCACGTGTCTCAGGTTTTTCAGCTTTTGAAAAGCTGAAAACCCGTTAAATTTTTCGAAAAAGAATTCTTACGGCAAGTTTCCCTTTTTATCCAATTTAGGAACTATTGAGAATTTTCCTGCCCCTTTAACTTTATGAGAAAACGGGGGATTAAGCTGGATGGCTTCGCTCCTTGGAATACGTCACAACTCGAAGCAGAAGCGAGAAAACTAAGAAAAAACGAATTTGGAAAAATAAAGAAGTCGGCGAACGTTTATGAGGATTTGGTAATAGAAGGAAAAAATACTAACGTTTATCGCCCAAATACCAACTGAAGCTAATATCAAAGAGCATCTGAAATTAAGATCAAAGACTTTCGGAAAAAGTCTTTTCAAATTTAATTCCAATAAAATTTTCATAAAAAAGAATTCCAATAAATTCATCATCCAGGTATTACATTTGCCGTGGAAAATAGTGATAATCTTTCTCAGTTTAGCTTTCAAATAGAAATTCCGTTCTTATAACTATTAATAATCGGAAAACATAAAAGTGCCACTAAGTTTGTACGTTCAAAGGAATTCTTTTAAAAGATAAATTCATCGTTACTATTGAATTTAAAGCCATCAAGTCACGTTGACTGAAACCTTTGCAGTTCCATCAGAAGTTCCTCCGCAATAACTTGGGATGTTTTCCACTTTCTCTATGGCCTTGAAATAAAAATGCATACTTTTCTCAATTTAAAACGGAATTAATTTAATTATCTTAGAACTGTAAAAATTTAACCTAAAACTATCAACATTTTACAAGACTCGTGTCTTCCAGATACATCTATTGCTCCCTCTTAGTTTATCTTAGTTCTGAGAGCCAAAAAAGTTGCGCGAACGACTAGCGCTGTATACTTACGCAACCTAGATATGCAGTCCGCCTGGTACTTATGCAACCTAAATACCCTATGAGCTTGGCAGGAAGTGGTGATTTAACAGATCTTTCTCGATCTCGAAAACCTCAACCGCCTCAAAACATCTCCTCTTCCGACTCAAGCGAAACTTTAGGTGCAGAAACAATAGGAATAAATTACTTTACATTCCTCGGTACTCGCTAAAATTTGATGAAAGACTTGATTCTCATTGAAATCGTTTACATACATGCATAAACCTAAGTATCAATCAAGTTATTCCCTTTCAGAGGATAAAAACATCATATTCTCTCTTTGTTAGCCTTAATCCATAAATTACTATACTGGTATATGGCTACATATTTTGTTTCAGACACACCATACATTTGTTTTAATTACATTTGATTATTTCATACTTTTTAGGTTAGTACGTGTATTTTTAACGTCAAATTAACACATTTAAACAGCTATTTCTTGGCCTTCCTCTCCTTTTACTTATATGCACATCCCATTCACCATTGTAATCATTTTCTTCTATCCATCCTCCACCTACATGTCTGAATAAAATTTTTCTTTCATACAAGGTAATGTATGAAATGTGTATCTCATAATTCTTACGCAGCTTTAATTTAGATCACATTCATTACTGTACAGTAAAGCTCATTCAGTTCATCCCTAATTGTTGTCAACTCACATAATGATTTCAGAATTGATCATACCTTTCCACTTTTCGTTTCATAGCTAAAAGTAATATCAATCATTGATGAGAGAAACAAACTTAAATAATCACCAGGAATCGAGCTTCTCTAAACCCATTTAAATTTTAGATAGTCTGTAAGACCTTTAGGATCGACAACTGCAATAAAATCGTTGTCACTTCGGCCTTAGATAGCATTAACTATGTTAAAGAGTAAACATAATGATCAATCAGTAAAACTCTTAAGGTCTTAGGAATACTCTAAATCCGAGTCTTGCGTCCCAGGATTTGAAAAATGTTCGGAATTCTGAATCTCTAGAACCAACACTATTAGCGTGAAAGATAAAGGATAAAATGTTTTCGAAAAATTTCAGATCAACCCTGACAAACCTACATGGATTATTTAACCCGAGAAACGATTTAACAAGCCACCCTCATAGCGTTATTGATTTGTATTGATCTTTTCCCTTTCCTTTTCGCCCCTTAGTGAAGCAGAAAAGAGAGATAATCCGCACGCATGTGTTACGCTTCGGATTTTGGAAGAAAAATGTGGTTTTTGGGGTGACGAACGAAAGCCATATATTTTAGAACCGCGACTTTATCTTGCACCTCAAAAAGGGGAGGAGAGATGGGTACAAATGGATCAGAGGGAATATGGCGATACGCGTTCTTTTGTCGACACCCCCATTGTCGTTACTTTTAGCAGCTGAAAGCTTCCTTGTGCATTCTCACCCACGGTGCTACCTTCTGGAGTTTTTCATACTGAAAATTATTAACCCATAACTAGTAGTGAACTTTTAGTTTAAGATTTTGTAGCCACTGGGATGGAATTCTTATTTCTTTGGAAAGTAGTTTATTTAGGACCTGTGGGGAATTAATGGTATACATTTTGAGATGAAATAGAAATTGGTCGTGTTTTAGCATTATAATTTATCTCCCAATGCCAATACAATGAGAGTGCATGTCTTATGAGGGTTATCCTTAATTGAAGAGAATAAGTTCACTAATACTAATCCACTCATACCACTGTACGTTCAGAGTGGATTTGAACATCATTATGTATTAAATTATTATGGGATCCATATCTTTTAGCATCAAAATTCTAGTAAAATCAATAGGAATACAATTAGAAGACTTAAAGGTTTTGGACATTACAGAGAGAGATACCTATTTAAAGATTGAAGCTTTCCATCAGCTGATTGTACGGCTAATATAGAATAAAAAGTTTCGCTAAATTCTATTGATATGATATTATTTCAGCGATTCGGTACTACGGGCATATAAAGATATTAAAAGGAGTTCTGCGGTAAACATGCCTCATCCAGTCTCTTTCTTAAAAACTGAACTGACAGATGAATGAATGGCCATGATATCTTCCATACTAATCCAGAAAATTTGCAATAATCGAACAAACTTCGAGAAAATGTGAACTTATACAGTTAAAGACCGAAAAGACAAGAAAAAAATACCGATCTGTTTGTAATGTTCATAAAATTTAAGGCGCAGCGAAAACGAATGTTTTTTTGAAGGCTGTTCTCGTCCCTGGCTTAGCATTTACAGCAAATAAAAACTATAACTCTATTCAAGCATCAGAAACTATAATATAACAACAAAAAATTAGAAAGAGATCGTGTCCGTTTGGTTCCTTATAAGGAGCGAAGCTTGCAGTTTACCTTTTCGTATCGATACCTGCTTTTAAATATCAGTCCCAGTAGTTTGCTAATTTCTTCCGTCTTGTGCACAGCTGCTTATGCATCGCTTTATGTATCTAAGACTTTCTTATCGAAATTCCCGTATATCTCCCTCATAGCGGTACACGAGCTATATCGCAACCCTCCTCTCCACTTTGAAGCATAAATTCACAAGGCAGAACATCACTCGACAGTGGTTTAGGAGCTATACTGCCTACTAAAGCTATCGTTTATACGGCTTCTTCTTGAAGTTTATTCCACTACACGTTCATCCAACATACAGGCCTTCGTGGTACCATCCCCCAATCTTTTCAATCGATCCCCCTTCAAATCCACCTGCAGTTGACTTTCACACTCTTTCCTGCGCTTAAGGCTTCTTTTGAGTTAAGCATCTTGCGGTGCTGGTTGTATCAAACATCACAGTTAATCATTAATCCTTATACACATATAATCTATATATTTAACCTTAAAAAGTTCGTTTTTTTAAGCCATTTGAATACATTAGAGTAAGGTGGCATTAACCAACGAAGTCTTAGTTAAACTTAGCTGCATTATCCGCGGGTGCATCGTCAAACGAAAACAATTTTATTTCCACATACAGCTTACCTAACTTCAATCTAATCAAGTTTAGCAAGAAGAGGCTGAAACAATGTGATATGGATAAGCGATTCCTACTGATTAACAGAATTATGTGCGGAATTTATGATAGGCGTCCTTTGTGTTTATAAACCAAGAACATATTTGTTAGAAACAGAAAATATGTGGCAATGTGAATAAATTCGTACCCTCCAAACATTCAAAAACAGTAATTTACCTAGATGATACGCTAGACAGACTAGGAATACTCTAAAGAAACAGATACGTATCAACTTAGGAGCAAATATAAACAAGCGAAATCAGAAAATAAACAACCCGTACGAGATGCACTCCTTAAATATACAAAGATGTACTACAAACTTCCACTAAGAAGAAGAAACGATATCATGCATTCACCCATTTATATAGGCCGTTCAGATACTGAGAAGAAGATCAGGTAAATAGATTCTAGAACGAGTCACATCAAGAATTATTTTTCCAAGGACGATACGCGAAAGTAATCCATTAGAAAAGTATATTCAGGATGCGTTCACACCCAAAATGTGGCTTGTAAGGTACCGTTCGCAACAAAATAAATCGAACGGGTTTCCCCGAATCTTATGCAGCCAGTAAAACACAGTTTAAAATATGGACACACCGCAAAGTTCGCTCTATATCAGCGGAAATAAGGTAAATAATATCTCCAACATGAAGAACGTAAAAATATAAATTTTCAAGGGGTCAAGATATGCACATGACGATGAAAGTTCACCAGTTTCAGAAACGGCGATTGACAAGGTGACATGTGAGTAAAGTTCAGACTTACTCATTTAACCCTCGTGCATCTTAGTTTCCTTGGTTGAGCTAATAGTTTCTTAAACACAAAACACGGGCGATGACGACTCCGTGAGAATGGGCGAGGGCTTATCTCGCTGATGGGGAGACTCCACGTCCTGCTCTTACGTGAAGGCGCAGATTTAGGAGGCGGGTAAGACGCCCTCAAACAAAAAAAGAAGTTCCGCTTTGTGAAGCGAGGGATCCTCGCATTCTCTGAGAGAATAAAAGCACCTTGAATACACTCCTTTTCATACGAGAGATCCCTGCTTCCAATTAGAGCTTGATTATCGCATTGCATCTAATTCCCGCGACATCAGATGAGGTGTAATTCCATCGCCGTGCCTTCTCTTCCTTCCATCTCATGCAATTTGGACCCCCTTTCAACAGCTTCCCATCGATTCCTCTTGTTCTTCTTGATTCTTCCACCGAGCGGTACTTGCAGCACTTCTAATCAGAAAATCAATGATGTCTCGAAAAAGTATTCTATCGAGGTCTACCGAATCCTGATTTTCCATGGTTTAAGAGCCAGATTTTTAAGACGAAGACGGAAAGAAAGTTCTACGTCGTGTTCAAGGAAAAGCAAAGGTCATTTTGGGAATTAGGCAACAATATTTTTCTATAATCAAAGCTTATGTGATTCGGTTACATAATCATAACATTTCGGGATTATCTATATAGGATTTCATAGTTACGAATAAGTTTTAAAGAAGATAAGCCATTTAAAGAAATAAAGGAGATTTATAAAAACGCGAGTTTTAAAATGTGAGAAACCAAAGTTGGCATAACTCAAATGCTGTGCATACTACATACAATAAAATAAAGGTTCATGATGTAACGGAAAGTAAATAGAAGGTAAAATATTGAATTAGGAATAGTTCTGATTGATAGATATATAAGATTAGATTAATTTGAAAGATAAATTCATAATACCTACTTGTACCTGATAATAGTCTTCATTATATCTGTCACAAATCTCTGTTGATATTAACTGCATAATAGGAACAAAAATCTAATGTAGCCAACACATGGCTTTCTCCTTATTTATTGAAAACAGAAGCCTATGCCGGTAATATATAAATAACTCCAAAACAATGAGTGTTACAGGAAAATGTTTCATACAACATTTGTAGTAAAATACATTATCTATAACTTTGGTACACAATTGTATATACCTATATTGCATTCTGACAGAGATATGTATGAAAAATTTCCATTTCTGGATAAACAACAACTTCCGGTTAACCATTATTGAAGAATAACTCCTAAACAATCAGTGTTACGAAAACATGTTTCATACAAAAGTTGTAGTAAAGTACATTATCTACAACTTTTGTTTATTACCTACATTGCATTCTTACAGAGATATTTAAGAAACGAAATTTTGTTCCGGATAAACCGCAACTTCCGGTTAAGCAATATTCACCAAAAACTAATCAACTCTTGGCATTGTTAGGAAAATACTGAATATGAATTTTGAAAATGATCGGATAATTACTTTTTAAGATAGAGCGCCCACAAACTTTTTTACCACAGACAGACAGACATGTTCGGGAAAATAGCGAAAACGAGCTATATGGGCCCCAAAACATTTATTTCCGTCGAAATCTGGAGGTCGAATTTTTTTGCGAATACAATACTTTCTCTATACTACGTATAGGGAGAAAGTAAAAATTCTACATATTTGGGGACAATTAGTTCCGCAACTTAACTTCTGTTTTAGGTGTATTGGAAAGAACCAGTCTAATCCATGTTATTCATTTGATTAATACTTTATTGATATATTTTAAACTGAAAACACTGCCATCAGGTTATGCACCTACTTGCAGTGAAAATTCTTCAATAATAATAATTATAAAATACGCGGAACACAATATCAGGAGACATTAAGTTTAAAAGATTTCTCATCTGGCAGAGGTCACTCTGAACTCAATTGAAGTATCAGTTGATTCTTGAGAAAAAGTTTTGATTCCTATAGTAAAATATATCTTCGGTATAAACTGACAAGTATATCTACTTAAAGGAAATATACAACAATACAACAAAGTAAGCCCTAAGACGCCTTTAGGGAAAATATAATATAAGACCGGGTATTACTTTCGTGGAAACATGACGAGTACAATAAGTCGAGACAAAACTAGTGAGAAAGTGAATAAGGTCAACAGAAGTCAAATATAAGCAAGGGCAACTAAAGTCGTGACTTAACTTTCGAAATTCGGTGACGTAAAGAGACTCGGAGTATTGCGCAAGTCAGAAATGCCACACTATTTCCTTCTCATTCAAGGGCTCTATTTCCTCCTATTTTGTCTCTCTTTCTTAAATTCTCAACCTTAATACTTTAGCTAGAGTAATTTTATTTTTTATCTTCCATTCTACACTTCTTTCCTCACTCACTCGTCACGTGAAATGCTATATCTTTATGAAATGGAATGGAAGAACCGTGATTCCACGAAATTAATTTCAAACATAGTTTCTTAGTATGCTCTAAATATTAATATAATCTCTAGTTGAGATCACCAGCTAGAATTACGGAGTTCGTTCGTTTTGTGCTTAAATAAATTATTAATGCTTTAACTTAAGAATGATGTCTAGTTTTGGCATGAATAAAAACAACTTTTTGTGCATGAAATAAGAAGACCCCTAGAAATAAACCCCAAAGCGTTTTTAGGAGCGAATGCCAATAGAATACTTGGTCTTACTTTCGAGAAAGCACTATGTTAAAAACATAATTAGTAAAAAATAGTGATTTAAATCGATAATGGAAGGCGTGACTACGTGGAAAGAGATATCCAAAATACTAATTTTCTTTACATTTCAAAAATAGTGAAGGCTAAACTAGTGAGAGAGTAATCTTTAAATAAAGAATAAATAACTAGAATGCAGATATAAACAGGGACTAGTAAAGTCGCAGCAAAGTATTAAAAATTCTGTCATGTGAAGAAACTCGACGTATTGCCGAAGTAAGAAAGGCCACACTATTTCCTTCTCATTCAAGCGTGATATTTCCTCCTATTTTGCCTCTCTTTCTTAAATTCTCATCCTCGATGCTTTGGCTAGTGTAATTTATTTTTTTATTTCCCATCCGCAACTTCTTTCCTCTGCTTCTTTCTTCATTCACTCGTCATTACGTTCCTTCCCCTCTTTTTTTTAAACTCTCGTCATGTCCCCCCTGCACACTTCATTTCCTTCCTCGCTTCCTTTTTTGTCGAGAACAAGGTTACCGGCCAAGTTTTTCAGGAAGTTCCTTAAGTTTGTTTACATGTATTTCTTCGAATAAAATCTCTTTCCCGAGGGCGAGAGATGCTGCAAAAAGAAACCGGTTATTTTCCGTTTTCGTTCCAAAAGAGAAGCAGAAAGGAGGTGACGAGAATTTCTATCCTGAAGAGAACACTTGACGCTTGTTGTCTTAGAGATAGATCCCGAGCAGTTCTGAAGTTCTCTCGTACTTATTTATAAAGTTGGATGCTTGACAGTATAATTGCATGCGCATCTCCATTGGGTAAACAGATATACTCCCGATGCCTAGATTATTCTCAGAAATTTCTTGAAAAGATGATATCGGAATCTCTACGGTGAAAATTTTATTTTTCCCAACGTTTCGATGTCTTCAGTTTTGATTTTTCTAAGAGTTAATGTGAGATATTAGATTATTTATTAATTAGGCCAATATCTGGGAGGTGGAAAGAGAATTTCTGTTCCTTCCCCAGAATTTTCTTCCTTCATTTCACCCCCGAAAGAAAAATAACAAGCTAAAGGTATTCCTTATATAAATACCCGTATTTCATTGTCAATATCATCAAACTATATCATATCTAACAAAGCATAGCAATTCACAACAACACAAAATATATAGAGCATATGATAATATAGGTGTAAAAAAATATAACATAACATAATAATGATGAAAAAATTGTGCACTAAGAACTGGGACTTACGGCTGATACTTGAAATGTTACATTAATTTTACTGATATATTTCTTGTAATCACATGATAAAAAGTCTAAAGAACTTCGCATTTTCAGTGACAACTTGGTGGAACCAGATAATCACCATACTTTCTATTTTTGTACAGCTAACAGCAAAAAAAAGTTACCACCCCTGACCCACCAAGAAATTCTAAGTCCAAAATTCGGGCCGGTGAGCCTTTCTCTCGAAAAGGGAGGGAGAGAAAAGAAAGATGGAGAACATGGTACGTTACGCTAGCTCGGCTCTCGCGTTTGGATGGAGAATTTTCGTTATTTATATAATGATCATTTACTACTATCCATTATCTGCCGCAACATTTGATGTGTTAACGCGTACTATTTAATTTGACGACGATCAACTGGAAGATAACTAAAGAAATGAATCGAATTGAATGCAGCATTCAAAGTCACTCTCACTTTAATTTTCGATAACAGATTATTAAATCATTTCCAAAACAATACAAATGAATTTAACTGAATACAACATTCGGTATTAAATTAACTCACATTTCGTTTTTCGAAAATCGATCGTATAAATCACTTCCAACGATTGATTATGCTCATCAATGTGATCGAAACCAGCAACTTTTCTCTTCTTCCTAATTTCAAATAGGCCAAAAAGCAGGATCTCGGATTCAAAAATGGCATTTGTCGTCAGGGGGACCGGCTGTTTATACTCACAAAACTTTTCGTGTATTCCGTAAAATATCTCAAAAATTCAATTCGGAAACAACAATAAACGACCAAAATAAGGTTTTCTATTCATTTTCTCTGCTATTGGTTCTTGTCTCAATCTCGTATGACTATTATTTTTAATTTAATTTTGCAAAAGAAATGAAGCATGCAGAGACAAAAATGAACTTTACGTGCATTTCTCACGGAAATGCTTTGACTCGTCTGGGATCGAAGCAAGGACGAAGTGTCACCATTTTTTACAATATAAACACTTTCGTATATATATATATATTTGAATGCAATGTTCTGTAAAAAATTCAAGTCAATCGACCGAGTGGTTTTCGAGTTTTGCGGGCACAAACATACGCAGGCTGAATTTTAATATATAAGATATGTGCATGATTCAGTAGATCATCGTAATTTGATTGCTTTTAGAAACCTTTCGTTTAACTTTCCCAATTGAAAATCGTTCTATTATCAAGAGAAATAAGTAAGGAATAAACACAAGGAAATAAAAGTGCCAAAACTTCCACACAGAAAGTCGTATAACTTTGACAAAATTATTTATTTCTTTGTGTTTAGTTACCTATGGAGTTCCTCAAAGTTAAAGCTCATTCGATTGATTTAAATAACGAATATTCTTTTCTAGATTACCATTTCCCCTTACTCTCGTGACTACTATAGATTGTATAATCCATTAATTTGTAAAATTAAATTATCCTTATAACAACACTGTAGAAAAATTCACACAATTAGCTTCGACGCTTACTATCACTATCTTCAACATTTACATAAATACGCGATCCTCCATATGGCATGTGCCTGGAGAAAAGAAGGGAACAAAAATGTTACCTGCCCTTGAAAGGGTAGAATACCGGGAAAACTGTTAAACAGGACAAAACGAAATAGGTGGGGGAGAAGGGCAAGATAATCCTTTCGTTGCCAAACGGGAATGGAAAGGAAAAACTTTCTCGTTGGGAGAAGAGTATTTGGGTTGCAATTTGCTTGATTCATTTTGATGTTATCTAAAATAATGTGTTCGCTAGCCTTCTCTGATATATGTTTAATTTTTAGCTCGCAATTAGAAGAATGACTCGAAGAAATAAATCTCTCATAAAGTGGGACTGCAGAGCAACAGATTAGAAATATTGTATGTTCTTCGGCCTAAAACTTACGGGATCTCACTGTTTATCTGATGTGGATTAAATGAAAATAATAATAAATAGCTTGATGAAACCACTGTCCTAAAAATTGGATCCATGGATTCCTTATCGTTTCAAAGTAATGGCTTCCAGTAAATACTGTAGTAAATGGCCAGCGGTAGACGTCCTTTTGGTAAAATTCTCGAAATTTTATTTCTCAAAAGTTACTCCTCTCGTATTTTTAGCTATTTATTGATCAACGAATCACCTCCGAAGAGTATTACAATTTGTTTATTTCAAAGTTCTCAGTATTTTAAGAAAACCATCTTTTAATTATCAGTTATGGAAAATGATAAGACCGCTATCCGTAGATCTGTTACTTTTGCATGACAATGGGTTAATCGAGGTCTAACCAAACCTAAGACTTGGCTAGAGGTATGAGTTTTTAGTACTCGACACAGAATGGGCAAGTTATTGCGTGTGTGTTACAGTAATGACGATTATAATTGAGTTTAAATACGTATTTAAATGACATCCTTATTTTTTTATTTTATAAACCAGGTGAGATATACTAGCAAATTTTATAAGTGAATCAAGATGAGTTTAACGTTTTGGCTATCATCAACACTGAGAGAAAAAATATATTCACTTGCTTTTGGTGTTTTTTATATTAATTTTAAAGGTTCTTAAAATCTACGAAACTAATAACTGTGTCTATCTTTTAATGGAATAAAAGAATTGAAAACCCTATACATCCAATGATAGTAATAAAAAAGAACCAAAGGAACGCTAGTTTACGCAAATAGCTATCTCTTAAATTTTCCCGTTTTGTTGTTGATTGATTTGTAAGGATGTCCCAAAGGTTTATGAAAAACATTGGTTAGAAGAAATAGCGAAAAAGGCCTGAAAAGTTGAATGTAAATATTGAGAACGTAATATTGGAATTGGCATTTTACGAAGCATAAGTTTCTACGGGAGTGATCTTTCTATGGTTAATATATGTTTAATTCTACTGCTGAAAGCAGAGACGGTCCGAGACATGGGCAGTCTGGGAGACCGTTCCCAGTGTTTGTGTGCTCTTCTCAGATCCCTTGAAGATTCTCAATGATAAAATTATACGCGTAGCTTACGGAATTTTAACGATTACACCCGGTCACAATATTTAGTTAAACTTTCTTTTATCCATTAAGGGGAACTAGTTCTAAACGTCTGCCTGCCCAGAATATTAATAATCTTCAGATTACCCCTTCCCGATGATTGTAATCAATTTCCTTCGCAATGGATGCAGCTTTCTTTGGTTCAAGTTCTCTGAATAATTTCCTTATAGTCAATTTGATTGAAGAAGCCGTTACTTTGTGAAATAGCGTTATATAAGAAATTTTGAATCTTTGTCCTTAGTTATTTCCGCCATTTCTTATAGTCGTTGAGCAATGACTATATTTTTACGGAAATTACATTTAGTAAAACTACTAAATCAGGCGTAATCAATTTGAGTTGCCCTTACATCGGTAACAGCCGTTTAATAATTAGAATTTAGGCTTCGTATTTTCCCTTTCCTTTTTTTAATGAGAGGCCAGTTAAGTCCATCAGCCATTATCAGATACAGCACTAGAAATACTGACATCTCATACTTATTACCCATAATTACTCTTAAATATGATGGGTAAAGCTTCCCTTCTGGGGAAATATTTCTTATTGTCAGGAGAATCTATTACTGCTGAATATTAATGCTGGTTTCATGGGCCTCGCCTATTCTTCCTTAAAAGTTTTTGGTTTAAAGATAAGGAAGACATTTACGATATCTTGAAGGTGCAGAAATTTAAATGTGTGAATTCCTCGGCATTTATGATTAACTGGCGGAAGCTCTAATCATATGCATGAATGTATGCAAATTGTATGCATTTGCCTTAGTGTTGAAGAGAATCAGCATTCTCTTCTTAGTAAGCATAAAATTTTCCATATCCCCATTGTTTATTTTCCTATCATCGTCTCCATGCTTTATGTAAAAAATATATAAGTAATTAACTGTAACACCATTCATATTTCTTCATTGACGAACTTTTCATTATATTTCCGTCCACATCTAAGAATGGCATTTTCAAGCAATTTTCTATCTCACACAAATACCCTAAAAGATGCGTCGAATTTTAGTCGGACTGAAAACGTATCCTGTCACCACTGCATGGAAGACCCTTTTTCTTTCCTCTCTCACCCACACGGAGAAGCTACCTTTGTTTCGTCGAGAAGGCCGGTATGAATGACACTCATATACCGTTATGTAGACGAAAACAAGGAGAGCAGAAATAGCACCAAAGGGGACTGACCGCTGAAATCCGTAGTAGCAGATTTAAATTTATTATTCATGCATGAGTGCATTACGTGTATATTTTAAAAATGGAGTTGTTATGTCTAAAATTGTTGGCTCATACCTTTTTCCAATGTTGAAATTATTAATCGTTTTAGCATTCAAACATTTATTACGGAGAAGGTTTAAATGAAAGGAATTAAATAATTAGAAGTATATTATTCAATTCTTTTGGTGCTTGACTCGACTCTGCGCGACTAGTCCTTCTGATTTAATTATTCAAAAGAAATGTTCGCACATACAATATAAAGCGGTTTGTTAAAAGACTACAGGTTCGATAGTAGTAAGTCCTAAACGACCGGAGCCCTCGGCTGAGTATCCTTCAAGAATATAACTCTGTATAGACAATAATTATTTGATATATTCCTTAGCTGTGATTTACATGACGAAATACGCGACAACATGACCCTATTCTCAACGATAATGATTTTCGCAGCCCGATGGCGAAAGGATTATTGTGAGATTATAGCGAGGACAGATGGCCTATACTGATATCATCTCACATAAAGTATAAAGTGTGCTACTATTTAAATTATTTAAATCAAAATTCCCTGCAAATGTAAATGGCGTCCAAACAACGTGGCGACTTTCACAAATTCGTTTTCAATGAAAACTAGCAACTTATTTCCTATTTGAATTCCACTATCACATATCATTATTTTTAATAGCAGGTATTGTTTCATTATTACCCCATTTTTATTCTTATTACATTTTTTTAATTTCCCCTTCTTCCGTTGACCTAATTTACAGTAGTTCATATTCTCTTAATTATCGTATCATAATCTTTACGAAAACGATCATCCTGCGGGCATGTGGAGCATTAACTGAAATAACCAATTTCATTCTAAATCTTCATTGATGGAATATTTTATGTTAGGAGGAGATATGAGCAGCCAAAGTAATTCATGTCCAATATTTTATGAAGAAGAGCGAATTACGCTTGAGATTCAAGCCGATTTAACGAAATACGAATTTAATACTTTCATAATACAATACTGCTTCTACCGCAGCAAAAGCAATGACTTTCAGCAATTATTTATAAAATATATATCGTCACAAAAGCCTTCAAAACGTGCCAGGCATAAAGAGGAAGACGAAAAGCGCGCTCAAAACAGAGAATCTGAAAGACTCGCCCTTCTCGAGTTATGCTGGTTGCATCGAAGGTGGTAACTTTTTTATGCTGCTAGCTGTACAATATTTCACAACTCATAGGTATGTATAAATACTGAAAGCGACCGGACCAGCAAACTATTGCCATCAACGGCAAAATAAATTTGGTCTCTTCGATGGAAACCAGTTGTTGGTAATAGTTTGCCAATATGAGCAGTGTGAGTAAACATGCACATGGGCTGTGGGAAATTGTACAAATATTGTTAATAAAGACTGAAAAAACTCAAGTTTCAATGCATATGCGAACTTAGAAATTTAAGCTACAAATTATTCAAACTGCAAACTACGATAATAGCCAATTCCGCTTTAAAACCAATTATATAAATATGAAACGTTTTCAGAAAAGAGACAACTTTCTTATTAGTCATCTACTTATGTTGAATAATAATTCAATATGTGATATAAAACAGATTAACGGAGAATAGTAAATAAGGGTAAGTAAAGAAAACGGAAGAAGAAGAAATGGCTTAGTCTCAGTTCCACAGGAAGAAAATTTATTAAGAAACGACCGGCTTTGGCTAAGGTCTAGTCATCTTCAGCCAAAAAAAACTCAATTGATAATAAAGTAAAGATAAGTTTAACAGTAAATATTCCCGAATTTAATTACTGAAAATTCCGAATACTGACTATATATTGTGTTAAGGAGAACCCCCCTACTTCCTTAAGGGGATTAAGGAAGCAGAAGGAAAAGAAAGGGTGTGGTACCTTTATACGTAAATTTTGCTTTTAACTATTGTGAATCATTTTTGATTTATTCAAGTATTCTACTGTTTTTCAGAAATTCTTAAATATTTCCCTTTCAAATTGGAGAACCGAGATGTTTTTTAAAAGGATGTCTTGAGGTAACCTTGGCATTTCCATTCATAATTTAATGTTGCGCGCATGGACATTACACAGACCCCAATGCTTTAAGTGCCGAAGTCATTTACTGAATAAGCATGTAACACTTGTATATAGAAAATGCATACATATTTCATGGGATGATTTCTAATGAAATTAATTAAAACGCTCATGATTAGATACACCTTATCATAACAATGAACAAATATGCCTAGTAACATTCAGGAAGTATTTCTAAGAGGAGCTTCACCCAAATCCTAGACAAAGCATTCACCCAGTAATCATACAAATAGGAAAGTTAAAATCCATACCCCCAAGTGAAAAAATCTGATGTGGCCATCACATGACTTTCTCCATACATAAGATGTAAATATTTATCTACGACAGTAATTTCGAACTCTATATTCCATCTAAACTTGGAAGATGAGTGATTAATTTATATATTATTATCTTTTACGTCACAAACATTATAAATAATGTTTATCGGGACATGCTCGATGAAAAACGATGAAATTGGCCTTTCGCCCATAGAGCCCAGAGCGCCCGCAAAGTACATAATCAGCAACTTCCAGTTTATCAGTATTTCATGAATAACTCCTAAAAAAATCAATGATACAAAAATATGTTTCATACAAAAGTTATAGTAAATTACATTTTCTAAAACATTTATAAATAATAGTATATACCTAAATATCATATTTATGGAGATATTTTGAAAATCGGAAATGAGCTTTGAAGAATGAAGCTCAACTTCCGGTTAATTGATTCACTCCAAAAACTAATCAACTCTAACGACTGTAATAAAAGTACTATATATGATATTTGGTGTTGATCCGACAAATAATTTTCATGTTAGAGCGCCCACAAAGTACATAATCATCTTCTTCCGGTTTATCAGTATTTCACGAATAACTCCTAATCAATCGGTGATACAAAAATATGTTAAATACAAAAGTTATAGTAAAACAAATTATCTAAAACTTTTATAAGGTATACAATATACCTATATATCATATTTATGGAGATATTTTGAAAACCGGAAATGGGCTTTAATGAATAAAGCTCGACTTCCGGTTGATTGATTTACTCCAAAAACTAATCAACTCTGACAGCACACACCACAGTACTATATATGAAGTTTGGTATTGATACGACTAATAGTTTTCACGTTAGAGCGCCCACTATCACACACACACATACACACACACACAAACACACACAAACACGAACACACACACACACACACACACACATACACACAGACATCATTCCGAAAATTGTCAAAACGTGTTCTAGGGACCCCAAAACATGTATTTCCGTTGAAATCTCGAAGTCGATTTTTTTCATGAAAACAATACTTTCTCTATACTTCGTACATGGAGAAAGTAAAAAGTAGAAAAATGGTAATGTATAATAATTGGTAATGATCGTTAATAAATTAATAATTAAAGAATAATGCACTCTATATACATCGGCGGAAATACCAACCATAACCGTAGATTTTCGATTCAAAATTCTCGAAATTAAGATGCAAGATCTAAAAGTACCGAGCACTAAATATAAAAATTTACAAATTCAAAAGTATTTATCACTTCATTCACTAGTTCGTCAGTTTTTAGGTCAAGAAAGTATAAGGAATAATCAGCATATTTCAGTTTTAAAATTTACAGTAATGCTGCTCGAATGATAATGCAAGGTTTAAATAAGAAAATAACAATAAGATGACTGACGACCTTTAACATTTATAAAAAAATTCCTAGGCGAAAATGTATGTAGTGCTAGAGAAAATCAGGTAAGAAGATTCCATCCACTTATAGTTACACTAGGTACTACAACATTCCCAATTAAATGGAAGAAGAGTTACGAAGCACACCAAAACACTACGTTTGTGTACCGAATGTGAGAGTTGGGAAAGTAAACATATTAATGGAAAACAAAGTAGAGCAAGATGAGATTCTTGGCAACGACACTGAGTTCTAATAATGTCTACTCTCTCTTGTCCCGGAAGAAGAAGTTGGAGAAAATTTTTGATGAGAAGAAAGTGGAAGGAGAAAGACTTGAAGAGAGCAGAGGTGCCAAACTCATCGTATAAAAATTCCATATGCTCTTGAGAGCAAAGCTTAAGCTCCTCAGACACTAAGAGGAATGGAAATTATTTACTGTTAAGAGGTACGCAAAACATTTCCCAAACTCAATGAATACAATTTTAAACAAAGAATAAATATAATCGACCTCACTTGACCAACAACTCGTTAAATTGATACTTAGGTAGATCGGTGAGTTACTTTCACCTACTCTTCACTTAATTGATACCGCTTATAGGTCGATGTAGCTCTTAACCAAAGGCTTAACGTTTAAAGCATTTATTGGATGATGTGAAAGGAGGATAAAATCATAAAGACTGTAAACACATTTACATTTATACTACCCTGCGAACCACCACCTATAGTATGGCGGAGATGCGAAAACACCCAATTCCCTTAAATGGTTTCTGATTTGGGAAATCTTTAGCTATGCTGATGGTATAAGGTACACAGACAGTGGAAAATAACCTCGCAGATTAATCTTTTAGTAGAAAAACAGGTTAAAGTAGGTACTATAAACATAAGCTTGATACAGAGTCAATCGATTGATTTATCGTATAGTTTTTTACGTAAAAAGATAATTTTAAGTAAAAATAAATAATAATCGCAGACCTCATTCACGAGTAAGATCTCCAATATATATCGACACAACGAAACGAGGAATTAATTAGTTACTTATGATCGTTCCTTCCTTCAAACATTACGGAAGCTAACATTCTAGATAGGGCAGGGATGTTAGCAATAACACCAACATATAACAGACGCCACACGCTAGCATGATGGAAATGTAAACGTGAATTCTGCTTTCAAGCCTCAAAAGAGCTTTTAATCTATTGATTGGTAGACAATTTTGAACTTTGTTAGGTGGTCATAAGTTTAAAAAAGTAAATTAAAAGGGAACAAAATAATACCCTATGTTGAAACAATAAAATTAATGAATGCAGCCGTAACTAAGGGGTTTTCCATAAAAGTGAAGAGAGAGATAACTATGTCAGAGAACTTAGTTATTTCTGTCCTCACCATGTTGCAACGAAGATTCCCAATGAACTTTCAAGTAAAATGAATTGCAACAGCTAAGATTATTACCATCGTTAAGCTTATAGTCATGATACTGTCATCGTTGAAGATCAACGAACAGGATGCTACAAGCAAAACAGCGGATTCAGATATAGCAAATGGAATTAACAGACAAAAAAATCTATTTAATTATGCAAAATGTGAGATAACAGCACAGACAAGAAAAAAATCCGACTCCATTCGGTGATTAAAAGCAGCTAAAAAACGAACGCCTGAGAAAGAAAGGGAAATGTTTTGTTTCGATCCTTTTATTCCCGGAAGATACTTTGACTTCAGAGAAATTGAATTCTGAAGACGCGCAACGTCGCTGAATTCCAATAAAAAGAAGGGTATTCCCATTGGAAGGAAAGGATGAGAACCAGAGGATGAGTCAGTGGAAACAGCCTTTGTCTTTGTGGAGACTCATTGTGGTTTAGCGAATAAAAGGCGTCGTACCACTGACGCGATTCTTTTGTACGTTTCCTTTCCTGAGATCCCTCGGTTATTACCCTCTCATTCCTCAAGATGTTATCCTTCTTCAGTCGGATTATAACGCCGCCGAAATGAAATTGAAAGCTTATGGATCCTGCGCACAAGTGATTTTTCTGCTTGGACGAGTTTAACTTCCAAGAACAGCTTACAGCTAGGGGTTTGGGTGGTTGGATGGGCAGATAGGGCAATAGGCTGAGGCTTACAAGTTCCCCACAAGCCTTCAACGCCCTAAGGGACTTCCCCTCCTTTAGTACACCCTCTGCGCAGACAGGGAGAGTAAGGTTTTAATTCGACTGCTTGCGAATCCATTAAAAATTCTGAAGATTTCAGCACCTAATTATTAGTTTAGCTAGCCGTTTAGGCAAATTTGTAAAGAGCTTTTCTGCAAGAAACATACAGATTATAGAATTACGGTGATCAATCATGATTTTTATAAAATTGTCATTGTAATCGTCTAAACTCTTTTCGTTACATGCCTTATTATGAAGTGGTTATGCTGAAAATTGAAACGGATGAGTACACGAATAAAGTACGGCCAAATTAATACAGTAACATCATTGAAGCCTTTACTAAGCTATGTACATACCCAGTCGCCCAATGGTTTGTGGCCTAGAAGTGAAAATTCGGAGTGATAAAGCTATTAACTTTCTGTACAACTACCGATGTAGACTCGTAGATGTGATGCGTATTAACAACGAATCAGCGAGATCAAAGGACACGAACATTGAAATACGTACTTGATAACTTCAACCTATCTTGAACAGAGTAATATTTTAAAGTGAATTACTTTTCTAAAATATACTAAAAGATAGTATTTTTGGAAACGGGTATGGGATGACTTTGCTCTTTCCTACAAGTTCTCCCAAACAGCAGACATGTATGTGATGGAAAGATGACTCAATAGGCTACAGCAGGGGTTCCAAACCGGTGGTATGCGGGAACGTTTCAGGTGGTAGGCGTGGATGAAAAAATTGAAAAAAAAGATTCAATGCACAGTGGAACCTCGGTTCACGACCGCCTCTGTTCACGACCAACTCGGTTTACGATAAGCTTTGGCAACCAAATTTTGACTCGGTTGGCGTACAACAACTCGGTTCACGACCAAGGCTGCCGACCAGTTCAGTTGGCAACCCCGACATAACACAGCATCGTTCCTGAGAAACAGTTGCAGACAGGTTGATCAGTTAACACAGTTCGTGAGTAATTTGCGGATTACTTTATCAGTGAAACAGGACAAATTCCATAACAATAGAATAACATTTAGCTATCTTAAATTCAAATTACTGTATTTTATATTTATTTCGAATTTTGTTTTATTCTTTTACCCCATATGGGTCTTCTCCCGAATAGGCAAGCTATGATCGCAGTCAATGACGCTCATAAAGACGAATTTAGGAAAAGACAATGAAATATAAAAACTTCTAATTTAATTCTAAACAAAAATACACTTAAAAAATACAAAGTTTCAGAGTCTGGAACGGATTAATTGTATTTACATTAATTTTAACGGAAGAAATCGTCTCGGTTCACGACCAACTCGGTTCATGACCAGGGTCCAGGAACAGATTAAGTTCGTGAACCGAGGTTCCACTGTATATTTATTGTTGTCATGATAAAATGTTGAATAAAAGAAATACAAGTGCATTAATAATTAAATATGAAGTTTTCTCAGTAATTTAATTGAAATTTAACAAGCCATTGAGGACTTTACCGACCGTAAATGTATTCATCTTAAAAAATATAGGACATTTAATTGGTACGCCAAAATTTCTAAAAATTTCAAGTGGTACGCAGTTGCTTTAAGGTTGGGAACCCAGAGCGCCCTGCCGACATATGGAAGCTTCTGGTTCAAGTCTCGGTCTTATCAGACTTTTCAAATGTCCACCTCGCCTAGATCATTATTTTCGTCTGTTAAAAAGTCAGATTTATTCACTGAATTTGAAACTTTCCACGGTATTGTTTCATTCCCAATGGAATATTTGTGCAACCAAATATATTTACAAATTCTACCTCTTCTGCCTTTACTTGGTGGGACTTCATCTTAAAAAATTACTTGATGCAAACTACAAAAATATTACTTAGGTGTGAGAGAGAACTCACATCTGAAGATAACGGTGTAACGTCGAATCCGGTCGTGTCCTCTTTCAAATTATGTGAAATGAAGTAATAGCTTTAATCCAGTGTATTGTAATATTTATACACAACACACACCAAAGTCTGGCCCGGAGAAATATTACTTCACCGGGATTCTACCGGACAAAATGGGTAATCCTAGTTCAGCTACCCATGGACGTCACGTTACAGCGATTCTCAACTCCAAACAGTCCTTCCAAATCATAAAGCTACGCAAACTTCGAGGTAGGCACCCCCTTTCACTCAAAGCCGAGGCGAGAACAAACGCAGATGAGATGAAACGTCATTTCCGACTCATCCTCGCAACAAAAACATTAGCGGTCCGCTAATTTTCCGCAGGCCGCAGCTTTAGCGCTGCACCCGGCAGATTGCGTCAACTTCCCTCTCTCCCCATCGTTTAAATCTCCTGCATTCTCTACTTCTCCATTGTCTCGTATATTCCCATTCTCATTTCCCGGCGCCTCCACGCTAACTGTCGACACTTCAGCCCCTCCTCATCCAACCCCTTCTTGCCCATTTTCTCCTGATACATTCTCCCATACAACTCCCTTGCGAACCCCACGGCAAGCTGCTTGTTACCGATATTAGAGCTCGGATGCGTATTTGAAAAAAAATGCAAGCGAGCAAACGGGCTGGAATATGATGGGGATAACAGATACCACGACCGTGGAGTTTTAAAATGAACTATAAAATGAGTAGTTGGAAATGGAGAGCAGAGAACAAACTATCTGGTGCAGTGGATAAAAGCTTGATGTGAAAAAAGGTTCTCATTGCCAAGTTAAATTGAAAAGATGAGTTATTGTAACGGGCGTGCAAAAAATATTTTTTTGAGCTTATGGAACAGATATTCCAATCATTAGTATGAAAAAACGATAGTATCAACGGAAAACAGCCTTTATGAGGATAGATGAAACTATGAAAAATCTATGAACTGTATTTATGTACCAAACTGAAATGTATTCATCGTGCATTATCGTATCTATAATATAATCGATGTGAGGAGTAATTTTGTGGAATGCCATAGAATGATTAAATTACTGTAGAAATTAATTATTTGCCTTATTTATATTATAGTATCCAATTGTATCTTTAAAGTTGTTTATATAGTTTTATTGACAAATTTAATTGATTCCTATCAGTTAGTACTGGCAAATCTGGTTACACTAGTGAACTTTTTAATATCCACAATTATATTTCTATTTTTAAATTTTTTTTAAATATAATTATTTGCTTACCGCTAGCACTTATACTGTTACGAAAATATTTAAATTGATGTTTCTGTATTGTTTTGTTTACCTTTCAGATCTTTCTTAACCTGCTTTCTCCATAAATATTAAAGTGACTGTTTGTAGTTTCGCAGGTTTTATTTGTTGGTGTTTTCTTGCTGCGGTATATTTTTTTCCTTAACAAAACCTTAGGTTTGTAAAACACCAAGTTAGTTTTCTTCAGTTTGCTTTATTTCGAACTTTCACTTTCCTTAAAATTTGTACGTCGAAGGCAGGGACGTCGCAACGAAATTTTTCATGGGGGGGCAAACCCAAATGAGAAAATTTAGAATTGCTAAAAAAAAGAGAATTCATACGAACATTTTGGTATGGGGCAATGAGAATGCACTATATTTAGTGTATTTATATTTTGATTAACAAAAATGACTTCTGATTGGGGGGGCAAAATGAGTATATTGCCCCCCCATGAAATTTCTGGGGGGGCAGCTGCCCCCGCTGACCCCCCGGCTGCGTCCCTGGTCGAAGGGTTAGATATAAGAAGAGACTTCATAGTCTCAATCTCGTCTAAATAAAAGTCGCTTTGTTATTATGTAATTATAATGAAACATCACCAACTATCATTGAAAATGTATATTTCTCAAACTTTAACGAAGGTTTTTTTCTTGGTACAGAACAACCACCAGCCCTAAGGCTGCTGAAACTTCAACCCCTCTATCACCAGCTAACAAAAGCATCAGGGAGTGAAAGAGGTGACTAGGCAAGATGGGGAATTAAGAGCTCTGCCCTTGCTTAGCACAATGAGCCAGAAAGCTGAAGAGGTCCGCGAAAATACAGCACAGCGGTCTTGTATATGATACTTTTAATGGTAGACAATTGGGAGTGACCAAGATGAATACCAAGACTCAGCTTCACTGCGTAGCAATATGAGCAAATGATTTTGATGCACACATCAAAATACGAAAATATCACTATTATTTCATTGAATTTCTGCAGGAAAATATTGAAGCGAAAATGTTGAAATCCATTTCTCTGTCTATAAATAAATATAATCCTCCGAAATAATAAAAATTGGCAGCTGACCCACAACAGAACTTCAAGCATACTTCTTCCGTTTCATAAATTCTAACTTTCACACTATTAATACGTTGATTACAACAGATCTAAGTTAGAGTAAAATATGGAGTTCAATTATCTGATGTAAAATCACAGCTTCCTCACAGCACATAGTAATATAACATCCTAAAATTTGTTGCCAAGAGTAGAGGGGAATTTAAATAAGTCTATGATGTGGAAAAGAAAGATTATTAACTGTTGGTGAAAAGTTTCTTCATTTAGTAACTTGCAACACACGACAAAAGAATGGCTAAGAAGGGTTCTCTGAAGAGCATCGTTTCGCAAACACTTTTTTACCCTTGGGAAATGCGTATTAACGTTTCTATTCAACCCAAATCAACTAAACGTTAATTGGTTTCAAACGGGATGCAAATAGATAAAGAATAGAAAATGTCTTTCAAATTTTAACATTGTTTCCAAAGAAGTCTTAATAAACGACGAGAGTTATCCTTTCTCACTACGATTACAGTTCTTGCTATGGTCAATCGATTTTTCCCAGCTACGAAAAAAGTACCTTTCATTTGATTTTATCTCATTCTTACGCATTGCTGCACAAAATGACAGCTACTGAGGCAAGAACGATGCTAAACAATGACTTTCATTTTGGTTACTTCTAATTGAATCCTATGAAGTTTTATTAATTGGAACATTGTGCTGCACATGGGAATGTGCCGCTCATAGTATTCTGGCTCAGTTAAAAAAGCAAAGGAACACTACTTAACGCCTCATCTTGCCTAAAGGGCCTCTTCGCCTAACCAGGTCCATGGCAGCTCTTTGGGTTGAGGTACAAACCGACCTCCGGGATGATACTTGTTATCTGGTCAGTGATGTAACGAGTGGTCTTAGGAAAGATTGTAACCTAATCCAGATTGTTTCGAGCTTGGATTCAAATCGGTTTTGTTGAATACTACAAGGACAAGCATCTCTTCTTAGCAGAAAAATATTTGTATTCACTAGCTCAAAATACGTATAGCGTACACAGACTCATAGCCCTCAAACCTTTAATGAGAACAACGATTAAAAACGAGTAAACGATAGTATAGTATTAACATTTGAAGCTCAATTCAAAGCTGACATTTTATTTTTAATTTTATTATTGCATTTTGTGAATAAAAGTCGGAGTATTTCACAAATAATTATAAGAATAAACTGAGAACAGTATCTCATTCCTCATATTTATTGTAAGCAACATTTCTTATCAAAAAGTTTCATGGATAAACATGGAGCGTTTTAGATTAGCCTCCGAGATGAATATTGCACTGAAAGATACCTCTAGGTACTGCGCCACGAAGTAGCCCAGCTAAATGACTTTAGCATCGCTCCAACAGACAATTCTCTTGAAGAAGCCTATTTCCTTAAGAATGTCTCCATATATACGAGCGGCGTGGACAAATTGAAGTATTTACGACGATTGGTCCCCTTCGAACCTCCTAACCTAATAACATTTGAATAAATAGATGGAAAATGGTCCGAGAGGGAAAAGAAGGAATAATTGGGAAGGGATGACGAGGAGGAGAGACAGCGAGACGGCCTGGCAGACGGTTATTCCCCCGTACGTCTGCAGACCGTGGGGGAGGGACCCTTTATTTTTTCATAAAGATGAGCCGAGTGGGACCATCGCAAGGGGGCGCGCGTGCACTGTATCGGTGGGGATCGAGTGCACACCTCGGGCGTCGTGGATCTCTCCCCTCCGCACTACATCTTTAATGGCACTCCCCCGCTCTTTTCAGACTCGCTCGCCGTCACTTTACGCTCCCGTTTCCCGAAAGGGGAGAACGCCGTAATAGCGCCGACTCCACGGTGATGTCACCCAAATGAAAAATTTTAATTCGAGAGAGGGAGCTCGCTTTTATTTTAACGAGGAGGGAATAATTGTTTCCCCATGTTCCTTGGAGTTTCGCGTAGTGTTTCACGGCCGAAGATGTTTTTCGATTTTTCCCCTCTGTGCGCTCGCTCCTGATTCGGATGGCGTTCCTCGTTTGTTTTGTGGAGATAAAGATGGCGCCCTTTCTTGGCGGGAATGGATTTTTCCCGTTTGATATTAATTCGATGATGTGTGAGAGTTTTGCGAGGGATTCCAACTTTAGGATGTACAACACAATTACCTTGCAGAGGTGAAAAGAAGTTATGTGCTCGCGGAAAAATTTCGTTGAGCCCAAGATATAGCTTCCTCGTGATTATTTTTCTGGCTAACAATAGAGCTTTTTCAGTTTAGACGAACGATTAAATGACTCATCCTCCTTAAATGACGCCTCCATGACCTCATGCGAGGAAATTTAATAATGAGCGAGGTTTGGAATTTATCGCTACCTAACGCATGGACCATCACATTTCATTCTAATCGTAAAACCAGGAATGTTTGATAACTTAACCTAGCATCAGCCATTTATAAATGATAAATGATCTGGTGTCACATCTAAGTAACTCAAAATAAATTTACCAATAATATTTTTAGTTAAAGATATTTAGATATTTTTCTAGTTAAAGATACAATAGATATATTAGATATAAATATACTAAAATTGATGAGATGCCAGGGTGAAACAGACCTAAAAATAAGCGGTAGTAGCAATACCTTACATTTTTCTTTTAAATATAAGATTTTAACATAGGTACAGATGATTTATCTGCCTGTCTATGGGTATCACCTCTAAGTTTTTATTTTACTTACACAGTACCTTAGCGTTGAATAATTTAAACAAGATAATTAGACGATATTATAACACCACGATAAGGGTACTGTTATAATGAAAGTATGAATTGTATCCTTATATATGCGTCTGTGTGATAACGTTGCTACCTGGCTCTGAAAACTTGAATATTCAAGATAATAATAATGACAAACTCTCCCCATTCTTATAATTTCAAATAAGTGCACTATATTAATGAATAAATCTTGATAGAAAGTTATAATAAATTATTAATAAATATTTAGTGCCATACGAGAGGGAAAAAATATTAAAATCGCAATTAAGCATGTAAATAAGTATAATATGATAGCTTAGTAACGCAAATATGAATTTCTAGAGAAATGTTTTCAGAAAATCTTCGAAGGCAGAGAGAGCCCTCAACTGATGTTGACTGAAGGAGAAATTACTGAATACGAATAAAATGGTAGTCAGCAAACATTTAATTACAAAGAAATAATTCGGAGACGCGAGCCGAATCCTTATAATGTTAAACTGAAATTCACGAATACTTAATCACATTGGCTATATAACACACTACGTATTCTAAGTTGTTCGAGAGTGAAGTGGCCAAAAGTGCGAGCAGCGCTCATTTGAAGCTTCCCGAGTTTGCAAGACGCTTTGAAGAGCTCAATCAATGGCGCTGACGCGACAGGAATTTCCCTTGGCAAGGACCATGCCGAAGGTTTTGGTAAACGATGCTACCCTCCAGTTTGAATCAATCTGCATTGAGTTAATAGGGCACCTAAATCGGATAGGATTCGCTTAAATTCATCAACGAAGAGTCGGTAACATTGGAATTACTCGCTTTCACGAGTTTAGCAATGTTTCGAGTTCAATATGTGCTGATTGATTTCCGCTATCATGGCTTAATAGAATGAAGAAACGTGTATTTTTCATTTTTTTGTCCGTGTCTTCTGAAAGTGATTACATAAAAAAGATACTGAGGTATAGGTGATGCTGAGTATTGGGATCAGCACATGTGTGGAATTTTTCCATACATAGCAATCTGACTTAGTGATATCTAACTCTCTCCTTATCATGTCTAATCCCATATAACCATCCCCTTTCTTTACATATTTCGATATAAGGGTGAATTGGATAAGAATTATTCAAGATAAGCGATTGCTATGTAGATAATAGAACAAAAAACTGTGAAAAACTGTGGCATTTTGAGAAATCTACATTTTAATTGGTAAGTGATGAAGATGTATGTGTAATATAAAGGTATTAGAAGTGAATTTTTTTATTTTCCTTTATCGAAGAGATCGGAATGTACACCCCTTAAGTTTTCACTTATTCTTATTCTATGAAGGGCGTCTATGGTAAGTGATCATATTAATTCGAATTGACAGATAGTTTTATCGCTGCTATTCATTGGCATTTACTCATTATGTAGATTATTTTTAGATTCGATTTTCATTTTAACCTTTTTTCCGAAATGACGAAACTACCTCATCTTGCCTGGTGGGCCTCATTCCCTTACCAGGGCTTCCAGTAGCTGATAGCTAGACTTTTGAAGATCAGACTGGCTTTTTTTAGACTGTAAAATATATACACGTGATATTGATGGATGCTAATGCCAAAAATTTCGAATCGCTAAAATTCTCCCAGCCAAATTATTAAAAATATTTTTTCATCTTCCAACCGCAGAATGTAACCGAAGCAGAAAGGGAGCTTTTTTCCCCGTGCGTTACCCATGAAGTCTTCTCCCGTCTTGCAGCCGAAAACAATAGCATCCCGAACAAAAGAACTGCGGGTTTTAAGAGAGACGGTGCACAAAAAGAACTCAAAGGGAAAAAAGAAGTATCGAAATGAGGGAGGGATGTGAAGTTAGAGAATCACGGAGAAGGAGAATTTACTAAGTCAGAGAAAAAGACTAAAGTTGCAGAGGAAAACCAACTTAGATTATTCTACAATCATAATCTTCTAAAACGATTTTACATTTATAGATGGATGAATCGAATTACAAAAATTTAAGAGTGTTAAAATGATGAATGATTGCAGGACGCAAGTTACATTTTCTCAATAAACCAAGAATGGATGGAAATATAAGCGTCTGATGAAGATTCAGTAGAAAGGTTGGTGATAGCCAGTGACCAAATGTGACAGTTGAAAAATGATGAGAAAAGGTTATAAATAGACATGTTCTTGCTCCTTTTAGTTTAAAGAAAATTGTTTGTCAGATAAAGCATTCCAATTTATATATGAATACATATACTTACACGAATAACATAACATATCACACTTTATTCTAGAGAGAGCCTTTTATTGCATAATTAATTTTATAGTTTACGGCGTATTGTCATAATTTTATAACGTACCTCAAATAAAAGTGAAATAATGGACCTGGAAGTTTCAGCTTTTTAAGTTATGGTGATTAATTAACAAAATTTTGCCTTCATATACTACATAGTTTCCGTACAGTTTTTATAACATTTCTAACTAACTGAATCCTTAAACAAATATTTATTGCTCGGCAAAATAGTCGTTTCTTTCAGCTATGGTCTCTTCATGAGATTTGAGATTTTCTCCCGAGGAGTTTTTTATTGTTAACTGTGTTCATAAGTGAACCGTGCTGATTATTATTATATGTACCCAAAGGTCACACATGAAGGTTAAGATGCAGTGACTGTAGGTCATTTCTGAACACAAATATCGTCATAACCATAATTAAGAGTGGGAAAACCTTTCATCATAAATTCATCCACTATTTTTGTATACAAATACGTAACATTTCCATCACAGAAATCATCATCGTGTTCATCCATAAATAGCCTACTCCGACGTCAGTTTTCTACTTCGCAACAACGCGGAAATGCAGCCTGCGAATCCAGACCAAAAACAAACGCGGATTCCTTAGAAATTCCACAGTTACAGAAGGAATAATTCATACATGTTTCCAGACAACTAAGCCGCGTCTCGTCCAGACGGACAGACGGAACACATAAGCTCGTTTTCCACTTTAAAAAACAGAACGCGTTAAAAATGGAGTTGGGTTGAAGGGGGAAAAAAGAAGTTGGGAGAAGAGGGAAGTACACCTCGGGTTTGAATTTTAGGCGCGTCGCGGAAAAAGGGAAAAATAACACGTGGGAGAAGTGGGCATTTTTTCGGATTTTTTCCCCCGGTGAGAAACTGTTTCCCTCGTCTGCTACTACGTCCAGCCTTTTTATTCGTGGGAGAGGGTGAAATAGGGAGTATTATTCAATGTTCCGTGAGCGGAGAGACATGGGTTTTGGCCCTCTCACTTCATCCTCTCGAAGTGCGCACCCTCTCAACCCCCTCTTTTAATACCCCATTCTGCTCTCTAGCATCTGACTCAGTCCGCCTCACAACGAATCTACCCCTTTAGCGAAAGAAGAGGGCCCGTGAATGAGTTTCGACTCATAACCCTCTCGCGTCATTATTTTCGTTTTGTTCCCGATGTGTGGTAAAAAATACGAACGAAATGATTGCTTTGTTTGGCCGAAAGCTATCATATCATCAATTGGGTATAACCTCTTATTATCGCCACCACTTAATCAGGTAATATTACTTCCTTATGAAACTCATTAACTATATGGCATAAGAATATAGGTATCAATCGAAACTATTCCCTAAACAAATTCCATACATTGCATACTTGATTAACTAGTGAGTTAATAATCCCCAAACACAATTGAATTCCGCTCAAACTTTGCTTTCGATAAGCTAGGAGCTATGTATTGCAATGAATTAGAAAGCACTAACAATATTAGATTTAGATCATATTTACACTTAGAACAAAGGTATCTAAAATTTTATCCCTATCGAGTAGCATTAGCTTCTATAAAGACTTCCCGGTCGAAAATAATAGTAGTTTAAAGTCAATATTTACTCATCGAAAATAGTTTGATTGCTCATTTTTATGCGTAAGGTGAGCACAGTGATTCACTTTTTATGGTATATTTCAACCATTCTATGCCTTTTTAACACTCAAGTTATAATAAGTTTGCATAAAAAATATAATAAAGCCTTCATTTAAGAGCAATTTACTAGTACTCTCGGGTTTGCTTAAAATTCCGTATCCAGCCCACGGGTTAGGCAATGCAACCCTGGTTTAAGGAAAGAGAGATAAGCTAACAGACAATGATTAAAAAAGGGTCAATGCAGTATTGTTAAAAGTGCTTCAAAGCTTAGGTCATTTCGCGCATAGGCTCCCACAGGGTAGGTATCAGTGCACTCCATACCATACGCCAATAGCAGTTCGTGTGGTAATTATATAAATGTGAATGTAATATGAATAAATTGGAATTTCCCTCCTTCACAGGGATGATATCCGAACTAGTCATTTATCTCATGCACACGTGGTGCTCATGTTAACCTATTATTAACCTTACTTAGAATAATAATTATTTTTACTTCATATTTTTTAAAAATAAAATAACCTTCATTTTAAGATGAGATTCCACCAAATAAAGCCTAAAATCCTTGAGTTGATGTTACTTACTCAAACGTCGAATTTGTTTGTTCATTTAAATCAGTTGGTGAAGGCACTATTTTTTATAGTGTTTTCTACATACCGATTCCACCTTCTTTCTTTCCTTGAATATTTTTATCCTCTTAAACGTTGACAGATTTTTATGGAAGTCTTAGATGCCTAGGATTGGAAGAAAGAATTTCAGAGTAATTCATCTTCAGAATATAAGAGAGTTAATTATTTTTTTATTCCACTACTCAGACTAGAATCACAATTAATATTTTTATTACTAGGATGCGACAACACTGATGAGTTCTACGGCAGCTGTGAACAACCCAAGGAAAATACGAATTGAAGCAAACAAAAAGAATCACTAAAATTGCACTAAAAATGAAGAAGTAAAATGATAAAATGCAAGAAGTATCGATGAGGATATCAGAAGAACAGTGAAAAAGCGAAACATAATAACAAGATAGGAAAATTTAGATTAAAAAATGCATAGAACGTATTAAGGATGGAAAATTGCCGATTGCTACCACAATGAATAAGAAAAAGCCATCCGAGTAGTCATTTCAAATACGACCCAATGGATATAAGATTTCGACACCTCAGAACTGAATAATGAGTGTTGAGCAACAGAAAGTGAGAGAGGCAATACAACCGTACCCACCGCTCCACATTTCAGGTGCGCCGTAGATTCGCTGAAATTTGATTATCGTTCTTTCAACCAGCCCATTTTCCTCTTGCATCTACCTAATATGTCACTACGTTTTTGCAGGGTTTCTATTTATCGGAGAATGAAAATAGGAATGCTTACAAAGGACAGAATTCTACATATTACATGTTCCCGAGTGCGAAATTCACGGCTATGAAACTTCTGGGAATTGTTTACGAGAATAACATCATGCATCGAGTGTGCAGGAGTCCTAGTTTTAATGGATGTGTTCCCATTGATAAGTCCTTACATGATGTAAATAAAGAAAATTTGGAAAAGGGATGTTAAGGAATTAGAGGTACAAAATCTATGATAACCTTCTTTATCGGCGTGCCTCACCTCACTCAACGGTATTCGAAGAAGCCAAGAATTTTGTACTTTTTTGTACGCACTTAAAATTTGTACTTGATTACCCCTGAGGACGATAACATCGATATTGAAATGTATGTACATTGGGTTTTTCTAAAAAGAGCTGCGATCCTTCCTGTTTTCTCTGAATACCGGTAAAAGACGATGCCCATCAAAAGATGATGATGAGGAATGCCAACGAAGACGGCAATTGGAGATTTTAAACCTCTAATTCTTACACGATAACAAAAATAGTTTTGACGACTGTTTCTCCGTAAATTTATTAGTCCGAAGGCTCGTTAGATTCTAATTCCCTCCTTAATTAGCTACCAAGAATTTACGGAATGAAGAAATGAGGATTACTAGGTAAGATTGGGAGTTGGATAGTTTCCTCAAGCTTTCCTCGTGGGGCCAGATTGCTACAAGTGGAACAATTCCGCCTAATTGCAGCACTTTGACCCTATGGAAGATCGTATCCACAAAAGGGAGATTGATGTGGTTCAAAATCCCAATGAGAACAGAAAAGTTCGACGATATTGGCGAGAGTATAACTTCCCGCTAGAAACACACCAAAGATTAGATTAGAATATGATTATTAGATTTAGCTAAAATATCGTAAACTGAGGCTGCTAACTTAAGGGGAAATGCCAGGAAGACGTATAAGAAAAAAACTTTATTCACAGCAGAACAGAATTATTAAATTACTAATATTAATTATTAATAATTTTAATATTAATTATTAGTTGTATTAATATACGAGTTTTCGTCCCAAAGGAATACCTAAGGTGAATAAAGCTGTTAATTTAAGAAGAGGGTATACATCGCTTGAGTTATTCTCATTACATTTTGTTGTTTTATAACCTAGTTGTAGATAATTATTACAAAAACAAACATAAGTCGCTGAAGGTCAAAAATCATAATGTGAGAACAAGGAAAATAATGCAATTATGATTTACCTACGTTCTACGACCAATATAGTTGTAATAGATCAAATGTTGTGGTCCCTTGAATTTTAACAGTCGGCCTGACAACATGGATGGCATCAATTCCATGGCTGAGGATACAAGAAAAATCAAAAAATATTGTTCAGTTAATACTAAATCATTTGTTTAAATAGAGATCCCCCTGATGAGCCAGATTAGACTCAGGGGGATTCAAATGTTATTTTTTTATCGCTTGAGATATTAATATTCTGATTGAAAAGAACTTTAACGAATTAAATAAGTTATGTATTCAATTTCTGTAATGATTTGTACTATGTTTTCAAACATATTATTTGCTGTATTTTCTTATGCATGTATGTGATGGCTCAAGCAAAAATAATACATTTCTCACTTGCTAAAATTACCATGAAACTAAACCATCCAACTTCTTGAAAGCAACAGAATAGAGTAACTTTCACACGGAATCCAGTAAAAGAGGGTGGATATGAAAAATGTCGAAAGATAATCGTCTAGCTATACAGGAGAATTAGGTTTATTGGACAACCGTGGTCTCTTCCCCTCTGGTCATCATGAGATATAAATTTCGTTTTAATTACTCCTAACGTTAGAGACCTAGGGATATGGCGAAGCTGAAGTGTTAAATTTTATCTTAGATGTGCTAAGTCTAAGAAAATTATTATTTAATATATTTACCTTCAATTTATCGTATTTTTCATACAAGAGGTTATTATTAATTTATTTATTATTTTTCATATAAAGGCAGAACTCTTAAACAAAATGTTTTTTATATAGCTGTCTCTATCTCTCACTTTGGGAAAAAATTTTCGTGTGATATATTATAATCCATGACTAAAGGATAAGAAGCTTAGTGAGAAAAAGTTGACTTTTTTATGAAGAGCAGTACATAATACACACCAAATATGTAATATGCGTATCATTAATACAACGGTTCAGGACTACAGTACACTTTCCTTACTTGGATCAAGTAGCTATAAGCATGAATATTGCACTTTTGAATTAGTTAAGTATTGAAAATTCACCATAACACTTCATTATATTTTCAGAAACTTCATATAAACAGATGTTTCCGTGGTGTAGTGGTTATCACATCCGCCTAACACGCGGAAGGTCCCCGGTTCGATCCCGGGCGGAAACAATCTTTTTAAATTCACCCCTAAGCTAACCAATTTTTATTCGTCGTGAAACAAACCTCGTCTATTGGTTACGGCGTAATCTGTTTGTACGATAACTCACTTTGAATTTCTCAGTTAACGCGAAAGAAAAATCTCTTTTACGAAGCACGACTTTTACTTAACATCTTTTTTACCCTAACATCGCTCAAAGAACTAGTGTTATTTTCATTTCAGTTCATTCATAAGCTAAGATTTCGTGATTATTTGGTTTTCGAAGATATATACAGAAATATGTAATATGAAAACCATGGTAAGGAAAAGTAAGATTTATATGAAAAGAGCACATTGAAGTTTCCGAGTACCAAACGTATATTTTAGCAAGACTTCACCGTGGCAATAAAATGAGTTCCTTACATGGAAAAAGTAGCCTTGGGCAAACGCTGAACAATTTTAATAAGCTATTGAAGAGTCGAGTTTTGTAAATTAAATATAAGATATTAAGTATTCCTAAAATTTATAGTAATTTCAAGTGGTTTCCGTGGTGTAGTGGTTATCACATCCGCCTAACACGCGGAAGGTCCCCGGTTCGATCCCGGGCGGAAACAGTTTCTTTTTGACTATCTGTTCCGGACTTTAGTTTATCTTCTTGAACAATAAAATTTTTGGCCGAAGACATGAAATTAAAGTTTTCACCCACGTGATATAGCATCATCATCATTCTATCGATACGAAATTAGAATTCGCTGTTTCAAGAATAGTAGACACTTGTATTGTTTGTTATTGGCCCCTTGCTTGGGAAAGCATATTTAAGCGAAATATGTATATTTTTGGACGAACTTGAGATGCATCAAGTTCAGTAATTTTAATATAATCAATTCTGTACAGTTAATAAATGTACAACGTGAGTTGCTTTTCAAAACTTCCTCCGAAAAAATCTTTCGACTACATGTCTTTTCTCCAATAATTATATTTTTTATTAAAGGGGAATCATGCCTGGTTAATGTGTAATTGGGAAGACCAAAGTTGTCTATTATCAAGGTAACTGATTTAGAATTTCATTAGTGCTTCGATAGAGGTACTCTTCTATGACATAAGGCTTTCCTTTCTTCCTTACCTAATGTCATCACACAACTACTCTATTTACTATTGACAGTTAAATTAGTTTTTATCATTCAGAGTAGAATTTTATTCCGTTAATTTGTAAAAATCACGCAGTAATTTACTTTACGGTAAAAATATTTTTGATGTTAAAAACGTTTGAAGAATTGTAGTAAGGATTAGATTAAACGTAAGTGAAATTTGGCCCACGAATCGCGTCATGTATTTGCCATTTAGAGATTTAGAGAACTACAATATTAGCTAGTGACGTGAGTGAAGTACACTAGGGCAAATATAGTATATTTTAACACGAAACCGAGATGCATCGATTGTAGCAATTTTAAGGTAGTAAATTCTGTAAGGTTAATGTACAATGCCAAGGGATTCTCATACCGTATTTGGTAGTAAATTGTTTCCGTGGGATGGCGCAAATAACCTAGCGGTTGACGCGCCAAAAAATTTTAATACTACTACTACTGTTTCCGTGGGTTAGTGATTATCATATTCGCCTAATATGCGGAAGGTCCCCGGTTAGAATCCGGGTGGAAACGATTACATTTTGTCTATCTGCTCACGCACCTTGAATTAATTTGGTGGCCAAGATTTTCGGTCGAATAAGAAATGAATTTCTGAGTCTTCTCATCATTATAATACTATCATCACGAAATAACTGTTAGAATATAGCTGTTAATAAATAATAGGTATTCATATCAAAACATATATAAAAAATCTGATGTGGCCAGCACATGACTTTCTCCATATATATAAGATGTAAATATGTATCTACGGCAGTATTTTCGAAATCTATATTCAATCTAAACTTGGAAGATAAGTGATTAATTTCTTTCATATTATCTTTGACGTCACAAACATTTTAAATAATGTTTTTTGGGACATGTTCGATGAAAAACGATGAAATTTGCTTTTCGCCCCAGCGCAACGTACATAATCGACAACTTCCGGTTTATCAGTATTTCACAAATAACTCCTACACAATTAGTGATACAAAAATATGTTTTAAACAAACGTTATAGTAAAATACATTTACTAAAACTTTTATAAATAATAGTATATACCTAAATATGATATTTATGGAGATATTTTGAATACCGGAAATGACCATTGTAGACTGAAGCTCGACTTCCGGTTAACCGATTTACTCCAAAAACTAATCAACTCTAACGACATCAACCGAAATACTATATATGAAATTTGGTATTGATCCAAAAAGTACTTTTCATGTTAGAGCGCCCACAAACTACATAATCAGCTACCTCCGGTTTATCAGTATTTCACGAATAACTCCTAATCAACCGGTGATACAAAAATATGTTAAATACAAAAGTTATAGTAAACTACATTTTCTAAAACTTTTATACGGTATACAATATACCTATATATCATATTTATGGAGATATTTTGAAAACCGGAAATGAGCTTTGATGAATAAAGCTCGACTTCCGGTTAACCAATATACTCCAAAAACTAATCAACTCTGACAGCACACACGACAGTACTATATATGAATTTTGGTATTGATACGACTAATACTTTTCACGTTAGAGCTATCACACACACACACACACACACACACACACATACACACAGACATCATTCCAAAAATGGTCAAAACGTGTTCTAGGGATCCCAAAACATGTATTTCCGTTGAAATCTCGAAGTCGATTTTTTTCATGAAAACAATACTTTCTCTATACTTCGTATATGGAGAAAGTAAAAAGATCTTTACATATAGCAGTGTAAGTTATCGTTGTAAACCATTAAATTTTATGTAAACTCATCATGGATCGTCAAAGAGCATTGAAACGAAGGAAAGTTATAACAATTCCTCAGTGTTTCAGTTTGTAACATTCGTGAAGATACTAAAAATAGAATAAAGAACCAATACAGCAAGATACTTCACTGGTGTGGAAGTGATCTTAATCATGCATTGAGGGCTTCAGAATGAATCTGCAATTAATTTTCCTAGTTTTACAAATTTTAATGAAGGAATTTGTGTACCTCTCACAACTACCACTTTATCAGCTGTTTCCGTGGTGTAGTGGTTATCACATCCGCCTAACACGCGGAAGGTCCCCGGTTCGATCCCGGGCGGAAACATTTTAGTTTTTGATTCTTCTCCGGTAAGATCTGTGGTAAACTAATAGTAGAATAGATAATAATTCTATTTTTACTCACTGGACGGGGAAAGGTTAACAAAATTATCATAAACCAAAACTGCAAAATCACCATCAAACCATCCAACTTCTCGAAATCAATGGAGTAATTGCTACACAGAATTCAGCAAAAGAGAGTTTATATGAAATATAGAAACATGACCTATACCAAAGAATTCGGTTCATTGGACGAACGTGGACTCCACCCCTTTGGTCATCAACAGGTAAAGATCATCGACAGTCAAAGTTTTCCTTTCATTATATCACACGTTAGAGACCTACCGATAAGCCGAAAGTGAATGTTAAATTGTATCTTAGATGTGCTAAGTAAATCATAATAAATTAATGTATTTTATCGCCAATGAATCATATTTTTCATATAATGACTTGTAATCAAAACTATTTCTTAATCAGTTGTCTCCGTGGTGTAGTGGTTATCACATCCGCCTAACACGCGGAAGGTCCCCGGTTCGATCCCGGGCGGAAACAATCTTCAATTTTTTATAGAACTGTCACACAATCTTTTTTATATACTGTCATACCCAATCTATTTGATGTTTGAAAAGATTTTACAGCTATAGTTAAATTCCCTACGGAATCTATGGCGTCTAATTTTTCTGATTCCTGTTGACCATTAATAATCTAAATTTTTAAGGTCGGAGTCGATTTTTCAGGTAATTTTCATTTTTGTTTAGTTGTAACTTCTATAATAGAAATAGTCCCTTATTTCGGATAGATCAATGCCAAAATATTATAATTCTTCGATTAGCATAATAATATCACCACTACCTCGGAACGTCAATAAGATCCCAAAAAGCCAACTCACAGCATGTATTTTGTGATCAATTTAATTCTGCAAAACGCTTAAGGTATATCTGCGTAAGAAATTATATGCATTAACATAAATCTTCCAATCGTAAACGAGATTGAAAGACGCTATTTAAAGTACGTTTAAACAGCCATTCATCAATTTAGCTCTTTCCTGTGAATTCAAAGTTTGATTATGAGATAAATGTGGAGGACAACTAATTACCTGAAATAAACAATATTAAAAGGAAAATATACTTGAGAAAAGACCTGAGTTTTTCTTCGGAGTGAATGATACCGCCAATCTTGAAAAATGAACCAGAAATTCCCAAATACCGCTTGAAAGAGTCAACGACCTACTTTTCTAGAGGCTGCACATTAGGATGGAGATAGTTCGGGCAGTAATCCTTTTATGTTTTCGCTCTTTTTCATCTCCCGCATGCACTCTTCAAAGGGAATGCAAGAGCCTCTTCCATTCCATGCTTTCCGGCAAAGAATGCATTTCCGCTCGTGGAAATCATAAATGGCGTTCATACCCTTGAAAAATAGAGGAAGTTAAGCACGTACAGCTTGAGCAATAATATTCGGCAAATGAGTTCAGTTTTAATACCCCGTGAAATATGCGCTGTGATAAAATTATTACTTCGGAGGAAACAGAAATCAGAGAGAAAATTGTTCTGACAAAAGAGATAAGCTCGGTTCGTGTAGAATTATTTTATTCTTGATACCTGTTAATGAATTCGTCGAAATCAATAGTTTGAATACGTTATCATTCATAATATACATCCCATTGATAAGGAGAAATGATTTTGAGATCCTCCATAAATAAATACATCCGTTTAATAGTGCATATTTTATAATAGACCTCAGATCATTGATAATTTCATATAAAGATAATTTTGTCTAAAAGCGACCTTTCTGCCTTTGGCAGGAAGGATTTTCAACGCGAACTTTTGTCTTGAGGGAAGATGTGATATTCCGTTAGAGCTTGCGAATTCTTGATTCCGGGAGAAATTGCCTCCGTTAGCTAACTTGTGAATCACCTTTGTTAAAAACCATATTAAGCATTAAATTGAATATTAACTGAAGTTATATTACTTCCTATTTCGGTCCTCATCACGATCGGCGAGGACTTGGAAAATTGCCCCATTTCAAAACACATTGTTCGTTACCTACCTGGCTCTTTGATCAAGAAGGTATAAAGGGTAAAAGAGTAACTTCTGAAGTAAAATGTTAACCTCGATTAACTTTCGTAAAGTTTTCGCATGCTAGGTAAATATATTGCTATATTACTCGAAGAAAGTCTTTTTGGAATAAGAATATCTACATCGTAGCTCCGTGCAAATATTCGTATGTTAACAGATAGGCAATGGTAATAAATTATGTCACTTAATCTGAATTCGATATGAATTTTGTAAGAAAAGTTGCAAAACTTACCACATGGTTCACCTTCGATGCTTTCAACTTAGTTCTTTAATCTGCCGAGAAGAATACTTGGAGCAATACTCCACGTTACACCATTTGTGAATGACCTTCTACGCTGTAACCATTGAAGCAGTCACACTCACTGTTGTCGAATCACATTCTGAAATGATAAAGTTAGAAGGATCGTAAGAGACTGAAAAATTATAAGTTGGACCTAAAGCCTTAAACCAGAGTCTAGATTAAATATCTCGGACAACTCGAAATATTACTAATAATTAAACTTTCTAGTAAGTAAAGGGAAATCTGATTGAATGCTAGAATTTAAAGAAATTAAACTCGCTTTAAGGCTCACAAAATTATGACCATTCCCTCAATTATCATCGACTAAATTGCTTCCCAGCTTCCAAACCCTTTCCTCTTCAGTGCTACCCCTCACGTAACTCCTCTTACATATCAGGATCCATGTTTATTGCCCTCATTCTATACCGGGTGATTTAAGTAGCTGCAAACGGTAGTATTTCAACTTTTATTTTTTACTAAACATTTTATAAAATTTTAATAGTGACTTGATGTAGGAGAGAGTTCCCTATATTGAACAACTTTTTAATTGTTAGTTACACAGTGATTGAAAATATGTTATTTTGTTCACTTTTAAGTAATACGTAAAATCTGAAAGTAATATGTTCAAAATCACACCGTTAAAAGTAAAATATTTATGAATTTCTAAATATCTGCAAGTGGTACAAATTAAGAAACCAGTTTTCTAAATTGGACCACACGTTTACTCTTGATTTTGAATATTCAGTAATTCCAAACTACCCGTTTCAGTTACAGAATCATATCTACATGAAAACTTAAGAATATTTATCTGATAAATAATACAGTTTGTTTCCATATACCGCATTACCGTTATTTCCTTAGCAGAAAAAATTGCTTTAAAACTGCGAAAAAGTAACTCTCACAAACAGACCGTTTTCGAACGCACAAAGATGAAGGCTGGAATTTCGCCATCTTATAAGTCCTACTTGCAGTTAAGCACGACAAATCTCGCTAGAAACGAAGCTCTTCAATTTCACGGATGTGAATTAGTATTGGTACAATATAGGGAACTCTCTTCTATGAGTGTCACGAAATTTTACGTAGTGAAATAAATCAAATTCGAATTCATACTAGATTTTTTACACACAAAATGATGATTCTAAGTGCTCGAATATCTTCACCCCTACTCTTCAAAACTCATAAACGAGAATTTCAGAGATATTTATAATTATGCTGAGGTACATCCTTCTGTAAGTTACGAAAATGCTGTCTACTGTCCTTTTTAATAGCTCCTCTGCATCAGTTGTTTTGATCTATTTTCGAACTCTCTTCAGAGCACTTGATATCCTTTCATCTTTTTTTCCGCTGTTCTGCATTCTATCCCATTGAAACAAAGTGACCGTCATTTCGCAGAGATGTGTGGATAGCAACTACACAACTTCCGCTGATCAGCGCTCACGCTTTAATCCGCCCTTAAATCCAAGATTTGTTGACGGATAACGCTTGAGATATCAAAGCACTGCGTTCATCAGTAAATTAGTCGCTTGAAACAAATCCCATCCCATTCAGCGAAAACTTAGACGGCTGATCAACCAGAGAGAATCGCTGAGGACACAAAAGGCTCTTGGTCAGATGATTAGAACTCGTTTTCAGATTTCAGTTTCGAGCGAAAATCGAGTCGAAGACGTTGGATTTCTTTTCTCTCCAAATCAGAGTATTTTTGATCTGCCTTGAGAAATATAATATGTTCAGAAGGCTCGCGAACTTATCTTTTCCCGCGAAAACGCCGAGCAGGAGAAATGTAAAATTCTGGTGGTAGATAGCGCCACATATTGTGGGTACAGCCACAAATAATAATATCTGTAATATATATCTGTGGGTACAGCTACCTACCTAGTAGGTAGGTGGTAGTACCTACCCGTGTGCGGACTTTTACGTACCTATGCTTTATACAGTGCATTTTTTAAGGTATAGCTGATAAATGGAAAACGCTGAAAACTACTACTTAAGATTTACTTAGTGCTTATCTTCGGTAATAACTTCGAAAGTTGAAAATTGGTAATAGTACATCATTTGTTCCCTTGAAATGTCAGAAAAGATGAATGACGAAGCGATAAAACTGTGCAAATGTCTGTTATTTTTATAATCAATTAAAATTTTCTCTATTTAAAAATAATTCATAAATATTGCGTAAAACTTTTCACACTTGTAATTTATAAATTTGTTTAAAAAATCGAAATTGTCTGATTAAAATAAGGTCAGCAAGAAATAAATAGCGTAAAAATTTTAACATTTTACGACAGGATCTTGTTAATTTCTAAAAATAATTGCACACACGTCAACCAAAAGACATTTCACTCAATGACAGTTCACCTAGAGACATTACATCCAAACCTTTAACTCAAATGTTGTTTTACCCACGATATCAGTTAGTAAAATATCACGGCGGTAGTTACTTCATTCTTACCTCTAACATTAGCCACCAAGGCAAGAGAAGTAGTGAGGTTCTCCATAGCCTTTCTCACTGAACCAGAGCGCTACGAGCGGAACTTGTCTACGTAAGTGAGGCAGAAAGCACTATGACCCTACAAGCAACACTTTTCTTAGCATTACATGAGGGGAGAGCCTTAATAGGTCATTACTCAGTATCACTCATACGTCATTATTTCTTTCATTTTGTCACAGTTATTAACAAGATTGAGACAAAAGTAAATGAAAGATTCATTTTCTTCTATCCCGAACAAAAAGGCCAATGCAAATTATTTAACTCGTCAAGATATTGAATCACCAACGACTTAAAACTTCCAATAAATGTTTATTCCATACGGTATTTCACAAAATATTTTCAAAAACCCCTTTTTTAAACTATTTGGAATAACTCAGAAAAACTGCGAATTTTTATTTTGAAATAACAAAGCCCAATAAGATAATTTCTTCCTCCAGATCATTTAGATAGATTTCATAAGAAATACATGTATACATTTCCTACGGATACTATTTCTTCTTGCCCAGACTAACGCCTTTCTAGATAGTTGTTAAAACAATCATTAAGTGTATCGTAAGGGTAAAATGATCTTTGGTAAAAATCTTTGGTCGAGAAGTCAAGGTATCAGACTAAAAACATTCCGAACCAAACAAATAATCACTATTGATACATTCAAATGATTCTGAATGCATAACAAATTAGCGTGAAATAAAATTTACGAGTACTACACGTTATAAAAGCTCTCGAAGCTTAAGTCAATCTACAAACATGCAACTCCTAATAGCTTTTAAATATTTCTTTTACCAAAAATGATAACTTAAGCGCACATAAATGAAGCAAAATCAAAGTATGATAGTGAAATTATCGAAACCAATCGATCACAAATAAGATCATGTAAGTCTTACCATACGAGGGTATGCAATTTGTTCTTATATATACAACGAATTCAATCCAAGGAAATAAAAACACTGTTTCCACCCGGGATGGTTATTACGATAGCCTCTGACTGTTAAAAGAAGCGAGCAGCTATATAAAAATGTTTCCGCCCGGGATCGAACCGGGGACCTTCCGCGTGTTAGGCGGATGTGATAACCACTACACCACGGAAACAACTGTTCGTTGACTGTTGAGAACGAGTTAATTTTATAAGACGTAATTAACCAAATTCAATATTTTTTGAAGGGATTATGAACTGTGGGTCCCCAGTATTCCTCGCTTCAACCTGCAATAATTTAATACATGCAAATTTCATTTTTAACGTTTCAGGCTTTATTTCACATAAAAATTTAAATTAGGAAGAATACACAAAAGAAGACGAATCAAGTATCAAAGGAAGGGGAATATAATAAAGATACTTATTATGGACGTGGAATATCGTTTAAGATTCAAAATTGCGATAATGCTGATGAAATTCAGGAATATGTTGTTTAAATTTTGAGATTGTAATAACCCACCCCCCTGACGATCAAGGCGATTGCTTAGTCCGAGTTCATGTGTTAATCGAGAATAAATTTAGAATTTATACCCGCATAAAATTAATATTAAAAATTATAAATTATGTTAAGTAGGATTTTAAAATTTGAAGTTACGAACGAATCGCGCGAACAAACATAAAAATATTCAATAATGTTTTTCCAATTTTGTTTAAGCGTCTGTAGCAACCAAGTTTTATTTATATATTTGTAATTTTTCACTGATTTTTCGTGAAATATAAGGGTTTTGATGGCAGCATATTACTCGAAATTGCTTTCTTTCTCTCAATTCAACTGATTGCATATAAATAACTTAGTTATTTGTGGATGTTATTAATATTATATTTTTATATTCATATTAAATCATAACTATTTTCAACTTTGAATATTTAGCTGATGAGGATAATGAAGCAATAAATGAATTCAAGATTTACTTTGATTTGGTGTTTGTAATCAATTAGGAATTAAGCGGAGACTTTTCAAATTGCTGCAAATTCCTGATATTGCATACCTGACCAAAAAGGTATTTGCTATCTATATACGCAAACATGAAACATATTTTCCGATCTGTTCTGTTACGCTAGTATTTATCAATTTTCACTTCCTCATTGAAATTCAACGGGTTTTTCAACTAGTAATATAATAACATTGGGTATCGTCGATTTGTTCACCGTCATTACGAGTCGAAACACCGAAAATGGCCAAAAATAATTTTGGGTAATATAAACACCATTGGTGTATCATTTATCACGCACGCCTCAGCTGACATTATACCACCGCAAATTCGACGACATCTCCTTTATCGAAACCGACGGGGTTCCGCCTTTTCCGACGCGATTCCTTCCAATCTTTTCCCCATCACACCCTGTAACGACATCTGGCGCATACCTTACCACTCCTACACCCTTAAAGAGGAACCGTCCGACTATGGGACGCATTCCCTTTAACGCGACCTATTCCTTTTTCGCTGGAAGATGCGAAAGTCCGAAAAGAGAAGGAGGAAATCAAAAAACATCACAGCCACCCGAAGACGCGCCGATATCTCTCTTCATCATCCCGTAAAAGGCCGATGTCCCTTCGAAGGGGCGTTTCCAATTACGGTCCGGGAGACTTATTAACCAAAGGTTCTCATACCGCTATTACGTCCGGCGTTATTCTTCACTTCTTTATCTTCTAGAAGCTTCAATTTCGTATGTTCGTAATATATTTACATATATTCTTGTCATCCTGTCTTTGACACCTCATTTAATCTGACTTCATCTCTAAATTCAGTTTTTCTATCTGTATGTTTCGTAGGTTTTTCACACCCCTCTTCTTGAGGGTGTTTTCCTGCAGTGAAAATTGTTTTCTTGGGCTCTTAGATTAGGTTTTTTAAATCCACAAATTAGTCCTCTTTTGTGTACTTTTTTCAAGCTATCTATTTTACTTAATTTAAATGACGAAATGTTGGATTTAAAATGAGACTTTATAGTCTTAATACCGCCCTGAATAAAGTCCACAATTATTACTCTCATTAAGGATGAGGTGTTCTTTCCATATATATGCGTGTTGTGTATTTTTATATATATACTGTGTTTGTAATTTTATGCATATTTTAGTATGTTTTAATTTTTAATATATGCATTCTCATTTTAACATGTAATTTACCAATTTCAGTACAATAACTAGTGGTTTCTCTCAACTCGAAGGCAAATGCGAGGCAGATTATAAGTGCTCCCCCCAATCAATTTTATTTATGTTATGAATATTGTGTTAATTATTTAAAATTTTTAACACTTCCACCAGATGATACTCGTACTTGCAGCAAAAATTCTTTAGTAAAAATAATAATATTATATCGACTTAAAGTTTAAGAATATTTATCCAGAATTTTTTACCTGTGATCAATTTTAAAACTGCTATTACTCGTTTATCAATCCAGTATAATATTCTGTTTTTTCCTTCAGTTCCTCTTTGTATCTTTAGCACAAATATAGACCACATGCTATTTATTAATTTAAAGAAACCAAAACTTAGCAAAAAATTTGTTTAAGTGGAGCGTAACCTTAGAGAAATTTGTTTGTGGAGCCAATTTAAGTGTCGCCTAATTTTGTTTTTTGTTTTTAATTTCTCACATGTCAAAGAACTTGTCGAGAGTGAAATTGATGTAAATGTGAAACGTTCATTTGTAGATGGTTTCTGGTCAATATCTTGAATTGGACTTAAGTCAACGCTTTTTATTTCCGAGAGCGGAATTCGCGGCGACGAAACGGGGACTGCGATTAAACCTCATCCGAGGCTTCAGGGCTTAAAGATGGTGGCCAGAGAGCGTTTGGAGGTTGTCACTCTAGGTGTTTCCTTGTCCGAGGATTAGCCGATAACTATTCCAGATCCGTGTCAATTTCGGGAGACACGCCTGCGTCGTTAATTATTCCGTGAGGTCGGCGTGATCGAGATGTACCGTGATGGAGAACCCGTGTACGCGAGTGAGAGACCAAAATAGCATTTTTCGGCGGATTTTTCGACTGTAGTCTTTCAACACATTTTCCGATCGGTTGGGTTTTCAAAGGTTCCATCGATTGGCGTGTTTACGGGAAATATTGCGTGTCGGCCACAATTTCGAACACCGAAAAAAACACGAAGCGAATCTCGCGAGATGTGTTACGCAACGTTTGAACAACGACTGAATTTGATCGTCGCCTCAGAGAAGGCTATCGACCACGCGTTTTGGGAAACGACGCACTAGGCCGGAGGTGGAGAATCTGCGTCCTCTAGAGGCGGTCAGTGCGGCCTTTTCTTCACTACAAAGGGACGAATTTGCTCAATACATTGTAAATAAACTCGAGGTACTCCAGAAATTTCGTTTTTCGGTTACATATGGTCTTGTCAAGTGACGGTAAAATGGTGAATGCTCTCCTTTAGTTTCCTTGGCGATTCCGTTCCTTTACGCACGTTCAATTTCGATCTTCGATTCTTTTAATGTAGGCGCTTTTTCACAAAAGGACAACTTGAGGATTCTACACGCCTAATGGTTCCGTATAAGACGTGATGGTTCCATGTGGTACAAAATGGTTTTCTGCGTAGCTAATGGTCTCATACGTGTTCTAATAGATTCAAATGCTGCCTGATGTTTTCATATTCTGCCTGATGGTAACACATGCAGTCTAATGATATAGAAGATAACATATTATTTTTCAAATTCAATTGTCCAATTATGAAAGATCGACGACGATTGATTGAAGATGACTTGATTCCATAAATTACTTAAACTTATCCATCATCAGTAAAAATATCTTTAAATGCAGAATACAGAAAGAGTTCGAAGAAATGCATCAAGATTCTGTTTGGATAAGCTATTGCAAACTTGATTGTTCCCACATCTGACTACTTAATTAATTCACCAAAACCTCAATGACAACCTTCTTTGGCCTTTTACTACGATGACAATTAAAAGTAATCACTAATATCTCTGTCAGGAGCGGAATGAACCCGAACCTCTGTGATACTTGTCTATCGCAATGATCTTGACAAGACTGAGCATTATAAAAGTCTTTAATTTATATTTTTAAGGGTAGGGTTTGTTAAATGACATTTCTTTCTATACAATGCTAAATAGTGGGTATTTTTTTGGCTAATCTTGAGGAAAAATCAATGGCAGCTATATCGAAGTTTAAACATTTTTATAAAAATTTTAATTTCATCATTTTTGTGCTAAATTATCTTTAAAGAGCTACAATTTGGGATTTTGAAATACTAAATGATAAAATAAGCTAAATTCTAACTGAACTAGTTATTACTCAAAATTCAAATAAAAACTACATGAAGCATTTTTTATTATTGTTTATTTATGGCAGTGTCTCATTACGTACCCTTCAAATTACACAAGGTCCACAATTCAAATTTCAAAAGTGAAATCACCACAGAAAACGTTTGGGAAACCCAGATCTAAATCAACCCCTAGGACCATTACAAAATATTATAAAGAGGTCCGCGTCTACGCTCAAAAACGAACTTCCTTTCCACCTCACCTGCGATCGAGCAAATTCATCCCTTGATAATGATTGATTGCGTACAATCCCTTCTATTCACTCCAACCGCCTGTTTTATTTTCTACCTCATCCATGCTCCGTAAGATTGATTGATTTGTGATTCATGACGCTTGCACCGAGAGGGAAGCTAATGAGCTAATGCCATGAGAACACACGAAAACAGAGAATCGCTATCTGTTTCGACCAGCTTTTCATTGAATTTGCAGCCTCACGCGTTAAATACGCATGTATTGGGGTGATCCAAGCAGAAAGGGAAAGTAAGATAGATATTGTTGATGGTGAGAATTAAATTTTAACGCAGAAGTGCTCATATAAATGTAAAATTTACTTTTACATATTTAACAACAATTTTTATTGCTACTTTGATTTTTCTTTTAATCTGTAATGCTTTGATTGCCTATGTTTCCGTGGAAATTTTCAACTTTATAAAAGCACTGAAAATGAGATTGAGTAATTAAGTTCTAAAGAGTCCAATGTTGTAATTTTTGGTACAAACATTATTAAAATGTTGGTAACGATAAACAGTTTAAATACAGAAAACTGAATCCAGATCAAGAATAATTTGGAAAAGTACATGAAATTGAAATAATATTGGATTGAATATTGGGATGCAAAAATGAATATGCGTTAATTTTATAGCAACTGAATTATGTCAGGTAAACACTATATATAAATAAATAACTAATGTGAGCCTTTAAAGATGTCTGTACAAAGTAATTTTTAACTAAGGCACATAAGTTATTTTTCATTGATTAGATATTCGTCTACTAACTTTAGTAAGGCTTCGTAGTCGTCATAGCTTTCTTTCAAAGTTTGAGGACTTCTGAAATCAGCTTTTCTTTTAAATCTATTATTTCAAAATATTCCAATGATTCTCTATCCTAGAATATAACGATTAATGCATAAAATATTCAGAAAAATATTAATACGATCCATTATATGAAAGCAACTTTGATATAAGAAACCAGAGGTGAAGTTTTCAGAATATATTTCTGTTAAACCAGATCCACGTCAAGCATCGTAATTCTTGAACAGTTTTAAGAGGTTTCTATCATCTTGATCAAAAATTTACCATTTGAAATGCTAACTTTGTATCGATCGGTAAAGAAAACTTTCACTTGAAATAAGTAAAGACATCCGAGGTCCTTCCAGATACGAATGTGGATCGCTACATAATTTTACCATCCATTGATACATGTTATTCAAAGAAAAGGTAAAAACTTGCATTCATATTAAACATAAAAGTTTGCTAAAATAACATTTTTATTCTATATGAGAAACTGTTATGCTGGATCGTGCAACCCTAAAAATGGAAAAATATTTCTGGAAAAGGTTATACCAAAGGAGGGGAATCTTTTTCCATTGGAAGGTAGCATTCACCAATTGTCCAATTAAGAAGGCATTATAGAGAAAAAGAATCAAATGGGACGTAAATGAAGCCATAAACCACTTTTGAGCGACACAATACCTGCATTCAACTACCTTTGAATCGAAATCGAACGGAATAAAACTACTTTAACCGCTGAGTGAACCTGAATAGAACAAGAAAACTTTCTAATACAATACTAGTACAAGTCTACAAAATAGTAATAACTACTTCGAGGACTTGCACACGTATTGTATTAAAAAGTTTCAATCGATATGAAGTTACTCCAGATCTCTTGGAAAATATTCTTTTTCTTTTGATAGAACATCTTCATCCTTATTTTCATAAGTTCAAATGAACGGTATTTATAAAAATAAATTTTTAATACTTTGATCTATTTCAGGATTCGCTTTCCCTGGATTATACAAATGACTAAAAGAAGGAGATATAAAACTTTAAACAACTGTTTTCATGTGTTTCATAGTGCGTGAGCAGCTAGGCAAAAAGAAACTGTTTCCGACCGGGATTTTCCTTCTTTTTTTAATATTTTTTTTCTCAAAGATATTTACAATTCAAATAAATGCAACTTTTTTTAAAAATTCAAGATAAAAGAAACTGTTTCCGCCCGGGATCGAACCGGGGACCTTCCGCGTGTTAGGCGGATGTGATAACCACTACACCACGGAAACAACTTGTTATATAAAGTAATGGAAAGCACTTATCTTTTATATTAAATTTCTATAATTTATTAACTTAAAATTTCTAAACTCGATGCATCTCAGGTTTTTCCAAAATTGGAGAATATTATTTTTGCTTTAAGCGTACTTCTCCCACGTAACTCATATTGTTCTTCTGATAGATCTCTGAATGGCAAATATCTGGCGCGTTTCATGGGCTAACCAATTATGTTTAACCTTATCTTAACTACGATTCTTCTAGCATTCCTAGTATACATTACTGCTACTCATTTCGTGATGATAGAATCGTAATGTTAAATTAAGACTCAAAAAGAAATTCTGTATTCGGCCGAAAAACTTGACCTTGAAGTTAGTTCATGGTTAGTGAGAACCTATACAAAAAGAAACTGTTTCCGCCCGGGATCAAACCGGGGACCTTCCGCGTGTTAGGCGGATGTGATAACCACTACACCACGGAAACAACTGAAGTTATTTCGCTTATCGATGTGATATATTAAAATTACAAAATCAGTTATATCAGTACAGTATATAATATTTACTGTAAAACATTTCTAGATGCAAGAAAGATAATTATCTTCTTCTCGTGTAAGTCACATACTACTGATCTTTACCATCTCGTATCTTTAGTTTAGGAATGAAAGAAAATTCGATTTCATTTGAGAAAACATTTTATATAAATTTATAAATGGAATATGAGACTTAAGCCTAAATAAAGACGTTATCTATTTATATATATTTCAACAAAGGTATGAAAATAATTCATTCTGATTCCTCTGTATTAAAATTAAAATCATGGTTAATTAAATTATGTTTTAAGGATAACGGTGTTTGGTGCATTATAAATAGAAATTATGCTCCACTCTTACTTTATGTGCAATTCTTGGACAGTAATCAGTAACAAATTTTACTCCAAGCAGTCTTTTGAAAGATAGCATCGCAACTACTGTTATTCTGCCGTACTTCCGTGCATATTACGTCACGTAGTTATTTTTCAATTTTTAATGTATTTATGTATTCAAAGCTTTGATTATGATTGTAATGTAATGTTTGTTTATGGAAGTTGTATCGTTGTTATTTAACCAATTTTGATATCCTAAGCTAACTGATTGCTTTAAGTACTTTAAAGATATTATTTGTAAGAATTTTTTATATTGCACGAAACCTGCAGCGTGAAGCTATAATTTGAATTTAGGATTAATCTGTATCACACCTTTCAAGAATGTTTGGCACGGGCCGGAAGAGGCTGACCTTTGGCACGTGCGCCTGAAGTGGCAAGCGAGAGATTATTTTCGTACACAGAATTTTGACAACACCATCCTCTACTATATTCACTTAAGATCAAGCTCTAGGTACCTAAATGTGCATTGCAATAACCAATGTTGTCAAGAACACCTATGGAATACCATAATTGACGTAAGAATATTATTTTGAAAATATTAATGGGTGCTCTTGAATATTCAAGTGGGTAATGCCATTGCCTTTAGTTAACCTCCTCAGTCCCAACAATTGAGTGAACAATTTTATTTATTTTTTTCGATTATTGAGTAGTTATTGGTTTAAATTATGCAAAATATTGCAAAATAAAATTATGAATAAGCCCATTTACATTTTACAGCATGTAGCATATATGCTACATCAGGACTCAAGCAGGACATTTATTTGCGTATGTACGATCTTAGGTCAATAATAGGTAGGTTTTTTAAGAGGAAAATAACAAAGAGGTACAAAATACTTTGAACACAAGAAAAATTCTTTATATTATAGAAAAGGTTTAATAAATGTTTCATAAGTTATAAGGCCTTTTTCGTAGTTATTTTTTGTGAAATGTTAAAAAACAGTTTCTTTTTTCCGTGAAACACAGGAAAACTTTTTCACGCCAGATAATCCAGGTGCAGAAGATGAAGCTTGTCCAAAACTGACATTAGGTTGGAAACTAGAAATTAGAGAGATACTATTCAATCTTTTTAATCTTATCTAACAGATTCCATTAATAACTCTCTCAGACAACAGTAGCAACTAACTCGTTTTTATGTCTCCAAACCATTCTCCTCCGCTGAATCTCAGCCAGAGGGATGGAATCGCCTTCAGATTCTAACTTTCGTCGAACACCGGAGTTATTGGGCGAACTGTAAGGTCCTCTTCATCATCTTCCCCAACAACTATCTCGAGATTGGATAAATTAGGGTCGATAGTGTCGATCATTTCAACAATATCTGTTTCCGTCAAAACTGAAATATTTTACGCATAAAATTTAACCTAATTTAAATTTTACTAAACAATTAATACGTAAATAAATATAGCAATCGAAATACAAAATAATATAAGGAATATTGATGTTAAACTTCATTATCAAGAGTAAAAACAGCATTAAAAATTGCAAATTCAGTTAATAAAATATCTAATAATATGAAATATGTTATGAAAATATCATGACTTAAATGTAGAAAAGTATAGGTGGTTGCCTAATGTAGAGTGTATGCTACCTCATTACCAACATGATATTGTACTAATTAGTTATTGATTTGAACATTTAATTGAGATACAGATCGTTCATTAATGTTTTATAAGCAATTATATGTACATTACAATTAATAAAAAAAGATTATCACAATAATTAAAATCCATTCTTCTTGCCATGGCGAGATGTAAAAACACGGGTCTCTTATAATTAGTGCTGACACCTGTCAATTGCAGCGTGGAAAAAAAATGAAGCAAAATCACGAAACGCGCACTGTAGAGCAGATAATATACCCGGCCACCTCGCGCTACAAACGATGATAGCGCCAGAAATAAATAAAGACCGCATGTAGCATATATGCTACATCAGGACTGAGGAGGTTAAGCTGTCTTGGGTTTCATTCGCGGTGCGTAGGTGCGAAATGTCCTTAGCTGTGGAAACTCTTTATCATTTATTTATTTATTGCGTAAGACCACCGCAGTTGCGATTATAGTCACAATGGGTAGGTGGCTACGTTAACCGATATCGATATAATATCATTATCATACATAAATACAAAAATATTAATTTGCAAAACATTTATGCATTAATATAAAATATTTTTCAGGGTTCATGATAGGCATTCACGGCATAGTACTACTAATTTGCGTATTATTACGCATAATACATAAAATATCAACATCTTACGTTATGGCTGAGCATCGCATTGGCTGGGAAGTAATTTATTTAATCAAATATGGCACACTTTCGACAAAAGATGCGCTATCCCTGGCCCAGGTAATCATGCGGAGAAAATTAGGATACCAGTCTAGTGGAGTGCTCAACCATTGTTTCATTTGGGGTGGCAATCCTAATAAGGATTCCTCCTCCCTCGGTCACATCAATGGCGGCTTTTTGGAGAATAATACAGTGGTTGAAGATACCTTTTCGTTCTCGGAAATGAGGAGAAAAATTTATCCCAAATGGAGAATGCACGAAGGATTTCGCTTCCCTAGCTCGACATTCCATCAACTCCTCTCCTTTATTTCCATTGTTTTCCCATAGATCTGTTTTATCTTCTATAATTTATTATTTTTTCTTTTTATTATTTAGACTTTTTTGATTAATTTATTCTTTATTAGTTTATTTATCAGTTTATTTTTACTAATATGTAAATGTACTATTGTAGAACTATTTGATCTTTTTATATGATATTATTGGTTTGTCTTCTTGTCTTTTACATTTAATTTAATCTCATTTCATCACCAAATTTAGTTTTCTATCAACACGCTTCACAGGTTTTTCACAACACCTTTCTTGAGGGTATATTCCTGCAGTGGAATTTGTTTTCCTAAGCTATTATTTTAAGTTTTTTATGAACACGTAGTAGTCTTCTTCTGTAAATTTGTTTAAGCTTCTCCCATTTTAAACCTTTTAATACCTTTTTTTAATTTATATGACGAAGGCTTAGATGTAAGAAGAGACATTATAATTATCTCGACCTGAATAAAGTGCTATGTAATTGAAATTTAGATGAACAGGTGTTACTTGGTGGAAAGCCATTATAAAATAAGGAAGACAAACTTGGTATATTTCCACAAAACTTTTGGAATTGTGTGGAAAATATATTCTTCTTCTTCTTTATATGTTCCTTATTGTTCATGTTCCTATTTGTTGGCGATTCAGTGGACCACTTTTTCCTCATGGAGCACGGTTAATGCGGGCATCAACGGAGAAAAAGGCCCCTACGGGTAGCGTATAACCGTAATATTTATAAGAACGAGAATGGAAGAATACGGGGGTAAAATTAATACTAGGCTCGTTGAATGGGGACGTCCCTTTTACAATTCGTTGAATGGGTACGTTCCCTTTTACAATGCGAGTTTTACCACACGGAGGTCCATCATCATTTGCTGCCTTTTAATTTTCCGAGGCCCAAACTTCTCCGCTTTTCCCTCTGCTTTCCCCGTACTAGGTATTCGCTGTGCCCGGCAAATGGGCTGCTCTCTTTTTTAATTGCTTCCAAATGAACGGTACGGATTTGTTGTCAGTCGTGGAGCAATTTGCCTAATGCTTCCGCTCTCCATCTATCATCTCATGTTCCTTAACAAGGCTGCAGACGGCTTTTAGGAATACGTTTTCCATAAAAACTCCTTCTTCCAGGATATAAAAATTTTCTGTGGTTGTATCTATGGAAATTAGATTTGCGTGTTACTGCTAACAGTATTTTGATAAATGTATCGTTTCCATAAGTTCTATCGCTCCTCAGGTTTTCCTCAATTTTTCAGGGTGATAGGCAGTTGTTTAACATCAGATATAATGATTTGGTGGACGTTTTAAATATTGTAGCTTTTATTTGCTTTTTATTTATTCATTGGATTTGGTCCAACAAAAATTAGTTTTTATAGATGCTGGTGGGGGTGCATTGGTATGGGAATAAGGAGGCAGTAGCTTGAAAAAGTGTGGGAACCACTGCTCTACGGTAAACATAATATATTTCACAGATGTAGCAGTAGTTGTAAACTCAATATCTTAGATCTATTGCCAAACATTACTTGTTTCCGTGGTGTAGTGGTTATCACATCCGCCTAACACGCGGAAGGTCCCCGGTTCGATCCCGGGCGGAAACATTGTTTTTTGTCCGAGTCATCAAAGTTGAATTAGTAATAGCTTCTCACTGTAGCACCAACTTCAACTGTGTATTTTATATTCCAACATCAGCATTTTTTAGGGAAGAGACTCATATCTTTGGACTTTTGCTGTTTCTTAACCGTCTACTTCGGCAACGGAACGAGACGAGATACTTTCGATTTATGCGGGAATAGTCGCCAATCACTCACATAGCGTCCTTTTAAATGAAGTTGTGATAAATGACATTTTAAAAATTATTTTAGGACTTCAACTCCTTCCAAGAAGTTGTGATTCATCGATTAAAACAGTCTACACATTTAACACATGAAAAAGGTTTAAAACGTATTCATATAACGGGTATCTCAACTAATCTATAGTGCGAGCATCCTTCATTGAAGTGGGAAGGTAATCCCAAAAAGTAATAGCTGTGTAAATCATATATGAAAAATAGCTATTCAGTGAAAAGGGACTTAAAAGATTCCAATGTTCTGTTTTAAAACCTGGGCGGGTTAATAAATGTTACTAAATGATTTAATAAAACACGACATATACCTTACCGTTAGTAGTTTGAAGGATAGTGGTAATTTATATCGTAAAATATGTATTACTGATGTTTGCATTTTGTTATGAAAGTGTTCGTTCCAAACAATTCGAATCTTCTGTCGCTCTATCAAGAACCAGCAATGAGCATTGAAAAGCAGGAATATAATAGCTCCGTAATGCATGTTGTATACTTACAAAACTTATTGCCAGTCAACTAGTAGATTTGGAATTATTAATAATTGAATGAGGAAGGAGGATATCAGGATTCATTCCAAATATAGAAAAGTGGTTGAATTGAACCATTGAACCGTGGTTAATAGTTATTTAAATTTGCGATAACTAATCCTCAGAACTCTCGTTATATAAGCTGTTTCCGTGGTGTAGTAGTTATCCCATCCGCCTAATACGCGGAAGGTTCAATCCCGGGCGGAAGCGCTTTTATGTTTTATAGCTGCTTCATTCTTTTAACAATCAGAGGCTGTCGTTATAAACTAAGAATTCTGATTTAACTTTGGACGTAACTGATGTAAGGGATAAATAATTGATTATAGCTACGCTGAAAGATCTGACTTTACTTATGTTTTGACATTTAGTCGTTGGTCATTTCTCTTCGGATACATGGAGGCTGGTTATTCAAATGTTTGCTATACATCTTTACTATTTAATTATGATATCTGGTACATACTGGCCAATATACAAAATATTTCATTTTGACTTTTAGAGAATAGAGCCTCTTCAAATACTTCTACTATAAACGGACAATATATGGAACTTTATAAAAGTCGTAATACATATGATTCGGCCATAGAGTTAAACTCTTGGAATAAAGCTTCATTTAAAAATTCGATTCGATAAATATAGGTAATTGCTTTTTAACTTTGTCGATTTCCTCCGAAAACATCAGCCCTATTCTCAGGAGAATGAATAAAATTTAAATGCATATAAGTCATACTTTACAAGCCCAACTATTATCGAAATTGAAAATTATATCCTTCAACATTAGTCAACAATACTTCTTGAGTTTAGTGCAATCACTCAATCCATCTAAATGCTTCAGTCAAACATATACCTAATTGAAAAAATCCATAAAAGTTTGATTTGGAGGTGATATTCTATTTTGCTGAACAATTATTATTATGCTCGTACCGAAATCTACAATTTACTCCTAAAATTACGTTTGTAAATGTAAAAAAATAATCATTTCTTCTCGGTTCAAATTCAATCTCAAAATAATCCTCCTTTTCGTGGAAAATATTTATTTGCTGGTTATAACTCCATTTTCTGGATAATCTTAATTAGTTCGAGCCGAGAAGTAAAATTTCCTCCTCGAATTACATTTACATTGTTAGAAAAAGAATCATTTCGTGATGGATGTAAAATTCACGTTCTACACTTATATTTTCTTTACTGAAAGACGTATAAAAAAGTGCATGCGAGTATTCCTTCAACTGGATGAACCAAATCCCTGTATTGTTTTTCGCTGCTTTTTTCTGTTCTTTCTTGCTATCAGAGCAAGGGAAACCGTCTCCATTTTCTTCTGGTGCATTTTCACGCTCCGCTATTGTACTCCCTGACTACTCCTAAGGCAAGGCGTGTTCGCTTTCTCCAGATGAGCAAATGTTTCCTTTTTCAGCGTCGGGTGCTCGCAATTTCGTGAAAGAACCGATACAATCCAGAGGAAATGCAAGCCTGAGGATGCGACGAAGAACGGAATGAACAGAAGAGCAACGGAATGACAGTCGAGAGGATTAATAACTTGGTTTGTGGAAGGAGTGGAAGATTGCTAAAGCTCATCCTTACAATCACTCTTTTCTCTCTTTGATGAATATTATAATACAGGGAGTTTGGATGAAAGGTATCCAAAATAAAATACTCATATCTTTATTATACACATGTCTGGTATGCACCACTTGAAAGGGAATCTCTAAAAGTTTTTTTTCCATTTACAATTCGACCCAACAATGGATGCAGATATCAGCGCATGCACTGGTATATGTCCATAGTTGTGGCTCGCTTCCTACGAAGTAACAATGGTGAAACCGGTTGTACCCAATAGAGGTCTGCATGGGCCGGGTAAGCAGTCTATTGGGCTCGGGCCCATGGATAATTAGGGAAGGAGAGAATTGTTCGTTCTTAAAGAGCGTTAGTTTCTCGCATAGCTGCAAAATCCTCTTAAAGTTGTAACGCAATACTTAAACAAAATGCTCAGTCTTCGTGAATGGTTAAAAAACGCTTGTGTTCACAATTCACAACAACTTATTACAAGGCGATTTATGGAAAGTTTGGGCTCGAGTCGGGCTTGAGAACAAAAATTAGTATCAACGTTCGGGCCGGGTCGGGTTTGGGCTCAACGACGAACGGGCCGGTCCGGGCTAGAGCTGAATTTTTGGGCCCATGCAGATCTCTAGTACTCAAGGTAGCATGCGTGTCGTGGATTGCCGAATTAAAGTCTGTGACGGCTGTTCATCGTCGTTTTAGAACTCAACATGGGCGTGAATTTCCAACAAGCAAAAGCATCCAGTTCTGGGACAACAAACTGAGAACTACGGAAAGTTTGTTAAATGTGAAATCTCCTGAAAAGCCACGGACCTATCAAGAAAATGTGCCAATTGCTTGGCCTCCTACGCCGCCAGACCTCATTAGATTTTTCCTGGGGGTTAAGTGAAGAAAATTGGGTACCAGATGAAGATCAGCAGCATTGAGCACCCTCATAATGGACGTTGTGGTTACACCCGACAAGCTTCAAGCGACGTAGGATGAGGTCAAATATCGCTCGTTGCTTGTCGTGCCACCAAGGGTTCTCACATTGAAATAAATTAAGTGAAATACAAAACTTTCAGAGTTTTTTACGGTTATGCTGAAAACCGGAAATGTTTATACTAAAAACTTTTCAAGATACAAATATTTCATTTTTGATACCTTTCATCCGGACGTATATTCATCCGGATGTATAGGTATGAGTCTTTCAAATCATGGTAGATCAAAATTGTACAAAACTTCTTTGTCAAAGAATCCTTTTCCTTTACCTCTTCATAACTACTTCCTACCATTAAAGGCCTTTTATTATTATTATTATTATATTTTTCCCAAAACCATATCTTGATGGATAGGGAAATAACACTATTTATAGCTTGCAGACATATTGAGATGAAGAAATGAATAATTAGAATAGTAACATACAGGATACCTCAAATCCCAGAGCTCTGAATCAGTGATTCTTGAACAATGATACCGTGAATGCGACAAGGTACCGAACCCGAACCAAAAAAACTTTTTATTATTATCTTATTTATTATTCTTTTACTGAAGTGATGTCGGAACCCAAACCCAAAATAAAATATTTTTAAAAAGTTTACAATTTTGTCAAAATTTTTGAACCTGAACAAAAAACCGTTGCTTATGCCAATTTTCGGTTTCAAATAATGCCAATTTACGTTCACTTAAATGAAGGAAACCTTACTCAATACATATTAAATATTTTGACAATTATTACTTTAACATAGCAAGTATTATTCTAAAATTCAATCAAATCAATTGAAATAGCGAAACATACTGAATTATCTTTTGGAAGGAAATAGTATTTCAGTGGTCGGATAAGAATCGGTACGACGAACCGTGAGAAAGCGAAACCGGAACCAAATTTTATTAATTTAATCGAACCGGAGCGAAAACAATAACTAAAAATATTACGGTTCAATGCCCTGGACTGCATAGTATGGTTCTTACATTACTTTGTATGGCCATAATAAAGGTACCTGGGAAGTAATGGAAAAATCCATGACTTGAGTATAGAATGCGAAACTTAGGATGTCATCAGCTTTCGAGATGTGGGCGTGGCGTGCCTAGGAAAAGTAAGTTTGGTTGATTGCAAAACCAACCCCGAAATGCTGGAGATAGTGTGAGAAGAGAGGCTGTGATTGTAGTGATATAGCGATACCAGAGAAAATGGGGGCTCAAATATTGAGAGGACCTATCCTCTTAAGGACTGATAAAGAAAGTAAGTGATTGAAGGTAGGATGCATTGATAGACAAAGTAAATATGAAAAATATTCAAATATAGAAAAAAGAAAAAGATATTCGATTATATAAGGGGCAGGATGAGAAATCAAGAAGTAAATTACTAATTAAATAGGGGAGTTTTGAAAAATGAACCAACAGTAAGGGAGTAAAATTATAATGAAGATGTTTGTACGGCGAAATTTCCTTGTGTTATTGAAAAAGTTAAGGAACGAATCGCATTCCTACGCAATCAAACTAACCTGCCAGAATTCATCGATGAACTTCTTTGAATTCTGCTCTTTATGCATTTCAATATGTACGGAATTTATGTAAGAATTCTAATTATATTGGAATAATTTATCCAAATATTATCAAAAATTTCCTTGTAGAATGAAATAAATATTAGCCCACAATCTACAGATCACAAAGAAAGTTACCGGATTAAGTCGGCCTAACACTTACTTCAAATTTCATTCATTCTACGCAAGAAGTCTATTTTTTCCACGATGGTTAACACTAGTCAATATTTTTGAATAAATCTAAATATTTTGCCTCACGAGAATTAGCATTTTAGCTACAGCGGCTTTGGCTTTTAAGTGAGTTGACCTTATTACGGCCCTCTAGAGAATCTAAAATTCTGATTTTGTCCTTGTCTAAAGAAATGAAAGAGCTCTACTTACGCGACCTAAAACGGGTTTAATTGAGGCAATAAGTGCGATACTTAGCGATATTAGGCCGTAGAGATAAACACTGGCGTTTCCTTCATTTTAGTCTACCTTAACGCTATCATAAAACACCTGATAAAATACTGGGATATACCGTTAGTAAACTAAATAAGGCTATTTTTTTGCAAGTACGTAGCAATATATTTTAGACTGAGATACGTATAATCTTTTTTCTACTAAGAAACAGACTTTATCGATTTTCCTCTGCTTCTTTAACGAAGAAATGAGTTCTTTAGCTCGCGGGGAAAATCCTCGACATCCCACAATGTATTAAAAATTGCAATTAAGCTAACACAGAGAGCTACCCCTGTCTACATGTTGGACTTCATAAGGATAACTTTTACAAGAGTTATCCATACAACTCTTTTTGGAGGAAATGAAGAGCTATGCTCGTCATGCAAGAGTAGATGAAATGATTGCGCGTGAAAATGCTATGGAAATTATTTACCAGCGTGTCTCTAATCATGAATCTCAAAGGGAAATGATTAAGGGTAAGAAGCAACAGAGTTGAAGTTGGCATTCAAACAACGATCTAACGCTTGAATTTTCTCAAATGGATTAAGGTTAGAGATATTATAATTTATGCAAATATACCGCTGAAATGGATAACTTAGGTTTTCCATTGACAGACCACATTTATGTCAAAGACTATACATATTAGATGTCTATAATTTACTATATTAAACTATTGATAGTGTAAAAATCATTAACAAGAAATAAATAACGATATTTCAGCCTCCCCTAATAAAGTGGCTGTAAGCTACACCATAAATAGAAACTTGAACTAAAATAGTCCGGGAGGAGTAAAACAAAAGTAAATTTTTTCCGCCCGGGATCGAACCAGAGACTTTCCGCGTGCTAAGCGGATGTGATAACAGCTGCGTCACGGAAACAAGTTACTGCCTATACGTTATGACAAGCCCTTGAGATGAATTTATTACCTTAAAATTACTAAACTCGATGCATCTCGGGTTTGTCTTAAAATAAAGAATGTTCGCCAAAGTGTACTTCCACGTCAGTAGCTAATGTAGTACTTGTAATATAGTAGCTAGTATCGTTCTGGTTGTTCTCTGAATAGCAAATATTTGGTGCGCTTCATGGGCTAAATTTTACTTATACCCAACCTTATCCTTACTACGATTCTACAAAAATTTTTCACAACAAAAATACATTTTCCGCCAAGTAAATTACAGCGCTATTTTAACAAATGAATGACAATGAATTTAAAATTCAACTTTGAATCACTGAAACTTATCGCAATAGTAAATAGTGGAATGGAGTGATTTCATCGTCAGGAAGAAAGGTTTTTGACGTAGAAGAGTATTTACTTCTGTTGAAGCAGCAATGAAATTCGAATTCAATTATCTAGCTAAGACTAATAGACAATTTGGCCTTCCCATTTACCCATTAAACCAGGGATGATTCCCCTTGAATAATAATGTTATAATTATTAGAGAAAAGACCAGTGTTCCCACCCGGGATTGAACTGGGGACTTTCCCTGCCTTCCCCTTATTAGGCGTATGTGAAAACTACAATACCACGGAAACTATGTTATTCATTTACCATGATTACCAAGATTCCAGCTGTAAGCTATCAAATTTCGCAATTATATTTGGATTTTATTTCACGAATTATTCATTTTTTCAAGATTGTAACGTGTTAGCTTCGAATTCTTTTGTATGCGCATACCATGAGATGAATTCTTGAAGAGCATCTAAATAACTTTAGCAATAAAATTACAAATCGAGTCAACTGCCGATAGTAAGCTAATATAAACGAGAATAATTTCATCTGTCGCCACCTCTTTTACATAAACCGAGCCGGAGAAATGGTACCATACATTTTCTGGCAAATGCCAACTTCTTGTCATATTAAATCTCAATTACAAATCCTTCAATTTATGCATTAAAAATCTAACACTTCGCTATGATGTGCGTTAGTAATTCTGCGGTACAATGAAAAAATTTAGGAAGAGTTTCGACCTGAAAAAGTATCTGGTCTAAATTACGAGACATGGGAACTCCTAAACCTTTACAGTATATTTCATGGATGACCACTGATAATCACGAACTTTCAACATTTTTAACTCCATTGCAGGTGAATGAAATACTGCGAAGAATTCGGGAATTCCGACGAAACTACTTTTACGCACGCTCTTCCGCTTCAAAGAAATATTTCACGATTGACGACATCCCACAGAGCGACGAAGGCTTCAATCTTGACTCGGTTGCCGCTGCCTTTGTCACAGTAAATCACGAGACCACACGTGACACGCGATGGGCAGCAGCGTGCCTGCTAGCAGACAAGTTTGAATTTCCTTGCGGCGGTCTTGCATGGGTCGGCAGTCACTATCCCTTTTACAAGAAAAGGCTGATCCCAATACAACCTTTCGGACTACTAGAATGCTTAAGCATAGTTGGTCTAAGAAATCCAGCATTCTAAGCCTTATATCCCTTTGAATTATCGTTTTAAACAAGACTAACCGAGTTCAATGTTTGTTATTTGTATTCAATATTTATAGCGGAGAGCTTCTACTATTCTATCACGACAGAAACCAATGACTACCATGTTTTCTTATTGGATAAATCAATCCATGCTATCAACGTGAAAAGAGTTAATGTAAACTATGAATAACTAAGTTTAACATGCACCGGTATTATCGATCAGCGGCAAATAATATTAATACAGAGAGCGCAACGTGCGCACACATAAAAATATGTAGGTTACTGATTATAGAGTACAATCATCATAGAGATTAATTTTAAATATCTTTAACAAAACGACGAATGTTTACGCTATGATCGCACATAAGCTATAACTGTAATTATTATGAATTGTTTACATAAGGAAAACCTTGGTGTCACCTGTCGTGAAGTAGATCGGCTTATTTGCGCATAATTCATACCTGAAGATTCCGTTTCCGCGAGATTTAAATGGAAAGGGATCTTCAGCAACATTTTACTTGTTTTGAATTCTTATCATAAGTAAACAAGAACTCGTGAATACACGAAGCAATTCGAATTTATGCAATTTTCAAGCCAACATCGCTTGAGATTTGAAAGCTATTCCGCTACCAGAAAGTAATAAATTTAAAAAAATTACGAGCAATCAGCACATGAGAAATGTCTTTGAATGGTGACAAAAAGTAACTCACCAATAACCATGGATGGTTTACAATAGCACTCCGTTGTTAGACATTTAACGGTAGATTCTGAGATGTTCAGATTAGGCCGTTTTTTCTTTTAAATCCCTTTATTAGTTCTAAGACACAAACAAGCCTTAATTAGTTCTGAGACACAAAGAAGGATCGTATGGTATCAAAACAGAGACTAAATTAGGAAGAGTATAAATCACTACCGTAAATGTACTCCATTTTCAAATTTGTTTAGAGTCGATTGCGCATCAATCAAATCTAGCCATTTGCTTGCAGGCGCAATACTTTAAATTGTTTTCTAGCCATTATTTCGTGTTGAGCCAAAGCAAGCAATCAGAAATAATTTTAAATGAAATTTGCTGGCTTTACTTGAAAGTAATTTTATTGTAAAATCTCCAGATAAATTGGCTTAAAATATTACAGCTTCCTCCGATTTATCAAGCAAAAGCACAATTCCGAGAACTGATAGTTAAAATATTTGTAGTCTTTTCCAGCAATACAGAATTCAGAGAGGAGGTAATTTGTTTTGCTTCAGGCTGCCTTCATTAAGAGCACTCATTGAACATTGGAATTCTCAATAGTATCAAGTACTCTTCAGAAAATTGGCTTTCTCTCTTTGAATATCTCAACAGCTTCTCCATCAATGAAGTGTAGTTAATTTAAATGAACTAAGATCAACATTACACTGGAAGCTTTAAAGTTAAAGAAAGGTGTTCTGTACAAGTATTATATCGTTCAATTGTTATTTTATTGGATTTTGTATCTTTAATTATAAGAATTAAGAGTAACTCCATCAATTCTCTTCTAATAAATGATTCTCATTCATGCTGGATTTCAATATATTTCACATTCAATAGATATATGTATGATCTGAGCTGTTTAGATGAATAAATATGTTACTCTTTTCTTAATCATGAACTCACCCACTGATAAAAAAAATTGAAGCTAATGAAGGAAAATTAAGAACAAATAAGCAACAAAACTTAACTCTCAATTCTTTTTCACTAAAATTCAGATTTTTCTGTTGTTTATGATACAATTTTCATCAGAATTAAAATACAAATTTGGAGATATTGGAAAATTTCTCACTCCAAGAGCAGGATCCCTCATTGATACAAATCAAATCTTACTTCAAAAGAGTGAACCCCATTTCTACCCGTAAACCCAGCATTCAGTATTGTCATCTTTCAAAATGGAATTTAAAAATCAGGCAAAAAACCATCAACATAACTAATTAGAGCAACATTAAAACGAGGAAATCCTATCACACTGTTGCTAAAACCCTACTATGCAGAGATTAAACTAGTTGATTTTCATACAATTTCTTTTTTCTTTTAATTTGTAACTATACACAATACACTAGATGAAATTATAATTGCAATCAAGGGTAAAGTACAGTGTATCAACTTGTATCTTACACCTGGAGAGGTACATACACGCTAATATCACCATAATGGAATGGTATATTAAACTATGCTTAAACTAAGCGGGTGAGTTTAAGGTAATGATGACTTTACAGTGGCTATGATGATACGTGTATTATATATAATATATATATGCTCTTATAAAGAGTACATTTAATCTATTCTTAAAACCACAGTAGAAGCCCTTTCAAATGCTTTCCACATCATATCTCAACAGGTTGAAAAAGAAAATTGATACTTTTAGAATGTCTTTTTTTCCTCAATTTTTTTTCCTCCCTGCCTCTAAGGGCAGATGAGCTTGCGTGAACTGAGAAACAGAAACACTAACATAAAAAAAATCATTACCGTAAGGAATAAAGCATGTACATACCCTCAGAGTAAAAGAAAAAATGCAAATGAGGGATTCTTCTGATTTTTTTGAACAGCCAAAATTATTTTTTTTCTTTTTCCACTAATACTCCACCTGTGAAACAAATCAACTCAATCAGGAGGCAAGGTAATGGTATGCATAACACCCTGACTTACTGATGTTTAAAAAACATTTACATAAGCCGCGCAAAGACCACGTCTCGGGCAGCACATCTACATTCAATTGCTTAAACAATATTCAAGCAGATCATTTCTAAAGAACACTGAACATTAGGACAGTCGCAATGAGGGGGAACAGATAACTGCCGTCAATTCAAAGGGAAGAGGTCATCCTCTCATCTTCACAAACATCCTCATCGACATTCCAACACTGTTAACACACTCACTCCAACAGTTACACTTTTAAAGTCAGACTTTTTTGTAGTCCCAACCGAATTAACCAAAGATAAATGCTTATCTCACTTGTCCCCTAGTCCACCTTCCAACTCGTTTGCAATATGTAAGTGGTTCTCCAAAGTGTACTTAGATGAATGGCGAGCAAAACAAGCGCACTTGTTTCCTTTCGCGGGACAGTATCACTGGGGATCTAAGCTGAAGAAGGCTTCCCTTTAATGCGACTCTTCCCTCGGCTAAAGTGGGTGCCTTCTCAGCTAGTGCAACACAAACAATATACATAAATTTGCCCAAGCTACATGGAAACTTCCAAAGTGAAGTGGTAAAAGCATTGAAATTAACTTTGATAAGGAACTCACAGCCACCAAATCCACTATAGTGACATGAATACCAACACACTGGATACCCTGCAAATTAAAAGCCTAACCCTTAGATTATAAAGGGTGAAAGATGAGCTAACAGCGCTCAAATTCCTAGCAAAAACATCAGGCTTCATACTTGGAGGTCAGCTCAAAAAAAGGGTGCAGCAATGCATCTCCGTCAATTGGAGGATGAATGACAGGGTTGGCCAACAACACTCTCAACAGAGTGACACATTCAGTATATGTCTATCTTTTAGAGGCACGGCCTCGCACTTCATCACGTAACGTCCAATCTGGGTCGTCGTTATCCCCAACGTCTCCTTGACCAAGATCATCTTCACCCCTATCATCTTCCTCGAGAACAGACTCGGTGGTTTCACTGCAGGGTGATCTTGGAGCACTGGGTACCTGAAGTTGAACCAAACAATATTAGGAACTGAAATATGAGAAAATAATAATTGATTTTAACTGCAGATATAATAAAATTTTAAAAACTAAAGTTCTAACAGCATAATTAACTTAAATTTTAGCAAGCAAAAGTGAATAATGAAGGCATTAATGAATTTAGACCTAGAGCATAATAGGATCATCACATTACTGGCCATAAAATGCATACTTCCAATTCAACATATATTATGATTGTATAAATTTTTAATTTTATTTTGGGTAAAGTAAATACACACAATATATGAATTAAGTATACATTAACTAAATTCTTTCTCATATCTAATAATCAAAACAAGCACTTATTAAATCATAATATATAGAAATTTAAATACATGGTAGGCAAAACCAGGCTTGAACCAAAATGATCTTTATGAACAGAATTTGACTTTTGCTTTCTCATTGAAACTATAAAATGATTCCAAGGAAGAAAACCCATTCACTTGGGTATGCACGATAAGAATCTAATGTGAAACAGGTTAATTTTTTACAAATGATATCAGGTAGAAGGTAGTCACAATTTACTGAAAACAAATATATAAATTTATGAGTTACTTTAAAGTACTCTGTATACTTAATGTTACTTTATCACTATAATTGGTTCAAATTTAAAAACCAACCACAGAGGTTCTCATTCCTTTGACTCAAGGATTGAATCTCATTTTTTCCACCACTTTTGAATTTATGGTAATTCATAATCCAAATACAAAAATCCAATCCTATTGACATATGAAGCAGCTCTACATGACCAAGAAAATGCTCTGATATTTATGCTGAGTTTGTTAGTTGTATGCTCAGTGAATCATCTCATCATGAAACATAAGGTGACGAAAAATAAGACATCATTGCATACAACTTAGCCAAGTACTTGTGCTACAATGCATACTCACATGCTTACACATCAACAGCATTGACAATCAAGCTAAAAATAAATATCACTGTAGAATGATCTACCTTAGGCGGCTATCATGAATTCAAAGTTTGATTGCACAAAACTATCAGCAAATACAAATAAAAATCCAAAAATCTTTTCAGCTATTTCTCAAAACATGGGAACTTTGATCATGCTAAATATTTTCATAAAAATATCCATCTGAGATTCCACTGAAATTCTCTGATACAAAAGTATGAAATTTGAGTAAATTAATAAATCTTAGGAATATTTTGATTGGAAAAATAAACAATGCATTCAATTCCACTACTTATTAATTCCACCACACACACAACCGGTTTCGACTAGTCATAGTCATCATCAGGTGAGGAAAGCAGAGAGGCAAGAGTATATATACAATTCTTACTTATGGAGTATAGTATTACTATAATACTTTGATTATTTGGGATGGTTTACAATGACTTAAATTACAATAGCTCATTATCATAGACAATCAGCAGTAGCTAACTGTACCAAAATTCATTGACTTTCCCAGAAATAAAATTTTGATGAAACATGAAAAGAAATTTGTAAATGCCACCATTGGCCTTTACTATGCCACTTATCAACTTGAATATTCATTACTTCTTCATATACAAAAACACAACACACAGAAATTTATAGCACTTCTTCAAATGCCAACATTTTGAGAAAGAGTACTTTCAGATACTGGTGAATTCAAGTAAATATAATACAGAAGAGAACATCAATATTTTACCTGTTCCATGGAATTTCCATTCTTTGAAGATGAGACAGATGGAGGTGGTTGAGTTGTTTCAGCTGGACCATCACCATTTGTCGAAGACGCTTTAGATGATGGCTGAGATGGTTGCGGTGACGAGAGTGACGGACAAATTGGAGGGAAGTGATGTCCTGGAGGCATCGTAGCAAGTAACTGCTTATAAAACTCATCGGAAAGTGGGAAGACATAGGGATCAAATGGCTTTGGCAGAGGATACTGGAAAACAAAACATAAAAATTAAGAACAATGTTTACCTGGAGGTCTTATAAAATGTGATAGTATTTCTCACACATATATGAAATACTTCAAACTAAATAAATTACACTAAGTATTCTTATGCAAACACTTCATTGATTAAAAATGTCTGCATTAAATTACCTTCCATTGAACAATACTATTTAGAAAGAGGCAAGTATCAAATGTTTACTTAGGTACAAATATTCCAAACCAAGCGTCAAAGACTTAGAAAGGTCTAATTACTGTATTTTCCTGAAAATAATGCACATTATAATGCAATAATGGGCCATTTCGGCTCAAGAATCGGGATGCACGTTAGAATCGACAACGCAATAGATTCAGGCACAATACTACTCGATCACATGTCCCATAGAGCAGGTACAGCCAAACCAGGCCTGGTTCTATCTAATCTATATATATAAAGCAGAAATTCTGTGGGTTTGTCTTGGATTGGAGTCCACACCGTTTGCCCGATTTGTCTAAAACTTTGCATACAAGTCCTCTGATATCAGGAAGGAAGTACTGTCGCATTTTTATTCAACAATTTTACTGGATTCGAACCAGGATCGCTCAGATAGATTTTCATAAGGAATACACGTGAGCTTCACTTTTGTCGGTTGCAGGCTTTATTTCTTTTGAAGAATTAAATTAGAAGAAATAGTCGTACAGAGTCGAGACAAACACTGAAAGAAAGAAAATTGAATAAATATTCTTATTTTAGTCAAGGAATCTTACTTTCGATTAGAATTTGCGAGAATATCGGTAAAAATATACAAAACTTTCATGAAAATTCGAGGCTATAAACAACTCATCCCCCTGACGACCGATCCCATTGTTGAATCCGAGCTCATGTTTTATCCCATAAAAATACTCGTGGACTTTAGGCCCATAAAGATGATAATTGAAGAGGACGATATATTACATGGATAACGAGAAATTTTCTGTAAGAAGGTAACCAGCAATTGCAGGTACGTAATTACAGTCAGGAGATTGTGTGTCTTCGATTTTAGTACAAACCGTTTGCCAGATTCGCGTCAAACTTTGCGTACCTGTTTTCTGGGACCAGGAGGGACGTAGTGTCTCAAATTTATTCGATAATTTTGCTGGGTTCGAACCAAGATCACTCGGATGGGTTTCCATAAAGAATAAATCTAATCTTCACTTTAATCGGTAGCAGGCTATATTTCTTTTGAAGAATTAAAATAGAAAAATAGTCGAGCGGAGTTGAAACAAGAAGCAAAATAACGGAAATTAAATGAATATTCTAATTTTTATAGCAGAATATTGTTTCCGAATCGAAATTTCGAGAATTTCGACAAAATACGCGTGAATTATCCAAAATTGTTGAGGTTGTTAACAGCCAATCCTCCTCACGATCAATGCGATTGTTGAGCCGAGCTCATGAATTTTCCTGTACAGTAAGAATAGCTTGGGATTTTAGACTGTATTCTAAAGGGAATTTACGCATTGCACGACCGGCAACTTGAATTTAATCTACTTCTATATTCCCCGTTGAGAATCAACGGGCACTGCAGCTAGTTTATCATAAGTTCCAACAATGCACTATCACTGTTTTCACCATAAGAACCCTTGAAGACTACAAACTGTCAGCCAATAGTTTTTAATAGTAGCTAGCCCATCAAGCAGTTTAAGCGCCTGATTTTGAATTGGTTAACGTGCAAACTTACGTAGTTCTTTTGACATAGACGACTGCTGGCATTTTTGTATCCATCTATTATTATATATTGACGTTTCTCCAGATATACCTATATATACACTCACTCACTGGGGATCAAAATTCTAACTATGTTCCACAAGTGCCATTGACTTGAAATTTTTACAACATGGTGGCCATAAGGAGTAACCTCCAGAAAAAAGGTGACTTTGAACTTCAGTGTCATGGGTTCGATTCTAGAAGGCCCCAAAGTCACGAATTTCTCCATAAAGACACACGGTGAGTATTTTCGAAAATATTTTTGAGGCACTTCCCAGCAAAGCAGAGAGTTGAAATTTGAGATATCGCTAGAAGCCGTGCATATCCAAAGGAAACCATAAAGACATCTTCGAAGATTATCCTTGGTTTAACGCTAGGTCAGGGCAAATATTCCCCTATTTAAATTGCATTGCAGCGATTTTTAAGATTTGATTCGAACACTTTCCCGATAAGATGGAAACTTGAAACTTAGCATGTGGATAGAGACTATGGATATATTTTATGTACGCTGTTGAATGTTCTGATGATGGCCCTTGGTTCAATCCCAGAGAGCCATTTACCTTCCTCAATACATTTCTTATGGAGATAACGGAAACCAATAATAGGTACTTCCCAGCAGGATATAGACTTCAAACTTTGTATTAAATAAGATAAAGTCCTAACAAGTCATAATGTATATTCACAGCAGTCAATAGGTCCTGGGTTCTGCACCAGGCATCTCTAAATTTAGAAATTACTACGATTTTTAAGATTTTTTTTAACCCTTTCACGATAACATGGAAACTAAAAACTTGGTATGTGAATAGAGTTCATAGTTACATTTCATAAGCATTGTTTAAGGTTTCCTTGTTGGTCCTTGATTCGATCCCATAGAGCCATTTACATTACCCTATGCATTTCAGAAGGGGATAATGGAGTCTTATTTCAGGATCTTCCCGGTATGATATGGACTTCAAACTTTGCATTACCTAAGTTCAGTTTCTAAGAAGTTATAACGTCAAGTGTTATCTGCCAATGGGTACTGGGTTCGACACCAGACGTCTCAAAATAAAAAATTGCTACGATTTTTATGATTTATTTTAACGACTTCCCAATAACACTGAAACTTAAAACTTGGTATGTGTATAAAAATATTAAATACAAATCATAAGCAACTTTTACTCGTACAGTGAAAAAATATAGATATATAAAAGCATATATGGTGCTGTAAATGGCGTATGTGTTAAGGAATGCTTCAAATTCGCAAGCAAATGATTTTTCAATTTCCAACCACAAATTTAGGGGTGTGCATTAAATTCAGGCACGTTATTTTCTAGTATGGTAATTTTTGCAATTTCCATCACTCCTTTTAAAGAGAGTATTTACAAACAAGGTGAGTTTTAAGCTTATCCAGCACTAACAGAAGAAATCCTCATTATGGAGTAACATTTTCATCCAGGTCGTTTTAATAAAAAGTTTTTGTGGACTCTACCAAGTGAGTTTTTCTTCGTGAGTGGAAATCTTTTCCTACAAGCCATATCTTTCCTTGCTACTACTAATAAATGAAAGATACAATGTAATTGATAAATGCAAACCACAGGAGAGGCTAACTTGGGCTTAACCATAACAAATAACATGTCTAACACTACAGTAAAGAAAAAAAATCACTTAGACAAACTTTACAGATCTTCGTGAATTAGGGTCAGATGCCGGCAATAGAATATATTAAGATATTATAATATATAACCTAATTTAAATCCAATAAATAAATAAAGCTCATTAAATATGGGAAATGAAAAAAACTAACAAGATGATTTTTAGCTGATAAAGGCCTTCGGAGGAAATGGTACACTTAACCCTTTAGTAGAAATGGTGAAGTTAAATATAATGTTTTTCTAAATAATTTTTAGAGGGAGTAATAATGCTTGAATTTACAAGGCAAGAAATCATTCTATATTAATGATATGCGTCAACATATTTCTCACAAGGATTTAAATACACTTCTCCAAAATACCAAACCATTTTTGTATCAGTCTCAGATGCTGATAAATATCTTATCAAATTAATACCTCAACACCACAATCAATAATTCAAGTTATCTGTTACTTCTGAGTGAGGGGTAAACTTAACAATAAAAACAGCAATTAAATAGTGGTATATCTTACATATTAAAATTAAATACAGCAAAATTTAGTTAATAATGAAGCAGCAATGATTTTACCAAATTTAAAATGTCTTTACGCTGATTTAAACTCACTGTATGCTCAGAAAATTTTCTCCACAGAATTATTTCAGGTGACGAAAAATATGACATCATAACATACAATGTTAAAAAACACCTTAGCTTAATAGATTAATCTGTTTTGAAAGTGTTACTAACCTCGTCGTAAGGATCTATAGGAGTGGTACTTCTTTCCCTTCCACTTCCACCAGGTGGATGCAGAAGGGAGGATGATACAGTTCGCCGTCTAACAGACACTGGTCCTTCGTTCCAGCCTTTGGAACCTTTGGAGCCAGAGTTGTTCAACTTTGACGCTTGGGTTTTGAAGGGAGATGCCGACTCTGTTATGGACAACCTCGCTTCCGAAACCTTCGCTTGGGACGGCACAGCTGTTTCAGATGAAATCTGGGACTTTGCAGCCACTGAAACTGCAGGCTCTGATTGGGACTGACTTTCTTGTGATTTGCTAGATGACGATGATGATGATGATGATGAAGCCTGAGTTACATTTTCAGCTTGAGTTTTAGCAGAGGAAGGTGCGGCTGCTTCTGTTGCATCTTGAGAAGTGGTGTCGGTTTCTTCAAGGAGTGGGGGAAGGGGTAGTGGTGTAGGAGGAGGAGAATTGGCTGCAGAAAGAGGTAATGGTGATGGACATGCTGAATGATGATCTGGAGACAAGGGATCTGTTGAGAGAAGATACTAATTAAAAATCGAGAAAAAATGCATTATTTTAACAGTAATCTTATACTGTCTAAAAAAGAATTATAACACAAACAAATTAAAAGAAATTAAAATTTTTTCATGTCCTGAAATAAAAGGAATTCAAAAGATGTGGGATTATAAAATCACTGCTTCAAAGAAAGAATCAAAAATATTATAATATACAGCTGGGTCAACGTATTACTTAGTGTGTATCGATTTTTTTACTGCATACTCCGTAAATTGAATTTTAGTACATAGCTTAGCACAGAGTCATAATCAAAGGGTAAAAGAACTAGAGATAATACATTTTGCCAATATTCAATAGATTAAATTTAATAGCTCCAAGTAACAAATGTTACATAAATATTAAATCTGCATCCTAAGCAACAAACATTTTACAGTGGTTATTATTTAAAATCTATAAAATATTAGTTATCCATTATAAAATTTAATCTTAAGGTTAGCATCAATTTAATTGAAGATGGGACAATTTGAACCAACATACAAGAATGAATTCATTACATTACTTCTTGTAATTTCAACATAAAATGGAGCATAGCTAGAGATTTCTCTATGATAAAATTTGTGGACCCTCACTTTTCTAGCTTTGTAAATAATAATTGTAAAACCAAGGTTAACCAAATTAATCTTATCTTAAAAAAATTCTGCTCCGGTTAATTTTTTGCTTAGCCTAATTTTTACCATAGGTTGCCTATTTCTAATTATCCTTAATTTATTTTCATAATTAATATGATGCTTTTAATCTCTGAATCTACTGAAGCATCAGGAAAACAAATTAAACAACAGACATCTTTTGCTGAGTTGACTAGTTGCATGCTCAGAGAATTATCTCATCACTAAAAGCTCAGGTGACGAAAAATATGGCATCATTGCATACAACTTAGTCCAAAGCAAATTTTACAGCAACTACTTCTGTAAATATATACATCAGAAATGTTAATGCAGTGCAATTTAACAGAGTCCTTACACATTTTTCCTTACACGCTCCAACAGAAGATTATTATTTATTAGAAATGAGAAAAAAACAAATTATTATTGCACTGGTGGTCTAGCAGGACACACCACACAATCTTTAATACTTTCTTTGAGTAAAAAATTAATTTTAAGTAATTAAAATTAAATTAGTCGATTTCAATAATTATTTACTTCCAGGGGATAAACACCAAACTCATAACTCCAAATTCTTTCATAATAGAGATAACTTGAATCAACCTACACACAAAGCCAAATTTATTGCTAAGCTATAATATTATAAATACAAAATATATGATCCATGGCACTGAATTCCCAAAAAATACTAATTTTTTATAAAACTTAAGTGTTTGTAACTTAAACAATATCAAAAGATTATTTAAACATGCAATGAAATATAATATCATCTCATAAAATAATTAATATAATTAATAACTTTATGAGCTGACATTTGAGTACATCACAAATCATGAAAAGTTATTCATCCAACTTGAACAACAATATAATGAGTTTTTTATTACAATACATCAGCACCTTTCACAATCAACTAACCTGGGGTATTCTGGCCACTGGATTCAGCCCTGCTGTCTGTCCTTCCCCTGCGACCCCCTCTGCCTCCTCCCTGACTTTTTGCATCTCCAGAGCCACTGTTTGCTCCATGTGGCCGCCTTAAGAGACGTAAAAACCTTTTCCTCTCCTCCTGTTCACAGCGCTCGTGCCTTTCTGCCACTGCTTCAGCAGATACATCTTCCTCCTGAAGGAAAAGTAACATTATGAAAGAATGAGATACAGAGTCTAATGTTTCAGCATATGGCTAAATAAAATAATTCCTCACACAAACGATAAATATGAGATTGAACAACTGAAAGTAATTCTTCCACTTCAGGATTCAAATCATTTAGAATTCTGCACCATCAGCTTAATTAGTCTTGTTCTAAATAATAAACAAGAAGCTAGCCATCAAACAAGAACTCAAAATTTAGTATTTCAGGCTATGGTTAATCTGAAACTGAATCAATAAGTCCTTTGTCTTAAGCTGTACAAAACTATTTAGCCATCAAATATGCATCCAAAGGATGAAGAAATGCAAGACATCCGCATGGCAAAAGTATTACCCAAAATTCCCTTCCAGTATTGATACCTTGATTTCAAAGCATATTTAAATTTGCTCCAAAATAATGTATCTATTCTTCAATTTAATCCAAATAAGTTTCAATATGTCTATACAATAGGAAACTATGAAATAAAGAGTAAAAGTCAACTTTTGCGTCAGGGACTAATTGGCAGAATTATGCTAGCAAAACAGATATTAACTTAGCATTAATTATTCATATTTTGAAATTTGGAATATGTCAGCTGAAATTATTTTATTCATTCTTAGAATAACTTATCTTTCATATATAGGTTTTATATGATCAAAATTATATAATCTTTAGAGCTTAATAAAACATCAAGCCAACAGAAAACAGGAATTTTTAAACCATTTGCTCTCTTTTCAGAACTATAAAAATTCTAAACTTGTAACTTCTTTTGAAAGAACTGGAGAGAAACTATAGTGAAATCATTCCCTTGGAGCCTTTTATGAAATGTAAGCAGATCAAGTCTGAAAAAAAGAATAGAAATAAGTGCTCAAACAAAGAAAAAAAAAGTACACTTATTTCCTACCTCACTCTCATGACTAGATCTTCGAACAACCCCATTGTCTCCAGCTTCAAGTTTCTTTGGAGGAAATGGTTCCACAACACGCCACCTTAAAAATGAAAAACATCAACATATTTAGGTGTCTCTGTGTGAGGAAAAACTTTAGCAACTAATAATGGATGGATATCTTTATTTCAGGACAGGCTCGTCTATACAATCAAATGCTTTTATTATCAAATAAAACTAAACTCAAAAGTCATTCAAACAGCAACAGTACATATTTAGAGGAAAACAAACAAAACTTAATGTGATGTATTGGGTTCTTCTTAAAAAATTCAGATAATGAAGGTAGATTAACATATTTTATTAAGATTAAAATACATTGAGAATCCAATGAAATCAAGAGGTTCAAGAAATAAAGAATAGATATTAAATTGCAATCACATCACAGAATAATTTAATATTGAAGATACTATAAAATTTTTCATGAAATGGTAAAATAGTGCAGCATATTTTGCCGCTTAATGCCAATAAGAGGCATTAAACATGATCTTGTATTTTCACTGCACCAAATGAGTAGCCAACATTTTCATAGAAGGTAATATTAGTGAGACAAAACTTAAAATTTCAAAATAGAATCTACAAATATCTATTTAGAACAGAACATGAACTGACTTTTATATTATAATTTCTAGATTTAAAATTTAGGTAAAAGTTAAATGAATCAGTAGCTTACTTTGGTGTGAGAATTTCCTTGTAGGGCAGCTTCTCCACCCTCACTGAAGCAGCTACACTATATGGAATCACTATGTTGTCAATGTCGTATGAGTTTTCTCTCTTCCTTCGACTGAGGATAAGAAAAGAAAAATTAATACACCTGATTTTTTTAAATTGGCAGTTTACAACTCTCATTAACAGTTTTCTCCCAATGCTTTAGCAACTGTCTACCATAACAATTAATGTTCATCAACTTACTCCAAAATTTTCATCGCAACCCATGATTTCTTATTTCTGTAACATCTTCAGCTTTATCAGATAATCTATAATTCAATTGTATATTTAATCAACTTCTTGATGGTTGTTAATTTTCAAAGGTTTTTAATAAACTCATGCTATACTTCAGAATGAGCTTCAGTTTATCCCCTTTCCTTCAGAATCACTGAGTGGATGAAATATAACTATTTTGTGAACAAAACATTCAAGTTAATAAGCATTGACAACTCATGGCTTTAAGTAAGGATCAATTGTTTCTAGCAAATTCTTTTAACTTCAGTATAGAGCAGAAATAAGAATCATCACCAAGACCACCAAAAAGAATAGGACAAGAATGTAACCTGCAACAACTTTGACCATGTCGCTAACTAATAAACCCAATGAATATTTTTTGTTTAAAATTAAATCAGTGAATTGAATGAAGGAAAGTTCAGAGAAATATTAAAATCACCATGTGCTGCTAGTTACGTTCTTCTCAAGTCTTAAAAGTCTAAGATTCTTCTTCAATAATTGTAATTAGATATAAAAAGATGAAGAAAGAGAAAAGATTGGGATTTTAAGATACATCGCTGTAAGGAAAACCATCTTACTTGCTACAATTATTCAAGAACCTTTTTACTGAGACAACTCTGCCAGCTGGATTGGAAATGTTGATATAATCTATATCCACAATCAGGTACACTATATTCAACATATCACCTACAAGCTTTTTCAATAAATATCAGGAATATTCAAAAGAGAAATAAACAATTTAATCTCTAATTACCATAATTAAAATTCAACCTTTAACATTTGATTCTAAAAAAAAGAGACAGAAGTGATTTGAAAGAGTTATTTAAGATTGAACATAGTACTTAGTTTTTGTTTTTACTTGAAAATCCTACGTAATGTTTAAGCTTACTATTTATATAATATCCACCCAATCTCAGGGCTGGAATATACAGCTCCTAAAAACAGGTGAATGCCTGATAGAAATAGAGAGACATCTTGGCAAGCTATCAGGACTGGCTATCTAGCTAAGGGGGGCCTGGGTGCAAAATTTCCATATCTCCATCTCCATATTTCCATCTCTAATACCTCAAATCTCATAATATTTGAGGTATATGAGATATTAGTAATATGAAATTCACAGTTATGAACAATATCCTGTGAAGAATCAGTGATTAAGGTTTATTCTGTAATGAATTTGTCTGAAACTAGCCTTTATTGAAAAGAACAACACTTATTCGATGTATGTATGTATGTATCGATGTATCGATCATACAACCAAGTATGTGATATCTAGTAGATGTAGGTGATCTATGTATTTTCATGGAATGTATTGGATGAGACAATATGCTAAAATTGAAGATGATACAAAGGTAACAATTTGCATTCTCATTAATTTCTTATATCGAGCTGACTGTTACATAAGCCACACTACAGATTAGGCATATACAACAATTGTTTATGGAATGCCAACAATACAAATTGTATGCATTCCATAAATGTATCTGAATTAATGTAGCAATCACAGCATGGAGTAGGGTAATTTTTATCCACGGATCTCCTAATTGCATCAGATGATATCTCTCTCATATTTACCTTCACTTAGGAAAATAATAATGAATGAAAGAACCCCAAAACCTGCACATACCCTAAGATTACAAAGTGATATTTACCATTAAAACATAAAACTAGGGCGTTCTGTTTCCATTAAAGAAATGATTTAAATCAATAAATACACCATCGGAATATTCTGAACTTACCTTAAAAGATCATGTAACATGCTGGCCTTTCGGTCGCCCCCGGTACCTATGGAATATGAACCGGGGGCAATGGAAGATGATGATGGTGAGTAGGGAGAGTGGTGGTGGTGATGAGGATGACTCGCAGATGATGTAGAAGATGATGATGATGCAGATGAGTGATGAGGTGGAGAAGTGGACCCAGGTGACGCAGGAGATGCAGGAGGAAATGGAGATGAAGGTGCTGTTCCTGGAGCAGAGAAAGTGCCATGTGAAGAAAAACCCATTTCCATTCTCAGCTGTTCATCTGCCTCATCACAAACTGACTGAAGAGCTGCAACGAAAAGAAAAATGTCAGTCATTTCCATATTGCTGTACAATGCATGAACTTAAATTTTGAATACTAACTAAAATAAAAGCCCTAGTAAAAGAATTAAAAAGGAAATTCAACTGATCTGCACTACGAAAATACTTAGTAGAATTAGAAAAGAACAAGCAAACCAGGGAAAGGATCAACTTAAGCCATGAACAGGAAAAGAATGCAAGCTGCTCTATCAGCAAGTTAACTACTAACACTACTTTTTGATTATTCACCTAATAATTAATGCCTACGACCTACTTAAGATTCTTTTTATTTTTAAGTTTTACCTATGCTACCATCTCAAATACAAAAATATATTGAACTAAGCCTGTTCTAAAAATTACAATTTTTTTCATAATAAAGAGCAGCCTAATCAACTAACAACATAAGCAAAGTCTTGAAATTATGACAGAGAAACCAAACGTTTTTTTATTTCTACAGTTACTGCTCAAATTTAGAAGAAAATTCCATTACAGCAAACTTTTCAAGAAATTCATCATTCTAAATGACCAAAACAAAATACAGAAAAGATACTAGAAATAATTAATCAACGTCCATAAAAAATAAAATCTGCCAATCATCTAGCAAATTAAGGGCAATGATAGAAATGATTAATATTATTCTGTTATTAGTGCATAGTAAATCAATAGAAAAATTTAATTATTATAGTGAGAGAGATTGATCTAATAAATGGTTATTCAACCATTCCTAATATCACATGAGATTAAATAGCAAACGGTAGATTTTGGAATAGAAAATCATTATTGTCATATTGTCTAAATCTCAGCAATTTAGAGCCAACTTTATTCACGAGATACAAAGAGCGCATAATGTCAAATTTGATGGATTTAATTGCAGCATAAATACAATATCCTAAGGATGAATAAGTGAGATAAAAACTGTTGTGAATAAAGATAATATTTCTGTGTAACAAAGATCAATGAACATAATAATTTTCATTTTAACAGCATTTATTAAGAATAATCCCAGCTTAAAATGAATGTGTAAAATGGGGGAAATAATAACTTTAAATTCTAATCTTAGCTAACTAAATTTCACACATTCTTGACATCTTACTAACCCTTCATACTGACAATTATATAAATTCCATCACTTATAAATTAAATTAAATTTTAAATGGAATTATTCTTAAATTGCACAATCTACTCAGAGAGGAAAAACTTTTCAATTGGGAATTTCTCACACACAAAGAGGGTCATATTACTAATGAATAAATAAACTGTTGTTGAATGTACTCACCCATTGGGAATTTCTCACACATAAAGAGGGTCATATTACTAATGAATAAATAAACTGTCGTTGAATGTACTCACCCATTGCAGCCTTGAGCCTCTTCTGATTATGCCTATTCAAGGGATCACAGTGGTTCCCGCCCACTCTGCCTCGACCCCTCCGACCCTTTGTCAGCTTGTGACGTAACTCTGAAAAAGAAAAACAATTTTCATGTAAAAGTAATTGCTTTGAGGAATTCAGCTATGTTGATATGATAAATACCTTAAGAGCAGTCATTTCAATACATCATCAAATACTGACCGTGTATTGAAGTTATTCGAACCTTCTTTGGATAAGTTTTCCCATAATAAAATGCAATCAACTGTTAAAGCATAACTCAATTTAAAAAGAAACTAGATACATTCAGAACATTCACCAATGAATTATTCCTGAAAAATCGCATGGGACTGTATTGACTTCATTATCACTGTATTTGATTATGAACATAGAGAAGCAACAATAGCTTATCAAGAATTAATCTTACGAATACAGTGATATATTACCTACTTTTAGCTTAAATTGCATATTCTACAAGTACGAGGGCAGATCGGAAAGTAACACACAGTAATTTTTTCATCCCCTGGTATTGCAGCTGGAATGTTGAAATTTCACGATGATAGTTTGATTAACAACAATATAGATTATAAGTTTGCGCTATAGAGGGTATTTTGTTTTCATTTGCAGCTCTATCGAGAGAAGCCTGAACTATGAAACAAACATGGCGTGCATGTCACTGTAGTCCACTGTAGTGTAGTTCGATATTCGATTGTGGGCCAAAGGGCATTCACCGAGTGAAATACATAGGGACATGCGTGGCGTGTATGGGGACGACTGTCTGGACCATAGCAATGTCTCCAGGTGGTGTGCATTCGTCCAAGAGGGCAACGTGAACCTTAGTGATTCGCCACGCTCAGGGCAGCCGGTAACAGTTTCAACTCCGCTGAATGTCCACGCCATTGAGGCAGCAAGGACTTGAGGCTTGAAGGACCAGCGTGTGCACCTGCAGACGTTCAATATTTCCTATGGTGCAGTATACAACATTGTTAATGACACGTTGAAATTCCGTAAAGTTAGTGCTCGCTAGGTGCCTAAGAACCTGACAGGCAACCACAAGGGCCAGCGAATGATGACAAGCTTGGATCACTTAACTCGTTACGCCACAAAAGGGCATAACTTTCTGAAAAGAATTGTCACTGGTGATGAGTCATGGGTGTACCACTACACGCCCAAAACCAATCGGGCCTCTATGGAGTGGAAACATGTTGGTTCCCAAATAAAAAGAAAATTCGAAGTGACTCAATCTGCTAGGAAAGTGCTTGTGACAGTGTTCTGGGACGTTTGGCATATTATTGGTGGACTTTGCTGAACACGGAACCACTGTGAATGCTGCAGCCTACAAAACTTTAAGTTACGTCGTGCCTTTTGTGACAAACGCCGCAACATTAATGGTGTCAAACTTCTTCATGACAATGCCCGTCCCCATGTTGCTGCTCCTGTTCTTGAGAAACTCGCCAAATTTGGGTGAGAGGAGCTCCAGCATCCACCATACAGTCCAGACCTGGCACTGTCTGACTTTCATCTCTTTGGTCCCATGAAGAAATTCCTGGCCGGCCAACACTTTGCAACAGATGCGGGAGTGTAATCAGCAGTCCGCAGATACTCCCAACAAACGGACTTCTACGAACAGGGCATATTGAAACTGGTACCACGATGGGAGAAATGTGTTGAGTAAATTGGTAACTATGTAGGAAAGTAGGTTAAAGATGTAAGTTTATTTGTGATTAGTTTGGTTATGGTACGTAATAAACTTTTTGGGGAAAAAATTATTGTGCGTTACTTTCCAATCTGCCCTCGTATATTCCATAGTGAGAAATCTACATGGTATTATGATTATGAAGCAACTCTGTGTGCATTTTGGTAGAGCAGGTACTTTTTTCCTATCTCATTTGCTACATAGTTTCTGGACAGCAAGGCTAAACACTATCAGCATAGTATTTATCAATTTTTATGCCTCACATTTTCACCTTGAGAATAAATAGTCAGTTCTACTAGTTTTCAATAAAATATGTCACCATATTATTCTAATATGATTGTTTCAGTTCATTTCGAGAAGAACAATCTCTTGAATGACAAGGATTCATTAAAAATACAATTATTTAATTAAATTTTTAATAAATTTAATTTGAAAGTAGATAATGGATTGTTTCTCCATCCAATCAATTCAAGCATTTAATTGTAGTTTCTCAATATTGTTAAGATATTACTACAATTTATTTTGCAATTATGCAGACACAATCCTTAAATAAAAAATGCTCAAATATCAAATAAAACTTTCTCCTTGGCAAAAGCAAGGAGAAAGAAACTATCCATCCAGACAAGCTCAAAATGAATGAAGTATTGTGATATTGCCTAAGTTTGCATGGCTACATGCCTTGACAACAGCAAGATAATTTCTTCCTTCCCTGAAGAAGCAAGAAGATAGTGAAATTTTACAGATTTTTGAAAGAATTATTTGCTAGACTAACATACAAAGTGTCTTTTGACTAAGCTTCCACAATAAGTGGCAACTAGCAATTTAGCACGGTGATGTAATAAGTAGAAAAGAATGATTAGTACACCAGCAATGGGTTATGTGCACCACATACACATGCATGAATATGCAAAAATTATTGAAATAAGGAACAGCAGAAGATATGGAATTTTAGAGGAAAGAACTAAAGGCACACTCCTATGATTCTTCATTCCCTATGATTCACAATCTAAGATGATGCAATATTACTCAAAGCATGCAATTCAGCTTCAACTCCATCAGACTCTTTAGACTTCATTGTAAAACAAGAAGCAAGTAGAAGAAGAAGAAGTTTTCTAGAAGCTTCACGGAATTAATTTTCAATATACTCTAAAAACTCAAAAAAATAATACTGAATCATTTCTAATTAATAGAGAAATCAGGTTTTTAGCTGAGGGACAATTAAGTTAGTGAAAATGAATATGGTAAAAGTATTTCAAGTTTCTCTTTTAGATACAAGAGTAATTTAATATATTTAAGATTTAGAAACTGATTCTATTACAATACAATATTTAATTCCTCAATTTAGACTCATCAATCACATGAAGAATCCCTCACCTAGCCAGAATACCTCTTGCAACCTTGGAGCTAAATTACAGCCTATCACTGACCTTGGCAACTCCTTATTTGATAACCACCTTATACTCCACGCTTAACTTTGAGAAATGAGTCAGAACTAATGCTACACACATTTCTTAGCCTTGTAAAAACAATAATTTAAAAGAGGGGAAGAAAGGATTACAGCTTAATGCTGTATAATAACAAAATCGAACACTACCTCCAGCAACATTTTCAAATTAAGATTGGTTAGCACAATAAATACATATATTAAATATTTATGGCAAACTAAACTAAAGTAAACAAGAAATTTCGATCTTGCATGCATCTCATGAATCCATTCTTGGTGAATCTTGGGATTTTGGTTTATTTGCAAGAGTATCCAAAACCTATTCATTCTTAAATTAAAATCTTAGTTATCATCGAATCAGGAATAATATTATCTAAAAATAAAAATTTCTACTCACAAAAAAAATACAATAAAACCCTTACCAAATGAGGGGATTAGGTCATTAATATATTGCTCCGATGGCATAATCACATTCTGCAAAATTAACTCTATGGAAATATCTTAGGATTGATTTAAATTAAGAAAGGAAGAATAATTTAAACATACCTAAATATTGTGGTAATTAAGAGGGAAATGAAACAGATATTAATGAAAGGACTTTTATTACTAAGTAACTGGGTACATGGTACAATTACTTTGAAAAATACTGATGATTTATGGCTGATCAATGCTCTGTGCATGAATTGTAAATGAATGAGATTCAAGTATTGGTCAAAGTAAGTGGAAAAATTTAGAAAATGCAAGTGTAAACTTGCATTGTGCAAATCTGTGCCTGGGAAAAGTTTAGCGCATTTTTCTAAACACCCATCATAGTTTTCCCATTAGAAAGTATTGAATAGTCTGTATGAAATATTAGCTAACTTGTGTATCATTTATCCCACCCATATTTCTTTTAAATTCCTAACCTTACATGAAACCCTACAGTAGTGTAACTGATTAATACACTAAAGCTTCAATGTTAATAGCTTTTAGATCATGGATTGTTAAGAAGAAACAGAATTGAAAGATAGGGACACAACTGGAACTTAACAGGTCTCTCATTTCATAGGGCAAACTGACAATTGTGACATGGTTTAATGGTTAGAATACCCATCTGTAAATTGGAAGATTTAGCTCCAAGTCCCATTCATGTCACTTCTTTTTCCCCTTTGGATTAAGCAGCACAACTAAGTAATTTAACATTCCTTAATCTCAGTGGAGTGTTAGTAAAAAGCAAATGTTATCAAAAGATGCACAGGTAACCCCTGATTCACAGGAGTTTAGTTAGCCCTAGATGAATTAACACGAGTAGCAATTAGAGAACATCTTTGGATGGCTAAAACAAATTTCCCACTTTAACATGAATTCAGATGAATGTAAGTTTCAGTGGGAGATTTACACAAGATTAAATACTCTCAAATACCTACTAAATCAAGCAAATTTAGGAAATCACAAGATAAACCATGCAATATTATCTTAATTAACTACTTTTAGTGATTCGATAATGTACACAAATTTGATTTAGTCAAGTTTTTCAGAACATATTTCTCGTGTTAAGCAAGGGAAACCTGTACAAGTACATTCTCCTATCAATATTTTAGAACTTTCCAGGCATGCAGAGAGAAATCTTTCCCATACAATTAATACTTGATATATTTGTATCTGTATGCTTCTGGGTTTCACTTCATATTGACTTCTATTAGTGTGTGCAGCACTGTCACAAATTCACTAGCATCATCTTGTCAAAGTCAAAGAAAGTTAAGCGACGAAACCCAGAAGTATACAAATATCATCTGATTAGCACTCTGGAACGAGCATTGATACTCACTCGATGTTAAGGCATTAGGTGAAACTTTCTTCATTCTAAACCCAGCGTAATTTCTTCGACGGGAACTGAGGGAAGCTCCACCTCTGGCCCCAGGATTTAATTCGGATCCGGGGCCACAACTTTCGTCTTCTAGCTCCTCTGGAAGGCTCCCTCCAGAAAGAGTTGGTCTTCTACCTCTCCTCGCTCCTCCAATTGCCCCACCTCTTCGCCGGCGAGCAATCCCAGCAGTCGAACCTCCACTTCTACCCGCAGATGCGCTGGAGTGTGTTAAGTTAGCCAAGGACGGTTTCCCCTTCTCCGACAACACTTCCTGCTGCCAGCTTTGAGTCTTCATTATGGCCCCCACGTGAACGTCAGAAGATATATCTGAAAGTATGAAGAAATGAAATTTAGAGTCTCAGATCTTGAAACACAAAGTAACATAGAATGATTAGATTAAGGTACACAATTACTCTGAAAAGAAATGAATTCCCTTTCCTTAGAATTATTACAATGTCTATCTACAAAGGCCTATTGCAACATAACAAAATGCTTTCCAAAATACATTTTAAACAACTTCTGAATGAGGTAGTTGGTACCAATTTGACTATATACTACTCCCCAGATCCATTCCTATATACCCGGCAAGATGCACAATTCCTTTAACTGACAAGGATACAGAAGTGCTATTTCTCTACAATAATTAACCATACCATTTCAATAACTTTTTCTAATATATTGTTCTGGAAAATATTTAAGAAAACTAAAGGAGCTTAACAAAACCTTCAGTAGTAGTAGTATTGCTAAAAGTGCTTCGACAGCTTAGGTCATTTCGCACATTGGCTCCCACCGGGATTCGAACCCGGGACCGCTTTCACCAAAGGCAAACGCGCTGTCCACATGACTATCTGGGAGCCCACAAAACCTTCAGTAGATGAACAATATCTTGATTGTACATCTATCATTAACCATTAAGTTATCAATTGCAAAGAATACTCACTAACATAGTTCTGATTAGTTTTCCAAAATCATAATTGCAGAAATTTGTTATGAAATTAAAATACTGCAACTCTTTATAAACTCCCATAGGTTATACACGGGTAGTTCCCAATCCCATTCATTTCCATCCACACTTCATTAAATCTGTAAAATCTTGATGAGTTTCTGAGATACATAATTCTTATTGCTCAATGAAAGAACTATTAATGTAGCTGTAAAGGGCTCAACTTCACAATATTCAAAAGGGCATCACAAAAGAGAATGATAATAGAATGAAATTACAGTTAAATTAATGGCACCTTACTGTCGATATCCTCAATTAAAATCAAATTGCATTCCAACAGGGATAATGTCCAACACTGGCAGTCATTGATCTATGTTGAACTCTGACAGTAATACAGGTTAACTTAACATAACTTTCATAATTAACTGAGGATTATAATGTAGCGACTAATTACCTCCTCTAAAACATGTATTATAACCCACTAGTAGCATAAAATTTTTCACAATCCTTCAAATTCAATAATTTAACATTTAATGTGTGGACAATATTTAAGCACTGACTCCAATTATCCTCAACGGAGCTAGAATTGTTATTTAGTATTGATCCTTCTCACTCATTTTGTTTTATTATCATCAAATTCAATTTTGAATGACAGAAAAAACTGCACATTATAAAATGAGATAAGAGAAGAAACTGGCCAGGAATGATCATTTACATACACTTAATAACATGAGGTGAATTTAAATTAGTACAGTAAGGGTCAAAGTAAAACACACCAATGTAGGCCAGAAGTAGGAAAAAGTGATAAGCACCAAACTTGTAAGTATTGTCTGTTTGCAAAACAGAGGCTTACACTCCGTAGCTTACTTTGCAGAGGGCTAGTTCAACGCAAAAAATATGAGAATCCATGCTTATTGAGAGGAGACCCATGTGCTAACTAAGTATTGCTCCAAACCAAACTTGGTTACTGTACATGACACATGGCAGACAGTTACTCCTCAAAACTTACGGATGTTGTCCACTTTTACCCTTCACCTCCAACTACATCCGCTTCTATTTTTGAACAGCTTACAATCATGTGACACTAATGTAACCCTTGAAACCTAAGATTAAGTAGTTGAAGAAGAGTTAAATATGAAATAGACAATAACTCACCTCTTGGAAAAGATAAAATGGGATGAAATGAAGGATCTATTCTGGATACCCTCTCTGGGACTGGTAGAGAACAAGGTGGTGGTGCTCTGGGAGCAGAAAGGGAAGGTGCACTCTGCCCCTGTCTGGGAGCAGAGCAAAGGACGCAAGGTGGCACACCCAAGGCATTGAGATGGCAGCCTGTGCAGAGCACCTCAGCTGCCTTCGAAGGTGGGCTAACGCAGCTGCCACGCCCTCTCTTGCCTCCATCGCCACCCACGCCCCCAGGGTCCGAGGCTCGCAACAGCCGCCTCTTGCGGGGAAGAAAGCGAAGGGGCCGTACACGACAGCAAGTATCACCCTCCCCTGCACACCCTTCCACATTTTTCCCCATCTCTGCGTGGTGAAAGCCATTCACAACAACAGTCTGGGGTGACTGATGCACCTGCTCAGCAGGCTTTGCAAACACCAAAGGTCCTTTGGTAGCCCTGATTTGCCTGTAATACGTAAAAAGAGAATTAGAATAAACAAATGTTATTCAAAACAGTAACTTGGAGATCATAATATTTGCCACAAAAAGTACAGAAAAACAATAGTAGGAATATCTAAAACAATACTACAAAACAATTCTTGCTGATGCTACTTTTAAATTACCAAAAGAAATCAGAAGTTACCAAAATAATTTAACATTAAAGAGGATAAAAACTTCAAAAAGAGATTTATGACAAGGATTCTTTCTTTAGTATTAAGAATCTAAATTAAACACTATTTGAAGTTTCTCCACAAATGAATTACTACAGTGATACAATGGTTAATGAAATTAGAAATAGTATAAGCAGAAAATCTCCTATACAGCCATTATGAAACTGCTTGCAGCCACTACTGTAATTAAATTTTGATTCGCGTTTCAAGAGCTTCATAAATTATGAAAATAATCTCTAGAAAACATTCTCAGAAACTGAAGTATTGAAGTAATTGGAATTAAAGATGAGAATTTATAATGCATGATTATCTGAGAGCAAATGAATATGTTTAGAAAAGGATAAAAGGAATATAAAGTAGAATAATAATTATACAATATGAACAGCTTGAGATATGTTCCCAAAATATTTTTTCCTCGGAGTAATACAATGCAAAGCAAATGATAAATTTTCCTAATGGCAAGCATCAATTACAGCAAGAGACAAGACAAAAGGGATTTGTTTGCATTACTGTATATCTTGGATACGGAGTATACTATTTGGCTCATTTTTTTCATTCTTAATTCATTAAATTTGATTTTTAATAGCAGAAAGAAACACTAATGACCAATTCTTACCGATGGATTTCATTTTGCTGTCGAATTCGATACTCCAAATCAGATATCTGAGCCTGTAACCACGTCCACCTGGAGCCGATCCATGCCCTATCACGAGCCCACTTCCAAGCTGCACGCCTCCCACTGAAACATCAAAAACAGTAAATTTAGTTTTCAATCGAAACATAAAATTCTAGGGCATATAAACAAGCATAATATACATTCTTAATTCATCATTTTAGAATAATAATCTAATAATGAAAATGAAGATAGAATCGTAACATCCACCAGGTAATGGAATTTTAGGAATAGAAAAAATTAAGATAACCAAGAACAAATTTTGGTATAAATACCCATAAATGATATTTAATTATAATTATTCAATTACTTAAAGCATTCAAAATAATCTTTGGTCCAATGAATTATCATTTGTTATTATTTTTTTAGGATAAATAATCTCAAATTTGGAATTGGAGAGATATTTACAAGATGAATAATTAACACAAGAATATTTTTCTTTTTACTTTTGTCTGATGCAATCAAATACAAACAACACTCATTTTTTCTACAAAACAAACAAAAACCGTAGTCATTTAAACATAAGCTAAACTTCAGTCTTAAACTACCTTAGTTCAGAATTATTCAAAGGCAACTCTTCTGAGAGCATATTCTGTGGTGAATTGCGTTTGTGAATTTCTATGGAAGAAAGATGGGTGTGAAATTCACATGCAATGTTAAAGGCTATTTGCTTAAAAGAAATAAAAACATTTGGCCTACAAAATATTCTCTTCGTTACTCCAAAATTCGCATATTTTATTAGGTTATTTTTCCCTTGAGATGGCTACAAGCAATGGTTTCAACCTAAATGTGTCATTCTAAAAATAAAAAGGGAGTTTATGGCCTAGACGGAAGGAATAGTAATTAATGTACGAAAACCGGGCGTTCGTGTTACAAAGAGGAACCTTCAACCAAACATACTTTTATCCTGGCGCTAACAGCAACCTACTGAAAACCTCCGGACAGCATCGCCCTTCTTTAAAAATAAAACCGGTAAACCCCCTCGAGATACTCTGAATACAGGCCAGCGGAATAAAACGACGACGAGGAGTATCGACGCGAAGGAGGGCGGAAAACAGTCAGGCGATGGGGCCCTGCCGAACGCTTCGACAGCCATTGCAGTGACATGCATTCGAGAGAGGCAAGAAATCGGAACACAAGTTATGGATGAGGGAACCAAAAACGCGATGTCGGGTGGCGTCGGGGAAGATCAATTCCTCTCTTCGAGCGTGGAAGGGTCAAGTGGGGAGAACAGGGGCGGGAGATAGCGAGGTCTGCGGAAGTCGGCGGGAAGGTGGGAGTGAACCGCGTGGCGGATGGAGGGGCCGAGGAATAAGTTGGGAGGAAGAAAGAAGGGACAGATGGAGGAGGCGGAAAAACACGGCAGCTTGCATCTCAAGCAAGGTCAGCGACATGAACCAACAACCGGCGGAGCCTGCCTCCACAAAGCGCATCGACAATTGCATTAATTTTCCGGAAGAGATGCGCGGATTATCCACAATTTCGATCATAGAATGCGTGCTTTCCGCTACTAAAGAACTTGATTGACTCCCGAGAGGCGGTGGGCCAGCTTTCTCCCACGACGACGTAACCGAACCCTTCAAACAATTGCGAAATTGAAGAGCGATGAACTCGAGAAAAAAAACCGGAAATTTTCGTGATGAGCCATACCGCATTTCTTCTGGACTTCCATAAGGAGCTCTACAATATGACAGCTATAACATACAGCAAAATGGCCGACCAAGAGGCTGTATCGCGAAAGATACAAACAGCAACAAAATGTAGTAACGGAGTAAACCTTGTAAGCTGATGAATTTCGAACGAGCGCAGTAAACAAGACTAGATGAAACAACGGGAGCTTTTTAAATTCATCGATGATCCATAAAACCGTATTTTTATTTACCGATGGATCTACGATACTTTCCACCGATGACCATCGTGATTAATACCCGATGAGGTGCAGATGGTTCCGACGACAGTAGTGGGTAATTCAAATGTTTATTTTCACAATCCCATAAAAATCGAGTAAATGGCAACTTACAATGGGAGAGTACCGTATTTATAATGCAACAATCGACGAACACAAACATCCATGCGCCATTTATGTTTCAACAGAGTTAAAAGAGTTATGGAACAAGTTCTGTATGCAACAGTAGTCATCTTGTCAAATAGCAGACTAACCAACAGACTGTTCTTAAATTCATTAAAAATCGATAATCCATCGAAGTAATCACATAAACATCGCTCATCAGATTGATGTATTCAAAAACGTACCCAACTATAACGAATAAAATTGCCTGATTTCAAAAATTTTACACGTTAAATCAGCTAACGACTGATCATGGATTCAAAGACGAGCATAAGCGAAAGTCAGGCGTGCCATCAACCAAAGCAGCCTCGTTGGGGGAGGAAATTCCTATTCCTGCAACCCTAACTTATTTTGGCCGAGAACTCATTTTTAATTCCATTACCACATCGTGGAATTACTTGCTACGACCTTCCTCACCACTCCGCAACTCTTCTTTTAGTCCAGTTCGTTAGAGCACACCTGGGAAAACGTGTTAGCGGAAATCTGAACGGGCTTGAGCGAGCCTCGACGCAAGTCGCATACTCTTGGCTTATTTTACTTGCAGCGAATAAAGGCCGATCGAGAGATTCCGGACCTTCTAGTACTGCGGAAAGACGTGAAAGTGATAAGAAATGCAGCGGCGATACTGCAACTCAAAATCGATAGCGGAGGAAAAAGAATGGTGACAACGGTGTCTTCCAAGGAAACTAAAACCATTGCGCCATGAACGACTGCAGTTCGTGATGGATTTTCAGGGACTTTCTACGCTCCAACGGCTTTACGTTTAGACGTGATCTCATTCTTATACCTCTTACCTTTGCCGAGCTCTTCGCTACCAGAAAACACTCCAACGGCTTATGTCTGTAAAGTATCAAAGACTTGTTGGAACCTAAGCGCCTCTAACATTTGTTAACAAGAGCAAGTAGGGGGGAATGAGGCTTACTAGACAAGATGAAGAGTGAGGTAGTTTGCTCTTACTTTCGTCACCAATTCAGAATGCAATAAGCGTAAACTTTCCACGTAAGTGAAGCACAGAGACTATGAATAACACTTTTATTAGCATTCAATGAGGAGAGACCTTAATTAGTGTCATCATTCAGCATACTCATACCTAAGTAGCACTCATGCCAACACAGTCACGAACAAGACTATAACAAAAGTAAAAACATACATTTTTCTCAATCCTGAACCAATATAACAAAAGAAAATGCACGATTCTTTACAATATGGTAACAGGAACAACCTCGGCTCATACAGACGGTAAATCGTGAATCTTCAGCAACAAGGCAAGCAAAAACCGTAGTCATTAAAACAAAAGCAGTTAGCTTTTGTTTTAATGACTACAGTTTTTGCCAACTACCTTAGTTCAGATTGATTCAAAGATAACAGTTCTGACAGCATAGTGTGGTGAATTGTGTTTGTGAAATGCAGCCAAGATATTTTGAAGAACTAACAACATTTGGCCCAAAAAATATTCTCTTTTCTCAAACAACATAAACGCTTAAGACGATATAAGAGTTGCACCTATGTGCCTTTACCAGGTTCGCTTCCGTGAATAGGAGCGAACTCAGAATCGCGTTAGTACTGGTCTCTATATGGAAACCGCAGGTTGGTGGCCTCGGCCAGCCTCGAGTGTGGTCTGCAGAGACGAAGAAAATATTCCTTGTTACGCGAGGACTTTACGTTCTCGAACTCGAAACATCCGAAGTGAATCGGGAGGGAGATTTCGATAGGAAACGGCATTTAAAGCCCCACTGCGACGATTTCTTCGAAAGTAAACGGACGGAAAGAGAGAAAATGAACCGGAACGGGTCAAGACGATACAGACGACTTGTTCAACTCATCCTTCCGCTCACGTCGTTGACAGCCGGTTGAGCATTTAGTCCAAAGGCCGATATGAACTTTATTCCATGCAGAATTGGATATCAAAAACTTTGAAGAGGAAATGAAGCTTGATATACAAGATGAGGAGTGAGGGAAATTTCCTTTTCTTCCTCATTTAAGCCGGAATGTTATTACTTGCTGCAGCACAGTGCATTTGCATACAATTTTACATTAAAAGTCACCGATATGAATGCCGTTGATGCTTTTCCGGTAAATATGATGAAGCATAGAAATATGATGTATACTTTCGTACAAATTTATTTTAGAACAACCCGTTTTGGCTACATCGGCGTCTTCAGGTTCACAGAACACTTAACATTCAAATAAGATTTTTTTACAGCGTTTGAATGTTGTGTTCTGCGAACCTGAAGAAGGCGATATTTTAAAATAAATTTGTGGAAAAGCATTCATCATTTTTTTAATATGGATTTCCACAACATAACGGCCGCCTCCGTATATCTTAAATATAATAAAATAAATTTTCCTTGGTATGCCACCAAAGGGGGTAGATCTTTACCAACCCTTTGGAAACCCGAGAAAATTTCCTTCGCCAAACCCATTAATCACCATCACTCATACCTCGGTAGCTTTATTCATAGAACTGAGAAAAAATTTAATGGAATATACATTTTTAATACAACTTTAGTCTGGGTAGGTTTCCAATTTATCGCATCCATTTAAAAATAAGCCAAGAACGGGGTTAATTAAGATGAAATTTTCCGCGTATTTCAATGCAAGGATGAGAAATTCCACGCAACGGCGTAAGATGAATGGGTACAAATCTTGCGCGTCTATCACACGCTATTTATTAAACGCGATACAAGTCCCACATAAAAATGCGCGGATGACGAACGCCATCCGTTTCAAAGGATCTCGCAGTCGAGAAGACGGGGGTGAAGTAATCAGTTCGAATTCAGAGCGAGAGATGTTATTGTGGATTCATCCTTTGAAAGGGAAGATTACTCCTTACTAAAGCACTTAAAATAATCAACGGGTAATTCAAGGGATGATTATAGGACGAGGCGACGAAAATAAAGATGCAGAATTACAATTCTGCCAATTAAGCATTCACATTGAACACAAAAAGGCGGATTATTTCGGGAAAGCAATCAATAATTAAAATGATTTCTTCGGAATCTGAAACGGGAATTACGCCGAGTAATTTAATAATATTCCGTTACTTTTAAGTCAATTTCACTGATAATCAACGCATATAAACAAAAATTCTATATTTTTCGTCCTCTTACAGCTAGAGAATAATATGAACAACACTGTATTATAACCCACCCTTTACGAAACCGGTTCTTAGCAGTCACCACAGTAAGTCCGTTGTGAAAGACTCATTTGTCAAACCGAGTTAAAATATACAACCTTAATTGACAATCCACCGTATACTCTACGAAATAATAAATGCATAAAGAAACAAATGATTTTTTGTACTCTTAAGAGAGCGATGTGAACAACACTGAATTATATATCACCATTTACGAAACCGGTTTTAGTCCGTCACGATAAGACCGTTATGAAACAAACGACAACTTCTTCATCAAACCAAATAAAATAAACAAACTTAATCGACAATCACGCCCCACAAGACGCCAATTCGGACTCGGAACAAGAACGCGATTCCACCGACTAAAATGGGACTAAGCCTGGCTAAAATGGATCTCTTTGATATATGACGGCAGATAATCCTTGGGTCGGATTCGGAGATGGCATTGGCGCCCCTATGCGATGCTGAGCATGCGTATTCAACTGGCTAGAGGAGAGTGACTGTAACCGTCAGGCTTGGGAGGGAGAGGACTGGAAGAAGCGGCACGAATAACCGCTTTCTTTAGCGCGGTGCTTCCTCCGACCCCACGACTATTCAACCATGGCCTTCTGCTTCCCGAACTGCTTAGCTCCACACCGCCGACTGCGAAGATCTCTTTAAGACTCTGGAACAACATCCTGCGTTTTATCTCCTCCCGGCCAATGGGAAACTTGCTTTGCGACGAACGTTATCGAGCTCGCCGTCGAATCGTAAAAAAGTTCCGCACGATGTTTTGAAACGCTTGATTAAAAAGGCGCGGATTAATCCCGCGTGAGTGAGTCACTTTCATCATAACGCCGGCATTCCTGTTTCTGGAAACTTTTCGTAAAAATTTAAAAATGCGAAAGCGCTTTTCTGGATTATTTGGTACGTAGCCATCAATTAAAGTAATTCGTACTATGTTTTACAATATACATATTGCGATATAGTAATAAATACATTCGATATGGTCGACATTGCTTGTTTTAGAAAATGGATTGTGAAAATTTACAAATACTAAAGCGCATTTCCAATTACTTAGTATGTAGACATCAATTAGGGTAAATCGTATTATATATTACTGTATACATATCTTAATCTAGTAGTAAATGTATTAAAGAAAGTTAGAATTTATTTTAAGTGAAAATTAATCATGAAAATTAACAAATACTAAAGCGCATTTCTAGATTACTTGATATATAGTAATCAAATACAGTCATTCGCAATATACAATACTAATAAATAGATTCGAAAACATCAGTAATCCTTGTATTATAATATTATTTACTTAATTTTAAGTAATAATGATATTATTTTATTAGATTTATTTGTTTTATGGCCATTAATTAAACTAACTCGTAATATGTTGCTATAAACATATTGTAATGTAGTAATAAATGCATTCAATAACGTCATCATTCCTCGTTTTTCAAAATGAATCATAAAAATGTACACACACTAAGGCGCTTTACTAAACTACCGAGTACAAAGTTACCAAACACAGCCAGTACTTCATCACACGTCACATAAATCCTATGTTAACGCAATATATCTTTAACTTTAGAGTAAAATGACCAGTATAGCTTATTTAGGAACACCAACGCTGCAAAGCGTAATCTGAGAAAAAACAGGAAGGAGATGTACATTTGGCAACGTTCCCCTCAATGATCATTTAAAAGCTCCACCCAAATTCATCATCCTGCCTCAAAGTCTCGAGATATATTGCACCAACTTAAGACACGAAGAGCGGAAACACTGGAGATAGCAGGGAGGACTAAAATGTGTTTGCCATTAGCAATATCTTGAATTCCCTTTTGCAATGCGAGGGGAACGGAAAAAATCTTTCGTCCATTTTGAAAAAAAAAAATCACGATTCCTTCCGACTGTAACAGTTAAAGCTTGAAGGAAAGGAGGGAACAATTAATAAGAAGGAGCTGAATAACTCTGAAATTCCACGCCATAATTACAATAGCTCCTTCTTTACATTATAAAAAATAATCAACATAATTTCGCAGCTAAATCTCTCTCGGCTTTTGGAAAACAAATGCCCTGAAAATCCGCGAGACAAAAAGGACAATTTTTTCTCGACAAAATTTTTTTCCCCAAAAAAAAAACCTCTCACGTTTACATGAATTCATGGAAGCAAATAAAATGTTTATGGGTCGTTAATTGCTTAACAAAACTGATAGGTAAGAAGTAGTTTGCTTTTCCTTTGGTATTACTTTTTAGATGTAATCCATATCCAAATTAAAAATTTGAATAATTTTCTAGAAAAAAATTTAAAATATCAGAAATTGCTTTAATCCGTCATTTATAACGGCTGGAACAAGAACATATAAATGATCTTTTTTCCAAAATATTCTCATGACTTAAGAATTTAATTACTTAAAGAGAGAGGAATTAACCATTAAAAAGGTGATTACATAAAATACTGAATTATCTAACTAAATAAAACACCTGTAAAAATAATATTAATATACACCCAATATAAATCACAAATATATAAATTGGAGTCGGAAACATGCTTTTTTCCACAGGTTAAACCGCCCTATATGATCAAAATAGTAAACCTAAGCATATTCCCAGTTTAGAACGCTATTTACTCATCTGACGTCTTACGTTCGATCATTAAAAAAATCTTCCGTAAGTATATAGTTACGAGCGAATTCGTACTCTCTCTTAAGACACCACTACAAAACAAGCCAATAACCTGGAATGTCTCCGATATGAAACGATTTATTGAACAATGCTGTCGAATGACAATGGGACCTATCAGCTTGCATCACAGCCTCTACGACTTGATCGTCTTGGCTTAGGTAAAGAAATCGAATGGATTGTTAAGAAATCTAGAGAATAAAAATCATAATACCAGAGTAGGTTGCAAAACACTCCTGAAAAAAAATCAACTATGAAGTTAACATTTCTTTAAGCAGAAAGTTCAAGTCGAAGAAGTATTTAAATTCAAGCTATTTTAGCTTCTTTAGCGGGGGAAAAAAACTATGACCACCAAAAATCACTTTTGTAAGTATCTATTAAATCACCTTTCATATAGGTGCCAATATTACCGATAAAGATCAAAAAGCAAAATTGTAGAACTAAAATAAATCAAGATACTTATTTCTTAACAACTTCTGATCATTACTAACAAGAAACAGATAATCAATCTAAAGTCGCAGATTAATATGAGTTCACGTTTAAGGAGTTTCTTAAGACTGCTATTCATCGTAACGTAACCGCTAGTACTTGCCTTCAGTATAAAAAGCGTCAACAAAATTGTCCTAGAGATTTTAACTTCCGTATTCCTCTCAATAACCTTAATAATCACTTCAAAAGCGAAATCTCAACGTTCTTATTGGAAGCTTATGAAATAAAATCGGCTACTCAAGGCTTGCACACACTTGCAAAATCAAAATGTTGCTTTTGTAACGTTATAGTCTCAAGAAAGACCATTCCCATCCATAATTAGTATTACGCCAGAGAAGAATTGCAGCAAAGAAGAAAGTTTTTCGTGCCTTTCGGAAAATACCCTGCGTAAAAATGTGGTTTAGATACCGATAACTTTTCCGTGGCAATATTTTTTTTTCATACAACTTTGGGGAGATCTCTGGAAAATCTTTAAGATCATTGTGGAACTTTCGAAAACACTTCATTTTCTGCTAGCAATTTATCACCAGATATAAAACTCCCGCTTCTAAATTATGTTTAATCATTAACGTACGTACACGTATTATACACGACTATTAACAATATTCTCCAGCATTGAGGATCTTATAAGAATTTCATAGTAGAGTCCGCTCATAAAAATACGCATTGAAGCATAACACAGAAGCAATTCAGTAACAAAAATAGGAAACCTAGTCTATATACTAAGTAGAACGATGCATACAATTTTGGGATAAATTTAAAATAATATCAGGTATTATCACAAAGGGAATGTATAAAATATCAATATATTTTACTCTGACCATTCAAAACCTGATATTTTGTATTGTAATTAGAGACCAAGAAAATAAATGCTGAATAAATAAATAAAACATATCTACAAAAAATGTAAAGCGGATAATAATAACCAAATGGAAATAATTTAAATATCACTTACAATTGACATTTCCGAGTTCCGAGTCAATTAAAATGTCAGTACTATAAATATGACGCAAAAATTGCATTCTAAAAATAACAAAAATAATTGAAAAAAATACTTCGATACTTCAATTGAACTTGAGTGCCCTTCTAATCAATACGTATCTATTCAATAAAGAGCAAATTACTTGTTGACTGATAGGCTAATTTAACTGACAGTTAGATAAACAGAAATGCTAACTACCGAGAGATGGAAAATAAACACCACTTTAACCAGAGTGATGCCTATCCGAGTACCCTTCGGTTAATGTATTCTTAAAGACCCTTTCGGGATAACCTTTTCTGGACCACCTGCGGGCCACAAACGTCAGCCGCCATTCCCGACCTGAGGGACCTTTCTTAAAGACGCCTGAGGTGTTCGATAACAACTACATCTTTAAGTAACATGCTGGAGAAAGGGTAAACAGAAGCAGTAAGCCCGATCGGTTAATACTGATAATAGATCCATGGATAGAAAAATAAACATGCCGATGTGAATTTTTCTTGAGCTCTTGAGGCTATAAAAACCCTTCCGTCAATGATTCCCACTGAGCACCTTCGAAGGTAGGGGGTCATAAAAAAGTTTTAGAGCGAAAAAAGTTTACGTTCTGCACTTATGCGGAAAAAATTCCAAATCCGTCAAACGTACAGTAAAAACTGGATTTAAGGTAAAACTTTCAGCTTCAGAATATAATCTCAAACATCAGCCATTTTTTCACTTTTCCTCTCAAATATAAAAATTACATTAAAATTTTTATAGTAACTCTTCAATTCCAAAAACAAATTTAACGACGGCGAACGAAAATTAGACGAATCCTTATTAATATTGCCTTAAATCAATGCGTAAGAAATAGACAGGTCGAGATATTCTCTGATTTTCGTATCGAAATAGTTATTACAGCCCAAGTTACAAACCAGGGCAATAAATTTCACTTTCGTTAACATTTCAATCCCTTTCCGAGTTTAACTTGATTTCTCATTTTGGTTTCAATCATATCCTGATAGGAATTAATTTTCAGAAAAAATTTTTTAAATAGGTGAACAATAATAGGTGTTGTTTAGACTGCTTTTCTTAACGATAATATCAATAAATCAAATACAATTAAAGGAAATTAGATAGATGTATTTTCCACTAATTGAAAAGATATTTTTCTTGAATTGGGATGAATATTGTTTAAGCAAAAAAAAGAAATACAGCGACATACGAATCTCATCGGAAAAAATAATAAAAATTAATTAAGAAGGTACAAGAAACTATTCTGTGAATCGGTAATGATGGAAATTTTTTTTGAAATTCCGACCATCCGTTGAGTACTTTTACAAAAATAATTATCGGAGGAAATTAAAAAGATTGATGTCTTAATGTGGCGGACCATATCATCTTACATTACTTCTTACACCTAACCCATACATGGGAGACTCTCAAGATGAGACTTCCTTTTCTCAATATCGCCCGAATAAAGGCCATTTATTATCATTATTATTATATCAGTTAAAGAAAAATTTCTACGCCATGAAATATTTTTCTAAAGCAAGAATGTTTCAAAACTATCTCCAAGTACTAAACGCTGATTTCCTTAGTACCAATAAAGGAAAATGAGCACCCATAACATAGGACTTAATGATTACTCATTTCCGTCGAAAGCCAATAGACAAACGCGACGTTTTTCTACGAAAGGCTTGGATACCTCGTCACGCTTCTAAAATATTCCTTTGTCTTAGATGAGTTACGCAACATGACTGACGCAAGATGATTTTGTCCTCAGATTCTTGATCCGTGATGCTGTAAAAATGATCCATGGGCTCAAAGAAAACTACAGGTTTTCTTCTCGTTTCAAACGAATAATTCCGTACTCCAAAACTAACCGGTTAAACTCTTCCAAAACAAAAAAAACTTTCTGAGTATCACCGATTTAAGTCTTGAAACTCCTGAGCGTGTTATTAATGGTTGTAGGCATTTAAATAATACATCATACTTACAAGGATCGAGGAATTTATGCTCCATGAAAATATTCTTTTGTGGCAAGTTCTAACTCAAGTATCAAGAGCAGATACTTTTTAACGAACAAGAAAAAAGGCTTTGTTGACATTGTGATAACATTCCTCTCTTTAAGACGCCAGCTTTAGTGGTTCTCTCGGTTGAGAATTAACAGCCAGCGCCACTTGAGAAGATAAATGTAAATGAACTTAATGGTAAGAAAAACAACTCGAAGTTCTGTAAGCAAAACTGCATTCCCAGTCCGAACCACGGAGAGAGGAAGAATTCTTCGTAGTGTGAACCAACCGAAAACCAAAATGTGCGCTAACAATTCATATATACAACTACTTATTCCAGTGGTTTACAACCAGATTTCTGCATTGGCAATCAATAAGCCTTAGTGAGAAAAAGAAATTCATCTATTGAAATTTGATGAGCTAACCCGGAATTTTCTGAGACTTAGTGCAGATTTAAAAGGGCAACGATCCCATGGGATGAGGAAGCCATGAAATGGTTGGTTATGAGAATTTTACAACCTTAAGACACAAATCAATCGATGCGCCAAAAATTGTAAACTTTAGCGTACTAGAAATTGATCGAAATCATAGGAATAAACCAACGAAACATTTTACGAAAATGAATTCTTATACGACAACATTACATGCCATCAAGAGCAAGAATTGTATTCTGGTGATCCAGCGACTACAAACTCATACTTAGAGAGACGAAGACCCCCCTGCTAGAATATATAAGCCTCCCAAACTGAGAAAATCAACTCTTCGGTAATATACTACCGAACTTTGCAATAAAATATTCCTTTGCGAAACGTTCTTAAAATAAGCATCCGTTATATAAGTCACCAGAATAAATTTAGTTGAATTATCTCGATTTAGAAAATGTGATACTGAATACATAACACTTTCACTATCCAGATTAAGTTTGATAAGGATACAAACATTAAATCGCCTTCTTATATCATCGATAAGCAAAATCGTTTAACAAAACGAAGTCTAGCGCAAAAAGTAGCTTTCATTGAATGTTATCTCCTCAAACGAAATCAACAATAAATACCCTTATAACTTCGTCTACACGCTTACTCATACATATGCCACACAATTTGATTATGTTTCATTAAAAATATGACTTATAAAATGGATAAAACGCCCTGGATGATTAAAATCTCAACACTAGTCTAAAACGAGTGGAATTTTCATGTCGCTGTCACGCTAATACAAACAAATTTTAACCAACATTCGAAGAATGAAATTTTGCCAGGATCTTACTGCCAAAATTACTAGAACAGACATTCACGAATTAATCCTAGCAAGCCACTCTCCGAATCTCTTCGAAGGCCATAGTGGACTACACATGCGTAGAATCGACAACATTCGTATCGATTTTAATCTTGTTTGTAAACACCAGGATGTTCACTGCGCTCCTCACGAAAATAGTAAATCGCAGTTACGTAACACCACGCCTGTTTCCAAATTAATTACACAAGAGAAGAATAATATAAACTACAACAATAGCTGAAACAATGACGACAGAAATTCGCCCACAAACCATTTTACTTCAGTAAGTACCTGCTTAACGAAATATATTAGTCACTGATATGACGACCAACATGTAATCAACAATAGCTGACATCTTTATTTCATGAATAGGTGAATAGATAGCTTAGAATTTCATAAAGCAATGACTAATTTTCACTGATAGCAGATGACAAACTGAACGAAAGTAAAATATATTCAGATGAAAACTATTGCAATGGCTGTGGAATTAAAGGTAAAATATTCATCTTTAGAAAAAGCCGTCAAGAGACTACGACGAAAATATGATTTAATTCTATTGAAATGTACTGATTAACAACATGTAGTATCAAAAGAACGAAGAAAAACTATTGAAAACAATTCCAAAGAATGAACAGCGCGTTAGGAATAAAACAAAAGGAACAATTATCTACGCTGTCCAGAGGATTGAACATATTTACTTTTTAATGATGAAGACCTACATGCACAAATATACCAATAAGCAAGCCACTTGTTTGACTCAGAAAAAAGTACCAGTATAAAAGTTGCGGCAGAAATAGATCAAAATTTATTACCGCCAAACGCAGAGTTCTTCGCCATAGTTACCTCTTTTTTTAAACTTCGGGCGAAAGATATTACTGCGGGCTCAATACTCGATTTACGGAATTACGCTTAACTTGTCAAGGAATTCGAGCTGCAAATTTCTGATTTTCTTCATTTAAATGACTAAATGAAAGATATAAGCCTGCAATAGAATTCATTGTACGCAAAATTACGAAGAAATTGGAGGAAGCTAACGCTAAAGGCTTTCAAACTCATATACGGCGGCATATGCATAAGTAAAGCGTGGTCATGCAGACTTTCAGCTACGAGGGAAACCTGGTATTCACGATATTCCGCCAACCAGAGAGCGAAGGGAATCGAGCAATTTCAGAACGCCTCTCAGACAGTGCTACACGCTCAATCGCATGCCCACTTCGCAATGGAAATTTTCCTCGGTGAACTGTGCGCCTCTTACATAAACTTTCCCACAAGTAGAAATACTGATAGCGCTTGAGTCCTCCTGAAGATAGCTACGTTCTTCAAACAGATAGAGGAGATATCACGGTGAAATGTTTACAAGGGTTGGCCCATGTGCTACACTGCGAAGAGTATGCTGGGTGAAATCTTATAAACAGGAAAGAATGCGACTGTTGAGCATAGAATAAGCATGAAGAGTGACAATGGTGCCCATTCCTGCTTGAGATATCCACTTCAACTTCGGCCCTAAAGTAAACATTGTAGAGAAACATCATCACCTCTTGAAAGTGAGTCATTAAAAAACCTAACTATAAATCCAGAGACCTTGGTTCTACGGTGTTAGCGGCTAACGCAGTCTGACACCAATGACTTTTCCGAAGAGCTTTTTTGAGCAGCTGAACATTACTTGGCGACCTACTTCGTTAAATTACCGTGGGTGAGCTTCCCTTCCCCACGGAAAGGAAATAAGATAAAATAAAAAATAACGTCTCATCCGGAGAAGGCTCACAAGGGTACACAATCCGTAATATACACACAAGATTGTTGAGAATTCTTTCATTCGCTTCATTAAACATGTAACGACTTAAATTAATAACGACAATTATATATTAATAATGCTAATATGTATAACATTTCATATACATTAATGGAAAAATCCAATGCCTGGTACTAATTAAAATAATGCTTCTCATAAATTGGATTCGTTTTGGCAAAAGTTTAAAATCACACTGAAAAATAAAGGACTCCAAAAAAAAACATCAAATAAAGACCTACTCATTTTAGGAGTCCTTTACATTACAGTGTGACTATTGTAGCCCACAGTGGCCGTAAATACATTCATTCCAAAAGTGTAAATGTTTAATTTCGAGAAAGTATACATTTTTCTAAATGCATTCTTAAATCTGCTTATTACTTCTTTCCAATTTAATTTCAATTATTAATTATGAATTATTAAATTCCAATTAAAATTACAAGTGAAACCCATGGCTCACACCGTGTTACACGAACCCTCCTTATCAATGACAGAAAATATCCACAATTCACGTAAAGCAACAGCAAAATAAACTATTTAAAAATAATTATAAAATTAATAATATTTTTAATAATTAAAACTAGTAAAATATTGAGAAGTAAATAACAGGCTGACGGATCAAATATAAGAAAATAAAGACTGTGGGATTCATCACCACCATAAAATCTTAAGGAGAATAAAACTCCCATGTTAATCACGAAAACATATTTCCGAGACCAACAGACAAATCAAACCTTCCCGAAACAGATCAGACATTATCCGCTAGAGATCAATGTTTATCATAGAGAGGCACTTAAGTATTTTTGGCTGCCCGTCGTCCCTTTTATAGAACTTTTACGTCTCTCGGCAGAGAGGATCTCTTGATTTCGGAATCCACCCCAGAGGAGAAAACTTCCCAAGATCCCTTCCTTTGCATTGTAATCAACTAAATCGAAAACTTCATTACGGACTGCAATCAAGCCGTCGTGACCGAGAGTTTAATCCATGAGGAAAAACTCATCATTGTAAAATCTAAAGCCACGTCGAATAGCGTTAAGGAATGTTGTTAATAAACCCACGACGCTGAATCCAACTCTTTCGCAGGGCCGGTTACGTGCTTCTAACGAAGCGAACAAACCACACCAACCGGCCCTGCCAATGAAGTACTCATTGTAACATTGGGAAAACATACGAAGATCTTCAAATAATGAACCAACGGCTCCAGTATCAAAGGAACGCCGATATTAAAATGCCGGGAGGTTTGACGGTATTATACTGTCTCTCATAGAAACATTTAATATGCAATTGTATTCAACTACACATAATAACGACGTTATGCTAAATTATAATTGAATTACTGAAATTTCAAGGATAACTATAAACAATCAGGTATCAGAAACAAAACACAACGGAGAGCACGGATCATTGAATTAATATATTAGTAATTTATTTAATGAAACTCATGTAATTGGGTTCTTTTAACCTGTTTGTGATAGATAAATTATTATACGTTTGGTTGTTATTTTTTTAAGTGCTTCGAAATCTAAGGCCACTCACAGGAGCTTACTCGGGGAATCGAACCCGGAAAAGATTTTACTGAAATCGAATGCGTTGCACACTTGCCTATCCGGGAGCCCGAACAGCATATGGTAGACACATTAGTTACTGATTTAGAGTCACAACAATAGATTCTAAAATCGGCACCAACAAAATGATACTGTTAAAACAAAAAATTCACATTACAAGTACAATACATTCGTGGACCCTCATGTCTAAAAAAAGTTACATTAAGACAAAGGAAATGCTAGCTCAAGGCAGGCGGGTATCTAACGCTAGCTCTGGGTATCAACTTAAGAATTTGCATAAAGGTACAGACCTTGGTATTAGTAAAAAAAGTGATCAGAACTACTCTTTCAGACAATCTTTCTTGTTCCGCAAGAATACCCGGTGAACTTCTGCTTTGTCACGAACATACATAACCAACGCGGGAATTTCTATTAAAAGAACCGAGATGATTGCGAGATGCTTACAAGTTTTTCTCGCGCTGCTTTCCTCAAGGATTATGCGACCGTCATTCCATAATTGTTAGCGAGTCTTCTTATCGGTGCAAATTTCCTTGAATTCAGACTCATTCAGCAACAATCCGGAAATAAGAATTACAACGAACCGAGGGGTACTTCCTGGGATGTTAATGAATTTTTTGATAGTCTTTGAGGATAAACGGATTGCAACCATTGGTAGGAACAGACTATTTCAAGCACCAGACAACTGACAAAGAAGAGGAGTAAAACGTATGGATTGATGATCGCGAAAGACATTTTTCACATTAATGCAAAGTATATTCTCCAATTAATATCCACGAACGCCGTTAAAACCTTTTCTTAAGCTGAGCTGACAAAACATGGTGCTCGTAAAGTTATGCAAAGACGCCTTCTTTGAAGTTCCCCAAAATCTCTTTGTAAGACTTCGGTAAAAAAAAATAAAGCCATAAATTTTGGTCAGAAAATCCCAGAAGATTCGAAGGAAAAAAATAGTCTTATAAGACAAGAAAAACATGTAACAATAACAGAGCTCAACTAAAACTAGACTTCGTCAGCGATATTAAATGAATAAATGGAAGTAAATATGAAACCTAATTTCAGCAAAAACCATTCACCCGCTACACATCTTGTGCACGGCTAGTTTCGCCAATATTCTACCGAAATTCTAAGTTACGATGGTCTCTGTAGTGCACAGGAAACAGTGTTGAGGCGACACGTGTAAAGGCACTTCAGAATTTGTAGGTCAACATAAAAATCGGAGAGGCATTAAAATTCATAGGTTTTAAATGGCATACGTGAGCTGCATCCTAATGCGCATAATAAAGAGTTTCAGCGAAAATGGGGATGGATTCGGTCGAAAGAGGCTGAATAAATTCCAATCCAAACCTTCTAAGAAATATTCACGGGTGACGCCATACTCCTTCCGCGAAACAAAACTGCCCGAGGACTTTCGGCTGATTCACAGGAGCAAAATACAACGCTAAGACATGCCTGTTCGAATTAAATTAAATAAGTGGCCTTCGCGCTTCTCGAATGTTTAGCAGGAACCATACTTATGTATGACGTTCTGAAGAACAAAATGACAGCCTGGAACAACGTGGAGCTCTAGATTTGCATTGGCGCTATTCTCCTACAACTGCAATGTTGGTCTATTAGAGTAAAATAGAACGTAAAATAAATAAAGACGCTTACGTGAATTAAATTAAATTGGCAGCTTGTATAGTCCTTGAACGAATGTTTAGCAGGAATTATACTCATACACGACTTTCTAAGACATAAAATTAACAACAAAGAGCAAGAGCTCAAGATTTCCATTGGCTTTACTCTTATTCAACAGCAATGTTATTCTAGTAAAGTACAACTTAAAGATATGCCTATATGAGTTAAAATACTAGCTTTTTTGATTATTGAATGACCTTTTAGAAGGAAACATGCTCATACGCGATGTTCTGAACAAAAAATATGATTACCAGGAAAATTGTGCAGTTGTATTTTAAATTGGCATTACTCTCCAACAACTACCTATTATTATTGTTATTAATATCATTATTATAATTCTTGAGGATTAAAATAGATTGTTAATACATCCATTCATATGTTAAATAAATAATTATGTTAAATTGGCAGTTTTCACGATGCTTGTGATTTGTGTTTAAAAAGTGGATTTCGTGATTGGAACCATACTCAAACAAGACCTTCTGAACAACAAAATTAATAACAAGGAACAATGTGGAACTCTAGATTTTCATTGGCATTACTATCCTAGAATTGCAATATTAATCTTGTGAAGCAATATGCAAGGTTAGATAACCACATGTATATTAAATAAAATTGGGAGCTTTCACGATCCTTCAACGAACGTTAAGTAGGATCCACACTCAAATGCGACGTTCTCAACAGCAAGATTAATACCCATGGACAATACGTAGCTCTAAATTTTTATTGTTATTACTTTCCTACAACGGCAACGCCAGTCTTGCCGTTTTATCACAGCTATTCTCGCTTCTTGCAACCTCTTCGCCATTATAACTTCCGAGGGAAGCAAGCAGTCTTAGCCATTTTGCAGTCTCTCAAACAGTCTCATCTATTTTTCAACATCCACGAGCTGACTAGAACCGGCACACCGGTTGAGAGGTGAAGCGCGGATGCTTACGTGCATCCTTTATTTTTTGTTTAGCAGTGTAGGATGCCACGATGTGCGCAACACTAAAAATGGAGAGCGCTGCACTTCTCAAAACGACTACGCGTCCGCACGGCGTGGAGGAAACCTCCTTTCCAGCGGTACGAGGCCTAGCGTGGATCTCTCAACAAGTAGACTGTATAACAGTATATAAAGTCAAATATAATCACTGCTACTCGACAGCAGAGTCTAGTCCCCCTTACGGGGAGGAAATCAACGCTATTCTGTATTATTCGCAACTTAGGCTTCAGCTTTACGTTGATGAGCGAAAATTTACGAAACAAAACAAAAAAATATTTCGTTAACTTCATTTGGGGGATTGATCCACGGTACTATAAAACTTTACCATGGGCTTTCACCAAAGCCGATATTTCAAACTTATAATTCCGTATTCCATGACCTGACCGGATAAACATTAAGGGAAAGCTTTTATATTTTATACTCTGCAAAACAATAAATAATTACTATTATATTGATTGTACCCGTAAATAAAAGAGTAAGTAGACTAGAAACCGAACGGCTACCAATAAAATTTCTTAAGAGAAGGAATTATATGCCCCAAACAAAAAAATAATGCCCACGGTGAAGGTGGGAAGGAATCGGTTAATACGAAACTGAAATAGAATAGCAAGAGAATACGTTTTTATATAGAAAAAATTGGTATATAATGTATAATTATACATCAATATTAATCGTGGTTGACTACTTTTCCTTAACTATCCAATCATCAATAGATATTTGACCAAGTTATTGACTCTTAATGATGATTTCTAATTTAATCAGCACATTTGACTTTTAGTCAGTGATATTTAGTAGATGGATAGTTTCTACAGCAGATATTACTAGAATTTTTCCAAATAAGTACGAAAGAAAGGGATAATATTTTTAAAATAGTTAACAAGGGGTAAACAATTTCAAAATAAAAAGGAAGAAATTTATATGAAATACCTTGACAAAGATTTAATAGCCAGAAAATTCATAAGATTAACTTTCTAAAGATACGTACACGCAGTCAAAATTTTGTGTATAAAAAGCAGAGGAATTATTTTAACTCAATTTACCCATTATTCATCACACATTTGGAAGGAGATGCATACACGAAATGTGCTACCAAATAAATAATCCCGAGGATACAATTTAGCTGCTCTTGAAAACTGAAACACGATAATCGTCATTCTGATATATTATCGAGATACGAATAACCTCTCAATCATAATATGACGAACAAATCGCATATTACAGATACCCGACATATCTGCACCAATATTTCAACAAAAGTGACATTTCATTGGGCATCAAGAGGAAAACTTCCACGCAAAGAGAACGCTTGCCAGCGAGCGTATTTCCCCGAGGGATTGAATTCGCTGGAAGGCTGCTAGCAGAAATCATTTAGCAAACGAGCATCCATTATTACAGAACTAAACAAATATACGTCGTGGGATTTGAATTCAGATTTACACAAATGTGGAACGTCTAAAATTTAAAGGGTCTGAAATCGATTTTTTTCTCCAGAGACAGCCGGTATTTGTTCCATGTGAGGGAGAAGAGAACTAATGATTTTTCAAAAACTTCGTTCCCAAAAAGTACTGCCAAAATACCTCATTAACCCTCCGTAGCGCCTGGAATAATTCATTCCGTTGAAATGCTTCTTGCCTACGCTTTACAAATTCATTCGAGCTCTAAAGAGTTGAAATATTTTTCCCTTCAGGTGGCAATTAGCGCTATCAATGAAAGAACGAAGATGTTTCAGTCACAAATACCCGAGTGGGAATTTTCATAAAAGGAAAAGCGCGCATTCATCACATATTAAACATTTGAGAACCGAAAAAATAGAAAATTAATATGAATTCCCTTCGTAGAGAGCCGGAACGAGTCTACGAATGATTCGAGCGGCTATTAAGTGTAAAAATCTAATTTTTAAAATGAGCCCTACTTAGCTGTTTGATTTTACTTTCCTAATCGATTACCTTCACGTATCGATCAAGTGATAAATGGATGTCTGAAGTGACTCGTTCTAGCGTCTATTTCCCTGATTTTTCTTTTAGTGTCCGAACTGAATATATGATAATAATCATCGTCTTTATTTGGGCGAGATTGAGACAAAGTCTCTTCTTCCATCAACCCATCGTCATTACTAATAGAATAATTAAATTAAAGAAGATATGAGAAACAATTAGAAGAATTGTAGATGTAAAATACTCGAGAGATTCTAAGGAAAAATATCAACTGCAAGAAAACACAATGAAGGGGGTAGGGAAAACACCTGCGCAAACCTACCGATAGTAATAAGTGAAAGAATGAAAAGATATAGACATACAATGCCAGTAAGTACCTGCAAGGGATACATAAATAAGAATCAATTCACATTTAAATAAATGATAGACATCTACATAATAACAGGGAGGACACACGATATCGGTTACATTTTCTTAGAACGCATTTTCCTTATATTTATTAAGTAAATTAAGCCATTGCATAAACCGAATTAAACACTCCTCGACTAAAACTGTGGATTCATTAAAATTTTATTGCATCAATTACGTACTCCTTCCCTCATTTCTATCTCACGTATCAATTTTTGAAAACTTACAAATGCATCACCACGATATTTCAAATGGACTGGACTCAAAAATATTCAAGCGAAGGAAACCAAATCGAAATCAATGCAAACTTGGGAGTCGTAAGCCATAGTTATTAGTATGAAAAAAGATTTATTGTAACAAAATTCCCTGAGACGATTCACAGTGAACGTGGCACTCAATCTACATGTTAATCTCCTCGTCCGACGAGAAGAAAAATACGTTACCAGGAAATACTTAAGACAGTAGAAAAAAATAAGTCAGAATCCTCAGCCGTCAGCCAGTCTGCAATGCGCTACATAATTGTCAGCTGGTCCATAATGGCTAAAATCACTGGGGATGATTTCGCAGAATTCAATACGTTACAGAAGGCTAAGGGCAGATGACGTTATCCAACATATGATCACGGTGACTCATCGAATGGACTTGGCAAAAATAAAACAGCTTCAATACGCTACCGAGCGCGAACTCATCGAACCACTAACTTGTGTACACGATACACTTTTTACATCATTCCTTTTCTCTTAGAGGAACTACACTCACTGGTTCCTCAACAAAGGAAACTTCAGCTTTCATAGACTTTCGCTATCGAAACTAAAGCTTTTCAGGTTTATTGACCTTTTTGCTGACATAAATAGTTCATGTAAATATGTTCAGGAGATTTCTCGGAATCAAAATGACCATAGAGATAGCTGAAATGTTTGTAACCCATATATGAGTTATCTGTTACACAAGAAAAGAGAATCGTTTAGAAGCGCTACATAAACCTGCGCAGAGATAATCAGGAATATTATCGCAGGAGCGATCGCGAGATCTATTTCATCGATAGTGATGAGAAGAAAATTAATTCCGAAGAATTAATTAGTCACACCTTGAGCAATTAACCTTGAGCTGCGGCTCTGGATCGTAATGAAGGAGAGCACCTACAAATCATTACGGGAAGATTCCATATAACCCCCTACCCTCCTACCACGTCATCTAGTGTATTATAAATGTAAGTACTTCCTTTATCAAAATCCTACGAATCGGGGTAATAACTGACTAGTTAAAGGCCCGTTGATTCTCAAGGAGAAATAGATATTAAATACTGAACTAATTGGGACTTGCAAAATTCTAAAGAAAGCCTTAGAATGTAAATTTCAATTACCACTTTATCTTTCCTCATATAATAAATGCATCGCAGTACTTTAAAATCCTTCTAGTCGAAGTTATAATAAAAAAGCTGAAACGTCCGCCGATTCTAAACGGAGAGGTAAGTGTTTATAAACACCATAAAATTAGAATGCTCAAAAAACCTTAGATAGCCAACCCTAAGCAATAGTCATCAAGGGGACGGGTCGTTAATAAACACAAAAGCTAAAAGAATTTCAAATTATTTCTTCAAAATTCACGCAATTTTGAATCTTAAACAATATCGCACGACCAATATTAGAATCTTTATTCAATTCCCTTTCTTTAAGCACTTTTTCCCTTTTATCATACGACTATTCTTCGTAATTTAATTTTACGAAATAAATTAATTCTGCAATGATAAAAATTAACTTGGTATGCATTTCTAATGACAACACTTTGTGTCATTTGGGGATAGATACGGGTACAGTTAGGTAATAAAAACAGCTCACTGCCTGCGCAAGGGAGGCATTTAGCAATGTTTATCAATCTAATAGCAATCTTAAATTTTGAACATTGTCCAAGTTTTAGATCTCGATTTTTTCGCAAATATATGCAAAAAAAATGTTTATTTATAAGGTATTTTGATAACATATATGTTCAGATCTTTCTTTACCCTAAGCTTGATTATGCGCAATCTAGAAAAGACAAAATTCGAAAAACAAAACAGAGCTTAACTACCTATTTGGTTTCTCAGGTAGACAGATCATACAACTACTTATATATGAAGCCCTTTAGATGAGTTACCAAGAATAATGCAACTTCGATAGAAATACGACAACATCTAAGGAACGTCCTACCACACTAGATCACGAGGAAAAGCCGCTAATTCAAATAGAAAACTCAAAAATCATCATGCTAACGAGCCAGTCAGGAAGTTAAACCCATGACAAACGTACACCAGAAACCATTAGAATGTCCAAACGTCCATTCACACTTTTCTAGCACTATTTAAAAAGAATGCGCACGAGTCTTTAGGCATATTCTTCGCTCAGTCGGCTCCTAGCACAATTCTCAACGCCCAAATGCAGTCCCGAATATTTTATTCAAAGACGTAAGGGACAGGTTACACAGTTAAATCCTATGAATATAAAGAGGGCGATAGCATCGACCCATTGTAAACTTCGGGGCCTTCGAGAACTCCGCGCATACAGAGCAGGAATTTAATAACGCGATGCGCATTTCGAATTTGGAAGGTGAATACGTAAGATGAAAGAAAGGCGAAGGCAATCTGAAAACAGCAGAAACGACATGCTAAGATTTCGGGAATGAAATTCGAGATGATAAGGGATTGACGAAAAATCTGTACACGAATTGGCAGCTCTAACACTCAATAACGTACTCGATTTTCTTCGAACCACGCCTAGATAAATGGAATACTTTTCAGAGTAGAATAAATAAAAGAGTTCGTGTTTTCCCATGACGTTTGGGCAATGTTAACTGTCGTAGAAGTAACAGGTCCTTTTCTTCATTTTAAGTTATGGACTTTCCACAAAACTTATTGTCTTGAATTATACTTTTCATTGGACAGAGAAACATCTCTCTCATTTGAATTTGTCATGTCAGTCTAGTTAATTTTAGCTGCAACAATATGAAAGCTATTGAAGTATATGACGATTAATTATGGCTTTTATACTGGTCTCTCCTTATCAAAAATTTATTCACCGTGATGCACTTACTGGTATATATTTCATCCATATATTTCTGCCTCAATGATAAAATTAAATGAAATATACTTCACTTCTCAACTAGTCTAGTGAGTATCAAATCATCAGTAGTGCATTTATATCTAATGGTAGAGAATTATACTTGACAGTGGCTTTGGGTAAATAACAGAGAAACATCTCTCTCATTTGACTTAGTCTAGTTAATATATGTGATAATATGAAAACTATTTAAGGATATGACGATAAATTGTGGATTTATACTGATCGCTTCTTATCTAATACCATGAAAACCAATTCAATATGACGCACTTACTGTTACGTTTATCAATCATATTTTTCTACCTCAGTGATAAAGCAAAATTAATATACCTCGCCCCTAATCTAGCCTAGTATGCCTCATTCCCTCATCAGGGCTGAAATAGCTGATGATGGAGGGGATGAGGACCTAACTAGTCTCTACACAACGATTTCCTCCCATAACCTTCTACCTCAGTGATAAAATCAAAGAAAAAACTACACTCCTCATCTCCCTCAGTAAGCCTCATTCCCTGATTTCCCCCTACGTTAGCTGATGATGGAGAGATTAAGGATCCGATTAACCTCCGGAACTTCATAAAAAGCCAACATCCATCCTCCCTAAGATCCAACAGACCGCACCCTTTACAGGCCCAAAGACGAGGCGTTCCGAAACAGCGAAATAATCCGCAATAACAACCCGCCATTTCCCTTAGTTAGGAGAAACGACCATTACAACCAACTCAGTGCAACGGACAACCCGAAAAACAATGTGAGCAGCCCCATGAGTTACCCGGCGAATTCCCCTAAAATAAACACCAGAGGGAGTTAACCTAGCGAAAGACGCCCCTCGATGATGCACTTCCCGCAGCGCGGGCATCGCAAACAGGGTGTCGTGACGTCACAACGCTATTATTGAACTCCTAACAAACCTAGAAAATAACGATTTGAACTTCCGCCTACACCAAAAAGTCCAGGCGACGAATACCCGGGACTGACATGAATCAAAAATAATTCCTGTTGGTCGTAAGTACAACAGGGACATATTTAAAACTTCCACCCTCCGAACTTCTTGTCCCAGTCGTCACGCTACGGGGAAACACTGAAAAACCCGTCCCGTGCAAGACGGACCGCGTGACTCGACGCCACCCCATGGCCAGACTTTCACCGGCGACTCAACCCTTCGACGGAACCGAGAAGAAAAAAAATCCTCGTGAAACAATTGGGGGGATACCCTGGAAGGCCCACCGGAATGGGACGAGAAACCATGGGGCCTTCTAGGTGAACGAGGGAGTGGTGTGGCTCCGGAGGGAAAGCACGAGAAAAAGAGACAGGGGTGAGGCTATCGATTGGCAGAGACGACGGGGAAAGCCTACCGTTGGACTGGGATGCGGGAAGGAGGGAGCACTGCGGAGGGAATTATGGGACGGGGCAAGGGGGGAAATGGGCGGTTCGACAGCGATGGGTCGGTAAGGGCGTTTACAGGGCCGGCTTCAGGCCCTCGTGGGTCGAACAACAACGAGAAACACCACAACCCGAGGAAATGCTGCACCTAATCGTTAACATGCACACCACTATAACTGAGGCCCTCGTTTTTCCCCCAACACCCACGTGAACAACACATTATACACCATATGTTAGCCATTCACAGCTCTGAATCGCATCTAATAAATTCATATTTACGTTAACAGGAACAGGTTTATTTACCCTATAATTACGTTATAATAACTGACACGAGTGCAGACAAATTACTTATACAAACATCCGTGCCCTAGCCTGGAAAAATCCGCATAGCCGGGACTTGAACTCCGGATTTGGGGGTCGGAGGACCGCTATATTTTCGTTAACATAAACTGGCTTCTTCTATTATATTTTCGAATAATTGATACAAGCACATACAAAAATTGGGCACACAAACATTCATTTCCTAGCATGGAAAAACTCGCACGGCCGAAACTCGAACGTAGGACATAGCTGTACGAGGAACGGTAACCATTCGAGAATGAACTCTACATTAAAGTTAGCTCATTTTGACTTTCAATAATATAACCCCCAAATTCAAACCCGCCAATGACAAAGCAATTTCAACTTTACGGCAGCAGAAAACAGGTTGAGTAGCTATGCTCCACGGAAATCTGCCGCCATCGACGAAAACCGATTTCGCAATACTTTCCCGCGCGAGATACGCGCCGAACTATTAATTTCATCCTCACGTTAGCTCTATACCTAGATCGAGCCTTGAACGCAAAAGGCAGCGACCCGGCGTGCAGCCGCATTGGAAAACAGGTGTGGGAGTTGCTACGGTAGCGCATGCCGGCGCCAAACGCTATCACTTGGAGTAACCGATCCACTTCGCGAAATTTATTCGCTGCGATGAAATTGCTTCCCGCTTCTTTCTCTGGTCTTCCGGAATAAACGCCATGATCCTGGAACCAAAAATTCTGGCATTTCTTTTCGGTAAAGTAAGCCCCAAAACTGCCTCTTAGGACCATATATCACGTCGTACAGGCGCAAAAAAATCATCCGTAATATGAGGGTCGGAAACTTTCCGAGATAGAGGCCGACGGAAAAAGATAGAGAGAAAAAGGCCGGCCCCACATATAACGGACCATTACTCAATGATTAGGAAAAGACGGCTTACACATGCGGGATAAAAGCCTTGCCGCAACTGGGTTTCAGAAAACCAGTCGGGACACACCCGAGCTACAGTACAGCGCCGTGACTGCAGGGGCGCTGAAAGATCAGCAGTAAAAAGTATACGATCGGAGGATTTAAGGTCGAAAATGAGACGCACCGACGGGGGGATGCTGGTTCCAAACGCTCCCCTGCTGGAGGAGCCAATCTTTTGACTCGTCCGTGAATGAGTTAAATACACGAAGGACCGAAAGAAGCAAACTACCGATTTAAACGGGGTCAGGCTCGACAATTATCAAGTAACATTATGATGAGAAAGATCAACATCGTCCATTTTTACCCAGCCGACTTGCCCAGTCATTCTTAGTTACATTCTTTCATGAATAGTGATATGCACGTACATGATTGATATTTAAATTACGAAAGGTTTAATCTTAATTTCGAGAACACAGTATAGAAATACCTCGGCGAACAAAGGTAAATCGCTTCGTAATTATAATGCACACCCAACACGTTATTTCCCATTTTCTCGACTGTAGAAATAAACTCATTCAAAATGCCAAAACCCTACTATACTCACTTATTTTAACGTACTAAAAAAATGCAACCACCTTGTTTAGACTAATCATATCTTATCCAAGCGTGACCATAAATAGATACATTACCCAAATCTCAAAAAGTTAATTTTCGTTATCCGAAAACTTCACCAATCAAGACATATTTGGCCTGAGTATTACTGAATTGGGTATGAAGTACTAAATAAAACTGAGTATTACCCTTTGACTAGGAAGTTGCAAAACCAATGACATAAAATTATATTCATAATGAATCAGAAAGTACTCTATTTCTGTGTCGTAATTATATAGCAGTAATAAAAAGCGATGACTTTGGATATGGTTCGCTGATAACTGTCTCCACATCTTTATTATCTTCCCTCTAGTTATTATCATAAATTACGTGTACAAATAAAGTCAATTAAACAAGAATACAAAAATAGTACCGGTCGCAACAATGCCTAAACGACACTGCGCACAAACACACTCAACTTTATCTGGTGCTGACGTCAAGAACAATCAAAAATGTAAGTCATCACTATAAAAAAATTAAAAGCAAACCACATCAGAATATAATCAACGGGCACTCGTGGACGGTCATCCACAATTGATAAACAACACAATGAGCCGTACAGTTAACTCGGAATAAAGGACACAAAGCGTCTCACTATGAGCAATCTATACCAACCCCAACTCGCAGATAAGCACCACAATAACCGACACCAATCGCAATCAACGCGAGACACGCTATACTTTTTTTAAACCATCGAACGATGCGGCGAGATATCGATACGGCGACGTCGAGCATTAACCCGGGCATGGAGCCACCGCTAGGCTACCCGGCCGGATATAGAGCGAGTGAGAGAGAAAGAGAGAGAGAGCCGGGTTGAAGAAATGAGAAAGGGAGGCTTGGTGGAGGGAGAGGCGTTTTCACGGTCGAGGTTAGGTGCTCGTCGGTTGTACCTCCGGCCGCGACTCCCGGTCCCACCACCGATTTTCCGCCGACCCCTCCTTCTGGCGAAGGAAAACGACTTCTCACACGTGGTCGGACACCGCTTTCCACGAACATTCCATTCACTTTCGCGGCGATTGCGCCGATTCCCGGATGAATCGACTCATCCCTTCCGAGTTTTCGGACGACGCTGGCCGTCGACGAGTATCGCACGAGGTAACGCTAGACCGAAGGGTTGCCCAGGGATACCGAGATGCTTGCACAGGCTGTTTCCGACTATATTGTGAGACGCCCGAATCTTTATTTACCGTAATACACTATAAGGCCTGGTATTATGAGGTGTAATTAGCATGGAGTTTAGCTCATCTCCACTTTGACAAATCGTATTACACTGGAAAATTAATCCTGAAGAGGTGATTAAAGTGATTAATTCGTAAGTATTAGTAAGTACCAGATAGAAGATTTACAATCTCTAGTCAAATCAGCTTTTCCAAGTATCTGAAGCTTACGCGTGATTAAAAATAAGCGGCATTAAGGTACACAAACCTGATATACCTAAAGACTAACATAATTACAAAACTACGTACGTACATTAAAATTGTTACGACTAAACTATTCTAAGAGCATTACATTGAATGTAAATTGATAAAATTAATCATAGTTAAAGCTCAATCAATCCGGCACATCGTTAATCATTATTTCAAATACTAGTTGAAGTTTCAACAACTATTATGATACGGTTTAATAGAGTTTTCATTACAATTATATTACATCTCAACTCCATTTAAAATATAAACTGAACAACTGGGGCTAAAATCTTCTTTGGTTATTGGAAAGAGGAAGTAAACCCATATTTCGGCAACTTTTCCCTTACTCACGGCTGTAATAATATTGACGAAAGCTACCGATGTATGAAAGATATTTGGTGATGACATTCAATTAAATTTCTCAATATTGAATCATAAGAAAAAGTTATTCATTGAGCAGTGCTGAAGAAGAATAGTTCCACTAGGAACATTCTGACTCAAAGAGGGGAAAAAAAACTACTTTACTCCTCACTTGTCCAATAAACATCCTCTCCAGGTCTTTACGAAGCTAATGGTGAAGGTATTTCAAATCAGACCACCCTTCACGGTGAAGGCTTTAAAGATACTACGATCAAAGAATTTGCACTTCCATCATGCAAGAAGAAGCTAGCTCAGATTTACCCCTAGACAGACTGCGATCAAGTTGATCAAACGAATGCAGCGATTCCGACGGCGATGAAGTTAGTTCGTTCCGAAAAAACATTCTTAACACAAAACGCGATTCATAGATAGGACTAAAATTTGAACATGCGCAGTGAGATTTCAAGAGTTCTGTTTTCGTCTGTATAAAGTTTTCATGGAGCTTTTGAATGGTTTGTGCCATAGTAAATGCAATCACATAATCCAAACGATAGCTATTCAAATCTGAATTAGACGGCCGAGTGAGGATAAAGACAAAAAATATTGCAATAAGAACTACTTGTTAGACCATGTATCACAGTATTAAATCGATAAATTCCGAGTTATTACGGAAAGCTATAATTCAAAACTTGAGAACTTTTACCTCCTTATTTAACACTGATAACAATATCTTACGTAAGTACGGAAACTGGAACGACTATCACGATTTCTTGCTAGATAAAGAAGCTCTTTCAAGCGAACAGAAATTCATGATTGTAATTACACAACGTTCAACGGAAATTCAACTAAATGTATAAATTAATTTCAGTTAATTGGGGAATTTCATCATTTCAAGATAATAAGGAGGAGCAAAAATAATTGCACATAAGACTAAATGCTTATAAAAGCAAACTTTCCACGAATAATGAATTCCTCTTTTTAAGACATGCAAATAAGATTAATAAGTAATTATAAATAGACCATTGCTTTTTAAATGGCAAACCTTTCTAAATGCTATCAATAAACACAGAACCAACGTGGAAAACATTCCATTCCATAAATTAAGAAATCAGCACAAATTTTGCTAAAATCATCAAATAATCTCCAAGAAGTCAAATAAAAAGATTTTTCGGACCGAAAGAAAACAATAGTAACAACATTACGACTTGAATACTGAATGAAACGCAGTGAAAGCCAAATCATAGTATCAACTGAATTCTACGACATTACTTGTATTGCTATTCCTACTATGTATTTACTTCAATACATATCTATAGAATTAAGCAATTGTTACCAAAGAATTACATAATTAATAGGCAATTTAATGAATAATGTCAAACAATTTCAACATCTTCAACCATATTCCCTTGGCATTTAATACTTAATAAAGTTGGACGATATAAAAACGAAAGAAACATCTGTAAGCTATAAACGACAAGGGCTCAATGAACTAAAAATTTCGAAAGCTGAAAACGTGGTAGTTATATAAGCGTTGGAAAGCACGCCTCTAAATATAAAGAATTTTTTTACTTGGCTGACAGGCCAGAATACATTGCGTCACTCTGTATATTTTCTAATTTAGAGACGTCCTTGATCAGATTCCTTCTATCTAATTTTATCAAAGAAACTAAGTAAAAAAAGCACTGAAAATTGGAATTGCGCATTACGTTTTCTGAATCACTGCTTAGTAAGTAATAAAGATAACAACCTGACACTATAGCACTACAGACCCGACGCAGCATTCCACAGCAGACATTTCGTCAAATAATGAAAGTTTACGGGGGACAAAATCTGATGATGATCAAACAGATTTCTCTGAATTAAAATATAAACCTCTATAGAATAATTTTATAACTAAGATGAAAAAATATTTGCACCGAGTGGCCATTAAGCATGATGAAACACCATTACTAGGGTAGAAAAATATGAAATATAGTCGATTTCATGAGATTTTATTCCGGAATTCAAAGACATAAAAGGACCAACAGTCTACTTGTAAACACAGGTTGGCAATCAGATTTATAGAACCTTTTAATGATATTGCTTTAAATATAGGAGGAAACTGCCAATATCTAGAAGATATGTAAAACAACGGTAGTGAAAGTAAACGCTACAATCGATAAATATTCAACAAATATTTTACGAGACCTCACAGTCAAAATAGGGACAAAAAACAAGGCCTAAGTAAAATAATAACGTAAAAAATTACTAATTCGCGATCCTTGAGGATATTAATAATATCAGAAACGTCTTAAAACCACAACGATACAATATCTAAGCTTCCGTAAGTCATATAAGAATCCTCGCCGTTCTATACAAATTCAAAACAGAAAAATGTAACCTGATCAACCCCTATTCCAGCAAACTGTGATATTTCCCTGGATAAGCATCCACTTTACAACCAATATCGATGGCAAGTTACACGTCGAGTAGGCTAACGTCGTAGCTAACCCATTGAAAATTTATTTTTACAGCCTCTGCAAACTACTCCAGAAGCTTCCAATGAACATGTACCGGTATAGTGCTGTTGTTTGGTTGGGCAAGTGCCAAGATCTCGCGTGATGAAGCAAAATTAATCTGGAGCGAAAAAAAAGCCAGGAGGAATGTCATATTCTTGAAACTAAAACCGAGAAGTGGCCTGGCGCAGAATTAAAAACCGATGTACATACGTTACCTTATTAATAAATTGATATTTCATCGCTTTTCGCTACTGGATTTTCCCCGTTTAGGATAATAGTGCATTCCCAATACCGCAAAATATATCTCTAGTACTGCAACCTCTTAACTTAGATCAACTTTAAAATCTATAGCGAAAATATATTGAGCTTTAATAGGTCTCTAAAGCCTCTTACGAGACATCTAATAACTTTTATGCAGATATATAAACCTAGGCAATAATTTCTGAGAATGTGAAATAATTTCAGGAAAAAAATGAAAGCACAGGGTAGTTTGATGTGAATAGATAATACACACAAAAACAGTGTGAATCATTTATTGACAACTGAAGATTTTACTGCAGTAGATAACAATCGCAATAAGAACGACGTAAATGGCGTCATTATTTTATCTAACGACCGATAAGTACCTCAATATTACTTCATTCTTAAGTTTGGATCCTTCATTGCTATCATCAAATTCGGATACCAGACAACTTCAATCTGCATACAGGAGTAAGAGTAGAACAGAAAAGGAACGGAATAAACTCGAGTGATTGAAGTAGAACAAAATTAAAAGAATATTCGTTCGATACGGATTGGAATTGATGAATAGACGACCCTTTTCAGAGGACATCGATGATGAACGAAATATGGAAGCCATGCCAGAACCGTCTGAAAGGAGAACCGTCAGAACGAGCTTACGAAACTACGTGAACCAGATTACTAAAATTGTATATTCTCTGGGAACTTTGAATAAAGGCAGGAGGGCCACGCAATAGTTCACTACGCTCGATGAATCCGAAAAAGATGAAAGAGCTATATACGATGCGGATAAGGTGAAGGACACAGCGCGAACACCATATGTAACATCCTTTAATGCACCGCGGAAAAACCGAGCTCGAATAAAACAACATCGGTTAAAAAACTGTCGGCAAATAAACGAAACGAAAAAAAGCTTCAGCTTTCCCACCGATAAAACTATTCATGCGCGATAACCTACATATATTAGATAGTGATTATACAATAAGCGATAAGTTCCAGACACAAAAAAGTGAATAACATAAATAAGATGAATGTGTGCATTTTCTTGAGGCTATTGACCGTAAGAACCACGTTGCTGCTCATCATCTAATAGATACGTGGGTTACACCTGCGCTTTCAAAAATTTGCGGACAACTGGACCGGTTTATTGTACATAGAACATAGTATTACCCTAGCAACTCAATTTACTAAGGATTTTTTATTTTTTTAAGATGATTTTGTCTTAATATTATATAATAATAATTAAAATAATACAAGGACTTTATTAGGGCGAGATTGAGACTAGGAAGTCTCTTCTTACAGCTAACCCTTAGTCGTATGAGAAATGAATGGAAATAGATAGCTTGCAAAAGTACAAAGAAGAAAACTACTATCGATTTAAAAAAAACTAAGCTAAGAACTTAGAATAGGGATGCACTTTGGGAAACGACGTTTAAGCCTTTGAATGCAAAAGAGAAAATTCACATACGTCAAAAATAAGGGAAGAAAGAGAGGCTTATAGGAATATACCATACATGATTAATCAATTTTATTAATTTATAACCCCGACAAGAGAGAGAAAAGGAGAACAAAACAGAAAAATAAAAGTTGAAGGAGTAGAACATAATGAAAAGATAATATTTACACTGCAAGGACCTCTGTATCTCAAAAGAGAAAACATCGAAGAAGAGCCGTTATGATTGCGATAAATAGATCAATTAACAAATTCAGACATACGATTACACTATCGCTGCTTACATAGCCAAATATGCATTTATTAAGTCACATGATAACACTATCTAAATCAACCAAAACCGGTGCCAGATATCGGAACCCTCAGATTACTGGAACGTTTTGAAAAATAGGATCGTATTCACTAACACTCGATTACATTTCTACGCTTTTCTTATGATGGTTCAATGGTGGCAAAGAAAAAAAGACTTGTTTTTTCCTTAACACTGCTAAATGCGTTCTTCCGAACATTCTTCGGTAAAAAAATCATTTTCGAAGGCATAGTAAGGCAATTAGGTATAAATGATAAGGTATTATACGCATACATAACAGGCGTCTTTCATTAAGGAACTTCGTAAGATAAATGCATCTTTTACTCTCCTAAAGGCGCCAAATGTAGTTTTTCATTTAAAATAAACACACTTCATTCAATTTTTTTATAGAAATTGACATGGCATAAGATGATCATGATTCCATCTTAAGCCGCGTAAGCGAATCAGGTACTTCAGAATCAGCTAGAATGACAATACATTTCCCCTTTCTATCTTACGTAGATAACCCTCTGAATAGATTACTGGGCGAGCCGGTTGCAGAGAACAAAGCGAATCCTCTTCTTGGTTTAAGAGTCGATAAAATTATCTTCATTTATAGCCATAGACTGTGAAAACGGTTTATGTCATTCAGCACGAATCAACAAAGAGGGCATTAATAGAGCCGATATCGAGCCACTTGCAGGTCTTCGTGATATCGAAGCCAATGCACTGCTCTTTTGACTTCGCATTAAAATGACTGACTTCGTAAGGCTATGAATCACATCACGTTAGTTGCAGACGCAAGGATAATTAGTTTCGTATAATTCAAAACTTTGCACTGGTTAAAAAGTAGTCCACTACCATGATAAGGTATCTTCTTAATAGCTTAATGTTTCAAAGTGGCCAAGTGAGCACTGCAGTACGTGGGCAATTGTTCATGCGCGTATTTATTCCTGTGAGGTTTTATTCTTGTGGGCTTTTACCTATACGCGGTTTTGTCGTGCGGGGTTATGTCTGGTCACGGCTACGGGTAGTGTACAGAGATCGGTTGCGGAAAACCGGGACATTAATTACTTTAAGAAAAATCCACGACAATCGAGAGACAACCAAGAATTTACCGGGACTAACTCACGACCATATTCTACTTCAGTCATTATCGTAGTTGTGAAAATTAGAATACTTATAATTAGTCATTACTCTCGTTTTCCTATTGGTTCTATCAACATGGGCTTTTAATGTATTGTTTGTCACAACATTTTATAATTGTTGAAGAAAAACAATGAAATACATAATATTTTGGAATAATATACGATTGGAAACATAGCCATTGAAGTAGAAAAATTGAAGAGAAAATATAAATTAGATGGAACGAAATTCTACAGGTTTTTTTTATGAAATCAACACAAAATACGAGACAGGTTTTCGGTTGAATAACATTGATTACTGGATCACTTACGCTCGAATCACGTTAATTGATGAACACAGAGTTTAGTGAAAAAATACCTGTTGAATAATAGAAACTAATTTAGTAGAGAATTCCAAATTAACCGGACGTAATGATTAAAATCCGGGACCAATCCCGAATAAACGGGACCTCTAGAAACCTAATTACGGGTGCAGGTGCGTGAGAACTACTCAAAACAAATATCTAAATACAGTACAATATCATCACAAACCGAACGTCTTTGAAATCTCCGGAAATGAACTTATCACGATAGAACTCAAAGATACCGGGGGTATCACTTCCTCTTCCTACAAAATATTGGCTATTCACCGCACTTTGCAAACGCAAATCTGCGCAGAGCATTGTTCCTTGGGGGAAATATTGGCGAGACGGTAGATTAGATAAGGTGCGACACTCGTCGGCTCTGAAACGCGTGCAAACGAGCCTCTGCTCAAAGAATGAAGCGCGTCCCGGAAAATCGATTTCCATCCGCGACCCTACCCACTACTTCTCGCCCTACGCCGGAGATTAATTTCGCGAGAACGACAGCAATTGCATTTGAGTAGGGAACGAGAGCTCGAACGTGATAAATTGATAAAATGAGGAGCTAAGAAGGGCAAGAGAATAATTGCAGCCTGCGGTCCCATTTTCCCTGGCTCTGATCTAGGTGCTGAAGTAAGTTTATGAGCTTCAGACACTAGAAAAACGGGTGTTTGGGTCGCGTAACAACTGTTTATGGAAGAAAAATGTCTGCGACCGCGGTCAAATATCGTGCTTTGGTGCAATGTGCTACAATAGTGATGCATTGGGCGTGGATAATTCCTGTATGTACAACCTTTTATAACCTCTTTAGGTCTAACCAAAGATTTGTTATTCAATCAAAAAATTAAAATAAATATGATGCGACAAAAACTGCAATCATTCACAATCTTCAAATATAAGATTTCCGACACTTTTGATAATGGAAGATTTTTTTGTGCAAGCAGATATGCACAAACATTCACAAAGCTTTCCTTAGCTGACATATCAATATATAAACTTGGGATCAAACAAACTTGGGATTAAACTCATTATTAAATGCGGCGCGTACCTCAAAACCGATAACATTCATCGAAAAACGAATGAATTCGTTCCCAAGTTAGAAAAATATTTATTACGAGAGAAAAAAGTCCTATTTAGTAAAATAAGTTTCAGGAGATTAATTGTTAAAACTCGAATAACTAAATGATAATCTAAATCTAATCTCTAATAAACTGCAACAAATTTAAAATTGTGCATATTGAATGTCTTCCTTATTAAGTCATTCTAATTACCTTACTTCATTCTGTATTCAAGAAAATGCCTTCAGATGCATTAACTTTATCACGAGCACAAAACAAAATGTAATAAATAACGTGGAGATGTTGGTGCAGCACCATTACTTCCACAGAGGGCTACTTATAACACTGACAGACTAGCGAGCTCCATAATATGAGAGTACATACTAAGTGCAGATACGTGACAAGAAATCACAAAAGGATAGCAGTATAAAGATAATAACGCGGCAGCTTCGTATACAGAGCGGTACAAGGGACGAAGTACCGCACCGCATGAATATTTGAGCATCACGCTTAACTTATTATCTCTTTATCCCCGAAAGCATTATCTAACGTCCTAATTTCTAAAAACTTCAAACATACAAGTCCACTTCCGAGGTAGCAGTATGCGGGCTTAGCCAGCAGGATGAATAGCAACGAGCTGTCTTCCTCAACTCGACCGCAAAAGCTCGCTTGAGGTTTGAGGAGCTATTTTAATAGTGCACACGATTAGATAAAGCCGTTCGCATAGACGATCAATGAAGAATTTCAGAGGGGATGCTTTCCCTATGCTTCTGATACACAACAGCCATGTTTTCCCTCATAAGTCGTTCTGGACAACATCAATTCAGTTATACCTAACATGTTTTAACTAATCCAGATTGGGAATGGACTTCGGGTAAAAACTGAAAAGGTGAGGAGAATAGCAAATTCAACCAAGAGTAAGGTTAGGTGAATATAGAGAGAATAATTGCAAAATTTGCAATGAAATTATTTGAAGCTTAAATAGGATTAATTGTAGGTGTTACTCGTTACCTCCACTTGGCGTGTGTAATGGTTTGTGGTGATAGGTTATTTAATTTTCAATTAGTTCGTTTAAAAGTGCTGTATAAGGTTAATATGTTAATGTTATAGCGGTGTGCGATTAAGAAACGCGATTATTTTGTATAATTCACAAACAATCGTTTTCATGTAGCGTGCAACATAACAGACTACGTCATTGATTTCCTTTCGCTAGAAGAAATGATGAATATAAAGCCATGTGGACGTTAACTGACATCGACCGCCTTTCATTCCGCAACCGAGAAACCTTAGAAATATTTTCCGTCTTAATCAGCCAAAAAATTGTGATGCGGTAACAAAAGGCATGCAAATGATTCCCCAACACTGCAAGAAGAGGAAGAAAGTTGTATAACTCTTACACCATTGGTCGAAGATTTTTATATCGAATACAACTGACTTAACGAAAATGTACAGAGCACATTCGACAGCTAAAATTAAAATGATAATTAAAAACGTCTCTTAGAGTCCTCTCTTTCATCTCGCGGTGAAGAAATACCCTGCAAAACATCAGAAGAAATATTCGGGCCGGGAGATTTTCCGATAAAATTCTCGAAAAGAAATACCTCGCGTCCCCACTTCCAATTACGTTCTAGGAACCTGCAAAGAATACTTTCATTCCACGGATATTTTTCGACGGCAAATCATGCTGCAGGCTGAAGAACCCATTTCATTATAGACACGCTACGGCAAATATATAGAGGAAAAACAATCAAGACTGCAGAGATATCGGGGGCATTCTGCAACTCATACGGGAGAAGTACCCGCAAGTTCGATGGACCCGATAGCTGCCCACATGGAAGAATCTCGGCCCACGCATCGGTATTGAACGCATGAAGACCTTGGAAAGGTTCGGAAAGAAATGAGGCGAGTATTTTCAAAATAAACCGCTTTGAAGCGAGCGAACTAGATCTATACCTTCCTCTATCCCACCAACTCGATAGTCAGTTTTTTTACAGTAAACTCGTCACGGCCAGGAACGGATTTACCATAGGGTGCAGAAGACGGAAACTGACGGTCCCACAGTTTCACTTGGTTTTGTGGACAAATTTTTATTAATCTGATAAGTATTGACGAATCTGATTAAAAGAAATGAACTCTTTAACATCCACTTCTCTATTATTCTTCGTCATATGATGCATTTTCAAGCCATTTCTATCTTGAAAATGCATCATATGACGAAGGGTTAGATGCTATAAGAGACTTAAAAGCTCCAATCTCGCTCTAATTAAAGACATTTCTTACTAAAATAATGAAGGTCCCAAAAAAGGCCGTTTTGTCATTTTAAGGTGAATGATCTGGGTGGCTCTTGCGCTAATTTTGAGCAAGATTTGGACACGGATTCGGCAACGCAATCGATTTCCGAAGTCGACACGAATGTTCGCTTTTAAGCGACCTGTTAAGCTCCATCGACTCGCCGCATTTCGATTCGATAGGCTATTCGAAGTGAGACAGTAGCTATTGGATGTGAAGACGTCGCCCTCTCCAGCCAATGAAATTTATATTTACATAAGAAGCACCTTCCCTCGGTTTTGACGTCATTTCGACTCGCGTTGCCGATACCGACACCGAAATAGCTTACGCAGTAACCCTCTTAAATCAAAGTTGCCCTTTGCGTAAGGGTTCTCATTGCTGAAATTCCTCATGGTTCCGATAAACTTACTTAACAATCCACACTAACAATTGAATTGTTCAAAATTTATTAAATATTTCAACTCCATTCACAAAATCATGAATTTTGAAAAGCGACTTTCGACACCTTGAAAGGTCGCCGACGCCTCCGCGGTTAATTCAATTCTCGCAACCCTCGATAGCGCCTAATGAATTTTATTGGTATCTTAACGTCAACAACGCACCTAGGGAAGAAATTCCTCCCGAAATATAAAAAGCTCGGCAATGCGATTACGTATGAAAGCGTCCCAAATTTCCCATATCGATTTTACAAGGAAAACCTCGGCACGGAGTCACTACGATTGCGCAAACGCGGGAGGGCGAAAATAATTCCCGGTGCACTATCAAATAAAGAGCTAAATCCTGGTTGGCAAACACATCGCTACAATGGCGCCCGTGAAGACATGAATGCTCGTACAACATAAGATGGAGGATACAACAATGCTCTCGAAGAAAGCATCACCTGTCGATGAGGAGGTGAGCAAAAGCAGTCCTCGGAAATATGACGAACTGAGTTGAGTCACGAATGAAAAGCAACCTCCTGATTCTCAAACCAATGCCAACAGAAATTAATACAAAGTACACGCATATTCTATTGCTACCTTCACTGCTAACTACCGCTCAACATTTGAGTTTCCTCGGTTCACCCTAGAGGTCTGCATGGGCCGAAAATTTCAACCCAAGCCCGAGCCCAGCCCGGACGAACGCAGGAAAACATTATCGAGCCCGAGCCCAGCCCGAACGTAGGAAACATTACATTTATTTTACTTCTTCAGCAATTTCGCGAATCCCAGCTAATCAGATTTTTCCGGTTTTGGAATGGTCGTCTGTGTATTTAGAGTGAGTGAGTGTGTGTGTGTGTGTGTGTGTGTGTGTGTGTGAGAGAGAGAGAGATATAATAATAAAAATGCAAAAAAAGGAACAAAATTAGTAAAAAGGGGTTAATTGGAGGAATAGCCTTCATAGGCTAAAATTCGCCCATAAAAAAGACGGCATTATTATTATTATTACATTGTATGATAAGGCTGGCGGTCGCACAAAGGTTTCGTCATGTGCTACTTACATAATAAACACTTATCTGAATAATTAAATGCCTAGTAGAAAACGTTTCGGTTAATAGATTCTATGTTTCTACTCACTAAATAAAATTCCAATATTAGAAGTATACGTTGCTATAAATAAGGTTAGGTTGCTAATGACGCTTTGAAATATTGTTCTCCCATCTATCAGGTTGATCTGCACTATCTATTCTAATGGTGAAAACCTTAACTATTGATTCAACTATCACTTTGGTTGTCCATTAGAATTGTTTTGTTTACAACGTCAAACTTTGCCGGAATGTTTCGTTTATTTCATCGCTGTTCTCGCAATTCAAATAAAAAGCAATATTCCACGGCTGAAATAAAAGTATTCATTCAATTTCCTTTCTTTTGGTACTTGTTGCGACTTCGTACGACTTCTTTTACTAATTTAATTTTGCAAAAGAAACAAACTCTGCATGCGATAAAAATGAGATTTACGTGCAAACCCTATGGAAATTTATTCATGGGCCCAGGCCCGGCCCGAGCCCGATAGACTGCCTGCTTACCAGGCCCGAGCCCTCTAGACCAGGCAGGCCTCTAGTTCACCCACAGCAGACCGCATTGGCTTAGGGACTTGGCGGTACGTTACTTTGAAATTCGAAAAAAGCTGAGGAAGTGATTCATATTTATGGGTAGATGAAAACCAGCATCCGCTTTATCTAATCACATTTACCAAGATTTCGAATGGCATACTGTTTAAAATCAATATGAAAGAATAGTTAGGTATAAAACTGCCTGGAAGGGTAATGCATGATATACGGCGAGGACTACATTTGCCCTGGAACCGTCACGGTAGCCTTGAAGGTCTATCAAGAACCTTGAAAAATCTTACATGAATTATAATTATAATAATATAGAAGATAATAGAGAAGGTAAATTTTTTTCATAATTATTTACTATTGCATTGATTACATTTCTTTACCTAAATTGACCAGTTAAAAAATGAAAATAGTTGTTATCATTATTTTTAATTTTGTATATAAAAGGTTGCCAACAGACACATTCAAGCACGGGATATGTGTATTAATTAAAAATAATTAAAAGAAATTTACAACAATCATCTATCCTTACTTGCATTTGCTGTTAGATTTCTGTAACATGCTTTCATTCTTTTCCAGTTTTTTTTTTGGTGCATTGAATGTTCTTGTTTTTTATTATTTACTTTGTTTTATATTTATATTTTTATTGTTTAATATTTATGTGATTGTATACTAGTTTTGTATCATTGCAAAGGGCTACGTGCTGTTTTTCGATTTCTTTAAATAAATAAACAATATTTCCACTATGTCACACTGAATTGGATAAATGGCCCACGGGTCGTACAACCCTACTACAGACACTCACCTTAACTAGATTTTCACAAAAACCAACATACGCAATGCGGAGCAAAAGTTATTACGTATAAAATAAGTAATAAATTTATCCTGCCGGAAGGTATTTCCTGCCGGAGAGGGCGAGCAAAAAAAAAGGCCGCTAACTTAACACTTAGAATCCGATAGACTCTTCTACGTCATATCTCGATCGATTTCGCTGCCAGTTGGAAGCTCGCCTTTAAAGCACCGCCCATTGGAAACTTTAGAGAACAAAGGGGAATAAACTTCCTTCTGAGATCACGTACGACAATTAGTTCAACCATCTACCGAAAAGAAACTTTCCCATCACTCGAAACAGCGTACGAGACATTCGATGCATTCTTTCATCGAGAATCGAAATCGAATTTTGATATGAAAGCGAAATAATGCATTTCAAAAGACATGCACCGAATGCAAACTATTGCTCTCTCGTTTTTTTGCCGATGGAGCGATTGCGATGGAGTAACCCCAAGGTGATCCGTCAATCCTCGAATATTTACAAACAGATATCCGTACGCTTAACGCATTGGAATATATTAAAATGTGACCTTTTCAATGAAAACAACATCGAGGAGATGAACAGAACGGAGGAAGGACTTGGTTACGACTATTAATTACGAATCGTCACTCCCTGAAATACTGCGCAATACTTTATTTTTAAATATTGCGCACAGCGAAATGTTTACAGACACTGAAATTCCTTATTCCTTAACAATTTAGAATAGATTAAAAAACATTCTTGTCAATGAAATTAATTTCGGAGAACAGAAAAAAATAAGTCAAGGACTTTGTTATGACTTTTGTTTACGAATCATTACTCACTACGTGTCAGGTTTTCTACCCAAACCAATGGATATGAAGAACGGATAATGGAGAAAAACGGTTTGTTTTCTACGCCTTTATATCACCTCCCTAAAGAAATAAACCTAATCGAACCATATTGTTCTCAGATCAAATCTAAGAAACCAGATCTATAAATAGCCAATTATAAAAAGGTGATTATCATTGTACCGGTCCTATAATCCAATTAGTAAAGATTCTGAATTGGAAGTTACCTTCCAAAATCAACGCACACTTACAAATAATGAACATGTTACTGTATCTATATGAACAACATGAGCTGACTTGAAATGTATACTCGTCAAGCGGACAGTGAAGAGATTACGAGCGAAATTGAAAATTGAAAACCAACTCATCATTGGGTTCCTAAAATTAATACAGACGTTAAATATGAACTAATAAGCAAACATATATGATGCATACCTTCGTGGGAATGCCTGCGTTAAGTTAATGTTCTACAGTTGTACTGCACTTAGAATTTTGGAACATGGTTGAGATAGTTGTTAGTTGTTCTATGTAGTGGACCAGAACGCAATCTCCTGTCCTAGCAACTAACTGCAGCGGTATTTTATTATAATAAATATATACTCCAACCCTTATCTTCGCGGATAGAAATTGATTGACCGAAAATTGAGACATATTAAAATACATGGAACAACCTTCTCTTTTAAGCTATCCGTCTTGTGGCCATTACAGAATCCTAACAGCAAACCAACAACGTGCTTTAAGTACCAAATATTTCCCAGTGCAAACCTAAATAAATTGAATTCAATTTAACCATAGAAACACAAAAAACGACCCCAGGACTCAATTCATATCCCCACAAGACAATCCAATTACATCACAGGGGCACACCTTAAAACCACCACGTTTCATTTCAGCAAACCATGACCAGCACCTACGAACCCATTTCACCAATATTGGACCCCGAAAAACCCTGGGGTACCCGGTTCGTATCCCAGCCCCGTTTTCTCGACGAAGGAAGAAATGGAAGCGGTATTGATTTGGGTTCCTCATTCGCTCAGCCTAGCAGAGACGTTCCGGATAGAGAAACCTTGGAAAGTAGACCTGGGATCACCAATCGCCCACACCGAGGATGAATCACACGGACTATCGAACGGTGATGCGCCACTCGTAAACAAAGCGGAGGACGGCGCGATTTGCAGAGCCGTCCGTTTCCGCCGTGGGTCGACCCATTAAAAAGGTCCCTTTAAGAAGCGGGAAATTCGTCCTCAATTGGTCACGAATCGACGATATCGCCTGTCCATCTTTCTTACGCGAGGCGGACTCGAGGATGTATCGAGATCACGAGCTTCAGACTAGGAGTGGAGAGCCTGCGGCCTCTTTAGGATACGACCTTTTTGATTGTTTTTAATTGTCGGTTACTTAAATGATTCTAAGCAAAGAAAAAGAAAAACGTACACAAACCACGAGATATATTTACTTTATGACTTTTTTGAGTTCAACCTTTTCTGTTCCTAATGAAGACTTACCTCGAAGTTAAGTAGTAGATTTAAAAATTTTGTTCGAGTGTAATTCATTCTTGTACATGAAATTTATACTCAAAATATTCCTATTTACTAATATAAGCCATAAAATTCGTTTTAAAGAGAATAATTCAAAGAAGATGGTTTCCATTTTGGAAATGCAAAATTATATTAGGCAATATTATGAAATATTTTGGGTAAATTAAAACGGAAACTTGCTACTGTTGACCCCAATGAGCATGTTTATGAGTAGCGTATTGTATAATACCTAAATATAAAATAAATCTTAAAGATATATTTAATTTAGCCTCAAAGAATCGGTTGATAAACCACAAATTGGACATATGCCAAAAACTATTGATATTTGAAAACTTATACTACGTTCTTATCATGCTTTACGTGGATAATTCTTTCGCAGTTACAATACCATCGACATTCAAATTAACAGGGAGGAAAAGCCTTTTCTCAGCGGAAGACATCATTTAAACCTTTAGCGTGTAGAGTGTTTTAAAAAGACTTTGTATTGAGAATACAGAAGCTTTGCAGAATAGTTTTATTTACCACGAAGTAATGACATTAAAACATGATCAAAAGGAAAATAATTCACTATAGCGATTAACTAGAACCATTTGAATACAAAATGATGATATATGTATCGTATCCCATAATTACATCATAATTCAGCCCAGGCCTAACTCAATGAGATGGCCGCAGAAGAAAACATTAAGGCAAAATTCGGTTGAGTTACCTACATATAAATGTAGCGATACCGAAATCGTACGTAAGAAATTTAGTAGCTAAATAAATGATAATAATTTCCAATATAAATTCAACTCACGCGATGTGACTAAGAAACAATTGCCAGAGGTTGTTTAAGGAAATGAACGAAGGCCGCTTGAGCCATGAAAAAATCCGCATACGACTGACGACCTCAGATTCTCAATAGCTGCAATTAATCCAACCCAAGTATTTAACCTCAAGATTTAAGAGGCACAGACATATCTCTCACAACCGTAAATAACGCATCAACTTCATCAACAAATTGCTTAGGAAAACTGCTATGCTCCGCACAGCTTATCATGCACAAGAGCATCACACGTCCATGGGCCACGTAAAATCCTCCATTTCCCCATAATCTATGTTTTACATTTTCATCTACACTATTTGTCCATTATATAACAGCCACACTCATCATCGCTTCGACTCCGGAATTCCACAAACACATCAAATAGCACCGAAGTCAATTAACGTGATATCATTGCGCAAGTAGCAACCTTCGCGCCTTACCTCATGGAGTTGATCTAGCGCTCTTTACGTAACGCTCTTTCAGAAAAAAGTGGCTACGATAAGTTTCGTCAGGAATCGTGGACCCAGTTCCCACAGCATGGTTATGCGGGTAACCGTACTCTCCCACTGGCTCATACCCTATTGCCAAACAGAAAAACATGAGAACCTACAACCCTTCTTCGTAGGGTAACAACCAGTGCTAAGAAAATATTAAACCATCTCGGAAACCATGAAGGAAAAGGGAATCTTTATAAACACCGCCACACGGATAACTGGAAGTAATCATCAAAATTTGAGATAGAATTACTAGAACACGCAATGCAAGACCTAAAAAAATTCATGTATTTCTTCTCATTGCAACGGGAGTATCTCAGCAATACGAAAATTAAGTTTGCATCCTCGACTAATGCGAATTGATAGACAGGAACGACAGTACATTAAAATTAGGTTGTTAACATTTTTTAACGAATGCACCGTTACATAATGCCAACAAGGAAATTAACACAGTAATTCATTGGGATTTGATACGGACTTTTCTATCGAAAAAATCTAAAATAAATAGCTCCTTGTTTACCAACTAACGCAAACTCACGATATTTCTACCAAGAACAAATGCCAACTTTGAAATTTGGTCAATTTAGGCGATTTCCATTCGAATAACAAAATTCATTAAAATTTTAACCAACGAAAACTGAAATCCAAAATAGAAGGACTGTTTCTAAATGAGTCGATGAATAGATAGCCACAAATATCGTGAATGGTGATATTTTAGACAGCCTGTCCAAAGCTCTTCATTTAGAAGTACTACATATAAAAAAATTAGACTGAGCAAGTAATTCCCACTGCTGTAGGGAGTGTGGATTGGAGCAATAGCGCGGCTAAAGCACTTATCCGCTTCCCTAGATAAAAAAATACGAAAGCATCAACTTCCGAGGAATGATTTTGAGTTCGGATTTGGAATCTCGCCAAAAATTAGGGATGCTACTGAGGCTGGGATTTCCGAAGGAGGAGTCCACAGCTAAATAACGATATCACATTTTTAATGCAGAGAATATTCCCCAGCAAGTGAGACCAAATAAATCAAAGGAATACATATTTAACACTGCCTAATATTCTCCGGGTATTGGCGAATTATGTAAGTTGGTCAATGACGATAGAAATAAGCGATAACAAAAGTTTGGGCGGGAAACTGTGCAAATGATTTCAGTCAACGATTCATGCAATTATTACGGGTAGTTAAAGGTTATTGCGAATAAAACCCGAGGAACACTAGGTTTTACTCAATCACAAACATTAGCGTTAAGCAATCATTCCACAAAAGAGAAGGTTATTATAAAATGGCAAACATGATCTAAAAATCAAACAAACTGAACTATCAACAGCTCACAACTCAACAGAAAATACGTAATTAATATTAGCATACATTAAAACAAGCTTTCAAATCACACACTACTTGTCAGGCAACGGAACTAATACAACAAATGGCAAAATGGAATCTTGTAGCAAGATTTTACATGGTCAACGTATCGATGCGAAAACCACGTTACATTCCAGCATTTGCTCTCGCACTCATCTTGCATCTGGCAAACGCACGTGAGCAGAACCAGAAAGGCGATGGTGCATGTTGAACAAAGCCGAGTCTATCACAACATATCATAACTGTTAGAAGCATCGCCATTGCAATATCAAAATCAGGTGCAAAATACTAATTACAAGGATAAATTTAAAATATTTTACACGGTTAACGCAATTTATGCAAATACCACGGTAGACGACAGCATTTTATCTTGCAATTTACAAGCATCCGAATACGTACATAAACATAAGCAGAACAGACATAAGTGCATGTGAATTGCCAGCAACTAATAGGAATAAAATATTACGCATTTCTTCACAAAAGCAATCAACTCTTACGTGGCACTATAGAAGAGTCGTAGGGAAAGCGGAAAGATGATGGAAACCTAGGTAGATAATACCGAAAAGGATAAATAAGACTATGCCAGTGATTCAATATCTTTAAATAGGAGAACGCAGCAAATTGATTTAAATTCCTATCTTTCTAGTAATCAAGATACGGGAACTTCTACTAATTCAAACAATTTGTATTACTTAGTAGTGAACACTTACAGATTAAATTAAGATTACAAAGACGCAGGACCAACGAAATGGGAACGAAACGCAACGAAAGCATACAGTGCTCATTCCCGAAATTCTTCTTGGGGCATCATCAGAACTTAGTTTAAAATTTTAAAAATATATTGATGAATCAAGTATATAATATTATTCATTTTTCGTGTTTTAGCGGATGATATCATGCATGAATTACTTTCGCCGATGACCAGAAATAGACGCAAAAGATTGAACGGCATCTCAACTAATTTGCACCCTGGCTCGCAGCTGTTCTCCACAACCATCCTATACATCCATCAGAGCATTCGTTAACACTCCAAAAATCAGCAAAAAACCTTCGCAGGCAAAAATTCACCTCCGGGCAAGCTCGTTAACCAAGGGACACCATAATCTTAAGGCTCTGTAAAGGAAACCAACAGCCAACAAACCGATCATCAAAGATCTCAAAACACTACCACTTTCTACGAAGGAAAGAGAAACTTTACTATCCTCTCCTTTATTACCTTCGCAAATTTCGACGGCGGCGGAGTGTCTGGACTTGCGAAGTGGCCAAAGCCTTTCAGGAGAACATCGGACGGAAATGTCATGCAATATGCGGAGGACTGGAAGCTATGCGCCGCAGTCACACGCTGATGTTGGTGAGACTTTCCTTTTGTGAAGAGGTTTAAGCAAGTGCCAAGGCCAACGTGAACACAGCTCACTGTTTTCCTGAGGGAAGCTTGAGTCAGACGAGATCGTACGACGTGAAAACCTCGCTGCGCTATATCCGTTGAGTATCTAATCGATTTAGCTTTTTCCGGAGGAAAAAATTAACGCTCGAGGATTAAAACGAAGTGTTGGCCAAACATGAGGAGTTATATCAAATCGTGAAATTCCGAAATTATGCCTCTGCTACTTTAAAGTTAAAGATTTGAATAAAATAAAGTAACTTCGAAGGGACGAAAGTAAATCTTGACATATGAGAATATAAAAATGATTTAAATGTGCCGTTAACTATCTTAGATTCGATGAAAATGATCACTGATAAGAGATTGTAATTTATCAATTAATATATTCAACACAAGCAGATAACCCCACGAAGATGAGTTCATTCATTCGGTCCATTCGTGTCAAATCTGAAATTTATTACAGCTTTGCACCGAGTTACATAAGCTATGAAGATTAATTAAATTTGAAAGGCTGAATTTCAGCTACTGGCAACATTTATGAGAAAATAGCTATCGCAGATAGTTTAATTTATGAAGTCAATTCCCAAAAGGGACCAAATACCAAACATTGGTAAGCGGAACAAAGAATTTCACGAGGTACGGTAGAAAGATTTTACATGGCAGACGGATTAACACGCAAACCACGGTGGATTCTTCCATTTAATCTCGCGCTTTAACTCTCATCTGGCAACCGCACAAAAGCACAACCAGAGAAGTGCGACCTGAACAGCAGCTCCAAGGTATTCCTTACTAACATCATATATGCTGCCGTATACAAAGCACGTTATGATACCACCATCAACAAAAGCAAGGCCAACGGGAAATCAAACTTCTGTAGAAACATCATTACGGCTTTGTTGGGGAAGATTCCATCACTTGGCCCAGCTAATAACTTCAACCAACTTACGCACACGAGCATGACAAGGAATATGCAAGTACACATAGATCAGAAACTTTGATAACAGAGTCAAAGGAGCGCATGAGTGAGCTATTAAATACTCAAATAAAGAGAACCTACCAAATAACGAACAAAATAACTCCTAAATTAAAATAATTAAGAAATTGTAAACAAAATTTATTTCTTAGAACTTCGAAATCTTAACTCAATTCAAATTTAGATTTCATGACTACAACTACAAAATTTATTAGAGATTTTAAACCTCTAATTTCTTAACAGCCGTGTCCCAAATTTCCTTTCTTCACTACGAAATGTATGGCCGATATGTTATGAGCGAACATGGCATGGTTAACCGAAAGCGATGAGGAAGATAAATATCTTAATTAAATGCGACGGAATAAAAGAAATTCATCTTTTTATGCTTTTTGGCGGAATCTCATAGCTTCCTCGACCTCATTTGGACCCATACTTCTTTCAAGACGACAACAATATCATGCTCTAAATCGAAAGAACCGATTGCTAATATGATCTAAAACTCAATACAGAAAAACAATGGTTTCAAAAATATTATTTACAATACAATAAATAAACACAATTTCTACCACTCCAGATAATATTTTTAGTACTACATTGGTTAGAAAATCATTATTTATCGTCAATGTGTACCTCCATAACAATGTAAATTCTCGACACAGACCTTAAAACTATGAATGGAGTAAAGTAATAAAATCGAGTGTAAACAAAAACAATGCATAAAAAGGTCGCTAACAACGTCTCGAGATAATTTTCGTAGAACTACAGTGTTTACGAAGTCATTATTTATCGTCAACAAATTCCCTCCATGACAATGAAATTACTCGACATGAAACCGAAAACTATGAATGGAATAAAGTAATAAAATCAAGTGTAAACAAAAACAATACATAAAAAGGTCGCTCACATCGTCTCGAGATAATTTTCGTAGAACTACTACAGACACGAAGTATCGTAAGCGTGCTACACACGCTTTTAACGTATAAGCATAAAGATAATCCGTGACCGTTTACATTGACTGGCTCTCTTTATGACCGATTAAAAAGCAATGTTGATGTATATACCGAATATCTCAATACCTTTTACGGCTCGTAACATCGCTAGAAATGTCACGGACTTGCACATTCCTGATCACTATCTTTTGCCGCGTCCTGTTTAGGAAAAGGGGAAAGTCAGAGCAGTGCAATACGTTAACGGTAAAGATGGGAGGAGAAAATACGCTGCCTATTGTCAAACGCAACAAAGCTCTCCGCCCTCTTCCGCTGAAGCTATCGACAGAAACTACAAAATATCGCGCACAACATTCCGCTTGGCCCTGATGACAAAGGCCATTGCGAATTCAAACGAACCTATAAGCGGATTACAACCTACAATGGGAAACAAATTTGCCTGCAAGAGGCTTAACGTGTAATATCGGCGGGTATGAAATTGATGGTTTAAGGTTCAGGTTTAAGGTTTTATCCGTGCGGTGTATGTACTGCGTATGATCCCGTCATTAAGAGAAGGTGCAAAGCAAAATCCTACAATTGTAGTCCAACATTAGTAGATCAATTAAGAGAATGTTTCCAAAAAAAATAGAAAGATAGTAGATTAATTTTAATTAACGATTTAAAATAAACACGGACCAGAGGATAAATTAACCTATGTGAACAACAATAACATGAATAAAAAATTTTGAAATAATCGTAGGGAAATGTAAAACTTTCTTTGATTTTGTTTTTCTTTTTATCATTATCTTCTGCGATAATTTTAGGTGTGTGGTATGTATGGTTCATATCTATAGAAGTCTTCTGTATATACTTAAATGATTCGTAACTTTTTTGCTTGCAGTTCATTGTGCTCTTACAAATTAATTGTATTGCTGTACTCACTACTACCAGTTATTGTACCTATTTGTACGGTTTTAACGATGATAATAATAATATAACGATTATAACAGTTCACTCGTAATCAACATTTGCTATTAAGTACAATATTTGTTAGAATATGAAATTTGTTTTTTACGCTGAATAACCTCTACAGTTTCTTTGGAATGAATTTTTTCAAGAGCCTTTTCTACTAGAATTATAAATTGACAAAAATAATTCGATAGATACAAAAAACAACAAAAATTCTTTTAATCATAATACATACCTCTTCTATCAACCAACTGACCTAAACTTAGTTACAGTGGAATAAATAACTGTATTTCGTTGATCGTGCTCAAGGGAAGCCTCACTGATCACCCGCCGTACATACGGAGGATTAGGGGTAATTTATGATTTGTATTTGAATTGACGTTCGTCCGCTGAGAATTCACGATTTTGATCTTATCTAGACGCTCGACGAAAAGTTTTTCCATGGTCATAACCAGCAGCGGTGATTGAAGCTTTACTGGAGCTAACGAGAATACACACTCAATGAAGCGAAATGAATCTTACCGAACACGAAGCATGACGGTCACCAAATCCAGTTTCTTTCAAGGCAATCGTAAAATGGAAAGGATCAATAATTTACTGGTAATGAAAAGCAATTTTCCTCCTCAAAACATCGGTCACAATTACGGTTAAAACCATCCACCCAGAAGCAAGTACGATCAAAAAAAGTAACAAATATCAAAGCAAATAATTGCTACAAACATGTATTGTTTTCCTTAATTGAATAGACAGAATTGAAAGAAACTTACTGAAACCGTTTCATAAAATATAAATTCATTTCGACAGAAACCATCACAATAGAAACAATTAGATAGATTTAATAACCTATTCCGTGTAAAGTAATCTTTAGCCTTTCCCAACATTTCAAAATACCGGAAATGGCGATAGGATTTCGGAGAATTGCATTCGTAGCCATGAAGATTCGCGCAAGGTAAACCGCATTTCTATTAGAAAAATATTTCTTGCAAACAGTAGGAAACTATAAATATTAAGACTGGATAGTAAAGTTACTCATTCTTCTTGACACTTTCAATTCTTCTAACATATCGTCATTTATTTGCTCTAGCAACAGAATCGTGGTCTAACTCGAGATCAAGATTTTAGTCTCTATCACAATTAAATATCAAGCAGAGGAATTCACAAAAGGAAGATTTAAATAGAATGTATTACAATACTCCCTTTTCAATATATATTCTTACATTGTTAATGGTAAAAACAAGAAAATAATTATTGAAATGAAAATGAATGATTAAGGCATACAGGATAATATTAATTTATAAAAGCAGACTTCTAAATATTTCCGAACGCAGTGAATTCATGTATTTACATTTGTTAACTCGTATAAATAAAATAAAGCAAATTATGAAAGTACAAAGCTCACACGTTAAACGTATTTTTGCTTCCTTTGATATTTTTACGTAATATTCAAAGAAAGTTTTGAAGCACTAAAAGCTCTACGATTCCTAAATTAAAGGCCTGGGAAACACCAACGGCATGCATAACGGATACTGAACACTCAATACTCATTAGTGAAGATCATTAGTTAACTCTAATTTAAGTTAACTATTACGACCATTTGCAACGATTGGAAATAACTCTTTCACACAGAAAGAACCAGAAAAATTTGGCTTTATTTAATTACTTAAATTCTTCATAACTTAAGCAATTAAAAACCATCAGCTAACTTCTAAAACTGGAATAACACACCTTATTTTCCTTAGCAGCATCACAACGACTGACAAGGAATGGTGTAGCAAAATTTTACATGGTTGACGAAGCTATACGAAAACCACGGTAGATTCTTGCATTGATTCTCGCACTTAACTAGCATCTAGCGCACATCTAGCATACGCACATGAGCATAGCCAGAAAGACGTAAGTGCTTTCTAAACAAAGCCTTTAAACAAAGTAATGCTGAAGATATCTATGCGAACCAAACATAATATAAATGGAACATAGAAAATAAATGGAACTACCCAAGCATGAAGATAATTTTGCCATTTCAATTGGAGAAGCCATTCCGATTGAATAAAAAATCTAAATCTGGGAAATGAAAAAGGTATTTGGGACAAAACGACAGGGCAACCCTCTTGAAATACCATTACGTAATAATCCAATTAAGATACCGAGTGGTACCCATATTTTGGACAAGTTTCATGAGGAAATTACGACCCGCATGGGGACTATCGTGCTCCTTGAAGCCATTGTCGAACCTTCCCACTGAAAGGAGGATATTCACTTGAAAAGTCGAGGGCGAGATAAAAAGAGCCTTTGTAAGTGCAACAGCGATCGCAATTGTGGGCCGAAACAGGAAGCACACTGATTGTGGAGTCTGAAAGAATCCATTACGTGTTCAGATTTGCCCGAGCAACATCAATTTTGGATCAAAAACGTGGAAATACAGGGGCCAAGATAAGTTGGAAGGCAGCCAAAAATAAACTTATAAGAAATTCCCATGCTACCATTTGCATAAAAAGATTGCAGTTGAAGCCAATTTTAACCTATCAAATGATATATTTTTGCACTAAAAGAAAGTTAAGCGATAATTAACTACCCACAGTTAAGGTCAACCTCCTTCGGCACTCACCAATAAGAATACAATTGAACATGAAGATTAATAGCATACGCAAACATACACTAATTGAGGACGTAAATATGGAAACTAACCATTAATGCGATAGAGAAAAATGCCACCTCATTCTTGAAAAGGAAGATTGAAGATTTTTGATCCCAAACATACATTCCGTAATATCGATGTAACCTTAGTGAAAGCTTGAAACTGATCATGACAACTCAAACGTGTTACGAGGAATACAAAAAATCACAAGTTAATACGGATATACTTATTATAGACGAGGATCTTTCTTATTTTTATAAGAATAATAAAAAGAATACTTCAGGGCGACGTCATTTTCATAATAAAATACAAGAAACCTAGATGATTCATGCTTAATGAAATACAAGATTCAATGTTACTACGTTATATCGATATCTGCCATTTACTTGTATATAAAGTAAGGCGCCTTACAGCGTAAGGCAGGGGATGAAATCAAATAGCTAGTTAAGGTAATACTCCAATATATTTGGCGCCCATACAGATATCTATGGAAGAACGCGACATCTGCCAACCTGTTTCATAGCAAAATAAGAAGTAATGGAGTCTTAGCAACTTCAACTGAGTACTATAATTATGGGTTAGATGGAAGAAGAGACTATTAAGTCTCAATCTTGCCCAAATAAAGACGATTTATTATTATTATTATAATCATAGGGAATCCCTCTGATTTTTAGTCGTCTGAAGAGGGAGTATCACAGACGAAGAAAATCTTGATAAATACACAGAGCGAGTTAAGACTAAAAAAGCATATCCAAGGGAGAGAACCCAAGTTCAAGACTTAGGCTTCACCGCATCTAAGATTCCACAGCTTTCCCAACTGCTATTATCTTAACACATGGGTGGGGGGACATTCCGAATAGGAAGGCCGTAGGTTGTGAGCTGCCTACATTTACATATATCGGCATCGAATTTTTTTCCAGGAACGAACCTTATCGCAAAATAACACGAGATTTTTCCTTTGCCTTTCCACTTGACGCAATTACATAAATTACAAAAAATATTGATTTCTGTGCCAAAGCCAGCTGATAGAAGAAAACTCCATACATACCCGGACATTGAGTAGCCTGAAAGGGCACAGGCTCTCCACTTCTAACCACAGCTAATCGATACGATAACCTTTTCCTTGGTTTTGGAAACTTTTCTATTCTTTTCTATTTCATAGACCGCCGAAATGTGCCAATCAAAACACAATTTGCCTAGTTCCTGGTCGTTCCCGCGGATGTAACTTAATGAACCGAGTATTTTCATTTTCCTTTGGAAATGGGAAACCGTATCGTTAATTTTATTTCGTTCGGCTTGTTCAAGATTGTGATAATAGGAAAACTAACGAGGTATGAAATACAACATATGGCCTTCTTTTAACTTTCTTTTTTCTAAATTCAAAGAATAGTGTTGCTCATTAAAATAATTGGCTGACAGTGATACGTACAATTCAATGAACTATTGTACTTAGTCTACATATCTATATAACAGTAGTAAAAGTGTTAGTAGAGGATACACTATCCACCGAAGAGGATTCTTGGAAAGAATCTATAAGTCATTTGTACTTTTACAAAAAAATTTATTTTTAACAAAACAGTTACACGACCGGTTTCGAACGATTAAGCGTCATCTTCTGGAAAACACATTCGAAAGCTAATTCTTCGAAAATAGATCACTGATGAAACTAAAGTAATCCAAACTTTATGTTATAGGAACCGACTCGGAACTATAATATATTAAATAAAGATATGAACCTCCTTGAAAGTTAAGATGGATATCGGCATTGCATGAGACATTTTTTATGAAGAATTTTTCATTTGCTGAGTGCGTTTTCGAAGAATTTGCCTGTAACCACTCTTAATATAGTGTGGAATTATTGATAGGAGTTATGTGGAACATTTAAATCAATTACATTAAATTTACATGTCCGTTTATTTTTACATTCATTAAGTCATTATTTTGTTATTCGCCTTTTTATATCACTGCCATAGTTGACCATAATCTTTGAATTTTGCTAAACACTGCCATTAGGCTTTCACCTGTCTGCAATTTCGAATGTATTACTAATAACAAAAACATAGAAAATCAAACTACCTCATTCCTCATCTTAATAAAAGACCTCATCACTTCTCCAGTGTACTTGAAAAGTTGGAACTGGAAAAATCGAGTACCCAACCAGCCTTCGGAGTAGACCGTACAGACAGTCCTTGAGAAAGGCCACACGACTTGCAGCGACAAAAGAAATCTCCAACGACCACAACTCCGCACCGTCAAACCAAAACATTGGGCCACGTCGCCGCAAAGCACGAAAAGGAAAATCCGCCTAGGACGAGAGAAAAGGGGAAAGAGGAGCCCAGGAATGGATCTGACGCCATTAGAGGACTGAGGGAAGTCACCTCGAGGAGCGACTGCGGTCCGTGGAGATGCGTCATATGTGGACTTTTTTCGCGCCCATAGCGCCTTCCACATATGCTGGAGATAAGGAGAGCGGTGGGGTGGTGGAAAAGGCGCAAGCGGAAAAACTCGTGACCGAAGTACGGCAAAACAAGACGGAAGGCGTACCGTCGGACCGTACGTCACCGCTGAGAGGAAACGAAGCCATTCTGTGACGGAAACAATCAGAATTCGGGCGGAGAACCCATCACGGGAGAAACCTTTACTGAATTGATCTCGAGTTCGTGGAAACCTTTGTTGGTTTCCCTTGGTCCTGCGCGCCGTCCCCGAGAATACGGTTTATCCGGGCTGTGACGAGCTCGAATTCCGACACTATGTATCCCTGCTCAAATACAGAGGCAAATTCAGTGGAACCAAAAAAAAGACATAACTCCTTTACAGGGGCATATCTACTAACTCACAGAGAGGATGTAGTTTATGGTGAAACCATACACATCAATCTTGAATCAAAACATAATTAGTGCCTCAACTACCTTTAATTAACTGTTGAAATGCCAGCAAAAAAATTCTAATATCGAGCTGGAAATACTATATATTATTTTACTCGTCTGAGCTCCTCTACATGCGTAAAGCTAATTACTTGCTTCGAAAAATAGACAATTCTGTTTGGAGACGAGGTATTTTTCCTTTTCCCTCTTTAAGCCTTCAAAATCTTAAATGAACACTAAACGAAATAATTTCTTAAGTTTCTGATAAACAGCAATCAATCAAAAATTTTGCTTAATAATTTCTCATTTGGCCGATTACCGGAGAATAGAATTTTAAAAGAGATTCCTTTGCCCGTATAGGAAAGACAACAGGAAAAGCGACTGATCAAACGTAGATACTACTAAAGGATTTGCGGCAATTTATTTAAGTTCGACATTTAAAATAGTAATAAGATATTCGAGACTTTAAACTTAAGAGCGCTCACGTCATTTTTAGTACCCCATCACTTGTAACGTATATCAATCAAACAAACAGCTATGGATTTATAAAGTCAACGCATAGTCAAGCGTAGTTACGGTCGCATTGCGAAGTACTGTAATATGAGATAGCATTTCTGAAATCAAGAACAAACCGCATCGTGTGAACAGGCGATAAAAGAGAAAAAACAAGCGACATTTGTGAAAGAATACAAAAGAATAAATTACGTGAAATCTGCGAGTGATGGAAGACATCCGTGCTTCCCAACAAGCTCAAACAAATGTTTACATTGTGACGTAAACAAATAAGTAAACAATGAGGCCAAGAAAATTTGCGTGCAACAACCCAAAATAGTACCTTATCAGAGAATACATAACACACGAATTAGAGAACATGAGCTGATAATACCGCGCGAAATCGTAAGTGATAAAAGAGCGCTCAAGGACCTGGAATGATAACAGAATATAAGAGCTAGATTACTCTTATATTAGATTTCGATAATGAATACCGGAAAATTCCAAACACACACACGACAGCGAGCTATACAGCCAGGCCTAAACATTAGGCTGGAACGCTTTCGCAGCTGAGGGCAACGGACTTTCGATTTTAAGTTTTCGGCCAAGGACGAAAGAAACCAATTCTGATACGCAAAATATAACCTGCGGATACCGGGAAATTGACATTTGCCTAAAAGGAAAAGGAAATGTAACGACGAAATATGAGGAAAAACACTTAGGGATATGCGGAAAACAAAATTTTCGCAGAGGCGTTGCCGATTTAGAGTTATGCGTCAGAAAAACTTCGACGTAAACAGAAATTACGACTATCTACCCCGGGGGAGCTGCGTGTAACGAATAAACGCATCTCTCGAGACATAAAGCTCTACCAGGCATCAATTCCAGAATGGCATTCGCGACCTGTCACAAAACTAAAATTAAACTGGAGCATAAGGGCACAAACGCCTCGTAGACAACATGAGAGCCTTATCCGGGAATTTCAGTTGTGAAACGACGTTCAGATTGAGTAACAGCTGCCGTATGAATGCTTCAGATATCGATCGCCTTTCAATATGGTTTAAGTGCCACATTACTATCCGCTACGATTCACCTAGGTTCGAACATTGCAAACAAAGTGACATTTTGGACAGAAATTAGCTTGCAAATGTTAACGCTAATATTTTCCTTTCGCAGAAATTCCGTCATTTCCTCTGACTGTAGCGTTGTCAGCAAAAAGGCATTTGGACCATCAATTCCTCCAGCTTCAACCCACCAAATACACTGGAGAGGCAATGAGGTTTTGTATGGAAGATGAGGAGAGCAAGATTCATCAACGAACCAGAATTCTGAGCGAATATTATAGGAAAACAAAGCTACGAGGGGATGAGACTTTTTATGGTAGATGAGGAGTGCAGCAGTTTGCTTTTGTGTTCATGGTAGAGCCAGAAGTCTATGAGAGAACAACACATGTAACAAAAGCTTAAAATAGAAAACGAGGCTTACTTTGCAGGATGAGGAGCGAGGAACTTTCCCTAGTAGGATCAGAATTTGTACTAGATTCACTTAGACGCAGCAGAAGAATTTATAACAATTAAAATCCTTTTTGTAAGTCTTTATAGACTAGAAATCAATGATAAGAAAATGTAGAAATTAAGTAACTCGACGTGTTTTTAAATATAGATGTTTTAACGTACTTCCATATACAGTTTAATCTTAATATAACGTTTTTTACTGGGCCTAAGTAATGCGAGTTAAGTTAAGAGCGTATTTTCTGCAGTTGGGAACCTAATATTTCAACCTAAGAGTCGTGAAAAGTTTAAAAACGAGAACTTTAGACTGGAATTTCACTGTATATTTCCTCGAATGATATAAAAAATGACGAAATAAAAAAAGAGTTATTGGATAAATATTCCAACATTTCCATATAACAACCTCTCGATGCATCATTGCCGATAAAAAATCAAGCGGGAAACAAGGGAAATCTTCAAGAGATACATATCACGGGACGGATGCAAGACAGCGCCAAAAATCGAAAGAGGGCCGCCGCTTAAATTTATCACTATCAACACCGAAGACAAAAATAAATCTGAGGCAGATTTCCTGTAAGCGAACGAGAAACACCGAGTACTTCGCGAGGACGGTCCTTCTTCCTTGGTAACCAGCGGAAGGAACGAATGCTGAAAATGAGAGATATTTCTGGATGTGTAATGTTTGGCGCGGCCGCCGGCTTTTAAATGCAATTCTCGGACCTTATAACATACGGAGGCTGGCGCAAGAAAAACATGACCGCGAAAAGGTAACGGTTTCGACCTGTTTCTCGGGATCCCGTCTTACCATAAAAATAATCCTGCTTCGATGGAGCGGAGACATCGCTACGCCCGCGACTTTTGTTTAGCGATCTTGACTCGACTTTTGCTTTATTTTACAAGGGGGAGATGAGGCCCCTCCCCCTATCCCCTCCCCTAGGGTTCACTCTCTTCAAGTTACATTTCAAATACAAAATATAAAAAATATATACGTCGAGTTCGCACTCAAAAGAGTACGAAATAAATAAATAAAGTTAATACAAAAATGGACATTCGTAAAGATAAATACGTATATACATATCTCTGTTTCAATAAATATTTATAAGCGAAGGAGATAAATACGTAAAATAACAACACAACGAGATAAAAAAGTGATAATAAAATATATGAAGACATGTAAAACATAATAGCCACAGAATAAATAATAGCGAAGAAATAAATATAACACCCGAAATATGCCCGAAAATGATTTAAAGATTAATTTAATAAATATATATGGAGAAAATTTAGAACCGACAAAATAATAGAACGTTTACGAGCATCAAATTTTTCGAAGTAGAGTAAATAATACTAATTAGAAAAATGAGCCTAGACTTCGATTAGTTTTTGATCTGCCATATCATAATGACTGGGATATTTATCGTTTGTATTATTTCTTAGGCATTTGATATAGAAAGAATCATACATAAAATCATAAGTTTCTTTACTAGCAAAACTTGTACAGATTTCTCAACACCACTTGTACCAATTCCACAATATCGTTAGAGAAGACTTTTTAAAATTTATTTCCACCAAGTAACGCGGAATGTTATTCATTATATATATGGTCCATTTATTGTCAACTCGATTTCATGGCTGTGACAATACGAAATCTTCAGACGTCTGAATTATGCCGATTAAGGGCATTTAATTAGGCCACCTAATCATCTAAATTCTAAATGCAATGAAAATAGCGATTCCTGTAGCCATTGGGTAGCACTTACGTTGGCTTGGTCCAACGTAGAAAAATCTGACTCTGAGAGGAAACCAAACTCATTGGGAGAGGCTAAAACTCTGAATGATTTGATATTTTGACAGGTTTTCACAACAAAGGTGTGAGTGGAGAATTGTGCAGTCAAATAAATTTAACAATCCCTACAGAAGAAGAGAGGCAAAAGAAGAATAAATAGGAGCAAGATTAACAGCAACTACGACTAAAACGTGCCCTTAATCAAATTTGTGCAACAATCTACGTAAAGAAGTCCATCTCCGTAAAGCTAAGAAGAACTATCATAAAGATGTAATAGAATCTTTGTCCTAACTTTACATGCATTAATTATATTACGTAAATTTCTGGTACTTATTTCTTAGTATTACCATAGAGTAAGGTATCCTTACTCTATGGTATTACTTTGAGGAAGTTCTTCTTCTTTCCGAGTTCATCCAATAATTATGACACAGGCATTAGGTTAATTTTAAACATAATAAAAGACGTATTGAGTAGAGAACAAACAACCGCATTCCTTATTATGTCGATCAGACATCACTCCCTCTCCATGGCTTTTTGTAGCTAATGGAAGGGTTCGAGGTCGAAACCAGAGTCCTTACCGAATACTTATCAGAAAGACAATGATGCCACCTTATAAAAAAGCAATCTCTTTGAGTGGTGACGGGAGAGGAGAAACTGTCTGTAAACAAACCCTCGCACAACATGATGTCTCAATTCCTAAATATTGCAGTAAATGGAAAGGCCTGGACTTTACAATAAAGATTCGATCTAGTAATAGAACTACAGATATCTTAACATATTTTTGAAACAAATCGAGTTTTTTAAGACATCGCGATGGCCGCAGCTGATAGAAAGACTTCGCAGTATGAGGAAAAAATACGCATCTCGCCTCGCATAAACTCACGAGTCACACCCCCGAATAGCAAAAAACGAATCTGTGTCAAAATGCGAGCAATCGAAACGTTGGCAAGAAAGAAATTATCGCCCATAGCACAGATCTACATTCCACACAACAAATATTGGGAAGGGCCTTGCGTTATAACAGACCCAATACGCCAAAAAATTGCACAATCCATTAGATCGAGTTTGATAGTTGTACCTTCTATTTCTTTCAACAGCATATTTAATATTTCCCCATTCCGAATTCAGAAAAAAAAACTCAGCTGAAATGAGAAAATCTGCCACAGTCATGGCCAACTTGGCCTTACATACCATATATCAGTATGTAGAGCCATGTAGTCTGCGAAATTAATCGTACGTAAGATCTTTGACTATCCATCGGGATAGGGGACAAATTTAGAATGGGGCTGGCGGGAATCTGCGTCTTCGGGTGACAGGTATTTCCTGCGCATATTTAGGTCTAAGGATGAAACCAAAATGTGAGAAGGTCCTTACAGCAAAGAAGATTCACATAATTCCGCAACTTGTGCCAAGGAAATATTATTTGAACTCGCAAATAAAAACTGCTACTCTTCGTAGATATTGAAAAAGTAAATACCAGATTTAAGGACAGTATAAGAGTAACCTAACGTATGAATAAATTGTAGAGGTGAAATGTTTGAGGACATTCAGAAATACCAACACCAGAAGGATAAAAAAGTATATCCAGCTCGTCTAAGAGAGGATATTTAATCGAATATTCTCAAGTTATAAATAATAAACAATTTCTTCAGTACAAAGAAACAACAGTTTTCGATACACGACGAGACAGCGACTTCGATAGAGTTATAGCAAGACTTCACATGGTTAACATAATTCAGATGTAAACTTAAGTAGATTCCAGAATTTGATCTCGCTCTTAAATTGTATAAGGCAAATAAGCCGGTATTACAGGCATGTAGGCATATCCCGGGAGACGTAAGTGCACAATTAATAGAGGCAGATGTTTTTTAACGAAGATAATCTAAGCAAAACAGAAACAGACAGCTCTTTCTCCCATAAAAAGGTGAGGAATTTTTGGATGATCGAAAAAAATCATGCATACCAACAGAAATACTAAGACTATAAACATATCAGATTAGGCTGAGAGTAAGACTGTATGAACAGCTTGAAAAGGAACCGTAAGTTTGAACGCACGGAAAGGATGGGCGAAAGCAGAATGTCTAGTGTGTATAAGGAAATTAATACGTCTATAGATGGAGAACTGCATGAATAAAGGAAATCAGTGGCTGAAGAAAAGTTGAATGCATGAAAAGATGCATAGATTTGTAAGAAGCAAAAGATCTATTCTGAGATACGAAATTGTAGAAGAGTTGTTCGAATGAAAGAAACAAATAACGTACTTACTTCGAAAGGAAACAACGGGATAGATACATAAATGAATACATCGCCCACTTGACTGCACTTACAGGAATAAGGGTATCCTGGGATGGAATTACTTAAAGATCCATCAGAGCAGAAAGGAATGAACTTCCATACTCAACAGAACAAAGAAAGGAACTCAAACCCTACGAAGTCAGCATTTCTCAACAAATAAACAACAACAAAGTGACACCAACACGAGAGACGTAGAAAAACTACATTCGATGTAGTCACGATAATCTTATTCAGAAGGTACGTATGACATTAACATCCTAAAAAAACGGAAAGGTAAGTTCAAGAACAGCTGTGACTGGCGAATGATGCGAAGGGAAGCAACATTTAGGATGACGCAATCACTACTGAAGCTAAACCGAGGAAGCTTCAAGGAAGGGAGTCGATCAATGGTCACAGATGACGCAATAATCCGATTGAATTACGAGCAATGATTCATAAGTATGTGAAATATCAATGTGCACAGAGGAACTGTGAAAATTCTAAATCCTGCTCGACTAAGATCCAAAATGAAGAAAAATCCTCTTAAGACCGTTTTCTGTAATTTGACTTTCGTACCTTGAGAAAAAAGAAGAGATTTGGATACGAAGAGGTTATTGAATAGATGCCTGCTCAAAGTGCTCCAGAATCTTTAATGAATAAATTACGTAACTATAAAATTATATAAAAATTCCAATTGATAAGAGTAACTAACATTTTAGAAAGATTTTCAATATGGGCAATTACACATTATGAGTTAACCAAGTACTTGATGTTATGGAAAACCTCGAATATTAAAAAGGCAGCACAAACAGTTTTATAAATTACAAATCGTGACACTAATACGGAAGGTAATTTTTCAAATTTTAAATCGCGAATTCTTACAGATCCCAGCAGTAAAACTTTAGCTATATAATACCTGGCTTCAGCAAAATACTAAAAAGGCTACGGGGTTTCTTTCTTCTTTGCATTGTCGAACCCAAACTGGTTTCGGAATACAGAAAACGTGTCCAGTAATAAAATAGCCAGCTTTACATGGGAAATAAATACTATAGTGGATGTTAGAAGCATCTAAGTATTTGTTTGTAGTCTCTCTTTAATTCCATCCTACTTTGAACTTGGCAAATAGAGTAACAATAGAGTAGAGGTAACCTAAAAAATTGTAACCGATCGGCGATACCGATCTAAAAAACGAGCTTGCTCCGAAGTTTGGCCACGATACATGAATTACCGAGCTTCCGAATCAAAATCGATTATGTAAATACGACCGATGAGAGGTAACTGCACGCTACCTCTCGACAAGGTTTGAATTAAGCTGCAAGTTTAGGGTTGCTCGGAAACCAATGATATTGACGTTATTACTAATTAAACGTCCCGAAATCTCTTACCGCTACTCGATGGCGACACATGACCCTTGTCGTAAAGAGGGGTAATTTCCAATCAAGCTGTAATCAATATTCACCAAGACTTTTCAAGTAATCGACCCAACTAACACAGTGGTTCGACAGATAGAAATAGTTATGTGATGAAAATTCTTCTGAGAGCATGTATATTCGTAAAATAACACAAACAATAAAACCTGTAATTCTGATACAAAAATTTATAAAGCGAAGGGAAATAGTGGGCAAAGAGGATAATAGTTATAGACATAGGGAAGATTGTCGCAATAGACCATTGTCTACAGAAAAAAAAGTTTTATCTTGCGGACGTGCTGCTATTAACGATATTCCTAAGATTACGTGCAATCGTTTATCAGTAGGACTCAAACCTCTTGTTATTTACAGTTTTAGTCAGTCCAATCGATTAAAATGACAATTGTTGAATTCTTAAGAGCAAAGCTAGAATAAAATATTTCACATGCTCGTAAAATTGTTTAAAACATGCATCCAGAAAGGCGAACTAAGTAGTTTTCTGTACAAAGTTTACAAAAAACGTCAAATAATTTCGTTACAGCAAAGCCTCGATTAGAAAGAAATGATTTGAAATTAACATCACCCGCAGGAGCCCCAAAATAACCTTTCTAATATGTGAGAACGCCATCAAAACCAAATTCGCAACAACCAGATGGCCCCAGCTTTAATTCTTTAGCTGCAAAGAAGAAAAACTGCTAGAGGGGAGAATGATTTTGTTCTTTACAGAGATATTAAACGTAAATACGATTACATGCAAGTAATTCAAACACCAGCGGTACTAATTGCGTATTTCGGAATAAGTAACCAGTCATCGCACGCGCTCTTACGTAAAATAACAAAGTCACTCCTATCAGATGACCATCAATACTTCTTTCTGGATACTTAACGCAAGAAATACATTATATAATATATAATAATAAGCAACGGATGACTCAGCGATATTGGAAGATGATTCAAAAGGGATTCGAAAACAACTTTTCATGGCGGCGGAAGGTCTACAAGCAATTCATTCCAACCAGCACTTGACGCGAGACCTATATCCACACCATACGTAATTTTCGGATATTTCATAGTTTCATATACGCTCGTAAATTGTTGCAATAGAATTATCGATAGCAAATAACTGAGTGGCATTTAGGTTACTGCTTATTGAATGCCAGGAAAAATACTATTCGTGAGGACTATGTGCTGCGCTTCAGGCTACGTAAGGGCAAAATACCACATTCCTCATCCTGAGTAGCGGGCCTTCTTTTCCTTTTCGGGGAATTTGGTTGGCAATGATAGAGGGGTTGAGGTTTAAGCCAGACTTCAGGCTGAATATATCACACACGAATAATCACATATATGCAATATCAAAGGATAAAGTAAGTATTTACTCGAGTTCAATGTAAAATGGGACTTAAGTCTTTCAAGGTGGTGACAATAATTCTATTTCGCAGAGTTACGATAAGATTGATACGACCGAAAATCGCCGAAAACTGAAAATTTGCATAACACGAAGACAGCGCATGATTGACGCACGGTATCATGATCTCATTCCCCTTATAACCACGCCAGTTCCGGGATGACTAAGCGTTTTTGACACTTCCATCAAAAGCTGTTTTTCACTGGCATAGTAAAGTGCATAGGCATAAGAGGTAATCAAAGATAAAAGTATATTAATTTCATGATGCTTTACACTGGTTCTATAGTTATTCAAAGTACGCTTTCGATAACAATTATCAACAAAAGCAATCTCAATCTTACATAACCCAAATTGAACATCGATGCAGATGCGACATACTTTTACGGATTCAGGCTAATTTCGAAGCAACTAAGGAAAAACCAATGAAATCTAAGTGATTAAACGCAGATTAGAAGAAATCTCAAATAAAATAGATTATTATAACAACTATAACTATACACTGTGCTAAATTGACTTTATACCAACCAAATATTTTTACGTAGTGAAATCTAAAGTTAAAACACAAGTTTGCTAGTTTAATATGAACCTATGAGATCCCTTATTAATATTTTCTATAATTAACCTAATTTTCAGGATAGTAAAATCATAGCATTATTTCACGTTGCGAAGTGTCAACAAATTTCAACCAAGCATAATTTGGAGAGAGTGAATTACTTATACAGCTATTAAAACATTCACTAAATAACTTCGAACAATTCTGTACGTTTTTAAAAGTAAAAATTCCTGAATACGTCCATATGCTATGTAAAAGCACAAACACGCCACTCTCGGACCTTATGCAGCACACCTATACAATTCTTCAACACCCTTTGAGAAGCTCTATTTAACAAAAAAAAGACATTTAAAAGTAGGATGCTGAAAAATTTTTGTTGCCATTTGTTAGTTAAATAGTTGCCCTGAAAGCCGCTGGTGGCAGGGGGTGCATATTTACAGCAACACCTATATCGATCACTAGTCTGTTAGCATCTCTGAGTTATTTAAACAGCGGTAACTAAGATTGATAACGGAATGAAAATATTTATGCACCTTTCCTACCTGATGAACGCCATGACAATGTGATGCCGATAAACTATTGAAATCGGCCGCATTGTAAAAATTTATTTCGTAAAAAAATATTCGCTACCTACTTCTACATCACCTCAGACTACTCCGAGCATTTACATAAAAATAAATGTATTCCATAATTTCCTACTGAGCCGTATTCTATAAAAAGGTTCGTACTTGAGTGCAATTATACTCGAGAGGAAGTTTACCTACGCTTGTTCACATCACTATTGCAAACCAACAAAGAGTATTATTATCCAAATGAGAGCTATGAAACCGCGCCAAACTTACAACATCGTGACCAGCCGTTTCAACAGAACCACGCCGTGGTGACAATAGATCCCGATCAAAACCGTAGGACACGACTATCGCACATGTATTTAGCGACGGTCAAACACGGCTTGACCCAAGCCGCTGCGGCATGGGCTCCGGATCGAGCCTCAAGCCTACTGAACCAAACCCAGCCGCGAAAAAAAAAATCCACCGGCACCGATATCTTACGCGACGGAGCTTTTGGTTTAGAATCCTATCGCAACGTCTCCGCGCCGCATTTTCATAACTCGGTAAAGACAAAAAAAAAAACGGAGACACCTGTTCACTGGTGGGGAATAATGCTCACAGTTCATCTCAATCCCAAATGACTGAAGCGCTCAGAGCAAGGGAAGTTGCCAGGCGCTGTTGCCAAATCTACCGATGCGGGAAGGCCGAGTGGATGGGGGCAGGCTGCGTAAGCTTGCTGGGAGGTAGCCGGGTCGATAGACCAGCGCTTCCAAACGCCCACTCGAACGGGAACCGAAGACGAATGATAAGAGCGATCCGCGCTGGGGGATGAGGTCACTCAGCTGAGATGGGAGAAAGTGCGACCGAATGTCATGCGAAGTCGCTAATCGTCCCCCACCGCGAGAAACAAAAGGGCGGGAGAATTCTGCGAGACGATCCGAGCACTTGTGTTTATATATTGGCGATAAGGAAGGGGGAAGCAAATAATGCTATCTGCGGATTTCCTAACCCCGTCCATGTGGATGAAAGGCGCGTTACGCGCCGCTTCTTCCCGGGAACGGGCGGGCTAAATGCGCATGGTTTCAAAATTACGAGCTCGGCGGCAATTCGGTACTGGAAATGTTAATTAGCTCGAATCGACATATAAACTACGCGATTAGCAACCGATCTAAGATCACGGATAGCAGATTACCGCTGGAACAAATCCAACTGAGTCACATTATTACCATAATAAATCAGACATTGCACAGCATATGCAACATCAATAACGTAAGTATAACCATAGAGTAAGGGAGTTCTTAACTCTATGGTATAACATCGAATACCTTTCTAAGATTATCGAACATCTAATTTCCAAGCAACGCCCAATGTTTTGCATCAACGAACAAGATATAAGCAATATACATTTAGAGTAAAACAATTAACTACCACACATTTAAACAAATTCACAATTGGTATGGTAAATTTTACTTATTTCAGGTGAATATTTCAGGCAAAAATACTACTAGTGAAAAAGTTAACTGAACTACCTTCTTTACTGCGATGCAATTGGAATAGTACACCAAGTCAGCATCAAAACTATTGAAAACCTCTCTAACATCTAGAGTAAATCAATAAACAACTACATTTCACAAGACTAAAATGGTATACATATCTGAAAAATAAGAAACACAACGGAACTACGCTCTATACTGAAATGCAATAGGAATATTAAACCTATTCTGCATTAAATTTCGACAAGAGTGGATATAAAATAATGAATCTTCAATCACGCCAAACGTCAAGCAGTCGCATGGCAAAGATGTCGCTCGGTAACTAATCCGGCCTTACCGCCTGATTCCAGAGTAATTTGAATTCCAATTACTCCCGTTCGCTAGGGCTACGAGCGAAACCTCTCGCTGGATATCCTGGAAACATCTGTTTTCTAAATAAAGAGGCAATAATTACTACGGCCGAAGAGGGCATTAAGCCTTTCAAGGTTGTGGGAGGCAAATCGATAAAACGGGAGCAGAAGAGTCTAAATTGGCGATAAAAGGGTAAATTGATTAACTTGAATTGCGTGGTACGCGTTATGCTTTATGACAAGTAACCTAATGTTCGCATCGATCTGTCCATCATCGCTGCCTTGGGGGCAATAGCGACGCCAATCACGAAGGCAGATTAACTGTTAGAAGACCACTGCTTTAGACGCGGCAACAAAGGCCCGTCATTTTGAAGCTAAATGAGCTCGGCGGAATAAAATACCTGAAACACCCAGTGCGTTCCAGCTGAGTTATTGAACGCGCTCTTGTCACGGCCAGTTTCCTCGCAGCACTTGGCGAAAACAATTACTTTTTCATCGAACCAGTCAATAGAGCCGTACATTGTGACTCAAATTAAGAACGTGGAAATTCTACGCAGAAAGGTCACGTGACTGATGCGAAGAGACTGCCATTGAGGATGGCCATATGGAAAACATTCGTCACAATGCTTTCGGAGCCCATGCTGAAAAACAGCGATGGGTAAATGGCGTCGAATTCACGCGAGCTTCCACTAACGCGATGTTCTACTAAAAAAGTGCTGCGAGGTCAAAACTTTCCATTTAAATCGAGGCGATGGGGACTTGAATCATTCGTTTAGCTTGGAATGGGGGAAAATCTTGAATATACCGGCATGTTGGGCTTAAAACCGAGCGAAGAATTGGCGTTTGAAGACAACACAAGCCCGCTCGGTTCGTCCCAGCCCCACGCCTCGCAGCCACAAACTTCCCTCCCTTTTCCCAGGACAAGGCAAGTTGCCCATCCGCGCAGCGCTACCAACCCAACAGTTTCGCTCGACTGCGCGAAGGCGGGCTAGCCCTACTTGCGGCACGCTGTAGGCAACGAAACTGCCAACAGCTTCTCGTGAGTAGTTAGGCGAATGCCTGTTCAAAGAAAGCGGCTTTCAACGGTTCCTAAATGATTCAAAACAGCCGTCTAAATGAAATAAGAATGCTGATTTTCTACCACATAACTTAATTGACGCAGAAAACGTAAGCCATACGGAAGAAAATTACTCCGCTCAAAAAAGTAAAATAAAATAATACTTAACGAATACGGTAAAAACGTAGTTATAAAAGTCAATATGCTTACCCATATATACAAATTCACCAATGATTTTCACTCCGCTTATCCTCACAGAGTATTGGATCGCAATATGCTATGAAACTACCACAGAAAATTTTCAAGGAAGTGAGTGACTAGACAATAAAACAAAGGCATATACTCATCTGAAAACTGATTGGTCTCAAATGAACAACAATTGGAATAACTGGGAATGGGGGACCTCACAACAATGAAGACGCATTTCGGTATAAATCTGAGTAAAATTTAAATAGTCTACAAATGATAACCCATGATATAGTAAAATGAATATTTTTCAACTTCAATGATAGGAATTGGCGATATTCAGACAGAAACCAACTTACTTCTTTGATCCGTGGTATTTATTCGCCGAATTCTTGACGAAACACTACCTCATGAACAAAATCTGTAAGATATTAATTTTCCTAAAATATAAATATGACCACACATTTATTCACTATCGCTGTTTTTTCTAGTGTTTTCCCACTCATCTACCAACATTAGTTACACATTTTTCTGTAAAGAACATATGCAAGTCACAAATAGCGAAAATAACGAACTATCAAACGAATACAATGACATCACGAGAAGCATTTAGATTGTAATCCAATAATTTTTATAGCACCAATCGGTGAATTTGTAAATATAATTAGGAATCTTTTCCACAAACATGGGATGAGACGTCACATCATTGAAAATATAATAATATTACCGAATAGAGATGCAAACAGAGCTAAAATAGATTAGAATAGAATAGGCAAATGAAAGAAACGACTACAAATGACCAAAACAAATCGAATACTAAAAAACAGCCTAAACCTCACACCAAAGCACAAAGTGACAATCAGTAATGCAAATAAAAGAAATAAAGGATTAACAAGGGGTTATACTAATCAAGAATTTATAAATAGAAACTTTTCATCAGACTGACGTTAGCAAGAATTAAGAGGTGTAAAAAAGATGTTTCGAATATAATTGTCTCTAGATTAATGACGATTTTCTGGTATAACAGCACTTAAGTAGTACTTTGAGGTAAGTAATCGATAATACTAAAGATAATAATAATATTCCTAAATACAACACCTATGTAGATGATTCTTTTAATTGAAAGATTGGTATTAAAAAGGCTCAAGGCAAATATCTGTATATACATATTTTTTATTTAATACGAAACTTCTAGGGGAATTAGAAAACAACACAATGCGGAAATATATTAATCCATCTAAGACTAATATTTTAAATAATAGATATTTCAGAAATAAAACACTAACACTGAAAACTAGTAAAGGAAATATTGATTGGAAATTACCTAATCGAGTGAAATAGTGAAAAGTATAAAGCTAACGACTTTAAGAATTATCTAGTTACACCGATGAAATTGAAAAGTGGTATCTGGATACAATCCAAGAATATTATGACGAATTACATAACAACCAGTTAAAAAAGTAACGAGAAGAAACTAAGCATGAAACTAAGATGAACCTGGTGTAATCCAAACAAAAAGGATGAGAAACAAATATAAAAAGTTCAACTTACATAGATAGCGATCCAGCGGCAGACGCCGAATAGCCAGAAACTGTTTCATCTGCGCTCTCTGCTCCTGAGCTGGAGGCTGTAGCATCGGAGTCAATACCCTTTTCAACCACCCTAAGTTGGACACCCAATTTCCCAAAAGCTTCATCCACTTCGGCTTCCTCCGAGCCAACCTCACAACCCCAATTAGCACGTCGCACTACCACAACCTTCACATCCCCGTCTCTCTTCACCTCAACTCTATCTTCCTCCACCCTTCGCCGCCTCCTCTTCTCGTCCCCAGCATCCACATCGAGACCTTGCACCTTCTTCCTCCCTAATTCATCATTCTCTTCGTCTTCGTCACCCCATTCCCCAAACCTCCTCCTCCGACGCCTTCTCCTAGCTTCCTCAGCCCTGGACGTGCTGGAGCACACCTCTGCAGCAGCCACTGCACCTTCCACGACTTCCTCTAGTCTTGCCCTGGGCGACCCAGAACCGAAATATCTCTTGGTTAACTTCCCCGCTCCAGTTTTGTCGAGTCTTTGGACGAGGGATTCGAGCGCGGCGGTGGGAAGGTTCCTGACGTCCTCCGACTTCACCACGGATTCGCCAGCACCTTCGACATCACCGCTGCCCCCGAGGGATGAATTGGGACGACCTATCCGAAGCCCTGCGGCGGGATCCAAGGATGCGTCTTGGACGTACGAGGACAGGAAAGGTGGCCTTTTACTAGTTTCGCTGTTTCCGAAGGAGGAGTCGTAGAACTCATTCCGGCGGTTGCCTGCGACGCTTCCTTTCCCACAGTTTCCCGCCATGTTGGATAATGACTGCTTTGCATGCTCCACGACAACCCGTAATTCCTCGGCGGCGTGCCTACCCATCCTCCTCGCCTGCAGTTTCCCTAACCTTCGTAAGAGCCGTTCTATTTTGCGTTCCACTTCCGCCTGCCTCTTCTGAACCTCGCACTTTTTCTCTCCAGAGAGGGCTTCCCTCGAGACACACAAGCCATCTTCAGCCAGATGTGAATCCAGGGCTAACTGAGAGTCTAATCCCCCTCCATCCAAAAGGCCCCCGGTATTTCCTCCGACGCCAAGAGAGCTGGTGTCGAGTAAAGCTCCGGCACTGTTTCCCATCCCATTCCCAGAGCTCCCGCCTGGAAGCTCCACCACACACATGGGCATCATGTCCACTCCCGGAAGATTACAGTCGAGATCCGGCACAGGGTACATTCCGTCCACCGGTCCATTTGGCAGATCAAATTCTGAGGCACCATCGTGATTACTTGTGGAGAATATAGACCCATCGTTCGCTCTGACATGATCATGCGGACTGACCGTGGACTTGCGATCTGAACCAAATGGATCTTGCACATTCTCTTCCTCCGTTTTTTCCATGCCCTGGATGACTTCCAGTAAATCCCGAACATTTTGCCCGAGATCGTCCGTGGGCATGGGGAGAGACTCCGCAGCCTCTGATCCATCGGCGTCTCCTCCAGTGTCATCGGGAAGATTCGTGGACATTCCGGACGTATTCCAAAAATGTCCAAATACCCCTCCACCATTCACTGATTCCCCACCGATAGTATCCGCTAGGTGACCGTTAACCACATGAGACCCTTCTGAGATAGCAGCTTTATTCACCTTGAAGAGTTCCGAGGCGATGGCCAGGGTGGTGAGATTCTCGAATGCTGCTTCGTCCACCCCATTCCCATCCACACCAGCACCGATTAATGACCGCTTGCACGAGACGTACTCCTCGGGTATATCACTAACTGCCCCTGGGCCTTCGGTCTTCCGAACCCTGGGGCTACCGATACCTTCCACTGTTTCACCACCTACGTTTCCGCCGTTTCTTAGGCCGATGGGTGAACAGTTTGAAGAATTCAAGGCAAAGTTCTGTGATTGACCGGCTTCAGTGAGGGCCGGAGCCATAGCAACGGCATCAGGGATGTCCGAGCCTCCACGGCACTGCTGGTAAATAATTAATCATTCTACAATGCGATACTTTTTAGACTAAATAAGTACCTTAATCCTTCTGGCACTAATTAATAATATTATTAAACCTTTCAGTTCGCTATTATAACTCACAGATGAAGGAATTCACTAGAAAATCAATAATACTGACTGTTGTAATATAGGAACCACGCGCACAAACGTTAGCGTAGAACTTTACATGTGATAATGATAAACTACACCATTCCATTCTCATAGAACGATTTCTGTTAAGATCACACTTCTACTTCCGGCGGAAAAAGGTTAATCGCGCGCGCTCACTGCCATCACACGTTGTTTATAATTTGTTGACCGCAATTTTTCTTCTTAAATCCTTTTTAGAGACTCGCGGGTTTCACTGTTACGCTGAGTTGTAGTTTTTCAGGGAAACCAACCTGCAAATCAAACAAAAAAAAATTAAAACTCTTCATAAGAACTCACTTATCGGTATTACGTTTTAACGCATATTCGTACAATTTCTGTCATTTACGCAAGTGTCACGCAAATATTTATCGATAAATTCCGTCGGCCGGTTGCCCTCAGGAAGTGCTCCTATACTGAACACCCACGTGACCAAGCCCCTTGTCTGATGAAACAAAACTGGCCGAGATCGCAAAAGCAAGCAAGAAAAAAAAACACCAGGGCACACGGTGCGTGATAATTATACACACATCGCATTGAATCTTCGAAGGATATATTTAAATTCTAAGAGCAACATGCTTACCAAAACTCTCTTATTGGTAACAATGGATTATGAGTAAATGCGGTCCGCACGTTCATTCCCCCCATCAAAAAATTTTTAATCTAACAACAATGGCGGAAAAGAGATAGATTGCGCACGACACTCGCAGCGGAAGAACGACAAGGAAACGACTGACCCAAGGCCTCTAGCTAAAGTACTACTTTCCCAACATACCAATCAAATAATGAAATTTTAATAAAAATAAGTAAAGATACAAGAATCTCACCATGGAATATAAATAATTATTTTATTTATTTTGGTGACGGTATAGTAACAATACTCATGACGGTAGTGGCACAATTTTTCCCTCCACATGCACTAAGAAAATAGTCGCTCAATAGGTTAGTTCAGCGCAGTGTGTGACATCAATACGCGCCACCCCTCTGCCTCCCAATTCGCTATTGGCTCAAGCAGACATCTTGAATCGTACGCTGTGATACACACAAAATATTTATACGGGCTAACGGAGATGATCCAAGTAAATAAATAATAGAAATATAACATGATTTGTGAATATTCTGAAATTATCATCAATCCAAAATTAACAACTCACCAGGAATATATATCAGACGAAGACAAACTTTCATTCCTTAACGTCCGGTAGCGAGTTCGTTATGGCAGAGCGCTTCCAGCGTAAGAAAGTCGACTAACGTTTACAAATTGCGCTGCGATTGTTACAGTTGACACGAAATTGTAAATAGAGAAAACAATAATTGACCTGCAACAAAAATCAAACAAATATAATTCAGTGTATTGCTAAAACACATTTGCTTACATTTGAAACACATTATAAAGTAGATTAATATGAACTAAATCGTATCTAAAAATATAAGTTTCCATCAACACATTCATAGATTTAAATATACTAATATATAAAAAAGTATGCTTAACAACTTTTCAACTTCATTTCATCAAAACTTTAAAGTGACAACTTAATAACTTACTCGAATTCTATTGACTTTATGTAGGAAAAGACTTTAATAGCATATAGTGCCACAAGCCGAAACTTATCCTTGATCTGATTGATTCAGCACTATTAGCGACGTAAAACTTAAGAATTTTACAACTTATAGAATACATGATGTGAAATCTCTCAGCGATAAACTGCATCTGTAAGAACAATATAAGAATTATTTGTAGAGAAAGAGTATGAAAACTTAAAAAACTATTAACTTAATAACAATTAATGCAAACATATCTATACTTGACAATATATCAATATTATAATGAGATTCTAACTGCAATACCAAGCTCATATAATGAATGGCTAAAGCTAAAAACTAATACACATCTAAGTCATTGGCTCTCATATAAGATAGATTATTGAAATACATGCATCAAGAAACATTTTAGTGACAAGAAATAGTTTTCTTATTCACTACATTCAGTACAGAGAGTAACTCAATAAACAACAGCATTATATTATAACGGTGGATCAAAGATTACACAATCACGATATATTACAATCAAGAATTAACTAAGAATATTGGTAGAAAATATACAGATAATAACTAGTAATGTTTAAAGAAACACAATTAGCCTAAAACAATATAACCCACGAAGCAAGAGATGTGCGAACACAAACTTAAAGTAACTAAGAAAGAGAGTATAATATCGTCGCTTATGTGAACAGAATATGAAAATTATAACATGATATAATTAGGATATATGCTCTATATTCTTACGATTATGCGTCCACTGATTAACTGCTAAATAACTTATAAATAATGCTTGATAAACGATTGTGACTGAATTTACGTGCGCTTCTGGAAACTCGTAACTCGAGGAACCAATCAGCTGTCCTATATTATACGGCTCGTTCGAGGCAACTTTCAACAAATGAATACGAAAGGGTAAATGTGTGAGTACGGAAAGTTTGGGGTTATTTTTCGGTAAACAGCCTACCTTGCATTATAATTTCATAGTTTCGAATAAAGATTTCGATAGATTATTTTTTTTATCCTTCACTTTATTTATTTTTCTTCAAAGACTAAACTTAATACAAGATTTAAAATTGATATAATTCTTCTCTCATTACAACAGATTAAAAATAGCGCTCCCTTTAGTTATTTTTATTGCGTTTGTATTTAAGAAACACTTTCACAGTAATAGAAAGTAAAAGGGAAATTACAACAAATAATATATGCTAACTTACTCTAACCGTGCGCACAAAACCGCCGCGGTGTGGCAGTGTGCGAAGTTGTCATAATCGGGGAGGAAATGCGATGATCTCATACTCAGGCTAGAGGAATGAGATATTTATTTGGTAAGAATACTTTGGCATTATCATTTCGACTATTTTTCAGGTGCTCAAGGTCCACCTAATAACAACCACTAACACTATATTGTTATAGAGTCGATTTTTTGGTAATTTTTGTATTTATCGTACAATGGGTTATCGTTCAGTCTTCTTCTTGCTGTTGCTGAAAAAGTTTTTTGAATTATTTACTGTTATTGACGAATTCCCTCGTAATCTGTTGTCATGCAGAAAGTTTGTCTTGGTGTTATATTTTGTCATTGTGGTCTTCTTTCGTAATAATTACGAGAAAAATCCAGTTGATAAGCATCGTTTAAGCTTGCTGTGTATCATGAAGTTACAGCGATGTCAAGTGTTACTAATTTAATGTAAATCATTTATTACAGTCTGCAAGACTGCACGATACTCTGTTGAATGGGTTGACAACCGGAAAGAAGCTTAAACAGACAGAAATATGAGACGACGAATAACATCTCTCGGAATGGATACCTTCCTTTCGCCCTTTGATACGATGTTCAATTTCATTCCACAAGGCCATGAAAAGGCGTTAAAACATGCACTATACAACGCATTGGCAATATTTCTTATGATGATATGTGTGTCTGGTGTGATTGCTGTATTTTATATATTAGAGCCATTTATTAAGCCCCTGCTATGGGCTTTATTGTGTGGATCCGTCCTATATCCTTTGAAACACACTTTAGCTGATATTTTAAAGAGGTAAGTCGCTGCTTAGTTCAGCCTATTTAGTCTTTTAGGCCGTGAAAATCCATAATTCTCTAGAAAGTACAGATGTGAATAATCGTAAGTTTGTTGCGTTTTTGTTTGAATAGGTTCAGGTTTATAATTTAATATCAAATGCTGAATCTGTTTTATGCTCTCTTTTGATGTAGATGGTTGGAAACTCTTGATCAATCTTCAACACCTCTAGTATTTGGGATGATTCTTGTCCCTATTCAAGTAATGGATACTATGTCCGAATGGGCTTTGTGTGCTGCACTTGATAGATGGAAACTCATACTTGGACTTATTTCTTCCCTCGTTTTACTTTGTGTTTCTTACTACTTCACGCCAGGAATTATTTTATGCTTTGTGCGAGCTTCATTTGTAACAATGTTGTTAATTGCTGATACGATTGTGGACTTTCTCAACACTCCTTTGGTAAGTGATTCATTATTCAATTTTTTGTTGCATAATACACTATGATTTTATCATGCCTCACAGTCTATCTTTTATGTATGCTTTGGTCAATTTTTTGTATGGAACTTACTATATTCCATCCACAGGAAGTTTTATTATTTACATATTTGATAATATTTCTTCATTAGATGATTCAATCACCCTGAAGTAACCTTAAATAATAATGGTATTCTACCCTCAAGGACTTTCTGTTAGTTAAGAATTGCTGGACTTAAGGGAAGGGAATTATATGATGTATTTCACTGAAATATAGGATTTTACTCTCATGACATGCATGTGCACATGTAATCTCATGATTGACATTTAAAATTCTTTGGTTATAATGAAAATATCATGTACTCAACTGTACCATATCACATTGTCCATATGATGCAAGCTCAGTGTATAGAGGCATAGAAGGAAATTTAACCTGCTGTGTCCTAACCATCCATTCCATAGTTTTTCCAGAAATTTCTAAGGCTCTATCAGGTAGTCTTCCTATTAACTATTATAACCAATAAACAACTACAGTAGAACTCAGTAATATACTGATTATTCATATTTTAAAATTATAATACATAAAGTGAATTTGAAAGCAGTCATCACCAAGAAACCATGGAAAGATTTTGAATATCAAAGGCCCTCAAAGTAAAGACCAAAATAGAAGCACTTAGTAATGTTCATTGAAAGTAAAAAGTGTCAATTTATAATAAAATTCACAGTCATGCACGTCATAGAAAATTCAGTATTTTCATTTTAGCAAGAAAATAATGAATTATGATTTTATCTATTGCAATCAGTAATAAATATACTTTGCATTATATTGAGAAATAAATTAAGCAATATATTCTATGAACTATAGTAGAGTTAATTGACTTAAAGTTATCTCTTGGAGTAAAAAAAAGAGCCTTTAAATGATGTATACATCTTAAAACTTTAAAAGTACATGTCATTGAGAGTTCTTATGTACTGTCTTATTGAGACCCCCGTACTGATTTTAGATACTTATTAGAATAATTTGAAGCATTTATTGAAAGATGAAATTTTGTACGGTTTGGTGACATTTGCTTGGTGTGTTAAACTATTTGATTTTCATCTACCAAAGTATGTCATTCTGATTCTTTTTATACTTTAAGAAGTTACATCTTTTTATGCACAAGTATTGATTTCCTTCATATTTCTTTATCAGGTTACTACATTAATAATAGGTCATGTCATTGCTGTTGCCTTATGGTGGTATAAGCCTATTATACCTCCACCGAGTGATGATGCCCCTCCTGAAACTAATGAGGAAATTTTGCACAGACGTTTAAGAAGCTTTCTGAGGTTATCTGCAACTTTAGTATGGCTCTTTACCGGAGGATATTTGGTCGGTGCAGGATTTCTTCTGAAAAGTGAAGAATATAAAGCTCTTAGGACCCCTGCTTTCCTGTTATTCCTTACTCTCCTAATTTTAGGACTAATATCTGAGTTTTGGGAGAATTATGCTAAGAACAGGACGGATTTACAGCCCGGTGAGTCCAGTTCTCCTTGATTTGCAATGTTGCCTTATCCATAATATCAAAAGGTGATAGTTTCAAAAGTTTACAATATTTATAATATCTTGCTTTTGAATGGTATTTTAAATTCTTTGCCTGTATTTAGGTTATACAATTATAGCACATGATTTTTTTATCAGTTATTATGTGAATTATTTTAGTAGATAGTGAGGAATGATAATAGTGTACTGCTTATGCACATAAAAGCACAATTAGCATGTTGAATTTAGACTTGAAGAAAAGTCCTAGATCCTGCTACTTTATCTTAATGAATAGAAGATTTTGTCTTGTGGTAGAGAATCAAGGAAAACATAATTATTAATTCATTTGGGCCCTGCCAGCCTGACAAAATGAGTAATTATTTCATAATGTAGTAATATCCATTGATAAATAACTGAAATCAGAATCTTAAATGATAAACTCATGATGAGTATCATGCAATACTAGACTAAAATTTTTTAAATTCAGTAGTCTTTTCGGATTCATTTTCAGTCACATCATGTAATTTTGCTTGGAAACCAATTTTGTCTCTTTGTAACCTTATCAGATGTACTTTAAATTTTAAAGCATATACAGGAGTATGGGCCTCAGGTATCTCCAGAGATCTGATAAATTCGTTTTTTTTATAATTCTTTCAATTTTTTTTGCCGCAAATGAAATTTCATGTATTCCTAGAGAGTCATATTTAGAATTTAATTTAAAGACTGCACAAATGTTCCTCAATTTAAATTTTAGGAATCACCGGACTGTATAGCACTTAAGGTCTCTGTACTCTGTATCATGAAACTTTTATCCCTCTTATGACAGAGCAGTTCTAAATCCAGACAAAGCTCGTTCAGCACTCCACTGTGGCTGTTTTTTATGTTTATTTGCCCCGATTTTCAGTTTTCTCATTGCACTTATTTGCTGTTATCCTCATGAATCTTATTGGAATGTAATTATTGCCTGTTTGTGATCTTGATTATTCTGTATAAAGTATTGTCCTTTTTTAATGTTCATTGATTTCTTTCTTGGGAAGTAAATATTGTTACTAGAAATCAATTTTAAAAGTGTAGGACTTCTGGGACCCAGGTCTGCTTTCGGGGGGAAGTCAGGGAACCAGCCATTTAACTCTAAGTATTAAACAATCTAGCCATACTTTAATTCTGCATTTTGTTCCAGGTGATAGTCATGGAGTTGATTTCTCAAAGTGGTCTGTATTCTTGAAAGGATCAACTGAAGAGGTATAACAGTTTTACCCACTATACCTTAAAGTTTATATGCTGCTGTCAGAACTCTTAGTCGTCATTCTCAGTCTTTTATTCTTAATTTTCCAAAGCAGCAAGGGGAAAGTAAAAGCACAGATGATGAGGAAGAAAAGCAAGAACTCCTTTTGAAAAGTACTGAGTCAGAGACCGATTCATTACTCTCCAAGGAAAGTGAAACTTCCATAGATAAGGAGGGGAAAGCTGAAAGGAAAGATACTCCTGTCATCAAAGAGCCGGAAAGTGGAAAGAATGTAGATGAAACTCCAAAGTCTACGAAGAAAATCTGTTTTTGTGAAAACAAGGATACAGAAGAAGACAGCTCTGTTTTCAAAGATAGGCCTACGATTCTTAAGGTACCAAGCCAGCTGGAAAGGAAAAGCAGTGTTCCATCAATCACCAGGTAGGTTTTTATAATCATAATTTTAATTTTCCCCATAAGACTGGAAGAGATAGATTGAAATGAAGACGCAAAATAACAATTGATTCAAAAGAGATCAAAGATAGCCAAACAAATGGTCAATTAATAGTTGAGTACGAAAGATTTCTTCACCATATGCAGCAGGTTCAAGATTTAGGGTTTGAATAAAGATATTTGTTCAATGACTTGCAACTTTAGATTGCTATAACTTAGGTTTGGCTGCAAAAATATATTTGTTTGCCCTTAGCATGATCTCTTAAGATTTGTAACTTTAAATACTATGTATAATCTAATATTAATCAAGTAAGAAGTAAAATAGAAAATTTTTTGGTGTAAGGCATAGGTTCCCCAAAGGGGCTCATATTGATTTGCAGGGGGTTCGTGTCATGGTTAAATAAAATGAGGGTCCAAGATTTTTTAAAATTTTGGAGAGTGTTTTATAGTTTCTGGAAGATAAAGATGACATTTTAAAAGATTTAATCAGCTGTAAACCAGTTATGGCTTTTTAACAAGAAAGGCATGCTAGGGAGTTCATGGAAAATTGAAACAAGTCCACAGAAAAAAAAGTTTTGGCGACCTATGGTGTAAAGGAAATAATGATACATGTGCAGTTTCTTACGAGAAGGACATTGGGATGATCTTCAATATTTTGTGGGGGCCATTTAAGTAAGTTGAGTAAGAATAAAAAAAATGCATCAATATGAATTTAATAAACCACTGATTAAGTTCTAAAAGGCCTAAAACATCGATCCTCTCTCTTGAAACTTTGTTTGAGGCAACATACTTTTATCTTAAGTAAATATGATTTTAAATTATGTTTCCTTTAAAAGCAAACAAGCCAAAAATGTTGAATTGGTTAAGGTGTTTAATGTTTTGTAGCCTTCATCCGTTAAAAATTACTGTTTAAAATTATCAGTTGTTTTCATTCATATCATATATATTGTTATTGTTGTTTATATTCATATCTATGAGTACTTACTGATATAATTACATTAGAGTAGAAGTAACTGATTTCAGATGGTTTAATATCTTATATCTTTGTTCATTTTTGTGTTCTTGTGACATTGATTTCTCTGAAGATACTATTCTCCTGGTTTTGAACTCTTATCTTACTGTATTCTCATTTCCTTCTTGCATGTCTCTTAATTTTCCTTTTTGTCTTCTCAAATTTGTTGAGAGCATTACTTTCTTATTTCCAAGCAAAGTAAGCTAGTTTTTATTTGTTATAAATTGTCATTGTATTGCACAGTTATTTATGAAAACCCCTTGACATTCTTCCAGATTTTTAATTCTATTAGATATATATTCTAGCTCTTATTGGCATAATGGAAGTTACTTATCCATCTATATATTGACAATTCTAAACTTATGTAAGTGGACAGTTCTTAGGTTCAAAACATAACTTAAATTTTTCATGAGTTGGACATGAGCCACTGGCTATAGTAAAGTTGTAGAAGTGGATCATCACTTGCCTTTTGAGTGAATGTTTTCTTATTTCAGTTGTTAGTATTTGCTACGTGAATCTGGATTTACATATGTTGAACTTACATATGCCGAGAACTGTCTTTCTTTCTTATACATTTTGGTTGTTAGCAGCTATTATGTTGACTATTTATATCAAGTAAATGAAGAAACTGTTGTTTAACTCATTTACATAAACTATTGAAAGAATGAGGCCTACTAGATTACCATTTTCAAGGATAACTTGCATGTATATATTGTTTATTGTAAGTCTATTCTTGACTGATAGCATGAATTTATGGTATAAGGTTGTATTGAGTAATGGCTGTTATTCTAGAAAATTAAAATTTTTATTTTTTAACTTAATTTTTTTTTAAATATTGTAGGTCTCGATTTCATTCACATTGCTGTCATATGTTATGATGATCATAATTCAACCTTTATCTTTTGTGATGTTTCCTTGACAGAGTCATGTTGAGGAAAAGATAATTACTCCTTCGACTTAATGCTGTTGATCAAAAAGTCATCCATATTTTAGAAATTTTGGCACCTATCTTGCATTTAAAGAGATTTAGATTTTATTGAAACTTGAATCATGTTACTCTCTTAAATATCCTGCCATTCCATACTTTGCTGTAATAGAATTTAATTGAATTTCCTTCTTCAGTCTCATCAAAGAGATGTTAAGCATATGTCTGTTGAATGGTTCAACATCAAAGCAATCACATTTGTTTAACCTCCATAGTTCTCATTTTTATAGGTAATTTTATTGGTAACATTTTAATATTAAATTGGTAAAATTTTAGAATTAAAAATGTGGGAGTATCATACATTATATATGCAGATACAGGGTACTTTATGTCCTTGATTTTGTTAAAATATTTCCTTCAGGTAGTTTTTTACATTTTATTTACAAATAACCTCTATTCCATTTGTTTGAATGAAAATTATTATAGGAAAAACTCCTGCTTCAGTAATTTATCCATAAATTTTCAGTTAGCTTGTGTTTATAAATAAGTTAGAATAATTTTTATTTGTCCACTAGCATACAATTTCCCTTATTATTCTGAATCAATTTTTATTAAATCTTATAGTTGATATATGAATGTTAACTTATTCAATATTTGTTGATGTATAAAGTTTCTCATGTAGTGTTTGAAGTATAATTATTTTTATCAAACTGTTCTCTGATTACTTTCTTTAAAAAATACTAGACTTATTATAGTGAAAATTCATAGGGAGAAGTAATTAAACCATTTTACTTCACAAATATGTAAGAGCTGGAATACTTAGCAAGAAATATATAATGTAAATATCAGCAAAATTATAATCAAGGAAAACCTAATCATTTTTTTCCTAATTTTACAGTTTGGCTGAAGTTATGATAAGGGAAGATGCTTTAAAAAACCCTCTCTTGTTTGCAAAAAGTCGTACTGGATCAAAGTGCTATGTAATTCCACTCAAGAGGTTTGTGCCAGAGAAGTGGCAAATTTGATTGATCTTTTTAACATTCTTAAAGAAATCTGTTTTCTGTGGCTTAAAATAAATAAATTGAGTGTTCTTGTAAGTGGAATTAAAAAGACCTGCATAGTTGCACGTCCATAGAAAATTTTGCCTTATGAAATTGTGCGCTTAATTTTTTTGATTCCTTTTGCTTTATCATGATTAATGTGTGAAGAAAGTCAATAATAAATTTTGTGGAATGAAATATAGAAACCCCTGGTGTGACTGTTAGCCCAAATAGCTACTTAATTCTCAACTTGGATGAGATTTGGTCAGCATAAAAATTCAAATAGTTTTAACCAACATCTTATGCATAGCTTACGCTAGATCCCTGTCTCTTTAAAAATTCTTTCTTTTATTCTAAGAATATCATAGAAGTTAAGCTTTACATTCAGTGGTCTCTAATATTCTCATCATCTTTACATTTTTCAATTATGATTCTTATTAAAATTATTTACAACATTTTTGTGACATCTCTTTCTGTTTAAAGTCTGTTTCAAGATCTATGAACTTTATAAATAATTTTGTGTATTGTCCATAGAAATCATTGTTTTGATTAACAGAATCACCTAAAAATAAATAGTTGCCAGTCAGTCACTATATTAGCTCAAATATTACTTATGGAAAAATGGGTTTTGGTTTATACTTTTATTTAGAAACTTAATCAAAATGTTAAATCTAAAATTTGAATAAATATTATCATTAATTTTCTATGGAGTTCTAATATCTCATTAATTTGCGAATAAATACTGACCTCCTGATTATAGCTTTTAGTTCTCAAAATTTACAGTAAAGTTCCAGAATATTGGTCCATAAATGCATCAAGTTTTTTATACGGTTTCCTTTTTTACTAGATGTTCAAATGAATAGATAGGGGATGTGTATGTTAATTTCAATACATTGTAGCATATTTATAGGTATTGAAAATAATAGAATTGCTTTCAGTTGTAAACAAAATGTTTCATGCTTGCATTTATAACAAATTCGAATGAAAGGAGAACATAACACCTCTCATCACCTTCTATATCATGATTTTGATTCTTCAATTCAAAATTTCCTCATATAATAATTACAGATGCTATAACATGTGAGTGTATCATGTGTAGTTTATCGCCATCCTTATGAATTCAATCATTTAGAATCTCTAATTCCTTTCCTTCATTCCACCATAATTAATCATCTTTCTTTGCATTAAATTAACACACTAACTGATTGAATAATTTTATTAACAATTATGAAAAATTAATAGTGAATGCTGCATGATTAAAAGTTATTTTGGTGTATTGTAAATACTGTTTTTCATTATAAAAATCAATGTGACAGTTCTAGAGGATATAGCTTTAATTGTGGGAAATGTTCATCTAAATGTGTTATCATTGTTACTATTCAAATCAACTTATCAATACTTTTCATTGTAGCCAGAGTGAATGTAGTGAAAGTAAGTTTACGATGGGGGAGGAGGAGGAGGAGGCAAATTTCATCAGCAGCTATAATTGCATATATGGAGTGATGTGGGCTTGCATTGTTGTCCTACTTCTCAAGAATCCTTGGATACTTCAGCTATTATTTCTTCCACTCATCTTGTGTCTGTTGCATAGGACTTGTGAGTATAGATTGGAAAAATATCCTCCTTGTGATACCTTGTTACATTTTAACTCACAATACATTTGTCCTCTTTTGTTTGCTAATCTGAACATTGTTGTTGGTATATAATTTGAGGTTAGGACTGAGTGGTGGTCTTTTTCTCTGTTTCATGACTTAAATGATTTCAGACACAAGTATAAAGCTCCACCAGACAGGGTTGAGGTGGATGACACTGATATGGTTTCTCTACTCAGTTGTTACGTATTGATATTATCTATGCAATACATTAGCCACTGCTTACATCCACTTATATGTTTTTTATCATTCATTAATTACATGAAAGTGAATAATGGAGTCAAAAGTAATGATGAGATTTGTATTCTGTATAATCTTACCTCTAATATTTCCCTGAGATTAATCTTCATACTAAGATTGGTTTGGTAAAAATTAATTGTTCGAGTGGATATTCAGTATTTTCTGAATCAAGGATGGCCTTATCTAAAAAATATCTCAGATTGATTGACATTCCAAGATCAATACATGAACTATCATTACAATATTAATATATTTTGCATATCATTGATTTTATTGAGACACTCTTACTTTGTCTGATTTAAATTTTCAGTTGAGATTTTCTTTTCTTCACTTTTCTTAATCCTTTGTGAAGGGTCACATTTCTATTTCATTTTCAAGTCGGAAAGTAAAATTTAAGCCAGCGAATCAGTTGAAACCCTTATTTTCAGCTCCTAACTGTCAATCTCTTTCCTCATTACTCTTTCATTGAAGTATAGATGTGAAGAATTATTAAATACATTTTTAAATAATGTCATAGAATGTAAAGTTAAATCTTGTCAGTCATATCAGGAAAAGCATGTCTAATCACATGTTATATGTTTTCTTTCATAAACACAGCCTCTGTATCTAATCACAAAGTCACAAATAAAATATTTTATGAATAAACTTAGTTCAATAATTTACACTGCAGTTTTGATATCTTAGACACAAATGTACCAGTATGGAAAAGGGGAAACTTCAGGAAGACTACAGAAGGCAAGCTGATCTAGCTACCACCACTATGCTTATTTGTAATTTATCCTAAGACATTTTATTGCATAGCTAGTTAGCTCTAATATGTAGTTGGTAAATGATTAGCTACAGATTGTTAAATTTTTACCCAAGATGTATATATCTGTTCTAAGCAGCCCTAAACAATCTTAAAATTCACCAAATTTTAGCCTCTTATCAGCCTTTTTATGCCCCATTTCCTCAAAATGAGATAAGCTGAGTAGAGAGTATTTGGGTACATCAAATTTATGTACAGTAAACTCCCGTTTATCCAAAATGATCGGGACGGCAGCCGGTTCAGATAACAAAAATTTCGGATAAACCAAAGTTCCACGTGAAACACCCCGAATTGCATCAATACTGCGAAATATGATCGTAAAACGAGCATACGTAGAATGCTATTGATATGGTTGTGAATAAGCCTGAATGTTTTTGACTGAAAAATTTGTGTTGATGTGTTGAAAAGGCGCTTAAGTATGATTGAAAACTCAAAGTTTTTAAATGCTGAATAATGAAGCTCGTTTTTTTTGCGTTCTTACAGAAAAGATCCACCTTTTTTGGCAGTGGGAAAAAAACAAGAGTTTTAATTTTATTACCTACTCTTTTGAATGAAAAAATAAAATACAAAATTTGGGGGTTGGGGATGGTGCAAATGGAAATGTTTGTTCTGATAAAGCGGATTTAGGATAAACGCGATTTGGATAAACGGGAGTTTACTGTAATAGCTTAGGAAGCTTTCAACAAACTTTTAAATTTAGGGCTTTTTTGTAAACATTATTCATAAGATTCTATCCTCTCAATTAGTAGTGTATTCAGAACCCATCTGTATGCAACTCATGAAGATTTAGTATCTGAGGATACATATCCTGGTCAAGAAAAACGTTCATGTGCCTACAAAAAGTTTCGTTACGTTTTCTCTTGTGAAATCCTGAGAACTCTTTAAAGAAGAATCATTACATGTTTATTTGAACATAATTGAATTAGTCGGCTATCATTTGAAGCTTAATAAAAGATGTAATGCTGCCTTTTTGGTATGTTTAGGAATATTCTCCTATTGATCCACCCTAACTAAGCAAGTACAGAAAACAGTATAAATGTTAAAAAATTAATTCAATCATTATACTTGTTGTGGAACCTGTATATTTATTTTAAGATGATCCCAATTAAAAAATTAATTCTTTTACTCGTAATTCTTCTCTTTTGTAAGTAAATGTAGTGTTACTATATATTTGATTATTTTATACTTGGCTTACTTTTGGTACTTAAATCATACTTTAGCATTTGGTCTTCTTTATCCATAGCCTGGTAGAAAATATGTGTAATTCAATATGCTAGCACATTAATAAAAAATACAATTCTCTGCAAAATTTAATTTAACTCCATCATTTTTTTATTTAGGCAGGTTTTTCGAAGTCTGGTCCAAGATATGTCATTACGTAAAACCTCTCACAGATATTATTTACGAATGGTATGAGCCTCGGCAAGATGCAATATTTCCAACTGCAACCAAAGGGCTTTATAAGGCAAGTCAAATTTCCTGCCTTCCATATTGCAGCTTTGAAAATTTTCAGTTGAGATGATGATGAGATTTGAGTGTTAATAATGGAGTGTCTTTTCTTCTAGTTGATGGCAAAGCTGAACAGACAACTGACCCATATCTTAATGGGAGGGGTAGATGGTGCTGCTAGTCTTGTAGTCATGGTTGGAATCATAACATTTGTAGTGACTGCATTTGTGTTTTTAATTGTCCAGGTGAGAAATAAAGCTCTATTACGAGGTATTATTGTTGTAGTAGTAATGTCAAAAGGGAATACTAGGTGACTTAGTACAATAAGGCATGCACTGAGGGAAAACCCAAAGGAAAGTGCTTGTGAAAAGTCTGGTTAGAGCTGGACTCAATCACAATTTCTTTCATTTGCCTGCCGCTTGGGTATCTACCGTTTAATTACCTTGCAGAAAATTCTCTCAGGTTGTCTGAAGAAATTTTGGGAGGGCAAGTGGTTTATCCAAATACACTGCATTATATACAGCCACAGTATGTGCATCTGAGTTCAAGTCTTGTGTCTCTTCAGACTTTTATCGCATCCATTTTCCTTTAGTATCAGAAATTTTTCATATTGTTTTAGCTCATTCCTATTTGCTCAAGGTATCACATGGTGGATAGTATATTTTAAAGCTAGGATTTTATCAAACCCATATGATTTAATTTTATGTTGCCGAGTTAAAAATTTTGAATTTCAAAATAAATTGTCATGATTATCCATTCCTTTGAATTTTAAATTCTACTTTACGTATGATTTAAAATTTTACATACATGGTTCAAACATTTTATTATTTTCTGCCATCAAAATATAGTCATTTATTACCAGCTTTTATTTTATAAATATCAAAAAGATATATGAGAAGGTTGCATATAAGCATACAGAAGAACATTAAGGGGGATATCCTGTACACTTGTTGACGTTGTCTACCATAATGGTGTACTTCCAGCATTTCACACTTCATACAACATAACATATACAATTGAAATAAACCTTATCCCAATTACATAAAAGTATATAGTCAAGTATATGTTTTGATATTGATACCTGAAGAATCAAACACAGAACATAGTTGTGAAAAGAAAAGTTTTAAACCTCTCCATTTATCCTAACCCCTATTTATGATTTTGGATAAAATGAACTCATCCTAAACATTCAAGCTGAAGATAGGAAACATTCATACACATTGTGGCTATGAGGACTAAATTTTTTCTTTTATAAAGTATTTATGATGTTTCATTTTCCCTTTCTAGAATTAAATTTTTATCTTCCTCTATCTCTTAAGTAAAATAAGTGCCTTTTGGTATACTCACAGGAGATGTTCACACAGTTGGGATATTGTGAATTTAAAAATTAATTATCGAAGAAATAGTTTACTTGTCTATAAAATTGTTCATTCCATTAAGAAAATAACTTGCCATCGTTTATGTAATGTAAGTCGAAAAAATTGAACAAAAACATTTCTCAATATTTGATTAGTTAAGGTTAAGATGATCCCCTGTGAAGTGGTTGAAACTTTTTAATAGCCTTGATTATTTTAACGATATTATTGCCTTCATTATATTACTCTTTGTAAAATATAAAATACTCTACCATAATATTAAAGAAGCTTAATCTTTTGAATTTTCTAGAGCTATGGAGAAACTTTCCACATGATTCAGGTCTGTGGAAATGTTATCAACTCTACCATTGTGAACAACCCTGAGCTCTCAGCATACCTTCCTGAAGGCATGGAGTCAATGTTAGACAACACACTGAACAACGCCTATGTTTATGGGAGAGAAGGATTGGTATCTCTGGTAATTAAACATTTAGTAATGATTTGTTTTTCTAAAATAATAATTCTTCAATGCATTTTAATTGAAAAACACTTAAAACATTTTTAACCCTCGATTGACTACAGATGCCATATGGCATCATCCGACACCTACTATTATTTCATTTTGTATCACAGAATAGGAGAGCTCGATGACAATGTTGCAATTTTGTATTTGTTTGGCTGGTTTTATAAATGTGTTTGACATAATATTTTATGGGTATTGTTTTCAGACAATCACAAAGCGAAATACATAAGAAATTTAAAATAATTCCTGCCTTGGAGGGTTAGTTAAATACATGCTACTTAAGAAAAAGCACTTTGCAGGATTGGGTTTAAGTGGATCTCAAGCTGTTTATTTTTCTTGTTCAATGGTGAATATAGTGATGTGGTTAAACTAAGAGAGGATTTGCTACTGAAAATCTTATTTTAGTAAATAACAATATGTATCCCTAATCGTGGTTTGATGTCAACACTAAGAATTATCTTGCTTTTTGGACTCTAGGAAAAAATCTGTTGGTTAATGAATAACTTGCTCAGAAAGGTAGATTACCAAATTTTTTGCTTTTTGGGCTCTTGGAATAAATCTGTTGGTTAATGAATAACTTGCTCAGAAGGGTAGACCAAATTATTGTCTTAAAAAAATTTACAATTCTTTATGTTGTATAGATAAGGAGCTTACTTGGCTCAGAGGAAAGCGAAGCAAGAGAGAAGTTAGAATCTCAAGTGTTAGAGTTGTGGGACCGTGTGTATCAAGCATGGGTGATTGGATCAAGCACAAATTCTGCCAATGGTCCACGTGTCACTGATGAAGCAGTGCTTAGCAGTTGGGACAATCTTCTTGACACAGTCAAAAAGACTCCAGGTCAGTTTTTTGGAAATTATTATGTGAAGTAGAAGGTAGAACCTCAGTTAATAGTAAATGTTGAACATCTATTTATGACCTACTCTCCTTTCCTAGTTTTAACTCAGCTGTTAGGTTTTGCTGCTAACTCTACTTGCCAAGATTGAATTTCAGCATGTGGCAGGAATGGAAACTATCACAGTTCTAAATATTTTTCTTATTTAGCCAGTTTCATTAGTGAAAAAAAATTGAATTAAAATAAAAGACATTTAGTCTTTTCCACAAAGGCTTTACTTTTGATCAGTTCTGACTTAATCAACTTCAGTTAACTCAAATCAGAACATTCATAAATTATTTTATGTCCAAGAGATTTCAGAGAATGAGAACAGTTCATGAAGTAAATATTGTGTGATTTGAGGAGATTTCAATATTTCTACCACCTCCAAACAATCCAACATCATTCTTTTGGGTAGCTGGTTTAGGCAAGAATCCAGGTTGGGCATAAAATAATAAGGAAATATAATAAGAAAATAATTTTTGATTTGGTGTACCTGATGACCTGTGTGATTGGGAACAGGTTAAAGCTAAAACATTTGTAGAAACACCAAAGTTTTTTTTTCCATTTAATTCTAAATGGAGTTCTATGAAGTTCAAATAGATCTTGTTTTGATTTTATGAGTTTTTTTAATTATTAGTCTTAGCACCCATTGTTCTGTTTTTTTTGTGTTATCTGTTTTACCTGTATATCAGGGTGGTCATATTATATCTTCTGCATTATTTGTGATTATATTTAAAATTATTCATTAAAATGTAATTAGATATTGTCCCTTTTAATTATTTCCATTCTGCAGTTTCTTGTATTTTGTAACCCTTTGTTTTTACTTATTTTCTTATCCTTACATAGCCTTGTTTTTGGTATTTATCGAGTGTTTTGGAAATTTTTGGAGTTTCAATGAATGTAGAGTAAAATTTCCTCATTAAGTTTTTGGTATATGCTGATCGTCATAGTTGTGATTATTGACCAAATATTGAAACCAATTAAAAAGTTTAACTTTTCTTTCACTTGGCAAATATTTGTGTTTTGCATTAGTCAATGTAATCATTGCAATGTCATAACCTACAATTTATCGTTACAAGTTGTATTATTTTATGCTAATTTTGTTTGCTTGAAAGAGTACAGGTCTGGAGATACTACCTTTACTAACAGGAGATTTGAGCTTCATACAAGTTGTAAATAATGATAAGGCTTAAAATATATAGACAGCTGTATGATAATGCTAAGTAAAATCAATTCAAAAGCAGTAATAATTAACTCAGTTTTATAACTTTAAACCTATTTTTACTTTATTTGATGCATGCATGTTTATACTTTTCTGAATATTGTTGTACAATTGTTTTATTACAGAAATTGTTTTGTTTTCTATTTTTGTAATGTCAGATGTTTGTCATAACAAGTTTTATGTTCTTTTACATACTTTTGGAAATGTTTTATCTTTTCTCCTCTACTGGTACTATTCTCCTTACGTATCAATTAGGTTCCCAATCAACACCAATGAATAAGTATAAGAAACTCCTTCATTTATTAGGGCGTTCAAATGAAAAGATGCAAAATGACACTGTGGGTATAATTTAAATCTTTATCCAACTTAATCACCAGATGTCTGAGCACAACTATGCCACTGTTTCACGAGCCAAAGGATTCCCTGTTCCCAGAATATCTGTGGCTATGACAAGAGCAAGTCCTTTGGGATGTTTTTCAAGCAGACCAAACAGATGGAAGTTGCAGGATGAGATTTCTGGACTGTAGGAAGGATTCTTAAGCTGTTCCTTCTTGAACTTGCCCAGTACCCTTTGTGTGACCCTGAAGGCATGTGGATGCGCATTATGGTGAATCAGTGGACTTTTCAGACACACAGTCTCCCCTGTATATGGCCACCATCCGGCGATGAATATCGGCTGGCTTAACACCCTCCATAGTCAGAAATCTGATCATTCGTCAAATTTTGCAATGTGAATGCATTGATTCCACTGTACGCCCTGCCGCGTCAATTGGACAGAACACACAAAACAATCGATGAAGGACTTGCTCTAGTCACAGCCGCGAATTCTGGGAACAGGGAATCCTTTGGCTCGTGAAACAGTGGCATAGTTGTGCTCAGACATCTGGTGTTTAATTTGGATAAAGACTTCGATCATCATTTCGTACCTTTTCATTAGAATACCCTATTACATTTCTCCATCTGTTCTAATCTTCATTTTAGCCTTATAAAATTGATTTTTTTAACCAAATAAAAGTTTTTGCATCATTCCACACTCATCTTTAATGGTCTTGGTACACATGAGAAAACTGCTATGTTTCCTGAATTTATTTATTTCAAAGGCTGTACGAGAAGAGAAAAATAGTGACCATTTCTTTTGATAATTTCTACCGTAAACAGTTGAAAAACAAAAATATTGGATGAAAATATTGCTCTTTACTTTCCTCTCCTTTTTTTGCTAATTCATGTATTTAATATTAAGCCAACCACTACAATCCATCTAGTTTATTTAGGTTATATAATTTGAAGAATGGATAGATACTCAATATAACTTTCCATACATTATCATCTTACTTTCAATGAATGATCCTTCTACTATAGGTTGCTAATGCTAGTATGCATTATCAAAGCAAAAACTAGAAGTTTAAACATTCAATTTTTTTATTGTTGTATATCTTTTCAATATTGTTCAAGTTTTTAAAAACAAATTTATTTTCTTTCAGTTGTTGATGAATTAAATTTTGAATAGGGTGAAGGTAAAATACTCGAAAAAATTTGATTCATGCTTCTTGCTCGCTTTCTGCTGTTTGCTTTTCCATCAAGATGTAAATATGTTGTAAATTGATTACCTTTGCAGCGCTGACAAATTTAAATGCGTGGTCACAATTTGCCCAAGAAAACTTGGAGACAGTGACATCACTCATGACCTCTGTTTGGATGCTGCTGAAGGGAAACATTACTCTCTTCATCACAATTGTTACAACTCTTCTTTCTGTTGTTTTTGGCGGAGGATCAGCTCTTTTCGGATTCTTTATAAGCACGGTAATTAAACCTTACTAGTATGTATGTACTTTTATAACCTTGTTTCCTTAAGTTCTACAGGCATTTCTTGTGCTGAGGATGATGTAGAGATAAGTTTTGTTTCCTGTGTTTTTTTGGTTATCCCAAAGGTATTGTGGATGGTGGTTTAAATGCCCAATCTTGATAAGACTTTACTATTGGTGTTCTGTGTAAGCATGCTTCAAGCAGGATATTTTGTGGAATAGGATTTATTGGTGATAAGCTGTTAAAATGTGATTTTTCTTGTTTATTTCAAATTAATTAATTTTGTCCATGCAGTTTTTATCATCTAAGAATTGCTTTGCATTGGCTTAACTGTTTTTACAGATTTGATGTTATGTAAAACTAATAAGTTATGAGAACTCAATGGTTAAATAGAGCGAAATTATATATTCTAGAGATAGTTTCAGTTTTCTCTTAAAAACTGGAGGAGTTGGTGAACTTAATGTGGAAATTTGTGTTTTTAACTATTGTACTGGCAGATTCTATCTTGTGGTGTATGTATTTTTCACAATTATTGAATTTGGGCAACAATCCAACAAGTGCAGTCAGATAAGATCATCTGAGCATGTAAAAGAGAGCCAATACATAAGTCTGCTGGCAGCAAAAGTGTTACATTCTTTAAAATTGAAAATTAAATATAGATGTCAAATCTGTGGATAAATGAAAAATTTATTAATCCCACTGATGTATCTATGTTGATAAAATATTTTGCTCTACATTTACATGGAGGATAGAAATCTTCGGTAAAAGTGAACCAGTCCATAGTATGGCATCTTGCTGAGGTATATGGCTTAGCCATGAAGTGTTTAAATTTGGTACCTAGTACTAACACATTGACTACCACACTGCCCTATCAGGATTTGTAGACAAAACTACTAATTTTTAATCCGTTCGCTACCAGCATTCACCACAATACTGAGTGAACACTTATAAATGGTGGCCACCACTTGGAATCTAACCCAAACTACAGTGGCGTGGCGTGCCTTGGCGGGGCCCCGTAGAAAACTTTATTTGGGGGCCCTTAGGAAGGGTAAAGATTTCTCACAAAAGTAAAAAAAAAGTGTTTGCATAAAATTATAAGAAATATTTATTCATCGTAATTATCTATCTGTCACTTTTTCCAAAATTTTTACAAACAATTCAAATTAAATATACACTTTCCTTGCCTTTTTTTTGGCAAACTGATTTATTAAATCATTTATAGCTGATAATGACTTTAGTTTTTCTAAAGTTTCTGCCTCTATAGACAAATTTGGGAAGTTTTTATTAATTTTTGCTTATGCACATTGGGGGCCCCCGTGGCCCGGGGGCCCCGTATAATTGATACGGCGTTAGCTACGCCCCTGCCAAACTAGATTTCCACCTGTGTCTGCTTCGTTCAAATGCAACTGAAACTTCTACTTCGGGTGTAATGAGATATATTTGGCTCTATGCTATTTGCGCATGAGGTATTGGACCAGCTATCCAAACATCATTGGCCGTATAGATGGCCAATGATAATTGTGGTTTTTTATAAATCGATGATACTGTGAAAAATTTTCATCAGTAAGTGACGCACGTCAACAAATTTACTAACTAAATTACTGAAAAAAAATAGGATTTAGGTAATATTTTATTTATCTGTAGGACAGTGAAGAAACTTATTGCCGGTGGGAAAGGTTTGAGGCAAGTGACCACTAAGCACAACCATACTTGTTGACATAATTACTTTTGAAAAATATTTTCATTATTTTTGTAATGTATTATAACTTATAATTCTCTGTATCTTCCATTAGTATCATACACTTTAGGGAAACTTTACCATAGGCTTTTGGTTAAGGAATACTTTTTATATATTTAAAAGTAAAAGCTAATTTTCTTTCATTTTCATTTCTATGGGTCTTCAAATATCACCACCTTTTTTGTTGGGGCATCTTCCATTGCAGATCCTATTTATGTATGATCTTGCCCTAAGGGAGGTTGGTCACAGTCTGAGAAATTTTAATTTTTGTCTGTTTTGTTTCACCTTTCTCTATCCAGAATAAAATCTCGAGTCATTCATAACTAAAAGGTTTGTGTAGTAGTTTTATTTAATGAGTAGTCCCTCCAAAGTCCCTAAGATAAGGGAGTATTATCAATTATGCTCTAAAATTGATTGAAAACTTATTTTAAATTTACTGTATTTTAGATAGTGGCTGTGTGGTAAGATGCAAGCCATTCCTCAATGTTTCTTGAATACTGTTATTATCATATGATTTTGAAATATTTTTTTCTGTTTCTAATAGAGTATTCAATCTTATCTTTATAAAAATATCACTTGATGAAATTTTCTGTGTCCTAGAGGTTAAAATAAATCTGCAATATTATTTTAATATCATTTTAGGCATTATATTTAGTATCATAATAGTAAACTCGGAGTTTACAAGAAAATGGTTCAATCACAGGTAAGAAGTCGCTGTAGCGTTAGATTGTAAGGGAAAGGAATTAAAGGTGTTGTTTAGAAAATTGAAATATGAACTAAAAATATTTTGCAAAAATAAGTTTACAGGAAAGAACATACTTGGTTAATAATAAAGCTCTGATGTTGTTTATCTCTATTTTTCTGTCTCTGTGTTTGCTAATGTTTACATCTTATCTTTGGTTTGTTTAACACTATTTTTCATTGTTTGACTTAATTTGGGAATTAAGATGGAGTTTCCTTTCACATGTCATATTTATTTGATAAAATTTTTTGCATTCGTTGCCCTTGGATTCAAGAGGACGGACATTTAGAATAAGAAATCGGCTATAACCAGCACGCGTTATAACGAGTACTTTTCCGATTTTTGTCAGCTCTCGTTGTAACGGACTTCTACTGTATTTATTAGTTGGTCAAATAATATGCTCTATACATAATCATTTGTTATAAATAAGTTAAAGATGTAATGTTTCTTCTAATTAATTAGTACCCCTTCAAAAATTTGATTCTATTAGAGACAGTACAAGTTTAAATTAACTGTTAGAAATAAGAATTCAATTTTCCACTAATTCTTTTTATTCACTCCTCCATCAGGGAAAGTACAGATGAATGTTTACAACTGGTAAGTGGTAAAAACCTTAATTGCACACTTATAATTGATTTAGGGCAAAACTTATTTCCCCTAAGTTACTGATAATTATGTTTATAATGTGATATTAAGTTTTTATTGCTTACAATAGGTTTGGTTCCACTGCTGAAGGTTAATTTAAAGGTTAAATTGTATAATTTGTTTCCTTCAGTTGTTTATTTTTTGTGTTATGATTTAGTACTTATTTTTCAAACATGAGGTTGTTAAATTTTTTATTTTGCAGAAAAATTGATTTTACTGTCATTGTATGATGAATTTTACCAAAATTAATTATATTTTAAGTTAAGTATACCTTTGTGTGTATTGCCTCAAGCTGGTTTTGAAAATTAAATAATTTATGTCTTTTCTGGTATAAGCATATTAGAGGATGAATGTAGTATGTTATACAATAAATCATACAGCTATATATGTTAATGATTAATAATATCTTCTCTTTATTGTATGTAATAAATATTAAATAATTGTTTGTCCTGAACTGTAATCTTAGCTCTTGTAAAAATTGCTTCAGCTTTCAATGTAAGCCTGCATGGTATAGATAAATTTTGGTTCACCGTTTTGTTTGTGCTACAAATGGATTATAGATAAGTATACATTTATTCCATTTCAGGCAAGATGACTTCTCAACATAAAATTCCAAAGAAGTGCCAAATTTGAATATAGTCTTAAATTTCCTATAGTGTTCATTAAATTCTCTATAGTTTAAGTATCTGAAGGTTATTCAATTTTAGTCATGTTTTAGGCCATTTATACTGTCTCTTTTATTCAGACAGAAAATGTTAGCTTTTGTATTTAGATTTTACAGTTTATTTTGGTCACAAAATATACCTAACTGTACATAATATAATTTTTTTGCATTTCGATGTTTTGATAATACTCTTCTTCTTAGGGACTCATTTATACTTCGTTTAACATTGATTTCTGTCCCTTGTTTGTTTTTAATAGATGAAAGCCATAGAATTCTGCAATAATGAAATCTGTTAACATACCTTGTTTACATCCCATGGTGTAGATTTATATTTTCAAATTTGTGACACCCCTTTTCACAAAGGACAATAATTTAAAGTTTACCATAAAAAATTGTATAAATTGAAACTCAAATAAATTAGTTTCATTATCTTTCACTGAGCTGTATTCAATCTTGATTATTCTGTCTATTGAGACATTTTAAAGTTTCCATAAACAACTTTTAAAGTAAGTAGGGTTAAAAGTAATTATTGTTTGTATTTTAAGTCAATAGAAACTGCTGGTATTTGAAGAATAACACTAACTTTGAAATTTACATGTTTTTCCTTTTATCTGCGCTTGCTTTGATAATTTTGGAAATAGAAAATGATTAACTATGTAATTGGTAGGGAAATTTTCTTACTGCAATTTCAGTGTTGGCTGAGAATTTGTAAAGTATTCTATCAAAAGAATTCTTTAGAAGCAGGCTTTACAATTTAAATTGAAGATATTGTTTCTGATGATTGTTTACTCTCTTCTAAAATATTTCTCATCTTATTTTCACCCTTGGTTACTTTTGGAAATTATATTTATTTCATTTGTTCCCTTCTATAGGGTACGTTATCTCACCTTTCCAAAGGTGAATTCGAGTCTATAAGTTGAATTCTATTTAGAAAATATTTTAGACTTTTCATTCCAAAACTATGTACTAACATTTAAATACAATTTAAATTATTTCATTCTCTTAAGTGATCGATTGCTGTATTTTATGGAAATTTTAATAACAAGAGAAATTACCAACACTTGAAATATTATCCATTTTCATGTGATTTCTCTGCACCATCGATGCTTAACTAGCCTTTAATTTCCTTTAAACCCACTGATTCTATTATTCCCATGAAACACCAACATTTGCTGCTCTGCTTACTTGTACAAATATAATAGTTGGCTTAAGGAATTTTAACTTTTTGCTGTCCGAAAATTTTTAATGTGTGTAAATTTGCATGGAGGCCCCAAAATGTCAGTAAAATATTGTTTACCACAAAAGAAGTTTCAGTTTGTCTATATTGTGTAGTTTCAGTGATTTCAAAATTGTGGTTGTGCTGGCCATGTATGTTTTTATAAAAAAATGTTCTTTTCTGAATCTTAAACTTTACAAATAATGAATATCCAACTATATAATTCAAGTGGCATCAATCATAGAGCTAATCATTTCTTTATACCTTCATTGAAAACAATCATTTTTTTGGAACATTACTGAGAGTTATTTTGTACAATTTATTGAAAACATTTGTTTAAAATAGATACACCCTCAAAATTAATGGCTTAGTGAAACTTGAACTGATCGCATTGCTTTTAATTTTTTACTCATTCCATTCTATATTGATGATGATAATGATTTCCCTTTCAGATTGTTTTCCTGACTGCACTTTTCTACTTGCTCAACTCAAGTGACAAACAGTATAAACCTGTTGAAATGATCTCAATCCTTAGCCCATCTAATGGACAAAGGTTTGTACATAACACTCTACAATAGTTATTGTGATTATATCAAGCTCAATCACTTGTTTATCTCTGGAACATTTGACGTATCCAATCCAATATCCAGTATCCTATCCAATTGAATCCAGAAAAGACTGGTTTATCTCTTTAGTTTTAAAAAAATCTGCCATTTATATTTGTCTTACCATGTGCTTTTGAAGTGTGTATGTATTATTTTCTGTGCATACTGATGCTGGAAATCTGGGTCAATACATGATACAGACCCAGATTTCTTTCCAAGTGGCCTGTGTGAAACCCTATTATGAAAACTTTAATTTGTGGCAATTTAAAATTCTTAAATTAAAATTTTAATGTCTGTTGAAGGAAGATTTAATCAATGAAAAATGGAGTGTTGGGCAGTTGTGTGTGAGGAGTTAGATAATTATTTTTTAATTGACTAGCTATCATTACAATAATAATGATGTTGTCATAATTAGGGAACATACTGCTTCAAGTGCTGATAACTTTACTTCTACTCATCTATTTTCATTCTTTTGATTACTTAAATTCAAACGTATGAAAGGGCGTTTTCATAATGGAATATATTTAATAGGTTATGGCTTTTCAGTATACTATCTTGATCTTCTTTTCCTCTATATTACGTTCTTATAATTTAAAAAAAATATTTTACTGTCCAATACTATAATTTTACATTTAGTTATAGTAATGTATGATACATTAAGTGATGATGTTTACTAGGAATAGTGGAATTGAATATGTGGATTTTTCTGAATGCTACTTACCTAAAAGATCATGTGATATATGCTAAATTAGCATGAGACTTTTACCGTCACAGTCTGCAACAGTCTATAACAGACTTCTCCAAACTATAAAGTTTGATCATCATTCATCTGAACAATAGTTAAATAAGGTCTGAGTAAAATTAAAATATCAAAAACTTGTATATCTTATTTTATTATTTTCCTACCAATTTGTCTCTTATATTTGATGTTCGCCTTAATCCAATTCGTTATTAGAAACTGCTCTCTTACCTTTTTAATTAGGCTATTTGCAATTTATAGTAAAACTATATCTTTGGAATATAATGTGCATTATCTATGTAAAAAAATGGAATCAATATAAAATTTCAGAGCACAAATTACTACTGAAATTGTATTTTTTATTATTTTCAGTATAATATTGCTGCATCATATTTGGAAATACACCTATTTATCATGCACGTATCTTGAAATAATGTTATTGAAATATATATGAACTTATATCATATTTACAAAATGTTTAAATGCACGTTATATAGCAAGTGCACATTTATTACCAGAGAATACTGTAAATGCTCTTTAGGATCTGTTAGATTTTATGATTATTGCTAGAATATATTGAATCAGTTCGCTTGAGTAACACATTTGATGTATTTAATAAATTTTAATATTTCATTCTATTTAATAAATGTTAATATTATATTCCTACAGAAAAGGAGTTGATCCCATTGGGTGAGTTGTCTTCTATTTGTAGCTAAGTATTAGTGCAATAAGTGGCTTATCAATGTGGGTTTCATTATCTTTTCTTTCACCAGTACTAGTAGTCCATAATTAAGCTGTATAGAAGTGGCTGCCTTCTTCTTTGGCTTAGCAGTTACAATGCTGTTAATAGATTTTCATTTTAAGTATTGGTAAAATAATCCATCACAAAGCATACATACGTTAATTTCCTACTAAGTGAAAATTTAAAAAAAAATAGGTTATTATGTTTCTGTTCAATCTCTCTATTGATGAAGTGAAGACATATTTTTATAAATCACATACAGTTCTTAAATATTTTAACCTCCAGTACCTGGTTCCAAAATCTCTTTCTAACAATTGTTCATGGTAATACTTCTTGGTGCACTTCTAATTAAATGCTCTCTTACAATTTCTGTAGTGCTTGAACTGTAACGAATTATTGCATAATTTTACTAGCTAACTTTTTCTTTGATTTCTTATCATTTTTCATCTTTGAATTTCTTTCCCTTTTATCTATTACATCTTCTTTCAATTTTTCATCAATTTCATTAATGTATTTAAAGATTATTAATTTCTTGCATAACCTTTCTTACATCAAAGTATTTCCCTCTACTAAACTGGTTTGTGTTTTCATTATTTTTTCTTAAACTCTGCAACTCTTTGTCTACCTTGTTAGTGATAGAACTTTATACCTTCATTATATTACTCAAATAGGCTTTCCAGACCAAACTTATTGGCACATCTAAGCCCTTTAGATACCCTCCTATCCTATTCATAGTTTTATGATCAAATCTTTTTTCACTCTCCCCTATTGTTTATGATCAATTTTATTGAAATTAATTCCTGTTAAAATTTTTTATTGTACAGGAATTGGATTTTAGAAATTAAATTGCTAAATTGATAAGGTTTTAATTAACCCTATTCAATTACTTTGCCCAAGATTATTATTAAGACATAAAAAGGCCCCTTTGGTAAACTATCCTATATTTTGCTTTCATGAGCCTGAATCATTTTTTTATTATTTCTGTCTTATTTTTTTTCATCGACCTTCACAAAATCTCAGTCCTGTCCAAAATTTTATCTTCATTCTTTAAGTTTCAAGAGACCTCTTAAATTTTAGTTTCAATATATTTTTTCTCTGTCTTATGTACATTGAGAATGGACTTTTTGAGTTATCTCTTTTTTCCAATAATCTAAATAACTGTAAATCTGGGGCATATCTTCAGATGTGATGTCATCATTCTCGTACAAAACTTAACTCTTAAAAACACTTTATGATGATGAGAAGGTATGTTGATGTGATAAATGTAACATAATTCAGAAACTGTGATAACTGCACCATCCTCTTGCGGTGAGCTTTGCAGCAGATACGCTTCAATGATGCTGTTGATGTTACTTACAAGCATTGTTTGCTTTATAAGTGAATAACTCAATGTTTTATATAAGTTATAGTACTAGCTGTAATCCTATGGAAATATTCAACTGATACTCTGGGTTAACTCTAGATATTTTTCCATCTTCTAAGATATTTTATTTGAGAGAGGCATTGGTTTTCAGTTAAATAAAAGATGCCTGCCTAAAATTTCTCCTGCCTTAATAATAAATTTATTATATTTATATTTTATTTAAAATTATTTTAATTATAGCAGTTGATATGTTTAAATAACTGAAATAAATTTTGATTATGTATAGCTTCATAAGCAAAATAATTTGTTAAAGTTAGAAAGTAATGAACTTCAAGAAACAAATTTGAATAAAAAATAGGACTTAACGGAAGATATACTCATTTGTATTGACTGTATCTGTTATTGAATGACATGGAGTTAACCTCATTGTTGCATGATTTACTTTGAATGAATTCGCATGATCAAAATACTAGCAACCATACATTCTGGGTATTATGTTGCATGCACTGTAGATGTATTTTTAAAATATCGCTTTTAAATTTGTGTTACAAACTTATATTTATTTTTTTGAGCTTATTTTTCTGATTCATTTTGTCATTTACAGAATACTTGTGTTGGATATATTGGACTGTGTAACATTTTCATGTTTACTTTGTGTATACATTTCATATCTTAATAGATTTAGATGTGTTGATGATGATTGATGATGTTGCGTTGTATGTTGATTACTATCATGAATAATAGATATGTGTGTTTCAATACATAGACTTAGGCAATTTTCTGCAATAGACAAATGTTCTTTAATAACAGTTGCTTAGCTTAGCAATCTATCTAATTTGGGTTTACATTTTCTTAATTGCATGATTAGAAATGTATTAGACAAACATTACTTTATTATTGTATGCATTGAATGTATTTAAGTTCAATTTTTCTTATTAATTGAATAAAATTGTGTTCAATTTAATTGGGTTATGTTAGGGTAAATTCTTCTATTATTTTTTATGATATTAAGCTCAAACCTTTCATTTACTAAGGAGTTGTGCTCTTATTGGATATTTTATTCATAACATTCGTAAAACTTTGTTTTAGTCTGACTCTTTGTTAAAAAATTATTATTTTCTTTATGTTTAGGATCGGAAAAGCTTTTGAAGCTGCAATAAATGGTGTCTTTGAGGCTTCATTCAAAATGGCTGTTTTCTATGGAATGTGGACCTGGTTCATTCATAATATATTCCAAATGCAAATAGTTTATATACCAACTGGTAAGTCTCTTGTTCACACATTGTTGTTTCCTATATATTTATATAAGGTCAGTAATAATAGCTCTTTTTTTAGTTGCAATTTTAAGTATGATACTGTTAGTATAATTTTATGAATTTTTAATATGATGAAGCAAAATACTTGAACGCTGAACAAAATACTTGAATTCTGAAAAAAATGTATGTCAGCATATTTTATATTTTTGATTTATTACAGCTATTTTGCTCAAGGTGTTGTAGTATACTGAGTATTTTTCTTATTTCTCTTCGATAATTTAATAAGTTTTTATAGCATACATGACCTCTCTTCAGCTCTAGCTGCTCTACTAGCTGCCATACCATTCCTTGGAGTATACTGGGCCAGTTTACCTGGCGTAATTGACCTTTGGCTGGCTCAAGGAAAGAGTTTTCAAGCATTATTGCTATTCCTTGCCATCCTCCTTCCAAGTTCTGTGGTCGATACCACAATATATAAGGAAATCAAAAGGTAAATAAAGATAATATAAGGTTAAATAATTTCATGTACACATATAGGTCTTTCTGGTTACTTTTTGCATTATCAAGCTGATTATGTGCAGAATTTACCTCTTCCAGCTTTCTCCTCAGTGAGAATTTAATTCTGAAATATGTAATCAAGTTAGCTGAAACATTTTCTTTCATGACTCTTTGCTGTCTTCTTTTTAAGAACAAGATTTGACATTCTCTAATGTTATATAGCTCACTTTTGAGTTCCCTAAAGTATTTTGTAACATTATTCACTCACCCAAGTAATTTATTTGTTGTACTGTTTTAATGGTCATTTGCCTTTATACAGTTCCTCTTTTTTGGCTTATTCGCTGAACTCATTTTCTTTTTTTTTATGATGTGTCTTTCATGGATAAGCAAAATGAACAGTAGTAGAGGTTAGGAGATAGCTTTCCAAAGTCATAAAATGATCAAAGCATATATTTAGGAACTGTAGGCAAGATATCTAGTTATATTTGTACATAAATTGAATATACCATAATTTTTGAAAATAATGCACAATTTTATGAGTTTTTTATGCTCAAAAATTAGGGTGAGCATTAGATTTTACAGTGCACTAGATTTGGGCACCATACTACTCATGGACATGACCCATAGCATAGGGCTGGCCACAACCTTGGCTCACCCTGGTTCCATATAACTCATCAAACATTTCACCAATGCACTATCGATAATTTAACTGTAAGAGCCACTATATACTAAACTGTAGGCCAATAGTTTTTAACTGAAAGGGAATTGCCTAACCCATCAAACTTTTTAAATGACCGATTTTAAATTAGTTAGATTATGTTATTAGTTAGTGGTCACTTACATTTGACTTTTGGCATATACGACTACTGGTATTTAGTATACAGTGTATACACTTATAAATATGCGTACAGCTGCCTATACGTGTATAATAAACATGTATATGGTGCTGCAAATGGCATGACATCATCTCTTAAGGTGCACTTAAGATTTGCAGGCAAATTGAACGAATTTGCATGATTAAAATACAAGCAACCATCCATCCTGGATATCATGTTATATATACATGTGCAGTGGAATTTGATGTGATTCTCAAGCATGTTTTTAATTGCTGTGTTACTGAAAGGTTCACAAATAAAGAAGTGTGTTTGTATATCCTATATTAAATCTGGTGCTCTTTTAACATTTGCAGTAGTGGGCATCCATATTTGACTGCACTTTCAATAGCAGGAGGAGTCTTTTGCTTGGGAATGGAAGGAGCTATAATGGGACCCATGATACTCTGCTGCTTCTTAGTTATTTTAAATCTCTCTTCCAACCTCATCAAAGATTCCACCTCAGAAACTGTGGTTCCTGTCCATTTAAGGAGAATGAGAAGGTTTGTGTTCTTCTTGATCTTGGAAATCATTTGTATAATTTTCAATTCACTCTTTAATTATAGTTTTTATTAATCTTTAATTGAATCTCCCAAGCACAGGAAGCACATGTTGTGCATCTACAATATCTCTCTCAGAAAGAGTTGCTTTTATGAAACGATTGACAGGGGAAGGCAGTTATCTAGTGAAATATTAGCTGTAACCACCTGTATATTTTCTTGGACCATCTACTAGTTTGGAATTGCTTATTACATCTGTTTAAAATTGATACTAGAAGGCTGTGATTTAAATGTTCACTGTAAATCAGCTACCTCATTGAGATATAGTCAATCATAACCTTTATTTCATCAACTACGTTCTTCTGTCTTTCTAAACCAACATTGAGTGGATTTGGACCTGCTTTAATTTTTCTAGTTATTTTCTGAGCAAAATGTAGATATGAGAAATCATGCCAAAATATATGGTGCGAGTAACTCTCCTATAAATGTTATGTTAGGGAAAAAAGTAAAGTTATACAATGCGTAGTATTTCCAAAGGCAGAATTATTTTATGCTTAGGATAAACAGGCTTGAAAAAATGGAAGGATATTGTTATTTAGCAAGATCATCTGCTATGTGATAATGTTAGAGTAGATTCTCTGATTCTAAGGCAAAAAATAAAACATGCATGTCACGATTGTCTGTATGATTTTTTTCTATCTATGTTCTATCTGTATTACAAAACTGTGTCTTTTTACACAATAATATGGAGTTTTTTTTAACGTTTGCAAAATGACTCCTTTTAGTTTTATTATAAAATATTAATTTTATAGGGATCTTAATGCTCAATATTTAATCCTATTTTTATTTTTTTTAAATATGTTTATATATCTAATTGTTAGAACGTTTTTTGAACTTTCATTTTATGACAATTTGTTGTTATTTGGAAGATAGTCGTTGTTTTTTTTTATCTCTGTGAATGAAGTGGATGGTGAATCTCTTTTTCATACCCCTAGGTTCTTTGATTTAGCTACCTATTTTCTGCTCCTTTGTTTGAAATGCCTTACTTTTGGGGTTTAGTATTCTACCTTTTACTCAGTTATATTCAAACAAAATCTTTGCTCTAATTATGGTTTGATTGAGTGTTATTGTTGTAAGTTATGTAACCTCTTTTGGTTTAGGTTTTTCTATTTTTTTACTGTGAATTTTTTTGTTTCTTTTATGAAATATAAAGCTGCATGTATCATCTGATCTATATAATTGACCATATTGAATCCTGTTTCCACCCGTTCATGATCTTGTTTATGGATAGACAAATAAAATCAGATATATAGTTTGTAAGCAATGACAATGCATATTTTCAAATAAACTTTTGTCAAGAAATATCTCTGTTGATTTTTATGAAATTTAAATTACCCTTGCTTTTTAAAATCAGCTTCCTTATACGGGACAGTAGAGACACCCATTAAGGGGGCACAAAAGAAAGAAAATGAATGCATTTATTTTTTAGTATGTGCTGTAAATTGAAGAAAATTAATTTTTTCCATCTCAATTAACATGTAGATTTAGAAGTTTTTGGCAAGTCAGGTCAACTCATTAAAAATTTGACTTGTCTGTTTAGCAGGTTGTTTACTGCTGGTTTTTATCAAAATATTGTAACAATATGTATGCAGCAGTAATCTCAACCCATTTAGTACTATTCTATTTCATTTATGAACTAATTCATGACTTAAAATAACAGAGTAAAAATTTTCAGGTGGTCATTTAAATTACAAATTTTTTGGTTTGAAATCAATTCCATGCCATTCCAATGCTTAACTGTAATTGATTTACAAGATTTTTCATTGGATTCATTGTAGACTCATCTAATAGATTTAATGTCACATTACAGGTAAAACCCAAGGGTACTCTAGCTCTAGCTATTAATTTCTTTTTTTTGTTCATTTATGCTTTAACTGATCTACCAATTAATTATAATGCAATTGCAATTTGTAAAAAACTGGCAGCTTGACAGTGAGTGGAAGAAATTCATAATGTAAAAATCAGGGAAGGAATAGCTTGAGTTGAAGAGGTAGGATGTCATAGGAAGCAAAAACCATGTTCACTGAACCAAAGAAATCTATGCAGTCGTTCAATATTGAATATCACTGCACAGATTCCTTTATAATCTTATCATTAATTTATGTCATCCTTTATTCTTTGGTCCTATTGGAGTCAGTATATCTTTCATCTAGTTTTAGATTTATATACTCATTTTGTGTGGAGTTTATGGAAATGGTATCTTTGAAACAACACATAGAGCTATCAATCTTAGGTTTTTATTGTAGATGCACCTCAATGAATAGTCTATTTATATTTGATCTCTCTTTGCTATAGGCTGGTATAAAAACCAAAAATTTCAAAATGTTATTCCTGATAATGCTCAATTTCCTGCATGATTTATAATGTAGCATAATCTCACATACTTTCTCATGCAATCCATAGCTAAAATGTTTCCATATTTTGCAGGATGGACACAGTGATGTAGTGTTATGAATTTTTGGAAGCTGTCCTTCTACATGGGATCTTATTCTGCTGCAAGATTAATTTTAATGGATCAATTAATCATAGCATATGTTTGAAGAAAAATGTTTTGGAAAGCATTGCTTGTGACATTTGTACCTGGCAGTTATGGAGAAATAGCTTTAAAATAATTTTGGTTGTGAGATGCTGTTCAAGTGATAGATTTCTTTGATTTTGTGCAGCACTAAGATAGCTTTAACATAATTCAGTTGGAAGAACTGAAGAGTTGTGTTGCTTTGCTATTCCATAAACTTTTGTACACACCTGGCCAAAATTAATGCACCACCGGTCATTAGGATCGCTAGGGAGGTGGTGCGTTAATTTTGGCCAGGGCTGTACAAACAGTACATGCTTTTGGTTTCAATTGCCATTATGGATCAATTATTACACTATTCATAAAAAAGAAAAATAATTTTTTATCTAATATTTTTATAATTCACTTTTATTAATTATTTGTCAGCTATGCAAAATAACATCTAAATGACTAACACTTTTAAATGTATAAGTTTAAAATTGATTTAGAGGAATGAATGCATAGTTTGAGCTGTGCTTCATGTCTGGTCAAGTAAGAATAATCATCATTGCTGGCATTGAAGGTGAATGAGTTAGACTTTTATGAACACGATAAGCTTCCTTAATTCTTAGTCAAAAGATTTTTTTTATCGTTTTAAAAGTGCTAGGGAAATTTTTAGTCCATTCCTGTTGGTCCTTCATCGAAAGTATTAATGGTGCTATTTTATTTCAAAATGAATTAGCTCTTATATTTTCATATCAATTTTAATCTAAAGACAGGTGACTTAAAGGAAGCTTGCTTCGAAGGTGAATAGCCATTCACCAATTATTTCGGTACTTAAAAATGCAATGAAATGCAAAATTGAATACAAGGTAAGCATGGCAATAAACTTGCTCTCTAAATTACATTTGCTATTTTTATATTCTTATCATAAATAGAGTAGTAATTCATTCTACCAAAATATTCAGCTGTTATGAATCAGACACCATTGCTTGCTTTGCCTTGATCAGTATTTAAGGTGAACAAAGCGTAAAAAAATGTATACCATTTAATATGCTTTAATTCATGAGAAATATATCACCATTGGTAGCTTTTAGTACTGTCTATTGAAAATGCTTTTCATTTTTCGCTATTTGTTAAATTGATGGCTTTAAAGTAGGAAATAATTACTTATGACAGGATATTCCAATTAATGCTGAGTTACCCATAGCTTTAAGTTTTAGTGAACATTGGCAGCTTTTGTTTTATTAATGTGTATTATTATTATTTGTCATAACAACATATTAATCTGATTTCGTTATTAAGGAATTAAACAATTTAAAGGAATGAAAGTTACTTTGAGTAAATATTCAAACCAACTTCAAACAAATATTCAAATGGAAAAAATTTGAACTATTTGCCTAGGAATAAAACATTGCCTTTAGATAAAAAATTACACTGTTACCTTTCTACAATGATGACCATGTTTATATCCTTTAATTACTCCACTATACATCATAATTTACTGTCTTCCTCAACTACCATTCGCAATGATCATTTATTCAGTGTCTTTTCCATAAATAATCCATTATCAGGATAAACCAATCAAACAATACCATCTAAGCATGGAAGAACTTCATGTATGTACATAATGAAAATTTATTCATTCTCATCTTTCCTGCTACAGTTCCCCACCTATCAATGTTTGTGTATATTGTTTGTAATTATTATTATTAGTTATGGAGAATGTAAATTGGTGAAATATTCTTGTTATTCTTTTCGTCTTATTACAGGGAAAGGAAAATGAATTTTTTAAAAATTGTGGTTGAAATTAATTTAAACTTTAGTGACTTTTTGAGTATGGTAATGAATGGGTAAAATCAGTTAATGAGCACTTAACAGCGTGGAATACTTATTCAGCACATCATTATCTGTATGTATTGCTGGTAATTTTCTGATGTCCATGCTGTCTAAAATTATAAAATTGTTTGGGTTGTTATTGTTATCTCACCTATGCATCATAAGTTGTGTCAAGAAAAAATATCACACTTATTTAATTTGTATGCAAATTTTACTTCTGTCTTGTTATGAAATGAAGTTTTGTTTTTTATGCTAAGAGATTTACAAACTAAAGTCATTTGTTACAAAAATATCAAACTAATTTATGTTAAAATCAAATATATATCAATTATGAGCTTTTGTATTTATGAATCAAATGTAATAAAATGAGTACTGCTTGTATAATTTGTTGTTTTAATTTCATGGGACTTGGAGCTAGTCGATTGCTAATAAAATAGAAGAATAACGAAGAGATTGATATCAGCAAATAAGAGATTACTCAAATTAACCAGTTAATCAGACGAAAAGTATCTTGAACCTAACCAATCCCACCTTACTGAGAGTTTTGAGATTTGTAGAGAGAATAACAGAAGAATTTGCTCTTCTGACAAACCAATCCTGTCAGTGCTGATGAATTCAGGAAGAGAAAATCTCCCAGAGTATTACAAATTCCTTTTTAGAGATAATTTATTAACCCAGTAGTATCAAGGTTCCCATCCATACAGTTCTCCCTCAATGAATTTCTCAATTCAACTCCCTTTTGAGCTTCATTAGATAGTATTGAATTGAACTGGTATAACATTTTAATTGAGATGAATTTGAAACAAATGAAAGCAAGAATGCAAATAAAGATATAAGATAAAAAGTAAGTGTTAAGGAATCACATCAGGTGTTTTTTTCACCTTTGTGACAAAAATTAAAATCATCTGATAACATGAAAGCAGCAACCTGCTGCAAATATGTCTACAAATGATTTCCATGCTCTAACTCTTCGTTAACTTTAGTATATGACTTTCCAACCAGTCTTGATTTCAAATCTTTGAGCGACTTTCATTTACTGTCCATAATTTTGGGTAGTCCTAATCAGATAAAATAGTTTAAAAAAGCTAAAGCAGCCAAAGACCTTACTGGAGGTTTTGAATTTGAGCTATTTCCCTCCTGCTAAAAGTGCAGGATTTCTCTCATTTATTAAAGAAATTACGCTGTCATACAGAAATGAAATTGATAAGACCATTAATTATTTTTAGCATGAAAAGTTAGTAGATCCTTTTCAGTTCATATTACAAGAAGAATTCTGACGCAAAGAATTGGTATGCTTCAGATAATCCCCATTTTTCTAAACTACGTTGTAATTCAGTGAAAGGAAATAGCAGCATTGACATTGCAGATAGCAAAGATTAATCAAAATTTAGCTTTTGCAAGTCTTGCAAATCCTATTGATTTGATTCAACTAAATTGCTATCTCATCATGTTTTTAAAAAAGAAAATAATAGGGAGGATTTAATTAGACATGCTGATGGATTTCTTCATCAAGTATGAACTGAAAGGTGGTCAGAAACATTTGCGGTGCAATTTTACTAGTAATATATAAAATAAGTCATTTTAGGATCAATTTAAATTATAAGTAGAAAAAAAAATTTTACCTTCCAATGGTCTCATATCTCCAGTTTCATTTCAGAAAGCACAGTGGATCATTTATTTAATTTGGATTAATCATTATAAATTTCAATAGAATGGCATCTGAGTAAGAGAAGTGTCTCACTAAATATGAGGATTTTAAAAGAAAATATGGAAAGCAATTTCTCGGTGTTAGCAGAAATTGTAAATTTTTTACTTATTTCATTACATGTTCAAACTTGAAGTTCTTTTCTGTATTGTAGAAAATAACCTTTTGCAAGAAGTGCTACTTTAATTTGTAGTAATATATTCTTACTAGCCCTTGAAGGGTGAATGAGTTTTAAGACATAATATTAAGCAGTTTTAAGCGGTGAAAAATAATTTATTGCAAAATAAAGAACATTAAAAAAGGTCAACATACATTTCAGTTGGTCACATAAGATACTTCATCAGTGAAAGTTTACAAGCTGAGTATTCCTTAGGTCTATTTATCAGGAATTAACAAGTTTAGGAATTGTAAATATATAACATTAAATCAATCCCAAAATAATTTCCCCAGGTTAACTGCCAACTGAAAAGTGATTCCCAATCCCCCCACCATTAAATACCTAATGCTGTGGAGAAGGAGAGAAGCAGTTTTCCATTGCTTTCCTTGCTGTAATAGAATTCTCAGAGGGTAATATGTCTATGTAAATGTAGTAAAATGATCCCTGTTTATTTTAATATTAAATTTCATAATAGAAAAACGTTTTTCACAATTTTTAATTAGGACTGGACTGGATGAATATGTATGTAATATGATGCATTATTCATCAGCATGAATACCTTTGTAGCTTTCATACAATTAAAGCCACAAAGCTACTCAGTTTAGAGTAATACTGAATAATGGCCTTCAATTTTCATATTTTTAATTTTTTGCTGTTACATAGACTTTATCCATTCACAGCCTTTGGCAATATCTCTAATGTAAGCAAGGGTAAACTACCTCTCAACTCATTTTGCATAGTAATTCCTTCTCCAAAGCATTTGTTAGCTCATAGTGAAAAGATAGGGTCACCATCCTTTTGGCTCATGATTTTACAGAAAGACAGCCTTTAATCATCTTTTCTTTAATAATAATAGTATCAAAATGCATTAAATACTTTCATATGCTCACATTTATAATTATTTTCTTATTTTAGATCAAGGAAATATTGGTAAAAAATTCTTTTTTGTAATAAGCATTCTTTCTTCTTGGACCAATCTTGATTTTGTCAATAATACAAGGAAGGATTTTGAAGATATTAGAGTATCAGTTTATCTGAGTATATGCTGTAGGTTTCAAAAACGATTCTTTTCCAGAGAATATGTTAGTGAGGTGTTTAGCCTAATGCATAAGGTGGTGCCACATCAGTATTCAAGTAGTATACTCCACGAGTACTAGAAAAAAGAAATAGACCAATTTAGCAGCTGAAATCCAAACATTATGATAAAATATTCCGCACATTTTTGATAGCAGATAATTTCATTTTTCTCAGAGCTATGAATTTCAAAGAAAAGAGAATTTGACTTAATTGCAAATCAACCAACAGTGCTGCAATTATTTACCTGGAGGGTGTTGGCTCTCCCATAGGAACCTTTGTTCCATTATCACATGTTCCATTTTTAAAATCATCATAAGAAGCGCATTTTACCGCCAAAAATTTATCAGAATTAACTGACTCAGCATAAAATTGCCAAGATCGGCTGTGGGAACAAACTCCAGCTGTAAATGTAAAATATTTGTTGGAATTAATGCTTTATCAATAACGAAATCAAATAAAACACTATATTTCTGTCGTAAAATGAATTTCTAAGTAATCTCTTTGTGTCTGAAAAAGTATTCTTTATAGGCAGTTAAGAAATTCATTTTTAAATTAAGCACGTAGGCAAGCAAACTCCATCTGCTACTATATATTTGTATATAGGGTAGGGTATCTGACATAATATTCACAATTTTAAAAGTCGCTGTGGTTATTTACTTTACATTATATACTTTATATATGGTTCACTTAGTTGCATGAAGATGAGATTTTATATTTGTTATGCTTCCTTAATTTTTAGGACCAACATGCTATGTTATCTTATTAATCTTTGTTATTTGCCAAGGCACTTATTACTTATCTGCAGGATTTGTTTTTTTGCCAAGCAGCTTATCCATTGGCCATGTGCTGCTATTTAAATAATAACTGTAATCATTATTAACTAATGTTTAATCAATACTCGGGTATTAGCCCTCTCACCAAGAATAAGACTGCAACCTGGCTGTACAGGACGACCTCCATTTGGATAGAAGTCTACATGTCCTATTGGGTCTGTAAATCCATACACACTTGCACAGGTATGGATGATATCTACAAAATGTGCATCTCCCACTGATAATCTTTCATTTACTGCTTCAATTGAGAACAGAGGACCTGCTGGATCCATTCCTTAAAAATAAATTTGAAAATATGTGTCAGCTGATAAAATACATGCTTTCTTACATGATAGGCTATCACCAGAGAAATTTAGGTACCTTCAATTGAATATCAATTAATCAGAATTTTCATTCAAAACAATTTTCTTGTTTCTATGCTCAGATAGGTTTCATTGACTTTTCTGAAACTGACATAGCATGACTGTTCTAATATGGATCAAATTATAGTAAATTGAATTATGACATAGTGGCTTAGAGTAACTCCCATTCAGAATGGTCAGTTAGGATCATATGTAAAGCAAAGGAAACTGGCAGTTGCAAGTAATTTAAACAATTAGAATATTACCTCTAATACACACACCTTAAATCTTTACTACATGTAAAATGTAGTCTAACACAGGGGCGGATCAAGGGGTGCGAGGGCCCACAGGCAAATAATTGGTGGAGGCCCACTTAAAGGCGGAGAAATCCAACATTTCCTATTTATTATAAATGCTCATGGAACTACATACAAATTCAGTATGTACATTTGATACTTGCTGTTACATAACTTCAGTTCTCTTATCACTTATGATCAAATTATATATATATAAAAAAAATTCTCAAGTGGTAGAGGCCCCCAGATGGTGGAGGCCCCTAGGCAAGTGCCTTCGATGCCTAGTGCCTGGATCTGCCCCTGGTCTAACATAATTTAATCTGAAACATAACTATCATTTACCTATGTATCAAACCACATACAATGATGATATTAACATAAAAATGCCAGCAATTTTGTTAAGAATATTTTATTAAGTTAGTTGTTGCCTTAACCGTATGGTGATCATTTTGTATATTCACCCCTTTTCTATTTCAAACCTCTTTTATTCTATATTATACAATATTGTACTTCTATTTTGTATTGCATTATCTATTTATCTTTTGTTTTATTGACTATTATCCTACTGTATTATTTATTTTCTGATGTAGGTATTATTATTATCTATTTTTTCTCATTTCACCACTGATAAATCTTATATCAATCCTCAAATCTCCCACATTGATAAATTATTATAATTATTTATTTTATTCTATGTACTATTAATGTTGATATTCATGATAATTTCTTCAAATTCCATTAGATGAAACATCTCATTACTAATGATTCTAGAAACATCTGGTTCTCTCATTAAATACAAAGGATAAATTTAAAGATATGTGAGTAATTCAATTATATAATTTTAAATCTTAAATACCTGTTATCCTCCCAACTTTGCCATTCATTACATTCTTCCCTGCAATTCCCATCACATGTGCTCCAAGGCTGTGACCAATCAAGTGAAGCGTTGATATGTCTAAATTCCCAGCTGTTACCAAGAAATCAATGAACTTAGCAACATATCTTCCTACATCCAAAGTATGCTGCTTTGCAACTGGATACAAAATATTATCCGCGATTGCAGACCAGTCCACACCAATGACATTACAGTCGGAGCGGATTAAATAAGCTGAAATTGGAATTTTTGAATGCTGTACCATTTTCATGATGAAAAGGTTGAGTAATTGGAAATTAATATTTCTTTTAAATTAACATTAACATTGATCTTACGACAGGTTAAGTATCAGAGTTTACAATAAAATAGATTCTTATACTTACCACTCTTGATATCCTTTATAGTGTCTGATGAGCCGCTTGATATAAATCCATGTGTAACCATGTATGTAGGCTTATTACTGTCAAAGTCTGTAGCATTCAGACCAGCTACATCTCCAAGAAATAATTGAGTCAAACTCTCTCTTGAATTTGAAGAAAAAGTAAAAACAATTAGCCCTGTATGTATATCTGTTTCAGAACTGATACAAAATCATTTCATCTCATCATTCAAAATTACAAAGAAAATCATTAAAAATTACTTTGATAAAATACTTGTATCCTATTTCCATTTAAGTCACTATAATTCACTTCTTGCACAACCTTGGGTGCAACCCTGCATGCTTTTCTGTGCTAAATTAACTTCAATTTAATTCTTTGTAAAATTTCCTGGGGTAAATATATCTCTTAATATCCCTTCTTGTTTTGGTTGCCTCAGTGAGGACTTCTGGGGGAATAGTGGTGCTCCGCTTAGTGGTCCCCTTAAAGGTCCCCATTTACAGAAGTGAATAGGATGTGCTTTAGTAGTTCAGTGGCCAGAACACCTGCCCAGAAAGTGGGAGACCTGGGTTTGAGTCCCAGCCTTCTCACTATTTTCTACTTTTTGTGAAGCCCTTTAGTATATTTTTAGTTCTGTGAAAATGTATTGATACCCATTTGCCATGAAACTCTGCATAAAGAAAAATTGGTTTCTTGAGAACAGAAGAATCAGAAACAGATTGCTATGGACTTGCTAAAATCCTACTACTGCTAAACTCCTGATTCTCTTTTAAGAATGGCAAATATTGTTTGAGGAGTATGAGAGGAATGAACTGAGATAAAATACTGGAAAACCGATTGCTTACCATGAATTTCATGCTAAAGAGAAGGAGTGAATGTGTAGCTAGAGTATGTAAAAAAATATGAAAAAGAATATGTAAAAATAGAGGGTTATTTTAATCCAGTTATGAAGCAATCCGAAGTAATGGGGGAGTACTTATAATATACCGGGTCTAGCAGGGAAGTATGGCATATTTGAGATGGTAATAAAAGAGGGTTCCATGACACATGAAATGCAGATTTTGTATACAAAATTGCATTGAATGACATTGTATACAATATTGAAATGAATATACTCATTTTAATGTTGCCTGATATAGTGCCACTCAATCTCTTTTAATGGGACTACATGGAATCTAACATTTTACATTTTCTTGAATGCCATTATGCATGTACTTTTATAATAATATCTGTGTATGAGTTTTTTGAAATTCGTCATATCTCCCAGCCGGATCCTATATTAGAATGCTACATATCGTAGAGTACACATCCTTATCACGTTGGATTAGTAAGTAGTATCAGGAAACTCCATCGTGTTTTGCGTTAGGTCTTTGCGTCTTTCATCCGGCATTCATTTCTTAAATAATGCGAATGCTCCGTACGTGATAAGGTGATGACCTCGGATAATTTGTTATCTTTCTTGACGATTCACTATTAGAGATTATCACTTCAATTGCTACGTGATTCCAGAGCAAGAAATAAATCTTCGAAATACTTGAAAAGTTATAAACTATAGAAAAGTGTTGATTTTTTTTGTAACTACGGAGATGTTTTATTCCATCCCATGCAAATAATACATATCAAAAGGAAAAATATGGAAACTGGGAGCGATGAAATTGTATGTAAATTTATTAGTCTTGAGAAAAATTCTCGTGATTTTCCTTGGCGTTTAAGATGCTTCATTTTACTTTGCAGAAGAAAACGGAAATCGTTTGCGAGAAAGTGATTTGATTTTGATTTTTCCATTCTTAAAGTTCTCGGAGAATGATTTTCTATAGGCAATATGATGTAAATTATACGTTTTGTTTAGTTCCGTGGATTTTTACACCACCATAACTTGAATGAATGATGAACGGACGAGAAGAAGGTCTGAGGGGCCGGGACTCGAATCCGGATCTTCAACATGTCAGCATCTGTAGTTAACATATTTGTGAAAATGCGTTTGAGCAAAAGTCGGAATCGTCGGAATTTATTTTAAGACTTCTATTTACAACAGACTTCCTGAATTCATCGGCAATAGAGAACTTGCGGGCGTGAAAATTCAATCGAATTATAAGAGACTTCAACGCCAGAAATATTCCTCCCTTAGTTACGATTGTAATTTAACGGCAGATAAAGATGAGAGCATTCAGTAGCTTGGTGTAATTGGAAATGTTTCTTTTTCTGTAATAACACGTACTGATTTTTATAATTTGTACATTGCCATAACTTTTATCTTTCGGGGCAAGCACAGAACTGAACCAAATTAGACTGGGTTAAACCCAATTAGGAATAATATTTACATTCTCATTGAATGTGATCTCATTCAACGACTACTATAGATTAACAAACCTCGTGTAGAGGATAAATTTGATGTCTGATTTTTCATCTATTGGCTGCACTTTCGTCTTTCCCTCATAAATTATTCCGGGACGAATGCCACCCTTTCCATCAGGGAAATACATGAGAGTTGGATGTTTGAATCTTCCTCCATTTACGCAGGATTCTGAAAGAAAATTTAAAAATAATTATATATATATATATATATATATATATATATATATATATATATATATATATATATATATAAATACACAGAACGAGATAAATTAAATTTTAATTTTTCTTTTTATTCTAATTATTTCAAATAGGTGATTCTTTTTAAATGAATGATTAACTAACTCATATTTCGCTCGGTTGATTTTTTAGAGATTCACTTTGAAATGTTTCACTATCATCAACTGATTCAGTGATATTAGTAGCTAGTGTATACTTGAATTTCAAACCAAGTTTTGTATTTCATCACCTCATTTAGCCTTACGGGATAACATCGTAAACGGACGTTAGCGTATCTCTAACAATACCGGGCAACTGCATGTTAAGGAAAATTGCTCACTAGTGAAATTTGCATCCCCGAACTTAAGTTTAGCTAACTTGTTAATTTATTCACTACATAAGATAATTCTTTGAAATTCACGTCCATCATTTAGTAATCACCGAAATCTGATACTTTACTTGATAATAATTTTTATCGTGTGGATTCCTATCGATCCAATAACTTTCCATCTACTTTACGGTAACACGTATCTTGAAAAAAATCACCTCTGCCGCATATGGCAGATAATGATAGGCTATCATATAAGCATATCTGATTAGATAATCTTGAAGGAGGAAAATGAAAACAATATTCTGCTGAATGCATTTCTTAATGGGTGAAATTGATCTTATTTCAGTCGTAATTTTCTCCTTATCTTGTAATATCAATGAAACGTTGCGATCTTTAGATTTAATCGATGCACACTCGATCTTCTTATTTCAGTTCTATGACGCCGGTTCACTAATTTTCAATTAATAATTGATAGATAATTTAAAATCACTAAACTATTAATGATACTAAACTATAAATCACTAAAATATTAATGTAAAATTCCACTGAGGTACTTTATTTCGACGACCGGTTTCGAACTTGTGGTTCTTTACCTGATTATGAACTAACTCTGTTCGAAACCGGTCCTCGTAATGAAGTACCTCAGTGGAATTTTACATTAATAAATAACTTAATAAAATAATAATTTTAAATAAATAAAAATTAAGAATAAAAATTACAATTTTACGTTGTGATTGTTGTGTTATTTTTAGAGCTAAATATGGGTACCTTTATCGAACCGTAATTCTCGATCAATTAGATTCCGGGAAATAATTTGATAAGGAAGATTTATTTAAATTTATTTGCGGATGACTCGGTTATATATAGGGAAACAACAAACGAGGAAGACCGGACATCTCTCTCAAACGATTTAGTCCTCATCCAAAGGTGGTGCGAAAAATGGGAATTAGATATTAACGTAAGTAAATGCTCCGTAGTTAATTTCTTCGAAAAGAAAAAAATGCGTCCAAATCACCCATACAAAATTAATGGAATTAGTATCAAAGTAGTAGATTCAGTTAAATATCTCGGGATCAACATTACTAATAACTTAAATTGGAGCACGCATATTCGAAAAATCTGCGGCAAAGCAAGTAAAAGGCTTGGCTTTGTAAAGCGTATTTTCGGTAAATGCGACGAAAAGGTGAGAGAGCGATGTTATTTTACCTTGGTCAGACCCCTTCTGGAATATGCGGCAAGTATATGGGATCCGGCGAATGAAACGTGTACTCGCGAACTCGAGAAAGTGCAGCGTAAAGCGGTTCGTTTTGTTAAGAAATGCTACGATAAAAAAGCAAGCGTTACAAAAATGCTCTCAGACGTAGGTTGGGAATCCTTGAAAGAAAGGAGATTGGAAGCTAGGCTGCGATTGCTTAATAAATTCAGGGAAACTACATTTTCGGAAGATACAATCGGTATCATGCAACCCCCCTGCTACGTCGGTCGATCCGATAATGACCGTAAGTTAAGAGAAATAGATGCTAGGACGAATCGTTTTAGAGATTCATTCTTTCCGCGAACAATACGTGACAATAATCGAATAAGGAAGTAATTTAGATTCAACTGGTGTTTACACCCCCTGCCACACGCCGAAAGGCGGCTTGTAGGGTATTAATGTAGATGTAGATGTAGATGAAGAAGTACCAGCATCATTTCTATTGGATGTAAACATATTTCCTTATTTCCATTACCGATTATTCTCCATAAAATCCATTAAAATTGTTTCTCGGACGCTTATCACTTATGAGTTAATTTAATTAAACTCAGCGAAACTATTTACACATTTTATTTCTTTGTTATTTAATGGAATTTAAAATTGAAATTTTGCTTAACATTGATGAATTTTATTAACGAGCTCTCTTTCTTCGAAAATCACTCAAGGACACAACCGGGAAAACAATTACATTGATATCAAGTACACACTCGATATTACAAGATCAAAGACAGTGATAAAGTTTCATATAAATGATTTGATAGATACTGTTGTCTCCGTTATCGCGTTCATGATTAATTAACAAGATTGTGCGTGAAGTAATGAGCGGAAAGTCAAAATACGAGTTTTTCTTGTGCCTCTGCTGGTCAAATATGTATATGGTCTAAACTAATTTATTAATGAAGTTAAAGCGTTTCCAGTAACTTTCAGACTGAAAGGATAAATTGTAAGCGGTACTTTAAGATACACTATATCACAGGTTCCCAACCGGTGCGTCGCAGACCACAAGGGGGTCGCTCATTAAAGAATTATGACACTTGTTAAACAGATGCAAGCTAAAATATCACATAAATCATTAATAATTAACCTTCTTATTAAAAATATCAGTACTTGTATCATATAAAATATCATGACTACATTATGTTAAGTCCTAAAGTATACTTTGTCAAAGGCTCATATTTTAATAAATTCAATCGAAGTAGAAGTAGAACTTTGTGGAATCCGTTAATCAGGATCATATTGAAATAAATATGCAAATTTCACAAAAACATTTTAATTGCACGACCGGTTTCGAGCTAACTGCTCATCGTCGGGCACATGATACAAATGCAAGAAAATTTAACTGTTGGGCGTAGGAATTGAGGATGGGAGAGGGGGAGGCAGCATATTGACTATATATAATAAGGAATTTAACATTATTAAACAAATTGCTGTTGCTAACGGTTACACGGAAAAACTCATCAATACTATCCTTGCCCGCAAACACTGAAAAATTAACTTAATCTAAATTCCAACAATAAAAAATATATCCTAAAACCTTAAAATGTTTTCGTTAAACTGATTGCTTCAAAAATGTGTTTCTCAGTGAAAGCTTTTTCGAATATTATCATGGGCGATATGTGTGTAGCCAAGGGGGAGGTGGTTTGAAAATGTTCGTGAATCACAGCTTTAGATCATAACGATTTATTGCGCGGCTTTCTTTTCAGCAATACTCTTTCGAGCTCTAGAAAAGGCATAAGTGGCTAGCTTTCGGAACTGCGTTTTACTTAAAATTTTAGCTTAAAGCTGCTTTACTCTGTGATGTATTGCTTGTTCTTGAAAACGACCGAAGTCACGGAAGTTCAGAGTTGCGGTCAGAAATTAATTTTTTAGCAAAGAAAAATATCTACACCCTCTGAAAAAGTTACCGGCATGTAGGGTCCCTTTACATAACAGGGTTCGCGACAGGCTTACTATCAGAAAAATTACTTTCTAAATTAAAAGAAACAGGTCTTCCAAAACAGGCATTCCAAACCAAGAGGAATCTTCCGACAAACATACATAAATTGTGAAATTCGGAAATCATTTGCAAGGTCCTTCATCTGGAGTGTATTGCTTTATGTAAGTGAGAGTTGGACTCGGGGAAGAGGGAAAAAGATCGTTTGGAAGCAATGGTGATGTGGATTGGGAGAAGAATGCTGAAGATAAGTTAAGTAAAGAATATATCATGAGGAATTTCTAAATGAAGTAAATGAGAAGAGAAACCTGTTAAGAACAATCGAAAACAGGAAAATAGAATTTTTGGGTCACCTATTTAGACACAATAAATTTATTACTAATATAATGGAGGGGAAGGCTGTAGGAAATATAGGAAGAGGAATGCTAAGATTACAGAGGACATAGGAACTGATGAAGGCAAATAGCTACGTACAATTTAAGAGAACTGCAGAAAATAGGACCACTTGGTTCCAGCGACAACGTCAAGACTTTAGTTGAAGAAGAATTAAAAGATCCGAAAACTTTCATCCTTACCTAGCGTCACAGTCACCGTGAGGAACAGCAGAATCCGAAGTAGCTCCATTTTTTAGGCCTCCAGTGGCTCGTGCTGTTCTTACTTGCGACTGCAGCGATATGATCCTCCATCAATAAAATCTTAATCCTTTTTATACTGGCAATCTCAAGTCCTCGAGTATCGCACTACAGATTTCGATCTTGAATCAAATCCCCACCACTGCACCACGCACGCCTCTTGCTTCGGCGATTTGAATTCAGAGCATTTGATTTTTTTCGGGTTATCATCGAAAATCCGCGCAATTGATGCGTGATATTGGCAATAGACTATCGCTGATAAGAAGGTCGTTGATTTCGAGATCTTAGATTGTGCAAAATGCTCATTAATTATAAGTATTCTATTTATCGCGGATTCCTTACCATTTCGTTCGAGCGATAAAAAAATCCTCAACTTCTCAACCATCTAAAACAGGGTTCTGCTGTAGCAAATATTCTCATTCTTAGTCTATATAAGGAAATGCGGGGCAGTACGGAATACTTAATTTTCTCAGGGTATAAGGAAAGTAAAAAGTTACGATTTTGTGGTATGAAACACATAATTACGATGTTAACTTTGTAAAAAGTCATATATTTGGTATTGCACATTTAGCATTCTGATAATACAATAATGATAAAATATTGTGGACTAAAAAATTAACTTGAAAACTTTAAAAAATTAAAAGATAACATATGTAGAGGATAAATTACACGAGCCACTCACATAATACACGTATGTGGGTGGCCTCATCGTCTTTACTATCTATTCTATTGTGTGCACACTTAAGGAAACTGACAAATCTTATCCAGCCCTTAGCTGAATAGTCAGGGCAGTAAAGGCAGTCGTCGTCTTCTTCACTGTCACTAGGAAAATGGAGGTTTAGTTACCCTGGAGTTACCCTGGTAGTACTCCGTTCTGCCCCACAACTTCAATTTTAGGTCAAGCTATCTATCGGGGTAACTTAACCTCCATCCTCTAGTAATATTGAAGAATAAGACGACTTCCATTTCTCTCATGACTATTCAGCGGAGGGCTGGATAAGATATGCCAGTTGCCTTACGTAAGCACACAATATACTTGTGCCGGAATAGATAGTGAAGACTATGAGGCCACACACATCTGTATTATGTGAATGGCTTGTGTATTTCATGCTCTACTTCAGTTATCTTTTATTATTTTTAGGTTTTTCAAGTCTATAATATTTTTTCATCATTGCAAAATAGTTTTTGCAATAATTTTTTCATCATACAACCCCGTTTTGTCCCACCCCTGGGGAAGGTTACACTTTGTTGGAAAAGCATTAATAATACAAAAATGCTAAATGTGCGTTATCAAATATATGATTATTTACAAAGTTAACATTGTGATAATGTTTTTCATTCCATAATATGTCATCTTTTTCTTTTCTTATACCGAAAAAAATCTAAGAAAATTAAATACCCTATACTTTCCCACCTCCCCCTACCTATGCAAGATTCCTTGAGTTTCAGAAAGATCACAGCTATGTTGATTCATCTCTTCTTTTATCCTGCGAAAGATTTTCTACTTGAACATGTTCGTCTGCCTTTTGGTTCATATTTTCACGTAGAAGAGCCTGTTTTCTAGTATCTCTTTTGTTTCTTTGCAGTTAATTATCCTAAATAATTCCATCAGGTAAAGGTGATAAAAAATAGGGAACATTGAGTTGGAACATTATAATCGGAGTGAAGTACTAATTATGGAGATTATTTTGCAGCAGAAAATCTCCTGATACTCAAGAAAAATTAAATCGGGGTCGTCTATGGATAATATTTGTTTCTAAATTTGGAAGAATCCCTGCTTTGTAGGGATACAAGGGTAGGGTCCAGTTCAACCCAAATGGTGCTTGCGTTTAAATAATTCAGCGCTAGAGCGAATTATACTTGTTTGGTGCTATGAAATAGTGTTCTCTTTACTGTGGAGGGATTCAAAGAAACTGCTAATTTCATACATGATATATTGCAGCTTTTTCAAAATTTTCACATTTTTAATAAGGGTTTTTAGTACAGGGATGTAAAGAGGAGGATTGAGGAGACAACGAATTAGAGGCAGAAGGATTGTATTTAACTGAGGCTAATTATACATAAAAGAAACAAAAGTACATTTTTTGAAGGGAAAGGAAAAAAAACTAGAAATTAGGATGGGGTGGCACCTGAGTGATCATTGTATGTTGGTACCTTGGAGAACAAAGAGCTGGTAACGTGCTAAAATCAAAAATTTATTTTGCTCTTAACAATTCGTGATGAGTCTTAATGGAAGGTATCTGAGTAAGAGAACTGACTCAATCAAGATAATTATTTTAAAACTCTATATGGGGAACAATATTTCAATTTTTGAAGAAATTGCATTTGATTTATTTCATTCCAAGTTTTGCCTTCAATATCTCATTTCCATTGTAGGAAAGAGCCTCTTATAAGATAAACTGCTTTAATTAATTATAGTACAAGTACTCTCCGTACTAACCCTTGAAGGGTAATATGTTTTCAGAATCGGTATCAACCAGTTTTAAGTGTTGAATAATATTTTATTGCAGCAAAGAGCACATTAGAAAAGGTCAACATTACATTTCAGTTGGTCACATTAGATATTTTAACGGTAAAAGTTTACAATAAATAAGCTTAATTTTTTTAAGATTGAATCAGTTCCTGATCTGTTTCCCGGAATTAATAAGAGTAGGAACTATGCATATACAGGCCCGTGTGCACAGGGGGGTTTTGGGGGTTTGAACCCCCCCCCCATGAGGATCCTTCATGCAAAAAGTTCCATGAATGATGAATTGAAGATAGGATAAAATAAAATAATTTTATTTAATGTTTCATTTAGTAAACTTTTTCTTCCAAAATTTAGTGTCTCTTTCAACTTTCATGTTAATGCCTGTCAGGACTCCTTCTTTCATCTCGGTGAGTCACACTTTTGCACTAAAAACCCCTCCCATGAGCGAATCCTGCTCACGGCCCTGCACATATAATACTTATAATCAATCCCAATGTCATTTCCCCAGATTAACTACAGACTGTGAAGCAATTCCTAATCCTTCCACCACTTAATGCTTTGGAGAGGTGGGTAGGATGTTTACCTTTTCTTTTCTAGCCGAATTAGTATTCTATCAAGAAAATTAGCCCATGTAAATATGACCTACATTGACTATGATATATGATTATAATATTTTATGGCAGTACAACAATTTTTATAACATTTTTACAAGAGTGAATGGGAGGAATGCCACAACTCAGCATCATACAAATCTAAGTGACTTATATTTTTGCAGACATAAAGTACTACATACATTAAAAAGAATAAATTTGTCCGAATATGGTTTCTGATAAGATTAGCTATAATGAATGAAAGAATATATATATCACTGTCCAATGATCTGGTCATGCTATCAAATCTCAATGAGTGGATTATTTGTCATCTACTTTTTAGTCTAAGATATATGTATCTTTCAATCAATTTTGTCTCACAATCAGTTTTGTTAGCTGTAATACATGAAATGGTACAATACAATGGTACAATAATACAATGGTATGATGCTGAATATGGCCTCCAGTAGAGCCATTGTATTGTAATTCCATGGACTCTTTCCACATGAAGAAAGGAAAGTGTAAGTTGGTATGGAAACCCAAACTTTCTCTCTCCCTAAGCATTGTTCCCACAATTATTTGTTTGCATATGGCGAAGGAATATATCCATCATTCATACATCATTTGGGCTGATGACTTAGCAAACAGAAACCAATATCAATGTTATCTTTAATAATAATAGCAGTATCAAAATACATGAATTATCATCATTTCATTCATTTCTCAGTTAGAGTTATTTTTTCCTTTAATAAAACAAGTATAGAAATGTTTTTTTTATATTACCAGCATTCTTTCCACTCTGAATCATTTTGATTTTATCTCTACAATACAATGAGGATACTTAAGATGTAATTGTATGAGTTTATCTGAGCATCTGCATTGGAAGTTGAAAATGATTCTCTTTCAGAGAATATATTTTTAGCCCAATGCAAAAGGTGGTTCCTCTCCAGTATCCAAGAAGTATGAGCCACGAGCACTGTAAAGTGAAAAAGAATATTAGTAGCTTCAATTCAAATGCCATGATCAAATTTTCCATGAATTTTTATATCAGATAATTTTATTTCTCTTAATGTTATGAGTTTTTAAAGACTCAAGACTTTGATTAAAACCTTTGAAAATTAACTGATACTGTTGCAATGACTTACCTGGAGGAAGCTGGCTCTCCCATTGGTACCTTTGGTTCATTATCACATATTCCGTTTTGAAAATCCTCATATGAAGCACATGGTACAGCAAAAAATTTATCAGAATTAATTGACTCAACAAAATACTGCCAAGATCGGCTGTGGGAACAAACTCCTCCTGTAAATTTCAAAGAGTTATGATAATCTATCTTTTCCAATCAGAAATATCAAATGAAAGTCCTTAATTCAGTTTTTAAATTACTTTTTATTTTGTTTACTTTCTTTTATGAAAAATATTTTCTTTATGGAGAGTTGAGAATTGCATTTAAAAAATTAAACATGGAAACAAGCAAATTTCATGTTCTCCTACATACTTGTGCTCACACATGGGTAACAAAATATTTGTAGGATTGAAAAGAAGTAATGTTTTATGTCTTTAAAGGTAAATTGGGCTCACTTATTTGCATATAACATAGGTTTCAAATTTTGTTTGCTAAGATGTCAATACTTTTAATGATAAGGCATCAGCCATCTCACCACTAATACCGCAACCTGGCTGTCTAGCATCGCCTCCATTTGGATAGAAGTCAAGATCTCCTATTGGGTCTGTAAATCCATATATACCTGCACAGGTATGGATGGTATCTACAAAACTTGCATCTCCCACCGCTAATCTTTCATTTACTTCTTCAAGTGAGAACAAAGGACCTGCTGGATCCATTCCTTGAAAATCAAATCGTAATTGTCTTATCATTATATTTTCTTAAAATTCCATGAAATGAAGCATTGTTATCATTAATAATTCCAGAACTTCTAGTTTTATTTCCAAATTTAGATAAATGTAAAATACTATGGTAGACATATTTTTCTTCTCTGTAGCTGATTTGTGCAAGTATCATATAGCAATAATGATCAAATACAATGGAAAGATTCCATATGAAAACGTGTTGGAATTTGACTAATTCAATGAAATAATTTATCGTAATATTAATTACCTGTTATTCTCCCAACTTTGCCATTCATTACATTCTTCCCTGCAATTCCCATCACATGTGCTCCAAGGCTGTGACCAAGCAAGTGAAGTGTTGAAATGTCTAAATTCCCAGCTGTTGCCAAGAAATCAATAAACTTTGCAACATAGGATCCTACATCCATTGTGTGTTGCTTTACAATGGGATACAAAATATTATCCGCAATAGCAGACCAGTCCACACCAATGACATTACACTGGGAGCGGTTTAGATAAGCTGGAATGAAAAAGTTGAGTAATTTGAAGTAAAAATTCATTATTTATTATATCACCTTAGTTTAATAATCAAATTCAAGTATCAACTAAATTTAGAGACTCACCATCCTTGATATCTAGTACAGTGTCGGATTCACCACTTGACTGAAATCCATGAGTAACTATGTACGTAGGATATTGACTGTCAAATGAAGAAGCTTCAAGTGCAGCTGCATCTCCAAGAAATAGTTGCTGGGATGAAGACCCCCTAGAGATCAAAAGAGAAATAAATAAGATTAGCGATGGTGTATTTACCTCTGAAAAATTCCATCTGATAATTGTAGGTAGATAAATAGCTACAGTTCAGGGTTAAATAATTTTATTTGTAAATTTTTTTAACCCATGAGTTATCTGCAAATATTTAGTTGAAATTTTAACTCTGCTATACCAAATACCTACACATAAATTTTCAATCTGATAGCAAAGTAATTCCACTTCAAGAGTAAACTTTACCGAGCACATTTGAAAATATGATTTTTGTTTCACTGAATAGTCCATTAATGCTACTACATGATTACTACTGCTACCATATTCTGAATGACACTGTGAGTCAATTAGGTAAAGAAATATGTACGATGATACAAAAGTATGGGCTGAAAGGCAGCAGCTGTGGATTTGCCAGTCAAGACCTTGGAGTATATCTCGGTGGGTTCATTGTAAACAGATGATTGTTATTTGTTGATTGCTAAATTATCTTTAATTGTATCACTTTTATTTGATTATAGAATCTCATGTATTAGGAGAAGATGTAAAGTAGTTTTATCATTAATTTATTGACTATGGGTATTATGGGTAATTTATGGATTCATATATTAATGTAGTATTATTTTATTATTAATTATATTTCATAATTTAATTTTTTTAATTAAGAATTTTTACTAATCTTATAAATAGTGCCATTATTATGAAATATTTCGTTTATATTCGTATCTAAGATATTTGACTAGATATATTGTATTGTAGAAAAAAAAATCTTGCTGAATGACAAAATACACATAAGTTCAAGTTACTGATCTTCATGTTTAATGTAAATTAATGTATTTACTAAATACCTATACTTAATGTTTTTCCTGTTATAAAATTTTCTTCCAAATCTGACACAGTAAGAAATTCACTAACTCATTAGTCAGGGATTTATTAATTATATTAATGTATAAATGAATTTAATACTAATTATTATATAAAATTTAAAACACTTATATAACTACAAATAACAAGTAATGTATAATGTAAAGACATACTGCACAGGCTACTCTGCAGTGTGATAGGATTCTCAGCCGTTTGGTAAAAAATGCAACGATAAAAAGTTAGAAAAATATTATGTCGGTTATGATATGTAGGATTGACATAATTATCATTGGTAATATCAGGAAACTCTATCGATTTTACGTTTCTTATCCAGCTGCATTCGTTTCTTAGAAATGAGAATTATCTGTATACAGGTATGATATACCTACACCTGCATGATGATGTCATGGCATCAGATAATGTGTTATCTCTTTTTGCGATGCACTTTATGAAATTATATTACGTCCTTTCCTACGTAATTCCGGGACAAGAAACACCTGGAATAATCCGAAGATGTAGAAATTACGGAAAAGAGAACTGTCCGTATTGATTTTTTTGGCGTCTTTGGAAATGATTAATTATTTACCCCATACAATTAATGACGATTAAATGCTTCAAATGTTGAAATTGGAAGCAAGAAATGGTTTGTAAATTGTCTTGAGTATTTTTTTATTTCATTGGCATTAGAGATATTTATATTTTCTATTTGAAAACGAAAATTATTTTGATCCTTTTACGGGAATGCATTTTGTGGTTTTAATGGAATATGTTTTTGATGGATTAGGTTATACGGATTGTAGTGCATACGTTCTTTGTAGTTGTTAGAATTATTTATTACTGAGGCAAAATAAACCAAAAGTATCAAAAAAATATGACGAGACCGGGAGTCGAACGCGGAATCTTCACTTGCTGAGATATACCGTAGTTATGAAAATGCGCCTGGGATAGCGTCGGAATGAGTTTTAATAATTCTGTTCACAACGAGCAGCCTGAATTAATTAGGGGTAGAGCATGCATGGTCGTGACATTTTCATTGAATCGTCAGAGACTTCAACGCTCGAAACAATCTTCCTGCAGTTACTATTCTACTTCGATATCTTATTGTTAGTGTACTTGGAAATTATTCTATCTACATCTAATTTTATTACTAAGTCGTATACGAATACCTAAGACCTTTTTTCTTCCATACTTTGCTTATATCCGTGTGAGCATAGCATGGAGTCGGAGCTGATAAAATTCATCAGGACCAAACAGGGAAATTTGATATTAATTTAAAATTAAATTATTCATAATTACTTGGCATCGTGAAACCTCGAGCTACCCTGTTTCCTTGAGGCTTCAAACGGTATATCTATACCGTATATACTTGTATGGATGAGTGGGTACATATATCTTTCGCGTCATTTTGACAATGAATAAAATCATTCAGTCAATAAAAGATAACCTGACTTCATGTATGCCTGAAACTCGAAAGCCGATGCTTTCTTGTACTACCTTCAAACAATAGATGCGATTTCACAAGGATACATTTTACCGGTGGTCTTGATCTAATCATTGGTCTACAGTCATTTAATACTATAATTTCTCTCGGAACAACATACTACTAATCCCCAGGGTAATAAATGTCTTTCAATCAGGATTTAATATTCTGATAAGTTTCCTCATGCCTTCCACACATCTGATTCATTAACATGAGAACATCCTTGGATGTTAAGTATCATTCATCTGTTAAATTTTGCTCTAATCCGAAGAAAAAATACAATCAGCATTTTGGAACGGAATACGTAGTATTAGTAGTATTTGCGTTTCATCAGCTTAGGCCATTTCGCACGAGAGCTCCCACCGGGAATCGAACTCGAGACCGCTTTCACCTAATCCGATCGCGTTGCCCAGAAGGCAATGAGTGAGCCCCACGGAATACGTATTTTCCTATCTCATGGCATATCATTCAAGGAAAACTTCAAAGTAACAAACCTCGTGTAGAGAAAGAATTTGATATCTTCTGCTTCATCTATTGGTAGAACTTTAGGTTTTCCTTCATAGATTATTCCAGGTCGAAGATTGCCCTTTCCATCAGGGAAGTACATGATAGATGGATATCTGACAGTCCCTCCATTTACGCAGGATTCTATAAGAAAATGTAAATAATAATTAGTAGAGAATATTTATAAACAGAATGAGATAATTCACTTTTTTACTTTTCTTTTTAATAACATCCACGGAGCCGGCCGAAATATTATGGAAGTTTAACTTCATAATGAAGGAAAGTAGAAATTGAACTTCACAATTGAGTTGGCGTCTTTTTTCTTTCATTATGGTTTTATTTTTAATCCATTTCTTTCAAATCACGTAATTCTTATTCAAGATAATGATATATTAGCTCTCTAGTATTTCGTTCGGCTGATTTTTTTGGAAATTCACTTTGAAGTGCTACGCTATCAGAATTAATAAAAAGATAAAAACTGTGGTATCCTTGAATTATAACTCAGAGCAGTTCTCTCTCGCTGATTTCAATGTTTTACGTCAAAGAGTGGTGAAGAGAATGGTTGTAAATGCAATTTATAAAAGAACTTTTTTTTATAAATAACTTATAAAATGCACTCTGCGCTACATTTTAATACTCACAGATAGATCATCACTTAGAAATAGATATCATAAACTATACGTATAAAAAAATTAATAATAAAGATTTAAGATATTTGGAAAGTACTCGCTGTCGTTTTGAAATTGCTTAAATCTGGTTATTTACTTTTCAATGAGATAATCTTTTTCTCGTAAATTCCTTTGGATTTAATAGCTTTCCATCTACTCTACCGTAGCTTTAATCTCGATAAAAATCACGTCTTTTGCATGTGACAAGATTATCGCCGGGCATCCTTAAATCAAATCCTCTGATGAGATTAACTTGCAGGAGTAAAATGGACATAATTATCCGCTGATAATATGGCTTAATGTGCAAAATGATCGCATTTCAGATTTAATTTTATTAGTACTTATTTATGTATCAATATGTATATAAACATGAAAGCCATGAAAATGTGAGAGCTATAGATTTGACGGATGTACTCATCACACTCCTATTCTTCCCTTGCTTTTTCAGTTATCTAGCACAAATTCTAAATTCATGATTTTTTCAATTATAAGTTGGTTATTATTGGTCGTTTGGAAATACTTTTAGGACTTCAAATCTATTAAAAATTACATTTTTTAAGTGAAAATTTTCTTTTTCCAAGCCATAGTTCTCGATCTCATTCATCGCTGATAAGGAAGCGGTATAATAAATTTGATGATTTATTTTCGATTTTGCCATAAGATAGTGATTTGAATTTTTTTCCGAGTGTCAGTGTATGCTTTGGAACAAAGAAAGAAAACTTCTTAGTATGAAAAATGCAATTATAGAAATCTTAAATGAATGCAAAGGAAATAAAATATTTATTCAACGATCGCATAATTAATACCGAGATGTACATAAGTTTTTCAGTAACTCTCGACCTGGGCTGTTTTCTTCTTTATGAATATCACAGGTATACATAGCTATTAAGCTGATTTTTAGATAAGATAGAAAGTTTTCACTTTTTCACAAGAGCTTTCCTTACTCACTTCTTTAAAATCTATTTTATTTACTGAAAACTACTCTATAGTTAAAAGCTCTATATAATACTCTATATACTGAAACTTGCTCAATACTGAAGAATCTTGCACGCTTTACCGCGTAATTGCTATGTATATATATTGCTAATATATAATTCAATGTTTGATGAATTGGTTAGTTCATTATGATTTATATTGTCAAATTATATCTTCTCTAGTCATTTATCCTATTATAAACTATTCACTGCCATTATTACTTTTTATTTTTACGTATTAATTGCACAACTTTATTCCATTTCGATGCAAACACAATCCCTAATATCTAAAAAACCATTTCCTATCCATGAAAAATTCTAACAACCTAGAAGAATATATTAGTAGGATAGAAAACACTAGCTGGCTATGTCCACAATTTATTGAAAAAATATTTAAGGCGACTGGTTTCGAGGAGTCTTCATCTTCAGACCACCAGAAGAATGCTAAATATTTTTCAATAAATTGTGAACATAGAATAATAGTGTTTTTTTATTCTACTGATCACGGACAAGTTCCGCCAAATATTGCCAGAATTTATTAATTATACTAGAAGAATATACTTTATCTACTGTAAGTATTCATCGTTAATATGAAATACACCTAAAACCCTTGGGGCTTTTATTCCTAAGACCTTAGTTATTATAAAATTTTGTTCCTTTGTGTAAAAATGTGTGTCAAGTAGATACTATATTCCATACCTAGTGTCACCATTACAACGAGGAACAGCAGACTCCGAAGTAGCTCCATTTTTAAGGCCTCCAGCGGCTCGTGCTGCTCTTACTTGCGACCCCAGCGATGTGATCAAGCATCGACCTATCTGCTTTTTATATTAATAATCTTAGGTCCTAGAGTGTCGCCCCTCAGATTTCGGTCTTGCGTATAATCCCCACCTCTCTTCACTACGTAAGCCCTTCTAAATTGACGAATAGAATTTAGAACGTTTTGATTGTTTCGGAAGACTTGGAATTCCGCGAGATTGATGAGTGATATAGATAGAGGACACAAGGACCTAATGGGCCACCTAAAAACAGAGTAACGCTATCGCTAAAATTCCAAATCTTAATCTTGATTATCCAAGGTATTTATGCCTAAACTATGAGGCCACCCATCAACTATCATTTCTAATAATATCTATTGTTTCCGTACTACGTAGCCGGCAAGGAATCACGCGACAAGCTGCGGAAGAAAATGTCTTGTAGAAATTTTTCCTGCAGACCGTCGATTCTTAAAGTGGGCAATAACGCCCCATAAGGTCGCTGGAAACAAGGGTATTATTTTATCAGTTGTCGATAATCCTTCTTTCTAAATAGAACATTTTTTGTTCTGTCCGAAAAAGTCATTAGCAAATTACTATTCAGGAATTTGATGAACTTTTTTACAGCTATAATTTTATTTTTCGTTTTGTAAGTACGCAATGTAGTTTTCTCCTGTGTACTTTTTCAATCTATTTATTTCATTAATGTTTATCTAACGAATGGTTAGATGTAAGAAGAGGCTAAATAGTCAATCTCGCCCTAATAAATTACTCTATATTATAATTATTACTATTGTATATTTGATAAAATTCTATGTATTCAGGTCGTGTCTACAGTACTCCCTCACGGTAGTAATAAACATTATATTATTAGGCGAATTTTCGTCTAGGGAGACCAATATTAAAGTTTTCCTTTTAAAGACGATATACTTACAACCATGCTCTACCCAAGATTGGACTAACCAGAATTGCTCGAATCCAGGACCTCGGCGTTGCTAGCATATAAAAAAATATTTAAAAAGTCTTAAAAAACTAATAAACTTTTAAGTATTAAAACATAATTTAAACTATAAGTCACCACGGTTAGAAAAAATTCCTTTGGGATCAGGTGAGGCTCGAAAGGGGAGGGGGGGCTTTGGAAAATATCACGAAATATCACAAGGGAGAGGGGGGGGGGGTACAGTGAGATATCACGTGTATTAATTTTTCCGTTGAGCGCGCGATTTCTTAACCAAAAAACGGCCGCTCGGCTCGGCTTTTCAGTCGCCAGTAAGTCCGTGATTTTGGCGCCGAAAACATGCGTAAATCGTTGCCGTGTATATTTTCCCTTAAAACAATGCAACAATGTCTAAACTAGGAGATCTGTATAAAGAACAATTTACTATGTATAAGAAGGGAAAAACCCTTGTGTGGCTCAGAAAGAATTTAATGATCCGCATCCTCACACGACGATCTATAGAGATTCTCTGCGTAGTGCGTGAAAATGATGACGCCGAGTGGCTGTTGATCTTCAAGAAAGCACAGTGCCAACACCTGACTTGTAAGATGCTTATCCACTTGTTAGTGTTGAAGAAAGTCTCACCAATCCGTGGTCAATTAAATATATTCATACCAGTATGAGTACCAGTAAAATTATGTTTTTCACATGATTACACCTTTCATTTATAATTTTATGCCAGTCAGAAACAACCTGCAACCTTAATGTTGCGTAACTGTCTGGACATTTTTATCACGGTGCTTAATTTTCCAGAATTAAATTAGATTATACCTGTATTTAAAGATAGTCTTCTGAAAATTTTAATATACTTTGTATCAAAAATACACGTGATTTTGGGTGGGGGGGGGGTAGTCTAAAACCTCACCACGTATCACCAGGGGGGAGGGGGGGGTTAAAAAGTTGCAAAAAAACATCACGTGATTAATGGACGATCCCTTTGCGCTGGCTATGGTGACCACCAGCCATACAAGTCAGCATCAACTGATTGATGCATGTAAATTATTTAATGGTATCGACAGTATCTCGAAGGCCTTAGGTTATTGGCGATGTGGGTATAGAAATTATAATTTATTTAATTGGTTAACTATTTCAATTTTTTATCATCTTGTTTATCAGTTATTATCAACTCCATCGAAATTCACGCCGACAACAAATGCGCTACTAATCTCGTTCAAGTGCTCATGGCACCACCATTCTTCTGTATTGTTATAGTTTTGGCGCATAAAATATCTATCTGCAAAAACCTTTAAAAATAGTATGTTATGATATCTTTATTCCCGCAATAATAAATTTTGCCAAGTTATCGATTTCCTTAAATACCCATATTCTAGATAGTAGTGAAAAAATCAACGCATCGAACGTCTAAAAGATAAAATATAAGATAGAATTAACGAATTCTTTTTTCATTTATTTCGCGTGCTTTGTTTAGGTAAACCGAAAATTCCTGACAAGAAAAGCGATCACGACAATTTCTTGGCTACCATCATATACTGTTGATGACTACGAGGATTTAAGTGAAGTTTAGGGTCGATTAAATTTTAATAACAGTTAAATTAGCCCCTGTTACGTATTCTATAATAAATGAAATACATCACACTAGAAAAGATGGAATGAGAATAGATAAACAAAACAGAATGATATGGTAATAAGACTAAAAAATCATTATAAATACGAATTATGAACATTGATTTAATGTACCCTCTCCTCAACTGTATTTAAAGAGCCTGTATAAAGCCCAGATGGTCAGGAAGTTCATTGACTGGAACTATTCTAAGGGTTGGAAACAGTTTTTGCACTTTGGTGAGTTAATTTTTTTCTACTCCTCAAAGAAAATACTTTTAGAACAAACTTGAGATACAAGAGAAAGTCAGAGGGGATAGGGAAATACTAAAGTTGTCGGATGAAATAAAAAAAGGCAATTACGAAGCTCAGAAAAGGGCTTTAAGTAAGAATTTTTTGCCAGTTTAACCTTAAATGGGTAGACAATTCTTGTATTGCATGTACGTGAGATAGGTCATGTAAATATTTATAGAAAGATCTTAGCATTGAAGTTTATCATAGCATCGAAACCAAGGTGACGAAATTTTAATTTCTTTTTATTTGTGATAACGTTTCGAGAGCTTACGTCAACGTCGGGAATCCCTTCCTGGGCCTTATCTTGATGGATTCATCGCTGAAATCTAAATTGATTTTTTTTAAGTCAATCTTTTCAAGTCAATATATATACTATCAAACTGATCAATTTCAAGGCTTTAAAAAACATTGACAATCAACCAGCCACTCCCAATAGCGAAACAACTATAATTTTAACTTTTAAAACATTCATGGGCCATGTGGTTACTCCTTTCCTCTTATACCTTCTTCTTGAGTGTCCTGGCTCTCTGAACTAAACTCTCCGGACTGCTTTATTTTCAGTTGAAGCAATATTGTAAATGTATTAAATTTTATGGTAATGAAAAGATCTTTTCTTGATTTCAGATATAAGCAGTAAGCCTCCAAATTTTCGATAGCTTTCTGGAGTTGGCTATGCTTCGATCCCTTGACACTCGTTAATTTTACTGCCATGATGATGACTTGAATGATATTTCTCTTCTCAGATGTTTTCCGTGGACATAGAGTAACTAAGTAATTCAATCTGTCAAAGCGTTCAATCCTATTGCTATTTACTTTGCTACCAAATAACTAGTTTTTATAATTAATTCCGTCTTGTTGGAAGAAAAATAACTTTAAAGGACTCATATATTAACACTGTGGAAAGATTCAACGCGAGAAATTAATCTTTTCTCAATCCGAAGTCACACGGCTTTTACTTCAAGCATTTCAAGTTTACCGCTTCCAGAGAGCTTCACGTAGTAACTTCTAATGCCCCTAGATGGAATTAAAATCTCTCTCTCTTGTAACGGAAGTCGACATCGTCGGCGTGCTCGGCATCTTTTCCCTTCTCATTCTTTCTCACTCTGGAAGTCACGTGGAAGAGACCTATGGAATGGACGAGACCATAGTTCAGTTATTGTAGGTTTCATTTGTAACAAAACCTATATATTTGGGGCTTACTTTAGGTAAGTGCAGCAGTATTTTTACTACTTCGCTTCTTTTTACACTTTAGAGAAGTGTAAATGTGAAAGTAACTTTGAAATATAATGGCCTACTCCCGGTTATTTCACCCGGTCGTTTTCGTCGTGTAGGACGTGGTATAGTAATTTTGAAATTATACTCAAACTGTTAATTGTATTGTATTACAATATTATTGTTATGATTTACCTAATGAATATTTGTTGAGAAAATTTAAGGAAATTAATTTTTTTCTGGTATGGCGTTACCACGTGGCCATTAAGGTTGACTTAGATACTGTGATTAGGTAATTCTGAAAAGTATTTAGTTTACCTATCTTGAATTTCAAAGTTAAGCAGAGTGTATCGTTGTATGAATCTCATTTATGATAATTTGTTTTTTGTAATTAAGTTGCACTTCATGTATTGCACCCCCTGCCATACGCCTCTGTCGGCTCGCGGGGTATACATCTAAATCTATATTCATCACTACATTTCACTTAAGAAGTAGCACATGGTAGCGAATCCCCTTTTCCTAGTAGGTTTTATTTTGTTGATCGGCTAGATTGAAGGCATTCTTTCGATTTTTTTGTGCGGACTTAGTTTAGGAAGGTTGACTTCTTTTTCATTAGAAGGAAGTCTTCTTTCCGTGGAAGAAGCTCCTTTGTTAAATATATTTTCACCGAATATTTAATTTCCTAGTAGTTGCGACTATATTATTTGTTAATTATGGGTTGAATTAGTACGTTAGGAGCACATAACCCAGATCAGATTCAAATTATGGAGCCTTGCAAATTTAATATTTCTTTGGGTGTATTTCGTCGGACTACAGGAAATCTCATGGTTTGAGAGTCAAGTGTCTTTCTTGGTTTTTCGTTTTACCGGTCTAAATCAAAGGCACGAGGTGGAATAGTGGCATTGTTTCCTGGGTTCGGATCTTGCCTATTCTTAATATTTTGTAATTGTTTTATGTAAGATTAGTATTTCAGGAGGGAATTTGAGAAATTCTGCTCGCGCTAAGATTGCTTTATTCCTTCATTGGTACAATGAAGTGTATGTAAAGTAAAGAGTAATTGAAGTTGCGTTACAAAGTAACTTATCTACAGTTCATTTAGTATCTTGTATGTATAAATTGCTCTATTTTTCTAATTCTTTATGGGGGAAAGGCATTTCTTTTTGCATGTAGAATTTTAGTTATCGAAGTACTTCATTCATTGTGCACTTACGTCTCTCGGGATATGCTTACATGCGTATACCTGTTGCTAATTAAGTGCAAAATCAAATGCTGGTTCTACCGTGGTTTACGTTTATATTATGTTCACCATGTAAGCTCTTGCTACAAAACTACACTGAAGTCTTGCCCTTATTTAATAGTAAATTTTAATTATTAATTTTCTCCTATGAGTTGGTTTACCTTATAACTTTGGAGATGTACAATATATGGTCGTCTGATTTTTAATATTTCTATTATCTAATTGTTTTATGTAGGATTAGTATTTTAAGAGAGATCTCCCGAATCTATACATGTCTGAACGAAGATAAGATTGTCCCTTCATGGATAAAATGAAGTGAACTTTTTGTCTTTTCACTGTTAGAGTAATTGTAGTTGCTACAATATTAGTGATCTATAGTTCATTAGGTATCATGCCAATTTTATATTTGCCAAATTAAGTGATTAAAAAACATTTTAGGATGCTATATTCGTGTTTTTAAAAGCTCCATTTATATTTGGAGAAACCTTTCACATTTATCTAGCTGCTAAACACTAATGTGGAATTTTCTACAGCTGAATATTAATTTTAACCTATGATTCTTACAGGTAGGGCTAACCAGGAAAATGAAATGTTTGTTGAGGTGCTATCAGACTGAACTCAAGGTATGTGCTTCATTGTGATATTGATAACTTTTTACCCACTGAATGATGCTAAACTAAACTTTCGTTCTGCTGAAGTTACTTTGAGGATAAAATTTCTCTGACTTAATCGTTAAATCCCAAGATACCGAGCCAAAATATTCACCGTTCTAACAAGTCCTTGTTTTTGCAGATACCATCCTGCGAAGTGGAAGTTGGTTAGCTTTCTGGTGAGCACTTCTCTAAAGTTTCTATCTTTTGTGAAAGTGTGATGAGAATTTTTTTGTGGAGTGGCTTTTGCCTCTATGACGTTTGCCAAAAGGATACTGATACATAATTAAATTATTTGCTTATAGATGTGCTAAGAAATGTATAGTAATATTCAGCATTTTTGTTTTCAGTGATGATATAAAGATTTATGTGGATTTTAATCCAAGAAGTGATAAAGCATCGGCAGAGGAAATGAGTTTGTCAAAAATTGAGATGGGATCTGTGAAGATGGTTATTGAGGATAGAATTCTGGGGAATCACAGGGGGACGCAAAGGCAAGATGCTGGAAATTCAAAGATGGTGAGTGTTCTTATTTGAAAACTTAATTTCTTGCGATAAAATGATGACAATATCTACTTTATAGTGGTATATATATACCACGATGATGTTTGCCAAAAGGATACTGATAGAGAAATCTTTGATAGATGTGTCAAGTAATAGGAAACCAATAGGAATTACAAATTTTTCTTGTTCTGTTTTCAGTAATCCTGTCTTCAGTTTTGAGTGATTCTGAAAGATGCTTTGTATAAGGGGAGTCTGGAAGTTTAATCCAACAACGGTGAGTTTTATATTTTATCTTTAAACCTATTGAAAGTATGATGATAACTTATTGTATATAGTGGCATATTGCCACAATGATGTTTGCCAAAAGGATACTGATCAGTCGGTTACTTAGTCGTACCTGACCATTCATGACAGTGTGTAATATATTCTTTCTTTTTTAGGATCTACTGCTGCAGCTGTACATAGCAAACACTTAGACCTGAATAATGATGGATTTTGATGGGAATGAGTTGGGCTGTACACATGTTAAAGGTAATTATTTAGTTTCCTGTCAACTTCTTTAGCTCGGCAAATAGAATTCTGTAGTCAAAATTCATTAGCTGAGCATTTGTGTATGTGATGAAAATCTTTAATTTGCTAGACTAGAGTTTCTGAGTCATTGTGATTTTAAATTAAATCTGAAGTTTCCTCTAAATAAGATTGATTTGTCATTGATCCTTGGTTTTTCTAATTATTAACTATCTTCTTTACAGGCTGTGGAGAATATTGGGAATACAGGTTTTAAAACTCAATCTGAACAGATGAATTCTATGTGAAGAAAATATGGAGGTATGCATTTTTGTTGATAATTTTAATGCTATTTAAATTATTTGAAAATAAATTCTTATCTATATTCATAGATACATTACTTTTGTAAATGGTTTAGTTTTCTTAATTTTATTTAACCAAAGTAATTGTTTAAACTCGCAGTTAATGTAGAGAACTAGGATAATATCGCTTAAGAAATATTTTATGGTTAAGTTGGTGAGAAATTTAGGATTTTTGAGAGTACCCGCCACATTTTAAAAAGTTATCTTATTTGCTTTTCATGGAAATAATATTTTTTATGGAATTCTGTCGTAACTTTCCATAGATGAAATTCTTGATATCTAGTCTTGTGTGAAAAAGACTAGATATCCTTATAACAAATCTGCTAATATCTTTGGATACATGTAAAAAATCTGCTAAAAATATCTCTATATGTGCCAAATTCCGGTCTCCGGTGGTATGTGCTACTTTTCCTTTTGTGACCCCAGTAATATTTTCCAGCATCAATCCAGTCTTGCTCATTTAATATTAGTAATCTCAAGTTCTTCAACATGAATAATATTCTCAAGCAATTGGAGTTTCATTTATTTTTCCCTCTCCACAGCCATACTGCTTTCCTTGTACAAACTCTTGTGTATTCTGCTTCTATCCATTCTTTCCCTGTATGTACTGCAGGACCCTTTTCATTCTGTTAATGCCATCCCTCCTTTAGCCACTTTCATTTATTTATGTATGCGTAATTTCTCTAATGGAGCCCTACAATTGGTCAATTTTCCATTTCTTAATGGGTGAAAGGGTATTGCTTCATTTTAATCTTGTGTAACATCCTCATCCATTGTGCACTTACGTCTCTCGGGATATGCTTACATGCGTATACCTGTTGCTAATTAAGTGCAAAATCAAATGCTGGTTCTACCGTGGTTTACGTTTATATTATGTTCACCATGTAAGCTCTTGCTACAAAACTGAAGACTTGCTACACTTGTAGTATGGAATAGAATACTGAAGTATTAAGTGTAGATTTGTAGTTAAGTTAATTTTCTCAAAGTCTGTTATTTATCTTATTAACTTGGAAGATATTCAATATCTGATCCGTGTCTGATCTGGAAATCCTTTTTCTCATAGTTAGCCAGTGTGTGATAGTTCCTGTGGGTACAGCTTCCTGGCAGTCTCATCTCTGCAGAAAAAAGGGCATTACGTTAGCAGAACTTATAAACCTAAGCTATGGGAATGCTTCAGAAGTTGAAGTAAGTAATTTTCATATAGACTTCATTGGCAACTAATTCAAATGAATTGTTTATATGCATTGCACATAATTGTCCTTATTGGCTGTGTATGATGAAACTTAACTAATTGCTAGACTAGAGTTTCTGAATGTCTGTGATTGGAAGTTATAATCTGAAGTTGTAGTATAACTCGTATAGAATATTTATTATTTTAACATCATATTAAGTTAGCCGTTTGTTTTTTTCAGGCATGGAATGGCTGACCTGTTTTTTTCAGGCATGGAATGGCTGACCCTGCCTGGCAGCAGATCCATGATAGGTTATTTGATGTTTTGCTTTATGGGATTACTCGCGAAGATCAAGTGACGGCATGACTACATGTATGATATAGTTATGACTTGCATTGTGTAAAATAAACAATTATCTTGGCATTATGTTGTATCCATTTTCCCATTCTTGCAAACACTGTGGTGAATCAAGTTCCGAGCAGCTTACTTTATAGCAGTACTTCCCAAATTTTGAAGTTACTCATGATTTTAGATTTAGTTCATCTTACACTAACTCCTATTTTAATCAATAAATAGCTATTTAGTGTAATTTTAATTATATTGTCTTTAAGTTAATGATTCTAAGTTGAGTATCCAAATTCAGTTTTTGAAGAAGATTATAATTCTGCTGTATAAAAGTTTTCGTGTGCAAACCTATTTAGATAAGTTATTGCTTACAAATAATTGTTCCGTAAGTGTTCAGAAGTATTGCTTTCCAAAATGCAGTGAACAATGGAACTGGATTTATTTTAAATAGGATTTTTTTATCATTAGGTTGCCAAATTTACCGTAGATATTTCAGCAAATTATGAAGTGAATGCATGTTGAATTTACTACCTAAGTGAAATATGACATTTGTGTCGAGACTACATTAATGCTTGTTTAACTTTGAGAGCTGCATATTCATCAAGATGTGCAAACATTTTATTGTAGATTAAAGATACCTTTAGACATCTGGTATTATATTTTATAGCTAGGTAAAGTTCTTGACCAAAGGATGCTGTAAAGCAGTCCATCGGTTTCTTCAACACTGTTCTGTGGTAGATATTCAACAAAGCTCATTTTTCGTGTGAATTGTACAATGTTTGTGCATTTGCTGAGTTGAATTAGTTACAGAAGCATTCTCTTATACCTTAATTTGTTTTTCCTTAAATTCCTTGTTAAATTGATTTTCTCAAAATTTATTTTATAAGAGGTGTGTTAACTTAATGTACTGTTATCAGGGCTAGATGTTCCATTGGGATGACTAGGCTTCTGCTTAGGGCCTCGAAATCAAGAGGGCCCTGCATTCAATTAGTTAGCAAAATAAAAATTGCGCTATTCTAAAAACGGTGAACACTAAAACACGGAACCGAAAGTGAGACGCATATCACAGTAATGATGTATTTTATTATCTCATGTAATTTACAAATAAAAAATTGGAGGTGAAAGGGCCTCATACGTGGAATAGCCTAAGTCCTCTTTTCAACTAACTCAGGTCTTAAGATATTTTTAAAGGTATCACTAGCTTTAATTGGAAGAGATTACTAGAAGTATGAGTGCTTAAATTCACTTATGCTTCAGAGTTTAGCTGGCATCCTATTTTTGTAGAGTGCAATCAAATTAAGAACTATAATTGAAAATTAAAATAATTAATTTATTGCTTTAGGAACATTGATGTAAATAGGCGTAATAAAAGTAAGGATTGATGTACGAACTTAGTGAATTTTAAATGTTTAAATGTATTTTCAAAATGATGCGAAAGTAATTTTTTCACCCTAATTATTCTTAGCATGGTTTCATCCATTTTTCCAGATAAGCACTGAGCGCAATGTTAACACACAATCACTGAATAAGTAATTTCTCTTTGCAATTTAAAATTTTTTTTAAAATTTAAGGAGCATTTGCCCATTGTCAATTATTCATGGCTTTAGATAATCGACACTAAAATGAACGATATTCATAATTTTTAAATAGCCCGTAATGTTGTCTTGGGAACGATTCAACCAGCCAATCCCAGCTTCTTTCAACGTCTGTCGATTATTAGCTGTTGTTGGCGGTGGATATTCAAATTGAAGATTCTGAAGGCCAACTTTTTTTATATAATTTACCATATTTTTATCTTATAAATAGTGTTCAAATTAACTCACATAATTACTCTAAATGCGGTAAGAAAAGAATATATGATGATTATGATTTAATGTAGAATCGAAAGTACTGAGATGATAGAGTACATTTAATCTTATATTTTATGCATCTAGTTAGTCTTAATACAGTTATAATTACATCGGTACTTGAGACATATGGAAGGTTTTGCATTCATTTTCAAATGCAGGAATGTGTAAACGGAATTGAAGTCCAAATGATTGCTGTATATATTTATCTTAAAGAAAGCCGCATATTTTGCAGAAAAATGGCGGAGATTCGAGATTCCCCCATTATCAAGGTGAGTTAATCATCAATACAGTAATAGGAAAATCTCATAGCTATTTTTTGTTTAAGTTGTTTTTTTTTTACAATTTAACCCTATGCTCTCTCTTTTGTATTCAATTATTCTCCATATCAAAATCGGCTTAATGTTGTCGGAAGTGCTAACTCGAAAGATACTTAGAATCGATGATATTTAGTTTTTCAATATTAGCAGTTAAGTTCAACTTTTAGTCTAGCTCTAAAAGTAGCTGATTAAATCAGTACACCTACGTTGCCAACATTCAATTCCCATGGTGCAATATGGTCATCAGACTTAATATTAACATATATAAATATTAATTAGCTTTTCGAATCAAAAATAGTTATGCTCGTTCTTTCTTCTGACTTCAGAGCACATTCAAAATAAAAAAAATAGTTGCGTAAAATTTAATGTAAGTTTTTGGGTTTCAGTCAAAGAACATTTATTTATCGTTGAGCTTTAATATTTTAGTCGATGCTGCAGTCTTTCCATCATAGGCAGGAAATGATAAGTTGGCATTTCCAGTCCTTAATGCATCATGGGAAACTATAAACAAGAAAAAAAATTGGCTATGGATTTCAAAAAGTTGTGCTTAAACAACAATATATATCTATTGTTTTAACAATGGTTGTGGATACTTGTTATATCCCTTTTTGTGAATGGAAGATATATTCATTTGTTACAATCACTATAAGTTGGTAAAATATCTTCTTTGATAATGTTGAGCAATCTCTATCATTTATGAAAATGAAATTTGTATTTTTCGTTCAAGCAAAATTCTTATATAGTAGATGTAAGAATTTTAATGCAATTGAACTCATTTGCATCTTAAAAGATACTTCATACATATTTTTAATTAATTTGTAGATTGAAATTCCTTATAAGAATGCGGTTGTGGGATGAAGAATTTTAAAAATACATCTAAATTTACACAACATACTGTTATTCTTTGTTCATATATGAATTGCTGAAGGTAATTCAAGATAATTATGAATTCTATTAACAGGTGTATTCTCTTGCCAATTGTTTCTACCAAATGAGTCGATCATTTTCTAACCCACCCATTGTGTCGTCGATTTTTCACGAAGCAATTCTGAAATTGAATGTATTGTGGCTTTAAGAATTGTCTGATATACTGTATAAGAATAAGGTGATCACATTAAAATCTTCAGTACTTGAAATTCTCATTAATGAGCATTATTATTATTTATCCAGACTTAAGAACATGATGGTGATTTAAAAGATACAGTTGACCATCCACTTTTTCCACCCATAACCTCCCCCTGTTTTCCATATAAATTGTAGCACTTAAGAATTGTTTGATATACTGTATAAGAATAAGGTGATCACATTAAAATCTTCAGTACTTGAAATTCTCATTAATGGAAATTATTATTATTTATCCAGACTTAAGAACATGGTGGTGATTTAAAAGATACAGTTGACCATCCACTTTTTCCACCCATAACCTCCCCCTGTTTTCCATATAAATTGTAGCACTTTTCTGCATAAGGCACCTTATTCCTTTCATTCCCTCCCACGGGCACCTTGGTTCAGAAAACTGGTCTGCCTCCCCGGTCTCTGCCTACCCGACCACTAATATGAATCGGAGTACATAATGTGTTTCTCCTTGTTGTCAGTAAATGGACTTAACTGTGAAAATTTGGATTTTCTTTTAAAACCTTTGTCACATCACGACATCTCTTTATAGGTAAAATAATTCTGCTTTTTTGGCAATAGCTCTTGTAGCAGATACTGACAAATTTTTATTTTCTACACGATTTCCTCTGTGTCCTCCTATAATACTCATTCAGTTTTTTATACTTGTACAACTGATAGCATTATGTATCAGAACCTCAAAAACTAGTTCTTAAAAGTAAGAGGATGAAAAATTCAATTGGCTCAGTTCCAAATCGAATTATGGCATATTAGTGGTCATTACAAATTGCTGAATTTATGCAGGATGGAAACTTGGTAGACGATAGGAGCAGTATGTCTAGAAGGGAGGGAATAAATTAAAGGGATTATAAAACTAATGCATTCAAATTAAATTTGGGAACTTATCAAATGAATATAATGCATATAGTGTACTTTTAGTTATGCAGCAGTGACTATAAGTTAAGATCTACTGTTATTGAATATTCTGCATATTTTGGCAATGCATTGAAATATTACCTATGTTGGCATTCTGCTTCCATAGATGGTTTCTAACCATGTCTATTATCAGCCCTTCTCTCATTTCTGCAAAACCTTTTCATTTCTGTAGAAAGTCTATTATCTTTAATTTTTTTCATCTTTATACTTTCCACTTTGCTGTTCTTTCTAAGACATCTCTCAAGCAAGTATGTCCTTCTTAAAATGTGACCAATCAAGTTTCTTTTCTTTCAATATTTTAATGAATATTCTTTCCTCTTTTCTAAGACCCTCTTCCATACTTACCTTATTCATCCAATTTATGTTTAACATTCTCCTCCATACACACATCTTGAAGCTTCTACTCTGTTGTTATAATTCTTACAGATGCTCCAAATGTCACAACCATAGATAAACAAAATATATACTAAATTGCTTTGTAACAATTTTATATTTAATTTTCAAATGGTACTATTGTCAATTGATGATATTTTGTATAAAAATACTAAAATTTGAAGTTTTATCAGACTTTCTTTATATTGTCATATTTTCATCTATACATTAACCATAATATTAAGATTTTTCTTTACTAACTGTATACATTTTTTAGTGTTTTTATTATTTTGCTAGTTTCCTATGTTCACTTATGCTTATTATCTATTAAATTAGATCCGTTTCAATTTATCTTTTTATGGTATTTTATTGTATATTATTTTTTGTAAAACTACTTGTTTTACATCTATTGTTACTTCTTTATATTTATCTGCTTTTGGCTTTTTGTTTTTAATGTTTACATACATATTTTATTGGAATTTTCTTGTATGTATCAATTATATCTCTATTAATTGCATATGTATATAATATGTTGTAAAATTGTGCTTCATTTATTGTAATTTTAATTTTGCCATTTTAATTTTTATGCCATTGTTTATGATTCTTAAGCTATAAATGGGGTAAAACCTGTTATAAACATTATTATTGTTATAAACACACTCCATACCAATGATTTTACCATTATTTTCTTTACGTTCTATAAAATTAACTTTACCATATTTTCTGATTCTTCCAAGGCTTCCTTTGTCATTCCTATTCTTACTTACACTTCTTTCTTGCTCCTCCAATTGTGTCAACTCTGTGCCTAGATATTTGTACCTCTCAATCTGTTCAATTTTCACATCCTTAAAAAATACTTACATCCACTCTACCAGACCTATTCTTATTGCTTTTGTCTAATTCTGGTTTATGGAAATATTAGAACCATAAATTTGATCGATGTAACAATGAAGTGTTATTGTAATTATAGTTGAAATGATCCCCAGATCTGATGTGCTTAGGCTCACATGGCTAAATTCAGACGTACAACATAACTTTTTGGCCAGATTGTATTATGAAAAGAGACGGGTTTTCTGATTTTAACTAGGATGGGAAGGTTATACAGTGCTTTTTATGTGAAGGGTGGAATTAGATTTTTTTATAAGATGTGACAATCTAAAATTAGGTAAAGCACTTTTTCTACTCTCATGATTAGTAGGGGAGAACATACAACTTTCAAATGTCCCAAGATCTTGTTAACTATAATATTAATCTTTTTGGGTATTGACATTATTTTCACCTCTAAGTCTCAATACCTTAGTTTTAGGACATAGTTTGGATGAGTCTGAGAGGATGGTAAATGGTGATCTCTTACATCTCTCAGAAGAAAAATAAACTTTAGGCTGTTTGTTATGGATAATGTCTTGGTTCATGGGCGTACCGAGGGAGGAGGGCAGCTGCCCCCCCCCCAGACAGCCACCACTGGACCCTTCGATCTAGCTCCCATACATTTAGCTGGTTAATTATGTGCATATGCAGAAGTACTGTTGAATTTATGAAATTGTACGTAAAGTAAAATTTATAGGCAATTATGTTTCAATTCACATGCAGACGTCTGGACCATATCTGTTTGACCTATGTCGAGTGCGTAAAGTAATGCATTACATGAAAGGAATTGAACTTTCCATGGGCATTTAGAAGTTGCACCTGCAAATAATTTACGAGAATTATGTCTATTTTTAGATGCCACAAAAACAATGGAACATGTTAATGCAAATTTATATTTATGTTGAATTTTTTATTTGCATTTCTGATTTGCCTCCCCCTCCCCCCCCCCCTAGGCCGTTCTGCGTTTTTGATTTGCCCCCCCCCCCCCCCCCTAGGCCAAACGCTGGGTACACCCATGTCTTGGTCAATAACTTTAATTTCCACATTGATTTATATCTATGGTAGGTTGCATAAGCATTTCATGAATTGAGTTTTTTAGAGATTCGTGATAATCCTAAAATCCCATATCATTTATTTCTTGGACTGAATTGGTAAATTTGCTTGGCTCTGATACAGGGGCGTAGCTACCGCCGTATCTGCAGTATCAATTATACGGGGCCCCCGGGCCACGGTGGCCCCCAACATGCGTAAGCAAAAGTTAATAAAAACTTCCCAAATTTGTCTATAGAGGCAGAAACTTTAGAAAAACCAAAGTCATCATCAGCTATAAATGATTTAATAAATCAGTTTGCCGAAAAAAAGGCAAGGAGAGTGTATATTTAATTTGAATTGTTTGTAAAAATTTTGGAAAAAGTGACAGATAGATAATTACGATGAATAAATATTTCTTTTAATTTTATGCAAACACTTTTTTTTTACTTTTGTGAGAAATCATTACCCTTCCTAAGGGCCCCCAAACAAATTTTTAAACGGGGCCCCGCCAAGGCACGCTACGCCGCTGCTCTGATACATTTTAAAGCAAAATATGAAAGAATAGATTGTGAACATGTATACTTTGATGACACACACATTCAACTTTTATAAAAAAGAATCACTTCATGTTATGTCAGACCCCTAAATTGCTAAATAAATTAATGATTTTGAATATATTGTTCTTATAAATAGATGATTGGCTTGAGTGGATATCAAATGTCGATTATGATAGTTTTTATTATACAATCACACCACTAATATCGCTTATGATGCTGTAAAAACTCAACATAAACAAACATGCTTATGATTCAGCAAAGATATTTGATTTTTAGAGGCTAATGTCAGATGTATAAATGTACAAATATTTAGAAACCTCATTATACATATACCTGATTATTATTTACAGCAGAGCATAGTAGCAGAAATTAAAAGTGAAAGCCATTGTATTTTAAGTTAAGGTTGACTTTAATCATAAGAAATGGAAGTGATGCCAAAAGTTGATTTGAGGATAATTGTAGAGTTGTAGATTCTAAAAGTATCTTAGTATTGAGACAACTTTAAAGAATGAGGACTGAAATAAGTATTTGTGGTGATAAGTTTTATTGAGTTTAAACCCAAGTTTTAAAATGTGCTATTATCTTATACCTGCTGACCTTTGTATTCTTTTTAATTTTTCAACGTCTTAGGCAAGGCTTGCCAAGTATTTATTTCACTGTTTACTTCCATTGAATATGCTATAAATATTGAGATTTTCAGAAATATCCTTATTTTAAAATATATCATCAGTAACTTATAAATTCCAGATTAAAAATAATTGAACTGGATATCTGCTGTGCAATTATAGTATAATTGAAATTAGAGTAGGACTAAGTTGTACAGACGTGAAAAATCTCTCATTTAAAAGTCATCAAAGTTTATTTTTGAGTTTAGACCACCAAATCCAAATTGAAGCTATATTAGTCAACATCCTATTTCCTTTGAAAAATATTTATTCAACCATTTGCGATTTGACTTAATTGATCAACTTTAAGTCTGAACTGAGGAGGGGCTGAAGACAGTGATTGAAAGAATGATCTGGATTATATTAATCAATGAAAGTAAAAGAAACTGGATTGGCTGAATTAGGGGTGTCTAATCTCTCTGACCAATTCTGTGTAGCCTGGTGGATTTTCAGTATATAGGCTAGTATGTATATACGATGCATCATTAAGGTATCATTTATTTTTTTAAGATAGCCGTTGATAATTATCAATATTAATGCATATGTGCAATTAATAATAATTATTTTAAATGTAAATAATATTTTTAATCTACTCTATTAAGTAAACCAGGTCACTCAATTCACACATAATTTCAAAAGAAATAATGATTTATGGTTGAACTATTAATTAAAAAGAAACAAGGTAGATCTATCTCCTGAAGTACGCTAAGTCTTATTAAAATGTCATGCACCCCACTTGAAGTAAATACTTTGGAAACAAATGCTCTAGGTTAAGTTAGATGTTATTGTTAATAGAAGTGATAGAGGGAAAAGTTTATGGAAGGATAAAAAGATGGGGATCGCAGATAGCCAAGTGGGCAGTGTTTTAGGTTTGCTGGTAGCTGTCCTGGGTTTGATCTCCTGTGGAAGCCCATATGCGAAATGACCTAAGCTGATGAAGAACATTTAACAGTACTACTACTAATAAAAGAGAAAGTATATACTAGAATAAACATACTGTAATTGATACCATATGTTACTTGCTTTTTTCCAAATATTATGGCTCAAAAAATCACCCATTTGAAGGTTAAGCCTCCACTGGTTAAGTTCAAGACAAATCTACTTATATTCCAGATGGTTAAGGGCTACATTTATATAAATTATATTTACTTATATATTATATTTATTATTTAACTGAAGAACTTTACAGTTGTCATTGCTATTATTATGCTCATTAAGAATCATCTACTATCTAATCTTCTTATAATACCTACTGTATAAGAACATCATTTTCTTAACAATATTCTGTGCTTTATCTTGCATTATGTCCATCTGCTTTCGTAGGTTGCGTTAATTTTTAAAAACAAATTTAATTTTCTTTGGTAATTGCATGAATGATTTTGTCATCTCTTTGACTTTTCTGTAACATAAGAAATAAAACGAACTCACTTAAGAAAGGTACATACTATAGATTCATTGGTTCTAGGAATACTGTGCGTCTTGCTGAAATGCGGAAAAATACGGCAATTGAGAGCCGGAAAAATGAAAAATGACATTCAAACATGAAAATATGCGTGAAGGACTAAAAATGGGACATAGGATTTGCAAAAGCGTTAGACTAGCGTTTCTTAATCTCTTATCGAAGCTCATCTTTTTGTTACGCAGATTTCCGTTGATCGGTAGCGTACCTTGTCACGTCCGTTCTCCTTTTTTACGTCTGCTTCTTAGAAAGGTGCGCCCCGCCCCTGTTTTATCGCCAATCATCCTCGGCTCGTCTGTTTCTTTTTCCTTTAGCATTCCGACACGCCTATGCACGTGCGGGGTCCCTTCCGCGCGCTTCAAATTCCCGCCTCGCGATGCTCATTTTTTCACTCCCTCATGTTTACTTCCTCCGGTTTGTTTGTTCTCCCACGTACGGAAGAACACTTTCGTACGCATGAACGCACTCAAACATCTTCATTATCCCCTTACCTCTCTTCTCCACGCTTACCGACTCGCTTTTTTCCTTGCTTTAGAATTCGTGCGGACGATCAGGTTCTTACGTATGTCGATTTTGTTTTGGCCTTAGTTTCATTAGCTTTTTTTCTCCAGGATGGCTCTGGAATAAATTAATCGGTGTACTGAGTTGACCTGTAGTCGACCTATAGCGGTTTTTTTTACCCGCTATGGAATTCCTCGTTGCCTTCATTGGAGAATAATGCTGAGGTTTGGTTTCCGGATTCAATTCAAAGCAGATTTAAGTTCTTGAGTGTCAACTTAATACTTCGTTCTGTATCTTTTTGTGCGTCAATAAATAACTATAATTATTGTACATCATATTTCCTATTTATTAGGTAAATACCATTCTTCCGCCCGAAAGGTCAAAAACAAATATATTTCTTTTTCGCTCGCTGTCGGTTATCTCTCAATTCTATGTTTACTTTTGGGGATAGTTTTAAGCAATACCCTTCCATTGGTTGTAACCATACCTTTAGCAATCCTTTGTTTCTACTAATGGCTGGTATCTTTGAAGGTAGATCTTGAAGCCGAAATAGTTGTGTTTATGTTTATTTGTTCATTTGTCGATCATTTGCTGTTAAGCATCAAGATGAATGTATAGCTCACATCTCGAGAACAATAATTTGTATCGAATCCGATTCATTTTTCAAAAACATTTTGTCAACTTTGCAGGTTGCAGCTTTGCAGCAGTAATTATACCTTACCCTCAGGATCCTGTAACGAGACTTCTTTCCCAGTCATCGTACCAAATAGAGATGACCTAGATAGTACGAATTTATATGTTCTGCATTTATGCTTAACGAAATATCTAAATATCCTTTGAATATATTTTGAATGCCTAACCGCCTTTCCATCTTGTTTTAATTTTACAAAGTTGGCGCGTAAATCTTTTTTGGTCGGTAGATATAATTTAATAATAATTTGAATGGAACTAAAAACAATTGCGTATACCCGGAAATTTGTGTTGTTTAATTTTGGCTACAGAAGTACCCGAAATTTTAGAAATGTTTGATAAACAGTTTTTGAAACGTGAAAGGACTGTCTTGGGTCGTTGATGCATTTATCAAGTTGCAGATATGTAGTTTTCGGTTTGCAGCCTACTTTCATTGAGGTAGTGCGAGATAAATGATATATTTCGCGATTCTGTCTTTCACTGTCCGTATGTTTTCTAAGGAGTTCCTTTCTTGCATTAGGCTGAATACTTGACAGTGATGATTGTCTTTTTCTTGAGTAGTATCGGCTTCAGATGAATGGCTATACTGAGGCGATACTCAGTTTATGGTTGTTTATAGCTGTTATTCTTTGCGGACTACTTTTAAAAATATTGGCATCAATTTATGTTATGATTATATCTTATTCGATGTTTTTTTCAAGTCCGAATAAATATTTAATCAATATCAAATGCAAAAATACGATTTAAAAATTATACTATAATTTTTATATTTTTGTTTAGCGTAGATGATTTAGGAAGCGTAATCTTTAGAATCTTTAGTAGAGAGACGATTCAAACAAATGCTTAATTTACTTAATAAATTCAGAGAAAGTACGTTATCATAGAATGTAGCCGATTTATAAGTGCTCGATGTTTTATAGACCGTTCAGACGCTGCGAGGGAGATCAGGAAAAAAGATGCAGGAACGAGTTGCTTTAAGGAGTAATTTTTTCCGCGAACTATTCGTGAAAGTAATTAGGGAAGTACTCCCTGCCACAGGCCGAAAGGCTGTTTTAAGGGTGAACATGTAGATGTCAGCTCCAATATGCAGCTATTATCTTTCAATTTACATTGACGGTGGAATTCGTAGTCTCCTATATTCAATCATTGATTACATGACCGCAATTCTTGTCTTCTTGTTTAGACTTGTTTTTCACATGTTCCTACATCTTTCTGCTGTGTGAATCATACCAGGCTCTTAAAGAGAGATCAAGTTCATAAATAAATGTTATTTAGGATTCGCCGACAAATGTCTTGCATGAATTTCGGTTCATCAACTTTTCGCAATGGAGCTTTTTACAAAAAACAGGAATAACGAAATGAGAATTAGCGAGCTATACGATAGAAGACCCCCTTCCAGTGGTGCTGCTCCTGGCGCCAGTACCTTTTTTTAGCTGTTGCCTTCGTATTTAAGGCTTCTTGGGTTTATCTACCCTATTTACACAATTATCTATGGCAAACAAACGAAGAGACAGAAATGTACCCTTCTCTGGAGTGCTACAGCTGCTTTAATTCCCCATGTCGTACATGCATTCTCGAAAGACCGTGGGTGAACTCAGTAGCTCTGTCCAAGACTGATTAGATTAGCTAAATATATTGTTGTAAGGGTAGCATTAGTCGTGAACGTTAGAAATAAATCGGTTGCAGCATATCTTCGAGAAATTAGCGTACAAATGGATTTTGCTAGGAATAGAAATGGGGTCAATCGTGGTTCTGATGTCAACGTCTGAGAGATGGGATTTAAACATTTTCTATCATTGTTTTGCCATCCTAAAGGATTATTCCCAAAGAAATGAAACCATCACAAATTACAATATTTTTTCCACTTATAAACTAATGCTGTCTCATCTTTGTTAGCAGCGATTCACAGTTATTATTCTCCAGTTTATTTTATTAGTGGAATTCATTATCTCCCATATTGAATCATTATTACGTTACCTCCTAACGGATGTGTTCTAATTTTTTCCTCAGGATATGGCCAGTTAATTGTTCTTTCCTTCGATACTTTACATTTTCTGCCTTAATTTAGTCAGAAATAAATAATACGTACGCCAGGACTCGACTTGATCTGAAAAAAATGTTTGCATCAATATTCATGTAAATAATCTCTCATATTAAATATAAATAATTTAATACTTAAAACTTCTATTATAAATATTTCATTGATTTACTTTTTGTTGGCTTGTTTCTAGTCCGTACATATCCAAGGGCGTCGCCAGCCACTGGGCTAGGGGGGGGGCAAGCTACCTGTTAAAATGAGAAAAGCCTAACTTACAGGGGCTGGTTTATTCATGCCCGCTTCTTACTACAAATATGTCAAATTTTTTAAAAACTAAATGTATTGAAAACTAGAGGAGTTGAACGCTTCTATGGCAAACTCTTTAACACTAGGAGGACGGCAGTTTCGGCTTACCTAGAAGGACGGGAAGTGGTCATTTGACCACCTCCCGTCAGTGCTATGTCAATAAAATACTTACGGAATACTAAGCAGCTGTCAATTTTCTAGAGGAACCTCAAGTGGAGTATGGATGAAATTTGAAGGATCCTAGAAATGAAAATATGGCAAAACTCACAATAAAAAAAAATACTCGAGGTAACTCAACAGAATGGCCACATAGCCACGACTTAGCCCAAGTCTCTACTTAAGATTCTTTACCCATGTTTCAACAGAAACTTTGTTATAATTTGTTACTTAAGTAAATTAACTAACTTTGAAGTTAATTAACTTTACTAATAATTCTCCCATTCTGTCCATTGCTAACCTGCTTCCCCTTCCTCCTCCCCCTAACACCGCTCCCCCTATAAACAGTAGTTAATCTGATTTGTTCCTTGGTACGTTATTCTTTGTATATGTATATATGCACTCCTGAATAGCTCTTGTGCTTGATAATGGACTAGAGTCTGAAACCGGTCGCAGATATTAAAAACTTTAAAAGTGGAAGTTTGTTAAGTTATTCCCACCCATTTACTAGGATGGGGTTCCACTAATTTAAAGCTTACCAGATTGATTTAATTTGTTACTTTGTTGTCTATGATGTCTCGCCGGCACAATATTTTGTCTTCATACCACCAGATAGATACCCACACAAGGATTTACAACCTCATCAAAGAAAACAAATTGCAAGCTTGGGATCCTCAACCAAGAAACCCACCCATGGCTGGTATTGCATGGCTATCGGCGTGACCCCTACGGCGATGGGGTTACTGGTTAAAATGCCTTAACTGGTAGTGACATCGTCACTACCAGTCATGGACCAACGCAATATACTAAAAATGTCTACATAAAATAACCAGGACGATAAACAACAGAAGGCATGTGGCGACACCATAGCAACGTTTTCTACTTTGTTAATTTTTTAGGGCTGTAAGTGCTCGCGATGAAAAACCAAGTGTACTTTTTTAAGAGGTTTAAAACATGCTCTTTCAAATGAAAATAATTTACAAGAATATCGAAAAGGTCTTCTAAGAGCGGGCAGAAAATAAACCTATTCTTGTCGTAGTAGTAGTATTGTTAAAAGTGCTTCGACAGCTTAGGTCATTTCGCACATTGGCTCCCACCGGGATTCGAACCCTATTCTTGTCTTTATTACAAATGTGATCCTCATAGTTGTCCCTATTTCTAGGGCCTCATATGCTCGAGATGGAAAACTAGATATACTTTTTTACTTTCTCGATATACGAAGTATAGAGAAAGTATTGTTTTCATGAAAAAAATCGACTTCGAGATTTCAATGGAAATACATGTTTTGGGGTCCCTAGAACACGTTTTAACCATTTTCGGAATGATGTCTGTGTGTATGTGTGTGTGTGTGATAGTGGGTGCTCTAACGTGAAAACTATTTTTCGTATCAATACCAAACTTCATATATAGTACTGTGGTGTGTGCTGTCAGAGTTGATTAGTTTTTGGAGTAAATCGGTTTACCGGAAGTTGAGCTACATTCATCAAAGCTCATTTCCGGTTTTCAAAATATCTCCATAAATATTATATATTCGTATATTGAATTACTTTTAAAAGTTTTAGATTATGTCTATTACTATAACTTTTGAATGAAACATATTTTTGTATTACTGATTGTTTAGGAGTTATTCATGAAATAGTGATAAACCGGAAGTTGCTGATTATGTGCTTCGTGGGCGCTCTGGGCTCTATGGGCGAAGGGCCAAATTCATCGTTTTTCATCAATCATGTCCCGAAAAACATTATTTATAACGTTTGTGACGTCAAAGATAACAATATATAAATTAAACACTCATCATCCAAGTTTAGATGGAATATAGAGTTCGAAATTACTGTCGTAGATAAATATTTACATCATATGTATGGAGAAAGTCATTTGCTGGCCACATCAGATTTTTAGAGGGTTGAAATCATTCTCTATTTAATAAAAATGTTTCAAAAGAACTTCCAGAGGGTCTTTTTTTGTAAAAGCTGGGTAAAAATAGCCTATTTTTGGCTTTTTTACAGAAACTGTCAAAATGTTGACTCAATTTACAAAATAATGGAAAGTACTAGGATAATAAAATTTTATATTTATAAACTATGTATTAATGTGTTATCATGCGCAAAGTTTCACGTTGATTATATCTTTTCTTCTTGAAATATAAAAAGCCAAAGTTTTAATTTTTTTTCGATCTGCAATTTTAGGTATAGGTGAAGGAGTCGACTATAAATACGGCCCTTAGTCATATTGAAGAAGGCAGCGACACGGGGTCAAGTAACTGCTATATCTCAGCAAGTATACCATTGGCGAAAGTAAAACTTTACAAATGTTCATAAGAGATAAGTATAAATGTCCGTACAAAATTTCATTGAAATCCGTGATATTCGAGCGGGGCACTTCTCTGAAATCAGACCACTTGGCATGGAATGACCCTTTTTTAACCCGCTTTCCTAGGTAAAGTAGACTTTTGCCTAATATAGTATAAGATGATACTGAATTATATCTCAACTTATGGTAATGTTACAGTTTACTTAGGGATATTTTTATTTTTCAGTTAAAAAAAGTTCACATTTTTCTGGAGATGCAGCATTTAATATCAATGTTTAATAAAGAAAGTACCAATTTTCCTCGAGAGATGGCATAAGCGGCAAAAATTGTAAAAACAAAAGTTCCAATTTTCCTCAAGAGATGGCATTAGTGGCGAAATTTATAAACAAAAGTTCCAATTTTCCTCAAGAGATGGCATTAGTGGCGAAGTTTATAAACCAAAGTTCCAATCTTCCTCAAGATATGGCATTAGTGGCGAAGTTTATAAACCAAAGTTCCAATCTTCCTCAAGAGATGGCATTAGTGGGGAAGTTTATAAACCAAAGTTCCAATTTCCCTCAAGAGATGGCATTAGTGTCGAAGTTTATAAACAAAAGTTCCAATTTTCCTCAAGAGATGGCATTAGTGTCGAAGTGTATAATATAGTACATTTAATGTATTGAATGTCAATTCAATTATGACTATCGATCTCGATATGGACAATACACGGATATTGTGACAATTTGACTTTATTTGAGATTTGACAATAGAGAAAAAATCTGATGTGGCCAGCACATGACTTTCTCTATGCATAAGATGTAAATATTTATCTTAGACTATATTTTCGAACTCTATATTCAATCTAAACTTGGAAGATACGTGATTAATTTATATCATAATTTTTACATCACAAACATTATAAATAATGTTTTTCGGGACATGTTCGATGAAAAACGATGAAATGGCCTTTCGCCCCAGCGCCCAGAGCGCCCACAACTTACATAATCAGCAACTTCCGGTTTATCAGTATTTCACAAATAACTCCTACGCAATCAGTGATACAAAAATGTTTCATAAAAAGTTATAGTTAATTTAATTTTCTAAAACTTTTTCAAATAACAGTTTATACCTAAATATAATATTTATGGAGATATTTCGAAAACCGGAAATGAGCTTTGAAAAATTGAGCTCAACTTCCGGTGAACCGATTTATTCCAAAAACTAATCAACTCTAACGACACCAACCAAAATACTATATATGAAATTTGGTATCGATCCGAATAATTGTTTTCATGTTAGAGCGCCCACATAGTACATAACAGCTACTTCCGGTTTATCGGTATTTCACGAATAACTCCTAATCAACCGGTGATACAAAAATATATTAAATTCAAAAGTTATAGTAAATCACATTATCTAAAACTTTTATAAGATATACAATATACCTATATATCATATTTACGGAGATATTGTGAAAACCGGAAATGAGCATTGATGAATGAAGCTCGACTTCCGGTTAACCGATTTACTCCAACACACACACACACACATACACACAGACATCATTCCGAAAATGGTCAAAACGTGTTCTAGGGACCCCAAAACATGTATTTCCGTTGAAATCTCGAATTTGATTTTTTTAATGAAAACAATACTTTCTCTATACTTCGTATATGGAGAAAGTAAAAAGATATAAAGATTCCTTCGATAGAAAGAGGAGATATAATAATTCTAATATATTAATAATCGCTTCTTGTCTGGCAATGGCGTATGACGTAGTGGGAGCATCAGAGGCGATAACAGGAATGAGGGATGTCGGTGTGTTCTTTTTTACACACAACTTCCGGATTATAAAGCCGATACATAAAATGTAAAAATGATCATCAAAAAAATTGCGCATTGCTGGAAAAAATTACTAATGTATAATGGGTTGATTATGATACGATTTTATGTAAATGTCATTGCCACAAGTTGCAATGTATTGGAGAAATTAGATGATTAAATACAATGTGACGTCACCATTCTGCTAGTTGTGTACTCAATTTTCGTTTTGCATCGCTGCAAGTGCAATTGAAGAGACTTGGAAGAAATAAATAAATAGGAAGTTAGTGCATAAAATTGACTACAAACTGTGTTAAAAACCATGTTTCTACGTAGCAAAGTTACGAAGAAAAAAATTTATATAGTTCTCCTTCGCTGAAGTACGCATTTGATAACATCGACATAATTCATAAGTTTCCTTTTTTTAAATAAAAAAGTTATTTTTATTAAATTATTTACTTTTATCAATTAATTGTTATATTGTTTATTGATATTGTATTAATTATTGATATATTTTAGAAGTAAACGTCTCGAAAAAGATTCGATTCCCATGAATACATCAAAAATGGCAAAGGTCTATTTACTGATCGAACTTTTTAAATTAAACTTTTACATTAACGCTATATTTTAAAACTTACGAGGAAAATTGGAACTTTTGTTTATAAATTTCGCCACTAATGCCATCTCTTGAGGAAAATTGGAACTTTTGTTTATAAACTTCGACACTAATGCCATCTCTTGAGGGAAATTGGAACTTTTGTTTCTAAATTTCGCCACTAATGCCATCTCTTGAGGAAAATTGGAACTTTGGTTTAAAAACTTCGCCACTAATGTCATCTCTTGAGGAAAATTGGAACTTTTGTTTTTGAATAAATTACCACATTGGTGCACCCATCTTTATTTGAACACCTTAGGAATGACTTCATCCGTTGCTTTTAAAATGACCTCCTCTTCCAAGAAACAAAAATTCATTTATATAGCAGATGAAATTTTCTGATAGGCTTACAATTAAGCCTGATTTCGTTATTTATGTATTAGCCTAGTATTCAATTGGATGCGTCACGTACCGGAGAGTACAAATTCGGCTGCATTAAAATATTCTGTAGACTCTTGATTATAGTTGATATTATAATTGAATTTGCAGAAATCAAGTTATATACCAAGGTGGAAAAAATGAAGACGTCAACTTATAATTATTTAGACTAAGTGATAGGTGGTTTAACCAGCAGAGAGATAATACAAAACCCAGTCTTACGCACTGAGTGTTCAAAGGAAACAAAAATTTTCCACAAATTGAAATTTTGAATGGGCATTGCATAACCAGATATGAGATTCGTGGGATTCTATCACAAGAGAAAAAATTGGCTGCATCGAAAAGGAAGCTGAAGAATTTAAGTCACATTTTTAAAAGTTTCTCAAATTTATTTCAAGTCATCAAGTCACAGTTACGATAAATATGTGCGTAACTTACGCGCACAATACCTTTCAGCTGACTGATTTGCTTCCAAAATGGTATATTATAAATACTATCATCGAAAATTAATTTTTACTGATATCTTGTATTGCTCCAATACTTTTACAAATTTCTACGGAAACCCGGTTATTGAATTATTTTCGTAACTATACAGCAAATTTACTGGTAATTATAAAATTTGGATCGGTATATTTTATATCATCCCGAGCAATGAAGAGCCTACTGTACAGACTTTTAATCGTCCAGAATGCTTGATAAAGGAACAAGTAACTTTGCAATTGTAGCTAACTCATCTTGAGATGTGCCCTCCGATAACAGCCCTAAAATAATACAATCCTAATTAATGCAACTAATAATGGCAATTTTACAAAAAACTACATAGACATTAACTTACGCTTTCCCGATAGAGGCCTCGAGCTATTAGCGGACTGTGAAAAAAATTTTCGGATGTCCATCTGTACCTTATGAAATCCAAACTAAACTCTCCTCCGAACTGTTCCCTGTGAATTTCTCAAAATCACTATTCAAGAGCCTAGCTTTGCATTCACACCCTCAAAACAGTCACATGCAGAAGATCTAACTGAGCGTTTTATCAACCTGTTTGTCCCTCAAACGTAATCTTAATCTCTGTTTTCAAGGTGTAAGTTTCGAATTACTTCTCGAATGTTCCCTTGTGTTTTTGCGAGGAGTAAACGAATCAGCACTTTCGAATTCTTCTCATGGGAATCTTATCTTATGGTGTAATTCATCTAACAAAATGATATGGTTAAGAAGTGCATGCGTTGAACATTTTTTGCGAAACACTCGTAAGGTCCCATTGAAATCGATGTCGGCTCTAGGCCTGCTCTGCTACCGAAAACATCAACTTAGCTGTAATCGGAGCCATATTTACTGGTATGCAAAGCTAGTCATAGGACTTCTTGGGTGGGGGGGGGAGTTTGAACCCCTAAACTTCCCCCCTCGCTCGCCACTGCTTGGGCCTATTTGCAAAATACTCACCGCAAAACTTTCTTATGTCCATTTTGAAGGGAAAACGAAAAAAAAACTGAATCCTTTGTCTTCTGCCGGCGATTGTCGGACGATACTCAAGGTAGTTTGAGAGAGAGGACATAATCGCATAACCTCGCGCTCTGATCGCATCGAGAGGCAGTTCTAACTACATTGTTCACCCTGAAACTGAACTTTTCTTCTCTTGGGAGGGAAGGGGCGAAGGACTCTACTACAAAGTTTTGTTGAAATATTTTTGCTGCGCTGGAGGTATAAATGAATTTCCTACGAGGAAGTACTTTTCCCATCACTGGTGTTTACACGTGCCAACACTTGACTTTGTTTTGGGTCTAAATTCTTTTCAAATACGCTCGTGCCTAAAAATTGTTTCTACAACACATCCAGAACCAAAATACGAATGGGTCTCCAGGGGGGGGCAGCTGCCCCCCCTGCTCCCCCTGGCGACGCCCTTGTACATATCTACCGCAAATTTGATATTTATTGGTATTTTGAATTCGATCTAAATTCTTGGTATACCAATTAATAATATAAAATTATTTGATTCTTTGTCCAGCAACGGACTCTGGAATCTTTGATTTTTTTCGAGCATATTTTACCTTAAAATCATCTTCTTTTGTTGGGTACAGACCTTCAGCTTAGTGTTACAATGCAATAAGTTGTGTCATTTGTTTAATACATGTTGCGGAGTGTTCGCAACTCTTTTCTGACATGTACCGTAGTAGTTGCATCTTAATTCAAAGCCTCACAGCTGGGTTTAACTGACAATGAGATGGCATGTGTTTATTGTGGTTATGTCATAGAGATCACTTAAGAGAACGGATCCTTTCTCTCCAGCACTCGCTCAACGACAATTATCTTCATTTGGAGCGGCGCGAGTCATCGAATGCGAGAATACTGTGTCGGAGGGTTAGCCTTTCGTAAATTTTGAAGCTCACAACCCCTTGATAGAAAAATTTGACGCGCGGGAAATATTTTACTCAAGGTGGAAATGGAAAAAAATCAGAAGGAAATTAGACGATTTTTTCGTCATTGATGAGGGAATGTAAATGTAAATAATTTTTTTATCATGCTATAGTTTCATATTTAAAATCCTTTCACTATGTTTTCCTACAATCCTTTTTTTCATAATTTTATTTCGATAGCCAAGAAGAAAATTTCGGACGCTTTTTTTCGTTTGGGGTTATCACTTTTGTAAATTTATCAAGGATTAAAAAGTTATTAATTATATAAAGTTATCGGCAGTTTAAGACCATTGATTCCATAACATAATTAATTCTTTGATATCAATTATTCTTTCGAGATATTCATTGATTATAGATATACATAGTTTGTAGTTTTCAATGTTAATAAGTTATCAATTGCTTTAAGAGTGTTCTGTCTAAAGTTATTAATTTATTACCAAGTTATTTATCTTGTCTTATGTTTATTTGTTGATTAAAGTAATAATTATGCAATTAACACTTAAACGTAATCTACTCTAGAGGTGATGAATTATTTAAGTTATCGTTGGTTTCAAGTCGCCATTTGTTTTATTTACTTTTATGAATCGTTTCAATTGTTGAAAATTGAAATGATATTTAAATATATTTTCGAGTATTTAAAGTAGTAGTTATTTATTCTTCTGTTGTTTTTGTATTATTCGAACATTTTATGATAATGAATTCATTCCACGAAGTCATTCAGAATGAGAAATATTTCATTCAAATCTATAATATAAAAAATAGTTAACGAAAACAATAGCCATATAATCAAATCATTGAAATTAATAGATATTAATGTGTAAGTAATAATGTTCATCAATTAAATGAATTAATCAACGGTCTCAGTGAATATATTTTTTAATTATCCGCAAATCGCGGAGCAATATTTGCTTTTAGTTATTAATATTCGCATCTGATTATTTTAATTATGAGATCACATTCAATTTTCGATGACAAAACAATTATATGATAATGATCGATTTTTCAATATCCAAACTTCTATCCTTTAAAAAAGGATATCATATCATATTCACATATCTTTTGATTAAATCCTGCAAATCTGACCCTCTCAAAATTTACTCCGTCATTAGAGGTAGTTCATTGTAATGACGGTCATAGCTTTCATTACTTTCGTAGTTTTTGATATTAATTTGAGTGATTTAAATTAGACTAAAAATTCGAAATTTAATTACAGTTACCTCTATTGGGATTCTCTTTTGTCTAGCTTCCTTCTACCCTTTGATCAAACGATTAAACATTTTGAATAGTATACTATAGGCCATATCTGTTCTATCTTTTATTAGCATTGCTTTAGGTAAAATTTATCGCAAAAATTAATTCAATATGTCATTAATTACAGGACTGTTAATAGATAAATTTCGCAAAGCGTTGCTTGATATATATCGTTTAACCTTCCACTACAATCGCAGTTACACATATTTTTTGCTCTTGAATATTACTTATGAGTTTGTTCCGGCTAAGAAAATTGGCACCAAACTTTTACTGAATTAGAATATAATTTACTGAAGGGTTTTCCATAAAAAATCTAATTATTTTAATCTAAAATCAGTTAGTAGATGTTATTTTGTGTTTTGAACTGATGGAATAAAGTTCTATGATGATTTAGAATCATTTTCCTTTTCCACAATAATTTGGCATTTCCAGTAAGGAGAAATGTCTCCTCATAGGACATGTTTTCGATTTGGGATATTTTTGGATGTCTTTATTTCGTGTTTTTGGGAGTATATGTAAACTCCGTTAGGTCTCCCGTTGAGCGAGAAAAACACTCGAGCGTTAGAAAGCACCTGAACTAACTTGGTCATGAAAGCAGCCATCTGCTGTCGTCTCAACAATCTGGATAATTAATACACGTGTGCTTATTGGTATAAGGCCCTCAACGGTTATTCAACAACTTTCAAATCTTTGGTTAGATAACTATCCGTTGGAGACCGTATCTGCTGTTAGTGCGAAGATTAGTGATTATCGCAATATCATTTGGTTATTATTTTGCTGTGATTATTCCACAGAATAGGTTGTACTCTGTTAACTTATGGAGAGATATTCCAGTTGTATTTGTTGTAATTTTAAAAATTTAAAATTTGGCAGGGATACTCTGATTGTACCGCCGTAGTCAAGATTTTAAAAGTTTTCTATGGGATATTATAAATCATATTTCCATTAAAAGTTATATATTTGAAAATAATAAAGTATATTTACTGCTGTATGTTTCAAGGGAAAAGTAGATTGTGTAAACTTTTCTGTTTGTAATGTTTGTGTTTTTGATTGTTGTCGAGTTAGAAACTCTGGCTATCACTAATAGATAAATCAAGGTTATTGATTGAATATGTAAAAGGTCTGTGGTAACGACTTATTGTGAGGTCAGTATGGTAGCAATCTTGGCAAACCGTTGGTGTTTTTACTGTAATTTCTATCAGACATTTTAGCTTTGTAAATGTAATGGATTCGTACCCGATTTTGTTTGTAATACACGCCGTATCTTTTCTGTCCTACATAACTTCCACCGCTCTTAAAAATAACCGTGAACATTTTATAGTACTGTTTAGTTTATCGATAGCCTTCTAAAATTATTGTTAGTGACAACATTAGAATAAGTGGTTAGTAACAATTTTGTTGTTACACTACTACAATTTTCCGGTTATAACCTCGAATGTATAAAAAATTTTGTCGGTAACATTTCCATGTTTTATTGCAGTTACTCGTAAGACCTTCCTTACGTGTTAGAGTGGGTGTAGACTAATCTATTAGCAAAACAAAGGGCGAAATTTACTTAGTAAACTTACGCAGAAAATGCCTTTAATGGACTCTAGTTTTACTTGTGCTCTAGCAACTTCACATATTTGATATCTGATGGTAAATAAGGAAGAATAAATGATGAAGATGTTTTCACAGCAGCGGAACTAGTCTCCATTAAGGATTTTTCTGCGGATGTACTCATAATCTTTATCTTTAAATTCAGGATCTTCCTCTTTACGCCCACTCGTATGAATTATGAGCAGGCGTAGCGTGCCATGCCTATTAATTGACTTCTCTGTCTTTCAGATTTTGATAATTACCTTTTCTGGGAACCCTGTAATTTTCATCCTAATTGCCGAAAAGAGGATTTTATTGTGTGTAGTAATCTTCAATTTTTCTCGTGGTTCCCAAATTATATTGGTTGATAGTACGACTGCAATTCACGCTTCAAGATTGGAAGCATCACAATGCGTCATCCTAGACCCGATGCTCATCTATCTATGAAAGGGCCTGCGGGCTAGAGGCATTTAACAATTAATAACTCCCTCGTGACAGCATCATAGTCCATCATCGCTAGCGGTCCTTGGAAACTCTTCCTAAGGAAAACATTGATCGAAATATAAAGCGCGTGAAGCAAACCTTTAGTATGAAATATTGCTTTTTAACTGATTTCTCCAATCAAGAGCATTGAAGGAATTCAGTTGCGTTCCTGTGCACAGGGAAAAAATCCCAAATGTCATTCATTCATTTTCATTAGCTAAACCTCTGATAAAATTTTAATAAACATGGGGAGGTACCAAAGAGTGTGAGAGGGTCCATGTTTTATGTATTCATGGACACGACACGACTGAAGCATTTCAAGGTAAATAAGGAATCTAGAAATATTTACACGTCTACTACAATCTACGTCATTCAATTTTCGGACTGGAGTTTTAAAAACTGAATTACCACGATGAGTTTTATTTCGGTAATATTGATGCTTCAGAGAATGTTAGAGACCCAGGATCATGCCCCAGTAGTCAATATTATCTCCTACTCTTTTCCCCCGACTTTAAAGGTTCTCTCGTCTACATGCAATTTATCACCTATATACGTATCCATTTCAAGCTTTTCATATCGTTTGTATAATTTTATGATTTACTGGCAAGAAGAAGAAAATTCATTTCTACAGTTTGTCGTTAAGCTGATTTAATCAAAGCATAAAAAATAGTTGAATATGAATTTACAGACGACTGAATAATATCATGTCATCATCTTATGGGATGATATTACATCATCAGCTAATTTTGAATTTTGTCGTTTTGTGTTTTGAAACAGGAAAATTATAATTTTATTTGTCCTGAATGTAAACTAAACGACATGATTCCAAATATGGACCGAGGTTAATTCTCTGAAGCCCTGATTTCCTTCTCATTCTGATTCAAACAGCGAGAGTAAAACTCAGCATAAACGATGGTATAAGCTCTTCAACCTGCCTTACAATGTCGATGATTAGAGACTTCTTTACTTTTTGTCATTTGTGTTTCTATTTCTTTATTCCTAAGCAGAAGTACTTCTGGATTGAAAGTCATGATGATGCCATATAATTTTGGAGTTGATTTGCCTGTGGAAAATTTCGTCTCCGGAGAAATAAGTTTGTCAAATGAAGAATCAAAACCAAAGAGGAACATCTACATCTACATTAATACCCTACAAGCCGCCTTTCGGCGTGTGGCAGGGGGTGTAAACACCAGTTGAATCTAAATTACTTCCTTATTCGATTATTGTCACGTATTGTTCGCGGAAAGAATGAATCTCTGAAACTATTCGTCCTAGCATCTATTTCTCTTAACTTACGGTCATTATCGGATCTACCGACGTAGCAGGGGGGTTTCATGATACCGATTGTATCTTTGGAAAATGTAGTTTCCCTGAATTTATTAAGCAATCGCAGCCTAGCTTCCAATCTCCTTTCTTTCAAGGATTCCCAACCTACGTCTGAGAGCAGGAATGTGGTTTTCCAGTTATATCAATATGATTTTAGGCGAAGTTTCTTTCATCGTCCTGATCTTCCACAGGTAAATAGACATGGTGAAATGGAGCGGAATTGATTTCCAGATCTACATATTTCTATACATCCTTTCAATCATTATGATATCGACTTCAAAATTTTGATTAAATAAGTGTTATCCCTATCTGGTCGTTTTATGTATTCTGTCCTTTATTAACTTGGAGTTCTCTAATCAACTTAAGGACTAAGTAAAATAATTACAATACCGTTTCTTTTTTCTTTATTAGGAAAGGAGAGCAACGCTGAAGTCATTTATTGCCTAGGCTGTGGTATTACATCTGAGAAATGAACAAGCTAAGGTAACTATTTTATTGATGGTGGAATTTTGATATGGTCAATATATAAGTTCGGTTATCTCTTCTAAAATTGGTGACCCATCTATACAACGCTTTTCTTATTCCCTTTTAAGGTGTTGACGTCATTTTATGCGTCAAGTGTGAACTTCACTGCGTGAAGTACTTTGCTAGGGTACTTTCAGGATCAACAATAAAGAACTGATTATTTTTGGGTGAGTGTGACCTTTTAATACTACCCTCAAGGTTCTTTTTATATTCATTTTCTTATCGTGGAGCGAATGCTAATCCTGGACTGATTATTTAGAGTACGAGTTTTTTAATGGTAACATATTTTAGTTTTCTCTAACAAAAACTAAAATGCAATTTAATGGTCCTACAAACGTGACGGCGAAATTGAATGGGTGTTACGTTCTGTAGATGGTCCTGCTACCTTATCTTGATGAATGAAACATTTTTGATTAATATTTCTGTACAGCAGAGAGAAAATTTTTCTTTCGTTAAATCTTGTCTCAGCATTATGTGATAATATGGTCTATGAACAACATAAGTTTGATTAATGATGAATAATGGCATTCATCTTGGTTTATCCATATTACTACATTAAAATTGTTCCCTTTCAATTTGTTCCTGGCAAAAATTTCTATTTGATAGCTCGTATCAATAAGTTCTCAGAGGTTCTCCACGTAGAACTTCGTATTGTTCGGATAAGTGTTATAAAAAGCAATTTACTGTATTATGTTATTTCGTTGTTTTTCTCAGAACATATTTCAACTTTTACGAAAGTGTACTGATGTAAGAATGGGCTGTAATACAGGATATAACATAAAGTTTTTGTATTTCCTACGATGCTTTAATTCCGTACTGTTAGTGTAAAAGTTGAGGTGATTCATTGTTTATTTATTTATTTAATTCTTTTTAACGGAAACAGGTTCCCCCAGTTATATCCGTTTTAATATGACTCACGAAAACAACAATAGACTAACACATACGATCATAATTAATTTTATATCTGTAATGCTCTTTTTCTACTTGACATGAAATCTTGGTAAATATGAGAATAACTTGTCTAAATGATAAGTCAAAAACCATGAATGCTATTTTTTTCTAGAAATTTATTAATCGGCAGTGTATACAGGATTATTACTTACGTCCCTGTTTTGTCGCATAGGGATGGTACCAATATTACAACGAACTTACCGGAAAAATCCGGTTAGCCGGGATTCGAATCCGGACCTTTGTGTTGGAGCGTTGTGTTGTCATGCGAGCATGCTAACTTCTCCGCCACCAAGGCCGGTTTTGAACGAGTTTGAATTAAGTATAGGAATTTTATTTTGAAACGGAAAAAAGATATATGCCTTCTTTTTCTAGAAAGATTTGGTTCCTTAGAAACAGTTTACGAAATCGATACAGTTTGTGAAAATTAATTACGCTCTTTTCCTCTCAGTGAATTTTATCATATTCCATCCCTGTAATTAAATATTGTATTTGTTTTGGTCCTTTCCCTTTCTATGTAAAATCTTTGCTGTATTTACATAGACCGAATACGAAAAACTTGGAGCGGTATTCTTTTATACTTAGATAGTGTAATGTTGTTTATGTTTTTCCAATATTAATATTTTCCTAAAATGCTTCTTGAGTTCCAATCTCACAACATCAAAATGAAAAATGTGTTTTATAATATTGTAATAATATAATATATGATATAATTTTCATATTAATATATAATAAGTTATATATTATAGTTTTCATATTGCTGCGTGACTTTGGTTATATCACCGTTTTCCCTTTTTTCATTTTAAATATTTGCTTTAGTTTCATTTAAAATTCGCCCTCAAGTGCTTTTCACCCAAAACAATCGCCACTTAGCTTCAATCCTACCGCAGAATCCTATTTATTATTGCATTTCTAAAGCGAGGCTTTAATTAAAGACAACTCCGAAAAATTGTAAATTTTTGCTGCCGAAAAATGTCGAGGAATATTTCGATGAATCTTATTTATTAATCATTCCTTTTAGAAACTGCCAACGATTTGTTTTCACATTATTGTTGTGATTTCAATGCAATTATCATTTACAGGATGGACTATTTTGAAGTAAAATAATATACTTTATGATTCAGCAATAACTTTAATTATTACAATTTATCCCATAGTGCAAATCTTTACAAGATTAAATTTAGAGTACCATAATTTTTATCTGCACCACTGAAATTTTTTGATGGAGTTGCGATAAGCTGTTAGGAGGGAATGTAGTCGTTGGATAATGTAAAAATGTTTTTAAAATAGGGTGTTTAACACTCTGCTTTATTTTTAAGAATAATTTGGGAACAGTTGATACTTTAAAAAGATATATCTCCATAAATATCAACACAGTTTTGTAGTACACCATATGGAACGCTTAGAAGCTTGCCTCGCTCCTCAGCGACTATAACGACTGTTCGTTGTAATATTGGTACCATCCCTATGCGACAAACAGGGACGTAAGTAATAATCCTGTATACATTGCCGATTAATTAATTTTTAGAAAAAATTAGCATTCATGGTTTTTGACTTATCATTTAGACAAATTATTCTTTCATATTGACCAAGATTTCATGTCAAGTAGAAAACGAGCATTACAGATATAAAATTAATTATGATTAGTATATGATAGTATACCGATGACCTATCATTAAATTTATCTCTAAAAACTTGGTAAATGATTCATTCGTTCGATTACGTAGATCATATCGATTAAAGTATCGTACATTTTCTCAATAAATTGTGTTGTGTCGAAGATGACAAAAGCTGTCAAATCTCAGTGAATGAAATATTTTTCTTAGCGTTTTTAGATTTTTAATAAAATTTTTAAGTATATCATGCTCTTCAAGATATGCGGAATAAAAATTTGTTTTCGCTTCATGCTCGCGAATTTCTATTTAAAGTTATATCTTGGGCTTAGACTGAAAAAAAACATGCTGTATTAGGGCTGCATGATCCCGACATTTTTTCTCTCCACGAAAAGAATCTATAAACTTGCCTTGCTGCATTCGTCTTAATCCCTGCTGTTTTTTTAAGGAATAGGATTCGTCGAAAATCCACTACTGGAATTTTCTGCATCATTCGATCGGAATGAAATTGAATTTTCATTACTCCTTCTACAGTCGAAGACTTATGAATAATTTTCTGAAATATTTTAAAAATGTTGCGTTTACCACCTGATAATTTAAGAAATGTTAATGCTTGATATATTAGTCTTTCGATTGGGCTCTTTTTCGTAAAAACTACCTCTCATACGATCCAATATCCTATTGCATGTTTCTTTTTGTGGCATTGTTTTTCAATCGCAATAGTTTTATATCCTAATTTTATTTTTTGTTCGAAGTTTTTTATTTATAATAGTTAGAGACGGAGAAGTCTTTTCCTCCTCTAACTTCTCTTCAATGATTATAAATTATATCATCATTAATGATAGATAAAAAGGAGATAGAAAGAGGAGAAAGAAAAATATCTAAGAAATTGTTGGAATAGAAACTTTTATAAAATTAAAGGAAAGGAATAGTTTATCATAAATCTTTCAGCTGAATTAATTTTCTCAAAATATTATTTCACCAAAAATATAAAAAAATCATAAGAAAGAGAGAGTGAAATTCGTAATTGACTCCTTCGCATATTGATTTCAATATAAACGTATTCTCATTTACAATAATTAAGGTGTGACTTAAAGCTGTTTTAAATATAAAGTACAAAAGGTGAAAATAATACATTTATTACTTGGCTATCTTATTCTTCATTAGATTCCTCATAATTCTTTTGCTTATCTTATATTAGCAATTCTCATGCTTATCACAAATCTTAAAGTATTATTTGCGAAGCAAAGGTGCTTTGTAAACATAGGTCCAAACCGCCAATAGACAATATGAGCTTGAAGTGTTGCACATCAAATCTATTGGAAGTTGAAATCTCTGTGGACATTTCACTCACAGGGTGAAAAGCATCCCTGTAGCACTTACGTTCATCTTTAAAATTCTAGAAACGTTCCCCTGGCTTTACTCGACGCGAGATGTTTGATGGAATGGAAACATAATGTCCTACGACGCGAGACACCCCCTGCCAAGCTCCTTTGTCCGTGCGCGTCCGCGAGCCCACGGATGAAGTTACCGCGGCAAACCAGTCCTACTGGAAAAACGGAGCGATCTTTTTAAGAGCTTTGGCAGATCCGATACGTAAAGAGAAAATGCGGCAAAAGAAAAACAAAAGAGAAAAGTAATTAAAAAAATCTCTGGGGCCATCGCGTGGCCGTGAGGTAACTGCGGGGTAGCCGTCATCAACTACACCGGAGACGTCGCACTGTGAGCTGAAATCGAAAAACCCGGACATCGGGTCAAAAATGTTTTTTTTGAGTGCAAAACTTGAAACTTCGCATAGGTATTGCAAAATGATTGAATTTTATGTTTCCGTTCGTCGTTTTTAAATATTGTCAGGCGTCAAAAAGATACAGGGCGTCAAACTTGAGAAATTTTCACAGAAGATAGTCTCCCGGATTTTTCGGAGAAACATTCAACTTCGTAGATTTATGGAGTCTTTCGGGAGAAACTGTTGGAAAAATCGACAATGCAGCAATCTAGTATAACTCTTAATCTCTTGATTTGTTGAAGTTTTGGCGCTCAAGGATGGGTCTTTGCTCATTAAAAGCAACAAAATGGCGGACCCCTTTTTCGCCCAAATTTCGAGATAAAGTAAGGAAAACAACAAGGTAAACGGCGATGGACTATCATGCCTCTTATACCACATCAATTTGCAATGCTTTTAGATATGGAATCTGAAGAATTTTTTTCAATTCACCTGCTACCATGGGATTGAGGTTGATTTTTCGTAAGCGTCGCGCAACCGTCGGCAACCGGCGCGGTCGGGATCCGGGAGTAGGAGGTTGTACGTCTGCGGAAGGCGTACAAGGGCAATGCACCTGAGACCCATCAATGGCATTCCGCTCACCGAAGGCGAAAGTATCAAGCGGGACGCTGGGTGGCCGTCGGTGAAGATTCAAGGGGTGGTTTCGAGGGGGTGGGTCCAGAAGGAGGGGAGAGGATGCTTTCTCAGAGGGTCCTCCTTCCCATGTGCCCATGGATGGTTCGCCAGTGTATGTGTGAGGAGAAGGAGTAGGGGAGGTCGGAGGGGGATTCTCTGTAGTAGGGTTAGAGCGCGCGCGGCCAGCCCGCAGTACTGTCGGAGGCTCCGACGTAATCACTTCGAGCAGAGGGTGTCGCTGCGTCTTCGAAACCCGTGGTCGACCGATCGCGTCTTTTTCCGGGCCCCCCGTTTCTTCTCGTCCGCGCGCGAGGGGTGTTTGGTGCTTTTTGTCTGTTCGTCGGAGGTGTTGAGATCCGTCAGTACGTGCGAGGTCCCTTGGAGAGGCTGTTGTGTTCGTTTTCGCCGGTGTTTGGTGGTCCACGTGGTTACCGCATTGGGATGAACTAAGCGAGGATGGACGGAAGGTAAGTCGGAAAATTCTTTTAGGATGTTGGGGGATTCTTGGGGGAGTGAAATACAGGATTTTTATGGTGTTTTTTTTTACCACGATGCGAAGTGCGTTACCGGCTTGGTTTTATATGAGGAGCATGTTTTAAAACCGGAAGTCTTTAGTGTCAGCGTTGGAATTCACGATGAAGTGAGGTCAATGCCGAAAATTTGAACATTTCACGATTTGGAATATTGAAATTTGTTTTGATTTTCAACTTAGGTAGCTGAAGTGAAAGTGCTCTTATATGGCGAAGAACCTCTGTTTATTATCTCCATTCAAGTTTTAATATTTTGCAGTCTTCGCAAAAAACACGCGCAGATTATTACAAAATCACGGATTAACACTCGATAAAGAAGGATCATATATGTGACATACTATTTTATTAATTTAAATATTTCGTGATTTGCGATTAGGATTAATTTTTAACTCGCCGTAGTTTCCTGGAAAACGTCGGCAAAAGTTCATTGGCGGCTCTTCAGTGAAAGTTAGGTAGTGATTTTGAAGATTGAAGTATAGCAAGTGTATGTAAAATGAAGTATTGTGTTAGTGACTGAAGAACTCTGGAATTAATTCTGTGATGAGTCTCCATTGTCTATATTACGATAGCTTTTATTCCATTTCTTTTTTTTCGAAACAGTTAATCTTTGTATTAAATGCCACTCTATCAACAGTGCGAATGATTTTACTTAAGTATTCATGTAATGAGGAAGTTTTTATAGGGAGATGAAGAATATTCAAGGTCCATTAGTGGAAAGATCGGAATTTTTGGCAGTGCATTTCCGTAACCCATTATTCCTCGCTCCCTTGACTTGGGAGTGTGGGATCCATACTCGTAAGCATCATGACGCGCAAAACTAAATTTTGTGGATCTTGAATGAAAAATTCCGCTTTCTTTAGATTAAGCATCGCTAAAATGATTCTCGAGCCTATTTTAATTCTACACGACGCTTTTCGGAGAAAATTTTTCAATCGAGATGACATGATAAGCACATCTTCTCAGTCGTATTTAACTGGAGTGCTTAAACTCTGTAAGTAGTTTATGAAATTTTTTAACGATTGTCGATCTAACTGTATTGTGCAAAATTTATTCACATAACCATGAATTAATTATAAATTTGACTAAATTTTATACAATATCGATCCCCTAAGCAGCTGAAATGATGTAAAATTTTAATACGATGGAAAAGCTTTTACTTACTAATCGTTATTTCATCAAAATGTAAGTATGATGCAATATTGATCAATCATTCTTAAACGAAGGTAAATTTTATAGTTAAATAATGTTACTACAGCAACTCTTAAGTTAAATGAAAAATATTACGAAGTAAGTGGAGTGATCATCTAATAGTAATTATCAATAGCAGATCTCTTTAGAAATGTATTCAGTAAAAGGCAAAGAATAACATATTATCAATAATGAAGCGTGCAAAAACTTCGTTTGGTATAGTATAAAAGTAAGCCTATGTGATGTAATATTGAAATCGGGGCTTAGTAAGTGAAAACCCGAAAGGAAAAGTAGTAAACTTACTATTTATTTTATCTATTTTTAATCTGTGATTTTAAATCGTCGATTAGTCTGTTATAAATGGTAAGTTGGCACTTGGATATCTGGGCTACCACTATCGATTAGGGCCCGAGTTTTATTTCATCTCGTTATCTTTTTTCCTTACGACTGCATTCCGAGGTCGATAGTTTTCGTCGGCACATACTATGATCGTGGGTGTTTGTTTCAGTTACTGCATAACTTGAGATGTTTGAAATACTATAAACATATCTGCTATGAAGCAAATCTCCCATAACGTAGAAGAATGCGTAAGAACTTTTCCACCCTCGAAGTTGTAAAACTGCGTTTAACGGCAAGTTGATTCGGTTTATTTACGTGTAGAGGTCGGGCCTTGCGTATAACCTCCGGAGGTCGTCGGCATCGCGTATTTTCCCTTTCCTCAACTACCGGGAGGGAACTCCTACGAAAGTAAAATGCCGCGCTGCACGCTAGAGAGTTTCGCACGCGAATCTTCGCTGCCTAATGCATGAAATCTGTAAATTTAAGATGTTACTTCAATAGGAGAGAGTCTAGGACCGTGAATGAAAGAAGCTTGTTTCACAAACAAATTTCCACGGCCTTTAAGCTCGGGGTAAATTTTATGAGCTAGTTTTTCTGAAATTTCCATCAAAGGATGTGAGCTTTCTCGTTGTCTTTAGCTTTAGAGAACTTAATAACTGGAATTTATTTTTCTTTGCAAAGTTACAGTAAAATTAAAATATTATATAGGAAAATACAATTAACGTATAGTTACCGAGTTCAAAAAGTTTCCCTAAAAGAGAGCTTTCGTTTGGGAATGCATTTAAGCTGTAAAAAATCAGTAAATCTTTGACATAAAATGAACTATGCCGAAGCTTTTCAACTCAATTTTAATTGTCATCTTCTAGTTTATAAAGTTCTTTGCGAAGATCAGTCTTTGCAAGTAAAAAATCTATCTATCTAGGAATGAAGACGATATTATAATCGTTCTTATAATATTATCAAGTTATATTTACTTTTTAATAAATACAAATCATAACGGAAATTTAGCTCTAACTTAAAGGAGCAATTGCATCGATTAAAGTTTTCTTATTAGAACAATTTGTTTTACTGCTGGTGTCTTTATCTTGAAACATATTCTGAGTGGTTTTATTTTAGTACGAACCCTTTTGTCATTGGATTCGGCAGTTTAGGTCGATTAATGTGTTTAAATAAGTTCTTAATTACATTTATAAATAATATAAGGTTTAATATCTTATAGATTGTTATCTTTTATCTGCTACTCGAAGAGATGATCTATATTACGTTTTCATTGTAATATCTGAGAAATATGTATTAATTGTTCTTGTTGACTACATGTTTAATCTGCTTTTATATGTTCAGTACATTAGGCTTTGAAAAATGCCGATAAGTGCTTATCGGGCAGTTTTATGTTTGCCGATTGCATAATTTGTGTTTCTGCATGAAGAGAGTATATGATGGAAGATGTTGAATAAACAATGTTGAAACGAATGTCTGGGCAGTTACTATTACTCTGGTAGTGCATTCTCCTAGACTTTCTGTGAATAATAATATATAGGATGGTTATGATCGGCAAGAATTATAATTCTTCTTTGAATCTTTGGCGTTGAAGTTATGAGTTTTTATGAGGCTCAAGGTATCCCTCGTTTGGGCCAGCAGTTTGTCTTCCGTAGACTCCAATGGCGGAAAGTAGATGTTTACGAACAGATTGGACGACGGTTACACAAAAGTTACGCCATTTCCTTCCCGTCAACAAGAGCTCAAATATAGATCATAGGTTTTTAAGGTTATTTACGGGATATTCGCCAATCGGCGTCTCGAGTCACGTGACTCGGGAAAGAAGTAGATCTCCGATCGTTGGCGGCTTTACTCCTCTTTTCCGGAGGGCTGACGCAGCGAAATTTCGCGTATATCTCTGTTATATATCTCTCCCGCCCTCACCTCCTCCGTCGAAGGACGTCTCTCGATCGGCCGTCCTTACCTCATCTCGCTCCATCCTGGTGACCGACATTCGAGTCCGGTCGGGGATCACTTTGAGAAATCCGTGGTGGGGTGGGGCTTGGGAGATTCTCTGCTTCAAAAATCTTGCATTTTGTTTCCCTTTTTAAGTGCTGAATGAAGTGTGGTGTGAGCGACTCCAAAGCTGTAGAATTAATATCTTCCGCTAACAGAAAGGTTATCTAGAAGGAATCATTAATAAGATTTTAATCATGATTAAGATTAATAATTACATCAAGTTTACATAGAGTGTTTTTATTATTATTATTTTTATAGGACTTTATTTGGCGAAATTGGAACTTTTAAGTTCCCTCTTTCATTTAGCTAATAAATATTCATATAGATATTAAAAATTCAAATGGCACAACGTAACAAAATACAAATCTATAAATCTATATAAATGATACAAAATGCAATCTTTATTAATATGCAATACAATCTTATACATTGGTGCTAGAGATGTTAGGGGAAGAGAGGATTTTAATTTAAGTAATTTGGCGTCGGCAGAAGAAATGGGTTGGTCAAATATTAAGTGGTCAGTCATTTAGAGAGGACTGCTATTGAAAGCAATTGAGGGTTGAATGCAACGTAAAAGATTAAGGGGAAGACAAAAGCAAAAGATGTTAGGTGGCATAAAGGGTATGGTAGGGTAGCAATAAGAGAAAAAAATGGCATGAAATGGGGAATATTGGGGTACATGAACCTATTGATTGGTAGAACACTTTTGTATGTACATTAGGTGAACATGAAAAATTGAAGTATCAGACTGCGGGCGGTAGAATATATTCATTTTTCGACCTTTTGGGAGAAAGAATTGTTTTCATATATTGATTGTGAATATTATGCAATCCAATATAACCTGGGTTTCATAACCGCGCTACATAATCAAATATGATTATCTGATGATATATTTTTATTGATATAGGAAACATTTTCCCATATGAAGTTGTTAAGTACTTCTGGAGTTAATCACGTCGATATTTTTGTCCTCCGTTTACCCGTTTCAGTGACTTATGAAAAAATATGATATTAATGCTATGATGTATGGATTTTCCCGGAGTAAAATACATACACAAGAGTAGTTAGGGAAGGAGAAGTATTGAAAATGAACGAGTCAGATATTCTTCCACTATTCCCCGATAGGGGAAAGGAAATAGTGTTGCAATCTTTGAAAAAGTCAGATATCGTGCATTCTCCGATAGGGAAAAACGTGAGTGATGTGCATGCATGTATTGTTTCGTGAATTCCCATCGAACGTTCACCCTAATTCGTTCACGATCGTGCAGACTACGCGATTTCGGATCGTAGAGAGAAACTGTTATCGGGAGTAGAAATGAAGGGAAAAGGTGGGACTGGACGAATCGGCCTTGGTCGTAGAAGTTCTTTTCTTCCTCGAATCGAAAAAAATTACCGATCGCAGGGCGCCGGGGCGTTGCGTGGGAAAGGAATCCCGGGTTCGATTCGTCCGGCGCCATCTTTTATTTTCGTCTCTTCTTTGTTTTTTTATATCTCATTTCGAGACCTTTGGAACGTTTTGCAACCTCATGACTTTGTCGCACAATACAATGCAAATTCGCCCGTAATTTTCTTTTTTTTTTCGCGGCGGGGAAGCAAAATGCCAGTAATGGAACGTTCTATTTCCGTTCCGAGCGCGGTATTTTAATTTTGAATTGCCCATTCGGGTTTCCCATTCGACTGTTTTTTACTCCACTCGGGCGCGGCGCTATCGGCGCCAATTTAACAAAATAGGAGCCGGCGGAAGCAGCTCTTTTTCTATTCGTTAAAAAAGAAACATTTCGTTTACCTTTGTCGGTTATGTGTTTTGATATTTTTTCACCAGAGATAACTGCGCGATCGCTGCTGGTGTTTTTGATTTCGATTGATGTTTTCCGATTGTTCGTGAATTTTTTAACTGCTTCGCATTTTGGTCGGAAGCCGAGAATTGCCGCGCGTTCGTGTCATTATGTGTTTTTCCTGAATGTAATCATCGAATTTTGAAGCTCGGATGCGGTACCTTCGATGAGTCCTAAAAGATTATGATTATTATGACTGGCGAATTTTCTTCTCATATCAAGTTGAAATTAAGTTTATTCACTTTAGGCATGAAGATATCTACGATATACCAAGACTACATAAAAATGAAGATATTTTTACTGTAAAATTATCCTTTCCCTTAATTTTTTTAACGTAAGATCAGACGATAAAAAGGAATTTCAGAGAATCAATGGCTTTAATAGAGCCTTAAGTTATAGCAATTAGTGCAGTTTAATTATCTTCAGTTGATGAAAAAGTCGTTTAATGCAAATTTCTTTCGGTTTATTTGCATTGACCCGCCGCCACAGAGAAGTTCTTCATTGATATTCTTATCGGTATTTAGTTCTATTCAATATAAAGTACCAGATTAAGATGAGATAAACCTTTTTTATTCGCTAGAATGATAAAATCAAAGATTTAATTGATAATGAAAGAAATGAGAAGCGAATAACTGAATGTTCGTAATTTACTTGCTTCTTGTAATCGAAGCTCTCCTTGTCACAATAGGTCTGCGCAGACTTATCTCTACTTATTTACATGATATCTCATTTACTGCATATTTTTTACACTTTTCTTGTGTATTTAGTTTTTTCTTCTACCATTTCCATCTCATGAGATCCATTTACTAAAATATATATTCTGCCTAACATTCTACTGGTAAATTTCGATTTACAGTGTATCTCTCCCGATTAACTCTGCGATTTTATCAATTTTCAATTCTCCCCATTAGAAAAAAATGCAGTAGAAATGAAAAATACCGTTTTATTCAGAGAATGAATACCTTTGAAAGTTTAATTGCCACATTTTCACAAGGAGAAAAACTATTTAATTATAATTGCTGAGTTTATTTCCGTTAATTGTTCTTAGCAAAGGAAAGATTTGTCGTTGAATATATCCATGTAACTCAACACTTCATTACCTATATCATAGATCATATTTATCATATGCGTTTAGAGGATGTAAAGGTATTATCGTGAAACCTTTTTTAATTTAGTCATTTAATCACCTAAATGACCTTTCAAACAAATGGGCATTCTGTAGACTTTTTCTGTAGCCGAACTAAATTTAATAACGGGATTATTTTATTGTTTAGCTTAATAATATCATTTATTGTATTAAGTGTTTCAAATCAAACTTCCATGATGATTGAATGTCCATAACTTTCAAACAAAAGCGGCGGTGAAAGGGTTAATAATATAGTTGTACGTAGTTTAATATGTTTACTCATACTGTGCATAGGGGAAAATTTCAGCGTTAATGGAATGACTGGCATACAACTCAAAGTTCTCCAACTTTCATTGAGTACCTCCCTTGAACGAGTTCCCACTCACACCCTCAGCTACTGTCAAATGCGCCGAGTTATAAATCCGCCCCTTTCTTTGTTTTCTCTTCGTTTGGTTAACTCAATTGCCAAGCCCAGTTATTCTCGCCACTTGAGTCAACTATAAAGGGTAATATAATTTAGAAAATTGTATAATATTTATTTGTGGCTGAGACAAGAATGACAACGTGAAGGGTGAAAGGTTCGTGATTGTGGAAAAGGGATTCTACAGGGACGATTATCGAGGTAGATTGACGAATAGAAAGGCCAGTGCATGCAAGTGACATACGCTGACGAATAATTGATATGGGTCAGCATTTTCGATTGCTCTCTCTTCAACACCGAGCGGTTTTCACAAAAATGAATTTTCACGCGATGCGGATCTTTCGGTTGAGGAAATATTTATTACGTGACGTTTGTAGCAAAATGTGAAAAATCGAGGTGGGAGAATCGAGCCGTATGTGATTGAGTTATAAGTTTCTGGACAGTTTTTCGTACTCGCGAGTAAAAATCACGACCCGTGATACTATTGTCATATTTTTGACTCTCTTTAAAGTTAAACTCATGACATTAAGGCGTCGTTTGTAGTTAAATTGAGAAGCGGAAAACATATTTTAATTCGATACCAAAAATACAACTCAAAATATTTTCAAATTATTGAGGAAATATATGATATCAGCAGTTTTTTGTTTTTAAAATAAATATATGTTTGTATATGTTTTCAAAACAGAGGATTCTCAGTTATAGTCAACTCTGATCATGTTTTACCGATGAGCAAAAATTAAATTGCTTTTTGCACTGAGGTTGGGCAGCTCTGCTATGATTGCTGAGGACTGCAAAAATGAAATGCGAAATGCCGTTAATTAATTCAAAGCCAAGCGATAACATTGAGTAGCACGTGAAAACTAGGCTTCAAATTTCTCATCGAATATTTAAAGCTTGAAAAATCGGTCTGGTGGTAATAAAAACATAATGGGTGACGGCTCAGACGCTTAGCTTAGGGGGAACACTTCTGAATGAAGGGATTTATCTCAAGGGGAAATTTGAGAGGGCCTAGGAGATAATATCACAGTGGTATTGCATTGATATCCTAATATTGTCGCAGTTTATTATATTATTAGTTCGATAATGTGCAATCAATCTATAAAATTCTAGTTTGTGTTTCTCCTCTATGGTATGATATCTTGCAATTTAAACCAATAGCATGCTATTTCTTTGAATTTACTGGATCAAATGCTAAAGAGTTTAGAGTTAAGTGGTAATAAGCATGCGGTGATACTCTGAACCACTTTGAAAGGAAGTCACAGTATGAAGAACAGGCTGAGAACTACCGAGATGTGATAAATTATTTAAAAAGTAATTTACCAAGCAATTGTTTTTTATTCAAATACTTTTTGATGCTAAAGATTGGCATACATCCTAATTGTAGAAATTAAGCCGTGTGCCAAATTAAGCACTTCTACTATATCTCGAACAGAAAAATATTTTCACTTTCCTCACTCTAACCAAGAAATTGTTTTGCGTTCAAACAGTTGATTCTTATATTATGCCATGTTACTTTATCTTTTATTTTGTCTACCAGTATTATTTTTGATGATAAACTGTTTAATTTCTTTGCGGGCTAGTTTAATTTTTCTGATCGTTCAATTTTTGCAAGAGTTTTAATGAGTTCGTATTTGCAGTAATGCAAAATAATGTTAATGTTTTGCATCAGTTCCTCCTCGTTGCTGTTAAATGCATCTATGTACCTTGAGGACCTACTGCCTTGACTCAAATTGACTCAGATTTTATTTATCCTGGGGGAGATGAAGCCAAAACGGCTCCCACCTTACCCTCCCCCATGGCTATCTGCAGAGTTTAGGAAGTATCGTTTTCCTTTAAATTAGTTTTTACAGATGATGTTAATTTTATTACTCCCTCCGTGATTGTTCGAAGCGTCCGTTAGTATTTCAAGTTGCGAAGGTTCTGAAAATATAATCTTATTTATTGAATACTAGTCGTAAATCTTTTAATGATCTTTCATTTTTGCTCGATTAATTGTGCTCGAAACTCATATTTGTTTTGAAAATTTTGGGACTGTACTGCTATGAATCTTATGTAGTTAAAGCTTATCTTGGGTCGAACTGTATAAAAAATTGCTAAAATAATATTTATTGAACTATTCAGTTCGCTTATTGAATCAAATATATGTGTGAATGTAGTTTTTTCATAAATAATATGTAAAATTAAGTTTGCCCTAAGCGGTGATTTGATGAAGCAGTACTTATCTAATTTAAATGATTTATCATTGAGTTAATGCGTAGAAATGCTTGAGTGATGAAGAAAATGTGAAGCTGTAAACTTCCGTGAAAAATATTAATTTCCGGTGTTCTTGCTTCCGGGACTGCAACTTTGTAAATACGTTAAATTACGTGGGGGCTTAGTAAGATTTAAGAAGTTTTATGAAAACTATCTAAAATTAATAATAAATATACTTTCATAAATTATAGAGTTATTCATTAGAGTTTTTGAATATTTTTATTGACCACTTGGGGAGTTAATTCTCAGGTATCTCAAAAATGTCTTGAAAACTGAACATTTTGCAATACATTTGCTCTTATAAGTTTGATTATACATATATGCCTTAAATCTTTCGATTGAAGGAATTGGTAATATTCTTATGTAATATCGTTACCCTGTTTTGATTAGGTTTATCTCAGATTCTCGTTTTTTGGTTAGGCTAAAATAAAATTCGATATTTCAAGGATTCAGAGAGTAAAATTCTTAATATTTTTAACGTCAATGATAATGCAGTTCAATTGAAATAATTCTGGCTCCTTTTTTAATTTTTCATTTAAGTAGAATAATTTATCAGAGTCAAGTATAAACATGGGTTACGATTATTTATTACATTGAAAGTTACTTTGAAATAAAGTTTCATTTATCTTATAAGATTTTTATTAATTTAAATTGAAATTAGAAGAATAATATCAAAAATTCAATTTCATAATGTTTTTCTCTCCAGGAAAAGACCAAAGAATAATTAAAAATCAATGGAAAAACAAAAATTAAAAAAATATCTTGTATATTGTATTACACTTTATTATATTTCAATAAACATGGAGTTTGACAAATATTTTATTGGTCGAGTTTTAATTTGCAATAGAGGTGTAGAATTCAGATGACAAAGGATAGGAGGGAAACTATTAGATAGCGAAAAAGTCTTGTAACTATTTGAAATCACACATCGCCACATTTTAGCATTCTTAGCCACTTCCTATGTCTGTTTTACCCACTGAAAACCAGCCGCAATATACCTTGTTTACCTCATTTTCCCCGAAGGTAATGGACTATTCGTTATACGTTGCCGTACATCCTTTTAAATAACTCAATTGAAACTCTTGCGAATTTCCATTCGGAGAAACAGAGGCGTGGCAATTTACGCCCATGGCTTTTCCATCCTGGGATTTAGTTGGAGGCGCAACTACTCCAGCACCGTGAATTGAGCGTGCACAAATAGTCCGGACGGGGTCCGCAGCGTTAACCGTCCGCTCGAGGGTAGCACTCATTCAGAAAAGCGGAAGCAAGTCTCAATTTAATCGGATGCGCTCTTTCCAATTTACTTTCGCGCCACGTCGTCGCGCGACAAATTTTTCACTCAAGTCGAAATAGGCGCGGATTGGAAGGGGACGAGGAGTTGAAGAGCAGTTCGCGTAATGTGTCCACAGTGCAACGGGTTATTGGATCTCAGAGGAAATAGACAATAACCAGAACGCATCCGTGATTGGAGAAGATTGCGTTTGCAACGGAGTCACGCTTTAAAGAGACGAGGGTTTTATTGACTGGGTAATGGACGCGAGCGAGTTTCGCGGCTGACTCGCGGGAATTGCGAAGTGCGAGGTGGTTAATCACTTGACTCGCTAGTTGGATGAGTGCGTAATATTGTTTTTTTTGTCTTTCGTCGCGGCTGCACGTGATGAATCGCTAACTGAGTTAGGATTCGTCGCGGAAACGTTAGAGATTCTCGCCAGGACGGGAGATGATTTGATTTAAAAGCCTTCTTCCCTCCACCGTGGTGGCGTTAATAGGTTTACAGTGAGGGTTGAGAAATAAGAAGTGTGAGAATTGTCTCGGATATTTGGGAGATGATTAGATTTAAAGTCCTTTTCCCGCCGAGTCGATGGCTTTACAGTGAGGATTGAATAAGAAGAAAAATTTAAAATATCTCAGATCTTTTGTGACGATATAAAGCTGTTACAGTTCCCTGGAGTTGGAAATTGGCTTTGTTTCACTCCAATTATTATCAATTTTTGATTTCTTACTATTTTATTAATATTTAATCATATTACGATCATTGCATTAATATACAGCTATTTTATTATTGTAGATATTTTTATTTGCAGTAATTGTTTCATTTTCGAGTTAGAATTTTTTATAGTAGATTAGTTACTCTTGATCGCAAGGTACTTTGAACCCTTTTAAGATGTCAGCCTTCTTGAATAAAAAATGGTGCTAGTACAGGCGCTTTATTGAGCAAGATTTTATTATACCGTGAAATGATAAAGGAAATAAAAAAGGACTAATATATGGTTTTCAATATAGTCTGATTCTAAACTCAAATTTGAATTCTTTCTCTATAATTTAAGAATGAATGAGTAATCAATGCAATTATTTTATGGAATTATCGACTAATCCCTCAACATTTTTACAAGGGAAATTTAGTTCCGCTGGTGACGAATCAATATCAATGACATCCTTAAATTTCTTGTTTCATTCTTATTCAGGAAAGGGAAAATAATGATTTAATGAAAATATTTTGGCTGATTAATAAACTGTTTTCATCCGTTTAAGTATATGCACAGTTTAACTATTTATATACGTTGTCTTTTACTTAACTTGAAAACCGTACTTCGACACCTTACAACGTTACAAGGAAATTCATATTCATTTTATGTAAATTTTTAATTTAAAGCAAAAGATTTTTTGATCTCATTAAATTTCACTTATATTGCCTCTCTTGAAATAGAGGTGCGAAACGAGCGATTTTAGGAATAGAATAATATTGATGGAAGGAAAGCATTCCGTTTTACTTTCCTCATCAGGGTATGAACGTGCAGTCGGGGTTGATCTACGTTTAGGAAAAATCAGGATTGGAATAAATAAACTTTCAATCCAAATAATCATCAGTAGTTGAGATTTGGATTTCCCGTGAATAAAAATTTATCAAAAACTCATCTCCTTAGCGATATCATTCTCTTTTGACAAATGAATGACTTTTCTTACCTGGGAAATCAAGTCTGTTCTTCATCTCGCAAAAATTTCCCGTTTTATAAGTAACAAATATCAAGTTTCTTGTTTTTACATCATCCGCGGTCTCCAAATTTAATTTTCTTACTTACTAACTTTCGGAAAGCAGATTTTGAAAGGAATACATTTTCTTCGAAAACTTGGCTCGAAATCTGATACGGTCACGTTCTTCTGTGGAAGTGAAAGTAAGGAAAAATTTGGACCAAGATATTCCCCGTCCATAAAGGGTGAGCCGCCCACGGAAATAATAACACAGCCCTCTTAAATAAGTCCTTCGGTAGATTGTCTCTTGGCTAATGAATCGTGAAATCTGACAGGGATGGATTCGCGTCACATTCATCAGTGTACGAAAGCTTGTTCAGCCATCTTTTGCAGTGCTTCGGGCGCGAGGGAGTTTCTTGAGAATTTTTCCCTTCCCATTTCTGCGACAACTCGTCTGCGTGAATTGAAAACCGTTTAAGAGAACGCTTGGATTCATATTAAGCCATCGTTAGGAAAGCATGAGTACTAAGGCTAACGATGATCTTTAAAACATAGAGACCCAGTTTTCCGTATGCACCTCTGCGTGAGAAATTACTCAGGAAATGCTCGTTAATGCGTGGAATACTTTATTGGCTGATTTAATAGAGAAAAGTGTTTATCAGCGAATTTCTTAGAGCAACATTTCTATCGACTGATGATGTCTCTTTCAGAGGAGAATTATCCTCTGATGATGAGTGATTAGAGCTCGTAACAGGTTTTTCAAGCTCAAGCAAGGAGGAAACTGGAATCGTTAACTTCCATTCATGTCTAATGGTGCTCATTTAATCATCAATGACATTGTAATTAAGTGCTGCGGAGAAAATGTATTTGTGCTATCGAAGGCTATTCCCTCCCGATTTCGCCTAACATTCTTATATATAGATATTAAGTTGTGTGTTCTAGATAACCCTTATATTTGTTTTGATATATTTTCCACCGCTTAATTAAATTCAATGTATAACTAAGGCGGTAGCTCTAACATGAACCATTTGGATTGTAAAATATCCAAGGCTAAAACTTTAGTAATTGGGTATACTTTTGTTGCGTATACGCATAAAGTAGATTTTGTGAAGCAGTAGATCAGAGGGTCTATGTAGGTCGAATGTTTACTGATGTTACGAAATTATGAATATCTTACCACCCACTGTAGTTTTTACCATATGTATGTGTTTTATATGATATGCAGTCATACTTTCCTGTGCTATATTTTTGCCATTGCTTCTATGTCTATAGTTATGAGTAACCAATAAAATAAATTTAAAACGCTGATTTTCATATTATGTTTTTCAAACGTCTCCTTTGTGATAATATCTGGAAGAGGTGAATCTGGGAAGCATTATGTCACCCCTATTTTATTCTTAAAATTCCCTCGAAACTTCCATATTTTATTTCGCGGAAATTTCGTTAACGTTACTTATATTCACTCTTTCAATTTCTTGTTATAAAATTCGCAGTTCGTTATTAGATTAATTGAGTACTGAAATTCCAATGCTTTATCTAAAAGATTTGTACACGGAAGAGATTGGAAGAGTGAGTTATTCATGTATACGCCGTTTAAGTATAGATTCAATGAGATTCAGAATATGCTTTTTGTGTGTCTGAGGAGGTGAGACCTTGAGGATGGCGAACTCATTAGAATGACAGATTAGTCACCGGAAGGGAGATGTGAAGTGTATTCTCATTAAACTGTAATAAATTTTGATGGTAATTAATTGCTTGACCGTGATTCGCTATGCTATGTCCTCGTTTGGGTAGATTAAATAAATTTTACTGTCCAGTAAATCTCTATTTTTATTTTCTATTTACTTCATATAAGCTTTTACCTCAAACAATGCATGGATCTCTTAAGATTCTGACTGAAGGCCGATTGGTACCTCGCCCCCTTTGATATTAGTTACCAAGAGCTAGCAGGGTGGTGAGGCTTACTAGAAAGGATGAGGTGTGACATAGGTAAAGCAATTCATACTAAATACCTTTCCGAAGCTTCTCGACACCCTCCTCTGATTAAAATGTTACATAGTTCTGTCATTAGTATTAAGTGATATTCTGACTGGGAATGCTTCTAGGTTTTCTCTTACGTAATTGTTATTCAATTATATTTAGATGAAAATAACGCTTTTTGAACCTGCGATACTTTTGTAATAGGGATTTTGAGTTCTATTTTTTTTCAAAATAGAATGAAAATAAAAATTTCCGGAATTTTGAGCACGAAGAATCTTTACGATTTTGAATTTTAGTCAAGCGGTTTGATTTTCTAATTTATAAGATAATGTATCTAGTTATATAATTATAATATAATGTAGTTTGAATGCCGTCTTTCTAAGAGCCCTGCTGTGAGGATATCGTTCGTATTAAGTTTGATGAAAGTAAGGAACCTAGAGCTTTAGTTAACTATTTCATGATTTTATAAATGTTTTTCGAAATGAGAAAACGAATATTTCTGCAGTTTGCATGTAGTGTGCGGTAAGAATTATGGGAGACTCGATGAGAAAGTTTAACGGAGAGTATTGTAGGAATAGTTCCGCTGTGGAATGTTTTCCGGGAATAGAATCCTGGGTTACAGTTTAGTTAATTTATAGTTAGAATTAATTTTTAACGGACTTAGTGTTTGTAGTGATAGTAAATTATTTTGTAAATTATGGCCATTTAAGTTCCGAATTGGCGTAGTTTGAAAACTATTGCAGTTAATGGACGAGGTTGTTAAATGTTCTGTGTATACGTAGAACTTCGAAACATTCTTTGTTTTAGTTGTTCTACGTAGCATAAGTTAACGTCGCCACCTGTCCTAGTTACTAAATGTGGCTGTATTGCATAATAAATAAATAAGCGAATAATAAATATACAGCATAAATGGAGGTCATGATGCGGAAGCGATAAGAATACTGTGTTATGCGGTTGATATGAATTTCCTTTGGAGGTGATGTTAAACTCGTTCCAAAGGAGATAGCCACGGATAAAGGGGTGAAATATACAGTCTCAGATGAAGAAATAAGATAAAGATCAGCAAGCCAGCGAAGAGTTAAATTTCCATGAGTTGCTAGGTAAATCTTAGAAAATGTTGGAGTTGCGTATTCAATACTGAGATGAGTAGCAACGTTAATAGTATGCGCCGATACTGCAAGTAGGTCGCACTCCCTAGTAGAGTGCATTATCATACCTAGATGCATTGCACTCTGGAGCGAATTCTGCCTGTTTCGTGTATTGAACTCCTATTGTTTAGGATATAGCTCAAACCTTCAGTCACAGTGCATTCACCTCTGGCGAAAAATATTCCTCAACATTTTTCCTATTTTTAAAACTCGTTTGAATATATATATTGATGCAATAAGTATAATTTGAATAACAGAAACAGCATTTACATTTTTTTCACAATTAGTAGATGTTTCCCATGATAGAGTTAGGTTTGATGTCCATATGTTATTGAAATAATTCGAACTGTTACTTGAACTCATTTTCGATTTATTATAATTGTCAGTAGTTAATAAATTTATTTTATCTACATATTTCCTAATTAAGCTTTACATGCCTTTACTTTACTTTACAATCCTTATTATAAATAGATTTATGCTATTAGGTTTCACATAAATAAAGTAACAAGTGGAGGAAACAAATTTTCTTGTTTTAACGGTGTTCAGTGAAGCAAAAGAAGATGAATAGAGTGGATTGTTTAGCGTTTTAGTGCTTCAACTGTATTCAATATCTATGTTTTTCTATCGAGTCCTTATTCCCATTGTATCTTATCTAATGTTGCAAAACAAGCGCACGCAGCTTGCTTTGGAAAACTAATATTCATGGCCATTCATATTTCGTCAAGACTATTGTTCTAACTCATCTGGAATTAATTTCAGGATGATAAGATGCTCACACAGTATTTCCGCTGTAATTAGCTGAAAATTTTTCAATTTATCTAGTAATTCAGTTAATCAAGAAACGTGAGGAATTGCTTATGACAATTTTTTTCGACACTACTTCTAAGAGCTTTTCTGAAAATTAGTTTTTCAGATTCATGCTCTGAGAAATATTATATATATTTTTGAGATATATTTAAGTTTCATCAGAACGAATCGTCGTAAGTTAGAGGTAGTGTCGTATATAAAATAGTGACTGTAATTAGGTATACGTTTAGTACACGCATAAAAACTTGTGGTTTTATAACGAATGCAATAAAAAAATCTTGTCGAGCGATACTCAAAGGCTATCCAAAAAAGATAAAATGATTCAAAGAAGATTTTAAAGGAAACTAAATTTGTGCAAATTCATCAAAGTTTAATAATTCGACGGTTTGAATTTTTGGGTACCAAGTTGGGTTTTAGTTCTGATTATGTCTATCTTCCTAATATCTGGATGGAATTCAAATTCCCATGTCTGATAAACAACTTGGTTGTTCTATCTTAAAAAAAATAATATCTGAAAAACGTCATGCTTTCGTCTACCCGCCTATGCAGTCCAAGGAGGATGTAAGAGGAGCCTTTTACGGTCCTTATCTAGCCCGCAGGCTGTAGGTTGGGCCTCGTCGCTTTGAAAAGTGAAGTCACGCGGAACGTTTTGAACTTGAAAAGGGTCTTGGATAGGAAATGATAGCTCGGAAAAAGTTAAACCATAAGGATGCATAGGAATTTAGGAAATTCCTGGCCTCTTAACGTATCGATTCCGTTTTCATTTCGTCGAAAAATTCTTTCGCCTAAGGAGTGAAAGCAGACGTATTTTTCTCGGCAGTTTCTTCAAGATGTATACCAATACAGATTAATCAGAAGCGGTTCGGCGAAAGTTTCTCGCTCAATTGTTAACGGCGTAATGCGATTGATGTCATCTCTGGGCTGTGACGCAAGGTCCGCATATCGGTCCTGTGCCCTTAATTGATGGGACCAAGTGCGGGGTCTCCCTGCAATGAATGCAAGTGATCTCACTTAAATTTCTTTGATGGAAGCCGAACCCGCCATCGAAACTGAAGACTATTGTTGTAATATTTCCGTAATGAATTTTTAGATTCATTCATATTTTATATTTTTTAGCCTTATCGAAACTGCCATTTCCCGATTTTGTTGATAAAATTTACGATTGAAAGCATATGAAATGAAACGAGTAAAGTGTATACATTTGAATTATGCTTTATTTTCTATTATATAATTATACCGTATGAGTACTGAATACCTTTTAATAAATATACTGTAAGCTAGATAAATGTTTCCCTCATATTCGCTCGATTTTTGAGTTATTAAATCAACACTCCGAGAAACAGGTTTTCGAAAGCGAAATCGATCTTTTTAATCGAATTCATAAAGATTGTATCATTTTACGTAAGTTCTTAACTTCCTATTCTGAAAAAGTTTTTTAAATTTTAATTAAATTAAGAATCATTATACTCATAATATGAAAACTATAGTGAAACTGAATAATAACTGATGGGGTAACTTCGCCTTGCTTCATCTGAGTAAAACTCACCAGATATAAACTGAAATATCTTAATAATCACGGAAAGTATCCATTGATTGTAACAGTAAAATCAGTTAGTATCCATCAACGTAAAGGATGATATTAGATACTGTATTCTCGATCAAGTCTCCTGCGCCGGTTTTAGAAATATAGGTAGTAAGCCTATTATTTGTATTTTATTCAGAAATCCACAAATAAATACCTTGCTTGATATTCTAATTCCGTGTTTCTATCATCCAAGAGATTGAATGAGCGCACTCTTTCAGAAAGAATAATAAACGAAGTGGGCGGAAGGCAGTGAACTCTCCCAGGGCCGGTTATTTCTTTTGGTTGCGAACGCCCACTTCCTTAGTATGCTTTATTTATAAGGGCGATCCTATGAGAAACAGATGAGAGCTTTTAATTCCGGATTCTTCTCTGCATTTCGATAACGCGCTTTAAATAGCAGAGGAAGAGAAGGATGCTAATATTTTCAATGTTTACGGAAGCCTTGTTGCCATGGAAATAAACGAGAAAATCCTTTTAAAAATTATCGAATTACCAGGAATTTTTCTCGGTTTTTATTAAGGTAGCTCAAATGAGTTTTTATTGCTACTACTGGGGAATATGAAAGTTTTAATATCACCGGTTGTTTAATTTTATATTATTTCGGTATTATTTATTTCCTTCTGGTATTCTGATTACGAAATTATTTCGATATCTTTACTTGGACGAATCAAATTTGCAGCATATATAACGTAGCAGTAACTTTTGGGTGCATATAACATATCAACAATCAGTTGGCACGTTTTACGTCGCGGACTCAATTCGTAATGAAAATAGTTGTTTCATGAGGTTCAAATATCGAGAAAATAAACTGTTAGTACCGAAATTTCATTACGTAAGATTTCCTAATTATCACTACAGACGTGAATATGAAATGCTGGATTCAGTTATGTTTAAGGCAAAACTTTTAATAAGATAAGAATTATGATAATTTTTAATAAGAATAATGATAAGTTAAACTCCATATTCATCGTATTCATACCAAAGTAGCATACACAGCCATGATCAAGAATGTAACCAAAGTAAATGAAATAAACATTTACATTTTATTCCCCATGCCTTCAATAAAGAAATTGATAAATTCAATCGGAAATTACCAACTTCTACAATGATGAAGAATTTAAGTCTGTATGAATAAAAACATTTTCTGGAAAGGAGTCGTTCATTTATTATTCTAATGATGAAAATCTGCCAGATTATTGAGGCTAAATTATTAGATTATTTTATCACGGAATTACGTATTCGGGTACTTTAGAAATAGTTAACTTTTTCGCTTTTGGAGACTAAGAAGTACGATAGACGTTAAACCAAACAGACGAACCCCAAAAAAAAGTAATCCGCTGTGGGCTTCGTGGAAGGTGAAATAGCTCGGAAAAAGACGCGGCTTCTAAAACCACCAAATACGGGGAACTTTTAGAAAAGGCAATTTTTTCCTCTACCTTCCCGCGTGTATGTTCCACGACAGTTGTCCTTGTTTAGCTGCTTCTTAGGGATCCAGTGGTATAAAACGGAGACCCACGAAACAGTGAGGCTCTTTCATCCGAAAGGGAATCCTTTCAAAATGCGTCAACGCTCAGGGTATGTTGAACCGAAACTTTCCTAGGGGCCATTGAAACCCTTAGCTCCCTAAGAGTACGCGAGCAAGGTTATCAAAGTCGTGAATGAAAACATGGGGCCTTGCTCACTACTTGGTGGCGAAGAAACACAACACATTCGCCTTGAGAACATACGGACGGGAATCCATACGAGGTCGATTCGATGGAGCTTTTTCCTTTCTTTTTTTATCATCGGGAGAATCTCCGATGTCATTAAAGTAAAAAGAAGGTCATAGAGCTTCCATAAACGGGCATGTCGGGTACAAGATGAAAACAGCTCCGTAATCTTTTTAGCTGCAACATGGCGATGCATTTGTGGCGTGGAGGACTCTGTATAGGGAGGTGTAAGGCTTCGAGATCAATGGAATCGTAACGAGTGTAATTTTTTCGTTTCTTTTGTATTCATATCGACTCTGTAAGGGAAAAGTCAATGATGCAGAATTTGTTTCGTTATTTAATCCCGCGAACCGGTTGCACGCTACGGTCATCCCTTCGTGTAAGGATGGTGGTTTTTCGTCGAGTAGAGGCGATACGTGGAAATATTTTGCACGTATGGGGAAGTACGATAGAGCTTTTTAAGCGTGGCATTGACCTTTGTGAATTAAATTTGCTTTCATGGATGGAAGAAAAGAGGAATTCAATGATGTGCTTATTCAGAAAGTTTTTATGGCTGGACGGGTCTTTTGTCAACCATGAAATATTTCTGGCCTTATAATGATATCGAATTATGAAGAACTATCTTTAATTTTTACTTTGAATCGATTTTTAATAGTATCGAAGTTTATGATATTTGTGCAATTTAAGTTAAAAGGTTTTTTATTTGGCAATAAACTATTTAGAAAGGTAATTTTGGAAGAGGTTTAGAGAGATGTTTCTGGCTTTATAACTATTAAGAAGTATGTGGAACTATCTTTAATTTTTACTTTAAATAGATTTTTATTAGCCTTGATTTTTATGTCACTTATATAGTAGTAGTAGTATTGTTAAAAGTGCTTCGACAGCTTAGGTCATTTCGCACATTGGCGTCACTTATATAATTTATGTTCGATATACGGCAAGCAACGATTTGAAAAGAAAAGATATGTTTTCTCGATGCTGTACATGACGTTTAATAGAGCAGATCGCTATTTTTGCAGTGGATTATATCGGCATAAAATGAATTATTTTTTTGAATCGTTTGAAAATAGACTGAATTACCTTTGAATTAGAGATACTGGATGAAACCTTAGCTATGTGAAATTTCATAATTGGTGAAATTAAATTGCGGAGTGAAATGTTCCATTAAAATTTATTTAGCATTACTGGTTTCCACTAATTTAATGTCAGAATGTTCATTAACAGTTCTATATAATTTATTTATAGAAAGTTAATTTCCGCTCAAACATTTGATAAAATTTTGTGGATTTGTTCAACCCGTCTCTTAGACTTACCTCTTAATAATGAAAATAATTCCGTCTTTAGTTATTGGGCGTACGTCCTAGCTGAGACATTTCCCAATGAAAATAAAATAGAAGTTCAAGCTCATAAAAAGGTGATCGTAAGAAGATAATCCTTTTTACTTCAAGAGTAGGCGATTTCCTGTGATTTAAATGTTTGCAATAACGGTGATAAATAGCCGGCTCAAAATTACGACGTTGAAGGAGTATATAATAATCATCTCGAAATTGACCATGGATGGTTAGATGTTGCTTTGTCACGATCAAAATATTTATCAGTGTGGGCAGAGAGAAGGGAGAGTAAAAGTGAGGTGTTCAAAGAAGTTTTTGTGATTTAAGCTCTTGTAATTCCCATACGTTGCCTGTTCTCTAACATTGTCTTAGGTTATTTATTAGTTATCAATTTATTTAAGGTTGTTAATTCCGTTTACATGTATAGTGTTATATTTCATAAGGCTTGGAAATAATTATAAATGTATGGTATGTTAAAGTTATATGCTCTGGTATAACAAACTTTCAATCCAATTCGAGTTCCGTCATGCTCTACATGGGCGTTTATCAAAGTTGATTGCTAATGATTAGCCCATAATATTATCCAATGAGCATGCCAAGGGTATTTTGACCGTAATAATAATAATGTCTGTATTAGAGTAATTTTAGTATAACGAGACTTATCTTATAATAGTATATTGCAACATAATCATATATATTACAATTTTATAGACTGGAGAAAAAAATCTAGACTTTTCCCGTACAAATATTTTTCGCTAAAAACTAAAGAGGTCGACACGATGTTCCTTCACATACTTTACGCAATTTCAAATTTATGTATATAAAGTTAAATTAAGTTCCGTCATGCTTAACGGGGGGTACTAGTATGTTTTATAACAAGTTGCGTATAATAGTCCGTAGCATTGAAAGGAGGAGTGATTCCTTATTCCAAATTGTATCGTGTCTAAACAATGTGTTCCCCATCACGCCGAAACGTGTCTGCCACGCGCACGATCCTGCAGCTAGATTCGGCTCAGACGTATAAAAAGATCCATTTAAAAATTTCGGGGTTAACCTCGAATGTCGCGATCGTTTGTCATAATCAGAGCGTCCAAAAAACTGAGTCGGATGCGGTGTAGTTCAAAAGTAGAAATAGCGGGAAGGAGAGGCTGAAGGCGAAAGTGCTGCGAGTTATAAAGGGAAAAAGAAGAGAGATAGAGGAGGAAGAGAGAAAATGAGGCGATGGCTCACCCACGCGTTTCGAGGTTTGCAAAAAGATCTCTTGAAGTGTCAGCTTGTTTCAGCCCTCCCTATTAGCCGCCTTTTTCATTGCCAGCGTGATCATCCCTCATATCTTCATCCAACATCATCTTTCGTTTTTTTCGAATGTCTGTAATTCGTCCTTGGAGGTGTCATTAGTTTTTGCAATCATTTCCAAACAGCCCTCTTACGTTTGATTTTAATATTAAACACACTCTGTTTTACCCATTGATTATATATACCTTCTTAATTATTTTATGCATAAATTACATTTATATTTTATAGAAATTACATTTACTTTATATTAATTCTACAGGACTTTAATTATGGCAAAATTGATGAGTCCTATTTTAAATTTCATTCGCTGAAAATTGCGAGGGTAAAAAGCAAATGAATGTAATTAAAGCTTAGAATTTTGGCGGAAGAGGGCCGATAAATAAATTTAAATAGTTTGGAGGATGCTCCAGTAATTACACCATGCATTTCACTAGCTTGGGTTATGATCGCAGCACCTAAAATAATTTTAGAATGCTGGTGATGAAACGTTTTCTGGCTTTCATATCACATCGGCGTTAGGAAATAAAGCTATATAGAAAGGGTAAGACTGCCCGTACCGCTTTCATCATCTTTCATCACCAAGGATGTTTGCAATGTTTATGAATATAAGGGTGTATTCTCCGTAGGTAACTCTGGAATTATTACCTCAGCCTTCATATTAAGCCGTGGACTAGTTTCTACAGAAGCGTAATTATCAAGCCCAAAATAAAATCATATCTTGTCTAAATTGTTGTATAAATATTTATGAGTAATATGATAGCTATGAATTCAGGATCTAGTTTCCAATTGGAAATATTCCTGTTTTTATTTGACTGTTGCAGAATCTTTTCAAGTTTCAACCCAGTTGTTTGTGTATGACGTTTGGAAAGAAAATGTATTTCTTAATATATCTAAACCCATATAAGTAACGCATTAACCGCCTAAGGACATAAGATGTCACACTATATTGTCTAGTTCTCTTGTCAGTTACTTAGTACAGTCGTGTATCTTTCGTGGAAAGATACATTTGTGAAGTGAATGTTGGTAGCATATATTTCCAGAATATATTTTTTCGGCTGCGATATTAGGAATATGTGAAGAAATTATTTTAGATTAGTCGCTAATTCCACTCGAAACTTATTTGGAGAACCTAACTAAAATTTAAATGGATAATTACCCTTTTAGACTGTTACCCATTGCTTTATTCGCCTTCCTTCTTACCTGCCGAACCACTAAAAACAAAAATATCATCAATAAAGATAGTTTATTATGCGTTTTTTGTTGCCTTCATTGTTTAAGTGGAAGTTTAACCTTTTTGAACAAGAAAAGTCCGGCCTATAAGGAGGGTTAGGGAAGGGAAAATAGCGGAAACCTTTCATGAGCATTCCTAATATTTAAACATACGGAGCCATATTTCACCGTTAATTTAGTGCCCAATTATTCCATTACCATAATGGTTCGAGCAACAATTTCTGTTGCATCATATTGATAGTCTATTAGCAGGAAGCGCGTTGGAACCTCGAATGAATCGTTCATTGTCATTAAGTCGATGTCCAGATGTGCCGAAATAAATGTACAGCAATGTCATCCATTTTTGGCTATCGTTGTACACATCTTTCTGTGAAACGAACTGCTTAATAGTTTATCAACAGTGATCCTTTATTTCTTCTTAGTTCGAACAATGGCCACTTTGTCCAATCGAATCTCCTCACCATCCGTGCGAAATTCTCATCTCAAAGTTTCTGCTCTTCTTTTTCCGTAACTCGGGCATGAATCTTCCTGTCGTCGTATTCCACTTCCCTCTCGTTCTTTGGGTTGTCTCCGCTCCGAAGTGATGTCAGATACATCTCCCCAATGTGATTATGATCCCGCTGTCTTCCTTGATGACACACCAGATCAAAACCTGCTCACTTGACCTATGAGTAAGCGTTTAAATCGGCAGCACTCGATGTGTGGTCGATCTGAGAGCCTTTTATTAGAGCACTGGATGAGTGCCGAACTGCCATGTTTGTACTTGAACTTTCAGACTGTCAATTTGATTAAGGAAGCCGCTGACCATGGGGTTAATTTTGAAATGAAAATATAGACTATAGATCCATTACCGAAACTGTTTTGATTCGCAGATCAATGGAAGAAATTTTTGACAATCGACATTGCGTCTCCTTCCGCATTTCCGGATTTTATGCTTTTTAATGCAAACGTGACTCTCAGCTTAATATCCTCTCTCACTAGAATTTTATTCTTATTTCCATTTATTTGAATTTGGTCGCAGGAAAAGTCTCCAAGTGAATTCATTTATTATAAATTAAGCCAGTAAAAAAATCCGACCTTTTTTTTTAAGCTGCTAGCAAGTACATGATAGTGTAGGATTTGTTTTCTGGTTTCCAACCGAAGGTAACGCTGAGAAACTCCGGCGTAGGTACAGCAACCTCCGGGAAAGCGTAAGATCTTTCTTCTAGTAACTGTTAATGATAAAATTGTCTTGCGGTGAAAACATTGATCCCAAAGTTCCCCTTATAGCGTCTAAAGACTTTGTTGGGCCCATAATTTATTCTCAGCCGTGTGGACATACATAAGATATGATGTAATAAAAATACAGATGTCATTGATGAATGAATATATGGAACGATCCTAGTATTTTCGCCCCTGATATTTTAATTCGGGAACGGTCATGTGTAAGTTAAATGTTTTAGTTCCTTCGGAATATTTTTGAAGTGGACGATATGATAGATACATTTCCAAAAGTGAGGTCATAGTGAAATTTGTTCATACCTTGAGATTATTCAATATAAACTCAATATAAATACAATTTAAATAATAATAAGAGATATGCCGAGAATTTACTTCAAGAGGGTTGTATCAGATCTAATGAAGATTTCTTAGGTAGCTGATTTTCAAATGTTAACGACTCATTGAAAATCGTTTTCATAGAAAAGTGAGAAGCTTCACTTTTTAGGGTAAATTCCAATCAAAATTTGCTATTTTATCAGTCAAGTTACTGAGTTCTGGGATAGTAATCAGTTAACATCATCATAAATTTTCTATTAGTATAAAAATCATAAAATAGTATATCATCATAAATTTTCCTATAATAATAAAAAAAATTAAAAATTTGAATCGAATGGTTTTATAAATAGTATTCTGAAATTTAATCAGTCATTTTGAAAATGATTGTAAAAAGACTTTTAAATTCATCTTTTTTAAGTTCTTCGATTAATCCGTGGAATTATAAAAATACTTAATATATTGTGTAAATATACATTTATAAATGAAAGTATCCGTAGTATATAATCTCTGGAAAGAATTATCAAGTGCGGAGGAGTAGGCGTTGGAATCTAATGCAAACATTTGGCCGGTTGTTTGAGTAGGATCGGTATAATATGTCCTATTCAAACATTCAAACAATACGAATATAGACAAAGACCGCCCCGAAATTCCAACCTGAAAACTCTATCAGCGTGATTATTCCAAGGAAAAAAATTCGCACCCAAAAAGAAATATCCGAATTGCGACTTGTTCCGACGACATAGATTCCCATTTAAACATTCGGAAGCCCTTTCCCTATGGCGCAATGTGCTATTTAACGCGTGCGTTGATAAACCTGTTGGGATAAAAAACCGAGGTAATCGGAGAGTAAAATCCCATCGAGGATCACCCTTATCGGCTCTCGCCAGAAGAACTTCCACAGCGGGCGACGGGGTAACGCGTAAACAAAGCTCATTCGTTCCGAATATCACCATGAAATTATCCTCCGCGTATCTCAGTCCATCAGAGCATAAACACCCCCGATAAGTAGTTAATATAATGGGAGGGAGTATCCACTGCCACAGAGGCGTCATCGGCCTCGGTATTCATGCGTCCCCCCCTCCACGCCTCATCTGCATCGCCATCACCGTCGGCTTCCGCTTTTGAAGAGGCCATCCGCCCAAGTTGGACCCAACCCATCGATAATCGCACGTCAGCTCACCAGAGCCGTGGATTTATAAGCGGCTCCCTCTATATTTATGGCCGCGTTCTCCTCGTCCAAACCTCCGCCAACTTCCACGTTTACATCGCGGTCCGTTTTATATCCCCTTCTCCTTGTCTTTTCTCGAAAATCTCTCCCCATTAGCATTTTCTTCTAGGAACCTACTCTGCCTTCTGTGAGGCTCTTGTTCCCAGCTGTTTTGACGCTCCTGTAATTTTAGGGATTGTTTATTAAATCTTTTTTGACGTTTCTACGTGGTTCCTCTCATCGGCTGTGGAGAGCTGCGAAGAACGGATCTGTTAATGGATTACCGAGCCCAAATTTTTCGGAATGAGTATTATTAATTTTTTGAAACTGTTAAATTAGGTTAAATGGGCTCTCTTTTGTGTAACCATTGGAGTTTTACATGAAAATTTTTATCTGTTAAATCTAAAAATTATTGAATACCTCTATTTTACTCCTAAACAAATAAATCAACACACATTAATAAGCCTGCAAATGCCAGATGCTAGATATTTTGAGCCAACTAATAGATATAAACTAAACGAAAAACTAGTATATTAAAAATTCAAAGTAATAGATACAACCTAGATATATATAATAGTAATTCAAAGTAATTGATATACCTAGATATAGATAATACGTACGTAACCTCAGAAAGATTTAGGATATGGGTAAGCGATTCCTCAAGATTCACGGTAAGATTTTCGGAGAAAACCAATGATGTGATATTACGTCCACAAAAGAAGTGGAAAAAAATGCGCAAAATAACAAAAACAAACAGGAATGCTATTTATATTGTATACAATGTATTCTAACCACGATTATCTACTTAAGGAAGAAACTCAAGGCAGATATATCTTACAAGAATCTTACTCTTACTTACACATTCTTCCCGCAATCGTATCTCAATTATCTTCATGAATGCGAAATAAAGTGATTGATTTGTAATTGTTCTTACCAAATGTAGCTCTAATTAACTCACATTACTGTAATTAATCAGCTCCCGCCGTCATTTTAAATTCATCGAAGATGAAGTTAAATCATCAAGCAGGTAATTAATGGTTTGAGAATGTTTCACTCAGAAAGTTTAATTGCAACAGTAAGTAAATGCCTAATATATTTATTTATTTCATCGTTAATTTAGATAAACACCACAGTTATTTTCTGTAATACAGTAGTTACTATTCTTAGGGCAAAATGTTTGAGCAAACATTTATTTTCCGCATTTCTCTGATGCATAAAAAGCGGAGTAATTCATTATGAGAATTCGATAACAGCGCCAGAAGGAATCGTCCTATCATGACAATAAATAAATCATTACCAAATTTGGTTTTTGCTTCAGTTCAAAACTCTTGTATTCAAGTCTATTTGTTTACTTGAACATTTTTTTTTGCGCTTAATTCGGCTCAAAATTCCAACTTGCATGAATGTTGGATTTTTTTTACGGTAAAGATTTTGAATGTGATCTGTGAGTTAGACATTTTATCTTTATCATTTATTCACTCTTTACAATGATGGTAGTGTTCTCATAAATGGAGTCATTTGTTTGGATGCTCAAAGAATAAATTGAATCAATCATACAGCATTTTAATATCATGCTCCATGACTAAGGAATTGAAGAATTGTGAAGATAAATAAATATGGATTGAATGTTTATCTAACGAGGAAGGAAACATGCGTAATACAGAGCAAGAAATTATTTGATGACTTCAGCGAGAAAAAATCTTCTCTGACGTCAGTTCCTTCCCCTTTATAGTCAATAACGTTCTTCAGTACCCTTTCATAAAAGGATGCTTAATTTGCGCATTTCGAATTACATTTCCGAACTGAAATTTCCAAAATTCCAGCTAAACGAGAATTAAAGTTTGAAACAGGAAGCTTGAAGAGCTGTAATTATATAAGTAATTATGTACTATGATATTTTTCTCGGTCATTGAATAGTAATTGCCCTTATAAGACAATCGAATCTTGGGTTTTTTTCATTAACGAATCAGGGAGTATATTGACGTAGTAATTCCGCAAGTTTATGAAGTTGCCCACCTATAAATTTCATTCTTTACTAAGTATTTTCCTATGTGCTTTGTTATTAGGCTATTCCACCATCTATTACCGGTCTAACTATATTATAATTTAGTTAGCTCCCACAGAGCTATATATATTCAAATATCTTTTGTTAGTACGCCATTTTTTTTACCCAAACGTCCAGCGGCATATATAAAATTTTCTTTCGGCGCTAATGTTTGGTATGAAGTGCTTGCATATTATTAGTTAGAAGGCTACTGCTGGTTTATTTTGTAAACTACAATACAGACCCTTTTGTATATTACACGTAGACTTGTTATTAATTGATCGTTAATAGATTGGATCGAAATGTTTTTTTTTCTATTAAAAAACTAAGCAGAGATGTAACATTTTTCGTTTATAACTAGATATTTTTGAATTATAAGAAATTATATTTTTTCTGATTTTTTTAAAATCTGTCATCTCCAATTTAAAGAAATATTTTCCCTGGTAGTTAGTTGTACTTTGTAGATTTAAATGCACGGAGTGATACCTAATTTAATTGCAAACATTTAATTATCTAGAAAATTTTATATATGTTCTAATATCCTGTCAGAACATGAATTTTAGGAGGTTGATGAGTCATAAAAGCCCCCAGTTACAAAAGGGATAAAGGACGTGGCTCGGTAGTTTAGTGGTTAGAAAACCTGCCCGGAAAGTGCCTGGGTTCGAGTCCCAGCCAACACTATTTTTCTCTTCTCGTACAACCTTTATATAATACCCATCCAGAGCAAATATTCGCGATTACAGTTTTCGTTTATATCACTATAAATGGTAATTCAACTAAAATGAATCTTCAAATTTTATCGACAGATAACTTGCGGTACTTTCAGAATCAAGTTCCCGTAATTCTGAGCAATATTAAGCGGAATCGTTCCTTTAATTTCACTGTTGTTTACGCCCAGTCCTTCGAGTCACATGTAGCGTACATATTTAACCAAGTCATCGTGATGGAATGTTTTTGCTATCTTCTGCTTATGTAAGGCGCCGGAGGAAGTTACTGAGGCGTGCTATTTCTCCTTTGCTTTTTGAGTGTCGGAAACTGCTGAAGCAAGAAACGACTGCGATGAGTAATGCCATGTGATGTACGATTGTATTTGATGCATCTGGGGAAAAGGAAAGCTTCTCTTTTGAAAAGAATCTATCTTTCGAATCGAATATCGTTTATGCAATGTGATATATCACATGTTATCTGTAAGCCAGATTAATTAACAAGAACTGATGGATTTTTCAATTAGGTATTATCATTATCACTTCTGTTAAGATCCCTGATGTAAAGCCATTAATAACGTTTGCAGGCTTAATTTGCGGTGAGTGGACATCATTAGCTAATGCGAAACTTTTATTTCTTGTTGAATTACATTATTTGTTTGTTTTGACTTCGTTTCATTATAAAAAGGGAATTTTCTCGTCAAAAAAGAGAGAATTAAATTAAATATTTAAAAACGTACAAATATTGTTGCATATATCTAATCTTTCTGATAAATCAAAAATAAGACGTATTTGTCTACAGTTTTGAGCATCCATCATGATAGAAACTTAAGCTAAAATCATAAACCTAACCCCTAGGAAATTCATTGATAAAATATTATTGAACCACTTGAAATGCGTGTGAAATAACTGAACTCACTTTGTATAAACGTCTTCCTCAACCAATGCGACTTATTTTTGCATTCCCTCTTCTTCCCTTTCCCTCTCTAAACTGATAAATACTTTGGTTTATATATATATATATAGACTCAACTGGTGTTTACACCCCCTGCCACACGCCGAAAGGCGGCTTGCAGGGTATTAATGTAGATGTAGATGTAGATGTTTATCCTATTTTACTCGGTTGCTAAAACAATATCACGCTTGTTTTTACTGTTACCTTAAAATTCATTCGGACGGAAAAAATTTCCATGTATATTTTATAACGATAACATTTATATTATTTGTTTGTTTGAACTTAGTTATTATTATGATTCATCGTCGTTTATATTGGTGGATGTTTATTTATTGGGATAATTCGGACTTATTCTATCCTACTCGGCTACTTAAACCACTAAAAATTCATTTCCCTTAATGCCATTAATGAATTATTGTAACAATTCTACACACAAATGTGCTCCAAGTAAGGTTATGAAGTCCTAACATGATTTTTATGTTTCTGCAAAAGCTTGAGCTGCAGCAACCGTCGCGTAAGATGTGTTTATTCGAATCTTCTGTCGAGGAAAACTCGTCCATCGATCCAAAATATTCGACCGGTCGTTCTTTCACCTTCACTTTCCATTTTCCAGAAAGGAAAGGATTTAAATACGGTTTCCTTCCTGCATTAGCTTTGCATCCGTTCCTTCGTCGTTCTCATCATCCAATCAGCTCCCTTCATCACCGATTTTGATCAGGCCATTCGGAGAAGAGAATTAGATCAAACAATATCCTGTCGCCTATCAAGTAGAAATGTCAAGTGTACCTGGGAAAAAGTTATTAGTAATACTATTGCCATACAGTGATGGATGGAATATTTTTCATTTGTATTTACATGCAGGATAGAGAAAATATTTCTTAAATTTACTTTTTTTATAAGTCGTGCACATTGCTTGATGGTATTAAGGCTACTGAGGTATGAGTTATGCTGAACAATGGAATTCAGCACTAATTCAATTCTATGCAAACTGCTTTATATAACAGAAAAGAGAATTTGTGTTACTTACGTGGACGTTTTCCACTCACAGCATTCTGCTTAAGGGAGGAAAGGAAGGGAAAATTAAAAGGAAAGGGTTAAGGAAAGATTACAACACTCCTCATCTAGCCTAGTAAGCCTATCCGGGGCTTTCCTTGTTAATGGTGGAGGATTTGAGATTCAAGCAGGCAACTAAACTATTCCCTTTATAGACATTTAGAAGAATGCAACTCGTAGAAATTGCATCGAATCCATTTTCTCCAGATTTTTTTTCTTCATCGTAGAATGTCTTTGGACGGACTTCTGAATGAGGGAAAAGTAGGTTGTGAAGTTACGCCAATTATTTGTTCGGTTTTATGTGTTTCAACGACGTTATCATTTATTCCATCGAAGAAAAAAATTGAATATGTCTACAGAACAGAAAGACACGTGACAGAGGTTCCGGTTACCTAATGATGAGGTAATATCCTCCAAACCGGTCGCATTATTTTTTTAACTCCGTGTACGAGGAAGTTTTGTTTCTCCAATTGAATAATTATGGATACGTTCCAGCTGATATCACTCTCGTTAATTCGTGATCATTATCATTTGTCACCAATCTGAATATAGATTTGAAGCTGCTATCTTTGCTATCCCATCCAGGCTTTCCATTCCTCTTAATTCTTCTATAGATATGGGTTATATGGGCTTTATTATTCTCCTCTTGTGATTTAACTTAGGTTTTTCTCCATAATTCCTCCCTTTTTGAATTTATCACCAGTACAGTTTCAGGAGATTATCGTATCTAAATATGTGCAGACTCACTTTCCTTCTTAGAATTTTCTTTTCACTAACTTATCAAAATACCTCTGCAAAAGGAATATTCTCCTAACGAATTTATTTGATGGCCTAATATGTTGTAACGGTACAATGTCAGATAAATTCTATGGTATTAGGCCGGTCTTCGTGGAAAGCCATAATAAGAAATGAGTAAAGCACTTCGTAATTTCCACACAATGTTATTTATTTAAAAAATCCTCAGGCCATCCTGCGAATGGCATTAGCCGAAACCGGTCGTTTTTTAAATAAATAACATTGTGTGGAAATTACGAAGTGCTTTATTCATTTCGTACAATGCCAGGTTGAAATCCAAGTTGGGGCATGGATGATTGTATTTTTGGAAAGGTAAATTGTAAGAGTGGTCTTTCTAGGCAAAAAAATCACCTATGAATGGCGTAATTATTAATATCATTATCATAACAAATTTTTCCTTCAACTGCCGGTAGGTTTCGCAGATTTTTTCACGCCCCCCCCTTTTCGCGAGTGTTTTCCTGCTAAATTTTGATTTTTTTTCCAACACCAGACTTAATTATTTTTAAACCCACGAAATATATCCTATTTTCGCCTATTCTTTTGCCTAATTTCTAAAAACTCTTTTCTTATGTATTTAATGACATGGAGCTCGAAGTAAGAAGAGATCAATCTTGCCCTTGTCCTTTTAAAGTCGTTTTATTATTTTGAGTATTCAAAAGACGAATTTAATTTAACTAGTTAGTGGAGGAATTTCAAGAGTATTGGGAAAGCATGAAAATTGGTCAATAAATAACAACTTACATAAATGCAGTATACTGATATACTAGAGCAGAAATGATTACTTTTTGACGAAGTGTGAAGTTTGATCTACGGAGGTGAATGTTCTTCGAAACTTTTGGCAAAACTGAGTGGCGACCGGTAGTCTAGACGCTAAAAATCTCTACAGGTTACAAAAACATCAACGGGGAGAGTCTGTGGGAGCGGTGTTGTTAATATACCGTGCAAATGGAGGAATTTATTAGACTGTTTTTCTCCTAGAACGCTTTTTTTCCTCGCTTTCTTTAGTTCCAGCCTTCTTTTGAAAATAGATGCCGACTGACATTCCATTCTACGATTGATGACTGAAATACGTGGATTGCCTTCTGTTTCGTCTATTTTTTGCTATTTTTCAAAGCATCCATAATAAAATTCAGAAGTCGTACAACGCAAGAGATATTCAATGGCAGGAAAAGATTTTACTCCGTGAATGGAATTCAATTATATATCTCCCCAGAGTTTATTTTGGTTCCAATTTATACATAACTTCAAATAGATCCGCAGGAAGACGTTTGGAAAAAACCGTTTTTATTGGGAGTAAGACAGGAGAGTAAGAAAGAATCATGTCAAAGTAAGGAGGGAATTCCCTAGTTTGTTCGACATTGAAATATGCGACGTTCGTTTAAAATACGTCACATTTTTAGGGATTAACCTAACCTAAAATCATCTGTCTGTAAAGTGTTCAATCCGAAGACAACCTCCTTCCTCTCCAGCGTTAGCTGTCAAGTAGTAGTGGAGGGAAATGTGGCTTATTAGGCTAGACGAGGAATGAGGTAGGCATTTACGTTCCTCACTAAGTCAAGATGCTATAACGGATCATTTCCATGTAAGAGGGGCACAATGATTCTACGAGTAAAACTTTTCTTAATATTTCATAAAGAGAAACATAATTAACTTTCATGCCATCACAGCCATGGACAAAACTGCGACGAAAGTAGAATAGAACATTTTTCTCTATTCAGTACAGAAAGACCCAAAAATGTTATATTCATTAATATGTGGTAGCAGGAACTATCAGCAATCAAAGAATCAGTTAAGTACCCCACCGTGACATTTATTTTACTATTATTCTCAAAATATTATCTTAAATTTATTTCAAAACTCTTTCCGAGACATTTGATAATTTTTTCTCAGCAATAATGATTAATCGATAAGCCAATAAGATACATGAATACATATTTGTGAATATTGTATTTGATTTGCTGTAAATGAATGTACGCAAGTCTCTTAACGATAATTTGGCCGTACGAATTACGCCCTTCTTCCATAAATTACTCATATAATTTATCCTATCAGGAACCCTGAAAAATCTTGCAAGATAAGTACACGAAAAGTAATATATATGCTATTTAAGGTTATTAAAATTTCATACTTACTTAACTAATTCACAGTGGTGTTTTTTATGTAATTCTTTTATCTATCGCATATTTATTTTTTGTATTAATTTATTTATACATGCTTATGTTGTATTTATTTGGGTTTATTGTATGTATTCATGGTAATATATATATATATATATATTTAAAAAAATAATTGTTATATAAGTTAGCGTCGCCACCAGTCCTTGTGACTGACTGCGGTGGTTTCGAACAATAAATATACGCGACTCGAAAACTCCGCGAATATCATTTTACGTTAAAACGAATTTAACGGCGGCGTAAATAGGTTACAATTTCCGCCTGAGCGTCAGGAGCAAAGTTTGGAAAGTATTCGTAACATCGTCATCCCCAGTCTCCTCATTTCGAAGGCAATTCGACAGGATCCGCGCGGAATCGGCAGCCACTCTCCCCATATTGCCATTTAATCACCAAATTACGCCGCGCTTTCAGCTTTGTCCTCCCTTCCGCTGGAGACACCATCTCTTCAATCTTGCACTTCGCAGCACGTCCCTTTGATCAGCAGCGTTAAGAGGGTAGTCTTGTTCACATCTTCCTAACTCAATGACGAGCTAATTTTCCTAAGAGCGTGGTTGACCTCCATCGACGACGATCTTCCTCTCAGGACTCCCAAGAGCGATATTTCCTCCGCCAGAGCGCGCTTAATTGATTTCCCCTAGCGGAGATTTTGTCGGTGCATAATGTGTTCATCAGCGAAGACAAGATTCGGAGGACGGAAACATTTTTGATGCGGTGATCAACTCTTTTCGCCAAGCCATTAACCTTTGAAAGGTTACTAAGGGTGCTTTCAGAAGTGCATGGGACCTGCGTTTAGCGATCCGAATTAGAAAAAAAGTTTTTGATGAATGAGCTTCGGTAAGATTTTAGCGGCGATGCAGTGTTGAAATTCCATTTCTTCTACAATAGATAACATGACCAATAGATAATAACCTGACCAGACCAATAGATTAAAACCTGACATTGTTTGCGCCCCAGGTTGCGAAGCTCTTCCCTAAAGTGTAGAAATTTCTGCTAATGTATTTCCTGTTCTTCGCTTGATTTCTGGAGAACTTTTTACTTCTTAGATGTTCATAATTTGGAATTATCTTTAATGTATTATATATCTTTGCCATTTTTCTGATTAGTGATTTGTGAAATTTTCGAAATGTTTTAATATATCGTTGTTTTAATTTACTGAGTATATTGCTTTTAATAACCTAGACCAGTGGTTCCCAACCTTTTTCAGCTGGCGACCCACCTTTCCTTATTGGAATACCTCCACGGTCCATCGGTCCATGGTGGAGTAAAAAACCTATCGTTTACCAAAAATTTGTATCGTATCCCTTCCTTATATGTATATAATTTACCATCAAATACTGCTATTCTGATGGTTTATTCGATGGTTTCTGATAGTTTTAGGATTGAGTCGTAACCCACCTGTAACCCTTCTGCGACCCACCGAAAGGGAACCGCTGACCTAGACTATTTATAGATGATAGTTTTACGAGTATTCCAACTGGAGGAAAGATTCGTGTCTTGGCCTTGTTTTCGATAATTATTGATAAGAAAAGGACGTAACGGAAGGATTCATGCTGCCTAAGCTATGGAAGGATTTTCAACGGTATTATTTTATTCCTTTAAGGAAGGTGTCAGCATATTAGCTCTATCTTAGACTAAATCTTTCTTCAATGAAAACGTAGCACTATGATACTTTTTATATTGATGCAGAATCCGAATTTTTGGGGCACAGGCTCAAAGAATGAGATAAAATGAGTTTTTCTATGATAATTATCTGACAGAATGATCGAAAATGGGACTGTTACAGAGAAAAGGGAAATTTGGTCGGATTAACCCCAGAAATGAAAGGAATATTGTGACGTGAATTCAGAATAATAAAAATATATCTACTATTTTCATTGTTAATCAGATCTCGCCGAAATTCAATGTTAGATTTTAAATTACCAGTATTTTTCTTGCTTCTTTTCCGTAAAGATATTTCATATTAAACCCGGGTCTTTTTCTTCTCTTTAATTTAATTATCGGATTAACATAATTCACAATTTGAGGAAGGTGATGAAGGCATCGAAACGTATCTCATTAGTCCACATGCGTCGGCAGCAGCACCAATTATTTCTCGCTCCCGAATAGGCATTCGTCATCAGTATACGAACGTCCGCAGCTTCGACAAATGTCTCAGTTTGTATCTCCTTGTCTCCGAAGCTGTCCTACTCCATAAGTCTCGCTCCTCTTCTTTTTTTGTGTGAATAGGTTTCCGAGCAACGGCGCGGTGGACGTCCTGCTAAGCGACGTAACAAGTCACACTCCGCGGTGACAAAACGTTCCATTTAGGCGTTAGTCGGCCGGAAAATTGGACTCGCGTCACCTATTATTTTCGTAGATGTTAATGCGACGGCATTAATTTACCACTTCCGGTGTTAGTTGCGGGTTGTTTTAAGCCCCCTCCTTGTGGGATCCATCACGGTGCTATCCCCTTCTTGTTGAGATGGTTCTATTCTTTTTTTCATTGGAACCCTCCTCCGCGGTATCTCCTCCACCATCGACATCTGCTTCTCCATCACCGTTCTTAACGACGAATGAAGTCTGCGCCTTATCACCAGAGCTTTTTTTTCTTTCTGAGACGTGATAACGGTTCTGTCACTCTTAGTTTTTGTTACGTTTGTCATCCGGTTCCACTTTAGCGGTTTGTTATACTTTCCTCTCTCTTCTCAGCTCTGGTTGGATCCAAGATCTTTAAGCTCATTAGGAAGATCTGTCGCTAGATAAGTTGCGAGCTTTGAATGAGTTCATGAACGTAACTTCAGCACTCGCGTTGGATTAAATCCATTTATTCGTACATTCAAAGTCGTCGTAATCCATTTTGGAATAATGCCATGTGATTATAGGAAGATATTTACTTTATTACAAACTATAAAATGTTAATACTAAAATAAACAATACGCAAAATCAAGAAGTAAGAAAATGATTAACGTGTTTTGTAGAAATGGAATTACTCCATGTTGATAAAAAAGAGACGTACTTTTTTCCACGTAATTAGAGTAAAAGCACGATCTGATTTCAGCAATTTGTTTCTGAATTGATTATGGCGATCGATCGCTGAAACCTTTTCGTGTTTCAATTAAATTCTTGTGGACAGAATGCGTCTCTTTTCTTTTAAACGTCAAGAACTAAGAGTTAACAGCTGTGAAAATTATTGAATTACCGACGAAAATATTCCAACACTTCTCTTCAACTGACGGTACTGTGTCCTGTACTGTGCATTCATTCTGCTCTGCAAATTCTCAAAACGATAGCGGCTAATTTATCAGTAATGGTTTTGTGAATTTATTATTATTGAATGCTAATGTGAATTGATATATTAATTATATGATAATGATATTATGAAGGCAACTTTTAATCGTTTTTTTATGTTTTAAATTTTACTAACACACAGTTGTAAAGGTAATGATGTATCTATTTGTATTTTTCTTTTAACTGTTGGTTTGAACATTAGCTTTTTCTGTTGTTTAATTCAATACAAGAAAGTCGTAAAGAATCCGGAAAATTTTGAACTTAGGTTTACATATATCTGCAAGTACGTACCTCTGATTAAATTAAAATGGCTAACCTTTAAAACACAGTTTTCCGTTGTCGTATTTAATTCCTTAGGGGGAAAAAAAGAACATGACTATTTTTCTGAAGGTTTCCATAAACAAATGAAGGATCTTTTTTCAACGGAACAATTTCTTATCAATTGGCAATCCCAACATAGCAATGAGAGTATTAATCAGTTTAATTGTGTACACTTGTCTCTAAAACTTTTTCTTACTTCCCTTCTTCTGTTCTCTTTTACCTTCCACTCGGTATTAATTTTACTACTTGAACTTAGCAGCTGCAATTTTGATAATCTTCGCTCATATATTATACCCTTAATTTTCGAAGTATAAAAAATTAATAGCCATGAAAGCTTCTTGGATCGGAATTAAAAAGTTAGTTCGCATTCTTAAATAATTTTTCATGAATCCTCGTTTGAGCTGGATACTTTCTCGACTAGTCATTCAAAGTAATTGGTAATTAATGATATTGGCCTTTATTGTAATGTGAAACGAAAAAAATTATGTACCTTATAAAAACTCTTAATTATTCGAGAATTGACGAATCAGAAATCTTGAAGGAAAGAGCGAAATGATTAAAAAAGAAATGAATCTGTGTTTCCAGGAAAATGACCGCTTAAAAATTTTTGATCCAGGTTAAAGACTCTTTTATGTAAATGCTACTGGATGAAAATGTGGGCAGATTGCTCGCTTCTCTTTTTATTGCTCTTTTTAAGCTATTCCATTGGTATTTCTACTGTTGTATCAACCTTGACCCTAAGTCCCGAATAATTAGAAGTTTTCAATCTATGCTTCAAGTCCTTTGCGGTTGGTTTTCTAGCAGTTGATATTCCTGACCAGACATTTAATTGAAAGGTATCATTATGGTGATATCTGATTTCGAGCCTTGACATCTTAGTTCAGAAAAAAAATCGTGAAAGAGAAGTAAAGATTTTGCAGTTGGCTACTTGTCTTACGAAGGCATTTAAGTTACGAGTTAATAGAGAAAAATGCTTTACATGAGCAGATATAATACTATGAACTAAAATCTTACCTAGCAACCTAGTAAAATTTCAAAGAGATACTGATGACAACTCTTATTACTCTAATAGCTCTGCTGATAAGTTTTCACTCCAATAATAGCTACTATAGGTTTTGGAAGGGGGATGGGGGATCTAACCATGATAAGGATGAGGTAGTTAGCCCTAGGTTACCTTATCCAGCCAGAATGTTGTAATTAAAGCAAGTCCATTTAGGTGAAGCAGAGCTACTCTGTACAAATATACTCCATCGCATTCAGAAAGGGTTGATTAGGATGAAATCCATTATTCAGCTCTACTAATTCTCCCTTAGCTTTTACTTTATCAAACCCATGAATAGAACTAAATTGTAAACGATAGATACAATTTCCTTTATCCTGTATCGAAAGAGATAACCATATTATAAATAATAATTTGGATAGAAAGAGATGAAAATATTATAAATATTATGTATTGATATTCTATTAACTATATAATAATATGAAGTACATCCAATATGTCCTAGCTTGACTTTGCGTAAGGAAGCATTACTTATGAAGTAAAACACTTATAATACTAATATTCACAGAATATATATCTTTTATAAAGGCAACTAGTTTTCTCTACAAATAGACATATTCAGGCTATCTTTCAGAACGCATGGATGTATCTATTTTTTAGACGAAACTAGTCCCCTTTAAGTGTTTTATTTATTTATTATTTATTTACTGACTGTTTTACTTCTTTAGAATAAAACGAAATGTAAGTATTAACATGAATTACGAATATGAAGAACATTCATAAGCATATATATAACAACTATGAATACCAAGGTTTAATACCTGAATATTATTATGTAAAGTAATTGGAACATTAATTGATTGAGTAGTTATAAAGCATCTCGACGACTAGTTGGATCCAAGTAGAAATTATTCAATCAGAGATAATTCAATCGCGATCTATCGAAGACCAGTCCTATTTATTCGATGGGAATTACATTATTCTATGAAAGTATATCTTATAATTGTCTAAAAAAAGCGTCGTATATTTGTTACAAATATCTCCTCACTTTTACACCATTTGGCTTGGAACGTTGTTATTTTTCGCTTTCGATTTTTCTGTGCCACGTTTTGACCCAGAACGGTTTCGTTTAAGCTCCGCTACGACTTCACGGACCGTAAAAACAGTCTCAGCAACACCTTGTTTTTCTTTCGCCTTTCCCTTTCTCCTCAACCTGCTTCCTTTCAGTGCTCTTATCAATCTTCCCATCTGAACGCCCTTTCACACCGTCCCTCGAGCTGTCTTCGACCGTGTCTTCCGAGAGATGGAGGGAGAACGTGACGGGGCCCCAGTGTAACTCGGGTCCAGAGAATCACGGCTGAATAGGGATTTAAAGGGACGGGTAACAGAAGGATTAAATGCCACACTTATGGGGTTTAGGATTAAAGGTCTTAGAGAATTCTACTTTTGGATCAGAATCACTGTGAAGAACTTTCTCGGCGAAAGACTTCCGAATTTGGAGAAGCACTACTTAGAAAAGGAAGACAAAAATAACTTAAAAGTGTTTGCCTTTTTCGTAATCGGATGTTTTGTCCCTTCCTAAGATATTAAGACAAAGTTTGCATTCAGAAATTTTAATAATTGAGTAAGAAAATTCTTATTTATGATTTTGTTATCATTTAAGGTGAAGCATAAGTGGGTCGATGAAGGCGCTCAGTTTTTGAAAAGCTTTAATGATAAAGTCTGCGATTTTTTATGGCCAGCATAAATATTAATTTTTATAAAGAGTACTCATTCATTCATTTGCCAAAAAACTTAATTATGGATGTCACATAAGGTTGTAATTATTTAATAAGCCTCTCTGATGAAAGATCGTGGTGGTAGAAAGGAATAAAACGTTAGAAGTTCCATCCATGTCGAGCTAAATAATTAGGCAGTAATTAACGTTTGAACTAGAATGGAAAAGTTTGAAAATTCAAAATTTAACTTTCTGCATTTTTACTAAGCTTCATTCCATCAATAAACCGAAAATAATTACTTCCCTGACCTATGAGTAATTTATAGGAGAGCCAGTCCTTTATGAGTTATTTTCTGATTTTACTGATAACCGATGCTTAATTTCGATTCAACTATTGATAGTGTGTAATTACTGATAGCCATACTCTCACCAAAATCGCTGGTCGATTGAAAAGTGTTTAACCTGCAGCCAAATATGCATGCATAACTCAATTCTGTTTGCCAAATACGAGGAATTGTTTTTAGTATTCACGATACCCTCTCTGCACGTCTGTGTCGTTTAAAATTACTTCTCCGAAAAACATTGCTCGGTTACGTTTCCCCTCCAGCTATCCTAGCCACAGCATTGCGCTTGACCAGAGTACGAGTTTTTCATGCATTTTTCACAATATTCGTGGTTCAATTGGAGAACGCTGTATGCGACGACGAGCGTCATGAATACGTGTGAATAGATATATTCACATTTTGTCTCCCAAAATAATACAATGGTAAAATGTTTGGGTACAATGGGGGAGTGGGACGCGCCATACGAAGAAAGATTTTTTCATACTTGAGATTTCCATTCTCTGTCATTTCTCGTATTGTTTTACTCTTGGGATCTATATAAATAATGGAAAAGTAATGAATGCACAAGGGGTGATCCACAGTATACTCTTGAGAATGCATTTTATCAACCAAGAATAACATTCATGACATAGTAATGATTTAATGGAGAATTGTTTGAGAATTTTAAATCCTGATTTATAGCTTTAACAAACTGATACCATAGAGGAGAAAGCACGTATATAATTAAGTTTGTTTGCTTTCCGAATTTCGTTCTTCCTTTTGTTAATCGAGTGGAAATGATAAACAGGCGCTGGTTCAATTCATGTGAAACTAGCTGTTCGCATAATAGATCCCCTTCCCTCAGGCATTTTAGATTAAGCTTCGTATTTTCGTTATATCTACTCTTCTTGTCGATTGCTGGAATGCGTTGAAAGCTTTGGTAAATGATGAGAGCATAAAACGTCCATGACACTGAAGAGGTTGAATTTAAAGTGCAACCGTTTAATAAACTTTAATATCGTTTGATTAGATTGATTTTATTGACTTATAATTGGCAATGATTACTCTCTCATAATACAAATAATTAGATCATTAAATTGGATATAAACAATTGAAAATTACACGAATTATTGCTATCCAGGAGGATTATTCAAATATATTTCTTTTTATTCGATAGTTGCTGATGAATATATTCTTCTCAAAAGGAACTGACCATATGTTAGAGAGATATCGAAATCATTTTTCTTATACGGAGAGTTTCTCATTGAAGTAGTACTGGACTAGCACTGGAATAGTAGGACTATACTTTTTTTATGTGTAGAAATGGTCACTATTCACATGGGTTGGATGGAAGAAGGGACTTTTAGTCTCAATCTCGCGTAAATAAAGTCGAATATTATTATATTATTATTATTATTCAACGAATAAAAACGTATTTAAACTATAATAAAATTCTAACTAAGTTAGTTGCTTTTGTGGTTTAACAGGAATATCTCTTTTTAGTTTACTCTGTGCGTTCATCAGTATTTATGCTAAGATAGAAACACTGCGTTTAATTCCATTAAAGGAATGGGAAATAATTATTCCACTCTTGCAGAGAAATTGATGTATAAAAAGAGTAGTTCAGTTACAAAGTTTTATCCGCATTAAAATTAATTTCATGCAGTTTGTAAATTATTGTAACTTCGATGCATAGCTAAAGACACGTTTTACAAATTTCGCAGATTACCGAAATAACGTTGATTTATACTCAGCAGACATCTTCTTCTTGCAAGAACCTAATCCCCAATTTTACGATGCAATAATGAGTGAATTTAGAAAATTGCCCAACCATAGCAGAGGAAATTATTTCTAAAATGTGAAAGTTTTTTCTCTTACCAAAATAAAAACATAAGTTTTGATCCTTCCATGAATGAATAATATATGTTGATGGGAAAGCTGAAAGTGGAAACTTTGTGATTGTTTAGTGCAGCGACGGTGCAGTAGGGAACTTCGTTGAATCTTGTCAGGCCTCTCTCTATATGTCGCGAAAAAAACGGTAGATGCTCCATTCAGCCTTTGAAGAAGAGCTGAGTGCTTAGCTAGAGTGGCGATAGTTGGCAAAAATGAAGTTAATGACATACATAATGAGTAGATGTGGTGGGGGGAGGAGAGGTTTGAGTGCCGTTGAAGAGTGAAGTAGGGAAGAAAGTGGCTTTGAAGCGAAAGGCTGGAGGAATGTTAGGATGGCGTGAATATGATAGGTGGAGAGGGTTTAGGCACTTTACTCAAGGGGTTGTAATGGCCAAGTTGTCTAGGGGCATACGCTCCATCTCCTTTCAACTTCTCCATCCAGTTCCCCTTCCATAATGCCCATTTATAAAAAATATAGGAACGTATTTTTTCCCACGGAATCGATTTATTCTTTCTTCCATCCGTATGTGATTTTTTAAAGTTTTGAGAGGAACTTCTTCTAGAAGGATATTAAATTCCGAAGAATTCCGTGAGAAATAACGCATAATATGAGCTGCGTTGGAGAGTACTTTATGATACTGCATATTCCTCTGTGATTTAGATAGACCAATTACAATGAACAACCCCAACTCATCAATGTTTCGTTTCGAAAGATTTAACACAAAAAAATTCCTTCGACTCGATCTTTTACATTTACTTCATAAGTGTATTAAAAGTAATAATAATGCAATTGATTAACTATTAGGCAAAAATGTAATGAATTCTATCGTGTCAGGCCGTACTTCGTGGAAGGAAATTATAAGAATATGGAAAAAAATAACACAGTAAACTTCCACACTGTTAAATTTCAAAATTTAATTTCACTACTTTTTCTACGTTACTTCTTCCAAAAGACAACTATTTTAATAATTTTACCCTTTGACCAACTTAAACTTAAAAGACGATTGAAAACAATAGCACGTTCTACTTCGTTAAGTATTTTGAGATACCTGTCTATCACAGAAAAATAAATTTTGCGATGTTATTTAGGAAACTTATTTTAGAATCTCTTTTGTCCTGCAGAATTTTTAAAATAAAAGGAAACATACTTAAAGACATTCCTTCCTTACATACATCCTTAAAGATGTTTCCTTCTCTGGAGAATACCATTGTATTGTTTCATGGTATCTCATAGTGCAAATTTAAAGGAAAAGGAATGTTTGTAAGTTCGAATCGTCATTTTGTTATACTTGTTTGAATAGACTTAGCTCTGCCGGGGTTTGACATATTTTCTCAATATATTTCCACTCGTTTGAAAATCAAAGACCTATTTTTAATGAACTTTTTGCAGCATCAATTATAAAAAAAATTGAACAGGACAGATTCAGGTTTCACTTCGTTGTAGTCACTAACAATAAACAGATTCATAATAAAACGTTTACTATACCACAAGAAATTATACAAATACGACCTAGGCTTCGTAGCGAAGCTACATCATCAAGTGAATTTATATATGAAAATCACAGAATTTAAAAAAATTATATATATTTTTTTTTCATGCCTAGCTACTGTTGCCCTTCACCGGTGAAGTCCCCCTAAGCTCTACTGAACTTTTCAGGAGGTGCTTCACCGAGGCAACAGAAACGACGAACACACACGACCATTCCCTGAATCGGAAAAATCCGACTCAGCCGGGATTCGAACCCGGGACCTTGGGGTAGGAGCGATAGCTTAGATGGCATGCTATCCACTCGGCCACCAAATATATAGTAGTAATAGTAATATATAATAATATGCAATAGGCATTACGAATCTGTTTACTAAATTTTTTCTTATAAAATCCTATTTTTCTATCTTGACCCTTTAAAGATGTAATTTATGGGATAATCATATCTTATTTTCTCAAAATAAATTATTTGGAACGTTAGAAAGTAATCTGTGCAGGCTTGGCTGTGTATCTTCATCATTTATGCACTGAGAAAACATTGAAAATTATTTTTTGCTTGACGATGAAAAAAAATATTCAGAGGACTTTACATTATATTACTACGATATATTTCATCTCCAGAAATTAAATAATTTGGCTCATTTTGCAACATTTCTGCATCGAATAAGATTTCTGGGGAAAGTATCCACCAGAGCGGCTCAATTTTATCTCAGCTCTGCCGGGCGAATGCATTAATCAAACATCCCTTTCACTTCATTCTACTTTTCGAGAGCGCTAGCATAGCAGTTGAATATGAATGAAATGGCTCGCGATGGATAGGCCTCAGCTGGAATACTGCCAACTTATCCGCCCTTTTGAGTCGATGACAGATACACAACAATGGAGCTGAATCATTGAATCGCGAGCTACAAGCGCTAATCAAAAAAGGCCCGCTACATCTGCGATTCTTTTATCTCTGTATCGGGATGAGAAATTGACGATCGCAACGCGTATTATGCCGCATATAAGGAGAGGTATTAAGGGTATAAGTCTACCCCGTCGTGACCCATGAACTTGCGGCACAACGCTAATAGCAGCGGTAAATTTAAGAGCGTTAGTCAGCGGGTTTCTAAAAATAGCCTTCGTGGTGTGAGATGGCGTTTTGAGTCCGGTTTTCTTATGCAATATCGGTTCATTCATTATTTATGATTAAGGTGTTTGTAACAGTTTTGTTTTTCGTTATCATTTAGAGTATTTCAGAGCGTAGCCAATTGTCCCTGTTTAAAGAACTTTAAGGGTATACCATATATAGGGTTCTGTTTAGGCAAAATGATTTACAAAAAGGCCGCTAAAATTATTTTTCTAGACCTCAATATTTGTTGAGATATTGCTAAACCTTTAGCTTTAATTACGATGACTTAATTTATAATTTTGATCATTTTAAATTCTCTGATCAGATTACGTAGATATTTCTGCCATTTAATTCAGTTATATTGTTAATTCGTAAGTCAACTTTTAAAATTAACTCGCAGTAAATTGAGAACACAAAGCTATGTTCCGCCATTATATAAAAATAGCTAGAAATAAATCATGATAGCAAATTTACCTCCCGTTGAAATTCAAGGCGATATTATTTCCAAAAAATTTCAACCTTTTCCTTGCAACATATATTTTACAATCGACCTATTAAAGGGGTCATGATCGAAGTATCAGTAACGTTTTTGATTGTTACTATCATTTAAAGTATTTCTAAGCACAGCAAACTGGTCTGGTGTAAACCACTATAAGATTGCATATTGCGTTCCTCTTGGTTTGGTATTTAAGCGGTTTTCGCTACGTACTTTTTAAAAACCAATCGAGGAAGTTTAAAATCTTCATACTTGTAAATACAAAAAAAACAAATGTAAATGTTCATAGGTATTAGTAAAACTCTTCTTATATACATTTTGTCATTAGAAACTATATAACATTATTTATTAGTATTAAGTCTTCCTGTTAATGTTCTGAGTAACAGCTATCATACTATCTCGTTTATGCACTATAAGGGTTTTTAAATAATTTGCAAGAGTAAAAAAATTTGCCCTCTCAACTCAATTGAGTAAATACAGGCATTCTACAACGAAAGAGTGTATCGTCCATACTTTTTTTATTTTACTACATATTAATATCTTATAAATTTCAACCCAGGTACTTCATAGAAGTTCAGTAATCCGGACTTTACCGCTGTTTCCGGAATAGGCAGGAACGCGGTGGTAAACACTGACTAGCGACTTTTGGAGATTTTTAAAAACTCTAACCCAATATCTACTGAGGAATGACTAAGTCTTCAGCTCTAATCATTATGGCTTCATTCATAATGTCGATCATTTCAAATCATTCGATAAGTCATCTAGGCCATTTCGCCGTTTAACTCAGGCATGTCTGTGATTTATAATTTATAAAATTTCTTTAAAATTATCTCGTGAGTCTATAAACTATGCGTGCAAAGCTATTTTCATTCCATCATTTAAAAAATAATAGAAAGAAATTTTGAATGCAATTTAATTGCAATTGAAACTCTAGGGGATATTACTGCCTACAATTTTAACATTTTTATAGCAAAGTGCATTTTATAATCAACCTATTTGAGGGATGGTAGAACATAGAAGAAATTCCCTACGGAATTTGAGAGAAACCTGCGTACCATTATATTAAATTGAGAAAGGTTTCGAATATATAGTTGCTGCATATGAGAGTATAATGTACAATGACATACTGACAAGGAGTTTTTTCAAGATATTTTTAAATGAATAGAAACTATTAAATATGGATAAAACTTATCCTGTCATAGATAAATCAGTTTTTTAGAATACCTCTCTTATAAATCTTAGCTTGATTAATGGCGTATTTTTTAGGCGTGAATTTTTATTGAAACAATTGCGGAAATATAAATCACATTCGGAATATGTCATGAATTAATGACAACAACTTTGCTGTTAATTTGCAATTAAATAAATTTTACTTTTTTACCTTCAATTATGATAATTGCCTCGCATATATTATCGATCGAAAAAAGAGCTGTATCCGCGATGGCTTCAAAGATAACATCTCGTGATAATAATGCAAACCCACAAAGACGAGTTGTGGTGAAAAATTTCGTTCCGGTTGGATTCCGAATTAGAATCGAAATCAAAATCGCGAATACGCTCGGAGCAATGTCGACACAATGAGAGTGCGACGTTCAGCAGTTTCTTTTCACCGAGGTTCTCAAAATCAACTCCTCTTAATGCGGGTAATGAAGCACAGCGCTTTATGGGACGTGACGAACTTTAATGATCGTTGCATTCATTAAGCGCCTTCGAATTTAGGGATTCTCTCAGGAAATTTAACGATGCGTGCATCTCACGTAATTTATCAAAGCGAGTTTTGTTTTGATTTCTTCGTAGGTGATCCCACAAACTTATTTTTCGAATGTATTCGTTGATTACTATGGTCTAGATTCGTTAAGCATTTCATTGAAATTTCCTGTTTGCTAGTTAGGATTTTTTTTGGGCAAAGAAAGGTGATAGAAAACTTAGGAGCTAGTTATGGATGCGATTCCAAAACAAAACCTTTTTAATTAAAGAGATGCCTGAAACACTTTATTTTTAAGAATGATATGAGATAATCATTGGTTCTATTTAATAGTGAGTCGATGCTGTTTTGATACAGCGGATGAATTCTAGTTATATCTAATTTTTATTTCATTTACATTGAATGAGAATTTTGAACTGGAGTACATTTAATTGGATTTTTCTTTTAATTCTACGCATTTCTTTCTCCCTTTGCATGTAATTGTTTTTTCCTATTTTAGAAAAATCCAATTTCGCCTTTCCCAGCTTCAAAAATCGTCAGCTGCTGTAATTTAGCTCGTCGTCTCGTATTTTCAAACTAACGCTCTCTAGCATAAATTGGTGTATTCCTGTACAGATTGAATACTCAGAGAAAGCGTCATGTAATGTTAGTTCAACTCTCCATTTAAGTTTTGCATTCGGATGTTAGAGTTCAAGCGTAGTGTTATTTTTTCTTTACGTATAAATGAATTTAAGTTTGTTCGAACGTTAGCTCTATCAGAGATAGCGCACAGAAACAGTATGCAGATAGCAAATAGAAATTTTTCATAGTGGGTATTCTCAGGCTTTATAATAACATGCAGATACAACATTCATTAATGCTAATAAATATCGATTTCGCCATTTATATAATATGCTTGAGCTCGTTTACTTTGTCAAATAAACATACGTTTGTAAATGAAATACTGCGCTCCCAACTTGATTTTTAGGAGATTTTTATATTGATCACAGATGGGTGAGTCAGGAAATGCTTGATAGGAATATTATATCTCAGATAAATTATATTTTATTAGAAAATCGGAGACTCTTTATTCGAAGGTCTTAATCTTGAATTTATTTTTAAGGACGAGAACTACTTTAAAATGTCATAATATATCCTTCACCTTTCACGGGACATAACTTAGAATTATCACTTCTTAGAAAAAACACCTTACCTCCGGAAAGAAATTTAAGCCTTCAATGGAATAAGTGTTGGCATATTTTATAGAGTTCCGATGCTATTATACAAGCGTCTATTTATCACTTCAAAGTTCTTACGCGCTATTTTGATTTACAAATTTACTTTGAGTTTCTCATTCTCAGATATGTAAAAAATTGATTCGATTAAAAAATTTCTATATTCCTTTCTCTTTTTAAATGTCACATCAGTGAGTAGAATAGTAGATACTCGATAGGTGTACGATTACCCATATTATGATATGCTATGATATTTGTCGTGTGACCGGGCTAGGTACATATGTAGATACCCTGAAAATTTCGGGAATGGATTTTTACGGGGAAGCTTTTAGATCAAACGACATATTTAACGTTAAAATACATCGCCATAAATTCCTCACAGAGTTTCATGCTATCTTCTGTCAGGCGTTAATGATAGAATTTTTATCAAGTTTTTGTAAAACCTTGAAAACAGAAGACTTCTAACGAGTTAGGAGCAGGATGGTTTAGATGAAGCGACTCACGCAAAAAGTTACAAAGAAGGAACGTGATAATTCTTAGGCCATAACCATGCAAATTTACACTTACCTGGTGCTCTATGGGCCCTCTGTAATAACGGAAGAGGACATACAGTCTGTTGACCATTGCCATCCTTAAATCACATTCTGTGAATAGAAGAACTCTGGAAGAAGACTTCCGATGCATTTCCTTTAGCTTCGGGTATCAGTTCACTACAGCGCGCTGTAATGAACAGATACCCGAAAGAAGTTTTATGCAATTGCTGTAGTGCTAATGATTATATTGGATATGCAAGAATAAAATTACATTCACCATTTTTCATGTGTCTTTATAAACGGTTTCTGCTGATGCCGATGGCCGATCTCAGCCGAAATCGGTCGTGGTTTAAGTGCACGTGCGGGAAATCGATTTTTATATGGGTTTTCACAAAATAAGGTCCGTCGCAACCAATGCTACTAATGACAATTAGTAACTTTAACAGATAATACAGTATTTTAGCAATAAATCATTAACTGCAACATTAATGGTATAAATAATTCTCTATCAAAACAAATTCGCAGTTACTGGAAGGAGTGCAAAAGATATGTAAATCGTATGTTTTTTATTTTCTTTATTTAATTTAAACCTTTCGTAATTTGGCGGTATATTAAAACCACCTCCTCATTGATGTTATATAAAGAATAATATTTCGTTTATGCATAGTGATTGCACGCATGCTTTATAAGATGTGAAATCTTTTGGTGTTTTGCACAAGCTAAGAAATATTTTTTTTTTGCTTTCTCATCTTTTAACTCAAAAGAGTGAGGTACTAGGGTCATAAAACATAATACTTCCAACAGCTACGGTTCCTAATTCCCACTGCAATAGGTATAAAATTGCCGAGTCATGCCGTTTCAGTAACTCACAGGCCATTAACGTTCTGCCTCCATCACATAAACCCCGTGTATAATCATCTAAGTACCAAGTGACGGTCATTCACCTCTCCCGTGGTTAAAGATAGAGGAAAATACGGTGGTGACCATCTGAAAAAGGTTGCTCTCCCGAAAATAGTCACGAGAAACGCTGACATGATTATTTTCCCAATTGGTGCCCATTCATCTCATTTTGTCTCTCATTTTACCTCCAGGTTACTCATCTTGGTGTCAGCCACCCTGTTGGCGTCTTCCACGCTGCCAGCACACTCATCTACCACCCCATTTGGATCCCTCGGGTTTCCGGGACTGTTATCAGGTGAGACACTAAAAGTTAATTAATATGATTATTATAATTAGTATAGTATAATATAATATAGTAAATTAATTCTGGACATTATATAGATATAATTGCACCTCCAGCCGACCGTTGCCCGTAGCTTCAAAGGTATAGTTGTAAATGTTAATATTTAATTTAAATATTACATTCAAAATATTCAATTAATTTATATTCATGATTTAAATTGACTAATCAATTTGAGGCATTGTAAAGAAAGAAAATTTTGAACACGGCTGTTTAGGAATTGCAGGTTTAAAATCTCAAATTTGAGGCTGTGCATCTTTTAAATAGGTGTTGTCAAAATAAAACTATTTAAGTGGATTGGAATATTAGTTCTGGATCTGGGTATAGACCTGTAGGAAAATTTGACTAGGGAGATTCATATTTTAGAAAAGTTTAGTAGGTTTCAAAATGAGAAACAAATGAGAAACAAACGGCAATGGAAACTGAGGTAATGTATATACCAATATTTTAGTATATATCAAAGATGAATATATATTTATCTTAATATATATTTACGAGATATTCATTCGTATTAAATTTCTGAAATTTCACATTTATTGAACACTATTCACGGTTTGACGACACCTGGAATCAACAAATTTTTAGCATAGGCGACCTGCAAAACAACCAAAATTTCTGGAGACATAGGACATCACCTCGCAGTTTGCCTTTTGGAAGCCGTATTTGCCGTAATTTTCATATTTTATTCCATCAGAAATATCTCTGTAATCATTTGGCATAAAGTAATCCATGGAAAAACTTACAAAATTATTTTACTTATTTTACTAAATGAGCTTATTGTTAAGATGTGTACTGTCCACGGGAGGTTTTTGTAGGAGTTCCTCCCGTCCTTGGGCGAATGCCGGACAAATTGTATTGTTATATCCCCCTCGACCGTTGCCGCCTGGTAATCATACCAAATTGCAGCGAATATATTAAATAGAAAATATATAAATAAATAATAAATAAATAAATAAATAGTTAATTATAAATAAATAAATCTCCCCGCTCAAATTTTCCCACAGGACTATAGTCAGTTCCAGAACCTAATACCAATCGCCTTGTATCCGGGAACTCGAGTACGTCTTTCCACCCGCGATTGCAAACGCATTCTAAATTCGACCGCGGTGCGCTTTACAAGCGTGGAAACTCGTAAAAGTCTGCGGAATCGTTCATTTCCGCGAAACACTTCTCAGAAGGCGGAAGTCGGTCCCGATTGGTTCCAGGAGACGAAAGAGGTTCATTGATTGGTTCTGGCGGAGGAACAGATAAAGGGGTAATGAAAGAAGGGAAGTGCGCGGGAGTAATCTCTCCTCCTTCATCGCCAACTCTTTTCTGCTTTCCGAGAACGGCCTTGCAGTTCCGCATGTATTCCTGGACGCGTTGATGAGATTTTCGGACTCGATGTCCACCCTGCCGGATTGGTCAAGTGTTTTCTCAATTTTCCGCTGTATGGTGGTCTGGCTCAAGAATCTATTTATCTCGGTCACCAACACTTTTTCTGGTGAGAAAGATTATGGTTTAAAACGAATACTTGGCATATTTTAAGGGTGGCAAATAAGTACTTAGCTTATTTACGAAATATAAGTTAAGATAAACGCTATTTAATTGCGTGCACGGAATTTGGACTCAGCTTCGAGTTTTGGTCTTAGAATTTTTCGTCTTTGTTTATTCTCTGGAATCAATGTGCCATTCTAGGCATATTTTTATAATTTTGTAAGTACTCCTCCATTACTTTGAACTTCTTTGGTAGTCAGATTTCTGTCAAAATTAAATTTCGATATTTTTAGTTTTTCGTTTCAATCTAATCTAAAATTACATTTAATATATTTTTGCATTATGATATAGCCTAAATTACTACTACATATTAGTATAACACAACATTACTATAATATATTTAAAAATTTCCGTTTGAAAGATTTTTTATTTTCAGGTAGGGCCTTAAGAATGATCCAGGTAACTTGTTCCACTCGGAAATACCTCCATCGAGAAAATAATACTTAGCTATGTCCGCTCTTGAGAGATATCCATGGAGATGAAACCGTTTTTAGGATTCGGTCTGCTTAACTAGTACTTCTGCAAGTGCTTTTTCATCTTTAGTTTTTAAACCCAATGCCAATGGGAAATTTTGAACTGGCTTCTAGATGATTCTATTCCCATCTCTGGCCTTTTAGGTGCACACTTATAGCTATAAACCATCTCTCTCTAGTCTATTTCACGCTCAGATGCATAAACCAAAGGTCGTAAAACAAGAGAGCTCTGCAGGGTGGAAAACAAGACCCATCTCTATTTCTTAATGAGCAGAGGTTGCGCTTGGAAGGTCTCCTCTTTTATTGGCACGGAGGATACATTTCCATTAGCATTTTACCAGAGTCTGATTTCAATTCAACGGGTAGGAGTTAGTTAATAAAATACCTTTTAGAAAAATGTATTTTTTTCCTTTTGAGGCGTTCTAATTTACCTAGGTTTAGCGTCGCCCGTAGCAATAATAGAAACCGCGAACGTTTCCTCCAACTCCAATTTGGCTCTGATCCAGGGTGAATCATACGGTTTAAAGTGAGAGATGCATTTTAGGTCTTATTCGTGGCCATCAGAAAAGAAAGGAACGAAACGGTCGTATCGGGGCTTTGTAAATTATACCAGCACCATGGAAACTTGAAGTTATTATTACTGGAGCATCTCCATACGTTACAGTAACTTGTTTTCACAATGAACCGAGTTCTTCATTTGAATATATTTTTTAAATGAATTTAATTTTATTTATTTATAGTTAAATAATCCGGTCCATTACAAGTGCCATTTACAGCTCCAATCGATACTATTTCTGGTTATTTTATCAAAAAAATGTGATATGCATTATTTATACTTTTATTCTCTAGAGCACGATGAAGCTAATTGGAGCATTCATATTTTAAAGTTTTTTTTGAAATGATAAATGCTAAATAATTTTATTTTTCATATTTATAAATCGCAGTTTTGATTTTAATTATTTAAGGCATGACATGAAAAAAGCCGAATTATTATCGGAATATAATGAATAAATTTATAAAATCTTGAATTCAATAAAGGTTTAACAGTTATTATCAAGTAAATGCTTACTATTATACCCTTTTGTGATGATATAACCCAAGTCATAATTTGTGATTTTAAGGCTGTAACCTTCGTTTGATTACAATTTTCATTGTATCTTCGGCAGAAAATTCTACTATAGCTGATGACAAATTGAATTTTTGAGTTGAGTAAACATCTCTATTTGATAATTCGGTTTATCCATTTTATTTCTCTTCCGTATTCTACGTCGAAGCCTTATTCCTCTTTTATGGAGTTTAAGCGCAGCGTAGAATCTAATTCCCTTAAGCTCTTCCCGTCTTCCAACCGAAACTTATACTTCCCTACTTTCGAATCCATTCTATTTCTCTTTACACCCAATACTCTTTACCCTGCATCTTTGAGAAATTTGATGACCGAGTTAATACCCGTTAATATAACTTTAACATCGATTATAACCCTTCTATACTTCGATAGAATTATTATTCCGAGTTACACTTTTAGCATCGAAAGCTCATCATCAATGTCTGCCTTTATTTAAAATAAATGTGCAATAAAATACTTTCTTAACTATTTTACAATAAGGAGAAAACGGATAATAAATTAAAAAAAGGAACCAGGATCATGAAAAGCAAAATAATTATGTTTCTTCTTTTGTATTGACGCTGATAACGAGTTTAAATTGATGTGTCATATTAATCTAATAAAGGACTAACTAATCTCCAAATTTATTTCAATAAAATCTCAAATTCTTTCGATAATCTCGATTCTTATTCTAATCATTGTTAATATTGTAGAAGTTATCAATTTTTAAGCATTAACAGTTGTACGTTTACAACTGCATGTGCATTTCTCTCTTTCAATACTCATATAATTGATTCACTTCTAGTGCAGCAGTATCTTTAAAGGAGGCGTACCCTGAAAATTCAATCATGGATTGTATAGAGCACAAACGCGACCTACTAACAGCCGATTCAAAATCCATGAGTCGCTCTTCTTGAAAGCGAATCGAATACGAGCCCTTGACCTTATTCCAAATTGAATCGAATCTGAAGGATTTGCCGGTGTCGTTTGTGTGTCAACACCATTTTCTGTAACTGGATGACTAAATCAAAGAATTATTCCTATGGATTTCGCTTCGAAACCTTTCTATCACTTCATGTATTATGTATTGAATGGCTTTCATTACAAGATCGGTGTGATCGTTGTCGGTTAACTGTTTTTTTTTTTGTTTTTCATCAATGTCGTCGTCACGTCCTTTTTCGGTTTAGAATTGTAAACGTGTTCTTCTTCATTGATGTAACAACAGTCATCTTAGTCTTCTCATATCTCTCATGGTTTGTAGTTTCAAATTATTTTTGTTATTTTTATGATCTGTATCCCATTCAGATTCAGGTTCTTGTTCGCTTTGTACATTCTTATTTATCTTTCCAAGGTCTCACGTTTCGTCTACTTGGAACGATTCCCTTTTATTATTTTTATTTAATATTCTTGGAATGTTCTTAGAAATGACAATTGTGCAGTTTTTCATCAGTTCTAGCCGATGCCTATGCTCTGAATCGATAAAATACTAATAAGAGAACAAGTACGATCTTTGAGAACGTTAGACCACACAAGACATTATAGACACAACTCTTGTAAAATAGACCTATAATTCAGTTATCTAAAGTGTGGCATGACACAGACAAAGATACCTATTTGTCACAAATAAATTAAATTGGATCAATAACCTCTGGCAATTCCAACATTAAATATGTTCGGATAGCAATACTTAACAATGTTTGGATAGGAATACAATAGTACTGTATTGTATTATCCTAGTATTGTATTCCTTCTGTCTTCCGCCTCGATATCAACGAGTATTCATTCATAAATATAGTACATAGCACATGTATAGTAAGTTTTCTCTTAGTGAACCCTGATTTAGTGGATTGACATGTATTCAAATTAGATACAACATACTAATTGGATATAGTATAATATGCATGTGATATAAAAAGTAGGTAAATCCCTGTGACATGATTGTTCATCATAGTTGGATCTGTTTAGTAATGAAAATTAGTAACAAGCTGTAACATGAAAATAAGTAGTAAAAATAGCTTTCTGTAAACGACAAGATTATGGATTTAATAATGAACATCGCTAAAAAGCTGACACATGAAAATGAGGAGTGAAAATAGCTTCTTTTAAACAACAACGATCTCTCCCTCTATGAACTTCAACAATTAAGTTTCCTAATAAAAGGAGAACATTTTAATTAGATCGTAAATAGTCTAGAGAGGCTCCTTAATTCTATGTGCAGCATCCCCTCTTCTCTCTGTGGTCCCTCTAAAGGCTTAAAATACGGCCTCCGTTCGAGTACTAAGACAAGACAGGGTGACGTACACGAGACAGGTGAATTGCAGCGATGCCAGTGTTTGCTGTAATGCGTAGCCCCCTCGTCCACTCCCGAGGACCTCTTTACGGGATCTGGCGACCGGCGAACACAAAAGGCCAGGTCCGTGTCACTGCCGATCTCCCGAAGGATGAAGAGGCGGGTCGGGAGCTGCACCCGAGGATGCGTGTATATTTAGCCGAGGAGATTCGAGGGGACCGTAAAGAAAACACCTAAATAGCTGTGTGTGTGACTCCCTTCACCTCTCTTTCTTTTTTTTTCACTGGGTCTGGGAGTTGACAGCAGGAACGTGACCGAGTTGGGTCAGTGGAGTAGGGATATTTATCACCCTCCTGAACTTTACATTATTTGATCTGTTTTGAATAGGATTTTATGAAAAGATACGGTTGTTGCTGAGTTAGGTAGAGGATGATTTTTAGAATCAGCTTCTTCCGTGACTTATTAATCCGAACATATCGTTAAAACTCCGAAATTTGGAAACGAGGAAATTTGGTTGAAATATTTTGAGAAATTAACGTTTTATCACAAAATTAAGATTGTTTTAGATGAAGTATAAGAATAATAATCTTATTTATTTTAACCAACAAAAAGATCCTTTGGAACTTTTAACATATAAGTAAAAATAAAATTAGGCAACCCAGAAGAAAGAAAATGTCGATAATTTTGAGTTTTACGAAATAAAAACTTGGTATAAACTTTGGGAGGGCGTCTTACAAAAAATGAATCTATAGATTTTTGTTTATTTCAAGTAATATTGAGAAGTTATTTTATCTAGAAATAGATGAAGAGTTAACAGGTAATGGAATGAAAAAGAGACGATTTCTAGACTAACGTATTTGCATCAGGAAAGGAAGTATCTACTCGGATCTGTTACATACTAATCAACGCCATGTTTACTGAAGAAGGGTATTATCTAATCGTGTATTACATCAATTTCTCCACTCCTAAATGTGCTGTAAATGTGCTGTGCAATTATACTATATTGTATCATGCGTTCCGACGCATTCCTCGTTTATGCATGGATAAATTATCCGTACTAAATTATGGCCATCATATGGAAAACATTCTTGAGGATATCTTTAATGGTTATGATATCCGTAATCCATATTTTTTAGTTTAATTATTGCTACTCCTTGAGGAAAATCATATTGAAGTAACGTCCCCAGAGAAACAACATTTTTGTTCAACTATTATGTTTTAACGTTTTCCACGACGGAATTACATTTCTCTTAAAATCCCGTTAAGATTTATTATCGACCTATCATCGTAGATGTAACATAGGTTGCTCAAAGCCTAGTTTTTTAAAGATTTTTCCGAGGTAACATTGGGTGAATTATAAATTGAAATTTAACCATCCCATTATCTGCTGCGAGTAGATAACTGTATCAGCTTTTCGGAAGAAGACGTATTTATCGTATGCATAATCAAGCTGTGGGAAATTTATCATAGTTTCGAAATATGCCTAACCTCCATGTTTCCTCCATAAATTTGTCTTAATGATCGGTTCAATCGTAAGCTTCATCCACCTTTTCTTTTCACTGCGGCATATTTCGGAAGCAATTTTGACATTTTTTAAGATCGTATAAAATTGATGAGTAAAAGGTTTTAGGCGGTGGTAAATGTTTACATTATGAGGCTAGATGAGGAAGGGATGTTATTGAAACTGGTTTAGAGGAACGTTACGAATTTTCTTCGGCTCGTTTCAAAGGGTTAATATTCACCCTGCAGCTGGAATACAGTACTCACAAATCTGTAGCGAGTATGTTGTATTTGAGTTTTTCCTTGTTCCTTAATAAATCGGATAATTTTGCATGTATTTTATGAATCATTCTATATCCTTTTAATCTGAATCACATTAAATTTTCCCTCTTTCATTTCAGCGTCTCGCGCAGACTAGAGCTACCAGATTTAAAACTTAAATTTAGGGAGAAACAACATACTGTTAGATAACATGCAATAAAAATAAGGGGGTTCCCAAATTTAAAACCGTATAATGTAAGGATTAAAGAAATGACTTTATTGAATGTTTAAACTTTAGAAAAATTTTAAACACCAAAACCTTGAAAACTAGGCATGATTATGAAGGGAAGGTTGGCTCAGTATATTAACGAATGTCTGACAACCTTATATAATGTTATATCTTCAACTTTTATTTAAATTTAATTAAAGGCCCTCTCATGATTACTTAAAGAAAATCTGATGTACCCAACACATGACTTTCTCCATATTTATTGAAAACAGAAGCCTATGCCGGTAATATATAAATAACTCCAAAACAATGAGTGTTACCGAAGAATGTTCCAAACAAAAGTTGTAGTAAAATACATTATCTATAACTTTTGTACATAATAGTATACACCTACATTGTATTTTGACAGATATTTAAGAAAGAAAATTTAAACCGCAACTTCTGGTTAAGCGATATTCATAAAAAACTAATCAACTCTTGGCACTGTTAGGTAAATACTAAATATGAATTTTGGAAATGATCGGATAATTACTTTTTAAGATTGAGCGCCCACAAACTTTTTTACCACAGACAGACACACACACACACATACAGACACACAGACACACAAACACACAAACACACAGACAGGCATGTTCGGAAAAATAGCGAAAACGAACTCTATGGGCCCCAAAACATCTGTTTCCGTTGAAATCTGGAGGTCGAAGTTTTTTGCGAATACAATACTTTCTCTATACTACGTATAGGGAGAAAGTAATTATACTCTTCCTAAAATACATACAGTTCCATAAAGAGTTTACTACTCTTAATCAGCGATGTTTTTTATACCTTGGAAAAATAGGAAGTTAGAAGGTGGATGAAATTTTAAAACAAAATCTCCCTTATTTTCTTCCTCAAGGGGGAAAAATCAGTCATAGAAACAGAGATAGCGATACTAAAATCTCTTTGCCTGGACTTGTTCCTTTTCAGAAGTTGAAACAGACATTATTCTCCTTTTACTAGTCGATTTTCAGAAGGACTTTATTTGACATGGAAAATTGTATTTATTACGTAGGGTCGCATTTTAATTTAAGCATAAACAAAAGAAATATCATATAGCGGCAATCACTAATTTGTCAATCACAGCTAAGTTTTCTTCAAAATGAAATAAACAATATAATTGGGATTTTCAGTATCCCTACTCTCCTTTTATGTATTTAACAAATATTGAACTAATTTTGTGTTAAACTATATTCTAAACTAGTATCCAATATGACTCATCCTTGTTTTCAAGGTCATGGACAAGGGAGATAAACAAGTTCACACCTCCCCCGGAATTTGGTTTGAGTAGTGCACAAGTATGTGTTGACAATTTAGAAAGAATGGACTCGGGAACTTTAGTATGCGAAACTCCCGAAAGGAATTCTTGGCCATGGCTCAACCCGTTTGATCGTTGTAGTGGTCGAGAATAGGTGCATAAACGTACTTGCTCTGCCATGAACAGGCAAATATATTGTACTTGCAGTAAACAACAAATAGTTGAAGTGATCAATGGGGTCTTGAACTTCCCCCAGACGTTCTGTGGATTGATGTGTTACGGGATATGTTTACAGATTACGAGGAACATTATTTTCTGTACATACTGTCGATGAAAGACAGCCTTAACCAAGTTTAAATCAGTCCAGTTTGATTTGGCTATCATTCATACTCGTAGAACTATCTTGGAAATTTGAAGAGGAGAAAGATTCTTTTGCACAAACGTTTTTAGAATATCATATTGCCGTTATTTAACATATCTGAAATCTTTGGCAGTGTTTGTTGCAATTTTTTTGTTGCATGCGTAGATGTACATTCATTTATTTCCACAGCTTATAATGGTATTCTTTTGTTGAAGCGTGTCAATTATGTCTGTGGTTTACGAGATTGAATATCTAACGTTATCAGAGAATGTTTCTGACGATTTTTACTTTCTCCATATACGAAGTATAGAGAAAGTATTGTTTTCATGAAAAAATTCGACTTCGAGATTTCAACGGAAATACATGTTTTGGGGTCCCTAGAACACGTTTTGACCATTTTCGGAATGATGTCTGTGTGTATGTGTGTGTGTGTGTGTGTGTGATAGTGGGCGCTCTAACGTGAAAACTATTAGTCGTATCAATACCAAACTTCATACATAGTACTGTAGTGTGTGCTGTCAGAGTTGATTAGTTTTTGGAGTAAATCGGTCAACCGGAAGTCGAGCTTTATTCATTAAAGCTCATTTCCGGTTTTCAAAATATCTCCATAAATATGATATATACGTATATTGTATACCTTATAAAAGTTTTAGATAATGTAATTTACCATAACTTTTGTATTTAACATATTTTTGTATCACCGGTTGATTAGGAGTTATTCGTGAAACACTGATAAACCGGAAGAAGATGATTATGTACTTTGTGGGCGCTCTAACATGAAAACTATTTGGCGGATCAACACCAAATTTCATATGTAGTATTTCTATAACAGTTTTTAGAGTTGATTAGTTTTTGGAGTAAATCGGTTAACCGGAAGTTGAGCTTCATTCTTCAAAGCTCATTTCCGGTTTTCAAAATATCTCCATAAATATGATATTTAGGTATATACTATTATTTGTAAATGTTTTATAAAATAATATTTACTATAACTTTTGTATGAAACATATTTTCGTATCACTGATTGTTTAGGAGTTATTCCTGAAATACTGATAAACCGGAAGTTGCTGATTATGTACTTTGTGGGCGCTCTGGGCTCAATGGGCGAAAGGCCAGTTTCATCGTTTTTCATCCAGCATGTCCCGAACAACATTATTTATAATGTTTAGAGTTCGAAATTACTGTCGTAGATGAGTATTTACATCTTATTTATGGAGAAAGTCATGTGCTGGCCACATCAGATTTTTTATAAGAAAATTGAACGTATATAGAATGAACTTGCAATAGATGTAAAGGAACATTTATGCTGTCTTGTATAAAGTTTCTATCGTATATTAAGTTTATTTCATATACCCTTCTAACATACATTTACTGGACCCTTACAGTGGTAGGTATTAACAACAACAATCACACAAGACCATTCCCTAATTGGAAAAATCCGACTATCCCACTAGATTCGAATCCGGGACCGTGGGGTTGGAGCAATAACGTGCGAGCACGCTAACCACTCGGCCACCACGGCTGGTAAATAACATATACAATATATACCATCTGTTGAAAGGTTTATGTAAAGTTAATTTTATAATAGTCACGATAAACCATCAGGCCTCAGGTCACGCTTGGAGATATGAAGTGACATTTTAAATCGGCTATATTACCGGTACACTACGAACAAGAAAAACAATTCCCATTAACCGTTGCTCGACGGTTAATGGGAATCTTTTCCGTCGTTCCCCTTAAAATCCGAAGGTTTACAAGACCTCTTTCCCTCCTCCAGTTGTTTTTAATGAATAGCTTTCTTGAAACATCTAAAACTTTCTCCATTGAAAAAGAATTCAAGATTTGCTTTCCGCACGAACTACGCGATCGCATGCAGAAGAGCAATTCCTAATAAACTTCCGTCGTATGTAATTAACTGGTTTTCTTGCGGCTGGCATCGTAAATGTTCTTAAACCAATAATTTATTATCGCGTAGGAAATTTCAATCCAAAGTAATTATTCCTCTTTTAATCTTTATAGCAATATTTTGAAAATTTAAGGTCATTGATTCGTTTGAAATTTCTACGAGTTAACGCATACATAATTTAAGAAATAAATGGAAGTGAAAGAATCGTCCACGGCTAAGACACGAACCCATTTCCACATTTAAGCAAGGGATAGGGAACCTTTTTATATTATTAGAGATGTACAGTGCCGATATCCAAATAGTTTCATATCAAAATCTTACGAAGTATAACGTTCTTCACTCATCTCTTCAGAAGGAAGTTTAGCATTAGCATCGGGTTGATTACCACTGCGCATCCTAAAAAAAGTTAATGCGGCCTTTACGTAACGTATTAGTGTGCAGCTACCGCTTTATCATGAAACGTGCTTAAATATTTGTTGAAAGTTATTCCATAAATTATTTAGCAATTTCAATGTCTGGTCGAAACTCTTTGCGAAATTTTTACCAACACAAACAATGAGATTATTGATCCGTATTTCATAAAACGTGAGCTTAATTTCATACAGTTGATAGTTATTGATCACCTTATTGGCTTCACTCCTTCCTCCTCAGTCCATAGAAAGATATTGTCCGAGTTGATAATGTTAGGTTGAATGAATTAAGTTTGCATAGGCCATTTATCGTGGTTCGTGTTAATGATCTGGTGAATAATGCTGATGGGCTAATCGCCTATCCATGCAGGGGTCATAAATTTAAATATTGGCGAGAACATCTAGCTAGCGTAATTGGAGGATATAAGAAGTGATTGATCGTTTTCTAATATCAAGTCCTATATCTAGGGTGATGGAATTACTTCATAACGAGACTCTTAAAAAATTCTTTTCTTCACTTAATGAAGAGAGATAATTATCTCATTATAATGATTGATAAATTTTATGACTTAGTTGTTTTTTCGGTATACAATGAGATAATGATTTAAATTTATGAACACACATGCTATTATCACTGTATTATTTCAAACCGTTGTTAAATAACAATACTCTTAGCTCAAGCTCTCTTTTTCTTGTTATTATGATATTTATGATCCTTTACCTCGTCAGCTTTCATTTCAGTATTCATAGGGATTTTTTAGTCGTCTTTTCTTAGCATTGTGAATGATCATGAATCATAATTCTAATGTTAAGTTTTGTAATAATCTAGTCTAGTATAAGTTTGAGTACATCTTTTTATAGATATTTTCAAGCTCATCAGCATTTCGTGCATAGTTAACTACATTCACAACGATAAATTAAGTGGATTTTGCACGTTGATACTTGGTGACATTTTATTATTTGTAATTACTGCAATGTAATGAGTAATTGCTCATTATTTGTTTGACTTCCTTTCCTTCATTGATGTGATTGTCATTATTTACTACAAAAGATTCATATATATGATTTTCAGCGTAAGTTCTCCTTGTTTCGAAGAAGAGATATCACTTGTTCAAACCAAGACAAGACTTTGGTAACAGGATTCTTTTGAGTTCACAATTGAAATACCAAAATACGAGGTATTTATTTTATTTTAATTGCTATTAGCCTCTTCTTTTATAAGTTCAGAATTTTGGGGCGCTCTTGATATATTCAGAGCTGATGGAGATAACCTCAGGGGCCAGAAATGAAGAGTAGGTATTTACTAACTCTATCATCACAGGAAATAATTAAGATTTTCCCGAGGTATCATTGCTTTAAAAGAGCACACTAGGCGCTTTACAAGATGTTAGGCAATTCTACGTTCGTCTGAAACTCTGAGAGGAATCTGGCATTCTATCTCTCATGATTTTTATATGATATCTTTCACATTTAAATGCACACATTCAAGTATCCCGCGCCTTTGTCGTATGGCAGAAAGATTCACGTCAATTATCTAATCTGTACTGCCACAGAAAAAAATGAAAATTTGAAGTAGCTAGTTCAAGGATTTATCTTATTATTTTTTCTTAACCTATGTAACAGGGTGGACACATAATATGGTAGACCTAGTAAATAGTATTATTGTTAATGTATTTTTTTGTCAATCTTCAGCGTAATAATAGCAATTTTATTGGTAATTATTAGTTATTATTAGCTATTATCTGTAATTTATTCTCCTTTCTTTTAAATAAATCATGCTTAATAACATCTTAAGGATCCTTATTGATACATCGCACCAATCCTTAATAAAGGATATGAATCAATGCTTGATCTAATTTACACTTAAAATAGTTTGCGCTGAAGTGTTAAAAATCGAAGTTTCTGGTTCGTACTTATTGTTAATATATCATTATTCTAAATGACTATTCTGCTTCAAGTTGCTAAGTGTCAGTTTTACTTTCGAGAAACACCTTTCTCCAAAGTATACTCTCTCTCACCGGAGCAATATACATGTAACGTTTTTCCGCGAAATATCTCAGATACACCTCTAAGGTCGGATATTACCGATCGTTCCCGGTGAAGTCTTCATGTATTCGTTAAAAAAGAAATTAGAGGAATTTCCCTTTCTTAGACCTCGTTCAAGAGTGCCAAGAATTCTTCTAGAGCCCAGAAGTTAAAGGATCTTGAAAATGATCCAAGAAGTTCGAGCGTTGAAATGAAGTGATGGGAAGGGTATTAACCTTTCTCTTTTATTCGAAGGAGTTTTTCGCTCGCTTAAATGCATTTCCCTTGTCTCTCGTGACAGAGATGATTCCATTATACGTTCCCAGAGCCTACAAAGAAAGTTTTGTGATCCGGATTGAAGTAGTAACGGGTACGCTGAAATAGGCGGCGAATGTCGCGGTTTTTTATCATCGCGTTGTATCCGTGCCTCAATGAATCCAAAGGAAAGTAGGTCTTATTTATTAGCCTACAACTATATCAACGCATTATCTTTTTTGCGTGTATTATCTATTTTATTTACTTCATAACAAAATAAATAGTGATTCTATTATAGTTTTAGATTAAAAATAATATCAGATGAACGTCGTGTGTAAAATTTACCCTCAATAAATTACTTTAATAAAGCAATAATTATAAACTTATTGGTCCACTGGTATACAAATGAATATATAGGACAATTCACTACAATTAATTAACATATCAATAAATTATGCCTCACATAACATATTATGCATCTATATCAAATTCCATTAATACTACCTCATTTACATTTCATAGCCATTATGTATCATCCAAAATCACAAATGTACGCAAAGCTACTATCCATTTATAATAATTGCAACACAATAAATTCATTATGGTTTCCTATTACTATTTTCATCTCATATTCCAATCCAATCAAATTGTTTTATTTCGACAACATCCACTCAATAGTTGTACAATCTCATAGTTCTTTCATTTAAACATTCTTCTATATTATAGAACGACTTGTTTAACAACCATTTATTAGCCTTTTAGAAACAAAAGGTTCCTCAACATATTTCAGTTCGCCTGTTTTACGCTTTTAGAGCCATTACCTCAACACTACTACCATGTCTCTGTCGAATTGACTAGAGTCGATTTGAATGATGAATGCTGATTAATTGAATGTTTTAAATGTATTATTTAAACCAATATTGATATTTACAAGAACACATTTTAAACAGCAGGTGGCCTATGATTGGGGGTCCAATTACAGCTATATAATGGTCTGGCTGGATGGCTTAATAGGATATCAACTGATTTGTAAATGAGAGATATGAGTTCGAGTCCAGGTCTTTTTTATTTGGGTTCTTCCTTGGGATTTGTCCTTGGTGCGCGCCTTTAAATGCGAAATCTCCTTTGACCCTCAACCTTGTAATTGTATCTGTTTTAATACTTTGCAAACATAGAAGGTGGGTCTAGCTCAATATTACATCGGGTTTGCCTGGACTCGAAACTCAGGCCTCTATGTTGGTAAGTTGTTTTTTATGATTCCGTCATCAAGGTAAATGAACTGTCTTGATCTGTTTAAAATGTCTTTTAGCTTCTCTAATGCTGTGCAGAAAATTCCTGTGATAATTAGCCATCCAAGATATATGTATCTACGCTTTGTCGTTCTCTCAAAATATCCTGTTCTAATTTATGCCTATTTCACGCATTAGTAATTACGATTTTTAACATTTAAATTGGTTTTCTAAATTAAAGTTACTTCTTTCTGGCTTAGATTCTAGATCACCTCAGCGCTCTCGTTTTAATATTATTTGCTCTTTTTAAACCCGGAAGTCTATCCCTTTTTTACCTGCCCCCATTCCTGTTCATCCACTTGAATGCGGAACTAATACATAATTTTCTTTTTCAGGTAAATGATGCCACTCTTCCGCAGAAATTTTGTAGCTAGTAATTCTCTGTAAGGTAAGCTGCTATTTTTACAAGGAGGTATTTTAAACATGGGAATACTATTTTGGTGGTTGGCATTTATAGTTGACTTGTCAGCTTCGAATCATCGTTTTAGTTCGACCTTGTTACTTTAACCTACTATATCTTCATTTAGATTTAATCGTTTGTTTACTGCAGTTATAAATGAAAGGGGGTATGAGAAACATTGAGTATGAACTAAAGATAGCTTATCATAAAATGAACTTATTAATACTTTTGTTCATGGAATGATGGAATCAGTATTCTGAGGAATTATCACCAAATGTTAATTATGGCAGATATAAATTAGATTGTTATATCTTGTACGTTTTAAAATGGGGGTGGGTTTCTGCCCCTGTTGTCTACCATCTTAATACACCCCAGATATAAATCGAGTAGTTTCCATACAGTGTTACAATTGCCTAGTTCACTCTATGGTATTACGCTACTCACGGGAAATTCTCAGTCGTTTAATTTTAATTTATTCATTGATCTTAGCCGTCGTAACTTTATCGAATGAATAATAATCGAATAATGATCATATCGATCAATGCCTCCACGGAACGACAACCAATAAACCTGGCTGGAAGAGCTCGCAAAACATTACTTTATGGAAGAAAATACATAAGTTATTTTATTTCAATTACTTTTACCTTGTTTTAGTGCTTTAGGGAATACCTTTCGAGCGCGTTGCTTGAACGAGACGTTGCTATTAGGGTTTAATTGGTGCTCCGGTTTGTATATTCTCATTTATTGTGGCAAAGGATCCCGTATTTCTCTAAGGCGAAGCGGCAGGCAGGAATCGCGAATTTATTCAGGAAGAATTTTTTTGCGAAATAACTAATATGTAACTAAAAATTAAATCTGCATCTCTGAAAACAGATAAATGAAAGATTCGTATACACTTTTAATGGATATTCCTATTGGGATTTCATTTGTCAAACGTTTAGTTTCTGATGGAAATTCATTTTATTGTAGTATTGATAGAAGTGCCTTGACAGCTTACGTCATTTCGTACGTAGGGTCGCACCGGAAATCGAACCAAAGGAATTACAAAAGTTTTTTTATAATAACTGAAGCTCACCAAACAAAAAACCCACATTTATGAATGGTCATTACTGATTGTATACAATTTGTGGGTCCAATTTCAGTTGTATATCGTAATCCGTAAATTTTTGTGTTCCCGAGTTATTTAAATGGCGGATAGATAATTTTTTGTCATATTTGTTGTAAATACATGAAATAATTGAGACAATCACTGTTTTCAATATGAAAAGAATTGGTGTATTTTATAAATAAGAAATTCAGTTCAAATTTAGGACTTCCAATCACTTTATCAATAGTATTTTCGATTTTATTGCCGAAAGAAATATAGAATAATACTGTGGACAGTCGGGGATCCTGGAATCAAAATTTTACCCCTCTGAGATAGGTTCAAACAGTACAATACTATTCTATACTATACTACTATACTAACTATACTATGCTACTATACTATACTATACTACTATACTATACTACTATACTATACTACTATACTATACTACTATACTATACTACTATACTATACTACTATACTATACTACTATACTATACTACTATACTATACTACTATACTATACTACTATACTATACTACTATACTATACTACACAACATGCAGTATTATCACCTGCAGCGTTATCGCAAGTAATTAATAAAGAAAAGTCTCAAAAATATCATGAGTGCAAAACTAGAAGTTCGAGTCAGTTTTCTGTGAGAGACAATGAGCTTCCGACGGAAACTTTCTGAACTCCATACCTAAGTCCGCGGCTGTATGCATGGGCATCTAATTTCTCCGCGTTGAAGAACGTGCTGAAAAACTGTTCCGGACTTATTGACTCGAAGAAGCAAGTAAGATTAATAAGAGAATCGTGGGCGTTGGAAGTGCTGTTCGGGGTGGCGGAATTGAGAAGGTCACTCGGTCTGAGTGTTTTGTTGCGGACATGGAGTGGTGCCAAATTAGAGGAGACACTCTTCCAAGGGGTATCCTCCTCACTATGCTTTTCACCGCTCATGTCCTCCCAAAGAAAATAACAAGGGTTCGAAAAAATATTCTCGGAAATTTTCTCTGTCTTGCTCTAAAAATGGAGGCGCCTCGTAAGAAACTGCGGCAAAATATTTTTCTTGGATAATTTCTCCGTCTCAGATTCCTTGGGAAAACCTTTCGACCGAGTTGCTTGAACGAGGCGCCGCTATTAGCGTTTAATTGGTGCTCCGGTTTACATATTCTCATTTATCGTGGCGAAGGATCCTGTGTTTCTCTAACAATAAGACGATGCGGCGGGGAGAAGTTGCAAATTTATTCTGGAAGGATTTCCTTGCGGAATAACTAATTTATCTTCCTTTATGAAATCTACATCGCCGAAAACTAATGAATGAAAGATTCGTATACGTTTTAGATGGATATACGGACCAACATTTTTTAAATGAGACTTTTATATATTTCGTACAAGCATACGAGTACTAATCTGGCCTCGACTTTGTGGTACTCCTTCAGTATAGAAATAACCAAAATAGCACTTATATAGTGGTAAAGGCATGGGTGCTCTTTATTATGAATGATTCAGTAAACATAAAAATACGACTTGAATTTGTCAGTACTATGCAAACTTAGAAATGATGATTGTTTTATAAAAAATGCGTTTTATAAAAAACGGTTTATTTAGATGATTAGATTATGAGCTTTCATGTCAGATATGTAAGGCATCATAATTATACAAAGACGTTTGAAACTTTTTTATGCAACGCTAATCGTGAAAATTGTATACAATATTTTGTAATTATATTCAAATTATTATCTTAAATCTGCTGATAGGTATACGCCAAGTGGCAGAGTTTGCTATCGTTTATTGACGGTGATAAAAGTATTTCATATAACTGTATTAATATTTAATGCATTATATACTTTTTATTATTTAACGATGCAATATAGAGCTATATACCGCAAAATGAAAGCTGAGGTAATTGCTTCATTTATCAATCTAAACAGATTTTTCTTGAAATCGTTTTTAAATACAACTTTATCACATTTCCGGGCTTTGCGGTCATTTTCATTTTATATTAAGTTGGGAATCCATTACTATATTAAGTTGGAAATTCCATCATCTTTCATAACTGTATTCATTAAGTGGCAAGATCACGAATAATTGTTTTCATGTACGTAATATCTTGTTTCTCCAACTTGCTGGGAGGGCTAATTTCAAGAGTTTGTTTTCCCCGGGAAGATCGCATGAAAATCTTTGACAGAATTCCAGTTGGACACCGCGCAAATAGTTGATAGGGGTTGGACATCGGAGCCTGTGGAAGCGGCATGTACTCACTTTGTTAACTTCCAGAAGGAATGAGGATATTCTATCTCGTAATTAATCACGAAGGTTCTGAGGTTTTATCTTTTGAAGTTATTCTTGGGACTACGATTAGAGAAAGGCGATTTAACAGCTATCGGAGAGCATTAATTGTTATCATAGTTAATTATTCTGTGCTTTATCGTTTCGCCCCTCTCTTGCATTCTATTTTTGTTAATTGTTAGTTCTTCATTTAACGTACGGGTGAACTACAGCCAGGATATAAGATCACTTTACCTAGGATGCTGATAGCGAATTCTTCATTGTTTAATCTTAGGCTATCCTAATCAAATGTACTTATATAAATAATTTCGTTTTTATTGGGTCAAATCCAGCCTTACAGGTCAACTCACACATTTGACCTATTAATAATGTATGCAGAAACTATGCTCAACGTATCAGGAGTAATATAATTTTGCTATGATTTTGCACAGCTTAGGGTATAAATTATCTCAGATAGGTGCGATTTATAATATCTGGAAAGAAGATAAAGAATTGCGCTGAAGATCATATCCAAGGTGCCCTCCCCTTCTATAATGCGGAAGCTTGAACTAGAATAAAAGAATGCTTGTTGATTAATTAAATTTGCAGTTAATTATTTTACTACCGGCAAAGCATGATTGTCAGTGTGAGATTGTCGCTTTTCATAACTTCAGCAATTTATATTAAAATTCGTACTGTATATGACATTTTCAGTCATATTCTTTCATTTCCTACCTCTTATTTTATATCTATAATAATATAATACCGAAATGTTTTTAGGTTGGGACTCGATATTCTTCTGGGGAAAAATATTGACAACAATATTTCCAAAAACAAACATCTTAATCGTGTACAAGTAATCTAGAATTGCCATAATCCAATATGTTTTCATCACATATAATTATTGCTTTTTGTGCGGATTCACCAAATAAACCAAAAAGTCACTAAATTAAATAATTAATTAAATTCACTAAATTAACGAAACCAGTAGTCCAAAGAACAATTCTTTGTTTGGCGAAGGATTTATATTAGAAGTACTTTATCCGAGGTACTAACGTAAAATTAAGAAACACCTGATACATCATTATTCTCCTTAAAACAGTGAATTTGAGACATAAATTTGAAAGTGAGGCTAAGAGATATGTATATATGGATTTCCCTCCGAACTACCTTCAGAAACGCAATCGATTTGGGATCGGCTTCTTAACATTCCATTTCCTGGAAGAGTCTCGCTACGGAAATTGTTTATCGCCCAGGGAGATATCGTGTGGGGTTTCTCTGAGATGCGACCGAAATTATTCTCGACGTTAATTTCCTCGCCTTCAGTCGTTCATGAAAATCTCCTCCATCTTCAGAAATATGCTGCGTGTAGATTTCGGTTATGCAAGAGAGAGTTGTTATTCAACAGTGATACTAGGAGAAAGTGTATAATGCAGGATGACTATCATATAAGTATCTAGGCAATTATAAAGATACTACGTTAGGTTAAAATTAAGTTTTGTTGAGCTACCGAAAATATTTTTCTTACATCCCTTCTATCACTCTTTAGATATGCGGTTCATAATTCAATGTAACGCAATGAAAACTAAATTTAATGTTCACCAATGTCAAAACATTCACACATACAAATGTTATACATGTGAATACGTTACTTCAGTGTTTTTTAAATTACTTCGATTCAATCTATAAATTCACGTACATGATGAACTCGGTTAAAGGATATACCTAAAAGTAATACTGTTATTTTGTAGTTGATTGCTGTTAGAATTTGAGTGACAATTATTTTTATCATTTGATGACGATAATTAAAAAATGCACTCATCTTTCATCAATCCAAAACATCCAAAATTGCCTTGAATTACTTCTAATAAAAACAACGAAAAGGAAAAAAACTTGATTTTAGCAATGGTATTTGCCAAGGGGACGAAACTAGATAATTGCTTGATATATTTGTCGAAGTTATGGTAGATTTCATACTTGTTTCCTTGTTTCTTGTCCGCGAACACGATATAACGATTTATGTATGATACACGTGCGGCTATTACATCTAATTTTTTCATGAAATAAACTTTGCAACATGAATTTTATGAGCAGTTCCTACGGAAGGAGCTATGAAAACCATGCTTCGAATCTAGGTAGATTTGGATAAAAGATTATAATCACCCGTAGGGTGTTAATATCTTATATGGTCAATATATGAAATATTTGGAATCCATAATTGTGTTTCAGGCTAATATTCAATTAATCCTATTGCTGAATGGCACTTAACTATATGTATATAAATATATTTAATGCAACTAAAGAATATGTATTAGGGGCAGGTATTATTATTTTTTATAATTCGAACATTCCTTCATAAATTCCTAGCATTTAAGTACCATTCCATCTGTTCAATATCCTCAAGGCATTGGTACCATCTCCTCGGAATGTCTCCGTGTTTGCGTTGGTTATAGACTTATCTAATTTTCCCTCCAAATCCTTTTTCAGCTTTCGAAACAGAAGCGTTTGGACCGAGAAAAGGGAATTTAAGGAAGTACACCGTAAATATTTTTTCTCCGGTAGAATTCTTTCGAATCATCAATCCATTAGCGATTCTTTTTGTACCTTTCCTCAACAGCCTCCGAACGGGAGCGACGAAGAAGTATTAGACAAACAGGCGCAGGACTAACTCGTAAGGAAAACAGGAGGGGGTTAAGACTCGGAATTGAATTGAATTTGAGGGCAAACAGATGTCCATGCGCCGTAAGGAGCGGGGGAAAGCTGTGGGTTCCGTTTGATTCTCCAACTCTCTCAGAGGGTGCTAATTGCTGGCAGCGGAGGGAAAAGATGTCAGGGAGACCACACGTAAGCGTCCGGGGTCTTCTGGGAAGAGTTCATAGAGTAAGGTTGGGGAAGCTGATAGCCTGACCGCAGTATGTCCTTCAGTACATGCCCCTTTTCAATCTTATCTTCGCTCGGTGGTGGGTCTTAAGTTATGAAATGACCCCTGCTTCCTGCTGGAAATTGAAATGCGAAATGAGCACGTGTATCCTACTTTTTAATTACTCTTTCCTTATATACAGTGACCAAGGAATTATCACCCTTAAAAAGTGAATGTAAAATTATAATGATGAATTCATATGAGCCATATTGCTTAACAAAGTTCTATGACACTAATATTTTTAAATGTAAAATTATCGCGAATTTTTGTTTCAGTTGTTTGTTTACAAGTCAGTATTTCCAACTGAATTCTGTAATGAAGAATTTTCGGGGGAGATAGAGCTATAGTTTGATTCTGGCATGGGATATTAGAAGTGTCAGTTTATAATCCGATCTTAATAAAATCTCATCAAATATAGATATATCAGTTTACCCTCATCTAAGAAACTAAAAACAGTGCAAATACCCAATTACCAACTCTATACATATAAAATCATCTAGATAAATATGTATTGTCTTCCCAAAATAGACAAAAAGATACCGCGCTCGAGCAGATCATCTCTTCTATAAACTCTCCAATCTATAATTTATCTAAATAATTAAACTAACATTTTAAATGACGGCCTCTTAAACAGCAATGTAAGTAAATAACAAGACCACCTAGTTGAATTATCAAAAAACCTTTCAATAATGAACTAACTTTAGAAACTATGCCATTTTAAGTCAAATGGAATACTACAAAGTTACTCGCCAATCCGCTGAATTTAAAACTTATGATGATACATTTGCCGTAATTTTGTGGTGACGAAAGGCAATCATGAGATAGAATATTTGTTTACATTTATGTTTTTCAAAAATCCCAAGCTGTCTTACCTAAATTTTGCAGTAGAAGATTTAATTCAATGGCATTATTGATATTTTAATATAGGGAAATTGTGTCGCCATAGTCAAGGTAATGAATGTTTGGATAGCGATATTTATCGATGAAGGAAACATGTGGAAGTTAATAAAAATTTGTTTGATTTGAAGAGTTGAAGGTTCAGTTTACACGAGATCTTCCTGTCTTTGAAGGAAGTTCATTAGTGCGAATAATTCTACGAGAGAAACTTCATTAAATTAAGGAATCTTTGGTTGTAATTAATTGAGGAAAACCTGGTAATCAAGGAATGGAATTGTGTATAAAAGATATTTATCTTTCTCCAGTAACTTTGCTAATTAAATATACCGCGATATTTCATTAAAGTTTAACTTTATAACTGTAACCACTATTTAACCTTTCAAGCAACCTAAGTTCACAAGTATTGTGTGAAAATTTTATATACTTAATCATTTGTAAATTATTTTATCATTTGAATTAATTCACCTCCACAACGGGGTTGGATTAATGTAATTAATATCTTTGCCAACTTTAATTTCGATTTAATTTAGATTACTAAATGACACTCATTACAGATAGAATTTCACTTTATTATGGTTTTGGTTTTAAGTCTGAAAATACGTAGAATTTTTGTCAAAAATCCGTTTACGATAAACTCTCAGAGAAACCTTATCTATCTAGACGAAATACATCATTCCATACGACTTTTGTTTTGGTACAAGATATACAGAATATGTTAATTATATCACACAAATTGTGAACATCCACTTTTTATCTCCCAAACCTTAGGTTTCTGCAAAATTTCATGAATGACTTGCATGGAGTCATAGATATGCATCATGAAAGTATAGAAACTTAAGAAAGACTAGAGTCAATTTAGGTTTCATTATCCGGAGAGTTCTTGAAATGACACTCTTGTTACGAAAACGATAGCGATACACAGAAAACAGGAAGGGGCGGATTTCGATCGAATAGACCTCCGTAACATACAGTCACTCGTTCCATATCTTTCCGTTCCTTTGAGATCTACTTCTTGGAATCATTTTGATTCCTTGTATTATATGAATGTACTCAGAAGATATTGGGCTCTTTGAATGCCCTCAGTCAGCGCAGAGATTACGTATTTTTTCCTTGAATCTGTCACTAATGTTTTAGAACAGAATAAAAAGAAAAACATTTGGGAATTTGATTGATGGTTCAACTGCACGTACAATTGATGACATCTAAGTGACACGTACTTAAAATGATGACATTATGGTTACGTGAAATATTATTTTACTGCCTTAGTTTTGAAATATAATGTATATTACCCCTTGCCATTTGGTTCTCATAGCAAATTCCAGCGACTAAATTAAAGCAATAAATCAACCCCAGATTGCCAATATTAGGGTCCTCTTTCACATAATCTCTTATGAAACTTCTACAATATTTTCAATATGCAAAAAGATTAAAATAGAAAATAAAGATTTAGATTGTATAAAAAAATCTACTTGCAAACGTAATAAGAGGAATAATTTACGTCACCGGATGACATCCTCATAAAATGGCGTTAAAATAAACACAAGAAATAGGTAATAAAAACTAATTTTCACTCTTTCAAAAATACTAAATCTAAGTACGCACAAGTTTAACTTATCATAGTGAATATACGGCTCAAATATTTATTTTTAAGTTACAAAAAAGCAAAATATTAAAGAATTAAAATCGATTATGAATTTTAATGTTTCGGACTAATATACAAATAATTTTAGGTGATTTATCATTTATAAATTGGATTCAGATGACAATTAAATAGTAAGTTAAGTAATAACATCTCCGTTTACAACTCCATATTCTTCTGACGATTATGCCTTATTAAATTTGGGGTATTTATTATTTAGCGGATTGGAATATTTTTCCATGAAGTTTATTTGCTTGTTAAGACATAATTTCATCTAAATTTTGAAATTTCGATGTGATGCTCTATTGGAACTCCACGTACTGGAACACTGCCTCAGAAAAAGAATATGCGCTACGTCATTTCATCGTGATGACCGGGATACGTGGATCAATGATGTCTGCACATGGCTCTGAATTATCTGCCCAATAAAAAATGCCTTTGCCGCGTTATTCGCCTGATTGGGCCCGATAAAATTCGGGAATAAAGGTGGCGATCGTTTTGTTTATTTCGTTCCCGGGTGCTGCTCCCAGTTATAAATAGCGAAATATTAAAAGTGGGTTACATTTTATAATGGAATTTAATCGGAAACCAGAAGTTTTTTGACTCGATTTCAACTAGCAGAATTGTAGTATTCAACATTTATCAAATGATAAAAGCGATGAAAGAGCGAATCACATTATAATTATACATTAATATCGGATCTTCATCAGTTTAGGTCCCTTAGCGCTTAAAACCTTCTCTCGATTGTCAGTAAAAACTTATATTTTGGTTTCAATGGAAAACTACGTATTTTTATTTCTGTTGCGTGTTCTCTAGTACAGAGGTACAATTTGATTCTCTACTGGAATATAAGAAGCGCCAGTTTATCCTATGACTATTCTGTTTCCTTCAAAAGTATGGTAGGAGATCAATTTCTAGCTCTCATATCACTAAAATTGTACACTCCTGGCCAAAATTAACGCAGCACCTCCTTAACGATCCTTACGGCCGGTGCTGCGTTAATTTTGGCCAGGAGTGTACAAAGAGTACAAGGAAACGAGAACACAAAAAAATGAAAATTTATTGTCCGAAGTAATTCCCCTAATTTATTTTATAGAAATGGATTCTGGTTCTTAGTTTTTAGAGTTCAATCCTAATTTTGTACTTCAGCTTTCAATGTCTGTATACCGTCTCATCATAGTCTGCAAAAATTTCATAGAATCTCTGCAGTACTATTTCGTTGGACTCGGTTCTTTTACTGGTAAATTTGCTTTATTTCTGCCCATACTGTTGCTGGTCGTTAGGATTCGTTACATAAATGGGATCACGGCCATTTCATTTAGGAATGATCTCACCACTATCCGATAGTATCGTTCTGTATCCCTCCCTTAAAATACTAAAACCGAGATAATATCCCAGAATTATTAATTTGTCTTCCTTTGCTCTGTATCTTCAAGTGGTCGGAGCCTACGTACGCAGAAAATACTCCCTAAATTGAATTTTAATTGGAGAAATGATTACCTTAGCAGGTGGGCTACGTCGAACCGTTCCGACTTTTGCATGCCTCCTCAGCCCTTATCCAAGACATCACACCCTGAAAAACATGATTCGTCACTAATAAATTGGTATTTTAACGGTACGGAAGGAAAGATTTCTAGAAGAAAAACAAGGATTGTCACTAAAAATAGTGGAGGAGGAAGCGTGTCTGTATTTATCAGGTCGCGCGGAAAGTCTGGAAAAGTTTTAATTAAAACTCCGCGGCGACGCTCCCTCGGAATTTCACAAGCACGTCATGCCAATTACGGGGAACAGCCTTATTGGGGCAACTGCCCTCCGAGAGATGCGCTTCTTACGGAAAAAATTAGACGGACTCTCTCTCTCTCTGTGCTAGGTCCTCCCTCCTCCATTTTTAAAACGGTCACGCCGAGAGACCGTGTATGCGAAAAAAGTTGCAGCGAGCCTTCCTTAAGGAATCGCGACCAATTGTGGGTAAACTTAGGGAAGAGGTATCTTTTGATTAAAGTTGGAGCGCAAACAGCACGGGAGGCTCATCGCGGGGTAGGTTTTATTTTTTTTTCCGAGCTCGGTTCTTCCGCGTCTCATTTTCTACAAAGAAGTAACGAACCGTACGCCAAAAATCGATTTTATTGCATCATTTTGTGTAGTTTTTATCGTGTAGAACAACTGTTTTAATCTTATCATTAGCCATCTTTTATTTTAATTATTTACCATCAACGGAGGGCAATCTAGGAATTTTTTGGTGCTCGGGTCTGTCTGTGAAGTGTTCAGCCCGAAGGTCGGTTGGTACCTCATCCCCTTTACCATTAGCTACCTAGAGCTTGTGTGGGTGAGGCTTACCAGGTAGGATGAGGAATGAGGTAGTTTGCCCTTACTTTCTTCACCAAGCCAGTATGCTATAAGCGTGAAATTTCCAATTAAAGGAAGCATAAAGATAAGGAGAAACTTTAATTAGAGCCACTATAAGTATTCAGTATCACTCATGCCTCAGTAGCTTTCATATCTTAACAACCACGAACGAACAAGATTATGACACAAATTAGATAAAAGATACATTTTTCCCCTCCTATACCAAATGATAAATGAAAAATATTCAATCCATCATTGTAGGAAGCAGGAACCTATCTTTGAGTACGCCCGTTGAAAGTAGCTTCTCTTTTTCATCAGCTAAATCGCACTAAGTTTTGAGAAAATAAGGAAAGGTAAATATCTTATCACCTAAAGCAGTGCGGCTTCACCCTAGAGAAAATGGAAGCGAAAAATACATGAAAATAATTGACGCGAGATGGCTGTTTAGTGGTTAGAATAGGTAAATAAGATAAATAAGACACTGTGGTTCGAGTCTCCGTCTACATATTCATATTTACCTTGCAATCTGCATTTCAGCGAGTGGAAGGGGGTTGTATCTCTATGTTTTGTCTCCGTTTCTGCTCAACTCAGTTTAGAGGTTGCCTTTAGTTAATTTTGCACTAAATATTTCTCAACAAAGAATTTAACATTATTTCACCTTATTGTTTGACATTATTTCACCCTACTTCTTCACTATATTTGTTTCCCTATGCCTCCAAAAATATTAATTTAAAAGACAACTATAATTAGACGTAAATAGTAACCACAGACCACATACAAACGTCTCCTTGCCAGGAAAAACCTGGTTAGCCTAGAATTAAGTGCGGAACTTCGGCGGTATGACCTAACATTCTAACCATTATATACTTCCTGGCATCTAATCTTCTTTCATTCAAGATTTCACAACCTGCACCAAAGAGTATTTCTTGCAACAGTAGTTCTTCTATCATAGACATTTTCAATGAAACTCATTGTCTTGCACTTCATCTTCTTAATTTCAACGATAAATGATATATCGGCAGTGTATTCTAGATGAGTACTGTCTGAAGCAAAGTATCGTCAAGTTATTACATTTTTATTGTGCCTTAAGATTACGTGAAACCTAATTTAGCTTGCCGCAAAATATTCGTTCGTGCGAGAATAAGTTTTTATCATTTTCGAGATTCAACGAAATTGACTAATTATATTTTTATTCTATTCATAAATTTCCATATGGAAACAGGAAGAAAGATTATAATTACATCCCTTTTAGTAAATATTACTATTTACAAATACACAGAACCATTCCCTAACCAGAAGTGTCCGATTAGCCAGGATTCGAACCCAGGACCTTAGAGTCAGAGCGCTAGCACCCTTACCACTCCTCCACCGGAGCCGATTAACAAAAAGCTGCCTCTTGTGAGAATCGAACTCACGACCCCTGGTTTACAAGACCAATGCTCTAACCACTGACATGAGGTAAGGAGGCTATGGATGAAACATGCCTAACATAAAAGAAGTAGAAGTTACATATTTTGGTATATTGTTGGTTGAGGTTAGGGTTATGGTTGGATTGGGAATAGATGGATAAATTCTGAAAGAATTTGGACCCAACCGGTAGTCCATGGCTATACATTATTGTCATTATCCCCCGAAGGGTAAAAATCCTCAAAGACCACGTTTTCCGTATTTCCTCGCAATTAGCAGGATCGTTACGCGAAGAGTAATTGCTCTGGGAATTTCTGTGGAATTTGGTACAAAGAAAGTCCTTTCACTTTGGCGTCTCATTGGAGAGAACTTTAGTTATTTTGTCAATCTTACAGGAAAAGGTAGCTCACGTATAACTCTGAGTTTTAGGTCATTCTTTACAAAGCTTTTAAAAAAATAGAGGGACAAATACGTTCTTCATTTTGAATCTTGTATGTTCTCCCTAAAACTCATAACTTATATTTAGAAATAACGATACAATTTAAATACCAAAATATATATGTTAATTGTGGCATTTTTACCGTGTTACGACCTATGTTCCGTTTTTTATGTAGGAAATTAATTTCTAATCCGTGGTATAACTTGTAAGAATATTTGAATACATTGTAACGTAACTATTTTATTTGTTATATGCAGAGACTTAGAAGTCCTCTCTTCGCTTGGTTGTTATTAAATCTTATCGAAAAATTGAAAAAAAAATTAAAAAAATATGAATTAGGGAAAACATTGGAAAGTACTATTTTAAATTGTATTAAAAGTAGTAAAGTTTAGGAAGAAGTACAGGGGTACATTGAAAAGGGGAATAGAAACTTAGAAATGACTTCAAAACTGAATATGCTGAACTTGATATGGGATAATGCCACTAATGATATACATACGTACCTAAAAAGTACTTCATTGAGGGTAAAAATGGGTCTAAATTGTCCTGTCTTACATTCAATCCGTTAATTAAAAGTGGAAGATTCAATTGCAATGTAATAATAGCTTATACATACATAGTGTTAAACCTAAAACGTTGGAGGAATACTGAAAAAATTAAAAATAAAATGTGAAACAAGTGCGATGTTAATACTAGCAGAATCTTTGCAATTGAAAAAGTTTAAATGAGTTATATTACGAAATAAATCAAATGAAATATATGCATGCCGCGTTTAGTTGTATTCCTGAAGAGTCACAAAAGGGTAAAGCTATTCTAAAATACGTCATATAAAATAGGTTATAGTAATGAATGATCTTTTAGATTCCTAGAATAATCACAACTCTTTCTGGTAATCCAGAGTTAGATCACTTTGCTTATTCATTTCGGCGCATTCAAGCGTGTGTTTGTACCCAGGCTTGCGTTCTCAGTTGAATTAAGAATAATTCGACAATTTTTTCCTCAGCTCACCGAATCTGCGTTTAAAACGTCTGTATGAAAAACTGAGTTAAATTACTTCCCGTTAAGGGTAATTAGCAATTCAAATGAGATTCTGCAGACAGTAGGAAAACTCATTAAAGCTTGCGTAAGGTGGAAAAAGATAGTGTACGGTTTTGCAGAAGCATTTATCGCCATTATTTAGACAAAGAGTTATTATTCTCAGGAAATGCCGAAATGGCCTTTGTGGAAGAAGTCGCCATTCGCATCTCAGAAAAAATATTTTTATCTTTATTTTTGGAAGGAATGATTTAGCATCTTTCCGTTAGAAAACGCAAGATTTTTTCCTCATTTCATCATGAATTACCTCTTGTGCCAAGTGTTGGAAAATGAAATCATATTGGGAAGAATTTTTATGAAAACGACAAATTTTTATCGTTCTCAAAACCGGTGTTCTGATTACGATCTCGAGATTCTTTTCTCATATCAACTCATTTTAAGTATTGCTCCTGACGAAGTGCCATTGCTTTACCATTTTGAACTCTTTGTTGTTTTTCTGCTACCACATCTTGGCGGAGGACATTTTTATTTGTATTTTAGCCCAGAATAGAAAAAGTACATCTTTAATTTAATTTGGGCTCCTTGTTCATGCTTATGATAACATGAGAGATACTTGGGTATAAGTAATTTGGAATAATGTAATTTATTTAGATTTCTAATTATTGAATCGTTTTCTACTCTTAACATCCTAGCTTAGCGAGAAAAAAAAGAAAAACTACCCCACCCCTCATATTGCTTTTAAAACCCAATTTCCTATCAGAGCTATTATCAGCTAGTAGCAGGGCTTTGATAATTATAATCAAATAGGCTTCAAAATTGATTTCTATATAGATATGTTTGTTGCATTTGTGAAATGTCTTTCTATTTCTCAAATACTATAACGGGAAGTTAAAACTTTTATTAAATTTTATTACGAGCTCAGTTCTATTTAATGCTAATTACATCCCGTCGTATTCACTCCATTGACAGCTTGAAGAGTTAGTAAGTACTCGTAGCAATTCCAGTAAAAAATTGAGAAAATTGGTTTATCACTTAAAAATCTAGTAATCTTTAATAAAGATTTAATAGATTTTCTAAGGTGGTAAAATTTTGAATATTTGTATTTTAAATCATTTTTCGTTCACAGAATTTCTATAATATTGCAAGGATATCTTTACTAGACACTTTTGTTCGTTAATTTCTGTTCTTCCTGGTAAATTTGAAGTAAGAATTAACGTCGGAGCGTGTAGCGGTTCTTTGACATTCGTGAGAATGTGTGCCGCAATTTCTTGCTCAGAAATTCCGTTCGAATCCGCGATTCGGATAGACCATTAAGAAATCCATTCATATTCCTATTGATGAGGCGCGTTCTTTTGTGGGCGCGGTAAAACGCAATTCCGGCTGAACACGGTATTCATTGTGCGCCGTAATTCGTTTCGAGGAAAATCGAGTGGAGAAACATCGCCTTTGCCCTCGCTTTTATTTCCATTCCGAATTGCATTTGGATTTATAACCAACACCAATCATCGCGTTCCTTTTGCGCATACCAATCTCAATTAGTCTTATGATCATACATTCCTCGGATTCTTCTATTCCACTGATGATGTCCTCTGCATGGTAACTATTGTTTTCAGTTTTGGTCCTTCTTTGTTTCAACTTTCCTTTCTGCGTGTCTTCTCTGTTTTGGAAAATTTAAATCCTTCTCCGTGTTCAAATGTTTATAGAAAATGTTTAATTTCGCTATACTCATCGATTTTTAGTGCTTATATTGAAAATTTCGTAACCAAGTGTATTATTCTTAAAAACGATCTTATCTGTGTTAATCTTGCAACTATCAGTTTCTTGTAGGTTTTTGTCTGCTGGGCTTTACAATGTCCATTTTACAAACAAGTTATTTATTAGAAATAGTTTTTCTCTGCGTATTTTTTCCTTAATTCCTAAACTCGATCTATTTCTTTTAAATCTCCAGTGACAAAGGTTCGGATATAAGAGGATGCTAAAAGGTCTCAATATCGCCATCAGTAAAGACGTTTCATTATCATTCCAATTTCGAGGAAATTATTTAGGTTCGCACCAATGATTGTAGTAAAAAAGAAATTAGATTAGTAAGGTTCAACGCTCAAATTTCTCTCCTGATTTACGTGTAATGATTTATGATGTAGTCTAACTATTCTAAAAGAATAACAGATTAGTTATCTTTAAATAGGTCAAAAACTGATCGAAGAGTAAATTTTTCTCTGGGATTTGTATGGAGATTTCATAATTTATCCAGTTAATAAATTAGATGTTAGATTTTTCTATATATTCACATTTCCAAAGCTTTCATCTTCCAATTGTTGTGTCTGCGTAATATATATTCGTCGAACTTGTTAGATAATGGCTTGGTTTGATTGAAACATTTTTAAGGATTGACCCATGGAAATCCACATCGAAGAAAATTTGATTTGGTCCATCGTTGTTGCCGATGTGAAAATTTTGATTTTGACTTCCAAACACTGATATCTGACCATAATCATTTTATTGTGTAAAATTTTATAATCTGGAATAATATGAAATATGCTCGGCGGGAAAAATATTTCGATAGTGCAAATCTTCCACGAATGTTATTTGCTATGCCAATATATTATTTATATTTGAATTTCAACAACTGATTTCTGATCAACAATATAATATGAAATAAAATAAAACAATACAGAATAATCTTTAAAAACCTTTTTGGTAGTGCAAGTCTTTGATGTATAAGTCTTACTATGTTTTCTGGATAATCTGAATAATCATAATTGGCCAAATCGGTGAATTTTTTTATTACGCTAGCTCTTATTGCTATCAATAAAAGCTATTTTTTCGATCGCAGCCCTTTTTAGCTTCACGAAGCTAACCTTAGAAATCGCTCCGAAATAATCATTTATTTTCGGTAAGAAAAACGCAGAAGGTCCCGTATAACTCCTTCCGTCGGAGGATTTTCCATGGATCGTATGAATTCCGACAGTTTCCATCCCATTGGTTTAAAGCGTATTCGAAAACTCAAAGCAATTCTCCTTTTTTCCCTCTCCATCTACATTCGGAGTGGAAAAAGTTTTATTCTTTTTTTCGTAAAAGCGCTCCGCTTGCGAAAATTTTGGTTCGGCGAAGGCTCACGCAGCGGCGCCTGCATCGCGCAGTCCGGAGCGCATCAGATAAAGGCTAAACAGAGGGTTAGCAGGAGGAGAGGGTGACGGAGCGTAAGAGACGAATGGGAGGGAAAAAGGAGGAAAAATCAAGCTCTCTCACAGTGACAAATGAAAGTGCAAGATAGGACTGAAAAAATAACGAGGCGAATCAAACTTTTTTGGATTTTATTTAAAGTTTTTTGTGCATGGAAAATGGCCTGGGAGATAGCGACGTTTAAAGAACTAAAGGGTTGACTTTGTCTCCTTCTTTGTTTGGTCGTAGCTAAGATCTGACTATTCCAGCATTGTTCTGAAATGATAAATGTACCAGAGTAGCAAATAATGGGAGCTTTGAAAACAATGGCTCCAATTATCCAAGGAATAATAAATTATTTTAATTGTTATTGTAATAATTTTTACCCTAGACTAGACGATTTATGGAGGATTTACTCCATCATGAATTGTTTTAATCGTTGCTAATTGAGCATACTTTCCATGCCGGCAGATTTGTTTTAAATAATAATACTACAAGACAGAAGTGCTTTCTTACGATATGCGTGTTTTTGTTGCAGATACAAATAATAATAAAATTCTTTAAGCACTTCCTCATCATGCATAACTTTAAAATTTTAGTTATTGGCTAAAATTTCTATTAATTATTAGTAATTGGGGCATATTTTTCGAACCCTCCTTCTTCTGAGTGCTTTTGGTAGTTTCCTTTCCCAAGTGTTTGACTCATTTTGTTATGAGATCGGAATAGTAATTATTAGAAATTTGGTATAATCTGATCCCGATACCTCTCATTCCGAAAGTAAATTAGCGATTATGTGTCGTAATAGTATTTTTTTAGATTCCTTTTCACTCTAACGAATGGTGAACATAGTCTTATCTATATTTATAATAATAATAATAATAAAACGGCTTTATTCGGGCGAGATTGAGACTAAAAGTCTCCTCTTCCATCTAACCTATCGTCATACAATACATAAATAATTAATTTAAAGAGATAGTATGAAAAAGATATGAGAAGAAATTGTGGATGTAAAAAAACCTAAGAAATTCTTAGGAAAAAAAAGATTTATCCACTGCAGGAAAACACCCACTAAAAAGGGGGGTGTGAAAAACCTGCGCAAACCTACTGATAGTATTAACTAAAAAGATGGTAAGAAACATGATTACATTTGATAAATACACTATCAATAGGTACATATATAGGATACATCAATAAAAATTTTAACATATATAACATATATAACATAACATAAAATAACATATTTTAAAGCATAAATACATATCAATATTACATAAAACATAGATATCAACACAACATAGGGATAGGAAACCGGTGAGAAAAGACTTTTATTACTAGAATTGTCGGGTAAAAGCAATAACCGAAGGACCAGAGTATTTTCGTAGCAAAAAATAATATTCAATTCAATTATAATAATACAAAAACAAAATTGACATCAAAAGAAATAAACAACTGGCACTTTAAATCAACTATTAACATCAAAGGAAATAAACAACTGGCACTTTAAATCAACTTATCAGTTTCTGAGAGCTGCGTCACACGAGAGTTCCAACTACGTAGTCCGTTGTACACTTGGAGGGAGAAGAGAAGAACACACTAAGAGAGCAGCACACCAAGAGAGCGAGTAACACACCTTGCCGAGTCGGCTATCATTACGAGAGAGTTTTCTTTACTATTTTACAGAAATGCGCCACCAGTGGTAGCGGCTTAATTGCGCCCCCAGTGGCAGTTTTGAAAACAGAAACAAATGTATGCGAATACGCGACATACCGGCCCCCTTGGTCCGGTAGGACCAATAAATTAGCAATGGTAAGTTGAGATAGGGTAAGAGGGAATGGCAAGGTTACTCAAGAGGGGGAGATGTGGATTCGATAGGTAGAGGAAATACTTTCACCGCTGGTCTTGTGAGAGTTCCCTTTGCAGTGCGTAGATGGACCACACGTACAACTCCGTCCTTGCCTGGGAAGGTTGAAGTCACTCGCGCCAAACACCACAAAAGGGGGGGTGTATTTGGTTCATGCACAAGAACCAAATCTCCGGGCTTCAGCCCATCTCTGGCTAGAGTCCACTTTTGTCTCTGCTGCAGGGTGTGGAGATATTCTCGATGCCACCTTTTCCAAATTCTTTGTGAAAGAGACTGCACCATTTGCCAGCGGTTTAATCTGTTGAAGGGAACACTTGAGGAATCTTCCATTGGAAGAGAGATAAGAGGCGCACCAACAAGAAAATGTCCTGGAGTGAGAGCTGATACCTCTGAGGGGTCTGAAGAAAGAGGGGTAAGAGGTCGTGAATTCAACATTGCTTCCACCTGAGTAGTCAAAGTGATAAATTCCATTAAAGTCAGTATTTGTTTTCCTAAGACCCGATACAGATGATGTTTAGCACTTTTAATTGCAGCTTCCCATAGTCCTCCGTGATGCGGTGTTGCGGGAGGAATAAAATGAAAATTGACATAATACTGATTAGAAAAATAGAGCAGGGTTTCCTTAACACTCTCACAGAAATTCCTCATGGTTCTTTTTAAAATAGAAGATGCTCCAACAAAGTTAGTTCCACAATCTGAGTATAGATCTTTTGGAGGTCCTCTGCGGGAAATAAAACGGGTGAGAGCTGCAATGAAAGCTTCTGAGGTAAGATCATTAACTACTTCCAGGTGCACTGCCTTCGTTGAAAAGCAAACAAATACACACAGATAAACTTTAATTAGATGAGCACGCTTCAAAGTATGGATTTTGACATGGAAGGGTCCTCCATAATCCATTCCTGTTGTCTCAAAGGCTCGTGATTCGTTAACCCTTTGTTTGGGTAGGTCTCCCATTAGTGGCGGAACATTCTTAGGCTTGCATCTAAAACAGTTATTACATTTAAAAATTCGCGAACGAATGACAGAGCGAGCCGACAGGATCCAATAGTTTGTACATAAAATTGATTGCAAGAGTTGAGGTCCCGCGTGAAGATATTTTACATGGTGGTAATCGATGATGAGATTTACCACATGGTGGGTTTTGGGAAGAATTATGGGATGTTTGATTTCATAGGCCAGATGTGAATGATTTAATCTTCCCCCGACTCTAAGTAGTCCATCTTTATCAATAAATGGAGAGAGGCGACGAATTTTTAGGCTACAGGGGCGTTGTTTTCGAAGTAAGGCTAAATCTTCTTTAAAGTAGGAGGTTTGAATAATTTTGCAAATCACATTTATGGCTCTCTTCAGCTCAGGTAACGTGAGAAATCCTTTGACCTTAATCTTTGACCGACAGAAATCAATAAATCGTAGTATATAAGCGAATACACGTTGCAACTTTGTCCATGATGAAAATTTAGTGAGTAAATCCCATTCATGTGAGTCTTGAGCCAACAAAACATTCACAGGAAACTCCTGAAGCTCTGGTAGTGACTGATCTTCAATACGAGCAAAAATTGACGGTGGTCTTTCTTGGGCAGGTAGTGCTAGCCACTTCGGTCCTTCCCACCAAAGTTGACTGTCAAGGAGTTGCGAAGGTGTGAGTCCTCGAGATGCCTCATCGGCAGGGTTTTGATCAGAGGCAATATGGTTCCATAAATGAGACGGAACCCATTCTTGTATTTGGCTCACACGATTTGCGACGAATGTTTTCAAGCGGTAAGACGGCGTTTGAATCCAGCTCAACACTATCGTGGAATCACTCCACGCTGAGATACCTTCAATAGTAATGTAAGGAGAAAGTTGAAGGGAGCAATAATTCAACAACTTTGCCAATAGATGAGCTCCACAAAGCTCTAAGCGTGGCAGGGAAATGCGTTTTAGTGGAGAAACACGCGTCTTAGCAATAAGAATTGAGGATTTTATGGCATTATTTATATCTATGCTGCGGACATAGATTACAGCACCGTATCCCTGTTGAGAGGCATCAGAAAAGCCATGAAGCTGAATGGTTATCGGATGAGCGATGAAAAGCTTACGCTGTAACCTTATGTTAGCAATAAGCGGCAAGTCATTTAGGAATTTTCTCCATCTTTGACTTACGTCCGAGGGTAAAGGATCGTCCCAGGATAATCCTAGAGTCCAAATCAGCTGCATAAATGACTTAGCCCACAATACAATTGGCGCTATCCAGCCACAGGGATCATATAATTTAGCGATGGATGACAAAACTGACCTCTTTGTGAGATGATCATCAGCAATATTTATTCTATATGAGAAAACATCTTCAACTGGGTCCCATTGGAGTCCTAATATTCCATGAATATGGGTAACACTGGAACGAGAAGGAGTTGGAACTTGGCGTTGAGAGTTAATTGATTCCAGCAAACTGGGTGAGTTAGTTGACCATTTGTGAAGAGTAAAACCTCCACGACGAAGTAGCTCAGTTAATTCGTCCTTTAGAGAGGAAGCTTCTTCTACTGTATCTGCACCAGTTATTATATCATCAACAAAGGTTTGCTGTAAGAGGACTTCAGCTGCACGAGGAAAAAGTTCCTTTTCATCTTGAGCTAATTGCTGCAGAGTTCGAATGGCAAGAAATGGTGAACTTGTCATTCCATACGTAACTGTTGTCAGTTTGTACTGCTGAAGTGGTTCAGATGGCTGCGATCTCCAATAGATCAATTGGTACGACTGGTCATCTGGGTGTAACATGATGTTACGAAACATCTGGGTGATGTCACAAGAGAAAACTATTGCATGCCGTCTAAAATGTAAAATCACATCAAAAATGCTATTTTGCAACTTTGGTCCTGCAAGCAGGATGTCATTTAAAGATACATGGTTAGAAGTGCGAGCGCTAGCATCAAAAACGACTCGAAGTTTCCTAGTAGTGTCGTGCTGCTTAAACACTCCGTGATGTGGAATGAAATAATGAGGAAAATCAACCTTGGAGGATGTATATGGAATCATATGCCCCGAGTCTAAATAGTCCTGCATAAAGTCCAGGTATAATTTCTTGTAATCAGGTTGCGATAAGAATCTTTTCTCAAGGAAAAGAAAACGTCTTTTAGCAGTAGGAGAGGAATCTCCGAGAGTAGGGTGATTTTTCTTGAAAGGAAGTCTGACTACATATTTTCCTGACCGGTCTCGTTCGAACGTTGAAGCAAAGTGATTTTCTGCGTAAACTTCTTCAGGAGAGAGGGGGGGACTTGGTGGTTCCTCAATTAGCCAAAATTTCTGTATGGACCCATGTAGGTCCATATCAGTAACTGTTAAAAATATTCTATTGACATCGAGGGCTTCTTTATTCGATGTGACATGGTATGACCCCATAATAACAAATCCAAAAATAGTGCCAAATGCGACTGGCAAATCAGTACCAAGGGGAAGACGCTGGCCATTTAATGCTAGCGCAAAAAGATCTGCCCCAATTAAAACGTCCACTGGAGATGGTACATCAAACGTAGGATCTGCCAACACTAATGAGGACACACTCTGTCTGATTTCTTTTGAAATAGTGGTTCGTGGTAAGTTTGAACTGATGTTTTCCACTATTTGAACAGGGTGAGATTGTGAGAGAGATTGTCCGTTCAAGCTATCTATCTTTAAATGAGTTATTCCTTTAGTTCGTAAGGAAGCTTGAGATAGCCCAGTGAGTAAGTTGGGAGACTTGTAGCGTTTTACCTTGAGAAGCTGTGCGCAGTGTTCTGAAATACAGGTCATTTGAGCGGCTGAGTCCAAAACTCCTCGCACTATGCACGAGTTCCCTTCCAAAGTAGAAAGTTTTACCAAAGTAGTAGCCAAAATAACCGAGGTAGTCGTCTTTGTTGAGGAGAATCCCACGAAGGCATCGGGATGCACACTCTCCTCTGGTTTATTAGGTGGGGATTGCTTGTTTGTGGATGTCTTCGATGGCTCCGACTTTGATACTGAGGCTTGATGAGAGAGATGCAATAACGAATGGTGCCTTTTGCCACATGTCCTACAAGAGTGAGTCGATTTACACAATTTAATTGAATGAGAAGTGCCAAGACAATTATAACACCAACCATTGTCGCGGGCATATCTACGGCGAGCTTCGGCACTTAAGCTCAGAAATGAATCACAGCTGTAAACATTATGATCGGGAGAGCTGCAATATTTACACGCTGCCTTTTCAACTGAGAATAGAGCGACTTTCGTGGGGCGTGAAGATGCAACGCCTTTTGTTTCTTGAGAATAAATGCGTCCAATGGCGGCACCTTCCAAACGTGATAATTCCTTTTCCAAGAAGTCAATTAAATCATTGATACAAGGAATTTCATTATCAGTCGATTTAGTATCTTCAAACCGTTTTCTGGTCTCGGAGTTCAATTTCCGCAGTAGTAGTGTCACTAAAAATAGACTTGGGTTAGTAATATCATGTCCCAAGGCAATTAATGCCTGCGTGTTCTCGCGGAAAATATCCAAAAAGTTTCGAATGCTTTTTAGTGAACCGTTAACATTGGGTAAGTCAATCACATTGCTGATATGATAGCTCACTAAACGCCTAATATTATGGTATCTTTTGTAAATTAAGTCCCAAGCAATTTTATAGTTTTCGGCGGAAATGGGCAGCCCTTTAATAACATTCAGTGCTTCGCCTCTAAGTGAGGAAAGAAGATACTGAAATCTTTCAATTTCCGAGAGAGACTCATTTTGATTAATAGTTTTTTCGAATAAGTTCGAAAAATATATCCAGCCATTAAGATCTCCTGAGAAATGAGGTAAATCGAATTTGGGCAATCTCACTGACGTAGTAGGCAACGGCGAGGGGGCTGGAAGAGAAGCATTACTTTGAATATTTGCCCTTTCTTCCGATTTCAGCTGCGTCCTAATTGCTGCCTTTACGTCACCATAAATATCAGATATTTCATCGGAATAGAGTTCGACAGCTTGATCATTCAGTTCAGAGGTTTCATCACTGTCGTACAATTTTTCAACAAGTTGCTGATAATTAATATACTTTTGTTCCACTTCCTCTAAATAGGAACGTAATTTTTCTCTGTTCTGTTCGGAAAGTGGAGTAAGAGAGGTAGTCAGTTGTTCGACATAGATTTTAACTTTGGCAAATCTATTTTTTATTAGCTCTGCTTGACGAGAGAAAACAACGTAACGCATGGCGACAGATGTTCACGAAAACGAAAACACAAAAGGGTTTTAGAGGTACCACGTGAATTGCGGAGCAAGTGAAGTGCCACAGCCGATCTTGGAGATAAGAGTTCGAGTTTCAGACAACGAGCGTTGAATAAGCGGATAAGAGGAGAAAGGAAATATAGGCGCGTTGTTAGAATCAAATGGGCCACAATTTTCAACGGGAAATAAACTGAACCCCTAACTGCCACTGGATTACGCTTACAATTACAATATATTACGATGCACATAGAACATTTGGAGAATAGATCACTTTGTAACAACTTTAGAGCAACAAATTTAAATTAATCCATAGTTCCCGGAATCCGGCCCGAAGGACCAAGAACATGTCGGGTAAAAGCAATAACCGAAGGACCAGAGTATTTTCGTAGCAAAAAATAATATTCAATTCAATTATAATAATACAAAAACAAAATTGACATCAAAAGAAATAAACAACTGGCACTTTAAATCAACTATTAACATCAAAGGAAATAAACAACTGGCACTTTAAATCAACTTATCAGTTTCTGAGAGCTGCGTCACACGAGAGTTCCAACTACGTAGTCCGTTGTACACTTGGAGGGAGAAGAGAAGAACACACTAAGAGAGCAGCACACCAAGAGAGCGAGTAACACACCTTGCCGAGTCGGCTATCATTACGAGAGAGTTTTCTTTACTATTTTACAGAAATGCGCCACCAGTGGTAGCGGCTTAATTGCGCCCCCAGTGGCAGTTTTGAAAACAGAAACAAATGTATGCGAATACGCGACAAGAATAAAGAAGAGATAATTTTATTTACAACAGCAATATATATATGAAAATTGAAGACAAAATGTCTTAATTGTACACTTCAATGGAACACAATTTTTATATATAATATTAACATGTTCAATGCATACATATAGTATAAAGTCAAAAATATGTAAAAACGTAAATACTATGGTGTCAGTAAAAAAGTACATGAAGTATATAAGTACAAATTGAAAGAAAGTAAAAAAACGTAAATTTAAGGAAAAAACAAGGACCAGAAAGACCAGAGACATTATTTTCATGTTTGCAGTGAGGTTTGTAGTGAAGGGTTTAGGAGATTTGGAGAGAACCAGTAGATAAGAATAGTATATAATGATGAGATTCACAGTGCTTTGGCGATTAGATTTAAAATCAGTAGGAGGATGAAATTTCTGTGCGTTGCTGCTAAGAGTAGAAATGACCCTTTAAATAGGGAGATCGTTTCCCATGAGATAAGTGCGACATTTACTTTTGAAAGCGCGAGCTGTGATAGAGGACTTAATTTCGAGGGGAAGGATGTTCCAAAGCTTGCTTGCAGTTACGATAAATGAGTTATGAAAAATTTCGGATCTATGATGTGGAATGAGTAAGTTGTCGCAACCTCTTGTGTTGCACCTATGGACAGAAAATAAGTTCACGAATTCCGAAGCAATGTACTCTGGCTTTTGCGTAGTTAGAGTACTATAAACAATAGATAGTACATGCAATTTCCTTCGAGATTCTAGCCTTAGCCAGCATAATTGTTTGTATGATTCAGAAACATGATCATACTTTCGTAACTTAAAAATAAATCTTATAGATGCGTTCTGTGCTCTTTGTAACTTCAGAGCTAATTCTCCGGATAGATCCTGGTACACTACATCTCCATAATCAAAATGCGGCATGATCAACGAATTTACAAGTTTGGCTTTCAGAGGTGGAGATAAAAAATATCCTAATCGTCTAAGAGAGTGAAGAGATGAATATACTCTTTTGCATATTTGAATTACTTGCTCGGACCATGAGAGGTTTTCGTTTATGATAACACTTAGGTTTGTTACTGAGCTGCCATATGGTACAAAACCTTTTATGTATATAATATGATTGACGAAAGGTTAGATGGAAGATGAGACTTTTCAGCCTCAATCTCGCCTTAAATAGACCTTATCCAATACTCATCCGCTTACGTATGTTTTTATCGTAGATGTGCTTATGTAACGAGATATGTCGTAAACCTGCCGAATTTTCATAAAAATCCTGCTAGCCAAGTTTTGGCAGAGTTGCAGTTATTGCATGGTAGAGACAATGATGTTTCACACTATTTGTCATTTTGCTGAAAGGGATAACTAACTTTTTGATCACAAATTAATCTATCCTCTATTCTACTCTCTCAAAATATTTCAGATTATTATTCTAATGTGAGAATACTGATGGTTTTAGCGGTGAAGTTCTCTCTCTGTTCCGTATCTTTATCTAAGTATAGTACATCCCATTGAGTGTGACTTGTTTTCATTTACGAAAAGGTATACACAATACTTCCTACGCAAGGATAATATTGCTCGTTCCCGTCATTCTGTGTTGTGATTAATATTCCTCTCCTACTAATAAACATTCGACGTTCATGAGAACATGTCAGCTGTTTTCTCAATTTTATAGTTGCGAAAGTTACATTACATATAGGTATGAATCACGTAGATATGACTATTTCTTTGTCCGCATAGAACTTTTTAAATGACAACGATGTTTTGAATGAAATTTTCTTCGCATTATGACAGTCTAGGCCCGGAATAGGGGGCATCAGGTTAAGATATTCTTTGCCCGAGATAAAAATTTTCAAGGATAAAGTTGAGGAGAAGGGCTAGGGGGAGAGTATTGTTGAAAGCATTGGATTCTTATCCATGCCCTAGCAATAGTGAGGAGATATTTAAAAGGACACAAATTTGTCAGGAATGCTATGAAATGTCCATATTATTTTTAACAATGATATCGGTCTTAATGATACGAACGAACATTCACAAAAAAGCACGTATTGTTCATTTATCTTTTGTCATTTCTTATCTTTTGTAAAATTTAATCTCAAAGATCGTCTTTGCCCTCTAAAAACAAATACAAAGAAAGATCTTATGAAGATTTTTCATCTTAATTAAATCCAGAACGATTCTCCATTACAATAATAACAACATAAAACAAAATCGAAAAATTTCTAATTCATTATGTTAGAAGAAGAGTTATATAGTTGTTGGTTGTTATTTTAGCATATAGTCATGTATGCATAACAGGAAAGCACTAAGTATCCTTGATGAAATCACAGGGCGTTTATCTGTTCGAGAATTTCAAAACACGTTACATCGATGTGCTTTCACTCTTTTACTATGGAAGGACATCACACCACGTGCGTTGTTTCGTTCGAGAGAGACTTTCCCACGTTCCGCCCACTCGCACCGTGAGTAATTCAAGGACCAATATTTGGATTAAATTAATTAGAAGGAGTCGGAAGAAGGATGTGGGGAATGCTCCGATACCATTGGCGGATATTGAAATCAGTGGTGAAGGTGAAGGGCCTCACGGTGGTAGACAAATGGGGAGGGAGCGGTGGACAAATCACCACACGTAAATCATGTGGGAGTTTCCTCACCTCTGTAGGCAGACTGCCCCGTTATGGCCTCTGGGTAAGACCCGTGTTTTCAACCATCCCTCATAGAAGCTGTCTTTGACTAGCCCTTTCCACTAGCCTTGGGTATGAGAAACTTGGAATTTTGTTCCGCGTTTCCCTATTCTTTTCCCTGTAATCAAAAGTTTGTACAGTTGTAAGTAACAGCGCATCAAATTTATTTTATTTGAGAATCTCATGGCGAATTATAATACATATCTCCTCCTTCATCATCATAAATTCCCTACTTTTTGCTTAGTTGCTTTATGTGTCTTAAGATTCCTGATTTAGACCTTTAAGATGCCCTTATTTCTTGATAATTCATCCCAACCATTATTTTATATAGAAACAACAATGCAAAAATTAAATTTTCGTTACAATAAATAATATTTTATTACGAAGTACTCCAAATATCTTTGAATAAGTATAATTTCATATAAAATCTTTTGCTGTTTTTCCTTTTGTTTTCTTACAGCTTGCTTTCAGTTACTTTATCAGTCTTTCTCCTCTTAATATCTGACCCACACATTTCCTCTGTCTTCACTTAATTTATTCAATCTAATTCCTTTTTTTCTTACCTTCCTCAGTACTTCCGTGTTTGTTTTTCAATCAAAGCAACTGACTCTTTCCATTCTATGCCACACCCACTTCTCTAATATTCTGATTTCCTCTTTTCTTAGGGTCTACGTTTTACATGCATGCAGAATAACATTCCATGCCATGGATTCTTCCAATATTTTTCTAAAATTCTTATATTAAGGTCTTTTGTACTCAGTTACCTTCACTTTATTAAAGCTTTCTTAGTTAATTCTATTATTTTACTAATCTCATCAATGCACCTTTCATTCCGAGAAGAAACACTCAAATTATGATTGAATGATTGTTGATTTTGAATTGAATTCATACCCCTGCCACCCATGAGCCTTCTTTCCTTTGATAAATCTCATAACTTGAGTATTTTGGAATTTTTATTCCAAAATCCGTTTTCTTGTCACTTAGATCCTCACCATCATCTGCATAGAAATCATGCTAACCGCGTTTTAGAAGAAGATACGTTCTAGGCTTTATTTATTTCCTTACCCTATTTTTAACACGCATAGCTCATCGTAAAAATACTGTTAACAGTAACTACTGGCTTATAATACTCTATATGCCTCTATTGGGATGAGCCTGCTGTGAGGTTTCCTACTAGAGAGACTAGAATACGAGATTTCATATTCTACTGAAAGAACTGCATATCTTTTTATATGAAAAAGTTTCCTTCTTTAATTCATAATAATCAAGGTTATTATTCTGATATGAGAACGCTCGAGGTTATTTATAAACTCACCCTCTCTCATATTTTTTCAAAACATACGTCACATTGCGGACATCTTGTTTTCGTTCCTGGAAAGGCTTATGAGCTACCTCCAACGCAAGGATAATATTGTTTATTCCTGTCATTCAGAGTTGTGATTAATTTACTTTCCCATTCAGAAACGTTCGTTAATTACTAGAACTTGGCTATTCCCTCGTATGTACGTGGAAGTACGAATCGGTTCCATTAATTAAGTTTTTACGTTACCATAGAGATACGTTCTCGTTTTACGGTGAAATTCGTAAACGAGAGAATTATTGTGAATTGGAAATCTAGGATTTAAGAAGACTTAGGTGACTGCTTCGATTCGGTGAGCCGTTTTATATAGTCTTTGCTATTGGAATCTGGGAAATTAATTCCGCGTTTCATATTTCTCGAGGAGCATTTTCTCGTATCGTTGAGTTTCGCCAATCCTTATGAAGAAGGTTCATTGTTCGTCGTATACTGGGTTTAGCATGTCATTGGGCGGAATTTATAACTTCCCGTCCGATTTATGAATATAGTTATGTCCTTGAAGAGTACGATGGCTCGACATGTAGGATGGTAAGGTAGGTGTGTTGTCGACCTTGAGTTATGTAAACCGTCTTGTTTACTTTAGTTCTATGTTCGTTATAAATTTGATTCAAGGATTAAAATCTGAACAGCTCATTATATCACTGTCCTACTTTCAGTCGTTTCTTGAAACATCTCATAATTTTTATAAATAGAATTTAAAATCTTTAAATGGAATTATTTGGAAATATACCTAGTTATTGTTGATGTACAATACAATGCTCTCACGTGAGCCTTTTCAGCTCGTGTTCCCTACAAATCCTCACGAAACTTGGGGGCCTTGCTCATGCGTAAGTTTCGTGTAATATCAAGTGTAGGATTCGGCATTTTAATAGCAATCGACCTTGGATAATTTTTATGAAAAGTAATCTAAAAAACATGGCTCCCGAATATTCATGTAGGCAGCGCGTTTGCCTTTGGTGAAAGCGGTCCCGGGTTCGACTCCCGGTGGGAGCCAATATACAAAAATCAGCTACGCTGTCAAAGCACCTTTAATTATACCACTACAAGTAATCTAAACATTTCGTACACATGTTTTCGTATAAAAATATGCTGGATGACTATTTCTCATCCGTGCCATAGCTAAAATGTTTTATCCGTAGATGATGAGCATCTTAGCTCCGAGAAATTTATTTCGTTGTTAAATTATTACGGGGAACCGCTAGATAAGCAATGTGTGTTAATGCATGTATTAAAATATTCCAATATCTGTTAATTTTTATATTTTATTAAATAGATTTCAAGATTAAAATAAAGTATTCCCCTAAATGTTTGTATTCACGCAGAAATTCTAACTATTCTCAATTTTCTACTACTCGCTTTCTTGCGTTGGGATTGTTCAATGAATGCGTGATGTCACTCTCGACAAATATTACCTCGAAGGCATCGCATGCCCAGCCTGTTTTCAAGGATCAAGGAGTGAACAACACCTCCGGAGAAGAGCATCCACTCCCCGGCAAACCAGATTGCGGCTGGATTTATCTGATGTAAATGAGACAATAAACGTCTGTTTTACGACGCCACACGTGACGGCTCGAGGAATTAAAAGGGCTCTCGAACCCCTTTGATATTCGCGGAGCTTATCGTCCTTTGGACACCCCACTTCGAGTGCTAATGCTTTGCGTGCCGGCTCAAGAACGACAACGATGCAATTATAATACATCACAATAACACTCCGTACTCGCAATACATTACGAGTCAACATACGAACTCACCGTTGCGAATTTAACTGATGGAGAGCTGTCCTGCGGCAGCGCCTGAGAGATGGCAAATCGGATCGTGGACGAGCATGATTGCTTTCAGAGTCGTGAAAAAATAAAAAGGATGAAGCTGGAAATATTTCTGGATTTATGTCCATCGGGGCTTCAAACAGCCAACTGGTATTTTAATCCTAAATATATAAAGTTTATTGGGTCAGTCGTCGACCACGTCCGGTTTGGACTGTCCGGTCGTTAGTTGATTCGAACGTCAGTCAGATTTTTTGTGTTTCGATAGAAAGATATTGTTCATCTGCCATCTCGTTTCTAAGCTAAGCAACCTTATTAGCGAAGTATTTTATTGCTAAAATTTCTTGGAATCCTTTTTGAAATATTTTTATTTAATTTTCAAGCGAATGAATTTTACTAGGAAAGTTCATTATTTATCATCTAAACCTCGGAAAAGAAATATCTTGGAATCTTCTCCGATTGTGTTTCATTTAATCTATTTGCGAATCAACAATACTTGGAAATTTTAATATTAGTCAGCTACTCCTTTCTTACTCCTAGAATGAGTGAGGTAGTACATCTTCTTTTTTATCTCTCAGTCAGAATGTTACAAGTGGGAAACGTCCACGTAACTTGCTACACGGTGACCGTTCGAATAAAGTTTTTACTGTATTAAAAATAACCGAACGTATTGAATGTCTTTACTTGGCATCAGTCATACCTCAGTAGCATTCTCACTATAATAGCCACGAGCACAACCGAGACGGGCAATTTAAATATTTTCTTTATACTGTACCAAAGGAAAAAGGGGAAAATACGCCATTAAGGTATGGTAGCAGTTACATTGGGATGTATTATTCTTTTTCTGTCTCATTGTCAGAATCAGTATAGTTTTACTAAAATTGTATATCAATTTATCAAAGAAATTGTCAGTAGATCGTATTACCCTTCAATGTCCGTTTACGAATTATAAACAAGATAATTATTTATAATAATATTTTTTGGTCCCATACCCTATTGACTTTCAATGTCCCCCTATATATAATGGCTTAGTTTTATGGACAAATTAAAGAAATCCTATCTGTTATTATTGACATATCTGGTATACTATTTAATTCTTATACTATTATATTGTAATTTTGGTTTTGTAGCTATTATTTTTCTAAAAGACAAATGGAGAATATTCAATATAGCTAGACGTGGTCGAAATTGTAGCTCAATGACCCTATGAGTAAAATTTCCTAAGCATTAAAAAGGAACCGACCAAATTGAATAGCATTAGCTCATACCTCAGTAGCTTTCACACTATAGTTGCCACGAGCAAATCTGAGACTAGTAATTGACATAATTTGTTTATAGTCCACTGACAGACAAATGGAAAATATTCCATTAGGCAAGATATGGTCGGAGAAACAATTAGCTTACCATTATATTCCATCAGGCAAGATATGGTTGCAGAAACCATTATATCTTACCTCAATTAGATTTTCATTAGTTTATGAGTTCCTCTTTAACGGATACCAATTTATAGACAGAGGTTTAAATGGAGAGATTCTCTTAACGAATCACAGTGGCGCACCGACATATCTTTCCTTCCCTACAGACCGCACTCATTTTTCTTTCCTCTCTTTTTTCTTTTTCATTCGTCCGCCCAATCTTTTATCGTTTCTCGCCCTCCATTCCCCTTTATCTCCGTCCTTACATCTCTACCCCTCGCCGTGTTCGCAATTCATCCCCCGCCGCATTGTCATAGTGTCGGCGCCGCCCCTGATGGCGCATGTCCGAGAGGGAAACGTATCGCCCATCAATTGAAATATACCTTCCTGCCGCCGCACAGACGCGGACCGTAGAGAGTGAATGACACCGGCAATGGTGGTGATATTGGAAAGGTACCGGATTGATGGCCTTCGTTACTCAATCACTCGGATTGCGGAAATTATTATTTGCCGGAGTGAGTTACGCCACGGGTTTCCGCCCTAGTACATCAAAGTCCCCTGCCTAAATTTTTTGGCCCTCAAGGACGTTGAAGGAAACAATTTTGGGTGCCCCTAGGTGTTCATTTAATATATAACTGTCAATGCTGATTATGAAACGTCGATTTTATGATGAATGCGTTTTTAGTTTTTTATTATTAATATTTTATGGTGCTTATAACCCAGATGATGATTAAACTCTTGTTGCTCTGGTCTAACTTTGTGGAATGCCATTAAAAAAACAACAAAGTATTTCATACTAAATTATGTTGCTATAATATTTATTATTATATATATTTATATTATATAATTTCCCACTAGATAATCTAGTGGAAATTATTAACATTAATTCTATGAAATTCAGATGATAAAAATTTTAAATTTTATTGTTAATCTATAAAGCGCTCGAATTAAAAATTGACAATTAAAAAAAATTTCCTATAAACACGAATGAAACACTCCGGATTGGTTAAGAAAAAAGTAAATATTTCTCTAAAATTAAAATTCAATAGTTTTAAATTATTTGCTTTTATTTTGCTGAATAATTTTCCTTATAGCGAAGAAAAGAACATGTTTATAGTAGGTTCTTATCAAAATAGAGATCTTAATTTCTAGATAGTTCTTGGAAATGAAAATCAATCATTTATCTAACATGAACTCTATTGTCTTATGTGATAGATCTTGAGCAGTTTCGAATATTATAAATATTTTCATATTGGAATTATTTTTAAGTTAGCGCAATGGGAGAATTTTTCTCCTTCGTTGGATATGGATTGCAATATAATCTCATTCAAAAATAATTGTTCTTCTCATGATTCTATTTTATTTTATTTCGCAGTTCAATAGCTCAGTTTTACAGGTATATGGCGAAAGACGTATCAGTTTATCCAAACTAGGTATAAGGACGGTTAGGAAATTGTATTTTTTTTAATTTTTAGTATTGTAATGAAGGATGGTTTTATTTACCCATTTCTATTTTTATTTAGCCTAAACAGATAAATCAATGTGCGATTTATGAATGAAGTATTATTCTTATAAATAACGAATTGTGCCTTCTTTGCAACAAATTCATTTTTATAATAAGAGAATAAGAAGACAAATTTTTGATTTAATTTTCAAGAACCTATAAAAGGAGATTAGTGTTCAAATTATTTTTTATAAGGCGTGGAGGTACTCATTTATAGTGATTATCCATTTTTATCGCAAATTCCCCATCTGTAGAAGTACTACTTCCGTCCATGACTCCATGCCCGTGCGGTAGTATTTACTTACTAATCCTCCGCTAATATTAAAAAAAAGGAACGAATACTTCGGCCTCTTGTTCGAACCGAGCTCTCGCGCCAGATATTTCCATTTTCGTATTGTTCCCATAAATCTTCATCACCCTTTGTCGTTTCCAGAATTGTGATAGAACGCTCCAACATCCAGCGGGCTTAACACGCTTTGCATATCATTCCGATCGCCTCGGCAGGAGCGGGAAAAAGTCCCGAATCCGAATCGAATGATCGTCAGATCGGACACATCATTATGAGGATTCGACGGCAACTTAGAGAGAGCCGAAAATATTGCGTCCGGAAAAAAGCTTTGTCTTTCCGCTCGGCTAAAGTAATCTCCTCCCGATATTCGTTTCCAATCTTACGCGGAGATTGATGACTAAGCATCGTTATTCGTATTGAATGGCCGGGAAAAAGGCGTCTCTTTCCGGGGTTTGAAAAGGGAAAATCGCTAACCGGGAATTATACGCGATGGTGCCACGGGCCATTCCGTGCGCGTGATTGAGAGGCGTATTCTAGGCTGCGTCAGCTCGGCGCTGACCGCCTGCCCGCAGACGGACGTCCCAATCCATCCAGAGGAATAAAAAGGAAGCTCTCCTACTCCTCCCGTGGCAATTTCCCGCCCCCTTATTGTCCAATCGTATCTGCGCACCCACACCTGTTCGTGCATTCGCCCCTCAGGCCTTCTTCTCCGAAAATATATTCATTCTCTTTCCAGCACCGATTCCGCGCTTTTTTTCCGGCGTCACTCTTCTCTCTTTCACCCTCCCTCGTGTTGCTTTCCACTCGATTTTCATCTCGTTGCGAGCGTTTGTTTTGCTTTCGGCCCCGCTCAGTTTTTATCTGCGAAATGGAATCTTCTCCGTCCTGCTTTCGGGTTCGTTCGGTTGTGGAGCGTAGATATCGCTTTAACTGTTAAGTTGGGTTCTTATGGAGTCGAGTGCACGACCGGCTACTCGACTTGCGTGCACGACTGGCAAGTGCATGGTAGTCGTGCACGACTCATGTTGTTCACTCGACACTTTCTCAACAGAAAGACGCAGTTGCTGGAGGGGATCTTGATTGTTTGTAAATTTTTGGCCGTATTATTAGTATATATATCCACAAACACCTTTTCCACACAGGCCTTTTCGCGATACATTTCAACTAACTGCATCATTCGAAAGGAATTAATTGTTTACGTAAATCTGACAAAATTTCACCTTTCATCCCTTTCGGTATGACTAAGCTACTCGACTGATTCGGTCGTGCAAAGTCCATTGTCGCAAAGAGTACATGGCTCTTATTTTAATTCGATATTATACTGTTTAATTGCTTAACGCAACCGCCCATTTTCGCTGGGTTTTAATTTAATTTTTTTCGCTCCGAGATTTTTAATTATGGAAATAAACGAGCCATTTCAAATGGATAGAGTCCAACATTGAATTAGTTACCATTTGTCGGGAGGGAGGAGAAGTGAGATGAATAGAGATGGTGGAGAGTACACGACTCGATCCGGGAGGAGTTGTGTACAACTGGTATTAGCTCGACTGCTCGTTTGGTCGAGTATTTGTTGGTCGAGTATTTGTTGGCTTGTTGATCTTGGACCCCGTGAGAACCTTAGAAACTTAATAAGCTTTAGTTGCTGGAGGAAGTGCGTGATTTCGATTTTTTTCCGAAGCAGCTCTCGCAATTCTTAATTGATTTCTAATTCTGGTTTCGTTTCATTTTGTATTTAGTTTAAATATCTTTTGAGCTCAATAAAATAATTGTTATGCAAAACATTATTGAAGTTAGGCTTGCAAAAACTTATGGCTATCTGTAAAATTCTAAATGCTTATAAATTTTCCCACCGTAAATCATAAATATCATAACTAAATTTTCATCCAGCCTTCACCACAGCAAGGATGGGTGCAAGTATTACATGTCATCGGATAGAATTCCAGGAATTAGTTTCCATCACTCTAGCTCGTTTTCCTTTCACCGCCGTGTATCCTCGTTTTACAATTCCTTTCCTATTCCTCCCATTCCCGCCATATGTCTCTCATTTATATTCAGCTTCCGCCTACTTGCACCATTCCAATCTCTTCGAGTTCTTTTCGCATTCTCCTTCCTCCATTTCTTTCCTCTTTCATCTTCCTCCTCTTCGTGTCGCCACACCCTCCGACCACGCCGATTTCTTCCTTGCCATTAGAGTTCGTTCACACATCCGTCTGTTTCCTTGTCAGATATTCTCTCCCACGGAAGTTTGTCCAAGTTACGACTAGCTCGGCGAAGGTGGTCGGCGTTGAGAAAGAGTTTCCCGTCAAAACAGTCTGAAACTAATAACGGATTAGACATCCAATCGAGAGCTAGGAAACGTTGAAATTTGATTCATCGTCCGAAATGAATTTAGTTGGTAAATTGTTCACTTCAATTCCTCGCAATTTAATGTTTGCTATTCCAATCTAAATATCGGATGGATAATGTCAAATATAGTTGCTGTTATACAAAATTGTACGCGTAAATACGAAGGTTGCTTTACTTGTCGCATTTTCTCAATATCGTCTTTGAGACAAGATTTAATGACATGAATTAGAAAAGCTTTCGAATAAAGTCAACTATCTATCGGGTATCTCTGGTTGACGTAGAAAGAAGAAACAGAAAATAATTTCAGGCTAAAAGATTCATATTTTTATTTAATCTTTGCAATATAACTCACACAAAGTTTTAATAAAAATTTGAGTTAATTTCGTGAGAAAAGACTTTCCTGTTTGTTCTTTCGAAAGATTTCCAAGATACGCTACGTTTGAAAACTATGTTTGCTCTTGGAAAATGAGGGGCAGCTAAATTTATCTGCAAGCAGTTACTTTTGTATAATAATAATAGTAGCAATTTTTATTTGCTCTGGTAAATTCCAATGGAACAGGCTAATTGATATACAAATTTAAAAAGGTTCCTCTGATAACAAAACCAGGCAAAACACAAAAGAGACACAAATCCGATACATATAGATAAAAATGCAGAACAAAACACACAGAAAAATAATGATAATACAGTAATCATTATTACATATGAAGCAGGTAAAAAATAAAATACAGTTAAGTCCAGTTATAATGATATGACGATATTAGTCATAAGTAATTAAACACCTCATGTGATTTATTAATTCGTAATAAATCATAATATGATAATAATATAAAAATGCTAAGAGGAGCAATTGATTAAGTTACATATATGTTATTTAAGAAATTAGATGAATTCAATCTGTTCTTTCTTTCTTGGTGTTCAATGTTTTACCTATAGTTAGCTACAAAGGCTTTTATGATACTGATAAAAGTGATTGAGATATAATAATAAATTGCTGGCCGCGGATATTTTTCTTCCCTACATTTATAAATGCCAATTATTCGTCTAAAATAGTTACAGTCAATTATGGTCGTAGAAATATTTAAATTAAATGTATTTATTCATTCTAGGGTATACTGTAATCAAAAGTAGCCTTTCAACGTTTACGATAGAAAATTTTAGATAAGAATCTGGGGAACATCAGCCGATATAGAATCGTATAATAACCCCGCGTGCCCCGGCTGTGTGTGACTCCCTTTTCTACTGTAGCTGTCAGAGAAGATCTGAGTCTGCTTATGATGCAACGAATACAAATCGGCTAAGTTCTCTCTTCTTCCGGAAAAGCGGATGGAAATCCGTTCTAATCGAAAGTCATCCAGTCGAAATAAAGAAAGCGGAAGACGCAATCGTTGGGGAGATACAGCGTTTGCTCTGCGTGATGCGGAAGGAGGGAGTTTCCTTGGAAATAATCCAGCGTATGATAGATTCTCTCTCGCTTCAGCGCTTCCCTGTATCATGACGTCATATCATCTCAAGGGTAAGATATCCCAGAGGGTTTTTTCTTTACAGATGTATGATTTTTCCAGTCCCTAGTTTTTCGTATCAACTTTCATCAAACGATCTTTCCTCGGAGTTCATATGGTACGAATATTTCGGTTTCGATTGGTTTGGCGGATGATGAGCTTCCTTGTGTAGGGATGGTGCCATATCTTTCTGCTGTGATTTTTATGAAAGATTTTTCTTGGGTTGGGAAATGATGGTGACACTTAATCGTTTATTTCAACGATCGATAATCGAACTCTTATCAATTGATGGATTGTATTAATACTTAATTGAAAATTAACTGATTTTTACGTTGATTTTTTTTAAGTATTGGAAATTATTCTGATGTCTAATTATTTATATAAAAATGCGTGAAATACTTTAACTGCGAGAACCCAAAAAGTATCTTACTGAAGCAAATGTTTCAGGGTTGCACATCTTTCAAAGATTCCAAATTCCCAAATTTGGTGGATTGTGTTTACGGTCCTAGTGACATTCCCAAAAACTAGGCTTGATTTAATCCTAATTTTTTTCTTTATGAGAGGTAGGTAAAATGGGTAACAAATCAACACTCGGAAATTTTAATTTTGTTTATTAGAACATGCATATTATGCTCTTACGCTATTCTCTTTCAGTGTAAGCGATTTCCCTCCGCATTTGCAATACTTCTCCATAGTTTCCTATTCTTTCTAAATCTTTCGCTTGAATCTCTTCAATGCATCTTTCCTTGCACTCTCTTTTATCCTTAGTTCTGAATATGTTTCTTTACTCAAATTATATTAGTGCCACAATGTCTTGAATTTCATTCACAACATTTTACTAGCTTTTCATGTCTTCCTCTTTCTTTTAGAATAATTAATAATCTCCTCTAACAACATTTTATCAATTCTATTACCATTCACACTTTTCCAATGCTATATTGAAAATACCCCTTCCACTTGTCTCGTAGTTTTGTATACATCTCATATTCTTGGATTACCCTCTTGTAACTGAATCTGTATCCTCTGTTTTGGCAATAATACTCCTGGTTAGTTATAAATGATATAAATATTACAAGAGCTACTAATATGGCTTGGAGAATGATACATGCTGTATTATTTCATCTTCAACTGATACAGTCGAATTTATGTTAGTCGATAAAGCTTAACATACCTCTAACGTAGATCAGAAAATATGTGAGGAAGCATCTTTTGTCAGAAGAGAATATAGACTACTTATTGAATTCTCAAGCGTGACATTTCAACTGATAGGATTCCGCTTGTCTTAAAGTTAGCTAATGAAAAACTCCCCTATTCTGAGAATTAGTTCCAAGTATTTTTTGCGGTACATAAAAATGCAGAGACTTACTTCAGATGTAGCTGAGCGCATAAAAACGACCGCACGTAAGTAGATAGTGCGCAGGAGGTCGCCTGTCCCACCCCTGATTCAGTCTGTCACATTCCCCCCACCCTGATTCCTTAGCCGCCGTACCCTTCTGTCCCTGACCCTTCAACCCCCATCTATTCCTCACCGCAAAAATCTTCCATCCCCCATCGGCACCATAACCAACGCGTGTGCGAATCGGTCATCGGGGAAGGACGCAACTTAAAAGGGATTTCCAGGGTCATATTAGGGGAAGTAGGGGTCGGTGAATTAACCGTGGGGGATGATTTATTGTTTCCGATGTTTGAAGCCCGGGCGAGGGGTCGGGGAAGGTTGGATGCACCTATCTATTTATAAGGCTACCCTGTGCGAGGGTGAAGGGTTGGCTTTCTGTCTTTTGGGATGGGAGTCGCTTTGTCTCTATGTCCCTTGTGGCCGCACGCATCTTCTCCGTGACGAATGCTAGGATTGACGCATGAATCCAGGCGAGGAAAGTATTCGTTAGGGATCGGAAGAAGCCTATCTGGTTAGGGACTCCGTGATATATCTCCACACGTATCTAATTGGGAGGATATTGCCTCTTTTAGTCTCCGTCGCAGCGGGGGGCCTTGTTGGTTTCTTCGTGAACGTATCATTGTCACGCGAAAGTGGGGTAAGGGGTTTAATAGAGCGTTGTAACGATCACGGATTGAGTTCTCGTTGAAAGGGAGTTAATGATGAGTTTCGCACATGTCGCAAGTACGTGTTTCAAACTCGTATGCACTCGGTTTTAGTTATTTATTGCTCGTGAATTTGCTGGTGACATTAAAAGGGTTGGCTCAGAATGAAAAGCGCGGATATTATATTCTAAGAATATTTATATGAATTTTTGCCTTAAATGTATACATTGTTCCTTATTTTTTGCACCACGATATGTCTAAGCATCACTCAAAGAATTACGTGAACAAATATCATTTTATTTCGCTAAGATTGAGGTCAAAAGTTTTCTCTTTCATTTGATCCTTCGCTATTCTAAACAATAGTCGTATTGGAAAATCAGCAGAAAGATGAATATGTAAAACCTAAGACATTTGAAGAATTCGCAAATATTTGGTTCTTTTAAGAGGGGGGCTATTTCTTTATTTGAATAAAGAATGCTAAAAGAGAAATATATTGATATATTTATTGTATGTGCATTTAAAATCAGAAAATGAATGAGATAGAAAACTTTCATTTCGATTTAATGAAGCTATAATAATAATAATAATAATAATAATAATAATAATAATAAATCGTCTTTATTTGGGCGAGATTGAGACTTAAAAGTCTCTTCTTCCATCTAACGGGGTCCTATATTAGATTAGGTAGATATTTCTGTAAAACTGTATTATTGCAAAATGTTCAGTACATAAATTTCATCTGCTGCAAAATAACCAGAAACTTTGTTTGCGCAAAAGTTTTGAACGTTTCTCTTAAATTAAGCCTAGCCGAAGTAATAAGCTTTAATCTAGTCTATTCATATTCTCCATTTTGACGCTTTTTTAACTTAATAAGCAAATGAGACTTAAGAGAATTCACTTACTTAATCATTCGTTACAACCCTTTTACCACTCCTGTTCTGATGAATAAGGACGCTACACTCTTTGATTCGAGTTATTTGTTAGAGGATTTCTTTAGTGTACATGAAAGAAGGAAAATTTCCTCTCGGTAAGCTGAAAATCGGATTATAAGTAAGTTGATTAACTGCATCTGAGGTTTGATTTTGGGTCGAGGGAAATATCCACGACCCTCTGCTCCTCTTATTCTCTGATGTGGCTTTTCAAACGAGTATCATTGACAGTTCCGCGGAAGGGAGATTAATGATAAGGCAGGAATCTTAATATTTATTTACGTGCATTTGATATTACTTTGATTTATGTCAAAGGAATGTTAAGTGTAATAAACTTTGAAGTTTCAAAAGCCCATTGATTGATTGATTTATTGATTTTCTACGTTAATTAATAACTTTTCGTTAAGTCTGCATAAAAGCTCCAACTCAAGAGGTTGACTGGCAAATTTTAGTCCTTACTAATGTTCCTACGCAGAATAACTTACCGAAGAACATAATACTCTTCAGTTGAACGGTAAATTCATTTAACATTTACAGAATTATTTATAGGTCATCCTTTTTTACGATGGTAATTTCAGTTGTTATTTTATTTTGCCAATGATCTTATTGCCAATGATCTTATAATCAATGACTTCAATTATTAATAAATATCAGAATTTCGTCAAAACCCTAATCGATATGCCCACAAGTGGAAATTTTGGATTCTCGCCAGATGTTGTTTAAAGAAGATGATTTAAATAGTTGGATGCATTTCTTTTGAAAAATAAGGTATAGCGAGGTTATGCCGTAAACCGGCTGCGGTGGCGGAGTGGTTAGCGTGCTAGCACTCTATCGCAGAAGTCCCGGGTTCGAGGCACGGCTAGTTGGATTTTTCTGGATAGGGAATGGTTGTTTCTCTTTGTAAATAATAATAATTATTGAAATGGATGTAATTGGGATCTTCCTGTTTCCATTAGATAAGTTATTATAATTATTATTAATATACATTTCCAAATGCAAATAAATTACATACCGTATACCATGGAGATTATCCACTGGAGTAATATATGTTGTTAATATAATGTTATATCATTTTTCAGTGTAGCCAACTATCAATGAAAATATATTATTATCTCGTTTAGTCACGTGCATAAAATGCCATAGGTACTCATGTACGTGTGGTTTTCAAAAATTTAATCCACCTAAAGCATTTCAAGGGCTCCTTCAAAATATTTTTCGTAATAAAAGCCTGTGAATGGCGACGTTATCTTTTAAACTCACGCAGAAGAGATCTTTCACTTACGTATATCCTCACTGAAGATGATCTTCGTCGCTCTTAAAATTTATTTATAGGATTTTCGCGGACGTTTTTGCACCCTGCTTTCCCATTTTGCATTCCGAAGATTTGCGCCAGTATTTCCTCTCAGCGTGCAATGCATTTGCGGTTTTGAATTGCGCTCCAGACAATCCTAGATAAGGAAAGAATCGGAGTAAAAAATCTCGGTCTCTCGTTAAATTAGCATACGGAGTAAAAAAGGGTGTTTCTGAAAGGCGACCTCGTTCTTCATATGCGCAATTTCTGTTAGCCATTAAAACCTGTTACACGAAGATAGTGCGGTTGCGAAAATCCCTTAAGTTACTCTCGCGCCTAGAGTGTATTTCACTCGAAGAATTCCGTATTCTATTTCTTCCCTATCTCAGTTTCGCGGCTTCTGAACTTCACCACCTACTGTATTCCATGGTGATAGTATTTTTCGTCGAAATTTTTTGTTTATTCTCACCATTAGTTTTGTGATATAATCATATAAAATTTTGGTAATGCTATGTTTCATCGAATTTTTTTCACCCTCCTAGAATTTTATTACGAATTAGTCATCTGAAATTTTCTACATCTATGTTTAATTTATTTAATATTAGATATTTGCTCTACTTATGAACATAGCTTGTGACTTTCCCTTTGTTACAATAAAAAACTTCACTTTTTTACTTCTCCCTGTATGGTTAATGATTAGAATATTTAATGTAGCCCTTCCGATTTGCTTTTTTTAATGGATTGAAATGGACGTTAAGGTATTTCATCATCAATTAAATTCAATTATGCTTATTGTTTTATTAAAGATAATCTTTTTTTAGAAGCTAGAGTATAGACTATCTTGTAGAGACTATCAAACGACCCTATTCCTGCATAAAGAGGTTTTATTTTGGTTAAATTAAATTATTACGCTAAGGATTGCAAATGCTTCCCTGATTTCATATTTATAGCAAGAAATTTATACTATAACTTTATTTCTTATCTTCCTTACCAACAAAAACTTAATATAAGTCGAAACGTAGGAGATATTATAGATTTTAATTTGATCGCAAGGAGTATAGGAGCGTTCTAACAAACAGGTGTAGAGACCTAAAATTAGTTAATAGGATACTTGTATTAGAATGACTCCATCATATGAAATCAATAAGCAATCAACACTTGGTTTTGAGAGTATTGCTGGGTAATAATAAAATGCAATCATTGAATGCATAATGATTTAAAAAGAATGCGAGAAGGATGGAAAGATCAAGGTGCGATAAGGGATCAAATGTTTGATAAATATCGAATTATTATATATGGTTTAAAAGAGCGTGTAATGACGTAATCTTTTCCAATTTCCGAGACATTCTTCGTTTATGATCGTAAATAACTTCAATTGCACCTTTGCATGATGCGTCAGCTAAAATAAGTGATTGCTCAGGAATTAACTAAAAGTTGGATGCTAGTTTAACCTAGTGACGATGACAAAAGCTTTCGAAATAACATAGGAGGAGCTAGATAGAAAGACGTGAAGGAATTGCAGTTGTTAATTTTATATTTACAGTGCATGAACCAACCAAAATTATGGGTGTATTCGTAATAATACGAATAATGATAATAATTTATTTTATTTATTTAATACAATAAAAGCATTATGATCCATCAGGCAAGTGCATTTGGCTGGAACATGGATTGAAGTAGATTTAAACAAGGTTAAATAGTTTTCTTGGTAGAATACTGCTCAGTGTTGACAAAATATAAATTTAAAAAAGAATAGATAAAATTAGAAAAAAAAACATTTCCAATAACATATTTTTTAAAACAAGATTTTTTATTATATTCTTACGACATAAGGGGCTGCTTGAATGAAATACCTGACCATACACAATATATTTATTCATCAGTTTAGGGATGATAAACATTAATTGTTTTTCACCAAACCTATTATTTACCTTTGGGACAACATGGTAACTTTGTCTTGTGTTATAAATTGTGTTATATCCCATAAGGAATTCCTCAGTGTCACAGTACTTACGTAGTAAAATAAAATAATAATAATAATGAATCGTCTTTTATTTGGGCGAGATAATATATGTACTGCATCAACGTTTCTCATTTTCTCATCCTCCGTTATATTCCTTCTTTCTCATCTCCCTTTATCTCACACCCCTTCTCCCCCGAAAAAGGTCCCATCATCCCTTTTCCTCATTCCAATGCATATCTGCCCCTCCCTCTTTCTCCCGTCTTCCACTCAATCTCTAGCTTTCTTTCCCTTGAATATCTGAAACTTCATTTCCTCCTCCTGACCGTGCAGACGCCTTTAGTGCTGGGATAATCTGCCGGAATTGTCTTCCTGATTAAAGAAATTCCTAGGGGGCTCCGATGGGGTGCTTAATGGGAGGAGTTTTTCACAAAAACTGGGGGCAGAGATTGTATGTTTTTGGCTTGTTTCTATTTTCCAGAGTGGGTATATAACTCCCCTTAAGGGTGCAAGGTTGTTATTTCTCATCTTCATTTTGATGAGCCGTCTGAGTTTGACTGATAGGGTTTTTTCGGCTCTTTTTTTGGGGGTTTTCTGCCGAAAGGGTTGCGGTTCCGGGAGCGAGGGGTTGGGAATGGGTGGGTAATTACGGGAGTTGGTAAGATAAGGGAGGTTTAAAATGGGGTGTGCTCGAGGGTAGCTTCGAGATGAGTGATTTCAGGATTAGGAGGCAGGAGGTGGACAGTAATTTGGGGTAGGAAACAATGGATTTTTGGAAATTGGTGGAAGTGGATAATTTGTTGCTAGATGAATGGAAGTGTAAAAGTCTGTTCTTATCTAACCCGAGTGATTTTTAAAATAAGCTGTGGTTTGGACTAATGGAAGCTGAGGCCTGGTCTAATATTTACGTCAGTCTCTACTGTTGGAAATGATTGAATATACTCGTAGATGAAGCAATTAGATTTTGTGGGTGAGGGAGAAAAGCTCGCCATTGAAGTTTTAATTCGTGCTTTGCTTGAAGTGAGAAAGTTTGAAACATATTTTACGTCAAAGAAATCACTATTTATGTCCTCACCTTTGCCTTTTGTATACTAAATGAAATGTTTTCTCCTCGAAGAATGGAGCCAATATTCTTTGAACGAGAGTTAAATTAACTCAAAAGTGAATTAAATTGAAAGCAGTTAGCATGAAGCATGTTTAAATGGCATTTCTCTTGATGTTTTAAAAGATTTTATTTATTTAATTCAAAGTTTATTTAGCTGATTATAAAGTGTGTGGAGTAAACTTTATTTAAGGATATATTTCAATAGGAAATATCATTTACTAAATTATTAATTATTAACTTCATAATTATTATTATTGTGCCATTCATAATTACTATAAGTTGTGAATGTCATTAATGGGCAACATGAGAATATGTCGAGATTTTAACATTACATGTAATACATGTAAAATACTTAAATACTTTAAATTCTACAACGTCCTTTGCATTCATATAAGCTTAAATCGACGAGATTGTTGCTCCTGTAGAATTTTTTTATGATTTAAAAATTATCGCAGAAAGCTTACTCAACTATAATCATATTATTTATTAGTAATATAATTTATATCATGCTTATTCAAGTTATTACTTGCACGCAAAGAATTCTATGCTCAAGATACATAATGAATTCACACATTTTTATCTAAAACGTGTTTGCGCTGCGAATCGTGTTCAAGGAAAATATTAGGAAACTGAAACTCTAATTCATTAATGGAGAATGGTATCGAATGTCATTAAAATACAGAAATAGGAAAGCAAACAAACAGTGTCCATGGAGATAAACAAAGAGAAACGCGTATAGAGGAATGCGTCTGCGAATCGTTGTGGAGAATGGGAGCGGAGAAAATGCCATAAAATTAGTTGAGGAATCCTCTGCACGGGAGGAAGTGAGAATTTCTATGAGAGATGAAATGGCGTAGCGAAGAGAGAGAATGGAGAAAGAGGGAAAGACGAGTCTGAGGAAGAAAGGGGAACAGGAAGAACCGGTGACACTGTGGAAATGAAGGCATTTGTATGAGAAGTGCGCAAGCAGGAAAAAAAGAAAGAAAGGGTCCGTGTCTTGCCAGTTGTCGTAAAGTTCAAAAAAGAGATAAAAAGAGAGATTGAAGCGCTATTCTCCCACCGAAATATTTACGCGCAATCTGCCGGATTTTTATTATTCATGTCTCTTAAGTTTTGGGAATATTTTGGGAAAGTTAAAAGGAAGGATGTGTGGCCCTGATAAATGTATTCTCAGCTCGGAGAAATTTTAAGTTTCTGTTTAAAATTCAAGGAGGAAAGATGTAAATAATTTAAAAGGTTCATACGGAATCATCTCTTAGGTTGCCTGAAACCGTATTTGGAGAGCGCCTTTTGTTTGTTTAATGTCTTAAGTATTTTTTTGATAACTTTTTCATGCCACTCGGGCAAATTATAAACTATTTTAATAAATTGTTTGATCTCAAAATAAAATTAGATTTAAGATAAATGTATTTTTGAATTAGTAGGGCTATCTCTTCTTTCCAAACGGGGAATTGAATAGAAATAAATATCAAAGCAGTCCTTTAATTACACGGGAGAATGTGTCATCTCTCATATTATTGCTACTTTATGTCTTAGAAGAAACTCCTCATTTCGTCGCCTTATGTAGTATAAAATATGATATTTACCTATATTATTAATTTTAAAAATTTTTCAATTCTAATTAAAAGAGAGAAATAAAAATGAAGCTGTAGGATAATTGGAATGTCGGATAAACGTGGTTCAGTTATGGATAGCGCTTGGTAACCAAGTATAGAGATACAATATACGCATTAATTTGATTTTTCATATTGTGTTTCTTTTCAGTTGTTTGGCCCAATTCTGTAGTTTTCTATCTACTATAAATCTCTTTAATTTAATAATTAATTCTGACTCATTTATCCATATTATTAATCACGTTGCGTGATCTAATGGTCACAGTGGATAAATCAGAATACAATTGTTTTATTTGGTCAATTCTATATTTAGTATATATATATTTATGCGAAATCCTTTGGCAGGTTGCATATTTATTCTTCGCTAGCTTCAATGCAAATATTATTTTCATTTTATGTTTACCTTACAAAGACACATTCGGAAGTTATCATGTTTCGATAGCAAATATATCAGAAGAGCCAAGAAGACCCGAAAAAATGTCTAATATACCTAGTAATTGAAGACGTAAACAGTATCAGATTTTTATAACAAATACTAATATAAATGAATACTTTATAAATATAATATACTCTATAATACTAATATAAATATATACTCTAATACTGACGTTTACCTTTTTCATCTCTATAATGTATATTGTTTGCGATTTTGATATTTATTCCTTCTGAGGGATTAATGCTTTTTATTATTATATTGCCTTAGTTGTTCTGTTCCATAAACATCGTAATCATATTCAATTTTTTTATTTCCACTTCGTGCGTAGACCGTGAGGTTGATCTTGCTTTAAAGTATCTCGTATGTGTAAAGAGGTTGGGCATCCTGGCCATGTATCTTACGCAGAAAAAACTTCGGCTCCGATATTCAGGTATTCACGGTCCCTGATGATATAATCCTTTTGTCTCAGGACTTTACGGCCACCGACGCTTTATCCCTTCATCGTTTCCCTTCGGATGCATTCGAGAAACGCCCAGTCGAGGCGGAATCGAGCATTTTCGTATGATTCTTCGCGCTTGCATTACATTCCATCGCTTAGATGCAAATGGAATGTGTGACAGAGGCTCTTTGCAAGTCTGGAGAGTCCAGTTAAACTCGAGTGAGCAGCTAGGAGTGAAATGCAGACGTAGCTCCAGGATTTCGTTTGTGACTCAGTGAAGAGGGGACAAAGAATAGAGATAGAGAGGGATAGCGAAAAAGGGAGGGTATGCAAGCAGAGGCCACTCCTGACGCACAAAAGGGTATTGAATTATTCAAGTCTAAGAGAAGAGGGAAAAGTACTAGCTGAAGGTGTCGGAAATGGAAAGGAAGGCCGTGTTTGGACGAAGGAGGAAGTGGCTGGGGGATGGAGAGCAGCTATTATACGATACGCCGAATAGGATCTATGCTTTCTGCATGGAAGAACTTCATTTGCCCTCCTTTAATCTTGTGTATATTTGTAGCAATTGTGTTTTTAACATATTATATTGTATTAATGAAAAATTTTCTAATTTTGCTCCTTTAAACTGTTACTATCCTCTGTTCTTTGAGAACTTTTTACACCACCCTGCTGCATATATTTTTTACTGTAAAGTATACTTTTCCTTATTTTATCTCAAGCTTTTTTATAAATTTGCAGTTTATGTATGTCCTTATTTATTTGCTATTTATATCCACAAACTTTTTATCATCAATTTTTTCTTCTTTTCTTTTTTTTTAATTTTCTTCTTTGTGTGTTGTCAACTATATTTTTTACTGTTAAGTATACTTTTCCTTATTTTATCTCAAGCTTTTTTTTCAAATTTTAAATTTATGTATGCCCTTAATTATTTGCTATTTATATACAAAAACTTTTTATCATCAATTTTTTTCTTCTTTTCTTATTTTTTAATTTTCTTCTTCGTGTGTTGTCAACACATACGTTGTTACACGGAAATATTTTTATCAATATCTCTCAAATTATATTATGTATTTGAAATGGTAGAGAGCAAATTTAAAATAAGTGGCTAATTAATGATAATTCAGATAGAATGCTTGGAAAACCTTCATAAACGGGACTGTTATTCATTTTACAATCGTCGATGAATTATTTAATGACATGGTTGCCCAGCGTTTGTTTACCATATATGACGGACATAATATTAAAGCCTGCCCCCCTGGAATCACTAATTTCTTTTACAAAAGTAAAGATAATTCCTGTTTTAGCTTGAACCCAAGTTTATTTATGACCTTGTATTTATTTGAAGTTAATATGCGACTTAATGACATATCTGCGTGATCCACATAATATTACTTCATTGAAAATCTTGCTTGTAATTGAGATAATTTATTTTTACTATTTAATCTATTTTTATGATATTACCTGTGGAATTGAATGCATTTTAGTTTGAAAATTTTATTTCCACCCTTTTATGTTATTAATAGGTGATGAAAATTACCTTGGATTCTACATTTGCACGCTGCCACCCTTTGGCGAATTTGACGGAATTCTTATCTCTATTAATGTCTAATTTTTGATAAATACTTTCTCACGTTTCTTCTACCTCCTCATTTTAGAGGAAAACTAGGCAGCGTGTGGAATCAAGGTCTAAAAATAATTCTGGTTGGTATGTACGTCAGCTGATTGAGCAATCTTCGGAAATATTCATTTTAAAAAGGGTCACTTCCTGATAATTTTCCTTTTATCCTATTAAATGTTTATTATGAATATGTTGTTTGCAACGGAATTGTATTTATGTTAAATGAGTTCTAAGGTAAACCTATATTTACGGTTGGTTTACCATTCATTCTCCAAAGAGCGTGAAAGTGATGTAATTTTGGAACTGGGGAATTGGATTAGTGAAATCTATATCGAAGGAAAAAGGACAGAGAGGGAATACTCGTGCACCAGGCGTAGGAGGTTCCCTTCTAATTGCAGAGTCGTTATTTTTGGATGGACGTATAGAGACGTCTTTGGGATTTGCACCCTAGGGTGTTTGGAACACGCAGACGTGAAGGATCACCCTTTTTCTTCCGAGACCCTATTGGAAGATCCGCACGAACGGGCAAAGTAGCTCACGTGTTTGTCTCCTCGGAGCGTAGAAATGGGGTTTTCGAGAGGGTATATTGGGTGATGCTTTTTTGTTTTCGATGGGTATAATGGTGGAGGTGACGTGGTTTTTTCGGGATAAGGGTAAGGCTCATTGTATATCAATGAGGGGGCGAGACCAGGAATTCGAAAGAGGAAGATATTGTCGGGCTGATCGAGGTGTTTTATTTTGGGCTGCTTAGATAGGGGGAGGGGAGACCGACGTCAATGAAAAATAGGGTAATGTGGGCTTCTTAGAGTTGGTTGGTAAATATTTGCATTTAGAATGGATGATCGGTGGCAATGGCGAGATTATTATATTCCGAAGGCTTGCCAACAACTACTTTATCGTCATATCTATGAGGGTCGCATTAGTTAACAAAAAAGAGAAAATGTTTATTCTTGGATCCAACGATAGAGTTTTGGTACGCTTTAGTTTCTTCGAGGATCTTGTTTGGTAGCTCATCTTTAAGATGAATCTGAGGAACCTCTAATCATTACATTAAATATCCTTAGAAAAGAGACGTTTTAACTATAAATTTGTAAAGTCACAGATTTACTATGATGGGTGATATCTTTTAGGTTATTTTGTATTTTTAAAAGACGTTTTATGTTAGAAATTAGGCTTATAATTTCTCACCTTTATCTTAGAAAGTATAGTATCTTTAAAAATAAAAAAACATCGCCAACTAGCTACATAGTCCCATCATATGCTGTAAGAAAAATAGAGAAGTAGATACCAAGACTAGCATTATTATCCCTGATATCTCTAATTTCAGTATTTCATTTTTTCATGCATGATACGCGGCAATATCAAGAGAAACATTATATTATGCAAGTAGCCCACACTATATGCTCTATAAATAGGTTCGTAGGGGTGTAAGTATGTGTAGTAGAAGATATTTATAATCAAGAATGATTGAGAGTTATTCTTTATTTCAGGGTACCATTTTGAGTTTCAAAATCGTAATTTTGTGTTTTAAAAGTGGTTTAAAGGCTGGTTGTTGGTTCGAAAGTGCTCTGAAAGGAATCTTATGTCCCGCTCTTTTTCTGTTTGAAATCGACGTTCTGCTCCATTTGAAGTGACGTAAATTGGTCTATGTCCTCTTTCCTGTCTTCCGCTAGAATGGCCCTAGTGTTTCCTTTCTCACTCGTGGCACATGTTAGCCCACGGACCCTCCTAGATCACCCAACTATGTGACTGTTAGATGAGATTGCATTTACGTGTCTGACTGCAGCGTATTTCCAGCTCATTTAGTACTTTTCAGGACGTTTTAGTTTAATACTAGATCTCGTCACTAGTTCAGTCTATCCTCAAAGAGCAAAGCAAACGTTGCATTAATTTTTTAAATATCTTGAGTGATTTAATTTTTAATCTCTTACTCTTCTTCCGTCTTTGATGCTTCAACTCTTATATTTCTTTTACACAACGTTCATACCTGAGATGCTTATTCCAAGATAGTCCTGTATTTCAATGAAAAATATCACATTTTAATGTTAAAATTCCTAGATTTTCCGGCATCTCTACAGATATTGAAGGTCATATTTTATTGTGATTGAAAATGAGGTACACATTTACTATCTACGGATTTTAGACTTTCGTGCATGATTATGAATCATATGAAAAATTTTCTTCATTTTATACTTTCATGATTCAGTATCATATATAAGAAAACATTCTTTAGAGGTTAATTTTGTGAATTGTGTGTCAAATTAAGTATCTGTTGGGCTCCCGGATAGTCATATGGACAGCGCGTTTGCCTTCGGTGAAAGCGGTCCCGGGTTCGAATCCCGGTGGGAGCCAATGTGCGAAATGACCTGAGCTGTCGAAGCACTTTTAACAATACTACTACGTACTAAGTATCTGTTTATATTTACTCCTTGCCTCGTATTCTAGAAGGTTTGAAAGGCATAAAATCAGCATCGCGTGAACGAAGTGCTTTCAAAGTCTCATAAATGAATTTATTATTTTACTATAGTGAAACTATTAGAGCGACATAGGCACTCCTAAGAGATAGATCTTGCTTTCGAGTTGCAGTTTATTGATTAATGAGTATCTTAATTTTCGAATTCCTTTATCTCTTAAATATGTAGCGTTTACTATTATCTTTTTCATAAAACCAAATAACTCTTTTAGCATAATTTATTTTCCATTTACTGTTTCATGCCACACCCCTTTTCCGATTCTATAATATAGAAAGGTATCGTTGATTTCCTTTTACATATGACCGGATACATTTTGTTACTGATGGCTCCAATAAAGCTTTAGATCTAATTCATAGCCTCAATAGCCAACACCGAAATATCGTGAGTATTATACGAAATTCCAATGAACATCATGTTAGTGCGTGCCTTTTCTGTTATAAGAATCGAACATTTACATGCGATGTTTCTCAGCTGTGGTTCCCCATCAGTCACGCTTGGTCACTTCAGATAACAGCACAACTAGCTCTCTCATTTATTCTGTCAAATCATTGGACGGAAAAATCTATTGAAGTCGCCGAATCTCGGCCTCTTGAATGATGCACTCGGCAGCTGATAGCAAGAGGAAGCCCGGAAAAGGCTAGCCGAGATCCCCCACCCCGTGTTCCCCTTATAAAAATGCAAATGCATCATCGCAGCTCCGGAGATGTTTTCCTTCTTATAAAGTTGGAGGGGATCAATTTTTCATGAGGGCGGTCAAAAGACTTGTCGCTTAATTAAAGCGTGTTTATCCTGCTCAGTCGATCCCTATGCACTTTTTCTCAACCCAGCGTAACTTTTCTTCTCTGGAACTCCCACAGCTATGTCCCACCTCACCTATGACCAATATATATTATATATTTCAATATGATTGATATTGAAATAAATATATCATCTATTAGGATTTGATCATAAGCCTAACATAAGGGTAGAAAGAATCAAATAATTAATTTTCCTCAATCTATACTTTTATAATTAAGTAATATCCTTAAGATGTATTGGTCTTTGATCATAAGTTAAAATTAATATGATCAGTCTTGAATTTGTGGAAAGGTGATGTAACCATCTTAAATGAAAAGCACTTGGTAGCTTCCGCAATACACATACATATTCTTGTGACCGGTTTCGTTAATGTATTAACATCATCTGGCTGATGAAATAATATGAAGTGTGAAAGTATTGTTAGACTGAAATGCCTAATATAAGTATAGAAAGATTCACATAATTAATTTTCATAATTCCATGGTTAAGTATTATCTTTAAGAATGCATACTTCAAAGTTTCCCTAAATATGTAAAATATTGATCAAATTAAACAGTTTTTGACTTTTTTCCCTTCAAGGCATCGGAGCCTTGAAGGTCTGCACGACTTATAAAATTAACATTGCATAAATACTTTCAGTCATACAATTATTATTTTACCCTAATGAAACTATTAGAACGACATGTGCACTCCTAAGAGACAAATCTAGACAGTTATAGTTTGTTGATTCACGGGTATCTTAGTCTTAGAATTTCTAGATCACTTGAGGATATAGTTTTTACTATTTCAGTTTTTGGTGACAGCGATCAAAAGACTTGTTTAATTACGCTTATCTTGCGCAGTTGATCCCAATGCACTTTTCTCCACTAACTTTCCCTCTCTGGAACTCTCCCAGCTACTTCGCCTCACCTACGAGCCATTTCCCTCCTTTCTTTTATCCAAAAGGCCTTCCACGTACCGACAACAGCCTCCAGGTCTCCCTCCCCTTCCGCATCCCAGATCTCATCGAACCCACAGTGGAATGTCTGAAAGGTAGGGGAAAGGAAGGGTTGCCATCGGGGTATCGCGGCGTTTCTGCTACCGTGTAATAATGGACCTATTTAACAACTAGACGCCGTTCCCCATTCACCCTTCTGCTCCCTCTCCTATCTGTCTCGCCCTGTATCTCCAACCCTGTCTCTTTATCCGCGGGCCTATCTCCGACTTCCTTTATCTCCCTCCGTCTCTCTTCATTATTTCTGGTTTCCATTTCCGTTCATCTTCATACCGTCATTTTGTTTTTCGAGGGCACAATTCCCCATGCCTCTTTTTAACTTGTAAATGGAATCTATTCAGATATACATTTAATTTCCTATCATTCATTTTTTCAAGTCGTCTATTTTGGACTACACCTAAACAACTTTCTTGTCTTCCCCAACATTCAAATTTCTTTCTCTTTGTCATTGTGTTTACTCTTTTGTCCCTCAACTGTTAGTTTTCTTTTTGGAATTATTTATCAGTTTATTGAATTATTAACTTCCTAATATCTATCAATTACGTATTAATTATACGTATTTTAGTTTAAATTTTATTAAATTAGAACACATGAGATAAAGTAAACTTTAATTTATTCCTCAAATAGTATAGTATAGCTTAGTGTTTGTGGAATAAAGTAAAATTTATTTTATCTTATGTGTTAAAGATAAATTTCCACCAAGTGAAGTTCGAAGTGATTGCATTTGTTAATTAAATATAGTTTAATTCAATAAAATATAATTTTCTTGTGGAATCACTAAGGTCCCAATTGCATTCATTTTAATAATAATTTGCGTAAAACCATTCTCTAAGCAGAAAAATCCGAATAGTCGGGACTCGAACCATGGCTCGTGGAGTTGGTTTGATAGTACGCTATCATGGCTAATATAATTATTAATAATATGATTGATTTTCCATCACAGTATGACACTAAGCTTGACGGAAGTATTGCTCCACAAATCGCCCCTCCCTTGATGCTAGCTTCATTCTCTCATTATTTCCAACCTTAACTATTATTAATTGACTCTCTATGTCTGCCTCTATACATTCTTTCCTATACAGTCTTCAGCTGCGTGACTTGTTACCCAATTTAGAGTCCTCTTCTTTTAATCAACGTTTGCCCACAACTTCTCGTTCTCTTTGAAGAACCTGTTCTTTGGTAATGAGTTTCAGAAATACTTCAAATTCAGTAAACCAAACATTCTTGATTTTCTCCCTGTAATTAAATTGGTAATTTTTTAATGAGTCTATTGCATTTCTTTTGTAGAATATGTCCATAAGCTTTCAATGACTTTGTCCTAAAGTTTGATACGCGAAGTGATTACATTAAAGCTTTTATATCACTCCACATATATATTAATATAGTTCTTTACTATATAACGGCAAAAAACACAATATCATTGCAATATAAACAAGCAAATGACGTCACGTCAACATCAGCTATAACAATCAACTAACTAACACTTAAGATAATAGTGTTTAAAAACATATATACGAGACTAAATTAACAATATCACATCACGGTATTACAATTTTTTGTAGTATTATTGTAAGATTTTCATTTGAATAATTATTTTTTTATTATCATATCTCTATTTTATTTATTTTTATTTTTAGTTTTAGTTTTGGGATATACAATTTACCAATCAATTAAAATATTTACCATTTACAATCTGGACATATATTTTTAATTTAAATTTAGTTTAGTTGTTATTTACAATATATGCAACACAGCATTACAACATATTAAGTAAAAATGCAATAAATATTAATAATATTGATACTTATATAATTGTACTGTTAATATTTTTTTTACAATTTAAAACCAAAAGCAAAACATACAAATAATAAAAAGGCAAAAATAATTATCATAAGTTAAATGGCTAGAGACAGCATAAAAAGGAGCAATCAGTAATAATATTGAACCTATACATAAACATCAACATGTATGTAAATACTTTCCAGTCCCTAACCCTTTAACCTTTAATGCAGCATCCCGCTCTTTCATCTCTTCCTTCGCCCATCGTTGGGATCCCTCGGAGCGATTTTGTCCACTCTCCCTTTTTATTTCCTCTCTCTCTCCAACCGCCGTCTGCGAGCGCCATTCCCCGAAATTCCCGTGAAGTAACGCTTTCGGAAGAATAAAGGGAGCACTCAAATAAAGTCGAGCCGCGCGGAAGAGAGAATACATTTTTTCCCTCGTTCTAATCTAGTCTTCTTCGGCTGGAATGGTCTGGGAATTCTTTGTTTCTAATTCCATTCTATGATAAGACGCGCCGAGTGATGAAAATTGCCCCCAAAGAGGCGATAAAAGGGATTGCCCCCTTTTAACCCCGTTATGAGAATCGCGAGTCTTTTCCAAGGAAGTTCAAAAATAGGACTCAAGATTCGATGGGCTCCGTAGTCGTTTGGTGCCGGCTGAAACTCTGCGAGGATCACCCCGATGGGAATGGTTACTTTAAATAGACCCTCCAAGTTATTATGTGGATCAAGTAAAGCGACGACATGTCTTCCTACAAATAATTTAGTGCTTAATTTAAGGTTCAATGTTGATGAAGAAATTCGGAAGAATAAATAGAAAAAATCCAACTGTTACAATGCAAAGTCATAGTTAAACAAAACTTATTCTAGCGTGATTAAAGTATAGGAAATCCTGTAAACAATAGTAACTATGCAGAATTTAATTAGCACAATAAACACCTTTGGATGTAATGTAAAGAAATGTCATTTTATGTCATGATAAATACAGTCTAGTATTTTGGTGAAGAATTTATGTTATTGCGTGATATTTATGGTATATTACGTATATGGCTCTGCTTTCTTTTAATAAATAAATTAAATAATTAATTTCCATTGGAATATTTCCTGGTCAATCCCACATATTTTCAAATTTGGTCCCGGTGTTAAAATTTCACGACAGAAGGTTTAAATACATTTATTTACAAGTAAACTTCATGTGAAAATGATTTTCACGATGTATAATAAGATTATTCTGCGTTTATTTCATGTATTTCACCAATTTGACACGTTTTCACAAAAAACATGACTTTAAGGTGATAGTTCCCGTAAGTATAAAATTAAATTTATTAATATTGAGACGATCGTTTTGCACTTGAAATAAATAAAAAAAAACAATAACAATATACCAGATCGAATTTCATGGCTACTTGTTTACTCTGTTGTCATCAAGGCGTTTATGTGTACGTTTCGTATGTTATTTTTATTATTATTAAATTTTTATTTTATTATTATTAAATTTCTATGTAACTTCGATTTTTGAAATCAGAATGGACGGGTACATAGGTGTAAAATATTATATGCTGGACTTTAATCAGAAACATGATGAGGCTCCAAAAGAAATAAAGTCGATTAATCGATTATTTACTCGCAATAAATAATAGAGATTTCATAATTTATTCATGCAGATTATGAATTAATAAAATTAAACGAAGTTTGCCAAAATTTCCTTCCAACTCGAAAAATAGGCTTACTGACAAGTTAGATAGGAAAATCCATTAAACGGATGGGTTGAATGTCCTAAAATAAAACGATGGTTTTGTTTGTGCAGCATACATTAAACTCATTAACAGAGCAAAAGCAAGAAGGAATATGAAACATCTAACGCGCCATTTGTTGTGGCCTCCGTATCATATAAAGGTCGTTACACTCTTTAGAAGCAACTCCTGTTTCTATTGACGGATAGCTCTTTGTTTTCACAAGCGATCTTGCGTTACATTCTTTGAAACATCTTCCGCTGCAAACAGAGCAGGAATCTTCCCTCTGGCGCGATGCGGTCATACGCACACTGCTCCTCGGAGAGAATTTAGCGTCTCCCAAAGAAGGTCCATTGAGCCGAGTTTTATGGCGTCGCCAGCATCATCTTGCGTGACTCATCATCACGCCTCGCCCTCTGATCTCCGACACTCTCTCACTATCCTATGAAAAGGGCCATGTCTTTTAAACTCCTAATGCTCTCATAATTTCAAGGCTTTTATTTCCTTCGTCTGCCCCTTATCTCATTCTCATTACGGCTCCATTTCCTGTTTTCATGCTCGATGATTTTTTTCATCTCTTACCATTATGATTCGTACACTCCCAATCAGTTTTTCCACGCATGCCTGGCTCGCGATTTCGTAAGTAATCGCCAAGCTGCTCAAGATGGGTTGCCTTTTGTGATAGGGAGTTATGACGGTCATTAATTTACGGAGTATCTTTATTGCTTCGTTTGGTTCGATTATTATTCGTTCTTAGGGTTGCTAATTGAGGTTTTTGTTATGAATGCGACCGAAGTTATTTTGCATGAAGGTTTTATGTCATCGTTCAAGTTGTCACTAATTTAGGGAGTATTTTTATCGCTACGTTTGGTTTGATCATTATTCGTTCCTGCGGTTGCTAATTGAGGTTTTTGTTTTGAATATGATATAAGATTTTTTGCGTGAAAATTTTACCTCATGAATGTTCTTGCTTTGAGTTGTGTTTATATCTTCCTATTGCTTTCTTTTAGGAATATATTTAGTTACTCTTTTCTTCCGAACGTTTATCTCATAGAGAAAGTGTTCATTGTACTCACTTTGATTCCAAGCACTCAATATTTTGTTCCTTTTTTTATGAAAAGCTAAATTAAATTCTCGCTTTAAAAATGTTGTGTAACGCGAAGCATCTTATATTAAAGTATATCTAATAGTAATATTTACTCATTTACTAATAATATGTATGTATAAGTTGAATATCACCAATTAATTTGATTATCTGCAATTATCAACTCATAATAAATAAAGTTACTTATTCATATCCACAGTAAATTTATTATAGAGTAAATTTTACTGTGGAAATTACTAAGTTTCTTTCTTAATTAATCGTTTTCCACGTAGTTACACCTTATCTCATAGATTTTTATGGACTCATAATTGTATCATCAATTTAAATCAAGAGTTTCATCTTAAATATAAATAAATACGTTATTACAAATATAATGAAAAACTTCACATAATGAAGCCTTCTACGTCACAAAAAACGATTAAATTTTGATAAAGTTAACGATTAATCACAATCACATCCCCTTGATTATTCAGCGTTTCACTGCGTCATTTCATTTCCGAGATTTTGACCACTTGAAATATTTGCGTCGAAATTCATCGCTATGAATAGCAGTTTTTGAGGATTTCGAGGCATCTGGATGAATCCCATTTACTCGCTCGGTTTACTCCCATCGAGATCTGAATAAATCCACCCTTCGCAGTCAGCTTTTGGAACGATTTTATCGCGCCTTCGCCGGCGAGGAACTTTTGGTTTTCAAAAGGGTAATAATTTTTCAAAAGCTATCTTGCACGGTATTGTGATTGCCTTGGGAAAGAAGTACTTTTGTAGTGATTTCAATGGAGCTCTGAAGTACTTAAAATAACCACCAATGGAATGCGCGGAATACAGTTGAAAGAATTAATGACAGCGTATTCTCCTTTAAAGATAAGAGAAGATGCAACACTTTTAACTCTTTAATGTAGTTTCCTCCTGGTGAAAATTTTCGTATTTAAAATTAAAGTTTCAATAATCGTTAAAATATGTTTGAAAATCAAATCGCAAGTAAGATATCTAGTCGTTTAAAAATCTGATAAGGAATTTCTGCGTTTACAAAAACCCATTTAAACTGTTAAGGTTTAATTTCCAATAAATAATCAGAAATTACTATTACCACAAATTATTTGCACAATTGTGAAAATCTTGATAATAACATGCAATTGATTCTGTGATTAGCTAGAACTAAATTATACAAATTTAATCTTTCACGCACCCCTTTAAAAACTTAAATTGAAAAATATTGTCCTCTTATCATACCTTATTTATTTCTAATAGATGATAAATTTGTGTATTGGAAATTATCAAATGAAATTTACGTGCATTGATTACGGTTTGCTTCAAGTAGTTCATTGGTGAAGACGTGAATATAATTTTTGGTAAAACCGTCTATGAATAGGCTTTATATATTCTATTACATTGAGTTTAGAATGTGTTATGGCTTGTTGTTTTATGCTACGTTATGTTTAAAATGATGAGGTTTATCGTAAGGAGAAATTGAATCTATTAAATGTGATATTTTGCGTTTCCTTATAAAGCATCACATCAATTGCACTTTTCATAACTCGATTTTTTGTCATCTTATTTTCTCACGACGTTCACATGTCATCATAAATGTTTTAGACAGTATGTCATGATTAAATTTTTATTAATCGATGATTCATATTTATTTTGGAAAGTATGGTACAGTATTTTTTAAATGTAAGTATGTTTAAGTTGCCGCATTGACTTCACAGATATAGACTCCAAGTAGTTAAACGAATCAAAATATTCTAATTAAGTACCGACCTATTTTTGTAGGAATAACGGTTTTAGAAGGAAAACTTGCATGAATTTTCCCATGAAAAAAAACTTCGTCTCAGCGTTGGTACAGCTTGGTTTAAAACTCGTCAGGGCAAAAATAGAGTTTATACGAATTGAGAATTCCTCAATTCCATTCCACTTTGTATTAAATTATTTCTATGGGTATATTGTGAAAAGGCGTTGCACATTTATCCTTTTCATCCAATTTTAACGTATGGAACGATTTCCATAACAATGCTTCATTTTATCTCCTCTTTTATCATTTGATCTCGCAAATTTGGAGAAAAAAGAATTTTCCATCTGCTAATCCTTTTAGCGAAAGGAAGAAAACGCCTCTTCAGCATTTCGAGACCATGGTCGTGTTGTTTTATTGTCCTCCGTAACATTTTCGATGGCTAATTTATTGCTACAGGGAATTCGGCATTCAAAAACAATCGATTGAGGCATGCTTTTGAACGTCCTTTGTGAGTTAAAAAAAGGTTTCGCGACCTTTGTTCGTCCCTGAAAATAAAATTCGTCTTTCAACTAACTCTCCCAATAGAATGTAGGTGTATTTCATTCTATAGATCTATTTTTTCATATAAGTTTAATTCAGTGCTCCATTTCTTTGTGAATGAGTATTTACGAAAACATTCCTGAAAAGTTGATAATAATGTTAAATGTCACACGTTTCAAGCTCTTCTATTTTAAAGGGGATATTTTGGTGATCCGACCCAATCATTGAATTTTTATTTCAGTGTATATAAGTTGAGAAATCATACTGGCTTCTCTATTTTTTTAATATGAATAAAATGGGCCAAGGAAATGTTCGATGAAGCCGTGAATGTGCCTTTATCTCTTTGTCAGCCACCTTAAGAATTGTTTTTGTTGACTTACGAGGGCAATTACTCGAATAATTTTATCTCAGGAACTCAATAAACACAATTTGTTTTTCATCTATAAAAGAACAATGTCCTATAGAAATATTTGAAAAGAATAAATCCTGATGTTTTGTCTATAAGAAAGAAAGGAAAGATTATAAAATAGCTTAAAATAGGAAACATAAAAATGAAAATCATTTCAAGAAAACCATTTGGTTATATTTTTCTTTGCATAAAAAAGGAAGTGGAACTTTGTAGCTGCTATTTCACACTCGGAATTCATCTTCTGGAGAAAAGCAATTCAAAATGATTTAATTTTTTTTATCTGGAACGACTTAGAACGTCCACGGTCCCAGTTTCAACATCCTATTCTCGGTCTATCGATTCCTGGATCTGCCCATATAATCTAGAATTTTTTGGAAGCCTTTGTAGAAACAGAGGCATTATAAAATGTTGAGGTTTTTTCAGATTTGTTTCCTTTCTACGATCTCCTTCGAATCCCAAGTACTTTCATAGAAGTTCATTTTTTCTAAAAAACAGTTCGTTCTCGCACCCCAGATTCCTTCTGATTCAAGTTTTTTCAATTGTGATCTCCATTTGCATCGAAAAACCATTTGGCTGGAGAAATTATTTTTTGAATCAGATATTTTAGTACAGATGATACCGTGCTGCTTCCAAGATAGGTTCTTCTTCTCTAAACCTTTCAGACCGGAATTTTTTCAATGAAGAAAAACTTAATTTTGAATTTAGCTGATGTTTCCGTTATTCAACAAGCAATAAAATTTAATCTGAAACTCCTTTGATACAGGATTGACATTGTATGGAAATAAAAGAATCGAAACCATAAATTAAATATTTAATTGATATGAATCATAAATCATAAGCACTGAAAATTCTATCCAATATATTGCACTAAGGGTCTGAAAGGGTTAAAACAAAGCTTATATTCTATCAATTACCCTAATAGATGTGAACTGGGATGGACCATTTTACTTATATCGTACTGGAATTATCTAATTATGCCAAATAAGCGTCCGTTATTTTGTATTTAATAGTTAGCATACATTAGTCACATTACAGTTTAAGATTCCCGAATAGCATTTTGATTTATCAAGTAATATACTGTAATTAGATTTTACTGTGTTTTTTATTGTCTTCATCTAGTGACTTAAGATAGCCGTTCAGACTTATCTTTAGTCGATTCGATGTCGATAAAATTTAATTTGCTAGTTTTATCCTTTAAAAGCGTCAATGTTGCTGTTACAGCTTATCTATTGTCTAGAATCTTATTATCAATTGTCGCTCAAGAATAGTAATGCAGTATTTAAACGAGGAAAGTAACTGGCTGTTCAATGTTAACCATGGTTTAATATCTGGAAAATACTTCAGAAAAGTCATCTTATTTGAGTAGTCATCTTCAATTTGATAAGCTGAACTGAAGAATCTAGGTTCACGAGAATTTTGTCGAAAATTGGACTAGAGAGCTAACTAATCCTCATAGAAACTTAATGCCTTTTATTTTAGGAATATAGATAATTTTTACTTGTGAAGCATTTTACGTAAAATATTACCTTACCTTACATCATATACGTATTTTGATGGTTAACTTAAGTAGATGAGCATTTTTAGTGAAACGTAATGATTTATTCAATTCAAGGGATAAAATTTAGCCTTAGTTGAATGTTTTGAATCAATCATCTTCCGTTTGTAATTTTTCCCTCCTTGGCTTTGAAAGTGATTTTTAATAAGAGTGCCCTTAATTATACTTCCTCATTTAAGTACAGAAAATACACTCTCTCTCCATATGTCTGTTCAATTCTGAGATCACTTACGGCACAGAAGGTTTTAAGTTTGGATATCCCTCTCACAAATCAACTTCTTATAAAAGAATCAACTTCTGGTTCTCATTACTTGTTATATAACATCTCGACGCCGTACTCGTTACCCTTCTTTCGGCGCCTGATGATTTCCATGCGTCCAGCTTAGTTACTGACAATGGGACCACTTTCTTCCCAGCATTTAAAACACTCGCATCCCTTTCCCCAATGGAACTTAAAGCCCGCCAAAGCGTCCGAGGGTTAAATACGTACTTAGCCGAGATACCAAAGCGGTTTATTTTTTCAGTAGGGCGGACACCCAAGGCTCTCAATGACCTCCGATGACACCCACATATCTCCATAACGCCAGATGCTTCTTCATCTCTCGATTCGGTCCTTACCCCTACTCGACCGAGGCGTGCCGGGACCCCTTCCTCACGACCACGCCAATCCGTGAACGAGGGCCAAATCCGTCTCCTTGGAAACGCAGGGAAGCCGGTCTCCGCTCTCGAATACCTCCCACGGAAACACAACAAATTATTCTCCTTCTCTCCCTCTTTCCCTATCCTCCTTATGCTCTTGGAATCACGCCCCTTCTCTGTCTAGCGAGTTTATTTATTCATCTCTGTCTGTCTCCTTTATCTCGGGGCCTTTTACGCTCGGGCTATGTCCTCCTCACCCATCCATCCCCTAATTTTTTTGCAGCGGTTTTTTATGTTATCTTTCCGTGGAGGAACGAAAACAAATGCATTGAAATTAACTATCCTAACCTTAACATTAGGACCATGTACTATATAGCAGGAGATGAGTTGGGTTATATGACATTCTCGAGCATTAACAACTAATCAAACCATCCATGCAGATGTATTTCAACTAAAAGCTGTTCAAATCTCTACGCTATTATCTACACCAGTACTTCCCAAACGTGTTCATGCTACAGCACACTAATTAACATACCACCGCCCCCAAACAACATCTATAAAATGTATTTTCTTTTAGACCAAATCCAAGTAATAAATAAAAAGCAAAATAAAACATACAGTGTTTAAAACGTCCACCAAATCATTATATTTGATATTTAATAACTGCCAGTATAATCGAGTAGAAATGGAAATGTGATCATATGGATATAAAATTTGGATATAAAATTTGTAAAAAGAATGGGTATGATTGATTGGGATTGGGTAATGTATTGATGGGATTGGATAATGATTAGGATTGGGTAATAGGATCATATGGATATAAAATTTGTAAAAAGATTGGGTAAATATATTAAGGACGAGTGAGCTTGACGTTGACGAGTACACGTGGAGTAGGGGATTGCCTGGTAGGGTGATGTACAGTGGGGCTTGTCCCCGGGATCGCTACGGTAGCCGTGAAGGCCTCCTGGGAACCCTGAAAAACCTTGTATTATGAGGGAAGGGAAGGATAAATTTATGAATATATTAATTTTTGTAATTAAAAAATGTAGATGGGATTTATAATAATATGTGTAATATATGTAATATGTGTTGCCACCGGACGATTAGTCCACTTGTAGCATTTTATAATAATAATAATAAAATACCACAGCATCAAGCGCCCCGTTGGATTACTACAGCGTACCTAGAGGGGCGTTATTTCCCACTTCGGAAATCACTGATCTATACCGTATTCTTCCAGCCCTGATGATAATAGCTTGGCCATTGAAATTTATACAGGGTGATTAGTAGAAGTTCCGTAATCCTGGAATTACGTTGTATAAATGCTTAAAAAGACGACTTTGTAACTTATTTAATCCAATGTGATATTTCATAATCAGACAGAGAGTTTCATCAGGCCGAAATTTTCCGTCGGACCTCAATTTCGGCAAAACTTTAATGTGTCTCGGTCTGAATCTCATGTACGTATTTTCTTGGCGTTTCATGTCGCCGATTGTAAGATAATCTACGTTGTACGGCTTGCCAAATTCTCTGATAGAATCAACCTTCTTTTATTACCATTTCAGCCTAGGATCAATAATGAATGAATTAATGTGGATCGAAGGAAAAGCTGTGCACCTTGTATGTATGGAGTGATATAAAAATTGGCATATAAGGAAAATATCATTGCTACTAATAGAAGAGGAAGATCGAGAAAAAGCTGGTTGAATGTTATGAATGAGATGCTGATTAGAAGAGATATACTTAGGCTGAATCATAAAGTGTAATTTATGACCTTAAAAATTGGTGATTTTGTAGCGAAAGGTTTATACACGGGATAGGTAGCTATGCTATCATGATGAGTACTTTGAAAGGAAGTAGATAACGCGATAACTAAGGAAGTGTATCTATATGAAGCTCTTCCTCGCTCTTTGCAGGACATGGGCTGAATTGAAAATACCAATTTAGCGATTTTAATTCAGTTGGTCAATACTTCCGCAAAATTCAGGATGAGACAGAGGCGGTTATTTTATCCGCCTTTATTTAACTGTTATGATCACTGGGATGGTTTTTCTTCTAGTAGAGAAAGCGTAAGGGATATCGATTCAGATCTTCTTCTTACTCTCCTCAACTTTAGCTCTCATTGATCGGTTCCTTAAAAAATAAACTTTTCGTATAATAGGTGTCTTTAAATTTATAAACATGCAAACATCTGAGGAATATGAGAGTTTTATTCAGGTTTAAAACACGTGTAAAGTGAGCATATGTCGTTTGCGAGCTCACATTCTTTCCTGCCAGACTTTATGCCTGGTGTCCTTATCACGTATGGAGTGATATTTGGTCATCGGATCGAGTATTCCGTCCCTCAGATTTCATTTCAGCATGGAAGACCAATTGTGGAAAAGGGTCCTCCGTATTACGACTATCTGAAGTTACGGCCGATAATTTTGAAACGTACCACTCGAAGACTCCACGAAAATGTCGTAAAGTTTTCACTTCGACCTATTTCGATTGATACAAAGGTTTCAGTGGTACTGTGAAATCTTCGTTCCTGAAATCAATAGAAGACTGCCTCATGATATATTATATGTCATGTGTAACAACATTTCATTGCGTCTTCAATTAGCAAGCTGTAGGTTTTTTTCTAATGATACCTAGAAAACGGTTTAACGCGTCAAACCAAAATGTGAGATTTTTTGTGTTCTAATCTTTTAATTTCGAACTGAGGATTGTACAAATAAAAATAGCTAAGAAATATGTACTTACTGCGAAATATTATTTAGAGTGGGATTATTAACAATAGTGTATGGAAAGTACATAAAAGAGAAACGTTGAAGTTAACTTCTAGCCCGATATACAGGGCAATTGTATCAATGTTAAGCATTTATATTTGTATTTTTTATTTTTTATTTATATTTTTTATTTTATATAATATCTGAAGAATTTATGCATTAGGTTTTTGGCAACTGAATTCGGCGATATTTCAAACGTATAATCAGATGAGATGTGTTCATACATTTTATTTTTTATTGATTTCTAAATACCATATTTCCGTAAAACTATTATTAAAATTTTACATTTTCGTCGTAAATGTAAAATCTTCGGCGTTTATTTCATTGAGTAAGTGCTAAAAGGAAAATAAAAAAAATTTCCAATTATAGGCCTCATTTATTAAAGGAAATACTATTTAGGAGGTCTTTTACTATCGTAGGAAGATGATAAAGTAAAGGATCTCTTTCAGGGCTGTTTATTTGTTTATTTTCCTGTCTTTATGTCCTCCCATTCTCGTACGTATTTTATGGAGGTTATCCACGAAGAACTTTTTGACTCTAATAATCGTCCCTTTCGGATTTTACGTGCTGTAATTTTATGTATCTGTTCTCCCAGAATTAGGTTTCGCTTGATAAGATACGCTGGAGCTTTACTCCTTGTCGCTTTACTGTCCGATTCTTCCGAAAAGGTCCTCATCTTTCTATCCGTCGTTTTTAGAGAGAGAGAGTAAATTTTGGGAAATGTTCCATTCTATGGCGTTTTGTGGCAAAATTTCTTCTGATTCCCCGACGATATACTTTCCATTTTATTGGTCCTCTTTCACACAAATCGTGAAAAGCCCTGGCTGAAACGGTCAATTTGTGCCATATGTTTCACTTATTAGTTTGGGAATTCCATCTCCATATGTAGAAAATCATCATAGCAGCGGATGGTTGAACTCTGTCACTATTACAACAAAGCAAGTGGCGACATTTTTCCACCTTTATTTCTGTTTAATTTCTCGACACTGGAAAAGTAATTGAGATTTAATTTAATATCTTATAATTTTATGAATCGTTATTCCAAAAGTGTGATTTTATAAGCAGAAAATTACGTTTCTTTCAGCACCTACTATCTGAATTATATTTATGAAGAGTTTTAGACGAGGAAAAGAAATTTTTTGAATGAGTAGTTGAAGGTATAGAAAGGAATCAGTAATAATAGTGATAGTGCGCCCTGTGTAATAATGTCTCGTGACTATTGTTAATTTTTTGATAGATGATAGCTATAAAATTTGCATATTCGCATATCTTTATGGATAATTCTGATATTTTGTTAATAAATAATCGTATCTAATTGTTTGCTATTCAAAGTCATTGAAAGAGAGCAATTTACGAATCGCTTATCAAGTATATGCACAAGTCTTCTAAATATTATACTAATGTTGAGACAAATCGTAAAATTGTGCTATTAATAAAGTCAATACTATTGCCATTTTATTCAACGGTCTCTGAAGGTCTCAACGAATCTTTCCTGTTACTTTACTGTTTTAATATACTACTTAGCAGAGTGAAGATTCTATGGATATAACTAAATTATTAAAATATGAACCTCCAGAAAGAAAACTTCAGGCATTACATGTTCTGAGAATAATTGTCGTGCAAGTTGTCATAATAGCAATTTTAACTCATGAAAAATTCGTTTCTCTTCAACGAAGACGGTAATTTTATATTTTTCATACTTATTCAAAAATATATATTCTTATGAGGGTATATATTATGAGAGAAATTCAGACTATCCATTTTCAGGCATTTGATATCCGTTGACTTGCTAAAATACTGGAAAAATCGTAAAAGCAGTTTTTGAAATATTTTTCTCATAAAAAAGTGCCATATTTTCCTCATAGTCATTACCTGCATGAAGGTGTTTGATGCTCCGTCGCAGGGCCTGGAGAAACATTCGGATTCATTGAAAATCGACAAGTTTGAAATCTCGAGGCAGGCTTTGAATTCGATGATGGATCACTTTGTGATAGACGACCGCATATTGAATGGGATTCCTCCTTCACGCTGCTTTCACGCTATTCTTCCATCAAGGTTGGGCGTCACGTCTTCGACCCTCCGCCTCGAAAAGATTCCTTTTAGCCCTGCGTCGGAGTATCAGCCGTGAAAATGTTACTTTTTCATCCTTTGAAATGGTTGAAGTTATCTTTCCCGCAATCTTATAACGCTTATCCTCTCCCTTTCATATTCCGAGATATCTCGTGAGTTTTTTTCGGATTACTTCCTTTTCTCTTTCATACTGTAATCATGCTTTTTCAGAAGGTCGTGTTATTATGAGCCAGCGATGTTTCCTTTTATTTTTTAAATATGAACTTAAATTATCGAAAATGAAGTGGTTCTCCTGGTGTATTTTTTATAATGAAGATTTGGGTGAATTTAAATGTTAGTCGAAAAGATCAGTCTTTACAATTGGTGTGCCTAGAAGCAATGTAGTTCTTAAGTAGACATAGTTCCGAAAGCAAACTCTTGGTTTTCTGATAAATTACCAGAATTTAGAATAATTTTTCAATTATTCAAATATTTTTTAAATAATTGGGTCGTTGAAGTTGGTAATGAAGTACTATAGTCTTAAATAAATGCCAAATTTTAATTTGATGCAGTAATGCGCCTTGGAAGACATGAGATTTAAGAAAAGCTGATATACAATGTCGATATAAATTAATGGAGGTATTTCCATAAATATAATTCCACATATATATATCTAATCCAACCAACGTTTAAACCTACTATCGAGTATAACTATATAAGACTAAATATGTCAAACCTTGTTTTATCGAGAATGATCTGGTTCTTTCCCAACAACTGTTGCAACAGCCAAACGAACATACAATATTATATTGCTTTTCGTTTATCTGGCATAAAAATTAAAGAAACCAGTAATAATATCAAAGCCATAAGGTAGTCATGAGAGACATGAATGTCCAAATTTTAATGAAAGTCGTTTATTACTAGTGATGAGGAAGTGATAAAACTCAAAAGTAAGAGTATTTTGTCTATCGGATTAAGTGAAAGCAAAAGAGACTCAGTACACTTATATTTTTCTCAAACAAAACATATAATTACCTGTTGTATCTGCACGATAATAGACAATTTCCATAGTTTAATCATCGAAAGAAATAAGTAAAAGGGGACTAAGTTCTACGGAGAACGAAATTCGGCTTTTATGGCTGCTGTAGGATAAGTGTGTAAGTTGTGAAAGAGGCGTATGAATGGTTTACAGCTGTAAGTTCTTATTCGTTGAAATGTGCACGTATTATGATATCCCCTCTAAATCCATCGGCTACGAAAGCATTCCAAGGTGGGACTTAAAAAAAATGGTTATGCCATACGAAAATGAAATTCTGCTCGAGCGCGGTTATATGAGCACGTTTCGGCAAGCCTAGTTTACTTGTGGGGAATAGAGGCCAGTAGTGAATATTAACACGCATGAAAACAATAAATTCTGAATCAGTGGCCTTGCGAAATTTCATGGAAAATTGCCAGCCAAAAATGTGCCGTAAGAATGAGTGCTCCGCCTTCTTTAGGAAGATTTTCTTGGCACTGTTGCAGTTTTTCAGGCAGAAATTTGCCAAATTTTGTACAGTGTTAGACGTTGAGGCCATTGGATCCATATTTCTGTTGGGAAATGCATGTATCTTGGTGAAAGATCCGCATCAGTTTGCATTCATTTAAGACTATTAGAAGCTATACTTAGTAAAAATGTTAAAATAAATTATAAATATGACGTAGGATAGTTATATTCCGATAACAATTATGACTCTCTTTGGAACTCAGTTCTTGCTAGAATGTTTGAGTTGTCACCTCTGCCGTAAGTTGCAGTTCCCATATTTTTCTACAAGTATGCAGTAGTAGTAATATTTAGCATGGATGCAGGTTTAAATATCAAATTCACCTCCGCTCAATCCAAAAAGTTTGGAGAGGGGATATCTCTTTTTATCGTGCCAGAATACGTTCTAGTAGGTGCAGCACTGTAATCGTTTGAATGACACGATTCATAACATTCAATGAGAACACCAGTGCATACGATGGCATTTTATATGTGATTTTTGTGGAATATATCCAAGTATAATACAAATCATTAGTGTCACATTCTAATCTAAGACGTTCATTTTGCAACAGGTCATTGGTTAAACTTCTCAGAGTAAGGAGGAGAAAAGTGGAAATCCATAATGGGAATAAACAAAAAAATTGTACTTTTTACACACAAGTTTTTTAATTCAACTAAAGCACACGACCGGTTTCGACGAATGATCGTCATTTTCTGGAATTAAACAGTCGTTTAAACTGGTCGTGTGTATTTTTTAAATAAAAGAGCTTCTTGGGAAAAAGTACAATTTTTCCAGTTTATCTTCACGTTAATGGTTATTTGAGTTAGAATTTGAAATACGTATATTTTACAAGAAAAGGATATTTCAAGTAATGTTATTGTAATGTAGTGTAATTTTTTCGCTGAATGGTTTTTTATTTCCTGCACTAATCTATCTCCCTTGAAACTATACTTGAGCCATGAAACTAGTATATCCATATCTTTGCTATCTTCATTACTTTCCTAAATAATAAATTCTTCCTAATCTTCGAACTCGCCTTTATGTTTTCATCATCATCGACGTTTTGTTCGTCGCCATCAGATATTAAATTCAACTTTTCGAATATATTAATCATACAGTGCGATTTATCGGTTGCCAGAGGCTAATTTTTCCTCACGCCGACTTTGAGAAAGCTTATCCGTAATTGATAATTAAAGTATGCAAATTTTATTCTACGCATTCCAGGTTTGGTGTTGGTATTTTTTGAAAAGTGATTGCCAATTAATAACTGTCTCTACTCATACGTATGACAGCTCTAAAGCTTCATTTTTATCTCATGAAATGTTATTGATAGAAAAAGGTAAAGGAATAATTTTAATGACGAAAATATAAGATGTAAATTAATATTCTCTTTTCTTTTGTTTCAGGTAAGGAGAACTGGATTGAGTTTTAATTACGATTTCATTCTTGTGCCTTTGTAAGGTAAGCTGCTCTTGTCGTTTTATGATATTCTTACAAGCACTACAGTGCGAATTGCATGCAGAGAATTCCCTCTTGCGAGAATATCACTGGGATAGGCATTCTATTTGGCCGTCCTTATTTCCATATTCCGTTCAGACTTCAGATACAGAGTGAGCGAGGCAATCGCGTATTATTAAAAGGAGAGAAAGTTGTTGAATATCGCAGGAGTTATATGTGATTATTTCAAGCTGAACATATGAAAAAAAATGCTGCAATGATTTCTAAAATGACGGGATACTCATTAATATTAATCCACTCGAGTAGTATTTAGAAGAAGAGCCTGAAGAAAAAGTCCTATGGACATCAAGCATGTGTATCATGCATTGCTCATTGCTCACTCAATTTTAATTCGATATGATGTGGTTCATGAATTTATTTACCAATATTTCATTTTAGAAGTATGAAATGACAAAGTATATATATCTGCTGAGCTGCTATACTGTTTCGCATTGTTAATCATTGTCTACTTATAATATAAAGATAATCATCGCTCATAATTTCTCTTATAAAAATGAGGAATGGTATAGCTATATAGGTCGTATGAAATTTCATAATTAGAAGAAACAAAATGCTCCTAATATTCCTCGTATGTATATTTTAAAACTTACCGACTGGTGGTGACTTCTAATTACTCTGACTTCCCAACCTATTATACATATGCTTTTCTCTTACGGCAATTACCAATTTATCTGAATTTGACTACTGAACTGGTCGCTTGCATTTTGCTTTGAATATAGATTACGTTGCGTTGATACACATTGAAAATATTACGTTATATATTTAAATTGAATTTTACGAAGTGTTTTATTTCTTCCGATTATTTTTCTTGCCATGAAATGGTACCTTACCGGTCCTACTGCTAAATCTGTTATATAATGGTAGCATCAGCCTATAAATACATATGTGATGTACAAATGTGTATATGAATATCACCTAATCAGTTTCTTTTCGGAATAAGCACATTATGAGCATCAATAGATGTGCAAACAGATTTTCCTCCGTCTTCCAATCCTTTTAAAACTAATTAAATTGTCCTCATACTCCGACTAAAATATCGTACGTATTATGCCTCTAGCCATGCTTATCGTGTCCGAAACAATGTAAATTCCAATAATTACATAACTTTAGTCTACATCAGTTCATTACCCTTAGGGTAATATGAGCATTACCAAACTTCTATTTTTGCGGTTCGTATGCCCTACGTGCTATATCCTTTATTAATGATCCTTTGTGAATATTTAAGTTAAATCCTTAATGAGCAGTAAAGTAAGTCATTGTATCCGCCTTTCTAAATTCTCGTTTTAATTTAGCGATTTATGTGGTTACGGTATACGTATGCTCTACGTGTTATATCCTTTATATGAAGTCTTTTTGATCCTTAGTGAATATTTACTTTAAATCCTCAATCAGCAGTAAAGTAAATAAGTCATGGTATCCTCCTTTCTAAATTCTCGTTTTAATTTAGCGATAGCTCTCTTCTCTTCGCGTTTATTACTTTATCTCCGAGTGTGGCATTTCACGCTCAGGTCGTTCGGGGCTCCTCATCTTCTGCTGCGTTGCTTATTCTTCTCCACACACCGCAAATATTAGTGAGTTCGCTCTGTATTTACAAGAGCCCCCTAAAGAGATCGAGAGGCGGCTGCGAGTGTGTTGTTTCACGAATTCCGGTCCTTAATTAACTACCTCTCCCCTTCGATTTGCTCGTTCGAATCTCTTCCCACACGCATCACTTCCACCCCCTCGAATCCACTCTCTCTTCCATCATTTCCTTTCATACCGAATAGCGATTCGATTGAATATTTTCCTCCCATTTGGTGACGGGTACCACCTCATCCATCTTGCGTTCAGATATCGTTCCTAGCACGGCCCACGCGGATTCAATAGCATCGAGTTAACTGCTAGAGTTTGTCGGCGTTGTCTATCTCATCCGTGAGAGGCTATTGGGTTTAAGTCTTTTATTAGCTTTCAATCACGATGTTTCGTCAAAGAAGGTTCAGACTGAAGAGCTATCCATCCCGTTTTATTTGGGATTGGTTTCCTAAGAAAGGGAAAGTATGTGTTGCTACACGCATCCCTTTAAAATTAACCCAATAATAGACTTCTAGTGTTTATAACTAACTAGTGTTTTACTTACTTTAACTTACACGTTATGTAAGTTTTTGGATTATGTTTGTGGGATGTTAACTGAAGTAGCTGTAATTGTAAAAGCGGAAGATGAAATTTATTTGCGTGGTAAAATTTTACTTCCTGGCAAATTTTACGTTCAATATACGATTAAATTCAGTATTCGTATTAAAGTTATGGGTAAACAAAAAATTGGCTTAGTCTTCACTAACATTTTGTAGCACCAAAACATCATCTGTGGATTATACGAATGAGGTTTAGACGAAATAATTGATTATCTTCGTCATTCTGTTGTTATAGTATCGCAACGTAAAATTGCACAATTTGAAGATCTAAATAAGGAAAGATTCAGATTAAGATGCTCAGAATATCAGGTTGCAGAGTTTTTATTATCTTTATGCCTTAATATGATAGAAATAATGCACATTGTTTATACAGCTTGAAAAATCGTTAATTTTACTTCTGTAAACCTCAAATATCCATTAAAATGTAATATTTTTCATTTTACTTTCTCTTTCATAATACTTGTGAATGCAATAGTGAACGAAAATTTAATATAAGGAACTTATTATTCCCTTTAAGAACATTTAAATTGGACAGACGTTATATCTTGTTATTACTTAAAACTCCTTTTCTTCGTCAGTATCTTTCTTTACCTAAAGGATCCATTGCCGTTTAAGGCAAGAAAAGAGAAAAAAATTTTCTGATGGACATGCTATGAAATAAAATTACAAATTACCTCTGAATTACTGAAAAATACCTATCAATCATTGAGTTGACAACACTAACCACGCGAAACAAAATTATTATTACGTTCTCTCGCCTAGTGTAAAACTTTAGGAATATAGCGATCAAAGTGTGGGATGCATAATTTTTATTCTCATCCTTATATTCAGATATACCAGATAGTTGGTCAATATGAAAATAAGAAATCATGAAAGTCGATCAGAGAGATATTCGTACTTATTCATTTTTGGTTCCCTTTTTATGTCTATGTTTTTCTGTATTTTTGAGAAACAGTAAACTAATAACATTGAAATATTCACGTTATTAAAAAATCATTACTCCTCATTTTTTTTTCGAAAATAGTTTCGTTGAATCTATAGATAATGGTTATTACGCGCAAGATTCACTTACTTTAATCTTAAGGTGTTACAGGATAGTTTTCTGTGTCTATTCACAAATTAGGGGTCGAAAGGGAGGCGAGATCGGGGAACCCTGGCCTCATACATAAACCATGTTCGCCGAACAGTGACGATACAATTCGAAGGGGAATAATGGAATCAGTGTTTCCCTAAGTCCTTGTCTACTCCGTAGTTGCCCTCTTCCTAAAAGCTTTGCCGTGATACATAGGGATGTGGTACCTCAGATTTCCTTCAGATCATTCTTTCTCGTTTTTGAAGAGAGTATATTGGTTTTATTCATTGAGTATTTTTCTAGTACGTTGCTTCAGAGGTCATTGCTTTGCTCGCGCTTATTCATCACTGGGAAAGTTGTCTCAGAATGAAAAATGTTATATAAGACTTAAGTTTAAATAGAACAAAAATTGTTGCTGAAAACCAGGTACTCGAACAGGTATCCCGTTTCCAATATTTTGGATGTGATCCAACCTACGAAGGTGATAAAGACATCACAAATAAAATCAACATCTTCTAGAGGATAAGCGGGACAATAAGAAGAACCTTAAAAGGCAAAACGAGAAAAGAAACCCAAATTAAGTTTTGTAAGGTGATGACAGTTCCTACTATGATGTATGGGTCAGAATGTGGGCAGCAAAACAAAAAGGATTAAAAAAGATAAAGTCCTCAGAAATGAAATTTCTTTGAGCAGTTAAGGGGTGTACAAGGAGGGATATATAATGGTTACATCTATAAGAGAGGATCTACGAGTTCAGACGATGTCAGAAAGATTAATAGAGTATAAAAACAGATGGAAAGAGCATGTGTTGCGAGTGCCTAGAGAGATATTTTCAAATCAAGCTTTGGAGTATAAGCCATTAGGTAAAAGGAGTGTTGGAAGACCACGTTTAAGATGGTAAAGTGAAGCCGGGACAGGCTTAAAGCCTAATCCTGGAAGGAAGAAGAAGAAGACTTAAGTGTAAATAAAAGAATTAGAATTTCGTGATTTGGACTTAACTGGAGTGAAATGTCCTTGCTGCTATATTTTGATTAATGGTTTATATTTTCGTTTGTCTTTTGCTTCAGGATGGATAAAAAAGAATTTTTCATTAATCTCTATTCTCATGGCTTTGATAATGTAAAATCTATTGAATTACGAGAATGCTGAATAATGCAATTCATATTAGTCCCCCCTTATTGAATCCTAAGAAAAATATTACTCATTGGGTTGCCATGTTGCCCTTGTGTGAAATAGTTTCTCCGACATCATCCAAAGTCAGTGAGGAATTGTATAGGAAGCTTCATTCTTCATTTTCCCTAGTAAACTTCGTTCATCCTCGACGGCTTTTAGTTGCTAGTGGTGGAGTGGTTGAGGTTCAAATAAGCCTTTGATATTAATTCTCTGCGGGCAAAGGGAACCGGATGAAGAAATTGGTGTTGATACTGATAAATTTCTTCTGTTTGTCCTCATATTGCGAACTCTAAGTACTTCAATGGCAGATTTCCATTGATTACCAATATTCCTTATTGTTTGAAATGTGGGTTTGTACATACCATGTAGGAAGCTGCAATTTTACTACAGATGAGGCACAAGAAAAGAATTTTTACTTAATTATGAACGTCACTGTCTGTTAAATGTCTGTTAAATTTAGTATTGTTTCTGTATCTGTTTAATTTAGTTTGTATAAATGTATAAGTGTGTATGTCTGTATGTATAGCCTTTATTAGGTGAGGTAGAGACTAGCCAGTGTCTTACATCAATCTCTAATCACTTCATTGTGGGACGAGAACCAGTGTTTTCATCGTGTTGTGGCTGTTGGTGATGGTAAGCCGCGCCTAAAAATTAGCAAAAATAAATCTTCGCAGATGGTTTAGTTCTTTTAAGAGAAAGATAAATCTATAGGTTGTAGGAGATGGAGGAAACCGCCTTCCCTCTGGTCTGTTTATGGGACTATCAATTTACCTAGGAGACACGAATATTTAAAACTGACGGAGAACTTCCCCGATTACTCTGTTTGTAATTATTAACTATGGTGTTAGTATCGCTTTTTAGTCGAAAATTAAGCTTCTAAGCATTTCGATACTTTAAGATTATTGTATAAAGGAAGTTTGAGAAATGGTTACAGGATAATTCTTTGAAAATATAACTCATAGATATAGCAACTAAACCCAACCCAACCTAACCCATTCCCGACTATTTACTGGATAGGTTTCATCTTCGAATCAATTCTTTTAAAATAAATTTTAGATAACTTCAGATTCATTTGAGTGGTTTATATTTTTATAGAAATTAGCTTTCAAAGAATTTTCTAACGAAGAATTTGTATGCTCCCTCAGAAATCGTCCCCTGGTCCATTTCTTTCAGGGTAACGCATTGGTCGAATTGGAAATGTGGACTTCTGCTGGAATTTTGCATTATCTCTGCCATATTTTGCGTGTTCTCCACTTGTATCACCCCTTTCAGTCGCTTTCATTTCCCTCTTCTCTTATTCTTTCCACATCTCCAGTTACGTTCGATCTCCCAGAAACCCTTGTATCCCTTCCTGTATTTCCTCGAATCCGAATTCTTCTTCGGCCAACATTTGGCATTCGCCCCTTTCTGGGGTCGTCTGTTTAGGAGGCGCTTGCCGTGGGTGGCCCGGAGGTCTGACGGTCGCAGAGGGATGGGGAAAGGCGAGACGAATGGAGCAGCGGAACGGGGGAGGGTTTTCAAGACGTCGAGGAATTAATTTTCCTCCGACTGCGATAGGAAATTCGCCGAAATTGAGATATTCTCATTTATTTTCCATTAGCCGAATTGTCTCCCCACGAGAAGGAAGCAATGCGGGGCCCTTTTCTTATGTCCTCAAATCTTCGTCCTCTCGCTGCAGGAATTCGTAACAATATATCCTTCCACATATTGAGCTCGCAGCTCCGGATTTATTCTTAATCTTCATTTCCGTATTGGGGATCTTAGGAGGGAGATTAAGTCGCCCGGAATGGGATTGCGATTCCGAAAAAGGTGGAATACGTTATCCGCTCATTCTTTTTACGACTATTTTAATATCGCAAGGAATGAGTGTTGCAATGTGCAGGGCAAGTACTAATATTTAAAGCTCTCATCGTGAGTGATTTCAGAAAGCCATGCATCCTTAATATTAAACTATGACTGTTTTTAAATATTGGGATATTTTTAATTTTTTTAATTCATTTACTCGAAAGCATGGAAATTTATTGTCTTGTTTCACTCTTCTCTGATTTTTGCTAACACAGGGAACCTTAGAATGTTAGGAATGTTTTACAAATATACGTAAAAATTAATAATATAATATATAATAATAAGAAAATAATAATATAATTATTTTAATAGTATCGGCGATATTTCATGAATACTTCAATTGCAATGATAACCTAGCATTTTTTCCAAAAACTGTTTAATCAACGACCTGCTATGCTAGAGTGTTTGCATATTTAGGCCTCACTTATTCAATGGTATAATTTTCAGAGGTTTAAATACATTTTTTCAGTTGGGATCTTTGAAAATGAGAATGTTTGAATGTATTTTAATATGTATGAAATCTAGAGAAGTAAATCGCAGCTCTTATATTTTAGGCACCTGATATCAAGCTAATGAAGTATTAGTCTACATCTTAAATTTACATTCAATTTGAGTAAAATTATTTTTCGCTGGTAAATGTCGTAGATGTAAGAAGGAAAATCATGAGATTTATTTACGCAGATATAAGGTTTATTCTGAAAAAAAAACAACTTTCGATAGTGCATTTAAATTTATCTAACAACACTATTTTCGAAGAATATTTTAATTTGAAAATTATGATCATTAGCAAAGTAGCATATTCCTTGTAATTGTGAAAGATATATTTTGCATACAATGAATCATATAAAAAATCAATTTCAAATGATAAACAGTGGAATTTATTTTTATATTGCAATCTTACCTGTGATTTGCAATATGTCTACATGTGACATATATCCAAGATATAGTCCATGACTATAAAAGACTCCTAACTATTGAAAAATTTCACTGAGAATGAGAGGGGTAATCGTAAACTACATGCGCTGTAACTGCTAACGAGATCTCATTTGCGATATTTTTTGGCAATTAGGAATCTTCAGATTTGACATTTGAAACTCGAACCTTTAAATTAGCTTCATTAGAGGGTTATCTTTGAATTAACAGCCCCGAGGAAGGGTATTTTTACCTAATTGAGATCTAATTGGTTTTTAATCGAAGCCGGGCCACCTTATTAATCTTTAAAATGAAGGACTGCGCTGAATTTCCTGAATAATTACCTTCCTGGACTCACCTTCTGGCGATTTATAATTGCAGATTTTTCTAGTATCAGAGCAGAATTAGAAATTTAAGAACCAGTTGCGTGTGACGTCATTTTTCATCGTAATTTCAATGGCGTGTGAACGAAATTGGAACTAGCTCTGTCGTTTTCCGGAAAGATGATTGCCATGCTTTTAAAATCCATCTAACAGGATGGATACAATTGGAAAGATGATCAACTGTATGATGTATGAGCCCTTTCATAATGAGTGTAATCCTTACAATATGCCTCCTCCGAAACTTTTTTCACGTTTATTGGAAAAAATTGAGCTTTGTTCAACTTTGTCATTCAGTTTATTGGTCTTCAGCCTGGTTAAATTTGAAGTATTCTTTATTATTTCCTCGATCTGTTTTCATTATTTACATCATTCCTATTTATTATCTGTATATTCCTAAAATATCTCTGCTGCTTATGTTATTCTTTCCTCTGATAGTGGAATGGTCCATGTTTCTCTGCTATACGAAAAGGTATCTCCCAACGCTACTATGAATCGCTTTCTTAAATCCAAGCTCGTATTACTTGCTGTTAAATGTTTTTGCAGCGTATTGTCATCTTTGTCATTCCTATTCTGCTTATTATTTCTCTCTTCCTACTTTATTAGCTGGTGGTTTCTATCAAAGAAGGAATATCATTGTTATATCCTTATGTGTCCGTTCGTTGTTTTAACTTCTAGTTATTTTTCCTTTATCTGCCACAGTTTTGTTTCTTTTTCAATTTTTCTTTTTCTTTTTTCGTTTCTTTCTCAAAGAAGGAATCAACTTATTTGGTTCAGAAATCTTGTAAATGTTAGCACACAAACTTCGCATTCGTGTAATCTCTACGATCGATATATGCTAATCTTATGAGACTGTGAGTGACATGATTCAGGAATATTTTATTAAATGTTTTTTAAACATTCAGTATCTTGTGGAAAGTTGCATCATTGTTTAAAGTCGCATCTATTTTGTTGGTTTCTCACCTCCTCAAGAATATTGTGTTTTTTGTGAAAAAAACGCGAATTTTCGTGCATCAACCATTTTAAAATATATGTTTAAATTCTTTAAAAATGGCGTTTCGTCTTAGTTTAGTTGATGGCTCTATGGACAGAATGAGATAATTGGAACGTAAGTAGTCTGACCATATAGCGAGAAGTATCGACAACTGTTAGTGGTTTGCTAAAGTGGACGCCGAGTGATGTGTGAATAGGCCAAAAAAAAGACGAAAGGCCATGAGAAAGAGGCATCATCAAGTACTTAGAGTAACCTATCAAAGTAAAGCTCAAAGCAGAAACAAATGGCGAAAGGCTAAGGCAGATCTATGCCCGACCTCGAATTGAAAACCGGCTTATGTTGATGTATAAATAATATATATACGCATGCTATCATGCACAAAAGTATGCACGTGAAGAATTGTTCTCCTTGGAAATTCTAAACATGTCATGGATTCCCAATCGCTTGCACGTCTCCCTTAACTCCTCACGCACTTTCAAATCACGCGGATCGCTACGCAAGTGCCATATATCACATCTTCGGAATTCCCGGCTCTAAAACCTGCCGCTCAATCCCGAAAAGTGCTCGGCATCTGCTCAACAGGGGAGACCGCCACCCCTCTCGAGAGAGGCCCAAATATTTGCATTCAGACGCCAATAAAACCCTTTACTTCCCTCAGCCACCTACTTCTCCAAAGGTTGCTCCGTTTTACGCAGAGAGAAGAACGAGTCTCAATACTTTAGGTACGCAGGAAAAGGAAGAGGTAATAGGAAGAGCGTTTTTCCTGAAAGTGTTTGATGTCGTGGTCACAAAAATTGCTCGGAATATCTTTGTTTGCATGTTTGTGCAGAATAGCGGGAAATTTATTTTCCATATGTAGCTTCAGTCTCAACAATGTTCAAGGCTATAATAAAAAAAAGCTATTGAGGTATGGCCTGTTTAAAAATGTTGTGTATTCGTTAGTAGAATTTGGCATTGGGTAAAAACTAGTAACTCATGATATATTTTCAAACATCTATTACACAATTTTCAGTATAATAAAATAAATTCTTATGTAAATGATTTAATGCAGAAACCTAAAAAAACGCCGAAATTTGAGCCATTATAACCACCGTAAATTGCGTAAAGGATGTTTAAACATTAATTACGAACTTACCAATGTCTTGAAATTACTGATACTTGTCCTACATTTCTTTGTTTACATGCATAAAGATAAACGTATCGCCCATTTTCAATTTACCATATTTATGATCTATGGGTGTCATTGGTATATTTTTGGGTATTTGAGTTCAGGAGTAATTGGGGTGTTAACATTGTCAAAATACAATAGCTTTACCATCCCTTAATGAGCTAAATGAGTAGCATACATTTTAGCATAGAGTTTATGCGGACGTTATCTGCTAGAATTTTGGGTGAATTTAAAAGAAAATAATGTTAAAATTTTAAGATAGTTTAATATTGAAAAACTACATTCATCCAAGTCTTAGATTTTTAGAATATTTGACGGTCTCTTAAGTGAACTTCTATATGTGCTTAGTTATTGATAGAAAACTATCTGTCAGTAGAATATTCAGTTCTAAGACTGGTTGGATTTAATATCCCTCTTACATCAGCAAACAAAGGGTTTTGAGAGGGAATGAAGCTTAATAGGCCAGATGAGGAGTGAGGTAGTTTATACTTCCTTTATTCGACGAACTTTAACGCTATCCATATAAAAAGATCAAGTAAGTGCTCCACAATGTCCCAATAACCTAACTAACTAACCTACTTAACTCTTTTCATAGCATTCAATAAGAAACGTTTAGATTAATTATTGCTTTGTTATTCAGTAACATTCATAACCCAATTGAATTCATATTATCACAGCCATGAGCGAAACAGAAAAGAAATTCATGAAAGAATTTTCTTAAATTAATACGTCCAAGCGTCACTTTGTGGAATTTCTGATACATCTCAAAATACGAAAAAATACGCAGCTCTGACTGCTTTCATGCGTCATAAGACGATTGGAGAATATTCTATACGTATATATCCTATATGATGGTAAAAATTGTAAAGAGAAAGTAAGAATAAATTCTTACTTGATAAGTTGTCTTCGACTTCGTTGTCTTCGACTTCGTTGTCTTCGACTTCGTTGTCTTCGACTTCGTTTTCTTCGACTTCGTTTTCTTCGGCTTCGTTGTCTTCGACTTCGTTGTCTTCGACTTCGTTGTCTTCGACTTCGTTGTCTTCGACTTCGTTGTCTTCGACTTCGTTGTCTTCGACTTCGTTGTCTTCGACTTCGTTGTCTTCTTTCTTAGTTGTCTTCGACTTAGCTGCGGTCGCTTAGGTGCGTACCCTTCGAATGTTAACCGAAGAGAGATAGAGGGATCTTAAAGCCACAAGAGTGAATGAAAGTGGTGTTCCCGACACCCTAACTTCCTCCCCCGCTTAAACGCCGCCAGGGTTTATTCAAAGCAAACCAAACACTGCATACCGGCAAATTTGACTCGTTAAAATCGGCCCCTCCCATCAAGTAATTGGCTTTATTGAGGGAAATGAACGAGGGAGGACTGTTTTCATTCGATTATGCTAGTGAGTCACATTGGTAATCAGAGGAATAAAAGGCTGCGTAAGAAAGTTTCTGAGATGTTTTTATGGGAAGGAGGGGTTGAGGAAATCTTCGGTGGGGATGTTTAACGATGGGGTGGGAAACCGCAAGAATTTCCATGATGAATTTTTCGATGCGTTGTCGCATAGAGATTTGAATATTCCATCGCGGTTTTGGATTCGTAAGTGGTGTCGAAGACTTTCACCCCACATCTTCTGCTCCTTCCATCCCTTTACTACATACTCTCCGGCGATTGTACTCGTCTTGTTCAATGAATAATTGGTGACGCATTTTACGGACTATGAGACGCACCTTAAGGTTTAAGAAATAAAAAAAAAATTAAAAATTAAAAAATGCGTAAAAATTGTTAACCTGTAGCACCAACCAACTCCAACCACCTGTAAAGTTTGTTAAGTTCCAGTGTAGTGTTAGCTTAATACTGTGTATTTGAATCATTTTTGTATTAATTCCACTGCCATTTTGACTATGTCCTTGAATCCATTTCAATACGTCATCTTCTTGTTTGGCCATTTTGCATTCGGTCCTTAATTTGCGCATTTAGTTTTCCTGCATTTTGTTGTTTGTATCTTTATAATTAATACTAATTTGGTTTTACTACCTGATAGTAGATGGAGCTGCAGTATTGAAACTGTATATTTATAATAGAATTGGAAATTTAAACTCTCTTCTATGTTGCAATTGAAAACTCTCAGTATTATGGCATATCTCTGAAGGAAGGTCGTTTATGGGTTGATTTACTCTTCTTCAAGCATTTGTAAAATGTAATTCTGTTGTTTAGTTCTGCGATTTAACTCCAGACAGATACACACCCTCATAGAATAAAATCTTACCTCAAAAAGGTAATATATATATTTCAAAGATTATTGTATATTTCTTGTCTTTGAACTACGTATAAACAACGAATACTCGTAACATACTCATGTAGTGTTAATTTAGCATGAACTAAGTGTGGGATTGTAAAATTACTACTGGTACAACTAACTCCTATGATTTACGTTAAACGTCTTTGCTGGCCCCATGAAGAATTGGCGTACCAAATTTGGGACGCGGCAGTTGGTTTATGCGCCACTGTTTTAGTTAATAGAAAAAAAATCTTCATATGAGAGAGCTTTGGGAATTGATTGTTTTAACGAACCTTTAGGAGCAAATCTAATTCAAGGCTACAAAGGAATTCAGTTTCCTGTCCCAAGCAATTGTAATATCCGATGACTTTTAATTGAACCCAATTTCTGCAATGGGATCAACTCTTTCATTTTTGAAGGACCAGAGGAAAGGAATGGCAGCAGGGAAACTATGCTCGTATCCTCTTATAATCACTAAGAGAAATTAAGATTACTTTGATAATATATGTTATCACGGAAAAGTGAAATATATTGGAAACGAAGTCGTATTCAATTTTGAAAATTCTGATTGAAATTTTCGTGAAGTCAGTTTATGATACTTACCTTTTTACTTTAACTGGTAACATTTATATAGATATATTCGTTTTCCAATTTCGTTACACACGTGTTAATTATACATTTTTAGGCGTAATTCCTTCATTAATGATCTGAGATTATATTTAACTTTAAAATTTGTCGAAGATGGTAATGGATATTTGGATTGGATCAACATAATTTAGTCACAATTCTCCGTGTCATACATTATTTTTGTGGGTATTATTATTACTACCGTAATTGAATTTTAGTTTTTATTAATCTTATACGAATATTTCCTTGGTATTTCTTAAAAATAGCCATGCGCTCTCTACACCTTATCTTAATATTTATATATAGAATATGATTGAAGATGTAACTTTTCAATTAGCAACTTTTAATTGGTAAACGTTGCCTGATTTTATATTGGTTAACGGAAGGGTGGCAATCAAGCTAATATTGTTTATTTTTGCAAATCAATCCTTTTAAAGGGTAATTCGCTACCTTGAATAATTATAGAAGTTCCTGCTGGCCTCCGTCAATAATTACAGATTTATGTTTCCCCTTCATTTACGAGCTTTGTTTCTCTTGCATGAAAGCATCCCTTGCGTGCTTGCTTAATGGAAACGCAAACAAGATGTCGTGCAGCCATTCGCGAAAATTTCGCCTAATTGATTGTTTTAAATTTCAAACACGCGTGTTTTTTAAAAGGTGCTAAGAGTGGGATTGAAAATGGAAATCCAGGCATTGTCATCTCGCCTGAAAGTTTTAAGCGGCGTTGTCGAGTCGATGCTTAAAAACTCGCGTCTAGAAGGAGCCGTTTTGTATACGCGCTCTATACTTGACAATGGCTCTCTTTTTTCTCGGTGTGGGCATCGGGTAAAGGGCATAGGGCGCACAAAAGGTTTCACTCGTATGTATGACCGAGATCGAAGCTAACCCAAGAGCTCACTCGCGACACGTAACCTTTAGAGACCTCGGCATCTTGGTCCGACACGCTTTTTCCATTGCGCACGGCGATGGAATACTTTTCTTTACTGCTTTCATCCCTCGAATCGGGGCGCTTTCGAAAGGTTAAAAATACATCGCGGTGGCCGATGTTCACACGTTTGTTTTCCTCTTCTATTTAGTAAAGAAGTAACACACTTTTTAAAGCTTTTTGAAGTTAACTCCTGAATCTTTGGGGTGTTTGGGAATTGTTATTCCTCGGATAGTGGAATACATGGAGAAATGACCTGTAAATTGACGGATATCCACTTGGAAAATTGGAGATTAAAACTTTATTATTAATTATCTCTAATTAGTGGGTTAGTTTGTGTGTAGTAATCTCTAATTAGTTGGTTATTTTAACCTTTAATTTAGAGAGCTTGAGACTAGCCAGTCAACCTATCTCATTTGCTTTAGATATACAGCTATAGGTACTGTAATAAAAATGCATAAATACTTTGAGAAAACATTGTAACCGAGGATTATTCAGTATTCACAAGAGAAAATTATGAGAAATTAATGAACAATTCTAATAATTAAAAAAAAATTTTGTAGCACAATATTTATGACTTAATTCCAAAGTTCCAGAGATCACGTTTTAAATGAAAACTTGACTTTAAACGGAAACTTATCAATCAGTTTGAAATCATTCTGTTTCATTTGGAAATTTTTAACAGCGTTTTTATGCATGTTGGTGTTGGTGCGGACTTTAATCTTTTTACTGCTACCATTAGGGATGTGCAAATCGCAACTGCCCGTTTTCACTCGCATGAAAATTTTCAATGGCATTGAATTATATAAGGTTAGGTAAACTTGAAGGGATTTACTGAAAGTTGCAAAGCAGATACTGACTCCTAAGTCTATAGCAAGTTTGATGATGAACAATATCGAAACCAATTTGTCTATTGTTGGATTTTTGGTTTAAAATGAAATTGTGGCTCTCGAATTACTTCAGTGGAGTAGCGTATGAATACTGAAAATCTTTTTTCGCTGAGGAAATTTTGGCTGGAGAGGATTGAATTTGTTATAGTATTAGTGGCAAGGCTATCCGAAATTCCTTTCGTTTAGGCTGGCAAATTACTTTAAGCAGAGTCTATTTTTACCCAAATTTTTTTCTAAGTCTTCAATTCGTGGAAATCAATTCAAACAGTTATTTATCCTTACCAACTGCTTTATATTTTTTCGGAAATTGAATGGTAATTTCATTCCTAATTTGTTTTATTTGAATATACCTTACCATTTTTAAATTAATTTTTTTCGAAAACTTTGGTAGATACCATTTACAAATAGGTAGCTAAAGCACCGATGGATTGTTTGAAAGTGCAAGGTAGCAACTAGTGTATATGCGGTGAAACTTTTTTCGGTATCATTCGTAACTCTATTTGAGTACCTATCTTTCTTGAGCATCCTCGGTATTATTTCGTTCTAGTATTTGCGGTCGGGCGACTATTATATATGCCCCAAAGAAGGGTAGATAAATCCTCGTATTCACACTCGTCTATCACACTAACCATCCTACGAAAAGTTGCAAAAAAATCTCGGTCCATTCCCCTCTAAGCCGCTATAAAAGCAAGCGGTTTTTTGGGCCATTCCGTCGAAACCCTCATCGCCTCGTGTCACGCGTTAGCGACGGGCTTCTTTCAAAGTGCCTTTATTTTTTGCCGGATGAAATTTATAAATAGAAACCTTCCTTCGATAAGAAGTAGCACATGCTACTAACCCCTTTAAGTGTATCGACGTCTATAGTTCAATAAATTCTGGGAACTCCTCAAAGCGAGGAAGACTAAACATCAGATGTTCTTGACATCTCTGGCTGGAGCGTAAACGAACAGTGGATGCTTTTTTCTTCCATTTCCGCCTTCCCTCGCCGCAAAAATTTGTGCCTCCGTCTCCCGCCACTAAATGGACCATATAATTTATTTATATCGCCGCTCGCCGAATAGCTTTTAGTCCCACGAGATCCATGGATAATGAGTTACCAACGCAAACATTCGGTTCTTTTTTTTGCGTTTAGAGCTGGGGTATGCATTTGATTACAACTCTGTTAAAATTGCGTTGCGTTGGAATAGTTTGGCCCAAAAGGAATCCGGCCGCGAACGAAATCGATTTATCTGTGCAAATTACGAATGAATAATGATTGCTGTAGGAAATGCAGCGTTGCGAGAGAGCAGTCGTCACCAGGATTGTTTTTCTAGATGGAGAAAGAGTCAACATTGTAGACAGCGAATGTGCATTCGCTAAGAAAACGTAGCGAAAAATGATTCACCCCAGCTGTGGAAACAGTAGATGAAAGAGAGAATTTCAGTTATCAAAAGTGGTAAATTCAATTTTGAAGGCATAATGTCGTGGAAGACTTTGCTTTGTTCGTAATGAAAATGGAAACATTTAGTACAATTTAAAGTCTATGTGATGTATATAATGTTGAATCGTCGTACTTAACTAGCAAGCTTTAACAATCAGGCAACGGATCAGGCAATTACTCCTATAAATACGTACATTGTGACATTTTCTCAATTTGATGATTCTTTCTTTTTACGTTGTGACTAAATAATTGTAAATCAGGTCTTTTTATTGTTTCCAAAATCGGTAGCAACGAAGTGCGTAGGATTGAAAAATACGGTTAATGCGAGATTTTTAAATCTCTAATACATTAATAGCCATTTTCCATCAGGAGCGAAAGTGAAACCAACTTTTATTAGACCACAGCATATTTTATTAGGGTACGACCATGGTTTCGACTCATGGAGTCATTTTTCTTTCCTTACACCGCATGAATTACAGTATATACAGACTATAAGATGCACTTTTTCATCAAAAAATTACCTCCAAATTTCAGGCGCGTCTTATACTCGAAATTAATATAAAAACGTACAGTGTTTGATTTAAAATTCCCCTCCTGTCTTAAAAATGGCCATATATTCGATGACGTGGGAAATCTATCTCTATCTATTCCGAGAGGACTTACTTCACAATTGCAACCTCTTTATGTCTTGAATTGTTTCATATATCATGTGATTTTCATTGTGATGAATAAAAAAATGCTTAAAAGTTAAGGTGCGTCTTATAGTCTGTAGCGTCTTACACCATACAGTAAGGTGTATGTTGATTAACATTTATTTCATTCGTTTCTGATGTTAGTTTTCTATTAAAAGTATCGTATTATAATCAGTTTGCGAAGGCCTCTAATAGATCACTTCTATTATTGTTAAACCAACAAAATTACATATACCTTAATACAATACAAGCCGCCTGTAGGCGTGTGAGACTGAGTGTAAGCAACTGAAATGCGCAAAACAGAACGATCGTAAGGTTGAGGAAAGGCAAAAAAAGAAGGAAGAATTTTTCCACTGGAAAATAATTCCTATTTCAAAAACTTTGTAGAATAAACTCAAGGGAAAGAACAATAGAAGAAATAGCAAAACTTGAAACTTGATCGAATCCAGTCGTGCGTTCTTTCCCTTTTATATAACAAAGTAATTAAAATATAAATTTGCGCACAAAGTTCCGAAAACGGCTTGTTAAAACGTTCTGGTCGGGTAGCCTAGATAGTTAAGGCAGCCTTCCGGTTAGAGGAAGATCCCGGGTTCGATTCCCTGTCAGACTTTTTTCAAGTCCGTTTTTCCTTGGGAATTTTCCTGGGTGCACGCCCTTATGCGCAAAGTCAACTCAACCCTTTCCTTATTTAAAATAGAAATTAGTTTCCTGTAGAAAAATTCTTCCTATGTTTTTCTTACACTGTCATGGAATACTAAAAAGTTACTTGCAAATCCGTTGATTATAATTGTATTGTTGCCTCACAGCCACCATGCATCTGATTACGGCACTGGTCGCGATAAGTGACCATGGAAAATATTCTGACAAATTATTTTGAGCGACGAAGTACTTCCTAGAGAAATTGAGTTCATCTACCTAAAAGTTTCCACACCGGAAAAAATTTCATTATCATAAGAAAAAGATTAGTTATTTAGCAGGGAAGATTGATGACCGAATGGATGAAAAAGCTCCAGTGTTTGTTATGGAAAGAACAGGTAGTGGAAAGTTTGTGGAATGCGGTAAATCATCACTCTGTGGAAAACGAAGAGGGGAAATTCGGTCGGCGAGTTCGGAACGCGTCGAGAAATATGATACAGCGTCATTAGATCTGTAGAGCACCTAAAAAACTCAACGAACTATCTTCATTTGCCTGTTACTGTAGCTTGCGATGAGCACCGTTAATGGAAACGCTTCTAATTGTCAGTTAGAGGTAATTGGCCAACCTAAACGTTTTCACAATTGCTCATTACGACTTGAAATCCGAAATTGAGTGTTCGGAAGATGAACAGGCAAACAAAAACGAGTGAATCACGCGAAGCACGAAATCACGGAATGTGTTTGCATGAAACTAGATTTCATACTAGCAAAAAGTACAGGGATCGCTCGAGGATTTTTCAGTATTGCAGTAAATATCAGGTCCTTTTTTTCAGGTAAAAATGTGTTTATTCTTTGTAATTCACATTCACAACCGCTCCATTCAAATCCGCATTACCAAAATTTTCCAATTTAATTTTCAAGTTCTATATAATTTACGTTGTATTTATTGAATTTTTAACTACTTGTATCTCATCTTTCAATCACAATCTGACTTGAATATCAGTGACTAATGTTTTAATGTATTCAGTTCCGATTCGAATAGTTGCTAAATATTTAATATAGAGTTAGAAATTAAAACAAAGGTATTATTTGATATATTGAATGACACACGGAGTATATGGCGTATTTAACTTAAGGTTAAAACTATTCATGCAAGTAATGTTTTAAAAACGATCGAATTAATAAAAAATCGTACACAACCGTTCTTTTTTATGTATTGCATTCATAAGAAGAGTGGAAAAAGACAGTGCATTAAGAGAATGTGAACGAATTCTTTCATTTTTAGAGAATTAATTACTACGCATTGATACTTGCTGTAGAGATAGATGCAATGTTGTCATTTTTTAACACTTGGACGAATGTGTAAGAGACGGTCAACCGAAGGGAGGATAGTTTTCTCTAACCGATATCACTAGAATAAATTGTTAAGTTGTTTGCCGCAGTATATTTCTCATAATACATTTCATAGCAAGTCTAGAACATCGCCTTCGCTTCGTACAATTATTGCCGTAGGTATATGCCTAAATTTACTTTTTCTTTCTTCTCACCCTCTGTTTGTTCCAAGCTGACGTGTTTTTCATGTTATAAGCAGATGACTTGAATGGTTATTTTATTTAGGCGCCGTCTGCTTCTTGGTTGGAAAAAAAACTCATCCAATCATTGGTAGACATCACATTTAATCGTTGATGAAACCTTCAGTACTTCCTGTTATTAACATTTAGGCTATCACGACGTAAAACGTTAGAATCAAATGATGTTTATTGGATCCATGCTAATCTCATCAACACTTCAACTACGATAACATTTATGATTTCCCTATGCTATAACGAGTAGATTGGATAGGCTGGAGTAATTAGATGTCTAGATGACTTTCGACAGATTAGAGATAACTGGTCCTGAAATGCCAATGAACATTAGATTTGCAAAAGAGTGATCATACACAGAGAGATATGAATGAAAATGCACATGAAAGATGTTTCAAGGTAAAAGATAGTTATCAAATCTGACTCTGTAATTGAAGGAAGTTCTTGAGCGTTTGAATTTTTAATATCTTGAGTTATTTATACTTTTCCATTCGGCTATATTTCTAATGAAGAATTCTTCATTGGAATTGCATCCCACGAACATAATGGCTGTGACATTATTGGAGACGGGATATTCATAAAATTGAGGAGCATGCCTTACGTGGAATAATTTTCTTCATATAAAGATTCCATTAATCTAAAAATATTTGCTTGTGATACTTATGCCTATCTCTTAAGGTATATTGTCTGTAAACAGAATTGAAAGATCTCAATCGCAAAATTGGTATTTTTTCGAAGAGTAGAAGAGCTCATTAATATTACGAAAGTTTATTTTTTCTAATTTACTGAAATAAATGGACCCGGAGATTATTTCAGGGAATTATTTATCAGTTCTTTATTCCATAAAATCTTAAAATGTCAGGAATTCTTAAATCAAGGGAACATTTCCTGGAAAATACAAATATGTATTTATATTTTATTAATCGATAGACTGTCATTTATCAGGCAAATTTGATGTTTACTCTTTCGACGTCCTCTTTGAAATACCTAAGAAAATAGCAGGAACCTATTGACGTTAATGAATAGATGACCTTTCCTCAATTTTGTATTTGACTCAGGGAAATTTTATGTTCACATTTTCGTAACATAGATTGAGAAATGATGGCAACTCTCTCAATTCATAAAATTACACGCTCTTATTCATTACATCTTCTCCATCCACAGATGATGCTATGACTGTGCTTTACAAAACTTCAATATTTCAAAAATGAACAGAAAAACAACACGGAGATGAAAGAGTGGGGTGTGGGAATAATTCCTTCGCTGAAAGCTTTCACTTTGCTTGTAAACGCTCAAGAAGGGGAACAAAAAACGTGCAAACATAGATAGATGATGATTAGTCAGGTACTATAACATAAGGTTTGATTTTTTTCGTTAAAATGTAATAGTTTTACAATATTAAAAAATTTTTAATCTATTAATTTATTCTTTAGCGTCAATTTTCAAATAAGCGAGCTAAGGAAGATTTTTATTTTACTTTCCACCTGAAAACCACCCAGATTTTCAGACAATGACTGTATACAAAGGGGCTTCTATTTATCTCACTTTTAGGGAATTTGGAAGGCACTCTGTAATTGCTTGGTTTGCCATTACGCTTTTAGCTACCTCGGATAATTTTGAGTGGCACTTGGGTCCTCGCCATGTATCATTAATTCTTTTCCGCTTTCGCATATTAGTTAACTATACCAATTTACCGGCGGATGATTGCGTGGAGAAGAAACCAATCATTCCGGTTTTGCGGCGATGAAAATTAGGTTTTCAGCTCCATACGCGACGGGAGTTGGGTTTGCCAACCAGATTTTCCAGTCTTTTCTCTGCCGGTGAAGCGGCGTGGCAGAATCATTTTGACCGCTTAATCAAAAAAAGCAGTTGGTTTTGGTCCAATTTTCGGCGTGGTACATTAAAGAGGAGGAACATGCCTTGTCAAGGTATTCGTGAAATTCTCCGTGGTCAGCTTAGAGGCGAAGTGTGTGTGCTCGCCATTAATTTGTTCCTACACGAGAAAGATAATCGCTATCTTCATCATAATTTGCCAAGTTTGACTTGATTTACTCAGGTATTCAATTAAAAGGTTTATTTTTTTGTTTACTCACGAAGCATGTTTTTGAATCCGTTACTTATGATGAATATTATATCGTAATTAAGTGTCTGAAATATTGCGTTGTTCAGCTTTGTATTCCTGTCGTTTGATGTGAAGTTGACTCTCGGTGGTCAAGTGGTAGGATGAGAAAGCTGCATGTCCATTTAAAAGGCTTGTTTTTGAGGATAACGTAAATTGGACTAATTAATTTGGAATTATTGTTTAACTTCTGTATGTATTTAATTTCGTTTGTTAAAATTAAAAATTGTTTGGCAGTTGTAAAAATTTTGAAATCATCTAGTTCGTTCTTTGACGTCAATTTTCAAATAAGAAAATAAAGCAAAATGTTAATTATTGTTTAACTTGTGTATGCATTATGGAAACCAGTACTAGTTTGGCATATAATCACAATGTTTGGTTCTGGATTCTCGTCTATTCTGTTCTCAAACGATCTTTCAAATAAATGAAAACTTCATTTTTCATTATCTAGTTTTCAATTTTTATAATCTTTCAGGTGAGATGAAAAAGTTGTTAAATGAGGTTTTCGTGCATTTCACCATATCTTTGAATATACATAGGAATAGAATTGAACTATTAAACGATTAAAATTCAAATAGAAAATTCCTAACTTCACTATTTTTATCTCGTAATGGAAAATCTATTCTTTTACTGATTTGACTGTGACCAAAGTTCAGACAGCTCTATTCTCGATAAAATTTCGTTGAATGCTAGAGAAGTAGATATGCACAAAATGTAGGTTAAAGTTAAATATCAATGTTCCAAAATTTTAATGTGAATACGGGGCATCAAAAGACATTAACTATTTATGAGGAGCACATATTAAAAAAAATTCTCCAAAAATGTGCTACCTATATTAACCACAGTTATAGTTATTAACGCATGAAACATCAATCTGAGCAACGTTTCCTCATTTAAAATACAAAATCGCTAATAATAATCAAAGTTAACCGTTGATTAATTGGGGTGCGCCAAAGCTCCATGGGGCACTGATTGGGCGACGAACATAATTATTGGTGAAAATTAGATGAAGGGCAATTGAAATTTCGTGGCTACAGTCTTTCTAATTAAAATGGATTGTCGTAATTATTATTAGGATATAACATTTATACGGATAATAATCATACTATTGATGTGCAACGAATAGGTTGCCTTTTTATATTCGGGGCAATTGCGGAGTGTGGTTCAATGTTTAATTAATAATAATGAGAAATTTATTATCAACGCTTGAGCCACCACATAATGAATAAGAGGATACAGAAAACACTTGCTTTGGTAACAAAGTACAAATAATTACTAAACTTAAATACATAATTTATATAATTTGTCACAGTTCTTTTAAAATAATATTATCAATATCTCAAGTGAGAAAAAAATACACGTTCGGGTCCCCTTGAGTCTAATGAATCCCTGAGTACCAATGAGCCTCATCAGGGGGATCTCAATTTGAACGGATGATTCAGTATTTAACTGAAAAACATTTTTTTCATGTTTCGTTTAACCTTAGACAAGGAATTAAGACAATACATGCTCTCAGGCAGACTGTTACATTTTCTAGAGACCACCACATTTAATCTGTTACAACCATATTGGTAGAAGATCCTACATGCATCATAAAGTACCCTTAGAATTAATTTAAAACTGCTTCAATCATTTTTTAAAATGAATACAGGGAAATTGAATACTTGAATTATTTGCGTCAAAAGCAGAACGAGTGTTGAGGATCATTCGATGTTTAACACCTGTTGTTAAATAAGATAAATATATGCTGAAAGTTGTTCATAATCGTTATCTTAGAGCAAAATAATACTCGAGTAGTAAGAAGTAAGATTTCTTTATGGAGAAAAGATAAAATGCGGCCAACTTTGAGAAGGAAACGTCTCGTCTTTAAGAGCTTTCCAAAAGCCGGTTTGTCAAAGTAGGAATTATCTTAAGCACATAAATTTTTGAAGTCGGATTCAATGGTAATCTTATTACGTAAATGGATTCGCTCGAAAATAATTTTTGTCAACGGAGGATTACCTTTATAATACCGTCAAACAAAAATTTGATACTTTTGGAGACCGCACGCGCTTTTTTAATTCGACGCCAAAGAGGACAGTGGAAAGACTCGTTTCGAAGACTAAAACAATTGAAACAAGATAAGCGGAATGAATTAATTAAATTAATCCAGATTTATGTGAACCTCTTGTCGTTTGACGTCGCCTCGGAGGAAATACTCGCGCGAAATTTAATCCTCCGAGGACCGGGTCATTAAAATAAAAAACGTCGAGGGTCCATGGTAATTTAAAACTCTCTTTCGCATCCGACGTCCCCAGTTCTTTTCTTCTGGACCAGTTCCATTCAGCCTCTCCATCTCCTTCCATCTCCGCCACCCTTCGGCTGTATATCTCGTCCATTCCTTCCACGAACCGACCTGTCATATTTCTATCTTACTTGAATAATCGCTGGAATGAAGTCGGAAGGATTCCTTTAACGGCAGCTGAGGTGGGCTTCTCCCTCAGCTCCGAATTCTTCTATCTCAACCGCAGTTTAAGCTCCCTTCCATCTCCTTCGGTTTGTGCTTTCTACTTCCGAGGACTATAAACAGCTTCTTTTCAATATTCACCTTTTCCTTTGGAAGCCCCTAATGAAACAAGGGCCTACGTTGATTGCTTTTTTGTTTTTCTACACCCCAAGAATCAATCTGGAGGTTGGGATTCTGCGGCCTCTTCTCTGTTTCTTGTAACGATTATATATTTTTAAAGTCTGTTCTTCTCTAACGGGGAGAGAAAATTAATATAAAATCAATTCATGGATAATATCAACACTAGAAATCGAATAATACACTTTTCGCCTCGTCAGCGTTGAAGCAAATGTACAAGACCATCCAAGCAATAGTGAGCTACCGTAAAATTAATATGTTCTATCCTCACTTCGTGGAATGCAGCATAAACCATAGTAATTAAACACTTTGTGTTTAAGTGTTTAATTACGATGGTGACCTACCATATTTGAGTCTTGGTTAGATCATGGTTCACGGAACTGCCCCTTCATTTAATTTGTAAGCATTGTCTTCTTAGACAGAAACTTGAGTATTAAAGACGATATTTTTAGTGACATATATAGATTTATCGTAATTGACTCGAACAGTTGCAGAATTTATTTGAGAGTAAACTCGAAAAATTAATAACGGACTGGTTTCGAGGATATCATCTTGGATTTTTTATTTCTGAACGAATTTTTAGAAACTTCCAAAAAACTGTTGTATTAAAAATATTTTTTTTGTCATTTTCAGGGATTGGAAGGTCTTTAAGTATTGCGTTTTCTTACTTGCAAAATTGTGCGATAGTATATTCTTACATTTTAAGTGATTGTGCATTTGAAATAGTTGAATTCGTTTTACTATACGCTTTGGGACAGATAAAACTTTTCTTTGAATAGAATCGCGGTTAAAAATTACGAGGAAGGCTTCTAATAAACTCTTACGTAAATAATGAATTATCATAATAGTGAATATAATGTTTTGTTTTACTATTAATTAATCAGTGAGGATGTTTATCACCTATTTGGAATTTTTCGGTAATTAATTAGCATCCAAGAACCATCCGTGCATTTTCTAATCCGGTATTTAATTATAAAAAACGGAATAAAAATTGAATTCATCTCTGGCTTTGATTTATCGGCCATCAGTGGGCTATATTACAGTCCGTTGATTGGCCATTTAGTTGTTAAGAGTTGGCCTTTTATTCCCGCTCAAGGTCGATCCTTATCAACAATGTGCACGTGCGGTAGTGCTTCCTTTTCTTTCTACGTCTCTCCGGATACCTCTTTAGAGCACGTTTCCCTTCGCTATTTTCTCCGCCCTGAATTCATCATCTCCATCACCATTTTAATGGGTTTTCCGAAGTAACGCTTTCGTGAATTATTAAGGGAAATAATGCGCCGAAATGAAGATGGAGGGATGCAGTAACAATCACGCGAGGCGGCTGGTCTTTGCGAGAGGAATAGGATATTGGCATTAATTCTCTTAGCGGGTCGTAAAGACCCTAAATGCTTTCAGATTTCAGTTCTTTTTTAAGCTCCGGGTGTTATTTATTGCATTTATCCTTACTGATGCACTCCATAAGTATTTTAGATTGCTCAAGGAAGCCTGTATATAATCTAGTATAACTCATTTGCTGGTGGAAGCGTTAATCTAGTGTGTCATCGAATTATAAGAATCTTAATTGGTGGTCGAGGGTGTAAAGCGTAGCTTAAGCCTATTAATTAGTAACAATCTACTCCGTGGGCAAAGATCGATTTGTTCAATAATGTATTAGCGTTGGATAATTTAAAGAATGTATTTATGCTCACACACAAAACCTCGCTTAATATGCCTGTAAATATTTCATATGCATTTATCCATGGTAATCTATTCAGCGAAGGAATAAACATGAAATTTGATTAAGCTTAGCCTTCCATATACCGTAAAATACATATTTCATGTAAATATCTTCTGTTTGATTACCTGAAATACGTCGTATTAAAAATGACTTAGAAAGAGAAAATATTAATGTTTATACATATTTTTATATAATTTTTTATTTATAAATATTACGTTATCTTGTTTCAAAAAATTGTCTAACAAAAGGAAATTAAATTTTATCACGAAGCCGTATTTCAAAATTACCGTTAATAACATAAGAAATATCGTAGAAAATATCTGACCCAAGATCAAATACTTCATCAATATATTAGGCCATTAATTTCCTTACAAATATATTTTAAAGTTGACAACAAATTTCAGCATCTGTTACAGTTAATCTAAGTTAATTAAGCTGCATATTGTAATTACCCCTCGGGTTTTAGAATCCTTTTTATCGCAGTTTTATTTTTCGACAGCTTACAAACAAACTCTCCTTGTGACCTTTTCTAGGACCATCTACCTTAACAAAAAACCTGTTTCCCCTTCCTCCTTCGCCCACGTTTGGAAGTCTTACACCGTCATCCCATCAATTCGTCCCGAGTTTGACTCCAGATGGTGTCACCGAACAAAGAGGACTTCGTGATGTGAGGATTAGATTACCTCTTATGTGCAGTTAAGGAGAAGTTTCTGGGGTGGGACATCGTAGCTGGTCCTTCTTTGGGCAATCTTTAAGCTTTGCTTTCCCTTCCTTGAAAACAGTACATGGGTGCACTCACCTTTGCGAACAATATTGCGTTCTTACTCATTTAGTAATTCCTGGGTGCGGTGTGGTTATATTAGTAGCTATTTAAATTTTGAAACGTGAGTTTTGAATGAATCGTTTTTCTTATAAAATCCATGGAGATAGGTCTTATGGGATTTCATCATTCCAAAACAGAAAATTTCTTCTCTTTTTTTGTTGTTGTTATGAATCATTTTTCTTTATCGTAAAATTCTTTATTGTATTTATTTTAATTAATTATTTCAATAATAGAGTCCACTCCAGTTTCTATAGCTATTAGTAATCTTGAATGAGTGAATATTATCCCTAATAATATCCAACTTTTTGGACGTTTCACCCAAAGGTAGTTCGCCCATGGACCTTTTCCATTATTATTTTCATCCAGATGCATAAGTTAAAATATTTTCACCAAAAAATTTCTTTTTACTTTCTCCATATACGAAGTATAGAGAAAGTATCGTTTTCATGAAAAAATTCGACTTTGAGATTTCAACGGAAATACACGTTTTGGGGTCCCTAGAACACGTTTTGACCATTTTCGGAATGATGTCTGTGTGTATGTGTGTGTGTGTGTGTGTGTGTGTGTGTCTGTATGTGTGTGTGTGCTAGTGGGCGCTCTAACGTGAAAACTATTAGTCGTATCAAAACCAAACTTCATATATAGTACTGTTTTGTGTGCTGTCAGAGTTGATTAGTTTTTGGAGTAAATCGGTTGACCGGAAGTCAAGCTTTCTTCATCAAAGCTCATTTCCGGTTTTCAAAATATCTCCATAAATATGATGGATAGGTATATTGTGTACCTTATAAAAGTTTTAGATAATGTGATATACTATAACTTTTGTATTTAACATATTTTTTTATCATCTTTTGATTAGGAGTTATTCGTGAATTACTGATAAACCGGAAGTAGCTATTATGTACTTTGTGGGCGATCTAACATGAAAATTAATTGTCGGATCAACACCAAATTTCATATATAGTATTTTGGTTGGTGTGTTTAGAGTTGATTAGTTTTTGGAGCAAATCAGTATAACAGGTGTCGAGCTTTATTATTCAAAGCTCATTTCCGGTTTTCAAAATATCTCAATAAATATGATATTTAGGTATATACTATTTATTATAATAGATTTAGAAAATAAATTTTGCTATAACTTTTGTTTGAAATATATTTCTGTAAAACTGATTTTTTAGGAGATATTCATGAAATACTGATAAACCGGAAGTTGCCGATTTTGTACTTGATGAGCACTCTGGGCGCTGTGGGCGAATAGCCATTTCATCGTTTTTCATCGAGCATGTCCCAAAAAACATTATTTATAATGTTTGTGACGTAAAAGATAATATGATATAAATTAATCACTCATCTTCAAAGTTTAGATGGAATACAGAGTTCGAAAATACTTTCGTAGATAAATATTTACATCTTATATATATGGAGAAAGTCATGTGCTGGCCACATCAGATTTTTAGAAATGTTTTACTCGAGCGATATTCCACCCAATTTATGCTTTCCAAATGAAATTTCAAAAAAGCTAGTTTATTTTTGAGTTTTGTTGGCTGGCTATTGATTATAATTTATCAAAGGTATAATTTTAGCTGAATAAAAAAAATCATTCCTTTCACTTGGAGAGTTCTCTAAATGACCTGGCGTCGAACCTGGAACGCTTATGACAATAACGAGTTGCTAACTCTCTGAGGGAATTGGCAATTTAAGAATGACGGCGCAAAATTTAAGATATTTTTTTCCAAATGGTAATAGAGAAGGGTTTGTTGTAAACCTTTCTCAAATACCCTTTGAAAAAATACCCATTCGATGAAATATCTCCTGGGTTAATATCTTTCGAGTAAAACGACTGTTGGGTGAGATATACTCGAGTGAAAAGTCTTGGGTTTAATGTCTCCGGGTCAAAATTCTCTTGGGCTTACTGTCCTTGACTGTAACTTACTGGGGTAAAACGTCTTTGGGTGAAACGCCCCGAAACCGTAAATTCTCTGGAGAAAAAGCCTACGCTAGGATATCTTTTTGCGGATTACCACGTTCAGTCGGTTAAAATCACGATTCGCAGTTAACATTGAACGATTTCAAGTGCGGTTTTTATGAGATTTGAAAGAGGGCAAGTTTATCACAGCACATCGATGTTTTAGTACTCTCTCTTTTTAAAAAGCACGAATATCCCATTCGCCCGCTCAATACTGCTTTTTCTTCTTGCGAAAACTCCGCGTTAGCTTTTTCCGCAGCATCGGCCTTTCACGGATTCAAATCTTGTTCCCTTTCTTTATGGCCTTCCTCCGGAAAGTAGCTGTTGCTCCGTTTTCCTTTCAATCTCTCCTTCCTTATCTCCTTCTCTCCCTTCCCCATCACTCTCCCTTAACTCCCTAATATGTCTTTCCGTCGCCTACCATCACTGTTCCCGCTTTGTATTCATTCTTATATCTCGAGCATCAATTTTATAGTTCTGCTCCCTCGTTCCATATACTCTTGCGGTTTCCTTTCTCAATCCTGCCATCATCCGCATTATTCCCTTGCTCAGCCTCGCTTTGCTCCCAACTCACTATTTCTGAGGAGGCATTCCTTATATTTCGTTAGTACGTTTACGTAGTTAGTATAGTACGTTAGTACGTACGGATTTATAATTATGCGCAGTAGACTAACTGAAGGTCTCATAATATACAGAACTTCAATTACATTCTTTTGCGATTTTTTATAGAGGTACGGAGGGTTCATTGGTTCTTCAACTTCAAGAAAGAAATGTATTACTTTGAGTCTGTCTGTAAGTTATTCAGCCCCAAGGCCGTTTATAACCTCATCCCCTCTAACCTTAGCTACCGAGATTACTAGCTATTAAAAGGGAATGAGACTTACTAGGCGAGATAAGGAATGAGGTATATTACTTTGAGTGACTATACACAATATTTAAATGGAGCGTATTGCATAATTATATTTCTCTATGTAAGTCTATCCATATCTTAATTGGTATATGCTCCACCTATAATTCGGTAATTTGTTCTTCCTTGTAGCAGTGAAGCAATTGCTACAAAGTCTGAAGCAACTGAATTTGCGAACTTACAGGAATGTCATAATGAAGTGGGTATTTCATCTTTTATATTTCCTAATAGGAACGTAGATTTGATCTCTTCATCCACCTTTTGGATGAAACATTTTCATTGATGTAATTAGCTATTCGTTTTGAAGAACTGCTAACAAAGCGTGTAATTGGATTAGTAAATATTCGTGAAAGTAAACAAACCAGAAAAAATTCGAATATTAATAACTATGTCCTAATAAAAACAGCTTATTTGAAATATTGCTCCAATTAAATGTTTTTCTAGAAGATATACTGCACGTTATCTACACATACCTACATGTATTTCACTTGATTAAAACGTTAAACGTGATATTCCTCATTCAATCTATGTTTTATTAACGAAAATATTTGAGTAATGATAAAATGAAAGCACGATATGTTATATAAATTGAATATACATCGGGAAGTGGAAATTAGCGTGTTTTATTTTACTTTTATTTATAAATTCTCTGTTCCCTCAGAAAATCTGTTTATTATACAATTCCAAGTAGGAGAGGCGTTAGCAGTAATAATGGATGGACGCAGAACCATTCCTAATTAAAGATCAGATTTGCGGGACTCGATCCCGGGACCTTGACGTTGGTATACTTCGGAGGTGGGATCGTTAGCAATCCGGCCTAACCACACTAATTCGCTAATTTGGAAAACGAGAGGTAGATCAGGGATCAACTGTAATGGGAGATCATCGAGACCACCTCCGATCCAAGATTTCGATCTTTCCACCAATACACATCGCTCCGATGAGCATCCTCCGTTGGTCTTGCCCATTGCGAATTTCAGCCTGTTATTTGAATGAGCATTTCAGAATAAGCGGCCCGTATTTTATCCATTTCCTTCGCCGCCTCGCAATAAAATACCCATCCCATTCTGGTAACGTTACACCGTGCATTATGTGGGTTGTTTCTTGGGCACCGGTATCGTATTCTCAAACAGAAGGGTAAAAGGGATTTTCTTCTCCATCCCTCTATTCAAATAAAGGCCACGATCAGGGTGGAGAAATTGTTTGCATTATTAAACGACTCCGGATTAGGCTTGGACTAATGCGGATGTTTGGTCAGCGGAATTCGATCCTCGATTTCTTAATTAGTTCTGTATTTGTAGTTTGTATTGGGATAAACCTCTCTCAAGCATGGATTTCTGAGGTTCGATTTAAGGTCTTGGATTCTTTTTCTGAATATTTGGCGTGCTGCAATATGAAAGTGAAAGTTGAAAGATTCGTAATTATGCTGAGAGAAAATATTTTGCTACGTTTAAATGCAGATGTATTGAACTACCTAGGATCGAGCTTTAATTGGTGTCAATAATTTCCACTTTAATTAGGCTATAATTATGTATGCTCCAAGAGAATGTCTAAACCTATGGTTCTTAACCTTAATGATACTCAGCACCCCCTTGAGTCTGAAAATTAGCTCACGCACCCTCTTGAAAAATATGTGCCAATTTTTTATTTAGAAGAAGACATTGATTGTCAAATAATTTGTAAACAAATTAATACGTATTTAGTAAATACTATATTATTATATGTAAAACATGTGCATTTGAAATGCCTACTTTTCTTCTGATAAGCGGCAAGGTTGTAATTTTCATTTTTAATTTAGGAACTTTTTTCACACCCATAGAAATGCTCTCTCGCACCCTCAGGGGTGCCTGTACCTTCGGTTAAAAACCAATGGTCTTAGCCAAATTTACCATAAAAATAAATTTCTACGCATTTTTTACTCCTATTTTAAGTGAGGGTACCCATTATTAATCTCTATTCATAATATTTATTTCTGTAGTATAGAATATTTTTTTATGTATCAGATGTTTCTTAGATAATGATCAATGCTGCTTGATATCCATAACTCTAAAGGAAAAGTATTTCTCAATAATATCATTACACTTATGATAGTCTGAGTTCACAACATACATATTGTAAGAAGTTCAAGATATTATCAACTATTCAGAGAGTTTTATTTTTAACAACATAACCTTCTGCAATTTACATTTAATATTTGTTTTAGGGTGCCTAACTCTAAGGTCTCCTTTTCTTTAAGCAAAAAAAATCCATGCTGAAATTTAAGTGAAATAAAAAAAAAATATTTTTTCAAAACATAACTACATAAACCAAGTTCTTGCAAGGCTAAGGAAAGAGATCTTAAAGAATTTTGCGTAATAACCCTGAATATTTGAATCTGAAGATCTTCAGAAGAGAAAAATATCGGTGTCCCCAATGAAATGGAAAGATTGCCAAGAAAATAATGCTTGGAGGGTTTGAAGTTCTATTAGGATATAAAGTCAGAAATGACTCCAATACTATTACTCTTATTGCTCATCATAAATCACATTGAGTGCCTTTGGAAGATATATGATAATGACATTTTATTAAGTTTTTAAATAAAGTGAAGGGTTTACTGCAGATGTGATTTACTGACCATTTCTAAGGTTATGAATATCATTAGCAGCGCTGCAGTTAAAATGAAACTTGCTGTGGTTATGGTTCTTGGACTTCTTGTGCGTAAAGTTATTTTTACGCTGCAAAACTCAGTAAAAGGAAATGCTGACGGTTTTTCTAGTATGATTTTTCTATAAGAAGAAGAATTTTCTTTGATCAGGGTTTAAAATCGGAAACCATAAATATTATATTGGTTGGAACAGCTATAAAACTGTTGACCTTCATTTTGCAATAATACATTTTTATTTCCGTACTACTTTGCTCGTTGGGCAAAGGCATCTATGTAAACTCGGATATTAGAATTACAGATTCATCATTCTTTCTTTAGGAAATGAAAAATAAATGAAATGTAGACGGTTTTTCTAGTATGATTTCTCAATTGGAAGAAACATTAATTTGATGAGGGCTTAAATAGCAAACCATTATGATTATCAGGGACTGGAACTACTATAAAACTGTTGACCTTTCTTCCGCACTAATTTTTTCTGTTTACCCACTACTCTACCCGTCCGTAAAAGACATCTATGTAAACTAGGACGTTAGAATAAGGGATTCATCATCCAATGGAAAAAATAGATGAGGAACATCTCTGCGAAAAACATATCATAGGAAGCCGTCGAGATGGCTTTGGGAATCTTCGTGGAATCCGTTTCCCATTCCATGATCTGGACCTTTCTTTCTTTAAGTCGATCGAGCAAAGGCGTCGGAGGTGATTTACAAGGCAATAGAATTATCCGCTTAAGAAGTACGCGCGGGGGTTGTAAAATGTCATAGGCCATCGCAGACTTACCGCCTTTCTTTTATACGGGTCCCGATCTGCCGATGGCCGACTTAATCCTCTGCTCGCGGATTCCTTTGCCGTAGAACGAGTTAAACACTCTTCCTCCTTCCCCGCTGGTGCATTGGAGGAGAAGGGAACGCATAAAATGCCCCCGCCCCTCTTCCAGATAAATCTCCGGCCCAAAAAAATCTCATAGTATTGATCCCTTTCTATTTCTTTCCATTGTGCGCTACGCGATGTTTTTCTACGATATTTTTTTTCTCCTTCGCCGAAAACATCTGAATGTTGGTGATGCGAAAGGCCGCATTGGTCATTTCGTCTTTCATCTCTTTTCTGACCGATCGTCTTTTTTGTCGAGAAGTTTTTGCTTTCAGAGTGGTGGTTCGTAAATATTGCAAAGATTGGGGCTAAACTACAATGCTAGCGAGTCAGTGAAATTCAAATTACATAACTTCGTTCAAGTGAGAGACTAGATTATATGATAACCTCATTCATATGATCTGTAATAAATAGGACCTCTCTGATAAGCAACTCTTGTACTTCAAGACTGACGGAGCGGTTAATTTATTTTGTGAATTGATAATTCTGTCGTATGCAATACGTAGTCAATAGAACGATAGATTTTGAATTATGTCTCCTCTTTAATGTGAAGCGTTATTCAAAAATATGTGAAAATGAAGTTTACCTCAGCCAAAAATAACTCATGCGAATTATAAGTCAATATTTAATTTATGTATTTACGAATGAATCGAGAGACGAGAATTAATTTAGGAAGGAACGGAAACTTTCAATAAAAAGTCATAGGTATCTATTTTCTGTATTAAAATTTCTCCCTTGTATGATCTCCAATCTTGTTATATATTGTATTATATTCCCATCTTGAGAAGGAGCCTGTCTGGGAATTAATTTAATGAAGGATTTCTCAGCAAAATTTACGCACGCCAGCGAATGATGAGTCAATATGTAATTAATATTTCCCATTATTTCAACACCGAGCATTAATGTAGGAAAGTCACGGAAACTTCCATTGAGTATTAATTATGATATTCTGCCTTAAAATTTCTTTCATACGACACTTCTAATCTTACGCGTTTTCTTTTATCTAATCTTCGTATTAATTTCCCTTCCCTACCTCCTATCATCTCGATTCTCCTATCTACCCTCAATCTCCGTTTCTGCACAATAGGATGACGTGTTAATAAATCCCTCGGCGGTTCTGTTACGTTAGACCGCATCAGGATTTCGCCTACCTCGACAAATGAACCCCGCGGTGCGTAACCATGGACGACCAAGCGTTCCCCTCAGCACACTCCTCATGGGCCAATAGGGTCACGAACACACACTCACATGAGCTACATCAGTTCCCTCAGTTACTATTAATTGAGCCTATTTGGAAAAATGTTACTTTCACTCGTGCTTCCCTACCGAAATTTCTACTTTAACTATGGAATAAATCATGTGATATTAGAGGATTGAATTGCGTATTCAGGGGAAGAAAAAGGAATTTAAGTTTCTCCTTTTTGAAACTTTTTATATTTTAAGCAAAACGCTTTCTATTTTGGTTATGTTCTGATAAATAGAAAGTATTTCTTCTTTTGGCGATCTCCGGAATGTTATGTACGGAAAAAATCTAGCATTATTTATATTAAGCTTCCGTTGCGTAAATCTAGGGAATTTAATCTCTATAAAATAGTGCTCATTTACCCGTTAGCACATCTTATTAGTTTTCTACTGGAGTTTATTAACCTTTATTACAAGTGCAAGATTTTATTTGTCATAAATCATCGTTCTGTGAATTGGGATACTTCGTTAAATCATTGTGTCCATAATTTAGCGTATATGTCTGTCTATACGAATTCGCCTGGAAGGTAAGAATTTGAAGGGCTACGCCTATATAATATCGCACATTAATAAATGATGACACTCAGCCGCTATTGTTTCGTCTATTGATATTATTATTTCGTATATTGCTGTTATGTCGTCATTAGTTAAGACAATTGAAATCCTCCCCTATAAAACCACCAAAACTACGTTTCTATCTAGTACAGACTTAATCAATAAGTAAGAATGGAATACATTTAAATGACATCAAAAATTAACAATCTTTGGAAAATTTTCCAAAATTACATCCAAATCTGTCGCTTGGATTCGTTGTCTTGGATTCAGTGATGAAGGAATTGCTTACGTTGAGTTTGTTGACTTTCTTACCATCCTGATATATCAAGGTGTAAAGAACTCCTTTGTGGTATCAACTATGATAAAAGTTTGAAATATTGCTGCTCAATTTAGTCTTCAGATAATTTTACGATTGTATTTTCCCCGTCGAAATGAAAACTTTCAAATTCGTACATATTGCGTGAAAGGTTTCACCATTATTTCATAGAGTATGTGCCATATTTCATGAGAACAGCTGCTCCAAATTTCACCTGACGGAAATTTATATCACAGAAAAAGTATAACTGTTTACTTCAGTCATATTGTTTTTGTCACCATAATAAAGTATAAATGGAAATGTTTTCATTTCACACTTATTCAACGCGGTAAATTTCAGTTAATTTAAGTTACTATACCTGCTGATACTACTTCACCATCACCATTCATGATAAACGTAAACAGTAAAATCTCAGTATATAAGTTTACCTACAGTCACCATACATTGCTATCGACCCAGTTAATTTAAAAGAAGCAATATTCCTTTTAGAATGGAAGAACGTTTTTTTAAGATTGAAAATTTATTTTGGCTGAAAGTGATTCATCATTACGTTCAAAATAGACTTTGAGAAATTTCGATCTGTTTCCGAACCTGGGGTTTTCTCCACGTGTTCCCAAGTCTTATTAGAAAATTAACGTCTTTAATTTTCTTCTGTGCCTGTCCCATATTCGTATATTAGCTCTTCTTTAAAACTTCTTATGCCACACGGAATCTCTAATACGACATATTCGCTTTATTATGCGATAACTCAATTTGATCGCATTTTTTTTAGAATGTATGGTAGAGCTTACTCATCGGAGCATTTGCATAGCGATGCCACCTGTCCGAGTGGAATATACTGATTTTTGTAACAAATTATCCTCTAATTATTATTGATGTCAGCAGTATATATATCACGAACTCTATTTCACTAGAGAGGGTTGCTAATTATCTCTTTAATTAATGGCTTCTCATGTTTCCCAGTCTTTGATTCTCTCGCTGCGGAAAAGTCCTTGCATTCTTTCGTGGGTTGTCTTTTATACCTCCATTAATTATTTTTAGCAGGTAGTTTTAATTTTCATCATTTTTTTCTGACTGCTATTTTACGTTCATTACAATTATCACAATTTATTCAGGATAGTAGTTAATTGCATCTAAATCTATAAATTTAAAATATTTGTCCTCGTATCCTAGCTCGCTGTATATCTTTTTCATTTCATCCCAAATCAAGTATTGAAATCTGATTCTAGAAACTAGATGCAATGAGACGGAATTATATTGAAAATTTGTTAATAGAAAATTCCGTTGCACTTATATTTTTCAAAAATTTTGGGAGCAATGAGTTTTCAGTATAGTCGACCCTCGTTTATCGTGGATATTCAGTGCCCACTCCACCGCAATAACTGAATTTCCGCGAAGTAGTATTCTTTATTTAAAAATCGAATGTTTTCATGGGTAGAGCTAAGAAAAAAAAAACATTTTATGACCTGAATACATATATCATATAAATTGATATTAAAAAATCCGCGGTAGAGTGAACCCTGTAATCTTTTTTTCAAAAATCTCTCTGAGTATTTACTCGGAGAGAACGCATTTTAATCATAAAAAGTTTGCATTATTTTTACAATGCCATCCATAGATCTATGATTTTTCACTATGTTGTGGGACAAATACGTCTTATCATTTCATGATACACACTTTTTATTGGGTAATTTTTAACGTGATCTGCTTCTATCAATTATAATCTTGTTTGCGTTAATAGGTTAAGTAAATCTTCGCTTCTAGTACCATGATCCTGTTTCATATAGCCATGATTCCTGGGAACCATTGTGTTCGGATGTGAAACAGGTTTTCTTTAAAAATAACTTCGAGGGTATATTTGTGTATTCTTTTCAAGCACCACTAGCTCAGGTAATTTTTTCGTGTCATATGAGTCGATAGTGTGTGAACCTTTTTCTCATAGATCTTGGCAAAAACAACCTCACGAATGTCACTGATATGGAAATAATCCTGAATTCACATTCCAAGGAGCGTTTTGGATAGGGCCGTTTCCGGCCAGCTAGTTACTTTTAACTGTCAGCTTAAAGTTTAAACTTACGGTGAGATGGTACGTGACTCGGATGCACAACTGGGAAGACAATAATGAGAAGGTCTCGTGAGTCTTGCTCACGTACTTCCTAAACAACGTGATAAAACGAATTGATAATGTAAGACAAAGGGCTCTCAGGAAAAGATACCAGCTTTTAACTCAGGTTTGTTTCAATACTAAAACAGTTCTCTAAATACGTGCATTGAATGAAATCCTTAAATATTGCACTTCTTTTACAAAGATGTTTCTTTTAACTGAAATTTGGATCCGAAGCTCGAATTCAACGTTGATTTGTGTGAGAAGTTCAAGTCGAAACTTTGGTATTAAAGTAGTCAGCAGCGCAAGTGAACAATCCATAAAAGGTTTAAATATCATTATGAGTAAGTATAAAATTGTAAATTAAGGACCCTTTTTGGAGGTGTTGAAATGAACGGAAACGATTATTTGGTGTTTTTTTGGTTGAGGAAAGTTTTGTCGTTACTCATAAAATTCTTTTTGAAAATTCGTTTCACTTTCAGTCAAAAATACAATAATAAATTATTCCAAGCGATCTGATGATCAGATGGCCCCTTTTATAATTGTTATAATTATCAGCCGATTGCTGATAATTATATTGAACTTTTAATTTACGTTATTCTCGTAAGTTTTATTTTCTTGACTGATCGTTAATTTGTAAATAATTTAGTATTTTTATGATAAATTAGATTTACTCCAACTTTCATATAATATATTTAATAACCACACTTTGCGAAATCGAAATATACGATGAACCTTCATGATAATTTGAGCAGAATGATACAGATTGGTTTTTGAATCGTAAATTTGGAGGTGACGAGATTTTCCTTCGCACATCGTGCTATGACGCACAACATAGAAATTTTATGAAGTATGGAATATATTGGTTAGGATGTAGGTTCAAAGAAGAAGTTGATAACTTTTCCGTATTTAAATAAATCATATAATGTTTACGGTTATCAGAAACTGATGAAGTAAAACATTAATTTTATCGTTAATTAGGAATGTGGGTCATGACTAGAACATATGCTTTATCCTCTCATTTTCATAGCTGAAGTGTTATGACAGGCTAAAATTTTATAAGCTCAATTCCGTTACGTATAAAAATTCAAAAAATCTTAATTATTATTGTAGGTTAGATCTCTTTGTTATTATTTGAATGAGTTTAAATTGTCCCGGAAGTACTTTTCAAAGACAATATAAACTATAATACGAGACGACACTGTTAGCTCAAATTTTATAAGCTCAATTCCGTTACGTATAAAATTCAAAATATCTTAATCATTATTGTAGGTTAGATCTCTTTGTTATAATTTAAATGAGTTTGAATTGACCCGGAAGTACTTTACAAAGACAATAAAAACTATAATACGACACAATATAGACGATAAAAATATGACTGTATATATACCGTCAATTCAACCTTCATACGTCTCTATGTAAAAAAAAACCGTTTACCAAGAACGAACTTCCGTGATAAACGTCTCCCAGACTGATACCTCTTTTTATGTCAGTATCGATCCGAATCAACGTAAACTTATCGGCAAATCTCAAAGATCATAATCCCTTAAGTCCAATTATTGAGCGGATTAAGTCTCGTTAGACCGAAGAAAAGAAGTTTAACCTTTTAGTTCGTGCGGGTAATCAGGACGCTCGAGGAAGTTTAGGAGCAAACTCCTTTGAGAAAAACCTTAAGAAGCCTTCTTTTTTTAATCCTTGGGACTAATTCATCCCCCCGCTCTTCCTCCCCCCACCTGCTGCTGTTTGAGCTCCGACGGGACACAAAGGGCCCGCCTTTTTCGCCAAGGCAACAGGCGAATGTAAGCGCCCCATTGATCATGCCTTGAATATTCCATGCATCATGTCGGAATGCCTCCTTTTTCCTCCGGACACGTACGGAAGTTTTTTCCTCCTCTCTGAAGAAGCCGTTTTTCGCCATTTTGAATCGATAATTTTTCGTCGTTGGTGCACTTTTTCCGTGTAACGCGAGCTCGGCTAATTTTTGGTGGAGATGAAAGTAGATGGAAAATGGATTACTCGGTTGATATGTGACTTTTTTGAACTCTGTTATGTCTTGGATGATTCGTCCAATTAGTTTCGGTTGTGTCTGACCGTGTTTATTAAACATTATTGTTTCATCCCTGCTTATCAGATGAGGATCGAATTTATTTGAAAGTTGGTATCATCTCTGGTTTTAAATGGAAGCTTTGGAACTTAATGGCTGGGTCGTATTCCTGCTACCACATGTAGATCTATGAAATACTTTTTACAGTAAGAGGTTAGACCACTAAACATTTCCTAAATTATTTTATTTTTTTGATTGCTTTATTTTCCTGCAGTGGATCTTTTTAGCAAGATATGGCTTTTAGTTTTTTACGCCCGCTCTTTCTAAAGTTTTCTTCTCTATCTCAATTCATCCATCCGTTACTTATGCTCTTAATATCATTGACGAAAGGTATGATGGAAGAAGAGAATTTTCAGTTTCAATCCCTCTTTAATAATGACCGTTAATGTCTTTTATGAAAAGAAGAAGGAAGGAAGAAGGAGACAGTGGAATATTTTTCATTTTGTTTGGGTACAGGATAGACAAAATTGTGTATTTAACTCTAGACTTTCATATTTATAGTTTTGATACTATGAAAGATGTTAAGGTATGGACGGAGCTATATTAAAGAATGAATTTGAGTCACTCCTTAAGAAATGAAAATTGTAATTTATAGGCATCTAAAGAGACTTTTTCTCTCTTAACATTCTAGAAAGCAATTGAAAACTACCCCACTCCTTACCTTGCTCTCATTCCCTCATAAATACTTTCAGAAGCGTAAGGTATAAAAGACGAGGTTTCAACCAGCCTTTAGGCTGTGATGACTTCACAGATAGATTGATATATTCAAGAAAAACATATCAAAGGGTTCACAAGAGAAGTCATTCACAAGGAACCTTTTGAGTCCAGTGGCCTGTATTACAGACATTGTATTGAAATTTAATTTCAAACAGCGTAAATTTTCAGAAGTGACCAAAAAATAATCAAAGATTTCAGTTAAGTGAAACACCAAATTTCACTATTATCATCAACTAAAATTGGACACTAAATTCGGTTAAATACTATTCAAGTGCGTCATATGTGAAGGGATATTAACATTATTTTTTATAACCATCCCTGACAAAGTAACCCGATGTAAAAGTAACACCTATGGAATCACAGAAACTAATGAAAAAACCGAGAGCGAAGGAATATCGCGGCGATCAACGGAGGAGTTTGGGCATCTCTTCCGACTCGGAATACACGTCCGAGAATAGGTTATTTGACCTCCATTACCGGTTCAGTCGAAAGGGGCAAGGGCATGCTGGGAGAAACAGGACGGCGTTGATTACGGTCTCTGGAAGCAGATCGTCAAACATTCATGGTCCCGTAAGCGAAAAGAGGGGATGAGGCAGTTTGGGAGATGCTGGGATCCGCGCAGGTGTGTGCTATGGAAAGACGTATTGGGAGCTTTGATAGCGGCTGAGGTGTCCAGCGGATTAAATGTGAGAAACTCGGTTTCAAAACGGACTAATCAACTTCTAGAAGTGAAAAAGATGAAATTATTGGCTCTGCTCCAGAAATATTATTCCAAGCTTTTATAAGCTGGTCAAAAAGTCAGTGTGAAAAATCCGATTAGGGAGGGAATAATGTTAATGGGTAGAAAATTAGAGAAGTTTTAAATTTATTTCAGCTCCAATCCATTCTCATATAGGTACATAATTTTAGGGTTTAAAAAGAATTAGATTTTCAAAGCTATAGTGAGTTTTGGACATAATGACGGAAGTTTCACAGAAAGACTTGAAAGGTAAGCGGTACAAACGAGTTTGGTTTATTGAATGACATTGCAACTAGAGATCCCCTCATATGTCAATACCAAATTTCGGATAGGTTTGACAAGGATAATATTTAAATATATTAATATTATATTATCTTATTTATATTTACAGTAAAGACAAGAGTATCAAACTGAAGTAATGTAAATATTTTCTTTGTGAAAATTATACTTATTTTTATATAAAATAACCTATAATCAGTCATATAATTATCAATTTCTATACAGAATACTTCTTTAATACCTTTAGAACGTATGTATTGGTCTTGAATTTCGTTCCTCCATTTTGTTTATTAAAATTTTTGAATTCATAAACTTTTCTCAAGTGTGAGTTTTTCAATTTTATTAGCAATGTTTTGGAATTTTTAAAAGAATTGATCTCACGTTAAACGAGAAAAATTGGCACAAATGTAGTTCAGTTACGAAGCACAATAATGGATTAGATTCAAAGTGACACCAAATTGAAGAAATTATGAAAATGAGAGCATCGAAGGAGAACCAAATTCTCATATTGAAATCCTGAATAATTTAACTCCTTCCAAATTCTCCACTTCATGCAAAGGCCTCACAGCGCTGGAACAGAAATAATCTTATTTGAGAAAATATTTTCTATCTGGGTCAGATTTAAATTTGTCCTTCCTTTGAATAAAGCAGTTTATCTTTATCTTATAGTAAAATTCGACTATTTCAAGATTTTTTATTGTAAAATGGCGTTGATTTTAACTTTATTATTTTGGCGTTAGCGCAATGTATCAGATACAGTGAGATGCAAATGATATTCCAGCATCGTGTGTTGCGTTCCGGCGCGGTTACATTTTATGTTCAGTTTCGGTTTTGGTGGTGGCACCTTAAATTGTTTTAGCGCGCACGAGTGTTCAAGCTTAGAAATTCATTACTGCTATAAACTTAAATGGTGGAGACTTTTATATAGCTGGCAGTAAATTAAAATTTGATTTCGCTTTCAATAGATTCCTAAAAGATTTACTTCAAAGAGCTTAAAATTTTTCCAATCTTCCGGAATTAATTTCTATGATATTAAGGTGATAGATACTGTATTTGAGTTTTAAAACTTATTAATTTAATAAGAATATATAAACAAAAATAAACAGTACGAAGCTAATTATCGGGAAAAAGAACGAATTCATTGAAAATTTCAGGGGAGTTATTTTTCTTGAGGAAGAAAGAAGGATTACATATACATGGCATTGTCAAAGCATATCATTAAAATTAATATTTATGGGATTAAAGATGATATCATATTTTTATGAATTCCGAGACTTAAATCTTTTCATGGATCAATATTATTTCATTGAAAAATAATAAAAATATGATAATAATATACTAAATTATGCGATACATAGCTCAAATCATACAAAACAATATAACCTAGATAAGGAACGTTTTAGTGTTGTATTGTTACATGACAAATGGGGAGCATAAAATTACAAATGAAGTCAAACTATATTTTATTATCGTACTTTGACATGAACGCATTACCAATTTCTGTTACAATCGGTTTGAATTTTTGCTTCCTTTGAAAACGAAACGCTCGCTATCCATGAAATGTTAGATAAACAAATAATTAAAACTACCAAATCCTTAAAAGGCCTTCCCCGGTTAGAAATAACGCAATCACGGCTTTAAAGTGAATCCACTGAGAGCTGTAATGGGAAGGGCAATTCGGGTGGTACGCCACGTATATCCACGGGCTTTGGACGGAGCATTCCGCTTAAATCGTTACCACGCCATTCTCTATTATTGAAAGGAAAGAAGTGTGCTGACCTCGTCGCAGGCGAGATTAATAAATCCCGGTTCGGAAAGGGAAGAGACGTTTAAATCTGCGCGATTAATCGATACCGTCGAAGTATTCATTATTCTGCGAAGGATCGACCCAATCCGTCAGAGTTCGTGACTTAGCTAATACGATAAAGAGAATAGCCAAGGATAGAGAATGAAGGTCGTGTCCCATAGTATCCGAACATTGAAGTGGCCGAGGCGACTCGTTATTGACTGCTCCTTAATAATGTAACCGATTTCGCCATGAGATTGATAGAGATTTCCCACTGTGGATTATACTTCGGGTGATGGGATTCTTTTGTAAAAGATTGAATGTTACATGAAATTAAAAATTCGATTGACAAAATATATAATTAATGAGCAGAAATCATTTTTAAATATCCACGTTTTTAATTAACTCTGAGTTTCTTATTCTCCAGTATGTTTTGAATGTGACTTGCAACTTTCTGGGTGTAGATTATGTAAGAGGTATAAAATTAATTAAATAGCGATAGATGTAGTGTAACCGTAATAACGGCATTTTTTAAATTTTATAGTATCCCTAACTTTTAAAATTTTAGCTTTCTTTCTCATTTATATTTTATTTTAATTATACAGTAAACATAGCACAGTTAAAAAATCCTTAGCAAGACTTTACTTTTACTAGACCACAGTTCGGTTTTTCTAGAGATTATTTGCGGTGATGGAATCTATATTATATATTAACATCTGAAAGCTAGATATTTGTAATAATTTTAATTCATTTTAAAGTTCAATAGATATGTTGAAACCGATAAAGTACTTGGTAGAAATAAATAAAAATTAAATTAATTTCCACCCTGTTATGGAATTCCACATAGTTAAGACTTCATTCATAGATTATATGAGCAAGTACTTTTTATACCATCATACATTACATATAGATAAATATTATAAAATTCCCAGTTTTTCATACATTAGATTTTCTTCTTTATTTATCTTGTAAATTAATTAAATTAATTATATCGCGAACTGCTGTAATTCTTTGTAGTTAAAAAAATTAATATTACATTTCAAAATTTGAATGCTTTATCTATGTAACGATTTCAGTTTTTATCACTTCAAACAATGTTTTGTTAATGATGTCTTTCAAATTTAATAGTTACGTTTCGTGATGCAGTTGCTACTACGTGAAGGAGGTTTTCGAAGAGTTTTGCTTCATTTTGCAACTAGATCTACAATGGAATAAAGTTAGCGGAACTTCCGCTTGTAAATATAACTCACATAACTTCGCGTTTTACCGTCAACAACCGAAAATAACCTCCGGAATTCTCAGAACGTATTATTTTTCAGAACTTGGGATTTCTCTCGACGTTGCCCTCGGACATTGAAACTTTTCGTAGCGAATTGATAAAACTTTACCGTGGGACTCGTAGAAAGTTCCGCTTGCGACTTCCTTGCGGCAGAATAGTTTTTTCGCGACACCTTTAACATCGCCGAATCGGCACGTAAACAACCGCATTACCGAGTTAAAGAAGTCGAGTCCTTTCATTCCAGCGAACCTCTAACCGCCTTCCCGACTTTCATGTCTCGAAAGACTGGGGCAAACGCGCGGATAAAGGCCGTCATTTTTTTCCTCGAAAACATTTCCCGAAAAAATCGTTCCCGCGAGGAAGGGAAACTTTCGTTCTTTTCAATCGTGAGCCTGGGGTTCCTAGGGCTTGAGAATCCTCTTAACCCAGGGTAAATTACCACGTTTGTTTATTTATTTATTATATACATCCACCGTCCTTTAGAGCAAAAGTCTTAAACAGTTATACATTCCAAAATAACTAAATAAAAATCAAATACTTCGTAACTTCCACAGATGTATTTTTCCAAAAAGAAACTAGTTTCGTCTAAAATTTAGACATAGTTAAGCCAAATGATGTCTTAATTTTAAACGAAACAAGTCGCTCTTTGGGAAATATATCTGTGGAAGTTACCAATTGTTTTACTTTTTATTTCGTTTGGCTCCCTTCTACAAATTTTAGCTTATACATTTTATAGTTATTCAAAAATAACATCACTCTATTTAGAAATAGTATTAGAAAATCAGTAAACTTCAACATGACTTGATTTACAGAACATCCCCCATTACATTACAGATCATCCTCCAATTATGTATTAACTACAATACAGTAAAATACAAATTTTTCCAATATTATGTTTAAATATATCACATTGCTGTAATAACTTTATACATCCCTGCCTAAACTCTTTAATTGTTTTCGGTAAGAGCTTGAAGGTCTCTTCAGGTAGCATATTCCATTCGTTTGTTCCTCTATTGAGAAACGAGTAATTAACCACATCCATCATTTGTTTTCTTAATTTTAACTTATCATGATCATACATTATTTGGTTTCTCTAATATGTATCTTAATTTCCTCCTTGTTTTGCCGACGTTTTTTCTTGAAAAATCTCAACATGATTAAAGTAATTTATTGACATAAAAAAATCTTAATTTTATTCAGAATTTACACTACAAGGGAATAGATGTCTCCTAAGATACACGTGAGGTAAATTTAAGTATTCATTGGCCGAATAATAGCATTTACAAACAACATTACTTTCAATTCTCCCCAAAAACATGGAAAATTCACGTTAAAACGTTCCCTAACTTTGACTGGCAAATTGTTAAAATATTTAATTCTCGTATACATGGAACCATTTTCGTATAATGTTAACTAATCTCTTTTACCTTCCTCCTTTTTCGAAAAAATCTATCCCAAGAATTTCTAACATCCACGTTACAATATCCTTTCTATTGAGCCGACATACAAGGTCTGCTCAGAGAAAAAGACGAGACTGCTTGAATAACTATTTGATTTTGTTACATAAAACTTACCTATAGCTCACACACATTTACACTGTATACCTACTTGCTTTCCGTTGCACCATTTCAGTTTTTTGCATTAGTTTTTCTGTCGGAGTTAAGCGACAAAGACGTGCTCAGAAAGGAAGGAAATCCGCGCAACGTCGAAAAGAGAGGGAATCACGAGCAGGCAATTACATTAACCGCATCGAACAAAAGAACGAACTCCGTGCAAGAAAGGCAGCGAAAACGAAAGCGTTCGTATTAAGGATGGAATAAAGAAAGAGAGGGAGTTTTAGAAGCAGCACTCTGGGCGTCGTAGTGAGGAGTATGGGAATCGTGCAGAGGGAGGAGTATAGTGTTTTTAGGGAGAAGAATTGGACCGCAATGCGGGTGCGGTAGCGGGGCGCGGGAGATTAAGTCGGCGCGGCACCCAAGAACTATTTAACCCTCCTGTTTGCTAAAGAGGTGGGAGATGGAACGGCGGATCTAAATGGAGGCTCGGATTTTTTTAATTGCTCGCCTGAGTATGATTTGAGTATCGCGTACTATTTATGGGTTAACATGTGGAAAAAGTTAATGAAAAGGTACCAAATGAATTATGTATTGTAATAATGGAATTCTGGATTTATTCTATATCTCGGCCTACCCATTATAGGTGATTTGGAAGTAAAAAATATTTTAGAGCATTGTATTCAGACTGTTAAAGATGACAAAAGTCAACGACAGACCCTGCATTAGGTGCCTTAAGTCAGTGAAATGACATATTTGCACTATTAACTAGTAAACAAGTCATAAGTAATAAATATAATAATAAATGAAGGCATAATGAACTATGAAATTCATTAAATAATTCTTATAGGATGACATAATAGTAATATTAAATATAAATAAAGTAATAATAAAGAGAAAAAAATAATAAAATTTTTGTGGCTGAATTCAGCACTGCAATTTGGTGTACGTTTTGACAGGATAAATAGAGAATGTTATTTAAGGAATCAAAATATGAGATATGCTATTTGAGGAATTTTTCTAAATGCCTTACTTATAAAATATAGTACGGCCAGAAATGATTGATTGCAGTCTTATTTTTAGTCCATTTAGCCAATCGTAGTTATATATAGTTAATTAAATTTTTATCTGTTGAACAAGTCTGCCTGACTATCTAATTAAAAGCCACATTCAGAAGATACTACGACATTACGTACTTGCAAAATATTTTGGTTCAGAAAATTATTCGTAGCATTATCATAAAATTCCCAAGTATTCTAAGTACAGTGAAACATAAAATATAAATTATTAGGTTTTACATGACTTTATATTGAAAATGCCATCAAAATTATAATGTCCGAAGAGTTATGCTTAGCAGGTTTTAATTAGCTAAGATACAAGTAATTTATCACTTACAAAATACATCCGAATTCAATATGCTAATTGAAATTTATTAACTCGATGTTGAAGGTGCTCCAATATTTGTTAAAGAGAAGTACGGGGATTAGCCTCATTCTTCTTGTTCGGATAACGGAGCATTTTGTCTAGGAACACTAAACTGAAAAAAATAAGTTTCCTGCTTTTGCTTTGATGTTTGGGCGCAGTAGGAGTGTACAGCATTAGCCATGATGCATGTAGTTAGAGCAGAGAAGCACAGCCGTACGCTAACGAAAAGGAAATACGAAATTATCTGTTTGTCGTAGGTTTCTCTAGCGTTGAAGTCTGTGTTGAATGAGTGTGAACTCGGGTATTCCGTAGCCTCTATTTACAAGCTGTTTAGCAGTCGTAGGTGTAATAGCGTAAAGGGCCAGTTTTATGATCTCTGCGAGTAAGGTGCAGAAAATTGAATGATCTAAGGGAAAAGTTTCACCATTTTCACTCAGTTACTTTTAATTATATTTTTGTTTTAGCATTTATCTCCTCGATTAACTTCTGAATGGTTTGCTGTTTTTTTCACCACTGTGAAGCTCTTTCTGATGAACATGTTTACATATGAGAACTAATTTAATCTTATTTTTATATGTTCTCAGTAATTCTGGAAAGAGAAATAGAATTATTCCGCAGAAACTTTTTATTTTTTTATATGTATATTCACGAAAACTGTTTGAGGATAAAATAATTAGGCAATACTTGTGGCAAAGAAGAACATTAATTCTACAGCAGTAAGTAATTTTTCGAAAAATACTACTAAAGTTATCTTCAAAATAAATGGTAATTATCCAAAGAATATTTAACTATGTTTTCCGATTTCTAAGAGAGTCAAGAAGTCATTACTATGTTTCTATTTTCTGTTCCAAAATAATTTTATTTGTGCTTAAACATATTAATTGTGCTGTGGATTTTCTTTAATCCGTTTATTGCCGCACAGTGAAGTTATTTCACATAACAAAGAAAAATTTTGGAAGTGTCATAACATCACCGATTCATTCTTTGTTACATGCTCTTTTTTACGAGCAATGAAAAGGGAATCCCAGGTACACCAAGGGCATTGCCATAAGCCTTTCAATGTCGTCTTTGATTGAGGAAAAATCATAGGGTAAAATCATAGAGCATTCGCGAACCCGACTAGCGTACGCCACGCTATTTCTTATACCGGAACCATAAAACATTCCCTTTTATCTTCGAACACTTTTATCGTTTAAATTTCCCGTGGTTAAGCCCTCCAGAGGCCGTTCAACATAAATCCGTCTTGTCGAAACCGCTTTGCAATCAGGTGATCCTCCGGACTTGTGAAAAGCGATAAATTGTCGAATCTGGGTATTATTTGGAGGTGGGGAAAAAGCAAAAAAGTTCCCGCCGCGTAATTTTATTGGTTTTTCGAGGAATCACCTGGAAGCGCAGATCCCCGCTTTGAGGTGGTTGTGTCTTTCGCCTAAGAAGAACTGAAAAGCGCCGTTCGATGTTACTTACGAGGCTTTTGCCTTAACAGGTGCACGGTCATCAATTCCGAAATCGGCGTAACCTATGTTTTACGACCAACGCAACGAACGCGCGGATAAAATACACAGATTGCTGTTTACGGATGGACTCGTAGGGGATTCTCTTTATGGGTTCTAAATCATTAGACCATCGATCCTGATGTTTTTTTAATGCCCGGTTTCCCATTCATGAATGCTTCGGCGGTGTTTATTTGCCGGGAGGGAGAGATCACGAGAAAAAATAAAATATTTTGCCCTTCAATCAAGATGGATTCTTTGGTAGAGCCTTATGCTCTTTCTTATTCTTTGTTTCTTGCACCCTAGAGGTACCGGCTTCATATGCGAGGGTAAAATCTTTGTACCCTCGCATTTTACCATCAGAAATAACAAATACGTCGCGCAGATTAGCTGTCTTGATTGACGACTCATTCCCCTAACATTCTTTCAGTTTCGGCGTCGAATATTATTACGTATTACTTATGAAAGTATTGCATTTTTTGATGCGTCTGTTATTCAAGGAGTAATCACGATATTATACTTTTTACTGTGACCAATTAATATTTCAAGTAAGCGGAACTAGCATACATCCTTAATGAGGATATACTAATAGTAAAGATTCCATTTTTTCATAAACGACGTATTTAGTGTAGCCTATAATATTTCATTTCTATAAGAGTGATATTGCAATATTAGAATAATTTTGTGGCGTTGAAACGCAACTAAAAATGCGTTTAATCTAGGTCTCCTTTTGCCTGGTTATGTTGATACTTGGACTTCTTTCAATTTTTTTGCAAACGCTTTCCTTTGTTGAAGCTTTTCAATTGAATCGGTCAAATTTACTTTTTTAATATTATCGAGTTTAATACTTTTGTGTGCTTAGTTAAAATTTTGTCAATTTATTTATCAAATGTTAAACGATTTCTTATTTACGTAAAATTATTTGCGGAACTCCTCCCGAAACAAAAGTGCATGGTTATGGAAATCGACAACAGCGTTCTTTGGTGATTATGCGTTCCATGTCACTAGCCTTTGCTGCCAGATTATAGTGTTCATTTAAGTATTTATCCATTCTTATGCTCGCTGAACCATATAAAATGCTAAACAGTATAAATCTGACAATTATCTATGATGTACTTGTACAAATATCACGTAAGAATGTAAACGTATTACTCCCACATTTGTAAAAGTCAAGAGAAAACAGATATTCTAGATGTTTTTCTATCAAAACATTAATTTCCATCTAATCTGGTCCAATCTGACAAAGTGACATAATGCGGACCCATTTTAGAGTGATTCATGTGATCCCTTCCCTCCTATCAGAAGGGTACCTTCCTCCTTCTTTCTCCAACTTTTTTTTATCGGGACCATTATTCACGCAATTTTTTCTCCTCTCGGAAACTCGACGGCTCCTTCGCGCCCTCAAACCGCCGCAATTAAAAAACTATTTATGGTCTCCAGAGAATTAATGGGGGAAGAAATCGTCGGTCTCTCTGTAACGCCGTCACAACAAGCGTTGCCCCCACTCGAGGGTCCTTTGTTGAACTGAATTAGTAGTCCCCACGGATTCAAATCGTCCGTCTCCTGCACCCTCCACTCCCTCCCAAAGGGAGCTTCCAGGAGATTTGCTCTCGTCTTCTCACGGGACCACTGAATCGTCTCGCCCTTAGTGAGTCTCGTTGCTTTATTGCCTTCGAAGTGCTCTTCATTCTCTCTTCCTTCAGGGAGATATTAAAGATTCTCCGCTCATTTAAGGTAGAGATCTCTGCGAATACCATGTTTTCCAAGAGCGGATTTTTACAAGGAGTTTTCAGAAGCGAATAAAACAAATATCTAATCAGGATCTAATCAAGTTAAAGACGAAGGATTCTGGAATGTATATACTTTTGCAAGGGAGATTAATTTTTCCTTGTTACGAAGTATCATCCTATACAATACCGAAAGAAAACCTCGATAAACCTATTTAAAAGGAAAAATTGTCCTTTATAAGGTTTAGAAAATAATTATAATTTTATTTTTAAAGATAATTCGTTCATCAGGAAATAGAAAATATATATTACAAATTTTCATTTACTTATACAAATATTCCCTTAAAGTGGTATTTAGGAGTATAGTAGGGATACATGAATCATAATTCTATTTCGTCAATCGGTAAGTGTCGTGTGTCGTCCGCGGTAAAACCAATTTTTGAAACTATTAGTTCCAGAATCTAATTCCCTGAATTTATTCGCAGAAGAAGATTGGCTCATGTAGTATGAACAAAAATATTACTCAGACAATAAATTTCGCTATATTAGGTAATGACGTTCAAGAATTTTCCTTCTGTTTTAGTGTTATGAGAATCCGTCTTGGATTTTTTGGCCTTCCTGATGTACAGTGGATCTTGCATGAGAGGTGGTCATAGACAAAGGTCCAATATACTTTAAGAACAACTTACAGGAATTGTTGAAATGCAATGAATATTAACTTTATTATTTGCATTCTATTAATTTACTTGAAATATTTTTATTTCTTTCTTGGAAAATAATTATTCATGTTTTTATTTATTTTTTTTGAAGGGAGACCGGATTTTACAGGCGTTTTCGCATTCACTGCGTATGAAATTTTATTGATCCCGTCAACTCGACTCGTTTATCAAATTTTTCGATAAAAGTTAGTTTTTGTGGCCAACTTTGTCTTCAACCAATCGCCAAATTTTCAGAAACGTCAGCGTGCTCCATCCATTTTATGAGTGAAATAAATCATTTCCATAAGTTTTGAGCGCCTTTGATTCAATATTACTGCGGGGTGACGCAAAATGCTAATATTGGATTCAAACCTGTGAAAAAAATCAAGCTATTGCTGTGGTCTCGGGCTTCTTCCAGAATTTCCTCCCGAAAAGAAATTCGTTCGTTTCTTTCCCGTAAATTCGCAATAAATCTTCGAAATGAAACTTTCAGCACTTCGAAGCGTTTGATGGGAAGAAAATTCTTTCATTGACGAGTTACAAAAGGCTGCTTCGTCCCCTCAGGGGAAAAAGTTTTCTGTATTCGAAACCGAAAAACTCTTTTAATTGTGCTTCCGAGAGACTTTCGAATGCGGAGGGAATTGTAGTAACAAACGAGGAGCGGAATCCGAGAGAATAGAACTGTTACCCAGTTAATAATGACAGAGGGAGCTTTAGTTGTATAATTGGTATCACTCGCTGATTTATTAGAGGACTCTCTGGCACTTCTCTCCCGACTTTTTTAATCGTAGGCGTTTGGGTACGCCCCCTTTCGGTTTTACGACAAAAGAGACACGAGATTTGACGCTTGCCCTAAGGCCGGTCTTCCTTTGGAAGCGACTACGAGCGACCGAGCGACCAGCGTATTCGGGCGACGTCAGTTTGGGCGACCTACAGGCGATGGGGGTCTTCCACTGTAAGCGACTACCCGCTTCTCGGTCGCTGTAACGGTATTCTAGCTCCAGTGCTTGATTTCGGGACGCTTTCCGCAACGATAAATATTAATTCGTATAAAAAAATCGCTGTGTTGTAGATATCGTTGATGATACCATTTGAAAACTATTTGCGAGAGCTTTATAACAACACCAATTTTACACTTTTACGTCCACCCATTACTGAAAAAAAGTTTTTTTATAATATCGATAACAACTTTTTATCTAACGATAAGAAGGCACTGAAAATTTTTATTTTAATTTATAATATGTTTCTTAATATCATCTAAAGTTTTTATTTTGATTCAAGTAATACTTTATGAGAAACAAAAGCTCAAAGAGAGCAATTAGTGAAAGAGCGCGAAAAAACAGGCACATTTTTCGTTCGTCCTTCAATTAGTACCAAAAGTAACAGTAATAAAAACTTTTGTACCGTGTAGAACAACGCAAAATAAAACACGCAAGATTTTTGTGTACCTAGTTTTCCTGTGGGATCTCTACTTTAGTTTTTATTTAACTCCAAACTCGGGTATCCATAATAGAAAATCCGAGTATTGTATAGCGAACTAGCAGAAGCGCCCGATGATTCTCAATAAGGTGAAACTAGAGAATGAATAAAAACAGTGTAATTTTGTAAAGTAACGCCTGATCATCTAGATTTCATACGTGAAACTAGAGGTTTAAACGCAATAATTTCTTAGCCATTTAAAATAATAGGCAACGTCACGTGTATTATTTTTCTTTACTCAAGTGAAATATAATCGAAGTAATCGAATAGGAAATTAGATTAGCCGGAAATTCACCCCCTGTACGCCAATAGATATTCTGTAGAATACATATAATGCAGGTATACTCAGCAAAAAGAAAATCAAGTATTTCCTGTAATTTGGTCCATCAAAGACCATTTTCAACATGGTAGATCATACAGTTGCTTAAATCTTCGGTTAGGAATTTCTCAATTTTCTCCGAGTTCTGAGAGGAAGCACAATGATAGGAAAGATTGCAGCAGAACATCAGAGATACTTCGGGGTGGGAAATTTCACCTCGGCCTTCGTTAATCACCTCATGGACGAGGAGGATTTTAGCCCTTCGCAGCTAGACTCCGCAAGGGGTCCAAATGAAGAAAGGTGGAACTCTTGGAGACAATGGGGTTTCCTTTAACCTCAGGGCTAACCAAGGAGATCACAATTTTTGCGGGAACGCTTAGGAAACGAAAACGTTTTAAGAAGAAATTCCAGCACTCAATACAATAGCAAACCTTCTACTAATAGCACTTTGCACGCAGTGCCGTGGAGCTCCTCTATTGCTTCCCTTCAAACAAGTTTCTTTTTCTTAGAAACTGAACCCTTGCTTTCACCTGGATTTCCCAGTCTATTCATATGGTTCTTACTAGAGACATCCCTAAACCATCGTAATCAAACACTTAGTAACTTCCACAATTTTTTTTCAAACGACCGCTTTCGTCAACGAGTTGACATCTTCAGGTGAAGATGTCAACTCGTTAACGAAACCGGTCGTTTGAAATGAAATTGTGGAAGTTACTAAGTGTTTGATTACGATGGTTTATACTGAATCCCACAAAATGAGGATAGAACATATTAATCAAAGAGACATCCCTTCTCTTGAACCTCGAAATTGGGAGAATTTCTGGGACGAAAATAACGAAGGATTTTGGAATCGCAAAAGAAAGAAACAATTTCATCAAGATTTACTTATAAGATCAATATCTATGATACAAAATTGATGAATGAATGAATGAGTTAAGTTTTCATTTCTTTTTACGATTATATTCATATCGACGATTAATTTTCATACGAGTTCAGTCTTGATTTATGGAGGAAAAAACACAATTGTACTTATATTTTCGCCCAATTTAGCCGTTGTATCATTGTGATTATTGTCTTCCTAGCATTAACCTATAAATTGCAATAGGTGAGGAAGTAATATTGTTTATTTTCTTTTATCAACAAATTTCTTTATTTTACAAAGTTATTGATAACGTTGTCGATAGAGCATTACTAAAGTTCGTTTACTTGTAGCCCTCAAAAGATACTTTATATTTTCTTCTAATGCTCCGTTAATGCTCATAATTGTCCTTCGTTTATTTAAAAATGTTTCGTAAACCTTAGGTTTCAATATATTTTTTCCGTTCAATTCTATTCATATTTCAATCAGTGCCAAAAGTATAACTTTTTGACAGTGATGTATGCTGTAGATATTTGAAATGACTGTAATTTGTCAATGAAACACTCAAAATAAGAGTTATTAATACTTAAAAATACAATTTGTGTAATATTTTGTACTGTTTAAAAATTTCAGTGAGCATATCTTTCCTAGCCATTCACTACGCAACTCTGCTTACGAGCGACTGATTCCAATTCTGTATCAAAGTAATTAAATATTTGAGGAATTTGTCTATAATATCCTCGAGAGAAGAGAATTGAAAACTCATAACACATTTGCAATGGTATTTTGTTCGTGAAATACTCCCCAGTGCGTATACATCATTTTAAGTCATGCACTGCGTAGCGGCGACTACGAGCGACGGATCACATTTCTGTATCAAACTAATTAAATATTTGAGGAATTTGTCTAAAATATCCTCGAAATAAGAGAATTGAATATTCATAACACATTTGGCATGTTATTTTTTTCTTGAAATACTCCTCAGTGCGTTTATATCATTTTAAGTCATGCACTGCATAGCGGCGACTACGAGCGACGGATCCCATTTCAATGGGATCAGTCGCCGGTCGCCGGTGTACGCTCGAATCAAGTCGCCCATAGTCGCCTGCAGTGGACGACGCTCCGTTACTTTCTGTGTATTGGGATAAGTCGCCCGTATACGGCCGTATACGCGTCGCTCGTAGTCGCTTCCAAAGGAAGACCGGCCTAAGGAAGGATATACGTTTAAGGAAATTATTTACGATGTCGCAACCGGGATGTCTTTCAATTGGAGTAGTGTGATTCATTTAGTGCACTCTTCCTATCGCGTGTAAATGAGAGATCAATCTGATTGCGCGTAATGTTATGCGTCAGTACTTTCTTAATCAATTGAGAGCCTTTTGCATAATTTAAGATGCACTACTAGCGATAAATTTATGGGTGGCTCAGGTTCGATTTTCTTGCGCACCGAGTTTTTTCTTTGTTTCGTCAGAAAAAATCTTCCCTGTTTCGGTGACAATTCATAGTACGACAACTTAGGGTGCAACAACTCATCGGACCTGACAACTCACCGTGTGACAACTGACCGGGCGACAGCTTATCGCACGATTTATTCATTATTAAATACATTATTAATTAATTATTAACTAGTTCAATCAGTAATCGGTAATAAGGCAACCGCTCAATTGTTTTAACGTTCAAAATATGATATTATTTCAATTGGTGTAGTGATCTTGTGTTCGCGCAATGAGCTGTCGCCCGGTCAGTTGTCACACGGTGAGTTGTCGCACTCTGAGTTGTCGCACTCTGAGTTGTCGGGTCACGTATTCATCTACTGCACTCTCCCTGAGTCGTGTGTAAATGAGGAATGACTCCTTATCCGATTGCGCGTAATGTTATACGTCACTACCTAATTAATTGAGAGCCATTTGCATAATTTGAGATGTACTCCTAGCGATAAATTTATGTGTGGCTCAAGCTCGTTTTTCTAGCGGCCCAATGTTTTATGTGTATCGACAGAAAAAATCTCCAACTCCGAGAAAAAGAAATAGAGGAAGGAATAAATTTGTAGAGCAAAGATAGGCATCGGGCTCCCACAAATCACTTTTTCAACTCGGTTATCAATTCGGGTTCAGATGGCATCATCTTCTCATCTCGCCGACAAGCCTTTAAGGAATCATAAATCGGGGTCTGGGTCGTTAGAAAAAAGTGCGTCCGATGCCTCATTTCTTCTAAAGATCTTAGTTTTTTTCGGTACCGCATTAGCTTTTTGAATAGAAAGTGAAATGTGTTCAATTTGAATATCCGCTGGGTGATTGTCGTTGTGACAGGAGTAGATTTATCGTGTGAGAACTTTCATAATTATCTTATAGAGATAGTTTATTTAGAGAAAACGCATTCTATCATGCCGTCAGATTTAAAAAAAGAAATTAACATAGTATTAACTTTTTTCAGATTAATATTTGTACGTTAGAATTAGAGCCAAGATAGAAAACCTCGCTAAAGCACAGAACGTTTTAGAAATGAACTATTTGAAGAACTTTAAGATATTTGTCGAGAATTTTTCAGTAATTAAAAATTTCGTAGCAAGTGCTATGAATAATAATTTATTTTATATAAGGCTTTCCGGTGTAAAATGTTAACGTGTTTATTAATTCTAATGGACTAAAAATATATAATAAATATCAGTTCGTATAACATGAATATTTCTATGCTTTAACTTCTTTAATATTAATTCTAATTGGATGGATAAATATTTAACCACCTTGGTTAAACCAATTGAAAGATTGTTTTCCATCTCACATAAAACCACTTTGATGATTATATCGATTCTATTTGATGTTACAATAGAAATTCTCAATAAAAAATGTATGTTTTTGCTCTCTTGCTAAATGATATGTCGCAGATTTTCTTTTGTTCGCTCACAGAGGAATTCGCATCGTATTTCTTTATGAACCCAATAATTCTACGAATATTGATTAAAAGTTCGCTTGGATTATTCAGGAAGAGAACAATATGAATTGGATGGCTTTTAAATGAAAATTTCATTTTTAAATTTTTAACTCGTCATAAGAATCTTCCACGACAAGAAATCTTTGACATGAATTTGTAGCCGTATTTAGTTCAAATTTATTTTACGCTTATACGTCTTATAGACCTATTTGACATAACTAAAACTCCATATGTATAAAAGTTTTTTTTCCGATACTGTTTTTAGGTGAAAGTGAATGGTTGAAATTGTTTGAATCCCACGGAACTATATGACAGCAGTTATAGGAACCACGTAGGCTTTCATACTTGAATTTCCCGCTGGCTTTCCCTTCTCAATTTCTCCCATTGCTGACTCCATTCCCATATCCTCAATCCCTTCTGCTCATCCACTCACATAGCATTTACTCTCCTCAGGCTATTTTCCCGCTTCCCATTTCACTTCTTCAGGGTACTCTCTCTGCGTTACATCAGACCTTTGTCCAAATATTCATTTCTTTCCCCCTTTTTGTATGTTCTCTTCCCTTATGTTTTCAGCGCTATCTCCGTATCCTTCTGTATTATCTTGCCCAAATAAGGTTTTATTTGCAGAGATAGCGATCAGCATCTGAAAGAACGATATTTTCTTATGTTTATTCCGATATAACCTTCTTACGAGCTGAAGCGGGTTTGGATGTATATTTTTTTCGCCTCGGTTTACTCCCAAGAGACGGAGCTGGATTGCGAGTGATGTTAGTACGCGAGGAAACATATTCCAGATTTATAAGGATTGAGTGGTACATGTTTTCGAGACAGCTCATCTCTATAAAAGCATGATACTGTTGAATAACAATTTTCTATTTTCCTATTCAGTTTTCTACAAGGAAATATAAATGCATTAACTTATTCTTACACACATGGGAAAATGGGAAAACCTGCCAACAAACTTTGCCAAATGTATGTTTTAACTTAAGACTCTAAACGGCTTGCAAAAGTTTTGTATAAAATTATTCGTCATAATTTTTGTTTAAGTCACATTCACCAACTGTTATAGATAACGATGAACTAGTTTAACTCAAAAAGGAATAAATGCTCTAAGTGACACGCAACGTTACTGAATCTTCGTTAAAGTTTAAATCGAAATTAAGTTTATCCTATGCTCTGGAAACCAATCAATCTCTTTCCAAACGAGATTCTCAGTTCGAAAGGGAAAGTGACCAGCTATAATTGCATGAATGATTCAGCTGTATTAAGTGAAAGGAATAATTTTGAAAATTTCCGTGAAGATCGTCAAAAGCTTCATCCATTCCTTTCAATATTCCATACATTTACTACCAACGCAGTTGATTTCTTGGAATTCTTTCATTAGCTTTATTTCGAAGTTTGTTTCTGCTTGGTTTAATAGTGAGAAATTAGAAAATCTTAAGACGGACTTTTACTTCTACAACATCGAAATGAAGGTTTTGATTTTATTTCTCGATTAATCATTCTATATTTCCTTTCTCCATTGCCACAAAATATTTATAGTGTTGAGATATTTCGATAAAATAATCCATATCTAAGGGATATAACTATCTTATTATAGTTTACTTACTAACTTATTACTTATTAGGGGTTTTTACTTTGGTATTACTTCAGAGTAATAGTTTTTTAGAAGATTTGCTTATCGTCATTACTCAGCAAATACTGCATATCCTTTTTAATCCATAACAAAAGAAAATCTCTTTTGGTCAATAGTGTTAATTTCTCCATTCTGTACTTGAAGTAAGAAGCGGATCTAAAAATTTGCTAAGAGAAAGAAGGAGATTAAATGCGATTCACTCGTCTCCGATTAACTTTTAAAATGCCTATTTGTCACAATCAGTGATATAAGTATTTTCATTTCCTTTTCTCTAAATGCAGCATGTATAATGATCGTGGGATAACTCCGTAATCCTATTTTAATTTGAGATTTCGGTCAGATCTTAAGCTAATACTGCGGTACTACAACGCTATTACTGGTACAGCAAAGTCATTCGAGCGAAAACAGCCCTTTTGCCTCCTAGATTCGCAAATGTCCCGAGTTGGGTTCCGAAATATCCGTTATCTAAGGTAACAGTGTTAAACCTGGAGTAATTTTGCTCAGCTTTTTTCTGCGGTAGTTTCATTTGGATAAAGTGAAGGAACGCCCTGAAGCATGAGTACGCATAATGCTGTAGTCTCGTTATTTGCAACATTTTAGGTCCACTTCCTGGAAACAAGGTTTCGTCCTTATGGTTACATCTCAGCCGCGGAGAATGAAAGTTAACCTGAAATTCCTATATAAAATGCACATGATTATGCCGGTTACTTTTCTTTTATTCTAATTAATTGGTTGCATTCCACAATTACTATAATGTGCTTACGAATCTGTAGTGTTACGGCAAAAACTTATGGGTGAATTCCTGTAAGGAAGATTCCAGTTTTCTAAAAGCTTCTCAACGTGTGGTTGGGTTGTATGGAGTTCCCCACTGTCAGCTTTCCCTTTCAGCTCCTTCAATTCAGCTTCAATCTCAACTAATCTATATACCCATCCCAATTCGTACTGCGCATCGCAGTGCCATGAGATTTCGCACGAGCACAAATTCGTTTCGGCTCAGGCTCATCGTGCACACTTTTATACCCCACCTTGGATTCCTCCATCCTTTCCTTCCGAGAATTCAAATCTCCTGCATATAAAACCAGATAAGGAGAAGAAATGCCCTTGGAGATTTCGGTCTGGATGGGTGTGGGCGGATGACCAATTTTATTTTTGAAAAAGGTCTCTTCCTTGCCGACTCTCTCACACCCATGTAGCCTGAGGGGCGAGGGACGGGCGGGGTCTCCTAGGCACGTGAGGAAGACGGTGCGTGCCGAAGGACCCTTTTCAACCGGTCACGCATAGAGGCTGTTTTCATCTAGCGAAGTTTCCTGGGAGACCACAGGCAGAATAACCTGATCATAGGGAAGGTAGAGGATGCACGGAATACTGGCCATAAGTAACGCGATGTCTGTTTATAAAAGAAACGTATCGTTTTGAATCGTCTTCGTTTCAGCTACTAATTGCTTCATTGACTGAGTTAGTGGTGAACCCGCTTTGCCTACTTTTATTGTTGGCCTAGAAGTTTGGGCGATTTTCCGCTTTAAAGAATAGTCACGGGATATTTAGCCTTTTTCCAAGGACAATTGCTGGGAGAATTAGGCAATCTAATTATATGTAGTATAAATAAAATCAATGGTAGCAGTCTTAATGTGACATTCCATAGAAATAAATCGAAAAAAAATTACTTATACTATTTTCCACCGTATATTTCACACACGACCGGTTTCGTAAGATAACATACATCTTCAGGTGACAAGAAGTTACAATGCAGGTACCTGTAGTATTATTTTTACTTTGAAAAATAATCCTGTATTTTACTTGTGCGAATTTCCAACCAAAATGTCTAGACGGTATTCGATAACTTCGTGCTACGCATTACGAAATGTTTAAATATCAATTTCATTAAATAAATGAGCACTTGCTCTCTGTTTACGGAAGATATCTCTGTTTTTACGTAGTCTTTGTTGGTATAAAAAGTATGGAGAAAACTGAGTGTACTATATATATGTAAGCTCTTGTATTTTTAGGCTATGAAAAACGCTCAGTAGTTTTTACCCAACTGTAGCTAAAATTTTATTTCTAATCATATGTGCCAATATCAAGTACTTAATCCTAGATGCCTATGAGCTTAATAAAATTCACAGAATCGGGCGAGATATGGTGGAAATGCTTCATGCAAAATGAAGGAGATATTTGGTACTTTTTCCACAAACATTTTTTAATCGTACTACCGGTTTCAACGGAGGACCGTCATCTTCAGGTGATGAAGATGACGGTCCTCCGTTGAAACCGGTAGTACAAATAAAATTTTTTTGTGGAAAAAGTACCAAATATCTCCTTCATTTTGCTATGAGCTTAAGATATTGCAATCCGAGATCTGTGTAGGTTTCCAGCGTGAATGCTTCTCTGACTGAAATATAAAATTTTCATTAATCGAATTAAATCTCTTGAAATCTCATAAGGTGACTTTAGGATACCGATTTCATAGACTCATTTATTTAAATATATTGAATTCTCTCATTAAAAGTTAATTTTATGTTTTTCTGAAATTCAACTCCCACACGGGAAAATTTCCTAACAAGGTAAATAGAGCTTTAATAAATACAAAAATAGGTCCTGCTTTAGCACACATATGGTGTATAATTTACTTTGCAATCCTACGGTTGAATCGATTATTTATGTTTTATTGCCTATAGAATATTTTCCTGCTTAATTTGAGTGGTGTTCATATAAAAGTTTCATCAAAATCTAAATTTATTTCATACCTTCTACAAGCCTCCTGTCTGCAAAATAATCGATTTTATAAATTTAAACCATGTATTGCTATACATATGAAAACATCCGTCGTTTACTGTTATTCTTACATATTACATGGGCGTTACGAAAATACGGGATATGTGGCTTTCGTATTCTCTTAACCTTCGAAGAACCATTGATTTCTTCAATTATATGTTGCACAATCAATGATACTTCACCACCTTTGTTAACTTGAACCATAACTACCTGCAGTGGTAGAAGTTGTGCCAAAAGCGTCTATTACATCGGAATTGTGTTTCCTCGTGGTTCTGATACGGGTTTAGGGCAGTAATTCACGCTACATTTCGTAGCTTTGGATCATCAAATTCAATCTCGAAATTACACCCCTCGAAGAAAAATTCCCGTGAAAGATAGCTCTAGATCGTCACACGCATTACATCAAAACATCCTCAACGCTATTTCATTCCCTCTCAGATCGAAAGTGAAAATTTATTTTATCTCGACAGATAATCGCGAACGATTCCAGAAATCGAAAGTGCCCTACCGGTAGTCTTTGTCAGTCGCTCGCTTCAACCAAATCATAAAAATCATCTTATGGCCATTGTCCTTTATCGGGCTTCGGATCTCCGGAAAGTATTCCTTATCAAACCCAATTTCCACGTCCTAATGCATAGAAACCCATGTTTCGGGGGAATAAGCTGTGTAGGGGGTGAGAAACAAAATCGCTTTTGTAGGCACGATTCGTGCCCGAGGGCACGCCCCCTAAAATGGACCCTATACACAGAAGAGACGTCTTTTCTTACTCATTTTTTATAAGATTGGGCGGATGCTTGGTTTGGAGGAACGATTTGAGGAGAGGGATGGGGTTCGTGATAGCGAGTCTCTCTCCGATCGCTTGTGTCAATACGAGGGTTCTTTTTGTAGGTAAAAGTTGGTGATTTATTCAGCGTCTTTATTTTGTGCCTTCATTTATTCAGAATGATTGTACAGTTTAGTGAATACACCGGGAGTGGTTGTTAGAAGTATACGCGATTTGATTCGCCTCAAATATTTAAGGCTGTGTCTTTGCACTGTGTTAAAATTTGAACGAATCAGTTTGGTGTTTTCTATTTTGCTCGATTTATCTGAAACTTGTACGCGAACAGCTTATCATTACGAATTGCTCAAGTGCAATTTTTTTGCTGAACTATTCACTCGATCGTGAATAATTTATTTCCCTTGTAACAGGTGACATATCATCAACTCTCCTTTTCTATCTTTTAAGATACTTTAACATCTTAGTTACTGGGAACGTATTTACAAGGGTAAATGAAGTTGGGCAAATCTCTCTAACATTGGGTTACTCAAATGTATTAAAGTTTTTTTATTTGAAAAGCTCTCGATGATATTTTAAGTGATATTATCCACAATGAACATCTCGCTTGTTTCCTTTCATAAGCTTTTGGTGCTGTTGGTCTATTGATCCTTTATATACGCAATATTACAAGTTTTATAATAAAGTATTCCTTTAATTATATAGTTAGTTTCGTTCACATTGCAATTTGATCGTTAATATTACTTGTAATGTTAAATTCTAAAATGTATCATAACATTTAGAGAAAGGGGAAATACTTCGTAAGATTAAGAAAGGCGTTCGAGTTCATATCACCTAGAATTTTTTGCTCCTGTTTATCTTTCGATTAAAATATTTGTTTCCCATGTAATTTTGAACTTCCCCCACTTAGTTTAAAATATCAAATAATATTTGACGTAATTTTGTTTTTCTTAGCGGATTTTTTTCTGTAATTTGGAGAAGATATCAAGATTTTTAGGTTATCTTAGTTAGTTTCCTCAAGCACATGGCTTCTCGAATGATCTATGGACCATATCGTAGTGGAATTTAGCCGGTTTCCGGTCGATTGGGGATTGCGTTGCGGAACAATTAACGATCAAATCGTCGTGAGGCATTGTCAGTGATGCTCGTAATGTAATTACTGCTCTAATAGGCTCTACCTGTTCATATTCACCTCCTTGCTAGAGTGCGAATCAATTTCTTTGCGTTTCTGTGATCGCTTATTAGTTCTTACTTTTCACACGATAACATGAAATAAATTTAGGGTCATATTAATGCATGGGAATACCCAGGTTCTACCTAGATCTGTCATTTATAGAGGGCCGAAATGTTTTTGTTTTACCGCCTTAGTATCGGGGATGGCTTTTTAACGAAGCACCCCTTTATCGTTATTATCTACGAGTACATTTTCGACAAAATAGCTATTATAATGGTAATTTTGTGTTTGGGTCTTGCTCATGTCACCTTATCTTGATGGATGGGTTAAGTCTGAGGTATCCTAGTGGTACTAGGAAGAGAAAAATGTGTCTTTAAACTGTCATCTTTATCTCTCTTATTCATGGATTTGATAATATTATAGCAAGTTAGATATGAGTGCTGTTGAATTAAGGCTTCCATCCAGGTTTTTCCCTTTTTAAATGCTATGAAAGATATTATTATTAGATGAAAATAACAAAATTTGTACTTTGTCCACAGTATTTACTTTCCACAGTAAATACTTTGGAAAAAGTACAAATTTTGTTATTTTCATCATGACGTATTTCCACAAGACGTTGCCTGAGACTGTTTATTTTATTATTATTAGAGTTATTGTATTGCATACGGGTGCATATTGTGAATAGTAAGGCTAAACCACCAATCTCCTCATCTTCCTCAGTATGGTTGACTCCCACTCAAAATATTTTTGGCAGATAATGGAGAAAGAATTGAGGATTCATCCAGCAAGGGATCGATTCATTTATAGATTTCAAGAATTGGTCTTTATACTTTTGTGATGGTAAATGTATCGAGTCTATTTGGACTCAATTTTCATTTCTTATCCCTGGGTATTGAAATACTACTAAATCTCTGTTACAGTCGCAGTAAATGAAATCTGAGATATCTATTTCTCTGCATTAGTAATATATTATTGATTTAGAATCGACAGAGGAAATTGGTGGCAGAACTATTGTGGGAGAGGAGCTGCTAAAGAAATCAATCGAGGGTAGAATACTAGGGAAAAAACAGACGGGAAGACGAAGACAAGATGGTAGATGACATAAAGGATAGGATAAGCTACCTAGAAGTGAATGAGAGAACATTTAATAGGGGTTGTTTATGCACATGAAGCTACCGGAAGATATAACACTTATAAGTTATAAAGAGTCAGAATTAATACTGTGGTACTTATTAACGTGTAAAAAATCCAAAGCAACTACATATTTACTCATCATCAGGTGAGTAAAACAAGAAATTACATATAGTTATATATAGTAAGGCAGAGAGGAAGGAGGGGGTGACGGGGCCAATAAAGGATCCTTCCTTTATTTGCAAGGCCTCGAAACATAGGTCGTGTAATTCTTGAATAAAGTGGTCTAGTAAATGTTGCGATGGATTTTTTAGAACACTTATGTTTGTATCGTAATATAGCATAATATAGTATGTAACTGTATTATACATGTATCTTATGATATGTATTTAATTGATACATATATGGGTTTTATGTGCGAAAAATACGGCTGCCAGGTGTTTCGGCATACCGTAGTTAGGCGAATTCAAGAGATTCTAAGATTCCTAGATTCTAAGAGAGTTAAATACCTTGATGGGGCTCCTTTCGCTTAATTAAAAACACCTTTCTTGGGGATGAGCGAAGCAGGGTGTCTCTGTTAAGTCTAACTACCTCAATCTTAAGGACTGAGATATCAGGGAATGGAAGGGTGGTTGAGAATGATATATGTATTGCGAGGGTGAGGTGGGCGTGGTTAGGGGTTGGATGGGCGTAAACTGCCCTTTCGAGCTCCTTAAACAGTCAATGAGATTAGAAAAGGGCGGAGGGAAGATAAAAGGGAGAATTAGGGTAAGAAGGAGGCGTGCTTTAAAGACTTGTCTCCTCTTTAAGGACCTTCTTCTTTCCTTCATTTATAAGATAGCATCTCTTGCCATAACGATACTAACCTTGTACCTCTAAAGGATCCGACAGCCATTGAACTTGATCATGAATCCCTATTGGGAAGGATAAGTGGAGGGTTTCCTTGATTACTGAGTATGGCCTCCTCATAAAACTCTTCCGTAGCTCTTGTCTGTATTTTATGCCATAGTTTACTTTTCTGGCGAAAAAAGTCGTCAAATCCAGTGTCTATCTACTGGTTATGAGCCTCATTCCTTCCATCATGTGTGGATTACAATTAGTAGTGAGGTATTTTGCTATTTCCTTATCGATTCGGAATTTTATGAATAGAAAACTTACACTTAATTGCAAAAAATGATCCTTATAGCAACAATTATAACGTTTTTATAGCATTCAAAAAGCTATAATGAATGCCATCATTTATGTTAGCTCACACTGCAATAGCTTTCATAGTCGCGGAGTAGTTTGAGGTAAAATTATATGAAAGATAGAATTTCTCTCATCTTCAACAAAAATATTAAAGATTCGGGATATTGTTGTATGAACTTCATTCCGATACCACGGTAAATTTTTTTTCAGTGCAAAACTTGCCAGTCGTAACAAAATCAATTGAAATATTCGTAAATAATTTATAATTAAAATGCTCGCGAATCCGTAAAGACACGTGCCCTTTTAGGTTTAATTTTCAATTTCGTAATTGGGTACTATTTAATATCTTTTCATCTAAAAATAATCAATGATTTTTGTAATCTTTGTGCATACCTTATCTATTGTTTGGTTAAGTATTTGTTGCGTTTGTGTTTATTTATTTGTGTTTTTTTGTGTTATGTTTTCATGTGCAGCAACTTACCTTTATGGAGTTGATGATAGATCAGTGGGATATTTATCAGTGTCATTATATCCTTATAGTTTTTAAATGAATTATTATATTTTAAATTTGACACACCATCACCTGGTTTTGAGCCTGTGACGATGGTATAATCTGATTTTAAAAACTACAATAATAATCACAATAACTTTGAGAACCCATAGTACAATTGGAGCAGAAATCAAAGGCTAGTGCGTTATTGCTGGTTATGTTATAGCAATCATCATAACTCACGTTAGAACAGTAAAGTGCTAAGACTAATCTCCGTCCGCTAATAATTCTAACGAAGTCCATAATTATCACCCCTCAATAGTCCTTTAGAGAGAGAGTGTTCAGTTTAGTCGAGAGACAAATTTATCTCTTCCTCATTATTGGAACGAAATAACCTTCCAGGAGAATTGAAATCTCTCTGGAGACACCCGCGAAGCGCGCCTCGGAGATCCTCGTTTCAGAACCTTGGGAGTGATCGAGTTTTATGAGTATCGTTAACACGCCAAATTCCTTTTAATTCACTCCTTCTTTTTCATGCCTCATCGATAGAGAGAGAGGAGCCTACGGAATCTTGGGGCTGAAGAGGAATGGGATTCACGAGAAATTAAATCACGAACGCCGTCGTGATTAATCGCACCGTTATAGTCTTGCATCACGTCCCATTCGTTCCTTCTTTTTATTTCGGGAAAATTTTTATTTTTGGCGCGGAACTCACGTCATGACTCAGCGCGAAATTTACGACGCTGTCGAATAAATCGCTCGCTCGCTTTTTTCGCGTCTTTTTTGTTTCGTACTCCGTACTTGTTCCCTCACTTCGATCGATGTTCTTATTCCGACGGCGCACTTTGACGCGTGACCAATTAAAATCCAACGTTAGCCGGAGAGGAGTTGCCTCTATCTTTTTATTGGAGTCCAAGAAAATGATTTAACGTGGGGAGAGAACACGGTGCATCCTCCCTACATGTCCCACCGTCTTTTCACGTGTTGTTCCACGTTCAATTCCTTTCGTCTCGTTGTACTTTTCGAGCTCCCGCGTTATCTTTCTCGCCGGTAGAGGCTCGTTTATTTTCCAATTACCGGAATAATTCGTTTACCGAGATTTATCGGAGGAAACGATTACTGAGAGGTGAAAAGCTTTCTAAAGGTGGGCGCCAAGGGGATTTATCTGGCACGTGATTTTAGAAAGGTTTTCGGCGGGGAGAGTTTAAGTTCTATTTTGTCTAAATTACGCATGAAACGGTCCACAAATTGACTGTCCATTATGGATTTATCGTTGAATTCCGTGTTTACCACTTTAATCAAGAGTGAAGAGACCTAAAGTTTCTGGTAAATGTAATTCACATGGAAAATTAATACAATTTACGTAATCATCGTGATTTACTCACCATATTTATTGCCTGATTAAGATTAAGCAAAAATGTACAGCACTATTATAAAGCTGGAGCTTTGACGATTGCATCAATATGATGAATTCCGTCATGATTTGTGGGTTTTTTTTATGGAATGTGTAAAAGGAATGTTAGAGTAAAACAGTAGTGCAATTTGTTACGTGGAGTAGATTCCGGCGAGGTTTACTTTGATATGTTTTTTCAATCGCTGGTATATTTTTGCAGGTTTAATATACTCTTGTTATTTGTTTAATAGTAAATTTACTGGATACTCACAACAGTCCCAAAAAACAATAGTGACGATGAATATATTTCCTTGTGCAGAGATGTATGAAGTGCAACAGTTTTTCAAGGAGTTTTTGTAATAAAAGTCGCTCGTTTTTGGACATCGATTCTTTTTGTGAATGAAGAAAATTGAATGTCTTAGCAAACAAATGTATCAATTCACGGAACAATTAGTCAGGAATTCCAAATACATGTTATGTTAAAATTCTGTGATAATTTGACTACCGTCGTCGATTTGAAAAAGTGACTAAAAATGTAGTGAGAACATTACTTTGATAAAAAACGCCCAAAGGAAATTGATTTTTGCTCTTATGTACTTAATTATGCAGTTTAATTTTATTCGAAATCCACAATAGTATCTAGGGTTAAAAATGTTTATACTAAAATTATTATAAAAAATGGTTCAGTTACTTAACGATATCATATAGATTGATTATTCAAGTTAGGATACTGGATATATATTTAGAATTAAATTTCAAAAAGGCTCCCGGATAGTCATGTGGACGGCGCGTTTTCCTTTGGTGAAAGCGGTCCCGGGTTCGAATCCCGGCGGGAGCCAATGTGCGAAATGACCTAAGCTGTCGAAGCACTTTTAACAGTACCAGTACTACTACTATATTTCAAAATATTTTCTACTATCATATCAAGTTGGAAAAACCTTAAATTATAATTAAATTCATTGAATTATAGCACAACATGTTGTAATTGACGACATTAATATAAAATCACCTTGGAGAAAAAATAATTTCAAAGGGATTACCAATGGTTCAATTGGGATACTAGTATTTCAGAATAAATTCACTGTAGATTTTAGTTATTGAGAATATGCGAAATCCCAATATAGTTATAAAATAATGAAATGAAAAATTCTTTTATAAAACCGAATTGTTTTCAATTTTTACTCATCATTTTCCAAGGATAAATTTACTGTCTTCTCCTTGGAATATAAATTGTTCGAATCTTTCTCTTTTCCTTATGATTATCTGTACTACGCATCGCAGCCAAAAGTAAGCGTTATAATTCTGACCTAACCGCAAGACGGCCGTCGAGCCCTTGAATTGCAATGCCCTCACATACACCGCTTGTTCCTTCACCGCCAGACCACCTTCTCTCGACTCAACCCGATATTCGCTTCGTTGCGTATTGTCTTCTTACAATCTTCTCTGGTTTCTTGGATTACCACTGTCTCCCCCTTCAAATGTCTGCGCACTCTCCCCTAAGAAGATTCCTGCCGTTTAGCCACCGTATCTGGATTTGATCCAAAACCCCAACGAAGGTTTGCTCTTCAGACTGGGCCATTATTATAGCAATAAATCTGAAAATAAATCAGTCAGGTTTAAGAGAAATATGTGGCTGCGTTTGTGGGTATATATGGTTGATTAAAACTCTAATGTTTGAGGGCGAGGAATAAATCTATGATTTTGCATTCAGACATCGGATACACTGGATATTAAAATACTAAGTAATCCTAATTTTCACGCAAAATAAGACAAAATTAGCCAAACTTTCATGAAAGTGATTAATTTCCTATGGAATTCATTTGATGAAGTCAAAAAAAATAAAGTTGGAAAAAAATCCTTTTTCTAAGTTTTAGTTAGCATCTGTGTGGTAATAGGCTAGTATGGAATAAGGACCCATCAAACCGTGCTTTATGGATCTCTTTGTATTTTAATTTGAACTCGGGTAATTTCACGATTATTTTTTCTGTCTAAATTACACGATAAATTAAATCTTCTTTGTTTTCTATGAAACATGTTCAGTTCTTAGATAATGTAATGACAACTTTTAATCGTTTGTTAAATATGCAATTTTACAGTTTTGTTACCTTACTTACTTCTACGAAATAATAAGTGTTGTCATAACAATTTAACTGAGGAGATGTATTTTAACACCCTGGGAAACGCCAGATAGTTCAGCTGGCTGTGGCTAAAACAGGGCCTGTAAATAATCGCTATTCCGAAAGTTCATGAATGTCGTAATATAGCAATTACCACTGTTATTCATCCACATGCATCTGTCTTTCCGAACCAATTTTAATGATTGCAAATTTGCATGATTCCGGGTTGGAAAGGAGTCATTTACTTTCAAATTCCTCGCAATGAAAAAAATTAATAATCCGTCAAGTCTTTTGTCTACTACGGTTGTCCATCAATCAGTCTGCTTCTAAACGTTCAGTCGTGTTATTACGGCGTAATTGATCTCCAGGCCTGAACAGGCCCACGCGTTGTCTGCCAATCAAAAATTGAAACTTTTCTTAGCTGCATGCTTATTTTATTTTCATTCAAAGCACAACAAAGAGAGTGAGAAACAAAATTTTCATCGCGGATTTGACTTCATTAATGGCCGATTGTCACCGGTAATGACGGTTGTAATGGTATGTAATTTCTTCTTTAATTCGTCTCATTTTACGCGTTAACATCCTCGTATTAATTTATGGGTGTATTAATCGCTTTTAAGGTTTCATCAGTGGAAAGGGAAAATGTGGAGATTAAAAGCAATGCTCATATCCCTGAACAGTCTATGGGCCTTGGCTGAAATATAGTTCCTGTAGTCTGTCAGTAATAGCATATCTGGTTGTCACCTTAAGAAGAAATAGCCCTCTGTATTTTATAATTATTAAGCCTACTTTCTGTCCGTCTATATTAATTTACGTTCAAACCATTATTGACCACATATATCTTGTTTTTTTTTCAAACGCTCCTTCGTGTAATAAATGTACGATTGATTCGCGTAGTTTTATCTATTGGCATAAATCACAGTCATCACTTAATTTTCAGGCTTACTTTTATTATGGCCATCATTATTATTGTCCTTAACGATTTAAATATTTTATTTAAATGGATGTAATAGATAGAAATAATTGTCGTTATTTGTAATATTTTATCAAATCGTTTTTTCTCAACATTTTATCTATTTCAGTTGTAATGGAAATATTTCACATCTGAATTGTGTAGCTTATTGTATAAAATTCTTTACCCCAATTTTCATCGAGAGCTCCTCTTTATAATTCTCCCATCATTATCATCTCTTATATTTATTTCAAGGTTAATGTGCTCTAAAATTTCTTACTCCATTCTGCCACACGGTTAGCTTTGCGAGCAATATGACCGATCGTAAATCTCTTCGTGAATTTAGCGGTGATTGTTTTGTGTATCTACCTGGGTCTAGTCCCATTGAAAAAACTATTATACTTTCCCAAAAGTTGTGTCTCTCTTTACGCTAGGTCCTCTTCTGCAACATGCTTACCCACTCCCTCCTCACCTTCTCTATTCTTCCCCCTTCCTTTCCCACCTCCTTCACAGTGCTACCGATGACCGAGCAGTTTTTGGACCCCTTCCAGTACTTTTAAGGCCGGTGATTTAAGACCTCTCCCCCCTTATTACGGAGTTCTCCTGGGCCGCCCTCACACCAGATGACTCCCCCAACGTTGCCTCCTCCCTTTTCATCCCTCTGATAAAACCCAGTCACCTCATTCTGCTCCTTACATCCCTCCCAACCTTAGAGTCATCAGTACTCTCTCCGGCTCAATCTGTGCTGCCCTTGTATCTCAGACCTGCGGAATGGGTTCCTTGGACGTCCTTCATGTCGAGGGGTGGCGTAGGAGAGGCAGGTGAAGTATTGTTGGTTGCCGAGTCCCTCGAAAGCTGATTGTTGCTGGAAGATAAAATCCGATACGATGTTGCGAGGCCCATCCGGATGGAAGCGGTCGAAATATTTGGCGGCGGCATTTTTGGCAGTAATAAAAGCATTGTGGCACTCATTCATTTTTCCGCTGTCTTTTTTTAGTCTCAGGATGAATATGATGTACGTTCCATACATCATTAGGAAGGCAGAGTGCAGGTAACGATGCTTGGTGGTTTGTGAGACGTACCGAAAATTTATGGTGGTCCCAGAACTGAACTGTGTGGCACTCTAAAATCGAATGTTTTTATAGAACAAATTTATCTGTGTTGCTGTGAGAGATAACATTTTAAAACCCGTTCTTGAATTGGTTTAAAGGCATTACGGATAGCATGAAGTATTTGTGGCATGGTAACGCCTTTTTCCATACGACCTTAGCATTGTACACTCCTGGCCAAAATTAACGCAGCACCTCCCTAGCGATCCTTACGGCCGGTGCTGCGTTAATTTTGGCCAGGAATGTACCTCAGCTGTTTTTAATATGTGTTTCCTTAATACATTCGTCATGGAATGTGTAAGATTGAATCTTATATCGATTCTGTTAAATGTTTTCATCATTTATTCAGTTCATTTTAACAACCTGTACTTCATGATTCAACTAGTAGTTCTCGGTTCCATATTAGCTTTAGGGTTAATTTAATTAATATACCTTGGGATTTTTAAGAGTGTATTTTTCCCAGTAATTTATCAGTGAGAAAAGAAGAGAAATCTTTGGGTATATCGTAGAAAATAAAACTGATCCATTTTAAGAGTAAATATTGATTAAGTTTTCGTTTTTCTCCGAGGTTGAAAGTGAAAGTATAGACAGCAGAATAAATAATTAACTAGAGAAAAATGTTTTAGTTGCTAATTAAGGATATGTCTACGTAGGAATTAAGATCTTCATCCTCCAGAGATTTCCTTATTATTTAGTAAATGGCAGGAAAAATGTTTTGAATATTATTCACTAAAACACTCTACAGGAAAGCTGGCTGGGATCACATTCTCGTAACGTTCACTTCGTTTGCTAATGTTGCATTTGGAGTTGAGATCTTCCATTTTTTGCACACTCTGAATATATTTATTGTACAGAAATTGGATTTAATTAATATATTTTTCATCATAAAAATACTTGAATTATATTTTAATTTGTATGGTGGTAAATGTGAATACGAGTTTGGTGAGAAATATATTTACGAGAAAGTTACTTATTTTTTATTTACTTATTATTTATTGTAAACAAATGTAAAAATTATAGCGAAATAAAATAGATATTTAACCTTCTAGTTTTGTTCTATAAATCATGTTTTATCTTGGAAATGCGTTGTTTTTGATTGGACGTAAAGATGGAAATGCCCATGTGATATAGCGACAGATTGCCCGCATTGCTTTCCATGGAGGCGAAAGGTGTGAAAAATTGTGACCGTGGATTAGGGCAAGAAATACACCGATAGGATATGAAGAAGAGAACTTACGATAAGAAAGACTTACGGCTGACAGAGTAAATCCCAGCCCCTACGTTTCTTTTCCTCTTATATGTAATACCCCTCCTATGGAATCTCCATCTTACGGGATTATAGGGCCCTGTGTCTTCTTCTACTACTTGATCCATGGATCAACGGAGAAGTGACCCTTTCGAGATCTGAGGGTAAATTTTCTATGACTCTGAATGGTGAGAAATGGTATATTAACCTCGTGATCTCCCACCTTGATCGACACTTCTTTTGACTGCACGCGATTCAGTAAAAAAAGTAAAATTATCCTAGAACGATTTATTTTAAGCATAACTAGTTTGCAAAAGTTCCATGTCTAACGAAAACCATAGAGGTTATCCTCAAAAGCACATACATAGTACATTAAATTATGGGCGTGGGGTCTGCAAATACTTTCAAAGTTGATGTTTTACTGAATGAAGTTTCTTTTCCAAAATTCAGCAGCATAAAAATCCCCCGGAAATTATATTTCAACGATACATATGCAACTGGAAAGATAAACATTAGTTATACGCCAACGAAAATAGAAGAAGTCTAGCTCTAGAGGCAGTAGAATTACATGCACATGGTCTGTAAGTACTTAAAAATTCATCAAATACCGTTGACAGTTTTCCAAAGTACAGTAACGTTATAGTGCATGTGACATAAGGACTACAACACTACAACATTAGGAATGATTCAATTATTTGAAGTTGTTTTTTTCCACAATAACTTGACGCAATTTTCTTATGTCGTATGGTACAGGATAGAGAAAACAGTATTTTTCATTTAATTTAGTCACTGTCTTGTTCATGGCTTTGATAGCTGAGGTAGAAGTAATGCTGAGATATGGGACTGATTAAGGTTTCCAAGCTGCTGAGGTATGAGTAATACTAATTAATGCTAGTTATCAAGGTAATTCCTTGTGAAATTCTGAGAAAAAATGTTACTTGTAGAGTAATTTGCTTCATTAATAATGAATTTTTCCGCTCACCACATTCTGGCTTGGTGAGAAAAGCAAGGACAAACTACCTCATTCTTCGTCTTACCTAGTAACCCTCGTTTCTCTATACAAGATCTCGGAAGCTAATTTTTGAAGGGGGGTGAGACTACAGTCCAGTCTACAGTCTTGAGGCTGAGTACTTTACAGACAGACTTGAATTTAGCCATTCACTCTTATTCAGAGTCTAATTGACGATTTTAGTCGACCTGCGCAGAGGAATTTTTGGGTCATTGTATAGAGTAAGACGAATCTAGCACGAGGAACCATTTAATCCCAAATCTATCTTTCTTAACAGGTCAATCTCCTGACATGTTCCTTCCGCTTTTTTCAAAAATCTCCCGTATTCTTTCCCGTCGTTTACAAAATTTTCCTTTCTTCACAAACTGTAAGGGACATCTCGGAGAATGGTCCTCTTTGCTTTATTTCTTTCAACTTCGCCGCTGACCCGGTCTTTTATCCGACTTGCCTCCAGGCAATCTCCCCTCCCCCGAATATTTTCCCCACTCTCTCTTACGCTCAGTGGGACCGGCCCTCGGGGGCAAGCCAATTGACTTTGCCTTGGGAACGAACTTGGTAAAGCCGCCACGAAAAGGGTTTGCCGCTCACCCTCCTCGTGTTATCCCCCTGCCGAAAAACCTTATCGCATTTTTCCCTTCGGAAGGGAATGGTAGCGAAAAATGCGCGGAATTCCGGAGGTATCAGTTCCTGCGAAGCAATTAAGCCGTACGAAACGCCTTTCATCTGCATGCTCCACTGATAAGGATTTTACTTTCGCCTCGTTTCATCTCGAGTACAAAGGGAATGCAAATCGCCCGGAGGATACGGTAACATTTCATTGCACTTCGGTTGCTGGAATGAATGCCAGGTGCCGATCTATGAGGATGTAAATTTGATATTAGGAGATGCTATTAATGCATAGATCTACAGTGTCCCACAGCTTTCCGGATGAAAACCGTTAATGTCACCTCCGACTAGGAATTTTAATTCCAATTAATTTTACAGTGGATGAGAGAATTCAGGTGGACATGCTGCCCTTTGCTCCAAACCGTGTGTTTCTCTATTGGTATCTTTTTCTTTATAGAAAGCTTATGCGTTTTAAGCGTTTCTATATTGAAGGCTATTGTCTTTTTGCTAATTTCGTATCTTTATGCTGGCGAGTTAAAGGAAAATTTGATAGCGCAGTTTCGCTTGGTGAAACATTGTAGAACGAAGCTTTAGATAAAAAAATACTCTTCATTCTATGGATTCTTTTTCTAGATACGTAACGATATTGTTGTATTCAGCTTTTATGTTTTCAGGTGTGAGGTTGCTGTATAAATAGCTAGGACATCTTCTAGACTGCTGTACAGCTACATTACACTCGTAGAAGACATGCAATGCACGTTGCAACTGGTAGTTATTGCTTGTAAAGGAACTCTAGTAATTTCAAAGATTTAAATTTAGTATTTAAAAAAATATTAAAACTAAAAAAATAATTCGCGTGTTTTTACTACCACAAGTATTTATTATTAAACTTCCTTTTAAACTTGACTTTATTATTATAACTGTATAATTTTAGTGGAATATTCTAATTTTTGTTCAATTTAATCTATAATGGCGTTTCACGAAATACTTATTTCTGTTAAATGCGAGTTGTTTTCATCTAATTGTAAAATGAACTATTGTTATTGTCTCTTTTAAAACTCTGCGTTTCTCCTCACCGTGGTTGCGATGTTACGCAATTTCGGACGTTAAAACAAACATTAACAAAAGCTTCATATGACTGAATACGATTGTCTTTATATTTATCACACAGTAAATTTTGTTACCCGCATAAGAGTTTTATCTTAAAATAATCGAGAGACGATACCGAACTACGGCAAAAAGGGGTTACGCATTAATCCGTGAACATCAATCCCTTGATCCCCAATTTCCCAACCCTTTCAGCCACAACTGCTCTCTAGTTACACAATCGCAGTGAGTCGCCCACGCATTCGCACCGGTACGCATCGCGATTCACTCCTTTTTACGCCGACTCGTACTCCCACGAGAGGTAGTAACGCACACACCGCGAGAGTAAAGCGTTCAGCGAAAGCATCGCCTGCAGGTCGTTCGGCACAATGGCTCAGAAAGCAAACACTGACGCACACACAAGAGCGCGTTATGGCGATGGCTCTCTGTGATCGAACGGCAAAAGAAACATCCGCGGTCCTATCACAGAGGCCTTCACGCACCGCAACCCTACGCGAACTACGCGCCAGTTGTTTAAACTCGCTTTCACTTTTCTACTTTCGCGTTTGACTTCGTTGTGCACCTCAGCTAACCAATTTCACCCGTCAGCTAACATCCGTTGTCATGGAAATGCGGTTTGATGGGCGGTAATGACGTAGCTCTGGCGTACTTCAGTAGTAATGATGACCCACATATCCACGTGGTGTGTATTCTAAAAGAAGGGATTACCTGTAGGCTCACTATTATGTTAAATAGTAGGAATTTGAGAAAGAGAGAGAGCTGAAGGTAGAACGTCTTTCATGAAAAAATAATGGAAATTCAGTAGAGAGAGTCAAAATTCAAATGAGATGGGATCTTTTAACTCTCCAATGCTTTTTGACTTATTTTCATTGAGAAAGAAAGGAAATGATAGTCGTTTTGTGATAATATATGAGAGATAATTCGAGAAAATATGAGAGAAGTACATGAAACAATATTTAATAGAGCATGTTTTCCAGAGATTTTTATTAAATATAATTTCCAATCTCAGAGAAGACAGAGGTATCAACGTTGGCATGAATTCGCAGTCATATACTTAGAGAAAAACCTATCTTTAAAAATTTTTGTTTTGAAGCAATACATTCGTAGAGCTAGTTATGGATGAGTAACATTGAACTAATACAATTATATAACCATAGAATCGTCAGATCTTTTATAATTCACTATTTTATCTAACTCTTTAATACTCACGATGATGAACTGAAAAGTTTTACTAGGAGAGTGAAAGTGGTTCTAGAAGAAGCAAAGAAAAATAGATTAAATGGTGCATTATATGGTGGGTAGAAGAGGAGTAAAGTATTGAATCGAATATATAAAAAGAAGCATGGATGAATGTATACAGAGATAAAAAAATATGGATCAGTGATTAAATTTGGCAAATAGTGCTCTTACTCTATAGCAATATATCAGACATAAACGCGATAAATGTATTTATTATACGTTTCATATTTAATATAATTAGACCACTGATGGCTAGAATAGTCGAAATGTATAAGGAAGACTCCAAAAAACCATCAAACAAGTTTTATGGAGGCCTTTAGTTAATTGTGGGCATTAGTCTAATTTCGGGTGGCTGGTTGACTGGCTGCTACCTATTTTTCTCCTTTATTGGATGAGATAATGCAGTATGATTATTAATTAAGCGTTTAAATTTATTTCTTTTAATTGATATATTGATTAAATTAGTAATAAAACCAAGTTCCACAGCTACGTTTTCTAAATACAATTTCCGTTTTAAACCTTTCATATGTGAGAGGAAGAATTACCAGACGATGTACTAAATGATGAAAGGCTGCATGTTTATGAACAACAGGATGGAATGAGTTATTAGAAATGTACTTATTGGGAGTAGTCGGTTTACTAAAAATATCATATTCTAACCGGTCTTGATTACTAAAGAAATTACTTAAAGAAAGCTTTCCATTTTCTTCTAGTTCAAAAGTAAATTTAACTTTAGGGTAAACTGTGTTAAGATTATTTGAGAAAAGCATCCGTAAAATATTTAAACAAAATAACATTCAACTTTGGTTTAAGAATTCCAATAATTTTAAGAATTTACTGGTTAAATTTAATAGATGAAATATAATTCGGCCTTATGTAGTATCTTTTTTGATGGTTTTTGGAGTCTTTCTTTTACAGTTTGAATATATTTAATATGATATTACTTTAATTAATTCTATTACTCTGAATAAAATTCGAAGTAATGGGCGATGTCCATAACTTAAATGAAGTACCAAACACCGCACTTAAAACTTCTTCCTCTATACTGGATTTCTCGAGGCGTTCCTCATTCTTGCGTAAGCAATAAACTTTAGCTAGACGTCTCTAGCCTCTTTGTGTACGATCAGCACTTTCACCGTCCATCAAAAACACGCTCCGTCTCTACACCCATTCGCTTGGGTTTTATAACTCTATTGGGTAGCCATAACGCACGATTTCCCAGAATCTCTCGGAGGGATCGCCGTAATCATCTCTCTATTCTTCCCTCGGCGGGTAAACCCTTGCGTCATTTTCGCCTCCCCATAAACCTATTCATATCTCTCTCTCCATCTTTGTCCGCGGTTTTCGCCACCTCCACATATTTTGCAAATATATATTCAGAAGTCCAGTGTAGCACGGGTTCAAAAGTCAATATCCAAATAAAGTAAAAAACAATGATATTTTGACTTTACTTACATAACATACATAAACGTTTTTAGGCTTTTAATAGCCCGTTAATCCAATGGATGGCTGCCTATTGTTACCCCTTTATCGTAAGTCAGTTCTATGAAAAATTTCGAGATTTACCGTGTTCCCTGAAATTTTCGACATTTATTTACAGAGTTATACATTTACGAACATGTGTGCTTATTTCGTGCTTTTATCTTTTGGGATCGGCTCGTTATTTTTCTTATGTCTACAGTTTTTGTCTTTACTTTCAATCCGTAAATGAAAATAATAATACACATTTTCATTCGATCCGCTTTATTCTTTATTTTCTTTTATTCCATTATATGCTATTTAATTCTACGGTTTCTTGTTTTCTAAAATATTTGGACGTCTATTCCCTTCTCGTTACCATTTTTATTATGCTTTTAAAAGTGTGCACATCAATTTTAATTACAACGTACCTTTTTTAACGAGAAAATACTTATAATTCATAGAATTGTAGTTGTTGTCACCTCGGATAGCGAAGATATGTAATTACTTCTGGAATTATGTCGCAAATACCATTTTAAATCATTATTCCAATAAAAAAGTGCAGATTATTACTCAAAGAATATCACTCTCTTTAGGAGAATGCAAACAGAGAAATAACCATTATCTTTAATTAATTTATGATATATATTTGTTTACTATGATAATTTTTGTGCTCGCGCATGTATGTATGTACGCACTTAGCATTTTCCAAATCATTCAAAAATTCCCAATTTTTTGCCATATACGCACGGTTTTCGTTAGATGAGAAATGCATTAAAACATAGACCGGGATGTCACTATGTCAAACTTATATTTTTCAATACAAGCAGTATCCAATATTTTACTGTTTGCATATTATTAGATATCAAAGCTGTACTTTACAGCATTTATATTTTCGCAAGAATGCAATTCTTTATTTCTCCCTGTCTACACTAAGGAATCACTTGCCTATAATACGAGAGTTTCATTTATCCCAAGATTTATCTTGAGCGTGTTCTCAACAGACCGTTGACTTGTTTTTAATCTTCCCTCATCCGCGTAATCCTCTTTTTCTGCTATTTTCTTTTCCAAGCCCCGTTTCCTCTTCCTCAGCAGTTTCCATCCATTTTCCACTTCCCTCTTCCACTTTCTCTCTCAATCCCGCCTTCACTTGTTACCCCTTTTATCCTTGATTGCCTCTTCTCCCTCCCGTTCTGATTGCCTTGTAAGTCATTCTTCAACACAAAGAAATTCTCTCTCTCCAAATCGTTTCTCTCGCTTGGAAGGAAACTCTCCAAAGGCAGAGAGAAAGAACTGAATGAACTTTCATAAACCCATTTTTTCGGCCGCATTTTTCTTGATCGACTTTCGCGGTCCCTTTTAAAAAGGATTCAGCCAAAGTTTGCATTTTTCCAGCCACGTGAACTAGTTTCCGTCTACGAATTGACTTTGTAACCTTTTTTTTGCGTTCCGAGTGCGAGCTTTTTTTGGCGTCGAGAATTTTTCGGCTCCTTTATTTTTCATCCGCGGACTTTTTCACGGCCGGGGAGTTATTTTCTCGTCTTTTATTTTACTTCCGCAAATAGAATTAAGGCGAGTAATGGTTTTTTCGCCCCCGGCGGAATTACCGCGAGATGAAAACTGGAGTTTATGTCCGGGGCGAATTCTTTGACGGGCTTGCGTAAGCGTTAAAGCATGGGTTGGATTTTTCCGTGTTTGAATTCCGTTCGATGTAATTTTAGTAATTCACAGCTGATGGTTACATCTGATGGCTAAGGATGATTGTACGAAACTCTCGTACTCTTTAGGCAAAACTTATGAGTGAAGGCTTGTGCATCTTTTCTTTTTTTTCATCATGCTTTTTAAAAATACCTTTTCGTTTCTCTGATAATTTTTTACTATCTCTAAAGTGTGTAACGAAGAAGCTGGAATGATATGTCATCAGTTCCTCAACATTAACTTCCAAGAGAATAGATGAGGGAATGAGGTGTACATACTATACGAGATGAGGAGTGAGGTAGTCTCTTGGATTCCTCATCGTAGCAGAATATTATTTAGCAGGCAGTACTGTATGAATTAATTATCGTAAAATATTTTAATTTATCACAAATCCGCGGCGTTTAAAATATCCCACTATTTCGTTTAAGATACCTTAAATGTATTGGTAATGATTACAGAAACATGTCTGTAGATTGTTCAATCCGAAGAATGGTTGTATCCTCTATCCCTGCAACATCCAGACCAATAGCTATCGAGAGTAAATAAAGTGTATTAGACAAGATGGTGAATGAGGTAGTATGCTTTAGTTTTTCCCTTTGAGCCAGAATGCCATCAAACGTCGTCACAAGCGGAAAGTGAAGTTATGTATAACACTTTAATATTATCAACAATTATTGTACTTGAAAATTAATGCATCACTCATACCACATTAGATTTCATAGCTTGTGCGGGAACGAGATTAAAAAAAAGATGACAGATAAAAGTTTCTTTACCATATGCAAAAACATAAATGGAAAATCATTGAGATACGGTTGCAGAAACGTCAAGAGTCGTGAAATCTTTTACTGTACTATTTTATTCGCCAATTTTCCCAATTCTGTTATCTTGGCTAAATATATTTAAATTCTTTATCCTCAACGAGAAGAATGCATCTCATTTTATCATTTCTTAATGTACAAAAATATTTTTGAAAATTCTACTTTAACTTTTCCTTTAAGTCGCAAAGACAAAGGGAATTCCTAAGTTAATGGGCTAACTGATGCGTAACGCAACATTTACTTTAAGTAAAGCTGTAGGCAGTGAACTATAACCACCTAAATGATAATTCTACATGCTTTCCATTCCTATCATTCGGAATGTTTCTGTATTTTAAGAAGATGACGCTGCCCTCAGGGTAGTTAACAATGTGAAACGAGCATCTCAAACCTCTTTAAGATGGAGCAAGGAGCTCTTCCTTGATAACATTCTTCTAATATTTTAATTAGTAACCGTCAGACTTGAGACGTTTAACCCCCATTAATGTCAGAAAAGAACTATGCGTAGTCGAAAACAAAGGGAATCTCCCGACAAGCACCAGTTCCTTCGAGCATTGAGATATCTCTATGGAAATATGCGGCCCAATCTCATGATACATCTGTTAAGGCATTTAATAACATATCATAAAGGAGGAAACGGTCCGCGCTCCTCCGGAAACCTTTTCATCTATTTTTTCGTTGCGCTCCTCTTCGTGACTGAAAAAATCTCGATCAATTGCTTCCTTCCCCCTCATAAAGTCCCAACGTAATTTCCACCTCTGCCATCCGATATCTTCCCACCCTCCTGGTCCACCAAAAAAAACCCTTTGAACCTTTCCCGACTGGCATTCGAAACAATCCTTTGATTCTGCTACTCCACCCCTTTCTATCCTTCTAATTTTCTCATCTGTTCCCTTCCGCCCCCCTCCCACCTTTAATGCCTCTATCTCCACCGTTTTTTCTTGGTCTAAACGTTTCATTTCGTTCTACCTGTTTTGTGGCCATCTTTGCGAAATCGTTTGATACATCCTCTCCGTTTCTCCTATCGCAAAGGGTGCTAGTTTTCTCACGGAAGTTTATTTCTTCATTAAAATCACGATCTGCATGAAGTTGTTGTTCGTAAGACGCGAGATGATTAACAACCTTTTGGGTAAAAATAGAGGACTTTAATGCGTAATTTGATAAGCTGAAATTCTAAAAAACAAAAAGAAGTAGTAATTTTTAATTTGGGTTTTATCTAGTAGTGCAGTGCCATTATATTCTTCTAATATTTGGTTTAAATATTTTAAAATCGTGGAGGTTATTCCTTTTGTTCAATTAGTATGTTCATTAATAATTACACGAATCAGCAAAGAAATTCTTCAAAAACTAGGAACTAAATCGAGTTTGCTATTGTACTACGAATTAATTATAATAATCATTATCTATGTCAATACTAGAGAAATGTATAATTTCTTTTGCTCAAATTGAGATTCTACACTATGAAATTTTGACATTCCTAACCTAATAAAGATGCGTTTTAGCATAAATTAATTGTATATACAGTAGAACCCCGGTAATCCGGACACTCGCTAATCCGGAACCCTCGGTAATCCGGACGGTCCATTGGGAGTTATGCAAACCCGCAACATCTTCTTGTGAACATATAAGCACGCATATTACATAGTAACAAGAAACGAGAGGTGGACAGACTATTTGAAAAAGTTGTCCATTGGCTGCAATGATGTGATGGAGAGCGAAGTATTTCGTTTATTGTGATAATACATCTAAGTTGTGATAGTTTTCTGAGACAGCATTTTTCCATTAGAGGAATGCTTAATATGTGCTAGGCTAAACAATTTCGAAAGACAATAAATTTTCAGTTGCAGCAGGGTATCACTTCTCAAAACATCACTTTCATTAAAAAGCTATGAGAGAAGAGGCGTAAAAACAATCCTTCCCTTTGATAGACGTCCAATGAGGATGACCATGCATGGGCTTGATTTAAAAATAAGAACGGTCGCGCAAATGAAAAATAACTGACTTTTTTGCTCGCTGATAATATTCATTCACTTTATATGTTGTAATATCTTATGTAATATATACATGCACTATCTGTACAATATAATTTTTGAGAAAAAATGTTTATTGAGTTATTTTTTGAAAACCTCGCTAATCCGGAAACCCCGCTAATCCGGACGCCTATGTGCCTGAATTCATCCGGATTGCCGGGGTTCTACTGTATTTCTCTTAGGGTTCTATTGCCTTTTTAGAGTTAGGTGAGAAAAGTATAGAGAGTGCGTGTGTCCATCTTGGTGTGGCTAATACATTCACTGGTGGCCATATGGTGGTTATCATCTTAAATACTCCATGAATTTATTTGAGCTTCTGATTTACATTCTCATTCCTTTCAATCTCTGCGAAATTTAAGTTTATGAGAAAGGGTCTACATATTAATTGAGTTAGTTACAAATCGCAGGGAACTATTATTATCTTTGATGCCCGGAAAAGGGAGGAAATACCGAGACCTACGTTCCTTCAGTTAATCAAATCGAAAAAACGTCCGCATAGTTGCGAAGTATGTATCCATAAATATCTTTCTGGCTTCGCCTCAGCAGCGTAGGGACGCGGGAGGTCGTGATGTCTCGCCGAGAGGTTGTCCCAGGTTAACTCGGAGAAACGACCTGGAACTTTTCTCTGTGAAAGTCGCCGCAGTTAGTCAAGTCCTCGCGATTCCTTTAAGAGAGGAATTATGAGGAAAGATACAGAGGAAAAGGGTTGATGGAAGATAAAGGAGGAGGTAGATTGTGAACAGGATAACCAACTGCTTTCATACAGTAGTTATCCATGCACTCGTTTGAATAAATATGCTCCTACACATTGATAAATTGTAGTCTCAATAAATATGTACATTGTAAGTTATTCAGCGAAAACCGGGTAGAACCTTCATTAAAGTAAACCACCATTAGCTATAAATGTACTGAAAAAGGAATGAGGCTTACTAGGCAAGATGAGGAGTGAGGTAGTTTACCTTGGTTTTTTTGACTGAGGCTGATTATTATGAGTTTAAATCGGACACTTTAGTTCAGTACAATGACCCTATGAATATCGCTTTTTATAAAATTTTATATTGATAACATGTGAATATTATCTATATGTAATGTGTTGCATCGCTATAGTAGAATTTTTACCATGTAATTTCTTATTTTTCGTTATATTTATATTATTATTTTCGTCATTTATACGCTAAAATTTGCTTATATTCTATAGCTTACAATCAAGAGCGAGTGTTGTCTTTCAGTATCCAATATAAAAAACAGAATTTATTTTAGTTATACTCCTACTAGACGTTTGTTCAATTAATATAATTAACTATACCTTATCTTAATCGAACTTTATCAGGTAGATCTCTTACACCTTTACCGTTCTAAATGATCGTGAATAAAAATATTTTGTGGTGATTCCGAAGTCGATTTTAATTAGCAGATTGTCACGGTGGTCCACAAATTACGACCACAACATATCGATTACATTTAATAAATTTTCAATCGCATAGACGAATGTTTCGCTTTCGAAGAATCAAAACCTTTTTAATTAACTTTCCTGAGGTTTTAGGTGATAAAAATGTCAAATTAACGTTGTTCAATTTGAATCATGGCATACTGTCGGCCTCGGAAAGCAGTTATTATCACTGCTGCAATAAAATATGGACCTCTTTCGAAACCAAATATGTTTATAGATTTAGTACCACAATAATTGTTTCACAACTGTGAGGATGAAATACTATCGTCGATATCTTAAATGGATTATGGTATTTATATCGCCGTGTTTGTGACATAAATCAGATGTGTGAACGTCATTTGAGTGTTTCAAATGCAGATATGAGTGTTACCTACATGTAAAGAGACAGCATGTGTATGACAACTAATTACTCTGTTCCGGAGATTAAAAAATGAGGGACGTATTCCCAAGGAAAAACGGACTTGAAAAAAGTTTGACAGGGCCGGGAATCGAAATCTAGGCTACCCGACCAGAACTGTTCTGGTAGCCTAGATGGTTAAGGCAGCCTCCCGGTTAGAGGAAGATCCCGGGTTCGATTCCCGGCCCTGTCAGACTTTTTTCAAGTCCGTTTTTCCTTGGGAATTTTCCTGGGTGCACGCCCTTATGTGCAAAGTCACCTTTACCCTTTCCTTATGAGGGACGTATTTTGATTTTAGAAGATTATTTACGTAAGCATAAAATCACGTTAAAAGGATGCATTTATCGTGTTCTTTTCACTAACAAGCATTTCGTAATTGAGATTTAAAGGAGATGTCAATATTGTAAAAAAATAAAACCAAGTAATTGGTAGCAATAATAAATTGATGGATTTTTATTAGCATATAGATACACTTCTTCTTCACTCATTTCTTAATATACCATATCCATACAGATATTTGTTGCTAATGATATGCATATAAAATTAAGGGTGACTCAAAATTGATATAGCCACTTGACTTTCTTATCCATGTATGTATTTCCATTTGAATTTAACTACCGAGGTTTCCCTTCGAGAATTATTAGTTATAGTAAAATAGTAGCCAAAGTTAATGACAATATTGAGAAACGGACGAATTAGTGGAATAGTTTTATTGTGAATGGAGGAGGATGTTTTTTTCGGTGTTTATTTATTGCTAATGTATCGATAAAAGCAAGTCTCGCTTGAAATCACTCGCTGGAATTCTATACTTATTTGAAAAAAAAGCACGTAAATGAGAACAACTGTGTATTTTCTTCATTAAGTCCCTTCTGAAAGACAAGGCCATCAGCTAGTGATTTTTCCTACAAATATTAATAAGGAGAGTAAAAAGATATATACTTTTATTTATATATACTATCTATGTGGACAAGTAGATATCTCTTTTGTTTCATTATAAAGTACTGTATCCACAACATCTCGGCCGCCTCCGTGGATTTTATTATTAATATTATATGTTAAGCAGATAGGCGGACTATATTATTTCATTAGCATTATTGACTATGAACTACCTTTACTGCTTATATACTGCCATTCTTTGTCAATTTTTAAGAAATAAACCTTTGTTAGTCAGTTCAATTTCCTACAATCGGCAAAGGTGGTATGTGTCGAAGGATATACATAGAGAATTTACCTATTTCGATCCTTATTTTTAACGGCGTCATAAAATTGTAATCCAAATCCAACCCGCCCTACGCCTGGGCCGTAAGCATTTTCCCCATGAGAGAGCATAGAGGAATCTCACCTATTCCATTCTCTACCATCCAATATATATGTCCTCTACCACCCGTATTTCTCCGTTTCAAATCAAAACTTGGGGCGCTTTGGGACGACGTAGAGATCCAAATACTCCCCCTCCTCATCACCTCTGCCCTTTTATCATTCCTTCCTCCCACAATTATCCCATTCCTCCCACTCTAGTCTTATCTCCCTCCCCGTTCCCCCGCATTTCTCTCTATCCACGGCGATCCGTCCCACACAGCGCTACCAACTTTTGAAAGAGATTTCTCGCTTGAGAGTGTTACAATTCGACCCTTCGTGGGCGAGGTAAGGCATTATTGAGACCCCCTCCTCCTTAACTTATAGGTCGTTTCCACGTTTTGAAAAACAAAACAAAAGATTTATTTTGTGGGAAGAAACTGTCAGAAGTGGAAGGAACGGGGATGAAAAATGTTTTGGACTGGTGAGTTGGGAATTTTCCTTGGCGACCACCTTTAGGTGCAATGTCACATTTGATCATCTCTATTGTAAAAAAAACAAGTTAAGGATGCAGTAAAGTAAAAACTCGATATTTTTAATCAGTTTCTTCTGTTAGGGTTGAATGCATGTTGAAGTATGATAGATGGATGGAAGTTTGATTAAATATCAAAATTTACGTCCTTTTGGTAGATAAATGCTAGAGAAGATACATATTAATTATGTGGTTAAGGGTTTATCAAGCGAAATATTATTTATAAAATTTGCATAGTGGAAAACTTAAAAAAAGGTATTATCGCAGGAGTTAGTTTACTTCATGGTTTGTTTTAACGTTACGTAAACATTCTTTTACTAATATATATTATGATTATGAGCGAAGAAAAGTTGTTATTTTGAAACGAGCATGAGACTTTGTATTGATGTACTTAAATACTTGATTATACCTTTCAGTAGTTTATCATTAAAACTATTAATGGCCAGACCAACTGTCCAAGTTTAAAAATAAATATTCCACAGGGGAAAGATTGAGAGGAAATTTAGATTAACTATATCTTATGTTGGAAAAAAAGTTGAATTGATTAGTTGTGCGACTTATGTGTAATTCTTGGCTTTGCCATGTTCCCAATAAAATAAAAAGCTCCGTGAAATTCATTAAACATCTTTCAATACATGCTTTTTTGTAATTAACTATATGAATTAAGTTGATCATTGAAAAAAATATTTGAATTTCCAAGAAAAAATATCTACGGAATATTCCATGTTGTATACATTCATTGATCTCTCACTTTGCTCGTGCACCCTGAAATTTCTAACTAAATAGTTTATTAAGACTTCTTGATACCAAATTTATCCTTTTATTTCTTTTGTCTGCGATCCCCTCAGTCTTTTTCCACCCATTCTACCTTCCTTCTTAAGCAATCTATCTTAAAACTATAGCGTCGCGGCTATTAAGCTCATTCAGGAAGAATTCCGTCAAAATAAATCCAAAGAATGAGTCAGAGGAATGGCCCGACCTGTGACCACAACTTTCGCTATTTCTTCCCCATAAATATCGTCACATATCATGGACTCGCACAACCTGAAAACGCTAGCGACACCACTCCCCCGAAAGATTTAAAGGGAAAAGTTTGGGAAAGTATCGTCCGAGCACGCGACAAGTGGCAATAAAAACTGAAAGGGAATTTCCGACGGAGGTATTGGAAGAAGGAAACAGATCGAGTGATGGAAATTGGAAGGCATAAAGAAGGAGCGAGATCGTAAGGAAACTTTCCTCTAATCGAAGTCGGGAGATCTAATATAAGAGGTCGATTTGGGGGAAGAAAGGATTTCTGGAAAAGGGAAAGGAACGATAAGTAAATAATGGAAAGGTATATTGGTATATGCGGTTCGTGGAATGAGTTTTTAAAGGCAAGTGTGCGGAGAAAATGGGGCGAAGTCACGGAAAGTGGATCGGTGGGGGATAATGGGATATGAAGGGGCGATAAAGCGAAGGTGATGAGGAAGGCGGAAAAGTTTGTTCCGTGGAAACTCGATGAGGTTTCCGATCTCGAATAGTGGGGGAGGGGCGTGGTTTGTCGAGATTAAGGGGATCTTCAGTACCGACATGACTAGGGACTTCAATGAATTTACAATAACATTCAGGCTGCAGAAATGTCACTACATACTATTTGAAATTCAAGGTTTTTTGGCCTAATATTGTGGAACGCCATCCAAAAATAACTCGAAAGTTTACTTCGTATTTTGAACAAATTGTTTCCGCAGACAAATTTGTGGAAATTAGTATGCTTTTGAATTAATTTAAATATTTGAAACTTTCCTTTTATTCTTAAGAAACCGGAAGAATTTAACAGCGTCACAAAGAAGTTTTCGAGCAGTTTAATGGTAATTAATTTACTCTAATAAACTTCTCCAAAAAGCCACTTAAGCCATAAAACATTTTATAGAATCATTTATACTTTTTTCACATACTTTTTACGAAATTTCCATGGCATTTTTTATGGGATCGTATTTTACAAAGTAGTCTGAATTCCCCAGAAAATATAAGGAGCAACTTTGCTATGATTTTTCTTATTAGTTTTACTTATAGTTATTGTACTAGTTTTTGGCAAGAAGTTGCAGGTTTACAATCTTTGAGCAACTGGTTGATAGTCGGCCCTTTAGCTGCTGAACGCTTTTTCGATGGTAAGTGCTCTATGCATTTAATTTAATTTAAGTATAAAAATTATCCCTTTTCACTGAACAAATTTTGCTTGTTTCCTCATAAAAAAATTGTTTTCAAATTTAATAGTAAGAAAAACAAAATTTTAATTTTTTTGACATAGAAAAAAGGATACTGGAACATAAGTACGTATAAAAACAGAGTTAAATTACTTCAAAATTATTATCGAAAAGAAAGGAAAGTTGGAACACGGCTGTTAAGGAATTAGAGGTTTAAAATCTCCAACAGCCGTTTTTGTCGGCGTTCCTCTTCTCATTCCCCGGTATTCTGAGAAAACAAGACAAGACACCGCACCGCTCACTCGGTGTCTTGTCCTGTTTTCTCGGAATACCGGGGAATGAGAAGAGGAACGCCGACAAAAACGGCCATTGGAGATTTAAACCTCTAAAATTATTATCATTATTAAAAAACCTGCGCTGTGAAAAAAGTAATTTATGATCTTATAAATTCGATTTTGGAAATAAAATCCTTCCCTTAAGTTCGTTTCATCGTATGTGTTTAAGTAGATTATTGATTAATAAAATACACTGTCGTCAACTCAAGAATATTTAACATCTTGTGCCACTTTTGTGTAATTTCGAAGCCTGTAATAAAAATCACCATGAAGTTTTCACTATGCAAATGAAGTACTTTTGGTTGCTTTAAAATGTCGCATGCTTTTAGAAGGATTGATGTCGGAACCTCAATGAATGACGGCAAGCGGATTAGCTCTCGAGGCAAAAGAACCGCGGTTACCCGCTCTATGTTCTTTTGAATCCCAGCAGATCGATATTTAGGGCACATTCTTTATATTTAGATCAAGCACAGACGTAAAATATGATATTTTGGCAAAATCCCTGGAAAAGTACCACATAGTGTGTAATTTTTTTAAATAAACAGTAAATGTGTTGGTCGACCGTGATAATGTTTTTGCTCAAATGTCAAGTATTTTCAACTTTTGATTTATAATATATCCTCTATAGCAGTTTTGCTTCCTATGAGTGAAAATATAGTGGAATATTTGATTAACTAGGCTGCGTGTGAGATAAATTGGATATCCAATTATATAGTATTTTATATAAGTTATTAGTTATTTATATAGTTTATATATATAAATATTTATAGTTATTTTTGTAGTATTTATCGCTCTATGAATCTTTCATGATACTAATACGAGGTAGAATCAATGTGTAACTTTGCCTAAACATTTAAATTGGTTATAGAAATTTTTGTGAGGTGAATACTAGATGTATTTATTTACTTTTTAACTGATGTTTAAACTTGCATTTTTAATAAGGCATTAATAAAAATCAAACTATTTTATTTCAAAAGTTTAGGTACTAATTTCTACAATGTTAAAAGTAAACATACTGTCTATAAAATAATATTTCTTGAAAATTTTGTATACCATCTTTCCACGTCCCTGGAAAAATTTTCTACGCAATTCAATTTGCCTTAATAATTAAATTTAGTCATATTTTCGAATAATTTCCAGTTTTTCTAAACTCTAATATAAGGTCAGCCAAATATTTCCGTTATATTCGAGTTACGCATCCAAGTTGGGCCATAAGTTTTTCATATAATTCCCTCACTCATTCCATTAGATGCAATTTATCGTATATTTTCCTTTCTTAAACAGATTTCTATTGACTGATTTAGCTTCAATTGGGAGAAAAGCATTATTTTCCATGCTTAAGTATGTGGTACACCTCAAAGAAAGCGAAGTAATGTTGAATTGCCTGAAATGTATTTCTTTTGTTCGAAAAGGTATCCGAGAAATAAATTTGAAGTGGCAAATCCAAAATGTGGTCAGCTTAATGGAGAAAGAGTCGAAGGGGTAGTTTAATTTATCGTTAAACTCGTAAATGTTATTGCAATCTTTCGCTGCAAGTCGTAGGTACCTGCGTTGAGAAGAATGGAAGGGCGTAGGATATAAACCTAATTGAAGAACAATGAGAGGTAAATCGCGAAGCAAATGTATGGGCGGCGTTTCTTTAATCATCCTCCCTGGGTTCGGCAATATCTCTCCAACCTCAGAAGCAACATTCTTCAAACATCCCGTGAAACACAAAACCGCATTATGCGAAGGACATGCGAAAATTTGCGGTTCATATATGGTGATGGGGACTCGGCTTACCACTGGTGATAATACGTGTTTAAACCCAACCAAGGGCATAAATAATCAACTTACGTTTTGAAATTCATGCTTGGCTTTGACCTGCGAAAAAGGATTGACCTCAACCATCAAATCAACGCGATCTCTCTAAAAAAATCAACCTTTGTGTGTACCGCATTGTTGCGTACACGCAAGTGCGTGGAAACGTAGCCTGAGATTGTAATAATAATGAAATTGATTGGTCCTTTAATATTCATACCCGCTGCCACGTGGTGGTTGACTATTTTAAGGATATGAATGTACATAAAGTTGCACTAATGGACTAAAAAGTATATTTTGTCTCGATTTTTACCACCCGAGAAAGTTTTTTCTAGTAGTCAATACACTTTTTCTAGAAGATTAGTTTTATAGTAAACAAATCATTGCCCCTCTCACAAACAGCCTCAATGCAAAAATGTTGAAATTGACATCTTTCATAACATTTGAAGTATTGAATAAAAATAAGATAAGAATATTCTTCTCCGTTTTTTATAAAGTAGGTATAGATAATAATATAGTTTAACTTATTGAGGTTTATATGATGAAATATTCTTCTTTGAAAATAACACTACCCTAAATATTCAATTTGCATACAATTATTAATTGCTAAATTTACTTACCATCTACTTACAATTTATAAGCAATAGTTATTAATTCGTAGTTTCGAGATCTAGGGACTTAAGTAGCAGTAAAAATTCAATTTACAATCAGAGACACCAGGCGGTAGGTGCGGGAATTACCGCAAAGGGTCTAAAATGCCTGTTTATTTAAATCATTAAAGGCTTCCTGCTCGAATTACAAACGTGTTTTTGAAATAAGTATGCTAAATTGTAGTATATTATATTATCTTTCACAGTTACTACATGATAATAGTAGTAGTGTTATTAAAAGTGCCTTGAAAACTTAGGTTATTTGAAATATAAGCTCCCACCGGTACTACATGATAATAGTATTTTCATCTTCATATAATTTTGAAGAAAGTCACGACCTGATTGATACAATTCCTGTACAATCATAATAGAAGTTATACTATTTATCTCGGTTAATCTTTCACTTATTTTTTTCAGAGCTGAGCACAGGGAACAAAAATTTACCCCAGTATATGCGACTCTTAAAATTCACACCGCAGCTGTTTTGCGTGAGAAAAGATCGAGTGGGTAACCAACTCCATTCGAAGACATTCTGAAAGCAATATTACATTCATGAGTGGACACACACAAATATATAATGTATAACGTAGCTTTATTTATGGCGTCGTTTAAGACCTTTTTACCAAGTAAATCTCGGAGGGTGTTTGGTTTTACGGAGACTCACCACATACCGAGAACCACGGAGGTCCGGAAAAATCAAAACAGGAAAGAGCGAGAAAAATGAAGCTGGGCATTATTTAGGGGGGCCTTATCCCCAATTGCCATGCATTGTTGATATCTCTTCCGTGAGATACAACGCCTGGATGACGGCGGGAATAAACCAGCCGATTCCCTTCTCGAGCACAAATCTGATCGGATAGCTCACCCACTTAGCCGTAAATCTCCCCTCCTGTTCCCCGGCCTTTATTACATCGAGTCAACATCCACAAGAACAAATTCCGCCGTTTGTTGTGTCTAACCGCAGTTAGTGCTACATTTTTCATCTATATTACGAGTCTTTCTCCCTTTGCCTTGATTTACGAGGAAGGAGAAGAGGAGGGACGGAAACTTTCCTCGCGTTCACATATATCACAACACGCCGTGGCTTTTCGACCCTCATGTCCGCTTTCTTTCCCTTCTTTCTTCGCACTCCCACAAAAAGGACCCTTAAAAACCTCCTGCGGAGTGTCCTTATGGACCAGCTTCTTCTCTCTCCAGAATAACATCCATCCCTTCTACCTTCTTTATCCTATCTCTTCCTTTCCTCCGGCTCTTTGGCTTCCAATCCCTTTATTTGCCATTCTACCGGTTTTTTCTTCCCCTGTGATGAGATTCCTTATTTTTTCATGATCTCTAACGCATGAATTCTTTCTTAAATATCTCTTTTCGAAATCTACTTGAATGGTTGGGAGAGAAAAAATATACCTTTTTTCTATGTTATCCCAATCTTGCATATGGATCTAATAATAGAAAAGTTAGTGAGGTTAGAGCTGAATATTCAGTCAGAACACTCCTTTTGTTAGTGATATACTGATTGTCATACAGATATTCGGAAATAAGTACATCTAGGTAGCTGAATTGAAATTCAGGGTCCTGGGCGGATAATTCCGGCTAGGTCATACAAACAGAAGAGAGAAATTGACAATATGCACTTTATGTGAAATCATCAAAAACCGATAAGTGAAATGAAATATTAAAGCTTGATTTATGGCGCTTTGTTGACAAGAAATAAATGTTTGTGTCCATAAATAACCTATTGAATAAATTCCACATTCTTTTTTAGTGATTGATTCATAGTAGATTAATTATTAGAAAAATGCAATAAACGGAAAGGCGTATAGAAATGAAAAGATGAGACGTTATGGATTCCTACCACAAAATCATGCCTGAAGCTATTGAGAGTATAAAGGCGTTTTCAAAAGCATCGAAAATTTATCCATTTGACTAAACACATTCCGTTCAGGTTTCTTTTGGTTGAATTCATTTTTTATATGGAAATAATTTGGTTTTCCTAACCATAATGATCTACAACGAAACCGTGCTCCGCATAAATGATTATAATTATTTGATTGTTTTCACAAGATCAGTTTCTTTCATTACAAATGAAATTACGAAATTCATTACGCCTGTAACTGATACTTTTGTTGCACCTTTATTCCTTTAGAACGTCGTTAGAGGGAGAAAACTCGAAGCGATATTCGATTAATCGAAATACATAGAAGTTAATTCATATTTATCTTACAAACAGGAAGTTGTCTCCTTTGTTTTTAAGTTTTTAACAATCCTACCGATATGGATTTAAAATGTGTATGATTAAGAAATTTAATGCTCTCTTCTTTTTAAAGGTAAATCAGCCATTACATGTCGTGATCAATAGAATACACGGCAAAAAATAAATTTTGCAGAGAAACAGTTTCAACTAGAATGTATTGCCTCGCTTCACTTGAGTGTTTTCGTTTACCGTTGATATAAGCAGGAAAAAGTCATCAAGTGTGCAAATATTTGCCAGAGGCTGAGAGCGATGAAGAGAATTTGCATATTTATTGAGACGAAATCACTTAGTGAAGGACAGGTTACATATTTTGGCGGAAAATTTCCTACACTTTCGCCACAAGGATAACGCTTCAATGTGAGTTTTGAAAATAATTAAATCAATCAATTCTTTCCTAAAAATCAAAGCTGTATTATAATATCTTTGTTTTTATTAAAAATACAGATTCTTTCCCTCTCCTCATCGCTTTCTGTTAATATGTAGTTTTTAAAAGGGCCATAAATCTACTAAAGGGCTTTAACTTCCCGCCAGAAACGATCTTTTACACTTACTTTGCCAATGCGATAAGAAAAAATGCGATGCGACAAAACATGATATCTGACATCAAAAAGTGCCATGCGTTTTCTTTCTGCAAAATATGAAAGTTTCTTTTTGAAAATGGGGACCCCTCAAATTGTATGAATGTAAGTACTAAGTCTAGCTAAAAACTGTCTTACTAACAGTAAAAACTAAAACCGATTGATTTTCTTTATTACTATGGCGGATCATTCGTAGAAAAAAACGAGTTCAAAAAGTATTTCTTAGTGTCTATTAGGGTGGATCGAAGAAACTATTTTTTCGAAATCCGTCAACGAATAGTGCTTAAAGTTTGTGGTTGGTGGTCCTTATAACATATAAAAAGTTTCAACTCGATCGAATTATGTCCTGAGGCTGCGAATTCTAGTCAAAATTTTAAATTTTTGTAAAAAATGTCAAAATTTTGCATTTTTTCCTGATGGTTTCTCAATGTATCCGAAGTGATTTAATGTAAAGGAAATACATATATTGCTTGGTAGTTGCTTAATATTAAATATTCAGTACGTTTGAATCAAGGAAAATGGATTCTCAGTTCGCCAAAATTCGTGAAAATATGCTAAATATACAGATATCTTACGGATGTTGGTTAGACAGTGGGATGGATCGTTTTGTCTTTTTTTCTGATAGAAATATAACACCGAACAATATTGGAACACCCACATTACTGATATAATTTTCTTTCCAAATCAAATACTATCTTTTGTGAGGATTTTTACCTCGAATTTTCGAAATTCGGCAAGAAACGTTAAAATTGCAAAGAAATTCTAGTTCGATTCAAACGAATATTTTTCTGCATAAAGATACGTCATTTTCGACGGAAACTGTCACTCAATCCTCAAAATGCCGCCTATATGCTTCTGTATTGGGCAGAGATGCCTCCTATGGTTTTCATAGTTTAAAAACTAAATTTTTTTTCGATCTACCGCTATCATTTTACGCTCCTTGTCGGATCTACTGTAGTAGCAGGGAGGTCGACAATTTACCACTACGTATTGTGCAAACGTACGCTCCCTTTATTCAGAACCAACTAGCATGGAGGTAATGATAGAGAAATCAGCAACGACACGTAACGAGAGTGAATAAGCCTGATGTATTTGATCGGTCGAAATACACGTCTCAATAAAGGAACTTGTATTCTTATCGCAGATATACCGATTGGCTGTCAACACGAGAGAAATGTGCCAATGCGACAGAAAAAGTAACGCCGTATCTTTCGCTGCGAGGAATGTAAATGGCCCAACGCAATCTTTTTAAATCCTCTTCTGAAAACTCCATAAAGATTCGGTTATATGTTTCGGAAAAAGGTGTTTTACATCCAAATCGGAACTCGGAGAAGACGCGACACTTTATTCCGATCGGACGACGCCAAATTCCCTCCTAAGCCCTTATCGCAATTTATGCTCCGCGGAGGATGTAAATGATGGGGGTCGTCATGCCTCTCGATCAGATTATTAGGATAGCCGTTATTCCTTTCGAATTCGCAGCTTTTAAAAAACGTATATATAGTGGAACGGATGGTGCGAAAGTCACGTGGACACAGGACCGAAATCGCTTCGAAGACAAACGACGTCGCTAGCCTATATCAGTCCCAAAACTCTCGCACAGATCTTTCCAACGGTCTGGTTTCGGGCGGTATTTTAGCCGCCGGACTAAAGCGATGTCACCGACAGCCACTCCCCCTTTTTTTCCCAGCTTCCCATTCCTTATCGGTCGGAAAAGAGATCCGAACGATAAGGGAGTAAGAAGGCCGAAAGTCGGGATGAGAGAGTCCGATCCTCTTAACCGACTGCGATACCTGGAGATACTTACTGCGCGATGTTCAGCCTTTACTTCTGTTTCGTCTGCTATCTTCGGTGCGATTCCTGCGAGGTGAAAGTGGAAAAAAGTACGAGGAAGAAAAAAGTTTTCCGTGGTGTAATACGATTCTGTAGTTCTTTAGGATTTCTTGTTTGGAGGTATTGGATACCCCGGGAGGATTTATAATTGGGTATCAGGAAGCTAGATGTGGTCCTCGTTATAAGAAGGGTGTTCGTTAAGGATGTATGTTATGTGAGGTCCTGCCATTATTAATAGCCGTCGCCTTTGAAAAGAATTCGGCCCAAAACCCAGTTTGAATCTGAAAATATCCTATTGAATGAGAATGCTAAAGTATTGCAGTAAAATGACCGAATGAATTTAACTTTTCATATTAATAATAATAAATGTGTTGATCCAAGAACTTAAAAGTATGTATAGGATAGGTAATTGTAATTAACTTAATTAATTGCAATGAATTAAATCTACATATAAGCTAATCACTAAATACATTACAAATCATTCATCTTTTTACAATAAACACATGAACATTTTACAGCAATTATTCATCAATCAACATTGATAAGGAAAGATTAATTTGATTTTCATTTTCTTGCAAGGACAATAGCAAGACAGAAGTAATTGAAAGATAATTCTTGAATCTTCCTATATCCTTTACCAGAATACAAGTGCTCGAAAATAAAAAATGTTCAAGCCATCAATATATTATAGCAGAACCAGGAGCAAATGAGAGAAATAGTTATCATTACTTTTATAACTATACCTCGTTAAATTTATTATCAAGGCTGAGAAACCGGACCAATTATCTAGATAAACCGTTTTAATACTCACCTCTGATTGTTCTCCCTCCACAGGCCCTAAAATACTTTATTTTTCTTTTGCTCCGTCGTCTCAGCCGTGATGATATATGGGGTTTTACAATGATGGAAGAGGGGATTTTTCAGTCTCAATATCGCCAAAAGAAGACGTTGTTTATTTATTGATTTTCAAATTCTTTTTAATTTTAGCTTGTCAGCGACGGCGAAAATGTTTTTTCTGAAGTGCTTTTAGCGTATCGAGGAAGTTTTTGTTAGCCTTGGTCGAATAAACAAACAAGTAACGTCTTAATTTGCGCGAGATTGATACTAACAAGACTCTTCTTCTACATGTGTTTTACTTCAAAGAAATAATCTCTCGTTAAATTAGATTTTAATACTACCCAGCAAAACCTAACGATGATCTTGTGATAGTGTTGAATGCTTCGGAAATATTTGTATCGATTTGTAATTCAATTATTTGGTTACTAAATGTGGTATATGTTTTGAATTTAAGAAAAAAATTAAAAGTCTAATGTATTTTGAAACTGTAATTACTAAAATTATTGTGATTAATTGAAGACGAAATGTGAGGAAAGTATGGACTGCCTGGTAAGGTGATGCAAGGTGGGGACTATGTGTGCCCCAGGACCGCCACGAAAGCCGTGAAGGCCTACTGGGAACCTTGAAAATCTTTCATTGACACGTGTTTTTTTATTTTTTTTTATATTATCATAACTATAAAGTTAAAATTGTATAAAATTTTATTATGATATGAATGCAATTGTAACAATTTAATATAAAAATTACGCTGTCACCAGACATGTCTAACTGCGGAAAAATTCTTATAAATAATAAATAAATCAATTCATAACCAAATAAGAGAACAAACCGTATAATTAGTTTCGGATCTTTATAATTTTCCTATTGAGTATTAGTTGTTTAAATATAAAAGATAAACTTTTTAATTCTTCATTAATATAGTTTACCCCACCTCAATACGATTAATAACGTACTGCAATAGGAATAGAGGTAGATTTAGCTACTGTTGGTACAGTTGTAGTACATTTAGTATGAATGAATTTGAAAAAGGCCAGCAGCATCTATAAATAGTCCTTACCCTGGTACAGGAATGCATGCTATGTTTCTGCTTCCCCAGAAGATTTTCCCGAACAGATTTTCCCGAACTCTTTTGGGAAATTTTTCAGCGTCGATGACATGACTGTTTCCATCGGAATACCAGCCATTCATTCAAATGTTGCCATTTTTGAATTCAAAGCGACTTGGGAAACTGTTTCCAAACTTCGCCTCCGCACGTCGGAGTTCTCGAATTCGGTTGTTTCGAAACGTCGGAAGAATTCTGGACGATTCCCAAGTGCAATCAATCGGTTGCATTCGGGAACACAGTCGCAAGATGAACCCGGGAACGTAGTTCGGCGGAGAAATAAATAAAATTATCCTTCTTTTTGCTCAGAGGAAGAATCCGGGGCAAGGGAAGTAGCGCTCGAGGTTTAACTGACCTCAGAATCGTTTTGATCCGTCCATTGAAAAGTTTCCGGGCCTGAAATTTTTACGGTCGGACTCAGAAATGCGACTGGAATCGTAAACATGGCTCCCCGTTTGGTTTTTCTGTTGCGTCATATTTGTGAAGGGGATTCCATCCCTTCTAGGAAGTTGAAGTTAATTTAGCGATGACGTATTCTGCCGTGCACCAAGTTTATTTGAAGCAAATTGCGGGCAGACGTGCTATATATTTACTGATAAACTTTCTGTGGAATCATGAGGGAAATATACCTTCAGCTCATCCGGTAGAGTCCTTTTGGCATGAAATATGGGATTAATGCCTCTCATTTTATAGTAATAATAATAATTAAACAAATTTATTTCGGGGCAATTTTGTGACTTAGATATTATAAATGTATTTTTACATGTAACTTTATTTAAAGGGTTCGGTATTTAGATAATTTCCTGTTATAATGTCAAATAAAAATCTTGCGACGAAAATCTGATATAATTAGGTTATTATCATAATATAAATATGAATAATTAATAATTAACTTATCTTATACTTCCGTTATCCATTCTTTTTAATAAGATGCATATCATAAGATATTAAGTATCCTGGCAAGGAGCTCTGTGCTATAATGAAATTTATTTTTTATTCATGTCAATACGTCGTTTTATGGTATTATATAACTATTTACTATATGCTACTATTAAAATATTTTTCAGGGTAGATTTACTGTATTTTAAGATTAGCCAGAGAGATGGAAATAATAAACTAATGCAATATTCTTTCTTTTCTTTTCAGGTAAGAATCCAGAATCGGTTGAAATGTTTACCCTTGATTACTCTTCAGAAATATTGTAAGTAGTATATTTTAACATATACTATGTTTAAAAACGTTTTAATTATATTTATCATACGCTGACGAATATACGCAACTTAATTGATCTTTTTCTTTACACATTCAAGTTTACTTGTGTATATTATTGGACATTAATTTCCTGCCGGGGTAAAATTTACTTTCTATTTTGAAAAAAATATAAGTTCTTGTAAAATGCAAACAATGGCAAAAACAGAGACTTGATAAAAGGAATTACTTAATAATTCGTAAACAGGTGAATAGATCATTGCATAAAACACGGTCCAAACGATTCGTAATCCGTATCATGTTTTTAATGATTGAGCGTTATAAACTATTTTCACTTTATATTTATTTAGAGAAGCGTGTTTCTTAAACATACAAACATACTGTAGGCGCTTATAAACAAATATTTTGGTGGAAATGACGACTTTACAAGAAATCTAGATTATATTTTATAAGACTAGATTTTATTACATGATGTTACAGAAGAGAACTGTAGGAAATATCACTTGATTGTGTAAATTATGTTTTGTGGTATTAATAATAATAACAAGGATGACATCGTGACTCAAAGCAACTAAATAGGGTAGGGGAAGTAACGTTATGGAATGGCAAAATCCAATGCAATATCTCGCGAATATTTTTCTGGCGCTAGCGAAATGTGTCTTTGGAGAAGGCGACGAATCCGAAGAATTTGAGCGTTTCAGCTTTTTCAGTCGACAAACACTTTCAAAGCACGGAATTCCAACATATTTCTTCAATCTTCCGAGGAACGCTGGAGATAAATCTCGGAAGTGAGGACAGTCTTTTCAAAGCCCCGTCTGCCGAGGAGGAGCGGTCTGTCAAGACGCAACAATGATACTATTTGAGAGTTGCGTTCCTGTGTCCACTCCATGCCCTCTAGGATGAATACAGGGATTGTTCGGCGGATTTGAAGGAATGGCCAAAGAAGTCATTTTCTTCTGTCACTATTTAGTAAAACTCCTGTATCCTAGGTGGAAGAGGGAATCAGGTGGTAGGGTGTTGTCGGAAATATTAGCGAAGCTTTAGCAAGTTTAGAATTCAGAAAACGACGATTTTTAATTTAAACGGTAGTATATAGTTTAAATTGAATTTCTTAAATTAACTAGTTTTATTATGACAAGTAAATAAGACTAGTTTCAGAGAGGTCATTGAATTTTCAATTATCATCGTTATTTTGTCTGCTTCAGCAAAATAACCTTTTGGCGTACAATGACACCCATTCAAACTTTATTGGTGTTTGAATGTATTCAGTAAAAAAACATGTGAGTTTTATGTATCTTGTCCTAACTTTTATGTTTTGTTTTTTGCTTCAATAAGAATTAATTGTTTGGTTTAAAATATTTCGATTCTAAGCATTTAATTTTTTACTTAAAAAAGAGCCACAGAAATATTATTAAGTGCGTTTTTAATAATGATCACACTAAGAAATAAGTATATCAAAAGTTATTTAGGAAGAAGGAACGAAAACTAGACGATATATCGTATTTTCATTAATCGGTAGATTCTAAAGGAAGGAGCCAGGGAATGGTCTCTGCGCATCGCGTATGTCTACCTATACTTTTATACCTCATAATTCTAACGGTGTTAAGATTAATATTTAAGTGACATTAAGATATTACGTTAAAAAACTTAAGTTCATTTCAATCTTCATAACTTCAATTATAATCCGCCATTTCCTTACCGTCTCTAGCACATTCCTCTTTATTTTCCCTACCAAACTTACACCTCACATACTTTGCGACGGCTTTATTTCGTAGGCTTTTAGTATTTTGATTTCTATAAGCTTCCATTTCATACTAATTTAGTTAAATATTCCTCGCTTAAGATTTTTCCAATACCTTTTTACGCTAAAAAGATTCATTATAGAAACGTTTAATACACCACGAGAAATAATACAAATACGACCAAGGTTTCGTAGCGAAGCTACATCATTAGGTGTACTAATAGCGAACATAAGGATGATGTAGCTTCGCTACGAAACCTAGGTTGTGTTTGTATTCATTCTTGTGATGTAGTAAACGTTTTTATTATGAATCTGTTTATTGTTAGAAACCACCACGAAGTGAAACCTGAGTCTGTCTTGTTCATTTTTACGTATTTCCTTCAAGAGTTATTACAAAGTACATCAAAAAAACTGAAAAAAAATGCCTTCAACATGGATAAATTAAGCGGTAATTGACTTTAATAAATGGTCTTGAATGGTAGGAAGATAATACGTATTTATACGTAAGCTAGACTGAGAGTTTTAATGATATTACGTCGAAATTTGCCTTCTCAAGTAGCTTTTATATTGATGTTCGAAATCTGTTCTTCCTAGTACAGGACAAATTTCTGGAACGATAGCTCAGGTAAAGATTTGTCGTTTTATTTCGAGGCAAAAAACCCGTGAGGGTCGCAGAAAAAAATGGGTGTAAGACGGTGCCGAGAAGGTCCAGCATCTCACGCAGCGAGGGCGATCTCTTATCTCCCCTTGAATCTCCCCTCCTCACCAGTTCGGCTTCAGCTTATCTATAGCTCGCGGTCTGTCCCTCTTTCTCTTCTTTACGGCTCACACAAAGCCCTCCTCTGCACGTACGTTACCTGGCGATGTATCCAGCAATCGCACCGCTGCAACTCTCTCATGGAGCCGGTTCTTAGCCTCTCGGCCCGATGGACCATAATTCCTGCGCTATCTTGTCGTTTACGGCCTAGGGCGGAAAGTTTTACTTTCGAAGCTCCGCTAGTACGGGTGCTGGTAGAACTAACACGAGCTTTGGCTAGTAGATTCACCGCGTATCCGAGGTCTAGGGAGGGGAAGACGGGTAAACTCGGTTCAGCATGGTGTTTTAAAGCTCCGCGGCTGATAAAGACTCGTAGAGTTGTTTAGCGCTTTAAAACTGAATGGATTCATGCTTAATAATTATAGGAAATTATTTCTTAGCTTTCATTTCACTTTGACTCTATCAGAGAATGGCTGGTTTCCGTATTTGCGATTCAAATGTTGGATAATTTCAGCTCCTTAAGCAAGATAAATAATAATAAACTTAATATTTACAGTAAAGAGTCTTTTATTTAGGTGCGATTGAGACTATTAAGCATCTTCTTATATCTAACCCTTCGTCATATAAATTTTTATAAGTTAAGTATTTATTTTTTAAGTTTTTTATAGTACGGAATTGGCTAGATAACCTTTTGATATTTTGGGTAAAAACATAAACGGAATGGATTCATACCTTATAATTACAGAAGATTATTATTTAATTTTACTTTTAATCTACAATAATAATAATAAAACTCTTTATTTGGCGAGATTCTATCTAATATATTAAAGAACATCTCGATTTCCGAAATTGCAATTGAAAAATTTAAGATCTTCGATCCTCTTATCATATTATTTATTCTCTTAATAAACATCTTCAAACGTATATATTTGCTATATGAGGACTATGCAATATATTTAAATTAATTTTATTATTAAAAAATAATTTATATACATGCATTTTTGTTTTATGGCATGGGCTTGAGGGCATTTTCTTAAGAAATATCCTTTTGATATTTAGTTTATGTAGTGTCTTTCTTCTTATTGAATAAAAGGATATGATTTTTAATTATAGATAGCCGATAAATTTTGAAATGTTTATTTTATAGTTATTTTGTGAATGGGATTTTTGTATGGCATAATTGGCATATTTGAAATTAAATATAAAGTAAAAAATAGGATATAATACGGAATCGGTTAGCAAATATTTTGAATAAAAATCAAAAATGACCAATGCATATTAGATGCCTTGTATCTAGGGATGAACTAGATATTTTTACGGTAATTATGTATATGATGCGAATTGAGGACTCGTGAGAAATAGTATTCGGTGTAACAAAGATGATTCTAGAGAAATGTATCTTCATTAGCTACGGAACTATGGCGTAGAAATACGCATTTAATGGGGTAATATATCAAGGTACACGCAATGGTGCTCTTCCCTTTGGTGAGTTCATACATCTTGGTATTTTCCATTCAGTGTTATTTCTTTCTTTTCATCATTTAACATATTTTGGCTTTGTGTTCCCCCGTCTTTTCTCTTGCATTCTACCATCAATTACTTTCTTTAGTAGCCATTTTTCCAATAAGTTAGCCACCCATTCCTCTTTCTACATCTAATTACTTCAATCAATACCCTCTCCTATCTAACCATTTCTGGAATCCTTCGTGTTTGTTTTCTTATCAACTCAACTCGACTCACTTTTTCCATTTTACTTCAAACCCACATCTCGAAGTTCTCCAAATTTTGATTTCCTCTTTGTTTGAGGTCCACCCATGCAGCAAAACAATTCACACCAAGGATTTTACCAATCTTTTTCGGATACCTTGATTGAGACTTCTGACATCAGTTCCTTTTGCTTAATTGGCCTATGCTATTCTCTTTCGAACCTCTTCATTGCATTATCTATCCCAGGAAAGAACTCTACCCAAGTTAGATAGATTATAGTTTTGTTTCTGTTCTAGCTTTTCCCCATCCACCCGTATCATTAGCTTGACTTTCTTACCTTTGGCAAACCTCATGATTTAGTTATTGTTTCGTTTATTTTTATCTCGAATTCTTTAGCTTTATCTTTTAGTGCAGTTGCAAAATTTGTAAGCTTTGAAATAGCTTTTTCGTCTTCGTATTTTACTGTTTACACTACTTCTCCACCAATTTTCTATCCCTTATCTATTTCTTCCCAAGATAAAAAGTCATTGTGATAAATAAGCCTTTCCTACCCGCTTTCCTATTTTAGACGTTCTGATTCCCATTATAGTATATTCAGAAATAAAATTTCAAATGATGAAAAGTATTTTTTGTACACAAAATGCAACTGACCAAGGAAAAAGTTCGAATTAGATTTAGAATCATAGAAGTTAGAACAATCCAAGTTCCATTGAACTATAATTTATCCAATCGACCTTTAAGTTTTATTGCAACTTTTCCCCGGAACGACACCGGAAAGGTGTTATTGGGCCAGGTGAGAAGAGGGCGCTGGAAGCCAAGCGATCATTCCTGTCTGCAGTGAGAGAGAAGCAGCAGCTAATGGTGCGTTATCTCTCCAATGCGGGAGAATGTGTGAAAGGGAAATAGCGTGCAGCTTTATTCGTAAGTGGTGCACAGAACAGACGGACCAAGTTGTATATTTGCCTACGTTGCATTCTCTTTTGACTGCAAAGGTACCTGACCGTTCGTTATTGACACGTTTTGCTTCAGTTGCTTCCACCTGCAAAGTGTTGCACCAGAATAGGGTTCGTCGAGCTTTAATGAAAGGATACCCTGCTCCTCACTAGGATTTTAAAATGATTAGAAAGCTAAAATTACTTTTTCTGTATTCTTTTGCGCAATATCGCAAATGTTTCCCACCAATAGCATCTATGTTGCGTAAATAACAGTGAGAAATCGTTTAACTTGTCCCTTTATTTCAGATGATATTTACCTTGTATTGCCTAGGAAATTTTCTCTGCATCTGGTTTGAAACTACCTCTTTTAAATAGCAAGGGTGCAGCGTTCATCTAGTTCATTATGCCAATGATCGATAAAGTTAATGTTAGGGTTAAGCTAGCCCAGCAATTCAGAGATACTGGTTTCAAATCTCATTTTGCTGTCGCGAAAAATATATTATCCCAGCTGTAATTGGCTAATAATGACTAACTATTGGAAAAAGAGAGAAATGAAAAATACGAAACAAATGTCGAGAAAATAGTGTTTCCTTAAATATGCTAAGGCGCCAATATCACCATTTTCGTTTAATTAATTTCAATAATGAAATTTAAAAAAACGTGGCAGTTATATTTTTGGAAATAATGGTGAAAATATCTGAGATAAAGTTTCACAATTTTTTTGTTTAATGCGACCAGACCTGTTTCAACCAGTCATAGACATTATCAGGCCAATAGCCATCGCATTTAATGAAATTTAAAACATTAAGCATCATCGTAGCATTAAACAAGCAACAATGGCGAAAATTTATCCTACTTATTTCCATAATGCAGTTTCGCCATGTCACTGCTTTTTCAACCAATTTTAATTATATTTTAACTTTCAATATTACGTTAAAAGCATGCTGATGCATCATAAAAGCCACATTTGACTAGTGAGCTATTAATTCCGATCCCTTCTTCAGTTGAATCACGTGTAATAGAATCGTTCGATCTCGAAATCATTTTCACGCAATTTTAGCTCCCATAGAAATCACTCATTCTCAAAAACTATCCTTTTAAATCGCGCTTAACCTGACTGCAAAAATAGAAAAATCGCTGAAAGGTAATGGTTGAACGTTTCGAATCATGAAAGCAATTTCCGAAATCAACGCGATCTGCTCATGTGCATTCGAATTTAAAGAAGCCCTTTAAAAACATCCGAGAGCTCCAATTATGTATTTCAAACGCTGAACGCATCGAGAACCAATTTAAGGTTCCGCGCTTCTCTCTCCGCCTTCCTAATTTGAAATAACGAGCACTCCCTTTTGACGGGTCCTCTGTTTTCAGTCTTCCGGATTCGTAATCAAAAGGCAGTCTCCTCCTTCATGTCGCTCATCACAAAAGAATTTCCGATTTTTGATTTTCAAAATGTAGCACTCGGCGTCCCGTGCGACACGAAGCGGAACGGTTGATTTTTTTCAACGATGCTGGAAACAGTCTTTCCATTTAGTTAGCGTAAGCTGATTCAAGTGGTCTCACCTATCATATCTCTGTGAATGAATTTATTTTTAACTTGTCTTTTGGTACAGGATAAAGAAACAATGCATATTATATAGAAAAGAACAGCAGTGTTTATGATGGGACTCTCTAAGTGACAGAATACTTGCTTATCAATGGAAGATTTTTGATAAATTTATCGCTACCGATTTTGGGGAGGAGATAGCTGTTATTGTTATCTCAGCTATAAAATTTTGCAATTTTCGGGAGAAAAAAAGCGGGAAAAATAAAATAAAAAATACAGGGAAGTAGTTTCCAGGACAAATAGTTATTTTGGATGTTGTTCCCGCGAAGAATTAGAGAAGCTAATAGCTCTCCAGATTAGATAGGTATTTCGGTGTCTTACACCCCCTGCCACGCGCCACTGGCGGATTGCAGGGTTTAATTGTAAATGTAAATGAAAAGGGAAAGCAAATAAAGAAATATATAACAATCGCTTCTTGCTAAGTATAATAGTTCTTGTGCTATTTTATTGTGGATGATTTTTCTCTTACAATTTCGACTCATTGATGAAATCAATGGCAAACTTCACCCCTCTTTATCTTCTGAGGTAAGCTCATACCCTTTCCATGGCACTTTGTAGCTTATCATTTTATTGGTAGATATCTTCTTATTTTTTCTTTTCCTCAAGGAAGATAATCAGTGCATTTTAGCCTTTTAATAATTATAGAAATCATATCATGAGTCCCTATCATGCCACAACTTTTCACTCCTTGTTCAACTTTGGGTTTAAAGCGCACGCTTCCTCGCGCTTTAAAATTAAAATTTAAAAGTAAAAGTAAAGTTTAAAAGTTAAAGTAAAATTTAAAAGTAAAATTTCATCGTTAAGTTCATTAAGGTCACGATTGATATCTGCTTCTATATAGTATTGTTATCATTAGTGAGTAATAATAGCTGAATTTTGAGTGTTCAATGATCTAGGACTGAAGAAATCTTGCTTATGAAGACGAATAGTTACATAACTGTTCTAATTATGAACCGCATTAAATATTCACGAACACAAATCTCTATTTTCTGAAGATAAAACTTCCTTCACTCCAATGAATACGGCAGGTACCCTAAAGTTTCATCTTGCTTAAATAAGTTAATTAATTATCATTAAAATCTCGACGTTAAAAAAATTTGTCTGTGGAAAAGCTTTTTATGATAATCGACTTCTGTTTGAACAGTTTTGATATCCTGATAGGAAAAGCTTATAGTCACTTTTTAGCGAAAAAATATTTATAAAAAATGTGTATCTTGATCATTATTTCAAATTTTGTAAATGGCTAGATTCACTTAATTAAATGGCGAAGCTTCCAAACCCAGGAAACGAGCGAAATTACATTAAATTCAATCCGTATCGGGAATGATCACAGAACTCTCATCAGCCGAACGAACCCTTATCTCTAATTAGCGAAATGTAATTTCGACATCAATATTATAAATCAATCACCCTAATTAATTTCATTGAAAACATATCGGCAGCCTGGTTCGCGGGATTTAATTTAGCAATCCCACCGGAGGAACGGCCGATAATAAAGCGACATTTAATCACTCAACAGAGCTTCCCTTCACAAATTAATCCATTCTAGCCATAAAATTAATGAACATCACTTTCAATTTTACCCAACAGCCACCGCGGCTGCTCAGGCTCCGCTTCATACGGCAGATAGTGAAAGTTTTATAGGGCACGATAGGGAATCCCTTGGGGCTCTAATCCATCGCTCCTTCCGGAAGCGTATTCGGTCTCCTAGGATACCCCCCTCCCCACCTGCGAAGCATTTCCCGTACCCTTATAACGACTTCCCCCACCGCTGTGTGTACACACCGAAGGTCGCAGTGGCACGTTGCATCGGAGACTCCCTTTTGGTAGTCAGCGTTTCTCTTTCCTCGTTATACCCTTTTCGGCATATTAACCATCCCCGTCACATTATAGTGCCGAGTAGTAAAGAGTCTTTATTGGTACCATTGGGTGGAGTATCGAAAACCAACCCCACCTCCGAATACCTCAAACTTTGGTATCCTTTACCCTCATTCTCCTGCAGTGAAACTTTTCTAAGCACAGCTGTGTTGATTCTCTCAATACTCAAATTCCCTTTCACATATGGAATATTTAAAGAAAAACAAGAGAAGGATTAGCGATATCTGACAACCGTGAGGAAATAAAGGTCGTATTAATATTATCAAAGAATGTTACAATTGGACTAATCGTCCGGTGGCAACACATATTACATACGGGATAGATTATATACATTCATTACATTTATAGCCTAAATACAACCCATGTCAACAATAATACAGTGCCTAAAATTACATGAAGTTCTAAGTTACAACTTAACACTTAACGTATACATTTACTTTTTCGAAACAATATTATAACCGTACATTATTTAAATAATATAAAAATTTACATATAACTATTCACTAATTACTAACATTATCAAATACTTCCATTCCCTCGTGATACAAGTTTTTCAGGGTTCCCAGTATCGTGGAGTACGCTGGGTATTAATAATAATCATAATAATAAGACGACTTTATTCGGGCGAGATTGAGACCAAAAGTCACCTCTTCAAACTAACCTATCGTCTTACAATATATAAATAATCAATTTAAAGAGATAGTATGAAAAATATGAGAAGAATTGTGGATGTAAAAAACCTAAGAAATTCTTAGGAAAATATTTATCCACTGCAGAAAAACGCCCACTAAGAAGGGGATGTGAAAACCCTACGCAAACTTACCGATAGTCATAACTAAAAAGTTGGTAAGGAACATGATTATATTTTATGAATGCACTATCAATGGATATATGGGATACTTCAATAAGCGTAGTCACGTTGATATGTAAATAATTAAATTCCCTTTACAAATATAGTAAGAGCAAGGAGGGTAAGGGTTTGCATGAGTGAGGGTATTACTCTTCGAGGAGGGGATGAGAGGTAATTTCTTTGCAGTCTTTCTACTACGCGTTACTATAATAAAATCCTTTAAAATCGTTCGGAGTACCCGTAAAATTCTCACGTCCCATCCCTCGTCATCCCCCCACCCTATCAGCGGCCCCTATACTAAGTGGGCATCTCCTATCTCCATCCCCTAAAGACTTCCAAAACCCCTTTTTCCCTATCCCCATATCGCCCGAACTGGGATCGACTCATCCCCCGCAGTTACATCACCACCTCCAGCTAACGTTTCCTTTCCACCCCCTGGTCTCCTCCGAGAGGACGTTAAAAAATTCACGCTCCAAGCTCCCGTTTGCGCCGTAGGGTGCCCCCGAAGAGAAGGGTCGTAGAATGTCGTTTTTTCCTCGTTCCCTTTTCTTTCCTTTGTGATCCTGTCAGGGAAGGTGGCAGGAACGGTGTTTGGGCAACTTCTTCTATTTGAAGAGGTTTTTCTCGGGTGGAGGTCAGCCAGCGCGTGCCTGGCTCTGCCAACAAAAGGAATAAGTTAGCGAAAAGTACCTGAGATCGGTCATGCATTAATCTTCTCAGTGAGGGAATAAGCCTGGAATTTTTATATTTACTCTCAGAGCCTGATTCAGACATCAGACTACCGAACTTGGCGATGGATTGGTTTACATGCTTGTCTAACAACTATGTTACTGGTACATTTTACTGTTAAACTTATTCCAATGCCCATGATTAGAATTCCCACTGATGTTATTTTATTCTCTTTGGAAATGGGTGTTTCTGTTTCTTCCTTGTCATTGTTCCATCTCATCTCATCCACCATTTTTACCTTTAAGCGTAAATGTCACAATCATCTCATAACTATCCAAAGCAGAACTTAAATGCACCTAAATTCACAACTCCATCACCCCAACCTTGTTACACAATTGTTTGGTTCTGATCCGCTGCCTCATGTCATGAATATATGTACAATATTAACGATTAGGTAACTTAGATTTTGTTTTAGAATTTTCCAAATTGCAAGCAGCAAATGTTTTATATATAATTTTATGTAAATTTTTTCCCTGAGCCCTCAGCTTAGGTTTTTTAAAAATCCACATACTAGTTTTCTTCGTGTACTTTTGCAAACTATCTCTTTCTTTCTGTTTCGCATAAGACGTTGGGTTAGGTGTAAGAAGAGACTTTCTAGTCTCAATCTCGCCCGAATAAAGTCCATTTATTATTATTAATATTATTATTAATATTATTATTATTATTGTTAACGCCCTTCTTGCAATCGTTCAATAATTGGAAGCTTTTATTAGCAACGGGAAATATAGTACCAAGTAAATGGATCTAAGAGATCCTAAGGGTGCGGTACTAAATCCGACGTCTTTGTTAGAAAATCGGAGAGTGATATATTTTTTTCGAACTAGAAGAATTGAAATAGGAAGTGGTACATTGTTCATGCCTATGACGATATAATATAGCAAATGTCAAGAGGCAACTAATTAGCGGATCTTAACCAGCATCAGTTGGTTCTGATTTGTTAGTTACCATAAATGTTGTAGGATTAAGAATAAATTTATTTTAGGCTACGTCTATCGGCACTAGGAGTGTTGCATGTCAAGGAATTAACAAGTTATTCATATAATGCCTCAGGGTATATCATTGCAATAGTATTAAAAATTCTTTTTTTGAATGCTCTAACGTTTTAGGGTCATTTGCTTTTTTCGCCACAAATTGAACCATAACTTACTTCTAAATGGACAAAAGCGTTGAAAATCGTCATTCTGAAAAAAGGATGCATTTATTGTGAGTACTATATAATTTCATCAAATACTACCTCAGAACAACTGCCAAATTTAATTAATTTTAAAATTCAATTCTATTCCGACGTCGGGCAACGAAGCTAGTGTATATACTTGATCCCAAAGGCTGACTTAAAGGTCTTAAATGCGCCTCTTCTAGTCTAGATTATTATAATTCACTACTTTTTACTTTGATTTAATTTTTATCTTAGTTGGAATACCACAAATTTGACGATGAAAATCGATGTCGTAAAAGCACTCTTAAAGTGTAGTAGTGTTGCATAATCTGTCAGGGTTAAGTGCTCATGTCTGCTGTATCTTTCAAGTAGATGTAAGAAAGGCGTAACTTCTCCGGAAGGAATGCGTTACCGGGAGATTTATGGCGGCCATGTTTTTGTTTTCCTTGGATGCAATCGAACCCTTTATTGTTGCGATTGCTTGGCGGGAAGGGAGCGACCGGAGATCGGCTTCCTGCTTTCAGAAAGGACATGGATCACGAGGGGTCCCATTTGTTTCCATTTCCTCCGCGATAGTTTCTTGTAAAGCGAGCGCGTTAAATCTTCTTGGGAGTGTTGAAAGTCTTCCTCGGCGCTCTATCTCAGTTGCGCTACCTTATTCAGATCTCTCATTACATTCTGGGCAGGAATTTGACAAGTTTATCTGCCTTCATGATGCAATATGCCAGTCACAACTCCACTTGTGATAGGGGCCCGAAAATGGAAGCATTAAGTTTTCATGTTCGTGGGGAAAGTTACTATGATTCTAAGCTATGTTCCTCAAGATGAAAATGCTAAATCATATGGCTACGTTTTCAGTTAATGGCTACGATGATGAGGTAACCATAGATGAATCAAGTACGGGATTGTTTACTCACTTACAATGTAATTGTCTTGTATCACATTTTCCCCTCCTAGCTTAAATATTAAGAGAGAAGATATGAAGTTATTAAGGATTGGTCTGAAGTGGAATAAATTTGCAAGGATAGAATAAAATATTGTTGAATTGTGAATAAGCGAGGTAAATAAAATGCTAACTCCAAAATGAAATATATTTCGCGTTAAGTCGGGCAGCAATTAATCTCATAATATAAATTATATTTAGTTAAATATAGACATCACAATGCGTAATAATACAATATAATTAAGTAGTACATTAAATTTCTTAGTTCTATCAATATTTTACAAATACAATATTTTAATAAATAAAGATTATGAATAACTAAATAAACTTTTCTGTGTCTACAGCGGCTCTGCATGTACAAGTGCCTCAATAATCAATCAGTTTGAGATAGTAATCAAATTAGAAAATACGAGCATGTTGAGTGAGTCTAATTCACCTTGAAAAATAATTATAATTGATAATTTTTAATATCTGGAGTGTTTCATAAGACTTGATTCGTTTCGTTCTGATTTTGGAATTTTTTCGGAAGTTCGCATACGTTAGTTGCCCATGGCTCCGTAAATCCATGCTAGGGATCTATCATTAAGTGCATATTCTTCCAATATGACGATTTATTGTTTTACTTCCATTCCTAATTGCGGGACTGTAAAGTCACGGTCGTTGCCTCCAATTAGTTTCAAAGCTTGTTTTTTAGGCGCTAATAACTCCGAAGGCGGCCCTTTGGAGTGCATAGACCAGAACTTTGGCTTTGTTTTCTCCAAGCGCTAATTTCGTAATTCATTGGAGTTGAGAAAATATTTACAACTGTTGACTTTTATGGTGGCAGCAGCTGTCGGGAAACGAAGATTAATCACTCATTTTCCGTCGTAAAAGAGACGTCCTTGAGTGCTGAGGGTGATGAATGATTCCTTTAAGATGAGAAACTTACTGACAATCGCTCCGTGGAATTCTCGAAGACGGGGTTGATCAGAGAACATTGCTCATATTTGGACCTCGTATGTGCTGCAACAAAATATTTAGGATATCGATAGACTTTGTGATACATTTAGTATCGAAAAATATCGAATCGAAATGGCTTACGAGCGAAATGAGGTAAAGAGTACTTTAGAGAACTGTTGTCAACAATCTTCACAAAGACGAAAAATGAATAACTAAAGAATCTACAAACAGGGAATTAATAGTATATTTTGGCAAATATACCTCAAATATGCAATATAAAGTGTAAAAATTAATTAGTCGTAAATTAACGTTCTTGCTATCATATGTTGATGAATACCGTTATTTTTAACTATGATGAAAATCATATTTAACTTTGCTCGAGGAAGCATAAAATAAAACTAATGCGGCATGGTGGTTCAGGGGCTAGAAAACCTTCCTAAAAAGTGGGAGATTTGGGCTAGACTCCCTGTCATGTCCTATTTTTACTTCTCGTACGACCGATATTTTCATTTTTTTGTTGCACGAAAGAAAAAAATATGTATTTTAGTAACTTTTGTTTCAGTCTTAAGATGGACTATGTTAGTATTAAAACTGATGTACGGCACGAGAAATGCTGCACATTCGCATTCCTTTTAATCGCCACTCATTAAATGTCATGAAAAGTGTTATCTGGAGGTTCGTTTTGCTCTTAGGTATACTTTTTTGACTCTTAAAAAAAATTTGCGACTATAAATGGTAACTAATGAACTTAGAGGTTTTAATGGACACATATAAGTAATTTGATGTTTTTTCAGAAACTTTCCCGCTGGAAGTTTTTTCCCAAGGAAATAGAACGAAACTTCTTAGCCGACTACATATTTCATTGTATTTTTGCCGAAAATTTTCGGCATTTACTTATATTTCTCCAAAACATTTGTGTCTAAACTTTTTAACAGCAAAACTAATTACATCAGTGGAAAGAAGTTGTAACAAGGCAGAGTTCGATACCAAAAACGACCGTTTTTCGTGAAAGGTAGATGCAAATACATTGGTTTAAGTAAAGTCGCGGCCATTTCCAAAATTTCTCGAAAGTAGCAAATTTTTATTTTTCTTTCGAACATAATTGTTTATAACCATAATTTCACTGTACTGTGCTGTTAGATATTATTTTTACCGATTGATAAAACTATTGTAGTTTGATTTTGTTCAACTTACAATTTTCATGCAAATGTTGCAACAGCGCGGCCGATTCTCCCGTAAGAAATACATTCGACTATAAGAATCCCTTGGTGCCATCATGATGTTGGATAGAGTATACCTCGCATAGTAAACCTCATTCCCTCTCAAAGCTATTGATAGATAATTATGCAGGAATTAAAGATTAAACCGGATTACTTTTCAGATTGAAGGAGCAAGTAACTAATTGCAGGAATCGGATCCTCAATAGTGTTTTAGATTGCCGAATTCTTCGCAAATTCGGATACGTGTATTAATTTAGGCTGGAGTAATTTAGTGGTTGAATTCAGCAGTGCTGAAATCGGGTATTAATTATGAGGATCAAAAGAAAATTTTAGAAAGTATGCATTGTAGTAGTGTAGTACGAATAATTCCTTCTTTTTACAAGAAAGCTTACTTTTTAAATGAAGTTAATCATGGAGATTTTCCCCATCAAGGAGACGTGAAATAAAATTCAACTTCGCGAGTTTCCCTCTTCCATTTGCTTTCGAGTGATCCGTCATTCGACAAAAGGAAATCAAATTTAATTAGATTCCCTTCCTGGTTGTCTCAACGCCTAAGGTTGCGTATCATTTCACTTTTCAAATAAAGGGAATAATTGATTAATTTTAGGATAATAAAGGCGACACTCCGTCTACCTTAATTAGTTAATGTAAAGCTAGGGGAAGAGATCAGCTTTTAAGGGCATCGTGACGTTATTTTCCGAAATATCCGATGTTTCTTTAGGTGACATTCTGATCTCGATGGAAGTGCAGGGAGAATATTTTTCGCCTTACTTTATATGGTATGCGATTTGCATTTTCGACTTGTTGGGGTGATCAACTTTTGTTAAAGATAGTTACCATTTAAAACTCAATCAACAGTCAATTTAATTAGAAACTTTTAATTCACAGGATTTATTTAATTAAGTAATTTTAATGCTCAAATTCACATCGCAATTTTCATTTCAATTCCATCTTGTCTTTCAAAACATTCGAATTAGTGTAACGGTCCCATATTATATGGAAATTGTGGACTTTATTTCAATCCTAATGTATACAGTTACCCACTCATAAGTTGGACTTTAAGCCCGTTTTACTCCAGATAAACTTCTAGTGATAACATTGCTTAGATAAATTATTAAAAATCAAAGCAACGCATTATTACATGCTTTGCAGTAAGGAAAGGGTAATCTCTGGGTAAGAACGATTGTGGCTTCTCTCACCGGCATTACTTCTAAATTTCCTTTTGTCGGCAAATTCTAAGGCATACACTTAGCAAATAGCAGGATCTCGAAGTATGACAAATGGGTCCTACAAATCGGTGTCCTACATTTCAGAGGCAGAAGAATGTACAGTCCTGGCCAAAATTAACGCAGCACCGGCCGTAAGGATCGCTAGGGAGGTGCTGCGTTAATTTTGGCCAGGAGTGTACCAGTGCGTCCCTACTTTTGCCGACCTTAGCTATAGGGGTTAGCTTGCTATCGTAGCATCGTCGAGGTTCCGGGTTCGAATCCTGGTGATTTGTGACTATGACTGAAAAAGGTTATTAGTAACAGTGGTTTTCCAAGACCGAATTTCCCTTAATACAGTTTGAAATTCATCATTATTCTACCTTCATAATATATCTTTCTGCGTTAATAAAACTTTTCGTACTTATCTTTTCTTCCATAATTATAAATGTTTATAACAATGCATCGAACCGTGAATATTTTCAATCCGGTTTAACTTCGGAAACCACTGCAGGACATATTCGAACCAGTATATCAGCTACCGGAAGTTAGTTCCTGAGGTACCAATCCGAGATAATAACAAGCTACCTATTGTAATTCTTACAAATTATTAGTAAGTGAAACAACTGTTTCGATTACGAAGAATCCAAATCCAAAATCGGACCAGAATAAGTCACGGACTTCGGTTTCGGTTCAGGTTCAGGTTCAGTACAAAAGACTCCCTTAAAAATAACTTTTTCTTTGGTTTGGTACCAGTTCGATTCTTTAGATTTGCAAATTCTTTCAGCCTTTCACTAGAAATCAAAAGTGAAGAAAGTCTAGCTGAAAGGATCAAATTCCAATCCATTGATTCAGGCTCGTTCCCCATCAAATGCAAAAAAATCCTCTGTAGGCGGTAAAAACGTGGCGTTAGGGTCATCCCTTTAATCAATGGGAAATAACTATGAAAATATTATTTCGGCCCCCATTTGTCCATCGTAAACTTGCGGTAGATTTACGCCCCGAGGAAGAAGTGCGGCGATAGATCGGGGTCTAATTCTACGGAGCCAAATGTCTGGATATTGCTGAGGAGGAGATAGTATCGGCTAAGAGGGGCCCTTAGGGCTGTTTGCGAAGGGGGCCCCCCAGGGGGGACGGTTTATTGGAGGGGAAAGGGGATGAAGGTATTTGGCGGAAGTGAAGGAATATTTTATGGCACCGGAGGAACTGCTTCCTCGCCCCACCCCTCGATCAATCTCCACGCATCTCGTTTCCTTCCTTCGCCAAAATTGGTCCAACTTTTCTAAAATGTTTTTATCGCGAAGAAATTTCTTGAAACAACGGGTTTGCTGATTTTGAATTCCGAAGAAGGCCTCGCGAAAGCCGGTTTCTAGGTAAGTGTTTTCCCCGGGGGAAGTTTCCTCGATGAATGGGACTATTTAAAGTCTTAGTTTGGCTAAATATAAGCTAAACTTAAAAATAAAATCATTGTTTAACACATTGGTTGCCCGCCTCATGTGCGGAAGTTTATATTTCTTAATATCCCGTATTTTAAAGCTATTGTGCTGCCGTTACGTACCACTCTTTTGGAAACTTATAGATTAGTTCTTCTCTCATACCGTCATCGCATCTTTTCGCATAGAAATGGCATCCCATTTTCAATTTTGTTGCCCATTTACTTGAAAATAGCATAAATTTGATTCAAAAGTGAATGAAAATTGTTAAGTCAGCTCAATTGTCTGATAGGAATTCATGTAAATGTAGCGCATCTCCTGCATTATAGAGGTAAAACGAGAGGTGTTTATTTCTTATATTTTTCTGTGAATAAATTTCACTTTGGTGCATATAATATCGTCGACCGTTTTTTAGTTGAAAGTCTAATGCATTTATATGGCTCCTCAATACTAGAGTCTTAAATTAATATCGAAGCACTAAAAATATTCGTCTCATCGTTTTTTCTTTTTTTGCGAAAAAGTAGTTTCGTTTTCCGTTACACAAAACCTTATAACTACACAGCAACTCATAAGATATAACTTCTATTTGCATCTCTAAGCTATTTTACCGTTTAGAATTTACTATTAAGAGTAGTTCATACTTATGCTGAAGGAAACTTATGTTTTCAATTTCCTATGAATTCGTAAAAATCTCTTATGTATTTTTAGTATGTATCAGAATTTTTTAAAAATAATCTGAAAATATTAATGTATTTGATATGAATTTACTCTTGCTTAGAGTAAAGAGAATCATTGACTATAGTGAAGCACTGTTTACGGTAATTCGTAAAATCTTAATCTAAAAAGATTAAATATAATTCCGTTTAAGAAAAGAAAAATAACAGTCGGGGAAAGATAGGATAGCAAAAGAATTGTCCTACCCTAAAATATTTATTTTCATCAGCATCAAAATTGAAATATCAACTCATAAATTTAAAGTTTCCCGTGCATGGTTTTTGTTTGCTTTCGCCCTTGCGTGCGGCATTTGCGATATTTTATCAGGAAAAGGTAAAACGTAACGCATATATGGTAGGATTTAATGGAATGAGTATCGATTTAATTTATGCGAAGGAATGGACTGAGTTAATTAGTTTGCTAGGTTTCCTTGTAATGGGATGTGTTGAGTATCTATGCAAGACTTTCATTTTCATTCTGTTCTGCCGTACCTCCTTGATTTTTCACTTTCTCTTTCATGTTTCCCCCTCAGTCTACGTCATCCTCTCTTCTCATCCCCTCTCCATTTAACCCCTCCCTCGGGAGATATGATAAGTCCTCTGGGATATTTCCCACTCTCTTTAAACCAGTTCTCGTTACCTCCCCTCCATCTGTGCCGTTGTATACCCCTCTGTATCGCCACACTCCACCCTTACAACCTAAGAACGCCCCTTTATGTCTCCAAGTCCACGTTCAATCTCCCCCTTCATTACAGGGGGCGTGTTACAGAAATTATGGGAAGTATATTGAAAATATTTATCGCTGCTGCTGATTAGTCCTCGAGCAGGCGCGTTGTTGAGTGAAGTGCCCCAGACTTTACTAGCCCTAGAATGAGTATTCCTTCCACGTGGTGCCATGGTAGAGTGCGGGCATATACGCAGCGCATACGTGTACTCAGTGATAGCTCAATGGTTTCGGGGAAGCAAAAAATGCTTAGGAAGGTGACATTTTAGAGAGACCATTTTGATTCGCAAAATTTAAAATTATTATTACTTCTCATGTTAATGACAATCTTGTGGAAGCATACGATAAAAATTGCAAGGAGGAAACACTCAAAAGGTAAAAACTACTACAGGCTTTAATCATCTCTTGATTAAATTCAGCCATGTAAACAGTGCCAAACTATAGCTATCTGAGAATCGAAACGTATTGATCGGATTGAGGTTCCCATTAGGAATATTAAGATAAAAAACATCCATTTTTATTAAATAAGTAGAAGTGTACACTTCAGAAATTTCAGTCACTTTATTGCGGCAAGATCCAACCGAAAGCTTCAAGTAGCACATCTGTTACAACGAGTATTGGACAGGCTTTGCTATATTGAAAGATAAATTACTCCATTAAAAAGAATTATTACAATAATTTAATACAAATTATGCAGAATCAATCAACATTCCGAATAAAAAAATTAATGCTTTTATGTCGTGGCAGATTTCCATTGAACAGTGTTTGAAAAGTATAAAAATCATTTTTATCCTCTTATAGCAGAAGCGATGCTAAACAAACAAAGTGAAAGAAAAATACAATATGCAACCTAATGAATTACATATATTACACAAAAATACTTCTTAAATTAGTTGATTACGCCAAGGAAGATCCATAAATTTCACCTCACTCAGTATTCTTGCATGGATTGTTGTAAAAATTTCTAATTTGCTCTTCATTTACACTGATTAGATCCAGTAAATATTCTATTACATATTTAAATCTTCTACTGAAATCAAAAAGAAAGAAGAGCTATTTCTAATTCAAGGTTAATTATTGTTTTCTGTATTTTATCACAATACAAATACTATATCAGTGTATTATTCAATCCTGACCATCACGTTCCAGTTATCCTTGAAGCTATGAAAGTAAATTTAAAACATGTGTTTCTTTGAGCATATACTATTTATTGAATGTTATACTCAAAGTATACAGCAAACGGTAGAGACTTGCCTTATGATTTCCTTCACACTCCATTGATCAGAGACGTTCAATTTGGATTTATGTATTGAATGGAGTGAGAGAAGCGAAAATTTCCGCTCCTTCATATTCCTTTTTTCGTTCCATGTGTCACCAAAGAAAGGATTGATTAATTCCGCTTGGCCTCTGACTCCCTTCGCAAGCCAATGTCAGGGAGGTGATGGGCGTTGAATGGCTAAAAAAAGTATCGAAGTCTGCCGGAAAATTTCACGCACGGTCGACGGTGGCAATATGTTTGCATTCGAAAACGGAAAGGGTGCGGTCCTATGATTAGGCAGACTAAACAACTTGCACCGCACCATGTAGAGGAATGAAGTCCCTCTTGGTGCCTGTCTCCTTTCCTGAAAAGATCTTTTGAGACCCCTCTCTCGCCCCAGCGTAGGTCACATGCTAGAGGAAGCTGTTTGTTTGTGGCGTCTCGAACGAATCGAAAGGTGAATGCATTATTTATCTAGTGTCGAAGAATAACATAAAGCTAGTGGTATAGCGATTTGGGTAGAGAAAGGTATCGGTGGCATTGAGTGGCATCTGTCCTTCTCTAGTAATGTGTCTATAATGGTATAAAAATAAGGTGCCAGAATGCCATTATCAAAGGTTTCTCTCACTTATATTTCCATTCAATCTCAAGGCTGCATTCCGTTGTTTCTGAAGGTCCCCAATCATTCGAACTGTATGGATCAAATAAAAATCACTAAACTCAAAATTTTGTTTCCTGCAAACCAACAATATGATATTTAAAAGGTACAAACTAAAAATTATTACTATGGTATACTTTTTGTATTATAAATCTTGCGTTGATGACAAGCCTCTTAAGATTCTACATTCATTTTCTTTACAATCCAATTCTCAAGGGTTTTATCAATAAATATTTCAAAAGGTGACATCATTTCCCCATATAAAATACTCTTTTTTGTGAGCATCAGAAGGTTTTCAGTAAATTGTTCCACGATTTAAAATTATTAGTTACAATCCATAACGTTAAATGCCAGAAGACATTCATTTACTTGCCTCATAAAATATAAGTAACGTACGTAACTACATTGTCTCTTCAAAAAGCCTTTCCGTTTTTTTTCTAGTTGAATAATATTTAATCATACCATGAAAGAATTTGAAAACAGGTATGTAGTCGAAAATATAACGGTTTTAAATACAAAATGATTATCAAAACACCTTTCTTTTTGTTATCTGCAAGAACTTGCAGTAGTCATTTTGCTTTCGTCATTTTCTAATCTTCTTCTACATCCTTCAAAATATTTGCTTCGTGAATCTGTATCCGTTAGTTGAAAGAAATTTTCGTAAGCTTGAAAATTGTTTAGCAGGATCACTCTCTAGTCAGACACCTGTACATCTTAATTTTCTTCATTTTTACCCTTTAGCGAAAAAAAAAATTCAGTATTATGCAGTATGATTACTTTACCTAGTTAAGTATACGAAATCTCCGAACTTAATATCTATCGATGAGGGACGATAGAAAACAAATGGTCGTGGTAGTTCATGAACTCAAGTAAAAGTTAAATTTGTATCAAAAAAAGGAAAATTAGTCGTAATATAGTTAAATAGCTGTCAACAAAAAAATTCATTAGAATTATTTTTGAACCAGCGGTTTTTCTCTTTCAAAGTTTTGTGTGCTGACTTTCCTACGTCATAGAACATAAACGTCCTTTCAAAGTTCTTTGTAGATGAATCTTACAGTCGTCCACTATGCCGGTTAGCTTTGTATTCACTATTCTGGAACACTGCTTATTCAGTGCTTCGCCAAGATCTTGCAACGTTTCATCTGAGTCTGGATTTTATGAACGAGAATCGCGCCTATGGACCGTGGTTTATAGAAGTACACATTCTTACTCCTCCCGCCGTACGATTTTCAACTGTTTTTCATCCTCACCTGTCCTCGGGTCGCTAAGGCGCCTCATACCTTCGCGGTCTGCTGAGCGTGAGATAACGCCTCTCACAACTCTCGACGCCAGATATCGTCTCTTTGATATTTTTTCATGCACTATTTTTTTCTTGTTTCGCTTTGCGAGATTTCCTTTGCCTAGGTCTGAGCGTTCGCCACCTGAGAGACACCTAGTGGCACGAACAGAACTCGAGTGACCCAAATGCTTTTTGCAAAGCTTATTCAACGAAAAAATCTGTTTCGCAGATGCGAAAAGAGCAGCTTGTGATAACGTCGTTTTGCTCTTACTGGGTCGGACGACTGAAAAAAGGACACGCTTAAGTTTTTGGCGAGGTCTCGCTGTTTCCAAACTTGGCATTTAAAACTGTATGGAATATGGTTCCAAAATTTCTGGCGCTATGTCTCGTCTTATTAACTCCTTCATATGTCTGATTTAATTTTTTGTGTCTCGATGGCTTGAACAGTATTCGAATTTTGAGCTAGAGAAGAATATTTCTTCTCAGCTCTGTTAATAATAAATGGAACGACTATGGATGCTTTCTGGTGTAATTACGTTCTTAGTAAGTCATTTCATAAAAGCAGGGAACACGTCATGAATTTGCAACTAATTCTTGGTTGAATTTCAGGATGTTATTGAATAACATACTATGGAAATTATCGCTGACAAGTATTCCTCTCTCATTTTTTGATCACTCTTAGTTTTGCTCATACTCTGATTTCTAATATCTCTGGAAAATCACTTCGTGATGTTTTAAATGTCCGAATTACATGCTACTACGCGAATTAACTGAAGTATATTATACTGATGAAGTAGAGTCGGATTTAGAAATATGTCAAAGGAGAAGTGATTTAGATAAATTTTCTTTTGGTACCTGAAGGGAACAGTATTTTAGTCCCAGAATTACCTACTCTTTTAGTATCAAAACTCCGTTTTTCCCTAAAAAATCTGCAGGGTGGAAATTAAACGCAAATATATTTTGTCATTATATTATTTTTCTCATACGCATATGCATTTTGCTTGTTTTGCGAACAATAAGTAATTAAGGGGTGAAGTACTTAAAAATAAGTTGTATCCTGGCTATCCTTGTTGGAGCTGACCGTCAACCAAGCCTGTATGTGAATATGTACGGTAAACTATAATTTATTGCTTATCATGATGAATAAGGGGTTCTTATCGCATTGAACGTACTTAAAAGCCAAAGGGATACAGATACTGAAAGTTTTGGGAACTGCTTCTATAGCTGAAGGAGCGATGGCTATCACAGAAAAGTGCACCACTTTTTGCTATCCTTTTAGTTGAGCGTTCTTATCCTACGATTCCCTCTCTTAACTTCCCACCTAATTTTCCTTCCCTCCTCCCCTCTTAACGTCCATTTTATTATTCACTCCCACTTTTCATTTGACCTCTGCCCTGCCCGTCTGAATTCTATCTCTCGTTTAGTGGCATCGCGTAGAGTCACCAGGAATTCCACTTAGACTTCAAGATCAAGAACAAGACCTTTCCGAAGTCTTCCTTCTCGTCCATCGGACTGCTACGTTATTTCGTGCTTGGCTAATAGTACCGGTCATGGTCGCCACCTCAGAGTAGGTCTCTGGTGGGGAATTTCCCAATATAACCTGAAGTGATGAAAGAATGAATGTAGGAATTGGATGATCATTTTAAGATGTCAAACGACTGAAAGAGGAGAGATATATTCTTCTACGTAAGAAAGTTCGATAAAGATGCTAGAAAATTCATAATATTTTTATGTGGAGCCTCTATGCCAGCCGTTAGCAGTTTATTAGAATGTATGGCATGTTTATTTATTATTCTGTGCTTATCTATTTAATTACTCCTATCATTAATGAAATTGCTACCCGTGCTGTCAAGAATGACCGTATGATTTCTGGGAGAAATTAATTTTTTGGTGGTCCACTCATTCAAATCTTAGTTTAGCAATTAATCAAACCCTTGAATTATTTGCCTCCGACAGCTATGATTTTTGTACAATTATTTTTAATTACTTAATAATTAAAAATTTACGTTTATCTATTAGACGATTAAATAGAGAAAATCCATAATCACAATTTAAAGGCATACATAAAAAACATTTATCATATAAAATCTTAGAAGACTTGTTGATGAAATCTAGCAATTAAAGATTTGCCCGCCTAAGTGTTTTTGATATTCTTTTTTTGAGCATAATTTTATTGCCTGGAAATTTCTCCAGGTAAAAGTTCTAGTTCATAACTTTTCTATTTAAAGGATTTAATTTAATTTGTTTCATCAGTTCTAATTTATGTTTTTTTAGTTTTTATAAAAACATTTAACATCCCTAGATATACGTCTATGAAAAAATACTATATGAATTATTTCAAATATTTGATGCTACTCCTTCAAAAGGTTTATAGTCCCGGAAGTAGCAAAATCTGGAAAATTACTGTTTCCTCGCACAGAAATGACTGCAGAGAAAGGCTTTGGAGAATCGATAGATGAATCTCAGTCTTTCCCCACAAATTATTCGCTTCCTGTCCCAGTATTTTGGCGTCGCAGTAAAATACGACCATCGGCGAGGTCGAATCCCATAGCTCCTCGAAGCCATCCATTTTTATCCCTCTCCGAACCCTTTCATCTTCCCTTACCCCTTCATCTTCCCGTACCCCTTATAATTCACTCCCTCTCTTGAGTCCGTCAATCCCATCTCTTGGCGCCTCCAAGCGACGGTTGCACCCTCGGAATGCAGTTAAACCAGAAGATGTCGTTCCCTCTTTCAACGGTCAGTTATCACGCACGATTCGGATTCCTGCATTGAAATCTTACATTTGAATTCACTGTTAGCAGATCGTAACCCGCGCAGGAGATTGTTAGATGTAAGGTTTCGAAATAACGAAGAAAATGAATATTTTGAGTTATCATAAGGTAAAGTGCTAAAGGAAAATTTTAAAATGCTGAAAACGAAACATTTCGAAGTAATATTTAGGATTTCGTTTAGTGATGACTTACTCCTGCTTCTCCCGACCGACTTTAAGAAATTTTCAATACTAGTGCATTTTATCGTATTTACGTAATTACTTTAGAAACGTTTATAATTATAATGGAGGCCAAATCAATTATTCTCGATTATTGAAGTAAGAAATAAGAACTAGCCATTGAAATTTTGAATTTACACGAAAAAACATTCTATTAGTTATTATTTCATTATTACACGTACACTAGGTATGAAATAAAACTCAACGATTCTATTTCTTAGATTCGCCCATTCGCCCCTTTTGATCCCTTAAGAATTTAGCATCAAGAACTGTCTACATTGACGTTCAAAAATAACTTTTTTGTGATTTAATCAAATTTCTATTTTAAGTTAAATAATTGATGGTATATCATATTTAAATAAGAGTAACTATATCGATTATTAGCATACTTTAATTAGAAATTGAGTATACCAGGAGAAAAGTTCTGTTAATACTAATACTAACTTTAACACAAAACAGCAAAAAATCTTTTCTTACTACACAGCAGTTCTTCTCAATATTTTGTTATCTCCCTTCGTATATTAGAAAGAAGGAAAATATTCAAGAGATTTCACTTTCACAGCTCGTATTTACTCGCATAGTATATTTCTGTGATTAAAAATAGTATCTTTCGTTACGTTGGAATTCATATCTTATGCAAAATTCAAATAATGTAGAGATTTCATATATTATTTTAATATTAGGGTTGTTATGACTCCACGCTGTGCTTATAAACAGGTTTAAAGTTATAATGAATTCCAGAGATTTAACATCGTAAAATAAATACAAGTTTAATTCTCAAGTACTCCTTCACTCATCCTTTATACGTAGTTTATTTGTTTCCCAAATAGATCCTCAAGACAAAACTCACTTCACAAGAAACGTAAAGAAATCGCAAATGAAAGGAACACAATCGTGAATGCAGGTCCAGTCTCGTGATCCCCTAATTCTCCTCGCTTAATCCTCGGGTGGCCCTTCCCATAACTTCGCACCTTCTCATTCACTCTCTTTTTGTCCCTCAGGCCCGAGTCGCACGCAGGTGCAGGCAGAGACACCGTATCTCTCCCACGCAAAGTCCACACGTCTTGAGAGCGCACCTTTTTTTCTCTCGCTTGAGTCATTCCGAGATTTCTCCTTTTCCAGCTGTCTGCGCCGCCGTTTAGCCTCACCGGTAGCTGAGGGCGGTGCTTTACCCTCTTTTCTCATCTTTCATTCTCCGCAAAGTCGTGTTTCCCGCCTCCAAAGCCTTTATGGATCTCTCCGAAGTGTCCCCCGTCGTCGCCGTGGGGGAGGAGTTTCTTCTAGACGCTGTTAGTCACTGCGGGATGGCTATGTACAATTCCTTCCTTAACTCGTTGCCGGAGAAAGTACGCTCAAGGAGGCGTTTTATGGCCTCTAAATCGTACGCTATTATCGTTAACGAAATTAAAGTTCGTACGTACATTTGCACATTTTCGCCAGGACTAATTAAGTTTTGGTTTTGTCGTCTAAGGTGAGCGGAATTAATTATGAGTTGAGTTGTGCTGGAAAAATAGTAAAGGTTTGCGGTTTTTAGGATGGAAAAAGCATGAAAAAGATTGTCACCGAGATAATTATTAATGTCCCATCTGAAGCAATATTTTCAGAATATTTGATACATCTAACAAAAATATGAATATTTTGAATTCATAAATTTGTGTTAATTATATTTTGTTTACGATTTAACCTTGAAAATCATGAAGTATATTTTTTTATAAAATTTGCAAGTGGTTGTACAGTACACATGATATGATTTATTTAGGACGACTGTACGGAACAAGCCTGAAATACGTTGCCAAGTCACCAAATTAATTATTGATGGATCATTTAATGTATTATTTACGATACATTCGATAGATACGGCAACCTGAAAATTATATTACTTCAATGGTTGGTTACAGTTGTTTTTAAAGTCAACCTTGAAAATAGTGAAATATATTGATTCAATGAAATTTACAGCTGGTAATGCTTTGCGTTTATAATACTTGCATGGTATGAATATTTTTCATTTGTATCTTGGCACAATGTATAGGAAAACGTACATATTTTTTTCCTATGCCTAAATCTTGTTCATGTCTGTGATACGAGTAATATGAAAAGTAATGTGTTATTAGTTATTCTGATTAAAACGATTCATCTGGTGAATCCTTGTTGAATGATATGAACAGTGTTATTCTTAAGGTCATTAAGTGCTTAACTAACGCAGAGTTCTTACATTTATAGCATTCTTGCTAACAATCAGAGAGGAAACCAAGGGTACACTGCCTTTCTCCTCATGTTGCCAAGTGAGACTTAGCCTCTCTAAAGCTCTCTGTAGATATTGGAGGGGATGATGGATAATCACGTGGTACCTATTTCAGACTAAATTGGAGAGAGAAAGAAATACATAGAAAATATAACTTACGCACTGTTTTATTCAAATGAATTGGGAGTGATAGTTGAACAAAACTATCTATTAATTAATTTGATTGTATAGGGGTTCTCAAATGCATGTATGTAACATATTTTTGTTTTTGGTGCTGAAAACGTAGACTGGACTCCGCAAAAAAAATCAGCGATTGAAAATGCTCGTTTTTAAAAGTTCTGAATGCGCACTAGCTGAAAAATGTATTTTTACTTTCTCCATATACGAAGTATAGAGAAAGTATTGTTTTCATGAAAAAATTCGACTTCGAGATTTCAACGGAAATACATGTTTTGAGGTCCCTAGAACATGTTTTGACCATTTTCGGAATGATGTCTGTGTGTATGTGTGTGTGTGTGTGTGTGTGTGTGTGTGTGTGTGTGTGTGTGTGTGTGTGTGTGTGATAGTGGGCGCTCTAACGTGAAAACTATTAGTCGTATCAATACCAAACTTTATATATAGTAGTGGTGTGTGTGCTGTCAGAGTTGATTAGTTTTTGGAGTAAATCGGTCAACCGGAAGTCGAGCTTTATTCATTAAAGCTCATTTCCGGTTTTCAAAATATCTCCATAAATAAGATATATACGTATATTGTATTACTTATAAAAGTTTTAGATAATGTAATTTACTATAACTTTTGTATTTAATATATTTTTGTATCACCGCTTGATTAGGAGTTATTCGTGAAATACCGATAAACCGGAAGTATCTGATTATGTACTTTGTGGGCGCTCTAACATGAAAATTGTTTGTCGGATCAACACCAAATTTTATATATAGTACTTTGGTTTGTGTGTTTAGAGTTGATTAGATTTTGGAGTAAATCGGTTAACCGGAAGTCGAGCTTCATTCTTCAAAGCTCATTTCCGGTTTTCAAAATATCTCCATAAATATGATATTTAGGTATATAGTATTAGTTATAAAAGTTTTAGAAAATGTAATTTACTATGACTTTTGTATGAAACATATTTTTGTATCACGGATTGTGTAGGAGTTATTTGTGAAATACTGATAAACCGGAAGTTGATGATTATGTACGTTGTGGGCGCTCTGGGCGCTGGGGCGAAAGCCCACTTCATCTTTTTTCATCGAACATGTCCTGAAAAACATTATTTATAATGTTTTTGACGTAAAAGATAATAATATATAAATTAATCACTCATCTTCAAAGTTTAGATGGAATATAGAGTTCGAAATTACTGTCGTAGATAAATATTTACATCTTATGTATGGAGAAAGTCATGTGCTGGCCACATCAGATTTTTTGAATGTCATTTCCAAAAAACTTCGTTATTTTTCAGCTAAAAATCTGCCTCCGCACAACCTATTGTATACTTTCATGTTTAAAGTCAATCTAAGGAAGGGATACGGAACTGCGTTCCATTAATATACCAGTAATTGGAAAATCTTGTCTGCAGTTAAAGAGCTAATTATTCTCTGCTAAATGCTTTGTTTCAATCTCGTCCCTGCGGAACGCAGCCAGGTTAGATAAATGCCTCTTTTTGTAATGGAATCATTAATCGATGCCTCTGCTCTTTTGGCGGATTACACGGCACCGATAGTGATATAGGAGCCAGATTAGGGCTCCGAATATATTTTGCTTTAGACACTTTAAGTTGAGTCAACTGGGATGAATGTATACACAGAATATTTTCGTGAATCGTAAATGAGATAAATAAAGTGTTAATAAAAATAATATAGCAGTTTTTTCGCAGATTTGAGTTTATTTATTTTTATGATAAAATTTAGGCTCTAGAATATGTAATGAAATAGATTTTTTTTACATATTACCTACAAGGAGCGTGTGGTTTTTTAAATTGATTTTTGAATATGCATATCCTGGATGTAGACTAAAAAAATGATTCATTCTATAATATAAAATGTGTGACTTATGTTTCTGTACTTGTATGAAGATCATACATTTTTCTATACAAGGATAAAAAGGATATTGCATGATTTTAGAAATGAAAATATAGCTCATCGCATCTATTTGACGTTTTATAGGAAGTTACATTCCCCATTAGCCCCTGCCCCTAACGGCTCTTATAGTTATTGTATTCATATCAAAGTGTTTGAATATATCGTTAATATTTTCCAGTTTGCGGGTTAAATTATCAATTTCTACACAACAGAAGATCTACTTTTCTGTATTCTGCTGAAGAATATATCCTTCTTCTATAAATCCGCACAGTTTTTTAAATTTTTCTTATACTCTAAAAATCTCGTAAATATACCTTAATTCTCGTGCTGCGTTATTTTATTTTAAAACTTTTAAGAACATGTTATTATTGAATTTAGTGAATTTTAGTTTATTAGAGAGAAAAAAATCGAATGACTTTTATCACAAGTATATTATATATAATATAGATAAGGTAAATTACGAGGTTTGCAGAATTACTTATACTAAAAGTATACGTAGAAAAGATACATTAAAAACAATCTAATAGCAGCAAGCCAGTTTACTGTAAACATAGAGTACCAGAATACTAGAACCACTTTACTATAAAGTACAGAGTACTAGAATTTACTGCGGTTTAAAATTTTGCAGCGACATTTAAACTACGAGTGAGTAGGAAGTCAAAGTTCTTTGCAGAATTTAGGGTGGAGACACATATATAATAAATAGAGAAAAGTTTCTCCATAGAAAATTCTTTTAGCGCAAATACCAATTGCAGATCTACTTGGAACTAGTTTTCCTTGACTCTGTAAAAGGACAGGGGGTGAATTATGAAAGAGAGAGGGAAAGCAATGAATCGAAGATAGGAGAGGGTCGCGAGAGGTGAATGGGATGATACCTAAAAAGTATAACGAAGGGTGCTTCCTTAAGAGAAATCCAATGCATGGCTTTGTCGGCGGCTGTCGAAGAAAGAGAGCCGTAGAAAAAAGAAGAGAATCGTAGCTGTCCGCTCGGATCTGTATTTACATTCCTTCTCCGAGAACTGCCGCAAGATGTCATTCGGTCCTCCGGAGTGTCTTAATTCAGCTTCCTTCTTTGTGGAGTAGGCCGGCTTTCTTGTTTACAGAATTGACCTGGTGATGCATGTTGGATTTTATCTATAGTGTCACTTTAATGCTCTTTGAGGACACGTATATTCATCCATCTGTGCTGAGAAGAAGATTAAGGCATGCAGATTAAGTATTCGTCTTAATGGGTGGTTATAGAAGGATGATATGAGTACCTTACGTAATACCTCTGGATATTTACAGATAGAGTTTTTACATCATTACACCAGAAGTTTATTTGGATAAATGAGTCTACACCAGTATTTGAATCCTTATGTCCACCTTTGGCACGTTAGCTTAAGGCAGAGGGTGAGGGTGTTCCGTTTGAACTATTTTTCAATCGAATATCGTGAGGTATTGTCCGCTGAAAAAATGAAATTTTGAAGTAGCTTGTCTTGACATATATTTCTTTGATATGAATCACAGTAATTCATGAATTTATTTACTAGCATAATACATACTCATCTGCTAGAATTCTTCTTACGGACACAGAGTATTAATCTACATTGATTTTAAATCATTGCTCTACTACACCTTAAATACGTGACTGTATTGAAATAAATCGTAATGATTCAACAGTCAACACAGAAAAATCGGCGGTGCATAGAAGAAACTTATGGAATTATTTTTTGAAAACTCAAATAGTAGTATTACCCACTGAATATTTATGGCACGCCAATATGGCGGAGTCGAAATAATTTATAGACGATAAATGAAGTGATAATTTTTATTCTGTCGAGAGAGCGTTTACTTTTTAAAACTGGATGCTCATGTGAAAGAGATGAAATTACTTCGTTACCCTCCACGAAAAATATATCTCAATATGCCGCAACCGGTTTAGACTTATTTTTTTCTGCTTCTTGATGACTCAATAGATCGAAACGTAAGTATGTCCGCTTGAAGTTTATCAAACAAGTTTTGTGTTAAACTGAACGAAGCTATTTTACTTCAATGCATGAATTTTCATTAGTTTAAATTCTAGTTACTCTAAACATTTCCTAATTTATGTCATAAAGAATTTAAGGCACTTGACTCAAAGGACGTGGAGAATTTTGTCGTTACTTCATCACTACTTTCCAATTGTCTCATTAGGTCTGCTTAAGACAGGAAGCAACTGGCTTCAATAACAGAGACACGCAATTTGAAATTATAAATTTTGTCTGAAGTATATCCGGAAGTTTCGAGTACTTTATTTCATCATTTCCCATTCCTTTTAGATAGCTGCCTATGAAAACACAGGATAGAAACAATTTGACTTCCCCTAATTTCTCTTCTAAGGAATTCAAATTAAGTGCCATTCCGAATGGCTCGAAGGCCTCAAAAGTTTGCGACTTGCATGAAACTTGTTTTGTTCTGCAGTAAAAAATCCAGCATAGTTTTAACTTCGGATGTATTCAGAAGCTTTATGGTGGGAAATTTTATGGTAATTGGAAGTGAGAGATGTAACCCCTGGTAGAATATGTATATCAGGAGCCTTTTTCCCTTATAATTACGGTCTTAGTTTGGAAATGGCCCGAGGCTGCACGACCAGCACTTCCATTTCGGGGCAGGTCTTAAAGGTCATGGCCGTGCGAAAATTGATACAGCTTCTACCGATTTCACCGATGATTTTTTTCTCCGAAATTCTTTGCTCATCTGTAAGGAGAAAGGCTTTGCAAATAAATTTTATGTCTGATCGTACCCATTATCTTTAATAAGGTGAAAAAATGTATTGCAATTAAGTCCTTCTTCTCAATAGAGTCATTATTTCATTTAGTTCCAATACATTCCATATTTATGTCTCTATCGAAGAACAGCAAACCCATGGGCTGCTGTAGTCGTCATCGCCATTTTTGAAAATTAAAAACTTCCTATTTTTAACGGCTCCTAAATTTTTAAATTCAGAATTATTTTTAACCGAAGTAAGGTAGCATATTTTCGTATTGAATAATGAAAACTGAGGTCGATGTATTTAAACCCTTTTAGTTATCTTTTTTTACATTAAAAATGTTTATTAATTTCTAAAATCTATGTAAATATGCATACAGAAATATAAAGATTTTCTTTCTTTTCAATCTAGAAAACTTTCCGAGTTTAAAATGAAACTTAAAGTTTCTTTTTTAAATAAACATATGTTTTCAGTTATTTTCGTTGAGAAATATACCACAAAATCGTGCTTGAAGCAATTGATAGTATACATTGCTTATACTGAAAAATCATTTCGATTGTACCCTGGTTTTAATTAGCTCGAGGATGTTAAATTATATTGTAAAGTATACGTCGTAGAACATATATATGCCGATAAGTATACATTTTGTCAGATTGATAAATAATACCAACAACTATCTATACTGTAGCAGTTAATCTATCAGTTAAGTTTGTTTTGATATAGCAGTGAAAATTCAAATTTCTAAAATGGAACTTTTTCAGATGAAAACGTTTGTAAGCGTTCACGTCAATATTAAATACGAGACCGAGTTACATTTCCGACAACATCTCTTAACAGTAAAAGCACATGCAAAAATCGGCCAAAAAGACAAGTGATAACCCATTTCGTGCAGCTTTGGAAATATGAGGGATTCGTCCAAAGAAGATTAACAGCTTGCAATTCGCGGGATCCACGTTAAAAATGTAAAGCGTTAGTCGTTATCGGCGGCCCATTAAAGTCTCTTTTTCATTCGGAACATGCTGTCCAAACGAGCTCTCCTGAAGGCAATTATTACACCGTCGGTTGTCAGTCATCTCTGAGCAAATACTGCGAATAAATCGCAACATTTGCAACCGTAAAACCGTACAGGGGGACCACATTTCGCGAATGAAAAAGAGCATAAAGTACCGCTCTGAATAATTGGTCTTATATTTCAAAGCTGTAATTTCCCTTTCCTTTGCCCATTCCCGTCGTATTTTACGGTGATATTTTTCATAACTGACATTAAAAGATATAGCATCTGCTTCCGATTATCTTACATAGACATACCTTAGACTCAGTACTCAGAACCGTTCTCAGACAAGGGAGGGACGGGCAAATATTTTCTGGGTGCAAACATTTCGACGTAAGTATTGTTGTGGATTTTTTGAGGACCAACCAAAGTAATGTGCTGGCTGCATCAAATTTAAATGGTATTTGCTAGTTTAGTTAGTTAGTTAGTTTTAGTTACCGTTAGTTTTCTCTGTGGAGTTGAATCCCTTTTAAGGCTTATCATAACTGAATATGCATTGCTAGAGGAATTTAGGCCACCCTGATATCCTTTTGCATTCGAAAGTTTTATTAGTAAAGAATTATATTTAACTTCGATTTTCTATTTTGAATGAATTAATTTATACCATAGGTATAATATACTAAGCGAAAAACTCCTTGTGTTGATGTACTTGTGTAGTTTACTATTAGCTAATCAATTCGTTTTCTGGATGATTTCCTACTCTGGTAGAGCAATAATAATTATCTATCTCTATGTATATAATTTTCAAACTAAATAAATAACTGACAAAAACGTAACATTTTCGAAACCATTTTTTTTAACCTAAGCTAATTTAAACTTATTCAAATCAATTTTAAGAATTTAATAAGGTTAATGAGAATTAGTGTGGAAAATACGAGGTTTATTCAAATTATTAACCACATTAAATTATAATTAAAGTCCACGAAGTAGGGTCTAATTACATCGATTATAGTTTTAGACTGTTCTAAATGGATATCTAACACATACTCAATATTTAGGCAAGCTATTGGGAAAAGAATATAATTTAAAATATCGATGAAGTACGCCTGAGTTATGCCTTTCCGGGGGCGTCAATACACCTTGGACCAGCTCCGTACGGCACCATATACTTTCCACTCCTTCTCGTTCGTTTTTCTTAACCTCTGAAAAAGAGGAGTCTCCGGGTGATAAATGGAGCGTCGCCCGGCGCAATGTACTGCAAGGGGATGTACTCTTTGAAAACCGCGAAAGACGGATGCGCCGAGCTGGGTACACTAGAGGCGATTTCCATTGGCGAGGGAGTGGAAGATTAAAGAAGGGAACCGAAATGCAGGGGCTGCTCGAGACGACGAGTAAGTGAGGCATACGCCTGACGGGTCAGCTATCATGGGGGTGTCAGTGATTGAGAATTTGAAAGTGTGCATAAATATGCAACAAATGAAATCGCAGTAGGAACTTTAGCTGCATATATGAGATGCAATATGTTATCTTTTATTCTTAAGTACGACGATAATGTTAATGCTTTCAGAAATGCAAACAATTAAGCTTAGATTTTAGTCTGTAATCATTGCAAAATAAATCAGAAAGTTGCAAAAGATTTTGTTTTATATTTGAAAAATATTTGAAAGGGGAGAAAGTCGGAATATTTTAAAATGAAAGGTAGTTTCTTCCCCTTATCCATTTAAAAAAATTATTCGCAACTTTTGCTTACCTCATTGTGTTAGAATTTTGCGGTGAGAAGGGTTTAAAAGGCTGGAGAGAATTATGAAACAAACTGAAAATTTGCAGCATTTATTTGGACTATTAACCATGGTAGAGAATATTGTATAACATACATATTAAATTAGTGCTTGTTATATTAATAGTATACTAAGTGCTATTTTTTATAGTAATAGCATAGAGTAAGGATATAGAGGGCTAACCTTATGGGAGAAAGTGTCCCAACCTTTTTTTCTTTCGCCTAACCGCCACAAGATGTCTTAGGCGGCGTTTTTCGTCCTAAGGATCAAGAACAAGCTTGTCGTTTACCCTCGTTCACGCTGGTTGCCTCCCCTCCGCTCGCTCCCCTCTTTTGGAGGGGAAAGGGAAGGAAGGTTTCGCGGAATTAAATATAACTTGATAGTTATTATATTAGTTTGCTGAAGTTATTTTAAAGTAAGCATTCGAGATTCTGTTATCTTTGCGGGAACAACGGTACAACTCTGATTTCAATGACGTCGTTATCTCCGAAGTTAGCGATAGTTTACAAAATTGCGTATAACTATAGCAAATTTGGTGAAAAATAAATTATTTTCACTTAAATATACTTCCAATATTATTATCTTCTTTGCATCCAAAATTCAATTTGTAATAACGAAAAGTAACTTAGTGACAATCGGAGAAAGTTGAGCAACAGAAATTTACGCGCCAAGATTGAGTGCTTTTCTCAAACAAATTGCAGTAAAAAACCAGTAACGGCGATTAGAAATTTGAAATTTACGTTATTTAACGTAGAAATAAATATTCTATGAAATTAAAATCACATGGTGAAAATCCATCTACTCTACTTGAAGTTGTTGCGTCTCAAACTAGAGAGACTGGACATTTTTGCAGACTACATCTGGTTACATAGCGGGTGTATAGGCGAAATATAGCTAGTTCTAGCGATGAAGAGCTCGTAATTCTTGGTAGTTCTATTAACAAGTGTTTTCTATTGAAACAAATAAGTAAAAGCGAGTGTCTTGTACATCCTGTCTTAAAATTAAAGTTTTCGCGTTTTGAGAGATATACTGGTAACTTTTTTCTTGATGTCATCAATTCCGGAAAAAGATTAGTGAATCAATAGTTCATAACAAATATTAATTTTTTACCTCAGTCCTTAAGTAACTGCTAAAAAATCCTTGCCACGAATGTTAATTTTATAAAGATAGCAGTTTGACGAATGATTACGATATATATTTTTTTTACAATCAAGGTGAATGTCATGGAAGTTATCATTGGAAAAAACAAGCCTTAAAATTATGTACAATACAAAAACATATATAGGACGGAAGTAAACTACTTATCTTGAACTTCAGCCAAACATTTGACAGTGGTAGGGGGAGGAGGGAGATGCGGATGCAACACAGAACATAGTGGCTCTCAATTTTCTCCCTTCATCCCTGCAGTTGATGTTGTGCCGATATTTACGCGGAAGTTTGATCTTTCTCCGAAATCCACGAACAGATATTATTATTTCTGTTTATTTTTAATTATATTAACTTATTCCTCATTAATTTGAAGAATTACTATCTGTTGCTTTGATGATTATTAATTATTAATTAATTATTATTAAACTACTGAACGATAAATCTAAAATAAAATTAATGTGGACTTCACATTCGTCAAGGTTGACAGGATAAGTGATGAGATTCATTGGATTCTTTTACCAGAGAAAATATTGGCTGCATCGAAAAGGAAGCTGAAGAATTTAAGTCATAGTTTATCAAATTTATTTCAAGTCATCAAGTAACAGTTCCGATAAATATGAGCGTAACTTACGCGCACAATAACTTTCAGCTGACTGATTTGCTTCCAAAATACTATATTATTAATAATTCCCAAGGAAAAACGGACTTGAAAAAAGTCTGACAGGGCCGGGAATTTTCCTGGGTGCACGCCCTTATGTGCAAAGTCACCTTAACCCTTTCCTTATATTATTAATAATATCATCGCAAATTGATATTTACTAATATCTTGTATTGCTCCAATACTTTTTCAAATTTCTACGGAAATTTTATTATCGAATAATTTTTGTAAATACACATCAAATTCACAGTCAATCATAAAATAAATATCAGTATATTTTCTATCTTCCCGAGTAATGAAGAGTCTACTGTACAGTCTTTTAATCATCCAGAATGCTTAATAACGAACAAGTAACTTTGCAAATGTCGCTAAACTCATCTTGAGGTGTGCCCTCCGATAACAGCCCTAAAATAAGACAATCCTAACGTATGCATCTAATTATGGTTATTTCAAACTAAACCGTATAGCCATTAACATACGTTTTTTCCGATGGCGGCTTCGAGCTATTAGCGATCTGTGAAAAGAATTTTCGGATGTTCATCTGTACCTTATGAAATCCTAACTAAACTCTCCTTCGAACTGTTGTGAATTTCTCAAAAGCACTACTCACAAGCCAAGCTTTGCATTCACGCCCTTTAAACACTCGCATGCAAAATATCTGAGCGTTTTATCAATCTGTTTGTCTCTCAAACGTAATCTTAATCTCTGTTTTCAGGGTGTAAGTTTCGAATTATTTCTCGAATGTTCCATTGTATTTTTTCGAGGAGTAAACAAATCAGCACTTTCGAAATTTTCTCATGGTAATCTTATCTTTTGGTGTGAGTCATCCAACTAAAGGATAAGCTTAAGAAGTGCACGCGTTGAACATTGTGTGCGGAACCCTCGTATCATAGCGTCCCATTGATATCGATGTCGGCTCTGCTACCGAAAACATCACTATAGCTGTCATCGGAGCCATATTTACGGGTATGCGAAGCTATCGCTGAATTTATCAAGCGAACACTAGCAATGTATCTATAAGACTTGCGTGATTATTGGAGTTTTGTACTCTTCAGCAGAAAAATACGGCGCCCCCTTCTGAGAGGGACCTGAGGTGGTGGCCTTGCCACCTCACCCATTGGCACCTGCAATCAACCACCAATTTGGCTCACGCCCGCGTTGTATGTCGTCAAATCATATATACTAATCGTCAAATAACGGGATTTTTTTATTTTTTTTAATAAAGAATTTCGAATCGATTATAATGTATTTAAACTCTGGGTTAGACGTTGTTTTTTTATAAATCAAAATATACTTCAATTATTAGGAATTGAAGGAAATCCAGGAAAATACTGTTGTACCCTATGATGAAAATTATCTATAAGAGTTAACATTTTGGTTTACATGTATGTTCAAGATGGGTTTTATCAAAGTATTCACAAAAATAAATTATGATACGTAATGAATACACATTACTTGCCATTACTGAAGCCCAACGTATCTCAAACGGCCCCATGTTCATAGGAGAGATTGATGCACGTAATAGAAATATACGCGTTGAAAGAGAAAGTTAGCCAAATTTAATGCCCCCTGTAATGAGGGGACTCATCGGTACGAAGAAGATGCGCGAGGGCTGTCCAACGCCCATAGCCTGCGGCCCCGAGCATCCAGCTCACGGCCCCTTCCTTATGCGTCGTTGCATCCAGCAAGCGGATGCAACGGATGCAACGGACGCACAGCGACATCTGCGCGCTGGGTCCGGAACTACGCAAAAAAGTTGGGACACTTGGATACATGGAGGCGAGCCCTCTATATCCTTACTCTATGGTAATAGTATACTTATTGAATTTCAGCTGTAATTTGCAAAATTCACTCAATTCCGCCATATCCATCACAGAAGACTGACTCTGACTGATACAACATCATGATTCGGTACTAACAATAAGACTGCAATTACTGAAATAAGTGAGAAGTCCCCAATATCATTGGCAGTGAACTTGAGAAATATAATGTAACGGATAAAATAAGTTTCTAATAAAATGTCAGATGGCAGCGTTGGATTCATTGAATGGCTGGAGAATTTATCGAAATATCAGTCTGAAGTTAAAACTCGACAGACAGACAGCGGAAAATTACTAATAAGAAATTCGAAATTAAAAAATAATTCTTCATGCAAGACATAACAGATAAAAATATTAATAATTTTCTTCTGGAAGAATATAAGGTGAGAGGATGATTGGAAATATACCTAAGGCCGAATAGTCCCACCAACCTGTGTTAGGGAGGGTATTCAAACCGAGGTGCAAAACTGCAAATTGCGCTGTCGTATTCGCATGAAAAAATGTATAGTTTCGCGGTTGTTATTGTGAGGTTAACTAGAGGTAATAGTCTTCCAAAGCGCCAGGCTCCTTGGAGGTATCTAGGTTACGGTTTGTATTATGGCTCAGGTTAACTATAATGTCAGGTTCTATGCCTTACCGATAACGTACAATTACTCTCCATCCAAACTCCTTAAGCAAGCAATCACTGCATCTCAATACGTTCCATGCGTAGAGTCTGCGCAAAGCAGATTTATGTGACGTGCATAAGTTATTGTGAGAGTCATGATCTGCTTCGGACCTTAATTGACTTAAGTGCGTCAAGGATTTCCAGCGGGGTAGATTGATGCTCTTTCAAAGCATGTGAAATCCTTTCTGGGGGCGGAATACTTCGAATATGCATTTCAAGCAGTGGCAGGATAATGGCGAAGAAATATTCCTTTTAATTTGAGGAAGAATCGTATATATAACAATATATAATCTATTCATTAATACATTTATTTGTGCATGTTTTGAATACTCAAAATATATGTTGAATCACAGAGGACTTAACATTAAGAGTTAAAAGAGCTCCAAATTGTCCTTTTAGTTATCATAGAGGACTTGTTTGAGTGATATTCCATTACAAATATTTCCAGATAAATGATATTACCTAACATGTATGTATCACCCGTTCTTTCATAAATTAGGTGCAATTCCACAATAATCACCTCTTCTAAAAGGGACAGCTTTAGCCATCCTTTCACCATGTTCAGACCAAGTTATGACTTATTTGCAGCAATTGTTCATTTCATGGAGCATGTAAATAAAATGGCAAAATTGATTATAGCGAATCGCTTTCTTAATTCACAAAATATTTCTCTGAGTGATATTCATCTTAAAATTTAATCTTTGTACAGAAAGTTTGGGTATACTGGTGTGCGTAAGAAGAAAAAATAAAGAGAATCCTTAATAAACTAAGAATCTACTGTTTATAGCAGTAAATAGTTCAAAACTACGTATAAGATAAACATCCTATTATTATCATCTTTAGGGGGCTTTAGATCCAGAAGTTAGATGAAATAAAAACTCATTAAATTTAAGAGAGCATATTTTAAAGCGTGATGGACAGCAGTTTATCAGAGAGATTGGGTAATATTGAATTCTTAAAAAGGTTAATTTTGAGGCTACTCGAAACCGTTTTTTCCTTGACAGGAATCTAACTTGCCGTCAACCCATCAGATTGACTGACTCATTTACCCATCTTTCACACTGTTAACCTTCGCATATCTTTTATCTTCGTGCCTTATATATTACACAGAAATCTCTGCTTACGAAACTTTCCCTTTTCGAAATATGCCTTGGGGTGTTGGAGTTATTAGTTAAGATGCCATAATTACTTCCAGTTCTGTTAAGTCATACCTCTATCTCGTCTCATGCGTATTCAATCTCTGTATCGGTATACCTCTACATTTGCATTCGGTAGTGGGCGATCATTAAAACCCTGGTACATTGTTTTCCTTGTAACTCTTTATTCTAACTATTTATTATTAAACTGCTCCTTTGTATGTTCATACGTAGCATTAATGATTCATAATACTACTTGATGAGCTATTGTCTTTGAATTGATCACGTTAGCCTAGAATGGATTACGGGCACTATTTCGTATTTTAGAATGTGTTGCAATGTATGGAAGGAAAAGGTTGAATTCTTAGTTAAGGTAGAGGTAAAAGGAAAATTACAGATGGTTATTATCGTCCTCATATTCTGAAATTGCAGGGTATTTGCGGTTGGAAAATAATAGTCAATCATTGACTATGGAAAGAAGTTTTACTTTGGACGAGAAAGAGTGCACCTTGAAATCTAAAGATACGCAGAAGTGAAAAATAGGGTCTTTAATAATTAATAAGGATAGTAGGAACAGAAAATCATCTTTTAGGATACTAACACGGTCAACTACGACCAGTTTTACTAAATTAATTTTTGAAATAAACGAGTCATGGTGGTGATAATAATGTACTTTAGGAGTGGGTTTGATTTTGTGCTTTCTCAGTAACCTGGCACCGAACCCAGGAGAATTTCGAAGATAAATGGTAGCCAATTTGTAATATTAATCTGTTTTAAATAGGTTTGTAAGAGTGTGTAAAGTCTTAAAATTGTCTGATATCTATTCACGGGCTTTAGTCGTTCACACTAGAAGTAATTCACAAAGATGACTGTACTTACGTAATCACTATTTCATAACTATGGGTAAATAATTATCGTGGAAGTTAAAAGAGGTATGTTTCTAATAATATGCAAGAATGTGGAGCAGTAGCAGGATAGAGAAGGTTAGAATTGCGCAACGGCAAGTTGTCTCAAGACAGATTCATTTTCATGATGAATATGCAGAATTAATTACAGAACGCGTCTCATTTCAGTGCTTCTCACTTTTCTGATACGTTATAATGTCGCAGAAACTTTGACATGTTTTGGCCCAAAAATTTGAAGAATGTAATTTATTTTGGAAATGTTCGGGCAAAGGAATACATCTTCAGTGTGACTTTCACGCGGATTCCAGAATCGACTAACGCATGAGTTACTCTGCGTCGCTTCGATGTTTGCTATCCTCTATTTTTACGGAAATATATCGCTTGGAGATATTTCTGGATCTCGCTCTCTTAGTAAATTCCACATGGGTGACAAGGCATAGATGCTGTCCTTTGATTTGCGAAGATGATTCGTCGAAATGAAAAATACAGCGAGAATGTTTGCCATCTTCTATTCGATCTGTAATTGTTCTTTTCAACGAACTAGCATTAAACTATTTTGTGTGTTACTTTTAAGCAATCCTACTGTATCTAAACACCGATCTGTGGAATAAATAGCATCTTAATGAAATTTAAAATGCGTATGTGAGACACGATATTCCATTCTATCCGTAGTTGTAACTGTCTACGAAATAGAACTATTATGTGTACTAATTACAAGAACTACTATCATTGTAAGAACACCATAGTTCAGACGCCTTCATACAACGAACCATTTAATAAACTAAATGAAAAGATGGGCTAATATAGCGCAGATCAATCTTAATATCTTACGTAGAGATAATTAACTGATATAAAGAAGACCGAATACAGATATATGTCAGTTATATAGAGCATTTCACAGATAATGCAAAAACAAGAGAATTGAAAACAGAGTTTGTGGATCAAAGGATTTCCGAAGGAGATTTCGCTCCTCTGATAATTTTCTAGTACTAGGAATTCGCGTATGCTGTGACGAGGAATTGCTTGAATAAAAATCGGATTTCCAAGTTTGTTTTTCAATCATTACCATACATATTTATCATGGAATTTTAAAAATCTATTATAGATGATTTCGTTGGGAAATTAACAGAAATATCCCAGTAGACAAGTTTCTAAATCCGTCCTTGAGAAAAAAAAATAAATACCAACAACTAACGTTCCTTGTGTTTTATATAAAATCCTGATAAAAGGTGTAAAACTAAACAAATATATACACAATACTGATTGAAGAAGCCATTAGTCGCTGAAATTGCATTACGGAAATAACTATGATAAAAATGTGAAACTTTATCTTAGCTAATTACTGCTTTATTGTGAATATGTGATTGAAATTGAATAAACTAGGGTATAAAAGGGTAGTAAAGTTTTTTTTTCGTTTTAGGGGCTTACGTAATTTCACAATACTCGCTCATTTCAAAGAAATATAGGAACATATTTGCCAATCTTTATTTAGCCCTAAACGTGGAAATTCAGAAAGTTCTTCTTTTGTATCCTTAAAAAAACGCTAACCATGGCAGAGACAACGCTTATGCTAAATAACGGGCTGTCGTCCCAGTAACCAGGCGAATAAATTCCCAAATTTTCGGTAATTCCTCAAAGCTAGAGAGTAAAAACAGAATCTTCCGCCCGCGTAATTTTCTGAACTGAACCTCAAGAGCAAACAAATTCACCTTTGGAATTAAATGTTGCGTGCGAGAGGGCCGGATAGGAGAAAGAGCTGTTACTTCGGGCACCGTGAAGTCCTAAATAGAAAGGGCGGCCTTTGGGAACGAAACAAAGGCCTTTTTGTAGGACATGCGGGGCATTATCCCCGTACATTGAAGACTCGGCGGTGTGTCGTAAAGTGAGTGAACGTCAGCGAAAGTTGACGTGGTGGGGAAGGAAAAAGGGCAGCAGTCATAGAGATAGGTCAAAGAGCACATAGAGAGGAAACAGGAAAAGGAATTCAGTGGGTTAGATAATGTACAAAGGTCCAGACGGAAGTATGGGAGCGGTTGTAAAAAGGTCGGCTGTTTCCAAGAGGAATGTAGCTCTATTGTTGGAGTTGCTTAGGAGGATTAGCTGGAGAAAGGGGATATCAACGCGAGATGAATGCCGTCGATGCAAGGGAATAAAGAGAGACATGTTAATATTTTGTAAAGTATGAGGAAATGTGAAACCTTATGTAAATAAAATAGGTTTTGTATGATTATATATGTGTGTAAAGTATTCAGCTCTGTTGGAACCTCAAGCCCTCCATCATAGGCGGTTACAGGTAAATTCTTTCGAAGAAATTTCTTCGGAAAAATTTCACATCCAACCACCCAACCCAACTCAGTCTTCAAGGAAGTTCATAGCTTTACTGAATAGATTTCAACTCCGAATCTGTTTCTTTAATATGAATTGTGTATACCTTCAGATTCATTAGGGTCCTATTTTCAAAGAACTTGTTATTCCAAATATTAATCGTTTGCAGAAATCGTTTTCGAAGGATTTGCTTTTAAAGAAATTGCTTTTGAAGAATATTTTTTCAAAGAATTATCTTTCGAAGAATTTACAAGCTCCTATGAGAAACCATTCATGACCATATATTTATAAGGGTTATCCCTTTTCGAAGAGTTTGCTTTCCAAGAGTTCGTTTTCGAAGTATTTTCATCGTCAAATCGTAAGTTGCCGAAAGCTTTGTAAAGGGAATTGGATAAAGGGTGAGATAGTTCACCCTTAATTTCCTCACTGGAAAATGCCCAAATATGCCTAGGACATAAGAATTTAATTTTTCATTAAATTAAATAAGAAATGGTCAGGTTGGGTACCATCGTCCTAAATCACTCATACCTCATTATCTTCCATCCGTGAATATAAAAGCGAGTAAATATATCTGTTTGAATAGGAACGTAAAGAATTATAGGTTAACTTTCCTATATCCTGAGTCAAAACACATTTATAAATGTTTAATTCTTGTAGATTAGGAACTATTAATTCATGTTTGCCGAAACTTAGAAAACTTAACTTTTTCTTTCTTTCAATCTTGGAATTTAATTAATTGTCGTCACTACGAAGATAAAAGTTGAATATCCATGCGTATGATAGTCTATGGTTGGATCTCGCACAAATCGAAGCGGTATATCACCTTGCAAATAAAAAATCTAAAGAATCAAATGCAAATGAATCATTGAACTGCGAAGAGATGCCCATAGAAAGAAGATTCAATCCATTTTGTTCTCATAGTCAATAATCGATTCCGCGATCAGGCAGAGTTTGATGAAATCCAGCAAGTCAAGATTCAGACCTGTCAAGCTCCATCTTCTTAATGGAAAATACCATTTATGGAGTAGGGTTTCCTTATTTTTCCTCTGTCTCTGAGACTGACTGTTCTCTGAAATGACGGCTAAGACTGGTTGCATGTTCGCCTTTAATTCCTTCTCTAGCCGTATTTTAGCTTTAAAACTTAACACGTTATTAAATACCAATTACTTGTAGTTAAAAGACTGCTATAAATTCGTTGTGAAATTGATTCCATTTAATGTAGATAATTCTCGAGAAATATTCACGTTTATCCCATTTTATTCGCTCCGCAGACTTGATTTATTCTAGTAATATTTATCAGCAATGATGACCGTTGTAGATGAATGACTCATATAAGTCATTAATTTGAATCATCTAACATTATCTACGGCTTGTATAAGCTTTGGAAAAATAAGTGGAAAATCTCCTCAACAGTTTTCATGTTCAAGAGCGATCCCCAAAGTGTTGCTTCTTCTGGTGTGCCGCGGAACATGGGTGTGCTATGACTAAGCCTTTGGTGTGCCACACATATTCATACATTTCACATTCTTTTAGTTTAGCGTCCTTGACTCAAATTATCTTGTGAGATGTTTCATCGCTCAGCAGGAACTCTGAATTCTGATTTATATTTTATTTCAAATTTTCTTCTTAACAGGCATTTGATGAAATTAATCCTCTCATACTTTAAAATGACATTAAATATATAAGAAATTACCAGTAATAGTCTTAAATTCCTCTCGTGGATAGCTATTTCATACTTAATTTCACTGATGCTGTGTAAAGGCGGGTATATATATCCAGTTCCTCCTCTAACAGAAAAACTGATGAAGGTTTCTTTGTCTTTAATCATCAAAACTTTTTATGTCAGGAACATTGCGAGATATGTGTTAAATTGGTCCGAAGTCCCTATTGAAGACTTCGAGAAATAAGATATTAATTGCAGGTGTAGCATGGACCACTTAGCAAAATCTATCAAATGTTATTGTAGTAGTTGTATATTTACTTATGATACTTATGAAAATCTAACACGTATAATCTAATCGGAAGTGTTTCTACGATAATTTGAATTATATTCGATTTTTCTCGAAAAAATACATGTTAACAATCTATTGGAAAATTAAGGGAGTAGGACTTTTAAAATAAAGATAAATATAAAAAGAAATACAAATACAAATACAATGGCCTCAAATCTCATCCTTCATTGTTTCATCTCATTGATGTTGGATCTAGATCAGCCTCTGGTGGAAATGCTGATAAGGTTTTCTTTGTCCTTAATCAGCGATCCTTAGCCATTTACGTCAGCATCATTACGGAATATGCGTCAGATTGCTTTGATGGAAAAAAAGCGGTCCCCACGAAACATTGTAGTTCGGGACATTCTCTCGCGCTGCGGGACTTCTGGCATCGCTGTAAGTGTGCCATGGAGTAAAAGGAATCCGAAAACACTGCTTTTCACATCGCTACAAACGCCAAAAGATAACCTTGGTCGGATCCAAAAGAGCCTTCGAGTGTAGGTCCGGGATTACTGATCAAAGGAAGAAAAACGTCCTCAAGAGAGCGAGGAAAGAGCCATTTGAAACCACCGGAAAACATAACGGGAACTGCACAGAAGCAGAATGGGAAGAGGATAAGAAGAGAGGAGGCGAAGAAAAGAGGTTTCCCCTCCGAAAAAAAAATAAAGGACGAAATAGGATTGTAAGGGATTTTTGGGGCAGTCGGTCCGAGTTCCAAAAGGACCCGAAGCTGGAGTTTCGCATCGATGCAGCACAATGGTTGACCGAGAAAAACGTCACTGGGTTAAAAAAGGAGACTGTGCGAGGAGGATGCGGAAAATCGATGATTGAAAATGCAAGGCGGGATCCGGCCGCTCGGAACTGCGGTTGCATGCGGAAGTGTGGGGGCTCGCCTTTGGTTTGCGGGGATCTTCTGGGGAGGCGCGCGGCGAGTCGCATTTGTTTCCAGATTTTTTTCCTCCGCCGGCTCGCTTGAAGTAGGTTTGCGGGTACGTTTCCTGCGGCGAAGGATGTTGCTTTCTGTCGGGAAAAGGGTTTTCTGAGATGGATCGAAGGGGGTTCATTCATTAATTTTTGAGAGCAATCGCGAAATATGTGGCTTGCGATCTTGGAAGATGATGCTATACTCTGTCCACCTTCGTGGAGGTACCATATAGAATTCGCTGTTAAATGTATCTCTTACGGAGAAAAATCGTATATTTCTTAACGAAATTTGTGTGCTGTTTCGACACGAGTGAAAATTAAATTAAAATTAAGGTACCCAGAGAAAATCAAACTTTTGCACACAACAGTTATTATTAGCGAACGGCCATGTTTCATTCAGGTATCCCTGATGATGAAACTAGGAGTCGAAACCGTGGTCGTCTGCTAATAAAAATAGTGTATATGTTGTGTAGTGCAAATGTTTGAAGTTTTCTTGGCATGTACCTCATGAATTCCTACAACGAAGTTATGACCCAAATTGTGAATTCTATTGATAAAAATTGTTTTGAAAATTTCACATTGTCATTATTCTAAAGTAAATCATACTGGTATGCCCGGCATGATCACTTTTAATCAATACTGAAATTCCAAAATAAAATATAAATCTTCTGAATGTTCTTTTCTCTACCGAAAGACTAAGCTCTGAAAATAATCGCCACAATATTACTTGAAGTTTGTTTTACTTTGGACTCTCTCGATATATTATTCCATTAATCTCATTTTTAAATTTGACATGCGTAATATATGTACATTTGGAACAACTTTAAAGTCACTTTTTTCATAGGAAAGCTAAGAAATTTGACCAACATTAATCTATGAAAGTCTATTTCGAATAATCTTCCACACTTACATTTTACCTGGCATTTTATTCAGCGCGTTAGTATGTGTACTTAAGTGCCATCGTATTTTCTATGATGATCGACATCAGTATAATTCTTTCATTATGCATAAGTTGGCGTTCAAGCTCATTCTGGATCAAACTCAAATTATTCAAGTTGGAATCGCCTACAGAAGCGAAAAGGCATTAAATTACCTCTTCCGAAAAATCCTCTCTTTCTTCAGACCTAGAATGAGTTTTCGAAAAATTTTCTTTGAATTCGGAGAGTCACTTTTCTCTGGACGAGGTTCTCCTTTTTATAGTAAAAAATGAGAAAGGAAAAAATCCGAACCAATTCCCAATATCTTTCCACTGCTTCATATCCGCCCACCCATTTTGCGAACAGTTTTTCTTCTTCGCGCTCCAACGGTTGGAGAATGAATAGGGGTCTCTTGGCAGAGAATTCTGAGACAACAATTGAGCGTTAAAACGTCCAAATAGAAACGCGCTCTCTCGACTTGTGAGTGCCTACTCGAAGGCAGGAGGAAACTTTTTATCACCACGGAGTAACGCTTGAAATTCGGCTCTTCGGAAGAGGAGATAATTTCTTTTCCGTACTACAATTTTAATCAGCAAAAATTACATTTTATTCTTAAGCCTTTGTAACTCTATACAACAGGTGAAAATACTCGAGCTTTTGGGTTTTTCGCTCAAAAAGCAAATCTTACGCATCTTAAATGGTTAGCTTACTTCCCTCTTCGTGTGTATTTAACTTGTAGGTTGTAACAGCAACTAAAATTGATAAACTAACGATTTACATTTACATTAGTACCCCGCGAGCCGCCCTAAGGCGTATGGTAGGGGGTGTGAAACACCAAACCACCTAAATAATTTTCGAATTAGCGTTCCTAATACTATCCGGAAAAAGCAATGAAGGCCATCTGTTCTAGCTATATTCTCGCGAAATTTTTTTGTCGTCTGGCTGCGAAAATCGCTTTCGTTGAGAGTTGGGATCACGACGTCGCGTATTTTGTCGAGTAAATCGCTGTTAAAAAATTTCTCGAATAATGTTTTCCTTTTTTAATTCATCCCTGTGACATAATGATTGTAATTACTCTCTTCTTAGTTTTTCAAGACCCCTTTGCTTTAACTTTATTTATTCCAATAAAGTTTCTAATATCGACACATATTAGGGTTTTGTTAACCTACAACCCTAAATAAACCATTCATTTTCAGTGACAAAGACCTCAGGGACGGAATCCTCTCATGGATTTGAAAATTCTTCAATCTTTTTATTATATTTGTCTGCATTTATGTTCTTAAATTGCAAACAGCTAGTGGCATATTATATAATTAATAGATATTACAATCATAGAAAGTAACTTAAATTTAGCACAAGAAAGTGTGCGGCTTAACACAAGTTGTTCGTACGTACGTACTGGTTGTGGTCGGTGACAGTGTGTGTAGCGCCATTACTTAGCTCATAAAAGCATCCTGTTACAGAAGTGAGGAGAACGTGGCTTGGTAGTTCAGTGGTTAGAATACCTGCCCGAAAAGTAAGAGACTTGTGTTCGTGTCCCAGCCAAGTCGTAATTTTTCACTTTTTGTACAACTGATTTATATGAGATTTGATTGCATAATAAATATTATAGTAATACAATTATTATGATAATATATTTTATTATATTAGATTATAATCTGTGAAATAATAAAGGAATTAAAAGTACGACATAAAACGGAAAAATAAGCAGATTATGAATAGATATTTGTAAAGTCTTTACATGAAGACGTTTTCTTTGACCCTGTATATTTCATCCTATAATAGATGAATTTACATGCCTCAAAATAGTCTAAATTGTTTTATTTTTATTACTCAGTAATTTATTTTTATTTTGATACAACGATCACTTGATTTTCTTATCCAACTGTAAAGCCTAAGTAATTGGTGATTTTATAGTGTAGTCCAAATTTTGCCCTTAATTCATTTACTCAACAAAGCATAAGTCACCAATGTATGATTTATGAACAGCTTACGTATTGGACTGCCATCTACTACTCTACAAATCAACTTAATCTCATTCTTAAGATGCTCTAATCCGTACGATTCTTGATCTTACTCATCCATGAGTCAGCATATTACGACTCTTCGTGTTCGAGATTCATTATCATTCATTTCCTTCCGCCATAAAATATTGTGCGATTGTCTCAATCTCCATTCGTGTGACGCGCCAAGTTCCTTCTCAATCTTTCTCTCTCTTGATCCACTTCCATATTGTGCATTTCCTTTTACTTACCTGGGCGTGGTATATAATGCCTTTAACCTATTATGTGGTTCTTTGGTCTTACGACTTGTTGGTTGACAAGAGACATACCTAAAGCTCCACCCGCTTACGTTATTTTCTATGACTTCATACAGGATGCATTCTTATTTTTTTAGCAGGAAGCTTTATACTGACTCCTGTGATATATGTCCCTGAATCATAGTATTTCTCATACCTGGCGAGTTTACTGCATTGAGCTCACCCATGACTGTTTTGAATAAGCGGAAACCATTAGTACGGACTAAAGTGTTCCAGGAAATTAAGTTTGAAACCTTTATATCCAACCTTTGATTCTATATGAACTTTACACGGGAAAGGGCAATGAATTAAATTGTTCGTCTCCTACAGGTTTCGTTATTTTGATTTAGATTTTCATTCATATTATTATTACTGATTAAAATTAGTGGAAGAATAAAATACGTAAGAGACCTTTTTACTTAAAATGGAATAATTTGTATGGATTTGGGAGTAAATTTAGATGGCCTGAGACTCGAATACTAGATCAGGGCCCTGTTATAAATTGTCAAGTAAAAGAGAAAAATTAAACGTATTGTATACTCTAGAAAGAGAAAAATAAGTCAGTTATTTATTTTCCCTTAGGTTTGTTCGTGGCTGTGATGATATGAAAGTTACTGAGGTAGGAATGTTGCTGAAGAATGCCATTCAATTAAGTGTCCCTCGTTAAATGCTATGTTTAATGTGTATTTATAGTTTCATTGTATTGCACTTATATGGATTTTCTCCATTCACAACACACTGGCTAAATGATGAAAGTAAAGGCAAGAAATATTACTCCTTTGTTGCTAACATTTCTCAAGCGCTCTATATAGCTTCTGGTAGCTAATGGGTCGCGGTTGCAATTATATATCGGACTGATTAATTTACAGATGAACTCAGACATATGAGCCATTTAAAACATCATTTACATCATTAAAGCACAAGAATTCTAGAAATAATCTTGGAAAGAGGCAGAGTTTGGTGAAATAAAGCCAGATTACGTCAATATTCAGAACTGTCAAACTCCATCTTCTAAATTGAAAATGCCATTTATGGAGTCGATTTCACTTATGTTTTCTCAATCTATGAGACTGACTGTTCTATAAGATATATCAAGGGCCTCAGCACCCAATTCACCTAATTATAATATATCTGAAATTCGCCCAAGTCAGAGAAATTTACGATTGCCTTTAGCACACATAAAGCTGAATTTCACATTGCGCTAGTGTCCGCTATGCTTTTATTAGTAGTGGTTACTTTCGATGTTGAAGAGGTGGTGATATATCGTTAAGTGAATATAGGTAGGTCTTCCTTAGCGCAGGCAATATTTTTGGCCAAACCCTCATATATTTATTTCCATAGCATCGCTATCACGTGTACGATCCGTTTGGGGGGCCTAAGTCGAAAGGTCGCCCCGAGGAGACCCAATCGGTGGTCCGAAGCCGTGGGCGGCCTCAACCGCGCCCATCTGGTTCATCATAATGGTGAGACGGTTTTACAGTGACTCGTGATGGATTCAGAAGAGTCGCATCTTTGGTCATCATGACGCGGATGGGCGTGTTGTATCGTGGGAACGATTCTTTGATGCTAATGAGACACGAAAGCTTTGCAGTCACCTTCCGTTTGGTTACGATGCTAAACTACTCCTCAGAATAGCGTATCGGTTCGTGAGTGGGCGTTGTCTTTGTCACTCGACTCGATTATTTCCCTTGGATTTTTTGATGGCCGAATATTTCCTCTTCCATCACAGTGACGACATTCTACACGAATCAATGACCGGCTGTTTTTCTTTCGCCTTTCACGGGCCTGGTCTGAGAGTATGATTTAGTTCAGAGGTGGGGAAACTGTTCCTGCTTTCTTTTTTAAACACCTTGAAACAAACGTTGATGTATAAAGTATTTATTCCGAATCTCTTTCATTTCCCATAGTAAAAATAAATAGTTAAACTTGATGATTGCATTTTATCTCGTATTATCAATTTCCATAAGGGGCAACAAATACTTGTATCGAATACGTCACCCAAATGTATCCTAGTAGTGATTTACTATTCGGTAGGCTCATGTGCATTAAAAATCCCTATTTAACACGATTTATATTTACCTCCTTCACTTTTTGGTAAATTACCCCACCCTTATGTCATTCATATTCTATATTTGTCTTTACCTCAGATTTTTTCCCTTTGTATTCTTCCCTCATTTACTGTCTTTAGCAGCCCCTCTCCTCTCAATATTTGACCCACCCATTTCCTCTATCGATGTTTAATTAGCTCAATGAAAGCCCTCTCTTCCCCAACCAACTCCAGCACTCCTATAGTTCATACGCAGTCTCGTGAAGTGATATTTCGCTTGTGAAAACAAAACTACGTTTCATTAAACTTTCAGATGCATCTGGAGAAACAGTTTTACAGTTCTACTGCAGGGTAGAATTCTTCAGACATAGTTAATAATAATAACATATAATATATTAAAAATAAGATAATTTTCATTCATCTCTAATAGATCGAAGAATGAAACGGTGGAGTTGTATGTACACATTCAAATGTCTTGCCGGTCTTTTTTCTGGTCGTTTCAAACTTGCATCTTTATGGGACAAGGAATGGGTTAAGGTACTTTGCACATAAGGACGTGCACCCAGAAAAATTTCCCAAAACAGCATGTTAAAATGTTCTGGCCGGGTAGCCTAAATGGTTAAGGCAGCCTCCCGGATAGAGGAAGATCCCGGGTTCGATTCCCGGCCCCGTCAGACTTTAAGTCCGTTTTTCCTTGGGATACATCTTTATCTTAGGCTATTGCTCAAATGAGTTTTCCCTTGCTTTTAAGTACTCCAGATAACCAATTGAGGTACAGTCCTGGCCAAAATTAACGCAGCACCGGCCGTAAGGATCGCTAGGGAGGTACTGCGTTAATTTTGGCCAGGAGTGTACAGTCCGTGAACGTGATTTATCATAGAAAGGTTTCAAATTCAATTTAAAATAGTTTTTTTTTGTTTTTTGTTGCTTTAGTCAACTATTAAAAAATGGATTCCAATCTACTTTCAGCTATATTCGTTTTCTATGTTCATAAATTATCTTAATACGTATCAGTGACCGGGACATAATTTAATCATAATAACGGGCCTTAATGTAATCACACAAGGTGCCTTTTCGCGATGATTTGTGCTAAGTACTTAACTCATAATTATCCAAGTATTATACCGTTATTAATATCTGCTTCACAAATCAAGGAAACATTACAATATAATTTAAGATATTAGCGAATCTTTCTCAAAAGTTTCGAATATCCATTGAAAGAAATTTAATCAATCAAATATCAATGGATGGATTTTATTGATTAAGGAAAATTTAGAATAGATGTCAAATAGATTTCTATACTTTATTTGTTGTTTTGCTCAACTATTATTAAAAAAGGTTCCTGTGAATTCCCCTTTACATTATGTTCGTTTTCAAATTTTATGGATTTTCTTTATATGAATCAGTAAATGACCCAAAATATTGATATCAGGATATTTTTACAGTGTTTTTTAAAAAGTACTTTGTTAGTTAAACATCGAAATAATCATAAATTCATAATAAAAAATAACTGAATACAGTGTCCGATATCAGCGATCCTCCTTCGAACACTTCGGAGATGACATCGAAAGAAATTTAAAATCAATAAATGAATTTTACTGATGAAAAATTCAGGAATTTATAAAGTTTTCATACTTATTAGTGATTTTTGTATTAGTAACCACAGTGATACGGGATTTTAGTCTTTCACTGGCTAATGGAGCGGCAAGGGATTAAAAGATGGGGATGGAAGTTTTTATAGCCCTCATCTTTAACCGTTACCTCTTCAATATCTGAATGGGATACCCCTCTTTAATCCCCATTTCATGACCTTCAAACGACAGAATCATCGACAATCACACAATACGAAACTTACATATCGATCAGCCCTCGGTAATTTTTACGGCCGAAGCATGCGCGCGGAATCGTCCCAGCGGAATGAAGAGGAAGTACTGAAGCCCAAGTTCCTCCACTAAGACAAACTAGAACGCTGTAATTCACCCGCCGCAGAAGTACAACGTAGTGCTCTGTTTTAACACGAATAAATTATTCCCGGCCCCTCCCGCTACTTACAGTTGTTTTCCTAAACACGGCTTTGAGTCGAGCAGGGGATTTATCGCCCCCTCTCACTGCTCGAGTCACTCCGGTATTCTCCGAGAATGAGATCGTATATCTCCCGGGCTTTATATGTGTTTTATCTCTGTCTTCGCTTTTGACGTTTGTGTTTCCGAAGGCAGTCGCGTGATTTCTCCCTCGATTGGGTGATGTACGGGGCTCATCGGAAGAGAAAGTTTGATCGAACGTGGGAAGAACTTGAGGTAGCTTCTCACTCTCGCCGTTTAGGATATTGCTCGAGAGTAGTTTGCTCTTACGTAATGCTCTTGTCAGAGCGTTTTTTGAGGTGCCTATTTGGATGGTTAAGGAAATGGATGGCCGAAATATTTGAAAAGGTTTCTTCAACGGTTTACAAATTGGAAAGTGCGGCAGTTTGATTAATTTTTTCTTTAAATGAGAATCGTGCAATATGTCGATGGCAAGATTTTTTTTCGATTTAACTTGATCAAATTATATAAGAGAAATTTCATCACTGAATTGTTTATATTAATTATATCACCTATTTATTCTGATATTTTTATATGATCATAGGAATAGACTGAATTGACTGTTGTTTATAAACATAACTATATTTAAACGTAATCTATAGATGCCTTCACTATGTGCGACTCCATAACCAGTAAAATAAAATCACTAAGTAAAATTCACTTCATAACATTCATTAAAACGATCGTTTTCGAACAAAGTTAGTTTGGCCTGATGACGAACTAACTTTGTTCGAAACCGGTCGTTTTAATAAATGTTATGAAGTGGAATTTTACTTAGTGATTTTATTTCAATTGCTATTTAAACGAGTTATTCATTTAGTTGTGGCTTATCTTTCTTTCTTGTTATTATTATTATTATTAATATCTTGATGCTAGTGGTACTGTATAATTTATACCTTCAATACCGTTGGTTCTTTGGTATGATAGTGAATTTGTCTCCAAGATAACAATTAAAAATCTGTAACAGGTTACCCTTAAAATAATTTCGTGTATTATTAATTAGCAGTAATTTAACCAATCAATGATAGATAAATTGGAGGTCTACAGGGGAAATAAAAATGCTATGTGTAAAAAAATGTGTCGCTCTGGCATGCGGTGAGAGTTATTCTGGAATAAAAATTTAATTTTTTAATTTTATAATGCACTAAGAATTTCAGTCAGCATGTATGTAAAATGACCCTTAAAGTCTCTCAATAATTTAATATTAAATTATATATTATATAATTAAATATAATAATTCTTTATTGAGTAACTTGAAATCCTGATACATAATTTTGACGATTAATTCTTGTACTGATTTGGATGTGGTATAAAAGATTTTTAGGATTCTAAATTGTTATTTAATAGCTACAGTTTGGAAAAAAGGTAATGAAATTTTAAGTTTTTGCCGTAGTATATATTCTTACCTTCATGTTGTTGTTCCGGTCGGATACTTTGAAGTTATATTTAGTGTTGACTTTATACTGTATATAAATATCGGATACGAATCAGCGCGGTTTCACTCTAAAAATCTTCAAATATATTTCTTCGGCTCGACGTGCTGGAGAGACCGAATTCAACTCTCCGCAGTCTCTACCGGAGATAGATATGTAAATTCCGTATACATGTCAAAAATACTTTGCCTACGAATGGAATCACGTGCCTATCCTTTTCCACTTCCACGATACTGGGAAGAGCTCGCTGAACGTAGGGATAACCGCATCTGTATTCAAAACCGTAGTCGCCATCCTAACCCGTTCCGACTTATTGGGACGCGATTCGCGCCAGCTATGGGGAGACGAAGCTCGTCTTTCTTCATACCAAATCCTTCCTTTTTCTTCCATTTCGCGAGATTCGAAACGTCATGGCCATATACATGGCCTGTTTAGGGAAACACCGTACTGGATTGAGGCCCCATATAAATAAATATATATTTATAAATATATTGATTTTGCATTTGTACCAATCTCTATCGATCGAGAATGCGGCTTACTTATAGAACAAGCGCTTTATTTGTTTTGAGGGCTGCGGTTTTTTCATCGCAGAAAGAATCCTTTTTCTTCTTTAACGTAATCTCTTTTGATGTTGGCACAATCGTGTTTTAGGCTTCTTTGCCTCTCATCTCTGGACGTACAAGTAGGACCAAGTTCAGATGCTTGGCTGACTTGTGGTAACAGTGGTAAATTTATGTGGTTGTAGGATTCCAATTGATTAAAAAAAAATATTAGTGTAGGTTATTAGATAGTTCCGCTATACTGTTGTTATTTTCGTAAAATTATGCTTCAATTTACTATGAAAATTATTGATTTTGAACCAACCATTGTTGTTTTATTTTACTAGCACCATTTATTTTGTATTTCTGGACTATCGAATTTTAATTTTAAACTACTTTCTGTAATACAAGAGATGTATGTACAAAGACACCTAGTTTTAATATCGGGATATTTTATTCGTAAAACAATAAAAAATCCTGGACATGTTTCTCTTACAGTAATTTTCCCAATCAGGGGAATTAAAGTTTTTACTTGCAATATTTATTTTTAAATTGTGGTAAGTTAATATATAATAAGTAGCACTCGCCATCCCGTGGATACTTATGACACAATCAATAAAAAAGATCTTTAATCGGATTTCCGATATTTAAAATTATGCACTATTTGGAAAAATATTAATAAGTATTGGAGGTGCCGAGAAACATTTTTAGAATACCGGTATATATGATTAAAATACAAGAATATTCCTATAAAAGTGGGATTTTAGACTCGCAACTATGAGATTTTCATACTTTTTCAGACGATTTTCATATATACCCTTTAAGTTTTAAACTGATAACCTCTCTTTTCTTAACTATCTTATTCATCACATTTTACCAGCTTATTTTAGTCTTCTTGTCCCATCAGCAATACTAACTATATTGCCTTGCACTGTCATGAACATTCGACTTTCATATTTTTTGTCCGAAGAAACATGTATACATCCATCTGTTTCCAAGTGCGATAACAGCATATGTCTTAAGTCAGAGATATTTTTTGTCTCGATTGACTTTTGTGGTTCAATGGAAATATTTTATGGAAACGAACGGAAAGGAAATCGTCTTCTTTATATCTTTATTTATCGGACAGTTTTAGTGACCATCGCCGGGTTATCCGCATCATATTTTTCACAAGCTGCAAGTCTGGACATAAATTTCTAATTTTTATTTTGATTTTTTTTGCTGTCCATTTCCGGTAATATACTTCCAATCCCGAAGTTTTTTCCTCCAAATCGACCATGATATGATGGGCGTGGTGATGGCATATCGGTCTCGAAAAGGGCTTTGCGTCATCTCAGATGCTTTCCAGACGCCGCAGAAAATATCTCCTTTTAACGCAGCTTGAAAAATCTCGGAAGATATAGTCAGAATTTCGATAGGAATAGGGAAAGAAATGGAGGAGGTAGGAATGGTTTCGCTGTATATTCAGTGCTCTCTCAAGTAAAGAGATACTTCCGATGGATGTTTTGACCAAGGAAAATTTTTTCTCAAAGTTTTTAGCAAAATCAAAACGCAATGATTGTATAATTGCTCCAGAGTATTGGCTGTCTATTTTAGTTCTCTACTATAAGTGTTTGTCGCTTGGGAGGAATTTCTTTGCTGTGAACCACATCGTTTCAAATGGGGGAGAACGTTTAGGAAGACTAGTGCAATAATGATTAATTGCTCATATGATGACCTTCCCCATCTTGAGGTCAAAAATATTTAGATTACCAACTCGGAAGCACTCTTTCGCTGAGGATAATTTCCCATTCGAATTTTATTTTTACAAATTTTGGGCATAAATCATGGCCGAAATATCGGTTTGGATGAGTTATTTTAGAAGTATGAAAGTTCAAGAATTCAGCTAAGGAGTTATTTTTTAATTCAAATATGATATGAAGTACCCGGTTTTCTTCCGGGTAGTTTTCTCATTATTCGCTTGAGATAAGGGTGCTTCAGCCTATTTATTTACATATCTACATTTACTTACTTTACTGTAAAGTCTTGAATTAATATCATTTGATTTATCTATTTCTTGTATTTTCTATCAGTTTCTGTATCGTAATTCTCCGTGGAGAAAATATTTCTTTGAAGCGGTTATTTCCAGCATACTTTTCCCTAATTCTCTACGTATTTGGCAGGCTTATGTCACAGGGATGACTTTATTATTTATTTCATCTTCCAAGACCTTTTTTATTTCTAAATTTACTGAACATGCTTCCCTTAAAATTTTATCTTCTTTCTTATAACTATCCCGATTCTATCTGAATACCTTGGTTACGCTTATCGGTTGTCGTAGAAATTCTCAACAAAATAGTCGGATCCTCGCTGGATCTTTACGGTTGCAACGCTAGTCTGATGGATATTGACACTGATGTATAATCTAGATGGGTCTGAACAGTTCAAATAAACTCAAAGGACGTTTTTCTCTCTCTTACCAACTATTCTCTCTCCGCAGCCGAGTTTGTTAAGTGCCTGTTCACATATGTTACAAATGTTGGTACTCCATGTTAAATCATTCTTGAGCACTTGAAGATATTTCATCGAGTCTTCATCTATAAGTTATCTCCTTTAAAGGCTGCATGGATACTCCTCAGCCAGTAATTTTCTTTCAAAGAACTTAAAAACTGATCATTTACCAACATTAACATCTTATTGCCAATTACTGCCCCATTCCAATGCTGAAAGCCACTGAGGGGTCTAAGGGATCAGCTCCTATAAGTATATCACAGTGAGCAAGGTTTACTGCGGTATTTTCAAATGTATGTAATACATAAAAAATCATTAGTTCAATTCATAAAATACGGTGATTTTTAATTATAATCATTAGTCTTTAATTTTATGGTAAATTCCAGCCTAACTTTGTATTTTCCATTAGATACTGAAAACAATAAATGCCCATGGGATTTCAAGGAAATATATTACTACTTGGCCGAAACTAATTAGATAAATATTCTCAGGTTAGATATCTATGATTAAAAGCTTTATAGAAACGAATTTTATGGAAAGAGATAGCATAAATATAACTTACTCCAACGTTTGGTTGATGCCTTATGGAGAATCATTTGCGTATGAAGTTCATTTATGCTTTTTTCTACTTTTATTTAGCGAACATTTATTATTGACTATCCATCCCGGATTTTGCGTGAGTTATTATGTCTTATAAGTATTAAGATTAATAAGTATATTTTTTATCATTATCATGCATCGATTGCTGATTATTGCTATGTAATACTATTTCGCGGTTGATCATAAGCTCCTTATCGTCCATTAACGAAGCTGAAGATGTTTTTAAAGCATCAAATACGAAGACGCCCTGCTTACCATAGACCTAGGGAAAAACAACCATTGTATCCGCATTCATCTATGATACATTTTATTATAGAATCACAGGGTTATATTTTTATTTAATAAAATTGATCATTTACTTGATTGTAACTAACATCAGCTTCTGCCATCGTAACCTAATACATTTTCCGTCTGATAAACTAAATCCATAAATTTTCTACGTGATTAATAGTGAACGTGTTAATAGTCATCTCGTGTGAATCATTCATCGCCCTCCCATAGAAAAATATAAAAAAAGTTACCGAAATTAATTTCCAGCTCTCTCTTTGCATCGAAGCCAATAGGTGATCTTAACAGTCTCCTTGTATCTGATAAACAGCAGGGAAATTTTGTTTGAAATACGCATCTTGTATAAAGCATGCCAATTTATATATACCAGCAGAGGCTGAGATATATATGATTCTGTCTGGATACGGATGCAATGGGCAATGCGTGACCAACAGTCTTAGGACTGTTGGTCACGCTGAAATGTAATTTTATGAGGGTACACGATCTAATAATTAACTCAATAATTTAAACCAAAAGGACATACATTGAAATATCTCTTAGGACACTTTTAATTACTTTTAAGTTGCTTAAATTATTTTATACATCTTTGAATAGCTGCTAATTTTCGCGATATTCTTAAATTTATTTCTTACTTTAAAGTATTTAAGTTTAACAGTATCTTTAGCTCTCAAAATTTTGAAAGCTAAAGATACTGTCAATTTTGGTTTTGGATTGCTAACAATTTTAGACTTCTATAGTACATTTTGTAAATCTATTGCTATAGATAGTTTACCATAATGGTAAATAAGATATTTCCTGTAAATTTAAGGGAGGTTTTAAAAAAAATCTTGCAAACATCATACTTTATATTTTATTTACTAACCTTAACTTTATTACAATTAAAACTTAATAATATTTATTAATATTTGGTTTAATAATAATTAATTATTAATGACATATTTTACTTTACTCTTCTCATTTTAGGTGAGTCCTTCCACCTTTTTCCACTCTACTTCATCTGCCTTCTCGATGGTAAAAATATGGTGAGTACACTTGCTAAAAGTTTTTGATAGTACTTTGAAATCAGAATTTAGTGTATTTATCGTAGAATTCTCATTCAAAAGAAGCGTTTTCACTACTATTTCATTTCGAAGAAATGATTCTTGGGTATGTATACAGCACAAAATCATTTCAGAGAAGAAAAGAGTAGTTTTTAGTATTAATAAGATAGGCGGTTAAACTAAAAAAAAATCAGAAATTTAAGAGATTACCCACCAGTTATCCAACCGGAAATCCTGTCGATATATAGCTAGGACGGGGATGTCTACAATCAAGTTAAGCCTTGGTAAATTTTGCATAAAAGATAGCAACCGAGTTAAATTATCCATTTGAACAGGAAATCGACAAAGCGGTGGATCCTGTCATTATGTTCATTTAATCAACGTGCGAAGTTACCAAAAAAAGCAGCTGGCTTAGTCACGGGCACGCTTTTAAATTCGGATTCAACATCCCATTCATCACGCCGTGCTTTCATTTCTCCAGACCGCGACTTGTCATTCTTCATAAGGGAACGAGACAAGGAAGTGAAAATAATTTATAACCCCGTGTCAAATTATTCCAGTAGATCCCAAGGTCATGTTTTTCTTTTCGGTCATTCATTTTGCTTAAGCCATTTAGCGTGCGTCATTGTAAAATCTAGGTCATCAGATGTTATTATTAGTAAGTGCCAATTTCCGGGGAGGGATATTTTGTTCTTATTTGCTGTTGTTTGATATTGAAGAAAATGATAGAGAAACGATTGGAAAGACCTACTTTATTTTTAATTTATGGGATAAATTTTATTGAGGAAACCAATTGTTCTTTAGATAGTCCATGCTGCAAATTATCACGAGGTAATAAATCATTGAGACTAGCTTTGAAATCGATTATTCAACGATTTCAGATGAGGGAGGGAGAATTTATTACCAGTAGAAACCTTTTACTTTAGTTATGACGTGAATAATGTTTAGATGGCTAAAAAATGTTATCTGAAATCAGATTTAACTCTAATTTTGATTGAGAATCGTCATTTAATATTGAGAAAGCGAATATACTACTTTACACTATTCTATTGTATGATATTTCGTTTGTGTATTGGTTGTGATTAACCTATACCTAGACTGCTTAAATAGATAGAGATGACCTATTTTATGGCAACATCAGTTGTGTATAAATATTTTAATAATTAATTCCAATTCATTCTTAAATACAAGGTATCTGGGAATAAATCTAGTAGACGTACAGTAAATGAAAATTTACTTCACGATAATTTTTTAAACTATTCGCTGAATCCTAGGCAGAGTGATTGTTTTACGAACTTATTTTGAAAGGAGAAATCCGTTTCCTCTAGATCCACTTGTGTTGCTGCTGTTCTGATAATTTACTTGGCCATCCGAATACATTTATTCCATTTGTGACGTGATTAAAAATAACGAAATTATTTATTCCAAAGTATGATTAATTTTAAGTTATAGTAGTATGAGTAAACATATTGCTGAGATATAATACTTTTATTTATATATTTTTAACATGTGACATTGGTGTTTCGTCAGGCACAGCCTAAATAAATAAATTATCGGTAAATATGTTTACGATATAAAAGTTAGATAGCAAATTTAGTGAAAAAATGAAAAATTGGCAGATTAACCCTAACACGAGTCAACACAATATTCATCAAATTACACGCATTTTTACATTCATTTCGATAAAAGATTGTTACAAAAGAAAATAGTTAATATGATGTAAGTATAGTGCATTAAATCTCCACTAACATATAATTCAGTAACACTCTTTTAACAGATTTTATGTAATTGAGAACACTTCCATAATTGGAATTTATCTCTGCTTTATATTTAAATAATAATAACAATAAATGGTCTTTATTCGGAAGAGATATGACTGAAAAGAAACTAAAAACATAATTGAATAATAAACTCAACGATAGCTTCACAAAATATAATACTATTTTGCGAAACCTTTGATGAGTTATTTTTACCAATTAATTACAAATTGAAATATTAGAAACGCGCCGTTCTTCTCGTATGCATCAAAGTTCATTTTGCTTCATCATCGCGACCGCCTTCTCGCAGCACGAAAAATATCCCGGCTCATGAATGGTTCTTTTCAAAATCCGCTAAATCGGGAGAGGAATTTTTAGAACCCCATCCGAGTCCTGTGATCTCTCGTCCCATCTTTCCCTCCGTCCCATCGGCCGGAAGTCCGTACGCGCGCGTTTGTGAATTCGCGAGCGCACCGTATCACATATTGATCGGGCGGCGGGAGATTTAATAGGTTAGTGAGACGATGATCGCGTGGACCGATGAAGAGCATGCTTTGATTCCTCATGCAGCGGCTGACCTCTCGGTGAACTTTCTTGGCACGGATCCCGAGTTGCAGAGGGGTTAGTGGGTGTTACGCTTCCGCCCGGGTGTGGGAGGGAGTGTGGGCCGATGCAAAACACGTGGGAAGGGGACAAACTCCCTTCACTTCCTGTCCAGTTCCCGCCTCTGACCGTAACTTAATTAGCGCGAGCAATCAAAGGAGGCGGTGCCGATCGTCACGCTTCCCTTACGAATTCGGTTCGCGGTTTTCTCGATTCCAGTCTCCGCTTTGGGACTTTTTTTCTCTAGAGGAAGGAGACAGTTCTTCCAATTTGTGTGGAGTTTATCCTGTTTTCTCTTAGTGGAGAGATCAGTTTTTTCATTCTTTTTGATTCTTTATTAGGCTTGGCTGAGTACAAGTGGGCAGTTTTATGAATTACGATATTCTTAAATCCCTTTTTATGACGCGTACCAATGAAGTCTTATTATGCTAAACAACAATATAATATCTAATGAATAATACCCAATATAATATTTGCAGAACATGGGAAAATTCCTTTGGCTTTTATATTAAATTACCCTTGTTGTTGGAATTGCAGAATAAACCGCAATGGCTCGAAGAAAACCTTGCTTAATCCTGTAAATAATGAGAGGATTTTAAGCTATATACCACTATAGGTGTTGCTCTCAGCAAGAAAAAGTAGAAAACACTATTAAATAAACATCGGAACGTAGCAGACGTAGTATAATAGTAGTAGTAGTAGTATTGTTAAAAGTGCTTCGACAGCTTAGGTCATTTCGCACATTGACTCCCACCGGGAATCGAACCCGAGACCGCTTTCACCGAAGGCAAACGAGCTGTCCACATGACTAACCGGGAGACCCCGTAGTATAATGTAGATACTAATGCAGTTGATGCTCCTTTGTTAAAAGAAGTTCTCGGTCGCTTGGCCTTGATTTTCAGTTTTACAGAGAAAGGAAAACTTGATATGCAAAAACAGATATTGTGACGGAAGAAAAAATTTGTAATGGTAATTATTATAATAATTGAGTTTAATCTGTATATAGAAGAGTTAAAAGCAAAATTTTATCGATTTAAACGAGTCCTAGCCTACTTTTATCGTCATGGGTCAATCAATCGCTGGTCACGAACCATCGAATGGTCTCAATGAATTCAAAAGGTTAACATAAAAAAATTGTTCGCTTAATTTAACGTAAACGGTAGCTCACTGAGAATTACTGAAAATGCAAAGGCAAATTAAAAAATCCGCTATTTTTCTATTCATCACAGTTTATTTACTAGTAGAAGTCGATCCAAATCAAAGAACGGTAATTGTAGTCGTTCATGTTTGGAGTTATACTGGGCACTCCTCATATACTTCATGCAGTTAAGGTTCAATAGTATTAAATGCTATTTGAAACACTGAATTGCCATAATTATTTATTATAGAGTATTTCGAAGAGTTGTGTTGAATTAATATCCGTCCCGAAAGTTACACAAGTAGATAAGATTCGTTATAACTCTACCAAAATGAGGATAACTTTACGTTTATTTATTAGAATTTCTACGCAAATATAGGCGAAGAGATATTTTCCCGTTTACTTTATTACCGACTCTGAAGCGCTCGTTTACTTAACTGATTTCATTCAAAAGATGAACCAGCCTAAGGTTATTGAGCTATGGCAACATTCATGAATCATAAAATTATATTTAGGCATGTATTCATGCATCTGATATCTTTCCTCGGAGGACAGGGAGTGCATTAAGAATCGAGCTGTTGACGCAGGAAATAATCTCCACGAATGTGTGGGCCATAAATTCCACTGATCCCCCGTCCAATATACATATTTTCCTCCAAAAATATAAATCTCGAATAAATCGGAAACATTTCCTTCCTCCCGAAGGAGCGATTTCCTCTATCCATCCTCTCTCCTATGAAGACTTCATAAATTCAACGTTTTTAGAAATTCTCAAAAAAAACAGCTGGGAAGAGAAACATACCAAATAAGAGCAGAGGGGGGAGACTTTTGCCTAAATATTTATCACTTCGGGAAAGCTTTCGTCGGCTGTCCACTTGAATTGGGAGCAAATGAAACATGTATGGCCCCCTTTGCGTAAAGATATCATCGGCGTCTTCCTCTCTTTTTTTTCCGCTGACTTATTTTGCCTTATCTCGCGGAAGTGTGCGCGTCAGTTGCTCGTAGGAATGCGCTTCGTGTGACTTTTTTCCCGTAAGAGCGTCAATACCTCAATTTCGTCCCCTTGGATTTCTTCGAAATCAGTGAGAAAATAGATCGGAGAAACATGGCTTCCAAGATATTTTACTCGAAGACATTACGCAGCATTCCTTGAAGTTAAGGAACACCAATGTGCTGAGGCTTATAAGTAGTGGAGAATCTTCTTAAGCTGTAACGCAGGCAAATCACAAGCTTACTTCTGGTAGCCATTACTGAGAGACCGGTTTTGGTGGGGAATTTCCATCAATTAACAACTTAATGAGATAAGGATGTAGATTAGTAACAAACAAAAAGGTGTATAAGAAACTAAAAGAGGCTTCAGATACGTATTCGGCATCTTTGTTGTAGTATTCAATGTTTATTTCTTTTATTTGTAACCCGGTAATAAATTTAGTTACGGTACGCAATTGGGAAATGTATACGTCAGAAAAAACTTCATCTGCTCAATTTAATCCTATTTGAATAAAGATTTTGTTAACTTTCGTAAGCGACGTTCATAAATTGAAGTGTGCATAAAATGTCTACGATCCGCAACCCCGATTTTGCTCCGTAGCCAGAGACAGTCAATAAACTCATTGATTTAGAAAATCGAATGACCATAAATCGTTTCAAAATATTGAACGATCAAAGCAATGATAGCCGGCGTTGCCTGTTTTTCTTTTGAGGGCTGTTTTTCATTCACCATGTCTCCCCTTTTTGTCGGCACATTAAATGATGTAGTTATTTCTGTGCTATGCAGTTATATAGAGGAAAGCTGAAAATTCTGCAGAAGAATAAAAATGAATTCCATGAATATTAACCACGCTATACTCTCGAGGGGTTAGTTATTTCTCAAGATCATTCACAATACTTCTGCATTATTTTTGTCCTTATAAATATCTTTCGCTACGGACCCGCTATTTCTGTCATATTTTATTCTTTAATCGTCAGAATCCCTTTTAGGATGTTCAACCGCCGTTTCCCATTCTTGTTTTCAAGTGCTATTTTTGTCGTACGCATTACTAGTTATTCTACATCAGGCACTTCCTCTAATCTATATTTATTCATTATTTTGTCGTTAAAATTAAACGTGACGGAAAGTAAATTATATATGTAATACCTTCTCACAAAAATGCTCTACTTAAACAGAAAACTAGCCAAAATGTTCCGGATAAAACATTATTTGCTCTGAAAAAAGAATATTTTCCCTTTGGGTTCTCTCTTATGAATATTAGATTATTTAGTTTATTATAGCTTTTAACTTTTATTATAACTAAATCAATTAGGTCTTCTATACCTTTTGTTAAATTTACTTTCTAAAATAATTGTTCATATCTAATCTTTTTCACTTTTCATACATCTATGTTTGTATATTATTGTATTTATTTCTATTGCTGTGTTTTCGCGGGTTTTTTTCACCCCCTTTCTTTGTGGGTGTTTTCCCGCAACGTGGGTTTTTTCTTAGTCAACCTTCAGTTGCAAAGATTTTTCCCACACCCTACTCTTTTTTTGTATTTTTTTAATAAGTTGAGTTTTTAATAAGTTTAAATGTAATCGACATACGAGGTTAGGTGGAAGAGAGGCCCACTTGGGCCTAACCTCGCCAATAAAGGGTCAAACTAACTAACTAAGAATCGATGAGATAAACTTAATGTTGGATATTTGAAACAATGCCTGTTAATATTCAATATATAGCTCGAAGTCATGTATGCTATATTATCCCTTTACTTTAAAGATATTTTTAAGAAATAATAATTTGAAACCATGCACTTTGATTAAGAAAAACAAGAAATCTGTTTGGGATGTACATCTCATCCCTTGAATTATTTTTAGAGATTTATAAACAGCACAGTATGGATATTGTATTTCAGAAAATTCTTCTTGAAATATCTCCATGCTATCAATTTAGCATCTCTTTTATCAACTCCGTGTTTGACTTTGTTTCCTCGAAGCATTTGCTCGCCTCCCATTCGAACAAGAAACTTTTCAATAAGAGAACTGAAATCAGAGAGAGCTCCATTAGGGATTCCTTTTGTAAGCAGTCCTTTGATTTTTGCCCTCTTATTACGAAGTCCTACCGCGGGCCCATACTATTAGATTCTCTATGGAAACTTTTGCTCGTTTGAGTTACATCGCGAAATTCAAACATCCTCCCCTGCAATAAAGTGGGAATTCCTTCGCTTCCAAATCGGGGTCGACTCGAAAAGACAAACTAATTATCGTACTCTCGGCGATACGTGGCAAAAGAAAGGGTGTTTGATTTATCTAGACGAAAAAAGCATCGCCTAGTTCCGAAATTAGCGATCTTACAAATTTTCCCAACACTTTCCGTCTGCCCCGACTCCGATATTAAATTATTTGTAGCGATCGTGACCCTTGGTTTGACAGGGCCTGATATATGGGTTTGAAGATCCAGGTGGGTCCGAACGTTCTCTGGCACTTCGTACCATTGGCATCTCGTACCAAGGGTATAATTCCAGATTAGGCAGCTTAGTTAATGTCGCTACCTGACCGTTTTAAGGATAGAAAATATCCGAAGTAATGTTCGCGAAATATTTGCCTATAGCAAATTTTCTATAGCGAAAAAGCCGGTTACCCATGGCGAAACTATTAAGCCTGAAGTCTCATTGGCCGGGTTTGGGTGGGATGTGGTGGGGTTAGATATCATTTTAATTTAAAAGAGTATACCACAAAGTCAGTTAACATAATCTCGCCAATGATTCTTCCCAGTTTTTGTGTTTGAGGGAATGATAATTTGAAGCTTCCGCTTTTTTATTGTTTTGTTTTTTCTATTTAAATTGATAACACTTATTTAAATGTTAACGTGACTATGCTTATTGATCTATTTTATACATGTACTTTTTGATAGTGTATTTTATAAAATTTTTCATGATTTTTTTCTCATCTTTTAGTTATTACTATCGGTAGATTTGCGCAGGTTTTTCTCACCCCCCTTCTTCGTGGGTGTTTGATTGAGGATTGAGTTTTTCTTAACAATTTCTTAGGTTTTTTACATCCACAGTTTTTCTTATTTTTTCTCATAATACATCTTTATGTTTGTTTTATGTTATTATGTAAATTGATTCCATTTATTGTAATGTTAAATGACTACTATTATTGGCGTATCGCATACATGTATTTATTGGTAGTGTATTTATATATATTTTGAGATGCTTTTTTCCTCATATTTTAGTTATTAATGTTGGTAGGTATGCGCAGGTTTTCCATCCCCCCATTCTTTGTGAGTGTTCTTCTGCAGTGGATTAATTATTTCCTAATTTTTTAGGTTTCTTATAGCAACAATTCTTCTAATTTTTTCTCATTCTATATCTTTAATTCAATTATTGTATATCCTATGACGATGACTTGGATGGAAGAGGAGACTACTAGCCTCAACTTCGCCCGAATAAAGAAGTATTATTATTATAGATAACTCGGAAAAAAATTTCACGAGCATGAAGTCGGAAGTTTTCAGTCCTTAAAACTTTGTAATGTCCAATGATGCGAAGTGGTAGGGAGCCTAATAATTTCCACAACTCTTTCTTTGCCCCGATATTAAGTAATTCGTGATCGTGACCCTCTTTGACAGCGGAATGATATGTGGGTCCGAAGATCCAGGCGGGTCCGACGGGTGCCCCCATTAAACGGTCCAATTCCCCGTCTGGAGGAGCGGTTTTCTTTCCGATAAGCAAATATTGTAAATCACGTCGGTAGCTCCGATTGAGCCATCAAAGGGCACTCTTCCTTCGATAGCCGTAATTTATTCGCCCGCAGATTTTAGCGTGGAGGGCAATCATCCGTGTAATTAATAGCGATCCGTAGTTGGAGTGGGTGCCTCTCTCTCAGGAATCCGGTCGGACGTGCCTTTTAATGCCTCCTCGCGTGGATCGGTGATCCCCGGTCGTGATCTCGTTAATTACGCGCGCAATCCGACACTTGAGATTCAAATAAGGTAGTGGTTTGGTAATTTTCAAGGGGAGTTTCGGCGGTCGTTTCCGTGGTCTGGATGTCGAAAAAAGGTTCTCTGTCCCACGTGAATCGTATATTAAAATGAGAGGATGTTATAGATTTTTACCAAAGAATATGAAGTGGTAGAACAACGAGACCGACAATCAAGAATCGTTGACTAATAAAACAAATTGTGGATTTGACAACAATAAAAAGTATAGCTTTACTATCGATGAAATAAAATATATAAGCGACAAGTTTCGACTAATAATACTAATTTTGAAACTGATGAATGTGTTGAAATGTTCGGCTTTTAAAGAAGACAATGTAAAATTAGAAGGTAAGATTGATATAAGAGACAATTTGATAAATATAAAATAAAATATTGATATGAGTTCTATGAAAGGCAATTAAAAATAACCCGTATCAATGAGAACTATTTCTTACCAATACATGCATTTTATTATGTAAGCTTTACAACTTAAATTAAGGTATATAAAATCGCCATCCATCCTTCCTATTTATCCCACACATTTTCTATCTCGAAAATGAAAATCAAATATAGAATCTATTAGCAGAATTGGAAATTCTAGCGTATTTTAAGAATCAAAACTTAAATTTAGTTAATAAATATATCTTTCATTCCCATTCTGCTTCCTAAATCCATTATATTCTTTATAACTTCATAACGCCATTACTAAACCCATTGTCTCCCAAATAATTGACATATTCTCCAAGCGTAAGAAAACCAGCTAGAACCGGATCGGAGGTAGCCGACGCATCTTAATCAAAATTGAACCGAAATTTCACTAAATCGAAAGACAAACCAGCTCAAAATTGATCACAGTCTACTACTTTTATTTTTTCGTGTATTTTAAATCCTCTATGCATTCACGAGACATACCGGATGGAGCAAATGGCTCGATAGGCTCCCTTTATGGTCGCACGATGCAAATCGGCATCTGTCCACTCGCTTCCTTCTTAGCCCACTCTGCGACACTTCCTTGAAATCGCGCCATGCATCGAGCCGCCCACGCGAACACGCTCAAGCGGAAAGGGAAGACTTCAAATGAAACGTTTCCCATTAGCGAACCGACGCGACCTTTCATCGCTTACCCCTAGGGAAGTATAAATATCTGATGTAGCTAACCATATGGCTCCCACCCTATTTGGGTTTCCCTCGCGATGGGTTTTTAAAGCTATATTTAAGGACTTTTAATGGGTGCGAAAATTAAATAATTAAGGCTAAGACTGTTTTATTGCCTGAATGACAATCAGGAGTACTTATGAGTCTGTACTCACACGCAACTCGGTAGTAGGCCGATTAAACAGTTTGTTTTTTACCTCAAACTGAATACAACTCAATTACTCACACATGAATTATCATGGTCAACCGATCGTAGATAAACGATGATAAGGTAGAAATATATTACAACAAAAGGCAAACATGTTTGGCATAATCTGGGTTAAATCTTTTTTTTTGATTCGCGAATGCAAATGAAAATAAAGCATCGTCTGATCAGAGCTATTGTAAAGTGACGGTCTGTGTGACTCAGTGAATTTCATTTCTAAGACACTCAATATATGTGAAGATAAACTTTTATTGCACATTTGTTCCTTGTATACGGCTAGAACATATTGATTATATTATATAGGGGTATTTGATTATTTGATGACTGATGAAAATGATGCAGCAAATAATGAAGTAAAACAGAAAGAGATGTAATTTGAAGCATCGATAAAATACGAGCATCCAGAAAACTTAAAATGTCTCCCCACCCTCTCGTCTATTTACCGCGGAACATTTACAGATGTTTCGACGCATCAAGAAACAACTTCCGCCGTTTGAAGTCATCAAGCAGCTGAAGACAACACGTCATTTACGCGCCTCGACAATTAAATGGACCACGCAATTGAGCACTTGAGTAAAAAGTTAATGCGTCCCACGGCCTCCAACTAGCTTTATAGGAGAAGTTAAATATGAAAATGATCTCCATATATGACAGGTTATGACAATTATTGACTTTTTTTACGTGTTTAATCATGAGTTCTTACTGTTTTTTGATTTCCATGCCATATTTGGGTTATAAACTGCGTAGTATTGATCCATTAGTGTGGTAACTCATGTTTATCACGTTCGTTGTGTTAGTGGACTCGCAGAGTCGTCCGTAAAGATGTTTGATGATTCTCCGATATTGCTGACGTCTTACTCTGGAGCAATTAGACAATCTATGTTCCAATGATTCGATACAAGTCATTCACGTCCGATCACTTTATGGCCGTTGCTTTTTCGTTCGTTTGCATTTGGTGCAGTAGCTGAAAGTTGATGTTGAAGAGGGGATACCCTTCTTCCTGATTGAAATTATTCTACTATTGCTCGATTTTGATGGGTTTTCAAATAAGTCTATGAATTCATTTTAAGGTTCTAGTTATGGAGTACCCCGATGTTCTCTATTATTGTTATTTCTTTATTCAGATAAGCAAAGCCTACGTTTCAAATATTGTAACAGATTATCTATTTCTTGGCGTTTATAATTTGTACAAAATTTTGGGTATTTGAGACCATAAAGTATAGCTTTAAAACAAGCAGAACTCCTCGAAGAAAATATCAAATGCTGGTTTGTATACTCTTTTAGCTTAGTAAACTTATTGTTAGTATAGTAGCTTTTATACTCTTTAGTTTTGTATTCTCTTTTAGCTTATAGAAATAGTGGTTAATTGGAACTGTAACAAGGTAAAAACACAAATTTTGAACTCTATTTCCGGAAGCTTTTCGCGATCCGGATTTTTCCCGTGGGTCATAGATTGTTTGGAGGTTAATTTAACAGTTCCATATACATTCATAGTTAGGTTAAAGTACTAAATAAATAAACACGAATGCGTAAGAATTCCTCACACAACAATTCGATGAATGAAATACTTTCAGTAGTTCTTGGCTGTTTCAGAAAAAGTATCTTACATTAGTTTTGTCTCAGTTTTACTAATGGATATGATAATAAGAAAGTTACTTGGGTGTATGTGATGCTGAATAGGAGCATTTATTTAGGTCAAACCTTTTTGAATGCATGGATGAATGATTGTGACGCAATTGACTTCCGCTTCTAAGCGTTTTGGCTGAGTAAGGAGAGCAAGGGTAAACTATCTCTCTTTTCATCTTGCTTAGTCGCTTCATCTTCTAGCTGAATGTGTCAAAGACACATACAAAAGAATAGTTGTTTAGTTTTATCAGTTATGTATGGCTTTCATGCATAGTAATATTACCGGTATGTCTCTGACTTGTGAAGTTTGACAATTTTATGCTTAAGTGAAATTTGAATTTGCTTCAAACTCCGTTATATAACACATTAATTATTAATCATGGTTAATTAGTATAATTAATATGTTGATTTCCAAAGGTAAAGCAATATATATTCTAAAAGAGAGGAGAAAAAAAATAATTTTGAACAATAGTTTCCAAAAATAACAGGCTGATGAAAATTGTTTTCCTAAAACTATAACTAATTTTTCTCCACAAAGCTAAAAACAGATGACCGGTTTTGGCGCGTTCTGCCTTCTTCAGTTGACTAATAGGATTCATAAAACAAATATATAGGAGAAAGAAAGAACAGGGAAAGAGGACGGATAGGAACTCAAAATTCTTCTTTTTTTAATTTTCTGAAAGATTGTTAGTTAAAAGGATTTTGAAATTTTTTTCCTGGGTGCATGCCCTTATGTGCAAAGTACCTTAACCCATTCCTTGTGGATTGTTAGTTAAAGTTGTTTTTTTCAGAATAAAACTAAAAAGTGATTGTTATTGAAATAGAATCCTACCTAGTGAATCCTCAATTTATTGAGTTTATCTAACTCGATTTATAGCTCGATGAACGGAAGCGAAAGAGGGGTGAACTCCTTCTAAACAAACAGCATGTTTGGATATTTCAAAGTGAACCGTACGTTTTTGGATCAAACTTCGGATTTCATTGTGCACGTATCTCGTGTTAACTTTGATGTACACAAAACCGTATGGAGTTTGACGGGAATACTCATTACTTCAAACTACACCAGGGGTCTCTTTACTACTGCCCGCGGGTTAAAAGGCCACGTTTGTAACATTGGATTTGATGCGTAAACGTACCGTACTCTGTTACCTTTATTACTACTACTTGATCACATACACGTAGATATCCATTATTAGGCTTAAGCACATGAATGACGTCTGTTACTCTCCTTGTTCTCTGCTCATTGAATATGAATTTAGCTTCGGCACATCCTTGCATTTTTACCCTCGTTAACTCCCGTTGATTGAGAGTTAGACTATCGAATATTTTATACATGTTTTCTTACTAGTAGCATTTTATTCTGCTATTACTCTAGACAGAAATATTCTTTCTTATTCTCGTGTAGTTTTAATATAATAGTTGTCGTCCTTATAAAGTCGATCAGCAAAAAAAATTCTTACAATCTTTTTGCTTTAATAAAAATAATAACGTAAACTTTATGATAGCTCGTATCGAAAGATTGAATTGATTGAGTTAATCGTAAATAGATTATAACTGTAGTGTATGTACAAATACACGTTTTCATGATTTGTGTGTATTTCGGGATCCTCTCGGTTGACCGACAGCTTGGTTAAACTAAATATAAATATTAGATTGAGAAACCAATTAGCAAGCCCTCCGTGATATACTTTTGAAATTATTTATTCTTTAATAAAATTTTAGAATTAGTTATTGACTGGAAATTATTTATTAATGAATTGATAATGATTCAATCAAGCTATGGGCCAATCAATTAATCTGTCAATTAAACAGTCAGTCAAAAGAGTATCAGTCAAGAGAGCGTCAGTCAAGTAAACGGCGGTTGAGTAAGCGTCGGTCGAGTCAGCGTCGGTCGAGTTAGCGTCGGTCAAGTAAAATTCGGTCAAGTAAACGTCGGTCAAGTAAATGTGGGTCAAGTGAGCGTCAGCCGAGTGAGCTTCGGTCAAGTGAACGTCTTTCAAACGAGGTAGACTCGAATATTTCAGGGTCTTTTGTGAGATAAATTCAATCCCTTCGTGAAAGGGAAAGTTTCGTAACTGCCTATGAAGAATGCCCCTTACCCGTCTCCATAAAGCCTTGGTTTAGTCCACGACTTGCGGTTTTCGACGCAATCAATTTTCAGTCCTCTTCAAATCGACTCCGCGAGTGGGGAATAACATGCTCTCCGCGCTCATCTCTGTGACTCATACTTCGTAGCTATGACGACCTCCTGCTTTTTTTCCTTGTGATGTAAACTAGTTTCAGCCGTGACTTAACTCGTATACGCAATGGATATACGTTGTCTGTTGCGTCAGTATTATATCATTGCCCAGAAAGATGTATCATCAGTTTCTATTTAAATCGGATTTTATGGACCGCCTTACAAAATTTTCATGAGGGAGTGCATTAAATGAAAATTAATCACACCTAATGATGTTTATGAGAGGGTATTTTTCGAATCTGAGGCTTTAACAATATTTAGGAAACCTTTCCGTATTTTGTGAATCGTCTTTTCTTATTCCACATCATACGATAAATAGTCCGGTATTACTTTTGTTGATAGTTTTTCGTTTCTTACCGAGAATAAATTTAAACTTATAACATATCGATCAACAGAAATATTTCCTTAAGGTGTTTGATTGTTATTTGGTACTTTTTCATAAAACTCCTCCATATTTGATTTATTTCGCTATCAACTGCATCAACATGGTTTGCACAATATAATCAATCTTAAAATTCTCTATTTTAAGTCCCAAGTTTCAACCTTTCTATAGATTTTTTCTTTTAATTATTTATATTAATCTGCGAAGACTTTCCTCCGTGTGAAATTATTTTATTCTTGTTCTGTATTTTGTGCTAAAAATATTATGAGGAATTTCTTTATAAATTTACCATAGTAGCATTTAGCACTAATATATTTTCAATATCTATATATATTTTCAAAATCTAGTACTCAAGCCGATATCGAATAAGTAATTAAAATAAGGCTATTCTAGAATCTGCTAATTCGGCCTCGACTTCTCTTAGCTCTCCATAATAAATCTCGAGAAAAAAGAACACTTGTTCTTTTATCACAGTAATTTTATTAATTCACGACCATGGCTATGATTTACTAGATCATCAGCACCTGGTGGTAAAGATATGTGTTATTTTTCTTCAAAATTTTTGGTGCTATTCATCGTAAAGTGTCACATGTTTTGTAAATTAATTACTCAAGTGTAAGACACATTTAAAGTGTTATGGAAAAGAATTTTTTATCGAGCACTTCGTAAAATATTTTCATAAAGCTAGAAGAGGGATCGCTTTCTGATTAAATGAGCGATTTAAATGTGGGGCTTTGAGTGGGTTGGGAGAAAGAAGGAATTGATTAAGTTAAAGTGTCTCACCATCATGGGTAGTCTAGTTGCGCAGGTCCTAGTTGTTGTTTCTCCAATTTTCCCCATCCTCCGTTCTTCTCTTCATCCCACAGTATCGTTATAGTTATCGTATTTCTTTAAGCATTCTATGAATTTCACTATTTTCCTTCCTCTCTTCACTTGTCCCTTCACTGTGACTTCCAGTATACCCTTAAGTAAGCAGTTTCATCTTACTGCATAAATAACTTTGTCCGTTCACTTGATGTTTAACATTCTTCTGTATACCCACATTTTAAACGCCTCTATTCTATTTCTTTCTTTCTTCTTTGGGGCCCATGTTTGGCAGAGATGTAGGAACACACTCCACACAAAGCAATTGATCATTCTTTTCCACAGCTCGACATTGATGTTACTGCTTAAAACGTTTCTCTTTTTTCTGAATGCTCCCGTTGCCATTCGTATTTTACCCTGACTTCTTTCTCACTTTTCCAATCCTTCGTGACCTCCACACTTAGATATTTATATCTTTCTACTTGTTCTAATTGCATATCTTTTACATTCACGTTCATCACTTCATCATCTCCCACTTTCGTAACTTTGGTCTTCTTTTGATTTATGTGGAGGCCGTAATTTTCTGCTACATCCTCAAGCTGTTTCAACATTCCTTTCATTTCCTTTGTGCTTTCCGAAATTAAAACCATATCATCAGCGAATCTAACAAAGTGTTCACATTGACTGATCATTAAAAGAAAGTGAAGTGTTGTTATATTGCATTTACTTTATGCTTATAAATGTCCGTTAGTATAGAACGCGAAGCCCCTTATTAATCACAAGTGAATTCCTCGAATAAAAATATCGTATTCTAGATTATCGTTTGCATACCAGAAAGATCTAGTAAATCATTTTCTCCTCTTTCAATTTATGAGAGAGACAGTCATTTATGGAATGCTCCGGATTCCCATCTCATTCTCTTGATTTAAAAATATCGGCCATTTAAATCTCTTTTCAGCGTGCTTGTTCCTCGACGCAGGGGTCGCATTAATTCCACTGAGAGTGAAGACGTTTGATAAATATTTCACCGTCTTCGTGGTGACTTCATTTCCGATATCTCAGCGAGACACGGGTGGCAACCACGCCCAGTTCCTTGAGAAACGTGTAAATTAGTTCTCCGTTGAGGAACCTCGCGACTATAGGGAGCCAAGTTAGAACTAGACATCCAACAGTCGACATGCATTCAGTCAATACCTATCCTTTGATAGATTCTTTTAAGTTTCTCGACCATTTATTTCTTGGAATCTACCGTCTGATTTCTTGCACACTGGAAGTCATAATGGTGCTTAATCGCTTTGGTATTTAGCCAAAAGCCGAGCAGCCCAAGAGCTTCACGGCCAAGGACAGAGGTGTGGTATCAATGGCTTCCAAGCCGCTTACATTCTTCTTAAGCTTTCATTGCAGACTTCTCTTTACTTCTTGAAGTTATATATATCATATTTCTTTATTTTATAGTTACTTAAGCTTTGAGAGTGTGAAATGCAAAATGTTCTCTTTTAGCATACCGAGCGTATTTTTAATTTTCCTTTACACAAATTTAATGTCAGTATAATTTATCAATTCTATACGTAACTCAGGTACTATCTATAGGTTTAACGAGGTTCTTGGATAATGCTCATTTTTCCAGTTTTGGTTCTTGCGGTATGCCTTTTTTCACGATTTTAGCTCTCACGGGAAAAGTAATGTATCTAGCATATCACTTAGTTGAGAAATGAGCGGAATCAGATCAGTTTCTGGGCACTAAAATGAAAAAGAAATCACCCATATTTGTCAAAACAAAGTTTTTCTAATTTAACTAATTTTATCGTTAGTAATGATATATCCCCACTTATTAGCATCAGCTGTACCTTGTTCACTTTCAAAATGCTTAAAAAATCTCGTATCTCTTTTGTAACTTCTTTTATTTTTTATCTTGTTCCGAAATCCACTTGGATCAGTGATTTATTGTTCAAACGTTGACTGTTATTAATAAAAATACGCTGCAAGGAAAATATTGGAAACGATATGGCACGGAACGCTGATAAAGAAGGCTTTAGGAATGTTTTAAATCTCTAAAAAATATTATCTAACCTATAAACAGTTTTTATGATTACAGATTTATCCATTGTATAATAACCGATTTTGAACTGTCAACATGAGTTCATTTCAGAAATAGTAAAATTGTAAATTTTTTAGAGAGATAAAAGAAAATGGCAATCGTTTAAGGTATGATTCTGGGTAGGCTTAGAAGGTTTCGGGGATTGCTTGTTCGTCTCTGAGGTCATCCCGTCTCATTGAATTAGCATCGTTAGTGTTTCCGAAAGTTGAACTTAGGGTTCACCACCTCTCTCTATTTTGATTCCGTCCGTCTGTTTGATTCTTCCCACATTTTCTTTCTCGTCTGTTGCATTCGTTCCCTATGTATTCGTCCTCTTCCTCATGGGAATGCATTAGGTCCAATGCCCTTCTCAGTGTCTTCCGGTTCGAAACTTTTCCATGCTTAGTATGTATAGGTACAAACAGCGGCGTACTCATGGGGGACAAAGGGAGCATAGGGAACGCACGCACTTTAACACGTTGGGAAGAAGGGATTTATTCTCTTTGTAATGTTTAAACTATGCATTTAAGTTGTATTGTGATAAGCATGGGAAAGATTTTCATAATTTTTTTCTAAATAAATTTATCAATAATTGTTTACGTTAGTATGTATCCCTACAAATTGGACGAGTATCATAAAAAGTGAAGTCTTAATGCTTACTCCTCAATACTGCTTCCAAATATGCTACTGAATCTAAAATACTTTGAAATTTAGGTATTTTGTAAACAAAGGTGTTCACACTGCATTAATCATTATTTCATGCAGCAAAATCGAATGTAAATATAATTGTATACATTTCGTAGTCGTGATCATAGACTATTTAAACGTTTGGTCAAGTGGTAGGGAATCCTAAAAGGTTAATATTTAAGTTAATATGAAAACTCGATTAAAAGTTTCATTATTTTTATTAAATTGTGAGTGCTTATGGAAAATGAAAATTCAATGTTATCTGAAGATTAAAAATTAATAGCATTACTATCATTCACGGTATACTCTTGAGGGATGAGTCGTCATTTTTCTAACTCATTCACCGTAATTTATTGTATTATATTTTAATATTATATTTTTAACACCTCGCAGGGTATTAATTTAGATGTAGATGTAAACTTAACTTCGCTTTAAACGCGTTCCTTAAACTTTTCTAATTCCATTTTTATTCTTTATAAGCGTTTATTCTATTCTGTTTCCAATTTGCAACATTCAACTACCTTTTCCCATTAATTTTTCTCCTTTTGTCATTCTTTTCATTCATCATTTTAAGTATTCCGTTCCCATTCTCACGTATAAACCCGTTTCATACCGGTCACTAAAGTTTTTCTTCAATCTAAATTAATTCAGTACCCGGTCACTAAAACTAAAGGTGATGGTAGAACCAGTAATTGATTAAAAAGAAAGAATATCTCGCAGTGAATTCTGTTGCACAAAGTGACGACTAGAAAGAGATTAAGATGAAATATTAGCGGAAAGGCTTCGAAAGAAATATGAGCAATGGCTGTGATGATTTCATACTCCATTGGCAAGGAAATTATCAATCATAGATGTGGCGAGATTGATGACGTAAATACCGTGGAAGTTCTCATTTGAAGCTTGCAAGGTGATTGCAACAGCTATGAATCGTGTAAGCCAGAAATCTCAGCGAAGTAAAACCTGTTAAAGCAGCTTTAATCATTTAACTCCGCTTGAAGAATAGTAAGAATGAATTATTTTAAACGGAAGCAATCAATGACTTCTAAAAATTAGAAAATTGTCATTTACTATTAAGAACGATGTCTTTTTAAGGAACAAACTCATAATCCTTACGAGTTTTTCGTTTCGAATATGATTTTCTCTGAATTTATTGCTTAAATTTGCACAATATGCTTTCCCCTTTCACTTTCCTCCAATGCATCTCAGCCATGCGGTCACGGTGCAAAGCTAGGGTCTTTGAGACCCCGGTCCAAGTTATCATATTTACGCTCGTATTTACTCGCAAAGGTATCCGATGACAAAAACCCTCTCTCCCCCGAGCCCCCCTATGAAAGGATCGCGGTTCGGTTGATGTTTCATTTTGGATTAGAAGGAACAAATGGAGGTTTAAGGGAATCTTAGGACAGTCCGAAGCGCGGTATTTGTCTTCCAACCGACAGCTCCTCCTTCAAGAGTGTGCTGTTGATACAGCGGCCTAACCAGAACAAACGTTTTAGACTTCCTTTTCCGAGATGAATATTTATGAGAGACTAGAATGGGACGGATCTTATTTGCCCAAGCACAATGCGATTTTTCCCCGAGTCGTAAATAATTCAATTATTATAAAAATTTCAGGAATCGGCAAACGGTGTGTCGGCTCGAGTTCGGCGCTGACGGATGTTTATTCCTCATTAGCGGTAAAAATTAAATTTTGTTGACTCGGTTACCGCAGAGGAAGGGTCGTAGTCTCAGGTTTCAGGAAAGCGGTATGCTGCGTGAGATTATTAGTTGAAGGTCCGGCCCTTGGATTTGGCGTATAATAAGGGTCAATTTCAGAAAGACGCAACTGAACCGCCTGCTTCCAGTTGGCAGTGGTGGCCAAATATATTGTTTTTTTATATAAAGCTGATAAATAGTTTTTATCTGCGAAAAATCGCAGGCTCGCTAAATTAGTGTATAAAAATTCATGTTTAGATGATAATTATAATTGTAGATACAGTACCGCTGACGGATGTACCTGTTTGAATGCTCTGTTTGATAAACATTTATCTCTGGCCATCATTATATAATTATTAGAAGCTATTAATATTCTGGTGAAAACGGTATCGAATATAACGTTCATAGTTAAGTAGATACGATAATAGTTACCCATGCTGTCAAAAATTGCAGAAAGATTCTTTTATAATGCAAACAGTGTTTTGTGAATTACAGAAAGTCCTAGGAAAACAGTTGTCATATATAGGAATATCTAAAAAAATGTATTACAAAGAACCCATAAATATCCATTTATAGGACAGTTACAAGAAAAATCTGATTACCCGGAACTCGAAACCAGGACCTTGGGGTTGGAGGGCTAGCTCGAATCCTTAAGTTAATTGAATATATCTATCCTTAAGTAAATAATATTAAGTTTCCGTAAGATTATCCTGGATTTTACATTTTCCAAAACTTTAATTAATTTAATTTTACATGTCTATCTCATGGTTTTTCATGATATCGGATCAATTATGAATTTATGCATTCACAAATTTAACGGTTATTATTATCATGTAAAACTAAAAGGTTAGACCGTTAGCAAGATACCTATAGCTGATTTCTTCTTTTAATAGTCACCCCATTTGTTTGTCTACCGTATGTATGCATTGGGGGAGGACACTACTGTGCAATCTTAAATATTAGCATAAGGATTTGACGTCAGGATAAACAGGATTATTCAAAACAAGGAGCCGCGGTTTCCAAAATAAGAAAGTAGCCCTGGGCCTCCTCTGTCTTCCCCGAAAACAATTCCTTATTTGTGCTAGTTAGCGGAGAGCTTTTACAGGTTATTCCCAGCTTCAGAATCGTTTTAAATGGGAATAAACGTTAAAAGTAGTCAAATTACCATATGAATATGATAAGCGAGAACCGTTTTCTTGATAATTTATGATTATGTAGGAGCGCTTATTGATGTAAACGTTCACAGAGGAGAAATAGGGGAATATTCCAGACGCCGTCTTTGTTATATTTGTGAATTTGAGAAGTAGGCGCTCCTTAGTTTGCTGTACACCTAATTGCTAAAGTCATCTTCATACCTGTATATACTCTCGAAAAGGAACGTTCCATTATCATATTAAATGACCTTAAGTCAGTCCTTTATCCTGTGTAAATGAATTAACTCTCCAGAAGTTACGATAGATCATCTTCGGTGGATGATATTTGGGAATCATACGAATATGATTTTTGATTGCATTTTAATGCTCCTTTTAAATTCAAATAATTCAAATTTTCATCAAATTTATTTATTTTTCGGTATATTTATTCTGTTTGTGCTAATTTAATTTTTTACTTATTAAATCTTATTATTATTACACAAGATAAAGAGAATGTAAAAAATGTTGACATGAACGCGGATATTCTTTGTTCCAGATGGTTTCTCAATCCATTCAGCTACCTCGCGGAGTAGTCTCTGTGTCGTTTTAAGGAATAGGTCACGGTCACGTAGAATTTTTCCTTGTTTGCTTATCCTAGGGTTTTCTTGGCGTACGTCTTGTCGTACCTTACGCAAAATGATATCCCTTTCCTGCTAAAAAAACACGAAGTTGGAATCTTCGATGTATCTAATTTGGAATAATCGATATCTTCAGAGCATTCTGTAGGGATTGATAGTTCTATCAAGACCTTGGACAGGTATGCAGTAAAAAACAACATATATTCGCACAGATAAACATTATCAGTCTTTTAGACCTAGATTTTCGTTGAGAGACATACCAGGATTTTTCCTCATCAATTATTACCTGAAATTCACATTCTCGGCTAATGTTGCTTTATTCATCTTCTTCTCCTTTAGTTTCATTCTTATTCCCTTTCAAACGTCCTCCGGACCTTTTAAAGGACAACGGACACACACGGCGACGAATCAGAGTCTAGCTTGAAGTAGGCATTCGAGAAGAGAATTAGATTCATTGTCTGCCGTCCTTTGGGAGAAAGGAATAAAGAAGCAGACGAAAAGGGGAGAAAATGTAAGCGGGAGACGTCTGTAAAGAAACTGATCTCCAACAAAAACAGCGGTCGAAAGTGGATTAATGATTGATGAAGGAGGAGATGTATAATGGAATATAAGGCCGACTCATGATAAAGGAAAGAGTGGATTAAACAACATTAAGAGGGTCACTTGAATGTGGAGTGGCTACGAGGGGCTTCCTAAGAAAAGAGGGGGGCTTGGAACATTTAATGCAGTTTATTTGTTCAATAAAGGGAATTTTTTAGATCTCCCTGTAGCGTAATTCCTCTCGGCTTGTTGATGTATGTCTTCTTAGTCATGTCTCTGAGTTGCTCGGTTTCGTTCCTATTTAATTTAGCGTCTCCATCGTTTTTTTTTATCGAGTCGAACCGATAAACGTTTACTTCCTGAAGGAATACTTTAGTTCATATCCATAGTTTTCTTTTATGCACTTTATGCTCACTTTCTTTTCAAAGATCACTAGGTAGGGAAGAGCGTTTGACTCGGTTTCAGGTTGGGTTATGGTTTATTCATTTAGCGCAATTTTAGGACGGCGATATTTATTGATATTTTGAGTTTTAGTGTTGAGTTGAATCTTTTACTTTAAATATTTAACGTTGTTGAGAGAGGTATGACTATGTGGTATTTGTATATCTCTGTGGTACTTGTGTAATATGGGATATTTAGAATCCCCTTGATGGTTTTGCTTTCGAATCTGTACAGTCTCTGAAGATAGGATTTATATGTATAATGACAGGTGGGTGATGCATAGGTGAGTATCGGCCGGATTATGGTTAAATAAGTCAGGAGGTTTGTATTAATGTTGACGTGAGATTTATTTATCTTATTCATATCTTATGACTGGAACCTTCTCTTCAAACATATGCGCGTTGAAATTTTAGTGTTAAAAAGCATGTTGCACGAATGGTGACTATTGATTTGAATTCAGTCACCCTTGAATTTGACGTATTATTTTCCTTGTATTAATTTTGGATACATTTTTTGTTATGAATTTGAAACACCTGCCCGAAAAGTGGGAGACCTGGGCTCGTGTCCCGGCCAAGTAAGTGTTTTTCACTTCTTGTGCAACCATAATTTTTCCATGTTGACATCATTAATGTTTATCATTGGAGATGTAAAAACCAAGTTCATATTTGACTGTCACCGAATTCTTTAGAGAAAAACGTATTTTCAAGATTTTCACGAAAGTTGACCTTGATCGGTATTGGATGATTGCTCATCTTAAAGAATTCTTCTACGCGCTGGACCACAAGTTGACCTTTAGATTTAATAGTCTAAATTATTCCCCTTTGGATATCTGTTTCATTTTTATCATGTATTGGTTTTCATAAAGTAACAATACTCTCGTGGCTTATTTATTCGTAGGATTAATAGATAAATATGAAAAATATTTTGAATTTTTCGTAGAAACTGTGTACGAGAAATTCCGTTATCTTAAAAAAGTTGTAAATAATAAAATTTCTGATTCTATGTTATACAAGTCTTCCATTGCTGAGTTATAAAGGGATTATCGAAGTTTTTGTTATACCTAAATGGTATCCCTCGCTAGTGATTGACAACATTCTAGTTAGGATGACTTGAAATGCCTTGTTCATACCCATAATCCACTGTATTCTTCGTTAAGTTATATTTTTGAGCTTCCTGACATGTTTAAAACAATACATAGATTTAATACTACTTAGGAGTTCTTAAATTTAATTGAGTAATTATTCCCATAAAAGTAACACTAATTTCGTTGTTCATAGTGGACACTGATCTCTGACTACCAACTCGATTTAAATTGCTTAATTTAGAAGAGGATCTCGTAGAATCGAGGTAGCAAGTTTGACGGTGTATGTCTACAGGGCCATGAATAATTTTCACTTTTTTATCAAGTGATTTCCCCCTAACAGATTCAGAAGAGCCATTCAAGCAGTTTAAGCCCTTAAGAGGGTTCTTGGCTTTTGAGAAAATCCAGTTCTGTCTCGTTTTCAATTTAAAATTCATAACCGGCCCTATTTAATATTTATTGGAATATCTTCATATTTGCATACGCAGAGAGATGTAAACGCATAGATTTATTTGAGGCAATCAAAACTCTCTTTTGAAGATATTTGCATTAACTACGTGAATCTTAGTTAATTAATAATCTATATTTATATCAGTGTCATATTTTTTTATTGAGATCTCGAATCTGAAAAGGACTTTTTAGTTAGACGAAGAACTTGAGGGATAAATTTGAACTTTAAAAATTACTATGTGCACTTTTTAATGGAACGATTTTACGCAATGAAATGAAATTTGATTAATAAATTTTAGTCCTTCTAGAAAAGTATTTAAAGTTTAAAAGGTTTTGTTTCTGTTTTTTAATTTTCCTTGCCAATGATGATATTACTGCCACCTTATGGATAACTCAAGAAACTGGTGTAGATCGTAATAAGTTGGGTTTTTATCATTATTATGATATTCATACTGGTTACGACGACAGATTTGTAATTGGTCTCCAAAGCAGAGTTATAAACTCTTTAAATTAAGTTAGTCTTATTTGAATTATCTTCGAACCTTCTTAACCCTTAACCAGTGACGTGCGGTCTGAGAGACCGCAGCGAGTTTTTTATTGTGAATAAAAAAATTATTTGATTTTTAACAAATCTGTTATTTATGGTACCTTCTTAGATACCTTTACGTAGTATATATAATTCTTCGAATTTCATTTATCTTACTTGTATTTCTATTAACTTGCGATTTAATTTCATGCGCGGTCTGAGAGACCGCACGTCACTAATTCGGGAAAACTCAATTCGTAATATGGATGAATATTATTACGGTGGCTTACAAAATTTAACTTTATTTATTACATTTGTTTATTATTTTCACATTTCTTTGTTATTGCTATTTGAAAAGCATAAATTAGGCAAAATATATGGATTTTATGATAGTAGGCTAATGTTGAGGTCGTCCTAAAGAATACTGATTGTTTTGGTTATTTTATAATATCAACTCCAACAATAAAAATCTTTTTAGAAAAATATTAAATCATACTTGCATTAAAACACCTTATGTGTATGGAACCGGATTTTTCGTCTTTATATTTCGCTGTGATTCTGACACTAGAATGTCACTTACTAAGGATGCGACCGAAGTGGCGGCAAACTCAGAATAACCAAATCCTGCGAGAATTTCTCTTTGTTGCCACTACTCATTTGTGCCTGGGATGAATGACCTTTAGTGAAACATAGTGTAAGCGGAATATGGACCCCCAATGGAAAGGGTGGAGTGATCCTGGGGAAAACCCGAGGCGAATGTTCGAGCAGTACATGACCAGATGTGAAAGAAAACGTATTTCTCGGATTTTCCCCAAACTGCTTTCTTTAGTTTCGCTCTATTCGTTGCCAAGTAATCATCTTGCTACACGGATCGCATACGCGGATATTTTGAAAGACGAATCATGTGAGTTATATTTTTTCAGTAAGTTCGTTTCTTTCTAAAATATATCTTTGTTGTAAAATAATTTGCAAATATGGCGGCAGGAAAACCAATTGCCTGGGAAAATAAGAGTTCTAAAGAGCCAAAGAGAAACGTTTACACTCGTCTGTATAACATTGTTGCGGAAAAACCAGGTTTGAAGCAATTTGTTATACCTCTAGATAGGTAACTGCAACCTCTCCATTTTTGGTCGCTTATTTTTGACGACGATATAATAAATTTGATTTTGTGTTGGACAAATGTCAAACTTCAGAAGTTATGAGAAAAGTATACCAGAGTAGGCCAGAAATCCAAGATTTAGATTATGTTGAATTAAGAACTTTACTTGAGTTATTAATATATTCGGCAATATTTAAATCTAACGATGAAGGTATTAGTAGTACTTTTGCTGCAGATGGCATGGGAAAGGAAATTTTTCGTTTAGTAATGTATGGACAACGATTTGCTGTTCTCCTTTTATGTCTTCGGTTTGATAACCATGAAGACCGAATCGTCCGGTACGAAAGTGACCCAGTTGCACCAATTTCTGATTTGTTAAATCATTTCGTAAAAAATTCTCATTGTTGCTATTCACTGGGCACAACAACTTGTATTGACGAAATGTTAATTGCCTTCAGGGGTCGGTGCCGATTTAAAATGTACATCCTGAGTAAGCCAGCTAAGTATGGCCTCAAAATTATGTGTTTGATGGATACATCGAATAGCTATTTGTATAATGCCTATTTGTACGCCGGAAAAAGTGCCAACGGAAAAGGTCTGTCAGAGGAAGAGAAAAAGACTTCGAAACCTACGCAATCAGTTCCGCGTCTCACTGAGCCATTATTTCATTCCGATGGAAATATTACAGCTGATAATTGGTTCACTTCAATTGAACTGGTTTAGAAGCTGAGGGTGAAAGGACTGACCTATGTCGGGACGATACGAAAAAATTAAAGGGAAATATCCAATGAGTTCTGGCCTTCAAAAGAAGGCACAAAAGGGTCCTCGTTGTATGGATAAACGGCAGCATGACTCTAGTTCCTCATGTGCCAAAGAGAAACAGGACTCTTTGGTTGGTGTCGTCAATGCACCACAGAGAGCACTGATGACGTGACAATGAAACCTGAAATTATAGCTTTCTATAATTCAATCAAGGGTGGAGTACATACACTACATAAAATGTGTAGCAGCTACTCATCTAGTCGAAGAACAAGGAGATGGCCAATGGCAGTGTTTCTTAGGATTTTAGACATTTCATTGGTGAATTCTTTTGTGTTCCAGCAGTCTCTAAAAGACAAGAAGTATCTGAATAGGTACGATTTTATTAAATGCATTGCAGCGGAGTTAGTAAGGCCACAATTAAAGAGGTTAATGTCAAACAGCAAGATTCCCACACAATTAAGAGCCAATATAGGCCGAATTCTGAACCTAACAGTTGAAAAACCTCAAAATTTCGAAGATAAACTAGAGAAGCGGAAGACTTGCCGACTTTGCCCTCCATGAAAAAAACGAAAAACCTCCTTCTGTTGGTCCAAATGTAGACAACCAGTTTTTTTATAATGCACAAAAAAATTTGCAAGAGCTGTGCTTCTTTGGAGGGGTAGGACATTTTTCACGAAAAATGTAATATCGAACGTTTGCAGAATCCATGAAAAACAAAATAAATGCAATATTTTTCAAGAACGTTTTATCAATTATCATCCCAAAAATACATTAAAGGCTTTGCTACAAAAATAGGCACCTGATTTTTAATATGCGACATTATTTTGCTAGGATATGTTTTTTTCATTCAAATTTTTGACTATCTTCGTAAAATGATTAATAATAGTAATTTTGTTCATATTAACATAAAATTAAATTTGAATTCAAATTATTTAATAACTGATTAGTTTATTAAGGCTTTTAAATATTGTTAAATGTGTCATTTAGTAACTTTAAAGATATTTAAAAAATTGCGGTCTCCCAGACCGCACGTCACTGGTAGTGTGACAAAAATTGTACGTCACTGGTTAAGGGTTAATTCTTTGAAACCCTAATTTTTCTTATATTGATATATGGTGTTCTCTAATTGAAGACAGTCAAGGTTACTAACCTTAATAAGAGCAAATGCTTCAAGAGTTAGCGATTAAACTTCTTCCAATAGAAAACTTCAAATCCTCCATTAGGAATCCTAATTGCATTTCACATTCATACCTAAATCTACATGAATAGCCTACAAGCAGCCTTTCGGCTTTTGGCTAGGCGTTTGAACTACTTCTTTAGTTTGTTTTATAGAATAAAAATATTCAGCTATAAAGATGCTTTCCAAGGGACCGACTGAAAACCACATTATGTGTCGGATAGTGTTTTACCGAGATATAACAACACTATATCTTACGTATAGAAAAGTAATGTAGATGTGTCTTGGTCATTTATCATCGAAAGAAGTGCTGCATTCTTTAAAACGAATAGGTGTCTATTTTAGTAAGATTTTTTGTAATATTAATGTTTGTTTTATATTTAAAAAACCTAGAATTTTAAGAAGAACTAGCTTATAAGAAGGAAATATAATGATATCTAAAATATATGTGCGGAACAATAACGTAAATTAGGTTTTAAATAAGGGATTACATCAAAGGTTCAAAGGTCTGCTAAATAAATTTTGGTTATTAGGACTTACTAAATGTAATGGCTAGTTATTATTGCACGTACATTATCCGTGCCTAATGAAAAATTGTGATAAGGAAACAGCTTTCCTAGTTATAACATGACGTTTTATTACTTTAAAAAGTAACAGGGATTCTTACGGTTCACTATTTGAAAGTTGCTAATATAATTTTTCTTACAAGAGCAGAATCTAAATATCCATTAAATTTTTTAACAAATAAAGTTCGATGTAGCGTCGAACTCAATATCCGCGTTCAATGCACACGAAAAAATACATTTCCTTCGTAGGAAATATCGAATCAGTGAAAATCAGAAAGATGAAAAGTATTACAATTTCTAAAGTCGTTAATACTGTGACACATTTTAAAGTTTTTCTAGTTCTAGAGCTTCAGGGCAAAGATACAATCCCTCTTTGCAACCCACATTCTAAACTTTAAGTCTTTATTAAGGAACAATGGCAATGGCATATTACAACTTAATCTAGAAAATAAGGTAGATATAGCGACCGATATAGAGCTTTAAAAAAATAAAAGATCTCATTCATTGCAAAACGCCCGTTGATGGCTGGAAACCCCAAAATTGTTTTCGTCTCCCAGGCGGTTACATGGAGCGAGTCTCGATGACTGAATCCACTCACTCGGAAGAGAGAAGTTTTCGCGAGTGTTTGCGCACTTGAGATCCGAACACGCTCGCGGTACAGCAAAACGAAATAATGGTCTCGCTTGAGACTCATCATTCCGAATAATAGGACTATCGGCTTTCGAACGAAACTTTGCGATTCCTAGTCCTTTTGCAGCTCCATGAGTTATCAATAGATGGCACTAATTTAAAGAGGAAAGCAAATAGTTTTCACGGTTGTGTTTTCAAATGAAGAAATAATATGCTGAAACAAGGTCAATTATGTCTGCATCTTTATAGCTGAATATGGTTAAATCCTTTGCGGAGAGTGATTTTGACGACATTTCTAATCTCTTCCTGGAATCCTAGGTGGACATTCCTTTATAAATGAACCTACAATCCGATCGTTTAACTTTTATTGGTGATCTTTTCGGAAAGATTTAAAACGCACGCCAACCCTAAGTTTAAAAAAATAAAATTTTCATCTTTGTCAAGGTTCACCAACGCCATTGGTTTATTTTAGTATTAAATCTACTTATATATACTTTTTTAAGCTTTAGTTAAAATTTTCGGTTATGATTCGATTAAAATATATTTTCTCGGGATGAGCTATATTGCGTATAAGTATTTTTTTGAATAGCCCACGCATAATAGAATCCTTCCATTTCTTTGTTATTTGTAACTTTTTGTAACTGAAAAATAACTAAATAAAAAAGGAATTTGATTTGGTTATTATTTTCCATACATATAAATATACATTTAAGTGTATTTGATTTTGATAACCAACTTCTTGATACATTTTCTCTTGCAATGTGAGGGCTTGCTTGTTTGAAATATGATTTCTGAGCAAATAGTTGGCGTTGCGAGCTAATTTCCTAAAGCATCTTGGCGCATCTTTGTCTCATCACTTCACAGAATTGACATGCTCAAATATTACTGTTTCAAATCGTAAACAAACTTCAAAACACCACACTTACCGACGCTTTCGACTAGTGGAACGCGATTAAACTTAAAAAGTGGAGGGAACCGCGTGTTCGGCGGTGCAAAGTATACACCAATCTCTCAAATTATTAAATTTGCCGTTTCGGTTCCCTTCCCCCGTTCGTTAGAGTTTCCTTTCTTCCTCCACGTGAAAAAACCCTCCACTTCCACGGCATTTACCCGCCAAAATAAAAGCGAGGGAGTCGCGGCAGAGTAGTCTTTTGTTTGGGCCCCTGAGGCGACTCGGAGGGCGCTCCAAACATCTCCAGGGTGCGGAATTGAGTCCCCTGGAAGGCGTTAGAGGCGAAAGGTACTTTCGGGCGCCACTTCCTCCACTCTTTATCATTTTCTCTCTTTCGCTCCGAAAAAATAAACCGCACTCTTTTGTTTTCCCTCTCTGCCGGGCGGTTCTGAGAGAAAAAGAGGAATTTCTAAAGTCCCCTTCTCTACCTCTTTTTGTTCTCTCCTACTCTTTCGTTTTATTTTCTCCTCTTTCTTGTCCTCTTCATCGTTCTTTTAGAAATTCTCTGTTCTCCTTTCTGTTTCCTTTTTTCTTCGTCTTAATCTTCTTGGTCCTCCCTCTTCTTCTTCCTATTTATTTTCTTCTTTCTATTCCTCTTCCGCTGTTTTTCCTCTTTCTCATCCTCGTCACCTTTTCGTAGTCGATCTTCCTTCCTCTTTTCTTCCTTATCTTTCTCTCTCTCATTCTCTTCGTATTTTTTCCTCTTTTATTTCTTCTATCCCTTATTCTTTCTCATCATATTTTCCTTCATCCGAGTTTTCCTCTCTTTTTCTCTCTCTTTCTATTTATAATTCTCTTCATGTATTTCTTTTCTTCTTTATATTTCGCTTTTTCTTCATTTTCATCTATCCTGTTAACTTTTTATCATCTTTCAATACTTCTTCCTATTCCTAACTTTTTCTGTTTCTTTCTCTTCCTTTTTCTTACAGTATTTTTAATCCTCTTTCTCTTCATCTGTCTCCTAATCTTTTTCTTCCTCTTTCTTTTTCCTTCCTATTTCTCCTCCCTTTGTTCTTCCTCTTTATCTTTTTGTATCTCTTTCTCTTCTGCTTACTGTTCGATTTTTTATACCTATATTCTGCTCTTCCTCCTTCTATATCCCGCAATTAAATTCCTTTTCACTTCCCTAATTTCTCTTTTTATTTCTCTCCTCCCTTACCTCCTGCTGTTTCAACAACTCTACTCAATTCATTCTTCTTCTGGAATGAATTTATATACCCACGTGTACCCTCGTTCTCTGGGAAAAATTTCCTGTAACTCGTGGAATAAATGTGATAAATCCCACAGCGAACCAGTATAAGCAGTAAAATAGGTGTTGCGGGCTGTAATTATTTAATGAAAGAATAGAAAGATATTGTTACCACAGTATATTGCAAATTAATAGTAATTCATCATCTTAAAGTTGTTCGTGAATTTGTAAATTTAAATTTTTAAATGTTACACCATTTTATTCACCAAATTTCCATTTGTGAAAAAATCATCTCCGAGCTTTGTTGAAAATTCAACAACTTTCGCGACCAATACATCTAGAGATAGATAGGAATCTTACTAATTAGTTAGGATGAACAATGAGTTCATTAGGTCTTACTTTCTTCATTGAGCCAGATTGCGAATAGCGTAACAAGCTCGCGTAAGTCTACCACATTGAATAATGAATAGCAGTTCTCATAAAATACAAGTCATGATAACAAGTAAGCATGACTGAAGAAATGCCATTATTCAGTAACTAAAAAAGGGACTTTAGGATAATTATAATGAATAATTTTTCATGTACCTCTAACATCCCGCGGGATTATATAATTAAAATAGGACTAAACATATGTTTGAACTAATAACTAATTATTATGAAAACCCTGATAAAATGAAATATATCATGCGTATGTAATTGATAATGAAATTCAAGAACGAATAAATACATACATTCATGAAAGATTTAATTAATAAAGTTCAAATTTGTAGTATATTTAACGTACCCATCTATGACGTTTCTGATTAAAAAAACTGCAGGCGGATTTTGTTTTACAACCGCAAACCTTTTGCAAGGACAAGGTATTATAGTCTTTCAAAATATGATCACCAGATGCATCCCGAAAATGGAAATTAGAGTCACGGATGCCTTCACAAAACATCACACACATGAGCTCTACAATCTCCGAATTTCGGGGCTGCTTTAATTCGCTTAATCGTCGGTGGAAAAAAAGAAAATGAGTGCAAACGACACAAATGGAGGAAGAAGGGACGAGAAGAAAAAAGCTACAAACAAGGACTCGGAACCATTTCGTCAGAATCAGTTTATAACGGGTTTTGTTCCCTCAAAAACAAACGAAAATTACGGAGCGCCTTTTCACTCCTCGGGACGAGAGCCGTTGTCACAACGCGGCCGTTTCCCTCCTCCACGTGCTTAGAGAAACACTCGACCAAATCCCTCCTCGCGGCCAAATTGGCCTCCGCGCAAAGAAGGGAGGGAATTATAGAATCCCGAATGCGACAGACTGAAAGGCGGATGGAGAAATAATTCGGCCATGTTTCGAGCCAAATTGCGCCGAGTAATGAGCAGGATCCGCGATCAAAGAGACGAGGCGAAATAGCCGGGATGAACGCGACTCATTTTCCCGCGACGCGCGAGATTTTCCGCAGTCTGAATGCAGGATTTCGAGATGTGGACCCGGCCGGGAGAAGGGCGTAAAAGAAGCGAATGCAGAGGCAAAGAGGGTAAACACGAGAAGGAATGGGAATATAAAAGGAGGAAAGTAATTGGATAAGTAAGCGAAAGATTCGAGGGGATTTTTCAGGTCTTGGAGACGTTTTAAAGGCAAGGAGGGCGGAGTGATGAAGAACAAATAAGAGGGGATGAATTGTGAAAATGAAAACGGAAGCAAGTTTGAATTCCCGATTGAGTTGGTTAAAATGGTTCAAACCGAGGACTCGGTTGCGCCCCGCAGTTTTTATTTTCATTCCAAGAGTTTGAGTTTTGATAAAATGTTTGAGTTAAGGACTTGGGTGTGTTTGGTGAAGAAGTAAGAAATGGCCTACAAGGTTAATACACTTTTGTTTCCACTTAACCTCTTGACGTGAAATCAAAATGGAATAGGCTTTGCATTTGTGTAGGAATGGAAATTTCATTAATTATACATCGGAATTTAATAAAAGACTCGATCCCCAGTAAGGTCGATCTGGAGAAAGAATACAATATCGGAGACTTATTCCAAGTATTAGGAATCTACAAGCCTAGGTGAACATTTTTAATTGTTTATTTCTAGGTAAATATTCTGTCTCTGTCATATAGAATACTTCTGCTTCATTAGGGTAGCTGTGCATATTTGCTGCGTGCTTCTTGATCTCAAAGAGTTTATTATTTTAAAATTCCAGTAGTTAATATGTCTGTAACTTAGTGACCCATTAGTTTATTTATAGGAAAAGTTTATGGCTATATTGAAAGTAACAGAAGAAATGGTTATATTTAGCCAGGCTTGGTTACTGATCTCCTTATGCATAGGCAACAAGCGGGCCGTGCGCGTATTGTGTGTTGCATATTAAAAGGAGCTTCTGCGTTGGTATCGTCTCGTCTCCTTTTGATATTGTTTTACGATGTCCTCAAGCCCATTCGAAGGAAACAAACCTCTTTTAAATTTGATTCTATAATTTTGTATTTTAATCTAAAGCGTTGAGAAGGAATTTAGTGTTACCATTTGGAATTTTATGTGAAGTAAAATGCAGAAGGATGAGAAAGACAAAGGATTCAAACGTTTTTCAAGTTTGAGAGTCTCCTCTTTTAAATTTCGAAATTTTGGCGCGTTAAATATATCATTTAATTGTAATGGGATGTTATACGAGAGATATTTCGTATATTATGTAAATTTTGCTGTGCGATATTGATATTCTGAAAGAGACACTATGGCACGTGACACATCAAGAAGAGTGGAATTTTCGGAACTAGTTTCCATTTTAATAGAATCATACATCCGTGTCTGAACTGAAATTCAAGCACAGGATATTCTCAGTCTACTTTTTCACTCTTTCTCATCGGCGAGCCGTCAGGAAAAGTAAAATTAGAAAAGTCCCTTTGATGTTTAGATGGGATCGAGGAAGAGGGGTCATTGCGAAGAGTTGCCTAGGCGTGGGAGGAGAAAGCGGCGAAGGGAACAACTATGCACGAAAGAGAAATGGAATCTGTGTTAATTGAAGAAGGACGTCTGACACTTCAAAGAACAGAGGTACACTTCGCAACGATAAAGGAACGAAAGGCTTCATCTCAGTGATTATTCTTCAGTTTTCATAGCGGAGCGTTAATTGGCCGAGGCTAAATTGATTTGCAGTATTTGTTTTCCTAATGGAGGTCCATGATTTTATTATTTGACAAGTACGAGCATGTGCCTTGAAATGATTGAGGTCGAGCTGCGGTTGAGTGAGGTTCTATTTTGAATTTTATTTTTCGTTAGAATGAAACACAAAATCAAACGTAATTATTAAAATTTGCTTTCCTGATTGATATTTACATGGGATACGTACCGTCCGTGGAGTTTCAGAGATTTGATTGATTTCACCTTTTATTATGATTAGTTTATGGGATAGCGAAAAGTTTTGCGTAAATATCACTAAAATACACATGAAATTAATTGAAATCTCTTTCACTGACTTTAAGCAGAGAGAAAATTATTAATGGATGGTTATTTAACTCATCTTTTTTAAGATAAAAAAGATGAGTTATGAGCCTGTGGATAAAAATAATTGTAATGATAATAATATTAATTGATTTACGCTATGAGCAAAGTCCTGTAAGAGCAGTAAAGGTATACAAATAATATCTGATTTTTAAGACACATTATTACGATACTGTCTTTTATAATTGTTCTACAATTGGTTTATGTTCACCATAATACCCCTTATTAAGTACTATTGGATCAGTTTTAATCAAACTGTTAATGCACAGCAGGAAAAAGGTAATATTGAATAGTTTTAGTGAGCTTTTATCGTACAATTTCAAACCATGTAGATATTTCAATTTTATTTATAATAATGAGTAAAATAATTCTTAACTATACAAGAAATAGAATATAAATCAGATAAAATGAAGCAGTGACGGAGTCATTAGAAAAAAAACAATTTCGAAAGAATATCTTTAGTCTGAATAGTAGTAGTGAATTTTTATCGTATAATTGTAAATGGCAAGGATATATTAATTCCATTGATTACAATATTTAATGTTATTAAAAAATACAACATAAAAAAGATGAATTGAAATATTAGAGAGCCATAAGATTAATGAATAACATAGAAAGCATAAATTTATTCTGGATAATTTTTAAAAGTTATAGAAGTTTCATGTTATAAAATAGGTTTAATTACTAGTACCATATCGTCTAAACTGCAAGAAAAAACTACAAAAATTAATACAACCAGGAGACGAATCATTCCCCGGGGGATGCGTTTGCAACGAGATGATGTTTCGGATGAGAACGGAGTATTTATTTTCGAGAGACGGCACTCATAGGAGAGCTCCATTCAGCCGAGCGACAAAAGGGGTCGAAATGGCGAGAAAAAGAGAATTTTCGCGCGCAAACACGCCTCAGAGAGCTTCATTCGCACGCACGCCTTCACGCACCGGCTCACATGTGGCACAAAGACGTGCGACTGGGCGGAATCGCAACCTCACGTATATTTTCGCGAACGGGTGCGTGCGTACATATCGTTCTTACCTTAGGGGATCTCTCTCCCCATTTCCACTCAGAAAAACACTCCTTCATGAGCCACGCTTCCCCTTTTTAATTTTATTTCCTCGACCATCGCCGTCCGCTTTTATTCCATTCCCTGTTTCTCTTTGCAGTTCATCTGAGTCTCCCTTATTACTGTTTCCCATTTCCTTTTACCGGCGTCCTTTCTGATTTTTAACGCTGTTGCTCAAGCCTCCTCGCTGACGATGTTTTCGTTTCAAAGGGTCGTTAACGATGGTGTCGCACGTGTGAGGATGGAGGCGGAGGAGTCGAAGTGATGCTGGGAAAAGTTTCCGTACACGCCGCGTTTAATAGGCGTTGCATGTGCGTGCGAACTGGTCTTCATTCGGAGATGTACACGTTTCAATGTTTTTAGAGACATCATCAATGCACAGAGGAGGTGCATTGTAAGTTTCATTTGTAAAATTAGCATTGTAGCCGAATGTAGAAGAGTATTCTGGAGGAAGTAAGAGCTTGCTTGACAGGTTGATGCACGGTGGGAATTTTCCTCGTGACTGCTACATTAGCCGTGAAAGCCCGTCGCGGATGCAGTAAAATCCAGCACCAAGTTGATGACGTGACAGGGATGCATTATTCATCTTTTAAGTATGTGTATATTTTAGAAATGTATGAAAATGTCCACTATAAGCTAAAAAGTCTTACAACAACTGAACAATCAGTGGAAAAGAAGGCATTGCTAAGATTGGAAAACTTACTCATTCTTTAGAGGTTTAGATAACATAATTATTGATTGAATGTATGACGTTAGACTTAAGCTATCCTAAAACACTTTTTTCCATACATCGATGGGCGTCCAAAATTTGGAAATTTTGAAAAAGAAGGTGGAGCTCAATGAAAAGGGGAGGACAAACTTTCTAAAAGATTGAAAAAGAGCGTGGAAGAAGGAAGATACTTATAATTATAATTTGAGTAGCTTAATTTCGTTAAATATTATGAAGATGGAGAATAGTATTCTATATTATATTTATTAAAATATCTATCCTATAATTTTATTCTGCTCCATCAACCTTTGGTCTTACATGAATATCATTTCATATAATAGCAACAAAATATAATAATAATATACACATTTCGCATTACATATAAAATAAAATAATTGCAGTAAACGAAATTTTCTGTAATTAAAAATTAAGCGGTAGTTTATTCGGTGCTGATAGAAAAATAAACTTCTCCTCAGGCTCCATTAGGCATTTATTGAGTAACAATTTAAAAATTATCACTGTTACTATATAAATTTGATTATATGGTGGCATTATTTAATAAGTTAAATAGTATATGTTGGAACTTATTTCTTTAGGAGGCCCACTGTTGTTCAATGAGGTTTGATTCTACGTACCTTTTTAACCACAAAAATCCTGTTAAGAAAAATAGATGTATTTCTACGTGAATAAATATAAGGAAATCTAGCTAGTATTTCGATTCGTTAACGAAATATCCTTAGCTCTCAAGAGAAGGTTACGGGATAAAACAAGTTTTGCAGCAGGGCAAAAATGTTAGCGACTCACGCTACACCAAGCGAGTCCTAAACGTAAGAGAATGGGTTGCAAAATATCTGTTTCATCAACCAATTGCGCGATGCAGTTTCAAGAAATGCACGATGCCTCTCAAGAGGAATTAGGCAAATTAGGATTAGAGAGACTAGGAGGATTCTCCGATGCAATCCGTAATTGAATTAAAATCCTTTCGCTACACGGCTTAATTTACATGCATTTTCAACGAGCGCACCCACCATCACTTGCAGAGTCGCACAAAAGAAACAAGGGCATCGAACCGTGGCACCCGCGTAACGAACTTTTCGACAAAATGTTCCCCCAATTAAGAAGCATTCAGCACGCGTCCTCCTTTGACCACTTGGCAGAAAAAGGACAATTAGAGCAATTCCGCATTAGCGACCGAATGAAAAGATTCCCAGCGCGTGACAAATAAAACGAGGCAATTGAAGTTGCTCTTTTTGGATCTTCGGACGGACCAAAACACTACGCAGATGCGAGGATGCATGATGTTCTCATCGTGGCGGACTTCTTTTCAAGCGACCTACTCCTGAAAAAGCGCGCTAGACATCCCTTTTCGATCACGATTTCGCAGATGAGAGATGCTGGTGGAAAAAAAGACCGCGGATATCTCGCAAATACGAGGTACATACGTTTGAAAAGTTTCCGGACTTATTTTTTACGCAAAAACGTCGAGCTGGAGATATATAAAATTCTGGTAGTAGATAGCGTCATATATTGTGGGTACAGCTGTGCGAGTCTGTACCTGTCGGTGCTGGCATTTCATTTCTGTGACTCTGTGACTTGACAAGTGTGTACGCTCCGGCGGAAATTAGGGAATTTCACAGTTTGAACAGCGTCCCAGCTTTAGGTTCTGTGTTTTGCTCTTTCGTCACCAGTGATCAATCTGTCCAGAAGAGTAGGGTCAGCATCCACAGTGGCGATGTTATTAGAATTAGAGGTTTAAAATCTCAAATAGCCGTTTTTGTCGTCGTTCCTCTTCTCATTCATCGGTATTCCGAGAAAACAAGAAAGCACACCGCACGGAATACCGGAGGATGAGAAGAGGTACGCCGACAAAAACGGCTATTGGAGATTTTAAACCTCTAATTCCTCAACAGCCGTGTTCCAATTTTCCTTTCTTTACAGCGGCGATGTTGTAGCCAGACAGTAGCATCCTTTCCTCCTTGTGATCAGTGCTACGGTTCTTGAGGACCAAGTGCTGGCAGACGTAGTGCATCCGCAAATCGTCTAGATTTATGTAAGAACCCTGAAAGCCGCCTTTAAGCGTGTGGCGGGGGGTGCATGCACCTTGACTCTATTTTTCTAATCGATTTTTTTTGCGTATTAATCGCGGAAAAAATAAATTTTTGAAACGGTTCGTTCAAGCATCTATTTCTCTAATCTTCTTTACAGTATCAGAACGACCCATATAACATGGGGGTCGTATTATATAATAATAATAATAATAAATCGTCTTTATTTGGGCAAGATTGAGACTTAAAGGTCTCTTCTTCCATCCAACCCATCGTCATTAATTATAAAATAAGAAGTAGAAATAATTAGAAGAATTGTGGATGTAAAAAACCTAAGAAATTCTTAGGGAAAAATACCCACTGCAGGGTCCTGCAATATTATATCGGTTACATCATCTGAGAACATAATTTCTCTGGTCTTATTTAATAAATTTATCCTTTAAATCTATCGTCACGTAAAATGGCATGATAGCTTCCAACATAGATATCGGCTAACTCAGCTACATCCACGTCGGTTTGGTAACGATCTGTACGGATGTCTCGCAATGGTTTCATCAATAAATGGGAAAAATAAGTTCGGGAACCATTTCAACTTACCTTGTATATTCCGCGGATGCTCGCGTCCATCCCAGCGCCATCCCCCTCCCCTTTTCTGCATCTCTTTCCGTCCCCTCCTTCTCGCAACTTTTGTTCCCCGTCCCGCCGGCGTTTTCGCCCGTCTTTTCCCCCGCGTCGTCCGTTTTTTTCAATTCGGAAACCGTGAGGTGCGCAATTAGGGCTCTCTGAATAATTGAGTGTCTTTCCGGCCGTTGGGTGGGCTCATAATCCTCGAGTGGGTAAAGGTACGAGGGGAGTTCTCTCTATGCGGAAGTCATAAATGATATGGGAGTGAGAGTGTTCGGAGTGAAAAGGAACGGAGACAGAAATGAGATAGAGCGAGATTTTTTAACGGATCGAGATGTTGGGTAGACTCTGAATTCGCCTCGAGTGCGAGACGAATTAGGATCGGTTTTTTTAATTTTCGTCGTCGCGGATGGAATTAAACGCTACGATGAAAACAATCGTGCCTTTTGACGGTCACATCTAGGGACGAATTAGCATATATTAACATCAGCACGTATAGGATACATCAATACAAAGCAGAGGCGGAGCTAGAGGCCTTCAAAGGGGGACGATCTATGGTAAATATTCATATTACAATTATTACAGATTCCTCTCAGCGATTAGGTTGAAGAATTAGCGGTAGAAGAGATAATTCATTAAACAAGTTATGATGAAGGCAAATATAACCAATTAGGTACATATGTGGAAGCATATGGTATGATATCTGTTGATTTATTATTAAATACGCTTATGGTCTTGGAACATCGTAAATCATACAAATATTCCAATAATAACATGTACACACACATAGACACACATATTCAAACAGACATCTCACCGGTTACCTCCACCAAAATATGTCCTCTAAACACAAAAACTACATTTCACAATTTACAATGATATTTTCTAGGTCAAAATATCCATTTATCGTTTTTACTTCATCACCTAGAAAATTATTCAAATAATACTAGCAGCAATATTCACCACTTTATGACATAAATTGAAGTATATTCTCATAAATTTCTTTCTATTTCTTTTGCAAGGGTTTGAAGATAATATTGAGGGAGAATGATTATTATCTGACAGGAGTTCGCACTAGCAAGGAGGGAACCCGCTCTTTTGGGTATGAGCAGCGATATAAAATTGCAATATAGATTGACGTATATAAACGATAACAAATCAAATACAGTAAGAACACCTTCAGCGGTACCTCTCTCATACAGCACTTCAAACTTGTCGTCGCTTCCACGTCACACCTCACTGTTATGCCAGTGCCTATACTAAATTTCTTTTATCAATACGTGTAAGTTAAGGCTATATTCTTGTCGCATTAAAATGAATTGTAATGCCCGGTTTTACTTAACACGAAAGGCGAGAATTCTTGAGATTATCGCAGATCCATCACATTTTTACATCGTCCAATGGCGGAATAATTTTCCAATGAAGGTCCAGGTCCAGAGAGGAATAATATTTTAATGATTTTTTGAGATAAGAAAAGCAAACAATTTGCTATTAATGACCTGGAGCTCCAGCTAAAACATAATATATACCTCATATATCTATCTTTCCTTTGTTTCATTTAAAAATATACCAACTTGTAAAATGCTATAAATACATTAAAAATTGAAATGGACATTTTTATATACGTACGTTAGACCAATCGTCTATGAATATTGAGCAGTTGGAAACTCTTCAAAAGTAAAACTGTAATGGATCTGAATTATTATTTAGGTAATTATTATTATTTTTTATTGTAAAAATGCTACAAGTGGACTAATCGTCCGGTGGTAACACATATACATATACTTATATTACACATGTTATTATAAATTCCATCCAAATTTTTTAATTACAAAAAATATACATCGATTCACTGCACATGTACTAGTAAACGTCAAGCTCACTCATCCTTAATAGTTTTACCCAATCTTTTTACAATCTCCCTATGATGTTTTGGGAAGAGCTCCAAGACTCCTGCAGGCAAATCATTCCAATCCTTAACAGCACGATTTAGAATAGAGAATTTACTGATGTTTGTTCGCTGTTTTATTAATTTGAATTTATATCTGTGGCCTTTTCTGCAATGAAATTTTGCCTTAGTTAATTTTTTTACAATTCCTCAAACGATTTAACTCCTGTGTATACTTTAAAAAATATAGCTGGCCTTTTCTTGAATCTCCGCTCCTCTAAACTTTCCCAACCTAATTCTTTTAACATCTGAGTAACGCTATCAAGTCTTGCATATCTGCCTAAGACGAATCTTGCTGCCTTTCTCTGTACCTTTTCTATTTTTCGCTTTAAACCTACCTCATGCGGGTCCCATAGGCATTCCCCGTATTCAAACATTGGCCTTACAAATGATTTGTACGCAGCCTCCTTAAAATTCTTATTTGATTTATTAAGAGTACGCACTAGGAAGTTTAATACTTTGTTGGCTTTCAAAATTATTCGCTCTATGTGTTCTCGTTCCATTTCAAGTCCCTACTGAATATAATAATCAATCAAAATAGTAATCAAAGGATCAAGAAATTTAGTCTAAATACGTGAAGATTAAGACAGAATTGGCTTGCCTATATAAAAAAGAATAAATTTGGGATACTTTTAATGAATTAATAGTCAGATACAGAGTAGCGATCATAAGAAAAAATAACCAAATTCCTCTTTCTTCTTGGCATTTAGCCCTCAAAACCGTCATTAATACATTCAAAGTTATCCAAAGCATCCGTTCCAACGATTAATAAAGATGATTATTAAAATCCCGTCGATGTAGAGGTCTTAAATTATAATTTTAATTAAGGAAGAAAATAATAGATACGCAGCAAGTATAAATTACCCTCTGATGCACCGGAACAGATACGGTCCTTTTTCAGCCAGAAGTATTTGCTTTATCAGTACAAATATAATTGAAGGGAAAAATCAATCTTACTTTTATATTTTTTTAATATTTAAATTTAAAAACACAAAAATAGTTGTTCACCTCAGAATAGTTTTCATTACATCAAAAGTATATGCCATTAGCAATTATGTCCGGAGAATTAAACAAGAGATATTAATTCCCTGTGTAAAAAGCAGTGGATAACAGAATCAGTTTTATTTTATCTCTTATCTCTTCATTTAATGAAGTTGACTCATTTAGCAAATGATCAATCCATTCAACATAATTAACAAGTCGAGCAATTAATGATATCACTGAGCGAATTTCTGTTCAAATATACGTTATGATTTAGTTTAAAGGTTTAACTTTGTGTTTGATCGAATGGAATTTGAATTGAAAATTTTTAGTTAATTATGTATTTGTTAACAAAATGCGTTTGATATATCCTCTGCAGGCGTCTGCGATTTAGCTTTGCGATATTAATAAATGAAACATTTTCTGTCATAGCGTAAATTCGTCAACAGATTCATGTTGCTCCTAGTCGTATTTCTTGTTTAGGTTTTATTTTTATAGTGGTCAGCATAATCTCTCATGACTTTTGTAGTTCTAATATTAATTAAAGCGATTAAAATTTATTTAATTTATCTTAAATTACTCAAACCCCATTAGTAATCTGTCCATTACATATATAAATAAAATTTTAATACCGTACAAATGAAATAAATACGTTCAAAATTACAAAATTTACTTAATTACAAATAAAGTAACGAATTGAAAGTTTATTTTATGTATAAACCGTGATAAAGATAGTTAATGAAGGAAGAAGTGAAAACGTAATTTGATGCATTTTGAAGGATGCTCACTTGATAACATGAAGATTGATTTCTATAAACATTCATTGCTTTAGCTCTCCACTTCATGCGATAATAGAGCAGTATGGGATACGTACTCTGATTACGAATGAAACGCTCAATCCGTATTTTCACTGAGAAAGAGAAGCAAATGCTGAATAACCTAAACCTTTTACTGGGATACAGAAATGCTATCGGGTGATATCCTTTCCGCTCGAAATAAAAAGGATAAAAGCAAAATGGGGAAGAAGAGAAAGCGAACGGAAGTATCCGGCGAGGACTCGTGAAATCTTAATGTGAGGTACGTGCGGAATGGGGCACAGATCGGCCCAGGCGCTATAAGTATGGGATATACGCGGAGGATGTGATTTTTTGGGCAAAAAATCATGGTTTCGTCATCTATTATGGGAATTTATCCCTCAATTCATTTGCAATTTGTGTCGAAAAGGATAGCCCATGTTTCATAGTCGAAAGTAACGGGGTCAAAGTAGGAAAAAGGAGAATAAAAAACGATGCGTATTATTCTAGAGAATTTGGCTATTCAGCCGGAAGTGAATTTTATGTTATTCGATTTCGCTAGAAAGGGAGAATACATTTTGTTCAATAGTAGATCATGGTAACCGAAATTAATTTGTATTGATTGCTTATTATTCCTAAAAATCATTGGAAGATTCAATTTGCTCGAATATACTAAAAGAAATACTTTTACATGATGGTTTGTTGTTAGCAATTTTATTGGGAAAGTTTATTCTCATACTAGATAATTATGCAATACAAGTTTAATTTATGAAATATACGTTTGTACAAATACAGTTATTATATGGACGTTTTTTTTCAAAAATGATTTTCCTGAACCTTGTCGGTTTTATTGAACGGAAGTCATAAGAAATAAAATTCTAGAAATTTTAAAAATTTGCTTCAGATTTTTTAATGAGACGCTGCTCATAGAGTTTACATATAATATAATTTCCCATTAGGATATATTATCAAGATTTTATTAGGTGTAAAAACTTTTAAAAATATTTCCGGATTGCATTTTATTAGTTAAATTTAAGGATCATAACAGTGATCGATTGTAGTTATAATGGCTTGGAAATCGTTCGGAATTGAAAATTGATTTTTCTTTAAGTTGGAATAAAATCCCAAAGGATGGTACAAAATTAACGGATGAAACTCGGATTAACATCTCCTGTTGAAGTTTTATTATTTCCTCATGTTATCCTTCCATTTTTGGCTTATTCGTGGTCCGCATCTAAAATTTAGTCGCTCTCTCGGCTATCGCTGAACTTTGTGCAAGTTAGAGCATTGGTGAACATCCTGGCTTTACATTCTGACCTAAATTGACCAGACATTCATTTTATAAACCCAGATACTAGGCTTACATTAACCTTCACGAGAAAAATTTTCAGTAATAAAGCTAGTTGTCATAAATGATATTTTTGTGAATTGATTACCAAAATACTATGGGTCATACTTTTAAAATAGAAGGAAGAACAGTATTTTACGTTTGAATTTCTATTATACGGGACTATTTTGCAGCTTATTTTGAACCTCATTATTCCCAAAAAATATTATTTTTCGCTGAATTCTCTGTAACTACGCTCATTCATAAGAAGCAAATGACTTGCTGCAAATATGATTTCAATGCTATTCACTATATTTTTCTAAAAAATTACATGATTTGGTATATCATGGAGATATTCACTATCGAGATTTATGTTGATATTTGCTCTAAGACAATGTTAATATTTTTCCTGTACGACAAAACGTTAGATTTGATCTAATTTCTCCTCCAATCCAAGCTGCCATTCCATCCATTTCTGTGATTTTTTTTGTTTTTAATTATAACTAACATTAATTTTCACTTAAAAACTAATCCTTCTTAGTAGCCTACGAAACTGGCACCATTGGGTGAATTATATTGAAAACAAAAAAGTCTATAGTTAGGAACATAAACTATTTATTAATGTAAGTTTCAGATGGCATTATAAAGGGATTTTACCATATGTACGGGCAATTTACTTGGAGAGTTCATTAAATTATAAGAATTATCTTCTTTTTAAATTACTGATTCTAGTGTGTAAGTTGTAGATTTTTATTTCCTACTGTAAGATGATACCTAATATCTACTATAAAAGCGTATTTTCGAATTTTCCTTATAATTTTCCATACCGTTCTTAAAGAAGATAAAGTTCCGAGATCCGTAATTAATGGTGTCGAGATTGAAAAAATACAATTAGCAGTTTCCACTCTGCCCTAATGAAACCTATGACATCACATAAGAAAGATTCATACTCGGATAAGAATGCTCATACGTGGAAAAGCTTTTAAGCATTGTTATCAATCCGAGGCACGTCCATGCTGTTAATAGTTTCCTCACCACACGTACCAAGGAGCTCCTCAGAAATCTCTGAAACACCATCTCCATTAATACCACCCTTTAAAGAGTCTTATCCAAGCATCTCGGGGGAAAACACACTGTTTTATGCAACCCTCGCCTTACTTTTCACTTAGATTCCATCTGTTCGTAGGAGGACTCGCTCGACCTACTAATTATTGTTTCTCCGACCCAGAACATTCTCATAAAAACCTTCGGACGAGGCCTCCCTTTGACGCTTCCCACGAGATCTCGGAGAAAGCAAATAAATAAAAAGCCCGCGTACGTATTCCCGTTCTCCCGAAGAAAACCTATCCGAGTGTGGTAACGTGGGAGACGTTTTATTGTTCTTCGAGGAACACGGGCGTACTCCATCTCTTTTTACCAAAGCGTAAGGTTTTGAAAGCGTCGATCCCTTGCTTTTGAAACGTTGTTTTAACGGGTCGGAGTGGGGGAAGGCGACCCGATGGCTATTCGTGATTGCCCAGGTTGTGAGTGCGGGGGCGGGCTGGTTTGGGTCTCTCCGGAGGTCGCTTCTCGTGGCCTCAAGAGGATGACGTGGTTAGGAGGTTATGCAAAATATTGGCCATCAGTGGGGATTCTACTTGGAGTGTTGGTGATTTGGATAAGATTGGTATGAAATGCTAACTATGGTTTCTAATAAGTGTAAAGTAATGCTGCCTACATTTAGGTACATTTTGGCTTCATTGCTTCGAGGTGATCCGTATCTCAAAGTGATCGGGAATATGCTCTCACCTTTCTATATGAGCATCAAAGGCCTGCGAGCCTGGGAGTCCCTTCGTTTGTCAGGTACCCAAACCGGTGATGACACTCTTTAACGCTACTCTATTTGGAGAACCACGGTTGATCGACAAGTCTTCCATAATATCTATTTTGAATTTATACATACAAGCATATCAGATAATTTATCAATTAAATTAAATCGATGTACAAGTTAGTGTGGGAGTAATTTAATAAGCATTAATATTATTTATAAAAATATCAGTTAACATGCTTTACCTATCAATGGAATCAACAATTTCGAATTTTTCAGATAATTTGAAACTATTTTTGATATCAGCTATTAAAATAACCTTTGAACTGTCTTCCATTTCTTTTATATTAATAATATTAACCTTAAATTTTTATCAATCAATTTTGATAAGTATTGATGAAATATACGCTATTTAAAATATTTTAGTATTAAACAATTTGTTTTGAATTACTATAGAAATATATTTTTAAAATTACTGAACAGGAAATTGGTTTTTATCAGAGAGAGAGAGCAGTAGCATCTAATTATTTCACCATATATGTGCAATGCATATATGTACATATGTAATGTAATGTACATCTCCTATGCACGTTGTGCATAGGAGAATCTAGCATTTATTTTTTCCGCGAACAGTACGCGAAAGTAACCATTTAGGAAAATAGAGTCAATGTCCCTGCATCCCCTGCCACACGCCGAAAGGCGGCTTGCAGGGTTCTTACATAGACATAGGCATTTAAAGTTTTCACTAGGTGGAACATAACTATTTAATCCCCAAATTATACCCAGAATTAAGCTATTTCGCTGTCATCGAATACTCTGGATAGAAAGAGAGATAGATCAACGTTAATTTCATATGATCGACCATCTTCCTTTGGTTTTTGTAATTCAACTTAACTCTTTGCACTTACTCCTTGGAACTAGCGGCCCTCGGCAGATACTTCGCCGGTCTGTCCTTGAAGCCAGGCCTGGAGGCCTCGAACAAATTACTCCCTGATGATTTTTGGCGAAAACTCAAAAGAAATTCCGTTTCCATAATATTGACGCAATATAAGTTTAAAAAAAATCATCGAATTTGGTAGAGAAGAGAGGGAACGAATGGCTATAGGGTCAAATCGGGTCGTGAGAGAATTATGAGAGTAATTAGCAAAGAGTGGTAAGAACCGGAGGCGCGATTGCAGGAGGCGGAGAAGGAGAAGAGATTTTAGTAGCACTCATGGCTCCGGGGAGTGTTTTTACGGGTATAATGAAAGGGAACGTCGATATTATTTTCGGTCGTGTGATAGGAAAATGAGGTCTGGCATTTCTGAAATGAGTGGGAGGATTTTGATTCTTCTCTGGGGTATCAAACAATGTATTATGAACAAACAATGAATAACAAACAACCAATCCGTGGAAAACCTAATTTCTAGTTCTCTAAGGCTCTGCCAATGGTGTATTTCTTTATTCATCGATACGCTATAAGCACACATTTATATATAAATAGAGCCGTGTACCTTTAAGAATGGATGAATGTCATCTATAGCAAAGGCTATTGAATATTATGAAATGGGTATCTTCACTTGATTTTTACGAGTAGTCAGAATGTATTGGAAATGACTGTGATTGGAGGAATATGACTGGTAGTAAAATGAGAGGAGAGTCAAAGGAAAAGATGGTTAAACGTGGTGAAAGAGATGCTAAGAAGAAGAAAAATACGTATGTATCATAAAAGTTAAAAGGGGAACGTATGAAAGATTTATGGCTGAGTTTAAAGTGAAACTATTTACGAGGTTGGGAAAGTATGGTGAAGTGTATTTTTACCAACTAGGTAAATAACGTGCTTACCTTGAAAAAGATCGGCATGATTGATATGAATACATGCATTTATGTCATTTTTTTAATCAAGAAAATAATAATCTATCAAGTATTCATTTGATTATTTAAGCAGGCTACTGGGATACTCCCAGGTATCTCAACCGGTGTATTATGCAAGATTTACATTCTCCTTTTAAACCTGCATACTAATAATAAATTACTGCTTATATTTTCCTCTGCATTGAACACAATCCACACAGATTCCAATTTTCAGATCGTAATCGAAATAACAAGTTAAGTTCCCTAAGAAAAAACGGACTTGAAAAAAGTCTGACAGGGCCGGGAATCGAACCCAGGATCTTCCTCTATTCGGGAGGCTGCCTTAACTAATCTAGGCTACCCGGCCAGAACATTTTAACAAGCCGTCAGACTTTTTTCAAGTCCGTTTTTCCTTGGGAATTTTCCTGGGTGCACGCCCTTATGTGCAAAGTCACCTCAACCCTTTCCTTATGAACAAGTTAAGTTATTTATTATGTTCAAATTTTTGGTCGCACAACTATTCCATTTTATTTAGTGAAAATGGGGAAGGCTTGAATATATATTTACCGTAGCGACTCAAAACAAACTATAATAAAAGTTCGGTAGTAACATTTATGAGATTTAATAATCCGATTGTTGTTTCTTTGATACTCTAATTTACTGTGTTCAAAGTGTAACCCGTAAAGCCTCGAATACTAAAAAGTCTCTCATAAGGGTGTAATTTAAAATGGACAGAGCGAAAATTTATGTTCGAATTGGCTCGACGAAACAAAAAGTGCATCTGAACAGATATTAAATTTTTCATTGAATATGAATCAAAACCGGGATGAAAAACCGGTTCGATGTCCCTAGGGAAATACGGTAAAGGCAATAAGATTACAATGAGAGTAAAACGTTTGTTTGCACCATGAAGATCACGTTTTCACTTAACCACAGTTACGGAAGGTAACGTCTTTCTCCCCTTGCCTTGTCGTCACCAACGTGGCTCTTGGCCTTTTCTCACACCGCTGCGTCCATAAAATCCTTTCCTTTTTTATGTTTCTCCTCTCACCGCTCTTCAGCACACTTCACCTTCCCATAATAACCACTCAATCTTCTTCAAGTATTGTTGCCTTTTTCTCCTTCTTTCCCATTCGCCTCTCGTTTTGCTTCTTTCTCATAACCTCTCAATCAAATCCTCAGCCTTTCTTTTTCGCAAGCTGTTTGCTTTTCGCCCTCTTGCATATCCTTATCTGTTCATTTTTATGCCTCTCTCCCCTCATCCTTTTCTCTCTCCATCCCATCCTTTCCTTTCCTACTCCATCTTCTTCAACGACATCACGAGCTGTTTGTTTTACAGCCTTTCCCGCTAAGAAATATCCGATAGAGTACGTAATGGATGCTCCTTCTGATTGAGCAAATATTTAAAATTTCCCCGCGTTTTCCCTGGGGAAACCGAGCGGTTTATGCGGAATGAATGGAATGTTTAGTTTTTGCAACCTTTTTCCCAGGAGAGACGAAGACGTGTTTAACTTACGTCCCACGATAAATGTCAGACGCTCGGTAATTATTAGAGTTATGGATGGGAACTGACAAACGGACTGCTGTCAAAGCCGTTCATTTTATGTCAACTGAGAGTTACTTCCCAAAAATAGTTCACATTAATGTTCTTCATTAATGATACTTTGAACTGTCGGTAAAACAAACTATCTAAATGTCATTGCCTTTAATTTTGTCGGTAAATAGCATTAGTAAAGTGAGCTTGCTAACTGAGCATTCGTGAGGAGAACTGATGGAAAGCATTCTCACGGATATCAGAAAAGATAGGCAAGATGGTTTGCCTACTAAATTTTTACCATGAATATATAACGCTGATCTTTAGGAAAGACGAAATCTAAATCAAAATCAAAAGACTGGAGAAGAAATATTACATTATGTAGGAATGAGCTATGGTAGCTATGAGGAGATATGTAAATGAATTACTTAGTGATGAGCTTGAGAGCTACTTGTATTCTCAACCCTTCTATGATTACCCATGGATATTTTTGGAGAGTATGTGAGATTTACTTAGAAGGGAAGAAGTAGAGTAAGGTAGTTTTACTTTATTTATCTCACTGTACTTTAGAGCTACAAAAATAACAGTGGCCAAAATGAATTTCATTATTGATAATCTCTCATACCTATGCAGTTCTCATATTTGTTCTTATCCATAGTGTATTTATATTTTAACATATTCTTCATATTATAGCTATTAGTATCAGTAAGTTTGCGCGTTTTTTTTACGTTTTCTTAATGGGTGTTTCTCTAAGGTGGATATTTTTTCCTAATGATATCTTAGATTTTATTATATCCACAATTCCCCTTATTTTTTCCTACTATTACTTTAATTACTGTACAAAATATGACAACGGGTTTGGTGGAAGAGGAGAATTTTGATCTAAATATCGCCTAAGTAAATACGAGGAGGATAATTATTCTTTGAAAACGAAATCGTTGTAAGTGAATTATTCGAAAACGAATTCTTCGAACTATGTATCCTTGGAATGACAAGTTCTTCTAAAATATAACACTAAAACATCCGAGGTTATGCAAAATTTGTGCTAAAGGAACTGATTTTGAATTGAAATCTTTTCAGTAATGCTAGGAACCTGCTTGAAGGCTGGGTTGGATGTGGGCATTGCATGTGGAATTTATTTTCGAAGTTTTTGTCATTCAAAGAATTGATTGTTCCAAGAATTTGCTTTCCAAGAATTCGTTTTTGAAGAATTGGCTGTAGCCACAAGGACGTATAATTATTGCTATATTATTAATATAATATTATTTTGTGATATACATAATTCTTTTGTGCTATTGACTTTCTGTCGAAAGACCTTAGTCTGGTTGAACGCACCTTTGTTGAATTAAATAAAATTTTTAAAAAATTTATCGCAGCTAGTTATAAGACTAAAGATAAGTAAGAAAAGGATATATTATACTCTATCTTGTGCCTAAAGATGAATGGAGCACAGTTCGTACGTTAATAAACAGGTGACCGTAAGGAATCCCTACCCAATTAAGGATTTCCAAATTCGGTCCCACAGCCTCTCTGTTACCGCCTGGTCCTATCACTTTCCCATCATCACATTCCTTCAAGGAGACATCGCCTCACGTGTTCGGGTGTCTCACAAGTTTGTTTCCCGTTAACGCGCGGGGATATGAACGAGGAGAGTTATAGTGGGGAGACGAAAGAAGTTTGAAACAGCTCCCTTTTTTCCGGAAGGACATGTTTCGCATTTTGTCCTAATCCCTTTCTGCTTGCCATTCCGCGCCGTGCCCCTGGGTTTTTTTCCACCGAGTATTAGCGACTTTTCGATCCGGTCGCAGACTTCGTGAACAGGCAGAAAGAGAGCCCTCCGAGGAATTGCCCTCCGCTATGTTAAGCGGCCATGTTTCTCAGGCAGTTTTCCGTTGGGCTGAAAGAGGTTTCGGAACTGTCCGTACGTGCCCGTGTCGGTCTTCCGAGAGTTCCGGGGAGATTTCTTCAAATTTGGGAAGTTTGAAAAATTTTCGCACTGCTGTTGTTATCGTTTCTTTTTCTTTGGAAGTTTTTCTAATTTTCTCTGTCTCTTGAGCCTCAGGTTATTTGCATATTTTATCCTTTATTCAGCTCTATTGTCTACGGTTGTATACGGAGTACCAAGGAGAGAACGGATTTAGTTTTATTAGGCTAGAGTAGAGGAGCTATATTGAAATACCACATGTATCCTTCGGTACACTAGACCACGCATAAAACCCTCGTATGGAGTGGCGTACATTCAAATATTTAAACTTCGAAATGGTGCGATGCAAAACGAATTTATCAGTAAGAAAAAATGAAAGAATCTCCAGGCTTCCTCTTTAGTATTTTTTGTATTAAGAAAACCCTGACCAAAATAATACTGAGAAAATCGTGTAGATCGTGTGATTAGTGTAATGGCTGTCAATTCGCTTTTCTTTTTTATTCGCATTTCATGAATGTCTGCACTGATTATGGTTTCATAACGCTGTACATTGCAACAAAAATTTCCTCCACAAACTATTATTGTAGTGATGCTATTAAAATACACCCAATAATGAAAGTCTCTCATATTTCACTAAATTTTGCTTGATTTTGCTCAATATTTAGTTAATCGAGTGAGATAGAATATTACGTAGGAGAGAGCAAATGTGGAAAACTCAAGCTTGTAATTACCGTAATTTTCCTATTATAATATGCACTCACTATAAGACGCACCCATGTTTTTACGAGCGCAATGTGAGAATTTCCTTATGTATGTATGTGTGTATATATAATACGCATTTGCCTTTTAGAGAATGAAATTCTGCGCTATTATTCGCGTATGGTCATCTGCCGGACCGTTCAGCACTCGACAGATCACCGCGCAAGCATGGAATGCTGCTAATGGATGACTTTCCTCCTTGCTCTTACGTACCCCTTTGATTTCTCAATGTGACGATCTATCAGTAACAGATATATCTAACTGTAATCTTCCCCTCTGGATTTTTGTTTTAATTTAATAATTTTATTAATATGCAACTATTCTTTTCAGAATAAACGTAAAATCAGAATACGTATACGTATGTTGAGTTATTTACTTCAAATGCCATCTACAGCCCGAATAAAAAGATGATGTTTGTAACCATGTATAATACGCACCCTACTTTTTTGACGTATTTTCGTGAAAAAAAATGCGTACGGAATATGTGGAAAATTACGGTACTCTAAATTAATGACTCACCATTTAACCATAATAACTATCATTATATAGATATGAAGCTATTGTAGTTACAGTGGTACTAGACTATTGCTACAATTACCATTGAGTGTATTTGAAAAATAGTTCATAGCTCCTTGCTAATGAAATAGATTGCGGCAGGCTTTATGGAGAGTGGTAATCCATGTCAATAGGATGGTAATAATAAAATTACATGTACACACCTGGCCAAAATTAACGCACCACCGGTCGTTAGGATCGCTAGGGAGGTGGTGCGTTAATTTTGGCCAGGACTGTACTATTTTCCACTAATGTTATAAATTTGCATGAATTAGTAAGTAATATCAGTAATTTGTATTATTGGTATTAGTGAATTTGCAATTTTATTCTAACCATTCTATCCAAAAACCTATGTCTCAGTTATTGATGCAATTAAAATTAATGGGATTTGTATCTCAAAGGTGATTTTCCATCAGTATACAATAAGGTTTTCCTTTCATAAAGTAAGAAATCTGCATCAGATCGTTCCTCTCTGGATACGACATTTACCATCAAACGTCATTGCTGAAGTAATTCGTATAAATATTCCCGGTTTTCAATCATTGACGCTGCGATAATTGCTAAGCCCAGAGGCTTTAGCATTACTTGCTTACTTTCTTTAGTCATCTCTGACCTGGCGTCAAATAACAATCATTAAGACGGATCGATTAAGCTGCATTAGATGTCAGCGATGTCTCATCACGCCAAGACGTCTCCTGTAAGAATAACCCTCTAGACGCCTTCGCACTCGCAATTAATCTATCGCTCCATCAACTTTGAGCTGACAAATTGCATCATTAATGCATCCTCAAGAGTGCCTCGGGGAGGCTGCGACAGGAAACGCGTGAAGGGACTCATGAATGGAGTTTGAGATTGCGAGCGGTATGCGCTCGGAATTTTTCCGCGTTATCTCTTCCACTAGCTGCGAAAGAGGGAAAGGGTTGCATCACTTCCAGCGAAGTCTGCGTACGCCGCCGTATCGTTGCACTTTCCCCTTCCGCGGGAGGAAGTGACCGTCTGCCCACGCGGCGCCTGACCCCTTCCTCACCGGACGCGCTCTCCCCTCCCGCGAAGAATTAGCTTCTTCCTCTCGCCTTGGCAATGAAGCACGCTGCTTTATTTAATGCTCTCGTTTCGAGAGGGTTTGAAGGTTTTCGTAACCTTGGGATGGAAGAACAAGTTTTTTTGTATGATACAATACAAATACAAACATTTTCATTGAGTGAAATTGGGACCAGGAAGCCCCATATTACATTTAAACCTTGTCTCATAGATATTATTATTATTATTGTTATTTTATTATATTGCAGTGGAATATATTAGTGATATCGGAACTATATTTCTGTCATGATGTCGGAATGAATAAATTGTTTTTACTTTCTCCATATACGAAGTATAGAGAAAGTATTGTTTTCATGAAAAAATTCGACTTCGAGATTTCAACGGAAATACACGTTTTGGGGTCCCTAGAACACGTTTTGACCATTTTCTGAATGATGTCTGTGTGTATGTGTGTGTGTGTGTGTGTGTGTGTGTGTGTGTGTGTGTGTGTGAGTGTGTGTGTGTGTATGTGTGTGTGTGATAATGGGCGTTCTAACTCGAAAACTAAAAGTCGTATCAATACCAAACTTCATATATAGTACTGTTGTGTGTGCTGTCAGAGTTGATTAGTTTTTGGAGTAAATCCGTTAACCGGAAGTCGAGCTTTATTCATTAATGCTCATTTCCGGTTTTCAAAATATCTCCATAAATATGATATATACGTATATTGTATTACTTATAAAAGTTTTAGATAATGTATTTTACTATAACTTTTGTATTTAACATATTTTTGTATCACCGGTTCATTAGGAGTTATTCGTGAAATACTGATAAACCGGAAGAAGATGATTATGTACTTTGTGGGCGCTCTAACATGAAAACTATTTGTCGGATCAACACCAAATTTCATACATAGTACTTTTATTACAGTCGTTAGAGTTGATTAGTTTTTGGAGTAAATCGGCTGACCGGAAGTCGAGCTTCATTCTTCAAAGCTCATTTCCGGTTTTCAAAATATCTCCATCAATATGATATTTAGGTATATACTATTATTTATAAATGTTGTAGAAAATTTAATTTACTATAACTTTTGTATGAAACATATTTTTGCATCACTGATTGTTTAGGAGTTATCCATGAAATACTGATAAACCGGAAGTTGCTGATTATGTACGTTGTGTAAAGCTCATTTCTGGTTTTCAAAATATATCCATAAATATGATATATTGGTATATTGTATTCCTTATAAAAGTTTTAGATAATATAATTTACTATAACTTTTGTATTTAATATATTTTTGTATCACCGGTTGATTAAGAGTTATTCGTGCAATACCGATAACCCGGGAAGTAGCTGTTATGTCTTTTGTGGGCGCTCTAACATGAAAACCATTCGTTGTATCAACTTTAAATTCCACATATAGAGTTTTTGTTGGTGTCGTTAGAGTTGATTAGTTTTTGGAGTAAATCGGTTGACCGGAAGTCGAGCTTCATTCTACAAAGCTCATTTCCGGTTTTCAAAATATCTCCATAAATATGATATTTAGGTATGTACTATTTATTATAAATGTTTTAGAAAATTTATCTTACTATAACTTTTGTATGAAACATACTTTTATATCACCGATTGTTTCGGAGTTATTCATGAAATACCGATAAACCGGAATTTGCTTAGTATGTACTTTGTGGGCGCTCTCACATGAAAACTATTTGTCGTTTCAACACCAAATTTCGTACATTTTATTTTGGTTGGTGTCATCAGAGTTGATTAGGTTTTGGAGGATATCGGTTTACCAGAAGTCGATCTTTATTTTTGGAAGCTCATTTCCGTTTTTGAAACATTTCACCATTAAACCTTAAGTAGTCTCGTGGGGTCAATGTGACATTAGGCGCTATATTACCGTCGGGATCACAGAAACTAATGAAGATATTTCAACCAAATTTTCGTTTTGTAAAAATGTTGTCCATGTTATGATTATCTGAGGATTTTCTTAATGTCAAGTTATAAGAAGTATGCAATTTTAGCAGTGCTACCAAATTTACTGAAATAAATTTTAATAATTATCTAAACATTATTTCAACAATTTTTAAGCACCTATACATAAAATAATTCATAGGTAAGTATCAAAAAAATAATGAACAACATATCATGCATATAAACTGACGAAAATTAATATCCAAAACATAAGGTTTCGGGATATTTTAAAGATTTACTGAATATTTTAGGAATGAATCTATAATGTTTAAAATGCTATTACCGTTCACAGAATACCTTACTAATGCTCACTGAGTAAATATTTGTTGATATAGTTTCAATATAGTAACATAGAGCTACGCATTAATTTGTTTTTTTACTTTCTCCATATACGAAGTATAGAGAAAGTATTGTTTTCATGAAAAAAATCGACTTCGAGATTTCAACGGAAATGCATGTTTTGGGGTCCCTAGAACACGTTTTGACCATTTTCGGAATGATGTCTGTGTGTATGTGTGTTTGTGTGTGTGTGTGTGTGTGTGTGTGTGTGTGTGACAGTGGGCGTTCTAACGTGTAAACTATTAGTCGTATCAATACCAAAATTCATATATAGTACTGTGGTGTGTGCTGTCAGAGTTGATCAGCTTTTCAAGTAAGTCGGTAAACCGGAAGTCGAGCTTCATACTTCAAAGCTCATTTCCGGTTTTTTTGAATCGTTATAATGTTCATATTTGGCTCTTTGGCCAATAAGTTTGCCGACCACTGCCCCAGGCCATCCTCAGGAACTTAAATCTGCTCACTCAACCTCCCACTTTCTCCTACTTAACACCACATCACTCCTCCAGCCTCTAGATCAGGGTAACACTGCTACCTTCAAGAGTTATTATATTTGGCATACCTTCTTTTTACTTTCTCCATATACGAAGTATAGAGAAAGTATTGTTTTCATGAAAAAATTCGACTTCGAGATTTCAACGGAAATACATGTTTTGGGGTCCCTAGAACACGTTTTGACCATTTTCGGAATGATGTCTGTGTGTATGTGTGTGTGTGACAGTGGGCGCTCTAACGTGAAAACTATTTGTCGTATCAATACCAAACTTCATACATAGTACTGTGGTGTGTGCTGTCAGAGTTGATTAGTTTTTGGAGTAAATCGGTCAACCGGAAGTCGAGCTTTATTCAATAAGGCTCATTTCCGGTTTTCAAAATATCACCATAAATATGATATATACGTATATTTTATTACTTATAAAAGTTTTAGATAATATAATTTACTATAACTTTTGTTTTTAACATATTTTTGTATTACCGGTTGATTAGGAGTTATTCGTGAAATACCGATAAACCGGAAGAAGATGATTATGTACTTTGTGGGCGCTCTAACATAAAAACAAATTGTCAAATCAACACAAAATTTCATATATTGTACTTTTATTACAGTCGTTAGAGTTGATTAGTTTTTGGAGTAAATCGGTCAACCGAAAGTTGATCTTTATTCTTCAAAGCTCATTTCCGGTTTTCAAAATATCTCCATAAATATGATATTTAGGTATATACTATTATTTATAAATGTTTTAGAAAATGTAAATAACTATAACTTTTGATGGAAACATATTTTTGTATCACTGATTGTTTAGAAGTTATTCATGAAATACTGATAAACCGGAAGTTGCTGATTATGTACTTAGAGGGCGCTCTGGGCTCTATGGGCGAAAGGCCAAATTCATCGTTCTTCACCGAGCATGTCCCGAAAAACATTATTTATAATGTTTGTGACGTAAAAGATAATAATATATGAATTAATCACTCATCTTCCAAGTTTAGATGGAATATAGAGTTCGAAATTACTGTCGTAGATAAATATTTACATCTTATATATGGAGAAAGTCATGTGCTGGCCACATCAGATTTTTACTTTCTCCATATACGAAGTATAGAGAAAGTATTGTTTTCATGAAAAAATTCGACTTCGAGATTTCAACGGAAATACATGTTTTGGGGTCCCTAGAACACGTTTTGACCATTTTCGGAATGATGTCTGTGTGTATGTGTGTGTGTGTGTGTGTGTGTGTGTGTGTGTGTGTGTATGTGTGTGTGTGATAGTGGGCGCTCTAACGTGAAAACTATTAATCGTATCAATACCAAACTTCATATATAGTAGTGGTGTGTGTGCTGTCAGAGTTGATTAGTTTTTGGAGTAAATCGGTCAACCGGAAGTCGAGCTTTATTTATTAAAGCTCATTTCCGGTTTTCAAAATATCTCCATAAATATGATATATACGTATATTGTATTACTTATAAAAGTTTTAGATAATGTAATTTACTATAACTTTTGTATTTAATATATTTTTGTATCACCGCTTGATTAGGAGTTATTCGTGAAATACCGATAAAACGGAAGTATATGATTATGTACTTTGTGGGCGCTCTAACATGAAAATTGTTTGTCGGATCAACACCAAATTTTATATATAGTATTTTGGTTTGTGTGTTTAGAGTTGATTAGATTTTGGAGTAAATCGGTTAACCGGAAGCCGAGCTTTATTCTTCAAAGCTCATTTCCGGTTTTCAAAATATCTCCATAAATATGATATTTAGGTATATAGTATTAGTAATAAAAGTTTTAGAAAATGTAAATTACTATGACTTTTGTGTGAAACATATTTTTGTATCACGGATAGTGTAGGAGTTATTTGTAAAATACTGATAAACCGGAAGTTGCTGATTATGTACGTTGTGGGCGCTCTGGGCGCTGGGGCGAAAGGCCACTTCATCGTTTTTCATCGAACATGTCCTGAAAAACATTATTTATAATGTTTGTGACGTAAAAAATAATAATATATATAAATTAATCACTCATCTTCAAAGTTTAGATGGAATATAGAGTTCGAAATTACTGTCGTAGATAAATATTTACATCTTATATATGGAGAAAGTCATGTGCTGGCCACATCAGATTTTTTATTAGTGTTTTGGTACAAGATGGAAAAAATGTATCTACCAAATTAATCATCAAAAATGTAAATTATTTTGAAATGATAATCACAATAACTCAAAGCAGATTTTATTTATATATTATTTGTAATTTAATTCATTCGTTGTTGGTAATAAAGCTCGCCGCTTAATTTATTGCTCTTGTTTCTAGGTTGGATTGAAAGTTGTCGTAACTTTGCCATGGAAGTGCATGTTTTTTGTATTATGCAATACAGTACAAACATCTTTATTGGGAGAATTTGGGACTAGGAAGTCCTATCTTCCTTTCAACCCTTGTCTTATACACATTTTTATTATATTATTTTTTATTACTATTATTTATTTTTTATATTGTAGTAGGAAATATTACTGATATAGGGACGATATTTTTGTCACGGAATCGTTAAGATTTATTAATATTTTAAAAACTGTATCCACGAAATTGGTCATTAAAACGTGGCGTAGACAAGTTATAAAATGTAATATTAATTCTTCCAAGAAGTTAAGAATTGGCCGCACAAACAACTCGGATACTTAAAGAGGGAAGAGCATGTATGTATAGTGTTTAATTAAAATTGTGTGTAGGTGCTGTGTTGGTAAAGAGGTTGGGGGAAAATCATGTTGGTGGTGTAATTACACCCTCTCTAGACGATAATTTAGGCAGTTTGCGTAACTTCTTAGGATATTTATCCATCTCAGTGTGACGTAAGTAAGGAATATCAAAGAAGTACTACGCTAATGTAGGAATCCTCTTACGTCGACACGCTTGCACTTTGCGATACTCAGGTCGAGTGTAGTTTGCAAGTCAAGTTAATTAATGCTAACTAAAGTGATCTTTAAGTTCTCTTCGAAGCTTCTGCTATCATCAGAAGTTTCAGTTACTTGCTTTAAGAGAAACTTTCGAACACAATTCGTCCTATACTGACATCCTTATGTGAATTGAAACGAGATATCTTAGGTTGAAATATGTACCGTTTTAGACTTTTTTGCTTGGACAGTTAGGAAGCTATGCTCACTATGTATCATGTTTTTATTCCTCTTCAAGAAAACTTACTTTATGGATGAATGAATAATATACGCGTAAAATTCTATATTAATTATTCATTAAAACCGGTTCTGTATTGGACAGTCATCTTCAGCTAAAAGGGAACCTAGAACCGCAAGCGGTCAGTGGAGAGTTTGTTCCTGGTAGCGGGTTTTCGTAACAGCCGTACTAAAGTAATTCGTATGGTATTTTACTGATAATTCTGTCATCCAAGTCAAGATATGAATTGATCAAATTAAGCTTCGGACATCTATATTGTTTTATATTTGGTATATTGTGCTTAAATCTTAACCGTAGTTCATGATTTAAAACCCGTAATAAGAACTTTACTTAACCACTAAATAATATAAGGACGACCCGGGTTCCGCAGCAACATCGCAATATCGGGTTTGAAAAAGAGAAAAAGTATCGATTATATACACTGTAAAGGGAATTAAGTAAAAGAAAGGTGAATGAAATAACTTTCTGATAGGTTGTAGTACCAAGAGATGATCCAAGCATTTATTGGTGAATGAATTTAACGAAATAGATTTCATTGATCATCTACAAAATGTATTATATTTGCAAGCGTTAAAAGATAGACTAATTTTGTTTTATGTAGATGACTAAAAACTTCTGCCCTTAATCTATTTTCTTTTACCAATTTTGGCGTTTATTTATTAATTTCTAATAATAATATAATTTATTGCAGGCGCATGCCGTCTTAAATTTTACAGGCAGTAGTTATAAGGGTAGAAAATTAGGAGAAGGTATAAAATGTTTACATTTATGCATATTTTTACGTAAAATAAAGTAAAAACTGTAACATGAAGTATAGAGTAAGGCAAATATAGAATACAAAATCAATTCATATCTGTTATAAGTATAATCACAATTATTTGGCCTATAAAAGAATTTTTAGCATGTTTACACTGTAAAGATATGAGAAACCGAGTTTAGTTGTAGAAGGGATAAGGAAAGAAAGTTTAAAATATTATATTATAAATAAAGAATTACTTTTATATAATTCCAAGCAAAATTAATTAATTTTGGAGTTCCTTACGCTCTTCTCGTGTTTGAGACTAGCCTCCCAGAGCCATTTTGCCTAGAGCGCCTGAATGCGTAGAACGGACCCTGCCAGAAATAATGCCCTTGAATTAGACCAAGAACCAGAAGAGAACGTGAATTTCCGAGATAGCGTCCGAATCACTTTCATTGCGTAGTATGAATGGCTCGGAGGCGCAACACCGCGCTCTTTTCCCGTGAGTCAAAGTAAACACGAAGCACGTGCGGATATTATTCACATCTCAGCCCTAAAGTACATCATTGAATGAAGGCACGGCATGCAGCTTTCCATTTCTCTTCCTCTTTGTGCCCATTCGTTAGCCCGCGTTAGCGCACCCTCGCTAACGCTGCCTCGAGTTACGAGAGAAAAATAAGTAATATGAAACGTCAGAAATATTCCCCATTCACGGAATGCGAGAAGATTTCAAGAAAAAAGATATTACCCTCCTAGTAAGCAGTTCTTCTCATGTTTATCTCTTGAACGGAAGTTACTCTCCCGGCTTCCTCGTAAAAAGTCCGGGCTTGTCTTTCCCTTGACGCCGAGATTGAATGCGCGTCTCCGAGGAGAACAAAGGGTCTGGGGATGATAACGACGCGTCATTTATTCGAGTCGACCTTCGCGACATAATATCATGGATACAATTACAGTTGGGTACCGTCTGAAAATATTTTCCATTTGCGGCGTATTTGTTTTGAGAGGGATAAATCGAGGGATTGAATCGTTTGTGGAAATGGTTTCTTACGTCATGGTGAGTCAGGCGTTTGGAAGGGGGCCAGGTCGTAAAGAGGCTTAGAGTTTCAGTGATTTAATATCCAGACGTGAAATCCTTTCAGTGGAAAGTAAGGCGGTATTTTTTAATCGAATTTTGACTTGATAGTATTAGTGAATTGCGTTTTTAGAGTTGCATGAGTGTTTAAATTAGGGCTTAAACGTACTCAAACAGCGGAAGATTCGTGTTTCTCTTTTTTATGCATATGTGATGGTGTGAATAATTCATAGATACACTCCTATTAATCATGCAATTCTCAGTGAGCAAATAATTCATCATCATGTACGAGCATTCACTACGCACTTCTACGTTTTCTATCCTTGCTTACACATTCCGCTTTTGACACCTACTTGTATATTTCATTGCAACTCGTCTTAAAGCTAAATACGTCTCTACCTTAGCTTCTAAGTACCTCTTCCTCCTACTAAGACCTCACTTCACCTAATTCAACCATTTATTTTCTTGGTCTTCCACTCTCTTTAATTCCATTCATATTTTCCCTATACATCATCTTAGATTCTCCTTCCCATTCCCTATTTTCTTTAACTCTTGGTAGTATGGTATCCCCACATTTTATAACATCAAATAGTTATTACCTTTACTAGCCATTTGCTAAAATTATCACAGAGGATAACTTGTTATACTCAATAAAAGATCTGCCAATGCACCACCGTCGGAAGAGAAAAAATAACATAATTAACAATACAACAAATAACATAACAATATTTTCTTATAGAATGTCGATCATATTATGCACACTCTGTTGAAGATGCTATTAAACAAAATCATGCAGTTCTTGTTGGATTTTTCGGTCAAAACTACCCGTTTTACTGATGAATCGAATGTAGATGGATTAAATATGTAACAATATAGACTATACTTTATGTTGTTATGTATTAATGATAAAGAATTATTTAGCAGAACATTATCTAAGCTGTAATTCTATATTGTGCATATTTTTCAGAGAATCATGAGAGATGTTGAAGGAATCCGTAATGGAGAGACAATCAGAAAATAGTACTCTTTCAACAAGTTTATTTTTTGTGTAACAGAAACAGTAAATAAATTTGTAGAAAAAGTACTATTGTCTGATTTTGATTATATTTTCGTGCATACGGCAATCGTAAACTTGTAGGATCGCGTAAGCTATAAAAGCGTATCATTTGCGATGACATCTACAAATTAGGCCGAGATAAATCAGGTAGCTAAAAAATTTACTTTTTCCTAACAAATCGCTAATCTGAAATAAAGTTAATGGTTCATGTACCCGTATCACACGGGTTCATGAGCCATTGGGAATGGTGCAGATTTTTACGAAGATTTTAGTGAGCGTTTTTGTGATCAACATTGTTCCACCCGCTCAACTATTCAGAATTATAAAGTTGCGAGATAAGAACATCAAGAGTCGTAGACGGATGCGTCGTTGATCGTCCGTGACCGTGACTGCACGCGTGATATTTCATGACCTACTTACACTCGCCCGGAGTCACACGTTAGTTCCTCCGAGGGACCCTTTGACTTTGAGATCGCTTCGTTTGTTTCCGATGATGCGCGAAGGAAAGAGTGAAACCCTTTGAGGAACACGAGGCTCGCCGCAGGTGTGGCCCCCTAACTGATTAAATGCTAACTAAAATCGTCGAGGGCGGAGGCGCACGACTTTGTTGGAAGAGGCTAAAATGCCTAAGCGAGCCGATTTTCATAATGGTAAGCAGTTTAAGGAATTCCTCAAGCGGGAAGGTGATGATCATCTTTGATCTCTGCGCAAGATATTTCGAATACTGGAAGTGCCAGTTTCATCCGCGTATAATGAACGTAATCCATGTAGAATGAGCTCTGCTGCAGCTCTTTGCGCTCTGTAGCGCATTATTCTCAAGTTCACTTTGTGGAAACGCTTGTCTGTTATTGAAATTTATCGTTAAAATCTCTTCTTTTGAGGATGCAAAACCAAGAGCGTAATATGTCGTGGAACACGTTTTTGGCGTTTGTGTAGTTTCCATGAAATTTAAACAATTCCTTGTTCTTTCCATCATTGAAGATTGAAGAAATGTGTTTTGTCTTTTGGTTTAGAATAAAGATGACTAGAAATAGAGATGCTTGGAAATCAAACCTTTGTAAATTTCACAAGAGATTTTTTTATTTAGACATTAAAATTTAAAAAAATAACTCTCATGTACAATTTTTCGTTTCCTTACCATCTCTGTTAGGGCTTTCCTCGAAGTACAGCCGTCGCGCATAAATTTTAAGGTTACTATACTTGCTTTAGTATCATTCTTGTTCATTGCATTGCTATTGTGTAGCTAATAAGGCACGAATGATACCATAGTAACAGAATTTGTATTGGTCTCTCCATAGAGAATTAAATGAATAGTATTATTTTCAAGGTTGACTTTCTTCTCTCCAAATGTTTCGACGCAGCGAAGTGCAGGAATGGGTAAACTACCTCACTCCTCGCCTTGCTTGGTTAACCTCATTCCTTCACCCTTAATTCCCTTATTAACGGCAGGGGGATAGGGACCTATCATGTGATTAAACCGTACACGATGAAACCATTTGAGTCGATCGGGTAAATAAGTTTTGTATTTTACAGTGGGACGCATTTTTAGTTTCTTTTGTTCATGAAAATGAGATTTTCGCTATAAGAAATTCAAGAACGCTTTTAAATGATGAAGGATAAGAGCAGCTGATTCATTGAGCAAGAAAAACCATTAAAATCTTAAACTATGGTATTTCTAACCTCCAATCGTTTCACCTATGTGCATAGTGAGAAATGTATTTCTTGAAGAGCCAGTCTTCCAAGACAGTGGATAATTACTACAAATTCAAAACCCTTCCACTTCTCAGTAAGCGTTGTAAACAAGCTGTTGAATAGCGCCATATGCCGATGGATCTTCAATGACGCCAATTCGTTACACTCCCCTATCTCGCGAGAAATCTGACGTGAAGCAAAACCATAGATCACGGTTTCGCTTCGAGAAATGAGCAAGCGGCCGAAGTAAGTTGCTAATGGGGTCGTCTCAAAAGAATCTCGAAAGAATGAAATCTGCCAGGAATTAATGCGGCTGTCATGGGTGGCGCCGCTATTTTCGCAATTACGTTACGAAATTTTGCGTCACCTCTTGATGAGGAAGGCGATGACGTAAACAATTTCGTATGTAAATCGATAATGGCGTGAACGGGAATCATCGACTTTTTCAGAAGCCTTATCCCGCGAATGCTTTAGCGATAAAAATAAAGGGAGAATTGTGTAGCTATCTCCACACCCTATTCATTCAAAAATCCATTTAGACTAAATTGAGTCTATTGAATGAAAAGCTGCCAATTCTGACTCAATGCGCGTAATTATTACTTACCTGTGAATGAAAGGACCAGTTTTGCTGATGCATGGTATCTTAGTGCCTGCAAGAAAAAGTTTTAGTTATTTTCATGATAGCCAGACTGGTTAAGATTGGTTATTGAAGGTTTCTTCAGTGATATTTATTCAAGAGAGAGAGGTTTAATAAAATTCACAGAAACCCTTGAAAGAAAATGCCCTTTTTTGAAAACAAAAGGATGTGTCATACTTCTATTGAAACGCTTGATTAGAAATATATCATTAGGTGTTCAGCTTAACGAAGTATGCGTTACTCAAATTCATTCTCTGTAATCTTCCTTTGGCTTAATTTACTATTTGGTGTTTACTTTATATTTTATCACTTACCTAAAGTTATTTATTATCTAGGAATTTACTGTATGCCAAAAATATTTCTGCTTCGAAGATGAAGAAGCTTTTGTACCTACGTTGAAAGAATTGAGATGTTGATTTATTTGGAAATTTAAAAATAAAAGAGAAAAGCGTATCTTCAGCTTTTTGCTCATTGGTTGCGTGGTAGAGAAAATTCCATATTTTTCACGCTTATAACAATGTATAAATATGAAAAAATTAATTGTACACTTAATTGAAGATGTTATTATTCTGAGTGCTGCACACAGAACTTGATGGAAAATAATTTATTATTTGGTATAGGAAATGTTATGATAATAATGATTTGTGCCAAAGATTTTTAAAGAATTTTAGAATTTCTTCGTAAAAATGGAAATCAGTGATCCACATCATAAATTTCATATTAAAACCTACAGTATACATTTATTCGAAATTTTACTGATTGAATTAGAATTGGTAATGTTGTTCTAATTAGATAATTAGAACAGCATTACCAATTATATCCATTCTATATACATGTATTCAGACGTATGCATCCTCATAGAATACATTCGAAAGATATTGCTCTTAAAGCTGTGTCACTGAGGCTTGCCTTCGTGGACGACGCAGACGATGAATGCATCTGATTTAAATTCCAAAGCCTAATTCTTGTTCATGACAAAATTGCACCATAAGCGGATTAAATATTCAAATGGCTCTCTCATCATCCAAATTGCGGCTGTTCTTTTTTTCCAAGCGAAGGATCCCTCGCCTCAAACATCGTGGCGGATGTCACGCAGCGGAGGATTCGTAGCTTGAATTTGCAGCGAAGTGAATGTCATCCTCACGTTTATTTTTCTCTTCTCAACTCCATATTTCCGTATCCCTTCATTAAGTGGCCAAGTTGTTTGCGCACCGAAAATCCCATTTATATTTATGAGTCTGGACAGATTCTTCTCACAATGGGGCATGCTTCTTTTCTTCCCCACACCCCTTTCTACTGGGCTATTTTTTCCACCTGATGTCACCCGTACTTTGTCGACCAACTCGTTTACGTTGGCCCGGTTGGAACCTTTTACAATTCCCGCTCGTTAGCTTCTTCTGTGACGGCGCAAGTGTGGGCTTGTTATTCTGGTGCTTTACGTACTTATGTCTACGATGGAAAAAGTTGTATGGATTTCCTTTCATTTCGACTAGCCCTATAAGCCGCGAAAGGCTCTCTCAGTAATCTCTTGCTTATATCTCTACGCCAAGATTTGGTTTTTTGTAGTTTGGTAAGGAAAGAAATGGGAACGCAGATGTTAATGAATTAGAGCTTTAAAAACTTTCCCAAAGGCGCCTTTGTAAGTGTTTCCTTCCTGTGTTAGCACCAGTTGTGGAAGCAACGGGAAGTCTCTTCAGAAGGTCAGTAATTCTGGGGCTTTCATTTGCATTGGTGGTAGAGTAGGAACGGAATGTTGATAAATATAAGGTCTTATTACGTCTTTATTAAGCCAAGATGGAGACTGAAAATACTCTTCTTCCATATAATATTTCGTCAATGATAATATAAACATAAAAGTTGGGTGTGGGTGAAAAGAAATAGGGAGGTAAACTTCAGAAGGAGTAGATATTGCTTTGGGAATGTTTTATGATCTTTAATTTTGATAAATGAAAAATGTAGTTGAAATTTTCTTACGTAAAAAAATATATCGTAATATCAGTCTTCTAATCGATGAAGAACGCATAGAGACAAACCAGAGTAAGGAGACTCTTGCTTTCACCTCCAATTATTTTATCATTTCAGACTATAAAAACAGAAACGCATTATATTAACTTGCTTGACCCGAAATTTTACTATCTTAATGTTCGATAACTGGAAAGGGAAAGTGAATTAAGATTCGAATCATTCTTAAATTTTCAATGACTTTCTTACCGTACTTTTTGATGTTGAAAAATCCCAAGAAACAAGACAAACCCTTCAGGGAAATTCGATGAAGATTTGGCAGGGAAATATTAATGAGATACATAATTAATATTCATGTTCTCTGTATGGGGGAAAAAAGTTAATTTTATAAATCAACTCATTATTTTAAGGGGTCACAGCAGGATTGGGTCATAATAGCAGATATTGATTCAATTTTAGAAATAAATTCAGTTACACAATTTGAGTTTTGATTGGCTTGAATATCACAGTTTTTACAATAATTTCAGATACTTTGATTGATAAAATTATTAAATCTTTGGATTGATAATTGAAAGATCCCAAGTCAAAAAGGTGATCTTTTTTGCCATCCTCAGATAACTCTGATGAATTTATTTAATTAGGTTTTCTCCGTACTTGAAGAGTGAAGAAATTTATGTTTACTAAAACGTATAATTTATAATTAATAATATAATTTATTTGTTTATGGTTTAGTTACCTTTCCGAGACTATTATCTGTAGAGGAGTCAGCGTAATCAAATCTTTAGAAAATTCTCATCGGTCTTTTTAATTAGGAGTGTTGCAGAGGTATTCGTATTCGTATATTCGTAAGCCTTCTTTTGTGGCGGAGATTAAAAATTCAACAAAATTCTGCTTGAATGACATTCTTGAGTTGTTGGTCAACTTTAAATATTTCATAAGTCGCAGAATTCTGTGCTCCTAGAAAAGCACAGCAAAATTCGCGTCGTTTTTAAGAAATAGAAAAAGTTTGTAGACTTCCTAGAGATAGTAATCTACCGGGATAGCGTGGATCAACTTAATTAAATTCAGGAGATGAGAAAAAGTTTCGCATTAAACCTATGGAACGAAAAATTGAAATAACAGCACGGAACGCAATAGGATTTAAGAAGTAAACAGCAGTTCCCATGGTGCATAAATATTCAGGGATTTAGGAGACGGCCCTTTAAAATGATATCTTTCAGATCCCTGTGCATTTAATTTTAATTAGTTGGCTTGTATTCCCTTCTCGTATTACCGCGCGAAGAGAGAGGCTAGTGAATGCGATAAAATCTGCTCACTCCAGCTTTACCTTAAATGAGAGCTCTTTTAAATCGTAAAGTCAGCTGCTTATCTTCTAGCAAGCTAAATGGTGGGTACGATATAAATCTCGATTTGTATACTAAATATAAATTATTACAGGAGGATGAATGGTTCAAACCACTTATCCTGATTTCAGAAGAAGAATTACGCGGACAAGTGGGTGTTACGGTATTAAGGGATCGGCGAGATAAAACAAATTAAATGTCAGAAGCGATATCACAGTCAAGTCAGGACATTTACGCTCCAGCTAAACGCGAGAACTTGATTTTGCGAAGAGATGTTTCACGTCCAGAGTCCCCCCTTTAGAGTAGTTTTCTTGCTTTTGGAAGCCTCTGTAGTCTTTGGTGTTCTCATTTTTAATGATATGGGTGAATTAAGATTAGCCTCTACTTAGGGATGGAATCGTGCGTTTTTGATATGTTCTGGAGCGTAGGTCGACCTTTTCACTGAAAATTTCGACGAAAAAATAAATAACACCAAGAAAATGGAGAGATCCTTATTGTCACTTAGTTCATTTATTATTTTTTGAAGGACGTGTAAAGTTTAAAGAGAGTTTCTTTATTGATTACAACGGTTTACATACTGAAATAGCAGAAATGAATATAATTATATGCAGGTTTATCAATGCGGTATAATTGATAGAAAGAGAAGAAAAGAGCATTCGAAATAGTATTCGAAGGATGGGTGTGTCCAGTAATTTTTAACGAAGAATCTTTGTTATAAATTGTTTCATCTCCTCAAAGTCTACAGATACTTGTGTTGTTAAATTTTAAAGTTACTTTAAGGTCATCTTAGGGGAATAGGTATTAGATTATTGTGAATCATTTCATTTTGGGTTAAAGGCTATAAAAGAATTTTTTGTTTGAGTTCTCTATTAGCCTGACATCCATACAAAGGTGTCAATCATTCTCTTCCCTTTCGGAATAAGAGCGATATATACCTCGCTTATTCACGGCATTTCTCTTTAATTTTCTAAGTTCTGGAGAACCAATTACCCATGAATTTTTCTTTTATTTATTAGTAAACAAAATATGTTTTATTCTGAGGTTAAATTCCCGACCGTGGTGGCCGAGTGGTTTACGCGCTCGCACGTTATCGCTCCAACAACGGTCACGGGTTCGAATCCCGGCTAGTCGGATTTTTCCGATTCGGGAATGGCCTTGTGTGATTGTATTCTTAATACCTACCGTTGTAATAGTCCAGACATGGATGTTTGTAGGATATATGAGATAAATAAAAAAATACACAACTTTCTTCTTTACTTTCTTCTATTTTTAGGTAGAATTATCGGTCATTAAAGTCGTTCATCAGCGAAGGAGATGAGCGTATAACGGTTTTAATCGAAGAACTTCAGAAACTTCTGTTGTTCTTATTGCAAGATGTTTTCATATGAAACGTACGTAATGTGGTCACGAGTGATTAAGTTGGACTTTTATCAAGGTTTATTTTTACACTTCAACATTAATTATTGGCCAGATAGGTCATCGTCATCAACATATTCATCATCCCATAATTTTTATACGATGCCTAACGAGGCATTGTTTTCCATCACGTAATGCTCTTTTTAGTCCTTAGTCATTTAAAACTCTCATGATTCACATCACATTAATTGCTTATATTTCGTTATCAAGTATGGGCCATAAATTTTAAGGCGATTTCGACTTGTCACCCATATAAGTCTCACACCATTTTGTTTTTAAATGGGTATCCTTACGTCATTCATTCCAGATACGCACTCCACGAGTATTTTTAGGTCTCTCTAAACACGATTCTTTTTCGCATAATTTTTTCTGAATATTTGCTGTCATTTTACTGCGTCCAGAATCCTTAATGGGGATAAATTAATTCCCTTTTTACAGCAACTTTATGATTTCAATAGAAAATCAGGTAGACGGGATTGTACTTTTTCCACAGCTTTGCAAAAGCTAAAGCAGCGGAAAAAGTACAATCCCATCTACCTGTTTTTTATCGAAGATGGAGTTCCACAAAACTACGCCTTCCTCCGTGGAATTTATTATGATTTCAAAATTGTATAGAAACCTAAATTTGACAGATAGGAAAACTAAGTTATTCTCATTCTAAAACAACCACTTCTCGATATATCATTATTATATTTGGTTAAACGAAATGTAGATTTGTGCAGTATTTTTTCCACTTTTGATGTGTTTTTTCTTGGATAAATATATTCTCTGGTAGACTAAACTATTAAGTTTCTTTGTTAATTATATTCTCTTATGTATTCCTATCGTTTTCTAATATTTACGTTAGAATATAATATAATTGACGATAGGTTAACGGGGAAATAGAAATTTATCTCCTAGATAGAAATTATTGTAATTTTTATTGCATAATTTACCATTACAATTTCTTCTTGGGGAATTTCCATTTCACCCTATTTAATATATTGTAACATCTTCTTCTAAAGTATGTTTAAATTAAAATTACGAGAAACTTTTCCATAAGAATAAACCATTAATTTTCGTTTCTATTATCTTTTCAGGTAAATTTCATTGACTTCCAAACAACAGGGTTTAAGCCGTGCATGCATCTACATAATCTGTAGCACTAAATGTTATACCTGGAGTAAATTGGTTAAGCATTGTCGATGTAAAATTCTCGGTAAGTAAGAGAAGCAAACTGCATCCTCTATTTATATCAGTGTATTGGTTTTTTCCTTAACTACATTTTACATAGGAGAGCTCGGGTATTTATTTTCGACAATGCTCTCTTGATTTGTATTTTATTTAAAATATTGTTTTCTATGTTTCATGTGTGCCATGCATAGCATGAAAGTATATTATACATAACTTGGAACTGAGACAATAATGTCCTTCATCCGTTTGCATGTTATCGAATCTGGAATCCTTATCCCATAGCATGAATTTATTGCGATCTTCTTATCACTTCATAAGTTATTAACAACAATACTCATTGGATTAGTGAGAATTATTTTACCTAGAGTTCACAGCTGAAATAAATTCTAGGAAATGAGACAACTCTCCTTCCTCCAATGCACAAGATTACCAACGATGGCGCTCATGCCGGCATTTCACGAATTTTCGTCTCAAAAGGCCCCATTCGACTCGCGCCTTACACAGCCCCAACTTCATTTCGCGCCTCTGCTTATTCTCTTTTCCTCTCGTTCCGCTTTCCAATCCTCTCCCGCTTCCTCCTCATGCGTTACGTGTTTTTTAAAACAACGCGCAATCCCATTAAGAATTCCTTCCCCCGGAAAGGAGCCTAGGCTTCTGGCGCGTAGATAACGTGCCGTGGTGAACTAGAGAGAGCTTCCCTTTGCCGCTCACCCCTTTTACCCCTTAGGGAGAAGACCGGTTCTTTGGTTTTAATGCGTTGCAGCGGGAAAGCTTAAGGAGTATGATTTGTGGCCCCCGCTCCCCAAATTACTTGTCGGCGATAAAGTTTTAGATGGTAGACATAGATGCATAATGAATGCCACATTAAGTCGAATGGATCTGGAAGTAAATTTAACGAGTCGCTTTTTTCGTAATGGACCACAGAGGGGCGCTAACAAAGAGTTGCCCAAAGGACAGCTTTCCGTTGTGTACCACATTCGGAACAAGCCGAGGGCAAGTGCAACACTGAAAGCATATGAATTGGGCCCTATTAATTTAAAAATTCGTTCCACTTCTTCTGCCTTCTGTTAGAGGAGCCTTCAAATCTTACATACGGCGTTCAGAAAGTTTCCTGATTAATCATTTTCTTTCGTGAAATGCTATTGTCTCTCGCATGATCTTTCTGAAACATTATTACTTTTTAGATTTGCAATATTAGTCGACGATGATGTCTCTCAATTTAATTTCAGTTAGGAATTCTAGAAGTGATAATGCTTTATTTCAGAAGGCTCTCTGAATGAATGCATCTCTCCTTGATGACATTTAAAAAAATCTCCATTAATTTTCTTTTCAATTGAACAACATTTTTGACATCTTAAGGTCAGCACTAATAACATCAATCAAGAATGCACCTAAGTATCAAAATAAATTTGAAATAATTACATCTGAATGCATCCCAGATACTAAATCCTAGTTATTGCAATTATTAGAACTTTTTTCTGGAATCTTTGACGTGTGGAAGACGTATGAATTAAAACTTCTTTTAAGCTTGACTCAACTCATTTCGGAGTGCTATTCAATTTGGAAAATCCAAGACGTTTTTTTAAGTAAATGAATGCGGTCAACTTAAGAATCACGTTTGACCTATTTTGCGTAAAAGTAACTAAGTGATAACTTAAACCAACTGCAACCCACCTACAAATGTTCGCATTGTCCAAAATGTACTCTCAGTGCACCCTCTTTAGTTTAGCACCTTTAAAAACTCTGTCGTTAACGACTACGTAATAAACGGCAATAGCTTCGCTAAACGAAATTACTTAGTGGTTAGAAAGTACTAGTTGAAGGAGTAGGAGGGGGAAGAAATTCGTTCTCTTACATAATGATTGATAGAGTTATTTTTCTCGTATTAAGGGCTGATTTTTATTTTAAGTTTAGTTTTTGAATTTTATTCTCGTTTTAAATAAATTGAAAATTTTAGAAATGATTACCAATTTTTAAATATTATTATAAGAAGAAATAAATTATAATTATATTTGTAATAAGGTAAATTATTATAAAATGAAGTTGAACATTCTTCATTATATATTTCTGATAGTTGTCTTTCCGTCTTCAGAGCCAAAGTCGCTCATGAAAAAATGAATTTAGTTAAAGTACTACCGTTAGTTATTATGACACCTAGTTCTTTCTTCATCACGCCTGGAAAGGATTCTTGTTAGCAATTTTGTCATTTGTTCTACTAAATCGCTCTAGGTCCTGGCGTTAATGACAATATTGCTGGCATACTGGAGCGGTGAAATTTAAAATCTCATTTCTAAGATTTATTGAAGTCTGTTTCTCGAGATGTAGTCTTCATCAGGGTCTAAATGGAAATAACACTAGTGCCATCGTTACGGCCTTAGTGCTGGATTAATCTTGGCCCAACAACTTATAATAACACTACTTTAACTGTAACAAATGACTTTTTTTGCGCCGCGAGAAGAAATTGAAGACCTACGGTCTTCTCTGCAGACGTGATGACTGCGCCCATTTTTCTCCGAACTCGTCTGGCATTGTAATACGCCGCATACGCTGCTGCCACTCCCTGGGGAAGCGGCAGAAAAATAAATCAAAACCACCGCGCTCGTGATTCATGGAACTCTTGAGACTGCGTTAATGGAATTCCTGAGAATGTGGGATGGGCGATCCGATGCGAGTGAAACTGTGCACATGTCAGTCTTAGAAAGTGTCCGCAATCTAGTTCTTGCCAATCATATTGAGTTGAAAAAGTAAATCATGAAGCTGTAGAAATCTGAGTTAACCGCCTGGAGGTGGCAAACTTAGACAATATGCTTAGTTTAATTCTATTGAGAGAGTATAATTTTAAAAATGATCGGTCAGTAACCTTTTCAATCCGAGGATTAGTTTGACCAACTATTTCTTTATTTATTTTAATTTCTTTAAAATCGTTTCTTTCCTTCGTAAATATTATCATTATCACCATCGTCTGTCTCTTGTTTTTCGACGTAGATGTGTAACTTCTGATGGCGAATTTCTGAGTATGTTGATCACTTTTCTCCGTAGACACTTGATCCCCTTAGAAGTCAAATGGTACCGTATTTATTAGAAGATATCACGTTATGATCCATATAAATTCAGAAAATGATTAATAATACATTACAATGCACGATGTGCTCGGGGAATTCGATAAGCTAGGGGCTGTATCGATACATAGAAAATCAAAGATACCTCTGAAATATAGGTTTGTTTCCACGCTCGTTCACATATTTTTTTTCGTGTATTTCAAGATGAATATCGCTGCATGTCATATGATAACACATAAAAAACTTTATGAAAACGTGTATCATAAAATTAGCATATTATTTTAGGTATTCATTTACAATGGAATACCATAATAATTTTTGCCAACTGTTGAAGTATATTTTTATTCTCGGTAATATTTTAGTAGAAGAAATAATCAGTATCTTCGTGAGAAATGTCGCCTCCTGGGATGTGAAAACACATTCCATTTTTCGAGAGTGCGTTGTATAAAATTAGGAAAGTAATTGTTAGATTAATTTATAGTGATATAATTACATACAGTAATTTTTAAATTCGCTGTATCTATGTAACCATAGCGACATTTACTTCTATTCTTAATCCGCCTTTAGTACCAGGAGACTGTTTTGCCATAAAACACGGCACATGAAGCTCGTAGCTCGTCTGCTAAATTCTGCAAAAACTAGTTAATAAAGCAGATGTTCACTTTATGGTATGGTCTTATTTTATGTTCTATGGCATTTTAACGTTTATGTCTTCCATGAGTTATCATAGAACACTTGAACTGTGACGAAAGAGTACTCCCTTTCTGTATCGATGGACATGAACTCAACCGTTTCGTGGTGCAGAGAAAACGTAACTCATCGTCATATCCAGGAATAATTTGTCTCGATGCCAATAAGTCTTTCATGGTGAGATAAGATTAATGTTACGACCTCAGAAAAATGAAAAATGGCTCTGAATTTTTTGCTTCGATCGGATTCCAGCTGTGCATTTCTATTTTGAGTTGGAAAGAGCAGTAAGGCAACATTTACTTATATTCGTCATGGGTATATTCTCAGTTAATAATTGTTTTCTATATTGTTATCAATATTTGTTCGTGATAGACTAGAGAACTGGACAAGATTAAGATATTTAATCGCTTGTTAGTTTGAGTTCCTGGTCAGCCATGTGGACAAATTGATCGCATTTGCTGAGAAAAGTTTGATTCGATTCTCCTTGGTCGATAAGGTCAAAATGACCTCTACTGCCGAAGTACTTTTAGATGTAATACAACTTATAGTAGATTTAGATTTATTTTGTTGTAGCAACATACTACTATGTTCATATATTATAATTTATTTATTTTTCGTCCTGTAACATTTGAATGGAGAGAAGCGTTATTCGTTATCACAGTCTAACCCTTAAACTTTTACAAACAATGTAATAAAAAGTGGGAGACCTGGGTTCGAGTCCCAGCCAAGTCATTATTTTTAACTTCTTGTACAACCTTAACATTTTTAATGAATCGTGAAAAGATTCATCATTTTAAATATTTGTAATGCATAGAACATATACATTCAATCTCAGTTTCCGAAAAATCAAATTTGAAGATTTAATTACCAATAATTTAAAGCAGGATTTCTTGGCTACCTTAAAAATTACAATTATTATATATATATATATATACGAGTAAAATGTAGCTTGCATACTGCAAGCAGATCGACAACATTAATTTCATGTCGGCATCATATCCGGAAGGCCGTCAAAAGAAAAAAAAATGGATTGAAAATATTCTGATTATTCGCTGCAATTTATTCGTCCGGCATCGAACCCTGGTCTTCCTAGTGATACTTACTATGCAGCACAATATAAGTTCACCATCTCTACCTCTCTGTGAAAATTCAAGCAGAAATATCATCTGCAACTGCCTCAAACGACGTCCTACTTTTCCCTTATATTTCTTATGAGAGATATGTTAATGTGCTCTGGTATCGAACCCAGGAATAGTACGGTCTTATGAAAATATTTTTCTTGAACTAATTTTTACCATACATCTTCCAGCCAAGCACGAACTTCCTATCATTTCGATAAGTGCATCAAAAAAATAATGAAATACTAACCCAATGTATTTTAAACGGGAGACATATTTACCGCCCTGCATCGAACCCGGGTCCTTCTGGTAAAACTTCCTATGCAACATAATAGAAGATATTAATCTCTAACTATTTGCTAAAATTCAAGCAGAAATATTGGCTGCAAATGCCTCAAACGAAGGCTTACTTTTCCCTTGTATTCCTTATGAGAGAAATGTAAATGTGCTCTGGCATCGAACCCAGGAATAGTATGGTCTTATGAAAATTGTTTTCTTAAACCAATTCTTACCTTACACTTTCCGGCTAAGCACGAACTTCCTATTATTTCGAGAAGTGCATCAAAAAAATAATGAAAAACAGCTCCCATGTATTTTAAAGGGCAGATCTTTGCATCGTCCTAGCATCGAACCCAGGATATTTTTTGCAAAAGTCGTTGATGTTTTCAAAAGTCCATAACCATAAATATAGACACCTTGAGTTTTATTTCTCTACCTTTCCGGAAACTATTTTTTTTTAATTCCCGAAAATCACGGCAATGCATTTAAACGGGAAAAATCGGGATTTTGGGGCCCTCTGGAATCGAACCTATGACACTGAGGATCAAAGTCGCTTTTTTCCTGGGGGTTTCACGTTATGGCCAATACGTCGTAAAAATTTCAACTCAATCACGCTTGTGGTTTAGGCTGTGAATTTGTATCCTATCTATCTATCTATCTATATAGGTATACGAGTAAAATGTTGCTTGCATACTGCAAGCAGATCGACAACACTATTTTCATGTCGGCATCATATTGGGACGGCCATCAAAAGAAAAAAATGGATTGAAATTTTTCTTAAAATTCGCTGAAATTCCATCGTCTGGCATTGAACCCGGGTCTTTACTGTGAACTTACTATGCAGCACAATAGAACATCACCATCTCTAACTATGTGCGAAAATTCAAGCAGAAATATGGGCTACAACTGCCTCAAAAGACGTTCTAATTTTCACGAATGTAAATGGCTGTCGGGACTCGAACCAAGGACGATCTTGGAAATCTAAAAGGTGTTTCTGAGAATTATTTATGATTTCTATCTATATGCCGAATTTCAAGTTTCTACATTATTGTGAAAGGTTTCAAAATAATTCCAAAAAATCGGATCAACTTCTGATTTCAGAGACACCTGGTGTCGAACCCAGGACATATTGTAAGCTGTAAATGCACAGTTTGATTTGTGAAGACCTTCTCTTGTATCATGCAAAGTTTCAAGTCGATAGCATGCCGAAAAGTACCTAACATTTGTTTCCGTTATCTCCGTAAGAAATGCATTGAGGAATTTAAATGGCCCTCTGGGATCGAACCAAGGACCATCAGCGAATATGTAAAATTTGATTATGAAATATATTTATAATATCCTACCCCATACCGAATTTCGAGTTTCCATGTTATCGGGAAGAAGTCCAAAAAAAATCTTAAAAATCGTCACAATGCATTTTAAACGGCCGATATTTGCCCCGTCCTAGCATCGAACCATGGACCATATTCAACAATGTCTTTATGATTAATGTTGGATATGCCCAGCTTCTAGCGATTCCTCGAATTTCCATTCTCTCCTTTTCCGGGAAGTGCCCCAAAAAAATTTTTGAAAATCCCCGCCATGTATTCTTATGGGGAAAATCGCGACTTTGGGTCCTTCTGGAATCGAACCCATGACACCGAGGTTCAAAGTCGGCTTTTTCCTGGAGGTTGCACGTTATGGCCAATATGTCGTAAAAATTTCAAGTCAATGACGCTTTTGGTTTAGCCTGTGAATTTGTATCCTATCTGGGTATCTGGGTATATATATGAATGAATCCGGAGAAGCATCTATATATAATAGATATATGAATGAATCCGGAGAAGCATCTATATATAATAGATATTCCTCATCGACTGCAAGAAAAATTTCCTAAATTGAAGAATTGCAAGCAAGAGAAAATGAGCACCAAAAATACCAAAATTTGTGCTTTGATTTCTTTAATATTATTCATAAGAATGAAAATATCTAAGTCGACGGGTAAGAATTTATACATATAGAAACTATTACGGTTATTTACGTGAGGAAACTCTCGGAAAACTCGGTGTTTAAATTTTATTTCGACGCTCCAGAAGCAAACATATTTATTATAACGTCAAAACTTCATTTTTTGCGCTCATTAAAATCTCTTTTTTCAAGCCGCTAAACGTATGAGATAATTTCAACTTTTATTCGCCCTTGCGCGACTCCTGCGGCTTGGATCAAGGCCAAGCTTTAACCAATGTGAAAGTGCATAAACTTCTGCCGTCATAACCTCTTAGGGCATGACTTTGAAAACCATACCACCGCAGACCATTCTTTCCATCACCATCGAACTGTATTCAGAACAGCCTTTCAAACCGTTACCCCACTCTGTTTTTCTATCGTCGCTTTTAAATGCTCATTGGACGTAATCAAACAAATGGCAGCGGCCTCAACAATGCATCCTTCCACGGCTCCATTGCCCGTTTTGTTACGTCCACCGCAGTAGAACAGCTGGCCGGGGTTCGCCTCAATATGCCACCTTGCATTGATTCGCTACACTACCGATACGTCAGAAATAATGGATGGCTATTGAATCTTCTTCCGCTTATGGAAATCGCCGAGAGGTAATCATCGCGTGTGCATCATTCTGCACTGATATTTTTTATAGGTCGCTCATATCCGACGGAAAGGATAATGGATGCATCACGTTCCTAAGTGGAGAGATGGCCGGCGTTGCAAGCGAATGCATGCGTGCTAACGATCCGGTGTTAAGTGCATTAAGATGGGAATTTCATAAGCATTAGTATGCGAAGGATTCAGCGAATAAGTGGATATGCTTATTGCGAGCTGCTCATATTGCCTTTCCTTATCGAGATTCCAATTAACTTCTTTGTTTGCTTCTTTTTTATTGTTTCAACCTAAGGTCTAGTTTTATAATATCTGCTGGGGCTATTCGAAATCTCTTCTGTGCCGCTAACTATTATAAACGAATGCTGGTCTCTATTTTCTGATTTCAGACTTGTCGTTGTTACTTTCTTATTCTTCTTCCTGTCATCTAATTATACATTTTCTTCAGCTGTCAGTATGTTTCGCAAGTTTTGACACTCACCTTCTGGTCGACGATTTTAAACAAAGAATACCACTTTTGTTTGCATTTTCTGTCGCTTGGCTCTCAAAAGTTATATCTTGTTTTCAAATATTTTATAAGTAAGGATCAAGTGAAAAATTAGAACATTTAATCTTAATGTCACCCTTAGTAAAGACGTGTTAGTATCATTATCATTATTACTATAGAAGTCTAAAGGAGTACATTTTCCTCTGTATACGTCAAGTAAATTCTGTAAGTCAATAATTAGTTTCTTATCCAAAGCGACTTTATTTGTCATCCCGCTGTGTTTTTTCAAAAATTGATTTAAGATCTAAAAAGATTGTGATTTAGTCGGTAATATTTATTATTTTTGTGTATAATAAAATCACATAATTCTGTGAAACTTAATCTAAAATGCCATGGTTTTATTTTAACATTTTATTTCTTAAAGGGAAAATAATCATAAAATTTGTTTCTGATCATTTAATTTAGCACAACATCATCGCAAAGTTTGTAATTTTAGTTGCGATAAGGCCAGAGAAAAAGCACCATACTCGAAGTATGTGAAGGGGCTAAAACAGGCTAAGAGCTATTGATGGATGCATTAAAAGTAGTAAAGGATAGGCGATAACTCAATATAATGTCCATTAGAACGAAACCAAAGTCGCTGAATGGCATATAGGATAGAATAAGCATCGAAGAGGCGAAGGATAGAATGTTTAACGAAATGTTTTTTTTGTCACATGATCTACAGAGAATTGGACGCTGTCATAGATTGATATATGTGTGTCTCAAAAAAGAATTCGTCACCGCAAACGTACAATCCGTAATACCATCATCCTCTTAGCTTCGGTCACACTCGTCTCAGTGATCAGCACACGCTGTCCCACTCCCTAACCAATCAACAGAATCCTTCGGTCGTGCGCATTGGAAAAAAATAGGGGCGAGTGATCCGTGATACGGTCGCTATTTCGGAAGCCATCGTGAGGTGTGGGAATGACGCAATCATCCTCGTGTGTGGGTGTGGCCCATTGTTGAATACGTCACCACTCTTCACGACATTCAATCAGAGGCCTCTGACCTTTGAGGAATACTTCAGTGGGCCTTAATCGGCTAGCCCGTGAGAAGATTGCATCTTCACTGCTCAATGACAATTGCGGTTTGGTTACGGATCCCAGAGTTCGAAATGGAAATAGAATAAGCAAGTGGAGTTATAAGAGGAGCTACAAGAAACTTGGGCCTCTTACTTTTTAATCTGCTCCCTCTTTTATTTATTCGTTTGTATATCTTAGCTTGTGTGCCATCTATAGAAAAGTATTTCATTTTTCTACGACATAAATGCATATATAGATCGTTAAGGCCCATGTCTCTTACCCATGTAAGATATCACTACTAATACTATCTTTTCTTGATGGAATCATGTATGCTCTTCGCCATTTGTTCAGGCTTTGGTTTTCAAACTACATCCCCTTACAGTAAAATGCAATACTTGTAGACTAAGTATTGCATCGCTCTTTTCCTGAAATCTTTCCGTAGGCAATTCATCCCTTGCTCAACGACAGCAGTGATCCAAACCTCGCGGTCTCTTCTCACCACCCATGAAAACACACAATGCGCTTTGCAGTATTTTCAAATATTAATTACTGAGCAGTAATACATTATGCTAATTTTTACCCCAATTATAATATAGGTGAAAAGAGTGTAAAGATTACATTCTTGGAAGCATATCCTTCGCTTGGTTTTAGTGTTTTACCTTAATGTAGAAAATATATGAAATTTTAAAATAAGAATCAACCATAGAATCGCATAAGATTGGTGAAAGGGCCACATGGGGTCAGTGGGTTGTGGGTTGAATAACTAACTCTTGCTTGAGTCTTCAGCGCAAAGATAGCATTATAAAAACACGAAATGCTTGCGCAAATACTTAAATCAGAGATAGGGAATATAAGATCTACAACGGCGTTCACTGCGGCTTTTGAACAAATTTCAGACTTCCATATTATTTCACTTCTGTATTGTCTGTTATGTCAATCAAACATAAAATGAAAAATATTTCCTTTTCAGATTACTTAACGATTTAATTATTTTCCTAAAATACTATTTCGATTAGGTATATTTGGGTGAATAAATTACTTCTCACATGTACGGCCCGGTAGTTCCATATGTAGTTTAATCTTGCTGCCATCCAACGAAAAAAAGGTCCACACTAATAACTGGTATAAGCGAGATGTTGTTCAAAGGAGCCGTATTAGTTTCATATACAGTCTAATATCTACGTATACGTCCTAGTAGCTTCATATGCCATAGTTTAATATGCTGCATAATGGTGATTTATATTGAAAAGGATTCCTCTTTTGGGTCCCCAGTATTGCCAAGTGGGTGACGAGTTCGTCTTTGATAAAAGTGGTCCCAGGTTCAAAAATTCTTCATGGTTCGAAATTTAAAGATATGAAACGTCCACAGCTGCCGAAGCTTCTTCATAATAAAATATACTCCTCGGATCCCCTAGCTTATACGAGTGAAGGGATGCCTAATTTAGGAGCCCCCGCTGCCCCTCTCGGTAGTTTAAATTTCTAATATGGCCATGCGGCCAATAAGACGAGCGTGGATTAGCACAGCCATCCGCGTCCTTACCTCTTTTCTGGCTAAGGAAAGGGAGGTCGTATTCCAGGACGGAGAGATGCGTGAGGTCGTGACGATGCGAACGCACGCATTGAATGTGAGAATTGATGGCACGTCTTGAGAGTCGGCTCTGCGTGATTCGTCATCCTCCTCGGCCTCATCTTTTATTTGCGCGTCCCTTATTGAGGTACCGATCCACGTAAGACGCGAGGAGAGGATGTTTAATTACGCCCGCCTCGATCAGGCGGATGGTCGCTAAAGGGAGTTGCACTGTCACCGTGTTTAATCTTCTGCGGTTTATTCTTCCATGGGTTTTTATTGTCGTGCAAAGGGACCGAAAAAATAATTCGTCCCCAAGTTCAATATTTGAAGTTTGCTTCGAGCCAATACGACTGCGTTTGTGGGTTTGGGATTTTTTGGGGTACTTGTGTGATTGATGTAGGGAACTATCAGTGTCCATACTCTTCCCATGTATTGTTCTCTGTGATTTCTTTTCGTTTCCTGACGGAGAGAAAATTGCTGTAGGCACGTAGGTTAGGGAGCTACGCTATGGTTCCCAAGGATGGGTACGAATAAAATATGTATGACTTTCATTCTTTAAATGACAAAATGAGTTATGAAATGCGCTAATGGTTATCATAATTAGCAATATGTGTCCGAAATGGAGTTCATTAGTCTTTCGTTAGAAGAAATTAGTGCTATTGGAAAGAGTTATGATGAGCTCAATCAATTTATTATCATTATTATTTATAAGTAATGTGACAATCAACTTTTGAGCAAGACAACTGCTTGATTTTCGTAGTTTATTACATCAAGATATATTAATTTTCAACAAGTTATTTATTTGAATTAATCATAGTTTCGGTGTGAATTTCCACCAGCATCAGGCTCAAAATCTTTACATTTTACGTTAGAACTCGCCTGGTATTCACCACAAACTCTCTTTGAAGTGGAAAGTTTATTCAAAAATAATAAAATTAAACGTAAAACTAAATACTAATAACGCAATAAAATAAAAAGTAAAACCCAGTTTTAAATGAATAAATAAATACATTTTAAAGGAATAGGTTTCTAAATCTTAAATGTCAAATACTTTTAAATTTTTCAACACGTGGAGAAGGATAGACCATCGAAATATCGGTTAGTAAGCGTTTAAAGAAGTATTGAGCAACCACCTTGGGACCCAGATGGAACACTACTCCCTTTACTGTTTTCAAATTAACCATACATCTATAAGAGAAAACCGGTAAAAATGCCGTAGGGTAATATTTATTATTATAAATGACATGTTAGATCGTGAAGTCTCTCGACCTTGAACTTGTCGTAGTATTTCAAAATACATAGTATTAATCACTAATCTTCTACGCCTTACCGCTAATGCAATTTTATATATACCATACCGCGATGGTATGTACAATCTATATGGTCACTGACTTTGTTTTACGCAACCGAAAGATACCCTTCATTTATCATATTTCATCCAATTCAACTTCGTCTTCGCACGATATGCGCTACAGATGGTGTTATTCATTTTAATGTAAAGGTAATTTTTGAAGATGTGATTAAATTCCATTTACATTTACTCTTTTTAATTGTCGTATATTGCTTTGTCTACAATAGAAAAGATTTCACATCAATGTTGAGAAAATTATTTACAAGTATTCTTGCCTTTCAAACGAGGATATTAAGAAGAAACGATATCACTCAATCCGTCGAGTCCGTAAATGAAATATAGTTTAATAACGTTTTTATAACGTATAAAGTATTTAATAACGTTTAGAGATACATGCATTTTCAGTTTCAGTGAATTGTGAAATTGGTACTATGAACGTGAATTACATGCTGAATTCATTTCAATTTGAAACCTAATTAAAATGTATCTGAAATTGTCTTAAGTAGTAAAAATCTTTTTATGGTTAAATCGTTAAAAAATTACAATCTTTAATTTGAGGTGGGTTGAAAAAAGTTTGAACTTATCTTTTGCCTTAAAAAATCTTCTGGATTTTTCAATTAGCGCCTTTGTGAGTTGTTCGCTATCATATTTTCTGCAAAGGTACTCATAATTCATTCCTGTCGTATTTAGTATCCTATATAGTCTAAATTATTTGTTTGAATCGGAAGGACGTGCAAGGGAAATATTTAAATAAAAAATAATGCATACACAAATATTTCACTCACGCTATTCCTATCTTGGGATAGGCAGGTCATTTACCAACGTTTACCAATTCACTCTTTATTAATCGCAAACACAATATTGACAACATTTTCTCATTCTCGCACGCATCTTTCACTTCTGACATATTTACTGCGCAACTTTCCATTTTTTTCCATTTTTTCTTTGAGTTACGTTCGTCTCTTCTCTCCAGAATGACATGCCATTAAAAATACTTTTAAATAGAATCTGAAATAAAAATAATGCGAATAAAATTCACCTAACTAAAATTTAAGAGTGAACTAAAGGTTACAAAAACTAAGCCTAAAGTAATTCATTATAAAAGATAAGTGAAAAGTCTCAGTGTTTTACTGCGTGATTCATCGTGCCTTTTAGGAGATATATTACAATAAAACAAAATTCTTTGCTTTACTTTACGTTCTTAGTAGTTCCCTAGGTATCCGATTTAGCTTTGAAATTCATGATTTAACAACGCTCGCTGCAGTACGTTCTTTTTAAAGCAATTTTTTTACTGGAGGGAACGGGAGAGAGAGTATCTTGACACTAGGAAATTGGATTTAGGCTTACGAAAACAGCTTCACTATTCACGGTGTGGAAGATAGTGAATGGCTGGGATGGCCTCAAACGTAAGGACCCAGTTTCTTTTGGAATATTTACGACTCATATAAACGCAGTAAATATTGAGGAAGGTACGGTGGTATCCCTGCTTCTTTACACTTCCTATCTGAAATATTCTGTAAGGGTGGTTCATATTGAAAATTATAGCATTATACCATTTAGATTTCAATGGATACGAGTATTCTGATTAACCATATCCTAAAATGTTGGTTGAGATTGTTAGCAATGTATGTTGCTTATCTAAACATACGTTTTGACCTGAGAAAAGTATTTGCTTCATAAATATTTTCAGGATAAAAATAAAATGTTTCCTTAAAATCGCTGTTTTTGATTAATCTCCAGTTCCAGTTTATTTTTATAATTCACTATTATAATCGATTTTTTTAATAAGGAAAACACATTATTAATTTATTCTAAGAGCAATTTCATTGTAACTTCGTATTACAATTCACATCACTGTTAAATCAGTGTTACAACGTGTTCTGAAATCACTTGTCATTAAACAGCTATAATGTAAAAATATGATTTTCATTGATTTCAATTGACGCAATTGATAACGTAACTACATATGAGCGATGTCTTATACATGTATATTAGTATATGAGGCTAATTTTCGTCATCAAAATTTTCACGGCGTCAACGAAAGGTTATTCAAATCAAATTCCCTTAAAGATCGTTTGTGTGGCTATTATCTTTTGGATATAATTATTTACTTGTCGGATGGAGACTCGTGAGCACAATTTGGATGTGCTGACCAATATTTTCTGTGATAAACTTCGGATACTTATAGGAGATTAAAAAAGTCGGAAAAGTAATAGAAACTGATCCAACCCTTCCTTTGTCTTCCTATTCGTAGTGTATTATGGAAAACATCATTCCTCGGAAAGCGTAACAAATTTTTTTTATGCTCTGACTCTCTAATTCACCCTCAGAATTGTTTATGCCGCTAAACATTGCAGCTGAAGTGATTTGGTTTTGAAAAAACTCGTTGTCCGACATCTCGTTAGTGGAAACCCCGTATTTGGAAAATTAGTTTAGGAAAGTTTAGCCCTGCATCTCGTGAAAAGATATATACCGTGTTTCATCGCTTCTAGTTGCCAAGTAAGGACACAAAATGATAAATGAAGTAAAGGACGAGAGGGAGATGCTGATAAGATGCGACGTAGGAGAAGCATTTTTCTTCATCCCATCCTCGAAAATCTCCCCATCCTCCCCCTCCGGTCCATTTCTCTTCCTTATTCGCCGAGATATTCCACCGCCGCCAATTCCCGCCAAACGACGTCACGTGGTCTCCACGTGTCGCCTCACTTCCTGGAATCCCCCATTGTAACGCACTCACGGTGTATAGCTTCTCTGGACATGGCCGTTGGTAAATGATTCGATCAAGAAAATAAGACGATTTTATGATTGGACGGTTATTGAACTTGTGCCAGGATCTTAGCTAAAAGAATCATATTCGGAGGATGAAAGTGTTCATTCCACAAAGTTCATCGTCTCCCAAACGAAATCTGATAGATAAATGTTGAGAGTTTGCGTGCTTGTTATAGTCAATATTCACCTAAAACTAACAATAAGCAAAGCTAAACGTACTACGTAGTTTTCGAAGTTCGCATATCACTAAACTTTGTTACTTAGCATGGCAATGGATTACTTGTATTCATTAAATATTCCCTGAATCAACTAAATGAAGGTTAATATTTTACATTAATAATGAACATAAAAATTGGTAGGGCAATGTTATTTTCTTTTTGATCATTTAATTTAGTTAAAGATTCCAGGCATAATTTTTTGTGAAATTGAATTCTACAAGTAATCGTTTTCTTACCATATTTGTATTATTTGGCTCAAAATTGTCGAAACTTTGATGTAATAATTAACTTTTATATCCAAACCGATTCTATTATGATCTTGAATTCACTAAAATTAATGGAGTACTATAGATGATCTTTCAGTTAGGAATTGGTTAATTGGATGCCCGTATTTGGTTTTAAATTATATAAGCCCTTTAACTTCTTAGTGCTTATGACCGAGTGTATTCTAATATCTTGGGTTAGTATGGAGTTTGCTTATGTATTCTAAATTAGAAACCACCCATAGTATACCCAATGATTAAAGGGAAAATCTGGACGAGAAGGGAAGTGTTAGCACCATTCTCATCATTGATGACTTATTAATTATTTTAAGGATATGAACTCTTTTCTTTGAAATATATTTTTCGACAATATATTCCAACAAACATTTTGCGTAACTGCCTCAGTGATATTTCTTTGTCATTTATCAATATGGATTTCTATTTTTTCGGAAAATTATAAGTATATTTTTATTTATGTTTAGAGCACTCTATAAGGTAGAAGAAGCAACGATTTTCGGTAAAGAAAGCAAACTTCTTCCATTAATACATTTTAAGTTAAGCAGAAACAAAAGAAGTGACTAAGGGACGAAATTTACTAATAGTTCTTGCGATTTCAGAGGACCCCAAATTCCCGATTTTTTCCGTTTAAAAGCATTGCTTTGATTTTCGGGAATTAAAAAAATATACTTCCCACATAGGTAGAGAATTAAACTTCTAGTAGCCTATATATTTGGTCAGGATCTATCAAAAATATAAATGACTTTTACGGAAAATATCCTGGGTTCGATGCTAGGACGATGCAAATATCTGTCCTTTAAAATACATGGGAGTAGTATTTCATTATTTTTTTTGATGCACTTATGGAAATGATAGGAAGTTCGTGCTTGGCTAGAAGATGTATAGTAAGAATTGGTTTAAGAAAAAAATATAGATAAGATGGAACTGTTCCTAGGTTCGATGCCAGAGCACAATAATTTATCTCTCATAAGGAATATAAGGGAAAAGTAGGACGTCGTTTGAGGCAGTTGCAACCAATATTTCTGCTTAAATTTTTACATATAGTTAGAGATGGTGATCTTCTGTTGTGCTGCGTAGTATGAATGTCCAGGAAGACCCGGGTTCGATGCCGGACGGATAAATTGCTGCAAAATTTAAGAATATTTTCAATACTTTTTTTTTCTTTTAAGGACCCTCTGGATATGATGCCGATTTGAAATTAGTGTTATCAATATGCTTGCAGTATGCAAGCAAAATTTTACTCATATAAGTATATAGACATCTCAATCCCACACCTCCGTGTTTTGGTGCAATTCCCATATCTATAGGATGGAATAGCAAACCATTTCTAGCTCTTTTTATTTTCCCTCGGGAGAATGAGATAGGCATATCTCTATCCCTTCATCTTAGCATTCCATATAGGAAGGCATACGTGTATAAGAATGTTTGTGGAGGGATCGACCTTTGTTTGACCCGGAAGCTGTCTTTCGGCTCCCACCCACGCTCGCCACCTGAGTAACCCAGCCTCCGACAATCCCACTTTTTATACTTCCTTATCCGTTTCATCTCGTCCGAAGGAATTCCCACTCTAGTACTCCTTTCATCCGCTGCAACCATCTCGTCGCTTTCTTCCGTTTATATGAATGGAAATGATACCTTCTCTATACCAATATTCTTATGTATTTTCTTTTTATGTATATATTTTCCAAAGCGAGAATACTTTCATTTTAAGTTAACCACCTAATATTAAGAAAATTTCTGAAAATGAAAAGTTATAAGGTGACTTTGTAGGCACCATTTCAATTCAATGGCCTGAAAATTTGTTACGGGAGAAATTCGCGCGATTTTGTAAAAATTGCTTTAAATGCTTTAAAAATGGTTCATTGTCGAGTGAAAATGATGCCGTAAGTAACAGTGTGAACTCTTTAGGTTTATTTTTAACATAGTTGTGGAATAAACAGTATTTTGTTCCGTTTGTTAGTAGATAGGTGCTTATAAGATTATAATTTAAGAAATATATAACTTCAAATCTCTATCTTCCATTTTGTATTATTACTTTCTCAGGTAATTTTTTGACGCAACTGTTCAATAGAATCACGTCGTAAGCCTTGCTACTTTGGAACCCTTTCTATTATTATAAGGACATTATAGTCTCTCTCACGTATATATAACATATGAGATAGGTTTGTGTCAGGATATTCCAATATATATCCTGTTTTGAGACCCTGGGGTGTTTTATTCCGAGTTGTTTACGAACGGCGAAAGTGTCATCAATCATCGAGCGAGAATTCTAATTAAGTTTTCTTGTGGTCAACACAAATAATTTTTAGTTATCTTTTTTAATGGAAATCGAATATTCTGAAGGGAATACCTTAATATACGTACCTTCAAGGGAACTACTACACAAAAAGGGCTAGAAACTTCTTTTTTCTGTAAGGAATCAATGTTTAATACTTTAATTAAAACGTAAATATATTTTTAAGACTGTATTTTCTCGGTTAAATTACAAATTGGATTAGCAGATTTAGATTAATTACAGCAGGTTTCTTAAAAAGATGCCATTGATGTTTCTAAAACATTCGATAAAAGGTTCTGTTCTTCTAGCTAGCCTTGGTTTTAAAGAATTCAGATTAGATTTAGTGTCAGCGCTTCAGCATTATAAATTCGTAACTGCAAGCTTCCAGGGTGTAGAAGCGTAAATTCCTTGCGATCGGCTCATTGATTTTGATCATTACTTTCGCGGAAGAATCGTGGCGAGAATGAGATTAGTGAACGATTTGTCTCTGCGCCTTCATCTTTGATTTAGCCAACATCTTATGATTCTATCTTTAGATGTATCTTCCCGGAAACTTATCTGATATTCTCAAAGTCAGAGATTGAACTCATCGATTTTTTCGTAGAATACTATCAAGTTAAAGCTCATGTAATCGACAATTTCATGATTTGATGATACATTCTGGAGGATTTTCCAAGGAGAGAGAATTTTTCATGCACTTTTTTTCACTTTTAAATGGAAATTGAATTTCTCTGGCAGGTTAGATTATGGAGAAGCTGTAGCATTGCAAAGAATAATATGAATTTTAAATTAATGAGTATTATATGCTGGCTGGAAGATGGGAAACAAGTAGAAATATAGCTTTCTCAATGTATGCACAAAACTGTTAAGTAATTCATGGAGAATAGAGCTGAATACTTTCGAATTTCTCATGCTCATAATTTATCACAATTTAAAATATTCGTTGTGCAGAATTTAAAAGAGTATTTACGTAAATAAACTCAATATGCGAAGGTGTTACCTCGTGGAATGATATGGAAACGAACTATTGCTATATAATTATATAATATAATTATTAACAATTATATTATTATATAATAATAATGATAACCAAGAATTAAATAATTATATTACCTATTACAGAATTCTGAGAGATAATACGAAATAATTAATTTCCATATTGAGTATTTACGTGGTTGACGACCATGTTTCCAGCGTGAGGAGAACACTAATTTTATACCATCAGTTATGCGTTAGCATTTTGTATGAGAATTGGATTTTTGGCAGTGTAAATTAAATTATAGTAAACGTATATTTGATTCTTTGCCTGAGTCTAGTTTAATTACTTGTATTCAAGCTGCTAGCAAGACTTTCGCCGTTATGTATTCGTTTTATCTATTTTCTCTGAATTTTCTTCTGCTGCCTAAATCAAAAATATAACAAAATCCTCCTCCTGAGATTATGTCGCAATGACCCTGATAGTAACCTTATATTGCTGCCATGGGTCGAAATTGATGTCAACCCCTCCTCCCTTTCGATTCGTATCTCGAAAGAGAAGTAGACTCAGACGACGGGTCCTTTTGTGCGACCCGAAAGCATCTTCCGAAGACATCGCGGTCCGTAGCCTCTCTGCAGAAACCGTAATTCCATACAAAATCGATTCCGACTACGCGAAACCCTCGCAGCAGCTTCGGAGGAAAAAACAAAGATCGTGAATGCCACTATTCAACAGTTCAATTTTGACCGACCTTCGAATGGCATACCTGGGTTTTTATTTCTCTCCTTAATTTAATCTAAATGCCTTTGAGTCGAGACCCTTACTATGCGTTCCAAATACATTCATGGCCTTATCTACATTAATTTTTAAGTAGCGATTTCTTTAGTTTTATGAAAAGCAATGATTTACAGACAATGAATTTCTCATGCTGTTCGTAATGTGTTTTGTAAATATTGTTAGTTTTGCGATTTTTTGTATCCTCTGTTTCGTAATTTCATCTATTTTTTCTTGTAATTCTTTTGCTTTTAATATGTATTTATTTTTGATTTCGTTTTTGATTTTACCACGTTTTTACGGGATTATTCCACCTCATTTCTCTTAGGGTGTATTAATGCAAAATAGTTTCTCCGACACGTGTCGTAGATCTTAATAGTTTTGTGATATTTGGTATCATCTAACCCTAAATTTGTAGCATTTTAATTTCTCTCCTAAATCATCTTTGTTTATACGCGATATGTTTGTTTTGAATTTTACATAACATACTATGTTTTGGCTTGCTTATTCTTCATTGCCTCTCTTAATTTCTTTGAGCGTGTTTTATAGCGAAAAAGCTTATTCCGATTTCAGATTTAAGTGGCAAAGATTTTTAAATTAAACCTTTTATTTTTATTCTTAGATATTATTTTTATTTTATAAATTATTGTGATTGTTTAGACGATATTTGTAGTTGCGTAGAAGAGGCCAACGTGTGACTTACCACGCTTGTAGAAGGTTCTATCTCCTATCGATCTATCTTTTGTTTCTTTCGTATCCTGGTTTGAATTTATCAAATATATATTTTTGCACATTTTCAAGATTGGTTAAGCTTGGTATAATACCTAAAACATTTTCCGCTATTAACCATCCGGTATAATTATTTCTTGCGTATTTTCTGGAAGTCATGGAAAATTACCTCACTTATGATGTGGCTAGTAAGCCTCCTCATAGTACACCCAGGGCATCTCTTGGTTAGTGACGGAGGGTTTAATGCTCAAAACGACTGAATAATTTGCAGACAATGACCTCCTTGTCTCAATTTCACCAAAAAGCCGTTTGCTTTGTATTTTTAGCGTTCACACCTCCATCTAAGTTGCGAGTCGTATTTTCGTTTCGGAGAATACCAGATGGGGTCATTTCTCACGCGCACAGAACACGTTATTTTAATGGCTGTTTAATGGTTTGAGAGGTTTATGCGACGCCTAAGGTGGCCGAGAGAAATTGTTCGTTCCCAAGATCAAAGGGGCCAAACAATGTGATGCCGGCTCTGTTCTTTTCATTGCGGGTTCGTATATCTTCACTTCACTTCTAGAGAAACCTCTTAATTAATGCTTTTAGATCACTCGATTTTTCGGTACCAAGATTTTTAATCTATTTTTCGTAGAGCGGCTTAAGTGATGCAGATACCTATCTACTCAGTAAATCAGTAATTTCTCAGCAAAGTTCAAGTAATGCAATATAAAAATTATACTTAAAGTTAGTTTAATCAATTAGATTTAGATTTTAGATATCGATGTGTACGCCGCCAACCACCAGAGGCGTATGGCAGGGGGTGTAATAGCACCATCATTAATTAATCTACCCTATTAGCCTGGGGAAAAACGACCTAAATTAATTATCTGTTTTCGCAATTACTTCCTTGTAACGTTTTGTCGATGCTTCTCGGAGATTGCGTTAGTTTTTTTATTGGTACCGAAATGTTTTATTTACCTCGTCTATAAATACTGAACTGATGAACTTTTCAAAACATTTCCGTCGGTAATCAGATTTTCTCACCTGGAGCGAAGTCCTACCGAGGGGCTCTATTATAGCCTTGATGCTGCTCCGGAAATTCATTTATTAAGAGTATTTATTATTGGAAATTCATTGGACATTAAGGAATTCATTAGAAATTAAGAAATATTCATTGGTTAGTATTGCTGTTAATTTTCGTAAAAGAACAAGGAATATATTTATGCTCACCTAGCACGAATAGTCGAGAGAAAAACCTAAAGGATGAAAGTAGATGATAGAAAAAGGATGGTTATAGTTCTAGTTTCTTCAACCGGTTTTCATTTACGTTGATTCTTTGATTTTAAATGTAAGGAGATTTTAAGCTCATACCGGCATTACTGAATTTCTTCGATACTGATACATTGGAGTCTCAGATGATGAGAAAGGTTTCGAAACTCAAACGTACGAGGCGCTGAGCCGCGCAATGATTTTATTTGAACGACAACCGATACATAACGCGGATTTTCTCCCTAAATACTCTAGTTCTAAGTTTGGTATGCATTACGGAAGAGCTTTCAAAGTTGTTAACGTTTTCCAGCCTAAGAAGCGTTGCAGCTGAAAAAGTAATTATCAACCAAGGAAAATAGATTGAATCTCGAAGGTGTGGAAATTAGTTTTGCGAAGAAAGAAGTGATAATCTGGACGAAGTAGCCGTTGCAATTGAATCGGAACTCTCAAGAGAAACAGTGCGACCTAATGCGCTTATGAGTCTTAGACGGACGTGATATTCAGGGTGAAAATATCTCCAAACGAGCCCACACTGTTCCACTTCCGGCCGAAGACGCAATTCGCGTGAGGAATCCTCACCTCAATGCAGCTGACCCGCATCATAACCAAGAGCGAATCAAAGCTTCTCTGGGAAAACACTGCAAGGCTCCAGTAATTCCCCATTGACCCTCTTCCATGCATGCCTTCTATCAATAAGACATTTCTAAACATGGTGGGAGTATGTGCAGGAGGCGATATTTTCCATTTGTGATACTATATCTACTTTAAGGTTTTCATCAGAAGAACACTTGGACCATAAAATCAATAATATTTAATTATATTACTGTCAATCATATCAAAGGCTGTGAAGCATTCAGACGGTGATTTCATGTCTGTAATTCGCTCTGTAAAGTAGGAATTTTATCCGCAATTTGATTTATGCCTTTTTAAAATTATTTTTTTTTATAATAACACTCGAAGTTCATTTGTTGTATGTTCATACGTGCTATTATTTCAGACATAATTCAGATTATCTTCAAATTTGCATGAATTCATCATCCTAATTTTCTAATGCCTGTGTAGAAGTATGTGCTTATCGATTCATTGCTTCCTTCCATTATAACGGAATTTGTAACTACAATACTATTTTAAAATTATTAAAAATGCAAATGACGATAAAATTAAAAATAAAATGTGATTAAGATGTTCTTGCGATTGAATATTAGTAAAAAGTTTCCTCTCTATTTTTCCTTGGATGTATTTCTAATTGGAATTATTTACTATTACTTTATAATGCAGAAAAGTAGGTTTGAATCTAGTAATAATTACGCATTTACTACGTACGCATAAACGCACATTAGAACTCATTAACATATATAAAATGAAATTTGTGAAATATTTACCCATGTCTTGTATTAATTTGGATGGCCGAAAGAAGCTCGCTTACTATCAGGAATGAATTAATTGCAACTTGGAATACTTTAGAAGGAAAAGGGTTAAAATATCTTTGTGTACCTAGAAAGAATCCGGAAGAAAAAACAATACTTGAAATATATCAATTCCTATATACCGCGGAAAATCTTTTCATAAACGATTACGTAAAGAGAAATAACTCTCCCAAAGTTTCTTTCGATTTTTTCAGGCCGATTTTATTTGATGTTTTTTGTAGTTAACTCACGCTTTGAGACACTCTTACGAATCTTCTAGGGACTACTTTTTTGACTGCTCAGAGCTCGACCTGTTTATTCAACGTCGAACGGACCTTTTCTCGTCTCTCCATATGTCCTTTTCCTTTCCACCGCAGTCAGTTTGGGAAATATATCTTGCTGATTTTCGCTGATGTATGTGTGTGTGCGTGTATATATATTTTTCAGTCCATCGATTTGAGATGCCGCATTATACGCGTTATTTGAATAAGAATGGAACGTGTGCGTTGATGGAGAGTTGACGCGGAGATTTTTCCATCTCGTCTACAAATCCCTCGATCTCTTGAGCGCCAACCTTTTTGGAATGGGATCGTATCCCTACTTTTCCTAACTTATTTTATTCTGAAGTCGATCTCCTTTTGGTTTCTGGTAAACAGCGCTGTGGTCACATATGGACTAGTTTTAGTATTTTATCTAGTATAAAATTACTTTTCTTTCATCATTTATTCATGCCAAATAAATGGATCAAATCACTTGATATACGAATGCCATCGGCAATCTATAAATGTTTGAAGGTACAAGTTACTGAGAATTATTAGCACTACTGGAGTATCCAATATATCTTCATGGATGTTACTGTAGATAAAAATAATTAAGAATGATACAGCTTTATTATGTGTAGAAAAGGTGTGTACTTGCAAGTCATCATTGGTAAAGGCAGTAAATTATAGTTAAATAGTCATTTGTTTGTGATTTTTCTTTCGTAAAAAGGGCAGTAGACCTGCATGAACCTTAAGTGACTGAAATTAATTATTATGAAAGTGTAAATTAAGAATTAATCTCATGAAATGGACATTTAATCTGAAAGTCTGTTTAGGTGAGCACAACACCCCATTCGGAAAATCAATTTTTGATTAAAAGGAAAACTTGCTTAGTGAAAACTTTACACAATTAGTGCACGTAAACGTTCATCCTGAAATATGAACTCTTTTCCCGTTGGTCTTCTTCATCAAGTACGCTCATCAGGTTTGCTCCTATTGCTGTTCTACCGTTTCATTTTCCTCAATGTATCTCCATTCATCCAACGTTCCACAGATATATTTTCATCCCGGTTGTCAGTATGTTATTTCGTTTGACCTCCTCTCCGAAAGTGGTGTCTTTCCTCTCCATCTTTCGTCCGATTCCATCCGCACCGTAAAATGGTTCCTTTCCCCTAAATTTTTTTACGATGGCCTCTCCTCCCACGCATTCTCGCGCGGAAACTCCTCCGAGCAGACAGCATCGCTTTTCTGACTGGGCCTAAACTCTCTGTCAACTTCTCCTTGGAAACCAAAGCTATTCCTCTCCCCCTTCCTATCTCTCTTTCTTTCAGATTTTCGCCGAAATCTCCCGACACCAGGCATCCATAACGTTTCCCGCTTTAGCTGTATCCTTTCTCGTTTCTCGCTTCATCTGTGCCTTCGCTTCACTCAAACTCGCGCTTTATCGGTTCTTATTTCCTCCATCTTCGCAATTTCTCTTTATTGCAACGTGGGAGCGGATTTCCTCAACTAAAGTCGGAACCGTCAGCACCTCTCAAGTCGTTATACTCAACTACATTGATAGGGAAAGGGTAAAGAAAATGTATCTTCTCCATTTATCTTTGTTTCAGCGTACAAGGCCGTATGATTCAATACGGAAGTTAGTGATATGTGAATTATCTGATTAATAGTTATTCAGTTTGTTCATCCAAGGCTATAGATATTTTGCTATAGCAATTTCTCTATATATAAATATAGAGATATCTCAAGTATTTTTATTAATTAATTAGTATTCTCTATTTCTGAAAGTGCTACTATTATTATTACTACTTCGTTGATAGTACTTAAAATACATTCTGGTGATAAATTTAGAATTAAGCGTAGTTTATCTCACTTTTAAGGAAAGGGAATTCGAAACTGGGAGTTATTTTGGAAATAACGTGATAAATTTACGTTACTTAACGATGTGCTGATAATTTGAGTCTAAGTTAAGTTTTTACTTATACTTCCACAATAAATTATAATCTCAACTCTACGTAATGTCAAAATCCCACCAAGTTATGGCAGCCTTCGTGAAATTTATTGTTAAACATTTCATTCAGCCTGAACTTAAAGTAAAAGTATCGAATTAATCTCATTCCATTGCTTAAAGAATCATCTATCAAGAGTTATTTCTCCTTTTTAGATGTTTAGGGTCATCAGTTACTTCTACTATGCACTTCCTGGATCTCCCTTCTTGGAACTTCTTCCTGCATAAATTTTCATAATCATCGATGCCTTATGAAAGCATTAACAAGAATTATGATTGAATTTCGAGAAATGAAACACAAAAATCGACTTAAGCTCATGTTGACGCTTTTACTTGGGCTAAGTGTAACGTCCGCATTTACATGAAAATTGCATTTCTTTCCCTCACACAAATTCTAAGCACTACCCATAGAAACATTTCGATAAACTGCATAGCCGGAAATGTTGGAAGTACATGCATTTAATACAACTTACGCTGAGTGCATTTGTAAGTTTATCATAGCTGGAAGACTTCTTTCTACTCATAAATTTACGAAGCTTATTGTAGCTCTATCTTGTTTGCTCTTCTCCAATGCCATGCAGGTTTCGAACTTGCAGCTTCTCGGAAAACCTGAGCTGGCATTAAGATTCCAGTTGCACTCTGAGGTATTCAAATAAAGTCTCGAATTAGTGACAACCATGTCGACAGACGACGTTCTAGTCTATGCAAGTAGCTCCAGAATAGAAAATGGGGTTCAGTATGTATGCGAGATTCGAATCTGAATTTTCCGCTCCGTCGATTCCTTTGACCAGACAGAATGACCTTCATTATTTGCTCCATTAGTCGGAAACGTCATGAGCGTTTCTCAGGAAGATATTTACTAACGCGATGGATATGCTTTAATCATTAGACTAAAGTTATTTCGTTGTAATTGACGTTTAACCGTTGTCTTAGGTCAACGAGGCTATACATCCGAATTAGATTGAAGATGACTAACACTTCAGGACTGAAAATTTATCCAGGAATATGTTTATAGAGTCAAGAATATGCTTATGAAATTATATCCATTGTTCAGAGTGTTAGAGCTCATTTTTTCAAGAGTTTAAAAATCCCTCTTTGTAGAATAACAGCAACTAATAAGGAATCAAATGATTACATATTTTCTCGAAGAGTTTGTTACTTTCAATAAATAATAGTTACTGAAATCGTGGTATTTCATTGGTCTAAGAAATTTATTTAAGGAATGGGAAAAAGAATGATATTTTTATTGACAAAAAGTAATTAAGATATCGTGATTTTATTTTTTTAAAAGAAAGATTCCATTCAATTAAACGAAGGGTAAGATAATACCTCTCTTGGATAAACGCTTAAAACAGGAATTAATGACATTTGTGGTGAAATGCGGAATCTTTTTTAAGATATTGCCTTATAAAGAAATCTCTGAACCATGTAATGCCTCGGTTTAAATTGTTCTGACGAGTTTCCTTTGTATCTTCTCTTCATCTGTAACAGGAAAGGTAAACGAAGTCGGATTTCTTTTAAGACATCGTGTGTATCTAGAATATTCCCTTCCTTTGTAGTTTCAATCTACTTTCCTCATCTCCCCCTTTGATAAATGCTTCTGAGACAAAGAAAACGACAAATGAAGGAAACTATCCATTTGGGTATCATCTTTAAAGCCGACTTTTCTCGCGTCCGAAATCCCTAACTCGTTCCGCTTAAATCTCCTTCTCTCCTGTCGGCATGTGTCACGCTCACGTCCGTGCCAAAAACCTTGACGCTCATTTCGTGAAGAGGAAGAAAGGTTATAAAAAGGAGTAGTTTTTTTCCTACCGCCAGACGAAAAGTGGCGCCCTCCATCTCATTTCGCTATTGTTTTTTTCCTTCGGTTTCCCGCGTTTCCCGCCCGCCACACACTAGGTCTTTCCTTCTTTATTTCGCTGCGGTTGAATCGTAAAATGCAGTGCCTTTGTTGATGAATGGTACGTGCAGCTTTGTAGAATTTTAAGGGAGGGAAGAAAGGTATCTTATTTCTCTTACTAGGGCTATTTTCACGTACGCACACAGGGGAGGCGAGATGATGGCGCGAGATCAAGGGAAAGATGAAAGTGGCGGAGGATTGCTGGAGGGTTTATGAAGGAGGCTCGTGAAAAGGAGCGGTCAGTATCTTCAACTCTCTCGGTCACTTCTTGCGTGGAAAAGAGTTCCTGCTTTGCTTTCCGAGAGTGCTCATTTAATGTGTATGGACTGAGCAATTATTTAGACGGTGTGGTGTGTCAAAAGGATCTAGGGAAAGTGTTTCTTCCCAGACTCAACGTTTTCGGAAGGAATATTTTTCCGCTTGGATTCAGAGTGTTCTCAGCGGCGCGGTAGCGGTTCTTTGCAGTCATTGCTCTGACGGCTAAGAATAGTTGCGGAAGGAATACATGCAAAGATCCGTGCCGATTCGTGACGAATCCGAGGTGAATTCCTGCTTTTGCGGGATCTCAGCTAGATGTGAGACAATCTGCCAAGACGTATAAGTTGGCACAGTCAAAATCAAATCATATTTATAAGAAGGTTTTGGGAAAATTTTTATTATTCATATATCATCATTAAAATTAGTTATAAATTCGTTAATTTAGCCAGGAGAATCTCAATATTATTGCGAACGATGTATTTGAAATCTTCTTACTTATTAGACACCTAAATGACAGAAAATTTATAAATCCATATTTGAATATTTTGTCTTTTAACAAGCTTGGCAAAATATCCACGCTTTGTAAGATTTACATTTCGTGCAGCAATGCTTCTCCACCTTTCGCATTTCTCGGCACAATCACGTATATAGTTTTACTTCGCATTCACTAAAATGCAAAGTAAAACTAAAAAAATAAGTTTAGGATTTAGGATAGTATTTACAAGAAATTATTTCAATATATACATTATCTCACAAAATAAAGCCAATCTTTAATGGAAAATTGAAGGGACGTGTAATAATACGTCTAATATATTATGGTTTGGAAGAAATATCTCACTTAAAATACCAGCCCTTGTCGTGCCTGTTCTCTCATATTTATAAAATTTAGCTTATTTTAATCATAAGTGACTGGAACGGCAGAGCATGCAAGGCATAAAAAATGGCACTATCTTAATGTGAATGAATGATTACGGATCTGGTGACTATTAGTAAAATGCTATATATGGCCTGAGTTTGACTGTCATTAAATATTTATAACTTTACTACTCAGATTAAAATTAAGCTCTTTTAGAAGATCGGAAGAAAAACAAATAGAATATAGTTTTTTCATCAGTTTCTACTTCTGTGTTTCTTAGACAATTCTGGTGAAGAATTTAAACGCTGAAAGTTCTAATTTCAACGAATATAAGCAACATTTTGAATTATGCTCTGACAGGAAAAATTGGTTGTCTGAATGAGAAGAGTGGAGTCGAAGTTTTCATTACGGTTTCCTCATTGTTCCCAACTATTTAGGAATTTCCTGTCCGGAAGTCTTTGTCGTTTTACGATGATAAATTAATCTCCATCAAACTTTGCGATAATATCCAAGAAAATCTTGACTCCCACATATTCCCGAAACTTCAGCCCTCTCAGCCTTAACTAAATCTCTTTCTGCGTCAATGCTTGTAAAAGCAGAATTTTTACCATGAATTTACTCTAATTTCCGTTCGAATGCTTTATTATTTATAGCTCTTGATGTATAAGAGGCTCAATATTTAATTTTTACTTTTGCAGAAAACTTTTTTGTTTGTTTTCTGAATTAAAGTCAAATGGATGAAGTTCAAGTTCATTAGAAAGGTGATGCTTTAAAATCATAATCTATAGGGAAATTGATGGGTATTTTATTAGAGAATACTGTCTATACATGGCTTAGGACGCCATTTTAGATTATATACAGCGTATACTATCATTCGAAATAGGCGTTTGTTATTTATGAAGTCCCGGAAGCTATCTGGATGGAGAGTATTGAAATACGAGCAGAAATAAAGAAATGATTTAAGTGCGCTGAGTCGACGTTAAAGGTAAAAATTAATTAAATTTATAGCGACCATACGTCCTTTGTTTTTAAGAATAGTCGTTTATTTCCAGATTACTAGTAGAAATACTCATTTCTAACTTACTAGCATAACTATTGATATACTCAATCTTGTAATTTCATTTAATAGTGTATTTTTCATATTAAACTTATTCTAATTTCGTTGGCCGAAACTTGATTTAAAATTGCTGATATTTCGATATGTATTATTATTTTGAATTATTCCATTGAAAAGCGAATGTCAGGAGTGTTTGAATACCTCTTTGTATTTTATTATGCAAAATGAAGAAATGAAAAATAAATTTCCTCTTCTTACAAACTCACTTGAGGTAGGTTATTTATCATCCTATTTATCACAAGGTGATCTCGCATTTGCCCTTCAGCTTTTTTTCAGGAAACTTCCGTCACTCTAGCTATACCAGGAAAATTAGATCACCATTTCCTTACTCCAATCCTACAGTAGATATGTTGTCTACGCAATGGGTCATAACTTTCCTCTAATCGCAAGAAATATTCGCATCTGCTTCTCCGCAAAGTTTCGCGTCATAAAACTCGCTCTAGCGGCTCATCTGCTCTTGATTCGATAACATTCGATTCTATCGCTCTCCGTCCATTTAAAAGCACCTTCTCGCTCATGACGTACTTCGATGGGAAAAAACGATGCTCTCCTTTTACGTCCATTCGTCTTCCTCAACTCACGCGCTGCACTGCGCTCCATATCCGCCGTCATTTTTATCTACTTCATGTCACGTTTAACGATCCTCTAATCACTTGTCTAAACTATGATATCCGTGAATTTTACGTTTTTACAACCTTTAGCTCAGACTTTCTCCAGCTCTGCTTTCGAGAGTTCTTTTGCCTCCAAATGGAAGGGCTTTTAAATGGAGATTTTCTATTTCGTTTAAGCATCTGACCTCCTTAACGTGAGTTTAACTGAAGAGAGTTCTTATAGCATATTGCAGGTGATGCGATTTTCGTCACTTGAGTGGATCAGGCTGATTTATGTTTTCTCCTGGAGTATGGTTAGAAAACTTATACTCCAGTCACCTTAAGCTGTTATTTAATTAAAAGATTCGTACACAGTGATGAAACCATTATAGAGTTAGTACAATTTCAAGATATTAACAATCAAGCAACAATAAATAAAATAGTAAAATAAAAATCGCAAAGTTTTCACAAAGTAGGCCAAGGTATTTATTCTTTATATATTAGGCTAGTTATTCAAAAAATAAGCAAATACATTTATACAATTAGTTTTTAACAAATACTCCAAATGTGCCTTATGCCAACCACTTGAAAGTTGTGTTGAAAAGCTAAAGAAGTTATATTTTAGCATGTGATGATTTCCTTAGTCAATTTACTCATTTAATTTATATTGATCTCGGTGAAATATTAAGTTTAAGCAAGACTTTCTCAGCCCACGATAAGCAGGATAATCCGTTCTTTGGGATGAAAAAAATCACCAAGCTACGCAATTTTTTTCTTTTTCTCTTATGATGTAGAAGGGATACGAAATTTTCCTACATTTTTAAGTCACGCCAGATTTTTATAAATATTGCTTTCGACTCCTATGTTTTGATATGTTTGACTGTCAATTTCCAATCGATGTTTCTTTCGACATCTATTAAATAAATTAATGATATATAATATCGATTAATAAATTCAATCTGGAATTAAAGTTGAAGATTTCGAGGTGAGTGTTATTGTTTGATACAGCAGATAGTTTGTGAAAATTTTAGAATACCTCAGATGAATTGGTCACCCAAACAGAGACTCAAAGAAACGTTTGAAGGTGTGACGCTTACCTCATTTAGTTCATTTTATGAGGAGGATATGGGTTCTCGCTTTGCTTGGTAATGAGTTGGAGCTTTAAGAGCTTAATCACTAAGTTCAGGAGATGTCTGAGATTTCAATAAAGTGGAAGAGAAGCCATTTTAATCTTATGAGATCGGGAAAAGATGAGGGAAGAGTGCCTTGAAAATAGAGACTAAAAGTCGAGATTATGCCTCATCAATAATGCTCTGAAATTAGGGGGAGAGACAGATTACTTGGTTTATTTTTAGACCCCGGGTGATGGCAATTTTAGGAGTCCCTACAAATAATCCCAAGAAATGAGGGAATCAACCCTAAAATATCTTTTTCATCATTCTTATAAAGACGCCTTTGTAAAGGTCTAAAAATAACAATCCCTTCCTTAAAAAACACATATTGATATAGGTTTAATTGTACTTTATTATTTTTTTTCTGCGATAGTTATTTTAAGCCATTGTCTGTTTTGTGAAACGCAAACTGTACGTAAAATTGTATCTATAATTAAAAATTCCCATTTATATTTATTTTCTAAAGATACTTGAAGAAAATTTGTGAAATTATTGAGGCTGCAACAAGGTCAATGATCAACTAAGATAAGTGACTAATATATCATTTTCAGTTGATAGAAAAAAGTACTTATGAAAATCATGACCTTCACTATTGCACTCATCACTTCAACGCTTTTAGTTTTTACGGTTTATTTCCGTTATTCAGTTTTAATATTGAATTTTTTTATTCATCAGAATTTACTTTTATAAAAATTCAATTAGCGGATTGATAGAATATTTTTAATATTGACACACTAAAACTTATCTCCACCGTTATTGTCTTTGAAGTTTCCTCAAGTTCACTGATTTTAAAGACATCTTACTGTGATTATCAGGTACTATTATTCTACGTACCCTTTTACTATCTATATCCTCAATCAGATTTAGGTCTCCCACTTTGCATTTTAATTATGTATTTTGATTTAGATATTTATTGGTATTCATCTGGAGAAATATTTACAGTACCCGCAAAAGTTTGTGAAAAAGTCGCGTTTAGTAGAATTCCAGCTCAAATATGTCGCAAAAGTTCTACTCATTCAACACCTGGCAGAAAATGATTAATAAGGATTTTTTTCTCTGTATGAATTTTATTATTCTCTAAATGCATCCAGTACTAACTAATACCATTCATTGCCTTAAGTTACTCAAATAATTAGGAGATATTACAAAATATCGCAAAATTTTGATTATTTCACTCAATCTTGCTACTGACGGTTTCACTTTGTAGTACCTACTCGTATTCAGCATCTATCATATTTCGATAGCATTACCTTCAGAGAGGATCATAATTAGGATTCTCTCAATCTCTTTAATAGATTTGTAACTCCTATATATTTCACGATACGTTCCGCTGAAATATGGGTTTCTGGGATCCGGAGAAAGCTTTCTCGTTTGGTATAGTGTCCCAGCCTTCTCGGATCGACCGATACTTTGAAACATATTAAATCTCCGCATCGATTTTTACGAAGCATAAAATAGTTGCCACAGTAGTATCAGTTACTTTTTCATTTCATTGCTCTCTTCCTCGTGTTTCAGTATGTCAAAAGGAGAGTTGATGTCTCTTGAGGAATCCTGGACTAGCGTCTATCTGCCAGGATATGTGTGTATAGAGAGGCGCGTGAATCGACTGGGATTGGATTGAGTGCTTTGAGGATTCACTAGGAGTGAGGCACGAAAGGTTTCCAAAAATGGGATAGAACGATGGAGGAAATGTGGAATGGAAATAGAGTGCTTGAAGTATGAGTTTAGGACGGGAAGCTTTAACACGAAAATACGCTTTGCAGTTTTGAGTTACGATCTTGATGAAGTGAAAGATTTTTTTAGCCTTTTGACTCCATTCTCTACTGGTGAATTCAGCATTTTTCATACAGGTCCCTAATTATGTTTTCTAAGTTTTTAGTAATGTATGAATCCCAGATATTTTGAAATCTCCTATTCCCGGGATTAAATTATTATTGACCGTTGGAGAAAGTAAATTAAACGCCAAAAAACTGTTTTTGAAGTGACCTTCTCAGCGATTCTATTGAAACCACGGTTACGTACTGTTGAAAATTGCTTTTAGCGTCATCATGTATGCATCTCTTGATTTCCTCAGTCAACCAAGTGGCTCATTTGCGTCCGTCAGAGGCCTCTCCTGCATCAAGGCTTACGCTATATTCTAAGTGGTGTAAATAAACTGACAAAGTAAACACATTGGTTATGCGTTACGTATGATCGTATTCCTTGTTTCATACGAAGAAATGTTGTTATTAGGAGAATTCTTAACTTTTTCTTCTACTCTGTTATGTACTGCTATCTTTTATCTAGTCACTAGGATGTACTTAAAGCGATCATTCAAAATTCTCTGTTATAATCTCGCGCAACCTATCGGTTTTTACTCTGTAGTGTTGATTATTAATTTGTTTCGAGTTTCAAAGGAGTTAAACCTAATTCTACTTGAAGAATTATAATAATTAACTCTAGGAAGAATATGTCTGGAATCCTCGGTGACTTTTAAGAGTGTAAAGTGGTCCTAAGACGAAAATATATTACATTGTTCTAAAATGAACATACCTACCTGTAGTTGTAATCTAAGAAGATCACACTATCATTAGAAGATTATTCAACTACATACAAGAAGATTAAATCAACTCTCATTAGAAGGAAATTAAAAAGTCGCGAGTAATAGTTGTTGGTTTAAAAAATATTTTTTGTGCATGATTGGTAAATTTTCGAAATATTTGCCGAGTTAAAGAGTTAAATTTTGTAGAATAAGGTGAACCATTTTTAACAGTGGTTTTTTAAGTAATTTTCCAGATATCTTGTTCGATTTTCAAGTATTTTTTAACCTTGATTTTATTCTTCATGGTATCCATCAATTGAATATTAAATTACGGTGATCAAATCAATAAAAATTGAATGAAGACGATTACTCAATTGTCTAAGCACATTGTCTTCACACATCAACATGGTTAAAACCATGTTGATGTGTGAAGCTACATCTTTATTGTATAGAGAAACACTGATTATCAAAGGTCACGAGTATAATATATCTCTTGTCTCATCAGGCCCGTGACTCGGCGGATCCTGTAAAGATAACGTCACAATTTTTTGCTCCACGTGCCCTCTCGGAAGGTGACGATAAAATAAATGGCCTAGGAATAGAGATGACTTAAGGCTCCAGTTTTTTTTGTTTGAACTGCCGCAGGAAGGAAAGGGTAACCCATTGTATGGAGATGGCCCTTCGATACACTTCGAACGCGTTCTGGATGGGTGTGAACCGGTCGTCAATGACTTCCTGGCGGAGTTATCGAGAAGAAGATGAGACAATAGGTGTCAGGCATAATTGATGACGGAATGCGTTTCTTTATATTTAAGATGGAATATATTCTGAGAATCGTTCTAAGTCATGGGGGACCTTTTATCACGGTCCGGGCGATGTGTTATTATCTCATGACGTCATATCCTCTGCTAGTTCAAGGGAGAAAATGTGGAACAAGTTATAAAAATACATCGCCCTTTTTTCGAGATTTTCGAGAAATATTTTTTATCTATTTTATTTTTTAATTAATATAGTTTATTCAGCAGATAAAACAGAAATAGGTATAAAAACACAAGTTGAGTTACTGTTAAACTTAGGTAAGATTGAGTAAATTCAAGTAAGTTCAACATAATGTAGATAAGGAAAGCTTTAAAGGCTCATTGCATATAAAGGCGTGCACCTAAAAAATACCACTAATAATATAGATAATTGATAATATAGAATTAATCTAATCATTTTATTGCAGGCTAGCCTATTGGCAAGTCATGTTTCAATTGGCGTGGCATAATGTATGGAGATAAAAATCTTGATTTGGAGCTAGTAACCATATTTCGTTGCGATGACAGTTAAAATAAAATTGGAATAATATAAAATTATACCGGCAATGGGTAGGGCTTTGAGTTATATTGTTTTGGATTTTGTAATTAGGAAATACAAAAGATAAACTAGAAAATTTGAATCTTTGAACAAGTCTTGATATTCCCTCCGAATGAAATCCTTGCTATAATTTTACAGAGTTTACTCTTCAAAGAAAAGTGGAGTAGCTGAAAGAGGATGCAATTAACCAAGCCCTAATTCACTCTAGTTTCATGATAAATACTCTACTCTTACATTAAATTGCTAGAAATATTTTCATTTGTGATTATTACACCAACCTCTTCATTTATCTGTCTCAAAAATTATTTACTGGTTTTAAGTATCCCTTAAGGGCTAATTTTCAAAATTTCATTTATCTTTATTAATGAAGCTAATTTTCCTCATCAAGACTTTCCTGTCATTATAAGCTATGGGTAACATTATTCGTTCATTGGCATCGAGTGGAATCCATTCTACATTTTAAAAGACTTATGGAAACCGGTCTGTATTAAGTCATTCCTCCGAAATTTGAGCTCATATTTTTTATAGCAAATATCAAAGTAAAGGTTATAACGATAATTTTTGGAAGGCATCTTTGATAATTCAAGATTTTTTAATTGGAGAATAACAATCCTGTCTAGCGAAAAATCTTTCTGCAAGCAAGAGAGCAAGTTGGTGACGAAATCCAATTTCAGGACATAATTTTCAATACAAGTCTAAAATAACTAGGTGTTTTTTCTCTACCAGTCTCAATTGCAATTACGACTATACTGTATTACGGTAAACTATACAGCATTTAATTTAATGTGTATATCCGACAGTGTGCGAAAGTGTAATTAGAGGGAAAAATAATGAAATTCAAGAAGTTTCATTTCATTGCTGGAAATAATAGACATTCCACATAACACATGAAACAGAAAATTTCTTAAAATTCCGAAGGAAATCTTTCGGTTCAGAAGAAGATGCTGTTTAGAATGTTAAAATCGACAGTCGAATTTCGGCCCAGTCGGATTGCGGGACGTCAGATGACTGTGACACTATCGTTGGGAACCACCTTATAAAATCTATAAAATATATTAACACTATTTGACAAAAAAATAAACAGCAGCCCTACTTCTTAGCCATAGGTTACATACATTCCAGATTGAACTATTAATTATATCTCAGTTCAGTTTAAAATATCGTGAAATATAAGTTCGAGCCAAATACCACATTCAGGATAAAATACGATTGCCAACAACCTAATCGTATTCCTGAATTTATTTCATTCAGTCTGCACATACGTCTGTTTCATCAAAGAAGCTGAGTCACAGAAAATGCATATTTTCGAATTCCTTTCGCATGGAAATATTTCGAAAGCAATTTTCGTTCCAGGAGCTGAGGAATTGTTAACAAATAGAGGAATTTTCATCTCGTAGGAATTGAACTTCGTGCTCACGAGCAAGAAGGAAATAGAATTCCGTTCCCCTCCATTCCTACTCTGATGAATTTTTTATCGCATTATTTATTTCACCTTGATATTGTAGTCACCTGAGGTAGCAGAATTTGTTTTCTGAACCCAGTGGAGGAAGAAATCCGTGAGTAGAAAGAGTGGTGGTTTTCAATTCTCAAGTTTTTGCTCTCTACTTTAGGAAAAAACTCTGTCGGAATTCTCCCGTTCTTTTTATTCTCCAGTCATCCACCTTCCCGCAGATGTATCCCACAGCGTTGCTACCTTCGTTCCACATCTGTTATTTGCTCTTTTCGGGACCCTCTTCTCCCTGTTCAGCCCTAACCGAGGCCAATTTATCCCTCACCTTCTCCTCGTGTCGCTTCGACCACGTACGGAGATGTTTTAAGCGACTTTTTGTGGAGACGTGGAATCAAAATCATCTCGCGTCTATGAGAGGCAATGAGGTCTCCAGAAAAAGGTTAGTCTACGAGTGGATGAGAAGATGAAGAGGAAATTTAAAGCGCATGCTTACGGACTACCACTGGAAGTTTTCGCCCGAAAAATACGGTTCAGAAGTGGAAATCTTGAAGTATCATCTAATTCACGAATTTCATGGTTATTTACGCTACATACCATGGATTCTCAAGCTTTAAGTTCGTACGGCTACTGACTTACGATAGCAACCATCTGAACCGTTTACGTGGTGAAATTAGCAATTAAAATCTAGAAATTCTTCACGGGTATTCAACCGGGTCAATTCATTGGTAAAAACCGACGTTTTGGTAACAACCATAGTTGCCATTTTCGAGGATTCTTGAAAATTGAAAATGGCAACTGAGGTTGCTGCCGAAACGTCGGTTTTTACCAATGGATTAATTCGTTGTGAAACCGTGAAGAATTTATGAGAACAATCACTGAGCAAACTTTAGGCCTTTCTTCAATGAAAATCTAAAACAAAATGGGGAAGAAGCGTATTGCTTATTTATTTTTGGTGTTTTTAGCGAAATGAGTATGATGCAATTCATCTTCAAATCTCGATCTATTCTCCATGAAGTTTCGTGCTTAGAATATTTGCAATTATGTATCGAAAGTACGTTCCAGAGGACACGATGCGTTTTCCCTGTTATATTATTGGTTCAGACAGTGCGAGGAGGATTATAGATGCTCGAATAAGTCGCTTCAAGAATTCATTTCTTCCGTGAACGGTACGCGAAAGTAATCGATCAGGGCAGTAGAGTCTCGTGCATGCTCCTCAATGCTACAAATCGAATGGTAAATCAGGGTAAATATGCAGATATAGATGAACCTACAGAAATCTTAAATTAACATGCGGCTGACAGGGACATTTCTCTTAGTATACTAGCAAGTTCACTCTTTGGAATAGAGACTGGTTGATGTTAAAAAAGAGTATAATTCTATAGAAACTTACGAAAATGGAATACATTCTTAAACTTGCTTGAAATACCAGTCGTCTTACTAAGAGCCTAAATTTTCTGCAATCAAACGTAAAAAATATTTATTTTCAATGTATCCAATAAATATTGAGTCTCGCCAAAAATTCTTCACTCAAGTTTCAAACAGAGGCTAGCTACCATATCGTGTCTAATGGTTTGCTATAAAAAGTCAGTGAGGGGTGCGATACCTCTAAGGGATCCCTACTAGGCCGGTAACCTGTGAAGAAATTAGTATCTGTATCTCTTAAAAAATAATTTTAAGCTGAGAGAAAACAAGCTTCGTGAAGAATTGATTATTGTAAAGGATTTTAATCGATCATCGTAATTATAGTTTTTATTACGGTAGCTCGTTAGAAAAGCTTCAAATTCTTATTTCTCTCTCATTTCCAAAGAGTTCAAATGAACATCTTTATGTGTTTAAGTGTTAAGTAAGTGTTTTTCTTCCTTTTTTAACATTAGATTATTCATATAAGTTTTGAATTTGTGAGCTCAGTTAATGAAAAGCAGCATTTACTTCATAAGAATAGCCGCTAATAAAGAAGTGGAATAAAATTAAGTTAGTTTTTATTTACGTGTGTAACTAAGGGAGATAATCTAGCTAAAACTAGCATCCACAAAAACTGTTGCCTCAATTATTCAGAGAAAACTTTCGATCTTTGATGCAGCCATTAACGGCTCAGAGAGAGAAACACACAGAATAATTCGCTAGAGAAGGAGTAAGCCCAGTTTTTAACTTTCTCCGCCCAAGAATTTGCACCTAAATGTGGTAAATTCCGTCACTAGATTAATTAAAAGGCTATAAATAGCCTTACGGCGTGATTCGAAAAGCCCGTGTGTGTTGCGAAAAATCGCTGCGCTCCCAAAAGTGGAGAGCATTCACTAGCAATCGTTTAATCTCTGTGATCTCTAATGGGTCCAACTTTTAACTCGGAAAGAGTAAGTACAGCAATTCTAGTTGGATAAACTCCGCTTTCTGTCTCCGTATCCCCAAGGTACCGCGCTATGGGAATCGTTGTCTGGGTCTTTTAAACCCGAGTTTTCCTCCTTAATTAGCCCTCAGTAGTACGTTTCGCTTCTCTAATCCTACTTAATTCTAACTCCGGCTATTGAGCAAAAACTTGCTAGACGTCTGTGAAGTGGTCGAAACTTTGTCAATGGGCATCTGCAGGTATTTTTAAAAGCGACTCTCGTGATTTACCAGTTTGCTGCGCCGTTCTTTCTTATCTCCGAGACTGGAGCTGCATCTATTAGCGTGGTATTTTTAAAAGGATTTAAGGTTTTTTTAAATTCCCAGATGGATTAGAGGGAGTATTAATAAAGTAATTAATAGTTTTTCACAACAAGTATTTGATACTATATTTACACCTTGTTATCTTGTTTTTATATTTGTGATATTTAGAGTATTTGCATAAGCTTTCCTAATTACTAGTGAAGTCTTTATAGAAGGCATTAAAAGAGTTATAAAGCACATCTTTATCTAGAGTGTAATTGCTAAAAATAAATTATTTTTTAAGCACCTTCATGTCTCATGTGTAATGCTAAGCATAACATGTATCGTGATATATAACTATTATACTATTAGTAATCATTTTAATACAATCATCTATTTAATTGGTATAATAATAAAAATTTCTTTTCTTTATCTTAATAAGATGTCGTTCCACGAATTACAGCTAGGACATATTGATTATAGTAGGTAATTTTAATAATTTATTTGAGCAACTGTATTCTAGTTTGTTAGCATTGTGATTAAACTTAGGGTAAGTAACTCTACTACGTTTAGTTGGAGTATAAATACCTGCAAGAGCTATTATCAAGACTATGATAAAAGTTTTTACGTAGCCAGCTAAAATTTTACAATCATTGGATGTGTGGGTCTGAAAATTAAGGTTTTCGTGCTCCTTGTATTTGATCGATTAATGTTATAAGTATGTGATGATTTATTTTCCTAGTTATTCGATTTCATAAGGAAGCTTGTGTTTCCTAATTATACTTAGCAATTGTTTTACTCTGTTACACATAATTATGATCGTTGTTTCTTAGAAAGAGTTCTAATTAGTTTCTTTCATTTTCAGGTGAGTTGAACTTCAAAAGCTACCAAACAGCTACATATGTCATCATTAAGAGAATTTACCCTTGCCAATCAAAATGCATGCAATAGTTGTGAGTATTACTACTTTAGAATTTAAGAGTGTCTAATGCCGTGAAAATATTGCTATAGCGAATATTTTTCGGCGAAAATCTTATCCTGATTCCTTTATAGTTGTTTACATTTGAGAGTCCATAGTATTTGTTGTCTGTAAGAGTTGCGTTATTGTATATTTTCTAGTATTAAGTGACTAGAAGCGAAAGGGTTATTAGTAATTATCACACACTCTATAATAGTTCAAAGTGTTTAGGTTCAATATTTATTCGAAGTTCTCGCTTTCTGGCAATTTATTCTCATTCGATCCGTTTGCAAGTTATCATTCCGGAGTATAAAGTAGCTCTTCTCATAATAAAATTCACAGTCTCTGGCGATGTCTTGTGGAAATACGTCATGATGAATCTAGCTCTTCTCAACCTGTAAACGAGATTCGAGGAGCTTCCCCGGATAACATTATCGATTTTCATTTCCCGATACAAAACTGTACGAATGCATCATCAGTAACTTATACATCAGTCACACGTCATCGTTTCTTCCACTCAATCTTGGATTTCCTTTCAGTTCCCTGCCAAAGAATTTCATTTCCAGAAAAGCGCCCGAGTCGTAAAAATATCCTGTTTTTCCCCGTCGTAAAATATAATAATAAAAATTCTCTCCCTCGATAAAACACTTCATCCCATCTTTCCATGCGAGATTTTCTCTTCGGATCGTGGAAATGCGGCTTCCCGTATCCATCGATACGGTTCGAATATAAATAAGCAGTCGCGGGCTTTGATTCCGGAGGAAAGGATTGGGATCGACGTAAAAAATAAGGACGCCATACCCGTTTCAATCCCCGAGGTACTTTCCTGTCCCATTGAATCTCGTATGAAGTGCGGGGAAGAAAGTCTGTCTCACTCGACGTTGAGATATTCTTGCGAGTATCGCCGAAAGACTTAGGAATGGGTTTCTTTCACTTTCGAATCCCTAAGCTGGTACTTCTTCCAAGGAGTGATATTTTAAGCATGAAGAGTGGTTTTAGAATAAAAACCTAAGTAAAGGGTGTATTCATTATTATTGTAAAGTTCACCCGCTGCTGTCGAACGTAGCTTCAGCGCCATAGTTGAATATCCATACCTAAAATAAATAATGGATACGAACTTCCACACCATTTTTTTAATAACCGACCTATTTCGGCCTTCCAGACATAATTAATGGCGGCTGCTAGGCAAAAACCGGTCGGTTGTTAGAAAAACAGCGTGAAAATACTTATTATTAAAATAATTAGTTAAAATACTAACTTATTAGTTCGTTTCAATTAGTTTGTATAATGATGTTCCACTAAGTACGGTCTAATCACATCGATTACCATTTATTCACATTGCCATAGTTAAGTTTGGTCTATTATTATGTAAAATAAAATATTTCATAAATTCAGCATCACAATAATAATCATTTAATTTTTAAATTACGTAATGTATCACTTCAGTGATTCTCCAATGTTAGCAATTTTATACACATATGCATACACATATATGCAATAACTTCTTTATCCACACTATATTTTCCGGAAATCCTGATAAGCACTCACAGCTATGATATCGGTTCTCGGGCCCAAAGTACTCCCTGCCGTACATCACCCTACAAGGGCATCCTTTACTCTTACTTGTAGTCATCAGAATGCTTTCACATCGTTCCAGTTTTTCTACATTTTTGATAAACCGCTTAGGTCCTATTGAAAAAGGTGGTATCTATTGTGGAATCTATTAAGCAGAAATACCTGGAAACGAAATGTAGGAAAATATATACTTATATTTATTTTTCGTATGAGAAAGGTTTTAAGACTTTCATAGGAAAGTCTTGAATTGTTTGATTAAGAAAGCTGAGTTTATTTTTGAATTATCGTCTATGATGTACTCTAATTTTTCATTTTAATTTGTAGACTTAAAATTATGACGAATATTGTTATAAAACCGAATGATATGCAATTAAACACATATTTGTTTTACAAACAGAAAGCTTCTCCCTTCGTTATCGTTTAAAAAAAAAAGAGATTCGATTCCTAGAACCCGGAGAAAATTTCCTTACCTTATAAGAAAAATAAAGAATATACAAAATGGTCGTGTACGTGTCGGAATCTTACATAACTTAAAGCAACCAAGAGCAGCTCGATAAAGTAAAACTGTTTCCGCCCGGGATCGAACCGGAGACCTTCCGCGTGTTAGGCGGATGTGATAACCACTACACCACGGAAACATCTAACTAACGCTAAGTAACATCGCTAGCGAACCTTTTCTTCGCTCCTACCGACTATTCTTTTAACGAAGCCGAGTTTCTTAAGTGCTTTTCCACATATATTTCGGATGTGGGCACTCAATGATAGATTATTCGTGAGAGTTACTCCAAGATACCGATTCTACTGTCATTAGGTTTACCCCTCGGAGACTATAAGAATAATCAGTTATTATAGATTTACTTTCGAAGAAGTTAACTACCGAACACTTTTTTACATTAAGCTCTAATTGCCAATCATCGCACCAGTTCATAATTCTATCTAAGTCGTTCGAAAGGGTTAATCTATCCTCTGAACTAACTATTTCCCTGTAAATGACTGTGTAGTCTGCGAATATCCTAACATTGCTTTCAATGTGATTGCTGAGGTCGTTGATGTATACTAAAAATAACAATGGTCCAATTACACTGCCCTGAGGGACACCCGAGGTCACCTTAACCAAGTTGGAACTAATACCATCGAGTACTACTCGTTGCTCTCTATCGGTGAGAAAGTCTTTTATCCAGTTAATAACTTCTGCTATAACTCTTTAATTCCTAACATTAAAATTCCAATTATTGATTCATCATTAGCTTATGTAGAAGTGATCAATATTTGCCTAAAGCTGCTTTTTCCTTGTCGGAACGAACGTTTAAGAGCTATTGGCAATCGTGCGAGTTTATTGCAAATTAATGTTATGGTATTTAGCAGGTATTTCTTCTTCTTGCATCCGAGGGGTGGTATTCCCGGTATTATTTTCCGGGTGGATACCGAACACCATTTCCTGTATCAGTTCCATAAGGAAATTTTAATCCCTTCCTTCTAACAAATGCATTTCAAGTTACATTATAAGTTCAAATTTCAGCGGATTCGCTCTATCATCGGATCTTTTAGGAGCGTATAACCCAAAACTGTAGTAGAACACTATAGGTGTGAGAAAGCATAACTTTGTGGAAAGCAATACAATAAATAAAGTGACTTCGTAATTTGTTGCCTTATTCATATAATAGAACATTGCAAAAATGTTTCCAAATAAAAAAATCTGATGTGGCTAACACATGACTTTCTCCATATTTATTGAAAACAGAAGACTATGCCGGTAATATATAAATAACTAAAAAACAATGAGTGTTACAGGAAAATGTTCCATACAAAATTTGTAGTAAAATACATTATCAATAACTTTGGTACAGAATTGTATACACCTACATTGCATTTTGACAGAGATATGTATGAAAAACTTCCATTTCTGGATAAACGACAACTTCCGGTTGACCATTATTCAAGAATAACTCCTAAAAAATCGGTGTTACGAAAAACTGTTCAGACAAAAGTTGTATTAAAATACATTATCTATAACTTTTGTAAATAATTGTATATACCTACATTGAATTCTGACAGAGATATTTAAGAAACAAACTTTTGTTCCGGATAAACCGCAATTTCCGGTTATGCGATATATTCACCAAAAACTAATCAACTCTTGGCATTGTTGAGAAAATACTAAATATGAATTTTGGAAATGACCGGATAATTACTTTTTAAGATAGAGCGCCCACAAACGTTTTTACCACAGACAGATATGTTCGGGAAAATATCGAAAACGAGCTCTATGGGCCCCAAAACATCTATTTCCGTCGAAATATGGAGATCGATTTTTTTTCCGAATACAATACTTTCTCTATACTACGTATAGGGAGAAAGTAAAAAAGCTGTTTCCGCCCGGGATCGAACCGGGGACCTTCCGCGTGTTAGGCGGATGTGATAACCACTACACCACGGAAACAGACGATATGAATGTAGTTCTGAGGAACACTAAACTTCATTTATTAAAATTTGGAAAGGCAGGTAAATTAATCACAGGCTCAATCTGAAATACGAGGGGTGGATAAAGTTTTAATCTTATAAAATGCCTAATTAAGATTACTTTTTATGCAAAAGGAAAGTATCTTCCTACATTGTTTCTTTACACTACTTTTAGTATCATCAAGTATGTTAGAAAGTGAAATAATATGGGTAGTGAAAATAGGAATTATTATTACTCTCCTACGTTTGAATGCTCTTTGACGAACCATGATAGTGTGACAGAAGACTTGAATGGCTTGCTACGAGGCATGCTCTACTCCATATAAATATCTTTCTGACCTAGCTTTCAATGCTAATTTCTACTATTCTCGAAATAGCTCAAACAAATTTTGCATTGATTGAATGATAATCTTGATATATCATGTGGATTAAGGCTTAAAATTCATCTGTCTTCGGCCAAAAACTTTCTTGATCATGGTAAGGTAAAGTAAGGTCCACGAGCAGCGATGCAAAAACAATATGTTTCCGCCCGGGATCGAACCGGGGACCTTCCGCGTGTTAGGCGGATGTGATAACCACTACACCACGGAAACTCTGTTTCAGCTATATTAATTTAAACTATATAGAGAAGCTTTTGTTATTCGTTTCAGGATTCACTTAAAAGTTATTGCAATTCGATTTTTGGGTAAATTACCTATATTTTGATGTGGAATTGAATAGCACGTGACTATAAATAACTTTTCCGTAATGGATGTGATTCAATTACCAGATGTTATTTCAAGTTCAGATAACTGCATTTAAAATTGATTAACAAAGAGAAAATATTTTTTTAGCCCTTGGCATCGGGGTAATACCCTAGAGTACCGTGGTCAGGAGGGATCCAATCTGTTACGATTACACTACTTCAGCACATCTGTTTTCACAAACTGAAAATTATAGGCTCTTGAAACTCATGAGAGTGATTAAAAAATGTGGCCTCCCAATTCTTAATTCATCAATTTGTAGAGCTTCCACAATAGAAGAATGAATATGGAGGTAAGTATTTTCCAAGGACATAAACAACCTAAATATACTCCAGTAAAGTGTTCTCTGACATTAAATTATTTGATCTCTAAAAATTAAGTATATTTTCCTGCATATCGGTTACAGTACGTTACGATTACGTTGCCTGTAAATCTGCTTTTCTCAGTTAAGGTATTAGTTAGTTGTTTAATATTTTAAATCATATTTCGTATTTAATATGACACATCAAATGAATGATTATCTAGAGAAAAAGAATCTTTTTCATAAAATAATTTACACTAGTAATTTATTGGATTATATACAATTTATGCTTACCTACGATTGCTCGTCTGCTTGAAACTACCTATTTAATGCCAATTTGTTGTTTTCCAATATTCAACTTCTTTTAGTTATTACTCTTAATAAGTGTAAGGTTTTTTACATCTCCATTATGAGCTTTTTCCTGTAGTAGATTCAAGCTTAAGGTTAAAGCTGCACTTAGGTTTTACCATGTCCACAAATAAGTTATCCTATTCTATCTTTTGTTTAAATTACTTCTTATTTTTGTTTACTAATCAAATTTATTTTACTAGGGCTGGATTATAAGTCAGAGGTAACTTTTTAATCTCAAAATCGACGTAATGAGGTTACATTATTATTATTATTATATATCTTAACAAAGTATCTAACAAAATATTCGCGAAAAAAGCTCTAGTCTTATCTATACGTTGTTCTGCCTTATAATTCAACTTTTCCTTCACCAATATCCTGAAATTGGCTAATTTTCTTTTCATATTTTCTTCGCAAAATGTTTACTACAGTCGACGCCAAGCCTACGCAAAGTAGTTTATCTATTTTAAGAAAATACCTTGTAATTTAGTTTTTATTTGCCGTATAATTCACGGAAGACTAAGTTGTCACGCATTTAATTTTATTAGTCCATCATATGGGAGCTCAATCTTCTGTAGCTCTCTATTAAATTATATTTCCACCTCAGTTTTTATCTTTTGGAATCAATGGAGAGTGTTTCTAGGATTTTATGACTCAATAAATTCGCTTGAAGTTAGCTTGGCAGTTTTATTACATAGGAATGAGAATACGCATAAAACAACCGTTTCTCTTTTTTGAGAGATGACGAGCTCTATCTTGTCAAGTAGCCTTCCCGCAGAAGTTGAGTTCATACCGAGGTATATGACATATTCTGATTTCACCGGCTCTAATAAAAGCGATGATGAGGTTAACAAGGTGATGCGGTGGAAAATTGCTACTTTATTTCCGTTTCATATGACTAGTGCATTGAAAAAAATGTTCCTTTTCATGGTAGTTGAAACTGTCAGAGGTTTATCTCCCACGAGAGAAAACGTATTTAAAACAAATAAGAGGAGTTAAATTACTTCCTGTTCTAGAATATTGGGATAACTTTCGTATTTAAAGAGAGTTTTGAGGATTATATGGGACTCAAGGCAATCTTAGTTAGATTATTGTTAATATATGTGCTTAATATTTCGTCTCACCAACATGAGATAGATCTGTTGAAAATTAAGAATGTATTCAACCAAATGCAATTCATCATGGGGAGATTTCTTAGATGTATCTCTATTATTTCGAAATCCATTCTAATGTGAGATTTTTAAACTGCTTCTTTGAACTTTTATATCTTCGTAAAGTTTGAGAATATGTATGATGTATGTAGACTCGTGCCAGGTTATAATGATTCAGTGAGCAGTAGATTTAAGTGAGCTGATTAGTTTGATAAAATATTGTTTATTCTTTGATAAATTGATTGGAGCATGAAAAATGTTGTATTAAGATTATTATTGTACTATCTCAAACAGTATTTTTAAAAGCATTTTTGGCGATAAAAATTATGCAGTTCGATCATTCGACCGTAATTGCAAGCGTGATAAAATTTTACATTCTATTGTATACACCAGATATATAAATAATTTTCCGGTGATTTAAATTAGTATATTGTTTAAAGTAATTAATTATAATTTAAAATTAACATTTAAGCTTACTCTCAGTAGTTAATCGAAGTCACATGATTTGACGATTTTTAAAACATTCATCCTCTTAGAAAGCACGCAAAGATCCGGTTTATCTTAAATATTTATTTATATATAATATATATATAATGTAATTTAATTATTGTGCTAATCTACCAAAAGTAGAGATACATTTCAATAATACTTATAATCGTCTTTATTTGGGCGAGATAGAGACTAAAATACATCCAGCCCATCCATCAAACCCATTCAATGAGAGGCGCATCACCAGAAAGTCGCAGAAATTCATTCGGCAAATCGCTCACCCCTTCTGTTAGGAATCCAAGAGGCACCAGATGCTTACGGAATCAATATCACAACTCCGAACTCAAAATAAAAATATTGCCACCTAAGGAATAGAAATAAACGGGACGGATTGGCCGCTTAATAGCGACAGGTTTGGGTCTTATCGTTCTCCGAACCCCTGTATAGAGCGACTCATAACTCAGGCGAAAGTAACCATTTGCGCTTTATATCGGTTATAACTGTCCAGCCACGCATCGTAAGGCAACCGTTCGTGGCACAACCCTCTCGTTTCCTTCCAAAACCCTTACGAATCGTCATCGGATTGTACTCCCCCACAAGATTTGTGCTCCATCTCGTCCGCTGTACTCCAGACGGGCAGGGAGCCAGCCCTAATGCCTCTCCCCCCTCTGGACACCGAGGTCCCCTCGCTGGCGCCCTTTTGTCTTAATGGCACTAACCGTGAACCAGCCTCCGATTGCTTCCCCACCCTCCTTCACGGCACTCTCCCCCTTTCACGCTATCGAGCGGCCCTCCCGCACTTCAATTCCATAAAGGTATATCGGATGCGCGAGGTGGTGCCTGTTTAGGAGGCGCGCTCTATCAAGTTATAATGTCCAGACGTTCGGCTTGTCCCGGATTCTAATCAGCTCTACCGGAGAAAAGGTTAAACTCCACACTGGTGACTCACTTGAGATGCATAATGAATGTTTGGCTGAATGAAGCGGTCCCGGGCTCGATTCCCGATGGGTCACTTCGCGCGAAATAACCTACGCTGTCGAATCACTTATAAAATAATACCACAGATGAAAGCGAGAAGTACTGAAGGTTGAGTTATCGATGTGCTCTACGTGATTGTGATTTTCTTCAGATAATCGTATCGTAATTATATTACATTAACTTATTTATGGAAATATGGTTTGAGCAAATTCAAAATCCTCATGCATTTTTAAATATGATGTAATCTTTTGACTGCGACCAATGACATTTTAAAAATGAGCGTTTCCTACTAAATGAACCTTTATAACTTTTTTATATTCAGACCAATTGAACGTAATTTATACTTCAATTTAACAATAAATGTTATTGTATAAATGTTTTGTAGTCGTCAATACTCAAGGGATCCGGAAATGATGTAAAGGTGGAAAATGTTGGTACTAATAGAGAGGAATCTGTTTCCAACACACAGCCACTGTCCTTTTCAAAATGTAATACCTTACTATTTAACGAAAAAGTTCCAGAAATCGCTGGTATAGCATTCTCTGGGATCTCAAATAAGAGCCAACCTTATCTCTTGGCCATACGGTGTTGCCAAGCCCTGTATTTCAAAGCCCCTCAATCTTATGCAGCTAAGAGTACGCCGTTCGATTTTTTTGTGGGGAGCTTTACTTACACATGTTAAGGAAAAACGGACTTTTTCAAGTCAGACTTTTTAGTAGTCCAAGTCAGACTTTTTTCAAGTCTGTTTTTCTTAAGATTTTTCCTGGGTGCACGCCCTTATCTGTAATGAATCTTTAACCCTTTCCATACTCAGATTTTTTTACGAAACACCTAGGATAAATAGACGTGTAAAGTTTCGAGGTGATTCGGTCTCGAGTATGTAGCATTTTTAAAAGTGCTCCGACAGTTTAGGTCATTTCGCATGTGGCCTCTCACCGGGAATGGAACCCGTAATCACCAAAGCAGACTCGCTGTCCACGTGGCTAAGCAGAAGCCCTTGGATTCGAACCCAGGTCCTGTACTTTCCTGTCAGATGAGCCGAAGTGATTTCGATCAGATGCTATTGTAAAGAAAGCAAATTTTGATTATTTCCATTCCTTATTCTATTCAGTATTTAAATGTAACGGTACCATTTCAATTTGTTGCACAATTATTAGATATATACCGGCGCTATTAATAAATGCGTTTGTAACTCAATCATGTGCCAAGTAACAGGAAAGGATTGGAACGATCACGAGTAATTTTAGTCAGTGAAAAAAATTTCCCAAGGTAGATAGAATATTACTATTAAAATTCATGAATTGATTTAATGGGAAAAGGTAAGGAGTACAATTAATGGACAAATCTCTTTAGCATAATTATATCGCCCAATATGAAATTCCTTAGTTGTGCACTTATCTCTCTATATGGCTTGATATTCCCTTTTGAGTTGTTCCATTTCTCATGCCTACTAATTTCGGTCTCCAAAATCACCTAATCTCTCAGCCAACGCATTCGAATCTGCCATTTCCTCTTATTGGATGTCTGCCGCATGCAAATTTGTGAGTTGACTGCTCGGTGACCATCAATTTCCTTATTCCACCCAATCAGCGGTCGCCGATCCTGCGAGCTTTCCAAAATCGCGAAACCGTGGGAAAATTTACCTCTACAGTTGTGTCTCCCGCTAGCTTTTCTTTCTTTCTGTTCATAGAAGGCGCTTCAAGTCGTATGCTTTTAGAAATCTGACCAAATATCTTCATAAAGTAGAATTTGTTAAAAGGATTATCAACGTAGTGATCGATTTCCTAATAAACTGAATGGTTTTAATGACTGTAGAATCGGTGAAGTATCTTGGAGGAACTCTCACGAATAATCTATCATGAAGTGCCCACATCCGAAGTATACGCGGAAAGGACTTAAGAAACTCGGCTTCGATAAAAGAATAGTTGGTAGAAGTGAAGAAAAAGTTCGCGAGCGATGTGACTTAGCGTTAGTTAGGCCTAAACTTGAGTATGCATGTAGTGTATGGGACCCCGCCAAGAAATGTCATATTCGGGATTTAGAAAAAGTACAACGAAAAGCGATACGTTTTGTAAAAAATTGCTACAATAAAACAGCGAGTGTTACTCAGATGTTACAGGACGCGGGATGGGAATCATTAGAAGATAGAAGACAAATTCAAAGGATAAATTTATTAAATAAGGTTTGAGAACATTCTCAGGTGATGTAACCGATATAATGGCGACCCCCCTGTTATACCCCGTTCTGATACTGCCAGAAAGACTAGGGAAATAAATGCTAGAACGAATCGTTACAAAAATTCATTTATTCCGCGAACTATACGCGAAAGCAACCGTTTAGGAAAATAGAGGCAATTTGCCAGCACCCCCTGCCACACGACGAAAGACTGCTTGCAGGGTTCTTACATAGACATAGACATGGTTTCTGGCGTTATTTGGTGGAAGTTCTTCATATAATAGACCATCTTATGATGTTGCGCGGAAACGAAACCCGGGACCTGCCATTAAAGTATACGTGAAACTAACCTTGTGACTTTTATTTCACTGAATGATTTCCAAATAATTCCTACCATAAATTTAATTTTTTGCACTGTTTCTTCTTAAATTAGTATATATTTTTCCATGTATGTTTATAATTGCACTATGTGCTTATATATTATTAATTTTTATGAGCCACCGTGAGGAATTATACTATTTAATTCGATCGAGGAAGCCGTCACTTGGTTGGATTCTATTATTGTAATAACGGTATAACTAAGATGAAAATTCGCAAAATTTGTTTATTGCAACCGGTTTCAACTACTTATAAATAGGTTGTACGAGATGAGAAAAATCCCAGCCAAGTCACTATTTTTCTCTTCTCGTACAACCTTTGGGTAAGTCGCACGCTTTCCTGTGCTAAGTCAAACTCCATTTACATCATTACTTATAAATATATAAATGTGTTTATTAGTATGTCTTATGTCAGTTACAGTCTGACGATAATTTTGAGAAGTTGAAACCGGTCGCAATAAATAAATTCTGTGAAATCTCATCTTGGTTATTTCTACTGTTATCACTATTTTATTTATTTTTCCTACATAATACTGTTTAATGAATTGGTATTATTGGTGTATTTTTTACTTCTCCTGGAAAATATTTTATACTCTTATCATTTCTTTCATCTCCCTGTCCGAGCAATGAAAGGAATTTTGTTGATACTGTTCTTCGACAGCTTAGGTATTTCCGCATATTGGCTCTCACCGGGAATCGAACCCGGGTCCACTTTAACCGAAGCCGAAAACATTGTCCACTTGGCCATCCGAGATCCCATAAAATGAATTTGCAGTATACACTCCCCCAAAAACTCGTATGACTTGTAATTTCTAGATCTTTTGTTTACTACGAATTCGTTTTTGTTCGATGCGAAATGGCTTTATCGGAACCCAATAGATATCTTTATTATTCAGGACCCATGATTGCTTCCAATGGAGTCACTCTTTGACTGGGGAATCCTGCGTAGAATCCAAGTGGCTATTCGGTGCCTAACGGTGTAGCCGATCAACTGAGTATGGTTTAATAATCCGCCATGTCAAAGGGCATTCAGTTTTGCTTTTCCGTTCCTATTACGCTTTCACTGAATCCTGATCTCCAAAATATTCGGCGATGACGGTTCAGTTTAGGGAAATGTCGAGGTTTCGAGTAATCTGATCGGTAGAATATCTCTCTAATCAGTAGAATCTATCTAATATCTAATATATAATCAATACTGAAGTGTTTGCATTGGTGTTTCGTTGTTTGTCCCATCATTTGATCGTAGTGGAAAATGCTATTGACCGTCTTTATTTGGCTACTTAAGGATCTAGTTGAGATCTTGCATTTTTGGCATGCAGCGTAAATGATAATAGCTAGAAATGTCAGCCTTATTATGTTAGAAAGATTACTTCAGAGATTACTAGATTAAGTGAGCGGTTACAAAAATTTGTTTTAATTTATTTTCTTCTATCGAAAACAAAATTATATAACCATGATGTGATTGATTCCTGGTGAGAACCTATAAATGGATATGACCTTATTTGTCGTAGTACTTGAATATTCTGTGACCCAAGGCTGTCTCATTAATGCAGACTCGTTGAAACATATAGAATCAGTTAATTGGTTTATGTGGAAATAAAAATTTATCATAGGGCTTACAACTGACATTCACTTTTAATGAATATTGGAGCCATCTATTGCTCTAAAACGCTAAAATGCTATCACACTTTTAAGCCTTAAAATCATCTAATAATTATTTAAATATTGCAATATATAGTTATTAATTCTAATGCGTGCCTTTAAATAAATTTTAAAACAATCAATTTAGTGGATTTTATTTAAAAAATCAAGGACACTTACCATCTATGCATTCACTCATTCAACTGCATTCGTCCAATAGTTTGTACGGTGGGTTTCACTTCAAACAACAATAAATCGCAAATATTACTTAGGAAAACCTGTATCTCCATTAATTGGACACATAGTCTCAGGAAGGTAGCAATTAAAATATTCCAAAAAGAAAAGCAACGAAAGCATTGTAAGAGGGTAATGCATCGAAGGTTGGCATTCACTTTTATTCGTCTCGACCTCCTCAACATGAGAATGCACTCCCTGAGGACGGGGCGATAAATTTCAATGAGAGAGTGGAAAATTAAGGCTTTTACCGAGGGCTGTGAATAAAACACCAATGTCTCTCCAAGGAGGAACCCTCACGATCAGTTTAATTAGCACGAGAGGGTCCCTTCGGATACCTTCAGCTCCCTAAATTAGCTCTCTGAGACTTTCCAAATTCTTTCCGTCTGCCTTCCTTCCACGCTCCTCTGATTTCCCTCTCATCTGCCGATTCTTCTCAGTCTCTTTATTTGCGAGGACTTCTTTTCATCTTCCGTAAAAGAAAAGGGAGCTCTAGACGTTTAAGGATGCCCTAAATCACCTATTTCCGTCGCGAGCTGTATTGCATTCGCGGGATGCAAACATTTTCAAATGCGCGCTTATTTCGCCTTGGATGCATACTTCTCTGATTCGGTGGTCTAGCTTTACAGTCCACAAGGTGAGCTTTTTATGAGTTTCTTTTTAATGTTTTTTATTTCTTACATTTAATAATTTATAATATAAATAATAAAATAAAATATAAATTCTATAGATGAAATATAAACAATACTATATTTAATAATTATCTTTAAAAACGTTACTAAGAAAGAAACCGTCAGATGGCCCACCCTGAATATGCCACCTCGGAATATTTTAGTTTGATTGGCAAATCCCTACCTTATCCGCTGTCGTAATGAATGCATTTTAATTTTCTGTAGTTTATAGTTTTATAATGGAAATGAATACATTATAATGCAGTTTCAGCAATACCGGCTTCTACAGTTAATTTTATTTATTATTTTATTCTTCTCATCTTTTTAATTGTTTAGACAGTTTTTGTTTATTTTTTATTTATTAGTTTATTTCTTACTCACTTTCTTGTAAATGTATAACTCTTATTACTTTTCTTAGTATGATATTATTGGTTTGTGTTTTTGTCTTCTTTATATTTCATTTCATCTAATTTCATCACTAAATTTGGTTTCCCATTTGTAGGCTTCGCAGGTTTTTCACAAAATCCTATTTGAGAGTATTTGCCTGTATTGGGAAATTTTTCCTAAGCTTTTAGCTTTGGTATTTAAATCCCCAAAGTAGTCTTCTTCTGTGAACTGTTCCAATCTATCTCTTTCTTTCGTACGTAACATGACGATGGTTAGATGTAAGAAGAGACTTTATATTCTCAATCGCACCCTGAATAAAGTCCTTTATTATTAGTATTATCAGTCTAAGTTTTATGATATTATACTCCTGAAGATTTTACCTTGAATAGATCTAAATCGTGCTGATATCACATCTTGTAAAATTGCGCCCGTTTTGTAGCTAAGCAATTCGATTATTTGTAACCCGTACTATAGTTTTGACAACGATGGAGTTAGAAGAAGCAAATTTCTTATCATACTATTCCTTCGAATCCATAGCATAATGTAACGACAGATACATTCTGAAAACATCGAATCTGAACTATTTTAAGTGAAAATTCGTACTATTAGATAAACGAAAGCCAAGGGAGCCCTACTATCTAGCCATTGTCAATCCGCGGTATTTATTATAATGGATTTCACTGCATATAGAAAGAAATTACAATGCACCATCAAGCGTTGGTGATGGGCGATCTCAATGTAAATCTAACTTCGCTATCATATATTTCCAAATATACTAATTTTTTAAGTGGTGAATAACCATACCATTTTTATTATATTAGTCTGACTCGTTTTTTATGTTGATTGCATAGAGTCCAGCGGACTTTTTATGCATTATGTAGCTTTTGTTTTTTTTCCAAGGTAGAACTTAGGTCAATAGACCTTGTGATGAGGGCGAAGGGAGTATTCGATGAAGATGAAGGTGAGCAAAAATCATTCACTCATAGACTCAGACATCATCAGATGTCTGAGCCTATGAGTGAACCATACCTTTTTATCGGTCTGACTCGTTTTTTATATTTAATATGCTTTTAGACAGATTTCAAGCTAAGACATTTGGAATTGGACTTTAAACTCACATAATTACTACAATATTTTTTAAATATACACATTTTAATAACATATATAGGTAGATCAAATTGCAGAACAATTTTAACTGTAACACGCCATCTCCAGTCGCTCTGTGACAACAAGACTCTTTGCAGGTGAAAGGAAATTCATCCGAATTCTTTAGAGTGGGTTGAAATATTCCACAGCCTCATTAGATTTATTCGACCAATTTAATTGACCTCAATGCAAACTAGGCGCTCTGAATCTTTTGTCTTTCAATTTAAATTTAGCTTTGGAAAGAGCTTTGTCCTTTTTGGTTGAAGCGAGCTTTTGAAAACTCTTTCTTATAAATCGAAATCAATCACAATAGAAACGACCCATTTTTCACATTTTAGACTATACATAAAGAAACAACTATAAGAGGTGTTAAAAAATATAAAAAACAAAATTATTTGTAAATACCTTCGCTGCTCTGAAGACGAGTTTTGTAATCAAAGAGAGAGCCTAGAATTGAAGGCGGAAAGTTGTTCGAAGATCCTAAGTTATTGAAGACCAAAAGTATTTCCTAATCCTTAAAAGATCCATTAGGGATTAAACTAAGTGATATTCCCCCATATTCTGGTGAGCTGTACAAAATGTTTGCCCAAAGTACAAATTTCATCAAATACGAGGCCCATTTTAAACTAAAATTTTTTTTACAAGAATTCCTTTTTATAGGAAAGTTCCCTACATCTGAAATAAATAGAACTAAAAGAAAATCGTCCCTTTTAATGAAAATGGTTTTAATTATTTTTTTATTGTACATATCATCATTAACTATTTTATGACAAGGTGTAATATTACCGTTTTTGGTTATTTAATATCTTAGATAAAGAGATGTATAAATGCCTAAAGTATACACATAAAAATACATAATTTATTATACGTTTCGTATTTAATTTACACAGCTATCTTAAATAATGATGACGTCATCGAAGTTTTCCCCTATCCCTGTCTAGAAAACATCTTCCGCGGTATAAGAAATATCTTTTTTGGTTTCCATCTGAAAGAAAAATTTATTTTTTATGTTAAACTATAAATATAAAACTACTTTCTGTCGAAGACATTAAAAAAAAAGAAGTCATAAGAAATGGCGTCGGTTAAAATAAACATAATCCATCTGGCCAAAAATTTTCAACTTTTTAGTTTATAAAACATCAGTACAATACCTTCGGTATAAGTAGCGATCAAAAGTACAATTATTTATTGCTTTAGCTCATCAAATGAACATAGCACATATCCTTGGATATGCGTTTGGTTTAATCTATAATTCCACAAAATTTTTAAAAACAACATGAACTAATGACGTGAATCGGAATACAAATACTCAATTGATATTTTTCATTTGGGGGAAAGGTTCTGGAAAGATATCATCGAAAATAACACTTGTATAATTACAAAAAAGTAGAATCGTTCGTGAAAAAGCTGAACCTTTTTAAATCAGTATCGTGCTGGTATCCGCTTTGTAAACAGGAGAGGAAACCAATAATTTATCGAATCAATTTATACGTAACTTGGCCTTATCAGCTAATGAACGTTCGCGAACATTAAATATATATTTTGATTGCAGGCTCAAATTTTCCAATGAGTTATGAGTATCGATGGATGATAAGCGAAGCTGAAATTTCGCTCGTTATCACATCTGTCGTTTGCGAAGATGCGTGATTTATTTCGCGGCGTAATGAGAGTGTATCAGATTCCGATTTCAGTCCCGCTGAAGATAAATAAATACTCCGAAAACAGTTTGCTCAGGGCTTCTCTAAAAAGGCATTGCATAGGGAGTAAATTTACACGTGTGAATTTGAATTACCGGTTGAATCATCGGAGGCCTTGGAGGAGTTGGGGCTCGTCCAACAGCTGCTGCGGCCGTACGTTATCTCTCGGTTGTAAATCAAAGCGGATGGTTCGGAAAGGGAAAGTAAAGGATGGAAGTAGAGCTTATATTTCGATTAGATTACCGAATCGCTAAGACGGGGGTTTATACACTCCTCTCTCACAAATGACCGCTGGTGTTTTTATACATTTCTCGAAAATTACTAGAGTAGCAAATTGGATTACATGAGTCATATTCTGGCAATTATGAATGAGTAAAGCTTCGAATGTGACCCCTTATAACTTTTTTATTTTAATGGACCCGTACTTTTTCATTTTGGACCAATTTTGCTGTGGCAATTGGCTGAAAATACTGTTTTATTTGTTTTGTTAATTTTAAAGTCAACGAATTTCTTTACGTTGTATTTTTAAACAGTTTACAAAAATATTTGATCTACATAATTAATATTTTATATATCTAATTAACTATTAATGATTTATCTATCGTATTACTTGGAATTTCATACAGCAAATGTAAAGGATATTGAATCATCATCTCACCCAAAATACAGTCATTGGATGATTGGATGTTCCGATGAATTGCTAATTGGTGAATAGCTTTTCTTTGAATTTCCCAGATCAACGTTGGAAATAATTCTTGGAACGTGCTAATTGGAATTGTTGTATTTCTCAAAGTAGTCTACATCTGTGATATCTTATTTTCACTCATTAAAGCTATACAATGCGCAAACAGTACATACATACATAATAGGATAACTAAGCTATAATAATACATACAATATATATAAGATTTAAATAGATTGCTATCGTAATTAGCATAAATTTGCTCAAACTTTTTATTACATCCCTATTTACCTTACGATGCTGAATCTTAAGAATAACCGTGTATGTGTATTGCCACCATAAATTTGGAAAATATTTCCTTATATAATATTGTTACAGAATCATTGTTGCTTGAAAAAGGAATAATAGAACCCCAAGCTCGAATAAAAAACTCCAAAATGAATCTCGTACTTACTCTATAAACCTTTATTTTTATTTTGCAGATTAGGGATTCCGTTTCGGAGGCGCTCTTTTAGAGAAAGAAATTATATTTTTCCTATCTTTATCTTTTAGTTAAAAGAACTCTTAACCTTATCCTATTTCATGAGATCATCCATTCATGACTTTAATCGTCATCCTCTGAAGTTTGAAAAAATTTTTGTGGATAGAATTCTTTGAGCATCCTCCTCGTAGAGCGTGTAAAATACCTTGGCAATTCATAAGATCCGCCCTTTGAAGATCCAGCTCGGTAAAAAGAATTAAAATGGGGAATGGAAGTTTAGAAGCAAACTTCCCAAAAGTTTTGAGGAATTGGATCTCAAAGATGGTTTGAGTCCAGTCACTCAGATGTCCGCTTAAGAATTGAGTTTTGCGAGCACATGGATTTGGAGGACGAGGCGTCATTCGCTGAAATTATTTGAAGTATGTCGGTGATAAAGAGATGTGGAAGAAAGAGTATATAAGAAGGAAAATCATCCTCAAGTCAGATGAAGAATATCCTCGCATACTTTCTTTCATTTCCAAAGTAGTCTGAAAATACTATTGGGGTTTGACTTGTGGTTATGGCATATGAAAATAAATTTGCGTTCAACTGCGTGCCTAAATGGTTCTTCAGAAATTCCTGTGAATTTTTTTTCAATATTCAATGTGGTATGTTTCATATCCTTATTTGCACGTATATTCTTCCATTTTAAAGCAGAAAACAGGCATGAGAAATTTAAATCACAAGGTATATGTAACTAGTACTAAACATGAAAGGATATTTTTTTGGATGGAAACCGTGTCGAATCTAATTAAACCCGTGTACTATAGAACTACTAAAAGCTGTAAAACATGTTATGGTAGTCAAAATTAAGGATTTCAGATCCAGGCTAATTCGAGAACCATTTGAAAGAAACTCAACAATTTTAACCGAGGTAAAGGGGATAGAGTCTGTTGAACCTGGATTTCTATCGTTTTTTCCGGAATAGCCCATAATTCAATCCAACAGTTATCAATTTTCATAGGGACCTATTTCATACCCTGATTGATTGTACGTCCATTATTCCACTTTAAAACAAAATACAGGCATGACAAATTTAAATCACAAGTAATATCAAACTAGAATTAAACGTATATAAATTTAAGTGACTTTAAATGATTAGAGCCGCATATTCAATCTGGCGTTGTTAACGTGCGAGGCAGGAAAATCATAAATGAATCATAAGATATCGTTCCACCGCTGTATCCACGTACTCGTCATAAAAAAGCCTACGCAAATTCAACAATTTCAGATGAATATAAACTACCCCGATATTGAAATTCACACTCTAAATATGGGTAAATTATACAGTGTCAAAAAGGGCAAACAAATATGCGAAGTATGTTTAACTCTTGACAAAATACATTCAAGGGTTGGCTACAAAATTCTCTTAAGGTTGAATAATGGTTGGCGACATCTTGAATGACTCTCACGATGTATGCCCTTTAAAGGCATGGAACTCATTTGACACTTAAGTAAACATGATACAGGCATGTGGTATTGTATGGTTTTCGAATAATTCACTCTGCTTGTGCAATTTTAATACATCACCTATGTATTACCCAAACAAAAATATTAATGATGAATGTGTACAAATTCATCAAGCTGTTCTGAAAAATGCCCTAATTTGCTTAGCTTCTTCACGATGCCACTTTCCTATCTTGGCATCCATATTTCCTCCAGAAATATTTGCATATGTTTTCATACTATTCCCATTCATTCACTGAAGAGATCACTTTGATCTCTTCAGTGCATTAAACCAGCTTTCCTCGATATTTCTCTTCCTCGAGTGACACTAAATGACAAATAAATTGTTATGTTTCCGTCGATTTTATTCGAGAACTATACTATCGTAGATCGCAAATTCAAATTATTCAAGGGCCATAGTAGTTGTATTGATTTTAACTTCTTTTTGTCAATTTACAATCATTATTCATTCGTTGCTGAATTTTTCTCATCTGTATATGTGATACATTATTGATGGACTCTAATATCATGCGTTAGAGCTTCAAACTTTTGCAATCGTGCAAGATGTATTCGCAAGCACATTTCTGTGTGCAACCATTTTTTCTCTTACTCGATCTTTCACGTTCAATTACTGACATCATTTAAAAAACTACTTCAATATCTACTTTGGTAAACCTACATCAATGTATCAATAGCAATAATATCAATATTCCACGCAACCACGGAAAATCATATTTCGTTTCAGTATTCTTACCATTTATGCTCGACTTAATACAATATTCAAATGATGAAAAATAACAATTTGTACTTTTTCATAATGACGTATTTCCACAAGATATCGCCAGAGACTTTGAATTTTATAATATTTAAAGTATTTTATCATACTAATATCTAATTATTGAATTTCGCAATGTTGCAGCGAAATATTCTTACAATGGTGGTGTAAATTACTGTTGGCTAACGCTACTATAGGTCGGCCTTATAAAAAAAAACATTGGCTCTCCTATAAGTATATGAATTGCGCTAACGTCGGCGAAAATCCGAAATATATATTCTGCTTGCTTAAAAATGTTTAAAATCTATTCCAGTATAAATCAGTAAGACATTCTTTCGCAGTGATGCGTAACTCAATTTTTGATATTTTGAAGTAATTTTGGACCATCACGGAATATTTAATAGCAGGAATTCCTGCGAAAAATTCAGGGAAATATTATTACGATAAGGCAAAATATAAATGCTAAAATAATTACATTTCTAGACAGACTATAGTGGTAGGTTGTATCTTATATCGACGGTATCAGTTATATCATTTAAGGGTATAAGTCATAACGTAGGTCATATATTATAAAATCTTATCGACTTTATATGCAGGAAGACATTTTTTGCAAGGCTCATGATGGGTAAATGCGTTGATAATCGTATATCAGGATGAGCGGCCAGTCGCAGAGGCAGTATTTGTTGTGACTATAACACTTGATAGATTTATTGGTTGCCATCAGGCTAGAAATTGCTTACTATTTATTTATTTACGACCGTTCCTTTGATCCGGTAATTCAGTGTTGCTAAGATTGCATGCACTTTCAACCTCGAGGTCGGTATAGATTTAAGCATAGATTACATATAACCTTTTATTATGCAATAATACCGACTTTAATAATGAATTGGAATGAAAAATTCTCTTACTTTTCCAAGTAGCTTATTAACACATTACGATTTGCTTGTCAGTCTAGGATTAGGACGTAAGAATTTCAATTCCAGTGGGGAAAGTGAGAGATTTTATAAGAGGGAACTGAAAAAGCTAATAGATTAAACGGGGATCGTGAGAACTTGATTAATGAAGAGAAAAATCCGTTTCGGACATCTTTATAACGGGGGAGAGGAATCCGTTATTTTTTACTCTGCGAGGATTTTAAAAGGCGAGAATGAGTCAAGAGGTCGGGATATTTTCCATGAGGAGAATGGTTAACCTTTGGGAAACGTAGGAATTTCGGTCTGGGTCGCATCTGAAGCGGTCTGTTTTATTTCCATCCATTCGGAAGTTGGTCACAGGGAAAGACAGCCTTAAAAGATTTAAGGAAACCCAGGAAAGTAAAAAATGAGGAAGCAGCTGGGGATGTGCAGTTAACACAAACCCTCCCATATATTTTTTCTTTCACTTCCTTTAGGGCGTGGAGATTCGGAGGTGCTAAGGAATAAATCAACACAGGATAATTACGAAACGCCCATCTCGGCTTGGTTTTCTTCTTATTTTATCGTATTCCTCGTGGTAAAATAAACTTGCTTACGCTTGCCCGACGTTTCTGATGGCACCATTTTCGAGCACGTGCTAGCCGAAAAAGAGTTTATTCTTTCGTAAACGATTATGCTATGGATCACATCTGCGGGTTTTGGAGCGTTAAGTCCCGGTATTACAATGTCAAGTCAAATCTGTTTGTCGCGCAGCCTAAACGTTGAACTTAACTTATAAGTATATTGTTAACGGATTTAAAACGTTACTTAAACTTTGGCTCGTATTATATTGTGTATTGAAAATGAAGTTAAAAAGGAATATTTGCTTTAACTGTAGCAGACTACATTATAATCAATATTTAGACCTTAACTGGCAATTTAAGTTATTGTTAACGTCAATATAATACCGGCCGTGGTGGAGGAGTGGTTAACGTGCTAGCGTGTTAACGCTCCAACCTTCGAATCCCGGCTAATCGGATTTTTCCGATTAGGGAATGGTTGTCTGTGTATGTTGTATGTAATAAAATAAAAACGCATAAAAAGGAATGAAATTAAGAAAAGGTGTTAATTGGAGGAATAGCTTTCCTAGGCTAAAAATTCACCCATAAAAATAAGACGGAATTATTATTATTATTATTATTAACATTAGAATTTTCAACATGAGGGCCAGTATTATAATGTTAAGTCAAATCTGCTTATCTACAAATCTGTGTGAGGGTGTGTGTTATTGCAATCCAGCATCATGAAGAGTCTTATAAATTTTTACAATTTTAAGATTTAAAGCTAACTCAATCTGTTACTCACCTTAATCATGATTTAAATGCCTGGGAAGGCTTAACTATCGATTAGAATACGAATTGCTCGAGCTGGAGTGAAGATTACTGTCAAAGCCCATTTTATCTTTACGTTATAATATCGGAACTTTGTATTTTTGATACCCTGGCTGACATTGAGAATAATTTTCGGGCAAGTTGCCCTCTTTTGGTTTGAACGATGTCGCTTCCTAATCCTTATTAGCCATAGTGTTTGTTTTAGATCAGGGTGCCTTGACTTTATCCACAAGGTTAAGATTTGACCCTAAGTAAATCTGTTAGTAAAGTTGAACATCCATCATCATAGCATTAGTTTAAATACCAGTTAAGAGTCACTTGACTTAGATTCTCACTATCATCTTCAGGGATAGAACTGAGGATTATAGAATGGCAATGGCAATGTGTATTGAGTATTTCTCAAAAGATCGGTAATCCGGCTCTTTGGGTTGTTTCTTAAAATCCGTGCAACGAGGTATTGCCGGCCAACAAAGACGGATATCGGAGATTTTAAACCTCTTAAGGCATAGGTTCCCAAAGTGGTCCATATGTAAATGTAAATGCATAAAGACCCCCAGGGGTCCATAAAATTTTTGAGTGTTTTAGAGTTTTTGGATGATGACAAAGATCCCATTTTAAAGGATAATATAATCAATGAGAAACCACATATGGCTTTTAGCAAGAACAATCAGTACTAGGCAGGCTAGGGAGTGCATTGAAAATTTGAAAGGATCCTCGGGAAAAAAATGGGAACAAATAGTTTTTTAATCCAAATGAAAGTTTTGATTTTCTTTGTCGTAGGGTTAAAACTTCTCGGAATTCCCTCGTACATCTTCATACGGAAAGATATATGGATAGATAAAGACGGGCAATGACCCTAATCGTAGATTTAAATGCGGATTTTCATAGGGTTTGTCTAATCCTGATAAATGGTCCAAGAGAGCGTCCTTATTTGTAATTACAGCTTTAACCCTCGACTCTTAATCCCCCATTTCTTTTTCGGAGGTATTTTCGGCGGCCTTTCGGAATGAATCAACAGGACCAAATTACGAAACGGCCCTCCTCGTTTCTTCCGGGAGTGCGTGATATTTCCCATCCCCTCTTTTTAGTCAGACACGTGGGTCGTCCGTGATCGGAATGGCCCGGTATTTGCCGTTCAATTCACGCCGTGGATGCACGCGAGGAAGCCGTCTCTCCCTCTCAAAGGAACGAATTCCACTCACGCGCGCTCCTCCGAACGAAAAAGAAAGTTTCTTTGAGAAATTCATTTCTCGCGCGTTCATCTCCCCTTCAAAGAGATGAAAAGATATTGTTTGATCTCAGTTCTTTTTTATTTGATGTCGCTCGCGGTGGAGGCAGTGATAATTGCGTGGGTAATTGAAAGAACGGATGGAATGATGTGTTTACACGTGTATACGTATAGAGACTCGTATGCGTGTATCGTATTTGGATTCTTTCCCTTCCCACTCGTATTCTCTTCCTTCCAGCGGGGTCGTCATTAAAAGATTTTTTAGCGCGTCGTTTGTCTCACTTCTTTTGTTTTCATTGTTGTTCGTCACTTTACGATCCCATGGCGCTTATGCTCACGTCTGTGTGCGTGAGTAATAAACGGAGGGATAGAAATGGAGGATATAAAAAGATGAGATATTGACGCATGATATGATGAAGGGGCCTACCTCGATTGACCTACACTCGGATGTCCAACGTTTTACCTGAATAGCCAAAACCGAATCGCTGACACCGAAATGTAGCCCTTTCCATAACGTTAATACACGTCCTAATATGTGCTTTTTAAAACGTCAAATCAACCCGTAATGCCAAGTTAAGTTTTTTGTCGCAGCTGAGTTCTTTCTTTATTGCGAGGTGGTTCGCTTTCATAAAGTAGATAAAAAGTAAATGTCCTGGTTTTTGCAAAGCCATTACGCTGTAAAATTATAAGGATTTTTAATAAGCCAATCGTTTCGTAAAATCTCGTCATTTTGTGAACATATTTAAGATTCATGGTTTCTTAACCAACCGTAATTTCCTAAAATCACCTGAAATAGCAATAATTACATCTATTTCGTGTGTTAATGGCAAGAAATTTAATTACTAAAAACTTGAATTCGTGAGATTTTTCTTTATTTCACGTTACTGATCTATATTTCTTTTTGTTTCTGGCTCTTACATAGAGTTATGATTCACGATTTTCTTGCCTATACGAAAAGAATTTTCTTTTCTTAAATGCACGCGTGTATTTGTATATAATTTTACTGCAAATGGGCCATGTCAGGCCATCCAAGGATTTTTGTGATTTATGAAGATATTACATGATAATTCGAAATTATTACATTAAAAAATTGACTGGAATTGATTTATATCATGAGAAATGAATCAATAATGCAAATATAAACATAAGATAATAGATGCAAAATGGGTAATGGATACAGGCATAACATCCTTTCTATTCTGGAAATCTCATTTGTTCATCTCGATAATCGGCATTCTTCGACAATTTGGAAATAATTCAGATCATCTCCATTCATTCCGTAAGTAAGTAAGAGCTTTCATTATTTAACGTTACTCCGCTTCAAATTTCGCTTTGTTTCGTATAACTTGTATCTTCCTAAAACTCGCGGTCGCTTAAAAATGGACGTAAATTCTCTCAATTTTCCACTAAACCGTTATCATGGAGAAGGCTTCTTAATAATTCATAATTTCCTTAATGAATGTTTCTTTACGGATGTATCTATATTATTACTAAAAAAACAGTAAAGATAATACTCTGATACTTCCGTTAATAATAATTATTATTGTTATTCCACCCTTTTTGGGAAGTTAGTCTAAAATGTCCTCACATCGTACATGTGAATTTATTACATTACAACTCAAAAATATTACATTAATAATAATTGATGGAAACTTACCCACAGGTATACGTACTTATTACTTCAAGAATAGTAAATTTATAATGCAAAACATAAATATTATATAATAAATACTGACAAATAGAAGCAAAGTGGGTAATAAATACTAGTATTTATTTACTGTACTGTATTATACTGTACAAAACCGCCGCAGTTAGTCGTAAGGACAGTATAACATCCTATCTGCTCCGGGAATTTCTTTCATTCATCTTCATAATCGGCATTCTTCGTCTACTCAGAAATAATTCAGATTAACTCCATTCATTGGTTTTTGGGTTAGTATTTCTTTTTTCCAAGGAGATAAGGGTCGAAGAACTATCTCGGATCAAGAGCGTGAAACGCGTTCTAGCTGAAAATAATGGCGGATTCCCGACAGGCCTTTTTCTGTGCCGAAACATTTCGCGATTATTCCCTCTTAGATCCCATCTCCTCCCTCATTTCTCCCTTTTATATTTAATCCCGTGTAATTTACGGTCGCCTTGTTAGGTTTACGCCCCTTCCAGTGACTCGAGGAATTCCCCTTCGTATTGCCTGGATTCCTCCTTTTAACGCTTCGGCACGTAGGGAAGTCGATATAAAAATAAAAGGATCGGATGAGAGAGGGAATTCTTTCCGCACTTTTAAGTAATGGCCTCTTGGCTCCGGGGGAAAAATAGGGAAATTCAGAGCGTCGTCTCATCCGTTGAAATTGCGCGCTTTTCTTAGAATTCCGATCTCTATTCCGATTCCTTTTATTTGGACATCATCCCCGTATTTTTTTATCTTTCCTTTTACCCGAAGACACGGACTTACTTGTCGTTTGCAAACTAGAGGGGAGGTTAATCGCTTGCACTTCCTGCGAGCGATATTTTTTGGATCAGAGGTCACGTGAGTTTTAAGAAGAGTGGAATTTAGAGCTCATATCTTCCTTGAATAGCTAATCGTTTGTTTAAGCGGGGAATCAGAGTGAAGCTGAATGGAAAGTTTTTCTTGTTAAGTATCATAAGTTTTTATTAACGCATGAAAATGATGGTTCTAAAAAGGGAATTTTTCTTGAATAATTTTCTTTCTGCTAATGTAAAACGAATACACAATTCTCACGTATTTTACAAAATCCTACTGTCTAGCTCTTTCAGAGATTTTGCAATTGATTGAGAATTGCAGTGGAAGTTTTTAGACTCATTCATCAACTATTTATTGATAACTAACAACCTCTACAGAATAAATATTACTAATTATTAATAACAGAGTTTTTGGCGCTGTATAGAAAGTTAGCTCATTGAGAATCATAGCGATTCATAAACGCATGAAAAGGGTGAATCTAAAGAAAATAAAGAAAATTTTCATAAATACCATTCTTTCTATCAATGCAAAACAAGTATACATATATATAAATATATAGAAATCATTATCTCACTTATTTTGAAAAGATCCAACCATCTAACCCTTTGAGAGATTTTAAAATAGAGAGGGAATTGTAATAGAAGTTTTAGACATGTTCATTTGCTATTTATTCATAATTAAGAATAAAGAATAAATATTATGCCACTAATTCAGAAGTAATATCTATGTTATAATTAAGAATTGTTAAGGATTAGCCTTTTTACTTGACTTTATAAAACCAATCAACTCAACTAATTTTCATTAAGGAATAATACTATCAAAAGGATATTTTCATAGAATATTGATTTTTAGAGTTGCAAAAAATCACTTTTTTTAGGGTTATTCGAGCTTCTGAGATGAAGACACCGACCGTATTAGTGATAAAATAACGAAAGAATAAAAATTTTAAATTAACTACACCCGTTTATTCCACATTTTCGTATGATCGTCGTACACGTTAATGTGTTAATGAATCTGGATTTATCATCTATTATCTACCTTTGGATATAATTTATAATTTTAGCCATAAAGATTAAATTTCATGAACTGATTCATCGAAAAACAAAATATAGTGAAAATAAACACAAATATATCAACATGAACAAAGAAAAAAGATGTTGGATGACATAAGGGGTGGGATTAACTATAAGGAAATAAAGGAGAAGGCGATGCATTGGGATTTTTAAATGCACATGAACCTACCGAAGGTAGAACACTCGTGTATAGATATATATATGCGTCTTTGTATGCTGTATTACGAATAATGATTTACCAAGTTATCTCGCTGTCAGTTCTGCTTTTTCTAAGAGACGGCGTTCGCAGTACAGAGGGTAGAATCGAAAGCAGCGATCGTCCGGAGGTCCAATTCTCGATAGGGGCCACCCGCGGAGGCGCGACTCCCTCTACCATGCCCTCTACAGTTATGACAAATGAAGGTTCGCCGGCGCAATTAGTGTGGAAAATATACGGAGGGAGTGGATGAGGGAGAGGTGGTGACACAGTGGAGATTAATTGTAGAGGGAGAAGATCGTGATAAGACAGTCGTGCATATCGAATGACAAATGAAGCGCGGAATTGGTTTTTCGCATTGATTTTGGGACCAGCGGAGTTTAAGGCTCCGCCTTAAATTAATTATGGAATAATCGGCCCGGAAGTGTTAATTAACCCCCGAACTTAAAATTATTGTTGCGAGCAATTAGATTTCGAGTAGACGTCTATCAAAGTTTTAGGTGGCGTGCTGATGAATCGCGCTCTAATTACGCAGGCCACATAGATAACATTAGTAAACATTTTTCCTAAGCATTTGTCGCCTCTTGTCAACTAAATGAAGTACTTCGTATCATTATCACGGTTATTAGGAAATATTGCAGATTCGACTTAATACATAAATAATTATTATGAACTGCATTTCGATTTATATTAGCTTTGCAATGCTTCTCAAGTCATGTGACGGAACCGGGGTCTGAATGATAAATTAAATTTTCGAAGGTAGATTCTACAAAGTTTATGTGTCACTTTTTCAGAAATGAAAGAATTCTAAAAAGTTACGCCCTAAACGATTACTCTAAGAATAATTAACTAATTATTAAGTCTCTGTATCAATTATCAGTTGTGTTTCACCACGTTCAGGTAGTTAAACAGATAATTACGTATCTCAAAGTACGATTCAGAAAGAATCCTGAGCACTAGATTATTTAACTTTCGAAATATTTATTTATTTATGTCACTGCAAAATAAAAAATAAAAATGGGGATTAGAGAGGTACGCTAAATAGAACAGTGCCTTATGCTTCCTCTTAAGTTTTGCATTTACTATGTTCTATTCTCACTCTACTACGAAGAATTTGTGCCTTGCAAACAACTTAGAAAGCATGTAATTGATTATGAATTCCGTTACCATCCACTGTCTTGAAGCTAGAGTAGAGAATCTCCATTTTTTGATCCATCGTTTGAATATATTACATCTGTTCTTCCACGTACAGTTTGGACGTTTCTCGTTGTTTTTTCCTTGGTTCTAGGCATGCAAGAAACCGAGCTATCAGAATTGACTGAAAATTGATCACAGAGTATTTAATGTGATGAGCCTCTTCACTACAGACAGTATAAGATCAGTCGGGTATACTGATGGATAGTTGGAGTCTGTAAATTCAGTGAATTGCATTTCCCAAAAATTCCGTTTGTCTTATTTAATATAGCTCACTGAATATGAGCAATTAACATGCTGTATGAGAAGGATAGCTGTATAAAATCATCATAATGTAACATATGATACGTTTAATTCTAATTTTGATTATTTGACTATCAAATAGTTCTAATATCTCATAAAATCACCCGAGAAATAAGGTTCATAGTGATTCATGACCGGTAATTGATGATAGAATTTCAAACCGTTGCGTAGAGACCCATAAAATAGAATTTAAGGGTTCGCCTAGCTCTTTTGCATGAGAGGATGCGATTCCGACTGCGTTTACGCGGCAGAGCAAATAAATCTTCGTTAAGCCGGTGATCGATGAATCGGAATCACTCTCCCTTTCATTCGCTTTCGTTTTGAATTATTTTCCCACCAATTCAGTTACTGTTGTATCCGCCGCAAGGCGACTTTTCAATTTCGCCGGAATTTGCAACATTTTCGACGAATGCATCCCCGATAATTTCGCCAAGGTTGAAATGCATCCATTAAAGTTCAGTTCCGAATACCATTCGCATGCTTCGTGCGTTCTAATTTTCGTTTACCTTTTCGAATGGTATTTTCCACGAACATTGGGTGTTTACTGGTGGGTGGCTGTCAAGTGAAATTATAAACGAATGGTCAACTAAAAATAGCATAAACCTCGATTGCATCAAACTTTAAGCAACTTAAACGTTAAAATAATAATATTTTGGATTTATTTTTCCGAAGTAATGCCAGTTGAGACATTTCAGCAATAATTTTAATCAATATGATGAGGTGATCGATATCCTCAAAAATGTTTATAGATACATAATTATACATAATTTATAGATGTATAAATATTTAATTTATATACCCATCTAGTCTGTGCATGCACTATATATTCACAAAATAAAGCAATTTTGTAAGGTTTGGGTTGATGTGTTTAGTTTGGCAAGTTGTCTGTAACTGATTAATAGTTCTTCCTGAATTCTTTTCGTTACGATTCATAGTAACGATTTACGATTAGTAAAAATGTCAGTGTAATAAAGATAATCCACAGGTAGACTGTAGACTAAAATCTATTAACATTACATGGGATAAAAAGAAACTTTAGTAGAAATATGTATGCTAATATTACATTTGCTTAGTTATTTCCACTATAATGCAGTTTCACGAAGTAACGGCTTTTTTAACTAATTTTATAAAAAGAAAGTAGGTATACATGCTGACACTATGTCCGTCATACAGATTAATGTATGCTTTTCGATGTTATATTTTATAGGAAGATAAAGTTAAACAGTATCAATTAGGCATAAAAATGGATGTGACCAGAGAGATAGTTATAAAATCGTTAAATAAAAACAAGTAATTCATGCTCGGAACGTAACCCGAGAGATAGTAACGGATATATAAAATTAAAATGTGCAATTCATGCTCAAATTCGGATTGTAACCGATAACGCTTTAGGTAAACCATGGATTAATATTATTACGAGATTTTTTTCTAGGAAGGTTCATCATTATCAGTTATAATTACCAAATATAGTAGTCGTTATGATTGTTTTGATGAAAGTGGATAGTATTTTTATGCTAGTTGAGTGTAGTTTGAAAGTGCGGCGGTCATAACAGGAAAGCACTCCAATTCACGCCATTGTTTGGATATTGCATTATTCACAGCATCTCCCGTATCCCGGATGGAGAAAGGGCTGGAAGATGGGGTGAGACTGGGCGCGTGGATGTTCTGGAATTTCTGGGGGAATAAATCGAGTGATTTACGTCATCCGGATTAGGAAACGAGAGTTTTTTTGGCCGAGGAAAGAATGTGGCGAAAGGAAGCCTTTGCACCCAGACGACGGCAAAGCACTGGAAATATTGAGGAGGACGACGACGGTCCTTTCGCCTCCAGAAGCAATTTTTCTTCCTCCCGAGCTCTCGAATCCGTATTTTAGTCTGTTTTAAATCGAGTCGATGATAGTTTATTTCAACAGCGGAAATGAATATTCTCCGGTGATGAATTACGAGTAACGTCGTGGAATTTAAGATTTTGACTGACATTCGTGGTAGGCCTCCAAAACGATGAATTGAGAAACGAACGAAAAACTCAATGATCCGAAATATTAGTTGCACCAGTATAATAAGTTTATAAATTTGATGGTGGTGATCAGCTTTATTTTATTGATAAAATATGATTTCATTTTTTTAATTGACTCTTACTCTGATTTAGATTTAACAAACTTCATAGAATGCATTTATCCTGATGATGGTGTCCACCGGAAACTGGTTGTACACTGTTAATGAATAGTGGAAGATACACAGTTTGCTTTTAATGTTTCATCATAACGACCTTCCATGTATAGAAAAGTTTAACTTTTAATTTTATTTTTAAAATGATAAACTCAAGGCGTGCTGATCTAACTTTTTGGAACGCCCTGTAAATTTGTTTTAATGATATTGCATATTTTAGCAGTAGTACGTATTTTGCTTAGAAATGATTATAATACATTTATTGAACAATTCTTTCGAAAAGAATAAGTAATATATCACCGATGCAGATAATATGTACAAAAATATTAAATCAAGCATATTTTTACAGCATTTGAGAGATATCAAGTTACTCAAGGGTTATTAATGTTTGCAATAATATGGAAGTTACCAATCGCTGTTGCTGCTAATGAGTGGGAACGACAAAGACAATAGCAATATCAATCTTGGAATTGATACTAGATTACCAAAAGAGCAGAACCTAACTTCCAAGGAAGCAAATTTCAAATGGGAAACGGAGGGGCGGTAATTTACCTTGTTTTGTTAAGGTACTCATCACTGGTATAGGCGTAGCTGTTCAATTCAACTCAGTGAAAGGCTGCGCATTTTGAAGTTCTTTGCAAAATCAGGATAAAGTCATTTCTCCGGGCCATCTCCGACGTTTTCGTAGGCACTATGCTTCATTGACCACCGATTGCTACTCAGGCGAGCCCTTTCTTTCCACCAAGTGACCCAGAGAAGCATCGACGTCACACTCAACTGCTTCTTCCTTACAGTATCGGGCAATTTCACGACGCCAACTTTTGGAGGCCTACAAACAGGAGTTTGTTTTGAGTCTCATGCTTCGAATGCAGTCCTATGATGCATTATTTTTAATTATGGATATCTTTACTTATAAAAAGCATTTACTCTTGGAAATGAGCAATACTTATTCCCAAAAGGAAAAGCTATTTACGAGACTATAAACATTATTTTAAGGCAATAGAACTTTAGTTACAATATACTCTAAAGACAAGAGATCTGCATATTGTAGTTATTATGATGTTCTGCTTTGAATATTTAAACCTTTCCTGATATTTGGAAGATTAGAATAAATGTAAATATTAATAATCCTGAGAACAGGCCCTTGTCCGTGGTATCGATTCCATTCTTCTAGTTCGGCTCTTTAATTTTTATCTGGTATTTGATAATTCCGTAATGCATGAATGTGCGTTGATATCGCCTGAATTATCTTCTCAGGTCTTCTATTGGCTACTTTTTCTTAAAGTTTTGTTTTAGAAACCAGGCGTCACTTGTTTTGTGGACATTCATTTTTGTGGGTGTTACCTTGTGATGGTGCGATATCTACGAAACTGAAGCGTTGTTGCCACACAAATTATCTTCAACGTGTTTTAAGTGAATATAAGAGTCTAATTCTCTTTAATTCCGCAGAAAATTGTTCTTTAAAGGAAAAACTCATTAGTGTCAATCTCATCAACATAAAGACATATTCATATCATAACTTCCTTAGTAAATGTAACTGACGAATTAAATAAACTGAGTATGGAATGTTGAATTCGGATGCACAATCTTGAAAAGAGATAGATTTAGATTTATACCCCGCGAACCGCCAGAGGCGTATGGCAGGGGGTGTAATACACCACCATTATTCATTCATCCCTATTAGCATCTCTAATAGCCTAGGGAAAAAACGACCAAAAGTAATTATCCGTCCTTGCGGTAGATATGCCTTACAAGAGTCATCATTTTCTAAAAAAATCCACTATTAAATTAAGAGTACTGTCGATTAGGCAAATTGAGTTGTAAAATGTTATGAATGAATAAATAAATGTATTTGCATTCAGATTGGATTAATAACGATGGTGATGATGCTGAAACAAAATTCTTCAATTGTTAATAGAATATAGGGCAACTATAAGACAGTTTTTTACATCAAGTGTCGTGTATGATGGAGACATTGACTCCAACTCCACCCAAAAATAGATTTCAACTTCGTTCCAAAACCAATTTAGCGCTGCTCGAAAGTAATTTCGAGCAACAATCGGAATCGCGCTGGTGACTTCAAATGCCGAATTGGATAAGAGTCAGCCGTCGTGTCTCCGAATCACAAATCCCGAACATCGACAAGCTTACGATAACCAACCGATGGGGCATCTACGAGGGCGTGCCTCCGAATCTCCGGGCGATAGATCAAATTGAAAGCGCCCCCGAAACGAAGCTATGGCTCGCGGCGGCGTGACGCAGGCGTGACTCCGTGGCAGTGATCAAAGCCGGGGGACCGAAGCGTGCACCAAAAAAAGAGGAGATTGATGGATGATGGACTGAGTTCGAAGGCGGATGGAAGGGATAAGGAGGGCCCGATTATTTCCTTCGGACAACAATAGGTTAGCGAAAGGGTTTTGTTTCGGAGGGGAAGGGAGTATTAGGCGTGGCTGGTGAAGACAAAGGCAGATGGCACTGCCGCTTTTTTGACCGCGATGCGAAAAGTGATGGTTCCTGCAGGATGGGGTTGGGAAGTTAGGGAGACGTTGCCTTCTTACGTGTCCTCTACTCAGCCCTCCTTATCTCTACCCCCTGTCATTATTTCTCTGGGTAATGATTGATTGCCTCTCGATTTTTACGCTTTTTGATCTTCCGAGACAAGAATAGATTATGTTTTGGGAACGTGTTTTGTCTTCGTCGTGTGGAGTTGAAATATAGCTCGTTTTGGTTGTGGCATGAAAAGATGGCTTATCGTGTGGGCTATATGGTGACTTGTTTCGCTCCCCATGCATCCAAGCTCCGGGAATATAATTTGAGCGATTTTTTCCGAGGTATTTCAAGATAGTAGAACCATCCACGGACTATCAAATTAGAAGTAGCTACCTAAATATCTATAAAATAGACTTAGTTGTGGTAGTAAAGGCTACTATAAGGAAAAAATACGACTTTATTCACAATTCTGGAGGACAACAGGAAAATAAAAATTTCCAGCTGGAATCGAATTCGGAACCGCTAAATTAGCTAAATTAAATGTCATGATTGAATGAGGAGGGGAACTTGCACCCTCCCCAGCAGGGTAGTTATATTGATGTAGATTAAATGTAAAAAAATTATCGCCAAATAATTTTTCAGTCTGACCCTTTCTATCCATTAATTCAAACGACCTGTTTATGCTGCAATATATATCTCTACAGAAAGAGTAAGGATGTTTTTCACCTCCCAAAATAATTTCCAACTCTTAGATGCAATCAAAATAATTAAGCGCGAAAGATTTGAAATATTTCAATATAAAATAAAAATAATATAAAAGGTTAACTAATGAGTAACTTAATGTTTGCACTGTCGTCTATATTTTAGGCACGTTTATTTATTTATTTATTTACAATTTACAACTGCAAATAGGCTGTTTGCCAAGTGGCAGTCTTAAAATGCTAAACATGATACTATACAAGTTAATCATAACATAATATAATAAAACAATATTTACATATAAAAATAACGATATTGTAATAAGTATTTTGTTTATTCTGGATTTTTCAAGGTTCATGACAGGCCTTCTCGGCTACCGTAGCGGTCACGGGGTAAAAACCCCAACGTACATCACCCTGTCAAGCAATACCCTACTTCATCCAGAATATCGTTAATAAAATTAAATATAGAATAGTCCCCAAAATACATTAATATCTTACAAAATTTGAAAACATTTCTTTTTAAAGGATTTAACACTCACAGGTAAGGGCTTGAAGAGGGATCCAGGTAACGTATTCCATTCAGAGATACCTCTGTTTAGAAAAGAATACTTTGCTATATCTGTTCATTGCGGCCTAGTTTTAATTTTTAGCTCGTGGCTATTTTTCCCAAGGAAGTCCGGTTTCTTGATTGAATTCTGGAAACCTTCCCACCCATCTTTACTTGCAACTATACTATAAATGCAACCTAGTCGATTAATTTTTCTTCTTTTTACTAATTTATCCCAACCGAGAGTCTTCAGCATATCTGTTACACTATCCGTTTTCCGAAAATTTCCCATAACGTATCGAGCAGCTTTTCTCTGCACTTTTTCCAATGTCATTATTCGACACTTTTCATGTGGATCCCACACGGATGTCGCATATTCTAAAGTCGGCCTAACAATTGACAAATATGCTTTTTCTTTCACTTTCCTGCTACCACCTTTTAGATTCTCATTACATAATGTAAAGTTCTGTATGCCTTCGCGAAAATTTGATTTATGTGTTTCTCCCAGTTCAGTTTTTTATCAAACGTGACACCTAAGTATTTACAATTATGAGCAGTCTTTATGAAATCATCGCCCAGTCTGTAACTGTGTGATGACAATAATCTCTTATTTGTGAAGGTGATGGATTTACTCTTGTTTGTATTTATACTCATTTTGTTCTCCTTTACCCAATCTTCTAAGGTGATTAAATCTCGCTGAAGTACTTCCCTATCTTCTTTGCTTCTAATTCTTCTGTATATTATACAATCACCAGCAAACAATCGAATATTGGATTTAATATTTGAAGGTAGATCGTTTACATATGTAAGGAAAAGTAGAGGCCCTATTACACTTCCTTATATGTAATGATACACTCTAAATTTTTATGTTACCTTTTTTATTCCTACAGGATTCCATTTGTCTAATTAGGAAAGAAAATTTTGATTCCAGTAACATCTTTCGGAATATGAGGTATTGGTATAGCATTACTAAAAACAATGATGCACTTCTTTTTTCTCTCTATCATTGTGAATAATAGTGGAGCATATCAATGAAAACAATATCTTTATCGTCAAATCCGATTTGATTCAAAGTTCGGAACCAAATGATCCAGAAATGCATCAAAATTTTCACTCACATGCAAGCCGTTCAAAAAATTGATAATTGCAAAATTATCGTCGTGATGCGAACTATTACGTTAAGGAGACCTCGAATTATAGATCGAGGGCGTGGTCTTCACCGAGGGATAAACACATCTTCAGAGGATGGGATCTCAATCACTTAGCAAGCATTCAAGTGGCTCTCTTGGCCATCACTTCACTTAAGGAGGCGAGCGGATGCATGAATGAAGGGCGATCGGGAAAGGAAGGAGGCGGAAAACCGGGGAAAGAGAATGAAATAGCTCAGGCAGACGAAAAAAAGGAAACAATAGGGGTCCGAGAATAGAACCCTGTGGGAGCTAACTACCGCTCATCTAGTTCCTCTCCCACTCCATTAGACAAAGAGATGACTAGTTCATGGGTGGGAACCGACGTGGGCGAGGAAAACAAAGGAAGATGCTGTAGGGGTGAAGGGGGGGATGCAAGGAGGGGGAAGTGATGATATTTTTTGTTTTCAAAAGGGCGGGAGGTCGAATTTTCGTGGGGAATTTTGGAAGGGAGAGGTTCTCGGAAGCGGGGTTTTTGGAAGGGTTTTTTTCAGAAAGTGAAGAGGGTATCGCTGACTGAATGGGGTGACTCACAGGAGTTAAAAGGTTGTAGACGAGTGTTCTAGACGGATGCTGAAACCCAATACTTTAGGGCCTAATAGACCGTGGTTTTTTAAATTTTGGTTTTTGAGGCAATGAAAGTGACAGGTTGTCTGGATTACCGCGATGATAAATTTAATTTTAACGAGTTTTTCCGAGCCCGAGGCTGTTCATCGCTCCAACTTTCGAATGAAAAGGAGACAAACAAGCTCTCGGTCCTTGGAAGGACCTTTGTGTCGCATAAAAATGCGTTGATTGTCAGTCTGTTGCTTCATTTATGTTTGGAACGAAATTTTTCCAAGGATTTTGGGAACTTTTGCCGTGTTCTAGTAGGGTTTGTATTGCATTGAGAAATTGCCTACGTACGCAGTCTTTCTCTATCATTTAAATACATTTTGTTTCAATCTATTCCAAGTTTTCATTTCTTCATCACCGGTACACCGTTTCAATACTTTTCTCATTTGATTGTATAAGAATAATGTTTATACGGTATGAGTAAATGGGTGGAATAATTTTCTATCCAAACCCATCAAAGTTAACTTTTTGAATAGACTCCCAAAAGTGTAATTTTAATATTTGAAACTGATCTTAAATCCCTCTTAAGTGTTCAACATAATCCACACTCAATATATTATCTAGAAGGTATTCTTTAAAGCCTATTAGATGTTGACAGTTTTATCATCGTAGTTTTACTATAAATTCATTTCAACCTCCTGAAGCTTTTTAGATTCTATCTCTTCGCTGCCGATCTTAGTCTATAAAAGTAATTTGAAAGCAATTGTTTCAGGCACGACTTTGTGGTATGATTCCATTGTATAAAGAAATAAAAAGATATGCCTTCACAGAGGTACGGGTAAATGTCTTATATTAAAATTTCTCTACGTTAATTACATTGGCATTTTTGCACGATCGCTTTCCTTATACTAATTCCACAGTAATTAACTTTATTTACAGATATACTTACTCATATGATAATCTAAACATCCGCTCAGCTTCGTCCTCCCTCATTATTTTTCGTAAATTCGATTCGGTTGTTTGCTTGAAACGTGAGTTTCTGAGAATTACTTCTTTCAGTAACGGTTTTTGTTCATTTTTAACGAAATTAGTGGCATTTTAAATTCAGTAGGGTAAATCGTGCACTATGCACTCCTTCGTTTCAGCGTTAGAGAACAACTAGGAAGGAGTCCTAAACATCCGAGTATTCTCTCTGTAGGCTCCGTTGAGAAAACGCTCCAACATTTAACAGCCCTTCTCCGCCCGCTCTCTTTAATGCGAATGGAAATTTATTTTAGGGGCAGGATTAGTATGGAATACGAAAGGCCCGCGAAGACAAAGAATACGAGGCACTTCCCATTCGGCTGATGCCCTCTGATGGAACGAAGGCGTGACAGAGAAAATTCTGTGACGCTCACGAAATGACGCTACGTGTGTGGGCGATATGGGGGAGCACTCAGTGCGAAGGAGGAGAGGAAACAGACTGTAATCCTCCCTCGAGATGCCGCGAGAGAGGAAAACAAAATGTGGCATGCGAACTACAAGTGACTTACGAGAACATTCTTGTCCATCCCATCAGAAATATGGGTATTTGAAAAGAAAATTAGAGAGAAATTGGAATGATTTCGAGAAATGGCTGTAAGATTTAATATTTCATTGGTGCAAGGTTATTTGTCATCTCCTTAGGAGGAAGAAGTAGATACAGGAATGAGGATTAAAAGGTTAAGGGGTAAAAGTTTGACAAGTCTGATTCGTTAACATTTACATTATAATGAGAAATTTATTATTAGTGCTTGAGTCATCTCATGCATGCCTTAGAGAATACAGCATGTACTTGTTTTGATAACATAGTACAAATCACTACAGAAATGAAAATCATAATTTATTTAATTCGTTACAGTTCTTTATAATAGTAATATTAAAATCTCCATTGCGAAAAAAATAAACATTTGAATTCCCCCTGAGCCTACTCTGGCTCGTTAGGGGGTTTTCTATTTGAATACATGATTCAAAATATAATTGGACAAAAAAGGTTTTTTCATAATTCTTTTAACCTTACGCAAGGAATCGAAGCCATACATGCTGTTAGGTGGACTGTTATAAGCTCTTGGGAAAAATGCAATCATTTTAATAAGTATAATTTCTGAAGTGGTACTCTATTTATAGAAGCGAATTTAAGCTGTTTTATGTTAGAACTAATTTATAACGATAAATTTAGTCTGAGTTCGGCGACTTTTAAGCTACTTTTCAAGTTACATCTAGCAATGCTTTCAGAAATAAATTGGGCTCTCTGGTTACATTAATAACATGCAAATGCTTTCTATTTAATTTATTGGGTATGGTTGTCAAATTAATGCCGTTAGAATATGGCACGACCCGCTAACATATAATGAAATGTATTATTCAATGTTTAATCATTTATTGGGCATAAATTATTAAAGTGAATCTTCATCAAGTGCACCTTAATGAATTAAAGCAAATCTGATAAATTTATATTCCCGTATTTTTTAACAAAATTAGGCCTATACTAGGTAAGTAATTTGTTACTGACTAAGCTTTCGAATAGTTTCATTTGGATCAGGCTTCCTTTCAAATGCCGGTTATTGATTTTATATTTCAATGGAAATCTTTGATTTTGAATGGAAATCATTCTTGATAAGTGTTACAAGGAACACTAGTTATAAATGAACAATTTGAGGACCTTTTGCATATAATAATGGCAATAGACGCCAGAAAATCGAGTTATTGAAGTACGGGTAGGACCATGGACGTGGTGAAAAAGGACGTGATGAAAGACCAAATGCAGTAACGACGTTCAAAGAGTGATAATCGATATTTGAATAGAAAGAGTTGGAACAGTATGTTCGAACGCATATGGAATAAGCATGACCCAAGTTTCACCATTGACGTAATAAAGGCGTCGTCGCACGAAGCTGCACTTCTATTTTATTCAGAGGCAATAAAGTTTCGAGAGCCATGCGTGGAGAATGAATGATTTGGCCATCCCATCTCTTTGTTCGTAATTTGAAGTGATTTTCACGGATTACTGGCGGCAGTATAAAAGTGAATTTATGTAATTTCAGCCTGACAATTGCGTGAACTTGCAAGATAATGGTTTAGCTTCGACGAATGCCAATCTTCTGCAAGAGAGTTTTTCGCGAGTAAAAGTCGTTCGCCAACAGAAAAGGAATAGCGACTTAGTTGGTATGAATGCCGCCACTTTTCCTTCTTGCGAGTTAATAAATAACGATACAAAGCATTCCAATGTGTCATACATGTCTTCCGCAGTAAAGCTATGTTAAGCTCATTTACGACTATTGTTTGATGAAATTTATTGGAAGAACACGAATTGAATCAATATCAACGTGTGTCTGTGAATTCTATTTCGTCGCATTGTATCTCGATATCTTTTAATCTCAAACGATTTAACACAGGGAAGGAAAAACATAATTTGTTGAGATAGGGCTTTTCTAGGATGGGATTACATTAAAGAAGTAAAAGTATTTACTATTTTCGCTATAGGAGAGTGTGCTTCTTAAACTGAGATTCAATTTCTATCTAATGCACTCCTCACAATTTCGGAGGTTCGTTCTATGTTCGTGCAAAAAAGTTTTGCTTGAGTTACGACTCATAATCTCATTGACTCCTTTTGAACATTCTTCCCAATTGCAGATATTATCTAGAAAACGCTTTTCAAAACCATTAAGAGTTTCAAGAAAATTGGATATGTTTCGTAGAGGTCACCTCGACAAAATATTATTAAATTGACAATTTTTCTTAAATAGTACTCAAGATTGAACTGAACCCTATTTTTTTACCTCGAGTAAATAATTCCGCCATTAAAACCAGCAGAAAATAATAAATGAATTTTAATGGAGTTTCTCATTCAAAGATTGATTTAATTTATTCAGCTCAAATGAATTATCAGGACTACTGTACGTAGTACATATGTTAGTCTCCGCGGAGTGGCACCATTTAAAGTAAAGTTTTTGCTTTTTTGACGTAGCATTAAGTTAATCTCGATAGCATTACCGGATACATTTGGATATTCAACCAATATAAAACCATACATGCATACAATTTTATAACCATAGGAAACATTTGCGGCAAAGTAATGAAAAGGCTTGGCTTTGTAAAGCATATTATCGGTAAATGTGATGAAAAGGTGAGTGAGCGATGTTATTTTACCTTGGTCAGACCCCTTCTGGAATATGCAATTATATGGGATCCGGCGGATGCAACGTGTACCTGCGAACTCGAGAAAATGCTGCGTAAGGCGGATCGTTTTGTTAAGAAATGATACGATAAAAAAGCAAGCGTTGCAAAAATGCACTCAGACGTAGGTTGGGAATCCTTGAAAGACAGGAGATTGGAAGCTATGCTGCTTTATAAATTCAGGGGAAATACATTTGCGGAAGATACAATCGGTATCATGCAACCTCCTGCTACCTCGGTCGATCCAATAATGAACGTAAGTTAAGAGAAATAGATGCTAGGATGAATCGTTTTAAAAATTCATTCTTTCCGTGAACGATACGCGACAAAAACCGAGTAAAGAAGTAGTTTAGATTCAACTGGTATTTACACCCCCTGCCGCACGCCGAAAGGTGGCTTGCAGGGTATTAATGTAGATGTAGATGTAAATGAAACATAATGCAGCTCCATCATCTTGGTAACCGTTATAGTTTTCTTCCCTTCCATGCATGAATACGATTACAGGCATATTTTTTGAAAACGAATTCATCGATAGCAAATTCTCCGATAGTATACCACTTACTCCCAACCCAGTCTTCAAGGTGTATAGCTTTACCGAATCAGTTCCTTTTATATTAAACTTCGGTAGCTTCAGATTCCTTACAGGGGCATATTTTCGAAGGATTTGTATGCTCCCCATGAAAACACACTCAAGGGAGCCATCACGCAACATCTTCTATCGATTTCGGAATAAAAATCCCATTTCCTGATGCCAAGCGGTAAAGAGACACGCTCGAGATGGTATTAATAAATCCGTCGCATAACATAACAACGCACGCTTAAAAACAAAAGGCACAGTCTCAAGCATGCCTCGCGACTGTATATAATGGAGTTGTCAAGAGATGACACAGCCATTTCCCTGCCCTCCTTTCAATCTCTCTTCATCCTTGTTCTATAACTTCCTCTCCGTCTAGCCATACCCTCTCTCTTTCCTTCTCAACTTCCGGCGCATCCTTTTATTCCATTTTCACCTGTGTCTCCCCTTCCTCGTCTACCCTCTTTAAAAGGAACTTCGCATGCCGGTCGTTTCCTCCCCGTTTTTTGCGATTACTTGGTGCGTTTCTGTTTCCTCGTTTTTTATTTGCTCCTCAATTTCCTTTTTGAAACCCGTGATTTTTCCGGATTAAATCTGATTTGAAGTTTCTCCAAAGAAAGGCGATCGAGGATTTGGACTCTCCAATATTTAAGGTGCTAAGATCAGATCTGATTTGAAATAATTTCGTTGTATATTATGTAGGAATGCGTTTCATATGATAATTGTTCGCTACACTTTTCTTAAAAAATACATTTAAATGGAAAACACATTAATTTAATAATCACTTGTAGAAATTAATTGATAAACTTATGGTTTCAAATACGTATTTTATAGCGAGTGAAAAAAACATATCTTTATTGATGAATTTAATCCTAAGTTTTTGCTTGAAGTATGTAAATAATCAGAGATCGAGCTTATAAAACAGCTGGCTATATTTGTAGGCGAATAATAATTTGCACCTGAAAGTTCTGATGATTTTTTTCAAATTTGATTGCTGAGTTATGTTTCATTCTATTCTAATTTATACTAGCAATGGCGCTCGATTAATTACAATGGTCATAAAATCACATAATCATTGTATATTTTATTTGGCGAATTAAATATTAAAAAGACTGCACCACATCGCGATAATAATGATATTAAACGATTTATATTTGGGCGGGATTGATGCTAAAGTCTCTTCTTACACGTAACCCGTTGTTATGTAAAATTTTAAAGAACGAGATACTTGAATAAAAGTACTAGAAATAAAACTACGTCACGGGCTCAAAAACCTAAGGTTTCACTTAGGGAAACATACGAGTCTACGAGAAAGTAATAGCAATACGAGATACTCGGTGTACTCCTCGGATAATCCATTTACAGGATAATGTTTATGGCCTCGGATTTTGCAATTAGATAAAATCGCGGTAAGTAAACAAGAATTCAGTGAAATGGAAATACAATCCCCTATAGTTTCTTCCTGGATTCTCCTTATCATTGAAATTATTAGTTTAATTTTAAAGCATTAGTGGAAATAGTGGTGGTAAACTCCCGCAGTCGTACTCAAATAATGTATATATCAACGAAAAACGTCTGTGAAATTCAGAAGAAATGTTCATATGCTTGCTGTTCCACTACGTGTGTTATTTCTTATCATTGCTATATAAATGTCAGTGACCTCTCGTATGAGATGTGTACTATTTCCACACATTTACGAGGAATAACCCCAAGATTCCAATATCCCATTTTATCCCATGTATTTCCCACATTCTTCGCCATCCTCATCCCCAAACACTCCAATCCCATCGCGTCTCCACACGCTTTTATTCTCCTCGAGAAAACCTTCCTATGTCCCTTTCTCGATTCCTTCCCCCAATCCGCGTTTTTTGTCTTTTCCCTCTTCATAAACACGCGCTCCCTTCCTGTCGCCGCCTCTTCTCCACCATTATCCATCAACTCGTACACCGAAGACACCGCGGGCGAATTGGGAATGCAGGGGGTGTCGCGCTAACGACTCCTTGCTTGAGCATAGCTCCACGAATATTCCGTACGTATTTTTCTGCCGGAACCCCGCGAGGGCGGGTTCAGTTTTATCCTTGAGTCTTGTTGCTTCTTATTCTCTGTCTTTTGGTACTCCACGGGCCGCGAGCGTGGTAGGCTATTGCTCATTAATACTTAAAATTACTCAAAGGTTTTCATTCTGTAGGAGTTTTATGGATCACATTTCCCTATTTGCGACTCAGGGTTTTTCTTCTTCATTTCTACTTTATTCTACTTCAATGCGTTGATTAGCAAAAACGGAAAATTAACTTTCTATCGAAACTGTCCTTATCTTTCTGATCGCTTTTACTTTCTCCCTATACGTAGTATAGAAAAAGTATTGTATTCGCAAAAAAAATCGACCTCCAGATTTCGACGGAAATAGATGTTTTGAGACCCATAGAGCTCGTTTTCGCTATTTTCCCGAACATGTCTGTCTATGGTAAAAAAGTTTGTGTGCGCTCTATCTTAAAAAGCAATTATCCGATCATTTCCAAACTTCATATTTAGCATTTTCCTAACATTGCCAAAAGTTGATTAGTTTTTTAAGATTATCGCTTAACCGGAAGTTCCGGTTTAACCGGAAGAAAATTTTGTTTCTTTAATATCTCTGTCAAAATGCAACGTAGGTATATACAATTACATACAAAAGTTATAGATAATGTACTTTACTACAATTTTTGTATGATAATTTTTTTTCGTAACACTGATTATTTAGGAGTTATTCTTCAATAATGGTTAACCGGAAGTTGTTGTGTATCAAGAAATGGATGTTTTTCATACATATCTCTGTCAGAATGCAATGTAGGTATATACAATTATGTTCCAAAGTTATAGATAATGTATTTTACTACAACTTTTGTATGAAACATTGTCCTGTAACACTCATTTTTTTGGAATTATTTATATATCTCCGGCATAGGCTTCTGTTTTCAATAAATTTGGAGAAAATCATGTGTTTGCCACATCAGATTTTTTTATCTTAGTTTCTTTGGAGCTGAAAATTAGACCACCAAAACCCTTCCTTGTTATTGGAATCATGTATATTTAATTTTAAATGGTATTGGAAGTACGCATTGCAGCTAAGCATACAAACTTATTGCTAGGATAAGGATCCTAGGTTCGATGGTACTGTTCGAAATCATGCGGTCTAAAACAAGAAGTTTTCCTATTTTTCAATATCATTCTTCAGCTGTAATTCAAAATTAACGCTTAGTTCGGTATTTAGTATCATAAGTTTATTTCTTAATTATTAAATGTCAGAATAGCCCTATTTTTAGATGAACTAGCAAAATCAACGTAATTTTTCATACAAAATTTAATACGTAGTAGAAGAAATTAAAACTTAATATGTGAAAGGCTCTCCTCTGTGTGTAAGTGCATTTATGCACGTAATCCAGCAAGCCGTCTATCAGTATATGGTAGGTTGTGGATGAACCATAAGTCTACTTTCCTAATCCGTTAATCTAGCATTTGGTCCATAGAAAGAAGGAACTTTTCATTATTCTCGAGAAACGATTTTCTGCAGTTTGCTATTTACAGTGGTAATTTTCCCAACCCTATTTCCTATTATTCTATGCCATTCTAATTTAATCATATTATTTTGTACTATTACAAAGTAATATTGTTTTTGTTTCGATAACACGATTCTTGATGTGATTTGTAAATCTGTGTATGTACCACGTTGGCAGTTGATTGCAAATTGTAATGAAGTATTGTCCTTGGGAGGTATTCGAGGAATTTCTCTCCTAATTATGAGGAAATATAGGTAATGTTTAAATGAATTGAATCTTCACTTGAAGATGTAAGTTATCTTACGAAATAGGTCGTGTGTCAAATATATTACGATGGAAAATAGCACAAGTGAAAATTCAAGATTCAAGTTATGCCTACTATCATTGATTTTTGGTAATGTTTTCTCATTTATAAATGGCTTCCTCCTTACAGTGCTGCTTTATTACATTCCAGTGCGTAAAGGAGAAATTACTATATTATAATAACTTACATTGTATGCTGCATACTTATTCATCTCTGTTGTTTGGAATAATGAGATATCGGCAAATAAAAAAATATTTATGATGAAAAAATACCAAAAGATATCTTCCACTGAATTCATTATTCATAATGCAACGTCAGAAGGTGTCTTCGACTGGATGGATTATTAGGGCATTTAATTCTCTCTGTTGAATAATTATCGCCATTCTCCACACATGAACACAAGTGTTACGTCGTTCGAACGTGTTTACCAATTGCAGATGGCAGAGAACAGAGGAAAAAAAGGTTCGCATCCGAAAGAGCACCGCGCGTATAAAAAAGCCATTGCGAACAGTCCTTGGAAAAGTGTTGAGTCAGACGCATTCTCATACAATGGACACGAAAACCCACGGGGACGTGAGGGGTTTTAAATGCCCGGAATTATTTTGATCCCTCTACGAAAGGCGAATGCTTAATTTATTGCGCTAACTTGGTAGAAAGTGGATGCGACAATCTCAGAGTCTAGCGATTCCTTCGGATAAAGATGACGGTCAGTTTTTGAACTCTTAAGAAATATTTGTCATTCCCAACCTTCCATTCTCTAGAGATGTCCATGGGAGATTTTTCTCTATTTACTAAGTCCTCAAGGAGAAGTCTCTTTAAGGAGTAAACTGTATTTAACAGGAATTGCAAAAATACGTAAGCGCTGGTTTGGATGGATTTCCTGAAGCGGAAGATAGCTAAAGTTAATATTACTGAACTGAAGACCTTAGGACTTAATTGTCTTTGAAGTATTCAGCCCTAAGACTCTTGGTACCTCATCCCCTTAAACATTAGCTACTAAAAGTAAGATATATTGCCCTTGATTTCCTCACAATACCTGAATACTATAAACGTAAAATGTCCACAGAAGAGTAGCACAATCTAGAAATTGCACTTTTCATGTAATTCCATAGGAAAAGACCTTAGTTAGCACCACTCATATTCACTTATTACTTTGATAGCTTTCATTTCATCACAGCCTTGATTAAGGCTATGAAAAAAGTAGATTAGAAGATAATTTTTTCTCAATCCTGTGCCAAAATACAAATGAAAAATATCCCATTAATCATTATATAGTAGCAGGATTAAGGCTTAATTGCTTATTTTAATTGACAACTCACTTATTTCCATTAACTCAAATTTTCCTCTGTGCTAAACCGACCTTTCAAAATTCCCCAACACATTAGTTGCTGAAAGAGAGTTCTGTTATCAAATCGTAGTCTTACGTTTTGTGCTGACTGAAGATAACTGACTTCATCTTCGAGGTTCATGAGAATACAAAACCTATATCATCATCAACACTTCAATATCTGGCAACATATAGAATACGTTTTGTTTATAAATTTTTGAGATGTAACAAAATGTGATTCAATAATAATTGCTAATTACAGAAAAATATTAATGTATTTTCACTAAATTAATCGTCATCAATTCGTGAATGCTATGCAGCGAATTACCACTTCAATCATAAGTGAACTTATAGTTTGAGCAAGTCTCTCTATGAATGTTTGCACTTATTAGAAAACATTTAGCGAACATATTATGGTATTCTCTCGTAAGAGTATTTTCTCAGAAATGTGATCATTATGTATGTAACGTACGTAACATGCGACGCCTCTGGAGGTATCATCAATAAAATCAGGGGATTCATACTCAAACAAAGTTTCTCTCATCCTCATATCCGTAGGAATTGCAAACTCTCTCGCGTGTACTGGAGAGGGAAGCTGAAATGTGTATTTTATTGAGTTAATGGCTTCGGAAAACAAACTCGCATCGTTCGACTGTTAGACAGCAATTTCCTGTCCTCAACACCCGATATTTAGAAACTAGAGCATATTGTGAAAAGAAGTAATTTTCCGGCCACTCACGCAGCTTTTCGATCCTTCATTTTCTTCCATGCTTTTCCTCTCGTCACTGTCTAATCCTCTGCTTGTTTCCCATCCTTTTATTCTTGAGGTCGCCTACAACTCCCTCCCTCCGCCGACACCCTTCCGTCTCCCCCATCGTAAACAACCATATTTCTCCTCCTCACACGCACTCTCTCCCTTTCCGCTATTATATCTCTTTTCCTGTCTTTGCTTCATCTTTCTCTCCTTTTATTACATCACCTCCAAGTCTCACTCATATCCACCCCATCAACGCTTCTCTCCTCAAACGTAGATCTTATCTACTTCTTCTTACGCTTGAGTAGGTCGTTGAACTTGTATTACTTCGAGGGTTGGAATTATGATTAGTTTGCAGATGTTTGGACTTCGGTTCACGAGAAAGAGGGAGAGAGAGATTCATCTTTCACTTACTTTCGTCTCAGTTTCATTCATGTGATTTTTTATAAAAAGCTACTGAGGCACGGACATTAATACGGATTAATACACCCGTTGTCCTCAATTGATCTATAAGAAATAAGATATTTAAAAGTAGGTGAAATTAATGAGAAAACTTAGTTAATTTTTAAATCTTAATCTTTTTCATCTTATATTTATTTTGTGCCTCTACTTATCTCTGCTTGTCTATTTTTCCCCCTATATATTCCAGATATTTTTATTTGTCTCATTGTATTTAATGATTCTTATGGTATATTTATTACAATGGATGTAATTGGGACTAACCTGTATCAATCAAAGAATGAATAATAACTTGAAGGGTGATTGTGAAGCTTTTACGTAGAATTTTTCCACTCGTATTGTTCTGGCTCAAACAGAAAAGCAAAGGCTATCTCTCTTCTCACCTAGCATGATAATTGACCTCAGAACCTTACATATAGGCGCTAGTTATGGGGTTTGTTAAATTAAATTAAGTTAGTTGGTTGGTAATTTTGGTTTCTTAAATAAACCTTCTTTTAGATGTTTCTTGCATTGGATTTTCTCCTGAGTATGCTTCTAAAAATGTTAAATCTATTTTGAAGACTTTTCCTTCCTTCAGTCATATTTTATTCTTTCTCTACATTTTCAGATTACAAAACCACAATATATAAGCTATAAACGAGAGTTTTTAGTCTCAATATCTCCACTACAAAGGAGTAGTCTAATTTATTCCTCCACAATCCTTAGGCGCAAAGCTTTGTATGTCATCTTTTTCCCATTGCATTAGCTTAAATTTTTCAATCGATAGACTTCCACCCTCTCTTTGAACTAAAAAACGGCAAGTTTCGTTATATAATTTTAACGCACCCTCTTTTGGGTGTTTCTCAGCATTGGAATTTTTTTCTCGTTGATTTGTGTTTATCTTTTAAATATTAGGCTCTCCTTTTTTTATTTCTCTTTTTCCTTCATTTAGTCCATCTATCTCTTGAGATCATAACATGACAACGAGTCTGCCGTAAGCCGAAGTTTTGGTCTCAATCTGGCAATTATAAAGGTGTGATCTAATCAAATCCTCCACCCCTCAACCTCATAAGGTCTACCTTTCGATGTTGCATTGTTCTCAGCAGCCTGGTCTACACTCTCTAACGCCCAACTCTTATCCTACTTCAGCATAATGCACTTAAATTGGTGTACATCTTCATCGCTGCTATCTTTTATTGGCACATCTCCGGTGTGATATCCCCTTATGTACTCCCCTTTATTCATTCGCTTATTTCTTCCACGTGTCTCCGCATCCACCCCATCCTCCCTGCATTTCCTCTTCTCATTCTACTGATGATGAATGGAGTTTACGGAGGATGTTACTCTCTCAAGTCCTTCCTTTCCTCAACTTCCTCATTTCCGTTATGGTTCTCCGCTTGTTTCAACTGTAATGCATTTCCGTCTATTCCCTGAAAAAATATAAAGGTACATGCGTGTTAAACTTATATAAAATCCTTTACGTAATAAACCTAAATTCAATGTATGGTATTAAAGTCGATTTAAGTAAATTTGCACACAAGTTTAATGGATATATCGTCGATTATAATTACACTATGATTCAATAAAAATAATAAATTGATATTATTATTATAATTATTGCTATTTATCTTTGTAATCAAAAGTGATTGGCTTAAGAGTGCATTGTTAATCAATCTTACTCAATTTTATGCTTATTCGAATATATATTTTATGATAAACCAGCGTAAAACATCCATGTCGTATTGGTAAAACAGGCTTCTATACAGTCTTTATCCATTCCACCTACAGATAAATTTGACTATTTCTCTCCAGTTCATTGCAAATATAAATATTTTCTGTATTTTGCCCTTTTGACCAAATATTCATGTCTTTCCCTTCGTTATTTCTTTTCGTAAATCGTCTTAAATTTCATCTGTTTATCTTTTTGTCTTCAGTTGTATCTATACATTACAACGCACATTCATTTTTACTAACTTTTTAAAGTTAAATCTTAAAGAAGGGAGAAAAAATGTAATTTTTTTTACCTGCTTTAAATATTCCATGTATACAGGAGAGAATTGCAAAATACATTTATTACAATCTACTTACATTACAAAATACAATCATTCTTACTAACCTTATAAATGTAAATCTTAAAAATAGGAAAAAAAGTGATTTGTTTTACCTACTTTACATATCCTATGTATAGAGGTGTCACATATGGATGTCATAAAAACGAAATAGCGACTCTTTAAAATAGATGGTAGAATATGATCAGGTTTTAGTAAAGTTTCTGACATTTATGACGTATGCTACACAACGAGTAGAAGGATATTTTTTATTTTATCCATATAATTCACATGCAAATTCTTGCACAGCTATACAACCTTGCGATTCAGGCGTCTTTTAATAACAACTTAACAACAACAACTCCATGTTTCACTGCTGGACATTTCTTTTAGCGAATCCCCATTAAAAATTCAAATTTTTAACGGCAGTCACTTTTTGTTGCCCGTTTTTTATACAAACGACATATACTACTATATATACTATATCAGAAGTGCAAGCAATTATTATCTACGGAAATAAAAGTCGTAAGCTTATAACATTACTCTCTTTTACTTCTGCCTAAAACACTTCCCCAAACGAATTTTCATTTGGTTCACTTTAGCTTCAATTCCACCAATCCTTGTTATATTGTATCCTTAACAATTTTATATATATTTTACTTGTCCTGAGATATTTTAAGGTCCTTTTTATAAAAAATTTCCATTCGCATTTATTAATTTTTCTTTTTTTAATTATCTGTTAAATATTTTCACGTGTCATTTTTTGTATGTTTCATTTCCTAAACTTTTTATTTAATTTTTTATTTTATGTCTTCTTTGTGATATTCATTATTTTCTCATTTTTTACTATTGGTTTTTCTTGATTTTGCTTATTTATTTTATTATTTTTGTAATTTCGTTATAATTTTGCGTTTTTAATTTCCATGTTATACACTGCTTTTTTAAACATCTTTTAGCTTGAAATATCAGTAGGTTTGCGCATGTTTTTATACCCCCTTCCTTGTGGGTGTGTTCCTACAGTGGATCTTTTTTTCCAAAGATATCACCTTAGGTTTTTTTTTTAAACCCACTCCTTCCGAAGTTTTCCTCTCTATCACTACATCTATTCATCTACACACAACTCATGTTTACGATACAACTAGCTGAAGCACCCATAGATTCTCAACGGGAAATATAGAAGAAGATTACATTCAATTTGTCCGTCGTCCAATGAGTTAATACCCTTTAGTCTACACATCTAAAATCCCAAGCTATTCTTACTATAGGGGGAAATGCATAAGATCGGATTCCACTATCGCATTGATCGTCAGGGGGACTGGTTGTTTGCAATCTCAAGAAATTTTGAAACAGATCTTGAAATTTCGATTTAAAAACTATATTAGACCTAAACAAGAATTTTTATTGAATTTTTGTTTTTTTAGCGCTTTTTCGATTCTGTGCGACTATTTCTTCTAATTTAGTCCTTCAAAAGAATTAAGCCTGCAGCCGTTAAAAGTGAAGCATACATGTATTTCTTGGAAATAGAAATCTATCTGAGCAATATCGGTACTAACCCAGAAAAGTTATCAATTTAAATAGCAACAGTATTCCCTTCCTGATCCCAGAGAATACACATGTAAATTTCGAATGAAATCGGACAAACGGCGTGGACTCCAATCAAAGACAAACGAACATACAAACACACAAATCCACAGAATTTCTGCTTTACATAAAGAGAAGATAGACGAAAGTTTAGTTGGAAGAAAAGACTTTTCAGTCCTAATCTCGCCGAAATAAAGACCTTATGGACCTTATATTATGGGCGAGGTTGGAGATTAAACTTTTGTATCCTCCGGAGAAAGTTTATTACCGTTCTTAATCTTTCCTCTCTCGCGTCCAACTTTCCATCCTGTTCTTTCATAAATCCCGTGGCAAATGAGACGTCTTAGTCATAATATCTCTCGAATAAAACTCCCCGCCCATTCCTTTTACACCCCTTTCCCCATTACGCCTGTCTCATCTCTGAACCCGGGAGATCACCGCCTTTAAACAACTCGTCCGCAATTTTTTCCGGCACTTTTTTCTCCGACATTTTCTTAACTCTCTTAGTCTAGATTTTTCCTCTCTTCGGAAGCGGTTGCCAGAGTCATTTTTCTTTCGAAGACAGATATCGTATACAAAGGGCGGACATTATTGCTAGGCGCGGTAGAGGCAAGTGGTTCAGTAATTTATTTCCCTGGCCATCGAGGAGTGATTTTTCAAATGCTCCGTGGTCTCGGACGTTCAGTGGAATTATACCGCGGAGGGTGCGGGATTTATCGCCGCTCGATCCTGTCCACGCTTTATTTCGCTCTTAATAATCGATAAATTTCCCTTGCCAATGACAGTATTTCCGTTTATTTCTCCATTTATATGTGCTTTATTTTTTTGCTTTTTATATAAGTAATTGTGTTTAAATTTTGATTGACCTTTGAATGTATCAGTAATGAAATAATCACGTAAGCAATTTTAAAGTGATTCCGCTTAGCTCTAATTTTACATCAAGGGCTTGTGACAGGAAGCATGACCTTAAAATTGACAGATAAACAAACATTTTGCCTAGGATAAATATATTATATTATTATACTGCAAAGATTGGCTTCTTAATTCCTTTAGCTACGATTCGTGACTAAAAAGAAATATTAAACTAAACGTTATAAAATATTTACTCCATTATGGCAAATGTTTGAATCGAAGCAGTAATTCGTCATAAAAATCGTTTGTATAAGCAAGTAGCATATAAATTCTAGTAGGAAATAAAGTAGTTCATAACTACGGATGAAGAATCACAATATAATCTGTCATTAGGAAATTAATTGGTGGTGCGATAATCATGATATATTTCAATATTTTAGAAATGTTGTCCTCACTGGCGCATGGGATTGTGCATTAGCCTAGGCCCAGGGCCTCGTTTTCTGGTTAGGACTTAGTTGTGTTGATATTTTTCAAGGGTTAATGGTAATGGTCTTGAACAACTCAAATTCGTTCAAACAAATTCGAGATTATTATTATATTATTATTTTCCATTTTTTAAGTTGTCTGTAACTATGCACAAAGGCACAAATTCATGTATTCACCATTAATAAAAATTTGGTAATGCGATATTCTAGAATGACCGTTAATGTTTCATTAATTTCCACCTAATTCCTTTTTTAGTTTTTCATCTTTGAGTTTGATCTGTCTCTGATTCACAGGATAATTGCATTTAGGTTTGATTACTTTCATCATATATTTCGCACGCTTTTCTCCAACTGTTCATCTCTGTCTCTGATATTCCTCTTTTTAGTGGAATTTCACAGTATCTTGATGGAAAAACTTCACAGCCCTTTTTCCCTCAGTGGTCGACCCCTTTAGGCCCTTTCTTCTCGGGCACTGAATTTGAAGGATGATAAAGCGAACGATTTCGTGTCTCGAGAGATATATATATCACTCGGGACAAGCAACTTCATTATAGATAGCACTTTTGAGCTACTTCGCGAGGAAAGACATTTTATTTCAAACGAAAGACGGATCTGAGAGTTTTAGATTATCACTGTCTTACATTTTTTAAACTCTCATCTCTGAAATTAGGTGGAGAAGTGATTCGAACCGTTTGGTTTATCTGGTGACTTTCACGTGAATAAAAACTCAAAAAAATAATTGAGCATATTTTGTCTGACCCAATCCATCTAGTTTTTCATTGGGAAACCACCTCAGGATGAACCTGATAGTACGGCGTCAATGCTTGTTCATCGGAAAGTAGTATTAAAGGCTCTAATTTGGAAATCGAAAAATCATAACTTAAATAAAAATACAAGATGTTTACCTCTATTGTGCTTATTGATTTGATGGAGAAATCCTTTGATGGGGAATAAAATAATGACAAAACCACAGTAGGAATCAGCGTAGCGTTACGTAACGACAGTAGAAAATGATAAATTTAGTATGTTTGGCAATTAAAAGTGAAATAGCTTGCAATTTAGGAAGCGATATTCCAAAAAAATGCCCTAGCAATAGGATATAGTAATCGCTGGAAAAATTAAAATGCCTGCTGAAAGAATAAAAGACAAAGAGAAAGAAAATATAATTATAGACCATGAGGTATTCCTAACTCATGGTCTGCACACATCAGACATGCCTGAGAAAATATCTCTTTTTTAAAATGAATTTACCTTTTTTAAACATCCAAGTACAAGTACGGAAATTTTCTATTAAAATGTAGGCAGAATCTCTACTCTTCCTCGTAGGCGTTTTCTTTTATTATTCTACAACGGAGATATTATTTAGTACTTAGTAACGTAGCAACTAGAAACTCAAAAAAGAGAAAATTTGAAAGAACTTCAGGAGACCTACAACCAATAACGAGTAGAAATTGGCTGATGATGATGTTATACTTACATAGATACTCAAACATAATATTACATAGGTACGAGTGTAACACTCCAACTAATTCTTCAGATGATATTTGACAAAATTTCTGAAATTTCGCATTAATTAGGGCGCTAGGAATATTATAGAGACTATTAATACACATTTGACAAACAAATTTAATTAATTTGATGCCTTCTCTCTACAAGGTATAGCATGTACAGACCAAATTGATACTCTTGGTGATTCCAAAGAGTCGTTATTTGGAATGTATCACCGTTATTCAACCAACAGCCTACGCTGTTCCGAGTCTCTATTCTGTACCGCTCAAAGCATGAATCTGATCAAGAGAATGAGTCGAACTAACTTCGCCGAAATATTCGGGCTCACCTCCTACTGAAAGTTTTCCGTCTTTAAGTTTTTCCCTTTCTAAGATCTCATCTCCCCAATCCATCGCTTTTCTATTCATTTCCTTTCCCCGGCATCTTATTTGCCCTTCATCCCTCTTCAAACCAATCAAGGGCTTGATTTCCACTTGGAAATACACGTCCCCACTCGTGTTTGCCATTTCCTTAATATGACGACGGAACCATCGTATTAAAATTTATTCAACGTGACATTGGGTGTCGGAAAATCATCTTTCGATGCGTTTCGATCTTATTCCAGCTACAATAAATCGTACTTTCTCGACGGGATATCGCGCCCTGAGAAAAGCGAAAAATTATTCATCGTATTCTAAGCTCATCTCAAGTATTACTTATAACGGCGAGTTCTTTCTTGAGAAAACTGTGAAGATTTTATGTTTATACCTCTACCGATTTGCTTTTACGTGGTTAAGGCGTGTTTCAATTTTCCTTCAGTAGATAGAAAAGGAACAGTCAATTTCGGAGAATAGCGACTTTTATAACGTGTAAAGTGAAGTTAAAAAAAGTTAAGTTAAATACTAAGGGTTGAGGCTTCCGGCTTCTGCTGCTTGAAAAGCATTTTAATTGATGTTCATTTCAAATTGATTTTTTATTATGATAAAATTGTCCATCACAATGATTAAAATGTAATAGATATAATCTTGAGAGATTCTGTACGCAATAAATTACTTGTTTAATCTTATGGAAACAATACAGATCAGTAATATTATCCTCTAATTCAGAGGTTCCCAAAGTGTGGTCCACGACAGCATTTTTGGGGTTCCGCAGACGATTTTAAAAAAATGTTCACATTAAATATCACATTATGTGTGAAAATTATATTATGATTTTGCTAATGAAATTCATTTTTCTCTGCGAATGTCTTAAACTAATATTTTTTTCCTTTTGATTAAAAAACAATAAATATTTCAGTATGTAAAAATATCGTTTAGTTAATTCCAAAACTGAGAAGTGGTCCCTGAGTTATTTTTTGCTCTTTCAAGGGGTCCGTGGACTGGAAAGTTTGGGAACCATTGCTGTGATTCGTTGTGTTTGTTTTAACGAATCTTCCTTTCTTACTTCGGCAATTTTCAATTCAAATCGCTATAATGGCACTCACGGAATACTCTTAAAACTATTAATATTTGGGTGTACGAAGCAAAAAGTCGAGGTATTTAAAAAATATGGCTGTATAAAAACTGGAGATAAGATTTAAATAAGTACATTTTATAATCCTTTATTTTCCTTGGATAGGTAACAATTTCCAGTATCATATCAAAACCTGTCGTAATTTTTGTTTGCGTTCGTATGAGAATTGTTTTTCCTTGTGATAACATAAATGATATTTTTTCAATATGGAGAGTACGGAGATGGACCAAATGAAGGTATATTTGAATTTTACTCTGAAATAGTATTTCTAAGCATATCCACAAATACTCTTGTATGTGTATATGTATGGGTGTGTATTTATTTAATATTATGCTTAGGTATACTTGAGGGCTTTCATATAAGATTAAAGAGTACATATGTATTATCTAGATCAGCACTTCAATGTCAGAAATTCTTTACGCTTTATAAAAATCCTTTGACCATGGAATAGATATCGCTACCCTTTAAAATTCTTCCAAGTTACCTCTTTTTGAGCCCTCGATTGAATCTTCTCGAAAATTTCCTGCGAAAAATAGGCTCGTGGGTGGACCGCCAGTCAAAGGGAACTCTTCATCCTTCTCGACCTCTTTCGTAAATCTCATCCGATTGACATATTTATTCGGGGTGACCTCACGACGCACAGTGGGCTAGAATCGAAAAAACCTGGACAAGGGGCTAAAAATGTTTTTTTTGAGTGCGGTTATTGAAACTTGGCATAGTTATTGCAAAATGATTGAATTTTATGTTCCCGCTCGTCGTATTTTAAAATATTGAGGCATCAAATAGATACAGGGCGTCAAACTTGAGAATTGTTCACGAAAACGAGAAGTTTCGGATTTTTCGGAATAACGTTCAAGTTCGTTGATATATAGTTGCTTTTGAGAGAAATTGTTGGAAAAACCAACACAACAGTAATCTAGCATTACTCTTTGTCTTTCAATTCGCTGAATGTTTCATACTCTAAGATGATTTTTTGGTTATTTAAAGCAACAAAATGGCGGACACGTTTTTCGGACAAATTTCGAGATAAAGTAAGGAAATCAACTAGGTAAACAGCGATGGACTATCAAGTCTCTTATACCACGTCAATCTACAAGGCTTCTAGATATGGAATCTGAAGAGACTGTTTCATTTCACCTGCTACCCTGTGATTGCGGTGGACTTTTCCTAAGCGCTGCGCGGTCCGGCTGGGCGCCGTAGAATCCTCAAATACGGTTTCGGTGTCTTTTTGGTTATGTTGAGTCGAAAATTTGGCTTCTTTTATGTTAAATTCTGGCAAATCATATTAAAAACCTAATTTTAATACACTTTAAGATATGAATTTGAGACCATTACTTTAGATAATAAATGCGGAATTGAGAAATTTTGGCACATTAGAGACATTGGTCTATATTATATTTTTACCAGTAAAAATTACTCTGGCGAACTTTATATTTTCTATGCTGGTCGAAAATACTGTTAACAGAATTGAGAAATCTTCTCATCTGCCAATTTAAGCCGGCCCTTATTTAAGGGCCCTGAGTTAAGTACGGATTACTGCACTCTAGTGCAATGCCAACATCCGTACGCATCCGCCCCTTTGCTAGGGCTATTGGGCACGTGCCTTCCGAGTTGTTAGGAAAGAGAAAATATTTTGGAAGTTTCAGTTTTAGTCTTTCTTTGAAGGCGAAAAGTTAGTTTCTTGTGCTTTTGGTTTTCGGATATCCTGCCACAGTATTTTGGCTTCAAGAGACTCCACGAGATACAGCGACGATCCGTTTGCCCTGGGGCTGTTATTTGGAAATCTCTAGCTGATCCATCACATAAAGTATGAGTAATTTATTGAAATAAGAAAAATATGGATAAATGGCGTCAAAATAAGATTTTTAGAAAATTTGATATTTTTTACCAGGAGTGATAGGAATCTTAAATGTTTTTATGCCGAAAATTGCGTATCTAAGTAGTGCATTGGGCACTTTTCATCATTCAACATGGAGAATTAAGCAACAGATCCTTATTTATTTCCGTTTTATAAATAGTCGTTTACTTTGACGTTTATTGAAACATAGGATTGTCTTTTGTGAAATGCATTTTTCCGAAATTACTCGATTGGTGATTCATCAAGTAATTATAAAAGTGAAGGAAACCGAATCAATCTTGGATCGAAAGAATCATCTGCTGAATTTTTTGATTCGCAGAAGATTAAACTCTGATGTGAATGATTCTCTTAGGTACTTATTGCCTTGCTCCATATCCAGAAGGGATTTCCGTTTCGGAAGAGACTGGCGAAGTGAATTTGCTATCTCTGCTACCACATACAGCGTCAAGAATTGTAGCTTCAGTATCAACTGCACAAGCCTCAAAGCGCAAAATCAAATGCTCTTTAACCTGCAAATATGGTTTCGATGGAAGCTCTGGCACTGTACTTTATAAGCAAGGATGGCAACAGGAGGGAAAATCGTTCGAGTTCATATTCGTGAGATCTCTCGTTCCTCTCCGTTTAGTCAACGATAATACAGGTGAATAGCACTAATTAAGCGTTTCATTCAAAACTTAAACTTAATAGAAAGACAATTTTCATCTAGTAATTTCAATAATTTTGGCCATTATATTACATTAAGGTGAAATAATATGGTCAAATCCGCGGCCATCCTCAACATGTTTAGGCAGCCAATTCTCCTTCAATGGAAGAAGGAGACGAAGATCATTGCGAAGATGGAAAAAATTTTCCATTTTTTCAAGCTACTGCTGGGATACTGCCTATCTCTACGTACATTTGTATCTATGGTACTATATGCCTCCAACAGTACATAAAGTAATTATTCACGGAACAGAAATATACAAAGATGCGATTCTTCCGTTCCGTTGGGAGAGCTATCAGAAGAAGTCATGGAAGCTAGAAACAAGGATATCAGGAGGTTTCGGGAAAGATTCACGAGGAAACACTCGAGAATAGCCACTAATGAGGATTAAATAAAAAGGCTGCTGCTAACATCAGATGCCAGGTTTACCATGTAAGGCACATTGAAATCCAAGAAGAAAAGGATCCTAACAACAGAGTTAAGAAATCTCCTCATCATCGACGACCGAGAGAGTGAGTTAATTGAATCCGAGGATTCAGATGAAGAATCTTCCGACGACAGAGAGGGAGGAACTTAATAATGAAATGAAATACATTAATTACAATTAATATTTACAATTTTAAGGGTTTTTATACGTATTAAACTAACTAACAAACAATTTCCCTAATGTCCCAAAATTTCTCAATTCCGCATTTATTATCTAAAGTAATGGTCTCAAATTCATATCTTAAAGTGTATTAAAATTAGGTTTTTAATATGATTTGCCAGAATTTAACATAAAAGAGGCCAAATTTTCGACTCAACATAACCAAAAAGGCACCGAAACCGTATTTGAGGATTCTACGGCGCCCAGCCGGACCGCGCAGCGCTTAGGAAAAGTCCACCGCAATCACAGGGTAGCAGGTGAAATGAAACAGTCTCTTCAGATTCCATATCTAGAAGCCTTGTAGATTGACGTGGTATAAGAGACTTGATAGTCCATTGCTGTTTACCTAGTTGATTTCCTTACTTTATCTCGAAATTTGTCCGAAAAACGTGTCCGCCATTTTGTTGCTTTAAATAACCAAAAAATCATCTTAGAGTATGAAACATTCAGCGAATTGAAAGACAAAGAGTAATGCTAGATTACTGTTGTGTTGGTTTTTCCAACAATTTCTCTCAAAAGCAACTATATATCAACGAACTTGAACGTTATTCCGAAAAATCCGAAACTTCTCGTTTTCGTGAACAATTCTCAAGTTTGACGCCCTGTATCTATTTGATGCCTCAATATTTTAAAATACGACGAGCGGGAACATAAAATTCAATCATTTTGAAATAACTATGCCAAGTTTCAATAACCGCACTCAAAAAAAACATTTTTAGCCCCTTGTCCAGGTTTTTTCGATTCTAGCCCACTGTGCGACGGGAGGTACGCGGTCTGCAGGGGGTCAGACGAGGAAGAGAGATGACGTTGTTACTCCCGCTTCCGGGCCCGGCGTAAACATTCGCGAGGAGTCCTTGCCCATCTCCGTCTGCATCACTTATCTTCCTCTCCTGACCCCATGACGTCCAATAACTTCACTACCAACCGCAATGGCAAGCGTAAGAGGCCCGGAGTCATACCCGTGACGTCTTAACGCTCTGAGAAAGAGAATTCGCGGAGTGGCCTGGCTGTAAAGATGGGTTTCAAAGTAAAATCTTTTTTTCTCTCTCATAATATATTTGGATTTTAAACGAAATTTTTGTTGGAAAATATATGCTTCTTGTTTTTGTTTGTTATTTCTGCGGAATTTCAGATTTTATTCAATGCCTATTTATCCAAAGTATCTTAGGCCAGAACGATTAAAAAACGATTTGCATTAAACGATTGATAATAATTAATATAAAATTATAATTAATAACAATTAAAATACATAAAAGTAATATATGCATAATATAGTGTATAAATAAATATAAATTAATGAACGAAATAATTGATAATCATAATAAATAATAATCGAGCCATTATAGGCAATTTAAATTCTTTATTTATTGAGAGTTTGAGATTTCACCCTAAAAATAATCAATCTAAGCATTCGGCTTTGCCCAGGAGGAAAGAAAATTATCTTAACAAATTATAGCTCAAGTACTGAAATGATGCTTTACCTGCGCCATGGTACATTTGATGTTGATACTATAATTGATAATGAACACCTGCTCGGAAAGTGGGAGACCTAGGTTCGTGCCCCAGTCATGTTTTATATTCTTCACTTCCCGTACAATTTTAAATTACCCATTATGACATACTTAAGTTGGAACTAAGATGGAGAACCTTAGGCATGTAAAATGCAGTATTTTCTCCACTTCCCGAAATAAATTCACGCATTAATAAAATCCTATCTGCTTAGCTTCGATTAATTTGTCAATTTCATTCCTTTTTCTTCAAAAATTTTCGATGCTTTGCTATTTAAAGTAGATCTTACGCTACCCAAGCACGGTCTAGTGGTTTTATATGCAGTTTAATGATTTTTATGCCGCTGAAATAATTCCACACTCCTGATTTATTGTTTATAATGATTTATTGTGACTGATCCTCCGGCTGGGAAACGTACCATTTTCTCCCCATCTCCGTTTGAATCAGCATGTTGGAGAATCTGCAGACGCTGCCTCTCTGGAGCTATTAAAATTTCCCTTCGGGTTCCCAATAGCCAGCGTATTCGGTCGTGTGTGCCTTCTCTGTTTCTGAGTTTGGTTTGTATCTTCTCATGGCCACGGATGTTTCTCTTTTCCTGCTCTCGTTCCTTCTCTGCAGATGGCTCCCGTATGATTTCTTCGAATAGGAATAAATCATGCTGAAGTCGCCCTTAAATCTTCACCTATTAATTGGTGCGTAACTCTAAATGTCTGAAAAATACATGCTCCTTAGATATTTTTTTGTTAAAATTTCCACCATTACGCATACATATTTACATACAAATTCCTCACGTGATTTCCTTTCTTGGTTATTCGTAGTTATCCTCTATACCTTCCTATTCCAACATACATTTTTCGTTTTAAACATATCCATGCATCTTTAAATATTCCTCTCTTTTAAAGTACATCCAACTCCTTCGATTATTTACAATATCTTTTTTACATATTGGTTAAATGATAATGAATTATAAAATAAATTGGACTTCTACCTTTACCTCCGAAGACGTTTATTATACTATACGACCATGCTTTCGGTGCCTTGGACCATCATCTAATAACATCGAAATTTTCTGTGGTAAAGATAGGAAGTCCAATTTTTTAAAATTATTCTTTATGATGTAAACCCCTCCTCATAGTTGAGGCTAAATTGCTGTATACTATGGGATACATGAATAATCAACCCAACCAAACTAAGATTTCGATATAACAGGTAGTATGTATTAAATCATTTTAAAAGTATTTTTCAAATCTAAAGAATCATTGGTATCGTTCAGTAATTTGGCAGCAATCCTCTATTTATGTTTACCTAGTTAGAAAGATTTTGGCATGCATACATTTCTAGTTTCTATCTCTGTGAATTATTTATTTGCTTCGGTACGAATAATTCTAGATAATATTTCCCGAATTATGCATACTGCTTCAAGCAGTTATTTTCTCTGTTATAGATTAAATCTGCGCTCTTTCTATTCCAACTCAAACGGAACATAAGTTGCGTCAGAATCTATTTTCAAGACAGCTTCACGAAGGAAAGCTGGTCCCTGAATCCGCTGACGTTTATGACATTTGATTTTTGACATGTTTGCTTTCATAGACTTCCTCGATATGTTTTTCTCGCATTAGTTTTTAGACCTAGCCAACTTTCTTTGAAGTTTCATTTCTGAACATTCTATCACTTCTAATAATAAGTGATTCGATATGTTTGGAAAAATTATGAATGCGATTTTTGTGCTAAAATTATAATTTTTGGATCATTGCTAATGCTTATGTAAGAGATAAAATGTAAGGCGGGATATACACCTGAAAATTGAATGGTTTTTCTGTCATTCTGAGAGAAATGGCTCCTTCTATGATCTAAAGAAATTTAACTTTCTGGTTAAATGAAATACAAGACTTAAATTTGGATGTTATACAAAACATTCAGTGTCGAGATCAGTGTTTTGTATAATTGTTGAAATTCTTATACCACAGCTAAAAATTCAACTCTTTATGTATTGGCTTATTTATTTGAAAGTATTAATTTGATGATTATCAGATTTTATGCTCTTAAAATATATATTTGATGATGTCAACGTTGTAATACATCTTTTAACTGTTAATACCGGGGAAGGAGTGATGAAAAGAAAGTTTAAAATAAAGCATAGGTTAGATTATGAGAGGAAGCTAATAGATAGTACCAAGGTTAATGATTTCAAAGTAGTTAAGCAATAAGCCGGGGAAAGAAAATTTTGGGTTGCTGCAACAAGTCAATTTTCGGATAAAATCTATCATAATAGGGCGGACTTCGTGGGACGAGATTCTAAAGAGCAAATAAAACTTAGTTATTTCTATAAGAAAGGTTGTTATCTTTATAAATTTATCTATAAAGATATAAAGACTGAGTTTACCTATGTAAAATATGTCTTGTGGAAATAACTACGTTTTTATCCAATGTTTGATCTTCGGATTGCTACCCATGATGAGGATTAGAGTATATTTCACTTTAACATATTATTTTTCATTACTTCATTTCGTTTCCGTCAATTAGACTGTCGCCAGTTGAACCTGGAAATATACATATGTTAAATTTGCTAGATCGTGTGCGTTCCGTAATCATTTCTAGCCTTGAGAGACGGTACCTGCTCCATAGAATGATGCAAACGTAACCGCTGTATAGGGTGAGGGCTAATTTTTCTCCGAAAGCGTCAGTTAGTCATGCGTGCCGGTTGTTCCCAACTTGGAATAAGTGCCAGACGGCATTCGGTGCCATAATTGCACACTTCTCTTCTCCAATCCGCCCCTTAAACAACTGACAGTGTTATTGCGCCGTTGGCCTGCAGACCCTCTGCGCAATAATCTTCCACGAATGCTTTTATTACGATCGCTTCCGACGGGCAAAGGGAGACCGCAAGAAAAAAGCGAAGAGCGATAAAAAAATCCAGCGCACCGCCCGCGGTTTGGGAAGTCGAGAAACCATAAAGAATAATCCGCCAAAAGCCCCTGAAAACATATACAGTGTCGGTCGTATAACTGTGAGGAAGAGATAAACGGAGGGACTGAAAAATGAAAGGCTTTCTCTACCAGTGGAATTCGCAGCTAACCATCAAGGGCTCTATCATCCCTTTGGGACCACTGTACCGGATTTTCTAGTAAATAGTCTTAATTTAGGGTAGTTTCTCCAGTCTTCAAGTTCCATAATTATCCTTTTCTTATGTTTTGTGGAGATGTTACTATTTTTGCGCCAATAGCTTCCCTTCAGAATATGAGAATAATCATAATTCTCTAATTTGAGATATTACTCTACAAACAGAATGGAAATTATCAAATACATTAGTTCTCTACCTTTTGGCAGGATTATGTACCACAAGAATCCCCATTTACAGCCATTTCCTTCGTTTATTACTAGCTTAGTTATTTGATCTAACGTTATCTACCCTTGTCTCCTCTGTTTTTTTGATTTATTCTATCCTCAGTTTCTTTATAAATCCACCTACTCTTAATATTTAACCCACTCACTTCCTCTGTCTATGTTTGATTACTTTTATTAATACCCTCTCCTCCCCAATCATCTTCAGCATATCCGTGCTCGTTTTCATATCCACCCAACTAACTTTATCTATTTTACACCGTATCCACATCTCGAAGAACTACAAACGTTTGACTTTCTTAAATCCAAGTATAACACCCATATAGCAATACATTTTACACCAAAATTTTGACAATCTTTTTCTAATCCTTTTATAAATACCTCTATGCATCAGTTTCCTTCCTTTCATGAAGGCCTCTTTGGCCAAGGTTATCCTTTATTGGACCTCACCTTTGCATCTACCATTCCAAAAAAGAGTAATATCGTAAGAGAATTTATCTACCTGCTCTAAATTATAACCACCTACCCTAATCGTTGACTTAGCTTCGTTTGTCATACAATCTTGTTAGTGTCCCGCATTGACTTTTTGTTAGTTTTACTCACGCGAATTTTCATCGCTAACTCCCTTGCTATCTCGTCGTTTCGTATTTTTATTATTATTCTTATGCACATATTACTGCAAGTAGATGCAGGACCTGGTGGCAGTGGTTACAATTCAGAAATACAACATAGAAATAGAAATACAATATATGTTAAACTCGTAGTCAAATTACAAAAAATTAAAAAGAGAATGGTCACTTGAGGGGAGCACTTATCTGCCAAGCATTTGCCCTAGAAGGAAGGAATATCCCTCAGGAGACCTCCCTTGGGCAGTAATAATAATAATAATAATAATAATAATAATGCCGTCTTTCTTTTTTGGGCGAATTTTAGCCTAGGAAGGCTATTCCTCCAATTAACCCCTTTTATTAATTTTATTCATTTTTTTGCATTTTATTTTATTAATATCACACACACACACACACACACACACACAACCATTCCCTAAACGGAAAAATCCGATTAGCCGGGACTCGAACCCGGGACCGTGAGGTTGGAGCGTTAACGCGCTAGCACGTTAACCACTCCGCCACCACGGCCGGTAATCAGAAACCTTATAAGAAAAATTAAAAAATATACATCATGAAATCATTAAATCAATACACATATGATAATAAACAACTTTTTAACAATATTTGTCAAAATATTAAATTTTCGTTAATCCAATTTTCCATAAATTACCATAACTTAAAAAATCAAATCTTCTTTCCCTGCAAGACATTTGTATTGGAGAGCAACTAAACATTTATTCGAAATCGCTCCATCTTGTTATAAACTCGATTAGTTATCTAGAATTAATATTAGTCTCCATCCAACCATTCCCATGTAAAAAAAGGCATAACTTTAGGCGATTCTAAATTATAAGAATGACATCATCGTTTGAGAACTAACAATGAGGAACATAAATTGCAGCGTGATGAGAAGCATTTAGGCCTTAATGACATGTTCGTATGGAATACTAAATTATGCACTCGCAACTGTTTTGATTTTTCCCCAACTCTAGAATACGAAATCCGCACATGTGCAATGACTTTTATACGCCGCTCCAATTTCTTGCTTCATCGTCATTCCCCTTTCATGTAGTCAGTGGTGCCATCTGCTCCACACCATAAAACCCTATGTGTTTATTTTCTTCGTATCCGCGCACGTGGACAGCACGTCCTCCGGATTGTCGCTGTCCATCAACTTGGGACTCGCTCGATTCACGAGCTATCAGCTGCATTTCCAAAGTTCTTTGGACACGTGTAATACGTATAATACATGAGTATGCTGCACCATACAACCAGCCATGTTTTGACGGAGTCAGTGAATGGATGTCTAAATGTCTATGTGGATAACCAAACTCGCTACGTGATAATGAAGTGAAGTTTGATTGTATGCTCCGTTGCTTCATGTGTGCATAGTAATGTATGCATATAATACAACTTATGTATAAATGGAAAAGGTAATTATGATAACTTAGGTTAAACAGTCCCCAACTGAGTATAGGGCGTAATGGATAATTTAAATTCGTTGATGGATGTTTCATTATAATGCTATTTCAAGTGAGAAGAAGTATCCCTAACCTAAAAACTGATGGTGCTACTTTAGCCCATACAGAAAATAATTGAGCTGCATATTATTCAGGATGAAAAGTAATTGTATTTGGCCCTTTTTTCCGTTGTAGGATTTAATATGTTGTTCAAAATTACGATTAATTCAAGTTAAAGACAGGAAAGGATTTAAAGACTTTTACCATTTTATTCCTGGAATAAATTATTTTCAATTTAATTTCTATCACCTCCACCTAACTTTAGTATTCAAACAATTTAATCATTTCGTCCACCATTTTTATCGTTTCAGTTTGAAATAGATCGCTTTCGTTTATTACTATATATAAAGCTGCAATCCTGACTCATTGATACAAACTGTTTGGCTATTTCCAATCTAGCTAGAAGGCTGAAATTTTCAGGAGTGGTTTATAATTCACACTCAACCCGGGGAAAAATCGAAAATTCTCAGATTTTGCCCTGGGTTTGAGCCCAGAGACGATTATATTTTTCAATGTATTTAAACGGGAAAAACGAAAAATGGCCATGCAGAGCAAATTTCTTTCGTTTATTAAAATGTGAAAACGTAATCGTTAAGTAGCGAGGCTTGGTCTATATTGCGTCTAAAAGATCAAAGTTTACTTTTCTTGCGACCGATTATAACATTCCGGCACGAAATTTGCAAAATTTTAGTTACAACGCCAATTTATTTCGTTTTTTTCTGCTCATTTCGAAAATTAAATCTATGGCAACAACCATTGTTTGAATCAAAAACAAGTTTGTTTACAATCCTGATTTCATATTCCGTGATAAAGGTTTGATACATTTTTAATATTTCTTTAATGTTTCTTTCGATATATGTTATTACAGAATATTGAAAAATGTAACTTTCATCAAAATGGTCAGCGAATATCTGCGCGGTCAATGAATTATTCGGGAGACATAAAGTAATAACATACGTTTATGTAGAAGATACGAGACCATTTACCAACGAAGATAATCGTAAAAGTCATGTAAGTAGCGAGATTATTCTAGAATGAAGTACATAGATATTAATATAAATCAATAAATAGGGATATTAATGTAAATTATAAGGTTTAACGACAATCTTTAGAAATAACATAACTGCAAGCAATACGAATCATTAGTTTAACGAACACTATAGTTTATTAATATATTATATTTCATAGCTCACTAAACCAAATGCATTTATCATATACTGAACTCAGACTAAAAAAACTGTTTCACTTTCGTTCTATATACATTGTGATAAATTGTCACCGAAAAGCTCATAACGGCAACTAAACCCATTGCTGCCCGCCTTTCTTGAAGGACCATGTTATCATTGAATATCAAGAAATTGTAACTTTCATCGATATGAACAACAAATATCTACTCTGGAAACACATGGTATCATTGAACGATGTTAGGATATCGTTGATCTACGTATATGGTGGTTTGCTTTTCGTGTGTGTTTCTGTGCTGTTTATTTTATGCCTATTATGTTTCTTCTTTTCTATTTTAATTACATATAATTATTCTGTCATCCTCTCCAAAGAGAATTTAAAATTAAGTTCTTTTTCTACTTTTTCTTTAATTAATACGTAGTACACAATTAGTACGTAGTATATTACGTAATTCAACTTTCATCAAAATGAAAAACAAAAATCTACACATAAAATACACTGATTTCCTTCAACGACCAACTGATTACGTCGTTCTTCGTGTTAGCTGGATAATTTTTCGTTAGTATAAACAATGTTTGCATGTATCATTGTATTAATATTATTTTCCCATCTTCTCCAAACGCGCTTTAGAATAAAGTTCTTTTTCTACGTTATTTAAAACTATTTACATAATTACGTTGCCTATTGTCTATTTGTTTATTTAATTAGAAACGGAGCTCATTGTCGTGGTAGACGCCATTTAATTAGTATAGGATTATTTTGCAGTATGTCTTACACTGAACCGAATACTACACAGGTAATCGTCAATTTATTTTCCACATTTTTATCTTATGCAGATTTTTATTCCAACTTTACTATGTTTGGCGTATTTCCTTAATATTATTTTACGAACACGTATCCATTAAAGACTCCCGTATCACATAAACGTGAAAGGCTCTCGAAATATTTATTTTACTATCATATTATTTGGTGAATCTCGATCTCACTCATTTGAAAATTATGTATACAATATACAATGGTATAATTAAAAAAAATTCTTTCCATCTATGTTATTACTGAAGGTTGAAAAATGTAACTTTCATCAAAATGGACAGCGAATATCTGCACGGTCAATGAATTATTCGGGAATACATACTGTGATAACATAAGTTTATGTAGAGGATACGAGACCATGTACCAACGAAGATAATCGGAAAATGCATGTAAGTAGTGAGATTATTCGAGGATGAAGTTGAAGAATCTACACTGAATATTTAGGGGGAATAGGTAAGTTCTTTTACTACGTTTTCTTAAATTAATACATAGTACACAATTAATACGTTGTACCTTACATCATTAACTTCATGAAATTCATTCTTTGTTTGGCGTATTTCCGTAATTTAATTTTACGTATGCGTATTCATCAAGCCTGGTGGCCACCGAATGCGAAGCGGCACTGAGCTGAGTTGAGCTGGAAAAAGTGACGCGGAGCGAATCGTAGCGAAGTTTTAGTCTCCGAGGGTCGGAAACTGGAGGAGCTGAGCTGTGCGAAGCGATTCCTTTCTAAACTACCAAGATGGCGTAAGTTTAGCCTTTAGTTGCCGACCGAGAATTTAATTCTTTGATTACGGTTAAATCACAGAAATTCCGCAAGAGGCGGATTCTGTCACAATATTATGTTGGCACACTTTAATTAAGATATTATTTACAGCCATTGGACACGAATTTATCTATTTCGCTAATATCATATAAGTTCCTATCGTTCGTACCTCACTCGAGTACACTTTTCATTTTGCAATCACGGTACTGATAGTATAAATAGTTTTTAATTTTATATTAATAATTTGTTCAATTATTTTGTAAAGAGAATCACAAAAATTAACCACTTTACTCACATAAGCATGGCAATTCAATTTTTCTTCACTCTTCTTCCATCGTCATACTTTTGCTGACGGGTAAATGTCTCGGAGAGGAGCACATGCCTTTTTCTTAATCTACTTCAAATTGCCGTATTTTTAATATTTTTAATGGTGCATAAATGAATATCCTACTGTTATTGGTTTTAGTGCTATGGTAAGCTGGTGTTCCTCTCCAAGACCTACTGACGATTTCACAGTATTAGTTTATTTTCAAAAACTGACCTCCGTTCAATGATTATATTTACGAGAAAATTATTCTCGGCTGTAGTGAACCTTTCCGACGACATTTTCTCAATGATTGCGTTCCGCTAAGACGAGTAAATATCTTAAATTGGGATTTCATTGATTTGTAACCACATTGGAAGTAATTAAATTAGGTTTACGATCACAATTATCATAGGTTGACAGAGTGATTACTTTTTGTGAAATTTAATCGTTCATCAATTATTAAATTAATATTTCTGAAAGAAAGCTGTAATTGGGAATTAATCACACCTTTCAAGCTCATAAATGTGAATCTTAGGTAGGTAGTGTTGTTAAAAGTGCTTCGACAGCTTAGGTCATTTCGCACATTGGCTCCCACCGGGAATCAAACCCGGGACCGCTTTCATCAAAGGCAAACGCGCTGTCCATATGACTATCCGGGAGCCCTCAAAAATGTGAATCTTTCACACACTGATATCAATTCAAATACTGCCGATGAAAGAAGCGAAAGGCTCCCCCCTCCACCACTATCACGTTGAGAACGGTGGAGGGGTAAGCTGACTTCGCTTCAGAACGAACCACGACCGTTCGGAAGATGTGCCTTGCGAGGCAGAGTGACGTCACAATTCTCAGCTCAACTACGCTTCGTATCCGGTGGCCGCAGCTGCATTAAAAAGTATAGATTCTATTGTGAAAGCGTAGTCCGCTCAACGTAACTTCGCTCAACTTACCTTCGCTTCGCATTTGGTGGCCACCCAGCCTTAATGTCTCAACTCCAAACTCCCGTATCAATTAAACGCAAAAAGCTTTCGAAATAATTATTCTATTATTATATTATTTGGTGAATCTTGATCTCACATTTCAAAATTATGTATACGATAGATAGTGGTATAATTAAAAAGAAACGTAAATATAACATATAGACCGATAACTCAGGGTAGTATCCCTTAATGATTTGCTTTGCTTGCAGTTTGCAAGCACCCATTTGCTAGTATTATTATAATACTATCCTGTGAACATTTAAATGCCTTTCAGTTGAATTAAAAGCGCTGTAAAATAAGTAATCAATAATACAGAATAAGTAATTATTACATAAAAAATTATTTCAAATGCATCGAATCGGATAGTTACGAATTCATTTCTAACTTAATCCCGGAACGGATGGTTTAAAAATGTAATCCCACGTAATATGAGAAAAGCAAGTATCTAAAAATCAACCCAGGGATTACTTAGAGCGACCGATTCCAAATATTTACAATCGTTATCAGGTCACATGATGATTAAAATCCCGATGTAAAAATTATATTCAAACTACGTCAGCCATAGTTTAAGAATTGTGTTTACAAAATTTTAATTTGTTATGGGATTGCGTTATTTTTTCTAATGAAAATCATAACCATGTAACATATTTGTGATTTACAACCATGGAGCATTTCTGTATTCCACGCAACCGCCCCTAGCAATTTTACATTCCCCCAAATACGGAAACTAAGGTGATATTTCAGGTATTTCATTTTTTTAACATTTTTCCTTTTGTTTTCTTTTGATAAATTTGGCTAATGAAAGTGTTAAAAAATGATCCCTTTTATGCCGAATATGGCGTATTAAGGTGGGCAAAAAATCCCATATAGAGCGCAATTTATCCTCACCGACTACTTGGATTTATGCCATTCGTATTTCCTCTCTCGGCTCGTTGGGTTAGAAAAGATCCAACGCATCGCTAAACATGCATATGATAAGTAATGCAGCTTCATTTCCATTTCTAAAGCTCGAATTTGTCGAAGTTAAACATGCAGTATTTGCATGGTGTATCCACGGATGAACACGAACATGGAGTGGCTTCATCATGTGAATTAACTGTAGCTCAGAATGCCATTTAAGATCTCCTAAAGGACAAGTTGCGAATAAAACAGGCGTATTCATCATACAGTTCCTCCTTTACTTTAGCTCCTATATTCCATTTGAAATTCACTAGCATTGCTTAGACTTTAAAGGCTGAAATATATTCATTACTTAGAGAGATATTAATACCAGGAAGAATTAATCTCCGTCCTCTGTTAGAGATGACTGTAGTTAGAAAAAAGTAGAGTTATGAAGATCCGAACTTAGAAATAATGGGAATGAACTTAAAATTTTCAATGTATTGCTATATAATTAAATGAAAGCTTATTAGTGATGTGACGAGAAACTTAATTTTGTTGTTAAAGGAGCACACTTTTTCTGAAAATTGAAAGTATCTGAATGAACCTGGAATATAATCGGTTATTAGTTAAAGAATTTAAAATTAATTATCATTCCCGGGAGCAATTCATACTTATTATTTTAGCAAATCATTAATCTTATCAAGCTTTATTAATGCTCTTAATTAAAATGTTCTTAAAGATAAATCAGAAAAAAAGAAATTAAAACCTGAATCGTATGACGCTTCGGTGGTAATGTACTCAAATTTGCACATGATAGTTCGTTTGGAGTCAAACTATTGCAAAATTATTATCATTTGTTATTCATAATGCTCATTTTTCTTTCAATCAATCAATAAAATAAAATTTAAATTTAAAAAAATCTTCATTGCTAATATACTCAAAATAACTTAAACTTTTAATTTTCAACCTTTTTTCATTCAGTTGGGAATTCACGAAACATCTGAATTTTGTAGTAAAAGGTACACACTTTGGCAGAAGTTGAAATCATTTGAATGAACTTTGAATGCGATCTGTAAGAAGGTTACGGCGAATCGTTATTCTCGCTTTTAATTCATAATCATATTTTAAAGTTATCACATATATCCTTAGTAATGCTTTCAGTTAAAATATTATCGAAGTTGAAATAAAATAAAAATTAAAACAACGGGTTGAATGCTCATAATGCTCATAATAGTTAAGAGTTAAATTACAGTGACTTTTAATCCTTGTTAGTAATTCATAATCATCATTTATATTTAAAGCCATCGTCTTATTTATGTTATTAATCAAAATTAAGCGAAAATAAACGAAAGGAAATCAAAATGTGAATTTTCTAACAAGGTGGAGGGACTGTATGAACGCTAATGGACTCCAATTTGCTCGTGGAAATTGCTAAACGTTCAGTTTGAGTCCCGTATTTTCTTGTTGAATTTTGCCGTTTTGGCCAAGTGTTGGAGTGACAGAACCTTACGACCCTAAGTTGTCTTCATTAGCTAAGCGTGCCTTGCTTTAAAGGTACCACTCATGCCTAGAAGTAGGCATTTTCGTCCTTAAGTTGAGCGAGGCAAAGAGAAGTTCTCGTCGGCGAACTCGATTCCTTTATTTTGGAAATAATAACCAGAATTTCTCGAAGAAAGTCTCATTACTCGCCTTCCTTTGCTTATCCATTACGCTTGATGAGCAGAAAAAATTTCCAAGTTCCTCTCATACTCCAGTACACCCTAAGACCTTTTAAGTAAAATTGGGATGAAGAATGCTTTCCATTCTCCGGCGAAAAATTCTTTCTCTTTTAATTGCACGCAGAAGGTACATTCTAAATAGATTTTCCTATTCAGTTTGTTTTTCATTTTTGTCAGATAATTTATTTTTATTGTTTGGATGCGATTCTTCCTTATCCCTATCTATAGTCCTATCTGCAGCGTCAACTTGTTCCTTTGGTAACTTTTTTCAGCTGGAGTAATTTCCAATTACGGAATGAATTTGTTCACAGCAATATTTTTAGATGCCTTTTAAGGGAAACCATGCTAACAGTTTCTTATTTAGGTAATTGATAGCACATTTGCTCGAAACATTCCATCACAACAGTCGATGTATTGAATATCTTGAACGTAGTGAATTGATTTTATAGATTTCATGCTTTAGAGTTACTCAAACAGTAATCAAGATTTAAAAAAGATATCATCATCACCTAGAGCTGGGGTTCCCAGCCTTTTAGCAACTACATACTACCTTAAATTTTTAGGAATTTTGGCGTACCAACAGTCCTATATTTTTTAGAAAAAATATATTAAATGTTGGAAAAGTGACCATTGGCTTGTTTTATTGTTATTAAATAACTGATAAAACTTTATATTAAATTATTAATGCACTTGTATTTCGGTGTTTTCAACTCTTTATCAAAACAACAATAAATAAATGAATATATGGGTAAGGGTGGTGATATCCGTTCACACACTTCATTATTTCCCCGCAACTGCTGAATCAGGTGTTCCCATGAGAAGGACCTAAATGAGGTAAACACAGGAAGTGGGGAAATTCATTCTGCAATGTTGCAGAATATACACGGGCGGCTTTGAGGAAGGAGGCGCGTGAAGGTGTGAGAAAGGGAGTCAGAAATGTACGGTTAAGGAATAAGGAGCTGGTGCCAATTCACCGACGTGATTTTATATCTCTGTTCCCTAGTTAATCCTGAGCTGATCCCGACCCTAATTTTGAGTGATTACAATTTTACGCTATGTACAAATATTTTTTTCCATTTTTTTCTTATTAATTTTGATTTAAAAATATATAGAGATATATTTATATTTAACATTTTTATAATAAAGTACACTCGTATATGGAGATCCGAGGCCCTTACTAGCTACGAGAAAGAAAAATTGGGGCTCATGGACCGGAGTTCAATCCCGTTGTTTAGCCTGCATTTTGGGCATCGCTACCGCAAGAAAGTTTTTCATAGCTTCCCCATGTTCATACTTGCAGGAAATAGGTTAATAATCTTCTTTCGAAAAAAGTAATGTGTTGCAAATCACTGAAAGAGGAGATTTACGATTATACCTCACTAATCTGAAGCCACATAATGTCCAATGACTTTCGGGGAATCAGTATCGCCTTTATTTCACTATCCATGTTATTTAAGTATGGATATTATTTAAGAATTTGGCTAAGTTATGTTGGTTTCGTTTCAAATTAAAATCTTTACTTACATATTTCCTTCAACAAACATAATTATCTTTTCAATAGCGGTACGGATTAAAAAATTATTCATGACTTTCTTTTTAAAGTTATACGATATAATTATTTATAATAGCAATAACTTCTCTAATGGAAACAGGAAGACCCCAATTTCATCCATTTCAATAATTATTACCATTTACAAAGACACACAACCATTCCCTATCCAGAAAATTCCGAATGGCCGGGATTCGAACCCGGGATCTTGGCGTTGGAGTGATAGAGCTCCCTAACCAATCCGCCACCTCAGCCGGTTTGTTTTTATGATTATTTTACAATTATTAACAAATTTCGAATGCGAAACGGGTAAGCGCGACTTCAACCTTCAGCGTGAATCGGAGAACTGAATTTTTCTCGTTATTTAAGTTTAGAAGGAAACATTCCTGAGACGATTTTTCTTAGCAAAGGACTGAACGCAAAACGTAAGAAACAATTGTTGTATTGATTACACTTTTTTCTGACATTTCTCATACTATGGAAAAGTGACATACCAATTTGAAGTACAACGGTTGAATTAATGGCCTTTCAATCTACGCAGGAGAGAAATACGAGCTCGAGAAATGAGTCAATTAACGGACGATTCACTCGCCGGAAAGATTTAATTCAGTCTTCGGAGGCACTGAGGTCAACCGTGTCTCGGATTCTTCAATTCTCATTTAATTTACTACGTGTCTTTTACCTCAGTTTCCAAATCGAGTTACCTTTGCGAAGACGCTCTCTCCATTACGGGAAGGAGTTTGCGTAAATTTGACCCGGTACATGGACTACAACAAAATCTCTGAATACTGTTCTGCAAAGAATCTACCAACGAGAGTGTTTGTCGGGTATTCGCTGAAGGAAGCGGTGATATGGTTTTGAGTTATGCAGAAGACAATATTCTGTGAGTTCAGTGGTTTATTCTCGTCATTAATCCTAATTAATTTAATTCTTGTAAACGATAGGGCTTGTTGGATTGCAAGTACGTACTGCTTCACTGGAAGAAATAAATAAGGTTCTTTTAGGTGAGCTCGTTCGAGCGAAATTGAGAATAAAATCAAAACAGCGTTCATAGTATGATAATATCTAAAAGGAGATGGTGTAATAAAATGCCAAAACCTACCAATATTAATAGCTAAAATAAATGAAAAGAAACGTGACTAAAGCATAAATAGAGGTTAGATAATACATAAAAACAGAAAAATATATAGTCAATGAGGAAAGGTGATAATGGTAACTGAAATAAAATGGGTTAAGGAAAAACAATACATTAATTAAGTAACGATTATACATTGTTACTTTATGTATTATTTACATTTATAACTTATATTTCATAGGCAAGATTGCAAACTTCTTTCAACTTAACAAATTATGACGAGGCATAAAGTTATTCAAACCAAATTCAACTAAATGAGGCTTTACTTGGTGGTTTTCCATGACAAAAGAAGCAAATTGACAAGAAATAGATTTATTTATACTACTACCACAGAAGAAATTGTTACAGACGAACCAGGTTTCGATGCATGGCATCATCTTCAGGTTCAGGTGATCGTCTGTAACAATTTCTTCTGTGGTAGTAGTATAAATAAATCTATTTCTTGTCAATTTGCTTCTTTTGTTATTCAAACCGTTTAATTTTCCTCACTAAATTTGAAAACAGATCGAATAATTTTAATAGCAATCTCTAATGAATACTAAATATTTTGTCAATTATTGATGACTAAGCTATAGCTCTTTAATTAATCAACCGATAGAAAAATTAATTTTAATAATTCAAACTTTACGAATAAGTAATGTTAAAATTCCTTTATTAGTTTGATATTTCTCTTTATGTGATCAATTTCTGAACAAAACTCTCCTCCGCAGTAGGTATGCATATCGCACATATATTGAATATGCATTCCATTCGAGTAACCAGAGGGTAAGATACATTATATATCATTGCATTAAAATAGAAAACACCATCATTGCCGAAGAACCTCTGAAATAAATTCCTTTTGAGATTGCACGCACCCATCTTCTGAGATTATAACCAGAAGGGCAGCATTACGTTTCTGCGCAGTGTAATTGCGTCCTCCCACATAAGTGGTCTGCGGTTCCCCTTGTTTACAATCTCACAGGCAGGGGTTTCATACTGTTATTGCATCTGAAATATCTGGAAGGTATTAGAAGTCGTATTTAGAGGTAATTAACGCATAAGAAACTGAGGCTGTGGGACCGAAACCTGTATCATTTGAAACGAGACATAGCCCAATCTCATGGTCGTAAAACCTTAGATTACTCTCGCACACTGTTGAAAGCAATCAAGCATAATATTTGTGTGTACATGTCCAGAATACTTATAGCCAATTTTATTTTCCAAAGATAGAGGAATACGTAAATCTGGTCATTTAATTCTGGAGATGTCACTTTATTATAATAATTTTTGATCGACCTATTGATACTTTGGAACTGTACACATCTCTCTAATAATAATGATGGTTCAGGTAGCTCTCAACATAAAAACTGATATTGATTCTCATTATTTCAGTTCAAAATTTCCCTACTATTGGAATTTTTAGTCTAATTACTTTTTATAATAAATTTTACCCAATATTTCAGCATCTTTATTTACTTGTTGACTGAACATAAGTTTACCATCCTAGATAGATCATAATTCATCCATTGTGACATATTTATGTTTCACATTTTTATACTATTACTTTACGGGTGTATATGCGGGAGAAACGGAAGTTTAGTATACCTCGTCACCTCTCCTCAGTATTTGGCTATACCTTCTGGAGGTTTCTGGAAGTGTTTTCCTCCTAACTAAGGTGAATACTAAGAAGGAATCTTTAATCTTTATTTTTAGATAGCCTTATGTGATGTAGCCTATTTGTAGTCTTATCATATAAATAAATAAATGATTCCATGGCTGTTGATAGAGGATAAGAGAACCAAATTATCATCCACGCTGATTGCAGAAAATAGCTGAGTTCAATAGGAAAATTGAATCTTCCATATAGGTGTAGTTCGAGTATTATTTTGTGGAACTCCGTCAAATACTCTTTAGAATATTATATTTTGGAATTTTTTGTTCGTAATTATATTTTAGTAATTTTTGTTTGTGATGAGAATAGTTGCTTATAAAATTAGGTATCTTAGGTCTACAAATAGGTCTAAACGTCTTTTCCGCAAATGGAAACAATACGTGAATTTTCACTGCCAATGTTATTTTTTTTTAAGGAGCCACATTCACCTAGCGGTCCAATCCTTGCGGAGAAACGCGTTTAAAGTTTCAAGAATGATTCTAGTATATTGAAATCGATATCAAAAAGCCTGATTTCGTGGAAGGTCATATTAAAATAAAGAGATACTTACAATACAAGATACTTTGTTAGTAATTATAGGCCATGTAGAAAATTATTGAGTGTCTTTTTATTATGATTTTCAGCAAATTAATTTTAACTTTATTATTATTCATCTTTGTAAAAGCATATACAATAAAGTTGTAAGGGAAAGTAAAAATTGGAAAAACCCTTTCAGGAGTTCGTCATAGGATGCAGGAACACACCGAGGGAATACACTGGGACTGTTTTTAATCAGAATTGTATAATTTTGTAAAGTTAACAGCATTTTATCACTGTGAAAATTTCAAAGTATATTCTTATCATTTAAATCAGTTATAAGATGTAAGAAAAAAATTGCCAAAATATTAAATTTCTTTGTTGATGTAGCCCCTTAAGGATACCGCGAATGAACGCGAAATCCGATTTCTGGAACGACATTATCTTCAGGTGCGACGTGACACGGAGCCCTCCTTAAACCTCACGATATTTTTATCTTTCGACAAAAAAGAGAGATAAAGTCACGGAAGAAAGGGAGAATGGGCATCTCTCCCTTTCTCAAAAATCGCAACACCTCGGGCAAGATGAGAGAAGACCCTTTTTTGGCGTCGCACTTTCGTGCAGAAAGGACCAAGTCTCTTCAGTTTTTGACCTCATTCCTTCCCATTCGTTTCTCGCATCCTTTTAACACCTTCATTCCCTTTCAGCCCTTCGGAGCATTGTTTTTGCTTATCGGCGCGAGAAGCAGGTGTCAAGATGGCAAGATGGGGTCTCGGAATTTCAATAACAACCATGACTACGATGTCGGGGAGACTTCCCTATCCGGTCGAGCCTTTCCCCAAAGCGTAGTAATTGAAAGGGATGAAGATTTTTGGGGGAGCGAGAGAAGGGCCTCTGATTGGAAAGGCATCCTTCCCCCTGCCAGTATTTTTTACAGCGCTTTTGTTTCCGAGTCGCATCTATTACTTCGAGTGAAAGGGAGTCTCCCATTTCCCTGGGAAAGCGTTCGGTTGATTTATCAAGGTATCGGTCCCGCGCCTTTTTGCTCGCTGATTAGCGGTTTGCGGTTTGAATTTTCTTGTCTACTTCCTAAGTGTTCTGATGGGAATGGTTGTAGATCGGTTTGAATTGAGAAGTCGCTGTTATAGACGGATTTGAATTGTCATGTGTCTCGAAGGTCGTATTCATCCCCACGTTATTTTTGGGAATGATTTCAAAATACCCCTTTATAAGGGTTTTGGTAAGGAAAAGTACAATTGAGAATAAAACGGTTATTTTATGAATTGACGTATATACTTTACAAATTTTTAATATTGTATAGGCATTCGAATTTATAAAATTATTAATTGAAACTTTTTATAGAATTAAATCACAGTTGAAAAATGCAAACTTCTATTTTATTTACGCATTGAAATACGTACAATTGAATTCTAAATTTTAAATTAGCCATGTAAAATACTGCAAGCTTTCATGCTTAGAATTCTACAGAAGTTTAAAAAAATATGTTGCTAAAACCTCCAAATCACTGCCTTCGTCACATCAAAATGCTTCTCAAATAAAATGCAAAGATCGTATGTATTGAATCGTAAGCATCCAAGCCAAGTCCCAACTAATACACTTTTAGTCCCGCTAGTTGGGAAATATCAATTAGGCCACCCGTATGTAACTTGTTATTTATCATCATTCATCTTCATTCTTCAGCGATAACGTTTATCATATTATAGAGTGGTAATATTTTCCCCTACTATTCTACATTAAATAATGGAGCTCCCCTTGTGAGCGGTGCCCCTGAGTTTCACGAAACAGCAATACTTTTATGTTTTGCGGGTGGTATACACTCCCCACTCAAAGTTTTTCTTCGGAGGAAAATCATTTTCCTTACTTCGTCGCGGTGGTGCTACCATACCCATCCGTTGGACTCCTAAATCTAAGTCCAAAATACGCTCTTTGAAGTCATAAATGAGAAAGTTTCGGGATATGCCAATTTTTAATCTCGAAATCATACTAAAAAAAGTAAAAAATGTTGCCGAGGCAAATATCGAATTTCCAGCTTCATAGCTCCATTCAACTGTTTTTAAACCAGTGTATTTTACCACCATGAATGTCAATATTACGCTTCCTCACCTGCGACAGTGTTATTCATTCCTCTGTGTGTCAAACCATTTCTTATTTTAAATTTTGCACAAGCCTCATTTATCAAAAAATGTGACAGCAGGTACTCCATGTTGAAGATGCCTCAAGGTTCAATGAGTACGCATCCATCAGCATAGAAAAACTTACTCCGTATATATACCATTTAAAATATTTTATTTCAATGAATGAACTATCTCATAAATGGCGAATATGAGTGATGCTCGAAAGCATAGTTGTGGAATATTGGGTGAAAAATAAAATGCTTTATAAGGCTGACAAAGCTGATGGAGAAGTTTATAGAGACGATCAGACTATGAAATCACAAAAAGGTCTTCGAGGAAAGAAGTATTATCTTTCATAGACTGGTTACTGTCCGACATTCCATGGTCAAATTGAGTCTTATAAGAATTTTACACAGCACATGTAGCGTACGAAGAGAAGTAAACATAAATCAAATTGACGTTTTGTGAAAGAGACAAAAATGTAATCTTATTCTTGTACAGTTCAAGGTTAAACCTCTCGGAGAACCTCATTTAGAGAATGCCTCATTGAGTGCAGAGTTGAATCCCACGTAGGCGATCGAGAAGTGGTACAACTTCATCTGCTTTCTTTTGCTTTCAACGTATATTTAAGGATCAAGTACACCATTAATTCATGCTATTAATTTTAGGAATTGTTCATCATTTATTGATTCTCTTAATATTTTCGATTGACTATAGATTGTTCTCCGTGATAAAATCAAAAAGAAGTAAAATTGAGTTATTGGAACTCTTCAAAGTTTACTTTTATATGAATTCACCCTTTAATTAAACCACATAATTGCACTTTCTTCGGTGTAAATATAACTTTATGGTTAAGCGTAAATTTATGAATATACGAAAGTATTTCATTATGTCTGATTCTAATTATCTGATAAAGAAGGTTCTACTTTTTTATTTATTACTGATAATATTTTGACACATTATTGTTATCGTAGAAGATATGATACTGTAGTTTGTGTAAAAGTTGAGAAAAATAATTCCCTAATTGTTAGCAAAAAGTTTACCTTTGATTGAAGATTAATGTTTCTTCAACGTTTATTTTTTATAAATTCATCCTCTAACTGTACCAAATAATTGCACTCGTTTCGGAGTAAATGTACCTTTTGAGTAAAGTGACGAATGAAGAGAAGAAATTCCTTTTGCATCTTTCCAAGTACCTGATAAAGAAGGTTAGAATTTTCTATATTGACTAATACATTTTTATGCAAAGTAAAGTTATAGGACGTGATATTGTAGTTTGTGTAAACGTTGAGAAAAGTTAGTTCTTAAAAGTTTCAAAAAAGTTTACCTTTGACTAGAGGCTCATTTAGCGGAACCATATCGAAAATTTATGACTAAATCTTATTTAAACATTAATGTCTGCATGCACAGATATATAGATAAAGAATGTTTTTTCAATTAACGTGGTACTTAATAATGTTGATAATTAATTTCAGACATTTATAGTATGTGCATCTGTTACATTACTCAACCAAAGAAGCAATCACGAATTCAAACGGGTTTACGTTAGTCTAAAACAAAACGAGCCCGCTCGGGATACACTCCTCCGCATTTTTCATGGGAAACCAAATAGTTAAAGCTCTCCTCGCAGTGCTTTCACCTGTTTGCTCCCATTCCCGTCCATCTGCAGCCGTTTCGTTAAAAATGCACGGACACCACACATGCACGTATTCGTCACATTAGGGTTCGCGAACTGCACGTCCCCCCTCCGAGAGTAAATGGGACGGCCGTGTTTGCAAGGACGTGGTGCATAAAAAAGGATTATGATCTCCTCTCGGAGGATAAGCTTTTGGATATTGAGGCCGCGGGAGACCGGACTTTGGAGGTCTGCAAAGAGGTCCGAGATGGGAATTGTAGACATATGCACTTTTTCTCCCGTCAAGTGCAGCGCGAGCAAAAATGGAATGTGGTCGAGAAAGTGGGACAACGGCGCTCATTGTGGCGAGGAGTATAAACATGTGAGGGACGGGAATCAATTTCCAGATTGTGATTAAGATTCGGAGGATGGCTTTTTTTGCCTCGGGCGAATGTGGAAGTACTTCGCTGTCCCGCGGTCAGCAATTGTGCGCGTTCGACAAACGGTGGACTATAGTGATGGTGGATTTAATGGATGTACTGAATTGGACGTTGAATATGTTTCGCTTGTCAGTATTTTACGTATGAAATAAATGCCGTACGAAATCGAGATGAACACCTAAAGAACGGAAATTGAATACAGATTCTTATTTTGGTTGAAGAATAACGAATTATGAGTCGAAATTGAGAGAATTCAGTCAAAAATTACGAAACTTTTCTATAAACAATTCTTTAACGACAATAGTGATTGTTGAACTCAACTCTCATGCAAATATGTTGGAAGAATAAAGTAAAAGGCTCATATAAAATGTATTGTAACTAAATATATTTATTGCCAGAGATTAAATGCATTAAAATTAACGTATATTTAAGGAACAATCCAAACTCGTATCTGTTTTTTTATATTTTTCGTAACTAAATTGAATTTTAAGTCCACCATTTTTTACGGGTGAATCAATAAGTTTAATTGTAATAAATGTTTTTATTAAACATAATTTCAATGAATGACGTTGACTGGGGTAAACATCGGTAGTTGAGTATTTATTTATGTATCGCACTAAAATACGACTCTCACAAAGAAATAATAAATTTATAAGTACAATTGACAATCACACTTGTGAGGTCCATAAATGAAACGACACGGAATCAGGCGCAACTTTGTGGTGGTTATTAATTATATCAAAATCCATATTGAGGAAACTATTACTAAATTTTACTTTTTCTGTTATTTAATAAAAGTTTCCTCAATATAGATTTCCATAAATGAAGTTAATTGCGCATTTAAACTTGAGTGTTTACATATGCTCTATTTTTGGTAAGTTTTGCGTTTGTGCTTGTAGCCACAGTGATGAATTGTTTCACTTACTCGATTCATTTTATGGCTGCGGATTTGGAAACATGTATTTGATACTTATACTCTGTAAGAGAAAGGTTTGAATTACTCTTGTGAAATGAAATCAGAAGATGGCTTCAAAGAGTGTAAAACCATAGCAAACTATTGGAATTCAAACGTAATTATTCCAGATTTTTCTCAAATGAAACCATTCGTCATAGGAACGCGCATCAGCAAGAAAAACTGTTTAAAATATTTAGAAAATGATAAGTATTTTTTTTAGGTCCAATTTGTAGAGGCATAAAGTTTGGACTCAGATGAGTAGTTCACTGATTAGCGGAATATTTTGTTTCAGCTTTATTTCAACGAATAACTTCCTCAGTTGATTGTTGATTGAAAATTTCGCTATTAATTTTATCACAAAAACACATGTATGGAAAAAATGAATTATAATGCCAAAAACAGTTAGTATATTTTTGGCGATTTCTATGCAATATAAAAGTTTGACTTCAAATGTGTCATATTCTCAATAGATATTTGATTGAAAGTTCATAGTTTGAGTATTCCCTCGCAACACATGGGGAGAAAAACTAGCTATCCGCCTTTTCTAATAGGCTCGTGAGCTACAGGTTGCTACCCTACGTCTGAATCGCATAGAGAGCTGGGAAAAATGAAAGTAAGAGCCTAGGAACATAACAGCGCACCCTTCCGTCTCGTACCCAATTCATTTCCTCAAATGTTTTCCGCCATATCGCTGATAGAGAACCCCTTTTCTAAGGCGACGTCTGCGCCGCATTCAAATCATGCAGCAAACAGTGGAGCAGACTCTAAAAGTTTCCAAGTACGCACGCATAACGAGCGCTGTCTCGACCGTCTGCTGTTACTTTTATTATTCGAATAAGTAACCGTCTCGCCGAAGAAAATAAGAATCCTCGGTGTCTGTGCTATGGTTTTTGTGAGGGTAGCGAGAAATAGGGGCGAGGGGAGCTCTAGAGGGTTTTAGGAGAGAATTGGATGCGAAGTGTAAGTAATGGTGGATGTCTGGAAGTGCATAGTCCGAGGATGGAATCTGTGGGGATGTACCCGGTGTTTTTTCTCCCTGAAAAAAATCAATTGCATGGGGAACCTTCCAGTGTTGTGCTTCCTACTGTGAAAGGGCCTGCGAAGTAACAAGACTCTATTCAATTGGATCTTGTTGAGGAACAAAGCACAGGATTCTATATTTTGTTGGAGGAAATTCGATAAATTGCAAAGTGTATTATCATATGGAGAGCCGTATGTATACGAGCACTTTTTTTTAAAGAAGAATTATTTATTACCTTGGGATTGAATATTTATGCTCTTCTTATTAAAACAAGTATCCATATCTTTTCTTAAGGATCTTGATGACTTCCTACTTTATCTTACTCGATTTTTTATGAATTACTTTTCAATAGCGGTCTGTTGGATTCGAGATGTAAGGTAGCCTCAGGCAGCTGAAACTACTGGCTAGCACTGTATGAATGTCATTCATAATCGAGAATTTCGTTTTTTTCAGCAAATACATATTTTCTTATTTTCTCACGGAAAGTATTGTAGTTTGCTCCCCTTCTCTTGTGCTGTCGTTATACTGATGCATTTATTATAGAAGAAATCGAAAATGAGATAGACTTAACAAACAAAGGCAATAATAAATCCAATAATGACTGTAATAAATTACTTCTGGCCGTACTTTGTGGAAAGCCATCTAGAGAAATAAAGAAAACTTCGTATCTCTCCACAAAATATATTTGGACGACTAGTTTCGGAAGCTCGCCATCATCAGGTGATGATGGCGAGCTTCCGAAACTAGTCGTCCAAACATATTTTGTGGAGAGATATGAAGTTTTCTTTATTTCTCTTCAATAATGGCTCTTGAAAGGAAAAATATTTGACGAAAATGTCGGAAGATCTCATCAATTTAGTGTAATTTCCATTTTTATACATTGTTTTACCATACATATAAAATATCCGGTAAATTAGATTTTAGTTGCATCTAGTTCAATGTTTTGCTGCCATTAGAACGACAAATTTTCTCATAAGTGGTGAGCTCCACGAACGATAAGTAAAAATTCACATTCATTTCACATGCAAGGTCTTCCTAAATGAATTTGCGTCGATCCTATTGAACCTAATATGAAATTTAATCTATTACATAAGCATCTAATAATACGCAAAACGATCAAGCTTTGCTTTCTCTACTTTAGAACCCCAGTACCCAGTATTTAATTATATATAAGTATTACGAAAAAAATAGCCATCTTGATCTGTGATATTTCATGGTTTGTATAATTATAAAGCGAAAGTTTGATTCTGCGAAGATAGCGACGAGAGTGAAATTTATAGGGAAGAGAGAGGCCAAAAATAAATAGACATAATTCTCTTATTTGATCGGTCAATACGGTAATTTATCGGGACGAGTCCATCGATCGAGAAAAATAAACAGGAAAAAGTTGTCAAAAGGAGGAACCTTTCGTTGAAAGTTGCTCCAAGGATGATGAGGTAGCAAACATCTCTCCAATGATACGCCTAGTTTTCCTTCTCTATAAACTAAAATATTGCGTTGCCGATCGCAAACAAAAGTAAATCGGGGAATCGTTGCCTTTATCAAAGCGCAAATATTTCCCGGAAAATCGTCTGAAAATTGCTCGGAAAATAGAAAGGGAGATCGTATACACATCATCAAATAGAGACTTTAGTTTCTGCTATCGCATTGACATATAGACTAATAGCTACTGGAAAGTTTCTCATCGTCTTCACCTTGTCTATCGTCATCTATCTACCTTCGAAGGACACAATTGGTTGGATGCTGAACATTGTTAAATTACTCTTGGTACTCATTATGTAGATCATATTAGAATTCGAATATACTTACGCTTGATGGTGTTGCTTTTCCTCTTCAGGAACTGTCAATTAATCAGCAAGCTCCATGCGTTTACTTGATCAGCCATACCCCAAAATATATTTATACCTAATTCATCTATTTGCGTATATGACTTTCACACACAGCGTACATACAAAGTTTACACTAGGCCCCCTATGGGTCCAAATAGACTTACAAGGGGTCCATGTCATGCAGAAAGAAAATTGGGGTTCACGAGATGTAAAAAGTGGTCCAGAGTCCATATGTGGTCCATAGTGGAAATCAGTCCATTATCGTTGATTATCCTGCGTTATGAAGCTATTTTAAGAAAGTTATTAATGGCTTTCTCATCTTCATTACTTGTGGAAACAAGTTTGAGCGTGGTTACCAATCTTCTTTCAAAAGAAAAAAGAAATCTGTATCAAGCCACTAGACGTGGTCATTTATCTTGCTAATTTAAAGCTAAATATTGACCAATTGCTATCGAAGAATCATGTTTATCCCTCTTATTAACAGCATTGATTTGTGTATTCAATGTATGTAAGAATTTTGCTTGGGTCCGTTTATTTTGTTCTAAATTAAAATATTTACTTATTTTTTGTTTTCGATGAAAAATATCATCTTTTCAATGAAACGTCATGTATATTTACGAAAAAATCAACATTCTGCAGGTTGGGGGTTCCATGAAAAATGAAAAGAACGGCATGGGGTTCACGGAGAAAAACATTTGGGAGCCCACGATCTAGATTCTCCTATGAATTGAAAACATAGATTTGGGGAAATGAATGCGTAAAGAATAGTGGAAGAATTGGAAAGTTTAGGAAGGAAATGAATGCCACCCATCTCCAAGACGGATGAATAGAGGATCTGCCAGCGATTCGTCAGCAGATAAAGGGTCAAGACAGGGGTAGGGGAGGAATCATCTGAATAAGAAGTGGCTCGATGCGTAGGATTGAAAAGGAGAATATTTGGAGGCAATGGGAGAGCCCCCCTCCAAGCAGAAAGAACAGAAGGGATGGATCTCAATGGGGGAGGGACAAAAGATCGCTGGCGGAAAGAGGGGGAGAAAGAGGGGCGATAATAACCGAGAAATACGCGTGTGACTTACTCCTTCTCCGTCTTCGACATGCGCGGAAAATGGTGGCGATTTTGGTGTTTCATAAAAGAAAAGGGATCCAGCATAAAGATATGCACGCGGGTTTTAATTGGGGAAACATTGATGGCAAGAGTGAAGTGACCCGTGCGGCAGACGAGGGTTTCTTTGGGAATATTACTCAGGAAGGGCTCCCTCTTTGTGTTTTGCCTTTCGACAGGTAATTTCGGGAGGCGCCGTCTTGTTGGGCGCAGATATAACGAGACAGTTACTGCCTTCGAATCACGAGTCGATAGATATTGGGCTCTGGATTTTTGGGGAAATTTTCAAAAAGATGGTGATGCGGAACGTTTACGACAGATGGTAGGATAGAGTTTGATGAATTTTGAAAGAGGAAGGTTTAAATAGGGGTTGACAAAGAGTTTGACCCGAAAATCATAATTTTCTGAATCACAGCATACTATTAATCAATTTAAATATGAAGTTATAATTAAATATAACAATAATTTTAAGATTAAGACATCTGAAATGGAAATTGAATATTACAGATACATACTACTTAAATAGACAATTCAATGTTTGCCGTGTGTTTGCGTAAAAATTGGCAGAAAAGGAACAGCACGAAGAGCGAATCAGATAAAGGAAGATAAATGAAGACTAAAGATGCTTTACAACTTGCAGAAATGTCTTAAATTTCAGAGTAAAAACATTTGTATCGTTTATTATCATTTATTTCCCAAATTAACGATTTCATTCATGAATCTATAGCCTCTCTTATTATCTATCTGTCTATTGTAGGCAATTTTAGTACAACGCTCTTTTATCTCATAAACTATCTTAGCCACTCTTCTTTCTTTTATCCTTTTCATTCGTTCAAACCAATTTAAAACACCGCTTTTAAAGTAACTAAGAAGTATTCCTTTCTGTCAAATTCATTCTATTGTTTGATTAAAATTAGTGTAAAAATTTTGTTAGTATATAGGGATATTTATCTTCTAACAGAGTCAAAGTATATTAGAAAGATTTCAAAACTCATCAAACAATCTTCTTAGGTACATAAAAGTCGTACTGAATCAATAGAACTCCGTTTTTATAACTTTCTTCGTTAATGATCGGCACCAAATATTTATAAGTATCATCTATGTATTTATTTTCCAGAAAATTCCTTTTCGTAATTATGCTGTGTAGCACCTTGTATAGTGCGTGTGCGTGGGGTGGGAGTTGGGGAGAAGGTTGGAAGGTTAAGGAGGTGAGAGGCACATGTGAGATTCGCGTAACAGCTGCCGCTGCATTACATCCCTCCGATATTAACCCCCTTTTAAGCATCCATTATGTCCCTTCCCCTTTCACCCCATCTTGATTTTTCATCTCGGCACATACGGTGTCGCTGTAAACATTCCTCGCACTGATCCGAGGCCCAAATTAAAAGCCTTAGTAAATCTTAACACGCGGTCGGCAAGAGTGGGAGGTTTGCGAGTTTTCCTAATGGGAGATTCTTCCCTCCTCATTTTCTCTCGCAGTTGTTACGAAAGAGATCTATGTGGTACCTATTGCTAAATAATGTAGCTATTCCGGAAGAAATTGAGAATTGAAAGTATCTCCTTTCCATTTAACCCCTTCTTGTTTTGAAATATATATTATATTTAAATGATAATTGAAGGTAGTTAAATTTATGCTTAATCTAAATAATTTATTTACGCGTAAAAAGAACTTATATGAAGCTTAGGAAAAAGAATCCACACCAGGAAAACACAAAAAAGTATGAAAACAAACACAAACGCAAAAAAGTGTCAAAAACCTCTACTAAACTATTGAACGTAATGAAAGAAGTAAAAAAGTTACCCTTATTACTATTCAGAAATAAAAAAAAAATGCTAAACATTTCGAACAATCAAGTAAAGTAAATTATGGATAAAATTCGATACCAATGAAATGTACTAAGTGCAGATCAAGGAATGGAGCAAACAAGCATTAAAGTTCGTTGTGTGAATTATAAAAAGGGTTAATTTCAATGCAGATAAACGTGAAAAAAATATGTAAAAAAAATTGTACTGCAAAAGAACTAACTTACACCACTCCCTTTAATATGCACTATTTATCAGGCCTGATAATGAGCATATAGTTTGAAATCGGTCAACTTTTCTAAGTTATTTTACCATGCTTTGTGTAACGGAGTTCCGCAAAGTCAAGGCTTCTTCATTGAAGACAATCTTACTAGCATAAACGATATCCGTTACAAGTTTTGGAGCTTGTTAAATGGTTATCGTTCTTTTACTAGGAAGACTCAGAGATTATTTATTACAAATTAATTTTGGTTTAAATGAATGAGTGATTTTAATAAGATATGTCATATTCTGGTGAGCAACAAAGGTCGGAGGTTGTCAGGTTGGATTTCACTTCCAGTAACTTACTCAGAACATAGTTAATCATTCTTAATTAAATCGTTTACTTTCTTCTAGTTAGCAGTTAATTAATAAAACATCAGGAAATTTAATCAAACACCAAGAAAATTTTGGTGATGATTCAACACTATACATATACGATTGAATTTTACATGTGTATAGAAATGCATACTTACTCATTTACTTTACTAATGATATTTATAAACCCAGAATTCTGCTTTCCTGAGATGAATGCTTTGACGGATAAATTGCCAATATACGGCTTTAAGTTTGCTGTTGTGTTTAGGTTTTTAAAATAGTAATTATCATTCTATCTTAAGTTGATAACATTCTTCATCATTCTACACATATCTCGTATTTTATGAAACATTTGAACTGTTATCATATTTTGTTTCATACTTTATACACGTACACATATATTTGCGATGCAATTCGGGAGTACAAGGTATCCGAATACATCAACGTACTATATATTCCTTTGAGTTTATTTCCGAAGTATTTTGAATTTTCCATCTAACGAATTTGATACGCCAGGGACCTCTCTGCGTACTCCTATAACGACGCTCCTGCCGTCATTTTTATTCCTTTGAAGTAACTGTTGCTTGCAACTCGGCTTCCCGGAATTCTTGATTGTACAAGAGGATCTTCAGAGAAATTCAATTCTTTCATTACCTGGCAAGCACCCTTATTTCCGTTGCGTCTTTTCTGCCGATGATTTTCGTTTCCCTCCTTTCCTCTTCCGGCCTACGTGTTCCAACCGTCGCCGTCAGATGGAAGCACCAGCATCTCCCAAATGGTTGCATCAAATACCGTGAGATGGGAGCACACGCAGAATCCCAAGGATTCCTTTCGCGTGAATTTTGACCTCGGTCCATCCGAATCGTTCTATTTCTCTCTAAGTGAGTGTCGCCGCTAAATAAAGGTAGTTTGGCTTATCGTGGAAATACGGATGCTGTTCTAAGCATGTCAAATGTCAATAATCTGTATTAAATTATTGCATTATACCCTTCTTTATTTTTGGTTATAAATGCAACGAAAATAATGCTCTATATAAAATAATGCTTTTACTCAGAAAAAAGAATTGGCCCTACCTCAATCGCTTTGTTCCTTAACCATTTAACGCTTAGCTTAATTACATGATAACGAAATATGCATAAATGGGAAAAGCAAATATCACTTGAAAAATTATACGCTTTCATTTGACATGTTTTAACACGTGGTGTTATCATCAGAACTGTATATATGCGCGTAAAATTTTGTGATCTTTGCCTGATGAATGCTCTGTCAGTTCAAACGTAAAATAATTTCTTGTGAAATTATATGCGAGTTTTTCCTCACTCTATAAATGTGGAATTTCGTAAAGTAAAGGCTTCTTCTAGTGATCACATATATTATGCTAAATAATTGTGTTTTATCGATAAATACTTCATCGGTAAATGGTAGAAATTTAGCATATTTTCCCTGACGAGAGCTTTTGACATCAGAAATGACTTCAAAAAGTTCATGATTTTCTCGCATAGTAAAATAATCGGTGTTTGCAGATTAGACGGATGGAGGTATTGATTGGTCAGGGTATATAATTTAAGAATCAAATATCAATTCAGTCAAACTAGAATTGGTTAATTAGATAATATTTGCGCGAAAGAAGACAGTGAAAAGTCGGATTGCCAGTACCATAGGTCGACAAATAGTTTGTTCGTCAGATTTTGTAGAACCTATTACATAGTTGAGTTCAATTTAACTTTACCTATTCATTAGAGCTTTGTGTCATAAAATAATTTCAATTTTGAATTGAATAGTTTGGTTTTGCTGAGGCAACTCTTAATGCCGAACTGTTTTTCAGTTAGGCATCATAATCCGAGTGAAAGTAAAGGGGGAATCAGGCGAGAATAGGATTTTAAACACAATGTTTTTATAAATAATATAATAAAGTTTGGGCTCTTAGTTATTCGGTTGACACACTTAACATGCCTTAGAAGGAATAGCAGCTCAAACAGTTCCACTATGCGCAATTTAGAAATGTCTAATGTAAGAGCACCTTCTGGTACGTCACACTCAGGCTATGCTCGACTCTCCCAGCACTGAAGTTGGCATATTTGGTTCAATTGAATAAACCGCTGAAAAATCAATGCATCTCCTTTCAGAAAGGATGTTTCTTCGCATTGAAAGCAATTTTTTCCTCTCGAATACCCTAAATTCTGTTAAAAGTATCGCAAATTATTTGTGCATACTTAAAACTCCAATGATAATTTGCGTACACATTCTTTGTCTGGTAGTGATCTTCTCGAACGTGCTCTTGACATTTCGATGAGCCCCATTCTAATTTTTACGAGATTGAAATCGAAGTGGTTGGGTTCTAATTCTTAGAATGCCGTCAATTAATAGTTCATTAAACTTCGTTATTTCCGCTGAGTTCCAGGGGAAATAGCAAAGTAGATTGGAAAGCTCATTTGGTTTCCGTAAGACGATTGAGAGGGATGTTGTTTATACACTCAAAGGTCGCGGATTTTATCGTTTCTTTAACATGGGATCGAAAATTTACCTTTTTTAATTAATTACCAAACACTTAGCATTTAAGTGTGATCGAAGCCTGAGGCTATAAACATAATACTAATTCAGTGGAAATTCACAATATTTGCACTTCTCTTACAGTAAAGAGTAATTTATGGTTGTTTTACATCCTCTTACATGAAGATCTTTAGTTCTTACAATTTGCTTTTGTTTCAAATGAAGTATACTTAGCATTAGACGTATCTATTCTCGAGAGAATTTTAATCGCCAATAGAATACATTTCAAATGATTCCTCAAAAATTTAGCAGTTTTGATATGCATATAATATAAATACGCATTTTACTTATATTTACCACATGTAGTTAATGTATCATAATAAACAAATATATTTATCATGTGTTAAACTCAAATTATCATGACATAATAAGCAAACATTTAATACTGTTATTTTAATGATCAATAATCAATATAAACGTAATTAATATTTAAAATGAAAACTACATTACTTTAAAATGTAACGAATTTAAAATCTGATATTTTGGTACATACATGGAAACTATGATAATTTAATTTAAAACAATCATTTTGGGAATCAGATGATGAGATTGAGAAAAATTTCCGGAAACATAATAGTGAAAACGTGAAATGATATCTAATTTGCGTTCTGCAATGCCCTTGAATTTATTAAATTCATTTTCTCCTCAATTTGAATTTAATTAAGTAAATTTATTTTAATTTTATGCATTGGATCGAATTGAATTATTTCTGCGATATTCGGATGATTATCTATTCAATCACGAACAATCATCATTTCCATCTGAAAAATATGTGTAATTTTTTTATTAAAACTTTCATCCTAATTATTTTTCCCTCTCAATTTTCGATCCTTATTTTTTCTCCTCGTCAAAGTTTTTCTATTCACGAACATGGCAGCATGGGACGTATTAAAAACCGCAGTAGGTGACTCTCGGTCTCAGTTACACCGTAATAAACGAAATTTGCGCATCCACTCCTCCTCCGAAAAAAAAAAAGTTTATTTTTCGCGAATCGGTTGCCAACATCTGTTACCGTCCGGAATGGCTGCGGTTTTAATGAAGAGGCTCGTTTTAAACGTTTATAATTGAGTAAATTAGTCCTTTCCACCGCAATTGTTTATAGTCGCGCATTCGTTAACCGCCGCTCACTTGCAGTGGGGACAATCTGCTCAACGAGCCGACCTCTCTTACGACCGAGTCTTTCCGCGTTATAATGCTCGGCGAGGTTAACGGAAGGCGGGAATTTTCCGTTTATTATTTTCAACTCGCTCTTGTCCGCGTTTCATTCATGATGTGGCGCTTTATAAATCCGATTTGAGAGGCGCCATTGCCGTGAATTGCTGCCTTGAGTGGGCACATATAATTAATGGCCACGTTAGCATTCACACTCTGAAAAACTATAATGACTGAGTGCGTGTTCACTAGTAGAATGATTCGTTCATTCGTACTTAAATAGTGGACTTTGGAATGAAAAATAGGTCAGTAATAATATTAAAATTTACGATATCATTGGACCAAACATCCTATTTATATAAATTTACTTAATAATGTAAATCAAAACATGTTTATTTATGTTTCCTAGTACCCCCAAATACCTCCAAGTAGGATGTGGACTGAAAGTGAAAACAAACTTTTACTATACCACAGAATAATCATTATTCTGTGGTATAGTAAAAATTTGTTTTCACTTTCGCTCCTGATGGATCCATACCACCAAGTCACGGCCCAAGCAGTTAATTCTAGGATGTGGACTATTAGTATGTTGATAGATACAAGAGGGGCATAAATGGTATTACGTAGCTTACCCATTAAGATCCATATTAATGTCACAGTTTATTTACCTCTAGCTTTTACCAAAGCATGAATTTCACAACGGATATCTAAAGTTTCTGATCGCTAATCTGAGGTTTTTATTTGTTCTACAAGTTAAAAATCTAATTCATAATTCATGGAGGGTAAAAATTTTAATGTTTTGAGAGTCTATAATGACGAGTGATTGGTTTCGTGATAAAATAACAATTTAAATTCAACAGCAGGAATATTATCTTTTATTTTTTCGCAGTACCCAAATTTTTATCTAATAAGTTACGGTAAATAATCGTAATACCATATCTTTTTACAATAGAAATAGTTACCAAGAAGGCTGTATATAGACATACAAAAGAAGGGGTTAAAGAAGGAGCTTGGAGGCAGAGGATGTTAGAATAGAATAGCGGATTGATAAGGGATGGGATTGTACCAGGGAATCATGTAAAGCTCGTGAATTATGAAAGCGGAAGATAAACGTTTTGGTGAAATAGAATCGTTATTTCGCTAGAAAACAAAGTATTTATGCCGTGAAAATCGCTAGTTTTTATAAAATGGCAAGTTCCACGAACCAGTTAAAGTTTAAAGTAAGATGCTAATTATTACTAAAATCCGTTGGCTTTCATCAAATTCGTTACCACGATTTCGGATAAGTTTGTTGTAACATCGAAGCAGTATTGTGGATCTCAGGATTTCACCTTGACATCTTCTAAAATGTCGAAGAAGTACTCAGTAAAAGAAAAATCAAAGAGAAAAATAAATAAAAAGAGATTGAATGGATTGAACATTGAAAAGATTTGTCATACTTCCAAATTGATGACTTCCACGACACCTCATCAGCTGAAGATATTCTCAGTAATAAATCATCCTCATGGCGAGAAAACTGTAAATCCATCACCTTAGAAACTGATTGACTTGGGTGTTATTTCTATAGAAATGAGGTGAGAAAGTTTTACCTTCTGGTAGCATCTAAGAATGAAGAGATTGAGATATACGATGACAATCATATGGAATTATTTTCGATGTAAGGGAGATTGTCCTCTCAATATAAAAAAGAAGTATCTTCGTTATTGAGATAAAAGAGTACTGCGTGAATGAAATAGAAACCATACATTTAGAGATTGGTCAAATAAGATAAAACACATGAGAATGTTAAGTTTCAAAGTGCATTTTATTTTTAGTTAACTACCTTTTTTAGGAAGTAATGCCTTCACTGATGTTTGAATGATATTAATGTCGTGGAATTACTTCATAAAATTTAGATCGGGTATGAATAACCTATGACCCGGGAGATAATTATTTTGGAACCAAAATACTTATTTATGATTCTTTCTTAAAAATTGAATCTTCATATGGCATAAACGAACTTTTTGTAAATCAATAATAGTTTTCGTCCGTAACAATATCTGAAACCCAACATTGGCGTTATAATATTAAAATGGCACGAATTAATTTGGCACCATGTAGGCACGCAAATCTTGTACTTCACCGAATTATCATTTATAGACTCTAGGAAAGACAATTGGCAAAAATCAAATGAGAAAATTGGTGCATTAACATATTTTATACAAAATTTGCTTTGCGAGAAAATTCCAAGCAATTCAGCTGAGCCTTGATCTCCCACTAATTTAAATCATTTAAAAGAATCCAATTCTTCTGCTGAATTTGTAAATACAATTTTAACAAATTTTGGTAGGGCTATCAAAAATGTGGATATTTATTTTAATTCAAACTTTATCTTTTTCTTAATAATGTTTCAAACCTTTACGACGAAATCTTGTTTGAATTTTTTAAAAAAGCAGAATAATTGAACGAGAGCGAATTGAATTAAAACGGGCATTTTCTCCGATCATGATAAAAAACACACTTTGGAATAGGCGCCAGCTGATTTATGGGTGTATTATCGAGCCTTAATTGAAAACAGCGTAGCTCGTGTTGACAGGCTCACTTTCTCACTCTCCTTATCTTTTCCATTCCCTCATCTTCCGAATAAGCGGCAGTCTCGAGAATGGGCCTAATCTTTCAATCAATCATTCCTCAGACTCATCTCATTTAACTCTTATCTTCTCGCACCTCACCTCCTCCCATTTCAGCTATAGACTAATTCTAATTCAAACGTATTGAAATATTAATGCAAAGCTTAACCTACACAACTATTAAAATAAAAACATAAACACAAAATAAACCATACGATCAAACAAATATTTGTACATGGTCTTGCTTAAATTTTTAATAAGATTATATTTAATATTAATATAGATTTTTATTTTGTATCGTTTTATATAGATTAATAGATTTGTATTTCGTATAATTTTATATAGATTTGTATTTTGTTTCGTTGTGTAATTTGTATTTTTAGTATATTTATTTAAATGTATTGGTTAAATGGAAGATGGGCCTTTAAAGTCTCAGTTTCGCCGTATAAAATCCCTTTAAATAATAATATCTTTATTGACACCCACCGGGAATCAAACCCGGGACCGCTTTTTCCTTTGTTGAAAGCGGTCCCGGGTTCGATTTCCGGTGGGAGCCAATGCGCGGAAAACCTAAGCTGTCGAACCAATTTTAACAATACTACTACTACTGCTAATATCATAACAGTCATTAAGAGAATAAATTATGAGATACAAAGAAAAAAATACAAACTAAGTATAGAACCCGCCTGTAAATGGCTTACAAAACAAAATATGTAATACAAAATCTAGAATCTTCGATTCCCTCTGAACTAAATCTCATGAAGGGGTGCTCCAAATTAATAAATTAGTTCACCAATTAGTTGTATGTTTCATATTCTTCTTCACTTCAGACAGAATATTGTGACGATGCATATAGTCAGGCAGATTGCTAAAATTTTTGAATAGTAATTTTTTCAAAATTAAATTAATATTTATTGAATCAGAATATTATAATACAGTAAAATTTCAGTCCTTTACACAGCATTTTTTACCAAAATCAATTGATAAACTAATTTTGGTAATCCGTTAGCAAATAATTTTTAAATTCTAAATTATTTCAATGTACAACTTTTACATAGAGTAAAATGTAAACATTGCACTTCATAATGATTCATGAATTACTTACACAGATATATATTACAACAAGGTAAAAACCTGTATATTCTACTGTTTAAATAAGAATCATTAGGCCCTGCTAAGCAAAGAATTACTTGTCAGTAGGTTCCCAATAAGTATTCTATAACAAAGTTATGAAAGATATCATTAACAACCTGTGTATCGTAATATTAATAATAAAAATAAAACGGCAGACGGAGACACGGGCGCATAATGCTGCGAGGGTATACAGGAAAAAAAACAAACGAGGATGATTGTGCGATACAAAAAAGAACGCAGAAGGAGAGGTCGCCCTATCTCATTCTACCCGTCTTTTTAACGAACACACACCATCACAATCTCTTTCCACCATTTGCTTCCCCCTTTTATTTTTCCCTTTCGTTCGCTCATTCACTTCCATAAATCAGGAACCCGCCCCCCTCCACGTTCAAATACATATATATGTCCCATTCACATGTCTTCACCCCTTTGGCAGCGTGAAGGGGATGGAGATTGTAGACCTATCGCATGAAAGGGTTGTTTTTTGAAATAGGAGTAGCGAGGGAGAAAGCTCGCGACAGATATGGCCGGGATGTAAGTGGGACCACGGGCAGCGAGCGGCTTTTGTTTGACTCCGCCATATTTTCGTTTTATCAAGCTTTCACTTTTTCGAGTGTCGCCCCCGGCTTTTATTACCCGCGTAAGTCGGGTGACGTTTTCATTTTTTCTTGGACGGTTTTCTTCTCGAATCCTTTGTCGATTAATAGCTCGTGTCAAAAGCGCTGCTACATTCGTCGATTGTTTCGCCCGTCTCGATGGCGGGAAAATGGCCGGGATCATTGTTGCGTGGCTGCGAAGTGATGGACGCGAGTTGGTAATTAATCACCCACGAGTCGTCCTTGTGTAGTCGCGCCTGGCGACAACCCAATATCGAGATGGGGGTGAAAGGTCCTACGGCCCGGTTGCATTTTGTACGATTTCCCTAAAACAAGGGGAATCTATTAATATGCCCTTGAAATCGTGGTGAGGACAGCTGTTAAGAGGTGAGGGATTCTGCCTTTTTCCTCTGATTCTCTCAGTGCGTAGGCTGGCTATTATCTGGTATAATAATGGTTTTATATTTCTGGGTTTCATCTAGAGGTGAAAATACGAAAAAGGAAGGTTGTTTGTCTTTAGATAAATACACAGGCCTTTATCGATCTTTGATTTGATTCGATTGACTGTATTGATTACTATCGTTTGTAGTTCCCCCTGTCATTAGCCGAAAGGCGGCTTGCAGGGTATTGATGTACATAATAAAAATAGATTAAAAAAGCCGAAATGGTTCAATCAATAATACTGTATCAATATACGAGATACTCGTAGATTAAATGTTGGTGTATTAGGAAATAAAGAGAAAAGAAGTCAAGCGATTGTGATCTTTCCTTGTGATCAAATTGAAAATTGCAGACCTGAGTTATTTCATGTATGAAAGCCATAGAACACCGAAAGTAAAATTAAGAAGTTAAGACAGATGGATTGCCATCTTATAAATAAAGTGTGTATTTTCAAGTAATGTTTAAACCACATCCTCAAACGCTAGCCTTAAATCAGTAGGTTATGATGATAAATTGGTTAATTAAATAATTTTGTGACAAAAATGAGCATGTGTGATGAAAAATGATAGTTGCCAGTATGCATGGAAGTGATAGGAGCTACTACTTATGGTAAGCCACATACTAGTTATTCGGATCACCATTTTAATTAAATCAATGGAATTTGCTTGGTGGTATGCCATATCAGGAAAAATAGTGCATATCGAAAATATTTATACAATACCACAAAAAAACAGAATAGAAATTCCAATAGTATCATCATCAGGTGGAGAAACGTAAATTGATAGGGTATTGATGGCTCATAATATTCGGTTGTTTCTGATACTGCATAAATTTAAATAATTATATATCATGCAGCCAACTGAATACAAAATTAGAGAGGCATTTTGAATTGGTTAAAGGACGGTACAATAGTCGAGTTGTCCACGGCCTTTTGCAACAATGACTCGTATATCCGAATACAATAAGGTCGGAATGTATATGTAATCATTTTCTTTGATAAATTATTAAATCATATTTTGATATTACGGAATGGTTTCAATGAATTTACTGCAATTGATTTAAATGTTTCAGGTTAACTGAAATCGTACGTTAAGTTCCAATATTATAATAATAATAATAATAATAATAAATGGACTTTATTCGGGCGAGATTGAGACTAGAAAGTCTCTTCTTACACCTAACCCATCGTCTTATGCGAAACAGAAGGAAAGAGATAGTTTGCAAAAGTACACGAAGAAAACTAGTATGTGGATTTTTAAAAAACCTAAGCTGAGGGCTCAGGAAAAAAATTTCCACTGCAGGAAAACACTCACAGGAAGGGGAGTGTGAAAAACCTGCGAAATCTACAATAGAAAATTATATTTTGATGAAGGAGAAAGAAAAGGGTTATGATAGACAGGCAGTGAAAATATAAAAATTGTACAAAAAGAAAGGAGAAAAAACATAAATGCATTACAAACAATCAGATAAAATAAATCAACTTCACTAAACTGACATTAATTATAGATTAATTAAAATAAACGTTGAATAATGGGAGATAAATCTCAAAGAAATGAAGAAAATGAAATTACATTGAGAAAAGCATACAAACGAAACATTAAAAGGTCTAGTACACTGAAAATAATCAAAAACATAGGAGGTGAAAAATATTGAGGTGAAAGATAGTATAAAGTCCTTTGACGATTAGTATTCCGAATAGGATGAAAGACCACTTGTCTGCAACCTCCCGAGGGATCTACATTATATCGTAAATAAACGTTTTCCGGCCAAAACTTCCCGGAACCAAGCTTCCCAAATACAAAAATTAAAAATGAGTGGCCGTTTGGAGCAAGCTTAGACAAAAGAAGATAACAGAGTAGATGAGTTGCTCCGTAATGACCTCTTAATCTATCAAGGGTTTCACTCGAAGCTGACGGACTGTCGCTTTTAATTTTTATGAAAGAAACATGATTTCAAAGGGGAAACGTCCGCCCCGAGGCGCCGACACAACTTATACATCAAATAGTTTTCCCAATGGCCATGTGCGACGCTTCAAGCGGGAAGAGCAAAGGACCTCTATTGGAGATCATAAAAACTTTCCTATATGGAAACTCGTTCGGATTTGAAAGAGAGCGTTTACGCTCCAGAGCGCCTCGCAGCCTCCCAAAGACTTTCACCGCTACTTGTGCTCGAGAGCGAATTAATTCGCGGAAAATGGTAATTGCTTTTATTATTAATTTCCCCGCAAAGAATATAAAGGATTCCAAAACCCTCGCTGAAGATGAAAGATTAATAGAGGTTGAGGCGTCCCATTAAAATGCTATTTATTTATTTATTATTATATATACTGCAAGTAGAATATCTTCTGGTGGCAGCCACAAGAATTGTCTATTAACAATTTAATCATAAAATATTCCAATAATAACATATACATGCACATACACCTTTACAAACAGACATCTCGGTACCCTCACCAAAATATGTCCTCTAAACACAAAAACCACATTTCACAGTTTACAATGTTACTTTAAGGCCATATAACATATTATACATATAACTTTAACGTTTTCACATCGTCACGTTTAAATTCGTACAAATGATGCAAAACATAACAATATTCAATCTATTTACTTACAAAAACTAAAGATTTTTCTTTTAAACTCCTTTTTATTTTTAAGGTTTTGAAGACTTCTTCAGACCTTCTTATTCTATTTTTTGACTCCTTTATTTATAAAAAATACTTGGCAATGTCAGTTCTTTGTTTCCTCAACTTTAATTTCTGCGTCTGATCCCGTTGGGTGATTTTTGTATATTTTAGTTATTTTACTCCTAAGATGGGGTATTCTAAATTTAAGATAACATTCATTGCGTAGTTTGTTTGCTTAAATGCATTTTAATGGTTCCTACTGCTATATTTTGTTGAATAGGATGCGAATTCGTATTTTTCGTATTTATTCAGATTCATCATTCAATTAAAGGTAGATGACTTGTCGCTGCCCTCAACCATTTTTCCCTATCCCTCGCCAGCTCTTTTATTTTCTCTGAATGAACTGCAATCAGTCCGGTGTATTACACTCTAAAGCATTGGTACCCTTTCTCACGTCTTTCCCTCAAAAATTATTTGCATCTCACCGTGTCTCAATTTGTGTCCGATGAATTTCGTTTCCCTCCTTTCAATTGTATCCTCTTTATGGTTCTACTTTTCTTTACTTCATTCAACACCTGTTCATTTGTTTTCTTATGTGTCGATATGTTTTTTTTCGAAATTTGGATTTCAGTAGCTAATATTTAATTTCTCTCTTGTTTCTCTAAAGTTGATTATTCGCAACTGTAAGTTATACTCCATATTAAAGGTTTTGCTAATTTCGTCTTTGTAACTAAGGAAAGGCGGTTGTTTGTTAGTTAATTCATTTTCTTTTGAATTGCTCGTTTCGCTGGAGATATTCTTTTATAAATTCCAGCCACATTTTTGTTAACATCGGTTACATAATAAAGAAAGTAAAGAAATAAATATTTCAAAATATTCTACGGATAAGAATAAAATAATCAGCGGCCTGTGGAACTTTTTTCAGGCCGTTTTCATACTTAAGGACGAAAACAAGTTTCTTTAATTCCGAGTTGAATAAAGTCCGAAAAAATACAAGGCGAAAGAAATCAAAGGAGAAAGAAAGTATTCAATGGACTAAATACCATAATGGGTCCCACTTTATTCTGGTTTCAACTTTTTTCTCTCTCATCGTTGAATCGAACTCAGTTTCCGTAATGGATAGATCGGGGGAGATTATCGCAAAGTTTTCTCGTCCCGGGTAAGATGGCATCATCCTCAAGGGTTTATAGAGAACTTAAATGGCCATAAAACCCGGGGAAAGGGTCCACTTTCCCCACTTTCTTTTGTTTTGGCATTCGAGGATTCCGTATCCTATCTGTTTACAAGGAACGTGACCCTTAAGATTGAGAAGGGTATCATGTAAAAGTTTTCGAACTATACATTAGACTCCCAAGCTTCTAAAGTTTGGCACGAAGATCCCCTTAGAGAGAATGAGAGAGAGAGTCCGCACGTCAAACATCTCTCCCGCTTCCTTTATCCTTCGACGAATCGAAGTTCGGATATTTTCTATTCATTTGTTTCTTTTGATGTGTTTTGGAATCAGATACTTTATTTAGCAACTTTTCGTGTTGAATTCGAATGTCAAATATTCCAGCATAGGATTTGCCAGAGGTTTGCTTTGATAGAAAACGTATGACTGATGTGCATGATTGATTAATTTTAAATGGATCCAAAATTGATTCAAATTCGTTCATATTTAGATCTATGATTAATAAAATGAGGTTTTGCTCGCAAAAATTGCAGCGTTTCTTAGGGAAATGCCATATCTATTATGAAAAGTATTACAAACTCTTCCTTTATAAGAAGGTTTATGCTTTACAATGAATCCAAACTTGATTGAAATTCGTTCATATTCGACTCTTACTAATTCGTTTGTTTTATTATGATTTATTTTGGAATAATATCTATCATGTACCAAATTTTTGTTATGCATTGGAATGGAAAATTCGACACACATGATTTGAGAGAGCTGCAATAATAAAAAGTAAAAATGACGTGAAGACGTAAATGAAATTCATTTCAAACATAATTACTTGAATGGATTCAATGATACCTGATGGAATTCCACCACAAAAAACATTTATTGTAACAATAAAACTTGTAGAATAATATTCAGAAACCTGTACAATTGATGGCGTAATACGTCGGGACCGGTTGCATGTTTCTTAAATAGTGCGGAACTGTATAAGTATCTATTAACAATAAATTGTTTTGTAAAATTATTTGAATAAAAAATTTTAAAATCAAGAGATTAAAAATGAAAAGATCGGCTGAGGTTCCGGATTGGTCTGCGTGCTAGCACTTCAACGCCAAGGTCCCGGGTTCGAATCTCGGATAGTCGGATTTTTCTGGCTAGGAAATGGTTGTGTGTCTTTTTAAATAGTAATAATTATTGAAATGATGTAATTAGGGTATTTCTGTTTACATTAGAGAAGTTATTATTATTATTTACGAGTAAGAATAGAAGGGTCTAGTCACATATATTTTAGATTAGATATAGTAGGGCATATTGAATAATATTGGACACATGGAGGAGAGTTACGAAGATATTCAATTCTTGGATTAACGGAACTAACGTGTGACGTGACTGGGAATTGATCCCAGACCTTCCATCTTACATTTTGCATTTGTAGATAAAAGCCTGTCTTTATTTCGGGCGAAATTGAGACTAACTTAAAACGAATCCCCGAAATTAAGAGCTGTAAATAGATATAATGTTATTGATAACAACGATAAATTAATTTTCACTAGGTGAAACTCTATTATGGAATTAATGGTGGATAACTAAGTTTAAATTCCACAGAATGTTATTTATTGCAGCCGGTACGGTTTCAACTATTCATAGTTACGATGACTATTACCAGAAAAAACCCGTCCGGTCTTATTTAACAAGAAGACATTATGGAATTTCGAATTTATTTCCACCATTATTTCGATAAATAAATTATTGTGGTTTGAACTATATGCTACATACACCAACAGGTGTGCAATCTACTTGTGTAATTCCGGTTTCAATCGAGATCTCTTCTTTTCTCTTCCTCAGAATCTTCTGCAGAGTACGACTTCCTGCGAGCCATTAAAATCCCCTTCGAGGACTCGAAGACGCAGTTCTTCGAGGATGGACTGGATGGCTTCCCCGCCTTCGGCATCCGTTCTGGTTCCGATATCAAATCCCCTTACCGACTCTTCCTTCCCGAAAGCCTTCCAGCAGATTTCTCTATATCCGCCACCATAAGGCCCCATAACTTGAAGGGGGGATACCTCTTCGCCGTGGTCAATCCGATGGAGACCCTCGTCCAGTTGGGGGTGCAGATCTCCCCCAACTACGATCCCGAAGAGCCTGGTGATGGTATCATTGCCGACTCACCCATGGACGACATCTCTCCCACTGAGATCATTAAGGTAATTAGCCTCAGTTATTGGGTTGGCTTAATGTATGTCTTGCATGGCTGCGAACGGGTAGAGCGTAGCGTCTCCAAGGAGCATGCCTAGGATGGTAACGATATAACTGAAGATTGAATTTTCAGGGAAGGAAGTGAGAAATCCTTAGGAAATGATTTTTCTCAGAAATTTTATCGGTTTGGCGAGATATTCTCATTATTCCTTTTAATTTAGCTAAATTTTCTGGTAAATTATTACAAATTTTTCAAAATATTACTTACATTATTCCGTCCGGAAACGATCCTATTTTTAATGGATCTTGAAGCAAGGAATGAATGAATTTACTTTTAAATTAAAAATTAAATTGACAAGGAAGGATTACCTTTAAGCAAAGAAAAAAAATTAAGGATGATATAAATTTCCATTACAAATTAAATAACTTAAACAAATTTATAGAGAAAGTTTCAGCGTCTCACTTACAATACAAGAGATAATTTGTAGGGAAAATGTTTTCAATATTACCAGTAGTACGAAAATACAGTTTCCTTAGCAAAATTCGCCGTATTTTAGCAAAATATTTAATACGTTATGTTCGTCGCGGGTTAGAAGTAAAAATTGTTTACAATAATTATGAGTTCGCTGCTTTCGGTTTTTTATTATATTGATTTCTATCATTGTTAAGAGAAAAAATTCCAGCGAAGACAAATATTTTTCTGAAACTTACCCAACATTTTTTCAGGATAATTATCCCAAAATACCAAATCATAAGTTAAATTAGTTAGAATCAATGGAAGAAAACTTATCTATTTCGTAACGATGAAGAGATTATTTTCATTAATAGGATAAATACGCGGTGTGGATTGTTAACTGAATAATTATCATATCTTTGATATTTATAGACCGTGAGACGTAAATAGAGAAATTGCCAAGGGATTGTTGTTTATAGAAATTTTATAGAGTCTTTGAAGACAAAATATTTTACTAATAACAGTGCTGCTTCTTGGAGATTGCAAGCTTCTACTTTTAGTAAATTAGTCGTACAATTTTGAAAATTAAAGCTCTGCATAGCGCGTTATAGATTGCACCTGTAATATAGTAGTTCCATAGTCATTATTTCCATCATAGAACGTTATTGTATTCATAATACCTCATACATACCACAATATGGTGTGTTGCAAAGTACGAGTATACTCTTCGTTCAATTCTACAGGTGTTAAGTATGTTAAAAGCTATTTTTAATGGTTTAATTTTAATTCTTTTTTGGTTGAATAACTTTCCCTCTTCGAAAAATGTGTTCGTCTACAGGAAGAGGACGAAGATGAAGATTACGATACTACTTCTCCAGCTTCCACGGTAGATGGCTCTGGTGCGTTACCGCCTCCGTCATTCTTCGGGGGCGGCGGTTCGTCGTACAGTTCCGGAGAATCAGCCCCAGCTCCTCCGTTGCCTCCAGTGAGTGCTCACTTGGAAAATGTGTTCTATACTAACCCTTAACATATAGCCAAAAATACCTATGAAAAAGGAAAAGCTTCAGTTGACTAACATTTTCTTTGGGGTATTATCCAGCTATTTGTCAAAGGTAACACTGAATAATTCGCAAGGGGTTAATATGTTCTTCAATTCATTTATTATCTTGTAATTAACGTTCAGTGAGGGTTATAGCTACTTTGGTATTTGTTACTATTGGTAGTGATTCAGTTGTGTTTTCATTATTTTAGGCAAAACTTAATAAGTATAAGGTAAGCAAGGGTATCACAATTGCGACATTAAAATTCAGACCATACATTAAATTTAAAAGGTGTTTAATTTTTAGAAACTTTACCAACAAAATCACTCAAAAGCAAATCAAATTTTTTCGAGTAAACCTTCATGCACTCGAAGCCTGACATGCTAATTGAACTCCCCATAAACATTATTTCGCATGTAAACACCAAGAGATTCGATAATGTTCAATTTCTCAAATTTCTGATAATTTTATTTTGAGTAAAATTGACCAAAATATATAAAAAATATCTTAACTTTCCTAAATTGATTTTCTATTGCTTTATTAAATATCGTGTACATCTCTTCTCGGTATAGATTCATTCTTTTAGACTCTATAGACCCCGCGCCACTAAGTTCAAAATACTACAATAACTAATAATATACCTGTATGATCAAAGTGATAAAAACGAAATCTAAACTGGAAACCATATATGTTAATATATTACTATGCTGATATGAGGTATTTGTTACGGCTAACAATTTAGTTCGAAATCTTCCTCCACTCACAGATGTTAGATGTAACTTTAAAGGAAAAAACTCACTGAAAGTCAATATTCCCCTACAGAAAATGTTTACAACTATCCCTTCCTATCGTCTAATGAAGATCGTACGACGAGGCTCGTTTCTCGTCTCAGACTACTTTCATGCATTCATTGTAGCGTCATAATCATTAGAGAACTCTTAGAAAGTGTCAAATAGCCTAATTAGAGACATGGCAACATAGTTCGCTTGTTAGTATTTCAGAGATAATAATTACATGCTTCTTAGCGTAATAAATATAGAAAATGCAATATCGAGCTGATAGCTATCGATATGCTTGTTGTAATGTATCTTGGCATCCTTGTGTCGAATTTCAAAAATCTGTTATTTGTTAAAATTAAGATCATTTCCTTCGTTTAAAAATACCTTTAACTCAAAGAATAATTTCTGTTTTAATATACCTCATAGTTGAGCGGTTTCCTTTTACTTAAATTTCATGATTTAAAACTAAAATATGAACGTCTAATTATCACCACTTAAAGTTATTCTCTGAAGGGAATAAATTCTGTACGGTTAATACAAATTACATGTCGTATAGACGAACAGAACATAGTCAATATGATTGTTGATTTGGTAAGTAATCTTTCAAAAACTAATCAGGAATATGTAAAGAGGAAAATCTGGTCAACACCAGATATTTCTCTTCCTTGTTGGAGTAGATGGAATATATTTAAGGGTATTTCGCACGGCAAGATTTTTTATTCCACTGAAATATGCCTTATCTTTTTAAATATGTACATCTCTACATTCTATGTGTTACAAAAATTGGGATTATATCCAAGGAGAAGGCTAATGGTAATCTTAAGATAGTCAAATATGCATTCCATCCTGGGTTGTAATGATCACTCCTTTATCCCAGCATGGCAGGGGTCGCAAAATTGAACCCCGGCATTGAAACTAGGGTGAGGCGTCATTAAAGTTTAGATGAATGGCCCTAAATGCGAACAATATCTTCTTTTTGTAGAATTCACAGTCGCTGGCGATGTCTAGTGGTAATACGTCTTGATACAGAAGAGAATCGTTGAAAACACAGTTTAATGACAAAAATTGTACAATTCCCCAAAATTGAGAAAAAACAAAACAGTTGACCGGTTTCAGCGACAATTACGCCATCCTCAATTGACTATTTAATATTTCGCTCTACGTTCCTGACTTCAGTGCTGAGGTTGGCGTATTTTTCGCCGAAACTGGTCAATTGTTTTTTTCTTAATTTTGTGGAACTGTACAAGTCTTGTCATTAAACTGTGTTTAGAATAAAATTCCACCAATTAACGCTAGTGAAGATCATTTTTTTTGTGAATCGCTGTACTTTTTCACTTGATGTTGGCGATCAATCCCTGAAAGTAGTCGTGCATTTTTTATTATTTGTTTTTAATAAACACTATACCGTGGATAAAGCATCTTATTATATATTTTTAATGTGTCTTTTAAATTTTGAACCCCAATTATTTCTTAAATGAAAAGATTATCTTAACTTACTTGTCACTCTCTCTCTCCATTCCAAACATCTCGAAGAGAGACAAGGAAAGGAAATTAATTCGTATACTGGTGCGAACATTCTGACTCAGACAGACTCGGGAAATATTTGTATGGATTCCAAAAGTATCGCTGCTTCAATGCCTCCAATTCACATTAATTTCGCTCGAACTCTGCAGTCAAACAGAGACGCGTCGTTGTTAACCGGCTCCCCAAACATATTTCGCCACTCAACTGGAGTCTAATTGTATCGATAAATACAAGTTTATGAATGAGAAGTTAGAACTTGGCAGAGTTCCCTTCCAATTGGAAACTTTATGGGTGGAATATAGAAGGAAATTTATAAATAAAGGATTTAATTTTAAAAATTTGAATGTAGAATTTAATTTAACGTGCATATATCATATTATTTTCCATTTTTTATTGAATACGAGGTGTGGTTGATGTTCAAATCACGAGCCACAAAGAATAGGTTTTAATATTTTTAGCTATCGGAATTTTTCTGCTCCAATTATGATTTTGAATACGGATAATTTCTGTAAAAATTCTAAAATTTCTGCCCTCTTTCATGTATTAAGAGAACTAATTCCCTCTTTTTGTGCTTTGATCATTGCACTGGTATATAATTTAATTTTTCTCTCTGTCTGACAATCGGTTGAATATTCACTTTTGAAATTTCCGACGGAAAACAATTTTAATTATCTTTACAGCACTGAGAATTTCAATCAAATGAATGATCAAAAAGAATTCGGGATTTTATTTTGAATCATGGTGAATAAAGGTAATATTTTAAACATTCCCTCGAATATAAATAAGAATAAAAGATATGAGGTTCATATACTCAATGACAAACTACGAACTACGACTAGCTACTCGTACTAGGAAACTAAAATCACTCATTATCCCCTATATTATTTTCAAAAATCTTCAGACTTAAGGACAAATGTTTTAGTAATAACAATTCGTAGACAACTTAGAAAATACAATATTCTCAGAATATTTTTTAAGAATGAAGCTATTTTTCATACCTAATGAATTCAGAGTATTATACCGATTGCAAAACTATAGAGAAGTAACTATGCAATATAGAAAAAAATATTTTTATATTCACAAAAACTGAATTTGAAAAAACATTGATTATTTTTTCGATGGTGTTCTACCATGGTATCATAGCCTGCCCCTAGATAATTAAACATTTATTAGAGGACCATAGTTAAACATGATTATCTGGATATCCTCTTAAGTAGTAAACATTCCCAAACTATTAATAGTAGTGTAAATAGTGTATGAATAACTTAACTACTGCGAAGTGGTATACTTCCAGTCACGTATAGTAAATGAATGCCAATTTAAATATTTGGGAGGTGGAATTCTTCTCTTTGAATGCCTGGCACCATGGCGAGAACCGCACATAGAGTCACTCTGTTGTAGGATTGTCGGAGATAAATAAAGCAAAACGTAGCAATCGCCCGCAAGAGCTTCAAAAGTAAGGAAGAAAAAGAAAATACTCCGTATAACCGTCAATCGAAATGTGTCTCATTTTCAATGTACCCATAAAACGTACGGCTATACTTTACCATGGTTTTCTTCCATTTCTCTCCCCTCGGTGTCCTTAGGCCGTGGCCCGAAGTCTGGTGAACATAACCCTCTTTTACACCGACACGGACGCTGCGTACTCCCAGGCCTTAGCTTCCTTCACAGTTCCCGCCTTCAATCGCCGATGGACTCGACTCGGACTTCGGGCGCTGGGCAACGAAGTCACCCTCTACCTCAACTGCCACAACGTCGCCAGGACCACAGCTCGACCCAGAGGACAACTGGTCTTCGACTCGGCATCCACGCTCTACGTTGGACAAGCAGGACCCATATTGAGAGGACCATTCGACGTAAGTACAGTTTTATTTCCATTGATTAAGTTTTGATGAAATGGGTGTCAACCGTTAAAATCTCCAACGTATACTGTGTGCTAGACTATAAAAAGTTTCCATATTTTGCGTGGAGGCAGGACCAGCAAGATCCCGTGGTTATCCCCTCTTATCTCTCATATGTAACCCTTTGAACTCGTTATTAGGAATAGCTGTATTAGCATATTACATCTCTGTTCTGTATGTCTAACAGGAAGAGTAAATGCAATTCTTGAAAAATACAATGGCGAGTTAGGTGTCCACGAAGCTCTAAAAAGAACTAAAAGAAATGCATAAACATACTATTTTATATTTTGAGAATTTTTAAAATTCATTCGGTATAAAGTTCCAGAAAATTGCGAAGTTAGAGAATTCATTCGGGATATCAGACAAAAAATTTCCTCGTAAATTCATTTTTTTCGCTTAACGCTACCGTTTTGAATACGTACCCCAAAATTGAACAGAGTAAATAACTACGTTTGATGATAACGTTCATCTCCGAAATGAATAGGTTTTTGGAGAAAAGTGGTCTAATGGAGTTTAGCCGAATTCCCGAGTAACATCTGAATATCTACTCGCTCTTTAAGCTGTTTACCGTTATCGTATTCCGCGTGTTTGTAATCTCCTTAAGTAATTACCATTTCAAGTATAGAGATGGACTAATTCTTGGTGGGAAATACGGAACTAATTCAGAACTGTTTCGGATGTTTAATATATCTTAATCAGGAAGCGCTTCCCCGAGGTACTCATCTTTTAGTTTATATTCGACTGGCAATCCTCCCTTTCGGATGCATATCTAGGTAGCGATTAATCAAACATAGCGTCAAGTTTGGAAAAACTTTAACGAGAAGCATCGCGACGTCTTCAGATAACGTGATCAACCTTTTCAAGCTCAATTCGCGAAAACGTTCACGAGTTGCACACCGTTATAATATCATTGCGTATCGTTCTGAAGGCTAATGATGCGATTAGGGAACATTAAATTTCTATACGAATTACTTCTGTCTGCCTGTCATTCCGCGTTTGCCAAAGAGAGAATGAACCGCTCATGAGGAGCATCGAGTCGTGTTTTTGCTTCGTCGATTCCAAACGAAGAAATTGGGACCAATGTGATGAGCCAATCAAAGATTTTGGGAACGTAAATTGATTAATCACTCCTACCGCATGGAACGAAAATTGGAATGCAGCTGCTAATGAGTTAAAGGTTTAAAAATCTCTAATAGCCGTATTTGAGATGCTGTCATCATTAATAGTGATGATATCATTCTCAGGGGTAGAAGAATACGTGTTTAGCTCTTTGGGGCATTCAATTTTTGGATCTATCTGATGAGTCTATGAGATGAATCTATGAGATGAGTGTACTGAAAGTTGCTACATGACCGTGCGGCGAGGTTCCGCCGAGGTTCTTCCGAAGGGTACGAACCTAATAATGTTTAATGAAACTTCACGTTCGCGAAATTTGTGGGGGTCGGGTTGGGTTGGATGGGGTGGGGGTATGATATTATTGTAATTTTAAATTGTATACTTGATTATATGTTTTCTATCTTTAAGGCATTAAACATTATTAGATTGGTAAATATCGGACGAACCACCACGTGGTCATGTAGCAACCCTAACTAAGTTGTTTGCTCTGGTTATTCCGAAATGACAAAGGTCCGAACCTAATAATCTACCCCTGAGGATGACACCATCGCTATTTAAATGTGCGTTGGGTTTTTCTTAGGTCATTAATCCAGGACTTTCAGTTGTTTCCTAAAATCAGTGTCAAAGACGTCTATTGGAAATTATTTAATCTCCACTCCTCCAGTGCGATACCTACTCGGGTTGAATCGATAGCTTATAGGGTTATTAGTCAAAATCAACCAAAACGGCTACATTTGAGAATCTTCCCGGCAAATTACGACATTTCCCGCCTTTTGACATAACTTCGCTACGCGATTCGCTGGTCCTGCTCAACTCCGCGCGCAATCCGACGCGCCAGACTCTCGTAAACTTCGACATTCAACTTTTTTGGGACTTCATTTCGCCGCCGTGCTTCCGCCTCAAACCTCGGGTAATCAAATGGAGTGCTTTCAGTCATTGAGGAATCTTCCGTCTTGGCTGCTTCAAGTATCAGTTCGATCTTTTGGGTGTTTCGCAGCGATGAGTTCGTGTTTAAAAGGGTGGAAACGTAGCCGAATCATTCCGCTATATTCCCACGCCGTTCTTGAGGCGAACGCACCGCGGTTGCTGTTAATTATAGGATAGCGTTTGTAAGAAATGTTTCATTTCAATCCAGTTCCAATAATTAGTATCAATTCAAGGAACTGTACTTAACATCTGTCTCAATATTTTAAAATTTTATTCAAAACTTTGATTGGTCTTTTGTATTTATTACTATTTTTCAAAATGAATTGATTTTGCAAGAACATATGTAGTATCTTTAAAAAAATTTAATTCAATTAAAATAATTTGCGTCAATTCAAATAATTGTATGTATAATCGTTTCAAAATTTTATTTAAAATTTTGATTGCTCTTTTCAATTGATTTCAATATGTTTTGCTATTTTATCAATAAGAAAATGATTTTGTATGATTGTTGATTGTGATATAATACTTTATTTTTGTGTGTACATGGTAAGTAGAGGTATATTTTAAGGATGGACTTATTTGTGTCTCCGACCATCTTCTTCGGCACGAAGGACATCCGTTGCCAAAGTAAGTCATCAGCGAAAAAATTGCGATGCGGTTTTTTTTACAGCTTATCGGATGCGTATGCAAGTTACGTATTTTTTTCGACAGCTAGGAGGATATTTATTCTTATAATTCTGTTTCTATAAAATGTGGATACAAATCGTCTTCACATCTCCGTTACCTAAGGATATAATCAAATCGTAGCTGGTTCAACAGTGAAATATTTAGAAGAATCATATCAAAGACTCGAAAGAGAGAAATTCTGATGTTGTTAATTTGTGAGAACACGCCTTCAACTGCTGGGATATACAAGTTCGACTCACGGTTATGCCAGACTTCTCTCTCGATTCTTTCTTGAACATTAAGCATGTGTGCCATGCATTATCCATCTGATTTCTAGAGGATAATTGTCTTACTACGATTGAAAATCACAGTGGATACTTGATTTTTATGATTGAATCAACAATTCTGCTATTCATTTTACATGTCTTGTACTACTTGAGTATGTTATATAGTATTATATCACGTCTTTAGTATATTACTTATGGAAGTGTTCGGATTTCAACCGTTTGAATGAGAGAGACGTCTTTATTCCTCGCATAAGTGTCTTACATTCATACTTCCAACAAAATGTCGAGCTATTTAAGATATTAGTAAAGCTTTTTTTGGAAGTATTAGGTTAAGTAGTGTTAACAAAAGTTGACAACTCATTGAGGTCTGTCTTTTTGTCTTCATTTCCTTGATTTTCTCGCTACACTGTATGTTTTGAATAACTAAATTAGGATGGCTAATTTTCTGAAATAGCTTTTCCTTTGAATAATGCAAAGCTTTATTTTTTAGGTAACAGTTGTGGTTGTGAAAAAGCACTACCGTCATCTGGAAGTTTAGAAAGGAGAAAATTAGAGTGGATGTTTTTTATGATTGACTCTATAATTCTGTGAATTATTTCGCCCCTTTCATCTACTCTCGATCAGATTACCACTTACCCAAGAGAGAGGACCGATTTTCAGAGGAATCGTTTCGAACAGGTACTCATGCTAGTTGTTGAGGAAAGTACCAATTTCATTTCTACGATCCCAATACGTTCGTGGAGCAATTATCATTCACACCACTCAATTTTGAAGCCGATTGCTTCTTAATCGGATTATGCCGCTTTTACCGCGCGGATCCTCCGAGAACGACCGCGTAGTTTTTAGACGAGGATTGTTCCATCGGCGTGGGAATCGGCTAACCTTTAAGCGCGCCGAAAAATGCAAATAGCGACGTGTCGGGACTGGGGAAACGGTTCTCATCGCTTCCACGATGACTTTTTTCCCTCACGTTCCCTCGGACCGCCATCCATTCTTTCCTCGCCATCGCGGGGGTGGAATGGGCAGGTCCAATTACAAGTCTCCACCAATCATCGATATTGGCCATGTATTTCCTTCTTCGCATATCTCCAGATTCAACGCCTCCGCTTGAATTTTGATTTCTTTCCGTGAGATGAATTAACGTCGGATGGTGATTAGGATTTTAAGCATGGAAGCTCCATTGGCTCGAAATGCATAGAAATCCGGCGACTTCTTTCATGGGGAATTATCGCCGGATATCTCCAAAAACACGGACGGAAAGGGTGATTAATTGCTTGTTCGATCGAACGAGAAGTTATTTTAGCGGGATTTTCGGTTGGGGAAGAGGGGGGCGTGGAGAGTTATCTACCGAGGTAATTCTTTCAGAGTCAGGGTTCCTAGTTGGTTGGAAGCATTTGTTATATGTGGTATTATATACTTTATTCCTTTTGGAAGATAGAAACAAAAATAGAGGTTGTACGAACTAGGTTCTATTATTACCGTGTTATTAACATAATGCCTAGTGTAACGGCAATGTTCAGATGAATTTGGGCGCACATAAGATAGTTTTACATGAGATTACAAAGATATTTTATTTTAACCGTGTTCATTTTCTGTCCTTGGTGACGGAATGGTTTAATGTGCCATCTTTTCAACACCGAGGTCCCAGATTTGAGTCCTGGATAACCGGGGTTTTTGGGGCTAAGGTAAATAGGTCGTCGTTCGTGGTCATTCTTGTTCTGCTTTTGCTTCTTTTTTTATTTATTCACATTAGATTCATAAACAGCCAATATTGACAAATTGCAATGAATCGTAACAACGACTTGTACAAAACCACACAAAAATAATCAAACACAAACGACCATTCCGAAACAGGAAAAATCTGGTTAGCCGGGGTTCGAACCCGGGACCTTGGTGTTGGAGCGTTATCATGCAAGCATGATAACCTTAATTGAGGCCGGTGAATCTGTTTTATCCTTAGAATTATTAGAACGGATATTATCGGCATCTTAGTATAGTATCGGTCTCACTTAAATGAAATTAACTTAGGTCATCTGTTTTAATTTGATAACCTCTTAGGTCACATTCTCCATAATGTATTACTTACTAATTAATTTTGAGAGTAGCTTTTACTGTTAAACGATTTCACTATGTGAGTTCTGATTAAATCGCCGTTAATCGCACAAATAATTAAAATCAATTCATTTAAAATTATTCAAATTCAATTTTTATACATGCTCCATATAGTTTATATTTAAGAACTTCTGAGTTCTATTTAGGTTGCAGATTATAGTTAGAAAATATATTATTGACGTACCTATATTATTCCGGTTCTCGCAAATATTTATTAACAAACAACGACCGGTTTCGACGCAAAAGCGTATTTATCAGGTCAAATAAAACAAACAAAAACACCTTGAAATGTTGACGTAGGGGAAGGGGAGGAAGTTACTTAATTGTTTGCTTTGTTCTACGAAGTGAAGAACAAGGTAATCAATGATATCGGAAATCATACATAAGAGAAATCGGAGATGTGAAGCAGAAGGAGGCTGTATCGTGTTTATATATTCAAATATTTGTCTGAATTTAATGGATAATGAATGTAGGCCAAATAATAATGTGAAACTCGAAAAATGTATATTTTTATACATATATGCGCTGGTGGATGAGCATACATGGCTTTAATATGCTCTCTGATTCGATTTGAATCTAGATTGAAATTCCAACACGAAGTCTGATTTCATATGATGGAGTATTCACAATTTAAAGTTCTATAATCTTTATAAACATGATGAGAGTACTCAGGTCTAACTAAGCAAAGAGTCCCCCAGAACTACTAGACTCTCTCGAGACGTGACACCTTTAAGCCACTTCATCTCCCTTTAAAGTCAACTGCATCACGGAACTCACTCTCTCGTAATAACACGCCCGTAAAAACGCTTCCGACATCATGCAAGGCAGCTTCTTCAAGTGCCCGAAATAGCTCATAATCGAAACCTTTAAAATATTTGTCGGCTCGCCTCGTTTCCCAGCCTCCTCACGATCTATCTCAGCGCCTGTATCCATCGCCGCCTAAATGTAAATGCAGCCGAGAGTTTCCCCAACTTCGCCATTAGGATACCCGGTAATTTAGACTTGCATATATTACCGTAATGAATTTACGTATTCAGAAAGGCGGGATATAAAAGGCTTCGCTTACCGGCGCAAAGACGGGCTCCTACCTTTTGACGACGGCTTCCCTAATACGCTTACGGCAGTAGAAGAATAATAGCAAAATAAACTTCCTTCTTCACAAAGCAAAGCCCGACTTTGTTTACCCAGTTTTTCTTTCCGCCGAGTAGGGCGCCTCTCTCGCCTAATTCGAAAACTCCGTCCTAGACGAGGCTATATTACCCTATTTGTCCGGATAGAAAACGTTGGCTAATATAACGCCCAAATAAATTTCAAAAGGCATGAAAACCCCCCAAAGGATGAAAAAATGGGGGATAACTCATCGCAGAAAAGGGGGGTTTGAAAAAATCCCCGGTGTCTGTGCGATGCATAGTAAAAGGCTTATTAACCCTCTTCTACCGGAGAGGATTTCCCCTCCGAATCGACTGGAGTACTCGGCGAGGAGCGAAATGTCAGGTAGCGCGAGTTAAATGGATTCCGGTAATTTATTTCATGAAAAATAAATCAATGAGGAGCGGTAATTTCTGATGCTGTAGGTCTCGCGGATGTATGAGGATAGCATTATTATAGTATCATGTTGTAAAGAGCCCTTTTCGGTACCATTTCCCGGTACATTTAATACAAATTTTGAAAAAAAAATTAAAATTGGACAATCGTCTAGAAAGCGTGTTAATATAAATTGAAACAATTTATATAATAATTAAATTAAAAAGGTAAAAATTTGCAAAATTCTTAAAATATTGTCAAATGTAACTTAGTTATTAGTAGTAGTTTTGTTTAAAGTGCTTTGACAGCTTAGGTAATATTGCACATTGGCTCTCACTGGAAATCGAACCCGAGACCGCTTTTACCATAGGCAAACACGCTGCCGTCATGACTATTTATTCTATCCTTATTATAATGATGGAGTTTCACCAAGTGACTGGTTCCTCGATAAATTCCATGAATCAATTAGCATGTATGGAATTTTGAACTGAAGTGTGATAATAACAATCAGGGTTTGAGCTGCCTTATAAAAGTTTCTATGATCATAAATAGTAATCTTATTAGCCATGGAAGAACTAAAAATTTGACCGACAACTCTCTATTTATCAATATTCGTTATAATTCAATTATATGCAGGAATTACTTTCATAATACCATAATAGTACCACGTAGTAAAGAGCATTTAACGGTACCAGTGGGTGGAGTATGGAAAATCTACCCCACCTACGAATACCTACCCCTTGTATCCTTTCCCTCATTCTAATGCAGTGAATCTCTTCTATGCACAGCAATGTTGCCAAATTCTCTCAATTCGTAAATTCCTTAGAAGCACGCATGGCATATTTGAAGAAAACCAATAGAACGATTAGCGGCAGCTGGCAACCACAAAGAAGTGAAGGTCGTTTTATGGAGTACACGGGGTAAGGAGTTTGCTTCCGAGGAGAAGGTGCGCGAAAATTTCCGCGCAGGATCTCCAGTATGTGGTACTATAATAGAGTACTGGACAATGAGCCAAATATCAGATAGAGCGAGTTAAATGGATTCGGGTAATTTATTTCATGAAAAATAAATCAATGAGGAGCAGTCACGGAAGAGGCAATTTCTGATGCTGTAATTCTCGCGGATGGAGGAAGATGGCGTTAGCCGCTTTAATATTAACGTTCCGGGCAATTACCTCAATGAAAAATCTAGGTCATAATAATTCCCGCCAGACATGATTTACGAAGAAAATGCAAATTTACATGTAGTGCGGGGTAATCCCCTTTGCCTAGTTAGGGCTTGATAAACCACCTTCCGTTTGCTCTCTCCGTCGCAAATAAGAGATGCAGGTGCGGTTAATTTTTACATGTAAACTCGGCGTTATCTAGATGTCGGATGACGAGTTTAAAATTCAATCGAATTGCCTGGGTAAACCCTCTCGTGTGATAATTGAGATGATTACAATGTTATTGATGAATTGATGAATTGCGTTTGCACATTCTATTTTAGTAGTAATGATAATGATATGATTTTATCCATGTGAGAGAAATTAGTCAAATGAAATATATTTAGAACGAAGAAAAGGTGCAACTTGTACAGACCACGAAATAATAATTTTTTTAAACAACCATGGAATCGACTCATGGATTCATCGTAATAAGAATTCTTTAAAAATAATTATTAATACATATTATCATGTGGTTTGTATAGGTAATACATCTGCTTTGCTCCTGATAGTAATATACCACAGACTCACGGCTCAAACAGTGGATTACAATGCATTTAAATATTAAGCTCTTTTAAAATATGGGAGAAAAATATATTTTGAAAGTGTATTAAACGAGACAATCTTTAAACTTATTTTGACAAATTGCTCAGGCTCGCTTTTATTATTCTGCATCAAGAAACATATTGAAGCGATTTTTGAATAAACTTATCCTAAATTAGCGAATACTTACGAAGTAATGGCCAGTTCTTACCTTCCAATTAATTAATTGTTACTTATATTCCATATCATGTAATGCTGCTTTATTTTATTTAGTGCCATGTTATAAAACTAACATTTCTCTTAATTTCTTTTCATATATTTAAAGGTATTATATCACATCCTTACATGACATTTGATGAAAATTTTCGTATTTAAAATATTTTAAAGATGTCTTTATTCTAGCATAAGTTAGTCTTACATTCATATATTGAGCGAAATGTCATATTTTTAAAGTTAGCAGTAAAACTATGAAAGCAATTATTACGAAATATTTTTATATTACATGCATTTCAGATTAGAATGAATTAAATGTCGTCTATTAAAAGGAAGGAAGAGATATTTAGATGGATTTATGAGTAATAGAGAAATATTTGGGGGAAATTCCTCTTTCAAGGCAGGATTACTACAATCAGTAGCAGGATGTAAAAATATAGGAAACCATCTGATAAAGCATATTATCTAGGATTTAAGTATAATTAAAAAATACTTTGACACCTGTTTGGTTAAACACTTACTGCCCATATACAGACATATTTGCGATAGTTAGAGGGCTCTTCGTTAAAATATTACATTTTGAATATTTTAGTTAATTTTACTCGTTATGCGACATCCGGTGTTGGAATTTGGAGTCTAAGTAGTGCTAAAAAACGTTAACAACCCATTGAGATTTTTTTGTCTTCGTTTCCTAGATTTCGACGCTATACAGGAAGCTTTAAATAAGCAAATTAGGATGACTAATTTTCTGAAATAGCTCTTCTTTTGAAGAAAACAACGCTTTGGCACTCAGGTAACAGTTGTTGTTGTGAAAAAAGCAGCACCGTTATTGAGAAGGAATACCTGGGCGGACGGCTTTGGGAAAGACGTTCCAACTTTATCTAAAAAGCGCCCTCAAAAGACCGTGGTCTTCCCCGCCGCTTTTCAAAATTCAGAGGCTCGTCAACTCCGGAGAGAGATGCATTATTTCCCGCCTCCGCGTTAAATAAAATTTGCATCAAAATGCATCCAAAGTGTACCCACGTCGGCGACAGAGCCGTGGAGGAAACATCACAAGCGTCCCGTATTGAAAACGAGGTACACAAATTTACTTTATGATTCCCGGGATCTTTTGTTTTCCTGGAGAATCTGACACCTCTCCTTTCAATGCACTTCGGCTCGTAATTGAATTAGGGGCGTTTTTTTGCTCCCTCTCCGAACCCCGGGGACTCGTCCCCCGTCGATGACGCAGCCCGCTTCGGTGTTTGCCCCTCTCCTAGAAAAACACCGGCGATGAAAAGTTAATGCGGGAACTAAGTGAGCGCGAAGCAGGTAAACATTTGTCCCAAACATCCATCCAATAGCGACATCACACGGAATGCAATAACACAGAACACTCTGCACCGGCGCGGTCGTAGCATTCTGGAGCCGTTAAACAAACCTCGGAAAGAAATTCTCGTCTCACCGTCCATTGTGCCGTTTTAACGCCGCGGTAACCATGAGAACGGGCGGTAAACAGATTCCATTTTCCCATTTTCATTGGTTATTAGGGGAACAACGAATGGGTTCTATCCAAGGTTGCCAGTTTGATCGAAGTGTTTGAATGAGGTTAAATAAATTTTAAATGAATAATGATCAATTTAAATTAAATACAATGTTTTAGGTAAGAATAATAGAAAAGGATGATGTTAAATAATTCAATAAATGTAAAATAAAATAATACGATAGGATATTATTTAAATAATTTATAATAATATATATTATTTGTAATTGACTTATATTCTTTGTAATTTATATTGAAACTCTCGCCTTTTGTAGGAGCCCATTTTGTAATGTTTTTCTTATAGTCGATGTAAATAGAACTTAGTGTATTAGTATATGTGTAGTTTTAAATCATTACATACATTCATCAAAAATATTCAAACTGAGGAAATAATAGGTCAATCTTCTTATAAGTATTGGCAACAAAGTTGTTTTGATGACACTTTTTTGACGGAGCTAGGATATTCAGAGACCAATAAGTCGAAACCAGAGCATTTATTAACTGAGGAACGAAAAATCGGGTCAAATGTATACTTCCATAAAATTCATAAAATATATTCCCGCGAAATTTACATCCTTTATAGATATAGCATATGAAATTCCCATAATGTAATCATAGATAGGCTAGATTACGTCTTTTAATTTCCAAACTGAGTAACATCTTTTGTCACATAATCTTTTCGATACACACAGTTTTGTATTAAGAAAATACTTAAGTTGGTATTTCAGTACCAAATACTACAATACCTGGCTTCTAGAAAAGTATTTTTCGGAAGCAAGCAGAGGTGATGAAAATCCTAGAAAAATAAAGAGAAATGGGACTTCTTGAAACCTTATTTCTAGGTAATGCCTAATTAATTAAGGCATAATAATTAAGGCATTGGTAGATGCATTACCATCAAAATTTATCTCATCGAATTATCCCTTAGATATACAACAGAATTGAAAGCTTATGGCCTCTGTTCGTGCAGAAGATGAGCGTACATAACCTCTGTTTATCTTACATGTATCAACGTTTTGGGTGGCTTTGTGCACCAAACAGCGTCTATATACCAGAATTATTGTTCAAAGGTAAGATAAACAGAGGTTATGTACGCTCATCTTCTTTATACATTTATTCATGATTTTTAAATAAAAAAATTATTCGTCTCAAAATATGGGTGGCTAACTTAGTTGTCTTGCATTATTTTATCCACCCACGTCCGTAGCGGCCGCAGGGCCCTATTTTAGCCTCACCTGGCAACTCTTGCTGCTCCTCCACGGGCGGCAGATGGGAAACCTCTCACATGCCTTCGCATAATCCTCAATGAATCTCTCTTTCGCGGAAGGGCGCTGAAAAACCCACTCGGTGGACCGAAACTATTACGTAAGACATCTCTCCGGAAAACACGTAGGATCTTAGGACGCGGAAGTAATGTGCAGTGCGGTACGGAACGGATGGAGGAGAAGATATGGGCGCTCACTCATGCCAATTTAACGGGAGCTGCGCGCCAAATTAAAGGGAAGTTACTGCTCGCCGGGGAAGCGCCACCTCCGCAGGGCACCCACAATGCATATCGCTAATATACCATAAAGCCCTTGCATTAATATAATCACGTATCGCGCGGAATATTCAGCCGCTTATATATCATCGAGTTCTGTGCCGCGTCCACAAATCAAAGCCAATTTCAATTGCTAAGCGACGGCTTACAGCGCGGAGTCAACGAGGCAGAGCGCATCTTTCTCAAGGAGGGGACACTTGTCTCTCGAATTGATTATGGCCCCTCGGTCTTCGTTGTTTTCTCCAAATGTTTGGGTGTTTAAAAATTGATATCAGCTTTCACTCAGAAATGTATCTTGTTTTGTGTTTCACGTTGGAAATTCCAGAGAATTTCGAGTGAAAATGAAAAGGTTATATACGAAAGGAAGTGATGATCATCAGATAAATTGTTCAAAATTTTCTGTACCGCCTATCTGATGATAGCACAGAGCCAAAAACAGCAGTGAATTGAAATATTTTTTCTTTGAAATTAGAAATTTTTTATTCATTTATTTCAGTATGTCGTTCCATGAAGTCCAGCCTATCATGATTGATTATAGTTAAATGGCAATATCGTACAAATCTAACAATACATAATAGTTATAAAGGAATAAGTTTGTATATGTGAAAAGAATACATCATCTCTATATTACGAATTTCCACAATATCACAGCTTCTCCCTTATATTTTATTATATAGGAATGTCGCACTACTACCATCTTTTCTTAACATGGTGAAATTGGTGTTGACAAAATCAATATAAAATGGAGCGTATTCATTTATACTTTTAAAAATTCTGCCACGTAGGAGGGATATTAAATGAGCTTAAATATAAGGAATGTTGGACTTATCCACTCGTAAGTTCAAATTCCTTGGTTCACCGGAAGTTGAGCTTGCTAAAATAAAGTGCTTAATTATAATCTAATATGGTTATATTGGTTATCTTTTATGCTTCATAATTCACGCAGAATATAGTCAAAATAGTGACCCTATTGATCATGGTCGAAATGATCTTGTTCACTAAAATGTTGTAAACGATCGCATATCCCTTATTTAGTGTACTATTGCTTTATTTTTATTAGAATAAGTCGTAGGATTAGGCATTTATATTGACTCAAGGTATCTTTATTCACATCCTTTACATCATCAGCCACCGTTATTTATACGAGTCGAGGACTTGTAAATTAGGGTAAATTTGCTTTGAGAATTTACCATATATGCTGAAAGAGCCCCTTGGCCATGCATTGAATTCTACTGTAATTTAAGCGTAGGACCCGGTCGTAAATTTAACTATTTTCCTAAAAAGAATATCTAAGCCTCGCACACACAGGAGCTCATTGTATTCATCGCGTGAGACCTCCGCGTCCATATTTCATGGTGAATTCCTCGAAAGGAGAAAATTGAGACAGGGTTAATACTATTCAGTCTTTCAGAATACTCATAAATATCTAGGATAAAGGTAACGATAATTACCTGAAATTGCTACCTTATTGGCTGTCCCTGTTCTTCATTTGACGTCCTAATTAATGCATTTTTTATTGCTCCTGTGTTATTATTTCTTAGTATTTATTGAGACTAATTGCAGAGATGGTCCAATAATGATCCTATATCTCTTTAATAAATTAAATGAATCGATTCAGATGAATATTTCATGCTCTTGGGTAACTTTGACTGGAGCACAAATTCCCAAAAATCGACCAAAAATACTCTTTCGTACAGAAATTACTACTTTCGTATTATAGGTAAGTGATATGGAGAGGTTGGAGAGTGATGCCACTTTGATTAGTCAGGATTCACCTAAATAAGGGGCAAGCATCTCTACGGAAGAAAGTCTATGAACTCGAGAAGGTGCGAGGAGGCGAATTTAGTGAGAAAACTCCCGCGATAAGACAGCTAACGCTACGAAATGCTCTCCGACTCAGGTTGAGTCTCAGAAGAAAGGAGATAAGGAGCTTGGAAGCGGCAGTTAAATAAATTCTAAGAAGGTGTGTGCAAAAGAGGTGATATTTAGGCCGAAACGATAATGAGCGTAAAATAAGAGAGAAATATAAGGAATAGTTTGAAATTTTTTTCCGGAATCGTGATAAACAAAAATAAGCCAGCAGGTTGTGAAAGTAAATATATGTATATATATATATATTGGTTTTATATACATTTATATATTATATATATTTATATAATATAGTATTGGTTTAAAAGTATTGCACACTATTTGAATAACTAATGGGCTGGATAGTAGAGGAGAAAATTTAGTCTCAAAATCGTCGGAATATTCATTTATCTCTTATATTTACAGTAATAAAAACAGGAATTCTTCTACGTCTGGTATCTTGAGAAGAATTAAATTTTTGTTCTTGATTGAAGTCAATAAGTCCTGATACTATGAACTATCAGGGCTATTTTCCGAGGAAATTAATAGTATGACTGAAACTATAAATATAATAATAACTGATATAGGTATAATATATTATTATTGCTTTCATATCTGTCTGTAAAGTTTTCAGCCCGAAGGCCGGTTTGTACCTCACCCCCTCTGACTAAGCTAGTAAAAGTTTGGCAGAGAGGAATGAGGTTTACTAGGCAGGATGAGGATTGAGGTAAAATTCGTATTTTCCTAACTAAGCAAAATTGCTTTAAGCGGAACATGCCCACGCAAGTGAAGCACAAGAACTCCTTGAGTAAATCTTTTCTTGGCATTCCGTAAGGAGAGACCTTGAAAAGTAAATGAAAGATACATTTTTCTCTATCCTGTACCAAACGACTAATGAAAATATTCCATTCATCGGAACTACTATCTCATTATAAATAATTAATCAGGAAAACAAATCAGTCCTTATAAGTATAGACATTTTCGTAATATGCCTGTAATTTAAAATAGAAACCAAATACTAAAATTAAAAATTAAACCATGGAAAAATTAAAGCAATAGTATGAGCCTAATTCCTATGGTGAATAAAACCTAGGATAGGTGAATGTTTCCAGTCTTTTTCGACTGAGAAGTGAAACATTCGGATAATAATGATAATAACAACCAATGCCAAGGAGAACCGTAGTATACCAAAACGTTTGGACACATAATTAAGAGAATTCGCCCCTATTTCCTTTCGTGAATTCTTTAATATATTATCATATAGTTTTAAATCGTAATACTTATTTTTAGGAAAGTTCACATTTAATATCCAACTGGTGTGTTGCCATTAGTCTTACCGGAATACAATTAAAATTTTATACGCTTCTTTCTACGAGTTCGATTTCTCAATAAAATGGGTCACACGATCAGGATTAAAGAATGTGGCTTTTTTCACTTTTTAGAGGAGGCGTGGAAGTTGATGCAATTTATCTCCCGATGTCGAGTGTCGAGGGAAATGTTGGGCGAAGAGCAAAGTCTAGGAGCAAATACAAACATTTTAAGCCGCTCGATCAGCCTCGGACGACTTTGGGATAATAGGCTCACGGGACGGGTCCAAATTAAAGAGCCGTTATGTCGGATCGGTGGACGACCGGAGAAATGAAAATTTGCCGTTCAATAACACATTTTTCTCGTTCTAAAAGATAAAGAGTATCCAGAAGGAAATGATGAGAGATTAATGCCGCTGAATTTTGATAATTTGAAAACAATTTTCTCACTACGTGCGAAAGAGGAGAAAAGTCAGCCAATTCGCCGTCATCAGTCAGTTTTCAGAGATATTCAAGTTCTTAAACATTTATTATTTCAGAATCGCCTCCGAAGTCATAATTGAAGAAAATAAAGAAGACTTCTTAAATTTTAAAGTAAATTGGTTTCGGAAATTTTTTCCTCTTAATGGAATACTCTATCTTTAGAGGAAGATAGTTAAAGAAAATATAATCAAAATATGCCTTCTCATCTCAAATAGTTCTACGATTATATAATGTAATTGATAACACGTTTCAATGCTCATAGCACTTAAAATTCAGGACGAATTTACTTTTGGGACATTCAATTTTCAACTTTTCAGCTCTAAAGTTACTTTTCGATCTCTTGCGTCACTCATAAAAAATCTCAATAATTGTACAACCATAATAATTATGAATCATGAAATAATCATAAAAATTACTCAATAAAAATGTTAATCATTCAAATGTTAATATTTATCATAATGATTATAATATCAAAATAATTATAACTTTAAAAAGAACCCCCTCAATTCGTTATGGGCGTATTTTAGTCTCACAAAAACTGACTTGCAATCTCATGTCCTAACCAATATTCGAACGCGCTACCTGTGTTGATAGGTTAGCGTGCTAGCAGTACTACGATCGTGTGCTAATACTTTTGGAATATACAATTTAATTCTTCGGGAGTACATTTTCAAGCATTAATTTTTTGTCATAATTCCTGATATATTCCGTGTTACGAATGCTATTGGCTACCTCATTTAACTTACAGCCTTGATCGTCGCTTTTTTTGGAATGGACGCAACTCGATCGCAGAACAATACAATGTTACGAGCAGTATTCACTCTGATCACAACTCTTGCAGGAATCCGCGGGTCCGTTCTGACGTCATGTTCCTGGCGCCAGACAATTCAGTCACTTTTTTGGTATCCTTCCCAAAACAAAATCTCTTTCGGAATATCAAAAAATTCCCTCCTCTTCAGAATTTCCATCCGCTACTTCAATCCGGCCCTGATCTTCTCATACAGAACATATATTGAAACAAAACGAAAGCGCCCGTGCTTAGGGCATTATATTTCGTCTTTTTTCACTTTTAGAAATCTATCTCTAAAGCAAAACACGTGAGGATATGTTTAGGCGATGTTATGAGATCGATGTTTCCCGTGAGAGTTGAAGGAATTCTGTGTTAAACTAAAATAAAATGAATTGTGTACAGAATTATTTCTTATGAAATACTTACATATAAAGCGAATTTAAGTTGTGTTGGCTCTCAATTATTTTAATGTTAACTGCATTTATTTTACTTTCTTTAATTTTGTACAAATCTCTCGACATGAATTTACGGCTTACGAGAGGTACAAATCATGTCTCCAAGGAAAAGCTATACGTTCCCTAGTGAGCATATATTTTTTTAAAACGTGGTTTAATATTCCATTAGAGAGAAATAGGAAGCACTATGTTTTTAATTAATGGCACTTATCTCTTTAGCTATGGCAGTAATTTAGGATAATTTAGTTGGTTTAGGGTTTATATTCCTTTCCTTGGCATGGTCTGTACTAAGAAAATGTCCATTAAAGTACTTTAGAAAAGCTCATCTTCTTGGAAGAATTTAATGAGAGAGCAGACCACCTTTTATCATACTTAACAAGCGCAAAAGCTGAATTTTTCCAGTTTAATATTCAGATTATGTAATGTAATCTTGAGTTATTAAATGATGATTAACTGAAGCTTATTATTTTTAATATGGTTATAAAGAGCTAGAATTAGGAAGGAAAGTTATTTCTAACTATCGTTACCAAATTGTGCTTGTATAATGCATAAGATTACGTTGGGATTAGTTCTTTAAAATCCCAAGTTTTTAATAACCATACCCTTTCTTACCTCACGAGACTACACATTTCAAATAACTTCTATAGCCGCAAATATCATATTAAAGAACTAGAATAATTAAGGAAAATACATTATTTCAATATATCGTCATTGCGAATATCTGTACATGAAGAATTTATAAGATTACGTTAATTTGAGGGGACAAAAATCCCAATTTTTTCACGTGCCCTTTCCTAGGCTCACGAAACTACACGTTTCAAATAACTTCGATAACCACTCCCTCTAAGTGAGATAACCGATTCTAACGACACGAAGCTTTTCATAAAGAGTAAAAAGGGTAATCGAGGGCGAAATCGTTAACTCGGCTAAAAAAATGTTATGATCAGCTCTCAATCAAACCCTAACGCGATGGCTGTTCCGAATGGAAATAAAAAATCCTCACGGGCGTAGCTCACAACCTTTCCGGGGGAAAATGAGAGAGAAAGTGCCTCCCGGACCCGCAATCGACGAGGAGAATTAATATCGTGCCCAATGATTGCGGAAAAATAAATATCTTCGCCGAGTCACTTCCAAGCGGACTTTTTTCCGGACTAGCTGATAAGTGAGGAAGGGAAGGTGGGCTGGGAAGGGGGACTACGTGTGAGGAATTTGGAGGGAAAATCGTGGGTGCGGTCATGCCTAACTTCACTTCACGGAACTGCCGTAACGGAGCCGAGGTCATTGTTGCGCCCTTAAACAACTGAAGATCGATTAATGGGCCACTTCCCTCCCCCAAGCGTGTGGACGTTCAAATAAAAGAGCTGCCGGAGAGCTAGTTACGAAGGTTATCGCTCGGGAAGATCTCGTTTATGAGGTGTTTTGTTTTTTTTTCACGCTGAAACCTTTCCTTTCATATTTGCGTATATATATATATATATGTACGCAAATATGAAAGGAAAGGTATACATATATATACACACACACACGTCAAAGTGATACTTTTAGGATTTAACACACTGATAGTCTTATTTATTAACATTACTTATCCGTGTTTTCATACCTTTAGGTACATCTCGTAGCTCTATCATGACAAATTTTCTCTTGACATATTTGTCCCTTTTTTCTTCAGTTTGCATTAAAAAATCAAGCCATCTCTTAAGAATTTTACGCAATTAATTTCATCCCATCAGGTTTTGGCATGTTTCAGTCTATTCATTAACAAAATCCTTTCCCCTCGAATCAACATCTATTCTGTATTCTATCTGTTCCCATAAGTTTGTATTTAAAAATCAAACCACTTCCATACAGTTTTTACTTTAAATTTCACTCTTTTTTCCAAAATAACCGCTGAACATCTTTACTTATGCTGCAGTAAGTAATGATATAATTCAGTATTAATAAAATGTATAAAATAAGGTAATCATTGTTCTTAGATATTGATCACCTTTTTAATTTATGGTGTTAATAGTGACAGCTGAGCTCTGAAATGCGGTTTTTCACAATTAATTTCACTTATTTCTCCAGAATTGCTTTGAACATCCTTTAATACACTATAATAAATAATGATGTAATTCATTACTAACAAAATGTATAACAATTAGTGACTTATTGTTATTAACTATTGATAATGTATGTTGTTAAAAGTGAAGGGTGAAGTCTGAAGTTTGAGGGGAATGTGTTGAGTTCCTTAGAATCTGCTATCACTCCATCTATCATTCCATTCTTGGAATTTATTCTGCGCGAGTATGCAAGACCAACCGGCAATTTTAATATCTTTTCCGTTCGACGTTTTAAAAACACCCATTCCATTTTTTGTTTCTAATAAGCACAGGTAATGGTAGAAATTTTTAAGTCACGTTTCCACGAGAGATATTAGTTTTGCGGCTGGTTAAAAATGTTTATAGTTATTAATTCATCATAGCCCTATTCCCTTTAGGTTAGTCTCACTAATGTTCTTATTTTCAATAATTCTTTTTCTTTTTTATAGTGTCACACCATTATGTGTTTTTGAAAATTCTTCTTTTTTGGCTCTTGATGTTTTGTACATCGTTGTTATTTTCATCATCATCGTACGTTTGTGTTAATTGAACACAATTAAGTAGTCTGTCATGCTGAAAGATTTCCCCCCTGTTCTTATCACGTGTACTTTTTAAAATAATTATTCCTTCTGCATTCACCTAAATCTACTCATATACTTTCAGAGCTACTTGTTAGCATGTGACTGGGTGCATGCAGCATAAGTTTACTTCCATTATCTGTTACTGTCGCGTATCGTCCTTGGAAAAAATAATCTTTTATTCTTTTACGGCCTATTTAACTGAGAGGATGCATTAGATCCACTATATTTCAAGAACGTATTGCCTTGTATTATTTACGTAGTGTGTAATCAAAAATTAAATCACCTTTTTCTAATAATTCCCAAACTGTAATAAGTAAAATAACTGTTTAGAAATGTTCCGTGTTCTCTAATTAACTTTCCAACCTGATGTTAAAATTATTTTTGTGCACACACATCTCAACTTAATCTATGTTCTTACTCTTAGGGGTTTTGGTACCCAAAATGTTACAATAAATATTATTATTATTACTACTGTGCTAAAGTCCAACTTGGGAAAGCTAATGGGTAGTCTTAGCAATTCTCAGTTTTTCCTCTTCATATAATGTTTCAAGTTTTATCTCAATTTGGTTCTTCCATATGATTATTTTGACTCGCTCAAATTTTGTTTCCATGCAAGAATGTAGGTACCTTTTAATAAGATTTCATATTTGGACAACCCCCAAATTCAAGCCACTATCGCAATTTACCCACTGTGTTTCAAATGGTATTAAAACCATTTCTATTAGTCGGTTCATCCCTCCATTCACGCAAATTATCCCTCTTATGAACACAAAGTCATCCACTATTTCAAATTTCGCACAAATCAACGTCTAGATGCAATCACTCGATTAAATTCATTTCATCAGTCTCAGCAGTTTTCGTCTTAGAAACATTCATATTCAGACCCAGATTCTCGGAAATTGCGGCCATACCGAGTTATAACGTTTTAAAATGATTTTAAACTTCCTACTAATCAATACAGCATCGTCCTTCAGGACGATTTTTTTTCAATTCCATCGCCAGGCATGTGTGACCCTAAAGGCCGAGTGGAATTCCCGCAAGTTTTAATTTACATATCCTCGAAGGAGGAACTTCCAGTTCGGTTTTTTCCACATTAGATGCCATTCCGTTCCTCAATGCATAGAAAGGATCTTTGCAGGCGAAGCGGCGCCCTTTGAATGAATTGAAAGTTTCAATTCCACGGTTCGCAGAGTGTTCCCGATATCAAATTTTTGGCGGAGCGGAGACTTGGAAGTTGCGGCATAAATCTTTCAAATCAGACGTACGCTCGGCGAGAGATTAAAAGTGATTCCAAGAAGAGCGAACGAAGGACCAGCCGTTTCCGCATAAGTCGAGGAATAATTTGGGTTCGTTCGGAAGGCGGCTTTCAGAGTCTGAGTGCTCGTAATCAATTAAATTTGGAGTGAACCGAGTTCGACAGGGCTTAAGATGGATGATAAAGTTAATATGAAGGGTACGAGTGAGGTAATGTTTGGATTACGTGATTGTCCTTTTCTTCCAGCCCTTATCAATCGCCTTATTACTTCTGTAACAGTCCTTCCCCGCTCAAAATTTGGCCTACTTCATTTGCCTTCTAATTATTCGATCAAAGTTCCTTTTCCTGCCACTATCTAAAGCTATCACTCGTTAGTTAGCCAATTAGCGAAATTATTTTTTCCAACTTTGCAGCTTATTCTTGAATTCCACTTTTCACACTCAGGTAGCGCAAATATTCATGTAAAACATAACTGAGTATGAAATATAGGGAATCCGAAGTTAAGAACAACTATTGCAATATCTAAAATTTTACAGAGTATTATCCAGCTTTTACCAGAAAAGCATTATTTTTTTATTCAGAAAACATTATGAAAGAGTACTTGTAGCTATCAAATGTGCGATGCTGTTTATTTTAGTGTTATATAATTATTAACGTTATCATAGCCTCGGAAAATTAGTCCATTTATATAGAATCAACTGATAATGGTTATAATACGTCAGAAAATTACAAAATTTACGATTGCTTTTCATCTGCCTCCTTCAATTCATAAAAGTTATCGCCTTTTTATTCTAACTTTATTTATATTTTAAGGACGATTGCTGTCTGAGAATGGGCACCCTGCTTATTAATAGCTCAGCTTTAGTTCCTTTAGTTAATTGCATTATTTATTTTTTCGAATACTTTTTTATTCTTAAATCCTTGAATTTATCATATAGTTAATTCATTCAACTAATCTAGAACTCCATTCAAAATTAGATGTAACATACTTGTCATCTTCAAATGTTACAAATTCCATTCTCATCGCCAAAACACTACAAAAGAAGGGCATCACCATTATTTCAATTCTCTTTTCAAAGACCTCTTTCCTTTTCCTCGTGCAATCTTTTTTGGATTAACATTGTCAGGGATTAAGAATCCGAGGTTTCAGCTTCCCAGGTCGTTCTTTTTCTTGCCATTTGCTTCATTGCCTTATAATTCTTTTTTTAGCATTAACTGTTACATACTTAAGTATTAAGCTAACTTGCCTTTTATTCTATAATTCCTTCCTTCCAACTTGATAGTAGATGTAAACAGTTTAAAAAAATAATCATGATGGGTATTAGTTAATTATTTTTATGGATTAAACTTCATACCTCGCCTTATGCATTCTTTGTAGACATAGCATCTTCATGGATTAACAATCCAAGAATAGGTTTGTTTTGGCTTCTCAGGCCGTCCTTTTTCTAGTCATTTAATTCATTTTCTCATATGTTTACCCTGAACACTAACTTTCACCTACTTAAAATGATTCTACTTGGGTTTTAATCTATAATTCCGTCCCTTCACCATAATAATTGATGTAAACAGTGATAAAAACAATCGTGATGGAGATTCAGTTAACTACCTAAGTTAGTTTAAACTCTCTACTTCAATTCTTTTGGCTAGAGATATACCATCGCATCGAATCGTAAGTCGATGAAGGATGTCGAAATTGGCCAAATTTATCGTTATAAACGTTAAATGAACAACCATCAGAGGGAGTAATTCTATCAAATTGACTGAATCATTCCACTTTTTTCTCTCCTCGCCACTGGCTCTCCCTTAAAACGCCGTTCACGGAATTCTATAAAAGGGGCGTTGAATCATGGATTATGTAATGGGGAGGAAGATTTAGTCCATTTGCGGCCGTTCTCGGCCTATCTCGGCCCACTTGATATATCGAATCGCTCCAATTTATGTTTTCCGCCGACCTTATTTCACGATTCGAGGGGGGAAAGGGCGTTGAATTTAAATCGGAATTCTTTTTATTAACACCGAAAAGCGTCGATTGGAACAATAATTTTCCGTGAGTTAGGCGGGAATTCGCCTTCGACCCAAATTTCCGATATTTTAAATCTTTCTCGGCGTGTTTCCCCACTTTTCCAATGTGGATGAAATATCCTCAATTTAATTTCTTAACGAAAAGGGTGGAGGTATTACATTATCTGGATGTGAAATATTAATGGACGTTGGCTAAGGGTTTTCTATGATAGGTTCTATAATTTCAGTACTTTTCGCTGAGAATCGTAAGCCTTTAGGTTTAAGAAATACGTCAGTATAGAAGTATTTAGTATTTCCGTAATTTTACTATCAGATGACTGCTAAATAATATCCGTTACTAAATTCATTGCTAAATGTTACGAACTAGAAGTCCAAATCATTGTAATGGTATTCTTTCCTTCAAGGGAATGAATATCTGAGGCATTACGTTGTTTATAATTTACGAATGTTTAACAAGCTGATTAGTTCCATAATTAAATTGTTAGAAATGGAAAATACTCTTTTAAAAAGGCGCAAAATCTAAGTTTTCCCAATTTAATTTGTAGATTGGTGGACTGTAAACCCTATTTTTGCTTATAATGATTGATTTCCCGATAATAACCTCAAATTGATGTGCTACATCTCATTTTAGACACAAATTGCAAATTCGTTTTGTATTTGCAAGTAGTTTTAAGGCATGCACTAAATTTATGTAATGCACATTTTAGACTATTGTATCAGAATGAAACTCATAGCTAGGAAATATGCTTAGCAAATTTTATGAGTGCCGTTCTTCTATTAAGTAGTTTAGTTGAAGAACTTATAATTTTTGTTATTATATACTTAAATTTGTTTACGTTTACGCTGTAAAGTTTGAAACTATGATAGCAAAGTGTGAGAACATAGATGAGATATTGAATTTATTCGATATTTTTTATCTTGGATAGAAATATGCTTTAATATTCATAGAAGGGACAGCCGGTTGCAATTGCCTAGAGGACGTTGAGTTCTCTAGAAAGCTCTCTGTCTAATTTTTAGGAACCATAACCACTAAATCTTAGCCTCCAAAAGAATAGCAGTTGTATAAAAATTAGATAAACAAATAGAGAAAATGAGCCTGGAAAATTCTGGCCGGACAAATTTCCCGTTGTTCACTTTTTCACATCCTTCCTCAACGTGTTAAATCATAGAAATGCTCCATTATCTGTGGAGCATCCGCTAAGATCATCAAGTTTGAAAGACCAAGTCACGACTCCTTAGAGAGGCAATCCCCGAAATTCGACATCTTTATTCCCTCTTGTGGCATAAAATCTCACGTCATCTCCAAATCAAACTCGTCGACCTCGTATTTTCTGCGAGAGGAAACCCTAATCGTACCTTCACCCGATTAGACAGGATGATTATTAACTTGACGGACTAATGCCTCCGAAAAAAAAAACAATCCCTCGGCTTTATTCGTTTCATCATTCCCAATTTTCCTCGTTCCTCTTCGGAAATCCATCCCAGCATCCCCATCGCAGAGGGCGGTAATTCCCAAAAGCTCCAGACAGCAATCTTACGGAGCTAGGGGATGCAGGGATGAAAAAAACTCCTTTCTCCTCCCGGTGGGCGGGTCGGAAGTAGGGGACCAAGTTTTTTTTCCGGGGATCGCAAAAGGACCCGGAGAAAGGGGAATAAAAGCAGGGTAACAGGGGAAGAATGGGCTCATTGGTGCAGAAAAAAAGGTGGAGGAAGGACAAGAATCTCCTCGGCTAGGTCCCCTTTGGGAATAGACGCCCTTTTCCTGTTCCCTAACTTCTTCCCCCGCCATACTCGTGGACATCCCACTTATTCGACCACTCCACTTTTCCCTCCCGATATTCCAAACTCCCAGCTTCCTGTACCTGCAAGTCTCCCACCTCTTTCCTCCCCCCGGGGATGAATTTTTTACCGGGATCCAACCGCGTGTTTTGTGGTCAAACCGCGATCTGCCCCGTCTCATTTCGCTGCAGGGAGATCGTGTATTCGTGCAGTGCGCCCGCGTTTCCGAATGGCGTTGAGATGCGGGTTCATTTTCGGAGATTTTGACTGGGCCAGTTTGGCTAGGTTTTTTAATGGGAATGTTTATGGATAGGGATGGGTTGCTGGGATGGATCGCTTTAATGCGGTGTTTCTCTAAGTGTGGTCGGCCTATCCACGAAGATATCTTAGAGCGATATTGTTTGATTTGGTACAGGTATATCTATCTTTTATTTTTCTCGGTCATGTTCATAAATATGATGATGAGATAGCCCAATAGCCCAATGAGCTAAATTAAGCACAAATGCATAATTTCCGTAAGCTCAACGTGAACCTTTTTCAATCATAGTATTTCAGATAGTTGAGGAAATAAGAAGCAAATTACTTAACTCACCATCTATTAGAGTAGGCCAGGTTACACCTCCAGGGCTCTTGTTTGCTTTGCTGAAGAGTTAGAAGTTCCAGCCTCCGGGCTGAATAATTTACAGGAATAATTTGAAACGTTTTCCTTAATTTTTAATTAACGTCACTCATTATGTTATAGTTATTTTACAAGCTGAATTCCGATTGCTCATTGCCCATTATGTTATTTGAATGATGCATAATTTATTATTTCACAATCAGAGAAATTGTTGTTTAAAGTGCCTCAAACGCTTAGGTCAATTCGCAAATGGTTCCCCGCAAGGAAGCGAACCCAGGACCTTTTTCATAAAAACCGAACGAGTGCCCACTTATCCGGGAGACCATCGGAAAATCTAAGAGATGGAGGTTTCTCATACTGTGGTGAAAATACTCTCTGAAGCGCTGACACCATTTTGCGTGTTTACAAAAGTCAAGGTTATTTCCAGTATATTATGAGTTATTTATATAACTCATAATTATATAACTTATATTATATTCACATATACTCATTGATTTTCATTCTAATGAAGGAAAATCAATTTTGAAAGCGCATAATCAGATCGTGCATTTTTTAGGTTCGCATCCTTGATTTTAAGAATATGTTATTAGTTCTTTAGTTTCATTCCTAGCTTAGTTATTTCACACAGACAGTTTATATGATCTAGAATGTACATAGTTACATTACCAAATAACTACCGCATTTGGAATCTTGTGCACGTACCAGATTTCAAACTGGAATGAGGAAAATCAATACTTCAGCGAATTTACTGCGGAAATTTAGGCAGATCCTAATTAACGGTATATTTGTAAATTTTACCATCGTGAAAACAATCGTCTGGGTTTTTTGGTAACTTTTTAAAGCAGATATTTGTTTAGATAGGATAATGTTAAGCAAATAGGTCTTTAAAGTATCTCGCGAAAAGAATTTTCTTCTTATATTAGTAAATCTCGTGCAGTTTAAGTTTTTTCAAAATTTTATCTGTCTTATTATCAGCAACGATACAAATATTATTATTTTCCTTTTATGTCGAATTAAAATTTTTAAGTATCCACAACGCCAGACCAATAATGCTATATCCATGCATATAATCATGTTTTCGAGAGTTTGGAATGCCGTTATAAAGCTTTATTTTCTTTGTCAGTACTACCGAGAAATCTGTTCTAAAATATTATTCCACGCCCAAATGTTCCCACAAAATATCTCTCGGAAAACGCTTTCGGAGATAATTCTTCCATCGCAAATCGGAAAGTACATAACGAAGGTCACGAGGAAGCGAGATGAATAAAATGAGGATATTCCTCAAAATCCACGCCCACTGCCATTTTCTATTTAATCCTTTAATCTTTTCAGGAGGAGGATGTTTTCCTAACCCTAGGATATCCGATAAAAAGAGCGACAGGATGCGAGCTAATTCCTCTCGCCTTAGCATCCCGCGCATATTTCGCAATTAAATCTCCGCCGTAATTGAAGCTTTTTTCATTCACCTTTCTAAAGGAATGATGATAAATCGGGCCGTTGAAAGAAATCAGGACCTTTACCGTGTCGCAATTTCATCCCAGAAATACGTTTTCGGAGAACTTTCTCTATTTTTCGATAATTTAGAACATAGAATATTTGATTTAAAAAATACTTCCTTATGCCATAGATCCTAAAATCCTAAGAAAGGTTAGGAACATATTTTATTTCTCTGAAGCAGCACATGATTATGTTCGATTTAAGATAATAATAATGGACTTTATTTAGGGCGAGATTGAGACTATAAAGTCTCCTCTTACATCAGATCCTTCATCATATAAATGTAAAAAAGAGATATATTGTGAAAACAGTACACAGAAGAAGACTAAAAACCTAAGCTAAGAGCCTAGGAAAAAAATACCAGGAAAACCTCCTCAAGAAGGGGGTGTGAAAACCTGTGAAAGCTACAGATAGGAAAAATAAATTCGGTAATGAAATAGATTAAATGAGATTTAAAGTACAAGAAGACGGAAAATACCAAAACTATCATACAAAAAATCATAGGATTAAACAAGATAAGAATTAAGTCTTACAAGCTTCTTGTTTGTAAAAAAGTCTTATAACCTCTCCCTTTAATAAATTCGTTACTATTATTGATGAAAAAGTCGCCATCGGCCAGCAAACCATGGGCTGAGGAACCCAAACCCCTCCCGTTTTAATCATTACATACGTTTTAGCTGCTCCTTCTACATCACTATATTCTGATACTATTTTTCTCGTCCCACTTTCCGGCCCTTGGATATTTTAAAGGAAATAATCCAAAGAACCAATTTCACTAAATTGCTTATTATGGATATTAACTTAGGGTGATAAGAGGACTAAGTTTTATGAAGAGCTCTATAGCTTATTAGCAGATTTGGTGATAACGAACATAAAGAATGATTCAGGATTTATATGAAAAATTCATAATGAGTTGTTCATTTTCTCGATGACAAAATTGAGCTACAGAATATGATATTTGTATAATACTAACTGGTATGAATTTAATTAAATAAAATGTTGCTAATTTTATTATCATTAAATTATTTCAACGAGTTTATCTTCAATGCTCTCTCACTTTTCTTGCATTCAGCTGTAGTCGAATATAACTTTAATTTATGGTCCTCTCTTTCCAAAAATCCGCGATCAAAGGGCAGAATGGAGGGAGCAATGAAGAGAGGAAGTGGAGAGAAAGAATAGGAAATGAAGAGATCGGAAGCGAGGGGAAGCAATGGAAGGCAAAGAGAATGAAGGCTCATGAATAAACTGGGCGGTACGGAAAGTTTGGCCGGCGAGGTATCATTAAAAATACTTCAAGTCCACTTCTGCTGGATGGATGCATCGGTACAGTCGAGGTTTAATACGTTATTCCAAAAGTGTGCGTAAAACAACTTTGCGACTTCCATATGAACTGACGTAAACTCGACCTTGCATACATTCTATGCCGAATGTTTATGAAATATTTTCATTCTGGCCGACAAGTCTTCCATTAATTTTACAACGCTTCAGAATTTGATTCTAGTCAGGGCCGAAAGACTTTTGTATTTTTATTGGCTTACTCATACTATGAACGATTTACATCGAATACTGAGGTATAAATATAGTGACACAAGGGAATGGTAGAATTTAAAAAAATAATTATTAATGTATGTATTTTACTATATTTTGCACTTGGGTACAAATTCATGGTTAACTTCCTATATTTCCGTATTTACTCACAATTTTTTAAATATATATAAGGGGAATAAACCTGCTCCAACTCGCTAATAAAGTTCGGTATTTTCAGTAAAATGGAGGACGTATTTGGAGCGTGGAAACTGTATGAATATTAATGGGACGAGAAGGATAAAGAGCCTAAAACAAATTCACAGATAAATCTATAAAATAAATAGGTGTTTAATACTTCGTACACATTAACTTCACACGATGAAATTTTTCCCTAGGCAGACGTATGCAATTTAGGTTGACTGTCCATAAAATATCCTGAATCATTTGTAGGTTACTTTCTGCTGCTCAGTCTTTGAGGATACCTGTATTTATCTGTTTTCCTACTCCATTCCAGGAGGAATTCCACCCACGTCTTATAAGGTGAATCAATACATAGACTCTGGATTTGCAACTATTGCACGAATTACTGTGATTGTATAACGAGAAAAAGTATCAGTAAAAAAATCATTCTGTCTCTTGTATCATCTGTCTTTGATGGAAAGGAAGCCTTTCCAATACGATCATCTGGTAGATTCTTTGAAGCAGGGAGGAAAAGCGGTTCAAAATTAGGAGTAAATACCGCAGATGAACCTGTCGTGTGTATTTCGATCATAGGTTCTGAGTAATAAACATGGAAAACCTTTGATTTTGAGAGACGAAGCCGTGGTACGAATAGAGATTTATCTGATGACGACAGCTAGTGAAAACTTTGGCGGAAAAAAGACACTTGGGTTGAGGTTCGGGGAAAGAGATGCTAATCTCATCAGATGAAAAGCGCAAATAATCTTCCCGTGTACACAACGAAATTCATTCACATGGAGCTTTTCTCTAGTCTTAGTGTTGCTATTCTCTGCTTGTACCACACTTTAATCTCTCTAAATAATAGTACATCTTGATACTATTTTTATTGCGAAATACAAATTATCTCCGAGACAATATTCAGAGGAGACACTTTCTATTCCGTATTGAAGAAGAATCTTCCATGGGAAGAGGAAAACAAGCACAGCTTTAGCGTGAAATAATCTTTGAAAATATGAATCCATTGTTTGGGTTCTATTCCAGGTTTTTTTCGTGAATAGGATTGCAATTCAATTTAAATCGCAAATGTATTTACACACGTACGTGAAGAGTGCATCAAGGTTTTAGAATAGCTCGTGGGAGGAAATGGAAATCAAATCTGAGGAGAAAAAAAAATAATCTTTCTGCTATGTGTATTCTATATGTATGCATATAAATTCTTTTGTAGGATAACATTAAACATCTCCTTATAAGATTAAAAAACTTGGAACTACCTCTTCAGGCCAAGAAAATCTCCGGGAATGCTGCTCAAATAAAGCACCTAAATCGTTTTCGGGGAACTGCTTGAGACAATGTCCCCGAAGTCTCAGTGCCTCGGGGAATTAATGTAAACGTATCTTTAATTATATACCGTAATAAGTTTTGAGAGCTGAAATTCGGCTTTTTGAATCGCAAGCGAAGCTTAAAGTTATTGAAGGATCATTGAGTAAAAAACTAACGGTAAGCTAGGTAGAGGAGACCAAAGATATAATTATCAATAGCTATGTTTTGTGGTCCTGCATATGTTTTCATGCTGTGAACAGATTTTAATTAAACATATTCAACCGCATTCTATTTAAAATTGATGAAGAATAGTCTATTTCAATCAGCATATGTCATGATCATTACTCAGTAACTGATCATAGTTCCTGTTCCACACTTCCTGTTTCAATTCATAAATCGAGAGTTTATCATGTAGGAAACTGGACCTATTGGAAACAAAACTTGAAATATTTTACCGAATAGATGGTGAAATATGAAGAGAAAGATTGGCATACTACTTTCCTCCTGACTTCCTTATTCATCTTCTGTAAATATAAGTATATTTTAATTGCCTCAAAAAGTATTGCATTGCTCATTAAACCAAAGCTCTTCTTCAAACATCAGTGGAATTGAAAATTTTCCAAGATAATAGGTCATACAATGCGAAAAATATTTATCATACGTATATATGTTTAAATAAATTTGATTTACATTTAAGAGCGGTATTGGAACTTTGTTAACAAATAATAGTGGAATAAATCAGAGAATTCAGTAACAGACAAAATCATCTTGCATTGCATCCTCAGTTCTTTGTCGATTTGAAGATTTGCTTGTTTTTCCATGAAGGTTGAAGAAAATCTTGAATGCCGGAAAAATTATTTTTTGAGATGCTCCATACAGTAGGAGATGATCTAGTATTACAAGGATGCATTTGAGAGATGAGAGATTGGGCAGAGACTGTTACATAGTGGAGAAGAATGGAGCTTTGATGACTCCAATAGATCCAAGTGTTTCCGAGAACCCTATCCGAAGACGTTGGTTGTGGAGAAGTTATAGGGAAATTCCTCTCACTAGAGCTTGAATATCTTCGGAGGAGTTTTTCGTCCGCAATTTCCTCGCGAGATTATTCTGAGCTGTACTCAGACGCTCCTCGTGCTTTTGAAGTGTTTCCTCATAACTTTAAAAATCCAAAATTTCTACGCTTTTCCCGGAAATTTATTCCATCTGGATTTTAAAATGAAAGAGCAAGTTGCAGTGAATAGGATAACGTCACCATCTATTGAATGATTTTTAATTTTCGATTTTCGTGTGAGAGGTGCAAAAAGATCCAAGCTTTTTTATACTCATGCCTGATAAGTATATTCATGAAAGTAATTCAGCCAATTTCAATTCTTAAATTTGGAAAGTAGATTTGTTTTTTTGGCGTTGATATGTGATATTTAAATATATTTAACCAAAGGAATGAAGGTTTCACCTTATGCGGCTCAGGATGACATAATTATTACAGTAATTTCAGAAAAAATACTGTACGATGAGTATTCATTTTTTAAGGCTGGAATCTAAAAACGAACGTTGTTTAATTAATTCTGTATTTCTATCTATATCTAATGCTCAACTGTATTTAAGAAACATGAGTAAAAAGTTTCATTTGCGAGGTATTCATTGGAGTAATATTTTACCGAAATAATTCAATGTGGTACTGGATTTTGATCAAATTCAAATCAATTATCAAATTGTTTGTTACTTTAAACTTTGAAAAATTTAGGTAGTAAACAATATTTGGGATTGGAGCTATTTATTGAAGTCATATTATTACGCCAACGATTCTGTGTGAAACAGGCTTTTCATTATTTTGCGATTGGAGGCCAGATTATGTGGTTATTACTTTAACCTTTAGTTGGAATTTTCGTACATTAAGGCTATGATGTCTTACTGCCATTGTATCACATATTGAAAATCAGATTCGCACAGGAGATGTACTTGAAGAAAATGAAGTATAATATGTATATTAAAACAGGAAAATATTCATTCCGTCAGCTTGATGAAATGAATGATTTGGTAGAACCTTTTTCCAAACCAAATTTTTGTTTAGGCTTGCTTGTAAAAATGAAGAAGGAACTTCAAATCGGTTATATAAATCAGGATGGTAATAGATCGTCAATCAACTTCATCAATACAAAATTAATTTTGAATCCAAAGACCCCCGAGCTTTCATTTCTTGTTTCGGGTCTGCCAAATTTGAAAGCGTCCGAATTTATTTCCTTACCAGGTTCGCTCGAATCGTAACCTGTCTCGCAAGACGGAAAAGTTCGGCACTTCATCGATTATATTCGGCAATAAATCTCCGAAACTTAATTTCGAGTTAATTTGGGCGTCAACTTTATGAATGGATTTATAGAAGTGAACAGACGGACGGGAATTCGGATGAGTTATTCATTAACGCAGCTCTGAAAAAACACGTATTCTCCCATTTATGCGGGTAAATATGCCACGCTACGCCCCTCGTGGGTAGAAAGCCAATATGGATTCAAAGGTCAAGAAGATCCATTCAGCTCTTTCAGGCGGGGAAAGAGACTCCGCGGATAAATAAATCGGTTTTTGATTTGATTACTTTTTTCGGGTCGCTCATTTTCATTTAAATGTCAGGGGATAGGGGTAAGGACATCGACGGTGAAGATGAACCCGTGACATTTGAACTGGATATGAAAGGGAAACGGTCTTGAATGGGACGCTCGATCTGTATCTTCCTTAAATGATCTTTCCTTTTATTGCCCGTGTCCTTTCGCTCAAATTGGTCGGCTTCTTTTTTCGACTATATGTGGTTCATTGGAAATTAGTTATCGTTCGTAAAAGGTTCTGATAGGGTCAGGATTTGTAATTAAAGCTGTTATTGTCGATCGAAGCCTAATTGTGATATTATCGATGTTGATTTAGAGGGAGAAAAGGAACGGAATGAGTTGTCTGAAGAGTGCATTAACAGATGTATGATTTACAAATTAATATGAAACTCATGATAGGTTTTACATTTTCGCGATAGCAAATTGTAGCCACAGATTATAATATTTATATCATATTTAATAATATGAATTTAATAAAATTTAATAGTGTTAATTTTATTAACATAATATACCTTGAAAACATTTAGTAATACAAAATTATATGTCTATTACAATACATAATGTTTGTAAATTGATGTATATATTTAGTTATTCCGCCAAGTGGTAATTTGAAATATTGGAAACAAACTGCCTGAATGGCTTTACATACTAGTTTAGATAATTAGCTTTATTTTTCTAACCTTCACTGTTCCCGTCTTTGTTTTTGCTACATTATTATTACATTCAATAACTGTGAGAAGAAACTAGATCAGGAGGCAGTGAATATGCATTCGCTCGAAAACAAGACATAAATTAATTGACTATTAATGAATGCTGTGCAGAAAGGAAAGATGGGACACAGCTGTTAAGGAATTCTCTGAATACCAGGGAATGAGAAGAGGAACGCAGACAAAAACGGCTCTTCGAGATTTTAAACCTCTTAAATTAATTCAGCTTCGCCTTTATGGTACACTATGAAGAAATGGCGGCAAGATACCCTTGTGAAGAGGGTTACATACTCTATCGCGCTGTTAAAAAATGGGTATTTATCTGCGTTAGTTCGTTTGAGCAGGTTAAATTTTTATTTTCTTTTCTGCTCAATCGAGTAGGGTTTCTTACTCAACCCTTATTACCTGCTCATGTTGGCTTGTCACTGCACGCTTAGTGTAGGTTTCCTAATCTGTGAATTTTCCTTCTGTTTTTGAAAGTTCCCCTTCACGGCTTTCCCAACAGTTCTGTGGCACTCACAGATCTCTTGTAATTATTATGAAAGTAAAATTCCGCTTTTCTTGTGACATATATTTTTCTTACACATTCGAAATAGATGGGCTTTTGTAAAATTACAGATATCTACAAAACAATACCGATAATCGAAGAGAAATTGTAAATATAAGAGTGAATAGTAAACATAGAAAAGCATAGTAAGGGGCTACGTTTGCCTCACGACGTCTACGATTGCGGAAAAGTTCAGAATAGAATCTTCGAGTGCATAAAGAAACATGAAGGAATCTCAATCTCAAGAATCTCGGAATCGAAGAGGCTTTCAATTACAAAGAAATGTTACGGCTTCGAAAGAGGGGGAATCTGGGAACATTATCTGGCAGGGAAACTAGGAAATCGTTTGGAAATTTGCGAAGACAAAACAGCAAAGAAAGTCAACGACGACTTCTCAGCACGTTTCCAATTTCCTTCCGAAATTTCAGCATGGCGTGTTATTAAAAACAACGTTATCCTGTTCCACATGTCCTTTCAAAGGTTAACTTCCTTTATTCCCAAAAGGAGGACCTGGAAACCATTTCAATATCCTAGAATTACATTTTCGCCGTTCGCCCGAAACATCTCCGACGTGAAATGTGTTCCGTGAATTTTTTCGCATTTGAGAGGGGTAGCGATGCACGAAAATATTTGCTTTAAAGTTGCTGACATTCAAATCGCTCCAGGACGTCGAGTTTGAGCCCTTTTCCACGATACGCACGCTCTTGTTTAGATTTACGCTCCATACAGAAACAAATTCACGGCGAGAAAATAATGTCGAAGGCATAAAATTATTTATTTTATGGAATTTCTCCGAAATCGGGAGAAAATATTCTGTATCTACCGTGAAAATTTTATGCTGTACAATTAATCAGAGCCATAAAATGACGATTTTCTACTCTAGCGAGTTTTCGAGATAAATGTTAATATTTCTACTTATTATCACCTCATTGCTTAATTATTTCGCTGAAGTCACTACTAAACTGCGTTCCATGTTTTCTAGGAAATGTGGCCGCTTTAGATTTCTGTTCAAAAATCCGAATGTGAACTGTGAATAGTAATTTTATTTACCTGATCGTGAACTATGCATAATTGAAACCTAGTGAGAGGCTACAGTAAGCTTAATTTAACGAATGTTTTAATGTATGTACAATGTACATGCATGCACAAATGAAATACTTGTTTGTCTAAAGGAAAAGAGAAAATTGTGAAACATCTCATGAAAATTACAGATTTCTCTATTCGTTGAGAATGCCTCCATTCCATTCCATGAAGTCCTGCACAATATTATAGGTAACAATGTATAATTACTCATCAGTCAATATAATGAATCCAACACGCAGGATGAAAAAAATCTATAGATTGATTTTTCCCTTTTCTTGGCTAGGTTAGGTTCATGTGGAACTCGTGAATATAAGTAATGAAGAAATAATGTGTGTAGTGCCGTGTAGTTCTTCAATTAATTTGCATATTTTTATACAAAGGCTTAAAAATCTTATGTACACTCCTGGCCAAAATTAACGCAGCACGTCCCTAGCGATCCTTACGGCCGCTGCTGCGTTAATTTTGGCCAGGGCTGTACAATCAGTTGCAGAAAAAGGAACATGTTTTGAGTGATTGCCGAATCATTAGGATAGGGATATACGTAAAGAAAAAAATCTCACGCAAAGGTATCGTATTTTTTTTTGCAATGAAACTTCTGTGATGGGAGAAACCGATACCCGCGAGTTATTTTGTTCAGCCTGCGATATTTCATCGCTCAAAATTTCGCTCTTTGATGTGATTTCTTACAGAAAAGTCAATCCTCATTCGCAGTTTTTTGATGCCTTTGATTCAAAAGCAAAGAGGCTTACCCCTTTCGGAGGCCGTGACCTTGGCGTGGCTTTAAGATCCCGCAGCCGCAATCCTGCCTGTCCAGTCGTCCTCTCTCCAAAGTTTTCCTATTTCCTCCGTGCAAATCCGCCACATATCCTTTGTTCCTCCTCTCCACATTCCCGCATTGTCCCTTTCTACCGCACTCCTCACCTTCTCCTTTCTTCTCCGTCCGTCCCTTTGCCATCAAAAGAGTGATTGGAACCCTGTTGTCATGGCACTTCTGGAATTTCTGACCACGCCACTCCACCGCTCCCCGCCTCTTTCTTTCTTTCGCCACCCATTCTTCCGAAAGTTCTTATCTCCCTCTCTCTTCCTTTCCTTCTTCCTCCTTCCTCTTAAATCGAACGTTTCATCATCTCCTATTCTTTCCCCTTTGAATTCGGTGGGTGACTTCCAAGCAGGCTTGAAGAACGATCTTGCTTTCGAGTGCGATACTGCTTCTCTGTTGCATCAAAGCGTTGATTTCACAATATCTCTTTACGTTCCTAAGCCGTGGGGCTCACAACTGGCATGAAGTAAATTAGTTTTCCATGAGCTTTAAATGAATGAGCATAGCGCTGTAAAATTTAGACCGTATGGACTCAAAGAATTACTTTGCTCGCCACAGCACTACACCAAACGGGCGTTGAATTGGCGTATTAGTCAAGTTTGTGCTTTGTAGGTTTTTATGTAAGAAGTTATATTACTAAAATTTGTGTTGAAAACGTTGAAGTATTCTTTACTTATTGCAGCAATAGGTAAAGAAACGTAAGTGGAAAATAATGTAACATGACTGAGAGTCGAACCTAACGGATAGGAATTGACCTGGTATAGTGGTTTAGTGATACAATAATAATAAAGCGTCTTTTATATGGAATGGATTGATAATATTACGTTTCTTTTTAAATCTAAAATTTTGGTTGTTAAAATAACTGTCTGGGAAGTTGGAGACCGAGGTTCGAGTCAATTTCATGTCACTAATTTCTTCAGATGATTATCCTTAAATTCTGAGTCGCACAGCTTTACGTGGAATCGTATTTCTTCTACTTACTTTCTATGAATGAATACATAAACTTTATTGCAATACTTTAATCACAGCGAAATTTAACAATAAAACTATCCTAGCATAGCCAGTAGATAATACATTTCTACTTTAGGAACATCTCGATGAAAACGTCATTTTTTCTCAATGAAAATTAGTGAGAGACAATCATCTCATTTCTGGCTAGTGTATATTGATGCTTGTTGAAATTCTAAGTACCAGCTTCCTCATTCGGGATATTCCCGAAATCTGTATTAATTTTTTTGGCACTATTTCTTTCCAGCGTTTGATTTTTCTCAGTAATGCAGTCGAGTGATAAATCGTCCCTCGCACCTCTTCTCATTAATATCCGTGGGATTAATTTCAAAGAACAGAGGAAACGAAAATTAACTGCTACGGCTCGAAAAATTCGGCAAATATTTTCCCACTAAATCGGGTATCAGATCAACGAGAAGTAGTGGTTCCATTAATTACTTTTCATTAAGGCTACTTGGTTGAAACATCTTCTTACGAGTAAGCGATCAAAGGGAGTGGCATTCCCCTCATTAAGGTGCCCAGAGACCGATTGCGCGAAACAGGGGCTTTTCCGTTGTTCTGGATGAAGTATCTCCTTGTAAAGAAGCATTTCTTTTCATTCCCACTACTTTATACGCTCATTTTCTTCAAGATCTAGTGCATCGCATTTGACAATTTCATCTTGATCTCCCTTTATCTTTTAATACTTCAGTGCTTTTCTTTTTCTTCGTATATAACTAGTGTGAAGAATGCAAAGGGGCAAAACCGTGACATTTACTACCGCGAGAACAAAATATTCTTGATGTAGCCGGGGAAAATATATTTTATTGCCATTTTTGTAACAATAGTGTTCAAATATTCATACTTTAACTCAGAACTAACTTTAAATTTACAAGTAAATTTTGATCGAATATATTCAGATTATATTTAAAACATAAAAGCAAATAAAAATCTCTTTCTCTTATGGCTTCGGCCAAAACTTCCTAATTTATTTCACAAAATGAGTCGAAACTAGCCTCATTCACTTTTATCAAACAACGAATGCTGTTTAGTGATAAGAATTTGCTTCAGTCTGCCGTTAGCAGCTGAAAAATATCCAGGTAGAACACAACAGATCGGTTCATCGTGACCTCGAGGAGTTACAAATACAGTTTTCGGATATTGTTGAAATCCGTGACAAATCCAAGAAAAACAGGATATCTGTGACCTATGGAATACCCTTTCATAACGTATTCAGTTTCACCCTGGCTTTAATTATTTCAATGCGCTCATGACTGTCGTTTGGAAAGGTTATCTGAGGTCTATGTGAATTAGGAGGTTCGTGGAATCGCTTACGGAGAACAGAAACCTCAGCTTAGACAACATGGAGAGTCTTTTAGGTTAAAAATAAACTCGATAGCCTCAAGCCAGGTTTCTTAAGGTATATCAAAGCATGCCATTCCTTGAGGTTATCAGAAAACGATTTCCATGATTAAATAATCGAAATATTCGGAAGAAGAAAAATGCTTATCCATATCAGAGAAATGCGCGGATTGGATTCTGAAAGAATTTGTGATGAATTCTACGGAATTATAAAATAAAAGGAAAATATTTTTGTAAAAGGGCGGTGGACAATTTATTGTTGGCGATGGTAGTTGAGGAATTCTTTATGGATAGCAGATTATAGTTGTCAGTTTACCAATATTTTATTTATTTAGTTTGTCTTAAATGCTAATACGAAAGAGAATGTTAAGTTATCTTAATTTGGAGTAAAACACGCTAGCATTATTATTGCAGCAAGATCTTCCTAGATGATCCAAAAAGGTGGAGCTCTTCTTTTTGTTGACACATCCATGTATTTTTGTTAATTTATGCGAAACTAAGGCATTAATTCTGACACCTGACGTATTTGGAGTATTGGGGCATGAAAATTTATCAAAAAAATACGTGTGATTCAAACGGTAGAAAGAATGTAGTTTTTTCGTGAACCGAGTAGAAATGTTTTGAAAAATGGTGTGGATAAAATTAAATTATACTCATCGATATTAAAGTTGAAGTTTCGATTAATGCTATTTTTAAACAGATGAACTCGTTTGCTCTGAAGAGACGGTAATGCTGTGTATGATAAAAGAAATTGGAACTCATCAAAGAATTGAGGTTTTTACTCGTATTCGAACTTATAAAATTACCGACTTGTTCCATTAGTGAATCCAAAATCGAAAAAAGCTATTTAGGAAATCAATAAGCTAAATTTTTCTTTGTCTATTATAGTTAGAAAATTTCCCGTCATATCTGTCCCTAAGCGTTTTCTCCATTTGGCTCTTACTCCATAATTTTTTGGGTTGTAGGGACTCAAGCTCGTGACTTATCCATTGTGAAACAATCATGGATGTATTTGTTACCTAGATATCCTCTTATGCCTTGATTTTTAATGACCCGTGTTTGAGTCTCAGGCAAGGATGAATTTTCACCTCCGTTTATTCTCGAGGTAGTTTGGTTGAACCCATAAAAAGAAACGATAAAACGACCTGTACTATCATTTAACCTGGTCCAAGGATGCATTTCGGACCGTGGAAAACCAATGAAAGATCCGGGAAAACGATAAACCGGGATTCCAACGTGGCTGGACCTCCTTTATTCCCCACGTCCGCCTTTCTCTCCCTTCCAAGTTTCCATTCTTTTTGCTTTTCCCTCTGTATTTCTCTGCCTCACCATTTATCACCGCAATCCATTGATTTACCCATCCTTCTTCCCTCGTCATCTCCTTCTCATCTCGCTGGACCCCTTTTCCTTTCCTCTCACCTCATACTCCTTATCCACTTTCCGTTCCGCCTGCCTTCCTTTATTCTTTCCAGTTACAGTCATACTTCACTTCCCTCTATCGTTCCATAATCGCCTTATCGTTTTCTCGCTACCCTTTCCGGATCAATCTACCGATTCATTTTACCCATTGCCCCGCCATATTATATTTATTCGACCTTACCTTTTATCGGTGTTTTGCTCTCTGAACGGTGATCAATATGGACGTATTTTATCTCGTATATCGCTTTGATTTCCTTTAAAAGTATTAAGGCAGATGATTCAACGTGTGCGTAAATTCTCATGTTCTTGAGCGACATTGTCTCTACACTATAAACATTACTTATCTGTCTATTTTGCAAGTGGCGCTTGACTTGGGATTTTGTGCGCGCTTAATAAGCCAATACAATACATGTTATTGCTTGTTATTGGAAGTATAAATCTCACTTTATATCAAAGGTTTCCTTTATATAATAAAGTAAAATAACAGAGTAATCAAGTATAAGAAGAACTGGAAAAGACAATAAAATATTTTTTTAGTGAAAAAGTGTAGATTTTATAAGTCGATTTTTTATCTTATTATTTTTTCAGTTTCTTCCCTTTAAAGTTCATGCGTTCATCACAATACAATATACGTTCAATCTATTCAATACATGTTATCACTCACCATCAGGAGTATAAATTTCACTCTGACTACACATGTTCTCTTATATGTATGTACGTACGTAATAGTAACAGTGAGGAAGTCAATAAAATATTTTCGTCCTTCATTGAATGGTTGAAATTTCTTGCAAGTTCAATTCCTCCTTTATTTAATAGCTTACCTTATTTCATTTAATAATCACAATTACTATGTAATTATTAAATGAAATAAGGTTTAAGAATTTAAGTGATGCTTTCATTAAATTATATTATATATAAAATTTGAACGGGAGTGTAACTTCTTTTAGTTCATAATTCATAACCTTACGAAATAAAGCTTGAAAGGAATGAATTCGGAAAACGAAGTTTTTCCTCATTCAGCTTCTACTTTGATATCTCTATAATAGTAGTGGGCCCTTGGGGAATTGGAGATTATTTCTTTCAATTTCCATTCCCATCCGCGTAGTTCATTTCTTAATAGCTGAGAGTCGTATTTCAATTGGGAAAACTTCCTTATTTCTCCTAATCCACGTATTTCTATATAAACATCTCTTCTTTTTCAGATGTAAACACACCAGTAACTTTATGAGGTAAATATCCCAACTATTGGTTAATTGAAGGAAAAAAATCCATTACAGCGGTGCTAAATAACATCTAAATGATGAAAGAGCTATTACTCTACGTTCCATTAGCCTTTCTCTATCTCACGAAACATCATCTATATTTCTATCTCCTATTCCTCAACTTCCGAGTATTTCCTCGGAATCTCGAAAGCAGTAGGAAAGAGATCCTCCCAATATCGACCGCCTGGAGAAATGGGAATTTTATTTTCCGGGAAGTCCAACAGGAAAAATGTTTGGTCTACATTTCGCTGTGATTGCATTAGGTTCCAATTAAACTCTCGCCTGTTTAGGTTTCCAAGGGCACGGCGGGTTGCTTACCCACCGGGCGTTTTCCTCTCTTATAGGAATGCTGTTAGAGAATCATTACTGCTGCCTCCTATCGCACTTAAAGATGAGTTCTTCTGATAAAAACCATACGGAAAAAATGATCGGGTACAATGATCGATAATTTTAACAGTTTTCATATTTTTGCGCAAATTTCGCTACAGCGCACATATTTTTAAATGCATAAACAAAAATAAAAATACTTGTTTCATGTGGTATTCCTTTGAATATTAAGTTATTACTCAATACTAAGTTAGTTTAAATGTAGCTTTTTTAGCATTTAAAAATCACAGATTATAGCAAACTATTTTTTGCGGAGCAGTTGCTACCGTAGAGTACAGTTTTTGTCAAACATCCTGGTCTACAAATAGTATCTTAAGGTGTATTAAATATTTCACATTTATGTAGAAAGAAATAAAGACAATGCCCCTGCTCTTACGATGTGATTATTGCAATCACAAGAAAAATATTAATTTCGTCGTCTTTTTTTATCTACTGATAAATCCGTGAATCTTGCTTTTGGGAACATATTTTCATTTTGGTTTAAAAAAACATTTCATAAACTTCCGAATTAGGATTTACTTCCTATGAATGGATGGATAAAATTACACCGAGTCTGAATGGACCTTTTACCACCGTTTCGATGAATGCACGAGGCGATCAAATCATTTTCCGAAAGCTTTCATAACCGAAAATCTCACGTTTCCGTCTTCGGAGACTCTTTCAAGAAATAAAACGGAATATTATCGAACTCCAACTCTTTTCCTTACGAAGCGCTTCAAGACCGATTCATTCCCTCGGAAATTTGAGGAAAGAAACCTTGAAATGTTTCGCGATTCGGTACGGAGAGCCAACGGTCGCAATTTATGTCGTTTCCGTTCCGTAGCCCTTCGCTTCCGCGAGACGGAAGTAATCGGGGAATCGGTGTAACCTTTTGTTTGATTTTTTTTCCAATCGTGAATTGAATCCAAGGAGGGGATCCCGGGGACTTGATGAGGGCTTAGAAGCAGCGCTACGCTATTTGGAGAAAAGACATTTCTGGAGTAATTGGAGCAGAGGAATCGCTAATTAGATTTTTATGACGGCGAGGATGGAATTTTTTTTTCGATTGATATCGGCCGCTCTTTATGATCGACGAGGATAGTGAGGCGCGAAGATCATACCTGCTCGTCGATGTTTGTGAGTTTGATAATGGGATTTTCAGACATCGACATATTAAAATACGGTCATACGCTAAAATTTTTTGATATTATTCATTAGCAACACATTTAAAAATTTGAAGTAAGGAAGAAGACTTCGTGTTAACTTCACTTAACATCGGTCGTTTCGAAATCAATTGACTAGGTGTCTTCGTATATTTTCTCGTAAAGCTTTTCTTATACTTTGTATATAGCACTTAAGTGTTACACTACTGATGTATGAAAGGATTTGAGTCAATCATAATAATTAGAAAAGTTATAAAATGATAATTAATGCCATGTTAATGATACCTGCCTCTTCTACACGTTTTTTTATTTTCCCTCTTGACACAAATCTGTGAGCCAAATTAGCTATGCTTAAATATTGCCTGATTGAGTTTCTTATTTTAATATCAGATTGAATTGGTTACATTTTGAGTGGTTTTTAACAGAATTGGGATTTAATGTGCTGTTTACATTAAAGTCCAAAGGGAGGCAAATAGATCCAATTTTTCTGAAATTGCAACAGGGAAGTTTTTCTTTTTTGATCCCCACCCGTACTGAAAGATACTACCTGATTTTAAATAGCGATGTAATATAACTCGGAAAATTTCTTTCCTCTGCCAAAATGTCATTAAATCGTTCTGCTAGCACAAATATAAAACCTTTCACAAATACACAGCGCTCCAAACGAGCGTTACATGGTATATTCCATTTACTGCACGTGCGAGCAACCAATGGAAAGAGCATCCCCACCCACTTTAAGGACGAAAAATGTTTAGGAATCATTAAAAGTCTTTGAAATTCGACGAAATTCCAATTAGTAACAGTTTGCATCTTAAAGAATGTACTTTCTTGGAATATAGTCTACGAAGACTCTTCATGTATAGAGATGTGTACAAATTGGATTGATTAATGGAGCCTGCTCAAGGAAGAAATTTCATTTTGCCCCGGAAAAGTTGATACTCCAAGAGATCGAGAAAAAAGTTGAAATAAACACGGCAGAGTTGTTCTCAAAACAATACTACAGATACTTAATTTCCCTCGAGTAGAAATAAATCCAAATCATTTTATTTTCTTTCGGCTCTTTAGAAATTTGCCTGCTATTCAACTGTATGCCCCGAGCATTGAAGTATCTCATAGTTGCTATCAGTTACCTTTTTTTTAAAGAGTGCAATGCATAATTAAATGTGTCTCTGCCGATCTTTTAACTCTAAAAAATTGTTTTATTGAGTCTTCTATGAATTCACGTGAGCGCGAATCTCTAATTTTACCTGCCTGGGTAGTAATATACCTTTCGATCGGTTTTAAAATTTAAGCCTGCCATCATTAACTACGACAAGATTTGTACAGTTAGTGAGGTTTACTATATTAGAATACCTATAGAGAAGTCCCACCTTATGAATTGCGCGTTTTATAACAATCGGCGTAGAGCGACTACATAATGGAACGAAGGGTATTTAAACTCTACCAAAATAAAAGTTACAAGTACAATGGAATCTCGATCTAAAGTTTTATACCAGACCATGGGAGATCGGCTCTGGATGCGGACAAACGTAAGATGCGACAAAGATAGGGTGTAGTAGCTGTACCCTCAGTGAAGGGCCTTTTTCCGTAGGCCTTTTTCCTCACAAGTAGGAACTTTCGCAATCCCTCCAAGAAGGAGAAAGAAGTGGAGGTAAACTCAATCATACGATAAAATACCACCAACGAAAGAGCCCACCAGCCCGAAAGAGCTCCATGGGAGGACGGGCAAGACTGGAGACAGCACCAAATGGAAATGAGTGGAATTATACATGTAGTTGCTGCAGTTGAGACCTCAAAATTTCAACCTAAGAACCGATACCGTATCATGATATTACCTCTTTTTAAGACTCATAAGATCTCAAAAATCATAAAGTTTATTGTATCTGCTTGCACCCTTAAATGGTTCTATGGCATTTAGAGGTTACTGATCCTCCTCTCGAACAAATTATCCTATAGACATTCATACCGTTTTGATAATGAATGCCATATTCCTGAACCTCGTCTTCTTATGTTTGGCATATTTAAAGGACAACCCTTAAGTTGGTTAAAACTCACGGTTAAAAAAATATTCATTGTTTAATTTCGAGAATTTGGTAGAAATATTATTATCATTACTATTAATACCATATTAGTAATAATATCACTGGAGTACTACTGTGTGGTGGCAACGCTATTTGTACAAAAATAACACCTGCATCAGTCATTTATATAAACTTACGGAAGAAGGCGAAAATGGGCACAAAAAATATTTTGATAGTCACAGTAAAACAATAGTGTCATGGGAGAAGCTGAGGGGAATTCTTCCACCATAAGGTTCATACAGGTGAATTGCATTCTGATAAGGAAAAATGAAGGGACATTGATAAAGGAAACAGCCAAATTTCCTCAGACGTGCGGATTTCCAACACACGGTATCCACCCACGGAAACCCCACTCCATGGATAGATTTTTAAGTTACATTACAATGTAATTGCCTCGTACGGAATGCTCCGAACCCATCGACACCAACGCACCCACGCTCTGGAGCGTCGCCAGGGTTTTGTAATTCACAAAACGCATCCGGGCAACGTCCTTATACTGGCGAGAAAGAGATCTGCCTAATTCAGAAAGCGACCCCTTTGCTCCAAATGTAGAGCAGGAGCCGCGAAGAACTGGCAAAAGACTCCTTTTAGAAGCGCTTCAAAGTAAATCTCCGTACGGCCAGGATGCAAGACATTAACGCTTTTAATCCGCAACACATCCCCTCATTGTCGATTCCGTGCTGCTAAGCTGAGCCAAGGGATGCGCACGATTCGAACGTTTGTAATTACACGCGTGGAGAGTGGGGAGTAACACGTCCGGAAATTAATTAAGGAAGCTTAATAGCATTTTCCTTACCCAACTGCGGTGTTGATCGTCAAAGTAAAGAATCGCTCGGGAGCTTATTCAGTTATTTGGTTAGAGTTCGGGTGCTGTGGATTTGATTGACGCCCCAAACCCCTTTAATTCCCTGGATAATCCGATGGAGAGCAATGCGGTCGTGGAGGAATCTCAATATTCACGCAGTCGAGTTCGTTTTAATAGAATCTGGTCTGATTTTGGAGACAAAATGGTTAAAATATGATCAAATTTATTACAGTATAGTGAAACACAAAATTACATTTTCCTGTTATTTTTGCTTAGAACCTTTCGTTGTTATTCATACCGATATTTTTCACTGTATTAATGTAAAAAAAATAAAATTTCATTTCGCCTTTGATTTCGATTATGCAACGGCATCTTCATGTGAAGAAACAGGACATGTATACACTTTTGATGTGTCTGAGGATGGGGAGAAAGCAAACAAGTCTTTCTTTAGTTACTTCATGCTTAATAAAAAATTATAAGACATAAAAAATAATTAAAGTAATTTTTAAGACCGTGATATTGTTAAAATTGTTTGATTGAATGAAATATGTAATCAAAAATTTATCTTATATTTAAATGGCTGTCGCATTTTTACCATTACGCTAAAGTTTGGCAGAAATAAATCTTAAAATCCACATAAAAGCGTGCGTAGAATGACTAAAATGTGCTTAATCAAACATAAAATACATAGTAAAATGTACATAATCACTCATAATGTGTGTGGTAAGTTTTACTTGAATAATCATTTAAAAAATTATAATTCTAGGAGAGAAAGATAGAGCTATATTTTAGAAAGACCTTTTCTATTTATTCTGCAGACTTTGTGACACATCGACGGATAACACTACTCAGTTAATTAATTATTGGTAATAGCATTTGTTAATAGCGATTTATTAAATTTGGAATTTAATTGAAAGATTTCCAGTTAGCCGGATTTACTATTTACGAATTGTTGTATAATTGGAAATTTCACGACTGATTCCGAGTCCACGCTAGATTTCCGATGAAGCAAAGCAAAGTTCAATGGCTTGAACTCCTGACTTTTAATACGCAATTAGTAATTTGATTCGGGCAAAATTTTCAACTAATAAATGACCTCTACAAGCGGTAGCAGATTATAGCGAAACCGGATTTAAGCTTTGCTTCATTGCCCGTATATTATATGATCTCTAAGCTGTCTACCAGTAATTTACGAGCATTTCGCAGTGGTAATCGAATTCTGAATGTCAAAATCCCGATTTTCATTGCCGATTCGAAGTTTATTGCCGTGTTTAATGCCAACTCGAATATTAATAGGATTTAAAAATCGCACTTGTACCTATAACAGAGGTTCCGGCGATACTTAAACCTTTAAAGCTTAAATGTTTTTACTTCTTTTAAACAGGCAATATCTGAAAAAATGTGCCCTTTCTGTAGAGTTGGAGGGCTCTCGTCCGATGAAGCGCGAGAAATGAAATTCTTTTGCATAAATTTGTAGAGGAGGAGGAAATCGTCGCAAAAATCTCGACTCCCTCAATGGCGGAAGAAGTACTTCCGAGAATAATTAAAGAGTCTCGCAATATTGTCTCCTCTCTTGTAATATCGTTCCATAGAAACGCATCCGGCTAATTTTGAATCCAAAGGTGATGAGTTTCGCGAAATTTCCGTACGCTCCTTTTATGAGATTTAAAAAAAATAGTCACGTGGCGTTTTTTGTTATAGTTGTCTCAAAAATTGAAAGAATGAAAACAATTTAATATGAATACCTATATTCAACAGTTAATAAATCAATAAAAATACCTCCAAGAGAGATTTAAGCTTCTTTCATTTTTTTAATTTGCCATTAAAGTTCTACTCATTCACGAATATGCGGTACTTTGTTTAATTTTTTAATGCAAAATATTTAATCGTCGTAATTTATTAATTATCGAAGTTTTTTACCGATAACAATGCAGTTTTAAAATGTATAAAATAGATTAATGGCTAAGAAATGCATTATTTTCCCGATGAATTTAAATGTAGTGGAAATTACTACGTCTTTAATTTAAATGGCGTTTCACAAAGTTTGGCTGGAACATCTTCAGTTTGAAAATAGAAGTTAATTTCGTTGAGCCTATAAAGATGAAAGATTATGCTGTACTTAGCATAGCCTTGAAAGTAGAATCGACGCGGCATGGAAAATGATGGCCACCTAAGGCTCGGAAAGTGGGGGACCTCGGTTCGAATCCCAGTCTTATGGCTTTTTTCTCACGCCATTTCATACAAAGCTAAACTTATTTTAACCTTATCCTTTTGTCTTTTCCTTGGGGGAAATACTTCGTAACATCGCTTGAGTCAGCTGCCTCTATGAAGACCTCAGGTGGCGGTTGGTGCCGCTATGAGAAGCGCCGCTCGCAAAACATCCCTTTATCAGATAAATTGCCGTGGCGTGGAAGTTAAGTAGTTAGGATATCCTCCTGGAAAGTGGAAGACCTGGGGTCGTGCCACACTCATGTCAGAATTTTTGCTTCTGTTCATTCTGCCGTGTGGCAGCGTGTTCGGTTTGGATGAGAGCGGTCCCGGGTTCGATTCTCGGTGGGAGCCCATAGGCGAAATGACGTAAACAGTCGAGGCTCTTATAACAATACTCTACTGGTTATTCATCAATTTGTCTTGTTGTTTTTACCTATTTTTGTATGCTATCAATTTCTCCAGGCACAACTCTGTGATAGGATTCCTTACATAAAGAATGAAATCATTAAACTTAAGATATGAAGTGCAGAAACCATGGTCAAAAATTAAAACTAAACAGTGCAATTTAGTTCCTGACACTCTTTACGTAATTGCTCTGATTTATTAGGGTAAGAGTGGTTCTTTAAGGTTAAAATTTGCCCAAATAAAGCCAAGATTGTTGTTATTAATTTCCAGGTTAATTACATGACAATTTTGAAACCGTCGTCCACTGGGGTAATTTTGATGAAATTTGACGCCTATAATCCCTAAACGATTATAAAAAATTCTCGCAGTATTGTCCGCCCTTTTATGGTTCCGTTCTCTAGAAACACATCCGATTAAATTCGAATTCAAAGATGACGAGTTTCTTGAATATCCGAACGCTCTTTTCTTAAAACGTAAATTTATTAGTTGCGCGCCGTAGCTCCTAATCGATACCTCCTAAAAATAAAAGATATCCTTTTGCGCGAGCATCGATTCGCGGATGGAAAATATGAAACGAGAAGCATTTCTTTTCTGGAGAAACGTTCGTCGTGCTCCATTTGGGGAAAAGATGAATTAGCCGAAATTTCTTGGAGGACAGGAACCGTTGGGAGTTTCGAGATCTTCGCGGATGAAATAAATGGATCTTATTTCGGATGCATTGGAAACGTCTCGTAATGAAACGGTTTGAAAGGTGCCGAGACGCTAAGGTTTTGGAAGGAGGAGCTTAATTCGTTTTGAGCAATCATCGCCTTGCGCAAACGAATGCCTCAGGAGGAATGAATTGCGGGTCTAACGATGCAAATGATAATGAAGGCAACGAAAAGATATTAATCCTTTCTGGAAAGGAAATCTGGGATTGAAGTCCTCCGTTATTGCAACTGCGATTTTTTTGTTCACGATGTACAAAGTCATTACGTCGCGGATTTGATTTGCAAAAAGAAACGTTTCGCCAAATTATCTCCCTTCTTTCCGTTTCCTAAACTGTGTCGTACATGAAAGAATGTAATTATTCGTCGAAAGGTTCTTTATGACGGGGAATTGCCTGAGATTCCATTGGGAAATTTTTGGATGTTAGAGATTTCATTGTCAGTTCGATTTGGCTCAAGGTTCCGAAACGATACATTTGCTTTGACGATTTGAATAGGGAGGAGAAATCAGGAATAATTAGATTAAATCTTCATTAAGATAAGAAATTCGTAGATTTTCCATGGAATCGACCCAACGGATCGCTGGACATTTCCAGGGTTAATGGTATTGACGAAAGTTTCTCTCAAACAAAGTTTCAATCTTTACATTCAAAATAATGCTTTTGTGTAATTCTGTTACCGGAAACTGAAATCTGCAAATATAATATTGTATCATAAGTTTGTAAAAGATATCTTCGTCACAGTTTGTACTCAATGAGGTTGACCTCGAAGTTCATATTTGTTTTTAGATCTTTCTCGGCGATGCGGTCGGAGTCGGAAATGCGGGTTGTATAGGATTTAGGATACGATGTATCCTTCAATGCGTCTCGTAAAATAACGAGCCAGAGTGTATGTCCTCTGATGAATTTTGAAATGCGTAAATTAAGTCAATCATTTCTTGCTAAATTGATTTATTATAATATTCATTAATAGTATAAATTGCGTTACTTTCATCGAATTTCCCATAGTAACATCTTCTCATTTTTCGCTTTGATTATAAGATTCAGAATATTGGAATGGAATATGGAATATTGAGGAAAAAATCAGAAAAGATATAGATGGGTCGCACGTTGTAGGGTAAGGGATCTTGATATATACTACTCAAACACTATTTATGCGTTTTATAAGTAGTATCTTTGTTTAAAAAATACTTTCGGTTATGGTGTAGTTAATACTTATATAAATTATGTAATAATAATCTTTATTACGGGAAAAATTGCCCTCTAAATTTTACATAACATATATAAATACATCTACAGCGACTTAACATTGCAAAGTAATAGAGTATGTAATAATATATAAACTGATTATAAACTAATATCATTCAAGAAAACAAAAAATATTATTCTTATTATACAATGAAGAATTTTAGAGAACATAATAGTAAAACACAATATTATAAATGTTTACATGGATAAAAGAATAATAAAAAAATTGTAAACATTAAAAAGTGAAAAATTATGGATGTATTGGTCTGTTTGCCGGTGTAATAATCGGCTATTTTGATTCTTTACCCCTGCATTAGTAGCTTTGAAAGGCCTTGTCGAAGATATACGGGTAAAATAGGTAGAATAAAGCAGTCTGCTTTTGCTCCATTAACTGTCCCAGTGCAACACAGTTACCCTAAGAAATATATTTTTCATGGGAGTCGATGAGAAGGTATCATATTGATTCGTGTTAATCAGGACTATCACAAGTAACATATGTTATAAGTCATTTCAAATTTTTCCTTAATGTATCAAAACAAAAATTATTCAAACGAGTATTAAAGTCATAAGGATATCTTGGAAGAAATGTATAAATTAATGTGTCTACTCTATTTTCATGATTTTCAATTTTTTACTTGATTATGACGCATTTTCATAAGCTCGTAGGTGTAAAAATGGGGTAGTGCATGAAATATAAACCACCACAAGAACTTTTCCTTATAACGTTCCCTTTAGATTTTCAATTTAGAGTCGTATGAATTAAATTAGGTCGTTTTTGTGTATCTATGTACGTGTGTTTGAAAATATACATAAAAGAAGAAGCGATTACTCGCATAAAGAAGCTCTCATTACGTGCTCACGGTAATGACTCATTACTCCGCGGATTTTTTTTCCTCCTTCTCACGCACCGAAGCCTCGCTTCAGAGAGATTTCCTCAATTTCGAGCGAGACGCTCCCTCCTTAATATGTTAAAAGGTAGACTCGAGTCCGCTATCATCGCCGGCGAATTTTCTCAGCCGAAGTTTCTGGGTCGACGCAAGACCATCTTAACTCGTTACGACGCAGAAAGGAACAGCTCCAGCGATTAGCGTCACGTCGTGGATGGATGTCCTCCCACACGCCCTACCATTCCCAGCACCACGTTCAACCTCCTGACACCTCTCCCCCTGCATCGCTCACAACCGCGATGTCTTATTTATAATGAAAGCTAATCCTCCGACGACCATTCTTCCTCTCCGGGATCCCCTGATATATGTTTTAGGGGTATTAAATCTCCAAAACAGTCTTTGTCGGCATTTATCGTGTCATTCCCCGGTATTATTAATAATAATAATATTCGTCTTCATCTGGGCGAGATTGAGACTAAAAGTCTCTTCTTCCATCCAATCCATCGCCATTTATTATAGCATTATAATTAGATTAAAGAGAATAGTACGAGAAACAATTAGAAGAATTGTGGATGTAACAAGCCAAGAAGTTCTTAGGAAAAAAATCCACTGCAGGAAAACACCCACAAAGAAGGGGGTGTGATAACCTACCGATAGCAATAACAAAAGGTAAGAAAAAAGAACGTGGCAATATATAGATATACACTACCAGAAAGTACTTGCGTACGATACATAAATAAGATTTCGTTCACATTTAAATAAATGATAGATAGATAAATAAAATAAAAATAATGATACATAATAATAAAATGAAACAAACAAAAATGTATTCGGAGTAAACAAAGGAATCCCAAACTTTTAAAATACCAAAGGCGCCTTTAAAAGCTCCCGTCGTCAGGGGTAATGAAATACGTATAAATTTTATACGAGATTAACTATTGAAATAATTTGAGGTTTAAAATCTCCAATAGCCGTTCTTGTCGACGTTCTTCTTCTCATTCGCCGGTATTCCGAGAAAACAAGGAAATACACCGCACTTTTTCAGAGCACCAAATACGTATTTCGAACGCCATGCATTCATGGTCAGGAGTGAACAGGTATGTACAAAGCGCGGCATTCCTTTCTTGTTTTCTCCAAATACCGGGGAATGAGACGAGGAACGCCGACCAAGATGGCTATTGGAGATTTAAAACCTCTAATTTATTAACACCCGTGTTCCAAATTTTCTTTTTAACACCCTGACGTATGTTCTTTTTGGGTGATTTTTGCCTAATCGTCCGGCGTAATCCTCTTGTTCTCACGTCAGTCACACTCGCTTCTCCGAGAACTGCTTCCAAAATGTTTGAGTAACCAAGTTTTGATGGGTTGCTCATGACCATAAATTGCTCTCCCGAGGATGGAGGATCTAGGGCGGAGCACTTAGAGGTCACGACGTCTGATGGATTCGAGAAGATCATATTTTCCTTCCCTAATGTATGTCGTGCTAAATGGTTTTCCTTACGTATTGGAACGCGTCGGGGGAGGATGATTGGGATCCATTACCCTGGAACAGGTGAAGGTTCGGGTTGTGGTTGGGGTAGTTAAAGGTAAGGGTTATACGATGTGGGAAGGAGAGTCACTCGTGAATTTGATTAACCGGGTCAAATGTTGGATTTTAGTATTGATCAGAGAACGTACGTGAATGAAATATTTCCTATCAATGATTTTTAACAGGACATGAGAAAATACAAATTTCTCCACGCAACCAATATTTTTACAGGTTGCAGCTTCAGCATCCTAGGTTCTATGAACTTTCAAAAAATAATGCCTGAACATATTATTTTAACATTCATCACTATTAAATTTGAACTTATTTGACTTCAATGTAAGAAAAATGTTCGACATTTTCCATAGCGTCAAACGTTTTCCACGAATACAGCAAATTGTGCATTTACAAGAAATATCAACGGATTAAATTAAATACGTTGGGAAATTTAATTAAAAAATGCACGTATAAAAATAATAGGATCCAAAATTAAATCATAGCTCCATACAATCTAAATGAAAAACATAATTTGCGCTCGCTTAGCCTTATACAGCCTTACACAGTATACCTTTATAATCTTTTATAAAGTAGAGTAAATTAATATTAAAGTAAAGATTTTTATTTTGCTACTCATTAACAACCCGTAAACTAAAACATGCTAGCATAAATTCCATTTAATAAAATCGATTATGTTATAATAAAAAAATCTAGGGCAAATTGCAGGCAGATTACAAGTGTTCCCCGCAATTCATGTCATGAGTATTTTATTAATAATTAAAAATTGTAAACACTACGGTGACGCACCTATTTGCGGTAAATATTTTTTAATAATAAAATCAGTTCTTTAATAAAGTCACAAGTTATAGGCTTTATTGCAAGATAAGATGTAGTCGGTATCTGGTGCTCAACCGTATGCCGAAAGTTTCTTGAAATGATTTTAAATACAGACAAATTCAGGCTAAGTTCTCTCGGAAAATAGACTTGACTTAAATACCTTACCCACTTTAAAGACTAAGTTGTTTCTGGCGTTAATTTCATCATTTAGCTTCAAAATTGTAGAAATATATGCAGTGATTAGTATAACTTACTTTTTGCAACTTATTCATTTGGCAGGATGGGAATTTTATGGGAACAACCTTTTAAGGAATGTCCTATATTATCGCTGAAATAATCAAAACGGGCTTGAACATTCGAGACGAGGAGTAATTTGAATATTTAAAAAATAACGAGATAACGAAAATATCTTAATTATTCAATCATCTCTCCCCTCGTTACGTCTTTTCACTTTTAAGATCCGCGAAATTCATTCCGACGTCCTTTTTGCAGAACCGCAGAGAACCTTCCCGACGAAAAGAAAGAAAAGAACGGGTCGGAGGTTTACATTTTTAACCCTTCATGACTTATTCATGATGAGCGCAAAAACTGGAATGAATCCACGCCGACGCGGGGAAATTTTCCAGGCGCAGAGGACATGCATAGCGGAGCATCGGGAAATTCTCGCTGCAGTATCACATTCCGAATTTATTAAGCATTTATTCCTCTTCAACGAACACGTGTCGCGTCTTGTTCGACCGTATCAATCTTATTCATCTGCAGTTATTAGTACGAACGGGGACATATGGCGAATGTTGTACATGAAATGATAAACAGTTACTTGGCTGGGTCCCGAACCCAGGTCTCCAAGCTTTCTTGGCAGGTGTTTTGACACTTAAACTACGTTTTTATTGATAATAAGTTTATTTTTTCTTTGGATAATTTACAATTCAGGAAATTAAACAGCTTCACAACAAACAGAAATAAGTCCCACATTATAGTATAGTTATTATATCATATTTTATACTATATATAAAGCTGCAAATCCTACTGATTGACACTAAATCCTGGGAATTTCTAATCGAGCTGGAAGGCTGAAATTTTCAGAAGAGATTCATAATTGACAGTCGAGTTGGGAAAAAATCGAAAATCTACAGATTTTGTCCTAGGTTTGAGACCAGAAAGGATTATATTTTTCAATGAATTTAAACGGGAAAAACGAAAAATGGCCATGCAGAGCAAATTTCTTTCGTTCATAAAAATAGGAAAATGTAATCGTAAAGCAGTGGGACTTGGTCTATATTACGTCTAAAGGATCAAAGTTTTCTTTTCTTGCGACCGATTTTAACATTCCGGCAGGAAATTTGCAAAATTTTAGTTTGAACGCCAATTTATTACGTTTTTTTCTCCTCATTTTGAAAATTCAATCTATGGCAACAACCATTGTTTGAATCGAAAACAAGTTTGTTTACGATCCTATTTTCATATGCAATGATAAAGGTTTGATGCATTTTTAATTATTTTAAATCTTTCTTTCGATACATGTTATTACTGAATGCTGAAAAATGTAAATTTCGTTAAAATAGACAGTGGATATCTGCACGGTCAATGAATCAATCGTGAATGCATGCTGTGATAACATGAGTTTATGTAGAGAATACGAGACCATTAACAACGAAGATAATCGTAAAAGTCATGTAAGTAGTGAGATTATTCTAGAATGAAGTACATAAATACGAATATAAATTAATAAATAGGGATATTAATGTAAATTAAAAGGTTTAACGACAATCTTTAGAAATAACATAACTGTAAGCATTACGAATCATTAGTTTCGCGAACACTATAATTTATTAATATATTATAATTCATAGCTCACTTAACCAAATACATTTATCATATACTGAAGTCTCATCTAAATGAACAACAAATATCTAATCAGGAAATACATGGTATTATTGAACTATGTTAGGATATCGTTGGTTTACGCATATGGTGGATTGCTTTTCGTGTGTGTGAGTTTCTGTTCTTTTAATTTTATGCCTATTATGTTTATTCTTTTCTATTTTAATTACATATAATTATTCTGTCATCCTTTCCAAAGAGAATTTAAAATTAAGTTCTTTTTCTACGTTTCTTTAATTAATACGTAGTACACAATTAGTTCGTAATATATTACGTAATTCAACATTCATCAAAATAAAAAAAAAACAGAAATCTACTCATAAAATACTCTGATTTCCTTCAAAGACTCTCTGTTTACGTTGTTCTACGCTGGATAATTCTTGGTTAGTAAAAACAATCTTTGCATGTATCATTGTATGAATATTATTTTCCCATCTTCTCCAAACGGACTTTAGAATAAAGTTCTTTTTCTACGTACTTTAAAACTATTTACATAATTACGTTGCCTATTGTCTATTTGTTTATTTAATTAGAAACGGAGCTCATTGTCGTAGTAGACAACATTTAATGAATATAGGATTATTTTGCAGAATGTCTTGCACTCAACCACATACTACACAGGTAATCGTCTATTTATTCCGCATTTTTATCTTATGCAGATTTTTATTCTGACTTTACTTTGTTTGGCGTATTTCTTTAATATAATTTTACGAATGCGTATTCATTACAGACTCCCGTATCTCATAAACGCGAAAGGCTTTAGAAATGATTATTTTACTATCATATTATTTGGCGAATCTCGATCTCACTTATTTGAAAATTATGCATACAATAGACAGTGGTATAATTAAAAAAAATTTCTTTCCATATATGTTATGACTGAAGGTTGAAAAATGTAACTTTCATCAAAATGGACAGCGAATATCTGCACGGTCAATGAATTATTCGGGAATACATACTGTGATAACATAAGTTTATGTAGAAAATACGAGACCATTTATAAACGAAGATAATCGGAAAAGTCATGTAAGTAGTGAGATTATTCGAGGATTAAATTTAAAAGTCTACACTGAATCTATATAAGGGGGATAAGAAAGCAATTTCGATGAAAAATACTCATTAATTACTGATGAAGAACGTATTATACCGGATCAAGTCTACCTATGCCTGAGTAAAAGTAAGTACAACTGAAATTTACATCATCCTAAAATATTACTATCAGAATATTAATGTAAATTAATAGTTTCAACGATATTATTTAGAAATAATATAACTGCAAACAATACGAATCATTAGCATCAAAATCGGTATAGTTTAGTATAGTAGTATTTCACTTTATTCTCACTTAACCCAATGCATTTATCGTATATTTAATTATGTCTAAAAGCTTCCTTTGCAATGGCCATTTCCGATTCCTACTTTATGGCGTTATAATTAATAACAATATTCATAACATCTCTGATGAAAGCAGGAAGATCCCAATTACCACCATTTCAATAACTAATACTATTAACAAAGACACTCAACCATTCTATAGCCAGAAAAATCTTGCTAGCCGGAATTCGTACCTTGGTGTTGGAGTCCTAGCACAGTGACCACTTTCTCACCGCACTCGGTGTGTTTGGTATTTTGCCCTTAGTTTCTCTTAAGATCGACAGATAAGCTCCAGCGTCCTGTCTCGCGTGCCACCTCATAGTGTGGCTTCTTTAGATGATGTTCCTTTTAGGAGGGGAAGCTTTAAGTAACGTATGCCTCAATTTCATACTACATACATTGTGATACATTGTAACCAAAAAGCTCATACGGGCAGCCAAACCCGTTGCTGCCCGCCTTTCTTGAAGGACCATATTATAATTGAATATCAAGTAAGTGTAACTTTCATTTAAATGAACAACAAATATCTACACAGGAAATAAAATTATATCCTTGAACGATATTAGGATTATACGTATATGTTGGATTGCCTTTCGTGTGTGAAAATTGTGCTTTTAATCGTATGCCTATTATGTATCGTCTTTTCTATTTTAATAACATATATTTATTCTGTCATCTTATCCATACTGAATTTAAAATTAAGTTAAATTTTCGTGTTTTTAATTAATACGTAGTACCTTACGTAATGATATGGGATACTGCTGGGGAAACGATAAATGTCCATGAAGAACCAAATGTTTTCATTCACATAAGCATGAAAAATGTACGTACAGTGGAGAGTATTTAACTAAATTATACCTCAAAGAGGAATTTTCATTTTTCCTGCATCCAATTTCGCCATGTCGGCAACATCTTAAATTAAATACAAATTAATACTGTTTTTATTTGCACCCTTCCCAAGATAAAAACTTTGGCTACGACCATTATTTACGTGGAATACAAATTTGTTTGCAGTTCAAATAACATACGCCGTGATGAAAGTATGAAGTTTTTGAAATATTTTTCAATATTCTTTTGTTTGTAATATTAATATACATCAAGAACATTTAACTTTCATCAAAATAAACAACAAAAATCTACTCATAAAATACGCTGATTTCCTTGAACGAACTTTGGATTACGTTTTTCTACGTATCAGCTGGATGATTCTTCGTAAGTAAAACAATTTCTGCGATTAAAAATGTATGCTTACTATGTTTACTCTTTTCTATTGTATTCACCTCAAATTATTTTTTCATATTCTGCAAACGGGCTTTAGAATTAAGTTCTTTTTCTACGTTTTTCAGAATTATTTACATAGATACGTTACCTGTAGCATATTTGTTTGTTTATATAATTGAATACTTCACAGGTAATCGTCTATTTATTTTCCGCATTTTTATCTTATGCAGATTTTTATTCTAACTTTGCTTTGATTGGCGTATTTTCTTAAATTAATTTTACAAATGCACATTCATTAGGAATCAACTCCAAATCTCCCGTATCAAATAAGCGTAGAAGGCCTTTGAAATCCAAAGGGGGACGTCCTAAAACCTTGAACGACCTTCGGATTATGTAGTTCTACGTGTTCGCTGGATAATTTTTGTAAGTAAAAACAATTTCTGCATTTATCATCGCATGCAAAATATTTTCCCAACATCTCCATATGGGCTTTAAATTCAACTTCTTTTTCTACATTCTTCAAAATTATTCAACTACGTTGCCTAATTTCTATTTGTTTATTTAATTAGAAACGGAGATCATAGTGCCGCTTTAGACGCCATTTAATGTGCATAGGAATCAATTGAAGTATGCCTTGCACTGAACCGAGTACTACAGGTAACGAATCATCTATCGATTTCTCGCCTTTTTATCTTACGAAGACTTTTATTATTACTTAAATTTGTTTGGCGCATTTCTTTCATTTAATTTTACGTATGCGTATTCTTTAAGGTCTCAACTGCAAAACTCCCGTCTCAATTAAACGTGAAAGGCTTTCGAAATAATTATTATATTATTAGATGAAACTCGATCTCATATTTGAAAATTAGGTATACGATAGACAGTAGTATAATTAAAAAGACACATATCCCTTCATAATTTTCTTTGCTTGCAGTTTGCAAGCACCCATTTACTAGTTATTACTATATATAAAGCTGCAAATCCGACTCATTCATACAAAATCCTGGGCATTTCTAACCGAGCTAGAAGGCTGAAATTTTCAAGAGTGATTCATAACTGTCAGTCGAGTTGGGAAAAAATCGAAAATTCCCAGATTTTGACCTAGGTTTGAGCCCAGAGACGATTATGTTTTTCAATGTATTTAAACGGGAATAACGAAAAATGGCCATGCAGAGCAAATTTCTTTCGTTCATTAAAATATGAAAAATTAATCGTAAAGCAGTTGGACTTGGTTTATATTACGTCTAAAAGATTAAAGTTTTCTATTCTTGCGACCGATTTTAACATTCCGACACGAAATTTGCAAAATTTTAGTTTGAACGCCAATTTATTGCGTTATTTTTCTCTCATTTCGAAAATTAAATCTATGACAACGACCATTGTTTAAATCGAAAACAAATTTGTTTACAATACTAATTCCATACGCCATGATAAAGGTTTGATGCATTTTTTATCATTTTAAATGTTTCTTTCGATATATGTTAATACTAAATGCTGAAAATTGTAAATTTCATAAAAATGGTTAGCGAATATCTACGCGGTCAATGAATTATTTGGGAATACATATAGTAATAACATAAGTTTATGTAGACGATACGAGACCATTTATCAACGAAGATAACCGTAAAAGTCATGTAAGTGGCGAGATTATTCTAGAATGAAGTACATAGATATTAATATAAATCAATAAATAGGGATATTAATGTAAATTAAAAGGTTGAACGACAATCTTTAGAAATAACATAACTGCAAGCAATACGAATCATTAGTTTAACGAACACTATAGTTTATTAATATATTATATTTCATGGCTCATTTAACCAAATACATTTATCTTATACTGAACTCAGACTAAAAAGTTCCATGTATGTTTCACTTTCGTTCTATATAAATTGTGATAAATTGCCACCGAAAAGCTCATAACGGCAACTAAACTTATTGCTGCTCGCCTTTCTTGAAGGACCATGTTATCATTGAATATCAAGAAATTGTAACTTTCATCGAAATGAACAACAAATATCTACTCAGGAAATACATGGTATCATTGAACGATGTTAGGATATCGTTGTTCTACGTTTATTGTGGTTTGCTTTTCGTGTGTGTTTCTGTGCTGTTTATTTTATGCCTATTATGTTTCTTCTTTTCTATTTTAATTACATATAATTATTCTGTCATCATCTCCAAAGAGAATTTAAAATTAAATTCTTTTTCTACTTTTTCTTTAATTAATACGTAGTACACAATAAGTACATAGTATATTACGTAATTCAACTTTCATCAAAATGAAAAACAAAAATCTACACATAAAATACACTGATTTCCTTCAACGACCTTCTGATTACGTCGTTCTTCGTGTTAGCTGGATAATTTTTCGTTAGTATAAACAATGTTTGCATGTACCATTGTATGAATATTATTTTCCCATCTTCTCCAAATGGGCTTTAGAATAAAATTCTTTTTCTACGTTCTTTAAAACTATTTACATAATTACGTTGCCTATTGTCTATTTGTTTATTTAATTAGAAACGGAGCTCATTGTCGTGGTAGACTCTATTTAATGAATATAGGATTATTTTGGAGTATGTCTTGCACTGAACCGAATACTACACAGGTAATCGTCTATTTATTTTCCACATTTTTATCTTTTGCAGATTTTTATTCCAACTTTACTATGTTTGGCGTATTTCCTTAATATAATTTCACGGACACGTATCCATTAAAGACTCCCGTATCACATAAACGTGAAAGGCTCTCGAAATATTTATTTTACTATCATATTATTTGGTGAATCTCGATCTCACTCATTTGAAAATTATGTATACAATATACAGTGGCATAATTAAAAAAAAATTCTTTCCATAAATGTTATTACTGAAGGTTGAAAAATGTAACTTTCATCAAAATGGACAGCGAATATCTGCACGGTCAATGAATTATTCGGGAATACATACTGTGATAACATAAGTTTATGTAGAGGATACGAGACCATGTACCAACGAAGATAATCGGAAAAGGCATGTAAGTAGTGAGATTATTCGAGGATGAAGTTGAAGAATCTACACTGAATATTTAGGGGGAATAGGTAAGTTCTTTTACTACGTTTTCTTAAATTAATACATAGCACACAATTAATACATTGTACCTTACATCATTAACTTCATGAAATTCATTCTTTGTTTGGCGTATTTCCTTAATTTAATTTTACGTATGCGTATTCATCAAGCCTGGTGGCCACCGAATGCGAAGCGGCGCTGAGCTGAGTTGAGCTGGAAAAGGTGACGCGGAGCGAATCGTAGCGAAGTTTTAGTCTCCGAGGGTCGGAAACTGGAGGAGGAGCTGAGCTGTGCGAAGCGATTCCTTTCTAAACTACCAAGATGGCGTAAGTTTAGCCTTTAGTTGCCGACTGAGAATTTAATTCTTTGATTACGGTTAAATCACAGAAATTCCGCAAGAGGCGGATTCTGTCACAATATTCTGCTGGCACACTTTAATTAAGATATTATTTACAGTCATTGGACACTAATTTATCTATTTCGCTAATATCATATAAGTTCCTATCGTTCGTACCACACTCGAGTACACTTTTCATTTTGCAATGACGGAACTGATAGTATAAATAGTTTTTAATTTTATATTAATAATTAGTTAAATTATTTTGTAAAGAGCATCACAAAAATTAACCACTTCACTCACATAAGCATGGCAATTTAATTTTTCTTCACTCTTCATCCATCGTCATACTTTTGCTGACGGGTAAATGTCTCGGAGAGGAGCACATGACTTTTTCTTAATCTACTTCAAATTGCCGTATTTTTAATATTTTTAATGGTGCATAAATGAATATCCTACGGTTATTGGTTTTAGTGCTATGGTAAGCTGGTGTTCCTCTCCGAAACCTACTGACGATTTCACAGGATTAGTTTATTTTCAAAAACTTACCTGCGTTCAATGATTATATTTACGAGAAAATTATTCTCGGCTGCAGTGAACCTTTCCGACGGCATTTTCTCAATGATTGCGTTCCGCTAAGACAAGTAAATATCTTAAATTGGGATTTAATTGATTTGTAACCACATTGGAAGTAATTAAATTAGGTTTACGATCACAATTATCATAGGTTGACAAAGTGATTACTTTTTGTGAAATTAAATCGTTCATCAATTATTAAATTAATATTTCTGAAATAAAGCTGTAATTGGGAATTAATCACACCTTTCAAGCTCATAAATGTGAATCTTAGGTTGGTAGTGTTGTTAAAAGTGCTTCGACAGCTTAGGTCATTTCGCACATTGGCTCCCACCGGGAATCAAACCCGGGACCGCTTTCATCAAAGGCAAACGCGCTGTCCACATGACTATCCGGGAGCCCTCAAAAATGTGAATCTTTCACACACTGATATCAATTCAAATACTGCCGATGAAAGAAGCGAAAGGCTCCCCCCTCCACCACTATCACGTTGAGAACGGTGGAGGGGTAAGCTGACTTCGCTTCAGAACAAACCACGACCGTTCGGAAGATGTGCCTTGCGAGGCAGAGTGACGTCACAATTCTCAGCTCAACTACGCTTCGTATCCGGTGGCCGCAGCTGCATTAAAAAGTATAGATTCTATTGTGAAAGCGTAGTCCGCTCAACGTAACTTCGCTCAACTTACCTTCGCTTCGCATTTGGTGGCCACCCAGCCTTAAGGTCTCAACTCCAAACTCCCATATCAATTAAACGCAAAAAGCTTTCGAAATAATTATTCTATTATTATATTATTTGGTGAATCTTGATCTCACATTTCAAAATTATGTATACGATAGATAGTGGTATAATTAAAAAGAAACGTAAATATAACATATAGACCGATAACTCAGGGTAGTATCCCTTCATATTTTTTTTGCTTGCAGTTTGCAAGCACCCATTTACTAGTATTGTTATGTAGCGCGTCGCTGATATTTATGCTCCATCTAAACTTTTCGCCGATTCAGAGAAATCTAATAAGAGAATGATGAAAAGTAACTGAAACTTTGTACAATAAAATGTTCATCTTGTTCCAAGGTTGTACGAGAAGCTAAAACTGACTTGGCTGGGGCTAAACCCCTATCACTTTTCGGGATGATATTTTAACCACTAAACTACCTTTTCTTAAATAATTTTAATTTTATTTACATAATTTACAGTTCAAGAATATTTAACAGTTTCAACGACAAACACAAACAAAGTTCAATGGAAATGTAATTTACAATTTGGGCAATTAATATTAAACCAGAGCAAACAAGTAAGACACATGTATTTGTAGGAACAGAGCAAAAAAAATATATCAATTTCAAATTTACGTTTCATATTAAATATTAAATATTATAGATATTTTATCTTAAAATAGAATAAATGAAGGAGTGAATCACTTCATAATTTGAAATGACAACGAGATAGATGGTCATTCTCTCGTATTTTTACAGAATCAGAAACATATATTGATAATATCAACAAAATATTGAATTCAAATTCATCTGGATAACTCAGTCATTGGGAGTAAAATGCAGATTAAAAGGCATTAAGAAACACTAACTAGAAAACTACCTAGCTACGACCTTTTCACTTCTGTAAATAGGTTCTCTTATGTTCAAAGTAGCGGTGTCCCACTTAGTGGCACCAACCTCCAGGAAATATAAAAGACGGTGGAAATGAGTTTAGATTTACCACAGGAAAGCTACTTGACCCAAGGTTGTACAAGAATTTAAAATAGACTTTGCTGGTAATCAAACCCAGGTATCCCACTTTTCGGTGTTCTGAAAACTAAGCTATCGAGACAAGGCCTTTTCACTCTGTCAATAGGGAATTTCATAATCATACTAGTGACTCAATTGCATACCACCTCCGTTCGACTCTTTACCCGAATTCCCCCACTTCCAAGGCGGAAACTGCATCTGTCTCACAGCGTTATTAGCATCGGATTTTCCTTCCTTCTAGTATTCACCCAGATTTGGCTTCTGGGATGTTACCTTTGGACAATTCCTTCCGGGAGTTCTGCGGAAATTAATTGCCGCGTCTTTATTCAGGGATTACTTTACCTTTGTCGCATCTAGGTTTTCATCTCGTATGCCGGGCGTGTTTTATTCCGCGATGTTTCGTGGAAAATATAGTGAGCTAATGCTGCCTTTGTCTCTCGGCGTGCGTTTCTCTCTCTGAACGTCTCTCTCCGCGCTGCTCATCACCTCGGTGATTCTGCTGCACTCTGGGAAGAACGATCTTGCTCCTGGGAGATGAAATGTTCATCACGCCAATCTCTCACGCCTGAATAGTATTCCCATTACAAAAAATCTACATCTACATATCTACCCGCAAGCCATCTTTTGCCATCTAGCAGGGTTGTTCATGATTATACTTCCCTAATCGATTACTTTTGCATATCGTTGACGGAAGAAAATTAATTTTTTCAGCGATTCATTCTAGCATCTATTTCTCTAGTCTACTTTATAATGTTCGAAGGTTTCTATAATAGGGGGATGTTAGTAGGAATGCGTGATTGAGTAGTTTATTTAAAATTTGTTTAATAATAGTAGTAAAAGAATTCTAGAATATCGCATAACGTAATATCAACTATTAATCCAGTTACTAAATCAATTCTTACAAGCCAGAAAATAATTGAATTCAACGATCTGTAAACCACTATTATGCACTTTATTTATTACATATGTAAGAAATACAATTATAGAATGATATCAACTACCAGGCGAGTTACTTAGTAATATTACATGAAGGTAGGAAAGTAAAAATGAAAGCACTTTTTCATGGGATCTAGCTCCTATTTTGATAAATGAAACTTTGCATACATCCCACACTCACAAATCGATAAGTAAGCTTCATCGTCATAACAAACTAGTCCTTTGCCTTTTGTTTGTGAGAGAGTGTAAACTTTTCTTCATTAAAACGTGATCTATTTTTTCCTTGAAAAAGTGATTCCTTTTTATTTCCCCTCAGTTGTAAAATAGTTTGAGAACTCGGTAAGACGAATAAATATACCTAATTCAGGAGATACAATTGATCGCAATCAAAGAGATGTGCGAATTAAAGTTAAATGCAAATTTTAATCATTTTTTTACGCGGAAACATCCAACTGCATTCTGTGTAATTAATTGATGAATAAATAAATAGAAATAATAGAGAAGAAACTGAACAAAAACGGACTATGTATCACTTAAAATGAGCCAATTTTAATATTAATGTGAAAATTTAACGTATTACCATGCTGGATCGAATAAAAAAATCTGTTAGAAGGAGAAAGGTAAAAAACGAATCAATATCCAAGATATTTCTCGAGATATCATTGGCGAGTCTGGAATCTCGCTCGGAATCTCGGAGAACCGAGATAGGTTGGGGATCCATTAGGACAAAAACGCGAAATTTAGATGAGCCAAGAAAACAAGGCGAAGATAAAATAGCATCTCCCTTACTCCTCTCCATGTTGATTTATACAAAAAGGAGAGAAAGTTCCACTTTTTCCCGCCGTTCATTTCGCGGCGCCTGTTGTTACGCCCTCGACTCGTCGCTCTTTTTTTCCGTTATGACTCTTGGCGCTCCATTTTCTCGGTTCTTCTTTTCTAGCCGCTCTAGCATACTTCTCTGAAGCACGGCAGCCATTTGCGGGAACGAAACAGCTCGCTCCATCGTCCATAAAGGACGGAGGAGAATTAAAGACGCCTGGGAGACTCAAGGGGAAGGAATCGAAGTGCCCGAGGAACCTTTTCGCACCACGGTCGAATGGGTCGTCTCCCTGGTTATTTACCCGCCAATCCACCCCAAGGGAGCAATTTAACACTTATCTCGGTTCTCTTAACCGAACTACTTGAAGTTAGGACGGGAAGTACTTAATTCATTGGCGTACAGTCCTTCCCATAAAACAAACCGTTAACTTAAGAAGGATATCTGAATTAAAAAAGTAAAATTTAAAATTAAAGAGTTGGAATGGTCAGGACACAACGCTCTCTACAGTGCTACTACGAATGACTATAGAAAGTAGTCTATCATTACAATTTGCTAAGTAAAAGGTGATTAGTGAAGGTCTCTTTTTCAAGTTCTTTTTATAACAAGTAATTATTTCAGATGGTAACTTATTTGTACCGTTAGTGCATCGCACCTAGTCGAGTTTTAATAAATAATTGATTGGTAGTGAGATGTTTGCTTATCTATATCTCGTTTCCATAATTGACAGGAATTATTTGACATTTAATAATTAATTATTTATTGCACATAATTGGGAAAATACAATGTTTTGCTTTTGAGGATTAGCAAATTCATAAATGTTAATCAGCTGTTTTATGAAAAGTTCCACAAAAAGTTTGGAATATACGTGCATTTTCAAAATAAATACCTAAAAGGTACGCTTTAAACTGAGTTAAAGATGAATCTAATACTTTTTATCTTATTATTTAAAAAAATGAAACGTTTTACCCCACCCTTTATAGTATCTAACATCTTCTGCCTTTGTCTTCCCTTCTGTTTTCCACTGGTTTTCTTCCCTTACTTACTTTCTTTAGCAGTCCCTCTCCTCTCAATATTTGACCCACCCATTTCTCCAGTCTAAAGAAACGAAATACCTATATATGGATTGAACTTTTATTTTCTGGAAGTTTTGGACTCGACCGCGGCAAAGACTTTGTCTCAACGATAGCCTTACCTATCGCATGACGTAAATCGTCAATTTTTTCCCATGGCGGAGAGTTGGGTGCAGTTTTCAGGTTTTTTTCCCCACCTAGTTTCTCATGCCTTATCTTGAGTATTTGCTGTAAATAAGGTCCCAATATGATACGATATCGTTTTTTTTAAGGCCTTCCTGTTAAACTATGGAAAATTATTTCTGTCGATTTGGCAACTCCTGTTTTAGAGCAGAGCATAAACTAGGGCTCATACGTGTGTAAATATCACATTCGGGATAAAAGCTCTTTAACTGGGTTACTAGAAGGGTAAAAAATTATCGATGTTCTTGTATTTTCTATTCCAATGCATCCAATACAACCAATATATATATTTTTTCTTACTATACAAGTCAGAAGAGTGTATTGATGTCTTTTATTTTCTTTTACTTTAATTATTAATGAATATTTAATTCCTGCAATTTCATGCATGGTTAAATATCCATGCCTAATTCAAGTTTAAAGATATGCGTTCGTTCATTTTAGATTATACATTTGCAATTAACCTGATATATCACATATAAGAACCCATATGTAATCCCATGGAAGAACGCCATAATGAAGAAGAAGAGGAATTTTGAGTTTTTCCACGGACTATTTATTTTTTAAGTTTGTGTACAACCAAAATTTCGATAATTTTTGTCTGAAGATGCCTTGTAGACTTAAACCAGTACCTTTAAAAAATAAATTGTGTAAATTACTAGGTGTTTTACTTCAATTCTTTAGTGGACGTGCAATATTGAATAAATATAGCTGTTTTGTATATCCTGCAAGGTTTAGTATCCGTGATAAACATAAACTTAAATATGAGCATTCATGATCATTAATATCCAATCGTCCAAACTTTTTAATCACATAAGCTGGGAACACGATCTCCAACTTCAGTCATTAGCATAGACGTTATTAACCGCATTAAATAATATATTCGACGTAGATGTAGGTGGCGTTGAGATAGGCGATGTCAAAAAAATATCTTTACGTTTTCCTCTCATTTCAGCAAAAAAAACTTATTTCAATCCGTGTTCGACATTTATTCCAAATTCGTAATGACACTGGATACAATTGTCAATGCACATTCGCGAATGATACGCACTTCATTGTACTCTCCGTACCAAAGGCAAATATCCAGCCTTTGAAGTGCAAACAAGGGAATTTGTCTTGTTGAAGACTTCTTCAATTGCGCATTTTCTGCCGAAGTAAAATGACGTTCGAGCACAAAGAGATGAGCAGAAGGAAATAATGTTTTCCCATCTCTATAATCGTGTGTCTCAGTGGGACTCAGTTTGCAGTTTAAAATTTCCTTTTTAATCGTATTCCTAGAATTACGATATTCGTACTTGTTACGTACAACTCCCAGTGAATTTCAGATTTTTTTGTGATCATTTTGAAGAATCGGTGTTTAATAAAATAGTCTATCTTATCCATTTCAGAATTTGCATGTGAATTTAATAAAATCTTGATAATAATACAGATTTCCAAGAGTTACTTAAAATGGCGACTTCATGCTAGAAATTTTAATATTAAATTGCTTTTAATGAGCAGCGAACTGAAATTCTTTGCCTCGAAGAGTCTATAATGTAAAGTTGGCGTATTTGAAGTTTTTCCTCTTCACACTATGCAGTTAAAATTAAATATTGAATCTAATTACATTTTTCAAAGGTGCACATTTTATTATAATTTCCCACCAATTTAATTTCTGTTATTATTTCTTATAACTGTATAATATGCTGCGTTCGTAGAAGAAGTACGACGTTATAGAAAATACTCTATGGAAAAGGGTGTCCGTCTTTGAAATCAAAGTATAGTTGGATTTAATCCTCGTGATATTATTCTAATAAATTGAAATAAATTGACTACATATTTAATACAGTATATCTACTATCAAGTAGTACTTGCTAGCTGATGTTTATGATCACCTCTTGATATAATTCAGATGTATGTCTATATGCAGGGTTCGGAAGATAGCTATTTTTTAACAATACAAGTATTTAAAGGCTGCCTCATGCTGAGGAAAAATCTTTTATTGATAATATATTAATATAACAAATTTAGTATTTAAATGACTGCCTTATTAACGTATTCGAACTGAATTGATAGCTTGTCAATACATAACATCATATGTTGAAAGTGTGAGATATGATACCAATGTACAGTTTATGGAAATTTTGGGATAAAAAAGCGTATAGAAATTAATTAAATTCCATACATATACGTACAGTCGTCATGAATATGCCATAAGCTGATAGACGAGTAACCTGTGGAAATATTCAGTCCTGAGACCAATTGTAGTTAAAAATCTCCAATTATTTGCATAATTATTTTGAGTTAAACTCTTCCTGAAGAAGGCAAAAAGTTTGGCTTTACTTTTCTTACTGATCTAGAATACAATGAATGGAAAACAACCTCGTACGTGTAGCATAATCGTCTTATTTGTGACCATTTCCGTAGCTCGCGAAGAGAAGTAACCAAATGGATTCTATTAATCAGTATCATTCATATCTTAATGCGTTGGATGGTATCATAGCCATGAGCAAATGTTGTGCCAAAAAAACGTTATTTTTTTTCTAGAAAAAAATCAACTTTTTTTTTCAAATTCGGGTAATATTAAGCCCTGCCGCCCATGCCCTAAATTTTGAAATTTTGCAAAAATTAATGCGCAAATGAGAAATAAACGGCTATGTAGTCTGAGTTATTTTAAATGCCATTGCTTTAGTAAAGGTTAACGATGAATCAATTTCTCTCTAGTAAGTTTTGAAATTTAAAATTTTATTTACGTAATCTATTGTTCTGCGATAATTGGGAATAGTCAAAAAATTTTGAGCAGAGGATACACGCAAAGCAACCAAAAATCCCCGCGAAATAGGACGTCATTTAACATTTTGCCTTTGGGAAGCCTAAATTGCCATAATCTTGCTATTTTTTCATATTTCATTCCATTAAAAAATATCTAATATTCCATGACAAATGTCTAAAGTAATCTGTTAAAATAAGCCAAAAAATATGTAAATTTTGGAGTTAATGTTAATTTTGACGAGTTAAAATGCTTATAATGATTCATTACGATTAAAAAAATGTTAAGTTCACTAAAGTAGCATAAGAGTATAATTTGATCACCGAGTTATTATTGAGAAAGATCCAGACGTAAGTAAATTTAAGAATCATTTATCTCTCTTCTGTGCGACGAAATGAATACAAAAGATACCATTCATTAAGGTAGCACCATTATGTGGTAGCAGGAACAATGGGAAAGATTCTCCTCATCAAAATGGCCGAATTGACAGCTCCTTTTCAGGATGAATTTCTCACTGCCATCGCCGTCGTTGAACGAGTTTTGCTTCCTCCTTACTTCCCACACATTTCGGCTCTCTCTTTGTGTGATTTTTGCCAACATTCGACCGAAAAATTACGAGAAGGGGCAATTTTTCTCGTCCGTCCGCTTTTCTTAATAGAATGACGACAGTCACGAAATTCAATTTCGGTTTTAGAATTAATTTTTCGCCCGGGGATGGAGCAACTGCAATCGAAAATGGGCCTGATTAATCGGAGAGTTGCCAATTCACTTATGCGAAGCGGTTGGCTGAAAAAGTAAATTGGCTTTTTCGTAATTGCCCACATTTCGGGCTCTCCATATTGGGAGAGAAATTACCGCTATTAACGACAGGACTCTGTGGAAGCGGCATGAAAATAAACGTCGCCAACTTGGTGTTTAATTCACGCAGAATGTGTTGTGTGAGGCATTTTTTTGTGTGTTATTGGATTAGATTGAGGCATTTCTGAAGGTTTCGAGGCATTAATAGTTTCGAACGGGATCGAAAAAATGGATATTTCATTTAATTTCATCATAGTTTGGTCATAGCATAGAGTGTAAGAGCAGGCTTAGCCTAGCTAAGTAAATGGGAATGGTTAAATGATGGAGAATTGGAACTTCCGCTACTAAAAGTTTAAGAAACTATGTGATTTTTTTCCAATTCTCATTCAAATAGTTTAGAAGTAAATATACATATCAATCAAAATTGCCCATGGAGTTATTGAAATCACGAATAAAAATGATATTTGCACCTGATGTAGCTCTTCATAATAAATAATCTTCTTATTGATTAGTAATTAGTTCTGGCCAGTTAACTTAGTAAAAAGAGGAGCCGATCGGTAAATGGGTGATTTAGGTTCGAGTCTCTATCCCATCAGAATTTTTTCCATATCTGTACTACCTTGGAGTGTATAGATTGGCTACATTGGAGTGGAGAATGAATTTAAAGAATAAAACCACTTACATTACAACAATTATACTGTTAAAAAGCAACCATTGAAACCGAAAATGTAATTTGAAAGAGAATAACATAATAATGAATATAATTGTCATCCCAAGGTGGCCATTACATTCCTTAAAGCTGACAGTCTGTTTGAGTGTTACTGAGTAATATCTCAAGGACTCTCCTTGTGGGATAATAAAATTTTACCTATGGGTTCACTGTGCTACAGCTTCGTGGACTTATATCATTCTGTCTGAGTGGGAGGAGAAATGCCCAAATACTTGACTCCGCATCTGTCCATAGCGGTTGATTGCTAATGGTAGAGGGATACTTTTGCTCCAGCCTCCGGGATGTTTACTATACGTTAAGGAAGGTCTATCCTACTAATTAACTTTCTCGTTTATAAACCCATATACATCGTGTTCCTTTCTAAAAGGCTTTGCCAACTAATAATAGGAGGTACAAGGATTAGATCCGCCTTCGGGCTGATGATTCTACAGGCTCTGGAAACTACATAATAAGGCCATAGATACCTTTCGTATTCAGACCGCGGCGTATTCTACGCGTAGCAAAGGATTCTAAGTCCTCAACAAAGATTTTTGCTGATTATCGTCAAAATTGGAAGTTTGGAGAGCTTTTCCCATATTCGTGAAAACGTTGAGGTGAAATATTTATGTATAGCAGTCTTAAGAACTACAGTATCTTGTACGTAGTTATAATAACTTAGCCTTACGTATACATCTGTTTAATGTTTTATTCTTGTAACGAAGAGTGTAATAATCGATCCTGCATTCGTATTGCGACTGTGTGACCTACTTTTTTGCTTCCTGGAATCCACGAATGTCATCCCTGTAGCTAATGTATTCACAAGAGGTAAATACCTAAGTATGAGGCAATGTATGGATTTATTGAGACATGGAATCGTTACTTGCGATTTTGCAGTGGATTTTTATGATCCCGTGCTACCATTTGTTACTGCGATTTTGCAGAAAAATTTTATGGCTACGCTCTACTATTTGGGTCTTCATTAACGAAATGTATGATCGCTAGTTTCAATGTTATCTTCTCAGAACCTTTTATTGAAATTTCGTCTATGATTGAGAATAAGTAGTAAATATTTTTTTGGAAAAATAGCATCTTTTTGCGATATTCGTACGTACACGTATTGAAGAAGGTTGAGATGTGATTTTCTGTAATTTTATTTCTTTTGTAAGCTATTCCGAATAATCCTATTACGGAATTCGATAAATAGATTCGAAGAAGCTTATTTGGTACTATTCAGGTTGTTAGTCGAAATAATAACATTCGTTATCTGAAAAATGATATTTGAAACCTGGAGGATATTGATGGATTGGCTCATAAAAGAGTTTAATCGAGAAATAAGTTCGAGCTATGGCTTTGATGTATTTTAATCAAGAAAAAATTGATTGATTCTAAACATGACAAATATCCTATGTAAAAAAACTTGAATATGTTCATATATATTTGGACATCAAATTCGAATCATAAATTTCAACGCCAGAGGCTTCATCGAGACAGCAGTAATAGATACATGGATATGTAGGTCAAACGTTCCCTCAAATTGATAATCATAAAATTACAAACATATTTTGAAATCATTCGCAATTATGGTGATTTACTATAAATAACATTACCATTTGATATACGCTATCATTATTTCTCTGCTATTATGTATGAGCGAAATGTATTTCCATCTAAATATAAAAGATGCCTCCTTACCATATCCAGGATAACGATGAATCTTTTTACAATTAATTCTTTCAAAAAAAAGTTACATTCGTACTATAAAATAAAAAAGATATTTTCAATTTAAAATTAGTTAGGTTAAATGTTTTCTATGCTGACTCAAATAGCGTAGATAGCATTTATCACACTTGTACAGATAGTGAACTTGCCTTACTACATCCATGAATCAGTTTCTGATTGACCGAATTCTAATGCATTCGCCTCGAAGCTAACGCCTGTGAAGTTGTTAAATTCTGCTTTTGATAACTGTAATTTTTCTTCTCGGTATCATACTTGATAACTAGTCCAATCTTTAATGGATAGTGCCAATTATAGCATCCTCATTCACGCGCTTTCCAAAGAGTTGAGCTTACAATTTTTTTGGGAAGCATTTTCTACAATAGCGTTCTCAGATGTGGTTCGCGCATTTTAGCATCGAATCCTCGACATTTTGAAAAAATCAGTAATTCAAATCGAATTTCACACTGCTTAAAACATTTTAATGTTAATATTTTATCTCTTGTGCGCAATCAACTTTTTCACAGAGACAGAAACTCCGTGGATGTAAAATAAAAATGAGAATTACGTTCCGAAGACCAAGAATCCCCGCAACAAGTTTTCGCACTCTAAGACTCCCCAAGAATTGGGATTATCCCTAATGTATAAGAGTGATACCAGAGCGGAGGGATTATCGGCTTCTTTAACTTCAACGAGGTTGATGAGTCGAAGAAAACCTTGACCTCATTGGAGCGTAATTGTCCCTAATTTATCTCGTCTGAATATTTGTGGCTCAAACGTAAAAAGTTGAAAAGATGTTTTCAAAAGTCTTTAATATAGTAGTACCTTTTACAGAAAGTACAGTAAATCATAATAATATATAAAAGAATTTATCTCTGTCTTTACTCGGTAGCATTTTTTCACTAAAACCAAGGAAGTTCAAAGAACAAAAGATTTTATAATTTTTATGAAAATAATAAAAATATCTAAAAAATAAATAAGCATTAAAAAAACTTTAGAAGCTAAAGAGAATTATTTTGGAGACTATAGAAATAAGAGAAGGAAGTTTTTACCCACGTATCTTGTATGAAAGAATAATTTACAAATTAGCGTTTGAAGTGATTTGATAAAGTAAGGCCCTACGAGGGTAGTGAATCCTAGGTCGCAATAAGGTCTTTTTAAGTGGAACTGCTCAATTTTTTTCTTTCCATGATTGGATACGTTTTACATAAAAAAATGTATCGATATATTATTATTATTATTGATATACCTGCCAAATAAAATAACGCAAGGCGATGATTTTCTAAGTCAACCTTTAAAATGGTACAAAAACACTTATCGGGGATTAATCTTACAACGTCGTTACCTAACTAAAACGTCAAACATACAAAATAATCACTCACAATCCCCGAGGAAGAATAATATTTTCATGCTCCAAGTTTCGAGTAATTCCCAACCCTTTCCCTCCCTCAACTGGCGGGAACTTCTGGAAACGAATCGCACTGGAGCGAGAGAAAGAAAAAGGAATACAGTTGGAGCTAGGAGGAAAGCGTTAGGAGCTAATGTTGGGATTGTAGGAGGATGTGATGAGACCAATAAGAGATACATGGAGTCGACTGTCTACCACCCCAAGAAGTCTCCAGATGCTGCGGAAGATGGGTAGTGAATGATGGGCCAGGATTAAGGGTGGTATCCAAAGGGTTGGGGAATGCGGTCACAGACAAGACGTCGCCTTTGCCCTTCGTTACTTAGGCCACCAATTTCTTCTTCGTCGCAACCCCCATAAGCTGGAAACAACCCCTCGCTCTGATTAATGTTTCCCCAAATTGAAAAGCCAATGGGGAATCGTTCCCAGAGACAAGCATTTCGCTAATTTTATACCCAATTATGTTTTGACTTTCTCCAGTTTTTCTTCTCTCGGAATTTTTCTAGCCATTCTTTTCCCGTTATTTTAACTGGGAAACTTCTGTTAACGATGGCTGTATTTTTGTTTCTTATTTATGTTTTGTTTGTCTATCTTCCAAATTTAACCAACCATATTATAATTTTCATATTCGATTAATCAAAAATAACCAATTGATTCACATAATTAGTATCTTTTTATTCAATGGTAGTGTATATTAGTATATTTACACTCTTATCTTTTTTAACTTATCTCGTAGAGTTTAGAGTGTTTAAATTTACACTTCATTTCTTCATCTTACCTTTAGTTATATCGGTCTATATTTTTTCATCTTCTATCAACATTTTATTGTGATTTGTTCATCTAATCAAACCTTTGTTTATTTAGTAATTATTCTTTCTAGATATTCTTGTCAATCTTAATATAAGTATATCGTATTCTGCAATACCCTCATCTCATTTCTGATGTTTCATGGTAGGCAATTCTTCTAAACTATGAATTAATCGTTTCAATTATATTTCCTTTGTCACAGTAATAAAAATCAGTATAATTTTTCACGATTTTTTAAATTTTTTAGTTCTGTTTTAAGTCCTCTTTAGTCATTTCTCCAGAAATTACCACTTATTAATCTAATTAAATTATTCTTTAATTTCTTTTTCCTTATTAAATATTATTTTAAAATATTTGAATAAGGCATTTTTGGACTTTTAATATCTCTACTTTGTTATATTTCTGTTTTTATTTGGTTTTGTTTCTAACCGTGATATCAACAGTCGTTTCAACCGTGAATTCAATTCCTACTTTTCTCTCTTATATTCTACTGTACAATTCAATTCCTTATTTACGAGATAAATATAAGACGGACTATTTAATCTCAATTTCTCTCTTGGATAAAATCCCGTCCATATTTTCCGCCTTCCTTTTGCCCAGCGGAGTGAATAGATGAAAAAATAAACGAGTATGTATTTTTGGATCCCATTTTTGCAGCTCATTTTTCCACGTTGCTTATCGCATTGTTCGGACGCTGTGAATTTTTCCGCGAGCTATTGCGGTGGGAATAATTCTCATAGTCCATGCAGGAAAACAAAAAAGGGGAGGAACTTTGACTATGCAGAATGCGAAAGGCATTTTGAATCGATGAGGCGGGATTGACGTATTAACAGAGTCGAATCGGCCAATGAAGAATTAATTTTTCGGTTTCAATGTAATTGTAAAACGTTGTTAAACCGTTATATTGCGGCTAATTTAATTCAGTCAGTCGGATGCAACGAATATTTCTAACGATAAAGTGTTGTTCTCAATGCCTTATTATTGCAATCATTAATATAGAGCCAAATATGATCTTCCGTTCCCAATTATTTCTAATGATTTGGCAGTTAACTAAAGTAGTAAAACGCCTCTAATTTTAAAGTGAGAAAGAAAAATACATCAGGAATAAGTTTACATAATGTGGCTCTTATTAATATTTTACTATACTTTTGTAATTATTTAAAAGTTATACATTTTTTATTAATATTTAAGTTATTGAATTAATTCTATTCCAAAAAAGAGATTTGTTTGTATAATGCTATCAAATTGGGTTTTAAGATAATTTTGCATATTTTCATGAAGGTGAACTTTGGTTAGCATAGATTTTACAACAATCGAGCACTTTTAAAGAATTCTCGTATTCCTTTTTTACTTTAATCATAGTACGAAATTTCATTGATAACACAAAGAGTAATAAATGCCACAGAATTTTAAATATTTAAGTGGTATCAGATCTTGATGAACGTTTAAATAATTCGTTATGGTCTTTGATATTGAGGATTAAATGATGGTTTACTTAGCTATTGAGGGAGGTTTAAATATGCCTTTAAACTTTATGCTTCGTATTTATAGGGTGTTCAAATTTCTGCTCACTCCGAGTCACAATCATAATGAAAGGAAAGGTTGCTATAGTAAAATGGTAGTAGATGCTTCTTAACTTTTAATTTACATGCATTATTGCATGCACATACATTTACATGCACTCTTGTTCAGTACATGACAATTAGTAACTAAAAATTTACAGCAAATTTACTAATTCCCGAAGAGGTTTAACATTTCTTTTAATAACTAGTATTTTTTATACGAAAGTAATAACTCAGATGACACTTATTGGTACCAATTAATACAACTACACAAAAAGTTGGATAATTCTCTCATCACATTCATTTTCGCACGTACATGTTTTACGTTTCTACTAAGCAATGAAAACTATTCGCCACGGCTAACGATCGCTCAAATCGGAACCGTGGTTCAAGCTAAAACTCCTGCACACTTCCAGCGATTCTTTTTCGTTATAACACTCTATTTTTTGCCGCCCGCTCCACATGTTCCCCATACTTAGGTTTTTCTACGCGCGCGATAACAAACTCATCCCCTCCGGACATTCATCGGATTTAATTCAAGAGAGAGAGAATTATTTTTTCCATGTTTCGAGCCGTGGAATCTCTTCGCTTAATTGCTCCACTCTTTTGTTTCGAACACCGACCAGGTCGAGGGAGGACTGTGGCTTTTTAGCGGCCATTGCAGCAAACCCTTTCCTTTGCCAGCGTACGTCCGCGCTTCCACGAAGTGTTGCTGAAAACTGGCGTAAACGGAGCGTCGTTTCAACAGCTGGAAAAAAGAGTTGGCGAGGAAAAACTTGCGGTCCTTGCTCCGAGTTAAATGAGCGGAATATTATTCTCGTTAGGCAGCGCGAGATTGCTGTTGGGAGTTGGAGAGGAGTGGAAATGCTTGAGGAATACTGCGGGGATACTGCGAAAAAAGCCTCGATAGAGGATACTTCCCTTTTACGCGATGGACTCGCGGATGCAGCGTCATACTCCGGTTGGAGTAAATGGAAAATGACTCTCTTTGCTCGATGGAATAAAAATCGGTGGGAACTGTCTCAATGGTAGGAGATTAAATTCAAGGGTTCAAGATCGTTTTGTGTGTTTATTTTAGGTGTTTTAAGAAATGAAACGATAGAGATCTTGCTTCAGTTGTATTAAGGAAATTATCCACTATTTATCGGAGTTGTTTCGCTATGGAGTAATTCGTGTTTTATTCTGAAAAGCGGAAAAAAACGGTGAAAAAAAAGTTCACGAAATTAATTTGTCTCTTTTAGCGATAATACCGCTTTTTATTTTCCTTGTACATGAAATTTTTCAATTTGCTTCTATTCTATTTTATTCAAGAATTTTGTGTTAATTATGTGAGTGGTTTCGATGTATTTCAATGATGTTAATGTACCTAGTGTTTATTTTTATTGCATCTTAAATATAATAATCAGATCTTATACCACTATGTTATGTTAAACTTTAAAAACTAAAGTATTAATTGTCTTAGCACAATTAAATTAAATTAAAATCAAATTATATTTAATGCGGAAAATATATCTTTATATTATATATTTCACCAAAAACTTTCAAAGATAGTCGTTTGAAATGAATTCTTTCGTCAGTCGTTCAAAAATACACACCGGAAATTCAGTTAAAAATTCAATTATTATCATAAATTTTATATTTATTGCAATATCTGTCAACATTAATGCAGTAATTATAGAACCGTTGTATATAAAAGGGTTTTTAATTAAACAATTGAAAGTTTAAAATATCCATAGATGCTATATATTATACAATTTAGATAGATACTTTTATATAGATATTTTAAGTTTTCTTGCAAAAATAAGTATAATTTACAGAGAAAACTTAATAAGTCAGTCAAAATATTGCTAAATTACATTTAAATCAGCTGATTTCAAATTTAAAGGATTCTTTTTAGTAGCCAGCATTTCCTGCAGAGTAAAATAAAAAATGAAAAATGAAACATCTCCTTGGCTGTCTGAAGAAATTTCGGTCTTCGGATTTCAATGAAGTTCTCAATCGATCGGCATTAGTTACTTAATACAAGCGAGGTTATCTCTTAGTTCCGGAGCTCCTCATTCGAAACCCCGTCAGGTGCCCCACCAGGGAAACGTTTATCCCCGTCTATATTTACGTCACTTTTTTCCAAGAACGATCTGCTGACGCAGTCTCACTACGCTCTGTTATTCTTCCCATTCGGAGCCGCACAAAGGAAACATTTATCCTTTGAGATTATAGGACACGAGTGGAAGGAAGGGAAACCTGATGAATAATTCCAATCGGCGATTCAATAGTTTTTCTTTCTCTTCCGGCACCCGAATTGGTCCATCCCATGTTGCGTCAGATGATATCAATTACCTGGCAACGTTTTCACGTGGGTGGAGAGGTTACTAAAGTAACTCTCTGATCGCGATTATTCAACGTACTTGAGTTTTCGCTGTCTTCCCTTCCCTCGGCTGTTGCTCAAATGGAGATGAAAGGACAGTGTTTATTGTACTTTCTATATCACCCTCAGGGAGAAGTGGGAGGTCAAAGCTTAATTAAACTAATCGATTTCTCACTCACCTATCGTAATGTTCGGATTTAGTTTCAAAAATTCCTTTCGGTTCAACAATTTATGTGTATTAGAATCGCAGCATAAGGTATGATTTGCAAATGGGAGTTTTTTTATTTCATCAAACTATCTATAATTATGTGAAATTCACGGAGGAGGCCGAATTATAGTGGAATTCCGACATAATCGAAAGGATTGTAAAATAAAACAGGTTTTATAAAACAACAAAGTAACTAGGTACAGTAAAAGTATGTAAATTAGTGAAAGTTACTTTGTTGTTTGATAAAACCAGTTTATAATGATGTGAACTGTAAGTTATAAAATATCATATTCCTCAATAAGTCATGTAATGGTTATTCATAGTCTTTGACGAGATTTCCCCATGTATTATCAGTAATAGCAACATGATTATCATCCCAGTTTTCTTTTTTTTTCACTTATAATCACGAGATTGACGCTCATACATGATTTACAATACGCCTAAATCGATAAAACTCGTTCCGTATATTTCATCATGCTCTCTTCATTTACTTTTCAATGTAACCTCTCGATACTCTTCCCGTTCATATTTCAATGTACAGTAATATTTTGGTCTAGTGAAACTGTTAGCGAATTTTCGATCAAAGAAACATTTTCGGTGACGAATTTTTTGTTTAATGCTTCCTTATGCATTCGTGCATAAAGATTCAGAAACGACCTAATCAATATGGTAACTGTGTATCATTTCTTAGCAGTAAAATAAAGTGGTTACTCCTTTGTGGCATTTATTAGTGTGATGTAATTTGGATATACAAATAGGAAACAAGAATATTGAGAACAAAAATGTCAATGAACGATTAAGTAACAAGTTATCTTCAATAGCCTATTCAGGCAAACATTAGCAAGATTAGGTCAGACATTACTATGTCCATCTATACCATTCAGTTCTGTTTGTGAAGCATTTAGCATTGAGGCGGGTTTGATTCCCAAACACTTAACCATCAGCATGGTAGCGGGAATTGGAATTGATAGACAAGATGAGGAGAGTGGTAGTTATCCCTGTATTTCTTCGAACTTACCTGGTATTAATATTGTGCTGATTTAAGTATCACCGGCTCGTGCCATCTAGTCTTTTTAAAGCGTTAAATGGTGGTCAGAATTAATTTGGTGGCGTGGTGTATTATTTAGGAAATTTTTCATTGGATTCAATTCTTCATCGGAAATGTTTCTTCTTCTTTTCTTTATTGTTCTCTTTATACGCTGTCCAGATGTATGATATTTACCGGATCGCGTTGCGAGATTTATTTCAACGTTCGCACTCTTGTAACTGCCGTAGGAACAATGCATACACATTATGAAAACCGAGGGATCAACGTTGTAAATTATGAACATCGGAAGACTGCAGGAATAAAATTCGGGAAATTGCGCTCAAATTTTTTCTCGCATTTTCCACGCGCATGATCATTTAGCTTCCATAAATCTCAAGGCGGTTTTTCTCATGGTTTACGGTAATTTATGTTTGGTCTTTCCTATTGTAGGCAGCACTGAGCTAGAGAAGTTTATGTTTCCCATTTTATAGTCTCTCAGCATATGAAGCGTCCCGTCATTTATTCGGATATCCAGCTCGTATTTCGAACGAAATTATTTAGGAAATTGCTTTGTTTTATATTAAATTTAAAAGAGTCGATGTTGTAGAAATAATGTATTTAGAATAAAATAATCGATACCGTCTGATAAAATTCCTTTGAATAACGTAATACTGTAAAATAAGGTAAAGCACCGTAGAAATTTAGTATCGTATAATATCGCGATTTTTAAAAATGATTTAATCAATTCCCTTGTTTGTCTTTGAGTGGGTGAATTAATACAAAGGAAGTTATGGAAATTGGTTCTAAAATAATACTGTAAAAAATTTAAAGCAACATGATAATTTAATGTCACAAAATATCTTGATTTTCTAAAATTAAGTAATTAATTAACGTTTAAGTGGATGAATAATTTTAAAGGAATTTCCAGAAATTAGTTCTCTGGCATAGTAATAACCTAAATAACTGATTTGTCCACGATCACAGTGCAAATAAATTAACACAGCTGAAATTTAAAAAGAAGTATGAACAAGAAGGTTGAATTAAATCAGAAATGTCATTGAATCATCAATGTATGTCGCATAAGAGGATAATATCATAAATTATGAAGTACCTTCTATTTTATTAAAACAATATCGAGAATCCAGCAACTGGTTTCCTTATTGACATTCTTCTATCACTGAGGTACAGGTTTTTGAGGTTTAAAATGACAAATGAGCACGTCAAATAGAAAATGTATAAAAATTAAATCGTTCGACCCTTTAAAACATGATTTCCTGGGGCGATTCATTCGATGGAAAAAAATATCTCAGAATTATTCGGTTCAAGAAATTTGTCGCTGATCAATTCGGAGTTCTCAAAATGTGTTCGAGCAGTGTTAGAGGTCACTTATGAAGAATTTGTTGACTCTGAAACTAGTCCGCTAGTGGAATTTTCTAGGACCCAATTTCGAAAAACGTAGAAAAGTCACGTGCCTTACTAAAATATCCAATCGATGGTCGACGTCTCAGGAAATAGCCACCTCTAGGCAGTTACCTGTCCGTTTCAGAAATATCATCTACTTTATAGTTAGAGATATTTTACTTGTGGTCGTTTATGAAATGCCCTGCTTCGTGGTGAATAAAGATTTCAGTTCATCGCCTCCATCTATTTGAGGGAGACTAATGCACATTTTCATCGCATGTATTTACTGGTATTTCTTCTTCTTAATTCAAACACCAATTGGTTCAAAAGATAATTTCTCAGGACGATGATGAATTTTGATTTCAGTGTTGATTTTTAAGGATAGAAGCACTTCTTACTTCCAATTTTTATACGAATTCTTATATTCTTGTATAATAATTTTGTCGCCCGGTGAATTGATTCGAGGGGAATTTGTACGCGGGGAATTCGTCCGCGAGGAATTTGTCCTCGGGGAATTGATCTCCCGACAGATTGGTACGCGGGGAATTGATCCCCCCGCTGATGTTGTACTACCAACCCATCCCAACCCCAACAAACCCAACCCAATCCCCCCGGTTAATTTATTTATAACATTAACCAATAACCAGGGCGTGTAGATTAACATAAGACTGAATAAAAGTAATTATTAACCAAAGACTGAATATTATCAGCGCGGGGGATCAATTCTCCGCGTTCCTATCTGCTGGGAGATCAATTCCCCGCGGACGAATTCCCTCCGGACCAATTCACCGGCCAAGAATGATTTTACCTAGATTGTCAACCATCGTGATGTCAAAGATAATGGGCCGCCTCTTTCCACACTTTCATTCCGTAATGGTTTACTTTTCTGTAGCATGGGGATATATAACGTGCCCTAGATGTCGATTTGTAATATTGACTCGTTTTATAAATAATTTACTTAATGTAGCGACTTGTTTTATCTGATTAATGAAGAATAGTTTACAGAAACTTTTACATATTGTTGGATAAACGGATGCGAAACAGAAAATCTCTCTCCAAATGCCTTGTTATCATCGTTTTATTCCATCTTTCAGATAGATATAACATAAAAATGTCACTACGCTAATCTTATGTTTATTGAACCCTTTTTTTTAGCATGTTTACTATCTCATTTTTTCGAATATGTCTTTTTATGTTGCGAGATTAAAATGGGCAAAAAGCAGCATTATGTTGTCCCATTTTCAATTCGACTATCTCGCTTGCTAACGGTTTATAACAGGGCTTATTTCTAATATAATTACATTCATAGTGGTATGAAAGAAGGAAGGTGCATACCATAAAATTAAAGGTGGTGGTTTACGAAGAATCGGAAGTTTTCCAAAGTTTGATCTCAGTTCGCAGCTTCTCACCAACATTTCAGTTAGATCCTCGTCATATCCAACTTCAAAGATATCCAACCTCGTCCATTATCGCTAATTGCATTTTTTTCTGTCAACCGAAGAAAGGATTGAGTTGAAATCGACGACAATGTAAAAAGGTTAGCTGAGATTTAGTTAAAAGGTTATTATTTGTCATCAAGAGAATTGAAACGGATGGAATCTTCAAAAAACCGAATTCTTTAAAATAAACTTTCCAAAGAGAGCTGGGATTACGGGGAAAAATCAAAGAATTACAAAGAGTAGAAATGTAAGCGAAAAGTAATGAAATATCCACAGCGTAGACTAGGGAACGGGATAGAAAAGCCTTTTGCCGAGAAGTGGATTAATGCGAATCTCTCGCGAAGGATCTCGTTTGATCGTTTCCCTTCTTTGATACTTGTATATGAATATATTATACTTATATGAAAAGAAATCTCCTCAATCCTATAAATATTTGACTCATTTTGCTTTTGGTCTTCCTCTCTACGCATGATAATTTTCATCTTCTTCTTTTTTTCTTATTTAGCCCTACCTGAATGTCTATGTTGTATGCAATTTTGACTGCTAAATATTGTATGTATAATATCGATAATTTTTCTTTATAATATGTATTTAACTTTCTCATATTGTACCTAATGGATGCAAATCCATGCACTTTTTCCTTTTTTTCGTTTTTTTTATGTTATTATGTATATTTCTATCATTTTTTTAAATGTGAACTGATTCTTATTTATGTATCGTATGAAAGTACTTCCTGGTAAGGTATATCTGTATTTAGTATTGTTCTTATTTCTCATCTTTTAGTTATTACTATCGCTAGATTTGTGCAGGTATTTCACACACCCTTCTTTGTGGGTGTTTTCTGCAGTGGATATTTTCCCTAAGAATCTCTGAATCTCTTACGTTTTTTACATCTACAATTATTCTATTTTTTCTCATACTATCCCTTTAAATTGATTATTTATATATTGTACGACGATGGGTTTGATGGAAGAAGAGAATTATTTTAGTCCCAATCTCGCCCGAATAAATACGTTACATTATTATTATATTTCCTCATTTGATCACAAAAAATACATCCTCGGGAGGTCTGATCCAAGAGATTTGCAAAAACAACGGATTTTTTAAACGAAAAACTTTCTCCCTTCACTCGAACCGCGGTACGTAGGAATATTACTAAATATACAGGCGGTATAAATCAAGGATGATTAAGAGGGAGATCTTTCGGAAATGAAAGCGGGAAAAGCGTTGATTTTTTCGTATAAATCAGCGCCCTCGCGCGCTTAACCTTGAAATATCGCGTTTTTTTATACATCAGAAGGGGATTCGGATTCGGGATTTCGGCGTTCTCTAAATCTAAGCCGTGAATCGAGGCAACGACCCTCGACGTAAATGTGGAATTATTGTGTTTAAGTCCGAGAGCGTTTGGAGAACATTTTCGCTCTGTGCTCGCGAAATGTTTCGCGGAGTAGCTGTGTCATATGCTTAGTATTTCCCTTTCTCGCTTAACTAAAGAGAAAATTAGTCATTTTTTATGCTAGGGCCTACATTTTTATCAATTGCTATTACCAACTCATTTGATTTAAAGTACGTTGGTGTAAATGTATCTATACATTTTCAAATCTTTAAGAGAGATGTATTTAATGTTCTTTATATTGGGTGTTGTGATAGCTTTGTCTTTCAAATCGCTTAAGGTTGTACTTCGTTCAAAGCTTATATTAATTCAGAATCTTAATATCTAATAGATTAACAGTTTTATTGAGATTAACAGTTTTATAACTTGCCATTACCTTTTTAGATACATTGAAGTGACAAAGTAAAAATGATTGCATATCTAAAAGAAAAATATGAAATATAACATTAAATTTGAATTCACTGGTCTGATAGACTTGTCTTCCGAATTGCTTCATATTTTACTTACTTCAAAATACTCTCAATGTTTTTTATGCTTAATAGTAAACATAGAGTGCATTTTAATACGAAGCTTCATGAAGACGAGAAATGTAATATTCTATGCATGTGGAGGACCATTTTCTAAACTATTACTATTTGTCGAGAAAAAAAAGTTTGGTGTTGGTTGTTCAGAAATATATTTTGAGAAAGAATTCACAAAACTATAGTGTAGGATTTTGTGAATGTTGTCAACTAAATGTCCCGAAAGAGTAGTTCAATGCTATTTTAGTTTCAACGTTTTATTTAATACAGATATTTATGTATATAATAAAGATAGATATGATTATATATATATATATATATATCTTTATTATATATAATACAATTTACTTTGTTCAAGATATCACAGAAACAATGGCTACCTTAAGGGTGTCGGTCTAGTGTCTAATCGTCGGTCAAGCGAATGTCGGTCAAAATAGAGATATCTCGCTAGCGTCGACCCCTTTATGCACAACTTGTCTCCATTACTGCAGCGGCTTTAGGAAACAGCCTTCCGAGTGAGGAGAATGATCTTAGTATTCCGTGCCCATTTCGGGCTTCGATCCCACGAACATCGTCTCGGAAATCCGATTCGCCGACCGCGAGACTCAATGGTTTTGACCTCGTGATTAATTCCACCGCGGAAATTGCAGGTTTCCCAGCGGAGCAGCAGAGTGAAATTCGGTTCCAGAACAGCCCAACGGGAGTTCTCTAAACCGTGATTCGGATGCGACGTAATTTCTTTCGACGAAAGTGTGACTCGTGCGAGGGGCAATCTGTAGTGGTTTCGTGACTTTAAAGGCGCGAGTGTCAGAGACACGGATGCGGAGTAGTCGAAACTCCTGAAGAATAGCAGAGTGAAGTCGCGGTGGATGGAAAAGGGTTTCTCTGGTATCCGATTAGGGCGTGGCTTCTTGAATAGCTATTGAGGGAAAAGTTGGCAAACCCTTAAGTTGGAGTTTTTGTGTACTTTAGCTCGATGTTTCCACGTAATGAGAAAGTAAGGGTTGGTGGATTTTATAGAGTGGAATTTTCTACGTTCATTTCGGTATTATAAACGCTTATTTTCTGGAAGAATACAGTAATACTATGTGCGTAAAGTATTCGGATCAAAGGCCAGTATGATTATCATGCCTTTCAAAATTAACGTTAAAGAGGAAATGAGGGTTATTCTGTAAGGAGTCAGGTATTTCTTAATCCTCATTGGTCTAGAATAATACGAACAGAACAAGTCTGAAAATCCTTCATCGAGATATGGTAATATGAACATAGTAACCATGCTCTGAACAAAACATAAGCATGACAATGGCTTGAACATGTACGGCCACCAAATTTCATGACCAATGACTTCATAAATTTACCTATTTTGAGTCGACTGAATGATATCAAGCTTATAAACCGTCTTTCAATAAATATTTAAAATGTAAACACTAAAATCTGCAAATAAGTGCATTACTCTAATTTAATACAATACGTACGGCATCGATACGAAGTTCTGTTTTCGGTTGCTCAGGCATTTGGGTCGGTACCTACGTCGACCCTAAGGGGCATAAAACTTCATTAGATTTATAAACTACGTCTTGAATCTTTGATTAGATGATTCAAATAAGCTTGATTGAACATATTTTAACCGACTCCTGGTGTGATTAGCGAGAGACAGATTTTTTTTTTTAATTCTGGATTCCAACATACACGCAAAATTCATGCAATAGGAAATTTTAAAAAATGTTACTTTTTCGTTATTTATTATTATGGCTAACTATGTCAACAGAAAATCTACTGCCCATTGCAAATAACTAGTTTGCCTTAAACTCTTAAAGATCTATATGATGAAAATTAACACTTTCACGTTTATGTATAGTAGGTATAGCCTAATCCCATTAAACTGTTTTTATCAAAGAAGAAATCAGAATACTTTCAAGCAAAATCATTAAGAATTCTCAAATGTACAAATTCACTCCTTTTCGGAGGGCAAATCATAATTTTTATCTATAATTTTCAGGAACATAGAGAGCAAAAGATGATCTCATAAATAACCCCTATCATCTACCACTTCCGGGTCTCTCCACTACGCCTTTGGCCGGTATCTGCCATATTCTGAAATACGTATATCGATAAACGGAAGAGAAATTGTGTTTACTCTCTCAAAAACCCTCATTCAAGGAAAGCTGCGTAGATTACTTCTGTCAAGCATATAGACTAAATTTAACCAGATTTTCCTTGGATTACTCTCCTTTCTACAACCTCTAACATTCTCCTGAAACACTATCTCAGTCCGCCTATCTCTGTATATCCTTTACCTACGTTCAAAGTAACCTAAAATGATCATTTTGTACTGCCCACGCAGCCTATTTCGTAATTTCATTTAAGCTTCAAATATATTTCTTTACTTCCGTGTTCCTTTACAACGTATTTGATTTAAGGCCGAAGTATCCTTTAGCTCTCCCTTAGCAGCACAAGTTCGGATGCGTCCACATAGGCTTTCAAGGAATTAGGTTTAATCGAAATGACGTTCTGTAACTGAATTTCTTCGCGAGATTTATTTTTGGTTTTACATGACCGAGATTTCCTCTACGGGACCTTCTCAATCATTTCTACCCCAATCCCTTCTTCTTTCCTGCTCACCAGCTGTCCTCTTACACCCTTTCATACTTTGCTAGTTAATCAAGGATAAATCTGACCCCGCCGATTTTTTACGCCCTTCATGATTTATATGAAGGGCATAAAGTCCGCCTCAAAGTTTTCTCCCTATTTCTTGACTCGGAGAAAAATCGTAAGTCTGAGCGTTATCGTAAGAAATAGAGTCTACTGAAAGGCACACCTATCCGAAGTTGCCTTTTTGAAAAGGGGTTTGAACTTCGCTAAGGAGCGATATCTCTTTTTTTTAATGGTCCATTACCACTCGGTGGAAGAGGGAAACAACATTGCCCAAAGCGCAAAAATTATGACGTTCTCCAGGGTAATTAGAAGGGCCACTATGCGTTTCAAGGAGCATTATGGTAATTACCTTATGGTGATTACCATAAATGCTCCTCGAAATGCTTTGATAATGCCATCAGATAAATTATCCTCGATTTATCACTTCTTTGATAAGTTTTTATATCCTTGCTTCCAATAGGCTTCGCGTTGAAAACTTATTTTTCGTTAATGTTGCCATAAGTATCTATTTAATGGTTATTTATTTATATATATTACCACATTTACTTATAATATAAATTATTTACCGGTCATAAATCCGCCTTTTTGTTTATTACCCTAGTGATAGTGTTTTCTTTTCTGCATATTTAATCAACAGATATTCCTTAGACTAGTTTTCCTTACATTTTATTGAACTAAATGGCAGGTTTTGTAGGTATTACAAAAATTCGCTTTTTCTCTTAAAAATTTCAAAATTGATGGATTAGGTGCAAAAAAATCTACTTAAATCCTTTTATAATTGTGTTTACATAGGCATTTCTAAAATATGAATTATGTCATATGGTTAGGATACTAGCAATCTTAATTGGTTCAAATTAAAATTTTGGAATGCTCAAATAAATATTATATTGAATTAATATCCTAATACAAATATATTTCAACGAGTTTTTTTTTAAGTATTATAGATTCTCCTTTAAATTCAACGAAGCTACAGTGTCCTAATGATGCATAAATACTTTATTGCTAATGAATCTAAATGGCATTTGGGCTTAATTGCTGCATGATCATTATTGTCAGTATTCATTTCCGCATGTGATATGTGTAGCATGCTTAAAATATGCTATCAGGGAAGCTTGCACTTTATGGAATTCCGTTATGATAATAAGTGGAAATTCTCGATGTAAAATTCCACGTAAATTTTGACGCAATACCAATTTCGAACGTTTGTATCTCTAATAATACTCAAATTCTATTAGTTTTACGCTTTTAGTATTTGGTAAGCATTGGTAATTTCATGTTATTGTTATGTTTTTGATGATGAAACATCCATTACACAATTCCTAGTGGCTACATTGGCTCTAATTTTGGCATAAAGAAGTCTCTTTTATTCACTTCACTACATAGAAAACGCCATTTATTTAATTTCACTGTAATGTATCAATGTTTACCCTACCTGGGAGGGTGTCTCATCATTAGTTGCCTTGATGATGGACTTTTAGATCCTATGCAGAAATCCTATGTATTTTAAATCGCGATTTTTTATTTGAACTCGTTGAGTATGCCTTTAGGTCAGGGAGTGGTTTCAATAAATACTTTTCAGCAGAAACTACAATAACGTTGCAAAGGCAAATATCAGCCAAGCCATCAGTCACTTGAACGGCAACTATCACAAATTAAATATCTTCGCTCGATCTCCACTCCGTTTAAATACCTCCCAAAGTTCCCGAAATTCCTCTCGGATCAGCCCTAAATCCTAATAAGTGGCCGGGATAATAGGCCACGCGAACTCTTTTTCTTTTCATCAAATCTCGCGAATTCCGTCCAACGATTTCCCACGCTGACCCCTCGCGGACCGAAAGTAAACGAAAAACCCGTTAACAAAAGCGCATCGAGAAAAAACGGGCCCATTCAACTCGCGTCCCTGTTTGACCTGGATGTTCCGTTCACACATCGCCTTTATATCCCAGTTCCACTCGTACACCCCCGGTGGAGGAAAAGAGCCCTCTCGGAGTTGCCCTAACGACGAAGTTAGGCGCGTGCGCGGTTGCCCCCGGAGGACTGCAAGGATTTCTTTAACAGTGGGACGTATTTCCATATCCGCCGAAAACTACGCGTTACGTGATACGAATGGGAAGAAAACGTTAGGAATGAAGATCCTTGTGATATGGTTATGGAAATATTCATATTAAAGCCCGTTTTTAATAGAAAAATATAAAAGGGGTTTTTGCAGTGAATATACTAGATTTTCCCCTGTACTCTATGGGGAAATATAAGTATTTAAGTATAAGAAGATCCTATGATTTCATTATGCAAATATTTTTTAGTAAGGCTAGTTTTTTAATAGAAAAATGTAAAAGGGAGGTTTTTGCAGTGAATACACCAGATTCTCCTCTATGGGGAAATATGTATCTAAGTATCAGAAGATCCCATGATTTCATTATGCAAATATTCTTATTAAAGCCTGTTTTTTACAGAAAAATAAAAGATGGTTTTTGTAGTTTATGCAGCAGATTTTCCTCTATACTCAACGGGTAAATAAAAGTATCTAGTTGCAAGTATCAGAAGATCCCTATGATTTCATTTGGCAAATATTCTTACTCTCGCTCGTTTTAATAGAAAAATGGAAATGATTTTTTTGTAGTAAATGCAACTGATTCTACAAGTAACGTACTCGACGGGGAGAATTGAAGCATATAAGTACCGAATAATCCTAGTTATGTACTCTTAAGGTGCAAGTAACCAGAGGAACTAGTGTATCCAATCTGGTGGAGATATTTCCGTGGAAAGTTGCGAAAGTAACATGAAGTTCTGTTATTGATTTTCTTCCTGAGTCCACCGAATTATACTCTTTCGTAGATCAATTTTTCCATGGAGAGGAGGTTTATAACCTTTGAGAATATAAGTTATATTGTTAAACGCTCCATACATCTGTTTAATGCTTGTTAAAAATTTGTGTGACCTCATAAGAATAAATTTAGTCATAACAACATAATTAAAAAGCCTTCAAAATTCCCTAGTTTTACATCTGTTCTATGTAAGAGGGAGATGAAAAATTGTTATCATCTTTCTTTGCTTACCTATGATATTTTATTTAAACTGCCAATAAAAATCTGCTATCTAAATGGATATTTTTAGAAAAAAGAACTTGAATTCTACTCTACTACTCCCATTCCAGTAGAAAATAGTTACGCTTATTTATTATAGTCAGGAAGGCGTATTGAAAACCATGTTGAGGAACGTAGGATATTAAATTGATGATTATGAAGGAGAATTACATTAGTGACAAAAAACGGGGCAGTTTTAATAAAGTTGGTATTCTAATTTGCAATATTTAAACTGAAATAATATCTGCGCAGGGAAATTTAGTGAAACACATGTCATGTACAATAATAATAGTAAAATAAAAACAAGATTTCGGAGGTATTTTTTTCAATATAAGATTATCATCACGAAAAAATACAAATAAAAATATCACGCTATCTATCCTACTAACTGTCTATTTTTTTCGAAAGAGAGAGAAATCTCTGGTTGAATCCGTATCTCCTGCTACAGTTGCATAATTTCTCTTTGCCTATACACTCGCAAATGGAAATGTTTTCCTTCAATCGTTTCTCCACTTCGCAGGGACAGAACTTTCAATTAAATCCTCTGACAGCTCTATGGCTTCGTGAGATTTCTGCCAGTCTCTGCTTTGATTTGGAACAATGCTGTTACCGGAAGTCTCGGTCGTTTGGAAAATATCATTCAATTTTTGTTATCTCTCGGTAGATTCAAGTGTTTCCCGTCATCTAACTTTTATCTCTCGAATGGGTTGACATTTTCTGTTTCTCTTCACTGTGGCTTGAATATCTGAAATAGTGCAACGTAAAATATATCCTATGATGATTGATTCGATTAAATCCCTATTTAAGGGATTTAGTAGTTATACCTCACACCTATGAATTTAAAATAGCATTTAAATTTCTAACCTAACCAGTATTTAGTAAATTTGGTGCAATTTGGATATGATACACAATAGATTATAATTTAACCATAAATTATTATTTTAATTCTTATGCACAGAAGCTAAGAAAAAGCATTTTCAGATGTGCTATATTTTCTTAAAGTGTTCAACGTAGAAAGTACTCTTAGTTGAGTTAGAACTCAACAGTTAAAGAGTTTAAGAGGACATATTGATTGCTTTATCAGATCAGTTAACGTCACTAATTTATTAAGTTGTAATTTAACTTTACTGGATATTACTGAACGTGATATCCTCCAGTTTCTGAAATACTATGAGGAAAAACGTCTCCTATGACAATAAATTCGATTAAATTCTTGTGTAAGAGAATTGATCAGTTATATCACACACCTATGAATTTAAAATAGTATTGAACTTTATAAACTCCAATATTTATAATTAAAGTGGCGAGTAACTTTGTGGTAATCCATGACTTCAAACAAAGAAAACAGGAGAAACTTTCTGGATGAAATTCACCCTGATTTTATTAAAAACTTTGCAAAATACCACAGGAACAAAAAAAATCACGACTAGTTTCGACGCGTGAGCGTCATCTTCAAGTGAAGAAAGAGGCCTGAAACCCACATATTTAAAAGAAAATAGGGGGAGAATGGTCCAGAGGGTTTATGGTCAGGGGGGAGAGGGAGGAGTTTAGGGTTCTTGGAAAACATTAGAGGAGGGAGAACAAGAAAGCGTTGCCGTGAGCAATGGTGAAGAGTAAGGAAAAATATATTCGTTTGTGAGAGTTATCAAGGGGTTTTTGTGATTTTGGACAACCTCCATTTTTTCAAGAATATTAAGTCGTCTCCCTTCTCCGCTATATGGTAGATTTTAGGTGTAAAATCTGAGGAATGACTGCATGTTAAAAAGTGATCCAGTTTATTAAACTGGATCACTTGATTGTGGATAGAAATCATGCAATAATTTATGAATATTTATTCATATTTCATGTATTCAATAACTTGGCTAGAAACCATGAGTACCAAATCTTTTTCATGATTTACAATCCCATCCCCACCTTAATAGTACTTCTTACGTACGTATTCGGTGGAAAGCGTTGAAAACTTATGCGCCAACCTCAACGTAACTTCCCGTTTTGAATATTCGCGGATAAAAATCGAATTTGCAAATTTCCATATATTCTCCGCGGAGAAGCCCTTACCGGAAGTTCTTTCCTTGGACGGCACGCGGGAGGAAGTGACTGTCACCTAAAGAGAATATGGTGCGGCGATATCCCGCGGAATCTTCCGACCTTTATGCAGTTTAAATTTTAACCCTTCTTTTTAAAGGGTGCAGATCAGGGCTTCGAACCACGTTTCGACAGGTTTGATAAAAACTCATGATTTTTCTTCAGTTCTGGTTTCGTTGAGCTAACCGTCCGGTTTTTTTTTCTATATACGTATTGTAATATATCAGATAGGTTTTTACTATCTGCAAATGATATGATTAATACTACACTCCACCCGAATTTGTGATATAAAAGCCAACTTCTATGTATGTTTTATACCTAGAGGTATGATCCTCGTTTTATCCAATTAAGCGTATTTAAATATATCTGAAAAGTTTTTACTATGCGTAATTGTTATGATGAACATTGCATTCAACCTGTATTTGTGCAATAGGAGCCACTTGATGTATATATTCTATGTCAAGGGAAATAATTATGCGTATGAGTCCCTGTTGCTGCGTTTTCTTTTATTCTAACAAGAGTTTTAAATATGTAAATTTTTATTTAACGGTGATATTTTAAAAAAACTCTTATGGGCTGAAAACAAGATAAAGTATCTTTTAGATGAGGTTAATTTTCTTATTGTCGTTTAATGTACAAGGTACTCGGATTTGAAGTAAAATGCAGAAGTTGATGAGCTAAAAGAAATGTTAATCATATTATGATTTCAGTTTTGGTGTGCTAACGTCGCTAATTCTGGTACTTGTAACCCCTTCGTTATTACTGTCTGTAATATTTGCTTATAAAAGATATTACAATATTTAATTATTAATATTTGCTTATTACAAAGGTTTATGTGAAGCAACAGTGGTAAAAGGATTAATGATATTTTTTCGACCCGTCGGCTGTTAAAGAATTCCTATTTCTGGCTCCGGTTCCATGTCGGCAATTTTCCGGAGGTTTTCATATTTTATTTAATTTACACTTTCGGTTTTTCAGTTGTATTTCTATTCCGTTTCGTTTCTCGGTTCTTTTCCGACTATTGCTATCGATTTTCGGTTTTGGATTTATGTCACGGTTTCCTGTTTGAATCCCTGTTCTTTCCCTTTCCTGTTTAAATCTGAAGTTTGAATTTGAATTGTACAGATAGTTCTTCTATGAGTTTGCGTACAGTAGACCGAATGTAAAAAAATAGCAACCTCTGGAAAGCAGATTCGAAGGTCGATAAAGCGGAATCGAGCTCGAACCGAAAATTAGGACCGCGTTATGACGGTTAATGGGAATCGCTTCGCCCCGTGGAATTGATCGCCTCATAAAGCATCCCTTTATCTCCCTTATCAACTTCCTTAGCAACGCACGCTCGCAACTAATTGATCGCCCATCCAAGATGATGCTCGCGAGGATGGGCATTTTTAAGGGAATGTCGGTTTTTAATTGGTTTTGAAGACAATATTAGATTTCGACTCACCGTTTCTGGGAAGGCTTAAGAAGTTTGTTTAGGGAATGGATCTTCTTCCATCAGGTGAAGGATGCGCGTCGTTTAATAGAAATTATAGCGAGCGAGGATATAATTTCCCTCCTGAGATGTTTGCGATCGAAAGCTGTTTCGGAGGGTAATGGGTTCCATCTCCCATGGTCCGCGGTGCCAACGGGGACGAGATTTACCTTCAATTCCTGTAGTTACAATTTTTTTGATTAGAGAATGAATTCTTTGAAGCTAGAATGATAAACTACCTCATCTCTGACCTCTCCTGTGATAGAGAATGTTTGAGAAAAATAAAACAGTGAAAAAAAAATCCATCGAAAGTTTTCTCTTACTTTTCCATTACGAATTTCTAAATCACCTCGCCTTATTTTGCGAAGTACTTTCCCGTGAGGTTTTGGAATTTTATTTAAACTTCATGGAATGAAGACGTTGTATTTGAATCTGTGGAGCAATACGAGATAAGTATTTAGATTTATCATGTAGTGTAACACCTGTTTAATTTGTCTTTTTTAAAATATTTTTAATACCTATGCTCAAAGCAAATCTTTTATGAAAATAAAGATGTTTGTCATTGAGTGAGCAATAATCTGCCGTAAAAAGTCCACCCAGGTTGATATGCTCGATAAGTAATTAGCTCTCTGTGATGTAGGAGGAACTGCTTCAGGAAATGTTTGCCTCATTTTCGACGGCAAAAACATTAATGTAACATAATTCAATCATTTTAAGTATTAATACGGAGAAACTGCATGACATGTCCTCATTCATTTATCGTGGTATAATGCTTCTTCCTTTGTGTATGTTTTCTGTTGATATACTTGCCGCGATGATAACGTGTCACGTTTTAAACTTTCATCAAAGAGACTACTAATTGGAAAGGCAATACTTCTTCTTTTAGCAGAAGACTCGAGAACCCCTCGTGAGCATGCATCTGAAAATTAAGTTAGAATCCTCGCTCAAGCAGAGATTTCCTCGTAGGGAATCACAGCAGAAAGGAGAGCGAAAGAAAGCTGCGGAGAAGAGCTACAAAAATCAGAAAAACTGATGGAATAAAGAAACGAGAAAACAAAAGGGCAACGTTTCGAATAAAAAAATTAACCTTTTTTTGCGATGAAAAAGGAGAACTTTATGAGCACCTCAAAAGGACTACTTATGCAAATGGCTTTTCTTTCTATTTCCTTTTGATATCGGTCACCGTATTTACTTCGTTGTCTTCTTTTTGTCGCATAATTGTGCACGCATTTCGTTATGAATTCCCCCGTGGAATCAGTCAGGAAGCACCGATGTCGAGCAGTAACTCATAGTTGGAAATGTAAGGGGTATGTAACTCGCTGGTACGATTCATCGCAGGGGAAACCTTCAAACCGAGGAATAGGTTATTGTTTTCGTAGCTGGAATTGCAAAACAGAACGGGCCGAAAAATAAGGTCGCGGGCATGCTCAAGGTGAAGCTATCCTTTATGTGGGGAACTGGTACTCTGTCCGTATTCGAAACTATTGAGGATTGCATGAGAGTCCGCATTCATCATAGGCTTCGAAAATTCTGCGAGGAAAAACAATCGTGGAAGTATTTTCCGGCGATAAAATCGGAATAAACAAAGTTGCGGAAATAACAAGGTTGAGAGATGACTTTTTTATTTACTAACTTTTCGAGGGAGAAGTTTGATCGCCGGTGGATGAAATTTTTGAATGAAATAATTCTTATTGAGTTTAATTTAAAATTGGGATGAGATCGATCAAATGCTTTATATTGCGCTTACTCCAAATGCAGCTATTTTTTTAGTTTTCAAATTTCCACACAAGAATTTTCTTCGCTCAATATGTTTTGGCTTAAAATTCACCTTTATCGCTCATCCGTGGCTAGCTTTTTTATATATCCTGACTTACATGTAATTTTCACGAGGCACTCAGCTTCATTTTTAGGTGTCACCAGTGTCAGTTACTATAAGAGAGTTTCTATGATTTGAGTAGCCAATTCAGAGTTAATAATACATAATTTGAATATAATTTATTACGAAGTTTATTATTTAATTCTCGATTGGTTTGACAATTTAACGATTATGGATCTGCAAATAAATAATTGTAATCACGAGAATACTGCGAAAGAAGTTCAACTGTTAGCTTAAAACATACATATAAATAAAATGAAAAACGTTGACACAATGGGATTCAAACCGTGTTGTTTACTCTATGGAGAGACTGCGCTTCATTATGATTCTTTACTGCCTTATGACCGAAATAAAATGCTAAAAATCATGTTTTCGAATAAGTCAAAGAAGGATGAAGAGCCTTTGGGAAAGTTAGTAAACTACGCTTCTTCAACGCATCGTGACAAAAATCTTTTGGGAATAAAACGAAATTTGATTACCAGCTCAAAATGGAAATGCAAACTGACATTCATAAAGAGAATCTATTCGTTAATCCACGGAAATTGCATTATATAATAACTGCATTACTTCATAATATTGTATTAACTATCATGTGAATCAACAACTGAGAGAACAGCAGGTGTAGGCACGAAATCCTAAAGGAAATTTCGTCATCGCGGATTCTGACGAAATCGCACCGTTTTGTTTTCAGCATCAAAGCTCTAAATTCTCTGAATATTAATCATAAAATTTCTCTGCTAAAGAGACAATGATGTAAATGAAGTTAGTGATATTAAGCTATTGTAACTTCTGAGAGACGGCCGCGAATCAAAAAGGAATTTTAAATTAAATTTTCGCATGAAGTGAATGAATGGGATTCCTTTTGGGCGTTCGCATGACATCGCGACAATGCGCCGAGGGAGTCGCTCGTTGCAGTACTTCCCTTTCAGACGGTGAACAGGGTCATATGGCCTTATGCTTACCAAAGGTAATACAATTTATGAATTGAAAATCGCACATCCTTCTATGCTTCGTGTGAAACTTTTGGCATTCCCTTGACTTTCGAAAATGGCAACCCGTAATTTTAAAAATTTTAAATTTGAAGCATCACATAAAATAATTTACTTAGCTTAAACAATATAAAGAAATACTTTATCAGCCCCTTTCAATCGTTATAAATAGCTGATCACATCTCCAAGATACTAAGTAAATTTCATGGTTTTATATTTTTTTTAGAAAAGGAAGGAAGTAATTATAACTTCCTTACCACAAAGCATCTTAATCGGGAGAAAAATATTTCCATCAAAATTAGGATTGATAGGGATGATATCAGATAATATTAATAGTAATGAATTATTATGTTTGTATTTGAAGAGTAATTAAAATTTTTCGAGGGTTTACGCTTTTAGCTTTTATACCTCAAACATTTTTAATGGAAGAAATACATATCATTCAAAATCATAATAAAGGTATACCGCTGATGGCAAAGTGATAGATTAATAGCCAGTAAATACCCAAATTATCAAATAATTGTTGATGGTTTAGGTATTTAGTGACTATTATTCTATTCAAAATCATGATTGGTAGGGAATATATTAGATGTAAACAATAGTAATGAATTATTATAATGATAATAATAATGTTTTGAGATAGCAAGGAAAGAAATTAAAATAAATGAGCAAACAATAGACCAAGTATCAAAGCCGAGTGACATCCAATCCAGATATTTGTTATCATCGGAAGGCGAAATTAGGAATTTCAAGCCACGGATTGCTAATTATCTAATTTCTATGGCAAATCAAATTGAAAATGCGTTTGTATTCATCCCGAATTACATATCCATTCAGGGCACCGCTGATCATTTGGCTTTGTGCGGACTTCGCAATCGCACGAATGATTACATTTTCGCTAAATAGAGAAATTGGCTCGAAATAATACATCTATCCCTCTTTTATACCCTAACGTTGATTGGGGTGGATGATTGCCTATAATTTAAAATGTGGCGCTGTGTGCAGGACGTTATTTTATAAGATTTCAACCGTGTAACTAAGTTCGATGAAGCAGGACCATCCGTGAAGCAGATAAAAGGCGCCGTCCGTCCCCCTATTCGTACCGTTCCAGCAGCCAATAGATGTCGTGAATTCTTGCAATACATCGTGACTTTTTTCACGGTGTCACTCCGAGGAGAGCCTGGACTGAAAGTTATTGCACTGGAAGTTTTCAAAATGTTCCTTCAATAGGAAAGACCCTAGTTTCTTATTGCATTCCCCTGCAATACGTACGGTGACTTAGACGATATATTTTGAAAATGTATTCAAAGTTAACACGCGAATTTATTAAGGATACGCGGAGCTGCTAGTAGCGCTTTGCTTCTTCGCGAAGGGGAAGGAAGCGTTTTCTTTGTAGCAGTTCGTATCGTGAGTTATTTCACCTGCGAATGTCATTGATTTTCTTAGGCGAGCGACCTTTCTAGAAAGTCAAGGGAATTGGCCTTTTTGAGTTTTTCGCACCTAATAATGGAGGGTCTGAAAGAGCCGGATTCTAAAGAAATTAAAGTGTGAGATTATGTGGAGAAATATTTCAAGCGAGCTACTTGCCTCATTTGCGGAATAGTCGGCATGCTAGCCACTGGGTCAAGGTCCTGGGTTCGAGCTCCAGATAGTCCGTTTTTCCGGGCTTGAGAACGGGTCTTCATTTCTGTTCATATCCTCTAATAGTTAACCAAGATTGAATGTTTTCTGGGGTTCGATATAATAAATAAAAAAGAATTCTATTATGTGTATGGTAATTAAATATTATCTAAGTGTCATAGTATGTATAATGTAGTATCTTACTTTATAATTTTTCTTGATGTATAATTAATTATCTTCAAAATTTTCTTATCGGATTGCAGAATCGACTCAAAATTAAAAAAAATCACAATTCTTCATAAAAATGCCATTAATCCCACTTGCTCACGAATGGGTCATGGAAGTCCCAAATCCTAAATAAACTGATTTACTCATACTTTTCTAAATCCGAAGTAGATTCTTGTAAACTTTCCAATTATTTCCGAAAGTAACAAAGAAAAAGAAGTGGTTATTTTAACGTTGGTAGGTGATAAAGTTTATGATTGCCGAATTAACCCGTCTCAACTCCGAAGTTCTAAATGACGTAATACTTAATCAATACATTTCTCAAAATTAGATATTGAGAATTAGCAACGCGCTAGTTTAATAAGGAGATTCCATTCTAGTTGCTTTTCGTGCAAGTTAAAGGTATGCAATGGAAAACATGTTTGCTCTCTTAACGGTGAACTGTGGCTGATGGCTACTTAGTAGTTTTGGCGCAGCTAATTTGCAGAGCTTGGTTTTTATTTTTCGGCGTTCGATAAAAAATCGTGCGCTTTCAAAAATACAGACATTACTAGCGGATGCAATCCATCACAGCGGATTTTCAGCGTCACGTGGAATGGGCACATTGAGATAAAGAAAACAAGATCTCCATACGGAAGGAATAGGATTAAGGCTTTCATAACTTCATTATCTCCCTCCTCTTTTGCCTGGTACTTTATCGCATTCACGGTGAATTTTACTTCTTAATACGTTTTGAATAAGATTCTATATTTATGAAAATGCATGATGGGGATTTGATCAATTAAAGCCTACAAGGTTATCGTAAGTCGCGATTGGTTTACATTATATGTTGTCAAGTGAAAGCTGATTATTATAGATTAATTCATCTAATTGGCAGCATTTTGGATCGGTTCATATGTTTGAATAGATATTTATATTGATATGAAGAGTTACAAATAATGGAACTGGGGTTTCTTTTTTGTTGAGGTTACATTTCAACAAATGTCATGCAAATTTATGCAAATGTTATGCAATTATTGCAAAGTCTGCATAACAACGCTTTGCTAGGTGAAAAACATTATGCAGTGAAATGATACCACAGGCTAGTATAGTTAACATATAACCTTTCTCTAATTAATACTTGGTAATTGGTTTGAACTGGAAGAATTTGTATTTTTTTAGGAATAAGGAGGGAGACCATCCCTTCTAATATTTGAAACTTATAATTTTTCTTTTCCTGCACGTATCTTGCAGAGCTCTTGTAAGATCCAGAAATTTATCCTTTTTGATAAATTTTAAATTCTATTCTTCTAATATTCTTTTTATTTTGCCCTTTTATATTAACTTATGTCATTCATTTAAGCGGATAGTTGTTTATGTTAGCATTACCATCGCGTTTGGGTTTTCCATTTCATAAAAGAATTTCATCTTCCTCAGAGTGGCTATTTTATATTTCTTTTTCGATAATTTTTCCATGCCTCTTTACCCAGAAACTTTTTTGAGACTTTAGCATGTATCCTGTACCAAACAATCTATGCAGATGATAATTTACCCGAGTAATCTAGCTTAAGTTATAATGATACTATACAATAAGAATTAAAAATACTTAAATTATGCAGCAGACCTGGGATTCAATTAATCCATTAAAGCATCTCAGAGTGGATATATTTTCAGCTTTACTGCGTCTTCAAACTTAAATTTCTTTTCCTCGTCCTTTCTCAATCTGTTTTCTTTTCATTCCTCACATAGGCGTCATCATTTCCCGTTTCATCTCTCATGAAGGCTGTATCTCATATAAACCCTTTCTCCCTGTCACTGCCTCGAACGTACGTCTCTCCGGTTGATAAAAAACAACGCAATCGCGCACGCATTTCTATTCTCGTCAATAATACCCCTTTTCATTCCTTTTCTCCATAAATCATCTATAACTTTTTCTATTATTCCTTCTCCTCTTTATCTTATATCCTATTTATGGGGCACTCCCTCAAAATTCCGATTAGATCCACTGCATTCTCGAAGGTGGACGCCGAGAAGATCCATATTCCCTGCGCAACTCTGCGAGTGATATTTCCAGACGTTTTAAGCGCGCTTGGCTTTCGGATGAAAGAGGCGCTTATCTGACCGTCTCGCCCCCTGTAATGCATTTCTGTTTTCTGACCCACAGACCCGATTTCTGGCCGAAAAATTTATTTCCATTCTGCGAAGGAAACGCGTGGCCTCGCCCGATTCAATGGCTCTAAAGCTAGGTGACGACGTTGATATACTTGGTCACTAACCTGGATTCCGGAAAATGCGGTTGATAAAATTGTTTTAAACCATCGGAACGGGTTTGTGGAGGGAAGTATATCATCCAGGATTTTTTTATCTATTGCCATATATAAAAATATGCCTCTTTGAAGATTAACGGAAGTTTCTTGTCGTGATGAAAAAAAAAAAATTACTCTGTCAACCTATAATTCAGGATTCGAGAATCAGTATTCTTTGGTTTGTTCAATTAGCGTCCGAGGAGTTTTTAAAAGGGAAATAACACCTTGCTAGCGGACCTGCCAAATGGACTGTTTATTATATTCATGCGTAATTATCGATGAATAGTGAATAATATAACTATCGATCATCGTTATATTCTGTATATGGAGTCTTTTTCATGTGGTGACAATATGAAAACTATTGAGGGATGCGTGATGCTTAGTTATGTGAATGATTTGGTTCACTAATAATAGAATGTTATAAACAGTTATTCATTTGGTCGTTGGTATGAGTGATGCTGGCTAATTTCATTCATTTAATTCGCTAATGATTGTGTTTTATATAGGGTTATTCATTTTGCTACTTTTCTGCACTAACTTGAATGTTTTCCTTTAACAGTAGTTAATTAGTAAGAGAAGGCGCAAACTATTTCATTCCCTATCTTATTAGCCTCATTTCGTAACAGCTTTGTGAAGCTATTAGAAACGGCATAATATATTTGCACTATTGGAAACGACATAACATTTATAAGCATTTTTCGAAACAAGTTATAAATTATTTTAAAGGCCCTTGTTTGAGATTTTTTTAGTATGTGTACATAGCATAACATGCTATAACAGTATATAAAAGAAATGCTAGCGTCTACCCTGATCATATTACGCTACGTTTTAAGGCTCAGTTGACTTTACCATCAACGGTGTAATAACGTTTACATATTCCTCGTTTTATCAAAATACCGTTATCGAGTATTACTCTTAGCGATGCAACTAGTTTCGAATGTTTACTGTTTGGTAGAAAAATTCCTCCTGGAAGTATACTAGCATTGTACGTTCGTCGTAGTACTATAATGTTATGAGCACATAAAAGTAGATTTCCAAAGCATGATAAGTTCGAATGGGAGAAGAATCAAAATGTTTTATGAACTGTATTGCCAGGCAGCTGTGCGATATTTCCAAAATCTCCTTGATGAGATAAATTAAATCGTCAGTTAGTAGCAATGCAAGAAAAAATCAAATTATATCCCTTAAACAAAAGAAAAGTTATTATTTTACACTAGAAATTATTGGAATCAAAGGAATTTGGAAAATATAAGCATTTTTCTTACCCTCTTCTTAAGCAATGACTGAGTTATCACAACCCTTCCCTTCTCTTTCCTCACTGTCAAAACTAATCAACCTGCTATAAGGTCCATCATTTCCGTGTGCCTGAAGATGATCGTTAAAATCGAAGCCGGCCGTACCAATGAATTATAGAGGAAAATACTATGTTTGCTGTTTTTAATTAAAATAGCCTTCCACTAGGTAAGTCCAGAACATCTTGAGCTAATATTGTATTATTTTTTGGTAGGATGTCATTTCCTAAGTTCCCTAATTATCAGTTTTTATATCCCTTTACTTTGGAATGAAGCCAGCTAAAAGTGCATGGTTCAGATTCGTTAGTTTTGTTGTTTTTAATTTAAATGGCGTTCCATAAAGTTGGCCAGAACATTTTGAGTTAATATTGTATTATTTTTGGTAGGATGGCATTTCCTTAGTTCCTTTATTATCAGATTTTATCTCCCTTTACTTTCGGGTGAAGACAGCTGAAAGTGCATGGTACAGATTCATCTAGATATACCCCTATTTCTCTACAAGCAGTGAAGGAGTGCAGTCCCTCTCGTATCCCGTCGCTTCCTTTACATTTTTTCCTCTTACTGCCAAGATCCTGCTTTCATCCTCCGCCCACTCGCTCAGATTTTTCGCCGCATTGAATCCCCCAAAGAGAGCGGCAAAAAATCTCCGCGATTCAATTTCCTCGCACATATTCCTCTCCGCGTGTTTATTTCGACTCATTTTTCATTTTACCCCGCGTGATTATTCTTGCCCTGCCGAATGAAACGGGTCCCCCAGAAAGCTTCCTGGATTTGACGGGATATATCTTTTGAGAGACGGCAAAAGACCCCTTTGCTCCCAACCTTGACCTTTCTCATTGTGTCACGTGAAAGACTTACGCGGATAGCTCTCCGGCGGGGACTTTTATGGAGGATAGATAAAACATTGAGTTTGAGAAAAAAGAAATGGGAGAGGTCGTGAGTGGTCCGAACTCTCTCGGACCCGGTACCGCTCTTCACGAGGGCTAAAAATGTGCGCGATCGGCTCCTTCGGGGGAAAAGGAACTTTATAGACGGGAGGAAGCTATATCTCTCATCCTGAATAATAAATAAAAGGGATATTTGTTCCTCGGAATCTCTATGTAGATGAGATGCCCCAAATGGATTTAGGATGTTTTTATTTCCGCTCCGCTTCCTTTCTCGGAAGCCATCCCCGGAGAGGAACAGATTGTTTACCGAGAATTAATGGAATATTGATATTATTCGGTTCCGAAGCTGATCTGAAATATTTACCCCGGGAATGAATGGGATCCTCTGCGGGATTAATGGGATGACGGGTGAAACGTACTATGAATGGTTTTAAAGGTGCTAATAAAACAAAAAATGATTAGTTAAAATAAAAATCGATTTCGATGAAGAGAAAGTGTGGTGTTCCACACGGTTCAGTTCTTGGTCCACTTCCTTTTATAATTCACATAAATGACATACTCTCAGTATTTAAGCATTATAAGTTAATCATGAAGCTGTGCTATGTAAAATCTGAAATATTTATCCTAGGAATCAAAAGGATTGTATGCGGGATTGATAAATGATTCCAACGTTACTTTAGTAATAGAAAATTATTTGTTAAAATAAAAAATGAATTCAGTGAAGAGAAGAACATCCCCTGTGGATTTCCACAAGGTTCAGTTCTTGATCCATTAACATTCATACTTCACACAAATTACGTGTTCTCTGTAGTTAGGCATTGTGAATCACTCATGAAGCTACGCTCTGTAAAATCTGAAATATTTTAACCGAGAATGAATGGGATTCCATGTGGGATTAATCAGGCTAAAGGACGGAATGTAACATGAATGGTTTCAAAGTTACTCATATAGTAGAAAATCATCAGTTAAAAGAAAGACATTCTCTGTAGAGTTCCACAAGGTGCAGTTCTCGGTCCGCTACTTGTCATACTTCACAAGTATGAAATGTCCTCGGTATTTAAGCATTGTAACTTTCTCATGAAGCTGCGCTATTTAAATTATGAAATATTTACTCCAGGAATCAATAGGATCCTATGCGGGATTGCTGGGGAAGGACAGAACATTGACCAATGGGGAAATCCGTCATATATGGTTTATGACCAGAGCGCGTTAAGTAGAGCTTCATTACGCACTCTGTATTTAATGAATGAACGAACGAACTAAATACAGTTTGAATGGATTAAGTGAGGAGCATGCTCGGCGAAATTATGAACGACAGAATCGTTAATGGGCAAGTTATAAATCAATATGGAATAAAAGAGTTATAAAAGGCCGCTGTTAAAGGTTTTTGAACGTATGGAATGGAAATATTGAATTCTGTGGTAGAGGAAGTTGAACCCGGATATTATTAAAAATAGAGATTTAAAATGCTTCATAACTCGTATGTGGGGTCAGTTCAGGGAATCCTGCTAGGAACCAGGAAAAACTTGCATTCTTGGAAGAATGTAACAAGTATTTAAATAGCTTAGCTATAATTTTCAAGGGTAATAGAGTGTTAAGAAACATTTTTTTCTAAAATGGTTACCAAAGAATGAAAGTTAATATATGTGATTTTCTGGACCATATCTGTGTTATTTGTCTCTATCAAAGATATTCCCTCATAGAAGTTATTTCGGTGATTTCATATCATACATTCATACATTACATTTATCCATTTAATACTAATTTATATCAGTATGGCATTGTACGTTGATTTAGTTTTCTTACGAAATATCGGAGGAATAAATTAAATTTGAATTGTATTATAGGCGAGGATATTCGTCTTTTAATTATAGGTTTAGGATCATATTCCATCGTTAATATAATTCACTCTTAAACAGATATACGAGGGATATACTTTAAATATTTTTTCCAACAGCAGAATCATCGGAAAATAATTTTTCCTTTCCATAGCTCATATCGTACGGAAACGATTTGAAATTCTTGCGCTGGCCTCCTTACAAAACTTTTATATCTGATGCTCGGGTATTTTCGTTTTCCCTGACAGCTGTTTGAGACCACATCGCTCGAGATGCAATTGGCCTGGTATCGTATGCATTTATGCATTGATGCATAGTCGATCTGAAAATGTGAGAATTTCCTCTCTAAGAACTTCGAATCCACTCGATTATTTTCTCTACATCTGTCAATATCGTCACCTAGCATACATATGATGTAGCGTTATCATATTTTCAATAAGATGTGGTGTTTTAGAAGTGTTCGGATACCCATTTACTTATACTAGAAGAGGTAGTTTTGTTTATATAAATCATCTCATTTTGATGATATAGAGTCTCGAAATATTTTTCGTTCCCAGAAATACGTCTTGCGTTAAGTTTCTTTTTTATCTGATCTCGTACTATTGGCAAGCGCATTTTCTGTTGTGTGGTGCTATGAAAGAAATTTTTCACGGAATATTACGTAAAGATATAGAAATTTTTGTTGAAAGGTGTGCATTGGATAGTGATATATTTTCGACCAATATGTTGATTTATACAGGCATCCTCTCCATACGAACCCTCACCTTTTTCCTAAAATCATCCTCGCAGATATACTACACTAGTTTCCTGTGACCATTCAAACACTCTATATACGCCCAAAATTATAGACAATTCTAAGCTTACGATTGCTTTAAAAATACTTTTTTACTCTTATTCCAAGAACTTAGTGTCGTCGATTAGATTTGGGATGAAATGGGAGTAAATTAATGCTAATATATTCATTGCTATTTTAGATCGCCTTTCGTCCTTGTTGTTGGATAATTTCATCTACGTTTAATCGGTTCATGGAAATATCGGAGATGATTTCGACGATCCATTTTATTCATTTTTGTTAATAAAAGAATTTTGCCAAATATTGTATGTGATTTCTGAATTATTTTGCTGCGGTGAAGATTACTGTTAGAATGTTACTGTTAGAATGTTACTAATTAGACAAATCGGAGTAGTATCTACTGCAGCAAATAAGAAATTCATTTTGGATTCTTACCTATACTGTGCATTTTTAAGGCTGTATTAACCCTCCAAGGGCGAGAATCATCTTTTCTTTAAAATTACTTAATTTTAGTATATTAATATTCAGATGACCTAAATTAAAAATAGAAAATTGTTTAAAAAACGTTAACGAAAATAGGTTCGTTGCGAATGCCCGTTCCCATATGGGCACGTCGGTCCTTCCTACTACTACTATTACCTTCGCCATGATGAAATTAAAAAAGAGCATTTTATTGCAAAAAATTTTATTTATTTCTTAAATATGTTATATGAAACTTTTTTTCACGGAATAAAAATATTTATTTTATAATTATTTTACGTGGTACTTTTTTAAACATTTTACGCATAGTCCAACATCGCACTTGCTGCACATTGTTCTCCCTCGACTCCACACTCTTCGTAAGCACAGCGTCTCCTCTAGTTTTGCGGTATTTCACCGATAAAATAATCATACCGTAACTCTTGCGTGTAGCCAGTTTTTGATGTGAAAGCTTTGTTGAGCAGTCTACCAGGTGATTTTTTCCGTCTTATACCGAGTAAGGTACACCGGAGCAATCTCCCGACTAAACTCTAATTTTGTCCTTGGATCTGAGTATTCCCTTTTTTATTATTCGATAGTCTGAGTTGTAAGTAATTTATATAAATCATATCTTACCAATACGCAGTGAATTTACATGTTCATGCATTTCGTCAGTTCCACCCATATGCTTATTATACTGGGATATGAAGTAGGGTTATTGAAGCTGAATCATTTTCTTTTGTTTCCTACAAAATCTTTTAACTTTCATCGACGGCGTAACCCTATACACTGTTGAAGCTGCCACAATTACCGAATTATCCAGCCACTTAGTGATTCCTATTCCTTCGCATATAGAAAAAGCTGTGAAGCTCTTTCCTTTCTACTCCTTTTTAGATCATTTTTTGGTGGTAGCGGACAATCTTTCGAATTCCGGTTCTTTCTGATTCCCCCCGTTCAATTGTAGCCACATCTTTTCAAATGAGTCAACATATTCTTTCGTATAAATTATATATTGAGTAAGAGAAACTAATGTAATTATATTATTTCAAATACTACTTCAAATGATCATAAATAAAAATAATAATTTACATCTAAAAAAGATTATCAAAGAATATGCTGTATGGTAAATTTTCTCCAGCATAGTGAGAAGAGGAGCTGCTGCTTTTCCAACCGCTTCCTCATGTTTTATATTACTAAACGAATTTTCCCATGCTAGAAATCAAAATTAATGAGTATCCAGAGTCAGAGTTCAGGCACCAATACTTGGTGAATCTTATCGGTTTACCTCTAATAAATTGCTTGTAGCTGTGTCTTCCGTAGTGTCTTATCATCTCTTCTTCACAACCTAAAAACTGGGAAGACACCAAATACGAAAACATAATGATTCATGCTATATTTTTTATTTTTCCCAGTATTAAAAAATTCTGTTGCTTCAAATTTATTATAGAGTTACAATATGATGAGGAGCATCAATAGATATTTCACAACTACACTACTTCCTACGTAATTATTTTTATATAATTTTAGATAAGTCATCCAGCCCTATATAATATAATTTAGTATATTTGTTAACCTTTGCACTCTAACTTTAATTGCTTTATGTTGTAACCTATTTCTTTTAAATACAATACTTCTACCAACGCATGTCCTCAGCTGTCGATTGCTTAGGGTTAAATATAACCAAATTCCATTTTAATCGCAATATTTTCTTATTTTTATTGTTATTATTTCCAATAATTGCTTCAATCAAAGCCTTCTCATCTCTCTTCATCTTCAATAGTTTCCCCTAATATTTTTCTATTAACCGAAAACATAACGGCAGATTACAAAAACTTCTGATTATATACATGCTACACATTCGGGAAATAAATATAAATTATAATTATGTTCAAAACGATTGGGAGGGTGGAGTTTTAAAAATACATTTATTTCCTTTAAGTTTCAATAGTTGGAGGTGGCTGAGAAATTAACGATTCCAATTGAAGCAAAAGTTGTTCGTAAACGGCAAACGATTGCTGGAAAAAACGGGAGGAATGCTAACTCCATCTATCATCGACGATCGACAATCACAAATTCCTCTCGGATGATTATCCTCCAAAACATTTCTGCAGGAAGCATTAAAGGGGATTTAGATATCCGTTCGACCCAGTTGCGAACGAGGGCGGACATGGGAACAAGAGACGGTGTTCGAACTCGTGCTCCCTCAAAAAAAGGACCCCAACCGTCATAATACCGGCGAATCACCCATTTTCCTCGCATCTGAGCGTGACAGATTTAGCATTACGATAAAATCGACACGGGGAAAAAGAAGAGACCAAACATCCGCCATTAATTCCCATGGTACGTGCCTTTAATCAGCCCTCCCCCAATTCCCGCATCGCTTCAGCTAGATTTACCTAATTTTCTGGAAGCTCAACGGATATGCCGGACGCAGAAATCACTCCCTTTTTCTATCTGTGCCGTCCATCCTTCAATTTAAATCTCATCGGAAAAGCGAGTTAAATCGCACGAAATATAATTGCCTCGGTTTCGGGCTAGCGAACACCCGTGCGCCATCTTTTCGCTCGCGTTTTGTTTCGTAGTTTATTTTATCGCCGCGGACGAGAGTGTCGCTCACGTCGTCCTATAGACGACTTCATTGTCGCTCGTGGCGCTAATATGTTTTCGGCGTTGATCCCATTTCAAATATCGCTCCGATCGCCTCTATATTAGCCCCAACATCATTTCTGGACCCGTTTTTCCCCGCCCCGGCCGATATTATGGATTTCACCGGTGTTTTCCGAGTACGCCGCGCCTGTATATATACGTGGGTCGCTGCGGGGATTATCGGAGAGTCATGCATCGTCGGAGGTCATTCCAAGCGATATTTTTTCGCATTGTTTGTGCCGCGGTTTCCAACGCGCGCGAATTGTAATATCTCACGATCCCTCGCCCGCGATGATGAGCAATGTTGTGTTACGGCATGGGCAGCGCTCTTTCCCCGCCGCTTGGTGCGGGAGCGGCTCTCGATTTTGCGGAAGGTCCAGGGAGGCCGTTTTTCAAAGAAGACGGGTTTCGTTTCTCGAGAAATAGCCAACTGTATCCATGGCTTATGAATGTTCGGTTCGCGCGTTGCGAAGCGGCGGAGAGTTGTTATTCTTGCGAGGGAAACAAAGTCATCTCGAAAGAGATGATTGGGTTAAAATTTCCACGTTTTGGGCACCGTTGATGCATAAGTTATGACTATATGCACGCTCTTAGTGACTTTATTGGTTGAACTGCGTTGTTCTACTAAAACATTCTAAAATGAATCAGCTCGCCATCAAGTCAATTAATTAGTAGATCTAATTTGCGAATTTGTTTTTCTCTAACATTCTATGATAATATAATATAATGCAATGATATTATTTAAATAATTATGAAGGTTAGAAAGTGGTCGAGAAAAATATGAATATTATGTATAGTTAGTGTTATATGTATTTATTTTGTCTTAGCTAGTACCTACCAGGGAACCAATACGGTACACAAAATGTTGAAATTAGTAAATATGTAATACCTAGTAAATATTCTGTTACACTTTTGCAGCATAGTCGGAACTTTCAATATTGATGATTAATTTTGATATTGATTTTGTAAAAATAATTAAATCGAAGAATAAGAAATAAAATTTTCTTTTTTTCCTTGTTCCTCTTAATGAATTCTTAAAACAACAGGGAAGTTCACCGTGCCATCATCTCTATTTGCTACGAGGAAGTGTTCTACTCTTAATGTCTTTTGTAACACTTAAATTTAAGAAAAATTTAAACTTTAAAGTATGTATCGTTAGTTCAAGCTATTTAAAATACGTATCATAAGTTCTTTCATCGAGCATGTGATCTGAAAGAAATTACGAACACCCTAGGTCGAGCACTCATTGATATACACCGCCATCCCGTCGCGATCCTAAGCTAACACAAGGAGGAAATTATGTGTCGGTCACATCTCATTATGGAAAGTGACCTTGTCGGTTTGAACATGCTTGAGACATTCCAATCTGCTCCTGAGTATCTGCTAGAATTATTGATTCCATCGCTCTTGCTCCTGCCCCTTAGGCTGTGTTTAAGTAACCAATTGATTCACACCTCCGACTTGCGAGCCTTCTTCACTGCCTTGAGCATCGTCTTGTTATTTAGGTGGTTACACGGATGTGTACATCGTACATGCAATTCTATTAAACGCGAGTTTTATAGCAACTTCAGTCTTATGTTCAACGTCATGGATACATACGTGAGTGTTCTATCTTTTGGTAGCTTCATGTGCAGTTAAATTCAAAAATCCCTACCCAACGCCATCTCCTTTACTTCCTGATAGTTTACTTCACCATTTAAGTAATCCAACAGCTTTTGTCTTTTTCTTTCCCTCTGTCTTTTCCCTTGAATTCTACCCTCAATTACATTCTTCAGCAGTTGTCCACCTACCTATCTGCCGGTGCTTAATTAATTCAGTTAACTTCACTCCTCCCAAACCATCTCCAGGGCCTCCTTGTTTGTTTTCCTCTCAACCCTGCTTACTTTTTTAATTCGACGCCAAACCCACCTCCAAACGTTCGACTTCCTCCTTTCTCAAGATCCACGTTTCACACCCATACAGCAATACACTCCGCACCAAAGATTTTACCATTCTTTTCCTTATTCCTTTACCAAAGCCTTTAGTCATCCATTCCCTTCGCTTTTTGAAGGCTTGCTTGGCTGAGGCTTTAAGGCTGGATCAAAATATTCGCATTTAAATGATTAATATTTTAAATAAAAATTTAAATAATAAATTTTAGAATCTATTGAAAGATATCGGATTTAAGGAACTGATTCAATGACATATGTTTAGTCGTAAAGCTTCAAGGCAAGCTTATTTTTTTCTATCAATCGTTATTTTACCTCGTTACGATTATATCACATTATTTTTTGTTTTTATTTCTTGTTTCGAATATATGCATATTTTAATGTGATTTATTTTCATGTTAATCCTTAAAATTCTACAGATTGATCAATCGTAATTCATAATTTGGAGTTAAAATATATAAGGCAATCAAATACCAATTCCCCATTAAATTAATTTAAATTATAGTTCTATAATTGCAATTTATACCTTAGTAGTCTGAGAACATGTTCCGCTTTTCAATTGAATATTTTTTAAGCCAATACCCTTTTTTATTCCCAAGACCTCTTAAGTACCGAAGATTAAAAATCATTCAATAAACCTCATCCTCCGAAGCTTATTTTCGATTTTCATTCCAAAATATTCCATTATAATTAGAATTAAGTTACATTTGCGTTCAATTTATTGTAATTTATACCTTAGTAGTCTGAGCGCATGTTTCGCCTTTCAATTATCTATACTTATTTGGAGCCACTACCCTTTTTTATTCCCAAGATCTTTTAAGAACCGAAGATTAAAAATCATTCAAAAAACCTCATCCTTCGTAGCGTATTTTCGGCTTTCATTACAAAATATTCCATTATATTCAGAGAGCTTAAGTCTCTCTCTGACCTTCAGCTTTATCGATCCATATTGTCTATTGCTATCAGAATAATAGAAAATCTTTTTGTTTTGTTTCACGAGCATTTTTCGAGCTCCCTCGCGGAGCGGATTTCCTCCTCGGCTTAGCAAACTTCCCGCGATCGGGTTTACTTTGAAGTCGGGTCATTCAAATTTTTGTTACTGATCGCAGTCTATCTACGGAAGCCGCAACAGCTCTCGCCGTATCACTTTGGCATCCGTTTTTTTCCCCTTTTTCATCGGTAAATTCAACTGATTGGAAGGGCATCTTCGGACGACTTAGCAGATCATTTTTTTATTTACAGTCGAGCCTTTTCCCCTTAAAAAAACGGCTACTTCCTCTGCCTTCTTAATTGGCAGGAGGAGAAAGAAACCAATAATCCGGCGTGTTTATTCAGCATCGAGCGAAAGTGGGCCCCTGGAAGATGGATGGGGCCACGGGATGTTTGCATAAGCGTCTGAGAAATAAACTCGCCGGGAATGAATTAGGAGAAAAATTTCCCTTCAACAAATGATTGCCGAGGAAGCTTGCGTTTCATCGCGAGATTAATTTTCCGGTGTGTAACAACTCGCGGCTTGTCAAAATTAGAAAGTAACCTCTCCGGAACTTGGTTCTCTCGGAGGATTCCGGGCTTCCTTTTAAAGTTTTCCCACACTTTGGGGGGATAAATCTCCGTTATTGCTCCCCGTGCAACTTTCCTCTGGCCTACTTAGCGGAGGGATGATCTTATACCTGAGTTACTCCTCTGGGAGATTATTACTCACCGTCTTAGTGAAACCAACCTGTTTTGTTCTGTTTATGAAAGATGATATGAAATTTGCCCTACGTATGGAAAATATATTTTGAGTCCTTGAATTTGTTACTGATTTTCCTTTCTTGGAACGTTTCACCCAAGAGGCGGTTCGTCGGAGGACAATTCTTCTCTAATCACATTGATACGTACAAAGATTTTTATTAGGCGAAGTAAGGACGATGATTTTCCACTTAAGATTAACCTCATAGTCAAAATTTACAAAGACAATAAAGAATTCCTTAATGAGTTAAGAAACTGATCACTTATTTAAAAAGGTAAAAATCACAGTAAATTGTGATGTATTGATTACTTTTACGAGAGGAAAGAACTGGCATTCAATGGAAGTAGCCTTAATTTGGTGCTATTCCGTATACTCATAGAAAAAAATATTTCCACTGTAGAAAAAACCCTAGATGAGAAGAGATGTTGAAATACTTGCGAAATGGATAGGAAAGTATAAAAAAGGAACTGGTTTCAACATAGTGGATGATATAAATCACAAAAGATGTCAACAAAAATAAGACATATCTTAACATAAGAATTTATCGTCTTGGGAGTAGAAAACGCTAATTATTTTCAATTACTAATTTTTCCTTAGGATATTTCACTCCAAATGATGTTCTACCCAATAGATAATTATCTTCTTTATGTTTTCTAAATATATTTTAAAAATGGTTTCTAATAAATATGTGTTTTATGGCTACTTAAAAGACTAAAAATTCAGTGGATATCTGAATGCCAGCTTGGTGAATTTTAGTTCATTATCGTAAGGGCAAATTGTTCTAAATTCTATTGCTGTTTATAATCTTAAAATTTATTTATCTTACAAAACTTCAGGTTATTCTGAAATTCCGTAAAAAATTAACCTGTTCTTCTTTTATCGAACAATTATTTATTTTGCTGTAGTAAATTAAAACAGCGACCAGCCAAACAAAACCTAATGTTTAATTGAAATACCATTTCGATAATCATACTTACAAATATACTTGGATGAGTAGGCAGAATGCCTCTGGTAGAAATTCCATATGGGGAAACTGTCCTTGACGGAATTGTTTCTTGGATGAAATGTCCGGACACACTTTTCTCCAGAAGAGCAGCAAGTACGTTATCGTGGAGCCGTTGGATTGATTAACCTCATCACGAAGGCCTTCGAGGACCTCAGTTTTTTTGTGTGAATTCATTATTGTTCCGTAGAAAAACCTGCATAATATGTTCATTTGCCAAGTGATGAATTGAAACTAGTCACGAAAGCTGTCCGGTCGGTGTATGACTATTTCATTTTTGCGGGAATTACTCAATCAATCTCTACACTATTTGACTTGCAGATGTTCTATGAATTCATATTCTTTTCAAATAGGATTTAGTGGTTCAATTATTTTCGCCTCTTGGCATGATCGTATTTTACTTATTTGATGTGGATTTTTAATAAGGTTTTGAATCGAATTGGTATCAAACGTGATAGAGGTAGGCTAACAATTTCATCAAACTTTGAGGTACCGGATATCCTAATAGGCTACGAATTCGGCTTATTTCCTAATGCGGTCTCGGGTTGGATTCCCGGTGGGAGCCCATCTGCTAATTCACCTAAGTTGTCGGTAAACGTTTAATATTAGTACCACTACTAATTCATCAAACCTGTTTTCATCGGTATATCTCAAGGGAATTATTTATAAGACAGAACGTCTGAGTTTAAAGTTCCTACAATGACATTTTTATGATAGAAATATTCATAATATTTTTGGTACATGATATAGAAGAATGTATCTTTCATATAGATGTGATAAAAAGAAAAACTTCTGAGATATTAGTGATGTCGAATAATGGATGTTCTAGGTCTCTCCTCATTAAATATTAAGGAAAGCGTTTCTCGTATAGCGATTTTGCTTTTCTTATATGAGCTAGTTCCGATAACTGAAAGAGTTTGTGGTTTGAATATGTCTTCGGACTAAATTATTTACAGCCAAAAGCTCCATAAATTGCGTATGATAGTGAAATAACAGCTACATCTTCAAATTACGTTGATATGTTGAGCAATACTTGAGGAGGAGAAGTGATTTCCATTCACCCATAATTTTTACCTCAAATTTTGTTATAGTTATAGTTATAACTTTTCGGTATTTCTCTAATATTCATATCGCTCTCCTATACCTGAGGTAGAGAAACAGAAACGCTGACGTAGAAATATTGAGAAGTGAGAGAGTGCAACTATGAGGGAACCCTATTTTAAAGCAGTTGACCTCGTTGCATGTTCTTTAATGGGGATACAGTGGGCGAGGTGCACTCGTGTCTCTGCTCCGAACTTTTTGGTGGACTTGAGGGTCAGCGGTGCACGTGAAAATGGGCGAAAAAGGATCGCAGAGAGTTGGTTAACGTGGCGTTTCCACTCACCTTGTTTTGGCCCACAGACTCAGAAATACGCCGAAATGGAAGTCGGCTACGTTCTCAACGATCTCCCATGACGCCGTGAATAAGAGCTCATGTATGATTCGAAAGAAATATAACGAGAAAAAGTAATGTAACAAAAACGTAGCATTGGCTGTAATTACGATTTTTTCAAAGCAGATATATTACAATATTAGAATTCCACTCATATTGTCAAGGAATTTCAATAGTGTTTGTTGTGGAATTTTAATAGAGTAATATATTCTATCTTACTTATTGTTTGTAAAATATATCAGATTTATTGTAATAGAGTACCATTCAGTAAAGGCTTCAGTTGTTGATTATATGGCTATACTAGCTGAAGTGCCATTTGGTTCTCTACAAAGAAAAAACAGGATTAAATATATTTGTATAGAAGAGAAACTTACATCTTTGATCTCGGCTTAGTTCTAAAAAAAAACAGGTTATGAAGAACTAAAATTTTCAAACTTTTCAAAGTTTTTATAACTTGGAGCGAAAACTGAAGAACTGAAAACTTATTCTTTTAATTACTATTATACGACGTGGTTAAATATTTTAGTATAAAATTTGGTATATTTAAGAAAAAATTATATTATAACGCTCTATTCTTTTCTAGAATAAAGATCAAAATGCTTGCAAAATTGGCGAAAGCGTCAAGAGCTTATAGGCAATTTATTTATTTTTAAAAAGAGGAAACTTATATGCAGTTTCTTACCAATATGGTGTTCGTGAAGTACCGTGCGGATTTTTGTCTCTATCATTATCCACCGTTTTCAATTCGACGTCGGATGTAGGCCTCCGCAAGCATTTTCCAATCCTCTGCATTCTGAGGTTCCTGTTGTTACTCCTAGATACTTGACGATACCCCAAGGTACTTGATGATGTCCCCATTCCATGTGTCCTTCAGTCTTCTTTGCCTCTTCACACTTCTTGATGTCCATTCGAGAACTGCTGACACCTTCGGGAATTACTCCTGCTCTGATTACAACGAGAAGTATATCGTATTTAATCATCAATTATATTCAAACGTACACAAGAAAAAGGGGACGCTATTATTTTTAGGGGTAAGCTCGTTATATGCTTTGCATATTGACTAGGCTCCTCCAGATTTTGAATCTGCTTCTTTCAGTCGTATTTAGGACATTTTTCGTATCGAGTTTGTGGTTTCTTGCCATCTTCTCCAGCTAAATTTAGCCCATTTTGGACATGGTATCCTTCCATTATCATCCTTCTGTGATTCATTCGTTTTCTTTCGTTAACTTAAAGATTTTGTGAGCATAGCTGTTTAATTTTTTGCATTGCACACCGTCTTAATTGTATAATCGGCTCAAAATGCCTCGTAGACTTTAATTGTTGATTTTTAAAATGTTTTGTTTTATTTCTTAGTTTATTGTTGCTGATCCTGGCTATTGAATCTAAGCATCTGCTTTTGCTTTGAATATTTAATGTAAATGTCCATTTATTTTTTCCTGGCTTGTTCCTAGCCCTTTTAGTTTCATCTTACATATTTTCCCTTTTCTTCCTTGCTTCAAATTTTAGTTGCAACTTCTAGTAGATTTAACAGGTTTTTTATGCCTCCCTTTGATCTTTACCCGCAGGATTTTTACGCTTTTCTAAGTGCAGTTAAGGTTCTTTTTATAACCCACATAATATTTCTCTTTTTTTCTTTGCTATACGACCAAAGTTTCAACCTCTTAGGTGTGGATTCGCCACGTTCGTCCTCATCTGATGATGAAGCAAAGGGTAGGAATCTTGGTCCTATAAACCGTTTTTGTGGTAAATGTAGCGGTCCAGTGTATTTCATTACTATTTAATGTAGAAACCTACCACACAATTGAGGCTATATTGTTAGATTCCAGCATGGGGTTAGATGAAATAATAATTTTTATTCTCACCAATACTCCAAGATATGAGAAACTTTGTAATTGTATTTTATGGGTTTTCTTTCATTGATTGTATTTTATAGATAGCGCTTTATTGAATGTATTTTTTTTCTTAGGTATATTTAGTATTACGATTTTATTTTATAACACTATACATATTTTATAGTAAACTGTCTATGAGTTAACATCCGTAATAAACATCTATTATACCTGATACCAAGATTGGATACTAATTCACAGGCTAAACCGCAAGCGACTTTGACTTGAAATATTTACGATGCATTGGCCATAACGTGTAACCACCAGAAAAATTGCAATTTTGAACCTCAGTGTCATGGATTCGATTCCAGAGGGCCCCAAAGTCCCGATTTTTCCCATTTAAAAGCTTTGCTTTAATATTCGGGAATTTAAAAAAAAATACTTCCCGGATAGGTAGAAACTCAAATCTCAATGAGCCCATAATTATGGACATGATCTATTTAAAACATTAAAGCTTTTTGCAGAAAATATCCTGGGTTCGATGCTAGGACGATGCAAAAATCTTCCCTTGAAAATACATTGAGGTAGTTTTTCATTATTTTTTTGATTAACTAATCGAAATGATAGGAAGTTCTTGCTCAGATAGAAGATGAATATTAAGACTAGGTTTGAGATAAAACTTACATATACCATACTGCTCCTGGGTCCGATGCCAGAGCACATTAAAATTTCTCACAGGAGGAATGTATGGGAAAATTAGGACATCGTTTGAGGCAGTTGCAGCCAATATTTCTGCTTGAATTTTCACAAATTGTTAGAGACGGTGATCTTCTGTTGTGCTGCATAGTAAGTATGACCAGGATGACCCGGATTTGATGCCGGACGAATAAATTGCAGCGAATTTTAAGAATATTTTCAGCTCTTTTTTCTCTTTTGAGGACCCTCTCGATGTGATGCCGACTTGAAATTTGTGTTATCGATATGCTTGCAGTATGAAAGCAACATTTTACTCGTATTATTATAAGTCTCAATCTCGCCTTGAAATTAAGTCGCTTAACTTTTATTATTTTATATGATTGAAAATGAAATTAACCCGTCCGATTTTTGGCCAAATTTTTAGCCCATGGATAACATCCCCGTTCGAGGAACGCGTCGAGACCCTTCCGACATTAAATATAAATATGGGCGGAGAGTGAATTTGATCGCGCAATCCCCTCGTGATCCGTCCCAATTAATTCTGGAATAATTTAACGAGGGGTCGGGAGATGATTTATTCGTGAGCAATAATGGAAATGTTATGAAATGGATTTTAACGAATGCTAATTAAAAGTAGGCTTTCACTGCGTAAATCCGATCGCTAATGGAGGAGGAGTGAAAAACGGATGTCAGTGTGGATCAAATTAAGCGTGTTCTCGGCCGAATCATCGGAGGTGAACGGTTAAATTCGCTTGACTTTGCGACTTAATTCATGCGGCCCGCCGTCGCTTCGCACCTTGCCGGATAACGCGTCAGACCGCGAAGTCACAAGAGCCGAATTAGGCATGATGAGGGTTAATGAAAAGGATTTATAAATACGTGTGCATAAGGTAAGAACCGGTGTTATTATGTTAAATCAAAGTGGAATTTAACGAATAATGCAATAATAGTAATCTTTGTTTAACTCTAACCAACCGTATTATATTCGATAGCTAAAATTCCACTGCTATTTAATTGGATAATAGTTGGATATTATTACCAGATTGTGGAAGATTCGTATCTTAAAATTATATTAAAACTCAAGCGCTTCATGACTTTAAATTGAAACTACATTTAATCTTCAGATTTGTTGATGAGCAGACTTGACCAGAAAATATAACAATAGGCCTCGATCTGGTACTTACTAATACTTACTTTATTCATCATTTTAAATCTCCGTGAAGTTTTAACTATCGATTATAAATACGGTTCTTCGGAGTTACATTTACTTGTGAAGATTAAACTTAAAATCAATTTTAGCGATACATTTTGTTACCTGACCCAGGTTAGGTAGCGTAATTTTTATAGGTGTGAAACATGGACTGTAAAGATTGATGGTAAGAGAAAAAAAAGGGTAATGAGTAGCGGAAAATACATAAAATAAAGTGTACAGACCAAGTAACCGATGAAGAACAACTAGAAGTGCGAAATAAGAAGTTTGTGGAAATGAACGTAGAATAAAAGGGAAAATAAATCCGGTTAAAAAAGGAACGTTAGGTTCCTGTAGGCAAGTTTGAAAGGAATGGCGATAGTGGTAATTAAAGAGAAAGACCTAAATTGCTCTATGAGGGTGATGGTTAGGTGAAGGCAATGATCAGCGTTAAATTTGGGAATTAGGAGAGAAGGAAGTGATTCTGTGGAGATACGACGCTTTCGAGAACTACGACAAACCAGTCTTCGGATAGTTAACCGATGATGATGATGATGATGATAGGTTAATGAAGTAAGGGACCTCATTCTCTTTTTTACTTCCACCGAGGACCGCAAAGGGTTCAAACCCCGGCCTCCCGCACTCTCCAACTTATAACAACGACGCGATTTACGACTCCGCACTTCGAGTGTCAACTGTCACATCGGCGGTTTTTCGGACGTGGATGGCTTCGAAAAAGGCGACAGTAATAGCCGTGCATTTCGAGTCCCTCACGGTGCATTACGAGGGCTAATTGGGCGCCAGCGAGAGATGAATTATTCCCTCTGAGTGGAATATATCACGTTTGGACGCGTGATCTCGCGGATAACCGTTTTATTTTTTTTGGGCAAATCGTAGCTTAGCGACTCTCCGAATCGGAGAAAAAAGAGCGAATTTCCGGAGGGTTCGAATTTTGGTGTGGAATCGAAGTGGGGTTCGGGGGTGCCAGACGTAAAGACGGACAGAAATAAGGTCGAGGGGAATTCAGAGCGCGTAAAATGCGCGGAATGAGTGCGAGGAGGCGGAGGGATGATCTTTCCGCTGGTAATTCGGATTCGGGGCCGAATTCGCATCGAGCGGAATGTCGGTTTTTTCATCCGGCACGTTTTGCATGGGAAGTATAGTTGCCCGAGGCTAGTTCAGGTGAAGTTTTGAATACGAGATGAAAATAGCCGTTCGCGCGGGGTTTTTTGGGAACTTTGTTGCAGAGCGAGGATGGCGAATGAATGGATGCATTTTGGGGCGGCTAAGTAAGACTTGAAATTCAACTCAGTCGTGCAATCGCTCCATCGGCATCGGACAAACAATGCGCGTGCACTCTTTTATTGGTATTATCGCTTTGAGTTGCGGCGCAAGTGGGCAGACATTTCGAAAGCTACGTCAACGTCACGCATACATATATAAATAATGAACCTTCGTACCGACCATGCTCAACGTACATTCCGTGGGCCACCCTTACTCGGAGTTCACCGCAAGGGCAGCAATGGGATTTGAAGAAAATAGTTATTTTCATAACTTGATACTGCAATACTTTCATACTTGAGGCTGTGAACCAAAGCAGTTATCAGATGCGGATATCTGAAGAGAAATTGCAAGAATATCGTCCTCTCACTTTTAAAGAATAAGATGTTCGCTTCTGAAAAAATAATATTTTAAAATCTAAATCATCATTTGTATGTTTGTTTTCATAAATATCCGTATTAAATAATTAAAATGGTGTTCGCTCTCAAATGATTCGTCATTTTCGGATACATTCAAATATTACCATATTCTTCTAGCTAGGGCTGGAATAATCTGCATTGTTTTCATCTCTAGATCTGAGAGACAACTCCTCTGAGTCTACCATACCATTTAAATGATTTTTAAATGAATCCAAGGCGTGGATTATGTATTATCAGTTTATTGTGGAAATAATTCCATAGAGAATGTACGGGGGAGTCCAATCCCTTTTAGAGAACCGAGAATTTCTTACCTTCAACTCAACCATTGCACAACCAAACCTAACTTGACTCAATCCAACACAGCAGTTAAAAAATGTTAAAAACGACCTATTCTCTTTTAACTTATGTTATTAAACTTGCAAGTTTAATAATATAATAAGCATCTGTATGAGTCTATGTCTGTACGTGTATGCATATGTGAATTACGTTATCAGTGGGCATCGATATTCTTCTAGGAATCATTCATAGTATCTCAAAAAAACCATGTAAGTAACTGAAAGGTAGCTAAGTAGATAAATGTGAGCAGTATTTCATCCTTGAAAGTTTTTTAGAGACAAAACGTTGGCCCAAATATTCCTATTCTCTTATTATTGATGTTAGAAACTTAACGACCTACATTATATGCTATGCGTATATATATAATATACACGAATATTCGTTCAGTTTAGACCCATACACTGTAGTATATATATGTGCGGGTCTATGCCTGTATGTGTACATATATGTAAATTTGTACAGTTAAAATATATTCCTAGTGACCTACTCCAGTGAGGGTCACAGTCGAGGGGCAGGGATAGTTTTTTCCGCTGCCAGCAAAGGGAAATGGATCCTTGGAAAAAAATACAAGAAATTTATGGCGGGAAATAAGAGCACAAGAGCAGTTCGGATATTTCTCGGAGGTTCGGTTAAGCGGCGTTAATTTATCTCGAAATTTTGGTACAATTCCGGCGCCGTTACTCGCGGGCGCGAATTTAAAATCCCTACCCCATAAAAATAATTAAACATTCGAGATAGCGATATAAATTCTTTCGCGGAAACGTAAATCTTGGGGTAAGTCCTAATAAGCAGTTATTTTTCTCCCATTTCCCCCGTTGCCTAGGAACCGCACAGGGCCGAGTAGAGGCTTATGGAGCAAGAATTAATGCTTATCTGACTCGGCGATTTAAATCAGCGAACACTGTTTTCAGCGGACGTTCGGAAGCCGGGAATCCCCGCGTTTGGAAATATACAGATTGCGAGATTTTTTTCCGCCGGGATCTGGAGTGGAAAAATCCTCTCATCCCTGCCTCTGTCTCCCTTTCTCTCCTCGGATTTTTCTGTTGCGTTTTGTTCCGCGTAAATCTGGTCGATACGGAATGTCCCCTTTTTGGAAAAGTTGCTGCTTTGGACTGTAAAAGGGCTTTTTATTCGTTTTCACGTCTCACTTACGCTCGTGCCGTTTTATCGAATGTATATATGTGCTTGTACATATTAATGGCACGGGGTATTTGTGTAGTAAAGACTGACGTCCTCTATTATAAGGCAGTATTATGTCTTATTCTGTCGTTCCACATTGTGCCGTACATTGATAATCTTGTCCGATCGTTAATTTTTACAATTTTTGTTTCGCACGGAATACTTGTGGGTACACTGCACTGTTTCGTATTCATCTCGTATTGTGTTTTGTACTGTAAGTCTATATTGTGCCGTACTGCCATAGTCTTCTCTAGTCGTAAGTTCTTTTTCCGAGGCTCTCATGTATTTTGTTGGCTTGTATCGTCATGCCTTTTTGGGTGGAACTGTCGTATGTTTTATTGCTTACTTGGAGACGTAATTAGTGCCCCATATTTGCGCAAGGCCACGTATAATACCGCACACTCTCTTTTTTAAATGTCGTTCATATTGTTTTAAAGTTCTGGCATTCCATATTTTAAGTGGCGATGCTGTGTTTTGTTCTTTTACTGCATTTTGTTCGTTCCGTGATTGTTTCAGTGTCTTGTCCCGCAGCCTCGTATTGTCCTGGACTGTCCCGTGTTTAATTGCTTTCTCCAGTCGTTATATGTTTATCGGGACTATCCTGTATTTGATTGACCCTATACTTTCAAGTTAATGAATATGTGTTGGGCTGTACTATTTTTAATGCCTTTTCCCCTAGTCCCGCCGATGTACTTCAAAGACTAATTAGTGTCCCATATTTGTGCTAGTATAATGACCGAATTCAAAAAGCTCTTCAAATTCACTTAATTGAATTTGATGTTCTAGATGGGTGCTTGGCTCAATTCCATAACAAGCTTAGCACTCGACTAATAAAAATGCATGCACTTTCTGCAGGAAAATGAACGTTTGATAAAAAGCGCGGACACTTTGAAGATTCAGCTTGAATTCCCGTTGGAGCTTTAATATGTAATAACTGTCTTAGAGTGCCTTTAGAATTCCGTAATGAGTTTAATTCTTCAGTAAAATTTTCTCCAGTAAATATTTTAAATTTACTTGTTGTGGTTTCGTAGGGGCAGTATTTTGTTACTACATAACTTTACGCACTGGTCTCACATCATCGCATTCTTAAGTATCACCATTGGATTATATCAAGCGAAAATTTCGATTTTAAGGTGGTATAAGGGATGATACACATCGATACTATGCTGAATTCAGAATGTCGAACTACCCATTTTGTATGGGACTGACAATTATTCTACTGCCTGACCCGTTGTGCCGGGAATGACTACCTTCGTTAAAGGTTTTTTTTGTTTGTAATACTTTAAATCTATTGAACTGAAATATCTACATGTAACGTGTATTTAAATTTGTTGCTTTATCTAGTTTTGACGAGCTCTTTCCAACCCGGCAACCTTTAAGGTTGTGACACTTCGTTTGTAATAACTTTTATCTCGTACAAATTTTATAATATTCTGTTTATGGAGGATATTAAATGAAAATTTATCTATAGATTTTTAAAGATAATATCATCGATAATATTAATAAAGCTTAAACATAAATTTACAATAATATAGTCAATGAAATAATATTTTATAAATATTCGAATTTTATAATATAGAATGACCTTTTGTTGAGAGGACTTATTTTTTATTATGTAATGGCAGAATAATAGCAAGGGCGAAAATTATATGTTACTGTGACATGCTCTCGTTGTGGAATACCCCGAGGTTAAAGCCCCCGCAACGAGTAATACACCTCCCGTTTAGGCCCGCATCACAATGGAAATATTTTTCCTCGTTCCAAAGTTGAAATTTGGCAGCCCCAGTTTACCGGAAAATTCGATGATTTTTTTAGGAAAAACATTCACGTATAACGTCTTTATTTTCCACGAAAGGGATCGGAGATGGAGAGAGCGGGGGAGAAAGGTTAGTTTGGTAAATCCTGAGGAAAACCCTCTCCGAAAAACCCATTCTGATCTCGCGAACCGCACAAACCCTCTCTTCCCATTCCAGGTCTTTTTTCGTCGCCATCCCAATATCTCTTCGTTCTTTCCTTCAGTTCCCTCTCTTTCTCGATTATTCCTCCTTTCCTTTTCTCCATATTCAATCTCTCTTTCCTCTTTAGAGTTGAAACAGTTCCGTTGTTTGCGAGCAACCCGTCGCGCGTCGTGCGGAAGTACCCTAACGTTAGGGGTTAAGGTTAACCCTGACTAAGGTATTCTAACCAGTATTATCCTCGATACTTATTTCGGAAGCTATTCTTCCATATCCGGGAGAAGTTCCCATCCCAGAATATGGTGATATAGCTGCCAAAATGCAAGACTAATTATTATATAACTTAATTATTGGACATAAATTTACTTTTAAAAGATAGCCATTCTTGGCAGAAAGGGACAAGGTAACCGTTTGAAAATGATGCCAATTGTGTTTATTTTTGTGATTCATATGTTTTTGGGAAAGAAGTGCCGTAGCTGACGCTAATTGCTGGGAAGAAGAGTATAGCGAGCAGAGCTGCTCAGTCTTCCTCCGACTAGCTACGGTTATTGTAAGGAACTCACTTTGGAGAATAAATTTTGCTTAACAGAATTTGGTCTTATATGATTATTTATCTTATTACAACAGTAACTGAATGAGGAGTGTAAACTTTGTATGTTCCACAATATATTTTTATTACTAAACATAAATAATATATTAATAATAATGCTGTAATAAAAATATACTGTGAAACATACGAAGTTTACTCTCCTCATTCAGTTGTTTTGGCGTTCCACGAAGTCCAGGCTTCTCATATTAAAGGGACAAGGTATTAAAAAATAGGTAATTCGATATTTCGATTCAGCGTAGTATCAATGTGTATCATCTCTTTGATCTCTTTAAAATTAAAATTTTCGCTTTAAATATGATCCAACCATAAGACATAAGAATGCAAAGATGTGAGATAAGTGCGTAAAATTATGTAGTAACAAATTACTGTCACTACAAAAGTATACCGTTTTAATTAAAAAATATTTGAAATGAAATCTTTATTGGAATACTAAACTTAAAAACGCTTATTTGGAGCTTTTTTCAACATTATAATGTTGAACATGAACAAAACAGCCGTGTTCCCCTTTTCCTCTTTAGGTATCTTTCCTCTTTGTTTTCCTCTTTCTCCATTATTGACCGCCGAAGGAGCTCGCGCAAGATCGCGCATTCCGATTGCGCCTGGGGCGTGGATTGCTTTCCCTCTCTCCATTTCGCGTGATCATCATCATCGTGTTTGTATTGTCGAGACGTAATCGCGAAAGTTGACCGTGAGGCCGAAAAAAAATTGCGGTTCCCATTCCGGGTCTACGCGGTTTCTATTTTTTTTGCTCTTTCTATCTCTTTAAGATGTGGTTTACGCGATTCGCCGTCTGTGTAGTGTTCAAAGAAAATAGAGTGAGAAGATGAAACTAGATAAAGCGGGCTCCTGGTTTTCTAGTCTTTAATGATATATTATACAGGAATTTGATCCCAATTATTTTTCCACACATCATTTGCCTATGAGCTAAACCATAATAGAGTCCTAAAATGTTTTTTATGAATGATAGAGATAGCTTGGAAGTGTAGCAAAAAATCATGCAAATAATACATCTTCTACACATTTATTATAAACTTTCTGCATGATACACATCTCCTTACCTTTTATGAAAGATATCTTCTCCATACATATCTTCCTCATCATTATTACCATATTCTTCACTCATTTCCTCGTCCATATATTCTGCTTCTTCATCTTCTTCCTCCATCTCTTCAAGTTTATCCTCTTCAATCTCAAAGTTAGTTTGGTTAGCTGTATGAGTACCGAAAGTGCATGAAGCATAACAGAAATTGTTGGTTAGATGATGTGATTCACTAGACATTAGAAATTTATTATAAAATAGGTACCAAATGTTCCAATGTTGTATATTAGCAGATCATTTATTCATGACCCTAAGGTAGCTAAAATGACAAATGTAGAATAACAGAGTAGCCTCACCCCGGGTTGTCTCCATGCGATCGAAATGACGATTTATTGCTTACATTAGAAGAATTGAACTACCTTTTTCATTAGTCAACTGACTGCTAAAACTGAGACTCAGTGTAGCTAGAAATTGACTTATTATACGCATATGATTGAAGTACTGTAATTACCGATTGTATAGCATTTAAAATGATATTATCTTTCAATAAAGGAGGAAGTGAAACGTTCACAGACTTTCGAAGTGTGGATTTGGCGTAAAATGGAAACAGGTACTCGGATTTATAGAAAAACAAACACGGAGGTGCTGGGAATGGATGGAGAAGAGAAGTATTTCATTGAAGTTATTCAGAATCAAAGTGGGTTAGGTTTTAAGCGCTATACAAGTTGAATACTTTTTAAACAATATACTATAACAACTTCAACTGAATTACTCTTATTATATGTTTTCATAATACCGGATTGAGCTAACCTATACCAACACCATTTGCTACCAAATTCTTTGTTCAGGAAATGAGGCTTACTCAACAAGATGAGAAGTGAGGTCTTTTTCTCGCTTTTGTAACTGCTTCCGAATGTTAAGAATAGGAAAACCCTTCCTGGGTGAAGCTCAAAGACCCCATGAATGCTTGCTTTCGAATCATTCAGCAAGAAGTGTCTAATACCATTATTCAGCGTCTCTCACACCTCAGTAGTTTTCATGTTATCAATCCCGTGGACAGGATTGAGGCGAAAGGAAAGTGATGCTTTTTTCATCAAAATGGACTCCATTACGTTTGAAAAATATTCCATTCATCAAGATAAGATGAAAGGGAAAAAAACATGATTTACCGTATGAGTTTATAGAGGAAGTTGTTGACGTTTTGGGGTCTCTGACTCTTGCTCTCGTCCAACGATTATGGTTTGCGTCATAATAATTCATTGCAGCGGTGATTTCACAACATAGCTGTTATATCCAGGAAACCTGTTTATTTAACACATATACCGATTTTTTTTCTTATTGCGTGCACGCTACAATACATTTTTACATAAAAGTAAGTATATCTATAAAACTGTAACATGTTAATATTGTATAACAGTAGGTATATAACTACCGATACATTTTAAAGCATTATCAATGAAAGTTGTTTAGCTCTAACATATCACTATTATATTTTTAGTAACTCTATTAACTACAAAGTATGGGTTATTGTGAGTGCAAAGAGATGCAAGAATCCTTATCTCGAGATGATATTTCGTAATTGGCATATATATGTGTGTAATTTTTCATTCTATTCACCAATTAAATGAAATACCAATTCCTGTGTGTGTATTTCAGAATTTGACTTATTATTCTCCAAAATGCGCAATAGAAATTTATGCTTGAATAAGCATGATAGAAGAATATTTCTCTCGTTTTTAATCATTGCTATCATGGATGTTTCAGAATAGATCAGTAGCCCTCGGAGTTCATTATCATAATCGTTACAGATGGTGCTATCAATTCCCTACTTCCAATATTTACCAGTGGTGTAGATAGCGGCAACCGAGCCACATCGATATGCAGGCTTTAAATATTATGTACGAATTCTATGTTCGTAATAGTCCACTGTGGCCACGAGATAACCATCAGCTTTGCAGAAAAATTATTATTTACGTAAGATATTTCTGTAAAGTGACAATCACGCTTTTTGCGAAATCCCACTTTTTACGTGTTCTATTTTTTTCAATATTTATACGTAACGCACGCATTAACTTGATTCATCCCCGCTCGGATATTTGATCCTCTTAAAACCGCGCTAACATTCCCATTCCGAGCCGTGCCTGTCAAAACGAAAGCAGCGCGAGAACATGCTTTTTGATAGAAATCGCTCCCCGTCTCTCGCTGCCGGTGAAAAATTTTCGCGAGAGGCACATTTTTCGATGAAAGTTTCCGATACGGCCGATAGATGTCAGGCCGGCGAATAATTTCTGTAAAGTGCGCCTCGTTGAAAGACGGGAGATAAGGCCTTCACAATTCGCGATTTCCAAAAATGTTGCAATCATTATCCGCTGTTTGTTTTATCCGTTCTTTATGGGTCTCTCTCTTAATCCGCCCGTTCCTGTTCTGTGCAATTTCACCTCGTTCCCACTCGCAATTTATTTATACTTCGTTTTATCTTTTTGCTTTTCGTGATACTTATCTTGCTTTGCCTCCCTTCTTGTGTCTTTAACTTTGGATCACCTTTCGCTCTCGTCATATCCTTTTTTAATTTTTCTTTCGTGCTCTCTGAAGTTCCCATCCCCTCCTTTATCCTTTCCTTCTATCCATTTTTCCATGTCTCCTCTTTGTGGCAAATTCTCGAAATGAATGATTGTTATTTTCTCCAAATATTACGTGTAAAAGTAACACAATATATACGTATTACAACATAATTTTATCAAATATAAGAACTTTAGGTTTCAGTTCAGGGTTCCTGTATTGTCGACACCGATAATACACAATACTTTTTGTGTTCTCAATGCATAGAAATACATTAAAGTACTCATTTATATCAGAGTAGATGCGTGTGTATTAATATTGCGATAGCATAATACAAATATAAGAAAAATGAAGTGACATATTAATACAAAGTGAAGGCTATACAACAAAAATTGAGAAAAACATTAAGAGAAGGAAAATAAATTTTTAAAAGCATGTTCATGAACAAAGAATCTTTCAAAATTTAAAGAATTTAATTTAAAGAACATATCAAATCGAAAATTTGAGCCGAAAACCGAAAACATATTGTTGATTTAGCTCTGGTGAACATAAAAACAAGAACAAAAAATCTCAAATCTCACCGAAAACATTTATTTAATCTGTTAAGGTATTTGGATAATGTTCCAATTAGATGGAATCATTATTATACTTATTCATAATGGAAAATAAAAAGGAGGAGAGAATTTTACTTTAGCCGTGTAGATTTTCTTCTTCTTTATTATCATTAGCAATTGGATCGACCTTTCCTTAGTTTTCACTCATGTGAATGTTGTCTTTTTAAATCAATTAATTTCAGTGATAATTTATAAGTGAGAAATTTATGATGTGTTATCTTAGTGAATTAAATTGAATTATTGGAGATGTTTAACCTCTAATTCTTTAACAGCCGTGTTTCAAATTTTCTTTATTTAGAGTTTTGACTTACTGATTAAAATTTATATTTAATTGACAAACCTCCTAAGTAATTTGATCAATATCACAATTGTTATCCTTTTTTTTCATAAAATGATATATTACCAAAAGTTTTCGCCTATTAAAACCATTAAGTTATATTTTGGAATCGAATTATCGTAGCTAAAATACGGTTTAACCAGTTTGACGGCTGCTGAAGATATAAAATCGGATAGCCGAAATGAGAGTAATTACGGTTTATTAATAAACTGAATGACCCTATTAAATATTTCTTGGTCTCACTTGATTTAACTTACCATCTCCTACACCTGTTCTTTTTCTAATACTTTATTGTACTCGAAAATGATCTCCTCTTACTTTTCCAATTCCTTTTTTTGATCTCTCATACTCTCTTTGCTGCATTTCTCTTTCAACTGTCATATTTTTTATCTCGTTCTCCATACATTGCCTTTCTTTTTCCGTCTATCTTAGGTTGCATTTTTCTTTTCCACCAAAGCTCTTTTATCTGTTTTTATACTCCTCTCTTCCTTTCTCCGCTATTATTTATTTTTCAATTTTTCTTTATTTTCCGATATCTGTATTCCGTCCTCTCTTCATCTGTGTCTCTCTTACACTCGAACTTTTTTACTATTACTTTCCATCTCTACGTATCTTTCTTTTTTCTCTTTTATCTTTTTTAATCTCTCCATTCTCGTTTATCTCTCTTTCTAAAAGAATCCCCTCCTTTACATTTTAGATTATACAATCAGTGGGTTTATCAGCTTGTTTACACTCCTTTTTGTTGGTATTATCTGCAGGGGTAGTTTTTATCATTGGTTTCTAAATTCTCTTTTTCTTTCTTTTCCTTGTATTAGCTTATTTTCCCGACCCCACCGTTTCGACCACTTCTCCATTCTTAAGAATTTGGTGTCCTTTTCTCTCTTCCACCCAATTGACGACGTAATCTAATATATTTCTGTCCCTCTTTAATTCTTTCTACTCGTATACCCCTCTTCCTACTCGCGACCCTCTTTAATTTTCCCTTCCTTTTCTTATTATTCTATCTTCCCTCTCTCAATGCCTACTCATTTTATTTTTTATTATCCTTTCTCACTGGGCTGATTAGTACATGTAAAGGTATGTATGTATTTTCGTTACATATCTGTTGGCTGAATACTTAACAGACACACTTCCTATGTACATTAGATCATACTTATAGCATTCAAATATAATTAGATTCACCCAAAACCATCAATAATTACTCCTCAAAAGATTCTCATTGAAAGAAAACACGCATAGGTATTTCCGAAAGTTTTTTGATGATTTTGGTGTTAATCTATTTATATTAATCTACATCATCAATAGTCTCACTAGTTAAATGATAGTATTGAATTTATATTTTCAACTTTGACGTATAAAGTCATACAGTATTATAGTTACTTATCTTTATATTTCCCTTAAAAACAATGTATTTCTCTTGGACTCCATTTGGCTCTCACTGCCTCTCTCTTTCTCTTACTCTATAATTCTCTTTTTTTCTACACTCCGCTCTATCTTTTGCACCCCCTCTATTACTACATTTATCTCTTCCTATTGTTTCCTAATATCCTTCATTATTTCTTGCTATTCACAATTTAGGTCTCTATTCCTCTCTCTAGTTCATTATTTTTCTCCCACTTTTTTATCCCTATCCCTCTACTTCTCTACATCTCTCTCTTGTTATCGGTTCCCCTTTCTAGCTCTCTTTCTTTATCTCTAGCTCTACATCTCTCTCTTTTAAACTCTCTATTTCCTCCTCCCTAATCCTATGTTGTTCTCATGACTCTCCATGTCTCTCTATATCTCTCGCTCCCTGGCTCTCTCTATTCTCCATCTTGCTTTCTCTCTCCACCCCTTTCTCTTTCTAGCTTCGCTTCCACTTTCTCGCCCCCGAAATCCCCCGGAGACCCTCCCTCCTTATCCCGCGACAAATCAACCACAGTCACGCCCTAAAAATCTCTCTCTTCATCCTCTTTGTTATTCTTCCCGTCCGCTCACTCCTTCACGCAATCCATCTCCTCAATCCACTTCTCTCTCCCGCCGTCGGAATCTCTTTCCGACTCCATCTCTTCCCTATCGAGATTCTCCCCATAAACCACTCTCTTCCCCATTATCCTCCTTGTCTCTCCCCACACCTCTCCATTGTCTTCCATAACTTCCGCGTTCTACAATCCCCTACCGCACGACCTTCAGGGTCGCCAACCGAAATTCCCGGCCCTCCGGTTAATTTATTTGTCAGCCGGCCTTTTTCACCGCCTCCGTTATGAGGGAAGCGATATTTTTCGGTCGTATATCGCGCAGGTGATTTTTATTCGCTATATATTAGGGCCGGATCTCGTAGGATCGCGACGGTAATTGAATGGTAATTGATGGTTGTTGAATCAACAAGCGGACGCTGCGGTAAAAATTTGGCTAAATCGCCGCGATAAAGCGACAGGTTTTTTTTTTTGTGGGATGATGAAGAGCTACTTCATTATGCTTATACTCAACGACAGTGATTCCAAACTGGTGTGCTGTTATTTATTTATGTGCCGTGGATGAAGTCTTGGTGTGCAGCGAAGTTTCCGATAATGATAACGCAATGAAAACTCAAAACTTGTACTAATCCATGATTTACTAATTTGAAGTTGTAACCATGATAAGGGTCTTGCTTTAATTTTCTTTATTACACACGTTTATGTATTTAATATTGGAACGGTAAAACCTTGTGTACTGATTTGTTTTAAACGTAGTTAAGATTCACCAATTATCAATTTAAAGTAATAAATAATAATAATGAATATATTTCACTCATAAAGTAAATAATGATAGAAAATAGGTAGAATTTGTAAAATGAATTATAGGCATCCCTGAAGAAATTTTTTTTAGTGATTGTCTTCACTTAATACAGCAGCGGCAATTGGATACCAACTTTATACACTCGATTATTAGGCATAAAAAATAAAGTTCGTTAAATCTCCACAAAAGGTTTAATTAATGTCTACGTAATTATAGAACAAAATAGATGGACTAATTCATAGAAGTTGATACATCTTTTCATTTAGAATAAAAAAGTAGTATGATTTAGAATTAGTTTCGTTTAATAGGAATTTGCCATTTTGGTAAACCATTATTGTGTTCTACATTTGAATTATTTTCCGACTTATAAATTCGAATTTACGCTTACTTAAATTGCACCACTAATTGAGAATACAAAATATTTAATTTTGAATCACAAGTATCATGCTGCTACTTCATTCTTTCTTTTTCTACAGTTGGACAGTTTTAAAACTCCTCGATTTAAATTTACTGTGACTGACATGCGTTCGCTCTAGTGCGCCGCAAAATTTCAGCAAATACAAAAGCGTGCCGTAGGAGACAAAGGATAAGTAATTAATGCTCTCGAGGATAATTGATCTTCTCCTTCGATTTCTCACCCATCTGCGTACGACACCTCGGTTTCAATCCTAAAACTTGGAAGCCTCTCTCTCTTCTCTTGGTTGATCGATAAAGAAGAATTTGGAGAATTGGAGCCTTGAAATTCGTTAGCTGTAAATCTCGAATCGATTTGATTAGAAGGAGCCTTATTTAGCGAGGGAAGGCCTGAGGGGCTCCCCCTTTCCACTGGCCTCCAATATCCTTTTAATATTTTATAAGGACTAAGAGTAAGTCCGTGGGGAAAAGAATCTTCGCCTCTCAAGGTTGGCGAAGAAAAAACACTCGTGGGGAAAAACAGATAAGGGGATAAAAACCTGCGAAAACATTAAAAGAATACGACGCCCAACAGGGTGGCTAGACGAGTTGGTGACTTGCGGTTATTTTAATACCTCCTATTTGCATTACGTCCGTGCTAAGCAATTATGTTTTTCCCAACTTCGCGGAAGGTTTTAATCTCGAAATGTGGCACTCCTGCGAGCTTGATGCTGGCTGCTCACGCTACACTGTGTCTCATTTACATAAAAAATATAGGCTTGGCCTATCTGCTCCATCACATCAGCAATTACAATTTAAATCACACACAAAGCCTCGCTGGGGTTCGGCTAAAGGATCCGCTCTCTCGAATCGCGATAGTTTAGCCAGATTGAAATCTGTTGATACAAGGCCATACGAAAATAAAGATACACCTTGTAGTTTGGCTTGTTTCGGGAAGATATAGCCGAAAAATGGAAAATCACGGACTTCCTTGCATTTTACGAACTTCAGAGAAGTGTACAATGATCGATGTAAACCAAAAATAGAATATTTTAGCTTTATGATTACTGATTAGTAAATGCATATACGTATAAAATCACGTGTTTTCTAATTCTATCATATTCGATAGAACTTCGAGAAAGGACATTCTGAAGTTATAGAAAAAAAATAACACTGTAAACTTCCACACTATTGGACTTTATTCACATGTGTTTTGTGATTTCTCGTCTGGAGCTAATTTCTGAAAAACTTTCTTTGCAGTATGCTGTCTTAAAGGCAGTAAAATTTATTTGCGGAAACCAAAATATGTATAAGTTCTTTCCTGGGGTTTTAAAGTTCAGATAGACTTCAAATGCTTTCATGTCATGCAAAACGAAAGATTAAGTTTTCAAAGTAGTATATCTCAAGGTCGGCGGCAACTTATTTTCCCCCACCATTAAGTAGCTAGATTTGGAGAGGGAATGAGGAATACTAAGCAAGATGAGGAATGAGGTAGTTTCCTCCCGCATTCTCCATACGTCAGGGAAGCCCCATATCTCTATGTTTATCACTTTTTGTACATTTCAGTGAGGTTTGAGCTTTATGATTATCAATGTTTCTTGAGTGCAGACTTGGATTTAAACTTACAAAATGTTTCCCTCGTTACTTGATTTTTTTTATTATTTCTTTAATTTTGCTCTTAAATTCTTTTAGGATATAGGATTTGACGTTAAGTCTCAATTTCCCCTCAAAAGAAAGTCTAATTATTACTACAATTATTATTCGACACCATTCATACCTCAGTTCCTTTGATTCTTCTTTAATTGCATTGGTTTAAATCTAAAAAGATGCTTAGACGTGTTAATTTCACCAAAAACAATCATTCTTTATTATTGTCATTATTTTTAGCACCATTCGTACCTCTGTATCTTTCGCAATACTATAACAACGAGCAGCACTGAATAGAATAAAAAAGATACTCCTTTTATTTACCCTCGTAAAAAGAACGAACGAAAAATATTGAATCGATTGAGGTACCAGGAACAAAAGATCAAGCATTCGAATTTAAATAAATCAATTCCGGGAACGTTTCTTATCACGAATAAAACCTTCGCGTCGGTTAACATTTCATTCGGCGAAACGCGGTTTCGCGCCACTTCTTTCCAACGGGCAATAAAGTCCAGATCGATTTCCAACTCGTTCGTGTTGATCCACCAAACGCGTTGCTTACCCATTTTTGTAGAAGGTGGAAAACCAGAAGGTTGGCCACCCTGTTACCTCCCTCCCCTTCGCTTTAGAGCCGTTTATCGTTTGATATCTTTTCTTTTATCCCGCGTAATTTCGGCTCCTTTCCAGCGGTCATTCTGCGTGTCACACCGAAGCCCTATCGCATGTTGCCTGCTTGTGGTGAAGTTATGCGATCTCGCGGGAGAGGGAAAAAAAGGGGAGTTGGTGTAATTTGGCCCCATAAAAGTCTCGGAAAGCGGTTCTCGCAATGTCTTTCGTTAGCCGAGTTAGCCTCTAACCGTATCTTCTCAATATTATCCGTCAAAATACGAGGCTATCGCGAAGCTTACTGTTTGAATATTTCGTCGGCGTGTAAGGAACCCCCTGTCCGAGATAATCCGTTCCGAGACGCACTGACGTAATTCCTTGTTCGATATTTTATCGCGTTTACAACCGGACGGTTTTCGTCGCGTTCTCTCCAATTATGTTATCCTCTCTTTGGATTGGATTTTAGATGTTTAAATACGCGAGGAAAAACCCGTGTTCTTATTTATAATCGTTGGATAAGTGTACTGTGGATATAAATTAATTTCCATATAAATACAGTTGTTTCTCTTATGGTAAAATTTATTTTGGAAATCGGTTCTTCATTAAAGTATTACATTATCAAACGATTAGTCAAACAATTATATCAAACTCTTAGAATTGTAAGATAATACTTTTTCAATTAATCAAAAATTAGAGGCAAATTAGTGGTGAGATACTTTAAATAATGATTCTCCTTAGCCTTAATTGAGTTATCTAATATCATTTCCTATTTAATATTTCTTAAAAAATGAATATGTTCTCCAAAAGCAGAAATTCATATTTTTGGAATTAAGAACGAGTATACTATTTTTGGTTGATTCCTATAGCTTTTAAAAATTTGTTTTATATAGGTATTTTTAGTTTTTATGACCTAAGAATTAGAACGGTGTGGGCATAAAACTATTTATATACGGCTTTATTATTGTAAAATTTGTTGGGAATAATTATACTGGGGATTGATTCTTTATTAAAGCATAACTATATAATTCGATTAGAGCTCGGTTGCAACAAATGTAAATTATTAAAACTGAGGAAACAATAGTGGTAAATGATTGGATGCTTGAATTGACCTTACTAATTCTATACTGCAGGAAACACTACTCGTATTGCTACGAAACAAAGTGATAAGAAATAGGTCCTGAAAAATCAGAAATGGTTTTAAATGAATTACGAATAAATTGAATATTATAGGTTGATTCAGAGGATGTTAAGAATAATGGATTTACAAATATTTTTTCCACACGTTTATTTGCAAAATGACCGGTTTCGGCACAGATTGGCCATCTTCAGGTAATGAAGTTACAAACAAAATGCTTCGTTTGTAACTTCCTTACCTGAAGGTGGCCGATCTGTGCCAAAACCGGTCGTTTTGCAAATAAATGTGTGAAAAAATGAATTTGTAAATCTTTATTTTTAACATCCTCTGTTGTGGATTTCCACTCGGTAAAGCCTGCTACAATCGATTTTTATAGGTTGATTAATTTCTTTTCTGTTTATTTTTAATGTTTTATTTTTTAAAGTTAAATGTGTACAATGAGAAAAGTAATAGATCTGTGAGTTCGTATACCCGTTAGTCCTTGCAAGTATTTATCTTTCACCATGTTTATTTTCGCGCAGGCTTTTCACTTCCTCCATTTAGAGGGCGAATTCTTGTTGCGTATCCATTTCCTTAAACTTTACTCAAGATTGTTTCCTTAAGGTTTTCCCTTCCCTTTCCTCATTTCAATCAGATTGTTTTTGGTTTTCTATTACCCTCTTTTTTCCTTTGATGATCGGTTTAATTGGAGAGGAGAACCATTAGTTTCAATCTCATCCTAATGCAGACTTAATTTATTTATCCATTCAAAACTAATACATTAACGTATTACGAATTACTAGTAAACATTTACGGCACAGTTTTCCTGTTCAAGGAGATTCAAATCCAGTCTCTTGATTTAAAGCTGATTTGGAAAGCAGGATCCGTGCTTTCCTGTTAGATACAACCCAGGTTTTAGGGTGAATTAATTCCAAGCTTGTATTTCCAGAGTTCTGTAACAGCTATTAAAATCAAGTTAGGCTGCAGATAATGTATTTTTCTGTGATTATAGACATTAGATATGCTCAAAGGGTATTTAGTTCACCTGTTGTATTACAACGACCTTCAAAGTGAAAGCACTGTTTCATATATTTAAGATAAATATAGATCCTAATGTTGCTTTTATCTCATCTTTCGGATAGTAAATGGAGAGATTTAAGAAAAGAATCGGCGATTAGGTCACATTAAATTAGATTTCGAGCCGCATGCGATCAGTGGGTAGTGGATTGGACGCCCCTGATTTAGGTCTTCTTAGGCAACAAGCTCAGCGTTGTGTCATGCGGGTTGTCTAACATATAGGATAGAAATCGTCTTGCTACCCTTTAATTATCTTTAAAAAAGTCTGGTAGGGTGAATGAACCATTCTGCATTATTACGCAAAATGAAACCATTTAAGCCATCTTACATCTACTTCATCAACTATTCGTAATAGTCATTCAAAAGGAAATTAAATCCAAAATTTTAATCCTCACTTTTTCCGAGCCTCTCCAACTTTTAATCAAAAACAAAAGATTTCAGATGGGGAACATTTCCGATGCTAAACCTCTTCCGCGAATCTCTCGTAAAAACTCTCTCGGAAAATATCTTTTTGAGCGAATGTTTTCATCGACTTAAATTTCCCAAGAGTTACGAAGCATTCTCCCAACTTTATGTAAAGTGGGGGGAAATATTTCAAGGAAACATCGCATCACCCGCGGTTCGGATCCATTTTTTGCGAAAATCTTATACCCGAGTCACAAGTGTTGCGTCATAAAAAGTTCTCTCAGACCTTCCCTCCTCCTAAACACTGTGTTTTCATACTCTCGTGACGTATGGGGGTCTGCCGCGTCATTAAACTTTCTCCTCCCAGGCCCACCGAAAATGTACCCATGTACAGCGCTATGACCCCAAACTTTTTTATTTAATTTCCTTATCTTCTGGGCGCATAACTTTCCTCGGGAGGTATTTAAACTTTTTCGCCAGCGAAACCCTTTAATGCTCTTCTGATAGAATTCATTTCCTCTTCATTCTTAATTAAGGAGCGGGCGGGTAAATATTTGATTTAGGATTTTTTCGTTCGGAGTACGTGATCCTCGGAATAATCCGTTTATAAAGTTTCAGCGGTGTGAAGGAGATGTATTATTAATGGGTTACATCTCCTTTAATACCCCATGTATTGTGGAGTATCGCGTAATGGAGAATTTTGAATTAGCGTTGCGTAATGTACCAATTTGGGAAGCAGTTCATGATTCCCTTATTTCAGTGCTTCCTGACCGGTGAGCCATGAGTATAAGCTCATGCCATGGCGAAATATTCTATAGTTCTATATTTATAAAGAGTTTAAATTTCGCAAAATACCTAAGTACTATTTTGCGACGTAGTATTCTGTTCCTTAATGAAAATTGAGATTAGAAATATATTGCTTTGAATTTCAATTTCCTTAACTATGATCTTGGTAGGCCACGCAACATAAATGAATATTCATCTTATTTTAGATTATCTACGATCTTAATTTTCTAAGATATTTTTGTAATTTCATAGGAAATAGTTGCGTGTATATAGAAAATTACATTCTATATGTAGTTTTCTTCCAGGTATTTATTTGAGTTCTTGGAACTAACGAAGACAAGTTTTATGGTCCCCCTTAACTCTAATAAATTATCAATTCAAGAAAAAAACCACAACCATTGCCTCGTGATATCTCGGAAAAAATCTCTTTTACTATTGAATTACGAAAGAACGAATACAGTACCGAAATTGCTTATAAATGATTAGAACCATATCTGGCATGCTTAAATGCTTTCATTTAGTGGTAACCTTATTCAGTATGATTCTCAACGTCATATATCCTATTTTTATTTAAAAATACGATCGTTAAGCTGATAATATAACTTACGTACACTACCAAATGTTTTTCCTTCTTAAAAATCTTCATTTTATGTAAGGCTTCATAAGATGCAGACTCTCGCTTGGGAGTGAATGACTAACAGAATTAGTACGTAAATGTAATTTCTTTTTTTTAAGTTAGTTGTATGATGACCATAAAATATTACGTACATAATAGAATTAATTTCTTTCGTATTTCAATTAACTGATGAAAGGTTAGCATTTAAATTTTACTCGAAGAGATAATTATCGTGAAGGCTGTCTATTTACACGAAGGTGGAGAATCAATTTTGTAGGGAACGCGTAATGGAGTATTTTAATATAGCTCTACCTTTAATCATCACTTCCAGCTATCAAAGACAGAGTAATACTCTGAATTTAGGAGTTTGAAATGAATTTAATTCTTTCAATAATTTTGCGCTGCAGACGTGGCAGATATTTTTGGCAGGTTATCCTGGGCTCACTGCGGAAATTGATCCACTAACGAAGGAAATTCGGAAAGAATGAAGAGCGTCAATAAATTAAATATGCGAGTTAAATATTCGGAAAGGAAGAGGAACAAGGATTAGGTTGAGCATTAATTAAGGCCAGGCGGAACGTCTTATCCTTTCGCAATTAATTATGCAAAGTGGCAGCGAAATAACAGTGGAAAGGAAGGTAGGACTGTATCTTGGGCGTAAAGAACGCCTAAATCAAAAGATCCGGATGGAAGGAGTTTGCGAGGAATGTGAATTTGCAGAGAAAGGTTGAATCGTGATGTTTCGAAAAATAATGATTTTTTCATGTGTATTTTGGAGATGATGTTTTCGGATTTAATTACTAGACGGGGGTGGATGGTATTGGATATGTAATCAGGATTGATTAAGAGATTATGATATTATCATATTTCTTGTTCAAATATCGTCAGCTCCACCAGAAATCGAATTTGGAACTGCAATCAACAAAGGCTTCTGTATGGGTGGGATTCACAGACGTAATTTATAATAAGTAACCCGAAAGGCCACTTGAATCTCAGATTCTTTTACTTTGGCTAGTAGAAGCTTTAGAAAGGGAATAAAACAAAATAACTAGATGAAAATAGAGGTATTTTGCCGTTTACCTCCAAACTAACCCAAAGTGTTAAGTCGGAAAATGATCATGGATGGAGGTAAGATACGTCACGTATTTTGTGAATTTTATTCGAACTGAGGGTAGTGTTTGTCCTCCATAATGTAGCTATGATGTCAGTCATAATCGTGGAGAACAGTGAATCGATTCAGACTTGAATTAGTTCTCTCCTAACAAGAGGTTCATTCGATTTTCACTCCTAGGTTCCCGTCCCCGATATTTATCTGTAACTCCTTCACCTCTACTTTAACCTTCCTTAGCGCCTTTGCCCGCTTCCTCCTCCCACGTAATTCCCAACTCTTCCTCCCGAAGAACATCCATCCCATTCCCTGTTTCTCCAATCCCTCCCTGCTTTATCCCAACTTTCTCCATCTCCCGTACCGAATCCCCACTCCTCCACATCCTTTCCACACCCAGCGCCGAATCCCACCTCTGCCGCGCCTCCCCTACCATCCCTCCCAGGAGGGGAAGTTCCACCGCTCCTTCCCTCCTGCATCTCACGAACAAAGCCGCTCCCTCTGCTACCCTTTCAGACCCCTTTCCCCTCCGCCCCCTGCCCACTCCCCTCCCATTCGCCCGCAGAGACGCCATGCGTCGGCGACGTCGCCTTCAGTGCTATTCCTCTCGACCTGGCGTCCACTGCGGGACAGCTCCATCCCGCGCCGCTCTGCCGTACGCGGCGGATCCCGGTGCCGTTTAAGAGAGAGCGGGCGCCCAAAAAAAGTCGTTAGTTCTCGCGCGGCGCGGCGTCGAAGTTAAAGCGGTGAAAGATACGAACTGTGCGGGACTCTTACATAAACCGCTCGGAGGTGGTGACCTCTGACGAGTGAAGTGTGTGTTCTCTGTTTACCAGTGTATTTCCCTTTATGTGGTGACCCGGTTTCTTTGTTTCCTCCTCCGGGAAGAGTTGGGCAACTTTTGGCGCGCCCCTCGCCCGCTTTTTTTCCGGGGTTGGGGCGCTAGGGTTGGGATGGTCCTCTGGCAATAAGGAACCGCGGATTTTCAGGGATGGAATTCTTTTATGTTGAAGAATAAAAGGGGGGATTTTTCAGCCGGTAGGTGGCAGCGACCTGCCACTGGTTACCTTTGTTTATATCCAAACCCCTCCCCGAAACCCGACCTTCCCCTTTTACCTCCTTCCAACCACCTGTTCCCCTACTCTCCTAACCCACTGCCCCTACGAATTGGCATAGTGGGGTGAGGATTCATCTATCCCAAACCCTCCCTCTCCCCTACCTCCTACCCACCCTATTTCCTTACCTTACTCCAACCCTCGAGATCTTTCACCTCTAGGGATTGACTCCTGCTCCTTAACAAACCCAACCCTCCATACCATTCAATCTATCACGCTCCTTTGTTCTCTGGCTCTCCTCATTACGACCTCAGTGGCATCCGACGAGATTCATTCTTTTCTCTGCTCCTTAACACGGTTTCGCGGATCCGAGTCCGAAGAACGATATCCTCTCTCCCCGACTACGGTCCCTGAATCATTACCTGGCGTCCCTACTTTTCCCTAATTGTTTTCTCTCTTCCTTCGGCACTTTTTTGCGGGTTCGTTAGGTCGCCGTCAATCCGGGCGCGTGCCTTTTCGTGCCGCGGCGAGTATCGGCTCCATTGTGGCGAAAACTTAATTTGGACTCAGCCGCGTCACACTTTTCCGCGGGTACATCTTCGTTAATTAATTCACCTTTTGAAACCCATCTTTTTTCGCTCCCGCTAATAAACAAATCCTTATCGTTTCTTGCTCCACCCTTTGTGTATCTTCGGCGTGATGACAGAGTGGTTAATTAGTTAAGTGTGCGACGTTACCTCGTCTTCTTCCCCTTTATCTGTGTGGTTCTGACCGCTGAAGTTCTACTACTGTTCAAAGGCCCGTAATTCCTTGTGGTTCAATACGAATTTCCTTTGGTGTCTTCAACCTTCCTATTTTCTCGTGTTGCCGTTCTTTAAGGTGACCCTTTTATATTTAATAGCCGTTCCCTATCGCTCGTCACGGTGTAACGAGCCCATATATAGTAAATCATCGAAAAAATCCTCCATCAACTGTTTTTCGTCGCCTTGTGATTTTCGCTCTGGCTGAACCTCTCGTAAAACACTTCCACTTCGCTAATCACTGTCGCTAATTTCTCCCTTCTCCAAAAGATCGACTGGACTATCTGAGAGGCTGTTCGTCTTAGGCGGTCGAAAAATATAACTCTCTCGGGATCTGATAATTTTTCTTTATTGTGTTTTTCTCCCCTACTCAATCCTTTTTTTTCTCGGAAAGATCTTTATTTCCATCGAGCCGTGGATCCTCGCTAATCGAATTTATCTTCCGGGAAGGGACCCTCCATGAATCATGCCCTGTCACCCAGGGAATTCCTCCTGTCTTCTGCTACAGACACTGATCAAAGCATCAAAGTTCTTCCGAAACCACCTAGTGTAATTGTTTACCGGTCCCGGGAGGCTGGAGGAAAATATCACCTCCCTTAACTGAAGATCGCTGCTTTAACGTTGATGCATGCGGTGGGATAAATTTTCGAGTTCGACTTTCAACAGATTGAAATTCTCTTTGGATCTAGGTGTTATCTACGTACGTTCAATGTTCTTGTTGATGTTTAAAGTAAAGTTCTCGAAGAAATATTTTTCCTAGTTGAGGCGTAGAAGCAGTTTCGCTATTAAACGTTTCGGAATCTGACTCTGGTGTTACTTTTCACTGTCAAAAGAACACACACGTAAAAATATATATCTGCTCCGTGTACTGTTTCGTGGAATTCTAAAGCCGAAGTAGTGCTTTCCCATCCCGACTCTTGAACTTCAAGCGAGACCTCCTCTACTCGTATCAAGATTCTGCTCGCATTCGCTGCAGGAATCTCCACCCTTGCAGCTATCTTATCACTTCTCGTGAGGAGTGAAAACCTCATTCCGTTCCACGTGAACAAACATAGCCCCTTGGGGAGTTACCCTCACGTAGCCGACCAAGTCGTCCCGATATTGCCCTTCTGCACTCACGTATCGGCGACTCCCCACTTTTGATGAACCAGCCCCAATATTTTACGCTTAGTTAAGGAACGGGAAAAAACCGAAATTCCTCCCGGGCACCGAGACATAAATTCCTGCGCCACGTCGAGGGGAGACCGAAAGAAGAAGTTTTTTACGCGGCGCAAGTCTTAAGAAACTGCGACTTCTCCTCCACGGTGCACCGCTGTCTCAGCTACTAAACTTTCTTACGCGGCCCTTTCAGGAAAATAAAGAACAAAACTCCTACCTTAACGGTGAGCCACTTGGTTTTTTTCCTCTTTCCCCATCCCATACCTTCGGAATCCTCTGACCCATTTCTATTCTCGCGAAACCGAGAGACTTTTATCCGGCGACTCCTTTAAACATCCACCAGTCTCCGAAACCGCAACAGGCAACTCTTCCCGCGCGGGGCTTGAGCACTCCAATTATATTCTCCCTCCCCTCTGCCCACCCCTGCCATTTTTCTCCTCTGACCTCACTCTCCCTTCGCCTCCATTGGCCGACAACGATTTTCATCCCCCTTTGAGTATCAATCTTCAATCCTCACCCATAAACCCCTCCCCCCGTCTCCCGTCTTTCGCAGTGCCCTCTCGCGAGGATCGACTCCTAAAGCTCTTCATTTCGCCCACCCCTTCCATCTCGTAATTTCCTCCTCTAACAGCCTTTTTCGATATCCCCTCTCTCGCAAATTCCCTCTCTCGAAGACTCTTCTTCTTCCTTATCCTTTTTCGCATCTTCATTATTTATTCCGTTTTGACATCCACCATCTCGTAATTTCCCCCTTTAACATCCTTTTTCAATATCCCAACCCCTTGGTGCAAATTTCCTCTCTCTGACTTGCTTCTCCCACCTTCTTCAACATCCCTTCTTTCTGTCAGTTTATATTCCGACGTTATTTTCTCGCATCTTCTTTCCCCATCTGGCGTCATCAACGCATTCCGAGTTACGCATTTTTCCCTCTCTCAATATCGATACCCGTATTTTTTTCTCCGTTCCCGCTCCGTTATCTCCGGAGAAAGTCCCTCTCCGGGCATATCTCCCTTTCTATTTCAATCCGCGTCTCTCTTTTTTAATAAATCTCGTTTTCTGTCCCCTTTTCCCCGAAAACCGTCCGCTTCTCGGCGTTCTTTCAGCAGCGACCTCCTCTTTTCTATTATCAAGGGAACATAATGGGTCCCTCCCTTGTCTGACCTTGTCTCAATTTGGCCCTCATTCCTCAGCCCCAAAAGAGACATCTGATTTCGCCAACACTTTCATCCACCCCGTCTCCTCTCTCATTCTTCCCCGTACCTTCAGAGTTGCCCTAATCGCATTTTTTTCCGTTCTCATTTTCTCGCTCCCGTCTGGGAAAATCAACCGGACGTCTTTTTCGCGTTACCATTCTCCCCGGAATCGTCCTCCATTACCCTCAACTTCCGACCTTCTGGTAATCTGCTATTCAGCCCGCGCTTTCTTTCATCGCAGTTTTCCCATCTGCTAATCTCGTAGCTTTTTGCCCGCCCTGTTACCTTCCTCCACGTCAGCCCTTACGTCTTTCGTTCCCTTTCGGATTGCCCGACCCTATTCCCCTTTCTCGTAAGTTCTCGGTCCACGCCCTCTTGGCTCTGCACGCTCCCCCGATTCCCGCAATTGCATCCCTCCCCGTCAGCACAACTCCCCGGAGTGTTTGCACCTTCTCCACCTTTCTCTCGCAGACGTAAGGAAGCAAATCCCGCGTTAATCGCCGTCTCCCTCTTCGACGCCTCCTCATTCCGGTTAACTTTTTCCTCTCTCACGGAAAACAACCCCGTATTTCTCATACGCATCGCTCCGTTCCATCTTCCCGATTCCAGAGCGTCTTTTCTCCCCGGAATATTTCATTTCGGCCGCAATTTTCTGGGTTCGTTCGTCTCTTTTTATTGTCGAGCGTCCTCTCTGTGTCTCTCTTCTTCTTTTCATCGCGATACCGGCGTTTTTCCCTTCACTTTTTCTCCCGCTCAATAACTCCTCATCCACCTGTTACGATCAGTATTGCGGTGTGAACAAGTCTCTCTCTCTCTCTCTCTTAGGTTGTTTTTTTATACTCCGTTCCCTTTTCATTTCCTGATCCCGCGTTGCCCGCTCTACCTCCCCGAAAGACTTTTCCGCGCGAGTATATTTATATATAAAAAAGTGCGCGCATAAATATAGTGGTTCTCTCACCTTCGCAGCGTATAGCAGAGTCTGGTAAAAGGGTTTTTCACCTGCACCCCGAAACTTTTTTCGGGTTAGAAAAAAATCCGCACTTTCACTTTCAAGCGCGGAATTTTTTCGTTTTTTCCGGCGTTTCTCCCACTTCGTTTTTTCGCATCTTTTTTCACTCGTTTTATTCCCAGACCGGTGTATTTCCGCAATTTTTTTCCCCCGCAAAGGGTTCTTCTCCTCCGTCCGTTTTTTCACCCTTCCCTCCGGGGTTCTCCCGCAGCTTATTTCTCTCTTTCCTCGCGAAGCATTTTTTCGTTCGCGATCGTCCCTTCTCCCAGCATCCTCCAGAATCCAATTTCGCTAAAACGACACCCGATCTTAATTCCCGTCCGTAACGCAATCCCCCGCGTTACGATTTTACCGCCTTTTTCAACCGGAATCCCACTCGTTATTTTCCGTTTGTTTAAGCGTGCGTTTCCCCCACTCATCTCATCGAAAATCCCCGTTTCTCCGAGTGCTTATTTCGGAATAGCCCGGAAACATTATTATCATCTCTTGAACAAGGCGTAACCGCTCTTCTTTTCATCTCCGAGCGAAATACGCGAGGAATAAAAGAAGGATATTTCCCCCAGTCGAGGAGGGAATTCCGCGGCTCGAATTCCGTCTTAATTTATCCCGTTTGAGCGCATTTTTTCGTCCGAATCGCAAACGTTTTCGCTCTTTCTCTCGACACACCTAGCGAGGCGTTTTTCGCTCGTTTTCCGGCCTTTAGCCCCACGAGAGCGAGAGAGAAAGCTCTCGCTCAAGAGAGACAGAGTTTTCACTCAAGAGGGGGACTTCTCTCAACTTCGAGAAAGAGTTAGCAGTCATATTCTCTCTCCACCTTTTTGGAGAATCAATCCTGCCCTCTCGCCTTCCTCAACACCCTCCCATCCCGCCGCCCTAATTTGTTTCAGAGACTTTTGAGGATTTTATCCGCCCCTGTTTAATTTCTCCTCCCTATCGGATCCTCAAGTCCTAATTTCCTCGGCCCAATTTTCTCCCGAACCCTCTCTCTTCCTTCTCTCTAAAAAAACTAGATTTTTCCCGTCCGATTTTCCCTTGTTTTCCGCCCCTCCACCCCCGCTCCTCCCGCCCCATTGCCCTCCGCTAACATTTCACTTTGAGACCGTAAAAGAGGGACTTCAGATAGACCTCCCTCGTTCTCCATCTTCTTTTGTGACCCGTCGACTGTCGCTTAGCGTTCGACTCCCATATTTCGCCTCTTCCCCGGCATCTCTTTCGTCGTGTTTTATAGCTGTTTCCTCATTGTGTAAAGCCGCATCCCGCATTCCGATACTCCACATCCGACCTTTCATTGCCGCATCTCGCTGTTCTCTTTCCATCCGGGCATTAACTATCCACCCGGAAGCATTTCCCCCACTCGAATACCTTCCCGTGTTTCGGTATCCAAAAGTACCCCATTCGAATCGAAAAAAAAACGAGAGATTAGCTTTCCCGTCGGATATAGATATAAATCGATTCACAACGATATTTATCAAAGAGGATCGAAACATATCGATAGTTATCGAAATATAAATTAATCGATAGATATCGATAGTTTGCGATACATATCAAAAATTCAACAATCAAGTCCAGGGAATATCCTCCATATCTTTTTATAGTACAATCATTAAGTATATATCGATACTGATCGATAGTTTTCGATAACTATCGATAAAAATCAGAACATTTATCAGACGAGTCAAGGAAGAGCATCTCCGTTCTTTTTAACCTCGGAGTTGTTTATTGAACGCTTCATTACCCCCTGATCGTGATCAACATTCGAAGTCGATTACTCGCCCGTCGCTCCTCGTTATAAGGGAAAAAATATAGAACGGGACGCCGGCGTTTCCACTTGGGCAAGAATTACGATAATTCACAATGACGCGCCATTAGGAAATTTCTCCCTCCGGCGAAGCGGTCATTTTTCTCCCTTCGCATCCACGGAAATAGAGAGGCTTTATAACTCTTTCGCGTCGCGTCCTAAGATCGGATCCTTTCGTTCCGCGAAACTGACCCTTAAAAATGACCCAACCTCCGGCGTAACGTAAGAGAGAAAGGGAGAACAAAAAAGAACAAAAAGTATAGATTTCTGTCCGTCCGATTATGTTTTTCATCTCCGATCCCTCCATCATTATCGATCGGTATTGATTGGCAGACGCCACCCCCGCCTAACCCCATTTCCCGAATAATATCACAAATCCTCGGCATCCTCTTTCGGTCCAGACGAACCCCTTCCTCGTCTCCCGGGGCCGAATAAAAATTGGACCCGGAATAAAAGGTGGACCCGGAAAAAAGGGGACCCGTCACGGGAATATTTCTCGCTAAAATCCTCCTCCTCAGCTTCTCTTGGGCAACTAATTACATCTGCCCCTTTATCTTGCCCCCCCCCCACTTAACCCTTTCCGATCGCACCTTTAAACCCTTCTTTACGAGGTCGAAAGGCTCCTCTAGGTCTTCTCCAGAGGTGGTCCTCTTGCGGAGTTCCGCTTCATCTTTCCCCCTGAATAATAGCTCTCACCTGCCCCGAGAGTTCCTCGACGTATCATCCCCTCTGTGGGAGAAGATTTCCTCTCGCATCCCTCCTAAATAGACGCGCAAAAGGAGGCAGTTTCGATAAGGCATAGTCCCCGGAGGCAGCGGATGCTCAAGTGTTTTGTCTCCACCGTTTGCGATCCGCCCCCTCAACTTTTTCCACGCATCTTTCATCTCCCGATTCCATCGAACCCTTTTCACGCATCCTCGATCCCCTCGTCTCTTTAATTATTCACTAGTCTGTATCACCCACCATCTCCTTTACTTCCGATTTTCTTTTCCTTTCTTTCCGTCACCGGATTTTCAAGCCGTGTTTCCAGTCCTCCATCCTCTGCCATTTCCCCAACCTTTTCCAACTCTTTCATCCTCCAGCTCCTCAAAGACCCGAACACTTAACTTAAGTGCTTTCTTTTCCTTTCGTCTCCCTTTACGGATTCATTAGGCCCTTTCTTTCCGCGTTCCTCCATCTTCGGGATTAATACCTGTCAACACGGGGGTTTTGATCGGCCTTCCCACTCCTTTTCCGCGACTCCCACGCGCCCCCCATACCCTTTCATCGTACATTTTGCTCCTCCGTGGTGGGAGGTTTTAATTGGCGATTGAAGCCGGCCCAGAAAGCTTTTGTCGCGGGATTCGCCATCGGATCGCGGAGAAAAGTTTTCTTCCCCACACCCTTAGCTATAACAACGGGTATTTAATTGATAAGGGGGGATATTCTGGTGAAGAAAGGAGCTGTTTAAAGTACCCAAAGAGATTTTTTGAGGATAAAGAAGGTTCCACGTTTCTCGCCAAAAACAGAGTGAAATATTTTGGGGAATCCGCAAGGAGCCAAGTGTTCGGGAGGTGTAAATTGACCCGAAAAGGTCCTCATCAGCCGCTGAGAATAGCACTGTCATTATACATCTCTCCGGACCGGTAAATCTTTCATTGTGACTAGGAAAAAGTGTTCTCGATCCCCGAAAAGTTGCGAGAGTACTCCTGCCTATCTTCTATCGCAACAACGGCCTTCCTCATCCCCTTGGCGCGTCGGAAACATTCATAACGCGTCGAGAAAGGAGCAGAAATAAGGCGAGCGAAAGAGTCCCTTCTTCCTCCTTTTTATTCCAACTCTAACGCCCTTACGCCTTCATTGTCGGGGACATCTAGTTGTCTGGCGCGCCGTCCTTCACCCGTATTCCTCCGAGGAATCGGGGCCTATTTTGAATAAAGGAAGAATCGACGACGCGGGCGATTACCAACCCCCGGGTCTCCTATTCATCGGAACCGAGTGGAGAGCCGTTAAAGTTTTTCCTTCCCCGCCAACCGACCCGTCCATCCCTTCTGCGCGACACACAACAACCCCCTCCCCCTTTCTCAGCCCCCACTCCCCCCCCTTAAGACTAGTATCGCGGACTTCCATCTCTCCTATTTAGTTAGCGCCTTACGACTCTTGTGGCAAAAGCGTTTCGAAGACGCGTTTGAAGACCCATCCCTACCCTCGTTACCGACTCTTCCCGGCTCTTATTGTCCTCATCTGTGTATCAAAAGTGCTCGGAACCTCTTTTCCGCAATTCCTCGAGACTAGAACTCGTTCGAGATGCGGTTCGTTAAAAATTTTCGCATCCAATTATCTCCCAGGCCTAATTATCGCGACGTTTCGCCCGCGGACGGCGTCGGCGCCGCGGCGCTTTTATTTTGAGGAGCGTGCGAATACTGGCGCGGGACTCGCGTTGTCGTAGATACAGTCCTATCTTTCCTGGTTTCCGCCGGGAACGTCCTGGGAAGCGTTCATCCCCGGGGGGCGCCCGTTTATCTCAAGGAAAAGCTTCCGGAAAGCGAGAGAATTTCTGTCCCGCGAAGTCGATCTTCTAGGCTGAACTTTCGTGTCGGGAATTCGCCTTCGTGTGCGTGGAAACTTTCGTGTGATACTCGTGTGTGAAACTCTGCGGAAAAACTGTTTTGTGGTAGCGAGAAGTCCTGTATCGTCCGTCGTCGTGTGTAAATTACTAGTAAACCGTTGGTACAAGTAAACCGTTAATACTAGTGAACCTTTAGTACAAGTAAACCGTTAATACTAGTGAACCGTTAGTACAAGTAAACCGTCAAAATGGCTATGGTGCTTTCTGTCCGGACCAAGACGGGGCTGGCCGTGGTGGTGCTGGCCCTGGCAGCGGCGATGTTACTGATAGCGGGAGGCGTGCTGGGTTGGTTCGACAGCTCGCCCCCCCCTGGGCCACCTTATCCGACCCCCAAGAGCGTCCTCAAAGATGGGCGGAGCAAAAGCGTCTCTACTGTCAAGATGGGGGCGTTTAAGGTAAGAGAATGCCACGGATGGCTCTTTAGAAAGCGGGAGTTCTGCAGGCGCACTCCCCACCTGCGTCATCCCTAGATTTCCCAAACGATCTGCTTCGAGATGTAATTTCCATCGGGGCACTTGTTGACATCTGTTGGCCCGATAACGCGCTATATTTACCTTCACGCATGAGTTGGCGGACTGAATTCCTTGCGTCTGCCGAAGATAATTCCCAGATGTCATTTCCATATTTGCGAGAGAGGGTTTTTCCCAGGTGACGAAGGTGGACGAGGTAGGCATCTGTTATATGGCGCTGGAAAAAGACCCGGTTTCATAAAGTGAATGAATGGAGATCGGAGAAATAGGTAGTGTGAATGTAAAAATGACTGAGAAACAGAAAAAGGAATGATCAATGAAATTGCAATCATTCCGGAGACCAAAATATCTTTAATATGGTGCTAATGTCATGGAAATTTATAGAAACCATCTTTAATAAAAATGCTTCGTAACGATTACAATTATCGCCCAATAAAGACGTTTTGTATTTTATTGTTATATATAAATCTCTGTAAATAATATTTTCAACACGTTGACTAAACCGGTTTACAGAAATATATACCGCGGAAGTTACGAAGCGTTTTACAAATTATGGAAGTTAAATTTATAAATCGTCATTACCACATCTAGTGGTCGTGAAATATTACAGTTGTTTTATTTATGGATGAGTTTGGTGTTTTATTTTCCTTAAGTACTTAGTATTTCTTAAATGCTAACTTTTTAGGTTTTCCGGTATAGTATAGTTGTTGCAGCTTACTGATATTCATAGCATGTTCTGTCAATTATATATATTATTAACTCGTTGACGAACCGGTCGATAGAAATTTATATCGTGGAAGTTACGAAGTATTTTTACAAGTGATTGAAATGAAATTTATCTTAGCGCAAGAAAGCATGCGACTTATCCCAAGGTTGTGCAAGAAGTGTCTTTATTTTAAGATGGCCTCCAAAATATCTATTTGAATTTTGCTGACTAAATATGGGTTACTTTTTATTCGCCTCAGATGATTATAGTCTTGGTGTTGTAATTATTTGTTTAAAGATACTCAACTCTAGCGCTAGTTGGTACCGCACCCCCTCTGAGATTTAGGACCAAAAGCTAGTATAAGGTATGAGGCCTTCTTGCTGGGATTAAGAGTGAGTTAATTTCTCCTCGCTTTAAAAATGCATGAGGTATCATTTATCGGCCCAGTTTTTAAGAGTTTGGAGTTTAATTGGATTCTGTGAATGCTTCACCTATATTCTTATTTTGTTTTGTCCTCTCACTTTGTTCCATCGCTTGAGGTGTTTCACCCTCAGTTTGTACAGTTTTGGAGTTTAATTTATTTCGTTTAGAGAAAAAATTCACCTGCATTCTCCTTTGGTATTGTCGTCTCTTGTTATTTTTCCTATTACCATTTTAATTTTGCATGCTGCGCTTTTCAAAAACGTGGATACGGCAAATGAAGTGCTCGCACACCCTTGAAACGTACATGAAATGGAAACTGATAACATCTCTAATTGCAGGATGGAAATAACAATTACCGCAATCACTCCCAAATGATACCGTACAAATCCTCCTCTCGCAGTCGCGATAGAGCAGTACTTCCGGAACGATAACCACTTCCAACTTCGCTCGTCCCTCAAAAGGTAAAAACTTGCAAAAATAACTACATCGCTCATCTTTCCAATCTCGTTGCGCGGATCTAAATCTCGGCCAGATTTGCGAATAATATCTCCCCACGGCTCCTATTTGCACAAAAATCTCGATTCTTTCGCTCTTCCGCCAAACCCGCGCCTAACGCTCCGAATTAATTCCAAACAAGCGGAGGAACGCCTTTTTCCGCGGCACAAAATCAGTGGAAACGCTCTTTTGTTCGGGGATATTTCGTATTTATTCGGAAATCGGACTCGTCCGCGTTTATTTCCGCGCCGCCTCCTCCCTTCTGTTATTAGAATCGAGTACTCCGACAGTTTTACGGCTCACCTTTAACACTAGAAGGACGGGAACTTCGCGTCTCGATACCTATTTTATTGTTAGGTCCACGCTACTTTTTTTAGTTCACGGACACTCTACCTACCCTGAAATGTTCCATCGGTGTAAGAATTATAGTCCGTGATACGCCGAAATTGGAAATTGAATTTTCATCCATGCTGAGATAATTTACAATCAGAGCGTCTCGGTTTTCTATTAGGATGGTCTTCTACATTCAGAACTGAATTTCCCATCTTAAGTGTAGATTACTGGTTCTGTAAAAATTATACATTATTCTTAAGTAGTTATTATTTTAATTGTATTTCTTTAACGCTAGAAGGACGGGGGTTTCGCTCTACCTAGAAGGGCGGGAAGAGGTCATTTGAACGCTTCGCTTCTCAATACCTATTTTATTGCTTCTTTGCATTTTGGAGAAGTTTATTTATATATTTAAGGCATATCTATATACTTATGTCAACATTAAATTACTGTTTTTCCATCGATCCATACATCTAAAAATAATTTATATATGCAGCAAAGATTTCATTATGTTTATTTCATATGGCTTTGGATAATAATCACGCTGTACTCAAGCTCCTTTTGAACTATCATTTATATGGTTATTGATTTAATGAATTATTCAAATGTAAATATCTGCAAGAAAATACTTAAAAAATCGGAGACATAGGTAAATATTTGGCTTGAAAAGAGATAGTGGTCGAATGACTACCAGCCGTCCTTCTAGGTATGACATGTTGTGAAAATTACCATATTAGTCTCAGCAAAACTTTAATTCGTTCATATCGAATTTGGAATAGTGTCACACAAAGTCAAAAAAATTCAAAAAATTTAATAAAATTCAACTTAAAAATTTTGAAGTAAAACGATGAAAAGTGGTAAAATACCTTCTAGCGTTCATGCCTGCTCTACATCGGTTCCTTTTTTGCCGGAAAAATAAATTTAAAGCGTCCGTTAAAACGGGAAATAAAAGCAAAGCTCCAGAGTTGTGTATCATCGATACGAGTCTTTTTGGGGCCATGATTGATTATTACACGGAAAATCTTTAGAGGAATCTTCCCCGTAGTTATGGAAACGACTGCCGCCAAATAGGTAAATGGCTGAAAGAGGGATGCCATGGAAAGTCATTATAATTTGTCATTCGCCGGGTGAAATATAAGAAGAAAATTTGTCTCGCGCTACAGAGAAAACCTTTTTATCTAACGGAGAAAAATTCGGGTGCCTATGAAAGGAATAACAAAGTGTGTCGTTATATTATCATTGAGACGTATTTTTCTTTTGGACGCGAATTTTGAGTTCAGGATGACGTGAATAAACCCAGTTTGTGTTTCTGTATAGGAATAGACTTTTTTGAGTATTTTTCAGAATAAAAAAAAAATTCGTAATTTTCCAAAGGGGTTTCAATTTGCTTCCGGTTTCGTAAGCTTACCTGCGTATACATATTTTAGGAGATTATAAAGTAAGCCTGAAGATGTAAGTACCCTTACAAAATTGGTAGCGAATATATGCCCCTGTAGAAAATTACGAAGCGATTTTTCATTTTGTATTTCAAGTATTTCTATGAAATCACGGATTTGAATATTGATTTCTTTATTTAGTGTGTATTTGTGATCCATAAGTAGAATAAATCATTCATAAAATCTCAATTTGTTATGTATCAACCACAAAAATACGAAATTATGTTGAAAGAGTGGTGTATTTATCATCAAATACACTAAAAGTTTTATGAATTATATCCGAATCCTTTTTTAAGAAATAAAATACCCAAAGTATTTATCCATAGTGTCCATATATGTTTTTATACCCACGGTTATGTGTAAGAGCACACAAGTGTGTTTTTCTTATTTAAACAGCGAATGAAAATTTCCTGTTCCCATCCGAATACTGATTGTAGAAAATACTGATATAAGAAAAACCCCAAAATATTTAAGGTTTCACATACATGTGTATATTCAATAATTTCACCAATATGTATATGGACGCGAAATTTTATTTTTTAACTTAAACATGCATTATTTTACAAAACACATAATTAAATTGTACTATTTATATTTGTAATTGTAGGCACCGTAGAAATTGCTCTTGAATTCATTCACAAATTCAAGGACGTATAACTATTATATAAATTTGAGGATATTTTATTTTCACTATTAGTATTTCAAGAACACGTAATTATTTCACCACACAGCCTCTGAAGCGTACACATTGTTCCGTTAGCTCTTCAAAATAAAATAATTTCTCAAATCCTTGGATATGCTTTTATAAATATCACAGGTAAGGTCATCTTTTATCAAGACACATCCGTCTGAAACTGAAGGGTGAAATTTATTTCGAAAAACAAGCCTTACGTTTCATCGTAATTACCTCTTTGTTGAAATTATTCGCCCGTTTTCTTCTCCGCAGTAAAATTCTTCCACTCTGGATTTCATTCTTTTTCCACTCCCCTTTATATAAAGGTTACGCCTTTGGGGCCGCGGAAAGCTTCCACGGAGGATCTACTCGAATTCATTCACCGTTTTGGATGGGAAATAACTTCACTTTTACGTCAGATCCAAACTCCTTTTTTTGCTTCGTTTTCGCGTAAAAACTCCGCTCACGCTGTGTAGTCGTTATCGATGCCCCGACTGTTTCTATGCATAACTGCTCGTAATCGCCGTACAGCGCATAGGACGTCCGGCACCCGGATGCAGGGGAAATAACGCTTCGCGTATGACACACCCACACGTGACGGATTCTCTCTGAAGCCACTGATAAAAGGAGCACCCGTTGATTGGACTGAAAACTGTACATTTCCACGCGCGTGTGCAAAAAAAGCTATTATTACCCCCGTTAAGACAGGAAACTGACAGGGAGAGTTATTTTTTTCGTTGGTGTATTTTTGAGTTAAAGGCCAGAGAGCATGTGGTAAAGCCAATGAAAAAATGTCCCGCGAGGAGATGAAAAATTAGGAAAATGAGGGAACTCTTTCTAACCGAGGACAGTTTATATGTATGTCGCGCACGTGTTTCTGATGAGATTTCATTCGGTTTTTAGCGGAGAGATGCGCAGTCAGCATCATTTCATTATGAAACGATTCTTGGAAAAATGTGGTGACCATGTTTGAAACGGCTCGATGACGAAAATTGCAATAGGTTTTTATTTTTAGCGCTAGCCGAGAAACATTACTGACAGCTTTCGAAGAAGCTTCTTGACCGCTTCCATTTTATATACCAGAATCCAGAGCGGTTTTCAGCGTATCATCTGCAAATATGTGTCGTTTTTAATTGTAACCAGTTTACAATTAAAGGTTACGAGAAAACATTGAATCGAAGTACCTCCTTTTGATATCGCAGCAAAATACCTTAAATAGACTGATTGAAGACTGTAGGTTGAAGTAAAAAATGTATCTCCTCGAATAAGATTCGTTTAATAGGGAGAATATAATAATAGTAATAATAATAAATAATAATAAATTTATTTTGCTCTGGGATTATGAGTCCCATAAGAGCAGAAAATAATATACAAATTCTATCTGCTCACATAAAAATAAATAATTCAAATTATAAACAATAGGTCGAATATAAAATATAGACAGCTTACAAAAAATAATACAAAAAAGAATAAAGAGAAAAAAATATGCCAATATTACGGTAATAAGAGTAATTCTGTAGAAACAAAAACAAACATATATCATAATTTTAAAATAAAAAGGAAGTAGCTTAGTTGCAAAATTTTGTTTAGTAAACATGGAGTTGTTTAAACTTGAGAAAAACAACCTTGGAATAAATGGTAAATACCTAGGAATTACGCTCAGGAGTAATTTTTCCTTCAAAGAGCATATTCGAAGCGTAATAGGAAAGGCTAATGAGATGCAAAGGTTAGCCAGTAGAATTCTGAGGGGAATCTTATCTAAAGTAAAAGGAATTTCGTATATTTTTATTTGATTCGACCTATACTTTAGTATTGCTGGGCGATTTGGGATCCTCACGAAGTAGGATTAATTTCCGATCTTGAGATGGTTCAACGTAGAGCAGCTAGGTTCGTCGAGGGAGATTTCAGATATGTCAGCAATGTTTCGGCTATGATAGAATCCCTCGGATGGAACTCTCTTAGTGATAGAAGACTTGAATATCGACAGAAGCTTTTTGATAAATTAATCACTACCGATTTCGTGGAGGAGATAACTGATATTGTTATACCAATCACAAACTTAAGCGATCTTCGGGAGAAAACAAAAAAGGGATACAGGGAGGTAGTTGCCAGGAAAGATAGTTAATTTTGGTCATTTTTCCCGCGAAGTATTAGGAAAGCTAATAGCTCTCCAGGTTAGATAGGGATTTCGGTGTTTTACACCCCCTGCCACTGGCGGACTTCAGAGTTTAAATGTAAATGGTACTCAAATATATTGTTTACGGAACATTTGGGGCTATTTATGTATTGTATTTTCTTCCAAAAGGTTTTACGTGAGAAATGAATTCCTTTACGGACATGTATGTTTACGCATTTCTCCACATTCGCGGTAACAGTAAGGTTAAGTTTGGGAAGAGAGTTCTTTACCTGAAATTCATTAGATGCATATTTACTACACTCAGGATTTTTTGCAGCGTTGTTCATATTCATATTTTTAAAAATTCTATTAATTGAGGAAAGCCCTTAGATATTCAAGTTGGTAACTTTTAAAAGTGGTCCTGGGTTTGGTTTCCGGTGCGATAACTAGGAAATGGCCTAAGCTGTTGATGCACTTTTAACAATACAACTACTACTTAATCAGATTTAAAATTTTACTGTGAATACTGCTTACACAAAAACGTTTTTGAAGTATCTGAAACTCCCCATTTAAATATATATTTAATTGGTTCAATAAACTTTTAATCTTAGCGAAATTTTTAAATCTAAACTAAGGTTTTTCAAGTTTTGAATTGCCTCCTGATCAGCCCAGGGATTATTGAGCCCGACTCTGACAATCGCGTGTTCGATTCCGGTAAGAGCCCAATGTTTTAGATACTGGTTGTTGTCAGGACGGCAAAATTAATCACAGATCGAAACTAATTGTGGTGGCTATTCATAACATTAAAACTAAAATAACCATTAAAATAGCAGCAGAGAATGATAATGACAGGGAGAAAAAACAACCAAAAGTTTTTCTATTGGTCGGATTTACATGTTTTTCATAGCCGCAATGTGTCCTTTAGCGACAACAGCATTTCCAATCAAAAATCGGAATCCCCGTTTCGAATCGCAATAGAGCGCGTGAAAATGTTTAAGCATCCCATTCCCTCCGTGAGAGACCTTATTACGCCAGATTCCATGCACCGCCGTTCGACGGAATGAAAGCCGATTCGTCCTCCTTCAAACGGGCCCTCCCAATCGATGGACCCGATGTTTTCAGATATTAATTCCGAAGTAAATCTCGACCGAAACTGCTGTAATTGTGGAAAAAAGAAAAAGTTCGGGGGGTTCTCCAACCCTGAGCCACGCAGAATTTGGCATCCTTGAAAAATGAACCGCACCTATTTCCGAAACCCAAGAGATCCGGAATGGCGTATAACTCGCGACAATTTAATTAACGACCTTCCATTCTACGGTGATATATTACGTGACGTATCAACCAGCACATATTTTAAGGGAATTGGACGCAGCGGCCGTTACGGCTTAAGGATGTTTGGGGGAAATCATTCCGGAAGTTTATATACCATGAAATTTGCGATAAAAGCATGTGGAAACTTTTATGCCCGTGTAAGCCTCTGTGTTCTGCTAAATTGGAACTCTTTTAATCGCGGTTTTGTGCATTTTAACTTGTCTTCTTGGTAATACTTCAGGGAAATGTTTCCTATTTTTTCAGCTATTTTCAAGTTTACATTCATACGCATTTGCATGTATACATATGAGAGGAATATTTATGTAACACTTTGGGATGATCCCAGGTCTTTATTAGATAAGACTTATTTTGTTTCTGAACTTTTAAAAGCTACAGCGGTAGCTAATTAGTTCCGAATTAAGCTACAATTTCTATTTAGCGCAAAATTGAAATTAAATTGTAGAGATGAATTGTTTTGACTCTGATTTTTTCACTCTGGGTATCATAATATCTCAGCTTATTAAAATAGGACAATTCTAAGCTGTATGAAATAGTTGTGGGACTAGTCTTCTGTTACTAATTAATTATGAATTAGCCGGTAACAGATGACGGAGCTTATTAACAATTAAGCATTATTAACGTTAAATTGTAAATACTATAATGAAATATACATCGGCCAAACCAGTAGAAATTTACACATTCGAACAAAAGAACATAAACAGTCTTTCCTCAATGGTTCCAGTGCCTCACACTTCGCTAAACATTTAATCGACAATAAACATCATTCAGACTTTACCAACACCCTCCTCCATAGCTATTCTAAAGGAAATAAGCTGAACTACCTGGAGCAATTAGAAATTTTACACCACAAACACCATAATTATACGCTAACTAACATTTACCTCTTTCCACTCCCTACTTCTATCAACTGTTTGCCTCCTTCCGCTGCTTCCCTCACCTAATATCCCTAACCCTTCTTCCCCTCTCAGACCTTGCTTCCTTATTGGCCATTGTTTTGTATGTGTTCACTGCAGCTGTGGTCTCTTTACCTGAAGATGGACAGAATTGTCTGAAACCGGTCGTGTATTAAAAACTCAAGTGGAATTTTTGACATAGTGTTTTAATTTCTATTCCTAATCATGGAATTCCACATAGTGAAGGCTTCTTCCATAGATTATAATTAAGCATTGATTAAACAGCAACAGGCAATATATTTTAAGTTCTGAAGCTTAAATGAAAATTTTACTATGAAAGGCTTCTTCAAAATGGATGGCATAGTCTCTTAATAGCCATTCAGTTTATTGAAATAACTTAATCTCCTATATGAAGTAAAGCTGGGCTTAGACCTCTGTTGCTGATAGATTAATATAATTAGCTATATACTATTTACGATATTGGCTGTATATTAGAAGATATGAGAATTTTTGAGAAAATATTTTCCATTAGGAACAAGGATAGGAAATGTTTAACATTATTATTTTCCATAAATTTCGTTTAAACGCTTGTAAAACTCTTAATTTTTCTTTCTTTCTTTCTTCCGTAGCCTTTATCTTCCTTAATTTCGTTTAACTTTGGCATTCATAAAATAATAATGATGACAAAACCTCGGTGGAAATAGCTACTTTTCAGTTAGTGAAAAGTAAGTGATGACGTATCGCATTAACATCTAATTGCTAATAAAATATACGATTTTAAAAAATAAATCACATCCCCCTCATAAAAAAGAAGCACTCAAAAGCAATATAATTTTAGAATAAAGTTCTTCTTTGATACGAATTTTAATTATGAACGTTTCATGCAATTTTATGATACTCGAGATCTCAAAAAAATGTCATAAATTCAGATAATTAACTCGTTAATTATACAGATTCAAAAAAGAACGATGATTCGACGCGCCTTTTATGAGAATTATCAAGCGATTATCTTTCTAATTTAAATTTTTTCAAGACTTTGGACGACTTCCACTCCATTATATCGAGCACGCGTCTTCTCATTAAAATCCGGGCAACTTCCTCTTCTCCTCGAGTTCTTTTACTTTTATGAACATTTAATTACCTTGACCCGTGAATTAAAAGTAGCTATATCCATAAAATATGACTGCATAATTTTCCACTATCTGATGGCACAATTTAATATTTGCTCGTCTTCTCGCGCGTCAAAGGGATGAAATGAAGGGAAGACAAAAGAATAATATTAGACATGCATGAGCGTTCTATATTTCGGTTGGTGCTTTATTATTCCCTTCTCAATTCTGTTTTTTTCGTTTTTAAGTAGTTTACCCATATATTTTATCTAATATCTTCGATCTTCATCTCTGTTTTTTCCCTTGTATTATCTCATTATACATGGCCATCTTCCTTCAATAATTGACAAAACCATTTCCTCTGTCGATGCTTAATCACTTCAATTAAAGCCCTCTCCTCCCCAACCATCTCCAGTACCTCCGTGTATGATTTTCTATCAATCCAACTTACTTTTTCCATTCAACGCCAAATCTGCTCATCAAATGCATCCAAAAGTTTGACTTTCTCTTTTCTTAATGTCCACCTTTCCCACTCATATAGCAAAACACTCCAAGCAATGGGTTTCAACGATCTTTATAAGATTCCTTCATCAAGGCCTTTAGTTATAAATTTCCTACGCTTTATGATGGTTTACTTGGCCAATGCTATTCTTTTAGCTACCTACCTTATCTTTGCATTTTCTATCCCAAGAAAGAGTACTACTCGAGTAAATTAATTTATCCACCTGCTCTAGTTTTTCCACATCCACCCTAATCGTTAACTTAGCTTTTATTCCCTTGGTGAGCCTCATTACTTTAGTTTTACTACGTTAGTTTTCATCACAGACTCCCTTGCTTTACCAGCAAGGTCATTCATTATAATTCGTAAGCCCTTTTCGCCATTTTAGCACCATAACTATGTTTTCTGCATACTTCACTTCACTGTTTCTTCACCAACCTTTACTACCTTATCTATTTCTTACTAAGCTTTCTCCACCATTTTCTCTTCGTATATATTAAAAATTGATGGTGATATAGCACACCCATGTCTTACTCCCCTTCCTAACTCTACCAACTCTGATTCACCATCAGCTATCCTTACACGTGCTCTTTGTTTCAAGCACTGATTTCGTACCGACCTCCTATCTTTCCAGTCCAACCCAATTTCCTTTAATATCTCCGATCAATTTGGCCACTGGACTCTATCGAAAGCCTTTTCAAAATCGACAAAACATACACATACATCCCCCTTAAATTCCAGGCTCCGTACCCTCATAAACCTAATTGCATCCCAAGTCCCTTTCCCTCTTTGAAAACCGAACTGGTCTTCTCCGATTTGCCCCTTAATTTTCCCTTAAAACACGAAAGACCCGCACGACTTATTTTATGGGGTAATTGTACGGAAATAAAATCGATTGTGGCAAGCTTTACCGAGTGAATATCCAATTATTATTATTAAAACTTTATAATATAATTATTACTTTATAAGGCGAAATTGGGACTTTTGAGTCACATCTTCTCTTTAATCAATAAATGTATACAAGATTATTAAAATTACAAATTGCATAACAAAATAAAATACGAATCTATGTAAAATAATTCAAAATAAATATTTACACTAATAATACACTGTTAATATACAATTAAAATCATAATTAATAATAATACAATAATATAATAATTTTATTATTATAGAATATATAAGAATAAAGAAAATAAGAATAAGATAAATTAGAAATTAAGAATAAGAAAAAGAATAATAAATATTCAGAATAAGATAGAATAAGTAAATTTAATTTATTTTATTTCTATTTTTATCTTATTCTGAACATTTATTATTCTTTATCTTATTCTTAATTTCTAATTTATCTTATTCTTATTTTCTTTATTCTTATATATTCTATAATAATAAAATTATTACATTATTATTTTATTATTATTAATTATGATTTTAATTGTATATTAACATTGTATTATTAGTGTAAATGTTTATTTATATTTTTATTTAACTTTACGGAAATATTTTTCCCCACTATTCACTCATGTTTATTTCGCATATTTTCTTTTTGCTTCTCTGTGTTTGGAAACGGTCGCAGTTCATATGAAGGTTTTCCTAATCTCCCCAAAAAACGCGATCGGAATTCTCATTTCCGTTGGAACTTGGCCTTTTGCTGATAATTAAAGAGGTGTGCATCGATTTCGTCCCCATTCATAAAATGTCGTTAGTGGAGTATGAAATCTGTGATGTGGCCCAAGTGGATGAATGGATGCGGTAATCCGGGGGAGGGGAAGACGTGGGACGGGCGAAACATATTCAGCACGTGTAATCCGTTAGATAGAGCTCTCTGTTTTAACGAGATATTCGGGAGACCTTTGTTATTACTAGGTACTGCACACGTAGGCCAAATCTATCTATATCATCTTCTATTTTCTCCTTTTAATGTATGTGTAACATTCTCTGATAAATATAATATTAAAAGAATAAAAAACCTATGAAATTATAATTCATGTACAATGAATATTAGTGTATATATGAAAACATTTACTAGCTGTATCAAATGATAAAAGAAATCGAAAATGGCGACATGGGTGGGACTCTAACCCGTACTCTTTATTTTCCTAGCAGATTCTCCAACTGCTTAGCAATATTGTTGACAAATTGACTTCGATTCTTGGGTATGCAGTCAGAGGTTGAGCTAACGCAGCTAAAAATACCTTTCCTATGACATTAGTTTGGTTACGAAGTTGTAACGAATATAACTAACGGAAATTAGAAATGAGGAAGGCTTGTACTTTTTCCACAGGTTTATTTTAAAAACACGACCAGGTTTCAACGAGTACAAGCCTTCCTCATTTCTACGAGATGGATTTCCACAAAACAACGCCTGAGACTGTGAATTTTATTATTAACGGAAATTATTCAACAAGTTATGCATATAAATTATGAAGATACATCCGTCAAGCTTAGATGGCTTGAATGGCCATTGAATGATACTCCGCTACGTTATCTTATCCTGTATTTATATTTCGCTTCTCAGGCATTTATTCATCATACGTTATATTAATACAAGAATCCTAAATGAATTGCGTTTCCTGGGTCCTTCTCGTTTCAATCAAAACATTTACTCTTTTGCGAAGTATATATTGACTAAATTATTAAAAACTAGGAGTTATGAGTTACTTTTAAATTCAGAATTTTATTCATTTATTTGAAAGGAGCGTAACGTATAAGTAACACATTCAGTTTACGAAATCTAGAAAACCATAAAACTGCTCTAGAAAATTTACTTTTTATAGAACCTACCGTATGTTTTCGTGGATCACTGTAGCTAGATAAAAACTAGAAAGTACTCTAAGATTATCGTTCTCAAAAAGATGGTTACTGTGGTGGAAACAGTAACTTGTACCACTTAATTAATTAGCTAGTTCTTTTAATCCATTTTTTTGTGAATAAAGTACTAATTTTATTGATTTAATTTATTTACTTGTAAGTTATCTATTTTAAATGGAATCTCTCTTTAACTCGAAGGCCGGGCCAATGATTCAGGCGATTTAATTCTCACAAAGCTCATCGTATCGCTTTTATAGCTCACTGCGGCCAGACTGAAATTTGAAAGTACTTTTAGTCACCATTCAAGCGGAAAAGAGATTTCGGCCACAGCTATTTAAATTTCATCCATCATTTTCCCAATCGAAAAATACCTTCTAAAAATAACTTGCATAAAAAAACATTCAGTAGAATTGGTAAGGAATGATTTTATCGATTTGAAATTAACTTTCATTAAATTTGAAACTTTGATTCAGGCACGATTTTTTTTTCTCAGAAATTCCTTAAAGGTTCTCAATCTGGTCAATTTGTTCCTAGAAACCGACGTTTCGGCAACAACCACAGCTGCCATTTATTTTGGTTTGATATAACACATTAATTTCCTTGGAAATGGCAACTGTGGGTGTAGCCGGAACGTCGGTTTTTACCAACAAATTGCCTTGAATAGAACCCGTGAATAATTTGCTTTCATTTAACTTGAAACTTTGATTCAGGCATGATTTATTTTTCTCAGAAATTCCTTAAAGGTTCTCAATCTGGTCAATTTGTTCCTAGAAACCGACGTTTCGGCAACAACCACAGCTGCCATTTATTTTGGTTTGATATAACACATTAATTTCCTTGGAAATGGCAACTGTGGGTGTAGCCGGAACGTCGGTTTTTACCAACAAATTGACTTGAATAGAACCCCTGAAGAATTCCTGAGAAGGATTCACCGGGAAAACATTAGTTCTATTCTTAACCACCGCATTTCTTTTTTCAATAAATTATGACGTTGAGGCTAAAAATTGAAAGTACCTACCTTCGGCCCACGGTCTTAGGAGAAGAGAGCCATCGCCAAACCCTCGGAGAACGTGATAGGAATCGGAAATATCTCTTTCCGAATCCTCAGACTCCTCTCGAAAAATCGCCATTTAATGAATGCTAATGCTGTTATTTTATTTAAGGAAATTGAGTTTCTGAGGAGAGCGTGGGAGGGTCCTCCGACTTAGTTAGGGCTCTTGGGATCTCGGAAGATCGGAAAACAAATTACATTTAATTATCCCCGTAAAAAAAAAACAACACCGCAGAATTGACGGTCGGCCAATTACGTTTTTAGGAACAAGAGCGGGTGTTTTAGCCCTCCATGTTAAATAAAGTAGCTTCCGCGATTTAGTTGTTTCAGTAAAACGAAAGCTGTCATTGGAATAATTTTAATTAAATCAGAAACAAAGTGTGTAAAAAGGGGAAAAACCCAAGCAAACTGAAACTTATTTATGGAATGAATTACGTCGACCACTACATGGAAAACAGTTTGTCTACAGCATTTTCAGTAGCTAATTAGGAAGGAATTAGCCAGTCCCTTCGAATGGCCCTATTAGCACCCTTTTGCATTAGCCTAGTATGCATTAGGAAGAGGGGGAGAGAAGTTTCCTCTGCCTGGAATTTGCCCTAATTGAAAAACAAAACAAGTAGAACATCTCTCTTAATCATTATCAATAAAAATTCATAAGCTCGTACTTTACGTACTCGAGTTAATTAATTAGAAAATTAAAATTTGATATCAAAGTGATATTTAAATAGTAATCCATTACTTATTGCAAGGAAATTTTCCCTATACTGAGAGTTTCATAAAAAATATAAAATTTATTTTCGCCCTATATTTTGAATTTTTTCCGAAAAGGCAAGATGTCAATTTTTCATTATTTTCCTACAAATACCATTTCAAGCATAGTGTAACTTTGCTAAACGAAATAAAAATAATAAACCCTCTGTTACATTTTCACAAAGTATTACACTCATACGTCAATTATCAATAGAAATAAATATCTATTATATAAGTAACTGCAATGTTGGTACATAATTAAACACTTACTTTAATTCATAATTAATGAATAATGATAAAGCTTTAAAGACAAAATCAACTGACTTTATCAACTTTGTGGTATTCCATAACGAAAGAACAGAAACAGGAAAAACTTTTCCACAGGAAACTAATTCCTATTTTTTATTATTAATTTGTTATTATTATTCCTAGCTCTTGTGGTTTATGCAACAGTTAATAAGAAAATAGAAATTAGTTTCCTGTGGAAAAGTTTTCCCTGTAAACGTTAAAATAGCTATATTGTGAAAATAAACCGCAGACTTTGTATTTTCCACGAAAATTTATTAATACACGGCCATATTTCTGCCATACAGCCCATATATGGCTGTATGGCCGAAACCGGTCATGTATTAATAAATTTTTGTGGAAAATACAAAGTCTGCGGTTTATTTTCATAAATGGCGTTCCACCAAGTAAAGTCAGTTCATATCGATTTTAGCTATATTGTTTTTTTAATTAGATCATTTGTGGACCATGATAAATTGAATTGGTTGATTTACTATTAAAAGAACTGTATAAAATTCAGAGAATTTGGGGGTCATATTGACCCTGAGCGACTAATTATGTGACATTTTTTGAAGTGACTAGTTAAGATTTGAGGATAAGTAGACACACTAACTTGTCTCTCAATTAAATAAGCCCCAAATCTACAAAAATATTAACAACTGCAAACCACCTTTCGACGTGTGGCAGGGGGTATAAACACTAAAGTTTCGAATTACGTCTTTAGTTTTTTCAGGATTGTATATCATTCGCGATAAGAATGAATTTTTGTCGACTTGTGCTACTATCTATTTCCCTTCCCTTCTATTTTATTCTCAGCACCGAAGTAGCAGGGGAGTCGTTTATTACCAGCTACGTCTTCTGCAAACGTACTTACACTAAAGTTATCTAGTAATCGTAGCGTATCTTCGAATCTCTTTTTTTTTAAGCAACAGAGTTTAGTACGAATTAATCTTATTGACAGTAGTATTTTGCTTTTTCGCAGGATTTTTCAAAGTAGATGAACAAAAATAAGTCAGGAGTTTCTATTATTCAAAAACATTTCCAGCCAACCACAACTAAAACCAATCTTATGGCCAATTTGGCAACTTTGTTAAAGAGTAATCTAATAAGCTTTGGGCTACTTAATAAAATTTAAAAAAACAGTCCCGCATAAATTATTATACTTACATTTTGGCCTATGAACGCGTTTTTTTACAAGAAATAAACTTCTCAAATTTAATTACTTTTTGTCTTCCCTAAAAGAACCCGAATTACGTTGTTGTCAGAGATTGCCCTCCATAGAATGTCTTAGCTTGTTTATTATTGTTTGCATTCTTTGGATATTATACTTGCTATGCAATTAACGGGCTCGATTTCCTTGCATTGTCTCTCCTGTGAAATAATTACGCCCCAGTTCCTAGCAAAATAATCAACAGCATCGCCCTAGTCCCTCAATACGGGGATATATTGATCTTCCTCGGCATCGAAGAGGAATTAAAAACCGCGGGTAAGGTAGGGGGAGGGCCTTAATTAGGGAAATTAAGAAGATGAAGAAGTTGCCAGCAAGTCAGATTTTGAAAGGCTTTCGTAGAGGACGGCATAAAAGAAGGAAGATTTCGGGAAGATGGAAAAAGGCGAAGAGATTTGGAAGGAATGCACGGTACAGATTGTTTTGAAGCGAGGAGATGGAGAGAGTGGGAAGAATCCGAAGTAACGAAGTTGTCATTGGGACGATTCCCTTGACCTTGGAGCTCCTGACGTAACAACGATTGCATCAACGGAGGGAAGTTTTCGATTCAGACGTAGTTTCTATAGCTCGTTCCACAATAAGTTGCACGTGGATAGTTAGAATCCATGGTGGATTTTCCTCGCTCTTCCTAATCCATGCTTTCCTTCGTAATCTTTCTGGATTATTCCTACCTCCAGCGTTGCCATATTTCTAGGTTTTTGGGGTAGATATTTAAGACTGGGTAATTGAAGAAAGAAGCTATCACTAGTGCTTTAAGCTAAATGTGGAGTAAGAATTCAGTCGTGTATTTTATCTCCCTCCATTCCACGAATTCATTCATTATTAGCTTTCTTCTTTAATAACTCTTTCTTCTCTTCCTCTGACGTTGCCAAATTTACTATTTTTGGACCTAAATATTGAGAATAATATTTTTAATTTCTCCCTATACGCAGTATAGAGAAAGTATTGTATTCGCAAAAATATTCGACCTCCAGATTTCGACGGAAATAGATGTTTTGGGGCCCATAGAGTTCGTTTTCGCTATTTCCCCGAACATGTCTGTCTGTGGTAAAAAAAATTCTGTGCGCTCTATCTTAAAAAGCAATCATCCGATCATTTCCAAAATTCATATTTAGCATTTTCCTAACAATGCAAAGAGTTGATTAGTTTTTGATGAATATCGCTAAACCAGAAGTTGCTGTTTATCCGGAACAAAATTTTGTTTCTTAAATATCTCTGTCAAGAATGCGATTTAGGTATATACAATTATTTACAAAACCTTTACTTTACTACAACTTTTGTACGAAACATTTTTTCGTAACAGTGATCGTTTAGGAGTTATTCTTGAATGATAGTTAACCGGAAGTTGTTGATTATCTAAAAATTGAGGTTTTTCATACATATCTCTGTCAGAATGCAATGTAGGTATATACAATTATGTACAAAAGTTATAGATAATGTATTTTACTACAACTTTTGTATGAAACATTTTCCTGTAACACTTATTGTTTTGGAGTTATTTATATATTACCGGCATAGGCTTCTGTTTTCAATAAATATGGAGAAAGTCATGTGTTGGCCACATCAGATTTTTTTTATATTGAGACCTTATTAACTGAAGAATCACTCCCATATTTCGTAGAATGAGAATGTAATAGGGTGTTTTATTTCTCTCTCTCTCTCTACCTATCCCTCTCTCTTCAATTTATTCACTCCTTCCTAGGTCATTCTTTTTTCTCGTCTTCTGACTTTGACACATTTCCCTGTTTTGGAACTAAATATTGAGGCATGATAATCCAAGGAATACAATTTATATCTAGTGCTTTTATCAAATTGTGTTTTTGAACTGTACGGAGGTTGATTTAAAGAAATGATTTAAAGAAAGCGGCCATATTATGTCAAGGTTAATTGCATGAAAAGAGAAAGAGGCGTTTTAAGGTGATGATGGTAAGGAAATACGTAAATTCTAAAGTTCATTTAGATGAATTGATATGATGTTTTTAATATATATACATATACATATATATATATATATATATATATATATATATATATATATATATATATATATATATATATATATATATATATATATATATATATATAGATATAGAATTTGTTTATTTTTAATGATTTTCTGGCACTTTTACGGTCGTCAATTCATAGCAGAGTTGCAGTAGGGACGTAAAAATAGCATTTGAAGCAAATATAATCATGTCCTAAAAATGATAAACCTCATTATCTGGGATTATAACCGCGGCGTTTTGAAAACTCACGTCTGACTGCAATTATTATTAGCAAATCGTCAATAATTTTTTATAAAACTTATGGAAAAAGCCATTTCATCTTCACTCCACAAGCTGATTGATACTGTCAAGGTATTTACAATAAATTGATCGAAAAGATCAAATGCGAGTGATCACGTTACTGAGATTTGTCATTAAAGAATCCTGACATTATTAAGAGAATTACTAACTTATACACTTTTTGCATCGTTTTTGGGAGAAAGGAGCAATTGCTTCACCCTTCTGCTTATTCCTGAATTTTTAAAGAGATTCAGCTTCAGTAATCCACGCAATATATTGCCAAGTAACTTTCGAGGTATTGAGTTGGATGCCTGGATGATAGCTTTCACATCTAAAAACGACGTGATATTCGAACGAGGCGTTATATATTTCATTTTCCAGGTATTTTAAGCTTTCCTGGTCTACGTCGTATTATTTATTTGTGGAAGTTTCCCTATGCCATGCTGCGTTAAAAACATTTTATACGCTGTCCATCCTCATACGTGGGTGAAAACATGAGGATGAACGGACCGGATGTTGAGAATGACAAGCTTAGATAAACTGCGGGATTCTCTGACGGATGTAGACGATTTTCCAATTACGTGGAAGCGTGCGTGCAATCTCATTGGTCCAAAATTCAACATAAACAGATGTATATATCCAGCGGAGGAAATTACATCGAAGATAATATTTGGAAAATTAAGTGGTTGAAATTTTTTTATTCGATCCTTGGATCTAGTTAACGTTATCTCCTCAAATATTGTGAACATAGAACTTTAACGGTTAAAATGAATATTTCACGTAATGAATAAAATTTCATGCAGTGAATTAAATTAACAAAAAAAGATTTCTAAGACAGTAAGAGAGTTTCAAAACTACCGCATAACTATAGAATGTAAGCTGTTTCAGATTTTTTAAAGAAAGTTTTCGAGGCCCTGTGGCGATTCGTTTAAGAAATAAATTATTTTTCTTTGATTTCAGAGCCTTTATAGAGCTTTCTTGTTACGTTTCTCTTAAGTTATATTTATAGGTATTCTAGCAGAAAAACTCCAAAATTCAAATATATGTAACATTAAATTTATCTCTACATTATTTTATTCCATCCCCTTGAAATATAACCCTAAATGTAAAATATCGTACCTTCCGACAAAGTTCGACGTTACTTCAAAACTAATACTATAAAAGTTTGAAAGCTGTCATTTATGTTTTGAAATGTAATCGAAAAATGATTTTAGAATGCTTTTCAATGTGGAAGTCATTCGTACATCCTCATTTGTTATGTATGATATCATATTTGCATTCATTCCAATGCTAATAGAGGGGAATAAAATACGAATTCAACTTTAAGAATGACGTTGACCTTCAGTATGAAATTAAAAGGCATAAATATTGAGGCTCTGTGGAATATTTCATCAAATAATGCATAATCTACAGCATAAAACAATGTTTAATGATAAAGATTATTCTAACAATTTCCTCTTTTTCGTTTGCTGTCTGAAGTTTATGTATAATTTAACCTAACATCTTACAAGGTAGTTTCTGTGAGGGTAGTTTCTGTTTAATTCTGAACAATTTGAATCGAAGTTGGTTTTAATTTCTGATATTATTATTTACTCACTCATACGCTCACTCACTAAGTTCTAATTTCGTTTTGATTTTAATGTTTCCAATCTTTAGGTTCTCGATAAAATGTTCTCCAAATAATTCCCCATCAAATATATTGGCAAAAATTTAATTCCTCTCCCAGCATGTGAAATTAGTTGGGAAACTTACTTTAAATATGCAAATCGGCCTCTGTGGTGTATTAGTTACCGAGGTCGCGGATTCGGTTCCCGCCTAGGGCGCTGACGCTTACGTATTCTGAGATGCTGATGAACCCGTGTTAAAGAGGTTTAGGAACCGGGATTTGTGAATTTAGAAAGTTACATAAGGAATATTTCAGGAAACATATTGCTCGTTATATATTAACATGAAATTGAAATGGAAACAGGTGTTGGATTTCCTACGGTTAAAACTCAGATTAATAACTTTGCGAAATCATAAATAGGTTAATAAGGAAAGCGAAAACCTTGCGAATGGTAGTTGTAAATATTTTTTGGATTGAATGACTAAATTCTATGGGTTGTGAAGTACCATCAAGAATAAATTGTGATTAATTCTTGAGAATAAAATTTAAGTAAGGCTCAATCATATCCATATATCATTGAAAATATTACGGGAACTACATGTTTTTCAATAAACTAAATATTACTTGATAACGAAAGAGAACATTTTATGCAATTTAAATTTTTATTTTAAATTATCATCATCAACTTTAATATACGATTCTGCCAGTCTTTTTATGTAAGAATGTATGCTCTTGATCCTTAAACCTACTTCAAATTCCCAAAGATTTTTCATTCTAAAAGAGTGGAAAATTCTGGAATGTTTCCGATAATTATTATGTTTCCAAGCGTAATTTAGTGAATGTATGGCATTTCAGTCAATTATGATTTGAAATTACAAGGTTGGTTCTATTTGTCCAACTAAGTTAGTAATTTAGCAGACATTTTGTCTTCTACTTAATATACTTTTAAGTGAAAATGCGTCAAATAACTATTTCTCTTGTCACACAATTCCTTCTACTTCAACACGTTATGTATGAATTAGTAAAGTTTAAAATTGTGATAAACTTATAATTACTTTAAAAATTTCACAAAATTAAATACGAAGCTCGGTTTTTTGTTTATTTTATTTCAATTTCTGAGGCTAAGTCTCACCGAATGACAGCTTTCACACTTGATTTTGTCGAAATAAAATGCAATAAAACGAATTCCTGACCTTTTAAATTTGCGGACGATGGCAAAAGTGACGACGGGAAATTCGCGTACTGCATCGAACTTTTTACGTTTCACTTTACGGCGTTCGGGTCCTCCATGGTCCTTGTCCATCCAAAAGGTTTATCTTGGCGTTGTAAAGCTTCGCATCGTGGGGTATTCTTTCTCCGGGTGCCCGTGACCGCTCGTCCATCGGTCGATTTATACGCGTCCACTCCACCGCTTTTTCATACACACCACCGCGGGAACGAAAAAAGCCCGTAATCTCGTCAAGGGCAAAAATCGCGTAAAAGAACCACCGCGCTTTCATAACCTTTATCAGCGTGTCATCCGAAAGAGGTAATCGCAGGAAGGCCTTTAAAAGCGGGGCGGGCCCGCCATTTTTTTCACCATCGTCCTCCTTGTCCCGTCGAGGCTTATGCAAATATTTCGGGGGACATAATCAGGGTAGAGGGAGAACGAGGGAAACGCACGTTTGTGCCCTAGGCGTTACATTGCGAGAGGAAGATCATTAGTTGGAATGGATACCCTCGTTTACAGCCTGGAATACATGAATGCGTAATGATGGTTAACCTAATTATCGGATTGGCGATGTTGGACCGGTCCAGTCGAGAGTGTTTGTCCGGGGATGATATTCTTTGACCGAGATGCGAAATTGACACCAATGTCTACGATTGTGGAAAAAAAGGATTTTCACGGGGGAGTGTTTTATGATCTTTTGCCTTTGTTACGCTCGGAATGGGGAAAGTTTTGAGGGAGCTAACTTTGTCGGTGTTGGTTTGATATGCGTTCTCATCCACGATTAAGCTTTACCTCGAGTATGGCTTGACTTCCACGTTGTTGATAACTGCTATTAAATTTATTGTATTTAATTCTATTCGGTACGAAATTTAATTAATGTTCATTTATAAAAAGAATATTTTCGCTTATTTCCTATTAACTTCAGAATTTGCTTACAACTCCCCAACTTGGCAGTGTGAAAATACGGCGGATATCAATAAATTAATAATGCAAATGAGGGGAAATATAAATCACGTTATTACGCCTCTGCCTTTCGTAGAATTTAAAATACGTACAAGCTTTATTTATAATGGGATACGTACGTGTAATGTACGTAATGTAATGTACGTGAGATATTTAACCTTTTTTGTAATATTAATTGCTAACCTATCCGGTGATATACAAATGGAGTGTAAAATTTACTCTTTCAGTACAATATGTGTTCCCCAGTGTAGGGATGTGGAGAAGAGGAGTAAGCCTAGTTGCCTTGGGAACATGAAATTTAAATGGCCAAAATAATTCGGGAGTTTAAAATATTGTATAGTATGTAAGAAAGATCTGATTTTATTAACATTTCTTCTAAGAATCTTAGAGAAAGGTATTTACATATATTTATGTATATCTAATTCGTGGAAGAATTTCGTAGATGGGACACATTTGATTTTACAGTTTCATCAAAACATTTAATATTTTGTTTAAGGAGGTAATGTTTAAATTAGCTAACATTGAACAGAAAGGAAGGCATTATTTTGTTGTTTTTCGCACAGTCCGAGAGTATTTTGTGAAAAAAGAAAATTTATAACGCTGTTGTTAATAAATTAGAGATTTAAAATCTCAAATAGCCGTCTTAGTCGGCGTTCCTCACCTCCTTCACCGGTATTCCAAGATTTATAATCCTGTAACGAAAATCTTTAGTAAACTCTTATGATTATATTTGAAGGAGCGGATAAATACCTTATAATATCATATGTAGAGTGAAGATATTAATAATATGCGAAATTTAGAAGTTTTCATTATGTATTCAGGGTGACTATAGCCATTAAGAATTATGTAACATGTATTATTATTGGTTTTATTTGCAGAAGCAAAAAACATTTTTAAAGTAATTCCCGTGAAGAACCATTGAAAAATCTTAGCTTATTTCATAAAATTGTTTTTTTAATATTTGGGTGCCATAATAACGGTTGTCTTTTCCAAAGTTATTAGAATTTTTGAGCCCTTTCATAACATTTGCACGGCCTTGATTTCGAAATTCGAATCGAAATTGACCAACTCACTCCAAATTCTTTGTTTGCAATTTTATTTTCATTAGAATTGCCTTCAAAAACAACTTTAATGCACTAATGTAAAATTACATTGCATTTGTTCGAAAAGGAAGTTACGAGTTACAATTAAAGTTTGATCCGAAGATATGAAATTAATTGGGTTTCTCCTTCCTTCTAATTGTTCTGAATGATTACGCTGTAGACAGGAACCATGAACTTGCTATAGAGTAGCTCCTGCCCCAGTCATCCAGGTTTCAGGGTCATTTTCCGAACTCTTTTGTCCACGGGTGTCCGTAACAAGTATAGGAAAACATTGACTGAGCTAAGTTAAACATTTTAGTTATTGAAACGTAGAAGCAAAGCAATTAAATGACTAAAACACTCCAAAATGCAATTCATTTTGCTGTCGAGAGCTATAGAAGGTTTTGCAACCAAAATAAACCAAGATATCGTTTTCTGTTGTTAGCTACCGTAGTCGAAGTACTAATATTTATTCGGCATAGAACGTGCATAAACAATAGAAGGTTTAAATTTAAAAGTAAATGAGAGTAAATTCTTGCTCTCTATCTATGCCAGTTTAAACTCTCCGTATAGATACAGTCCTGAATTGTTGCCCAGGGTCATTTTTATATTTTTTTAACTTTTTATGTATGTACATACATACTTTTATTTCTATATTTGTCTCTGAAATATTTTCTTTCTCACTCTGTATGACGGCTGTCAAATGTATCTGAATTTTTGTTACATATCTTACTGTACTTCTGCTATTACTTTCATTATCTAATTTAATATATCAGCGTTTTAGAGCTTCTATGTAATATCAATAGACGGTCTTATTTACCTTTTGCTTTCGTAGTTTCCTTGAAATATTCACAATTATCCTGTATGAATTTATTCCATTTTTTTATTCCATCTCTTGCAATTTGAGAATTCAACTCTATTTTTAGTACGTTCCTATTTTATATTGCCAATTGTAGAGCTACAACAGGTATGAATTGTGCCGTTTTTCATAAATACGAATGGAAATATTCAATTTAATTGATAATCTACGTAGCGCATCTCCGTTCGGAAAGCATCCACGCAGTTTCAATTCCTTCTGGGGAATGAAAAATCAAAGTGAATTATGTATAGATGTATACTAGTATAACTATTCCCAATTAGAGAAAAATATCTCATTATTACGGCAGCATGAGCAATTTACAATTTGCAGAATTGCCCTTTGTGGCGAATATTCATGGCAGAACTCCCGGTATCGTTGCATTTAAATGGCCAATAAACAAGTACGGCTTCGTTTTCGGACGCAAATACAAAGCGGATGGTTCGGAAAATGCGACATTTTTCGCGCAGTATTATTTTTCGAAATGCGAACTGTTAAAAAAACACCACGTGTGGGTTGATGAAATCTAGCGGAGGATATTTATACCATGGCATAAACTAACAAGGAAGACTTCCGTTGCCACAACAACTGCCCCTGTCCGAAGTGTGCTCAAAGTGTGTAAACATTGCGACGAGTGCACTCTTCTGTTAGCAAACAACTATTTACGGATGGCTCATAACGCAGTGCAATAAATCTTGGGCGCTCGGTCAAATTAATTTCTTAATTTATTTAATTCCGCTCGACCAGATTCCGATCGGCGATTCAAGCGCCATTATGTCAAATTTAACGTCACGGTCCATTCGTTATTTGATGCTAATTCAATTGGAGGGGGATAAATAGCCGCTTTAGGGAGGATTTTAAACATTAATTTTATCGGGAATTTAATTTTAATGAGTAGAGATTTAATGCGTAGCAGTGGGACGAATTAAACTAATTTATTGGCTGTCGCTCTATGCGAATCGCCATTTGTGCTTTCGAAAACAAGTATCGATGACGAAGTTGATTAAAAATTCCTTACGGTAAATATAATATAAAAAACTCTTACAGTAGTTCAGTAGTTTAATATAGTTGAGTCAAACAACTCAGAGCTATTGTTATTAGATGTACAATATGTTGTCCTTGTGCCCACAGTATTCATTTCAATATTCCTATACCGTGAATCATACCATTCACCCAAGAGTTGTTTCGGCTAAAGATGGTCACCCAAGAGGAACTTTAGATCGCCCAGGGAAGCTTATCTTTGTGATATTACACCCAAACTTTTCTTCAAACGATTATTACTGTCAATGAGCATTGATTGTAAATCAGTTGGTAATGAGCAGTGGATTTAAACAGGCTTTCTTTAATAAATGATTTCGCGAGTTTTGTGATAATGTTTAGTAGTTATACATATGTATCCGAGATTTATTACAATATATATTTATATTTCTGTCCATTTAAGCTTTGATATCTAAACCTAACGCAAATATAAATAATTTTGTCTTTCTTCACTATCACTCATCGAATCTTATTGAAAGTTGGCTCGAAAATATTTTAATTATTAAATCAGACATTGATATGATAGCTTTTATATTAAAAGAAGTAGTAATAGGCTCGTAAAGATTTTCAAATCAACCCTTGAATCACTAGTATTTACATTAGATGAATTGTTTATAAAAGATATTAAAAATTCCCAATAGTGATATCTGTGGCGTTTTGTTCATCTGTCTTCATACTTCATAATATTCTACAAACTGAATTTTAAAAATCGAAGGAAAACTGTAGTTCACAGTGCCTACAAATATATGTAGAAGGATCTCTTTACACGCTCAGGCGAGCAATCAAAATCGTCTTGTGAATTCTTACTCAGCGATCAGCACATCCCATACTATCATCTCTCGCAAGTTTCCCGAGTGCTCATAAGTTCCGGCCTCCCACGCGTCTCTCCAAATCCTGCGTAATCCTCTTTTGTCCTCATCGCCTTGCATCCTCTGAGATTGGACATCGCCATAAGATGAGAAGCGTTGAGAGTTGCAGATATTTCCAGATCATTCTAGGAAACAAGGACCACATTATTTTCTGCTAGAACCGATAATATGTAAAGTTGCAAGTACAATTAATTGTGTATTTTAATAATAAATGTATAATATCGTACCTTCTGAAAAAGTTGGATGTTATTTCAAAGCTAATATCATAAAAGTTTTAAAGTAATCATTTACGATTTTGAAATGTAATTGAAATATAATTTAGGAAACTTTTCAATTTGTTAGTCATCCATGCTTCCGCATTTATTATTTAGGGTACCATTCGTGCATTATTTCTCATGTAAATAAAGGGGAATAAAACAAATTCGGCTTATAGAATAGAGTTGACCGAAATGACGTTTAAAGGGATGAATGTTGAGGATAAGTGGAAAATTTCATCAAATATTGTATAATTTAAAGCTTCAAATATCGTTTCTTGCTAGGACACTATGTAACATTGTACTTATAAATAGTTTTGTATTTTAATACCCTATCGGAAGTTATGTTAAAGCTCAATTAGAGATATGTGCATGATTACGAAGATACGCCGCAATTTTAAATCATACAAGCCATGAAAAGCAGAGTTTATTTACATTTATTTATTTTATGCGTATGGATACTAGGTAGAGCATAGGTATACAATTCGTGAGAGAAGATCAAATAAAAAAGAGGTCTCGTAAAATCACGAGAAAGGAGTTGCGTGAATCAACGCGTAGCACATTATACTGCTGCATTTGTAATTAGAATCAAATTGGAGCAAATTTACATAGGCTATTCGCTCAAAGTTATAAATGTAAACAAAGGATGTATTTAGAAGCTTCCCCGGGGGTTTGAATTTCCTTATTTACCCAACGTAGAAGTATTGAGTGGAAGCCCACGCAATTACAGTACGATGACCCAGCGAATTATCCATTTCCTAAAACTCAATTAGAAGAAACTTAAATGAATGCTATTTTCAGTATTCTTCCAAACCGCAATAATGTTAATTATACTGATTTTACGGGACTTGACCTTTTGAGCGAGTTGTCACGTGAAGGAGTTACAGTATCGCAGTGAAGCAACGTATTGGAACTTATACTTGCAATTAGGTGGAAGATGGTTAGATGGAAGAAGAGACTTTTCAGTCTGAATCTTGCCTTTAATAGAGACTCTAATAATAATAATGATAATAATAATACTAATACTTCAACGTTTTAATGAGATTTAAGCTTATAATTAAACTCCAGAATTAGGTCTGATAATGATGAAATGAATTTAAACCCGGATCGTATTGTTTGTTATTTTGTACTTTTATATAAATTAATCTGTTTAGTCAACTTTTTCTTTATTCTCAATAATGTTTATATTCAATTACTTCGGTATTCACTTGATGGGACTACTTATTTTATCTTAACACATAATATAAAGTAAAGTAAAACTTGTGAAGTAAAGGTTGTTCTATCTTATGGGTTATCTAAATAGTATTATAGAGAGAACGATACAATAATAAATGAATAAACATTGAGACAGGAGTTACAGAATCGCAATTAATGAACAAATAACACATTACACTCCATTCCACATTTTAGTACACGATATTCTCGTTTGTAATTAGAATGAAGCTGCTAATTGAATTCCAGAACTTGACCAGATGATGATGATTTTTGTTATCAATAATTTTGATGTTATTATAGTGAGACTGAGAATTTGTTATCATAAGATAAATCAAATATATAGCATTAATCAGGATATGTTTACTGGAACGGACTGCACGCGCTTACGCACAATGCCTGTGCACGACAGGGACACGCTCTTAAAGAGAGTGCCTTCCCTAATCGCCGTGCAAATGCAAATCTCAATGAACGCAAATGCAATACAAAAGCGGAATGAAATAACCTTATACAGCGTCGGGGGCATTATCCCCGTTCCTCACCCGTGACCGCCGATCATATCTTCACGCCACGTTTATTATTTACCATTCGAGGCGTAATGAATAAATCAAATTCTATTTGTGGTCAGTGGTAGATGGTCGCGCCACCAGCGGGAGAAATTATCGCATTCGAAAGAAATGGGCCGTGAAAGCAACCACAAGCCCTGTCGGGGAGGATTTTTTCCCTCCTTTTTTCCTGCGTAATGGCAATGATTCGGTCGGGCTCCATTTTTCCCTTTTAATCGCTTTTCCCTTTCGCGGGATGAAACATGCGGGATGACCTTTATTTGCATTTCGGGCGGAATCGATTCATGTTGCCTCCGATTGATTATGCCGTAGACCGCGGAGGTTACGCTACCGACAACCTGCGATTGACAAACCGCGGTCTGTGATGGACACATTAGCCTGCGCGCCTCCTCTCCTATCTCCGAGGCTAATAATTGAATAATTTGCGTGCACGCTTCGAAAGATACGGGTGGGCTCTTTCCGCCACGTGTAATCAGATGTGGCACTGTTTAGTCGGTCGAGGTTTTCCTCGCTGAATAAGTTGGGGTTTGATTGGAGGCGGATTTTAGAGGAATGTCCAAATTTGAAGATAAAACGTCTATGTCTACTTATACACCCTTTTAGCACGTGGTAGGGGATACACGCACCTTTAATATATTTCTCATATCTGTTAATAATGTGGATTGTCCATGGAAAAAATGAATCCTTACACTAGATACTGGTATAATAATGTAGGGCCGCATATAATTGAAGTATAGAATAAACAAAGCACCAAAAACCATCTAACAACTTTATTTGATACTTCGTTTACTCTGTAAATACTGGTAGTTTATATTTTCCCAATTTGTCTGTAACTGAGCGATGTATATAACAATTTGGACTTATAAGATACCTACTGTGTCTTCTAAATACATCCACCAATAACTTAGTTTTCGTGTTTATTTTTTCGTGCACTACTTTTTTATAGTGTGAAGTCTTTCTACAAAAACTTCTAATTACAAATTTTTCATCAAATATTTACTTATAGCATTAACATATTTATTTGCAACTCTCGTAATTGTTAAATCATGTATAATTTGATTGTATCTTATTTTTAATAATTTAATTGATTCTTCGTATATCATTCATTATTATGCCACTTAGAGCTCCAAGCCGAGTTAAATACTGTACTTTTAAATTGAATCTTAATATTTTTACGGCTACTGATCCGTTTGATGAAATTATACCTGCATCTAAATCTACGTACGAACCGTTTGAGCTGCCTTTCGAAACCTTTTATTGGATGCATGCATCATAAATCTATCATCACTTTCTAATATATAAAGAATCTTACACGTTGCAAATTCTGGCACCTATTTCTGTCGCATTTCATTCTCTATTTCAACGCCCTATGACGCATTATCTCTATGCTTCTTTCAAGACAGATATTTCTTAATTTTCTGAGCAGGTAGCCTAAATTGCAATCTCTTTTATTCTAAAGATTCCTATTCTGTATCTAGGAGTATCTTGGTAACGCTTTCCAATGAGTGGTAACAGCTTCTGAACAAACGCGTGAATTCCCGCTCAATCTTATGGGATTTACGAATGCAACGCTGGTCAACACTGCCGAAATCACTGCGTGCACGTGACTTCGTAAACAAAATGGAGAGAAAGGAATCTCTGATGAATAAAAAGTTTGCTATCGATGCATGATATCTGGTGAGAAAATGGTCAATTATAATAAATTTGGGGAATTCGAGAATCAATATTTGAAAATCGTCCTTGTGTAAATTAATAGCTTTTGTTCGTTGGGTGAAAGTGGATGATTTGAATTTATCTTTGATTACGATCAATGTTCAAACAAATTCGCGTAGCTTTCTCTTAAAGATAATATTGATGATAAATAATTTTTTAAATCAGTGGCGCGACAGTGACGAATCGAGCGTTGCTCGTTGAAAGAAAGGAGCGATTTTGTTGATATAAAGGGAGGAGAGCAAAATGTAAATATGTAATGTAATCAAATAAACGTTTGTCGTCTATTGGAAAACGTATTTATGAAGTTCCCGCTTTAACTCTCAGGTTCAACCCTTAACAGAGAAATATCGAATTCAAAAATACTCTTAGTGAAGTATCGAATTAAAATTTTGTTTAAATTACCACGTTTTTTCAGTTTAATTTTGTATGTATGCTTTTGCATTTAGCTAAATATTTCTAGTAGTATTAGTGGGCTAAGGTATATTAACTGCTATGTTACTGTCATTACCATATAAAATTATGATCAGTGAGCAGATGGATTAATAATATTCCTTAAACATAGATTGATTTAGATCCTTATTTAAATCACACGGGCACGATTCTTACTTACGAATCGTATCGTATTATTTAAAACAAATAAGTTAGTTTTTTTTATAAAATCAATATAACTGTTAAAATTTCGGGAAATAGAGGTATCTCTTATCACTATATTTTATACATTTTGTTAGTTAATTTTTAATACTATTTTTGGCTAAGTATTCAGGTAATGTGAATCGTTTAATTAGTAATCCAGTTCTTTTGCAGCATTTGTTTTTTAAGTAACGTGGAACCATCGTACATACTGAGGAAGTTCAAAAATATTTGAAAAGAGTGAAAATTAAAATAAAATTAAAAATCAACCCGTCTATTTATAAGGAAGTGAAAATGAATTAGGTCGTCGTCTCAGAAAGCGATCTTTTTAACTGCATATGTTTTCTCAGCAGAATGTGCAAACTTTGTTGAGTTCTTCAATTAGTTATGAATACATTCCATAGGGCGTACCTCGATGCATTTCATTTTACTTTAAAATCAAAACTTGATCGTATATCAAGTTCCCGGCTTTAATTATATTGAATGCGAAATACGCTCTATAAAACACAGCAATATGTCGAAAATTGGGTAGAATAGTCCAAACAAATGTGTAGGATAATTTTAGTTAGCGTAAGCATTCATGGTTCAAATTATTATATTTTTTTACTTTTGGATAAACCTTTACACTTCGTCTTATTTTTAAGATAATGCTACAAATCATAATATGGGGAAATATTTTTTAAATACGAATAAACTTTGAATTGATTTAGCCTATTAATTAAAGACTATAAGGATGTATTTTGATTAATTAATTTAGTTGTAAAATAAATGTTTACATTATCTTAAACAAAAATTTTATACACGTCGTAAGTTCATATATTTTTCAACCACCTACTGATTTAATTTTGCGTTCTATCTAATTAGAATGAATGAATTTTGTTATATTATATTACAGTGTTAAAGAATACTTTTAGAAACCTGCTTAGAAGCATTTCTCTTCTCAGCAAGACTACTAAATCTTATTTTAAATAGTTCGATCAAACGGGTTTTATATTCATTTTTCATGCATAGCCACTGTTGCCTTCACCGTTGAATTCCTCCAAAGCTCTGATAAACTTATCAGGAGATGCTTCACCGAGGCAACAGTAACAACAAGCACACATTATGTGTAATATGTAGTTTGTGCATGCGATGAAAATTATTGCAAGTGCAATTATGAAAATTATTGCAAGTAAAATCTTACATTTGATGTAAGATTGTACCTTGAAAGATCAGATTAATAAATTATAAATTTATTATTAATAGTAACTTACTGCTGGTAGGCTGTAAGCTTGTTGGTAGTTTTTTAATCTAAATATATATCGTTATAAACAATAAATTTACTATAAATAACACACATGATATACGGGCAGTTTTATGCAATTATTATACTCTTACATGCCGATAACATACTTCTAATTCAGTGTATACAACTGTTTTCGGTATCAGCGAATATATCGCTACCTTCACGAACACTCCGTCAACTCGATTACGCCAGCTAGATTATTCAAAATGCAGATTCGCCGCCGATTCACGCGACCGTTAAAATGACGTTCATATACGTTATAGCTGAGAGTCCCCGCTAACGACACGCGATAAAAACCACCACCACCCGGGTTAATCAGATAATTAACGCGTGAACTGGAGCGCGTAAAATGCGGTCAACTTAGGCACACGACCAAGGGCCGCGCGAGATATTACATCTCCCAGGCGATCGTTAGGCGGAGACGCAAATATCTTATCCGTCCGCGGGGAGAAAATCACGGGCAGCCCGTATCGGAGGCAGTTAGGAGAGAAGAGAGAGATATATACGTACGGCGTTGTGCGCCTCCCAATGTGTTTTGGCGCAATGAACGAAGGGGTTAACAGACTGGGAAGAAGGCTCTCTTGTTAGCGTTGCTTCTTCATAGCTCCCCTCTGCGGATTCGTCCCCCACGCCGTGTGTTTTCATTTGGCCGACTGAGAGGTGTTTTTGGGGATGCGATCGTGGGTTAGGGTGTGTGTGTAGGTGTGTGGTTGGGGCTCTACGGGTCGTGCGAGACCGCATTCTGGGGAAGCAGTTCCATACGGGCTTCCTCCCCATATCCTTCCCTCTCTCTCTCCCTATGCTGAGCTGCTTTATCTGCTTCCCTCGCTCCCTCTCCATTTCCAATGCCAATGCTTTTGTTGCCGTGTTATTTCTCTTTCTCCGTAGTCATTCTACGCTGCGTTTGTTTTGGCGGATGCTCTTGATGGGTTGATACGCGAAATAATTGGTTAAACACTGAATTTCGATACCCGAACGTATGGAGTCGATGTATCGAATAAATATATCGAATTACATGATTAAGTTGATGTACCAAAATGAATTAAGCTATATGGTATCGATTTATTATATCGATTAATGACATAGATGTGAATAATCGATCTATATATTCGAGATATGGAATTGAGTTATTGAATCGAGCATTAATCGAGCATAGGGGTTTTTCTCCCAACTAGGGTGAATACCAGGCTGATTTTTTTAAATTTTTCCCTCCTCCCGCAGAAAAGAAATGACTACCACCTAGCCTGGTGCCTATTTGTATTTTTTTAGAATAAATACCAAATGGTAATTTTTATGGAAGAATAAACTCACTTTTCATCAATTGGCTCAATTTCTTTCAAAGGAATCGCGATTTTTTTGTGGTTGAATGATAAGTCTCCCAGACCACCATGCTTAACGATTTTCGAGTGAACTGCTGATTTTGACACGCTAAAATATTGAATCGATACATTGAATATTTTTTGCGAATCGATCGATCCAATTGGAACATATAAGTGATCTATCTAAGCTATCTATCTGGTCTACAGTACCTATATATGGAATCAATGAAAGTGTATTAACAGATGTATGCAATAATCTATGGAGGAGATTTATAGAATCGCCCTATTGAATCAACGAGCGAACTGAAACAAGCTCACCTAAGCGATCATTTTCAGGGGAGAATTAACTTTTTCAGCACTTCGCTCGATTAGAGTTTCTGAGCAATTGCAAAAAAATTGACGGGTTCAAGGAAATACTCCTAGACTGTCACGAAGGACGATTTTCGAGAAGGAAGTGAAATCGTAATCTCGAATCAGACCGAATTATCGACAAAAGTCGAAGTTGGGAGCCTATCGACCACGACCAGACGAATTCAACCGCGATAACAGCCTTCACTCACGGAAACCAGGAAGCCCAACTTGGATATGCTTAAACCCATGTACGATTTATAGCTTCGAAGTTTCCATCATCACCAGTCGGGAAGGAGTTTGAACATTCAGACTTCCTTTCTATGTCACGGTACCACGCTCTCCCGGAGGTAATTGCGTGTGTTTGACAGTTAATAGGCTTATTTGCGGAAGTTGAGAGATTTCAAATACATCCTTTTATCTCCAATTTTTTCAAATCTATTTATCTCCATTTTTCTTTCAATTTTCTACGTTAAAATTTGATTTTTAAAACTTTTCTCGTATCTAATTCAGTCCGTCGCACAGTATGATGCTGCGTTGAAATACCTCATATAGGGATTTTATCTTTCACTGATCCACTTTCCAATTATCTTATTCTTTCGTCGCATTTCCAATATTTGGGAAGCGAAATAACACACGACGAGGATAAAGATATTAAAAATAAAGTTTATGCTTTACAGAGAATATTTGGCACAATAAGTATAACTTTAAATACTTAACAAGAAATTAAACACAAGTAAAGTTTAATGTGTTCAAATAAAGTGATGACACTCCCTACCTTAGGGTGTGGGTCAAAATGTTAGGTAGCAAAAAAATTAATTAAGTCAGATAGAATCATCTGAATTGAAATTCTTAAGATCAGCGAAAGGTTGCACAAGAATTGATAAATTAACGAACACTTATATAAGAGATGAACTAGGTGTCCAGGCAATTGCTGATAGATAAGAGGGGTACAAGAATAGATGAAAAGAACATCTATTACGAATGCCAAATGGGGGGATTCCAAAACAGGCTATGGACTATCAACCAATAGGCAAAAGAAGTATTGGAAGACCGAGAATTAGATGGCAAAGTTCCATGGAAGAAGTGAAGTAGGAACAGGCAAAATTCCCTTAACCGGGAAAGAAGATGATGATATTTCACTTAAGAAACTTTTATTGGATACAAAAGGATAGGGCTCCCGGATAGCTATGTGGGCAGCTCGTTCCGCTTCGGGAAGAGCTGTGCCGGGTTCGATTCCCAGTTGGAGTCCATGTGCAAAATTACCTATGCTTTTGGAACACTTTTAACAATGTACTCCCTTTGGGAGATGTTGGAGGGTTTTCATCCCTACTAGGGTGAATACCAGGCAGATTATATAATTTTCCCCTCCACCCGCAGGAATGACTTCCACCTGGCCTGGTGCCTAATTGTAGTACTCACGAATAAACATATAAACAATACTACTACGACGGATTTTAATTATTGTACGATCTTTGATTTTTTTGGCTAAATAAATCATGGAATAGCAAGGATAAACTAGACGTAAAGTTTTAGTTGCGATTGAGAAGTCCTCGTTGAAGACAAGTACGTTCATTTATTTGTTAATTTCCATGACGTCATAGATATCATGAATCAAGAGGTAATCATATCAGCTATGCGGATAATGCTCTTTCATGTGATAGGCTATGATCCGTACGGAAATCAAATGAAATGTAGGTTAAAACGGAAGTGGTAATGAAAGATATGAAAAAGAAGAACATATGAAATATTCAGTTACCGGAAGTCCTGCAGTAGAACGAAGTTTTAACTGACAGCTTCAGAATACTAAATGAAAGTACCAACAATGGAATGATTTTGGCTTGTTCAGTAAACGGGTTGAGTAAGAATGATGCCAGGTTCAGTCTAGTGATCCATTTCGTCAAACCAGTTCAAATATCCATCAGAATGTCGGAAATATTGATGCGTGAGTTCTGAAGAACGGAACGGTATTGCATTTGACGTATGAGTGGCATTTTGGATAGCAGTGACTTTCCGTATATTAGTTGGCACAATTTTTTATGAAGGGCCAGTGAATCTATTTTGCGACGGACGGTTGCTTTTATTTTCCATTTTGGCGATGGAGAGATGTAGAAATGAGTGTCTGTCTATAATAAAGTTGTTCGCTTATTGTTGAAATTTGGTTGACAATTTTTGTCCTGTTTCTTTCGGTATGTATACCTTTTTAAACAAAGAAGCATTTAAATTTAATCACTTCGGCCTTCACTTGGTGGAACTTCATCTCAAACACATAAGATAAAAATAAACTATAACTTTATCCCACAAAGTTTAAGTCAATAATAATAAATTCACTGTTTATTATTATTTAATATGTTTAAGAAGCACTCATATTGGTTCGGCTCATCGTGAAATCTATATTTATCCCTAAGGACCACAAATAGGCCAGGTAGTAGTAATTCCTGTATGAAGGAGGGAAAATAAAATAATCTCTCTGGTATTCACCGTAGTCGGGAGGGAATTCCCCAAAACCTCCCGGAGGCAGTACGTTGTACATATAACTACAAGATAGAACATTACAAAATTTTAATTCATTTTACAATATTTCAAAATGTACAACAATATTATAATATTTACAACAGTATTACAATAATCACAATAAAATCGCAAACACCTTTTAATCCTTTATCTTCCTTTTAAAAATTCCTGCAATCACACAATTGTCTTGCAGCTGTTGTTATTTATTATTGTAATTATTGAAAGAAAATGGTGAAAGGTACAGAGGGTTAGTAGATAAATGGGTGAAAATTCGCAAGGAAGTTGTAATTTCATCATGGTATGAAGGCATAAAAAGCTATGGCACGTGATAATAGATGGGATTTCAAATAGCTGATCAATTTACCAAGTATTCAAGAGAGGAGATTTAGAATAAAAATCAATTCAAAACAATAATGAGGTTTACTAACAGAAGAATAATGAAGGTAGCAATTAAGGTAGATGTTGAAACACAGTATGCGTTTTCAATATCCAATCCTCCGAGCAGAAAAAACGATGATTTAGTAGCGTATAAGGAAGATATTACGAAGAGAGGGGAATTGATGACGAAGGGCCTCGAGAAAGATATCTCGAAGACTTGAAAAATCAGTAGCCCTCGAGTGGTCTCAATACGGCTGTGAAACGTGACCCCGCGGAAGAGGGTCCTATAAGAAAGGAGGATTCTAGAATATGGATTCGGTGCTTATTGGAAAAAGTAAGCGGTTTTTGAAAATGTACGAAGATTCTGTAAATTAAGGGATCGATGAATTCGAACAGAGATAGTTGAGGTTGTTAGCTTAGCAGGGATAGTTGTTAGCATAGTTAGGATAGCAGGTTGAGTTGGTTTATTTATAAGTTAGGGTTTCTTGAGAAAATACTGAGTGGATTATGAAGATATTATTTCTTAGATGGTAGACAAAATGAAGTTTAACATAACGTATTCCGGTGTTATCCTTTATACGACAGAGAAAGAAATAACACTGGATTAACTCCACAAGCAATGAAACTAGCAATAATGCCATGAAGGAGAAAATGAGAAAAAGTAAGAAATTTCATGAGTACACTAGCCTGCAGACTCGTACAAAACTAATTTAAGTTTCCGCCTTACTCAATAAAATTGTTCTTCTAATCTACATACTTCTACGCAGCAATAATCGGAGACTTAGAGATGAAATAGATATAAATTAATTGGTAGATAGATAAATGACTTTATTCGGCGAAATTGGTCCTGTCTTTCATTTAATAGATACTAATAAAATAGGATAAAATCAGGTTGAATTATTAAACTCACAAGTGAGAGAAATGATAATAAAACAATAAAAAGAAAAATTTACGAATTTGAACACAAAAATATATTCAATCGTCAAATAACCCGCTGATCCTACACCCAACAGCTGATAGTTCCTCTTCTCCTGTATGTCGATTAAGCGTTGTTGTTTGATTGTATTTTTTTCTCTTAGATAAGGGTTTGCATGTGTATTCTTATTGCCTGATAATGAGCATATAGTTTGCAACCGGTCGTATTTAAGATTTTGTGGTGGAACTTTGCTAAGTTGTATACCACAATTTCTTCAACACAAAAAAGATTCTAAGGTGTTTATTATTATATTTAATAGTTTTTTATTTAAGGATCTAATAACTGTTCAGTAGTTAAAATCCTTGCTCAGAGTAGGAGACCTTGATTCGAATCTGATCTTATCCTATTTTGTCGATATTTTCACTCCTTTTTTTACCCTGAGATAGTATTTGTTGGGTGCTAGAAATGGAAAAGTTAGCTATCAGCACGTAAAGGGAAGTGTTTCAAGTAAAGAATGATAAGTGTATGTCAGCATACCGGCAGGTGGAAAGGTTATGTTTTATATACCAAATTTTCCTGACTCAATAAAATCCCTCTTTTAATCTACATACTTTTACTCGGCCAAGCCCACGTTTCGCCAACTTCACATTTACTTATTCGAGGAAAACGTCAGATTCCGGATTTGACCTCCAAGGTTAAGTTCCGCTCGCATTTTGCCTCCCTCTCGCCGTATATTTTCCTTTTCTTTCTGGGCTATATGTAAAATTCCATGAAAGGCCCCGAATTCCTACCAACAAAGTTCTTTCTTAGTCTGTCAGCATTCTTCTGTATGCGTATCCTTCCTTGATCTCGCTTGGTTTTCTCCTAAATTATTCACTTTGAGCTGCAAGAAACACATTCGCATATTTTCTTTACGTTTTTTTCACCTCATATAATTTTTAAGTCATGATTTTGCCAAAATGAGCCCTCTTTCCAATCCTTCTCTTCATTTCTCTTCTTTATCCTTCTTCTTTCATCTTCAATGTTGGTTTTCCTCCTTTGATTCATTCCTTCAATCTTACTTTTATTTTCAGATTTGAATTTCTTATCCGTTTTCTCATCCGATAGGTCCTTCTACCATCTTTTCCTCTTTAATTAATCTTTACTCTCCTGATTTATCTTTTGCTGCATACTTTTCATCTTCATCGTTCATTTTATTCGTTCACTCTAAAGGGATTTATCAATTATCATTACGTGTCTCAAATTTGATTTTTAACTCGGAGTTGCATAAACGAATTAAATCTGTTACGTGAATCATATTAAACGTGCGACAAAAAATATGCTAGCCTTGTACGTGAAGGTGTTAAAGATTTTCTCATTTATTTGCGGAAGGATTTTTTCATTTTTTTCCGAGGCCTAATTTACTCTGTCAACATCGGAATGTTCATTTATCTTACTGAATCCTTTTGCTACGGTTTAACTTATACTGCTACATTTTGCTTTCTTCAATGGGCGTGGTTATGTAAATATATACATTTTCCGATTTTTTTTACTCTATTAGTCTAAAATTATTATTTTTCCCATGTCTGAAGAGGTCCCCGTCAGTTTCTATATTTGCAGTATTGTCTTCAATTTCATTAATTGCTCTGTAACTCAATCCATTAATATTTAGATTAATGGAAGAAGCCTTCACTTGATATCCATACTAGGATAGGACGAGACACATTTTTGCTTAGTTAGTCTCATCCTATCCTTCCATTATGACTTTTCCTAATTCCTGACATATAATGTAAAACATATATTATTACATGAAGAAATGTCCAAGATTTTACTTTTGATGGGCCACATTATCGGCAATTACTATTTTGCAGACCACAGACAATAAACTTCGCCGTATCTGTAAATGTTATAAGGTCATTTTAGATCGTTTGCTCTATTTACTGCATTTCGTAAACGGTTTAGTTTTAAAATATGATAGAAATTGAATTTTAGCTCTACATGGAAAAGTCAATGTTGGACAAGAAGCGATAAAACCCAACCCAAGGTTGAACAAGAGGATTTATTTTTATTTTGTGTTCAATTTTAGGTTTCAATTCTTAAAACACATTTCAATTTCATTGAAAATTTAATTCCCTATTTATTCAGATTTATTTCCTATTTATTTAATGTAACTAAAGCCAAAGTATACGGTGGCTTCATATCAAAAAATCTGATGTGGCCAGCACATGACTTTCTCCATACATAAGATTTAAATATTTATCTACGACAGTAATTTCGAACTCTATATTCCATCTAAACTTGGATGATGAGTGATTTATTTATATATTATTATCTTTTACGTCACAAAAAATATAAATAATGTTTTTTGGGACACGCTCGATAAAAAACGATGAATTTGGCCTTTTGCCAATAGAGCCCAGAGCATCCACGAAGTACATATTCAGCAACGTCCGGTTTATCAGTATTTCATGAATAACTCCTAAACAATCAGTGATACAAAAATATATTTCATACAAAAGTTATAGTAATTAGCATTTTCTAAAACATTTATAAATAATAGTATATACCTAAATATCATATTTATGGAGATATTTTGAAAACCGGAAATTATCTTTGAAGAATGAAGCCCAACTTCCGGTTGACCGATTTACTCCAAAAACTAATCAACTCTAACGACTGTAATAAAAGTACTATATATGAAATTTGGTGTTGATCCGACAAATATTTTTCATGTTAGAGCGCCCACAAAGTACATAATCATCTTCTTCCGGTTTATCGGTATTTCACGAATAACTCCTAATCAACCGGTGGTACAAAAATATGTTAAATACAAAAATTATAGTAAATTACATTATCTAAAACTTTTATAAGTAATACAATATACGTATATATCATATTTATGGAGATATTTTGAAAACCGGAAATGAGCTTTAATGAATAAAGCTCGACTTCCGGTTGATCGATTTACTCCAAAAACTAATCAACTCTGACAGCACACACCACAGTACTATATATGAAGTTTGGTATTGATACGACTAATAGTTTTCACGTTATAGCGCCCACTATTACACACACACACACACACACACACACACACACACACACACACAGACATCATTCCAAAAATGGTCAAAACGTATTCTAGGGACCCCAAAACATGTATTTCCGTTAAAATCTCGAAGTCGAATTTTTTCATGAAAACAATACTTTCTCTTTACTTCGTATATGGAGAAAGTAAAAAAGGATTTAATACATTCAATTCATTCAATGAGGTCATGAAAGAAATAATGTGGTATTTTCCTGTAGATATTACATTCTAAAATTTTTTCCTGTAGATATTATATTCTAAAATCTTATTACTCACAAGGAAAACATTTTAGAATATGATATCTACAGGAAACCCACTGCTACTTCAAACTTTATTCCAAGTAACTCCTTTTATCCTGTTAGCCAGAAACACGCTGCTTTCCATTCTTTAGTACACAAACTAGTGAATTTTCCTTTACAAAAAGATAGTATTAAGATGGAGCAAGATTTAATAATACAGACTGCTTTAAAAATTGGCTTCAATCCGAAATTGATACATACTTTAATTAAAAGACACAAATTTATACTAATTGTCTATAATAATAATACTCTAAATTATCTTACTAATAGTTCTAAGAAATACTTAAAATTGAATTATTGCCCTTCTCTTACTAAAGGTCTGCCCAGTATTTTCAAAGATAAAGACAGCCATTTGTTTCCAAAACCCTTTCACTATTAAAAATTTATTAGGTAATACGAAAGACAGAATTAATACTTTAGATAAGTCAGGGATTTATAATATCGAGTGCCCAGAATGTGAATTGACATATATAGGACAAACCAGACGCAAATTAATTACACGATTCAAAGAACATATAGCCCATTTCAGATTTGGAAGACCTCAGGCATCTAGTGTAGCCAAACATATACTCAACAATGGGCATCATATATCTGTCAATGATATGACACTCGCCCACCAATCGCGTACTAAATTAAACGCTTTGGAAAATTTATACATTTACAAATTTATAAATACTTTAATGAACCAAGATCTGGATTTCAAAAAAACTTTATTTAAATTATTAGATCCTTGACGTTAATCGTTCGTCAATTGTTTCTTCATCACGCTCGTTTTATAACCGTCCTGCCTCGTTGCAGTCTTTCTACGTCTGTCGAACTCTGAGTATGGCTCCCTAGGAGTCGAAATACGTATGAGTTGCTGTAAGTAAGTCTTTGATGGTTTTTTGAGGTATTTCTTTCATTTAATTTAAGATTATGAAAGTTAATAAACATAGGGTTGTAAGTTAATAGATATAATAATATGGTTGTTGGATATGAGAGGAATGGAACCATTTAAAAGTTCTAGAAGATTTGTAATTATAAAAGCAAACGTTGTTATAAAATGGGATGAAATGAAAATGATATTGTTAGTAACCATGAGAAATATAAGTAGGTCCCATTGAAAAAAACGTTGCATAAATGTTTATGTTGTCGAAAAGAAGAATAAAATTATTTTATAAATACATTCTTATAGAGCTTAAGTATTGCACATACGTTCTTATCCCCATGTAAATAATCTTCCTTTCTCCAATTTATTCTCCGAATATGGGGTATCTCTTACTATAACCGCACCGTGCACATTGAAGAGCCATCTTTTAGCGGATAAGTATTTTCCATCCTCTCAACGTACCTTTGAATGTTTTGTAGCAAAAAAATAACGATCTGAAAAGCCCTCAGCGTTAAAGTCGCTTTATCATCTCTGCCACTTTAAAGTTTGAGCGCCAGGAAAGAATTTTCCCTTTAGGTACAATTGATTTTCTCTCGACCTTTCCATCAATCTTTTTCTCGAGTTTATTTCTTTCTTTATTGCAAAATACCCCGCAGTAAGTCGCGAGGACAGGTTGCGACGGTAACTTATATAACAATTAATTTAAATAGTTTTTCTATGCATCGATACAATAAACCCAACAACATAAAATATAAACATGCATAAATAAAAAATAATAACAAATAAATAAAAATACAAATATACAATACATGCATGAATTGTTATAAAAACACACAAATCTATGAATTAGCTATAAGTTAAATATGAATTTTAAATAAATATGAAATGAACTTGAAATAGCATATACATTACTTGTCTCGTACTTATCATGCAAGATTTTTCAGGGTTCCTGATAGACCTTTACGGCTACCGTAGCGGCCAGGGTGCCCACGAAGTACCCACCGTACACTCCTGGCCAAAATTAACGCAGCACCTCCCAGGCGATCCTTACGGCTGGTGCTGCGTTAATTTTGGCCAGGACTGTACATCACCCTACCAGGCGATCCCCTACTTGTCTCATATTTCGTTACCGGCGGGCTTATACGTCAAATTATTCATTTCACTAATAACCTTACTAAACATTTAATATTTTTCGGCAAAGGCTCGAAGACCTCTTCAGGTAGACTGTTCCATTCCTCGACAGTTCTATTAAGAAAAGAGAATTCCGTAATTTGGTTTTTGCTTTAAACATCTTACTTTGTAAATATGATCGCAGCTACGCAAGTAATCTGATTCTTATACTCTATCACTCAATCCCTTAAACGTATGAAATTCCATGAATGTATTATAGAAAACCGATTTTTTCTTTTTGTTCCTACTGTCTTCTAGACTGTCCCAATCTTATCACCTGAGTAACGCCGCTACGTTTTTTTGTATCTATATCTTTTCGGCCTGCTCTCCTTTCCTTCATTTTAATTGCGTTATTTCCTCTTCAGTATACGATTTCATCGGAGTTCGTGACGCCAGTTCTCCCGGAAGAGAATATTTCGTCACCGGTTCATTCGTAACAGTTAGAAAAAAAAGATTTCCGAACTGCAGGCTCTTTCCGAAAATCAATCCATCGTTGCGCAGAAGAAATACTAGGTCAGAAAGCAAGGTGAAGCAGGTGGGAGAGACAGGCTCCTTTCTGCTGTGTGTTCTCGCAGACAATCATCGAAGACTTGTCATTCACAAAACTCCATCACCGAAAGACTCCCTTTCGAAAATTCGCTTAAGAATGGAGAAATACAACGGAAAACGTTTCTGCGAATCCTTTCTGGAAATCCATTTCTCCTTTCAGATCCATTCTTTTTCAGATATTACCTTTGGTATTAGTTTCTCTCCTCTTCAATACTGATTTGATTTTTTATTATGTATGTGAGTAAACGTTCAACATACTCAGTACTTGTTTGCATACATAAGTGTTCTATATTTTGGTAGGTACATGTGTATTGAAATTCTCTATTCAACGTCATTTATTCGTTTCTTAATTACCAACTCCACCCTTGGTGTCATGTTACATATTTGCTTTTGCCATCCCTCTGTTTTCCCCTTGCGTTCAATTCTCAATTGCTTTTGCACAAAATACATTTTTTATTATCAATGAGAATGATTTTATTATTTTCCACAGGAAATTTTTTATATTCTACCGGTTGTAATTGTGTACATTGGATTTATTTCCTGTGAAAAATTAAATTATTTTCTTATTGATGATGGTTTTCCGCGGTGTCTCGCTTTCGAATATCGAATACATATTTATCATATCTTTCATGTACATTAAATCCATGTAATTAATACCGCACACTCTATCCTGCATGTCGAGAGACGGTTATCAAGTATGTAAATAGACGTACCGTGGACTAGTAATAGGATACTACACTGGTGTAACACACCTGATATATATATATATATATATATATATATATATATATATATATATAGAAAAAAATTAATAGTTCATGTATCAATGCTCAATGGATGTATAAAAAATCGTGCGCGAAAATTCAGTTCTACTATTGGATTTGGCTGTGCGATAAAATTTCCCAGAGCAATTTTATATTCATTGAAGATTTGAGGAATGAATATTTATTCATATTTCGATACCTTTATATAGTATTAGCATGAATAGAAATGCAAAAATCCCTTAAACTCTCATTGAGCCAAAGTTAGCTTGTGAGGAGGAGCAGAAAAAATAAACTCAATTACAAAGCTAGATGAGTAGAGAAGAGCAGGAAATAATATTAGTAGAGTATTCAATGAAAGAGGCAGTTAATTAAATTAGCCTGTTATTATACATTTTTCCGGGTCGCTTTCACTGACAGACTTACTAATATAAATATTTTATAGACATGGCTCACAGAACAGGAAATGTCCAATATATATGGAGGTTGCCCGTCCTTCTATTGCTGCGTAATTCATTATCAATTATTATGTACATTTGATACGTAAAAGGGAAATATTAGCTGGCTGTTTAGAGGAAAATGCCAATCTATTAATAACTCCGCTAATTTTATCAACATGATTACCCTTGGAAAAAAATAATTGAAAATTCTTGTGAATCAGATGTTGATGTTTTGATTCATTTATACGTTAAAGGGTGTAATGTAATAAATTATCAAAACCATAATAATACCCGGAAATTACGCTCTCCTACGCACCGTAGTGAAATAAATACGCTACACGATATAGAGTAAAATTATATTAAATTACTGAATAACTTAATTATCCATATATTTATTTACTGATTTCATTAGCTATATTTTATTGTAATTTCAATCAAAAACTCACATTTAAAAATATTTATTCACTTAATGTCTTTACTGTAAGGTAGATTAAAACCTCAAATGCATTGGTTCCCAAAATGGCCCAGATGGACCCGTGGGATCAATATAGATTTACAGAGGGTCCATGTCAAGATGGAATTAATGGGGGTTTTAAGATTTTTTTCCAGTTTTTGAGATCGTTATGGAATTTTTCGGAAGCAAAAGATCCCAATTTAAAAGTTAATATAATCAAATGGAAACCAGATATGGCTTTTTAACAGAAAATTTCAATATTAGGCAGGCTAGGAGGTCCATGGAAACTTTAAAGGGGTCCAAGGTAAAAAAAGTTTGAAAACCTATGCTCTAATGTTTTGCTGTTTGAAATTGTAAGTAAGATTAGATGACAAAAGTAAGAATCTGTTTAAAATTTTCCTTCGCATTCCTCCCTTCGGAATTGGTACGGCCGTTACTTGTACTTGTATATATTGTTACTTTTGCCGTAAGGACGTAACTTATACTTCTCTCTTTCAATAGTTATTTAGTCGCACGCTACGCTGATTTCCCGCACAGTGGGCTTTTCTCCGAAAGCCTTCAGCCGAGGAGTTTATCCCCACATCCCAATTCTTTTATTTTTACCTCTTCTTTTTATTTTCTTTTTATATATATATTTGTATTTTTTTCCACCTTGTTTGTAATTAATATTAGATAACCTTAATGGTTAGGTGTAAGAGAGGTCCTAATGGGCCTAACCTCGCCTAATAAAGAGTTATTACTATCATTATTATTATTGTATAGATCATAAATTTTTCAATATTCTCTCCTATCGCTTTTCTTAAGTTTTGCAAAAGACTAAAGATCCTCATTCAAACAAAGGACATAAATTATAAGTCTCCATATCAAAATTTTCTCAAATGGGTTTAATAATTATGTTGAGTTGTACGCGACATTCATTATTATAATAGGTTCATTATCCTCTCAATATCATCTCGTATCGATTTATTTAACTTTTTCAAAAGACCGAAGATCCTCATGCAAACAAAGGACGTAATCATAACCATTCGAAAGTTACTTAAAATAGACTAACAGAAGTATAGAGTTGTTCATTTTCATACAGTGATCATTATAATAGGTCCATCATCCTTTCCTCTCGTATCCCTTACACAGAAAGCCACACCTTCTTGATCCCTTCCTCCCTCACTCCCCATGAGCTAACGGTCAAGTTCCAGCCGCTGGACCGGATCGCACAAACTCCAGCATCCCATTCCCACCCAAACTAAACTAACCTCATGTTCGCAACGCGTCCATATCGGTGGATACCCATTTCTCTCTCTCTCTGCCGGTCACCCACCGCACAATCTCCGTCATAGGCCGTCCTGCGAGGGTTATTCATTCCGCCTTTTCCTTGGGCGAACTCTGTCTCTGACCGATACATGACCTCCGTTTCCCTTTCTCCCTTTTTATTCCTGTCCGTATGCTGTCGAACCGGGTGCCCCCTTTAAGTCGTATATCGCTCAAAGGAGGATACAAAAGAACGAATCCGTCCTCCCGGCTACTTTCGACTTTGCCTTAGATGTGCCCCTCGCAAAGGTGGTCAATACGGATTTGTTCTATGTCCCTGAAGTATATATAATAATAATGATAAAAACTCTTTATTAGGCGAGGTTAGGCCCATTAGAACATTTCCTACACCTATACATTATGGGTAACTAATATTAATTACAAATAAGGTGGAAAAAATAGAAATATATATATGAAAAGAAAATAAAAAGAAGAGGTAAAAATAAATGTGACTCTAGTGTAAAAATAAAAGTGACTATAAGCAGTGACTCCTTTGATGACAGCCATCGTCGTCCGTGACTTATTCTTTGAAGAACACTTGATGATACATGATAAATTTTAGTAAAAAGAGGACATTTATTCAAAACATCATTCATTGTACCAATATTTACTTACTAGTCTTGAATTATTAATTTAGTAAAAAGCAGTACATTAATTAATTTATATTAATTTTATTATTATGTGAAGTAATTTATGCAGCATCGAAGCTATTAGCTAAAGGGAATTTCTTTGAAACTATGAATTTATTCTGCGCAAAAATGAGCAAAATTAATATGATAACGTATCTGCCTATGATTTAATATTCAATATTCCATATTTTAAGACCCTTTTTACATAACTTTTATTCACTAATTTTACTTTAGTTACTCATCAATGTTTTGATACAGCATTTCTCCGAACTATCCGAAACATCAAATGACGAAAAAGCAACCATCGCACATGCTGTTTCCCAATTTGTCGAGGGTTCTATCAAAAATCGCACAGCCAGGAAAAGGGGCGTAACTCGCGTAAGCAGGCGCATGCAATTTTGGTTACGCCAAGAGCAGACGACAACTGCACACGTTTTGCTAAAAGAGATACGGAGATTAAAGAAATGGCGAGCAGGAATATAGCGCAAATTATATAGTTTTACCGTTCTGTATTTGCTCTCCACAACTGCTGCTTATGCTCATTTTTGCACTCGAGCATTGGCCTAGTTCGCCATGCAGCAAAGACGACCTCCTTCCCCGCAAATATTTGCCAAATGTTGGCATTTAAAATTTCGCCGACGAGAGGCGACGTTTCATTCTCGAAAACATATCCTTTTTTTTTAAAGCGCTCCGAGGGGCAAGGACGAAATTAATTACGGACTGTAGCGGCGGGTAAACGTCGGCGTTACGGCTAAAGTTCACAGGATTCGAAGGATTTCTCTTCTTCTCGGGAATCGTCAAAATTGTTCCTTCTCAGGTCGCCAAAAGATCCTTCGCCTGCGCTTTTTCCGATAATTAAATCAATGAAGCCATTCGCTGTCCCATTTTTCTCCGTCGCTGAACCCCAAAGCGAATACAATCGTGTGTGCAGCGAGCGAAATTAATTGACCTTTTTATTTTCGCGTCGCAAACATTTTTTCGCCGTGGAAACTCTTAGCCGATTCCGAGGAATCTAATAAGAAAATGATGGAGAGTAACTTTAACATCGCACAAGAAAGTGTGCACCTTGACCCGCAGTTGTACAGGAAGTTAAAAACTGGCTTGGCTGGGACTCGAACCCAGGTCTATCAATTTCCGGGATGTTATTCTAACCACTAAACTACCTTTCCTTAAATAATTTTATTTTTATTTACAAAATTCACAATTAAAGTTTGTTTAGCAGCCTCAACAACAAACAAAAACAAATTTAAATTGAAATGTAATATACTGTTTGAGCAATCAATATTAAAGCAGTGGAAGCACGAAAGATATATACTTTTTTAGGTGCAAAATGATTCAATATTACAACTTCAAATTTACGTTGTACATTAAATAACATAGACATTTACACTAAAAGTACACTAAATAAAATAATGTATAACATCATAATTTAGAATGACTACGAGAAGGCCATTCTCTAGTATTTTCGCAGAATTAGATACAGAAATATTGACTTCTAGTTCAGCTGTAAAACAGCTGGTTTCATTGGGTGTAAAATACAAATTAAAAGGTATAAAGAAACGCTACATTGGGCTTTGGTAACTGAGCTATAATGCACACTAGCCTGTTAACTCATTGAATACATATTAAAATACAAATTAGTTCTTTCCGACGTGTACTTCGTTCCACTATCTTCCTGATAAAGCATCCCATTTACAGAAATTAGAAGGACGTGAATCGGTAGCTCAGTGGTTAGAATACCTGCTTGGAAAGTGAGAGACATGGGTTCGAGTTTCAACCAAATCTCTACTTTCCTCTTCTTGTAGAATCTAACACGAAAGAGAGTGGCTAAGATCCTGAACTGCGATGCTTTTAGGAAAAAGAAATTTACATCAAGGGCTACGTAACAACACGTGCGTCTTTTCTCCGAAGGAAAAGATGCCAACCCGCTCTCAGAGTCTCGGGAAATTTTAAAGTCAACAAAATGTTGCAAACAATCCGTCGAAGTAAGAGAGTTCCCATTGTTTATTTCCCCCGGGGCGGGAGTATATTATTGAATTTTAATACCTTCGAGGAAGTCGAGTTTCGTGGGAGAGGATGCCAGGGGTTGACGATGTGTAAAACTCGCATGAGAAAACCGTACGTAAGCGATATTGAAACTTTGAGGGAGGGCCACTACAGCTCGAATTGTTGCTTTAATTGCGAATTTCCTCTCCGGAGAAAGGGCTTTTATTACACTTTTGGCCCTGTTATACTCTTGCCCTAATTATCTTCCCTCTTAGCTTCAAGATGCTGGAGCATTCCAGTTTTTACTCTAGTAAACCGCCCTCCGCAAAGAGATCCGAGGGTCGTCGTCCTGTATATGAACGCTACCTTTGAATCATCTGATACGTACACATCTTGATACACACATAATTCTGCTAGAGGTTGGTTGCGAGGAGATGGATGTTTGTTCTCCTAAATCAAGGGGCCCAGAGGTTGCGGAGTCTTAGCGTTTTGCGCTGCGTTAGAAGTCAACGACCTGCGGACAATGAGTTACTTTTTACCTGCCGCATCTTCTTAGATTCAACTACAGATTATTCTGGCCTTTTTATAAGAAACTCTGATAAATTTCGTTTACATCTCTCTCGTGGATTAATTTCTGTGGTATAAATCAATGTGGAATACTATATAGTAAGCTATTACGATAATAATCTTTGGATGTGCTCTACTTCTAAGATCCTTATTCACATCTTGAAATCTACTCAATTTCTTAGTAAATTAAAGTTCAAGCGATTATCTAAGATGATCTCTTTATCTTTGGAATTTGGAAAATAAATTATTTTAAATTGTAATGATTGATTTTTATAAAAATAAGATACTTGTGGAGTTAATATTGATGTTCCTCCCAAATATATAGAAAGGCAGCATAGGGTATTTTAACAAATTAAGGCAGCTTTTGTTACAGAAAGTTCATGAAAATAAGTTTATAACAAATATTTTCAATAAAATACATCAGCTTCATAGTTGTATTTTTACGCTAAAATTATGTTATTAATATTGATAATCTTGATTATATACGTATATGTAATAATTGATATTGATTTTGATGAATAATCATTGATATACGTAAATAAGTTATCCAATATCTTGATAAACAAACTCTTGATGCATGCAAATACATTAATTATGCAAACCCTTGAATGTGGATTTTGCTTACAGATGTAAAGCGACACCCCATTTCTTCGGTAGTCGGGAAAGGAAGGCTCTCAGCAAGAGTGCCATAAATAGAAAACGTCCTTCTGGTTGCATCTCAATGACCCTATGAATAGCACTTTTAATGACATTCAGTAAGGGTTTACCAGGGTGAATGTAATTATTCAGGGCCATTTTTACCTCAGTTACCTTGGGAATTTCCACATTATCACAGCCGTAAATAAATTCGAAATAGAAACTGATGAAAGGTATACTTTTATTTATTATTTTCTCAGAGACTGTTGAAAAGTAATCCGGTCATCAAGATGCGGAAGCAGAGGCCGGAATTTTGAAGGCATAGCCTTATTAATGACATAAGGGTGGAAACCTTTCTCATTGGAAGTTCTCAATAAGTGTTTAGTTGAAACCATTCGGACTTAATGAAAACATCAGGCTTCACTAGGCTAGATATACTGCCTTTTCTCCATAAAATTTACTGAGATGTTATGGAAACCCATAATATAGTAAGGATACTTACTTTGCCATAGTATTTTATTTACTACTGGTTTCAACGTTACATAGCCATTATCAGTTAATAAGATATTTAGTGTTATTATAATCTGAAGATGGCCTCGTAATCTTCAAAACTAATAAATTACTGTGTATGAGTAGGTATACATCCTTATTACGTAATATTTATTTATTTATTTAAGTTCGTATTGCAAGTTGGCCTTCAGGCCAGGTGGCAACGTTTGATGCCAGTAATATACCAGTACTTCATTATTTTAACATCGAAATTATCCGAAAGATATACTTTGGTCTTCTCAGAGATTGAATTTATTAAATAAACATTGTATAGCGTAACTTGGTAGAATTCTCTATTAATAACTTTTAATAACAAAGTCAAAAGATATCATTTGTACAGGCTATATCTTTTGACTTTGGCATTGAAAGTTTTTATTTTCTTTATTGAATCTTTTTTTTTTTTTCATTTCATTTTCACTCGTGGTTAAGAGCGAAACTGTCACATAAGCAAGTATCGTAGTCCGTTAAAAGAAATGAATTTCACTAGCATAGTAGTTTATTCCAAGAAATGAATAAGGGGCATCGCTGGAAAAGACCGCATGCCGCGTACAAGTCTCCAGTTCCACCCCGACGAACTAATTAATATCCCCTTATCACCGCTTCGACGCACACAATCGCGCATTGTAATTCCCGGATTCGATCCGAGGGCTCCGAACCGCGGCGTCCCCACGTCATAAACATTTTCGCGGGGCGCTCTCTTGGAAACGCGGCAAACTGGGATGTTTACCACCCACATAAATTACTGTTAGGTATTTGCGTGCCGCGTCCTTGGCTGCACCGCTGCGCATACTACTTCGAATTAATCCAGCTCCGAGCGCACGTTCAGCAACACTTGACCTCGCTGCACGACGAATCTGATCGAAAGAGATGCATCTCTCCTCTCTCTCGGGAGACGTCCGCAGCGGCTCTTTTCTCTTCGCGGCACCAAAGCAATGCGCGCCTTTTTCTCTGAGGAATACAAATTGAATTGACCTAATGTTATCTCGCTTTGATCCGAGAGTTTTCTTTTCCGCGCTTAAATAATATACCGACGAGGCGCCTTATTGGGGACTGTTCTCCATGGGGAGGAGAAGTATGGATTTGCGAAGCCTTTCTCGGAATAAGGTTGCGTCTCAAAGATGTGATCTGAGGAGAGAGCCGTGTTGTGCATGGTTGCACACGTGTGTCTTAGTGCCAGGTTTGCAATTAACTAATGCTTGGCTGAATTTTTCAGAACTGGTCGTTTTTTAATTAATACTATTACTTGATGGTTTCAGTTGGATATTTTAGAAGATTCACCTTCGCTTTATTTAATATGAGCAATTAATTCTTGGATTCTTAATTCCGATTCACTACGCATAACTTACTGAAATCATGTTGAAATCATATCACGCTAAGCTTACAATCAACTTACTTTTTATTACTCCTGGTCATGTTATAAATATCAATATTCCGTCATAATTGTAGTTAAATATTTTTGTAGAATCATCATTGTTTTATTTAATATTCAGTAATATTCAGCTCAGATTCTTTATCCGTAACTTACTGAAATCATATTATTCTAGATCTGTAGTCAAATTTGGCTTGGGTTATATTCTTATAACACATCGATTTATATTTATTGCCATTACATATTTGTGGTTGGATGATTCTTGGAATCAATGCAGTTTTATTTAATATCGCAAATGCATACTAAAGTCAAAAATTTCATAATGAAAAATTGAAGATGAAACCATAAGAGTAACTTTAGTGACTATCAAAGCTTGCAATTGATCATGCAGTTCATCAATCGGCTATTGAGCAACTTTTATTAACTGTTGAATGTACTTGTATTTTCTCCTACTACTAGAGATGGGAACCTCGAAAAAACTACTATTTTTGGACTATTTATATTGATGAAACTCATTATGATTGTTATGTGAATTACTATTATTAGTACTTGAGTGTTTGTATTGCAAGTAAAACGTCAACACTGAAAGCTTTAGAATTACTTTTCTATGCATCATTATAATCATTATCGTTAATAAATCATTTCAAGGCACACTATTCAATAAAAAGAGATCTAAATAAATGACTCGATCCATGCATCTTTTAGAATTTTAAAAGGAATGCGGAAAACTATAAGTGCCCAGGATAGCGCTAAAAATCTTCCATTAGAAATGCATGCCAAGTTCATTTTAATATTCTGCAGACATTTTTATTTCCGAAATTGAATAATGGTCGCACGATTTCGGGACATGTGCCAAAAGAAGGAAAGAAAATTTCAAAAATATTTTTGTTCTCAACATCGATTATATTCACCTGTTTCCGGTCAGGAAATAATTGAAAAGAATTTGTAGATTACTTCGTGATATTGTAATATATATGAATAATACAATTTTAATATTTATATTATATACAATCATATATAAAAATATTATTATTTAATATACATGTATTTGTATTTTTATATTACATATTTCCTATACCGGGTAATTCAAAAGTATTGCTGTTATTACAAAAATCAGAACTTTTTTATTTTTCAACGAAGATACATGAAACAACTATGCAGATATTACAAAATACATCAATATTTTGTAATGAAAAACATAAAACTTGATGTATTTAATAACGTTTTATCTTTGTTTCTTGTATCTATGTTAAAAAATAAAACAGTTCTGATTTTCCTTAGTCATGACAAAAATTTCGAATAACCCTGTATATGTATGTGTACATGTAAAACACAATTTTTCGTCGATAAATATTTATTCATATATATTCACACACACGCGTGTTTACATGTGTCTGGACGTGCACACTCGGGGGTAAGAATTCCTCTATTTTTATCCCTGTCTCTCTCGCACGGAACTTCTGTAGAAGGGAAAAGAATTGAAAAGGTCGCGATTTTTCACGCCCACCCCAGAACGTCCCCGAATCGGATAACGTCGCGAAAATATTTCGTGGCAGACGTATGCTCACGTAGGAATTTATATTGGCTCCCGGACCTCTCGATATCGAACCGAGGGCGGGAAAGCTTAGAGGGCACTTTCGTAGACGCAGCACAACAAAAGGGAGGACTGACGAGGAATAATTTCGTTAGGAACATGCAATTAACAGGGATATGATAAGGGAAGGCCATAAAGATCGGTTTAGAAAGCGATGGGAGAGCTATAAGCGATCGGGTAATATGGAGCGACCCCGTGGAGAATCTTTGGTAGCCATCTACGGCTGATAGGACAACGGGTTGAGGGAGTTGCAGATTCGTAACGTATGGCTGCATTATTTGGTTTAAAAAGGGTTGGATCGTGTGATTACATGTACCCAATTATTTACCCATTTACCATTGGAATGATTTTCGTATAATCAAAGATGTTGGGTGAAGGTGATTTCACTTGGAAATACCTGCGACTTGAAAATTTCCAAGGAAGAACGAGCATAAAAAAGTCATATAGAGTCGGGACTCGAACCCAGATCTCCCCATTTATCTGATTATTTTTCTATTTCCCACTGGAATGGTTGAAGTATAATTATAGAAAAACAGCGAAAGTGATTTTGCACGTAAAGACGTGCACCTATCATAATTCCCAAGGAAGAACGGGCATGAAGAAAGTCAGACTATATTTTTTGTGACTATATTGATATTTTACCATATACTAGAGCTTATTTTAATTAAACGATGGATCTTATTTAACTTTTTGTTCATTATAGGTAATGTGTAATTTACATCTACTTTTAAAGCCTACGGGAGATTTTTGGGTGGCTTTACCTCTCGTTTTTGGGCGAAGGCCTGGCTTAAAATTAATTTGTCATTTCCCCTTAAACGTTACCACCTGAACAATAGGCCAAATTGCCAAGTTTAAATAAAAAAGGTAGTGCTGAGACTCGAACCCAGATTTCCCTATTGCCGCTGTAATGCTCCATCCATGCTCTCACTTCAGATCAAACATCAGGATTTGAGTAGGATGTTCGCATTTCTTAAGGAGTTACCCAGAACTGAACCTTTCTTTACTTTAAAATTAGTACAAATGATACCTGATAGTAATTTATCTTTTAGGTGTATACACACACTGTTATGATAAACATAAGAACTTAAACAGGGAGGTAGGTGATGATGTATGAATTGTAAGGATGGATGCGAAAAATAATAACTGATAAACCCTCAGAGATGTTTATTTTCAACTTCATTATAACACTAACCTAAGCCGTAAAGAAAGAAATATTGGAACACGGCTGTCAATGAATTAGAGGTTTAAAATCTCCAAAAGCCGTCTTTGTCGGCAACCCCTGACCATTTTATGACCCATGAGGACGGTAGCATATCCATTGAAAAGATCTTTGGATACAACTATAGTGTAGCATTCTTTTCTTGCTTTATCCGACTACCGGGAAGTAAGAGGAGGAATGCCGACCGACCTCTAACTAACCGAAGCCGCAGTACAAAACAGCTTCATTTGTTCTTTAAGGGAAATGATGTTAATTACCTCCAGTCTTTTTTATCTTTCATAAAAGAGAATAGTGACAGGAAAGAACTACTCGTCAGCTAGCGATACTTTGAAAAATGTTGTGTTCTTTTGGGATTAAAAGATTTTTTTGAAGAAAGGTGAATTTAAATATAATTGACTTAAAGTGTGATTCCTGAAACGAAAATAACTAAACTAAAAAGATATAGTCGCATTCCCTCTCTTTATCCAGTTTAACATAGCACTAGCACTCTAATGCTAAGGTCCCGGGCTCGAATCCCGGCTAGTCGGATAGTTCCACCCAGGGAATAGTTGTGTGTCTATGTAAATGGTAATAATTATTGAAATGGATGTGATTGGGATCTTCCTGTTTTCATTAGAGAAGTTATAAGTTATTTTTATTGTTATTACAAAACAATCAATTATAAATCTTTCCATTCAAGGTTCAACCGAACATAAAATGTACAATATAAAACATTGGTCTTCGCAATGTAATAATTATGATATTTATAATAAAAACGTAAATATGGACACCACTATACACGTATATAAATAGTAATATGGGTTTTCCAATCGCATTAAATCTCTTCTATAACTAAATCGTTCCAATGCGAACTGTCACATTTTCCACCAGATGCAATTGCGCTATCCGTTTTTCAGTTGCTCAGCAAAATTAAAAACCACCACCGCTATTAGTATGGAAATCATCGAACGTCATTCGTTGCATATAATTAGTTTCAAATTATCATGGAATTAAAAATTATCGTTTTTTTGTTGGAATCGTTTGCGTGCTTCCGAATATCGCCATAATCGCCTTTTAATCTTTCAGCGTGATTATGCCAAATTCATAATAAATATGCTACATATTTATGTATAGAGATATCCATGATATATTTTTTATCTGATTTGTTCGCACACGTGTAATGTAACTCCAACGAAGCTCCGGTATTTTCCATTGCGTTCATTTTTGCTAACTGTTTTAGGTTTGATATTCAAATCTATACGGTATTATTTTAAACTAGTGAATTTCACTGCCAAAAAAAGGAATTAAAATAAATTTAGTTACCGATGATATAAATAATCCCCATATGATATTGGATTGCTCCTTAGAAATATGTCACTTTCAGTTCATTTAAGATATGACAGTTAATAAATGTACTTACAAAATTTTTTTAATGTATTTAGTTTTTTGATATCATACTGCAATATAATAAAAAAAGTAAATAGCAATAGGGAACAGAAGCCCAACTACTTTAGAAATACTTCACTTTATATTATAAGCATTTAACAATATATTACATGTTATTTTTTTCTTCTTAATTTTTCAACAAACTCACGCGTGTTGCATGATAATAAATATTTATAATTACATATTTAATCAAGCAGCTAAATAAAGTAAATACATTGGTACCATATACATTTACTTGAGTTACTTCGTTACCAATAACTAAAATATAACTGTAATGAAACTCTAATATTATCCATTGTGTTATTTTTTACTATTCTAGCTATGATATCTAATTCTATACTATATTATTTTAAATACGTAAATATATCATTAAAGCATAAAAGAACGCCCTCAGAGAAGGTCCATTTCGGAATAATACCGCCCTCTCACAGCTGCGACAGAATGGTCGCCATAATTATGAACGTAATGAAACGCGGAAAAGAATTAAAAGAAACTGTTTATGGCCACGTATCTCATAGAGCGCACAGGAAGTTTTTCCTTTGGAAATATTTACGTGCTTCATTCGTCGGCCATTTCGCCTAACAAAAAAGACCAAAATGGTGTCGCCAAAAGCAGCTCTGTGACGATCAAACGAACTCCAGGATAACGAAGCGGTACTAAAAAAGGATAAATAGTGTATTTAATTATGTTTTAAAGGGTCTAAATGTTACATATTTTACTCCATGTCAGATTAAAGTAGATAACGATTAATCCAAGATATTTTTATTATCGATCAACTCATCCCTCATTACTTGTCTACGTCACTAAATACAAGATCGATTATGTATCATAATCGGGCAGGGTTCCGTAGGTTTATTAATCCTCTTCCTTGAATTAGTCTTCCTGAAGCAATTTCTTTTCTCCTATACCTCTTATATTGGGTTTCAGGAGATTACTTGTAGCATTCTTTTCAGAACCGTCTTACTTAATTTTTATTTCTCCTTACCCGTTTTCGATGCTTCCTTTCCTCATTTATTAAGCTATATTATTTTTAATCAACAATGATTGTTATCACCGATCGCTTTTCCATATCTATATTTCAAGTTATTTTCTGAGTATTCCGTACAGGAGCTCCTCTGGCGAGGAAAACAAGAAATATGAATTATGCTCTGCGGGGTACATAAGATAAAGGGGTAAAGCATACATATTCTCTGACAGTATTGAGAAATCTGCGTTCATTTCCTTTTTGACTTCATATATTTTTGATTTTGGGTACTATCTCTGTATTTTTTTTACCTCTAACTCTTTTTTTTGCTGTATTACCACAATTTTCTTTGAAAAATAGATTTAACTGGAAAGTATTTTCATGCTGTTAATAATATATCTTGCTCTCATCTACTCACATGTACTATAGTATCTTCTTGCTCTAAAATGTGCATATATTATCAATGAATAAATAATAATACCTAATTTTTGAAAAGACCTTTTCTTAAAAAAGAACAGAAGAAATATTTTTATACTTGATACCACATATATGCGATACTTATTGCTCATATTAACTAACATCAAGGCAGGTATGTAATACCTTTCGAGTTAAAAGTATTTTCTACGTAAGATAGATTTCAATCTTTCAAGATTGAATTCCTAAATTCGGGGTTTCTGCAAGCTGCTCTTTGAACGATGATACTTACCTTTCAATAAAACATTATCTAAAATATGTTGGAGCACACGTAATATCCTTTATGAAGAGATGCAGTTTAGATGTTAATGAAATAGCAAATCAGTGAGCTAACTCATTTAAAGAAAATTCATTTTTTTAAGGAGTTGCAATATAATCATCAACATCAGCATTATCTAAAATCCTCGTCCGTAGCGTTTTCCCAAGTTTAAGAAGAGGTTATTCTCGCGGGAATAACTCTATTCCACCGTTTCATGCAAATGAGGCGCACACCGTTCTCTCACTCGTAAAAAAAGCAAAGAAAATTACTTCTGCTTGTTAAAGACAGCGAAAATTCGGAGGAAGTGAAATACGGAGAATTGGTTACTCCCTATGGTGCTCGGGCATTCTTTTGCCGAAAGCGAAAAGTCTCATTCGCATATTAAAATGCATCCAATTGCTTACGTTTTGCAACGAAAACATTCCTTCGCCTTTATTACCGCAAAAGGTTGGATATGCTTTGCTGTTACCTTCCTTGAGGTATGCCTTACTGTGAAGGGATTGAGCGATAGGAAGTAACTGGATGATCGCGAATCGACCTAACTTGGCCATGCTTCCACAACATTTGAATTGCAGAATGTTAAATTGATAGGACTTCACGCTGTTTGTTCTCGCTTAAATAGACGCTTCCAGCGAAGTTATCATAATTATAAATTTCTGTTAGATGCATTTAAAATTACTGTGCAGAAATACGGAAATTAATTTTCAGTAGTGCTAAGGGATTTTTTCTTAGAAGGTTAAACTTTCGTTAAAATTTGGTCACAAATGCTAATTCTGTCGGAGGTAATTGGTAACAGCTACTCGATTCCGGTGACAGTTTATCGTTTCCCGGTTGCCTCGGTCAGTAACGTCAGTTTATTAATATAATGCACATCTTAAAGGAAAGAGTGACTTCTATAGTAATTTTTTTCCGCTTATTTTATTCAATTGGTTGACATTCTAAGACACCTTAAGAAGTATGACGAAACCGGTCGAATGAAAAAATCTGGTGGAAGCTACAAAATGTTTTAATTTGAAATGCGTACTTATTGGAGTGGAATGAAGTTGTTCGGATACATAATTTATACAGGTATGTTTTATCTCTTTGTATATCGCAATAAAAATAACCCGGTAACTGTTGTGCCAAATAAAATTCATAGAATCGGGCGAGATATGGTGGAAATCCATCATGCAGAATGAAGGAGATATTTGGTACTTTTTCCACAAAAATTTTTTATTTGTACTACCGGTTTCAACGGAGGACCATCATCTTCAGGTACAAGTTATGCAGTTCAAATGGAAAAAGTACCAAATATCTCCTTCATTCTGCATGTTGTACCAAAGAAAAAATATAGTTCGTTCAGTGATAAAGGTCAGCTACTTCACATTGCTGTAGTATTTTGCAATAGTAATAATAGTATTTTATTAAGGAAGTTACAGCCCTTTAAATTCATCCCTAGACTTTTTGCACGCTCAACAAACAAATAATATCCCTGGGCCATATTGAAATAACATATCTGCTATTTCAATATGAATACTACTTCCATTGAATTAATTGTGGAATATTCCACTCATGAACTTAATAACATACATTCGCAATTCAACTAAATCATTTATAATTCTTGTCTAGCTATTTACATATGATTTTCACATCTAATTGTTACACATACAATGCATATTTTCATAACCTTAATCGAGAAACTTATGCATGCCCCTATCTGGATTTTGTTGAAGCCTTGAAAACCGGAATTTAAACTGCCCCAGCACCCAACTCCACACTATTTCACGTACCTGTTGGTACCACCACAAACTCTCCACTCCGCAGAATTTCCAGACGAAGAGCAAAAGAAAACCGCCCCGAGAAAAAGGGAAAACTCGCGGCTAACCGGTTGGGCGGTCACAGAGCAAAAATTACGCGTTTTGGGGGTGCGGGCGTCCGCTTGAATTTCTTTCCCTATCCGCGAAACAGGTAACGAAATGATACAAAGTGGGAAACGAGGAGGGTTTTCTCCGGGAGTTGATAAGGAAAACCAGAGGGCGTTTACCCACACCAGCGTCTCTGAGGCTGACAGATGAAAATTAATGCAGCGCTCCGTGGCCTTTGGGGTCCGCCTTCAGAGAAACACACAATCGCCCGCTGAGAACGCCTCTCCCCGCGCCCGTTTTTTTCGCCTCGAAATTTCGCATTTACTCTCCCATTGTTCGGTGCCTCCCTCCCCTTCATTTCTCCGTTGTGTATCGCAGAATCTTTCTTCGGGCGAAATTCGAGGGTCCGCGTTTCGCGAAAGTTTTGAATGGCGAGGGAAAATAAACATCTCCATTATGCGTATCTGGAATGATGATCGCGGAATGTTGTTGGGAAATCTTGAGTGCCCGATGTCAGTCGGATACGCCTATATTTCCTCGGTGCTCCCGAGTGAGGTTTATCTTAGCCGTGCCTGCATTCTGAACTTTCGCCCGGTCTGGAAAGCGGTTATTTTCGGTTCTCCTTACTCTCTGATACATTTAGTACAATTGGAATTCGGCGCATGCGCTCGGATTCTTTAAATTCACATTCAACGCTTTCTTGGCCAGTGTCAGATCCTGCAGACGAACTTCTCTGTCGACGGAAATTTTTTGGTGAACATTGGACTCCGCTGATCGATTCGGCTAGCTTCAGAAAATGTTCGTGCATGTTCGAAAATGTAAAATTATATGTATTTATGTGATGTATTTATTATATTAAAGGGTCAAAAATTTATAATAATAAAAGCAATAGAAATTATGCTATTAAGTTCACGAGAGAGAGAGAGAGATATTTTTCATTAAGGTTTAGAACGTGCATAGAGTCATATGGATAGAAACTTCAGCTTATTACTTCAAGAAAAACAGCATGAAAATTTACGTTAAAATTCTAAGAATTGAAGTATTTGACAAAATATTTTATGCTACCAATTGTAAGAAAATTCTTTCTGAAATGTGGAAGGCTCATCAAGAATGCCCAAAGAAAAATTGGTTACTGACCATTTCTGTTCACTAGTGAAAGATAGAAATAATTACTCTGTATTTTTTTAGTTTTCTCAGGATTCGATATCTAATGATAGTTCAATTTAAAGTGTTAATAATTCAAAATGACTATGACTGATGTATATGGCGCCCATTCTTACCTCTGTGGCTGTAGTAGTCTCTATCTTAATTTCCATGTTACCTCAGTCACATCTCGTTTAACGATGTCCATTCCCAAGAATTTCTATAGTTAGCCGGAGTATCACTATATTGTAATTTTTTTATCCTTTGACTAGTCGTCAAACAAGAATTCCTTAGAGTAATGTAATAAAGTACCCTCAGTTTTAAAGCTTCCACTGTTACCGTTAAAGATTTCCATTAAATAAAATTACCATTTACAAAAGATGTCGATAGAAAAGGCTGCTATTCGCTACTTAAATTCGGAAATTAAACATAAGTGTGAAAGAATAGCAAGAAATAAATTAGTAAGTTTTGCAGGTTAATATGTAATTAAATAAATGTGCATTTCTCGAGCCATATAAAGAGTTTTATAAGACCTATAGATTCGGATTTGGCTTTTAGACAAACGCTTCTAAGAGCATTTTCCTGGCTTACAGCAATTCTTTTATTATAAAAAGATATTTTTTTTCTTTTTCAAAAATTTTTGCCTCCTCGATATTCATTCATTTTTATCCACTAAAACATATTCTGTCCCTCGAAACGTATTCCCCGAAATATTTTTGAGAATTAAATGTCACCGTCTCAAATAGTATCATGGCTTATGTGACCGAAGGCTAAATCGGTTTATCGGTTCGGAGAATTCTCTTCTTTGATATCATCATCCCGTTTTTATTTTATTCAATCTTTGCCTTTTCTAAAATCTCTCTCAGTCAACATCTCCGAAATTCTCTTTTGCTCACCTCAAGTTTCCGGCCTATGTTTATTCAGTCCCATCTATCAACTATTTTAAAGGAAGTGATGTCTATTTGACACGTGTTTCGTAGTAGCGTCAGATCTTTCCACTTTATTAATATTTTCATTGAGGAATGAAGTATATAGCATCAATAGTAATGGTCCATTAAATTAGAAAGCAGTTATTTGCGTCTTAAATATGGAGGTTGGTTGTGAATGGAATAATTTTTTTCACATACGTAAGAATAAATAGAATTGCTACTGCAGGTGGGAAGTTTGATCAACGCGTACGCACCTTAAAACTGAATTCAAATTGTCATGCGTAAAAGCGATTAACTCGGGTACGGAATCCTTGAAAGAAAGGTGATTGGGAGCTAGGCTGCGATTGCTTAATAAATTCAGGGGAACAGATCAGAAGATATTACTTCGAAAAAATTATTAATACAAAATAATTTCCAAAAAACAACTCAATGACAAATTCCAATTGTTTTCATGCTTAACTATCCAAACCGCAACTTGGCACATGAAGTTCTTATCTTTGAGAAGAAAATATAAGTGTAATCCAAAACGAACAGTAAAATACAACAAAATCTTTCCTACTGAATCTGTAAGAAATAATAGAAGTCGATAACTATTTCGTTGAACGTGAAAAAATATTACTCTGGTAATAGAAATTGACCGAAAACGGTGGATCATGTATTTCCTTTTAAAATATAAAAAAATTATTTCCTATCCTTTTATTATATTCATCAATTAATCTCCCAATCAATCCTTCACCTGACTAATTATTATTTTCTTTTTCGATTTCATCTTCATGAGAAGTCCATTTCGGGATTGAAGATTATTCAGTTATCGCATTCGTATTCATTCAATCAATGAATAATTAAAGCGAATACATTTGTTTTAATTTGGTGAAAATCTCATCCAATTACGACTGGAATTCCGTGTAATTGAATGACTACGGAATTATAAAAACGATTGAGTTTTATGAATATTAAAAGAAGCTGTCACTTATTTTGGAGCATTAAAAGGATTTGGTTATTAAGTCATAATTGTCAAAGTCAATCACTCCATCCCGTTCTGAAACGCATTGAAACAAAATTAAATACGAGAACTCAAATTTAGCACGCTAATTCCGAACATTAGAGAAGACTATAGGACTTAAACCTACTAAACACATATCGCGTACAATTTAGAGGTGAAGATATGAATAAATGTCGTAGTAGGTATACTTTTCTACGTGGAGGACGCCACTGTTTTGCTTTATTCTTAGGTATTTTTTTTGAATGTGACATGGTAAATGGATAATGCATATGCATAATTTAAAATCTTGTATGGAAATTTTCTCTCTTCATTACATTCTTAGTAATATAATATATTATTATCGTTATTATTACTTAGTACACTGAAGGTTGGCTCAACACCACGTAAATGTAGTAAAAGATTACCTCTCTTCGTTACTAGGATTTGAACCTAGGTTATCTCAGCCATGATGCAGATTCCAAATTCAGGGGTGGGGAAACATTTCTCATCAGAAGGCAACACTAGGATGCTGTGTTGTCTGCATATAAATATTTTTCATCTGCTTTGTAGATAAAAAAACGAATTTGGTCATTAAGTGAACATTCAGACTATTTAGTAGAATATACAAAATTTAATTTCTTGATATATAGAATAAGATTGGGAGATAAAATTATTTAAATACGAGAACTTGTTTTACATTATACCAAGAAGGCCGAACTTAATCTCCAAAAATTTATATATACTCATGCTTTTACTATCGTCCTTTTTTAGATAATATCATAGATAATATATAGTTTTTTTACTGCGTAATCACCTTATGCTCCCGTCCTCAGTCCTACTTGTTGGATCAGCACAGTGTATGATACATCCGGGAAGTTACATTAACGGATAAAATACATTATGCATGAAATGAATGCATGAAATCGGCGCATCAAATACAGTAAGCTATACAAACGCAGAATAATCAAACAATTTCCATCGTATGTAAGGATTGGAACAACTGTAGGGTTTTTTCTCACTGATTTCCTCCTGGAGAAGGATTCATATAAATAGACCTATGAATTTATTGAATATTGCTTCAGATTGTGTATCCTTTTCACCACTCTCATCTCATCCATATCGGTAGCTACGAGTGGTAGTACTTTAAGCGGTAGCTTCTTGTAGTGATTCGATGAATCATTGCATAAAAACGACATAATCTCCAAGGTATAGCATCCTTCATCGATCCCCTTTGTAGGTCATCTTTGATGGAATCAGATTTCGCAACGTCATGTTGCTTCAGATGGAAAAGATAAACAGAATCGCTCTTTCCTCTCAAAGAGAGCATCCATGGCCAATGCTTCGGTAGGAAAAAGATGCTATCGCTCGCTTTTGATTCCCTCCATTCCCATCATAGATGTGTACACAGTCTTCCCATCTTTTTGTTTCGAAAGGACCTAGGAAATATTTGATGAATGTCTCGTCTAAATATTTTCCGGCTTTTAACGTGGCCACGTTAGATAAACTGCTACGGATGTGGATTTGTCTTTGAATCTAGGCCTACAAGGGGTGGCTTTATTGCAGCATGTAGATACATTTTGTTTTAATATCGTTATCTGTAAAGAATTACGAAGTTTTGTATGTAATGTATTTTCCGAGTTTAGCTGACTCGTAGATTAAGGATTAGTAATGGTAACTTATTCGTTTTTGTTTGCTTATATTTTCGAATTCTTTGAATTGTGCATTCTGTATTTTTTACAATTTTAATCATACTCTTTCATGCAGTGGGAATGCTTTGTTGCTTCATTAAATATTTTCATTTTGAGTAAATTGGCATCATTATATGAAACTTAAATGAAATATAGCGCTATCAATGTATAATAAATAATTAAATCTTTGAAAAGTTTTTGAAAGAGTTCTACAGGAATAGAATTATATTATTATGTGATATTCTGGCTGGCTTAGTTGAATATAGTGAATTAACTTCTCTTAATGATTTCTACGTTCCTCGCATATGATCCAGACATGCATAGCTCTAACACGAATCGCATCGGAGGTAGGATTTCCTTGATTTGAACCCTAGTATGTAATCCTGAGGTTGTTGTAGAGATCCTGAATAATACCATCGTTGTATCCAATCCAATCCAATCATCTTCCGAAGTGTGAATGAAAATTGATTCAATTATCCGGATTGTATTTAAAATATATTCTAACGAAGAAGTGTATTATTGTTTTATTGCTATGAAATATATGCTTTCTTTGTAAGGAGGGAATATTGGAACATGGCTGTTGATGAATTAAGAGGTCTAAAATCTCCAATAATCATCTTTGTTAGTGCTCCATACCTTGTTACCACCAGTTTTCGGAAAAAACAGAAAGATAGTAAATAATCTGGGAATTTCTGTTGTTTCCAAAACCGGTGGCAACAAGGTACGGTAAGCTGACAAAGACGATTCTTGGAGATTTTTGAACCTCTTATATGCTTTCTTCATTTCTGTATTACATCATTCATTGTAGCGAAAGTATTTGTGATTTGCTATTTTGGTGGTAAATCAACCATCAGTATTTCTATTTTAGTATCTATCTACGTGTCAATAAAGAATTAATTATTCTTCATGCTTTTTTGAAACATGATATGATACCATAGTTTGAAGAATCGGTAGTTGAAATGAACCACAACCTTCTGAATGAATCCCTTGCAATTTGAACCCTATTAAAAATACCAGTCAACTCTCATTTGATTGATTCAATTGGACCGTCCATTCACTAGAGTAATCAATCTCCTGTTTTCCTTTTTCCATCCCTTTCAGAGGGTTCGAGGTATTTAGCCACTCGTCAACTTTCAAAGGCCCTTCATATCTTGGAGGGAATGTTTGAGTAACCTCGTCGAGGCCACCGATAAATAAAACACGGCGTCCCACTTTGTCTCTCTCCGCGTATCCGATTCTTCTGCAATCCCTCCGCAAGAGAAAAACACCTTTGATTTCCCTCTCATATAAGCGCGCTCACTTCAATCTTCCGGGTGACCTACCCTGACCCGTGAAGCCACTTGGCGAAATATACGCGCTCGCCGTGGGTGTGCGAGAGGGGTCATTTTGTGCGGATGAGTTGGGGAGTTTTGCGGGGAGAGGAAAAAAGGGTCGGTTGCGAGATGAACGGCGTTGTGAGGACTTGAGGGTGGGTCTAGGCATTGAGGGGGCGGTTTCAAGGCGTGGGTGGCTTTAGAAGGACAGGAGGGGTCGAAGGGAAGGGTTGGGGGTATTGTGGGGGGTGTCGGAAGACTTCTAAGGAACATGAGGGGACATTTGGAGGTATTGCAGTAGCATGGGGGTTATACGAGGATATTGGGGGACTTGTAAGGTGCATACATGAGGGGACTATGGGGGTCTTTTCAGGGATATGGGGGGTCTTGTGAGTAACATGAGATGACATCGGGGGCTTCGTGAGTAATATGAGAAGACATTGAGGGTCTAGTGAGGGACGTGAGGGAAAATTGGGTTCTTGTGAGGGACGTGGACATCGGGGGGCTTGTGAAGAACATGAAGGGACATTGGAGGCTGTTAGAGGGAAAGTTGGGGTTTGTTGAAAGAACATGCGGGTTCTAGGATGATATTGGGGGATTTCTGACTGGACATGGAGTTCATAGATGTGACGGTGGATGGAGCATCGGAGAGGAAGTTTTGTGGTTTAAAAGGGGCATGGAGGGTTAAGGTGTTAATGGGGAGAGCTTTTAAAGGGTATAATGGGACTATGGATGACTCTAGTGGTGTGAGAGGACTTCTGATGGACATAAAAGGACATTCGGAAGTGTTGGAGGGGAAATTTGTGTTTTATGAAAGAACATGGGGGTTCTAGGAGTTAGTACATCGGAGGACTTTTGAGGAACATGAGGAGACATTGGATATCTTGGATGGGACATCGGATAATGTGGATTTGAAAAGGCAGGGAGTTGAGAGGATAAATCAAGGGATTTGAGGATACATTGTGAGGTAAAACCTACGGAGGTAGCCAAGTCCATTAGTAACAATTTATTATCTTCGTCGTCTCACTCGTCCTAAGAGATTTACAAGCGTCTTTTGATAGACGTTTTACGATGAAAATTAAGATTTATCGTGATTTTGCAAGAAATTACCCGTCTACAAATGGCAACGTTGCTCAGTCAGATAGGCGGGTGTTTTAAATATCTCAACGGGGGTTGGGTTCGGTTGGGGGGAGGAAATCTAGATTTCCCCCTACCCCAACCCAACGGCAACGTTGCCGTTTGTAAACGGGTAATTTCTTGCAAAATCACGAAAAATCTTAATTTTCATCGTAGAACGTCTATCAAAAGACTCATGTATATCTCTTAGGACGAGTGAGACGACGAAGATAATAAATTGTTGCTCATTTGAATTGTTTATAACTTTTTAAATCGTATTCCACGCGGTCAGTTTTTTTATGGTCCCTCCTACTGCGGCGGCCGGGCGCTCCCGCGAAGGTAAGGGTCCGGATTAGGATGGCGACCCTCGAAATTTCTACCTGAAAAAAAACTAATCGTAAAAACCCCGCTCAGCTACAATTAACCATAATTTTTATGGAAGGGTACATTTATCATCGGTAATTTACATTCTGGGGTTTTGTAGGAATCTAGAAGGAGACATTGGAGGGTAAGTTTCGAGGTTTAAAAAGGCATGAGGGTTCTAGTAGGACATTGGGGGTGTTTGGAATAGCTTTGAGGGGCCATAGGAGTCTAGATGCGTTGGGGACCACTGAGAGTGCTGAAAGGGCGTTAGGTGGCGCAAGGGGAGGTAGTGAAGGTCGTTGGAGGGGTCGAAGAGAGGGGGGCGTGGTCCACCGTACGCATCTCTCTCCGTAACTCTCTCAAATTATCCCAATCTCCACCCTATTCACCACAAGAGGGAAAAATTACCGTCGTTGCCGAGTATACTGCTTTCCAAGTGCCATCGTCCGCTCTCTCTCCTTCCTCGAATCTCCCTGCTTTCTCTTTGCCTCTGTTCCATCTCCATTTCCTCATCTCTCTATCTTATTTGCCCTTTCGGTATCGTCCAAGTAGTCATTCCCCATGGTAAACAGCAATCTTCAAAGAGGTTTTACGAGGTCGGAAGGGATGAGTTGCTGAAACCGAGGGAAAGTTAGCGGAACTCGGCGTTGAGGCTTTCTTTCGAGGGTCCGGAGCCTAGGATGGTAGTTGGTGCAAACTATGGAGGGACAATTCCCGGGGTTGAAAAAACTTGGATGTCCGGCGGAGTTGGGTGATCATTTTAGTGTCGGGATTTGAGAGTGGACGTTCTCCCCGCAAATGGGAAAGGCCGTCGCAAAAACCGCGAAATTAAGCGATGAAATTGTACTTCCTCGAAATGATCATAATCTGTTTTTAGTTAGAGTTAGATTCACGTAGTTGTAAAAGCTTTATATCGTGAATTTAAGCCTGTCCGCCATTAGCTGACTAAAATCAATTCTTATTTTCCTGCTGCGTAGTTTCATCTGAATATCTGAATATCTGAATGTTTCATGAATACTTGCAAGCAATCTTTCGGCGTGTGGCAGGAGGTGTAAACACCAGTTGTCTGAACTATTTTTTTATTATATTATAATCGTGTATCGTTGATTGAAAGAATTAATTTTTAAAATGATTTGACTGAAGATCTATTTATCTTCATTCGCTCATTATTGTAGCGGCTGAAGTAGTAGGGGGTTGCATGAGATCGCCTGTTTCTTCTGCAAATGTACTTTTCCTGAATTTATGAAGCAATCGCAGTCTAAAATTATAAAGTAAAATAAGTAAGTAATTCAAAAAGTTTCTATTAGAATTTATTTAAGTTAGTTTACTTCTTCCTCGTGGCATATTAATTACAATTAAATTACTATATAAGCTTTTTAATTTTAAGAGGATATTCAAATTTAGACGCTATCCTTGTGTGGGCGTTACATTATATTCGGTTTTGTTTTGTATTAGGTGAATTATCTGAAAGAGGCATCTTAATTAAAGTTGTACTGTCATATTTGCGAATATCTATCAATGTCACTCTGTATTTTTCCTTTTTAATTTTGTCGCAGTTGAAGAATTTAACTAAAATCTCATTATAATTTACATTAGTTAATGTAAGGAAACATTTTAATCAAAATCTATCATTAAACAAATTAATAATCTCTTTGGTGGAGAAAAATTCCGCATGATGTATATCTATCCTCTTAATTTAAAAGGTATGTTATAAATCTGATTTCTCTCTGCCGTTTTGTATAATAATTTATTGCCTTTATTATCAACCGCAAGTCCGATCGGCTTACTTGTAATGAAAAACATGAAAATGGAAGGTCGGGCTTTGAAATATTATAGATAACGGAATGAAATAAATTAATTCAACGACCAGAATTCTTTTTCATTTTATCAGTGCAGTTTATTAGAGCAATTAGTACTTGCTTGATTTCCGGTTACCTCATATGATTTATTTGTTATTATATCGAACTATCAATGCATCAGGGATAAATATATCGGAAAAAATCATTTCGGAAGTACGAGCTTTAAAATAGTATAGGAAGCGGAATAGAATAAATAAATACAAAGAGCGAAATTCTTTTTACTTCATTAATGCAGTTTATCAGAACAATTATTACATACTTGATTTCCATCTACACACAATGATGAATTCATTATTTTTTTACTACGATTAAAAACTTCATTAGCGCAGTGGTCACCGTCTACCATTTCATGCCATAGAGTGTGGAGTGATTACAACAATGTTTTGCCCTGATTTCCTGCTTCACAATCACGGCCGTGCTGTCTCTAGAGAACTTTCCAATCCAGCTGAGAATCGCACCGTAGAAATTATTGACTCTTGCTGAAATCACCGCATCTCCTCTGCTCTTTCGTTTTGTATCTCCTGTCCTCATTTCGCATCAGCGCATTCTGTTTTTCGTAAAAGGTAACCTTTCTTGGAATCGGATTCATTCATCCGAACATTATGGCACTATTTGTTTATCGGGCTTCTTCGCTGTTTACTTTCTAGTCTATTGTTTTCTGTATCGGAAACTAGTTATTGAAACTCGTTTTTAAAATTGCCCTCGTTTTATTTAAATTTCAGAATTCTACACTCTATAAAATCAATTGATGAAAATTCTACACTCTTTTATACTCTTATGCTATTCAAGCAATCGTGGATTTAGAATTTTTAGAATACGATTCGTATCTTGCGTGAACAAGGTTTTTATTCTTACCCTCAGCTTTCGTAAGATCTAATAAAATTTATTCATGAATTGGTTTTTCCTTTATTTCAAAATACATTTCTCGTCAACACGGTGAACATTTGATATTGATACCTAATCCTACATTAAAAACTTTTAAGGTTAAATTATAAAGCATACCATTTTGATGGAAATGTGCTTTTCCTCATGATTCATGAGGTGAAATATTTAGTTGAAATTTTGAATTCCATGGGTGAATTATTTTAATTAGATTCTTTCTTTATTTACCAATGTTTATTTTCCAAGTAAGAGAATTCATTGCATCTCTGTTTGAACGTCAGCTCGTTTAATGACATTTGTAACACAAACAGTCAACAGTCACGTGTTATTTAAAGGCTTACAAAATTTTTCTTCCATTTATCTTGTTTGCAAGGTATCGTGTTCGATTAAAAGTTTGATCCAATTTTCGGAATCGATAAAATATGGAGATTCGCTTGCTAATGTTATGTCTTCAGGGGAGCCTAAAATTCATAATTTATTATTATGTAATGTAAGAGCGTATGTAATTGACTTCGACAATCACTAAGTCGTCAAGGGAACGGGTCGTTTATAATTACGAAATGTTGGAAAATCTCCATTAATTTTATCAAAATTGTCACTACATAGAATCAAATACAATACGTCCTGATCATCATAAGAATATTTATTTGATTTCTGGTGCTCGCATCGATTTCGTACGACTATTCTTAAAATTAAATTGTTCAAAACAAATAAAGTGCATAGATGAAAATGAACTTTACCTTCCTTTCTTATAGGAATGGGTAATCTCATCTTGGATCGAACCAATCACTAGGTCATTAAATAGTAGTCTTATATCTGATCTGGGAAGAGATTTGACGATCTCTAAAATTTAAAAACTCTGTACAACTTTTCGTTTTCCTTTGGTGGAAATATACTCTCACAAAACTCTTACTTTATTCATAAGATTTCTCGATATCCAATCTGACCTTTTTTCTGTTGCAAGCATATGATTTACCATGGTATCCCCTCTTTTGTTCCACATCTGCCGGTGATGTAGAGATTTTTACGCAATCATCGAAAAACATTGGAACTTTTGTTACTCTAACAAGTGTAACAAATCAAAAGCTGAACTCTTTACCCTCAAACGCCCAAACAAATACGAATGTATGGTCGTTTGAGACAGATCTGTTTTTATTTCGACTTGCTCCGCTGAGCACTATTTTGTATCACAAAGGAAACTCAAGGCTTTTAAACGTTTTTTGCCCCAAAGTCTTTTTTTACGATGTGTGCCCATTACTATATAACAGCCTTCGTCGCACAAGTTGCTGAACACACATTAAAAGCTGATGTTTTTATATCGGCTTCATCTGGCGTAAAGTCCTCGTCGATTTTACTCAGGAAGCTCTCATAAAATTTAGGTTGCCGCTGTCACAAACGCTCCGTTCATTTCCAGAAACTACCCGCATACTCATTTAATTAACTGTCCACTAATTCGCGGAATCCAATGAAGAGTTGGGATAATGTTACGGGCTGACCGTATCTGATTCAACTCGCTAATGAAATTACCATTTTGTATTCACATCGATTTTTGCGGCTGTCATTTAATCGACGGCAGAAACAATGGAAACTGAAGCTCTAGTGCCCTCAAACGCATTGATTAACATTAATCACCATTACCTATGCCCGCAAAACTTTTTAATGAGACGCGACTAGCCATTCGTGCATTGAAAAACCTTTGTGCATCAAGCGTCTTTGTCTCTAATAAAATGTATGCGTATGTGTTTATGGGTGATAAAATCGAGGAAAATCTCCTTTATAGAAATTTGTAATAAACTGAATGTTAAATGACGTAAATTTATGTATAGATTTATATATTAGATTGTGTCCAAATCATAACCTTATATGAGCAGCAGTTGCTCTTGCAATAATTCCACGGACCGCAGACAATTTACTAAGCTGCATTCTCAACTACTAATAATTTTCAAAACGTAAAAGAAAGACTGCAAATACCATCAAACAAGGTTTTGATTGAAATCATCCTTGTTTGATGATTTTGGAGACATTCTTTTAAATATTGACTATTGTAGCCATCAGTGGTAGAATAAATATTTAATACTAATAATTTCTTGATAATCTCAATTATTTACTGAAATCGACACATTTAATTTTATATTAACAATTCTCAATAATTGATAATTTATAAAATACACTTTTTTATTACGAAGAAGGCTAAAATAAGTAAAAGTGTTCATGCAGACGCGAAGTACCTCACTCCTTGTCTTCATTACCATGCACCATTCCCTCTCCTAAGCTTAGGGTGGGTTAGGAATTTTTGGTTAAATATCCAGCAAGCGTTCGGGCTGGTGACTTTCAGACGCAATTACACACATTTTTAGTGTATTACAACCAGATTTCACCTTTATTATATAAATTATATATTAGGCATTTTCTCTACGAAGTATGTTATACATAGAAAAAATACTTAAATAAATGGATAGTAAATGTCAGCAAAGATTGTCTCTTCTTCGCAAATATTTACTCTAGCTTTTTATTGCTTTAAATTATCATTATTTTTTTAGCCTACAACCCGATGAAAGATAACTCAAAAATGCATGTATTTGAGCGTTTTTCACATGTAGCATAATTGCTTGTTTAAACTGGAAATATTAAAAATTAAAATAATAAATTAATTATGACATTTAAAAAGTATATAAGTAAAGTAATTTGAATAATAAATATTTGGAAAATGGGTATTACTTTTCGTGAGTTAAGTAAAATTACCATCGTGAAATTAAGGTTGATGGTAAATTTTTATTTTCTACTATATTTTACGTGACGAAAGGCTTCGCCTTTTCTTTACCCTGCAGCTATCTTTGAAAGTAATTGGATGGCGAAAAAACCTCGCAGTTTCCTGGTTACAGAAATTCTAAATCCCGCTCTCTCTACGTCTATGATATTAAGAAGATCTCTCCTTTATCATACTTCAGGAACTTGTCCTTTGTTGGCACGTGGCCGCATCCTTGCTCTAAGATGCCTCTCGCAAAGACGTAAGGTCACCTTCGGATAAAACTCTCCTATAACCAAGAAATCTTGTGCGCGCATTTTTCGCAGCGAGCTTTTCCTCCCGCGGGATAATTGAATTAATTAATGAACTCCCGTCATCGTGGAAGCCTAGAGTTTAAAGCACGCGTTGATTTGCCTTGAGTCTACGAGAGTTGAAATGGAAAGGGATTTAGTGCGACGCGTCCTTTATATTTCCGAAAGGATCTCCAATCTTAATCCTCTCGTAAATGAACATACTACCAACTCTGATCCCTCCCGCGCATTGTACACACAAAATATTAGTCGGGGTCGAGCGGAGATGGTCATCGCGGGCACAGGCTTTCTGTCCGTGTCTTCTCTTCCTTTCTCCCGTGTTCTCTTTCGCTCTAAATATCCCTTTCGCCCCAACCCATATATCTCGTTTATCTAAATCGCCGGAGCTTAAAATTTCCCGCCGCAAGGCCCCTCGCCTCCGAACGCATGCACACTAGAGGTCTGCATGGGCCGAAAATTTTAACCCAAGCCCGGCCCGGCCCATCTGTTGTTGAGCCCGAGCCCGGCCCGGCCCGAACTTAGGAAAACATTTTTGAGCCCGAGCCCGGCCCGGCCCGAACGTAGGAGAAAATTTTCGAGCCCGAACCCGGCCCGGCCCGAACGTAGAAACAGTACATTTATTTCACTTCTTCAGCAATGCCAAAATATAAAGAAACTAAATTAAATGAAAATTAATCAATGATTTCTTATTTTTTTGTCTTAGAAGTTTTAATTTATTTCGTAAGTGATTTTACTGAATAAATGATAAATAAAGTAAACAATGTTATCAAGTAAATGATAATTTGTTCTGAAAAAAGGACAGTAATTTCATGTCATGAGGGTCTTTAGCGAAAAAAATGTAAAACATATGTCCAGGGGCCTTTTATGAAAAACATATCACTTCATAAGTATCTACATTGCAGTAATTTACATTGTATGAGAAGGCTGGTGGTCGCACAAAGGCTCCGTCATATGCTACTTACATAATAAACACTTATCTGAATAAGTAAATGCCTAGTAGAAACGTTTCGGTTAATAGATTCTATATTTCTACTCATGAAATAAAATTCCAATATTAGAAGTATACGTTGCTATAAATAAGGTTAGGTTGCTAGTGACGCTTTAAAATATTGTTCTCCCTTCTATCGGGTTGATCTACACCACAGGGCGAGCCTAACGTCGGGAAAGTGAAGCCAAAAAAACGCAACCCGCAGAGCACTGGAGAGAACTTTTCGCCAGCTCCCCTTTAACTACATGTATTTTTGGGGTTTTATTTTCCTCTCATACGGGACTCAGGAGCTTGTCTATCCTATGACATGGACGCAGATAGTTTAAATGAACCATATACTTAATGATCATGTTCGATTTTTTTCTCAAAGTCCTCTTGATTCTTTTCATCATGAAAAATAAAACATGCCTGCAATGTAAACTTCTCGGATGCCGGTGTCGTCTGCTAGAGCGATATAAAAAACGAATCATCCGCCAACCTTCCGAAAACTGTATTAAAACCTCGTTGATTATTATAATGTTAATTTTATGTATGTTATAATGCATTAATCCGACTTAGTTTTTAATCGATCAATACCAAGTATGGCATAAAAATTCCTTAATGATCGTTTACCGCAATGAGATAAAGCTACTCTATCATACATTATAATAGCTTATCAGGATACTTAGAGATTTTCTGCTTGTGCAAATGTCTGTTCTAATTCATAATTGGGGCTCAATGCAGTAAAAGTTGTCAAAATGACGAATCTGTTCTTACAGCCAAATGCACTGCAATTGGTCATATTGAAGGCAGAAACAAGCCCCTGCTTATTTACCTATTTAACCTTTAGAAACGCGAAAATAACAAAATTACTTCGTGTTGCACATTGCTCAAACTACAATTTGTGTTCCAAAACGTTCGAATTACTGGATCAAACCCTGATAACTCTGTATCAAAGCCGCAAAATCACGAAAAAACAATGTGTTAGTATAGGGAGGTACGAAAAGTTCTCACCAGCATGGCGAAATGCGCAATTTGCCGCTTTACCTCTGGCTTCACTTTTGGTCGCTAGAGGGAGATAGGATATGCTACCCCTGTGATCTACACTATCTAATCTAACGGTGAAAACCTTAACTATTGATTCAACAATCACTGTGGCTATCCAAGAGAATTTTTTTGTTCACAACCTCAAAAATTCCCGGAATATTTCGTTTATTTCATCGCTGTTCTCGCAATTCAAATTAAAAGCAATATTCCACGACTGAAATAAAAGTATTCATTCAAATTCATTTCTTTTGGTACTTGTCTCGACTTCGTACGACTTGTTTTACTAATTTAATATTGCAAAATAAACAAACCCTGTATGCGATAAAAATTAGATTTACGTGCAAACCTTATGGAAAATTATTCATGGGCCCAGGCCCGGCCCGAGCCCGATAAACTGCCTGCTTACCAGGCCCGGGCCCGGCCCGAGCCCGAAAGACGTCCTGCTTACCCGGCCCGAGCCCGGCCCATGGGCCGGGCCGGGCTTGGGCCCACGGGCCTAGGCCCGGCCCATGCAGACCTCTAATGCACACACATGCGAATTCTCGCGTTCGTTCGCACTCGGCCGCGAATGCCTCCATTAACGTGAAGGTTATGCCTACGTCATAGCGAAACGGAGTATTCGTAATATCCTGTTCTTAACAGCCCTATGGTAATAATCGACTACGATGGATTGGCATGGAGGCAAAATTAAGTGTTTTTATCATGTGATGTTGTCTTGATAATCTCCTCTAAAATAAATATATCATATTATTTATTATATATTATGTTATGTGTATGTTTCGCTAACATTAGGTTAATCTAGCTAATTAATAACCTTAAATTTTATTGAGGTTTTTTTGTAGATGGCGGAAAACTGTTTTTCTGAAAAGTATGTCCTGTGACTAAAAGGAATTCAGAAAAAATTTATAAATCACTTTAGTGGGAATTGCATAATTAATACTTATAATTTAATTGCATTGTCTATCTTCCTATTCTTTCCGAATACATTTAATGCGTTTTGGATAATTATATAGAACAATATTTATTGAAAAATTCGTATTTAATTTTAATTGCCCTATTTAATCATGAAATTTTCATTAAATACATTTGTTTTAATCACTTAAATTTCACAGCAGTATCATCACAAATAGGATCACTTCTACTCTACAAAGCTGATCTTAAAATCTTTGTAGCGCTCCTTGAAGTAACAAATAATTTTCTTTTTCAATATTTAATTAAGGAACTACTCAATTGTAAGTATAACGATTTAGGGAAATTTTAACAGCGAAAAAATACAGCTACGAAAATTACACTGTTAGATGGATGCAAAAATAATAACAAGAATCTGTCCTACTTCTATACAATATTTTAATTTCGGTAGAACTAATTAATGCCTCGACCGTGAAATTCGGTACAGCTAGTTTCTTTATTTTTTCAGATATTTACTAAAACGTTGATGAATTCTTTTCCAAGTTAAAACCCGTAATTAAAATCCTGGCTAATCGATAAAGCACGCTCCATCACATTGCCGCGATATTTAATTTTATAGAGCTCTATTTCTTTATTCAAAATTTCTGGAATCAAAAGTTTGCAGAAACTCTATGGAGCCATCCCTTTTGCAATATTTAATAGCATCGTTTCGGGAAGTGGCTGATATTAAATTCAAGAACCATCCTTAAGGATAGAATCGATTTTGCTATAGGCTTTAATGTTTCGCCAAAGTCATGCTTTTCCCACAACGTTATTTGTCCGGCGATAAAAGCATTGTTGTTAACTGGAACTGCATTACAGCTGTGCTAGTCATATAAACGCATGCCGGATCATGGTTTTTTGCGGCCATGTTCCACTATTTGCGAACTAGCATTTATGCGAGTGGAGTGCTGCTCGCGGATTTTAATCCCCACTGTTCTGAAAAGCTTTCAATGGTTCTGGGTTAAGAATAGTATGTACAGTGGTCGGAGATACGATAATTGATATATCAGGGACGTTTCTCTTTCAAAGTTGAAGCGATGAAAAAGAGTTTTCAATTACGTTTAACATAATTTATTTTCCCTATGAATATACATAATTTTATGTAGAGAATGAAGAAATTACTTTGTAATATCCTGCTATTTCCCTACTTTTTGAAAATTAACCATAAGGATTATTTACAAACATGGGAGAATTTACGATTTGAAAGCTTCTATCAACTGTTCAGTAGAAAGATAGGATATATCTTAGATGTTAAGTACGAGTATATGTCAAGAAGCAAATATGAATTAAGTGAATGCCATTGTCATATCTTTATAATGTAGACCCTCTCATTGGGAATATTAGCTCTAATATTTTTAAAGAGCTTCTGCAATACATCAGTCTCATTTTGTGAAATTTTGAAAGCATCAGTGTAGTTCAAATACGAAATCTCCACACCTTAGACATTGAAAAAAATAAATCACTCATAAACGTAGATGCTTAGATCTCCAAATTGATTAAATAAGTAGACGAGTATTTTCGACAAAGCTGATTGCATAAAATTATGCCCAACTCATTCCTTATTTAGACAGAATCAATTTTTCGAGCGTCTAACTTTTATAATACTATTTGAGTCATTTTCACGTCTAATAAAATGGGAATTATTTTATAACTCGTTAAGAGCGTTATAGCAGGATAACATAGAATGTTTTTTTGTAAATGTATGAAACTCTAATTTTTTTAATCCGTATTCCTTTGCTATCATTCCAGATCTAAGTTAGATAAAGAATGTTCTTCCCCAAATATCAGAATTATGAAATGGAGCCATGCTAACTTTAGTGCACTCTGCAATACTATCTCTCTCAATATATCTTTTCCAGATTGATTGTAACTGTTTCTCCCGATATTTGCATAACTTCATTTCTGAATGGCCCTAAAAACTCAATCCCAGTCCGAGCAAAGGAAATTGCTGAGATTGAGAATTTGGAATGCATCGCTTTCCGAGGACTTGAATCTCGAAATTTTAGATCGTTAACCGCGTACGGGATACAGTGCTCATTGCGTAACTGGGGGATATTCCGAATAGAATAGAAATCTGCTTTTGTAACAAAATACATTCCCCTTACTGCCGCTTGAAATTGCGGTATTATCTATGCGCTGACCCGTTACTGCGATAGCGTTGTGACCGACGTCGTATCCGCGTGATATCAGAAAAATGAGGCAGTACTGCAATCATTGGACGAAGCAGAATCGAGACGCCGAACAGTAAGGCTGGGAAACGAGCGCAATATTACTACGGGAGAGCTGAAAGAACTCTAAATAGGTTGAGATAGCCGGATTTGGTACTTCAGAAGAAATGATCAGTGATAGTACTGTAAAGAGTTCATCCCGGAGGTCAGTTTGAAGCATATGCCCTCCACTATTAGCTGAAATGTTGTTTAGGCAAGATGAGGTCAAAGGTAATATACCCATTCCTTCCACTCTGACTTTCAATATTGATAGCTGAATACATCCAAGTGGATGGAGTGCATTACTATAGCAGGGTTGGCGACCCTTTTATATTTCGTGCGTCAATTACTTCACTTTTATTTGAAATTCCCAATGTAGACTTTAAAAATCCGCCATGAAACACGATGAAAAAATTTATATATATGCGCTTTCTAGAACTCAGAGGTGGTTTATGCTGCATGTGCTAGTATGTCTATTGATTCGTATATATGTAAAGTGTGTAAGATAGTTTTTATCTGGATTCAACTCACCACCTATGATAATGAAATACTCATCTTTAGCCTGATGCGCACTAGATTAGCTATCCTTAGACTACGAGAATAAACGTTTTTCATAGTATTCATTACGGTGTGACAAAAATTAATGCCACTATCCACTATCAGTCATACCTCGGTATGTTTCGTTTCAGTTCAGTATTTAGCTCAGTGCTATCACAGCCATTTAGTTTAGGTGTTATAGGTAAATTTGCCTTAGTCTTATGTCAAAATGTGAATAACATTATTCAATTCGTCAAGATATGAAATTAAGAACCAGTGCCTGATTGTAAATGAAATCAAGCTCAGTGCTAATACAGCCTTGTTAAAATTGAAACCAAGGCATATACTAGGTACATTTTACTTGTATCAAAATATGAATAGAAATGATTCTATTCATCAAGATATGGAATTAAGAACAAGTGCCTGCTTTATAGTGAGATTCATATGTGGAGAGGTCAACTAGAATCCAATTGAAAATCTTTAGAAATTTCGATAAAGATAGAAAGTTACTCCTCTTTGCTCATATAATGATATTATCTGGAAATGTAGGTTGTTACTATTTTTAAAGGTAACAAAAAATTGTCTCTCCCTTAAGTGCTGTCATATAGGAGTAGAGTGAGCAACAGGGTGAAAGCCCAGGGAGTTTTTTATAATCCACAATAACGACTACCATCTAGCCTAGTTGTCAATACACAGCCCCGAATGTAAAGAATTTAGATAAAATAGATCGGTAAATAGGTGACACATGGTGTTACTCTATCCGATATACATCGCAATTCAATGTCTGGATTAAATATATTCCCATTCTTTTCATCAACAGCAGCAGTGTTTCGTCCGGGCTTCTTCCAATCACGGTCGGATTGAATTTTTGATTTCTTTTCAATTCCCCCATTCGATCCTATCCGAGGACGAATTTTCATTCCGCCGCAATCATTTGCTTTAAATTTAACCACGGAACGAATTATAAAAGTAGTGGGAAAGCGATCCTATTCCCCGTTGTTGCTCAATGGATTCGTGAAAATTCAATTCGGGGCGTTTTAATTTTAGAAGGAGATCGGTCCCAATATTGTGATGAATTTATGTCCGATGCCCGAGCGAATTACTTTTGGTCCCGACTTCGTAGCGCTCGTTTTTGAATTTAGAATTACTCGACCGTCGTTCGCAAATTTTTTAGCGCGAGGCTGAAATATTTCGTTCCAAAATTCATGCCCTTATCAAATATGTCGAAAGATGGTATCTATTTTACCTTTATAACGCTATTGGTGAGTATTATATTCTATTCATATTATGGGATGTATTATATTCCCCTCTATTGAGCTTCATAAGTCTCTTTTTCCATCTAATACATCATCATTGTTGAGAAATCTTAATATATATAGAGTAGGAAAACTTAGTTAAGAAATTAACGGCATAGAGAACCCTAAGGAAATAAGTATGTACAGCGAGAGAATAGCTTATCATGGGTACCTAATGATTATATAGGCTGACGGATTGATAATATGATTTGAAAGACGTAGAAAAATTACCTATATTTTGAATTAAAGTCCCTAACATCTCTTGTAAGTAACATATATAAGAAAAGTAAGATTCAGAAAACGCAGCAAAGAATCTATGGAAATAAGAAAGGTCAAAGCAAATAATAAAGCCTCATTAATTATAATGAATAACAGAAATGACATATGATTCAAAAGACTGTTTTCCATTGTGGAAATATATATATGGGTCATTCCACGCCAATTCGACAATGAAATCGGCAAAATTGACCCTTGAGGTAACCGATTTTGACCAAATTTGGCAGATCGCTATATATATATATATGATATTATTATTATATATCCGATCTCTTCGCAAATTGACCCATGTTATTTCAAATTACTTCGCATATCATTGCAATTAAATTGATTTCTTCTAAGCATACCATAACAAGATCATCAACTATGCATCCCTAAACCTTATACACTGACTAAACTAAGTCCATCCAAGTTCATAATCATCCACTTTACCTCCAGTTCCTCGCTTGCTCGCCGAAAACGCGTTCCATACCTCAAAATGGTGATTTACATCTCCACATGTACCCTACGTCTGTGCAGTTCGGTGTGCAGCTGGGAATGCATGTACCTCATGCCTATCTCTATAATCTTTCATTGCAGCGTATCGTCCTCGGAAATATGAATCGTGGAAGCAATTAGTTCTAGTATCTATATCTCTAATTTTTCACGCAGTATCCGATTTGAACAAGTAATAGAAAGACAAACAATTTCTTCCATCTTTTTTTATAGTGATTTCTCTCTGAATTTAGTTCGAATATTTGGCCTAAAATTCAATCTCATTCTCTCTCTACCGATTCGTACCCTACGTCAAGGAACATATTTGTAACGCTAATCAATTTTGCGTCGCAATTCATAACTAAATTACCTTAATTATTAAACCACGTATTTACGATAAACTGCTCTAAGTTTCCAATACAAAATTCAACTCACATTTTTCATTCATTGTCTTTATTGGATACAAATAGAATAGACAGCTTTCCATCAGTGATTCCTCATTCCGAATATTATGGTAACGGCATTGTCAAACGAGCAGTGCAAAGGGCCTTGTTGCCTAATATAGCATAAGCATCATAGTATAGTACCTACACTGTAGGATATTAGAAAAATAAAATTCGATATTAAAAAAAATGCTTCAAAAATTATTGAAGCTATATGTGGTTGGATATGAATAATTCAAGGTTTCTATTCCCTTTTCCTGATGCTATGAAAGTTAATTCGGCCAAGATCGCGAGGACAGGCAGGCCGCAAAGGGTGTCGCGACCAAATCGCGGTTCCCAATGCAAATTTCATGCGATAATTAATAGAAAAAGGAGAAATTATAAGTCGGCAAGTGTAAATAAGTACCGAAAGCGTATCGCGAACGCGAGTTTTTATAACAGCTTCGAGGTAAACCACTCGCATCGAAAGGCCGTTAGCGCGGCTGAACAAACGAGTGCGACCGCAGTCAGTCCGGGCCGCAGTTGACGGAGTCGCGGTCGCCGAATATCAACATTTCCACGGATTTTAAATCATTCACAAGTACGACACAGTGGGCTTAATCGATTAATAACGCTCCATCGTTCCGATTTTGTGAAACCGCAATCTCATCCTCGTCCAATATCGCAATAATATCGGAGCGACCGCATAGTCCGATGCCAATCATTTAATTTTTTCAAATTTCCTTGTTTGGTTCCGGCCCGAATGGATTTTTATATTAATTATGATGCATACTAGGGGTTTTAAATCTCCAATAGCCGTCTTTGTCGGCGTTCCTCGTCTCATTTCCCGGTATTCGGAGAATACAAAAAAGGAATGCCGCACTTTTAAGATATCCAAAAGCCGTATTCAAGAGATAAGCGCTCGTCGTCAGGGGCAATGTATTTAGTTACCCCTAACGACGAGAGCTTTGCACTAGAAGAGCGGTTTGGGTATCTTAAAAGTGCAGCATTCCTTTCTTGTTTTCTCCGATTACGGTGGAATGTTTCCAGAAATGCCGACAAAGACGGCTATTGGAGATTTAAAACCTCTAATTTATTAAAATTCTGAATTTTATTTCTTTACATAATACATATTTCCAAAAATAAATTGTTAAAATAGAGAGAGATCAACCGTCAAATATGTGCTTGATTAATGATAAGTATGGTAGGCATTTCCAAGCACTTATTTTTTGTTGAATTTTGATAGAATGAAGTTCATTGTATCAAAATTTATTTTTGAATTTTTTAATAAGTGATCTTTAAGAAACCTACCATCGTTGGCACCGGTTTGCTCAACGGAAAGAGCACCTGACCCGCAATCGGGAGACCCGGGTTCGACTCCCATGGCCGTCTGACTTTCTTCGAGTATATTCTTCTTTGAGATTTTTTCCTGGGTGCACGCCATCTAGTGCAAAAACACCTTACCCATTTCCTTGTTAAAAAGGGTTATGGTTTTGAAAAAAATCGATTAATGACGCTCTGACGTTGCGATAGGATTTTATGAAACCGCAATCTCGTCCGATGCAATAATATCAGAGTGACCGCATTGTGCAAAGGCAATCGTTTAATTTTTCCCAAATTTCGCCGTTTGGTTTTTTATGCTCCGCGCGTTTTTTTCGATGCACCGGATCCTCTCCGGTGATTGAAAACTTCTTCCCCCGCCGCCCGTGTTCCCGCGGCCCATTAATTTTTCAGCATCGGCTCCGCGGGATCAAATTTCCATTAATTGCGGTCCCGCGCTTCTTTTATTCGTGGTGCAGTAAGTTTTCCTTTTGAATCAGTTTGGGGCGAAAAATGTATAGATGGCGGTTTTTGGTTCGGGACCACGGTTTCGGAGATCCTGTTTCACTCTTTTCGTGTTAAGAATTTTCTTTTTCCTTATTTCCTGATTGGCGGTTTTCATGTATTTAAATTTCATTGCAATAGCTGTAGGGTAATCACTAGTATGTTTGCGATAACTTTTCAAACATCCGTTACACAATTTACAATGGTTATATTGGCTAAAATTCTGGTAATGGCTATTGGATTTACCTCTCTACATAGAAAACGCCATTTACTTTATTTCACTGTAAATTGCGTAACGAATATTTGAACATTTGTCTTCAATATATATATATCTTGAAATACAAACACACACCAAAATATAAAGAACAAGTATTGAAACATACTTTATAACAAATACAGATAAATTTGTTCTGGCAGAAAGAGCTCGCCATATATTTCAAATTTCTCAAGACATTGTAATCATTATTATAAAAAATCACGCCATTTAATATTCAAACTATTGAAGTTAACATTTTCTCATCTAAAATATGAATCAAACAGTACATAATGTCGTTTTATCCTGAATGGTCTGGGAAAGATAGTCTGCATTTAAATATGGGGTCACAATTATTATTATATTGGTATCGGATTAATAGCTATTAGTATATTATGCATGATGTAAGTGTTTCCTGTAATCAAATATTATTTATCATATGCACAATACAAAACAGGTAAGCGTTGAGGAAACGATATTGATGAAAAATTCCATTGTAGAAAATATATCGAAACGAACGTTAGAGTACACAGCCAGAAAGTTTAACAGGTAAAGCAATATTGCTACCTATGATGTATCTTTTCTCGTAACAGCAGATCCTTAGAATGAATGAAACGTGGAGTAGAGTTGAAGTGGAAAGAAAAATCTTCTGACATGCAAACATTTTGATTGGACCGTGAGAAAATAAAATGCTAAAACCTTTCTCTCCAAGCACTCTTTCCTATTGCACTGAATGTTTGACTCTAGAGAAAACCGAGAGGACCTGTCTACAATCGACAGAAATGTGTATATAGAGAAGGAGTTGACATTTTCGCTGCATAAGACAACGAATATTGAAGGGGTCGAATAAAAATTGATACATTTGAAAAATTTTGATGCATTTAATGGAAAAAAGGAAATTTGTATGTTCTGGGTCGTTTACTAAGGTGATACATTATTTTTAGTAGAAAAGTGGTTAAAGAAGATCAAAGAAGAAGTTTAGCATTAAGACACAGAAGTAAAGAGGTAGAATAGGTACTACTGATTCGTGTGATAGAGGGTTGGATGCAGCGAAAAGAATTGGTCATCAGTACCTAATAAATTAACACTTTGTATTGCAGTTTTTTACCATTTCTTGGAGGTTACTTTGATATTGATACATTTTATTTTAAATAATAATTTAAATACCTATACGAAATGTATTTGAACTACTACGTATGTACTATGTCAGTATTAGTTTTAGAATATTTCCTTAGCATCATAGTTGAATAACAGCTACTAGATTAAAATATTTGATTGAAAAACATCCTTATGTATAGAGAGAGAGAGTGAATTCAATGGAATCATTTTTAATTTCTTCCCAGATAAAAGAATATATTATTGTTAACTTATTTTGTCGCATTTATTTTTATTCATTATCAATTCATATTTCATGGTGCAGTTTACAGTATACTCTAAGGGCCAGGTATATTGATTGAATCCTTTTTCAATGTTTTGAAACATTTAGGAAGTTTCAATGTCAACCTTTGTATTCATTCGAAAAGTTTGACAGTGAAAATTGCTAAAAATGTGAAAAAACGAGTTTGAAAATAATTCCATAGGAGGTTAAATTCAGTTAAAGGCTAGTTATCTCACTCACTATCAAAAGAAGAATCTTCTATCCCTGCAGTACTGCTTTAACTTATCATAGATTCTTCTTTAAACAAATTCGCGGTGATTCATGGAGGTATACATTTTAAACCCATTACGCATCCCGTTTCCTTTTAACCCTGAATCCCAGCTGCGAACGTTTGCGCCGTTAAGATCTCAAATCCCGGCTAATGAGTCCAATGGAATAGTGTTTCACTCGAAGAAATTTAAGGGAGGTGATATCTTTAATCCATGGGAATAACTTATGGCCGAGCGCTATGGGATCTTTCCCTAGCAACGAATCATCATCTTACCATTTATAATTCCCGCAATAAATAAATAGGCCATTCCCTTGAGAGAGAAAGGGTCGCTAGGTCATTTATTCACGATTATTCCACCGTATGATAGGTTAATGTATGTACGTACATACATAACAAACCTTTGTATCTCCTTGCCTTATGTCCTCAAAGGGTTCAAATAGGAAAAAGCTGGCCGAAAAGCCAAAAGTGGCAATTTTTTAAGTTTAGGGCATGGAAATTTAAGTATTTATTCAGTTAAGCCTATTATATATGACCCCATTAGTAATTGTTAGTTATTTTTTTTTAATTATACAGTTTGTCACACCTGACCAATTGCCAAAGCTAAGAATCGTTTATGATTTTATGGTGCATAATTCTGTTACGTTTCGTTCTTAAGATTGTTGAGAAAACTACAGGAAAAATTATTCTCCGTTACTCCACTGTATTTCTATACCTTTTGGTTGGTCGTATATTTCTTGTTCAAAAGCTGAGTCTTACATACATTTTGTGGAATTATGTTATGATTGTATTTTTCGGCCATAAATCGTGTTCTAGTAAGGACACTGTTTTGTATATGCTTACTTAATATTTCGAGTCTTTCAAGCCACGGTATTTTCTTTATGTATCCCAGAATGAAATCCAAAATAAGTGTGTCAATAACCTTGCTAATTTAGGGAAATGGTTTTAATAGAATCGCTATTACGTCTAGCTCTGTGCCATGGAATTTCTTTCTTTCATCCATTGTATATTCTTATGTGAATGGATGATACTCATTTAAATGTCAACGTTACTATGCTTATTCATGTATCTCATATATGTAGATATTGATAATCAATTCATAAAATCTAATCATGTTTCTTACCATTTTTTAGTTACGACTATCGCTAGGTTTACGCAGGTTTTTCACACCCCCCTCTTAAAGGGTGTTTTCCTGTAGTGGATACATTTTTTTCCAAAGAATATATGTTTTTACATCCACAATTATTCTCATATTTTCTCAAACTATCTCTTTAAATTGATTATTTATGTATTGTATGACGATGGGTTAGATGGAAGAGGAGAATTTTAGTCTCAATCTTGCCCGAATAAAGATTTTTATTATTATTATTTCATTATCATCATCCTTAGTCATTATCCTATCTTTCTATCTACTTGGACCTCTTAAATGTAGTTTTTCCGGGGTTTAATTTTATCTCAAAACCCCTTGCATCGTAATTTTCAATATTCCCAACTATTTATAATCACCTTTGACAATCACATAGGACAGCGGAAATTTTCCCCAGAGAGAATATCATTGTTAAATACCGGTTTAGACACTCCCTGGACCCTGGCGACCCAAAATTCTGGGTTTTAAAGCCCTAGTGGTTGACGTTTATAAGCTGATCTCTCGACCAAAATGTGATTTCCCAACCCTTTCTGTCACATACTGCTATTCAGCACTCGTATGAAAGGCGAGCGGGAGAATCGTCTCAAAAATTCAATTATTCCCGCCGTTGCTATAGCCACCGCACTGTGAAACTAGTTCGGAGATGAGAGTATAAATATAGATGCCCCGTTTAAATGATCGATGTGGAACACCTTTGCGGTACGTAGTCCGGAGTTGTTTGTTTCGGATTTCGAGTTGGGGGAATCATTCCTACCTGGAACTCACTAGTGGTGATATGTACACGGACTGTGGGGAGGGACATCCTTCTTCCCCAGCATCGGTGCGTGGATAAATTAAACAAGAAACGTGTAATGCATTTCTGACTAGACTCGAAAATTGTGCCGAGTTGCTTTCGTCGTACTCTACTGATATTAGGCCACCTAACTATTATTTTGGGTTTATATTTAAAGAAAAAAGTGCCCAAGAGTATTTTAAGGCTAATTTAAAAAAAGTTAAATTGTATAATTCGGTTTTATATCTAACTCGACTGAGGATTGATCAGATCTTAAAAGAAACCATCCCCATCTCTACATTTACTAGAAGAAAGTTGACTTGAATGTAGCGATTTTTAAGTACAAGAAAGTCACATTATTTTGCATAAATTAGTATATACCCCATAAATCATAGGGGAACTTTATTCAAATGGAATTTTGGTCCGAAAAAATTGAATATTTTCCACATTTATTCAAACAAACTGTTAATAGTTTCTCATAATTATCAGTCACCTTTGTATTTATAGATATTAAAATGACCGAAACGCATAAATAATTACCAAATCAAATGTTATGGGAGATATTTCAATACATTAGGTTATTATTGCCAGTAAATCCTTCGTAGCATTATGGAATTGCATTGAAATTTAATTGTAAAGTAATTAATATCGTATATTATTTGGTTATTTTACTCAGGCTGCATTTCTATAGATGTGAGTTACGATAGAATTTGAAAATTGAAATATGTACGCGAATGCTAAAAAAATATTAGCGGAGAATGCTGGAAAGAATATAAATGGATATGAAAGTATTGCAAACCAGGCATAACGAATGTACGTATGACAATGACATGAGCGATGTTTACGAGAACTTTTAATATTATCGGTCTGAAATTATTAAAGTAGAATTGTTATACATATGAAATGCATAAAAATATAATTTGCAAGGTTAATCTTAGTCGTCAATGAGGAAAGTAACCCGTTTATTTCCACGAAGTATATTTTTAATGGATTCCGGCGATCTTTCAGAAAGAAATTAAATATTTCGAATTCTAAAGGAGCTAAAATTACATGCGTTACATAAGAAAAGAATATAATCTAGACAAAGAATGGCATTCGCGAAGTTAGTCGCCAATTTAATATGTTTGGGATAATTCGCTCGAGAAATTCTTCTCTTCTGTGAAATGGAACGAGGAAAATTAATTTTCGAAAGGTTCCCTCATTTCCCTAGGAATTCTTTAATAACGGAGCGTTACCTTGGATGTCCCATCGACTTCCATTAACAAATATCTCACGCGCTTTCAATGAAAAGCCGGATTGTGAAACACGCGAGCAAATTTTCCGCTCCCGATGTCTTGAACTATGCTACGTTTTTTTCCAAGAAATGAGCCGTGAAGAATGGAGAGAATATTCGGAATATTTTGAATATCGCTCGGAATTCCAATCTGTAGCATATTTTATCGTATTATTCTGAGATTTTATTTTTTTCTTTATGAGTTAGGGTTGTAAATGACTTGCTACGTATTGAATAATTCTCTACCATCATAGATATCAGGTACGCAAGTATCTTTCGAGATATGTCATGATTTTTTTACTCAAAGCACTCTGCCAAAAATATCTATTTTTAATTCGTTTTATTTTTGGATACGTCAACCACTTTCTCTTATTTCATATCGCTATTATCATTAAATTTTACGCTACTTCCATCCTCTTCAGCTTCTCTTTTACCATATTCAACCAGATTTGAATGTTTTACTCTTCCTTTACTTCACTCTTATAACCCAACATAATCATTCTGACTCTATTCTTTTTCAATGTTCAGAGCAACTTGGAATATCTCCTAAACACAGTGAAAGGCATAGAATAAAAAAAAACTAAAATATAGATTTCAGGTAGAATCTATTGGAATATATTAATAAGTACTAACTCTAAATATCCTATGGACGCTGAAATTCGACAGAATTAAATTATTCTTTCTACAATTATTATTTATATTTTATGTTTTATATTATTATTTACAGTTAGTTCTTCAGATTCTAATCATTTTCACATAAAGTTAGAAGATTATTTAATTATGACGAGAAGTCTTTTTAATACTTTTCGAAACAGCATCAGGAATATGTAACTAATAAAAAGTAATCCTTCATCTACGTAAAATTTCTACCTGGGATAGATAATTTAAATTCTACCAAAAATTCTATATTATTTTATATGAAAATTTTACATTAAGTGGGTAATTTAAATGCTAACAAAACATTTTTGACATCCTGGAAAAGAAGAATTCATTGTTATTATCTTCTTAGAAATCTACTGACAGCAAATATTTCGCGGAATTTTATATTAAAACCTTTTTAGCGAAACTATTAGCAAATTGAATCTTTGTTTCAATATTTTGACGATAAAAATAACATTTTAACTATCCTAAACATAATCACTCATCAATTCAGTAATATACACGATATCTAACGGGTACACGTTATTTAGTATAAATTACGAAATAAGTAAAATTTGAGCTGTCTCTATCAGTTCCCGGAACCACGTTGCCCAAACAGCGTCGTAACTAAGGCGTAGATTGCATCTCCCAGTTATCTTTCTCGCAGTTGAAGCTAGATGACAACTCACCTCACAAGGTGTATCAAACTACATCGTAGATGACAAAACGGGACACTATCTACGACATCATTAGGCTCGCATCCTAACGAGGAATTTTAATTGAAATCTCAGTCTACTGACGAAGGGAGACGTCCTTTGACATATTTTTCCGGTGTCTCCCATTGTGCCCGCCATTGTTTCTGACGTTCTTATTTCGTTCAATCGATCTAATAACCTTTGAAGCTCGCTACCTGCCGCCATTAGTCCGTATCACATCCGATGTATCCGAAGCGTAACACGGCGAACAGGAAATGCCTTTTAAATAGGTCATGGGAATAAAGCATTCTTCCCCCTGTGTTCCTGTCTTTCATCTCCGTACCTGTTGCTGACAACATCTCGTCTCATCGAATACATTTTATATTGCGGAGTTTTCAAAGGAGACGGATTCGAAATATGATTTCCTCCGCTCGGTCTCTCCTCACGTGACGTATGAACCGTGCGTGTCTCATTATGATGTTATAAATACGTATGCTCGACGTTTGAGCGTGCATGTTTTGTAAAATTAAAACTCGAATTCCTGCCTCAACTCGAGATGAATTTGCTGATATATGTTCGCATTTTATTTGGATATTAACTTGAAATTGAAGTTTATAAAAAAATCTCGACGTATGTGAAACGGATATTAACTCGTGATTGAAAAGAAAATGCGATGCTTTCATTACTGAATTTCAAATTATGTCATTTTGTAACTTTAGGAAACGAGTGCTGATGCTGATGATATTACAGCCGTACTTCCTCTTCTCCCAATATCAAAAGATAAAATGGGTTGGAACTTTAGTTTACCGACGGATGAAACTCTAAATTAAATTATAATAATTATTTTCCTTAGAAAAAAATAAATAGCCATCGAGATTGAATGACGATATACATACCCTGTATGGCAAATATGGCAACCATGGAAATTCCTATGTAAGCTTTAACATGCAATTAATTAATTTAAATATGGACGATAGAAACCTTTATTTCTTTTGCAATGCATAAATACTCCATGAGAGGCTAATTTCTTGAACAAAGTCGCTCTTTTGTGTGGACATTTTTCTTTATATCTATAATAATTAAAAATATTATTCTCGGCCGTTTAATTTATTTATTTTATGTCCTTTATCTCACACACCCGACTAGAAAATTTTGGATCTATATCAATAAAAATATAACATTTAAACAATGAGGTTGAAAAAGCTATAAGACTGATTTACAGTTTTAATCAGATATTAATGGAAAGTTGACTCATAAACGTTACAGCTACAGGAGTTAAATCGATAGTCTCGACCAGTACCATTGAACAAGTAAATATCACATGCAAACACTGTGTGTTTTATGAATTAGGGCATTGATAGCATAAAAACTTTCGAGATATTAATGATGATGAACAGCGGAATCCATTTCGGTCATTTATTGTTAATTTTTATGGAAAAGGTTACTTGAAACCTTTTTTCTGCCCCTTTATGACCTTTTTCTGTGTGTTGCGATCTGACTAAGTGAGTAATAGATAGTAATGAGCTGCCAGTCAGAGAGATGGGGTGTGTATTGCCTTTAGAGACAGTTGATGATCTCATTAGAGAGAACGAAGAATTGAAAATGAACATTTTAAGAGGAATATATGCAGTTAAACCACAAAGAAACGAAATCATAATTGCACAGGATACTATCAGGTAGAACGAACATGTGAATGTAAATTACGAATCCTTCCTCGCAAGTCTGGCTTTGATTCAGCTAGTTTGATGGTCCATTCTCTGTGGCTGGAAACCTCACTACAGCTCTATCTGTGAGGCACTACTCGACACGTTCCCTGATAACCCACATCGCGTACGATTATCACGGACTTATTCGAAACCCTAGCATGAAAATGAGATACAGAGAGAATCTCTGAAAATGTATGCGTTCAGTGTTGTAATAAAGCGGTAGGAGATCGTATCTCCCTTTGCCCCGAGTTGACCCAACCTATCTACAATAGCCAGAACAAGTGACATGCTTTTAACGACACCCAATGCGTGTCATATGTCGGCTGCTATACTTTACCCCGCTATGGATATTCGCTGATAACGCCCCAAGGCTTTCATGGCTCTCGCTGTGAAATGCTCTCGACAGCCATTTTCAGGTCGACGCTCAAATAACGCAATATTTAACGGTTCTCTACAACAATGCTTCTCAACGCTGAGTGCGTCACATCAAGTTAGAGAACATGATGATGATGTGGCAATATAAAGCTACCGCACCTCGACACAAGATTTAGTATTACGTTTCAAGGAAATGTTTTCTATTTCTTCTCAGGTGACTTAATAATTAAAATAACACTACAAAAATTAAGAATACTATGATTGTTTTTATTCCGGCGAGCTTGAATTTTTTTATTTTCTCCTTAAATCAAGCATAAGATTCAAAATGTATTCCTTCCTGAAAATGTGAATGAAACTGAGAAACCCTAAGGAAAATGAAAGAGGGTTGTTTAGAGTGCGTACTTCCATTTCGCAAATAAATAATACAGCTCTTAGTTAACTTTTTCTCCTAATCCATTAATTAAGAAAACAATCGGAAGAAAAATATTCAAAAGGAAGTTATCCTAACTTAAATGATAAACGATCCTGCCTCTCATTGTTTTTAGTGAGATTATCTGAAGGAGTATAACGTTTGTTTTCGTATTTCCATTTACACTTTTATGAAATGTTTGAAAAATATGTTCAAAGTATGCTACTCGATACCATAAAAAACGTGAAACTTTATTCGTTTTAGTAGTAATTTAACTAGCTTTGAGTACAGTATCTAATAAGGCGAGACTAAAAATATTTCGGCTTCATTTTATGCTGTATCTCTTCGCCGAAAACCGTCATATGCACAAGATTTAGTCGGAGGAACTCAAAAGAAGAATTTTTTTTGCCTGAGGGTCCCTCTCGTGTTTAGGTTCAATACGTTTTTAGGAACAAGAGTGGAAAAAGAGAAAGGAATTTGAGGGAATCCATGAAGATGTAGATGTTATTATTCCCTCATTCGATTAAATTTTTATTTGTTAACAACATTAGTACGGTTAACCTTCAATACTGTATGAGATGATAATACAATAATTATCATTAGCAGGCCAGCTATAAAGATGAATTTTCCGTATGGAAAGAACTTACCTCGATCAGATTTATCCTTTGATTAAAATTATCGTTCTCATAAGTAGAATATATTTCACGGAATTAGACACCCTCAACATACGAAGTCATTTATTGAAATATAAATATCTGTTTATGAGTAGCAAGTCATAATTGCTCATGATTAGTGAAAATAACTTGGTTTTGACCGTCATAAGAACTGATAACTGGTATTTGATTTTGATTAAAATTATCGTTCTCATAAGTGGAATATATTTCATGGAATTAGACACCCTCAACATACGAAGTCACTTATTGAAATATAAATATCTGTTTATGAGTAGCAAGTCATAATTGCTCATGATTAGTGAAAATAACTTGGTTTTGACCGTCATAAGAACTGATAACTGTTTACTGGAATACAAATAATAACAGCCTCGGTTCAAAGAACTTTTGTTTGTGAGGCACAAGTCATAATTGCGAATGATTAGTGGATAGTATAAGGTTTTTCTCTTGAAATTAGGGTAACTAACCGATAATGATATGGGTTAGATGGAAGAAGAGACTTTTATTCTCTATCTCGCTCGAATATAGACGATTTATTATTATCATTACATTTTTATATGAACATAAGTCCCATCGACAGGCTTTGCCTATTGGAGCATCAATGTCACGTGTTATAAAAATAAGTGAAATAAAATATAAAATGATTTTTATTATTATCTAATCAGAAATTACAACGGTTTTGTTAAAGTATTTTAAGTATAAGAATTAAATAACTTAGTAAAAGTTTCATTAATTAATAAGTTAGTTTCACAATTTTTAAGTTATTTTACTAACAAGGGGAACACTAGGTTTGTGGGAAACGGATTCAAGCAAAACCTTCTGGGAACATTCTCTGCTTAAAATTTATGGACACGTGCTCGGCCGTTCAACTCAATGAGCCTTTGTTTATGAAAAATTAGCAACAGAAAATCGGAGCTAGGCAATACCGCCATGCACATTCATTATCATGCAAATCTTGAGATTTTCCACTTAAAAAATTATGTTCTTCCATTTTTTGCGGATAACTTACCTTTTTCAGATTAAATTTAATCTTCTTTGCCTTCCTAGCATTCTTTGCCTTTTAGTTAGCATTTATTCTAATACACACAACTACGCACAGTGGGCTAGACCATCGGAAAAAGCTGGACAAAAATAGATAAGCGTTTCTTTTGAGTAAGTTATTCATTTCTTATTCTTGTTATGGAGTTTCACAAAGGGATGGATTCAACCATTGATTTTAAAGTATTTCAATTTTTTTGTTTTCAATTACACAAAAATCACGTTTTTTTTCTGTGACGGTTTTCGATTCACCTTCTTCCCGGTTCCATACCCTGCGAGAATCCAATTCCAGTCACCACTATTCACTCCCCGTCTCCATTTTAACACTACACCTTTTTTTATTTCCCCATTTTATCTCTCACATCCCCCCCTTTCCCATTCGCCCCCCCCCCCACCCCAAATCACCTCCCACGCCCCATCTAACGGCAGAATCAACAGGTGGCAGGCCCATTTCCTCCTTTTGGAAAGGCGACCTCGTGAGCAGATAACGCGGTATCGATGTCTTCTCCTGTGTGGGAAGAGTGACGTGGGCGTAGGAAATGAAGACTTTGAGGCGGTGGTGGGTGGATTCTTGCGGGGGAACGTCTTCGTTAGCGGCAAATTAAGACTAATCAGCCCCCCCACGCCGTTCGAACCGAGCGGTCAGAGTAAGCAAATTGGTACAGTGCGAGAATTCCACTCCGAAAATCGTGAGGGATGAATAATGGAGATGATGAAAGAGGAATAAAATCATTGGAGAAGAACTAAGAGAGAAAAATGTGAGATATTAACCAATTTCTGGCTAAGTTGTAAAAATGCAATCTTGTATTTCCTCACTTCAATCAGGAGGGTAAATTTGTCTTTTTTAAGAAGTTAAGAATTGAAGAGGTTAAAATTAAGAATGGAAAAGGTTCAGAATAACATATTATTTCAAAGGATGCCAATGAGTTAAATGATTTTGAAAGAGTTAACTACTGGTAGAATAGAGGAAATTCGACATTTATCATCCTTATGTATAAGAGATAATTATAACCTGTGATATTTTGTTCTGAAATTTACGATAGGACTTCAAACACAAAATAAACCACAGAAATTATCGCACATTTTATTGCTTTCTTTTGGCTATAGTCATGAATAATATTAAACTGTGATATTTTGTTCTGAAATTTACGATAGGACTTCACATACAAAATAATCCACAGAAATGGTCGCACATTTCATCGTAGCACAATAAACAACGTTAAATATGAATATTGCATTTTGCAACGTAAAGTATTAAAATTTCATTATAAAGAAATTCGTAGGATTTCTTTATAAATGGGAAATTGCGAACACACACGTGATGGATAATTTAATAAGTTCCGCATTATGGATAGTAAAAAAAGTTAAGAAAAACTTTGCAATTTCCACAAACAATTTTTATCTCAAAAGACTTCGGTTACATGCAATCAAGCAATGCAAAAAATACAAGAATCAGGCCATCATTATGACCTGATGATTGCATGTAAGCTTACGCCGATCGTGAGTTAAATATTTTGTGTGGATTATAAAAAGTTTTTCACTTATTTTTGTATGATGTTCCCTGGTCCGGCCAATCGTGATAGATTGTGCGCAAGGATTATTGCCACAGGAATAAAACTTCACCTATGATTTATGCAAGTAAATCGTTAATCCTGACTCGTACTTTTGCTTAAAACTAAATTAAGAGGTTTGCTAATTTACTAACGCTTGACTTGCCATCAAATATCTGAATTCTTTGAAAATGTCTAATTTAAAACTCCTGCGGGAAAATATCGGATACTTACAACTACCCACTCTTTTACACATGAAATATTCCATTATCACCAAATACTTATTCGACTGTAATCAATAGGATGCAATCGTTTGAAGCTTTATGAGAAATCTTCCAAGATTTCTAATAAACCACATGAAATTTATCTTTACGGCTGAGGAGGCGGATTAGACTGCTTCAAAATGTCTTTTATATTTCATTAAATTTATCTCCTTGGATGAGAAAGTGGAGCGAGTGGTTTAGGACTCGTGGAGGGATACCAATCAAAGTTGAGAAGATTAAAACGACTTGTCTGTTAATTAGGAGATGTTCATTATCCCTCTTGAGTTCTATAAGAAATCAATATCTTTTAAAATGTTTAGCGACTTGTAATTTACGGTTTTTCTTTCTTTCTTAAATACTTTAGATGTAAATTTTAATTTTAATGTTTCTGTCGTTATTCAATCAGTTAGTACTTCTATTATTTAGATCGATTTGTTTTCATCATTTTTATGTCGTACCCACTCAGTAATACAATTATTTTACCTTTATAACATACTTGCAACAGGTCGATTTGATTTTTCAATTGGGAAATACTGACAGGTTAAGCCTGAAGAAGTCAATTTTTAACTATATAGCAAAGGAGAAAATCAGCTATAATATTATGTAAGTACGAGAAAAAATATTTGTTATTATTAGCAGGCTGTATGCTTTTAAATTTGGCAAGAATTTAAATTCTATGCCATTTTAGCTTTGTCCTATTTTCAAAGGTTTTTAAAATTAAATTACTAATAGATTTTTAGGACGCTTACGAATTATCTTTCATAAGGAAATCAGGCGAAGAACCCGATCCTCTCAGTGCTCTATGTTCATTATCAAATCTCTTCAAAAAACTCGAATATTCTTATTAGATTTGAGTTTAAAAAATAATAAACTGTAATAGGTTTACTTTTAAAATTAAATAAATTGCTTGTGATTATATGTTATACTCACTCCGTGATTTTACTGTCACGTGAAATTGTTCACCTAATTTGTATTTCGCCTAGTAAAACTAGAATTAAAGAAGATAAAAAAAACAATCTAGCACTAATCTAGACAATGTTAACCTACCAACTGCGAGAGAACGCTTGCACTAATGGTTTTAAGAAAATAAATAGCGACATTATATTTGAGTTGAAAAGTATGATCACAATTGTCAACGTTGCGTCGTAAAATTTAAGTCTCTGTACTCGGAGACTGTTGGAAAGGAATATCGGTGGCAGTTTCAATTTCGTTTCACATTCTCCTTCACGTAGCTTATGGAAAACGCTTCCAACGTACACGACAATAGTTGATAGGAATCAAACCAGATATGTTAGCTGCAGAAAGCAAAATCGAGTCGAAAAAAAAGAAGACGGAAGAAATCCCAGGAACTCTCTCCCTCGATGTTCGTCTTAGGACGAAATAAAAGCGGAGATAAGAACAAGAAAAGAGGGCCTCGTTATTGTGACGGGAAAGTAGTTTCCCGAATTGCCTTTCTGCGGAGCAAGAAAAAAACCCAGTGTTCTCTCTTCCTTTTGAGATGCCCCACTCTCCAAAGGCTCTTTCCGATTGCGTTTTTTCCCTCCCTTACTTAAGGGTTTCTCCCCAAGCCTTTTTTCGCATCACCTTCGGATATTTTTCGAAAAGTTCCTCTTAGGTAACGAGGGATGAAGGAGGCGTTTCCCCCCAGCAGAGCCGGCAATTAAACGGATCCCGGCGGTTGACGCTGGTCTTGCGGGTATATCGGCACGCTTTTTTTCGGATTGGTTTTCCCCAAGTTTGTTCCCCAAAGAGAGGATAAAGGGGCCGCGTAAGAGAGGAGGATTTGGAGGACTTTTGGAAGCTATTGGTGCGGGATTCTTTGAAACTGGGACGACTTTTTTCTCCCGTTCGCTGAGGAATTTCGCGGCGATGGATTTAATTGGAAAGGTTGATTCTCCCTCCCTCTTTCTCTTTCTTTTTCCTTCTCTCTAAGCCGTTTTGTCCTTAAGAATTCCGGGAAAGTAATAAGCCGGGTCCCCAATAGGGTGAATAAATAGTTACCCTGGTGACCCTTTGCCGGGGAAACGTTTGCGGAGCTGTGAGGTGTTTTTTTCTTTGTGGAGGCCGAGATAAAAGGTTGTGGTGCGATAGTAGCGACTAAACTAGGCTTCGATTGGTAGTGATTAAAAATTTTGCTGGTATCGTTAAAGTCAGGGTATGAATAGAAGCATAATGCTAGGATGTGGCTGAGACTCTTAGTCTTCCATTTCTTAATATTTGAGTGTATACTTATACAGTAAGGGTAAAATGGAAGAAGAGGCTTTTAGTCTCAACCTCGCCCAATTAAAGATGTTTTATTATTATCATTGTGGTTTCATCATCATATCGCAAATACTCTCTGGGGGTTGTTTAGGGTAGGTCGTTATAGCTTAGGATAGTTCAATGTTCGTTATAAATTTAAAAAATAAGGAATTTTGCATTATATAATGGATCTATATATATCATTTGATGCTAAGTGCATTTTCTAGGAAGGTATTACCTCTGAATTAATTTGAGGCAATTTAATCTTTTTTTATAATCTACCTCGTAACGATCTCCTACCTACTAGATGATGTAATAATATCCAATAAATTACAAAAGAAAACAAAATTGGTCAGTTAGTGATGTTCTTTCATTTAGTGTGTTAATCAGATAATTAAGTAACTTGATAATGACTATTTCATGCCGGGTAGTTAGTTTCAAAATGTAGACAGATGTTTAACAATCATATACTTCTTGTCTTGTATGCAACTCCTTTCCACTTGAATAAAATAATATTATGCCCCGAGAAATTTTCCTGTTTTTCATACATTTTCTTATTTCATTTCGAATCCCATTTTTGATGATATGGCTTCAAATGGTTACAAAATGTTCGTACCCTTGGTAAAATATATGTAAAAATCAATCACTCACTGCTCTTACAAGGGAATTGCATAATTGATAATGAAAGAATGCATGAGAAAATCTGCGATAAGCACAAAAATACGGGTGTAACTGACTCTGCTTATTTCTATAAGACAAATCTATATCACCATTCTGAACCGCTTGAGCTATGGCAAGTTTAAGCAGCTCTTTAATTCTAAATTACTGAGCACTTTTCACTAATATTAAACCTGTATCGGAAGCAAAGTCAAACGTCCATGCCCAGCATCTTGCAGGATACTTATTTCTGGAGCAGACTTACCCGCGCTCGCGCGAAAAGCGAAAACGCCACGTTGGTCAGTTTCCTATCATTTTCAGATGTGGAAATTGGTCTTTCATCTCGCCGCTTGCCCTCGACCTCAACCTACTTCATCCACTCGCGTCCATTAGTGAATGTCACACTCGGTTTGAGTTGGGCGGGAAATACTTGCCGCTCTCCCTTCATTAACTTTCACGGTCCAACAATCCCTTTGCGCTCCCAACAATGGCAGTGGCAGGCGCGCCGCTGTTTACTCTCGCCAACAATGGCTGTCGCTACAAAAAGCTGCGCCTATTTCCCCAGTCTTTCGGATCGCTCCGCCGAATGCAAATGGGTTCGGCCCTTGATAAGCCTAGAGAGCGGATAACTTGGGAAATCACGTTAGAAAGAGTTAAAATTGACCCTTAATTTAGAGATTAGAGCAACTCCGGAGATAGGTTCTCGGAGTTTATGTAAGTCTGCTTTTTCCCCATTTCTCGGGGAGAGTAAACAGCCGAGCTTTATTTCCCTTTCACCTCATTTCCTCCTCTGCTAATTAGTTTGATAACAAAGGTTCCCAGTCCGCCGTTAAAGTTTCTTTGGCGGGAGTACTTATTTCTTCTGTCGGGATTGTTATTAAATTCTTATCACTTGGAGCTTTTTCCGTCCAAATGTTTTTATATAACAGTTCAGTGTGATGTGTTTCCTTAATCCCGTTATAACGGCGTGTACGGAAACAACGATTATTCTTCATACCGAAAATTTCACTATTAAGTAAGCGAGGGCGAATTTCAAACAGTTACTTGAAATATTTTCGTATTACTCCAGTGTGATTTCTTTCCTTAATCTCGTTGTAACCAGTGATTAATCTTTACACGGATTATATCACAATTAATGTGACTAAGGCAGAATTTCAATTGGTATTTCAATCTGTCAGTTGAAATGATTCATATATTTAATCACTTAGTTCCCCGAGATTGGGTCGTTACTCCCTAAACTTGTAAACCTTTTTACTTTTTCTAGTTTCTTTTTGCTGGCGAGTATGTAATTTAAAACTGCAAATCATCCAAATTAATCCATCATACTCGTGTATTTTTTGCATATTATTTACTTGAGTTTGCAGTTGTTCGGTTAATCAATTTTCTGTAGTGATAAAAATCTGATATTATCGTTATTAATTTATGAGGCTACCCATTTGAGCAACTGATAACTATGCTCAAAATCGTATGGAGAATTTGCATTTATAATTATCCGTAAATGTATCATAGTTTTTAATAATTGCCGGCTTAAAATAATCTAAAAATAGTTGATATTCTACATCATATCTCGATCAGTAACAAATGAAACGTCACGGCCCAAGCAGTGGATTCCATCAGACCTCGATTTTAATCTAGTACCTCGTAAATTTCGCGATATGGGAAATAGTGAGGTTTCAAGTAATTATGAGCTCTGCAGATGATATCGTACCACAAGAATGAAATCCTTAATGAATAATTGAGCCAGAAAACAGCGAGCGAGTCTGTTACACACACGGAAAAATATTTTTCGACTTTGTACCCCCTCATGACCATTGAGAACGGAGGGAAATTAAAATCTTTACCCGCCCCTAAAAAACAACGTTAAATACGAAAGTTTATGGGACAGCAGATAAAGGAGCTAACAGAGACGTAGAAATTATGCAATCTCTCGGCCAAATCGCTCCGGAAAGAGATTAGCAAAACGGTCTTGCGTGCAGAATCGGCGTTCGCCTAGTCTTGGCGTGGAATGATGCCGAAATCAAGAGAGGAGATTGGATCGTTGGGGAAGAATAGATGGGGTCAGAAAAATGATTGCGAAAAAAGGTCGGGAAAAATCCGGCTCGAAAACAGGTAGGAAATTACACCGGAAGGTACGTTCCTCTTTTTGAGAGCAAAAAGAGGAAATGGGCATGTAGATGCTGTACAAGGTATAGATGCCATGCGGAGATTATTGCCCACGAAGTATGAAAGGCGTCGCACTGGTGGGGTGAAAGGGTTAGGCGATATTGCTCCGATCCCGGGAAAGCACAGGGAGGAACCGTGGGTTGGCGTAGATGGCGCCCTGGGCGGTTTATCGTCAGCCCCGGAAGGGGACAATTGTTCCCGCTCATATCGGATGTGAATCTTGCAAATGGCGGAGCACGTGATTCCCAATGCCTGCCCCACCCTGCCCCCTACCCGCGGCGGCACCAACTAAAAGCCTCCGCTCATCCCATTTGACCGTGTCGGGGAGGAAGAGATTTGCCCTCATGGTCGCATTGCCGTTGTCACGGATGGGCACCGAACGCCCAGGTGTTATACGGGCGATTTCGATTGCTAATGCTTCCGAAACAAAATGGGAGGGTTTTCTAGACGGCGTAGACATTGGGGTGAGGAAAGTGGTGGAAAAGTTGATGCTGTAGAAAGTATATGTTTATAGATAGATTGACATTATATCGGCGAGGTTGCAACTGAGGATGACCAAGAAATCACTCTTGCTGTGGGATAACACCCATAGAGAAGTGGATGAAAATACCTCAGATACACGGTAAAAAAATAATAACAGAGTAATTTTGCGATTGGATAATTTATCAGAATAGCTAGAAAAAAATTAGAATCACAAGTTTATCACTATCACCAAGAAGAAAATTGTCTCAATAATATCCTCAAATCCCACTTATTAATCAATCATAATCGTATTAAGAAATTGATTAAAGTCACCACATAAATATATAAGAGAATAAAGCAAATACTCACTTTGATAACACAGTACAAATTTTGATGATCATTACAGAATTTGAATTAATAACTTATTTAATTCGTTACAGTTCAAAAAATAATAATTTCAATATCTCAAGTGAGAAAAAAATTATCATTCCAGCCACTCTTAGACTAATCTGGCTCAGTAACAATAGTAATAATATTAGTATTCATAGTAACAATGGTAATAATAATGGTCAACCAGAGGTGTACATCAAATAATCGGTAGTTATTTCGGATGCGTATTTCTTCATTTTTTCATAGCAGGATAAGAGTGAGATGAGCTAGAAAATGAAGAGTGAAAATACATCAGGTGAGATGTTCTCATAGCAATTCATATAAACAACAGAAAGAAAGAGTATTATAGGTTGATCGCGTGGAGGGAACCACGCTCATTATAACGGGCTCATTGACACTTTAATTCGACGAAATTGTCAAAATGATACGATATTGAAAGGCCAATTATGGTTTCAAAAGAGAATGGATGTTCCGTATTCACTATCTTGCTGAATGACCTATAATCTAGGCTCAAAGGGCGGTGTACTTGGTGGGAGCAAATATTGAGTTCCCGGTATTGCGGTTTATGACGCCCAGTTTTGATACCTGTGTAGTATTGTGGGCAACGTGGTTTCATTTCTTCGAATCCAGAGGCATTGACAAACGAAAGAGGGAATATTTGATCCACTGCGTACTTCTCTCATCAAAGCCAAATATTTGTCTATGAGGTATATCTACTTAATGCGTATTTACTATAAAAATCGTAAAAAAATAACTACTATAATATTAATATTAGGTACACTCCTGGCCAAAATTAACGCAGCACCTCCCTTGCGATCCTTACGGCCGGTGCTGCGTTAATTTTGGCCAGGACTGTACATCATTTTTAACTTTTTTAAGGGAAGATAGGAAGCCCATTTTTCGATTCTCTTTAATGGATTTCCACGTACTTTATGCCCCCACGTATAAAGTTCTGATTTCAGAATACACCACTGGTTTAAGTCCTTTATTTATCTTTTCCCAATATTTTTATGAGCTTCCCTCTTCCTTAGAGAGGCCCTTCAAAAACCAATATTCTTCAAATATTATTTTTCCATGCTTGCTTCTTTCCCCATGCAAAGAAATAGTGATACTAAAATACAGAAGCAGCTCTATCTTTCAGAAAGGTTTCGTGCATTTATGATGATCAACGATACTTTGATTTACTAGAGACGTTGTGAACGAATTTGTTGGCTAGCGATTTTTTTCCTGCGGCTATTGTAGATTTTACCAATTTATTGAGGAGTCATTTTTTTCTAAGGATTTTCGTAAAGAAGATAATATTGGATTAAATTTTCTTTTTTATTCTATGTACACCTGTATATTTTATCAATACAGTTATAAGCAGAACATCTTTCTTCTTTCTGCATACTATCGTTATAGTATATTATCTCAAATATTACAGAAGATTATGCTTCTCAAATCAGGATACAAATTAGTTTCCTCAAAATACAGTTTCAGGCTTTCCTGCCATTACGGCAATCCAGCATTCCTTACATCTCTGTATCAAATATTTCATATCTCAGATAAAACTTAGAATATATCATCTTGAACCCAAAGTCTTCTGGAAGAATCTAATTTTAAATTAGGACAATCTTCTATATTGATATTTTTAGGAAATTATTCTTTGTATTCATCATTTAATCAAGGTTTTGCCTATTACAGTCCATAATTTAATAGAGGCAAATAGGCAGGCATTGATACGGTTATATTTATTTCATAGTTTTTTGTAAAATCCACCACAAGAAGTAGTCTTAGTTGAGAGCAACTCAGATAAATATTAAAATTTCATTCTTAATAAACTTACTTACATACTTTTATCTGGTAAACATACTTCCGTAGCATAGATTAGTCTACGACGCTGTCCTATAGAGCCACAATTATCTATGGAGCAAATGACCTACTAAGGGGTATGCGTGTTTCAGGAGAGATTATGGATCACTTTCCCAATTTGCAGAGATTCTCATGCAGGGATGATTGACTGATGTACGAGAAAGCTTAATTAATAGAGCAGACGCCCGAAAATTTGGAGGTCTTGGTTTTTAATTCCGGTATTATGAGGCTATTTTGTCCGTTTTTAAGTTAGGTCTGAGAATTTTTCGGTGTTTGAAGTTCTTTTTACGTCATTCGGAAAATTATGCAAACCTCAAGTGTTTCAAAAACACTAAAAATTATTTTCAAACTGACATTTATAAATTAGTCTGTACTGAATGTGGATATATTGATATTGCTCAAACGGGAATACGTTTGTATGTTTGTTGCCAACAATGCTTCACGAATAACTGATAAATCATAATCCACTTAATATCTTCAAAAGAAAAATCATTTTTTCCAAGCTATTACTTCCTTTGCGATAGAAAGGCTCCAAAATGGTTATTCTAGAAACAATGGTACGCGCGAGAGTTTTTTGGCACGCAGAAATCTCACAGTACCTTGTTAATTATGTACAAGTACTTCACTTAAAAAATTAAGCCTTGCAGTGTATAAATGTGGATTCTGCTCATTAGCGATGATATTTAACGATTACTAAAGCCAATTACAAGATCATAATCCTATCCCTGGCATTATAAAATGTATCTTATCTTATCCCTGTATGGCATTGCAGCACATTGGCATGCGAGTCCTTCTGAAAGCGTGGCACTCTTGCTGGAAAATATTTGCCAACACTGTTCTAGAGCAAGTAGAAATTCTACATCATACAAAATATACCTTAATAGATTTTTTTATTTTTTTATTTTTTCCGCAAAATTGACTAAGCAGAAAAAGTTTTAAAAAACTCTAAATAAAAGTTGCACAATATTTAAATTGATTTTGTTGACGTGATTAAGTACTAAAAAACAATCATCCGATTATCTGTCCGTATAATTGTGGAAGCGAAGGGAACCTTCTACCTTATAGTTACATCCATGATGAACCTCAAATTCAAGCCCCCTTTTATGAAAACGTTATCCTTCTTCGATTCGTAACATCGGCCCTCAAATATCTCAACTCCTCACGTCTCAATCCATAGAGTCCACGCCCACCAAAAATCATCCCACAATAACCCCTTTCCATATTCTTAAACGCTCCCTTTCTTTGTCTTCGAGGAAGGAAATGGTAGATGGAGATGATAAAGAGAACCCCGGAAAAAAATATCCGAGCGCACCCCGCCATTCAATTGTTTTCCCTTCCCCTCTTTTTTTCCCCTCCGGACAGAATAATAAAATCCTTTTTCCGCCCCGAACATCTGTTCAATTTCGAGGGTTCGCCCTGTCCAGATTTCTCCCAAGCTTTTTTTCGACTTTGCCGGGTTTCGGGCGGTTGGAGTTGGATGGGAATAACATTAATAATAATTGTTTATTGGGCATTGAAAACAAGGACAATATCTTCCAAATAATTCAATTACATTTAACATTTTAAACTGCAAAACAATCTAATTAACAATCGCTGACGAATAGAACAGAATACAAATCTAACAAATTTTTTTATTACTATCTCAATACACGTAGTATCGAGGAAGTATTGTTTTACAATTACATTTCTTTATCGAACATTGAAAACTTGGATCTATTCTTTCAAATATTAAAATTAAAATTTACAATTTTAAACTACACAATAATGATATTAAATTTTTCTGACTAATCGAACAGAATAAAATTATTTCAAATAACTAATTGAATTCTGAGCCAGTTCGCCACTTCAAATGATAATTTGTATTTTAAGAAAGAATAAAAGCATCTTGTGAAATTCCACGAACTTAAATTGTGTAAAATATTGTACATGTCTTCCTAATTATTATAGAATACCTGTTATGGTGCCTTTTTGTCGCAAATTTACTTATTCAATTGTATCTTGGCAATTTGGCAATCATACCGACTGTTGCCACCGGCTGTGAACAAATAAATAAATTTGCGTCGAATAGGCACCAAAACGGATATTTCGTAAAAATTAAGAATACTAAATCACACGCGATGTACTAAGTTATAGATCTGGTTCAAGTTATAATAATTATTATTCATTGAATCAGAAAATAATAATACAGTAAAATGTAAGCCGTTAATAAATAATTTTGGTATTCCGCTACTAAATAATTTTTAAATGCTAACATATTTCAAGGTTCAACCTTACATAGTGTAAAATACTTAATCACAGGTTAGATGGAAGAGGAAACTTTTAGTCTAATATATAGTATAGTAATATGTAGTATAATAAAGACCTCTAATAATAATACACAGCTACATATTACAATAAGGTAAAACCTGTACATTCTACTGAAGAATTTTTTGGTCCTGCTAAGCAAATAATTGCTTGTGAGCAGGTTCACAGTAAGTATTCGATTACAAAGTTATAATAATTATTTATGAAGGAATAGAGAGTAATAAAACCCTCTTTTACGCCCCGAACATCTGTTCAATTTTAAGGGTTTGCCAAGTCCAGATATCTCCACAGCTTTTTTTTCGACTTTGCCGTATTTCGTAGATGGATGGGAATCGAAGGGAATATGTGCGGCTGGGCGCCATGTTTGTTATTGAGGTCATCTCAAGGGGAGGAGGGGTGAGTAATGGAAACAGAAGAGGAACGGCGTTTTTGGCGGATAAAGGCACGAGGAGGAGTCTTTCTGGATGGGGAGAGAAAGGAGTCGCAGAAATAATGGCGAAGAAGTCGGAGGACTTATAGAGCCTCCGATTAAAGTCCGGGATCAGTGTTTCTGACAGTGGCCATTTCGTAAGAGACTGGGAATGTGTGTCGAGGAGCCTGATTGAGGGGATTGGTGGGCATCTAGTAGATAAAATGGTTCGAAATGGGGGGGAATTCGTCGTAGGAATTCGTTGGTGGAGAAACAAAGGGTTATTTCGCTCGGATCGATGGGGAGGAAGTATTTAGGGGAAAGCCGAGGAATGCCGGTTTATTTTCTCCCAAGAGAGAGGTCTTTAGTGAATCCTAACCGTTTATACAAGTTGTATAGGGCTTTTAAATTAACTATTTGGATTCAGTTGTGAATTTTTCTTATTTATGTTCTAAATATTTTCGGCTCCACTGAGGAATTTTAGGCATTTTAATCATGAATAGTTTTTAACTGAGCTTCATGATTAAAAAAAATATATATTATGAATTGCGAGTTTTAATTTAAAAACCTTCCTCTTTCATAAAATGAATCTCCATGACTTTTGATTTGTGGAACAGTTGGGGTAACCAATGTATTTATATGTAAAACTAGGACAATCATTATTTTTATCATATTACGGAATTTGTGTATTTTTTTATTGGATAAACATGGCTAAAATTCTCTTTTACGATATATTGGTGCTAGGATGATCATATGATTCAAGAAACATGATAAAATTGATAGTTGTGGATTGCCTCTAATACTGTTAGATAAAAACTAAAAGACAGATACATTTAGTCTTCAAAGTGAACATCATTCAACTGAAGTGCGTATAGCAGTGCCCAAGGATAAACTGTCGTATTTCAGTAAGTGGAGGTAGTCGTTGGTCTTGAAGATACGAATCGCTTTGAAGATGTTCTCATATAGGTCGATATGTTTTACTGCAAATTAAGTCCGCTGTTATTTGGAATTAGAAACATTCTTCTTAGTCTCTACAAAGGTATGGAAAGTGTGAAAATTCATTAACTATTGCTAATTTAAAGTGTCTTACTTAGAGTTTTTTTAAAACTATCCTTCGGTGTATACTACTATGAAGAAAGGACGGCAAATCCTTCTTCCTCTCTAAAATCTTAATGTATTATGAACTAGTGTTTTCGTTTTATTGCTTCTTTCGCTAGATTTATCGCTTCCTGGATTTACCTAAAACCTTCTTATCATTGCGATTCTACATGTTACAGCTTTTATCAACTCCTATTTCTAAATCTGGTCTTATTCGATTTTACCCAAGCTTGGTTTTCCAAGAATCTTTTACCATAAATCACGTTCTAAACCTAATGTGGTTTATCGTTGTTGAAATATAGTTTCTATGCACCTACAGACATAAGTTAATGCCTGAAACTACATTTTAACATGTCGAACCTTTTGGACGTAAATCTATCTAAGAAAAGACATAGAAAGCCGTGCGAGATACCTTTCTTTTGCTTTTGATGTGAGTCACTTAATCCCTTAATGGTTCGATTGCTCATAAATACTTCCTGCTACAGGAAGATCTGAGTTCGATACCCGGTTGCGTAAAAGTTATACAGTTTACAAGGGCAACCTCTTACAATTAGAGAACTAGAATGAGTAGGTAGAGGCAAAAAAGTAAATATTTTTTAATTAATCGCTTCTCTGTACTAGAGCATAAAGGAAACATAAATTCAATGTAGATTTTCTTAAGAACAACATAAATTTTATTCTAAATAAATATTCATCTATGGAGTTATGGAATTTTTGTACATACTACTTGGAGATGGAAGTGGAAAATTGCAAGCTGGTCAGATCCAGCCCAAGGGCCGTGGAAAACCAGTACCTAATTTTCGACTCCCTTTATTCTGCATCTGCATAGTATAGAAAATTGAATATTGTTTGATTTAGAATTTTTACGGCGTTTTCGTGAAATTTTCATCTCACATCTTACCCGCAGTGTAGTGTTTACATTGTTAACCAGGCTACCGAAATTTCTTCAAATCCTGAACTTTAATTTATTTTTCTTATTTTCCGTAAATATTTCAGAACTTCACTCTCATCTATGCATCAATGCATAAATCATTGTATTAATATCATCAACTTTGGTAAATTCTTATTTTGAATTCTGTAGCGGAACCAATCCATCTATAGGACGAATATTTTAAAAATATATTATCTTTCGAAATAAATGAAACAATGAGTACTTAATATATTCCAAAATGAACTGATATCTTCAGGCGCATCACATATCAAGGAACTACAAGAATATATACATATACTATTGTATGTACTTATAATATATATTTATTTCTTTACTGTACAAAACCGCCGCAGTTAGTCGCGAGGACGTTAACTTAAATAACAATTATATTTTTTTTAATATTACAACGTATCAATAAATTTAACCTATCCAAACAGAATACGAGCATGCATAAAAATAAAAAAATACAAAAATATAAATATGCAATACATATATGAATGAAAAACACCGCTGTGAATCAGCAGTAGGTTAGTAATAATATAATTGTTATAAGTAATAATATTCATTGACGTAATTCGGAAACATTGGATGATATTAGGTTTTCATTGTTCATTTATTATGGCTACCTTGTACAAAGTTTGAACGTATTAGATTAGACGTATCAGATTCATATTATCTTTTTATCTCATGCGCAGTCGTTACCTCCTAAGATTCCCATCTCGGGGTCTTTTTAGCTCTCCCGCGAAGCTCGTCCGGCGCTAATTCAACTTCTCTAACGGCAACACAGCTCTTGACCTCCGTTTAAAAGAATTGGACCCTAGGAGGCGCCACGTCCCATCGGGAGGCTGCTGTAGCGGCGTCTTTCAAAATAATCCCCATTCCTCCAACCCCATCCTCTAACAATCCCAAATTCTCCGTCCTCCGTTCCCAATTAATAGGAGCCCCATTCGACGCCTCGGTCACAACTTTTTCGCCCTCCCCCCCCCATTCGACCGGCAAGACGCCCATCTTTAATTGGGTCGCGAATGAGTTTGTAACGGGGTCTTCGAGAAGAGTCCGCGAAATAATCTTCCCATTTTTCTCTCTCCGCAGTCATTGGGATCTTTTGTCTGGGAGTTGGATGGGGAAAGGGTGGGAGATTTGGGCTCTTAATTGAAATTGAAAATTTGCGAATTTTTGTACTATTTGGGAACCTTTGAGACACTCTATGACTTTGGTGTTTTTTTACCATTCTCGTTTAATTCTCTCTGAGGGTCAAGTATCAGCGATTCGAGTGGTTTCGGAAAACTTTGAATATCGTTGAACTCGCTTTTCGTTAGCTGACGAGAGGGTTACGAAATACGCCAATGATAAGATGATCGGAGGTCACCCGAATCTTTCGCCGCTAATCATTGCTATTACTGAAAAGAAACCATGAGACATTTAGACAAGATATCGTCATAATTGATGTTTATGTAATAATATTTAAAAATTTCGAGATGTAATGAATTTAATTTTGATTTGAAATATCTTGAAATCCTAGATTTAATCTATAAATGCTTCATCGTAATTTCTTAATTTAGGAGAACATTTTGACTGTCAATACCATCTGAAATATTTCACGCGTATGACTATGGGTATTAAAAATTTCAATTAAGAGTCTCCTTACATCTATTTTCGTTTTGTAAATCATGTAACTGTAAAAGATAAAGGTCTCATATAGCGTAAAATATGACCGTCGATTAGGCTTCATAAAATCAATTGACACTCTTTGTTTAATTCATATCACGCTCATTAAATAGACAAGTTGAAATCGGGATCAATGTGTAGGGAATCAGGCGAGTTTAATGCTAGATATTCGCCAGAAAAATAATTTTAATGCTGATTGATGTAATAAACAAAAAAGATATTACCATAAAACAATTTTATTGCCTATTTATTACCATTTCGTAACGATTTCTTTTTTCATTCCTCATTCCTTTCACTGAATTTTCACACTCTTTTCTTTGTGTGGAGTTTCATGCACTGGATATAGAATTTCTATGCTCACTAAATTAAATATATAATTGGCCACTGATGGCTACAATAGTCAAAGTATAAAATAAAGACTCCAAAAACCGTTAAACAAAAATATAGACTGTCAATAAGACAAACCAAAGTAAATCAAAGATAAATGTACCAATAGAATAATGAAAAATTCTCCATTAGTCAATAAATCGTAGTGGGAACTACGGAAACGTCCATGTTGAAATGAATAGAGAGAAGTTATCTGAAGGTTTTCGATCTTTTTACTTTCAAAGTTCCTTCTCCAAGTCTAAAAGCATTCGGGCAGCATTAACTGGTTAATCATAGGAATCATAGCGAAACCGCGGCAACTTTGCTAGTTCGCGGATGTTATGCTTGTCCTCTGGGTCCCATGTGTGGTACTTCGGATGGGGTCCAACTAACGCGAAGTGACAACGCTCACTGACTTTTCCTCTGCCGAGCAAAGTTCGTGTTCACGAAGTTAGTGCACGAGGGAACATGGATACCGTGAAAGTGACAGGATACTCTCCGAATCTCATGCTTTTAATGACGAACATTCCCGGAACTGGTCTGTGACTCTGCCATTCCGGGATTCGTTCGTGAAAGTTGCGACGTATTTGCAGAGCATATGCATGAGCGTGCATTTTCATGCACGAATCTACAATGTGCAAATGAAATGTAGCCATAGAAGTAATTATGTAGCCGTGGGTGAGGTTTTGTATTCATGAACATTGGGTAGTCCATTATTGAGTTCCAACGCTTGAAATACATTACACTGGAATATTTGTGATGATTTCGATAATTGATCTATTATCGATATATTGCAATAACTCACGACTGAGTTTTATTTCAAACTGAGTTATCGCTCTTTAATTATTGGAATATTAGAGCTACAGTGTAAAAATAAATCACTTCTATCTACAAGGTAAACTTCATGGTTGGTTGTATCCTCAATACGTACACATTTAGTTACCAAAATGTTTGAAGATTAAGTACGACTTTATATGCAAGAATACATTGAAATTAATTATGATAATATCATGGTTGATTTTACTGCAAAATAGTTTTCGGAATCATAAGTCTTTTTTACAGTTACATAAGAAAATGCAAATAAAATTGAGAAATATACTCGATCGCGCTCTATGCTCATTTAACTACTTTCATAGCAGATTTAAAATTACGTAAATTTACACGGTATGTCGGTAATCTCTGTGAAGTATCCAGTTCAATAGTTGGCTTGTACCTCTTCCCTTTACGATTAGCTGCAACTACATTTGGAGGGGACATGTAGTGACCAAGAAATACGAAGAATGAGAAAGTTTTCTCTTGGTTTTCTCAACAACCAATAAAGCTGAAAGGCTAAAGGCTAAAAAGTTCATCCCATTGCAGCACAATTACCCTTTGAAATACGCTTGTCATTACCATCAATAAAGTAAGATGGAGAACTAATGAAGAAATGAAACTTTCAAAATTTTCCCCACGATTTTTATTTCAATTTACAAAGTTTTATTTCTTCAATACTTCAATAGCTTTCCGCAAAGTAACGCCTGAACATTTTGATTTCAAGATAGAGAAAATACATCGTTTAGTGTCACTTATATCTCAGCAGCTCTCGGAGCATTTAGCTGACTAAGTATTTATAATTTTACATGAGAGTCATCATAGAAAGTCAACGTAGAATATGGAAAGAACACCCCTATCAAAAGGTCGAACCCATATTTATTTTCCAATGCAGTCGTATATAGGTCCACTAATTGCGAGATGGAGAGCCGCGCTTCTCCATTTAAGAGATATTAATGCATCGCAATGATCAAAAGTATCCTTCGGAGCCCAATGATAGTTAAAGGGAATAGCGAAATATGAATAATGATGTATTTTTCCTCTGGCTTAATACTAGAACATCACCGCTTTTGATTTTTATGTTTTTGATACATGGGAATCTGAAATCAAAAAGTACCCTGAAAGCCTGTGCTGCTCTATTTCCACTTATGGATTTGCGATGGCAAAGTACGTATAACATTCCCCATTGGTTCACAAAATATGTGCATTTCCCATTTATCAAAGACATTGTGAGAATATCGAGAGAAAATCCTGCTTTGGAGTTAACGACAGGTATTATGGAATATGTTTGCAAAAACTAGAATACATATCTGTTCATTTGATCAAATTTTCTGTAGCTTAAATCGTATATCATATTAAAAAATTACATTGATACTTGGATCTCAGTTTTTTATATAATATCTACCTACTCATAGGATTATATTTCGCTATCTAATCAATAATGTATCGCAAAATGATCTTTAGGAATTCCTGTAGCCTTCCGGATAGGTTAGACTAGACACATAGATACTAGGAACACAGTTCTAAAATGGCTATTTAGGTTCTTTTCCGAAACCGGCGATTTATTCTTTGAATTAGAGAGAGCAATATTCCGGAGAAAAATTTGAGTAATATTTCTTGCTTCCGACAAATCTAAGAGATAAATTTTTTCTTTCCTATTTTATAACTTTATTAAAGGCAAATTTTCTGACAAAGAATTGAGATAATTCAGTCCTTCTTAGCCTTTTACGTTAACATTGTTCTAATATCCTATATTAGGTAAGAGCTTTTATATAGAATTCTAGCTACATAGAGGATACAGTATCTCACACTCAGAAGGAACCACAAGCGTTATTGACTTGACCTATATCATACGGTCCTCAACGAAACTCGGAAAAGTGAGATATCAGCATTATCAATCATCGATTCAATCCTAGGTCTTAAAATTCTATTTTTTCCCATAAGAATTTCATGTGCAGGTTTTTTATATATATTCCATCCATCATCACCATTCTAAATTTCAAGAGTTTTTTTTTAATATTTCGATGAAAAATAACACCTATTATCTTCGCTATCGATTGAGAGTTATTTCATCTACGTAGCGGAATTGTATCAAGGTATCCGCTTCGGAAATGAATGGCGAAATTACTTCAATTATTCGGAGATTTAATAACCCAGTTTGATAAATCGATCATAATATTTAATGTCGGGTTAATCGCCAATTAATTCAGTGGCGCTAATTACGATAAGTTTTCGATAAATTCCTCATTACCTATTTTTCGGTCCGCGATTCTAGGTAAACTGTCGCGATATATTTTATCAAACAATTAGTGGTTTGAAGAGGGTAACTTCTGTGTCCACTCGGCGTCAAATTTATGTAAACTGCGTTTGAAAATTGATTTCCATGGATTCCATGCTGTCATAGGAGGCTTTAACTGCGTCACCTGACGGTTTTAACTCGCTTTTGAAGTGGTACGCTATTTTACTCCTTTTGCGTTTAATTGCATGCGTGGATTCCCGGAGCTTAATTCAATATCGGACACGTGGAGCAGGTCACGCTGGCTGATTGAGTAATATTAATTGGATAGGTAATCACTTGAATTGGAATACTCGACGGAAATGAGTTGCTGATCATAAACGCGTTTTCGAGGTAAATAAGTATAGCGTCCATGCAGCTATCAATCTCAGGTGTTCATATATAACCTGGATAATTCGTTTTCCAAAAGTAGAAATTCGGGTGAGATGTTTTATTTTCTAGGACGGAATGAGTAAAAATTGGGTTAAAGTTACAGCAGTAGAAGTAGCAATTTATTGGCACAAAATATTCAATCGCTTCAAGCTTCAATTGGTAGAATTTCATCTGAACATTTGACATAAATTAAACGCATAAGATAATATAACTAATAAGATTATTTTATTTTATTTTACGCGTGAGCTGATGTCTCCTCAGATTCAAATATAAAAATACCTACTATTTTAATAATACACGTAAAATTTTATATGTAATAGATAGATATTACAATACACCATTATTCTCACCCAACTTATAAAAATTGTAGTATTCTTTTCATAAAAACCATAAAATATTATTATTGGTTAAATAGACGGCGTTTTGAGTGATTTGTTTTTGCTAACATAATAAATTCCTCTCTGTTGTTATCTCCACATAAATATATGAAGTCAAAAGCTCGAATAAAAAAATAATTTTTATGAATCACGATTTTTCTAACGTTGTTTAGATACAAAATGCTACTGACCAAGAAATCAGTTCGAATTAAAATCGATTTCGAATCATAGAAGTTCGCATTTTCCAAGTTCCACTGCATTTTATGGAACCAACTGCTTGTGCCGAGAATTCTTGGTAGGACTCCATGAATTATAGAATCAAATTCCATACGAAGATGATTGAATGGCTTTAATAATTCCTCTAAATAGAATAATTATGTAGGACAGCGGCCTCGTACATATTGCACCGCTTTGGGTGAATCTAGAATCTAACCTCAAAGTAATGATTTGATTATATTGCCGTATGTGCTCATCTGTAATTAAATTTTCAATGCCATTTCACCGTGATGAATGCAACATCTATATTGTTATGATTTAACCCTTTGTAGGCAAGGTTTGGCCCGATTTCCAGCTTGCACATAACCTCATATATCTTTTTTACATATGTATTTATGATTTTAAAATGAATAAGAAGGATTAAAATCGAGAAAATTAAACAAAAGGAAAAGATAGACCTTTGTGAGAAATTCCTTCAGAGTTTGTTTGATAGAGAAGAAACCAGCATTACGAGAAAACACCTTGGAAGAGGGGTGAAAAAATCTGAGAACAAAGAGAACTAAAATTAAAAATAAAATAAAATTATAAGATTTAAAATATTAATCATGAAACTGTGAATGTTAATTTAGATAAAAAGAGGAAAATGGGGTTTTCCATAAGTATTTCTTGACACAAATGTCTCGTCTTAGATAATCGGTATTGTAGTAATATTAGTTGTGACTAGCAAAAGCAGTACCTGTATAGTGTTCATAGAAAAATTTCACGGTCTGAATTAAACTCAAGCTCTTGTAACTTCTTAGGCAAATTACTAGTACTTCATATTAATCAGAGTCTATCATTTCTTCTTCCTTTCTTCCGCTTGAATTCCCCAATGCCTTCTGCCAGCCATGCTCCTTCCATTATGACGCTAGAAAATGTTTTGTTACTTTCTCCCAATCTTGTCACACTTTTTCCCATCTCTTTTATCTCCTTTTTGGATCTTCTTCCTATATTTTCAACGCTAGCATGACTTCAGCTTAGAGGATTATTAAGGTAATTCAAGACATCATAAATATCTCATATGTATTTGTTTGCGGCTTCTGATTCCCATCCATTAAGATCCAGTCCGATTTCCCCCATTTTCTGTCACTCTCTGTTTGAGGCAATTTTTTAATTGCTTCGGAGATATCTTCCCCGATTCTTCTCATTGCAAGCTCGACTCTTTTATTTCCCGTTGCCCCATTCTTTAATTAATCCTCTTGCGGATAAACATTGGCTTCTTTCTGGCCACTCCGTCATGCCTCTCCAACAAAAACTGCGGCATGATCATCTTCCCCATAAATCGGTTAATAAAACCAATTTGGGGCTCGTCGGCGAGAAAGAATCTTCATCATCCGCCCGATTTGGTCCATGAGATCGCAATTGGCCGACAACGAGTTTCTCCTCTGGAATCGTCTTTGTTTCCAAACTGGGTGATGCAATCGTTCGTGACCAGCTCCTCCTTTTTGGATCAATTATAGGCTTTTTCGTGAGATGTTACCCAATTTCTTTCGAGCGTTCGGTAACGATTCTCCAATTATAACTGTCCCCGTTGATTTTACACTGGGGTATCGATAATCTTGTGACATCGAGGTTTTTTATGAGGTTTCCGAATTTTTGATCGATATAGGCATCGATTCCGATGATAAAATTTGCCAATTAGGGGAAAAACGTTTTTTCATCATTTCCATTCAAGTATGGGTAATTCTTTTGTTTATGGGAACCAGAATAGACTAAGCACGATTAAGTGAGCGTTTGATAAAAATAAGGAACAATTGGAAGTAACAAAGTTGGCATTACTTAGCAGGATTCTGAACTTGAACCTTACCAGGTATTAATGAATTAAGAAGACCTAGAAGGAAATCAAAGAAAAAAAATTTAAATGATAATAACCATTTTTTATGGTTTGTAGTTTTTATTTCTTAATTCATTACCCTTTTCCATCAGTGGTCCACTATATTCTATTACAAGGTATTATAACAAAATTAGTTTTATAAATATCTACTATTTGCATTTTAGTTAAATAATATTTTTGATAAGCAATCTTTAATCATAAATTAGAAATACTCCTTTGTATGTTGTAAAAATTTATAATTATCTTTAATTTTACAATAATGTAATTTTCTCATGTAGGTACTAGAAGTTTCTAAGAGACGTTAATAAATTTTGTAAGCCGTTCACAGGCAGGGTATACATATTTCATGTAACTATTGAAAAACTATATTTTTACATTGCATAATTGAACCTAGTACTTTGAATAATAAATTATTACTTTGAAATTAAAAAAGTTAGGTGTGCCCAAAGAAATACGGACGTGAAAACGTTTGTCAGGACGGGGATTCAAACCCAGATTTTCCTCAAGCCGGGCAACTACTATATCCCGCTGAGCTGTTTTTCCAGTTCATTTAAATTTTCCCGTTTCAGAGCATTTGGTGTCAAGAGAGAGAGTAGTTGATTCATCGATGCGGAATCTCTCTCGTCCTCTACTAAGCATCGGTGGAGACAAAGCGGTATTTACGTGCAATCAATTCAATCTCAAGAGAGATCAATTCCACTCCGGTCTTAATAAAGAATATTTTATATCGCCGTTCCTTTTGATCGATAAAAGAAAAAAGAAGCTCCCCTTCATAATAATCTAAAGTTCATTTATTCGCAGTAACAAATTAGAAGACTTCTTACCTTCATTGTAAATTTACTGTGACAAACTATTACGAAAAATATTCATCATAAGACATATTCATATACAAACATCCGTTTTTAGGACTTTTACAGTAGGTGGTAGGTTTTAATAAGAACAGTCACACAAGACTATTCCCTAATCGGAAAAATCCGACTAGCCGGGATTAGAAATGGGGATCGTGGGGCGATAACGTGCGAGCACGCTAACCACTCGCCCACCACGGCCGTAATACGTAATAATAGCCGTAACAGTAATAAGTAATTATAATATTAAATTTAAATTAAGTTTAAAATTACTACGATAAGGATTAAAGGATTTTTGGTGGTATATATCTACTGATTTGTTTAACAAATAACGTTCTTCTTCATTTTATAGTAGTTAGCTCTTTTAAATATTTTACTCTGAATTTACATAAATATGCCGTGTTTTGCATGTCTTTACATTGCCACCAGACTGCTGATCTACTTCTATTTTAAATAGGATAATAGTCAGAGCATCCATGAAAGTACTCTGATTCTAGCCTCGTCTGACAATTTTTAATTTCAGCTTATTCCTCCGGGGAATGTATTCTGTATCCATATGAATAATATGAGTTGAATACACTTCACTGAGCGTATTAAGCATTCAGATCTTGTATTTTAAGAAACTTTAAATTACTGCTTCTAGTTGCTTTATTTTTATATTTAATAAAAATCAAAACTTTCGTACAACTGCATTGGCACTAACCGCATTTAAACAGTCGCCCAATAACTATTTCCTGCGACCTCTCCTCTCCAAAAAATCCAAATCGAGAACTTCTTGGAGCTATTCCAGGAATGCTCCAAATTTTTAGGATTCAAATTGCGTGTCAAATCTTTTCACATTTATATTAACGGCATACATTTTCCTTCCACGGAAGACCTCGCTGGGCGGAATTAAATTTAATCTTCCTGTGGAATACGAAAACAGAATGGAATACTCTCGTTCCATTGAATGTGCTCCGGAATGAAGCAAGTCAAGCTAAAAATATCATGTGAGAGGCGTCAAGAAATAGAATAACTATTGTGATCCTATTTCCTGCTGAATGCACCGCACGTTTCCTTCTTGGAGAATCGTGAGAAATTGCTTCATTTTAGAATAAATTGTATAATTAAATAGCTACTTAATTCAGGCGAAATGTATTATAGGCGTAAAATTAGTCGAACCAAATCATCGAGAGAAATGAATTTTCCCGTTCCAACTCGAAGCTGACAGGATTTTGCTTGGTAGATTGAGCTCAGGAATTACTTTTTGGTAAATTACTAGCTTTAGGTTTAGTGAGATGAAATAATTGTGATAAAAAATGACGATTCAGTATTTAATCCAAACTTTTTATTCCTTTCCTGCCTATTCCTCTGCTGAAAAAATCCTTGAGAACAATACCCATGAGATATAGGATACATGACAATACAGCATGTTCGCAGCAAAACTACATTATCAAATGACGATGTATCTTTGCCGCGAATCCATGTACGTACGTACAGACCTGATGATGTAGCTGTTCAACAAACCATGGTTGTATATTGTAAATCTCTTGTAGCTCTGTTAACCTTTCTTCTCATGGATCTGTTTTGTGTTAGTAATCACCACTTAGTAAACCCTGAGCCTGTGATGTTGTTTTATTCACCTTTTGTTACATACAAAACCCATTATGGATGGTCCAAGCTCAGTAAATTCATTTTCAATTTTAAGCTACATTCGTTTCTTTTGATGTAGAGAGATGTCGAATTGAAAACTGGTTTTCAGCACACTGTACGACAGGGATTCCATAAAAAATTATGGATTCGTCTAAACCGGTAGACTTATACGAGAATTACTTGGTATGGAGCAATATTGGGGATAATTAAAGTAGATAACCAGCTATAGGTGAAAGGAAAGGGTTATGTTTTCAGTAGAATATAAAGTTCATCATGACTACGACTTTTTAAATTTATCATCAGTATTTCTTCTTATAAAGCTAGTGTTAACATAACCTTCTAATGATTCAGCCTTGGTCATAGTTGCCCAGTAATAACTCTGAAAATTTTAATTTATCTCTTTAGTATAAAACTCATCCCTTTGGGTAATTTTTGATTTTTAGATGTCAGAAATGCTGTAAATTTCTCTTTTAAATCTATATATATTTCAAAACTATAAATTACTATTTGAACTACATTTATTTATATGCCAAGACTTTGAAGACAGCCAGCCATAAATAGGTATAGATAGCAGTATGATGTATCTTTTGATATTCTATTATTACCTTATCTAAGTGATATCTTCTGATGAGTAGGCATTGTCGCAGACAGAGCTTAGCACACTTATTATTGGAAGTGTATAAATAAATAACATTTCCAGCACACTCCATGAAGGAAAATATCGTTTGTGATGTTGCAATATGTATATATAAAATTTTCATTCATTCCGAAATTGACAGTAACATCTCGAGTCGTCGTATAACATCCTCCCAAGAGTAGAGTTGGCTTTCTTTTGTTCTCCTTGGCCGCCTTTCTCGTCTGACGTCAAATGGAGCCGCAACAAGATGGACGCCGCGTCATAGTCTTCGCGACCAATCCCAGAAGCAATTAATAGCGACCGATGTAATTGGCGTCCGTTCCTCCGTTTCGGAAGTTTAATCACCAGCTGACTCGCCATCGTTTTCTTCATTTTGTCCTCTTTGCGTTCAAAAAGCAATTCCGTCTTATTTATCTTGGAGACGCTCTTTCAGTCTTCGTATTAATTGCCTCCGTCTGGGTGGTCTCCTTTCTGATTTTTTCATTGGTTAAACTGCGGGCGATTATATTTTTTTTGGTATGGCAATTTTGATATGGAGTCGAAGCTTGTTTTCATATCAATTATTCCTTTGTATCAAATTTAGAAACGTTTTACCAGCGAAGATCTTTTTCCCCTGCTAATTTTGTTTCCAACATGCGTAGAGATTTTCTAGAAGGAATTAAGTGCCCACATTTTATTTTTTAAGAACATAGACAATTCGCTATTCATAGTAATAGCACCAAAGAGCTCAATAAAGAATAGTTCGGTTGTTATATTGATTGTAAGCCCTCCACGACGTAGATCTTAAAGGCGTCTCGAAGGCAGACTAGGTTCAATTCCCTGCTAAAGTAGCTCTTCCACTGGCCTTTTATTTGTGGTAGAGGGCATAGGTTGACTTAGAACGTAATATGTATATTAGTTTGTCCATGTATGAAATAATAGTTAAGTATATTTACAGATAATTTCTCTCGTTATTTCCTGATTTATGACAGCATTCTCTATAGTAATTACATGACCAATGGGTGATTGAAGTGTGTACTCATAATCGTTAATAAAAATTGAGTATTTTTTTGTGCTAAGGGGTGCTTCCCTTGTAATAATAATAACAATGCGACTTTTAATTCGACTATACGGAGACTATTAAGTCTCGTCTAACTCTTTGTCATGTAACATTTGATGGAGAGATGTAACTTAATCCTAGAGACACAGAGCAAAACTAATATGTGAGCTTATAAACCTAAATTTGCACCTGGAAATAATAAACCAAAGCAGGTAAACATCCCAAATAAGGCGTGGAAAACTTACGAAACTTACGTACAATCAAGTAAATTTTAAGGTGAAAGTTGGTTACGACAAATCTAAAGGGTAAACAAAGGAATACAGACACAATTTCGTTTTGATAAATCAATAGGTATACGTTAACATAAAAATTAACAAAAAATAACGTATTAAAAAGCAAATAGGATTAAGTAAGTTCAGGGTGTCTTATAATGAGAGAAGAGAGATTTACATGCAAAAAGAAATTTACTGTCACAATTTCGTTTTAATATAATATGCTTATTTATTATTATAAGTTAAGCATATAATTCATATTTGTCATTGTATAATCGATTTATTTTGCCAGATGTTATGAAGGATAGTAGTAAAGAGTAATGAAATTAGGAAAAAAATCCATACCGTCTTTATCTTTTATTAGTTATAATTTTGATTGAAACATGGAGACATATTGACTAGCGTGTCGAAATGTTGAGAATATATGTGATTACACCATAGAAGAAAAAGGCTGGTGTTACTGGATCAAAGGAAAAACAATTATCATATATAAATTCATTGATGTCCTATTTCAACAATAAATATTGCTCAATTCTATTTGAAAACATTTAAAGCTTCTCAATATTTACAAGACCAAATGTTTTAGAGCTCTTCCGACACGTGTTGGTCTTTAGCACACGGCTTTACTTGATGCTCCCACATCAACAGCCGCCGGTTAAGATAATCACCGCGTCAATGCGATGAGAGAGAAGGATAACGATCTCTCCAATTAATCCCTCAGTCTTTCTTCGCTAATTCCTTCGATGCTTTTCGAAGCAGCATTCATCACAGATGTCGTCTGGGCGATCGATCCTCGGAATTAATTTCCCTTCAACAAGTGCAATAGCTTCCACTGTTGCTCGCAAATGACTCGTAAGTGCCGCTTGATTATTCCCTCAGTCAGTCGCGTTTCATTAAGTCCTGATTGGCTGTTGTGATTTCGTGAGGAATTCCTATCTGGCTCCCGGGTCGGCGGCACCGGGATTAACGCGTCTGCCACGCTGAGGTCGCATGTTAGACTCCCTCTTCGGGAATGCACGTAAGTCTTTAGGCAATTAACTCGGTCGAGAGGTGAAACGTATGGTGGCCGTTTTGATGCGCGCGGAATTAGTCGGTCGAGGCGGTCATGGAGGTCTCCGGGGATGAGTACCGTCGCTGAAGAGGATGGGGTCTTGAAATATATTCTCGAGGACTAACGAGGGATAAACATTTAAATTTTATTGAAATTTCATGCAATCATAGTTAGCAAATACGGTTGTTTTAGACGTCTTGGAGTCATGTTGAGGTTGTGAAGATCATCTGATTAAAACTCACTTATAAAAATTACTATGATGCTTCGAAACCCGTATTAAAGTGTAGAGTTCGCATACATATTTATTTATTTTTATCCATTATGTAAAATATAATAATAGGAAAGACTTCTTCGGTACCACTAAACTTATTTATTTTCCACGACCTGAAGATGGTCTAAGGGGTCGAGACCATGGTCGTGGAATTAAATATGTGGTACGATGGAAGTGTTTCCTATTATTTATGTTTTACATAATGGAGGACCACCACAAAGTCAAGGCCAGAGTAGTAAATTATTTTTATCCTTTTCACCTGAGTAGAATCACTCTGGAACCGGTCATAAAGTGTAGAATTCACACACAGATTTATTTATTTTTATCCTTAGTTATGAGAAATGTAATGCAAATTACGAAACCGGTCGCGAATAAACTCAGTGTGAAATTTACAAAGTTTTCCATTTTACTATGGCTTTCCACGAAGTCACGCCTGCTAATATCGATTTTACTTAGTAATGATATTTCACGAAGTAAAATCTTCCTTTTGTAAAACTTTTATAAAAATTTCATTCAATTACCATTAAAATATATGGTAATTTTAGGCGTCTTGGAGACGTCTTGAGGTTGTTAAGATCGCCTGAATAAAGTTACTAAGAGGATGATATCTTGAAATATGTACCTTAAAAGTAATGTGGGATAAAAATTTAAATTTAGCAAAAAATCATTCAATTTGCATTAATAAATAAGATAGTATTGGACGCCTTGGATTCATATTGAGGATCGCATGAATAAAAGTTACTAATAAAAATTAATCTGAGACTCGATCCCGGGTTCTAAGTGTAGAACTTTTACTTATTTTTATCCTTAACTATATTATTCCACGAATTGAAAGCTTCCTCTGACGACTGTCTTGATGAATTATCAATAATATCTATGAGCAGTCTTTAAAGTATAGTAGGAGTAACATTGCTAAAGTACTTCAACGGCTTAAGTAATTTCGCACATAGGCTCCCACCGAAAATCGAACCATGGAGTAAAACTGAGCGCGCTGCCTAATTGATTATTCTGGACACCGATTCCGCCACATTTAGAGAATCTTTTTAAATTATAACCTGTCTTCTACGGTACATTTAACCGTTTTTACATAAACTTAAACAGAAAATATAGAAAAACAAACCCTTAGAAGAAATTATGAGTACCTTGAGAACTATTTTCCCAGCATTAAGGAAAATAAACCGTACTAGAACATTTGCAATGGAGGAGGGTGTAAAACCTACGTCGCTATTATTGCTAGAAACTATTGAGAAGAATTGCACAGAGATTGCGGATTATAAATTAAAACAATAGTTAAGTTTAAGTAAGAGTTTAAAATAAATCAGCTGTATGAGGCATTACAATCATTTTTATAAATTTAGCAGAAATAACAGCGTATGAAAAAGGAAAATATTCAAATTTAAAGCATTAAATAAGTTGAGAAACATTTCTAAATTAAAATATTCAAATAATTGAGCATGAAAATTTATAATGATTAGATAAGGATACAGATTGGGATTTTCTTTTTGGTAGAATTATATGGCTGACAAACGGCCTAAACCACAATATCCGAAAGAAATGAATTAGAGGGTGCCTCGACTGTCAGTGTAGAAGTGTTAATTAAATAATTATTCACAATTTCTATGCCCCGCAAAATTTATGAAAATTTGTTAAACTTTGTTGTTTGTGTTTGAAAACACATCTGTAAATACAGAAACACAATACCTTCCGATCTCGACCAAGTTTAGCTTATTCATTAATCCATTAACTATTCATCATATAAGTACATTGATGAATGCCCACTCTGTTTCAATTTGAAAATTGAACTAATAAACTTGTTGCGGTTGGCTGTAGTTTGCTGTGTGTTGCTGTAGTTTGCATGAAACATAATTTGAGAGCGAAAACCACTCCAGAAATTTGATTCCTGATTAAAGACGGTACATGATTTGATTACGCTCCTCCTAATTTAATGCACAGATTCCTGTGCTGAGCCACAATTACGCTCCGCGATACTAATCAAATAATTGTTAATTACATCGAGACTAATCATTTGATAATGTTATATTAGCAATTTCAATGTTAGTTGTTTCTATCGGTATAAATGATTATGACATCGAAACATAAGAGAAACAAGATTATTCAGATTACTAAATTGAAGACCTTAATTTAACTATAATTGAATGACCTTCATATAAAATCAATGGGAGTTTTCAAGAAATTTTTCAATGAGAAAAGGAAAAGAATTTTTACCCAGAAGTTCTCTAATTTTACATATTTTTTCTCTTCAATTTTGAGTGAATAGCTTTATTAATTTTTGCTTTGATATCTGGATGCATAAAGCCTACTTATTTTTCTTTCGATATAAGGTATAAAAATATTTCTCAGATTTCTCTTTGTCTCAGTCTTGTTCATGCCTGTAAAATTTCCGTACAATACAAAACTTAGTGAGGATAGGTGATGGTGATGATGAAATTTATCCTGGTCATTCCTAATTGTGTACAATGGAAGGAGTAGTTATAGAGTAACTCTGTTCCACTTACGTAGATCTTTTCCTCTCATAGCAATCTGGTTCAATGAGGAAAACAAGGACAAACTATCTCTCTCTCTCTCTTTGTGCAACATTTTGCTTAGTCATCTCAGTCTCACTCCTAGTCGTTCTTAGCTCTGTGAAAGGAATAAGGATTTAACTAGTATTCAGGCTGTATATTGTAGAAAGAGAGTTTTAAGATGTAATTTTTTGATTTTTGACTCTGTTTAAGCCTTATTAATTAGCAAACTTGGTCAAATTCCCTTCAGTATAATGCTAGAACTAATATATGTAGGAAGCTTATAAATAATATAGAAGTGTTTTTTCAAGCCGGCTGTGCAGAAATACCCAACCTGAGACCCTAAAATAATTAAATAATATCATTAGCAATTATAAAATGTGTAACAATAATAAATTCTTTAACAACATAAATTTTTAACAATAATCGAATGTTAAACAATAATCAAATGTTTTACCATAATAATTTTTGACAATAATGTTAAAATGTTTTGTTCGAGTAGCCTAGATGGTTAAGGTAGCTTCCCGGATAGGGGAAGATCCTGGATAGGTTCAATTTCCGGCCCCGTCAGACTTTGTCAAGTACGTTTTTCCTTGTGATTTTTCCTGGATGCGCGCCCTTATGTCCAATGAACCTTTAAACCTTTCCTTTAAATAATATTATCTATCCCAGCTTTTCCAAAAAAAAAGAAATCAATTAGTGAATAAGACCCTGTAGGTATTTTTCATAAGCCCTTATTGGGGGTGAGTGGAACCTGAACCTGAGGCAATAAACTTAAAATGGCGCCATTCGCAATCCCAGACGAAAACAGTGAAAAACGCACTCGTAATTTTCCGCTTTCTACGCAAATTCCCGATCCCTCGGAGCCCAATTCGACCTTTGGCTCCCTCCGCCAACCACGCACATGCTGCGCGCCGTGACTTTCAATTTTTATTGCCCGCCATCCATTGTCCCGCCTCCCCCGAAGAGTAAGTGCGTCCTCTGCCGGTCCGATCGGGGAATTAAACTCCATCGCTCGGCCCCAAACCGCTCCCATCTCGCTCCAGGATCCTCAAGGCGCCCTTCTTAATTGAGGCCCTCGTACACAGCATCTCTTGAGCCCCAATGATTTGTTCGCTGCACTGCGTCGGAATTCCCCGCTCACCCCATAGCTTACGCGCGTCCGCTGTCCTTTGTTTCTGACGGAAATGGGGCGCGTTTTGTCTCTCTCTCCAGCCGGGATGAAGAAAATGATTATAGGAATTTGGAGTGGAAATGAATCGAACTTTGCGAAATGGGACGACGGAATTACCCATTGGAAATTGGAAAATAGTGGTAAACAATTACGCAATAGTCTGAGAAGGAAGACTTTTGTCCTTTTCTAAGCACATCCCTTTGTTGATTAAATTTCGAAAATCGTATACGACATCGCTATAATCTGATATTTTTTTTGGATATTTACCTCAGTGCAATTAATCTTGTCCCATTATTACTCCTTAGAAGGTTAGCTGACGTTTTTGTCTCTCGCTAGCAAACACTAAAATACCATTGTCAAATAGTTTCTTTGCTCTTCTTTACAGTAGACGAGTAATTACGAGGTCATAAGATCTGAAACTATTTGATAAAAACTCTAATTGAATTGATACTTTATATGACATACGATTGTCAATTTTGATCCATGTTTCGTCATTATTCCTAAACGTTAAGTTTATATAAGATAGAAGAACAATAATTTAATTTAAATTATGTTCCTTCGTTCATATTATTATTTTGTTATGAATGAACTAAGCTATATTTAGTTAGTTACTAAGTTGTTAGGAAATCTTATCTCTAATAAGTTAAACATTTTACAGAAATAAAACGAGAAAAATATTTATAAAATCCCATTATCTGACATAATAGTGTAATGGAGATTCTTATAAATATAAATTACAATTAAGGAATTTTTAGCAGAATTGAATAAAAAAATCAAAGAGCCCATTAAGAGTTAAGCCAAGTAAATCTTCCTGAGTTCAAGAAGCTATAACATTGCCTTAATCAGCTGGTTACTTCTTGAAAATAACCGAAAGTATACTTTTCTGCGTCACAAAATTATTTTTACCATATAGCGATCACTTCTGATTATATGCAGCTTATAAAAATTACATTTATTTTCTTACTCCTAGAAAAAGCGGCAGAATACCATCTTGAATTTTTTCTGTCATTGCCTTGAGTTGTATTTGCCATAAATCAAAGGTGAACCTTATATGAGAGTGACGCATGGGGTGAATTTATCTTCAATTCTTATTCATCAACCGCATAAGAGTTATTCCATCTTGGAACGCCGCAAAGACTAACACAGGGACCGTCACGAAGACTGTATAAATCTCTGATTTACCCAACGAATGGATTGCATTACTCTCTTTCCAGATTTCGGATTGTAAAATATCGCTACATTCTGTTCGCAATACGCTAACAAGTGCATCAGATGCACCCAGACTCCTTTTATGGTCCTTGCTTGTTTCACGTCGGATACCAGAAGATACACGAATGATATGATCGATTTGTAGTACATTACAGTGCTCATATCTACCCTCCGAATGTATAAAAATTGAATATTGAATTGAATACTTCTACGAAAATAAGTACAGACTGTTTTTCCTTCGTAAAATTATATTAATCTTACAGTCCGTAAGATGAAATGCATTCTAAATAAAATCGTACAATCATACATATATATGTTCATTCGGGATTGCAGATCTCAATCCTACGCTAAAAAGTTCAACCACTCGACTTGAGTCATATACTATCGAGAGTAATAAATGGTAAGAATTCGATTGAAACACGGTTAACCGGTTTTTCGGTTATTTTTTAGTTAGTCGCCATAGGGTCTAGAATCGGAAATATTTTTTCATGACAGAGGGAAAATAGAGATCATCCTGTAAATTATACGAAACAGAAGTCATTATTGCAATATCAAATCAGATGACTCGTTTTTAAGCCGAAGGAATTCAGTGATCAACCATCTTAACCGGTTTTGTTAAAAGTTCAGCATTCACTCATCAAAGTTAAACTCTATCGCAGCTCCTGTTTATATAATAATTTTTGAGACTGATATTTTCATCATTAATTTATTCAGGAGATATACCTTGCTGGGATGGATGGATTTGATAAACATTTTATTCACAAAATATGATCATTTTATATTTATAATAAGTAGGCTAGGGCCAGAATCTTTCTACGAATTTAAAGAATAAGCTCAATGCATGCAGATATAAAATGAGGACGAAACATTGCTAGTGATAATAGGTTAATTTTTTAAGCACCTATTAACAGATTCGTACAATTATTTGAGCTCAAGGGTGCTTTCCTAGTGATATTAACAACTATTCGGCTTTTATTTGGACGATATAAGGAGTAATTATTAATCTAGGATCAGAATCTTTCAACGAATGTAAAGAACAAAAGAAATATAGATATACATAAAATGAGGATGAAACATTGCTCATGGTAATAGGCTAGTTTTTTAATCCAAAGAGGGACTCCTAACGTATATTTTTAAACGCAAAGAAGATTTGCTTGTCCCCCTTCTTTACGCTGCTAATAACCGTATAAACTGTTTCGCTCGTTTTTCCTTCCTCGCACGTGTGGCCAAAAAGGATCCCAGTATCTCTCCATCAAATTAGCGGCGAAAATGGTCATTCATGCGCGTGGCCGCCATCTTCGCTCCGATGCTCACAAATCTCCCGCGACTAAAGGATTTAAACACAAAGGAGTATTTTGTCTGCTTTTAAAGGCCGACTGGATTAGATTTCTGTTGCCAACGACGTGTGCTTCCCGGCTGATAAACATTGCCTTTCATTTGATACTCGCGATGCAGTTTAGCTCCCTAGAGATAGCGAGACCACGTCAATGTTTTCGGTAAATTCATGAATAAAACAGATTGACTCTTCCTTCTGGATCCGCAGATTACCCTTGGGAGCTGTACGTTGTCTTCGAGTATTTGACAAAGGGAAGAGTATCGCGGAATCGGTGTGTTATTTACAGGATAGGTGGTTAAATAATCTTCGGGTTTGGTTGATTACATGGCTTTTCATACGGATGCGATGGATTTTCACTGTGGATTTGCTGTCTACATGGAGAACATGATTGCTGCTGAAGGGAAAGAGGAAGTTGCTATTCGGAGGATGAGATTTCAAAGAGAATTCTACGTAATAGAAATCCCCATAAGAGCATTAGCCCTAAACCAGGATCCAGTCGCACGTTCCATAACTTTATCCGTTAATATCTATGCCTCTGATTCCATATAGTATTCTATCACGCATAGAAAGATATCATAGTGCACGCACGTACGAGGATTATTAAATTTATTCGGCTGTTAAAGTAGTAATTTATCCTATCCTTGCAATACTTGTATTAACTGCAGTCCCTTGCGATTTAATTAACACTTTAGTAATCTCGATAATCAATCGTTTTTTTATAATACTAAATAATACGAATTCAGGGTTAACTTTCTGGTAATTGTTAATTTAATAAACTATCATCTTAAAAAAAACTGTATTTATTTATGTTTTGGTTCAGAGTTAGTTTTGGAGTAATAGGTACTGTAAATATCCTCCATGTTTAAGCACGCACTTTACCTATTTTATCTATTTTCTTTTTTAGTAAAGCACCTTTTTAAACAAGGATGTTTTTTATAATTCTACTAATGACAAGTCTCTATTCGGGCTGTATTGAGACTAAATATCCTCTTCTATCCAACTCATTGCCACATTTTGTACAATTAATAAATTTAAAGATAGTATGAGAAATCTTAAGGAGAAATGTAGATGTAGAATACCTAATAGGACAATAATATCTAATAAGAACAGGGGTGTGAAAAACCAGGACAACCCTACATTTAGCACTAGCTAAACGATGAGAAAGTACATGGCAAACTCCACAATCGATAAGTACATGTATTTATTCAGTTTATCAGTATTGAAACCGATGTAAATAATTTGAAATAGAGAATTTTTTTATCTGAAAAAATTTTTCATTTGCCTCGAGGTGACCTAGATGTGAAACGGTGTTTCGTGAGCTTTTAAAAATAAATTGATCTCTTTATTGACCTTTACCGCAAATTTCTACTAATAAAAGCAGCTGGAAATTTCGTTGAAAACAGAAATAGAGTTGGTAAACGAAGCCTCCGCTTCCTAGGCCTCTTAAAATTCGTTCTCCTCGAACGCTTTTGCTGAAAGGGATGCTACGTAAAAAAGACTAGAATATTACCGAAACCTTTTTATTAATAATGTTCGGCCCGGTACGATGTAATATCGGGGCGTGCGGTTATTCTTGAGCTAACGAGGTCAGGATGGAGTGAAGGTCTCTTTTGAAATTTAGAAACTCCGCTTTATCGCATCAAAACTGAAGCTTAACGAAAAATATTTCAAAAGACTCTCGCGCTTGAAAAATGCAACGCACGAAATCGTAATTAGCGTGAGAAAATATCTGCATTTAAAAACATAGAAAGTTTCTTGTGGTGGAAGTATCATAGTGCTTAACAAATATAAAGAATTTAATCGAATTTGTATCGTAGCGATTGGTTAAAATTTAAATCGATTGTATTCCGCTCCCAGGGATCGATTGTCAAACTGCGCTAATCGAGTTTACTAAATTTATAATGCATTACTCTTCCCGTGCATAAGTAACGCAGGACATAATTTAATTTTGCATTACGCACGTCAATATATATTATTCAGACTCGTGTATGCATTATTCATGATGTCGCCTTCATAAATAAAAAGAGGATGTCTACAAAACATGTAACAGGCATTCTGAAAACAGCACCGCGGCAATAGACATCAAAATTTGCTTCGCAAACTGTTACCTTTGTACAGTAGGAAATTATCTTGTTTATTTAAAATATTTATCGCTCACTTTCTATGAAGGAATTTTTATACAGCTATTCATGAAGTATGTCTACACACTGCTTGTTATTTTATATTCAAACGACTCTTCTGCTATTTCGATAAAATTGATATCGCAAAGAATGATAGGGTACATTTAATGTGAGGAGAAGTTTCAGAAGTTTTTAAATCTTCACGTAGCTATATGCTTTATGCCCTCAACTTGAAGCATGGATTGGAATCAGACAATTTCATTAATATTGCTGACCAGCAGTTGCCCACTGCCTGCTCCGCAGGCAGGTTACAGCATCGAAAGGTATTCGAGGCCTTCGTCAAAGATTCCGAAAAATTAGATAATGTCAGAGACCGCAAAGTCGGGACCTCACCCTCAGCAGTGAGATCAACTGATAAAGACTTAACTATGTTAAATGACGCGCAAGCGATAGGTAAGCGGCGTTCGTCATCCCAAAAGAAAACGTCTCCCACTGCCCTCATTTTCCCGATTTTTTTCAGTTTTTCACCCGTTTTGCACCTCTAAACTCAACCAAAAAATTTAAATTTTTGCACGCCTGTGCGTACAGGCCGTCCGCCTCTAGCGCACTAAAAATCGTTGCGGGAGATTGAATTTAGACTCAGATTTTGCTAAAAGTGATGTATCCCTTTTTTGAGAACAGACGGACGGACACGATTCTGTCTTAATATATATAGGATAATATGAAATTTCACAATCTTAAACCGTTCTTACAGTTAATTAGGTTACAAAAGCTAATCAATCTCAAATATATAATGAATACGAATGCATCATACCCTAAAAAAATTCTGGGAAGCATCATTAATTTATAAATTATATCTTCATCCTCCTCGCTATCTATAGTATACAGTTGAATCGGCTATCATTTATTTATTTCTAACGATGCAATTCTACCATTCAGGAGACGCAGGGGGGGAATCTCATCAACTCAATTCTTAAGATAGCTCAGCAGTTTTCCAAAGACGAGAGTGATGCTCTACTAAGTATCCCCCATAGGAATACGTTAACAGTAAATAGCTATACATTTTGCAATATATATAATTTTGGCGTTAGTCAAATTTTTCCGTAAGTTTACATAAAGTTGTTGTAAACATAAAAATAAATAAGTCATACCGTGGCAGATAGTATAATTCACTGCATTACAAGAATAGGTGTGTGACAAAATTAACCTTCTGAATTGTATTGAATTGAATTGCAACAGAATTGTAAGAAATAAGTTAATTTATTCATGACTTCAACTACATAATAAGCATGTTTCAATGAAGAATGTCAAAATCAAACACTGAAGTAAAGTAGACTATAATAAAGAATATTAAGGTATGCAGTAAAATTACAAATAATTAGGAAATTTACAATATTCATAATGAGTGATTGCAAAAAATTTATTACTTGAATTATTTTATTCGAATCTCTCTCATAATGAGCTCATATTTCTTTTATAAGTTGGAAGTTGAGGAATTGAAAGTTATTTCTCATTGTTTTTTTTTTGTAACCACGCGATCTCTATCATAGGATTAATTTTGATTCTCCGGTTCCAGCTGTTTGGAAAGGATTTTATAACTATCATAATTTTGTATCAAATATTAAACATACGATGCATTTTTAAGCAATTGGTCAACATTGATTAAAAAAAAACTCAATCATGATTGAAAATTGGCCTCAAAATCCTGAAGGGCGATTTAATTCTGATTTAAATGAGATATTTTTCGCTCTCAAAGCTTCATTACGTCACTAAGTAATCATTTAGCTCCATATCGTGATTGGTAATCCTAACATTATTATTTTAATAGGAATAAATGAGGTTTTATCTGATAAGTAATGGTGTTACCACAATTCATTTCGATACTTGTTGTTCAATGAGGAAGATTAATTAGATTCTATCCGTAACCAAATGAATTAAAATATATAATATACGTCGATGAAAAATGATAAGAGACTATGCGCATGGCGCATTAATTCATCAGAGTTAAATTATTAACGATTTAGTTATATTGATGAGAATAAATTGAATTCGGTAATGGAAATAGTATAAATTAGACCCATCAGGAAAATAAGTTGATACAATATAGATGGAAAATAATTTATTTTCTTTAACCCGCGCAAGTAATAAATTATATAGGATGACGTTAAGCAAAACAAAGTTTCATCGAACAAAATTCAGTAACTTCTTCTTATAAATAAATGGATTCTCATCCATATATTTACTTATGTAATGGATATATACTAGTGGAAGATACAGACGAAAATGTATCTTTCATTTACTTCTGTCTCAATCTTGACCATGGTTGTGATGAAATGAAAGTTACTTATGTATGAGTGAATAATTACGCTGATAAAGGTCTCTCATTACTCGTATTGATAGATTACTCGTAGAACCATTGCGTTTCCCTTGCGTGGACATGTTTCGCTTATAGCAATCAGGTTCGGGGAGGAAAACAAGGGCAAAATACCTCACTCCTCATTCTGCCTAGTAAACCTCCTCTCTGCAAGCTCTTAGTAGTATTTCGGAGGGGGTGAGGTATCAACCAGCCTTAGGGCTGAATGTATTACAGACATGAAACTAACATATGAGCTAATTTAAAATAGTTACATAAGCAATCATCCTAAGCTTATAGTGTACATATTTAACACAAGCTTTCTAGATCCATCCCAGAAAGAAAATAATAATGGTTTACTACATGTATATACAAACACATTTTTTAATAAACATATTTTATAAACTACCTCTCTCCTCATCCAGCCTAGTAAGCCTCATTCCTCCCTGCAAGTTGTTATTAGCGTATGTCAGAGGGGGTGAGGTATGACCGGCCTTCGGGTTGAATACTTTACAGACATACATATTAATACTCTGACCCTAGAACCGATCTGACAAGAAGGGTACATCACAAAGCCCTTCTCTTATGCCAATAAGAAGCGGATCTTCAATTTTCATCGGTCGATTGCTTCCCTCACTGTGAGGCATTATTCTCGGTGGCGAGCCGAGATAATTGAAACCCCATCGATAATTCTCCGATAACCGCGACTGACAGAAGCACGAAAGATACGGCCATCCTTCGGTCACGGATCAAAGTCACGCGGTCTCACTGATTGCTCTTGCTTTCGGCCCCATTTTTCCTTCCTAATGCAAACTGCGTCATTAATACGGCACTTTTCCGCCACGGCGATAAGCTGGTGTTATAAGGTCCTCCGGTCGCTTCCTTATTCCATTATACGGCGTAGATCGTTCGTGGAATAGGTTCTCGATAGGGTATGGTATGGTGTTTCAAGATAGGGAGATGAAAATTTCTATGATGCCCTAGGTGAGCCTCGTAACTCCCAAATCTCTTAACCCCGTAATCGTGCGATTAAATTGAAGTGTGGTTCCTCGTTTACGTCATTAATGAGGAACAATGATTATAAGAGAGAAATTTTTATTTTTTATTATATATTTCTTAATTCCACTTTTGTTTAAAAAGTGATAAATTTCAAGTATCCTTCAATTTCTAGAGCCTATCTTAGAAATTACGTTAGCTGGGGGATAAATGCTTCACACACATTTACATAAAAGTATATGAAGTAGTGCACTCTTTTTGTTTAGTTAACGGAATGCTTTAAACTTAAGCAATTTTTGTGAACATGACGTATTAGATAGTGTTTTGAAATTTATTTCTCGTGATAGTTTCGATTGCAAGTTATCATGATGAAGGATTATGTAAAAATGTAATAGTAAATTAATGCATTCTTTAAAATTATTATTTGGTTAGATGAATTCATTCCTTCAAACGCCTGATATGTAATATATTTTTCAATTTATTTTATTTATTTTTTAATAAGTATGTGATAAATTAGTTAAATTATTTTCCTTATCTCGCATTAATAATTTAAAGTATTCTACAGCTTAAACGGCACTCTATTTTAAAACCATTCCTGTCTATGACTGGTTCTTTCCCTTTCAATATTTTTGCTATTAAAAATATTTTGTAAGACAATGAAATTATTGGGAAATATTTTGTCAGAAATCTAGCAAAAAAGTTACAAGTAGGAAGTACCAGAAGTAAATACAGCCTTATTTGTGTACAAATATTCATGCATGGATAAATCACATTGACGACCGATAGGAAAATTATAGGAATTTTACACTCGAAGCATTAACTTTGTCTTATAGGTCTTTGAGCATTCTATAGAATAAGCAATGATATCTTTGCTGTAAAGTTTGTTTCTCGATTGGATCTAACCTACACACAATTCACATGGAGTTGCTTATCCTCAAAATCTAAGACTGAGAAAGGAATTGCATTTAAAAATTTATTGTTAAAGATGCTTTCTGTGATACTCATTCGTTACTTGGAATAATCAGCAATTCGATATGCTATGTCCAGATGCATGCGTAATCCTCGTAAATCGCTCTTCTTACGTGAGTAATTCAGTATGACGCAACCAGTGACGGATATTACTCACATCGCCACTACTCTGCCCTTATAATGTCGTGGGTTCAAAAGAAAATCCATTATCTGACTTGCATCACCCAAGATCGAGAATTGTCATGAATAGGAAATAACCTTCACAAGTCGTATTAACATCTGATTTGGATTTGCCAGTATTGAAGATACCTAAGTGATGAGGATAGATTATTCATAATCATTGACGAAGTTATTTAGCTATAAGTGACTCGTCTGCCTCTAGATCAGATTAGTATTTTTAGCCTTTTTAATTGAAATTAAACATATTTCGTAAAGGAGTTGAGTGAATCTAAGGTGATATATTCTTATCTTATCTGACTTTCATGGAAAGGAGAGCACGTCTAACGAAATTTAGCAGAATGTATTTAACTACAAAAAATTAGCAAACGTTAGCTAAATATTTTCAATTAGGATTTCATTAACCTGAAATATTTACGTTCGTCTGTGAGTCGTTTTTTATTAGCGAAAAAAATCGACCTAAATATAAAGTAATTCTGCAGAAGCGTCTTTATTAGCACTTTTTAGTATGGATTTACCTTGTTAATTATTATTAGTTATTCACGCTAGTAACAAATAGTGAATATAGTTTAAAATGTTTGCAAACATTATTTTTCTTTTTCTCAATATATTTTACAAAACGGTACTAAAACGTTGTATTGCAAGCCTACTATTCCTTTAATTATTTAGCCTTAATTGAATAAAAATAATTATTAGTTAAGAGTTTAAAATCTTTAATAGCCGTTTTTGTCGACGTCCCTCTCCTCATTCACCGGTATTCCGACAAAACAAGAATGGATGCCGCACTCCATATCGGTGAATGAGGTGAGGAACGCCGACAAAGACGAATTGAGATATTGAAAACTATTGGAGATATTAAACCTTAACTTGATTCCTTAACAGCCATGTTCCAAATTTTCTATCTAATTATTTATATTTATTATAATTACAATTCAAAAGTATCTTTTATGATCAATTATCGATAATCGTTATTAAGTATCATTACAGTTAATTTAAAACGTATTTATTCAACTTCTTCAATTCCGAAGAAAGTGTGGTCGTCCTAGATTTGGATCACATAGATACGCGAAAATACGGTACGAGAATCGCCACTACTATTTTCAATCCTCAAAAGTCAAAACCCATCCTTTTCCCACGGCACCTTCAAATCCGCATTTTTGGACCCGCCATCAATCAAACACCCACAGCGAGAGAATCCCCACTCGTAAAATTCCCCCCGGATATGATGCGGGCAACCCCGCTGACAAATATACTTTCTGGGCGTCCGAAGAAATTTGTCGCCGATTAGTCCGTCCCATTCGGATGGGATTCCGCGCGGAGATTTATAACCGATCGGGTTTTGAGGTCCCGAAGAAGGATGAGCGAGATAGACAGATGGAATTGGAAAGCGGGGAAAGGGCCCGTAATGGATCCGTTCCGATCGGTGCTCCTGCAGATCGATCGTAGGCCGTAAACAAAAAAGAATAACTCCCCGATAGCCCGTAATCAATTAATCGTCCCGGCTTCCGGTGGATACGATTGATATATAAATATCTAAAAAGAGCGACGGATGTGGCAGGCACGGGACGGATGTTGGTGAAAAATGGAAGGATAAACAAAAGGATGTTTCGCGTTAGTGCGTCGGTATTTTTGGGAAGGAGGGAAGCGCTACGTTTGTAAGGGATTTTTCTGAAAGCGTCTAATACTTGCTGCAAAAAATTCGTTTTTCTCCGAGCGTTGGGAAATACACCTTCCACTGGTACGATTTAAAAATTCCCGTGCTTTTCCCATTGAATGAATTAAATCATGACGAATCCCTCCGTTGGGAATTATTACTTTCGCTCTTTATTATTTGGCGTCCGCGAAAGGACTGCGTAAGAAATTGGGTCGATCGGATACATTTTCGGTCGAAAATGTTGCCGATTCCCAATTAGGATTATCGGTGGAGTGTCTGTTTCCGTCTAAGGCGAAATAAGGGATGAAGATAAAATATTGCATGTGACGGAAAATTCATGAGAATGAAACGCTGACAAATTTTAAACTGCTTATGAAGTTCTTGCGTGCATATATAGTTAGGTAACGTCTATATTGAACAACTTTCTGGTAATTAAATATTGTCTATGAGGGGAAAATTCTTAACTACTAAACGCTAACGAGTTTGGCCCGTACCAAATTTAATAGGTGTACACGATTTCCCCTTGCCTCAAGCACGTTATTTACCTCGTTTTCTCGTGACGTATTCAAGGTTAAATTTAAAAATAACCATTTTAAGTCTCCATATATCGCCCTTCAATAAAATCGTAATGGTTATTAACATATTTTTCTAACACAACGTACAATTTTGTTAGGAAAATATAAATTCCAGCTGCAGCATTCATTCAACTTTTCCATATGGCTCGTCTCTAAATTCCCTCAATTCTCACCTATTTATTAATTCAATGACTTAATATTTTTATTTTTCTAGTTATATAAACACACTAGTATAAGTAAGCTTTACAGTTTCCTTCGGTTAGGGATTTTGATGCTTCTAAAAAATTCCCAAAAATTGAAATCGCAACCAATTTATTTGAATTCCTCTATTACGATGAGTCCATACTTAAAAATTACACACTATTAACAATGTCGCCCAAACAAAGATCCATTATTATAAGGAAATTTCTGGATATTATAAGGAAAGGTAAAAAATTAGCTCTTGAATACAAATGTTTTAGACATACGTTGTTTTCTCTATAAATTTTTAAAGTGAGATTTATATCACTTTTGTTACATTTTATCCCTTTCACTAGTAGAACTGAACAGACTATTGAGAAATCCCGTTTAATTTATTGAAGTACAAAAAAGTTGTTTCCGCCCGGGATCGAACCGGGGACCTTCCGCGTGTTAGGCGGATGTGATAACCACTACACCACGGAAACGTTGAAGTAAACAAGTGATTCAAACCTAGCTTTTCCTCTTTCTAGACATATCCGTAGAACAATCTCTCTCTGTTTAAGGAGCCAAGCCACTGGTGGCTCCAAGTTGCGCCACGGTCCTCACAGAGGTCTGAGAGTGGGAAATCCGAGTTCGAGTCGTGATATCATCAGCAAATACTCAGTCCATCATTTACACTTCCTTCGATTAAGTTGTCGCCAAGACCTTAATCGTTTTGATGTTGGAAGTTTTTTTCACTGCTGTGTAAACGTAACGGGAAAAATCCCAACGATTATTCTCTCACTCACATCTGAAGAGATCTTCTACCACAAAACCGTAGTCCCAAATCCCTCCCAAAAAAGACAGCGTCAACTTTTTAATCACGTCCCACTCGCTGCTTACCTCTGAATCAATTCTCCGCCAGGTCATCCTCTCCAGATTGAATTCCCCCAACGAAACGGCTCAGACACCTTTCGGACAAGGGCTTAAAAAGAGGATGGGGAAAGAAGAGACGGAGTTGAAAACGTAACCAAACCTTTCTCCTCAGCGGTCCCATTAAGGACCGCAAATGAAGACTGATGAACTCAAGGCCTCAATTAAGAAGGACCCCTTAAGAGACAAGTGGGCCCCCTAAAAAATTCCTCCACCTAACCCTGACCACGGCTACCTCGGGGGCGTTCATCATTCCATCGCCCACGTCGCTTCAGGGGGGAGAGGATCATGGGAAGGTTCCTCTCCCGTCCTTGGCCAAGAACGGGCAATAGATTCCCTTCAGACTCGCAACGGCTTCCTGCTAGGATTGTGGGGAGTCGAGCGACACGCCACCGACTCTCTTGCGTGCCAACTTTGACCCCGTCGATTCAAGACGGGAAAGCTGCTTTTAGGGGGGAAACATCGTAACAGTTCTCTTCGTTGTGAAAACGTCTCCCCAGGCTGCACCAATTCGTGGCCGCCCTGGGAAAAGAGTTAGTAATTTACGAATTTCTCTCTTTTGATTCCTATTCTTAAGGGGCAGGTGAAGGTTTTTGTCTAATGCGATTTATATCTTTTAAATTTGTATTTTAATTTACTTAATCCCTCACACATTCTACCAGATAACCTATCAGACGTTCTACAACGTCCGGCGTTATTCTTCGCTTCTTCGTCTTTTTGAAGCCTTATTTTCGTAGAATAATGTAAAATGTACATTTATTCTCATTAAGGAAGCTTTTCTTTGTATATATGCGTGTTTTGTACTTTTTCTTGGGTATATTAAACTACCTTAAGGCTTAAGAACGTTTTTGCCAAATTGTTTACCCTTGATCATTTTTAATACTGCTAATGCTCTCTAATAATTAAAAAAAAGTTCGGTTTTTCCCTCGGTTGCTATTTGTATCATTAGCACGAATACAAACCACCTGGTATTTAATTTAGGCAAACCAAAACTTAGCAAAATAATTATTTAATTGGAGCGTAGCCTCAGAGGAATTTGATCCTGCAACCCAATTTATGTGTCGCCTAAAGGCTTTTTTTGAGGGGCTAGTCACAAGGGTGGGCGTACTTTTATTTTTTTCGTAAAATAACCAGTATTTGGGTGATCCGGGTTTGAGTTCCGATCCCGCTAGACATTTTATGCTCTGTTCGAACTTTTAGTTAATTATCCTGAAAGCGGCTATTACGTTTGGTAGGGGATGTATAAACACCTATATCCCTGACTGTGATTTCTATTAGCTTATCTAATGCTTCGCGGGAAGAAAGACCAGAAGTAGGTTTTCGTTTTTCGAATTATTTCCTTAGAATGTTCTGTTTTCTTACGTTGAAGCTTGCCAATACTGTGAACTGGAGTAATAGAATCATTAATTTTGCCAGCGAGTTCTATATAGATAAATCTTTCCCCATGTAATTTCCATCTCTAATTTTCTTTTATATCTATGTCTCTTGGTTTCTATTTGAGGCGTTCTTTGATTAAACCCTTCTGAAACGCCATGGATGTTTCTAAAAGAGGAACAAATAGGTCTAACACTAAACATAGTAGAAGTGGGAAACCTTAAAACCGCTTAAAATATTTTCAGGCTTCAAAATCGCCTATAACAACCCACTTAAAATCAACAATCGAATCGTCAACCTCAAAAACATAATTCATCTTTCGGAAGCATAGTTGTCATTATTTGTACCCTCAATGTCTGTGAAAAGTCCAGCCTGAACGTAATGGCGCTCTATTGATTGATATGCCTTGGGCGGTTGCTTCTCTTCCACAATGTCCGATGACAGAGAAGTAATACACCTCTAGCAACTACATTGCTACGGAAGAACATTTGCAATTTTGTTTTCAATCCCCTGTACTCTACCATATTACTCGCTGTACAGAATGCCTCGGAGAGAATAACAACTAATGAATAGAGATTTTGTGGAAAAGTTGCTTTGAAAAGCTCTATATTACTGCGCCTGGTAATTCATCAGCTTTATAACTATGCTAGCAGAAAAAGAGGATGTGCAGACTTTTAGGAAAATATTGCTAAACCTTAATCCTCTTTCAATGGATTCCTCAAAAAGAAGGAAATCTGACAGTGTTTTGCTTTTCAATCTTCTTTCTCTACCAGGAAGAGTTTCCTGGTACATTTTTCCATTATTAAACCGTCAATACGAATGAGAGAGATATTGATTTATGTTTCGCGCATTAGGTTAGGTTAGGTTAAGATGGATAAAATGCTACATGCTGAGGTAAAGGTGGACTGAAAAACTATGTCTGAAAGTTTTCATTATATAAGCATATATACTGTATAATGTTCCAATCACCTCTCATTGATTATTGTTTGCTTGAAAGTTGATCTGAAAACCCAAATTTGTATTCGTATTTCTGAACTTCTAAGGCTACTATTTCATCTGGTAATCAAACTGATTCAACGAGAAACCTTTGGGGCATTGTGCTAACGTAAGCCTCTAAGCTTTTATGATTATTTCCGTTATAGGCTTGTAGGTCATGCTGATATACACACCTTACTCAGAGACCTAATTCCACACGTGGATATTAAATTAATACATAAAATTTAATGCAAAGCTTTTGTTTTAAAATTCCTAATTAACTCTTGAAAACGGCTGTGAGCAGTGAATTATACTGGTTATATTTTACTATTTGGCTCAACTCGTTAGGTAGTTAAGTTTTTTCACTGGATTTTACTGTTCATCATCATCCCCCGGCGTGTTACGAAATTTTAGTATTAATTAATTTTTAATCACACCGAGTAACAAACGTAAACATTAATTTAGGACGTGATAATTACGTGAAATGGATTTATTTATCGAAATAATTTCATTTCAAAGCGACCAAGGTTAATAATTGTACTCTTTTTGCTGTCATGCATATTTATCTATAAATTCATCCGTTACATGTAAGTTAAATTCAAGATAATTTGCTACTGTCACTAGTGCCACGGAAGCTGACATTTGACCATATGGTGGTGTTATAATGAGAGTGCTTTGACAGTTTAGGTCATTTTGCATGTGAGCTCCCTCCGGGAATCGATCGCGGAACCACTTTCCGGGAACCCGTTTCGGACAAATATGTATGTAGTGCTTACTAACTAACATTACGTCAGTTACACTAAAATATTCCTGACATTATTCACGTCACGTGGTTTATGCTATGATTATTAATCTGAATATCGTCGAAAACTTTTCGAAAAGTTCATTCATTCAGAATTTATAGACGAAGTAAGTGAAACATTAGTGCCACTAAGGAGCGGACGCGATCTTCGAGAGGCATCGACGAAGCGTTATATGGAAGTCATCGCAAGGACGGATAATTACTTTTGGTCGTTTTTTCCCCAGGCTATTAGAGATGCTAATAGGGAGGAATGAATAATGGTGGTGTATTAGACCCCCTGCCATACGCCTCTGGCGGCTCGCGGGGTATATATCTAAATCTAAAAATCTAAATCTAAATTATCTATAAAGGGTCAAACTAAGTAACAAATGTTATCTATGTAACGTAATTGTGTGTACTGTTATGCTGAAGTAAATATATATCCCTAGGATTAATAGAACTGAAAGATAGCGACAGGACTGGGATTCGAACCCAGGGCTCCCACTTTTTGGGAAGGTATTTTAACCACTTAATTATTCCAAGGAAAAATGGACTTGCAAAAAAAAATTCAAGTCCGTTTTTCCTTGGGATTTTTCCTGTGTGCACGCCCTTTTGTGAAAAGTACCCTTAACCCGTTCCTTTCGCTAAATTATTATTTGTGAGCAAAGCTAGAGGTGTTGCAAATAGTAATGGCACCCACAAACGGCTAATTAATTGAATTGATGCGGCATGTTAACTTATTCAGTAGGATGCTTACAGAAAAAGTGAGATACGTGGGTTCGCACCCAATTCGCATTACTATTTTTTACTTCCATGGGTTATCATGATTCCCGCCTTTAACGTTGCTTAACAAACGCTACGTTAGTTCCGCGACATCTTATTAATTAGATTATTTTGTTGCATTTAAGTCATTTACATTACGTGGTGTCTTGGTAATCAAATCAAGATCTTCTTTACTCATAATTCTCCAGTCTTTGCAGATTTCTCTCTTTTCCAGCACCGCATTTCTATTCAAGCAGCGCTTTACCTTCCGTAGACTATTTGCGTCTCTTCTCAGTACCTTGTCAGCGCAGGTGTCTCAATCAGAAGGTTGCTTTCCAAACGCCACTAATTTCTTTAGAGAGAACATCAAAGTTAGGTATATTATTCCTTTTCATTCGAACATAACGCGTTTGAGTCAAAGGAATCTCGAATCTTCGCTGAGAGAAATGCAAGTGCCTCTCAGTGATCGATATTTAAAAAAGAGAGCGTTCAAACGATAAGAATTATTTCAACCGGTATGTCACCGATGCACTTTTCCCTCGCACGCCGCTGCGTTTTCATTAAAATAATTAATTTTCCGCCCGTCAGACACAAAAATTTCCACCTGAGCGAAATCGAATTAAAATCATCGAGGATAATCCGTGAGTCCCGCACACCGTATGGGAAATCGCTCGTAATCAAAGGAGATTTTTTCATAATGAATGATCATTAACGTTCCCTTGATTACATTGCTAATCGAAGACGCTCTCTCTTGATTGCCATTCTTCCGATTATATTCCGTCTCAGCACTTTTCCGAATGAGAGTTAAGCATTTCGTTGGACGCGCGGTTTATTCGTTTGATATTTCCGACTAATCTCTCTTTTCTCCGAAAAGGATTTTGTTTGGCGGTGTTATTTGCCGTTCAGAGGGACGCTTTTCTGTCATTCCGGTTCAATATCGGAACCCAAGCGATAATACGTGCAATTTCCCGATCCGATTGCCTTGATTATCCTATCGTATGAGAGGGTAAATAGACGTAAAATAACCTTCTACACGCTTGAATGTAGACAGATTGTTATTCAGAAAACTTTCATATCCGTTGTAATTATCATAAACGAATGAAAATACGTAGAAAGATCAGTGAGGTGGCAGTGTGTGAATTTAGCATCTGCAATCCTAGTGATGTGAAGTATTACAATGGTATATAATTAACGATGGAAGATATGAAAGATCCTATGTAATGTTTGGCATAAGCTCTCCATTGGCAAATTCATCCTTATTGTTTAAAAAGTAAGATTCAGCATTTCAAAGCTTAGGAATTCAAAGAGGTCATTCAAAACTTTTCCAATAATTGAAAAAATCCACGATTGTTAGAGGATATAATATTTTTGACAAAACTGGATTTAACGCAATAAGTAGAATTTTTATATACCAAAATGTAAAAGATGGTCTCAACTATGAAATAGGAGTAATAGTAAAAGTTAAATAGTTAAAAAAGGAAGCCATTTCACATAGAAGTTATACATATATTCACGTTCCAGACATAAGTATCAATAACTGCTTAACAAAACCTTTTGCTAGGTTTCATTGTTTGAGTTTATTTTTTCTAAAAGAATTCATTTAATTGCCAAATCATATGATATTTAACTCAACTTTTAGCAGTAATACTGTTAAAAGTACTTCGACAGGCTGGGTCATTTCGCACGTGGGCATCGAACCGTGGACCGCTTTCACCGAAGCTGAACGCGATGCCCACATGGCTATCCGGGAGCCAATTTTAATTCAATTAACCGGATGAATATGGATTCATTCACATCTCTCAAGCACGTTACTTATCGATTATCAACTTAAATCGAAGTCGATTGATCGAATTGCGTTGAGCCCAACCAGCAAAGTCCCGATCGATTTAGGATAATGAAACCATCTGAAAGGCAGTTGATGTGAAATTCCTTTCCACTCCTGGAGAAGAATGAACTCCTTTTTCTGCATCGGAGGGCACAATGGCCTCCATTATGCTATAATTACAATGGAATGATCCGCGCGGACCTTTTTTCGTGCTCTCTCTGAGGAGGCAGATGTTTTCGTGCAGAAAAAGAGGGTGAGATCAGCTGTTCGATTCACGAACGAAGCTACTAGTGATGGGCAATGTGTGAGCGAGCCAGTTCAAATGAGCGACTCGGCAGACTGAGCTGTGAGGGGAGGGAGCCGGATTCGGGGAGTCCCGACTCCTTCCCCTAAAACTACCACTTCCCTTAAAACGACTCCCTCGCCTCACGACTCTTTAGGCTCACAAGACTCGTTTTCCGCTCACGACTCTTTCTTAACTCACAGCTCACTCTTTGCACTCGACTCTTTCTCCGCTCACAGCTCATTCTTCAAAAACGATTCTTTCTCCGCTCACAGCTCATACTTCGCACACTACTATTTCTCCGCTCAGAGCTTATTTTTTGCACGCGATATTTCTTCATATTTTACTTTTCTTCTACTTTCCCTCATGATTTTTCGTACTTTGAAAATAATTCTTGAGAAGAAAAACATATAAGGTTAACCTATAATTGGTAGTAGTACTATTGTTAAAAGTGCTTCGACAGCTAAGGTCATTTCGCACATTGGCTCCAACCGGGATTCGAACCCGGAACCGCTTTCACCAAAGGCAAACGCGCTGTCCACATGACTATCCGTGAGCCTTCCTATAATAGGTTTCGGGGTTATTGTGAAAATTTGCAAATGGCCGAAGAATACACTTATTTTAATTTTTGTTATTTGATATTTTTGAGGAGTAATACGAAATTATTACATCTTGATACCTCACCCATTCATCCCTGTATTTAATGAACCTTCCTGCGAATGAATATATAACATGTTTAGGATCTTACTTAATCTCCCCTCCGTAAACGACTCTTCGGGAGTCGTTTTCGAATCTTTAGAGCTTTGAGGCTCGCTTAAAAGAGTCGCATTTTCCATCACTAGGAGGTACTTAAAGAGGATGAGGAATTAAGGGGTGAACAAAAAGCTTCGTCCTCCGTTGCGAGTGAAGCCCATTTTGGCCACCAGAGCGTGCTGCGATTAGTCCTCAGCGGGCTTCGCCTCGTACGCGTAATGCCGAAGCCGATTTCTCCACGACTTAACATCGCGTCAATGTTTGAGGTGACAAATTTCGAGGGGGAAAAGTTGCTGGAAGGCAAACTTCCACTGACCCAGGTTACTAACCTTTTCCCATTCACCCTCCACGCGAAATTCTCCAAGCGACGGTCTCCGAGAGGAAGTGAAATACAAGTTGTAGGCTGACTGGAAACTCTTGGGGATTCGTACCATTAGAGGAAGGAAATATCTCTCTTCATGAGAGTAGCGTTTATTTATTCGTAGGTGTCTTTTTGTCGTTCTTTGTTCTAAGATCGCAAACTTACTTAAGTCCTACTACAATATCTTAATGAATGTGTGGGTGTATTTTTTCTCGTACTTAGTTTTAAACATTCAAACTTATCTAAGGAGAGGTTCTACTGCAATCTTTTGAGGAATGTACCGTTTTTCATTTGTGTAATTAGCAATAGGATATAGAAAAATTCTTCGTACTCTTTTACATATTTACCATCTGTGTCTTTTGGCATGTGGGGGGGTACTATGCCCCAAGATTCTACTTCCCTAATCCGTTAGCTTCGCGGAAAAAATTAATTTGTGAAGCAATTCGTTCCAGCATCTTTTTCCTTGGTCTTTTAACGCAGTGTCTGTGTGGACTATATAATAGATAAAACGTATAATATTGGCTACTACTTTCTCTGTATTTATTAAATAAACTGTCTTTGTTTATATCTTCATCTTTCATTTTCTTATATCTCAAGGCATTTCTTTTGCTCATGAATGCATTAATGTGAGAACTACTAAGTCACGAATGATGCACAATAATGGCATTTAGTATAGTCACTCCGTTTTCCACGTTATTAAGAATTCTACTCATAAATCAACTGCGCATCACCTACGTAGACACTAATCAGTAATTTAATCGATGTGGTCTAGCTTTATTTGATGATTCGCAGCAAGGAAAGAAATAGGAATTTATAACTCGTATTATTCTAGTCTAGCGGGGAAAGCAAAGGAAAAATATTTCACTCCTTATTTTGCTCATTTAGTTTCATTTCCTCTTCAAGGCTTTATATAGCTCCATGGGTTGAGGCTGAGGTGCAATGGAATCAGCACTTAACTTTGATGATCTAAGAGTCATTAATTGGCCTTTGAGGGGGTCATAAACAACCAGCCATTTCTTCTGGTTATTGCTTTTGCGGAAAGAAGAGTTCTAAAAATGTTTTATGCGATTCCCTTGCAAAGTAGTACTGAGGTTGTGCAACACCTCTCACGTCTTCCGTTACCGTACTTTATCTCAATTTGTTTAGCAATCGTAACCTAGCTACCGATCTCCTTTGTTCGAATGGTTTAGCATCAGAGAACAGTCTTAGCGCTCACTGCTTTTAGCATCGCAGCTTTTCACAAAACGCATTCCGGTGATCCCGTTTGAGTTCTAGAATTTTTTTTATTTTCTGCTGGATTCCTCATAGTACTTGCCGCGTATTCTGCAATTAGATTTAATCATGCCAGAGGGAATCTGTCTCTTACCTTTATGTAACATATACCGACCATGAGCTTTGTGAAGCAAGTTTTATGTTGCTACATATTTCTCGTATATGCGAATTCTAAGGAGTTCATGTGCGTGTCTGCAAGATATTCAACTGGTTCTATTACTCCCATTATCATTCCACTGAATTTTATTGATTAATAATGACATAATGACTTCATTAAACTTCTTAAGAGAATCTTTAACACTGTCAGGCATTCAATTCCATTGCTTATGAACCTTTAAGTAAAGGTTCATATTAGGAAACTATAAAGATGATTCGATAGCTTTAACTCCCCCTTTTATGCTGTTCTGTTTGTTTTTATGTATTTACAGTCGTGAAGAGGATGTATATCGGTAGTTTAGTTGGTAAGAATACCTGCTTGGAAAGTGGGAGACCAGGGTTCGATTCCCAGCCAATTCGCTATTTTTCACTCCTTGTATAATACTGTTTAGAATTTATTCAGGAATAAAAAAATAATTAAATTTTACGAATAACTACCAAAATTTATGACTTTAAGACTATCTCATAATTTCATTTCGGAGGTAATTTAGTGCAAATAGAACTTGTAACTACGAACAGGGCCTGGTTCTCCTTTAGTTAGAAACTTTCCACATTTCACTGTGCAATCGTTTTAATAATTGGTCCAGTCCCTTGAATGGCACATCAATCGCGAGCTACATTTCAACTGTATTTACAACGAACAGAATAAGTTTTGCCGGAAGAAATCATGTTAAATGAACGAACAAAATAGATAGACTCCGGCGTTTCTTTATATGTAACATTTCTAATGAATTCGCTACGCTTGTATAGCAGATAAGGCGAAACTACATTTGATGATTGACTATTTCAAGAGAGATTGGATGTTTTTGCATTGAAATAAGGATCGAAATTATAAATTGCTAGAAATTACACATCTCCATGATTTTACAAATACTTCAGGTATGTCTGATGAATGGAAAATAAATATCATTTTCTTCAGGATAGAAAACACTGTATCTTCCATTCACTTTTGTCACAGCTTTGTTCATGGCTGAATGGGCACTTACCATGCAAATTCATCGCCATCGCTAGATAACGCGGGTACGGAGATCACTTGCGAAGTCTTCTTCGATCCATTCAACATGTCATTCAAAACAATGGAGCAGATACAGTCCATCTGGGAATTGTGGCAATTCTCTCGTCGGACTGTGGATTCCATGACCGCCGCGAGGCATGCATGAATTCCCTCAAAGGCGTATTGACGTCCTTTAAATGGGATCGAAGAAGAAAATTCCTCCACTTGCAGACGTGTCCTTAACCTTTAAGGAGGGAATGGCCATTTGCTCTCTATGCTCGGATCAGATGCAATCGCGGAATCTGGTTAAAATAGTCACGAAAGACGCATTTCGCTAGCCAATAGCTCTGCGGACGGAGGAAAATCTCATAATTAACCTTCGTGTTAATACTGCACCGTTATGCCAGTTAGAAAGGAGATTATGCGTTGTTGCAAACTACTACTATTTTCTGAACTCGAACTTAGGAATTATATTTTTTATATTAATTAGGATTTAATATTTAGTAAACTTCGTAAGGCCGGCGTTACGTTACAAAAGTTTTTTGACAAAGATCTTGTATAAAAGATGTGGGACAAAAATATGACTCTGCAATATCTCAACTCTTATGCAAGGAGAATTTTATGATAATTCATTTATCAAAGTTAGCCCCTTCATCCTATATTTGATCAAATATTTCGTTCAGTTGTATCATAGAAGAATTAATACTTCCTATATTTCCGCACAATTTCAAAGGTTGGACAGGAATGAAAAATAGCGACACTACTTGGATTTATCTTATTAAATAGAAATAAGTAAAGTATTTTTCTTCTGTGCCATTTTATTTTACGAAGTAACGTTATTGAAAAAACATTGAGAAATCTTAGGTCTTACGTTTCCTTTTCTTCTTTATTTTCGCAATTAATTAGATATTATAGCAGCTGAAGCCACACTAAATACACTAGCATTTATAACGTCTTCATTCGTAGCTCTACTAATAATATTTTTTTAAACTCTAACTAACATTTTATAAATGTTTTATTAAATTCTTAACGTAGTGCAATAAGCTAAATTATCGCCATCACATAATATATCCAAAGTTATGCGAAGTTTTACTGAAGATCTTTGTCAAAGAGCTTTTATATTTGTAATGCCGGCCTAACCAGCGGATGAAAGCAAAATAATTTTTTTAAATCACCAGTATTCTCTGAAATAGAGAATGTGCTGAGTTAATGATAATGACTGATTATGCAAAAAATGGCTGTTAAATGACTTTGACATATTGAAATGCTAGAATGTGACAGATGACAGGTAGAGTCCCTCTGTTCACCTCGGATGATGAAGGCTTAGCTGTATAAATACGTATCAGGTTTCTGAGGTCTTATTCTTGGATGGAGTTCTGTCTCTATCGTTACCATGTTTGGAGTTTTATGTTTGTCTCATACACACTCCTTGTCCTTTTTTGGTTGTAGAGTGATCTGTTGACAGCATCATTTTCACACCTTAGGTTTGATCTCAATAACTGGTTTTAACTACGGATATTGTCTGAAAACATTATGTCAACCTCCCTATTGCACAATCAAAAAGATACTAAAATTAACATGAGAAATTAGAACCATGACCACATGGTCGTATTTGCAGTATATTTTTATGCATTTTAATTGCCGTCTATCTCAATGAAGATCGATAGCTAAAAACTATATTCAAAATTAGAAAAATGTGCAAATTACTGCCATATAATAAATACTTTAGTTACGAATAAAATGCTTAGAAACGCAAAGAAATATATAAAAATGCGTAATAAATACATAACAGTATGTATTCAAACGCATAATAAGTAAAGAAACAATAATTAGTGTTACTTTACAAAAGATGTAGAAAGCATATTATAACCACTTAGTCGTCCAAACCGACCAGAAACTACATGAAACATTAGGAAAACATGCGCTAGAAATAGCTGCTTCTACGATCAGTTTCTTCCATACCCTAAAAGAGACCGTAATGGGTTAGAGAAATAAACATACAGTCCATACACCCCCTGCCCTACTCCGAAATATGGGTCACAGAGTAGAAGAGTAGATGTAGGGGTAGGGGTAGAACCATGCATCGGATGACTCAAGATTATGAAAATGAAAACTTATGTTACATCCTCAATGACACTGAATCCTGATTTGTTTCATCTAGACCTTGTCAACCAATCTTTGTTTACACGACTTTAAGTCCCATATTTTGTGGACGTTAATTTACACAGCAACCCTTGTCGCCATTACGGGACGACACGAAACTGCCTCCTCGAACCATTCTCGATGTATCTCTTAGCCCACCAAAAATATCTCCGCGGAAAAAATGCGCCTCCGAGAATAAATTTCCCCGATGTAATTCTCGCCGGAAAACAGGATGTTTCCCTTCTCTCAAATTGGAGTCTTATGGAATCTATTCGGGCCGGAGACGGGGTTTAAATAACTTAGCGGGAGAGTCGATCAGTTCCTTCCGGAGATATTGGAGTGGAAAAAGGGCCGTTAAAAAAGACATTGGAACGGGGAATGGCCCAACAAAACAAGCGGTCCTCTTCATTCGATCTAATAGCGAGCCTGTGGGCGTCTGCCCATGTATCCCAATGGGAGACAACCCCATACTTACCCTTGTCACTTCTATACGTCACTCCCACAACCTCCCACCCCCACCGCCTTGGCGCCACGCTACATTGCCCCCGCTGAAACATTGCGGTACTTCGGAGTGCGCGAATTCGGGGCAACGCCACACTCAGGGACGATGAAGACGTTGCGGGTGACATCAAAGGGATCAAAAAGCGAGAGAGAGAGGATGTTGATGCAGAGGAACTGCTTTTACAGTCGGGGACACGTTTGGTCGATTTATGTAATTGGCTATTTGGTTCGGTTTAAATTAGAGTGGATGAATTGGTGGAGTTTGGCGTCTAAAGTTGTGGATGATGGATGTAGGAGAACAATACAGGAAGTGGTTGAAGGCGGGACGCAAGAGAAAGGAGATGGTTGAGGTAAAGATTTGATTGATAGAAGGTTAAGGTTGAGTTATTGTGATGCAATTCGAAAGTGTTGAGTGGAAAATTAGGCAGGCTCTACCGTATGCTAGAAGTCTATCCTCTGACTTAATATAATTTGTCGTAATTTCAAAAGATATATTTTTTCTTAATCCGGCATTGGCATTAATCCCTTTTCCTCTACGTAGGGTACGAAAAAAGAATTTTTCATGTTTATCTATTCTAATATTCAAATTTTATATTTAACGCTCCAAGAGAAAGAAGAACAGTTAAAGCTTTGATTGATAAGAGGTTAAGGATTACTTATTGAGAAGCAAAGCCAAAAATGTTAAATAGCAATAGTGTTGATTCATCGACATCATTCAAATTTTGCTTTCCTGTGAGTGTTATATTACATGGATGTTTTTCTATTTTAATACGCAATACATTTCTCAAAAGTCATGTTTAGAGTATAGAAATTTCCAGTTTTGTTGAATAATAAATAAAAGAGATAAATTTCCAAATGAGCGTTTAGAGGAGGTCATCTTTTTTAAAGAATTATTAAATATATTGGCTTGACATATTTTATCGTAATTTTAAAATTCCTATTTTTCTTCATTATCTTGTATTAGTCCCTTTTATTCCTCATAAGGATGGATTTCATCAAACTTTTAGTGAGGTGAAAATAGTAAAGGTTCAACATAAAAAATATTTATATTAACCGGGTTCGAATCCTGACTATCCAGATTTTTCTGGTTAGGGAATGGTCATATGTGTTCGTCTATTGTTACCGTTATTACTTCACTGTAAATCGGCGTTTCGCTGTATGTGAGAGACTGATAAATAATTTTTTTAAATCCTGAATAAATTCTAGTATTTAAATGTCATATTTAAACTCCAATGTATTCAAATATCCCATGTTAATACATTGTGATTTCCATATTATGATTTACAAACGCTGATTTATTCCCTCAGCCTTTACTTCGCCTTTTGCTAAAGTCACTTATTTCGTATAAACTCCACAAACGAAGTCATTCAACATATTTCTCTACTTCTATTTATAATTAGAGCTCATTTACTATCTAACTTTGGCATCAATACTGAATATAGGAAACTCGTGCCATTTCATTACTCCTACACACTAACGTCCCTCTCACAGAAAGGAAGTTGACGTGAAATGTGAAACTATCTGAAAGGGAGGATGTTGGTCACAATTCAATTTTAAGCGACATACACCGAGGAAAACGAGTAATGCAGATGAATCGGGATTGACACGGGTATTAATGAGTTTATCAACAGGAAAATCAAGTTTTGAGCGCCCTTGATCTATAGACTTATGGAAATATAACGGGGATTACAGCGGATATTTGATAAAAATGGGAATTGTCCTTCCTCTGTGGCTTCATCCGACACGACTTCCTCGTGAAAACCTACAAATTAATGTTTGATGTAACATTTGTCGCAGCACGAAGTGGTCAAGTCATTCATTTCAAACCTCCGGGGGTGCACATTAGTCCTTTAAGGTTTCGCAGGCCGCGTATAGTTTATCACTATCGATTTCAGTATAATATCCTATATAATATCGTTAGCATTACCGTAAAAATGTTTAAAGTTTGAATGCAGTATTTCTTCTTAGGTCAGGTTCTACCTACAGTATTAAACTGACTGAAAAAAAGAAATCTCGACTCAAGAACAGTCTAATTTACACTATAATGATCCCGATTACGGAATTCCACCAAGTTAAGGCTTCTTCGATTGAAAATATTCTAATATTATTTTAAACAAATCAAGTCGCAAGTTTTAGCATTTAAATGTTTACTATTGGAATAAAATGATTCCTCTAAGGGTAAGTTCCGATTGAAGTATTAAACTAACGAAATAAAGGAAGATATTTTGTTCCATAAAGATTTCCAACAATTCCAACGGAAATTTGTCCTATTTACACTAGAGTTGTCGAGCTACAGAGTAGAAAATAGTGTAAAATTCTCGTGAATGAATAATAAACTGGGCAGCTAAGTAATAGACAAGATTGCATGTAATTCAATTCCTCCAGATATTAAACTGGAAGAAGATAGCAGTAATAAAACTGCTTTATGATTTTTCCATCTAACACATAAATCGTTAGTGAATGGAGATCGATAATTCCATGCGGGGAATTTGTTGGTTCTATTAGGGACTTGAATTGTTCTTTACACAATTTATAATTAGTCGTTGTAATTATATATGACAAAGGATTGATGAAAACATTCAAGGAAACAAAGAAAAAGAAAGGAAAATACCCGAAAGAACCTCATATTTTTAAAATTAGTAAATTTGAGAAAAACCGCTTTGAGAAAACAGGGAAGCAAAAATTAATTAAGACATTCAAACATTTCTGAGATGGCGGTTTTTATATTTTAATTTCCGAGATGGCGATTTCAATTTTTTTACATGGGAACTCCACGGAGGTTAATACGTAATTGAAGGTTAGGTCAATGTAACATTGATGTATGGTTAAGGAGTTAATTGCTCATTTTCGTGGGCGTGAAACGACCGATAGCATGAGGAGGCTGTTACCATCAGCTGATCCTGTACCCAAAGCCAAGGTCGGATATAAATAGCCCTGGGGGAGAACGAATGAAGGAATCCCTTCAGCATTGGAACGCCTCTCCAGACATAAGGGAAGCAATATATTTTGGAGCATCCTCATAACAAATTAAGGCACAAACTCATCATCCCGTACGCCAATATCGCTGTAGGTGGCCCCTACCGGAAATTCTCGGCTAACAACGCACGCCCTTTGACATCCACGTAACGCCCCCCGGAGCAAATTCAATAAAATTAAGGGATAATAACTTGAGCAGGCTTTGCTCGTCTGCTCTCTCGATTTTTCCGCAATTACGTAATCCCTCGCGTGCATCCTGATTTAGGCGAAACAGGGAAATTTTTGAATTACTACAATCAAGCTAATTGCGGGAGTAATGAGGAATTTAAGGTGAACCCAGAATTGCATATTCTACGTTTATGAACGCAAAACAGTGATCGCTTCTTTATGAAAGGATGTGGTCTAAAGGGAGGTATTTTTATACCACATTACTTGTATAGTTAAGTGGTGGAAAATATTGTACTAAAACTGGAGAGATACGTGCAAGTCGTCTTTGCATAAAGGAGTTTGAAAGACACGTAAATTAAAACGAAATTAGAGTTGGAATGGGAAAAAACAAGGATATTTATTGCTGTTAAAGTGGAGACTAAAATAAATTTATTGGGTCTGAAAGGATGGGATTGTTTTCGCTGGTTCGGACATGAAGAAACAATAGATGGATTGACTAGAGAAAGTGAAAAGAGAATTTGAATAGTACTTAAGGGAAACGAACATTAGGAATAAGCTATTAGATAGTGGATAATGAAGTGTCAAAGAGAAGATATGTACGTAGCTTTTAGGTATTAATTGGCAATATTTGGAGAAATCTATTGATAAGCCTGGAGCGAAATAAATTTATGCTTTTTGTATTTTCAGAGGGTGAAGTCGCCTATATAGAGTAAAAATATACTAGATACTCTGCAAAACTGTATAAAAAACTAATATTCGGCAGGGTTACAGAAGAAGGCTGATCAGAATTTATTCGTTTTGGGTTAACGGAAAAGTTCAGCAGAAGGTGCATGTGAATTTGATAAAAAGGGGAGTAGAGAAAATAAGGAACATTTATAAAGTGAAATGGTGGAAGTAAAGTAATATTGTAGAAATTAGATATGTAAATAATGGATATGCAAATGCCTTTGAGATCCAATTCATCTACGAATAAGAGTAATGATTCGGATTCAATTCCGATTGAAGATTTCTAAGAAGTTGTTGGTCCATGTTCATCCCTCAAAGATGTCGTTCAGTCTGTTGTTTAGATTGACTGGCCATTCTTTATAGATTTTGCTTAACGACGTTAATCGGGTAATACTGCGGATTCTAAAATAGAAATAGTGCTTGCTCATAATTCTACCATTGTTAATGTTACAGTATATACAACGTAACCTCTTATGTAGTAACCTCTTATGTAGTATAAAAGGTAAGACTTCCTAGCCCCGATTTAATCCAATGAAGACCTTTTCACATATGTAAATATCGTATTTTTGAGGAGAACAATTTAAGCCAAACTCGACCGGAAGGAGCATATCCTCCGAAGTCATTTCTCGGAGAGTAACACAGAGCAATAACCCATCGTTATCCAACAAACGTCTCGAAGACTTTATATCGAACACTTATCTCCCTGAAAAGACGAACGACTTACCCGATAAGGGGTTATAATTTTCTCATTGTAGATAGCGTCATTGGAAGCGGAACGAGAGACCGCTCGCATTGGGGCAGAAATCGGAATCGTTCGGCGACCTCGGGATTGAGTCCCTCTGGAGGAGTCGCGGAGGAAATAACTTCATTAGTGGCGGATCCTCTTGTGTGTATTCCCACCAAATTCCACCCCCGTCTCCCCCTCTCACCACACCCCTACCCACACTCCAACTCGCCCTTAAGACTTCGGCCCAACCCCTTTTTTCCCCTCTTCACCACTTCTTCCCCTGCCCACCGCTCCTCCTTCCCCTCCATCAACAGTCGTCTGTGGTGCTTACAGCTCTTCCTCTTGGCCAGTCGCGTGGCGAACGCCCTCCACGAAGTACAGTGCCAAGCTTCTCAGACAGTAGCCTCACGTGGTTGTCCGATGGGGCATAGCCCAAGCGCTCGGCGGTAAAGCCGCTCGCTCCAGCCGAGGCCTTCGGTCACAGCCTTAACGAGGCGATTCGTCCTCCGACTGCTTGACCTACGACATCCATTAGCTTCTGGAGAGAGGGTAATAACTCCAGACTCGCGCATGCGTTGTAGTTTCGAGTTGCCGGAAGGTTTGACCGTACCAGCGATCGGTTCAATCGCGGGTTTACGCCAACTTTTCGCTGTATGCGTGTGCACGATGCCGAAGAAGTGAAGGAGACACAAATAAGTCCATCGCCTTTGTTTTGAGAACCAAGATGGCTTGGTTTCTGGCCCGGAGGCCCCCAGCAGGGCCTTTTCCGGGAGGTCTTGCGGGCTTATTTCTCACCTATTCAATCCTTTTGGTCCTAAAGGGTGCGCTGCAGGAGCTGAAGCTGTTCGGGGACCCTCATCTTGCAGAGGTCCGGTGCGAAAACAAATTCGAGGTGAGTGCTTTGCATTTTTTTTTTTTCGAGAAGACGCGGTATATTCGGCGCTATGTTTGGATGCGTTTATTTTTACTGTAAGCGTGCATGCTGTCATGCCATGCGTCTGGGATGCGCGGAATAAGGAAGAACGACTCATACCGTGTAAAAAAAAGATAATATAGAGATATTCTTTGAAATCGTAATATGATTGTCGCACAAGGAGGGAAAAATAGTGGTGTAACGGGCTCGAACCCAGGTCTCCCACTTCTTGGAAGATGTTCTAACCAGCTAAAGCACATTGGTTTTTTCCACGTAACGTGTTGACACATTCATTTTACTGTGAATGGGCATGCTGTGACGCGTCTGGGGCCAGAAAAGGAGGTAAATCTAATACCATGCAAATAAGAAGATAATATAGAGATATGCTTAGGAAACATAATATATCTGTCATAAACGACGGGAAAAATAGTAGCATGACTGGGGCTCGAGACCACTTTCCGCGCAGGCGTTCTAACTAACTAAACTTCCACACCACGGGTTTCGCACTTCTGTAAACAGAAGGACTGTCGTTGTCTTTGGATTTTGTGTAATATTTATAAAGTGGTATTTAAAAAGTACCATGTATCATACATTTACTTCTTCTATATGTTATACATATAAGAAATACTTCTTCCTATATGTTATCGACTCGTTCAACTACTTCATGTTTGATTCGAAAATATAGAAGAGTGTATTTCCATTCATTTCATGAATAAAAAAATTTCGAATCGAATTTTTATAGCTTTTTTGGTCGAGTTTAACGTAGAATATTTTTAATTCGATCGATTTGCTGTAAAACGGGCGCTCTTTTACGAAAATTTATGTGTATACGATATAGATAATATTGAAAATGCAACTTTGGCATACTGATAGTTATAAGTAATTTTAAATTGCCATCTACGCTTGTAATTAGGAAGCTCCATCTTGTTATCTTTAGCGAAACACTAGCTGTCGCTGGGAAGAAATCTAAAAGACCTCCTCCAAAGAAGCCTCGTAAAAATATCACCCACCGTGAGGAATAATCTGTATCTTCCGTTTCCTAATTTCTTTTAAAACGTGGGAAAGGGCTTCGAACGACGTTTAAAATGTTTATCTTACGGTTTTCAGCAAGCAATTTATTTTAATTAAAGAAGATGGAAGGTTTCATTAGCTATTATCGGGGATAATGCCGCCGTTTTCTTATTTTTTCCATAGCCAATTCTGCATTCATTTCGATGCATATTCATTACCTAATCATTTGAATCTATTATTCAGATCTGATAGACTTCGTTTAATTAAGAGGGGGGATCGGAATGTAGGGATAAATGAGGAATTCCGTATAAGTAGCAGCAATTACAATCTGCTGTTGCCGCTATTCCTAACTTCCCTGGAGCAACCTGGCTCAAATGTTGGCAGACCACCGCTCGATTTTACATTCGAGATAATTTCTCTAATTAATGAAAAATGGCGTTGTTTCGTGTGAAAGCGAGTCGGTGCCGATTGTGGCTCAATGGAGTCGGAAAGATATCGGTCGTCCGATTTCGTAAGCTGTGCATCGATTGTCAGCGGCAGATACGCGTGAGAGTTGTCCACTTCCCGTTCCGATTTGCAATTCGACCATAATGATTGCTGTAGGAAATCTTTACTTTTCCTTTCATCGCTATCTCGGGTCTGTACTTGTTTTTCCGTCTGCATTCCTTTCGCAGGAAAATCGTCATTTTTTTCTTTTTCACCCAGAGTATGTATTCGTAGAATTGTTGAAAGGCTTTGACTAGCTTTGACAGCTACGGTTATTACGCACATGGGCTCCCACCTGGAATCGAACCCGGGACGCTTCCTGTCAAAACGCGCTGCCCACATGACTATCTGGGATTATATAGATTATATATTCATCTAGATTAAACGGGGTTATAAAGATTATAATAATGGTCATTAAGCTTTGCGGGTCTAAATAGTTTTATATCTGATGTGAATGGGAAAGAGATACCAATGTATGCAGAATGAGAAGAAGGGTAGCTGTGAATAGGACTAGATATCAATACCTAATTTATTTCTAACCTTAACGTAATTTAACGTTATGTTAAATCTTAATTTAACGTAAAATTAAGGTTTAACATAACGGGCATAACCCAGAAAATCCGGAATTGACCCTTCTGAATATCAGTCCCATTTGAGAATGTATGTTTTGCGGTAGTACTTTAATAATATTACTAACAACTGAGAAAATGCATATCTTGTTTCGTAAACAATTTTTGGCTAAGCATCATTATGAAACTTTTGGCTATCAAAGGAATACTAGCCCTAAGTATATATCATTGTACGAGTATATACTGCATTGTTTATGTAATTCCTCCTAAGTAACATCGATAGAGTCATAGAAAAAAATATAAATGTAAAGCTAAACGAAGAATAGCCCCTTTGTCTCCAAATAATTTCAATCCGCTTCGAAGTTGAATTTCATTCGAAGTTAAGTTTACTAAACCCATTTACGCTAAAAGTTTTCCTTGCATCTTAAAATTGAAAATTTAAAAATATTTTCATTTACACCTCAGAGGAAACCAAAAAAACCGAATATGCGAACATTGCTATTTTTATTTGCGTCTCATTCTTGAAGAAATAATTTCCCGTTATTGAATGTCTCGTTTCTGACAATAATGAGATTATATCGACCACGTAATTAAGTACAGGGTGTTCTGGTTAAACATATAATAATACAAAATGTAATAACTCGATAAGTAATTGACCTATTTATTAGCGGTTTGCTTCTACAAGTTTGGTCACTCAAAATGTTTTCTACGTTTCCTTGAAGATGGTCCACCATGCCATTATGCAGTAATTGTGAGGGATTTCTTGGATAATGAGTTCTCACATCGCTTGATTTGGAGAGGTAGTCCATCGATTGCTTGATCTCCTAGAAACCCAGCCATCATACCACTTGATTTTTTCTGTGGGTGTTTATAAAGAATCAAGTGTATCAGACACCAAATCGTGATCTAACAGAACTGCGCCGTCGAATTCCTGCAGTTATCGAAATTGTTACGCCTACAATGCAGCAAAACACTTCGAGAGAGTAAAATACAGATTAGATGTCTTTCTGCCATTAATTCTGCACATATCGAGGTGTTTTAACTTTGTAATTGTAATCTTCAGTACCATACTTCTGGAAACAAACCGCCAATAAATATCTTAATTAAATCTCAATTTATTACATGTTGTAATATTATACGTTTAACCCGGACACCCTGTATAAACTTTTGGATTTTGACGCATCCGTTATGTATCGTACGATCCTATAATCAGCAGAGGCGTTAATTACTTTATTTTGTGTAGCGTCGACGAATCGATACGTTTTCAAACCGTTTCCACTCGGGCGGATGATTTAGCCTTCATTAGCCACAATTACATCAAAATTTTATCTCCATTAGGGTGAGATATCAATCCCGCAGAGCGGACCACTGATTCTTCATGTCCATTCGTGGGTTCCGAGATTTCAGATCCTCTCTAAATGCGTCTAACGAAAGCTTCATTATAGGCGAAGCGTCCGAAAGCCCTCATCGCCATTATAATACTAATGAAGCTGGAATATCGGTAGGAGGGCAGACAAAAAGCTGCGATGACTCGTTCGCATCCAATCGCTCTTCCCGATTCCGCAGACCCCGTGAATGCGGATTCGTAATCCCTTTGAATTTTTGACACCGAGGAATCGACCAGTTATTCCATTTTCTAGCCCTCTTTGTCGAGCTAACAAAGTCGCAGGAAATTGGTTCCGACTATGCCCACGCCTCGTGGTCATTACTCCTCCAACGAGTCTTTCAACATTCAGGAGAACTTTTTTCCGATACTTCCTCCTCCCCCAGTCTGATCCCTGAGATTGGTGATTTCTCCGCGCCGTTTTTATGGGAATCCGAACGCCAATTATGAAATCAGGAGTGATGAATCTTTTCCGTTTGGGGATGTGGTTAAGCTGTTCGCTACTTTTTCGTATTGAGATAGCGGGCGTATAGTTAAGTTAGAATTTTTGCGGACGGCGCATGGGTTGGAGTACTGGGAGGCGAACTTTGAGATGTAGATCCAAACCTTTTCTCTTTTCTGAAAGTTAAACAAAAAGGTAATTTTATGTATATTTGAATTAAAATATTCCGGAACCATTGATATAAATAGTAGTTGATATAGTAATGAAGGGAAAATTTCAATTCTTTGGAAGACATTGGCTCATGAGGAAGCAATAAAGTAACTCAGCAGTTAGTTTATTTAATTGATAAATTATTGGTTATTATTAAAATTGTTAGATGCTATATACGAGTATATTATATCAAATAATACGAAGAATCGTTCTTTTTACTTAAAAAGTTTCAGCTCCGACCTTGAAAGTAATGTAAAATCAAAAAAATATAAAAGTAGTGTTTCTTTGGCTTAGCAGTTGTTACTCTAGCTTTGTGAGAGTCAACGAGAAGTGAAGTCAGAATTTTTACGGATGATTCATAGCCAAACTTTTGAGAATGGAATGACAAATCTTTTCTCATAATTAATTAAGAAGATCTTTCTTGCATAATATATTTTATAGAGATTTATAATACCCATCTTAAACTAGATTTGTCAGCATTTTAACTTAAGTGCAAAGTTCCTTAAGTATTGCGTGATCATTGCGTAAGGCTGAAAAATGTTTCTTACTCGTAGCATTGAAACTATTGAGAGTTTTATTATTTAACCTGAAATCTCCATATGAGGTTCTGAAAGGCGATGAATAAGGAAACAGTAAAAGTTTTCTTTACTCATATTCTTCCGTATTATGAATGCAATGATTTTTCAAGGAGCCAATGTGCGAAATGACCTAAGCTGTCGAAGCACTTTTAACAATACTACTACTACTACTACTACGATTTTTCAAGCAATTTACTAGGATGCAACTATTTACTTGGCAGCTATAAGTTACTACAGATCGAAGTTTGACCAAATAGCATCCATTGATAATACTTCTCGTACCTTAGTTTGTGAACCACTGTATTAATAATAATGATAATAATAAATGGCCTTTAATCGGCTGAAATTGAGGCTAGGAAGTCTCTTCTTCTATCCAACCCATCATCACATGAGAAACAGAAAGAAAGAGATAGTTTGCAAAAGTACACGAAGGGAACTAGTATGTGGATTTAAAAAAAAACCTAAGCTGAGGGCTCAGGAAAAAATTCCCACTGCAGGAAACCACTCACAAGAAGGGGGGTGTGAAAAACATGCGAAAACTACAGATAGAAAACTATATTTTGTAAAGAAGGAGAGTAGGAAGAGTTATGAAAGACAAGCAGAGAATAGATAAAAAATAAACAAAAAAGACAGGGAAAAAATACATATTCAGTTCAAGCAATCAAATCAAATGAAATATTTTCACAAATGACACTAATTCTAAATTGCGCAAAATGTTGCATAAAAAAGATAAAACACATAGGAATATTTCAAGAATAACAAAACGAGGGGGGATAATAAAACTTAAAGGTTGTGACATAAGGTGATGCGCTAAAATTAGTCTCGCATTTTTTTCCTTTGCAGATATACATGTTTATCTATGTATTTCACAGAATGAGAGAAAACCGCCACCAGCGAAATAAGCGAATCAGCGGAAGCTTACACCTCCGTAATTTCTTCAATGTCACAAAAAAATAACAAACGTTACGATATCACTCCCAACACGAGCATTAATTGCCCATGCTTAATTAACCTCTCGTGCGAGTCAATTATCTCCCAAGGTTGACGACGCAGTCGGAAATATCGAGGAAAAAGAGTTCTGCGTATGCTGCTGACCACTGCAGTCTTATCCAACAGCGTCTGCATAATCGAGATTAGCGTTCGAATCTCCAAGGGTCGCCGATATGACATTCCTCCTCGATGAGGAAGTAATGGGCGTCGCTGGATGGCGCGTCGTGAATACCTATGGGAAAAAGGTGGTCCTCATCCGAAAGCGTGGACTGAATACATTCACGCGAGCGATAATCGACGGATGGCTCTTAAGAAAAAATTTCTCGCGCCTCGGAAACAAAGGAATAACACGTGGGAAATCTTCTGCGATTGCGATCTCGTTCGGAATTTCCGAGGCTTCTAAATTAGCCTCTCTCTTCGGTTTCCTCTAAAGCAGCATGGCACGTTGGTTACTGATAAGGGAGACTATGTTTCTAATGCTGGAGAGATTTGTAAATGTCGTAAATGAGAAAATATTGATGCTTAAATGAGTCTGGGTGCATCAAGTATCGGTGAGCTTTTATATTGTATTTTGCAACTGTGAAAACGTTGGTTGAATCGTCACTTTGTGAAACTCCGTCTCTTAATGAAACTTTGACGATGACTTCTTGAATCTAAACTATAGTCGCATACTTAATTAAATTCAGCGAAACTGTGCAAATTATTTTTTCTCATCTTCAATTATTAATTATATATTTATTAAATGAAAACTGATAACAAAAACTGTGTCATAATAAATACAAAATACGCCCATAACAACACAGATAAGTACTCTATTAAACATTGTCGAGATTAAAAGTATTGCAGTAAACTACTAGGAAAAATAAAATATGTAAATTTACAGATGTAAAGTCGTAAAAAAAGCATTACGGAAATGTATCGACACTCACAAAGGCAATCACGCCGTTGTCAATATTTTGATACGTGCACTAAACGTAATTATCATGGCGTTACGTACTGAATGCCCAATATTCTTTAACTTCGCCAGCATCCCTTCGTAAATGTCATAATCCGCCGAAAATACAAAGGAAAATACAAAGGATTCAGAAAAAGAAAGACAGTAAGTACCAATATGTTATTACAAGAAACATCAACCAGATATATGATAGCGAAACGGTTGATTGTTGGCTTATCTTAGAGAGTTACTTCTTGTGTTAGGTCTACTCGTTAGATATGCATTTGTTTCTAATGTGTTCCAGGTTAAACCAGGTTGAGCAATATTTATCGTTCAATATAACAATAATATTATTTTAATAAAAATTCCTTTGTTCCCAGATCATCTAGCTTGAGGTTATCAGGTCCATTAATATCATAATTATTAAAGAAAATATGAATAATTTAGCAATCTCAAAAGTAGTCCTGCTTATTATCGATGCATCCTTCACTTTCCTATTGGCTTCAAATTTATTTCTGTTATCATTTATCTCAGATTCGATTTACTTGTCTCTTCCATGTCTATTATTTCTATTTAGGGAGATTTACTCCTTCCTAAACTAATAATGTGAATAATTTTGAATTTGAGTAGCAAATAAAAAATATTCTGTATGTAATTGGTTGTCATTTCTGACATGGATTAAAACAGCACCTATTTTCATGATTTTTATCTCAAAATAGGAAACTTTGTACAAATTGAAATATATTTTCCTATTTTCATATCTATTCGCAATTTACGGATCTTTTCGTCTCAGATACTCTGATTTTCTCATGTGTTTTAGGCATAAATTGAGACGGAAACCAAGTTTTCGAAAATAATAAGATTTATTTTTTCTGCACCATTGATATTATCACATGAAATAAATTAACGTAATGACAATGATAACGTTCTACTTTTCAATCAGAGCTTCAGGGAAGACGTACTTATAGTCTTTCTTAAGTCACACTATATTATATTCCAACCATGAACTTCTCGGTTTGTCTGACATAATCATGAGGCATATTTCTTATATAATCTTAACATAAAAGTCGAAAATAGGTAACCAGACCAGGCACTTATTGAGGTGGAATAAAACACTGTCTGGGTAGATCTTTTCATAATTGAGTTTTTAAACATGATTTGCTATTTAATAAATAAAACCTAGGCAGGTAATTCAATCCAAACATAGTACCTTAAATTGATGCGTCATCATAGACGCATATTATTTTACTGGTAAACGAACTAGATTACTTGATGTAACTTCGTTGGATGGTAATTCAGTACAAACTTTGAGTTGATGAATTTTGTTGGAATAGACTCTGGAAAAACTCAGCATGATTACTTGACGCTCAAACTTCAATTTAACTAAATCATTATAGAGGAAGAACCAACATGTAATGTCCGCATGATCAAATAGTCCCTCTAGATTTCTGCTCGATGATGAAACAGTTTATGATTAAGTCACTCTCAGGAAAGTACTACGAATATTATTCTATTGTATTGCACAGCCTCTCACCGGAGTTGAGCAGGAACATGTCAAATTGCATTACACAGCCTCTCTCCGGAGTCAAATGGTATCATGTCAAATTCGCTACAGCAAACTGTTCCACGGGTATTTTTGATTCCCCGACAACACGGCTAAATATTTATCACTCGCTTGATTAACACGCGGGCGGAAAGTCGCTTTCAGCAATCGCTGACCTAAATCCGCTAACTTTCATAGGCAATGAAACCAGCCTAGCGTGAGTTATCGTAAATGGCATTAAATACAGAAAGGAGATCAATGAGGAGTAGATTTACAAATTTACCATTAGTAACCGGCTACTTTTATCGCCAATCGCTTGTCGTTGCACGGTCCATCGGATTTCCATTGAAAGTCGAGGCTGCGGCCGCCGAGTTGGGGCGATAGTATTTAAAGTTTGCATGGGTGACTCCATTTGTAGACTGCTCGCGGCGTTTCCCCTCTTTTTTCTGTTTGCGAGGCCATAATTGGTCGAATTTTGACGAAATGTGGGAGAATGATAGCGTAGGAGAGAAATTAGCGGAAGTTAAAAGGATTTTCCGTAATTTTTGTAGTAACTTTTTGGATTCTATTCTTCGCTCCCTCGATGTAATTGAAAATTGTGACATTGTGTTTACACGTGCATGCTTTTGTTTGACCGTCATTACTTGCCAAACAAGGAAGTTTATAGATGTTTCATTTACTAACTCAGCCATTATATCCGCAGAAACAATGGAAATGTCATTTATGCTAGCCCTAGATCTATAAGCCAAATTGTTCAATTATAGTGGATTAATAAGATTCGCAAGTAATTGTAAAATTATAAATTTCAGTCAAACGTTTGTGTTGCAATATGATCAAATCATACTTTTTATTAGTTGCAGATATTCGTAATTTAAATTCCTTTCCCTTTTTTTTAGTTGGATTGAAGATAAATATGTCAACTTCAGTTGCTTAAAAAATTCACCAAAATTAGTGATTATTTTTTTTCAAATAGTAAAAGATCCTATGGAACTCATGCGAAAGGAATTGTTTTTGAAATTAATACGATAGTGTGTGTTTTGTCTTTGGCTTTATGATTATTTATGATATTACTTATTATGATGACCATTCATGACCGCAACAAAAGAGGCTGCAAAAAACTCCTCATTCCCCGGCATAGAACTGAATTATTTCACAAATCTTTCACAGTCACAGGCAGTACCTTTGGAACTCTCTTCCATCCGCTATGGAAAATCTGCCATCAATGCATACCTTTAAGCGTAAATGCCACAATCATTTATTAAACATACAAATTAGCACTCAAACCTTTTGACCGCGTCCCATTTCTTTTTACCCACATTGTATTCAAGTCTTGAATCACACCCTTTTCTGTTAGTTATTCTGTTTGTTCCTTACACTATTATTCGGTTTTGATCCGCTGCCTCACGTAATATATGTATATATGAAATCTAGATGTTCAGGCGTTACTTTGTGGAAAGCCATTTAAGATAATGAATAAAAATACTGTAATTTTCCACACTTTTTTATTTTGGAGTACGATATTCATCATACCGGAGTAGCATCAAGATGTTACTCCGGTATGATGAATATTGATTGATCTTAGATTTAATATGGCTTGTCACTCGCTTCCTAGATAGATGATCCAATCCCAGCATGTAAACTCATAAACAAACCGTATACAAAGTAACGTTGTCAGTCAGCGAACTTCACATCCGAAGTTTAACGACTTCATGATTTTCTAATTACTAGGAAATTTATATTGCTCTCTATTAATCGGTATTAGAACAAAATATTATTTTTGTTATGCATAATATCGTGAGCAAGATTTCTTTTCTACTGGTAACGAGAAGTGTAAAGAGAATCTCGATTTATCGCCCAAGTAAATTTGCTTAGGTATGAATTATTTGAAAAGGGTAGGAAATAATCCAAATAAACTATTTCAGCAACGCAGTAGAGATGAGAGAACGCGTTTCATCTGGCTCAATCATCCTCACGTATTCAGATGTATATATCGGAAGCATGAAATTCTATGGGAGAGGAAATAAATATTGGAATTCTGATACGTCTGAAAGGAAAGACCCAAACTCAAAATGATTCCGAAAATGGAAGAAGGAAGTCGTAGAATAGGAATTTATTCCTTTGGTCGTTGGATATATTCTCATTTTCACTATAACGAATTCCTCTGAGAAATTGTTTTAAATGGTCAAGATTCAATTCAGTACGGAAAACGGTACGTGCTATCTGGAAATCATCTTATAGAATTGTTCCTTTGGGGCGTCAAAGATTGTGAATCGATATAAACAGTTCTTCTGACTAGTCTATTTCCACAGGTCAATGCACTTTCTGAACAAAAAACGCTCAAACCACAGACTTAGCTTCTCAGAGGACTTATGGAAAGCATTTTAGGTTTTTTTTGGTCAGGATGGAATATTTACGCATTCCCAAGAAAACCCATTTAGAGAGTGAAATCGAAAACAGAAGTGTACCGAAGCCTAGGTCACCAAAGTTGTTTACCAAGCAGGGATATTTGTAAGGCACCACAGTTTTTCTTTCATTTCTCAATTCTTTGTTGCAGCAAATTACTCCAAATAGTTCCTGAGTGTCTTAAACAATACCTTGGCTTATTTTGTTGATTTGTATTAACAGTAGTAAAAATAAACAGAATATCAATCATCCATATAGTCTTATTAATCGACATTTTCGTATTTCGATTGCATATAGTATAAAAACTAACTATTTAATTTACCTAAACATACGATATAGGTTCATCTTTTGCTATAGCTACAATCCTTATATTATAGTACAGTCTTAGCTAGGTCTGGATAGATACAGCATTAGTATCGCAGTATACCTAGCGAGGTCCTGCAGGGAAACCAAGAGAGTTTTTTTTTATTATTTGCGTTTTTATAAAAGAATTTTATATTAATCCTATTATATTCTTAACTGTGACTAATGCAGGACGCATACAAAAATCAAGAAAAATACATTTGCTAAAGTAAAAGCACGGTCAATATAAATTTCACTCTGTAGTCCTCCAAAACTTTATATTAAGAATTAATTTAAGTCCTAGAAATCGCTCATAGCACTTTTGTATTGTAGGATCGAGCCCCGTTCATACTCCATATGTCCATGTATCTCATTTATTGCAGTAAACTACCTGTTTTAGTACATTTGTAGCAGACTTTCCATATATTTTAGGCTGTTATGCATTTCATTAACTACCCCTAAATTCATTGACCTAACTTTATCCCTTTTGTTCTCGTACGAGAAAAATCAGCATATTTTCGTCCTTCGAAGGAATAAAATTCAAAACGGTCCTCAGATTTCGAAATCACTTCTATTTTATCTTCTTTTAGATCTTTCCGGTTTCCTTCAAGGGTTTGTTTGCTTCAAGGGCGCTGTTTTAGGAAGTGCTAAATGATCAGGAACCATAAAATTATTACGATAGCCCGAAAATAATCCAGTGAAAATATTTTAGGGGGAAGATGGATGCTGTCGCCCTGAAATAACTCCGCGAGAGAAGTGGAGGAAACATTTAGGAAAAATCGGTATAAAAAATCGTGCTCTCCGAACGATTCAAGATAAAACACATCATCGACTGAGCTCTAGACTTACAAGCAAAAAATGAAATAGTAAATTTTCATATGCACTTTGCCCCTGTAGGTATAATTTTCCTAAGACTGATTTGATCCTTATCCTATACCCTAATTGTTATATAGAGCTTTGGACATAGATCTTTAGATGCGGCATACTTGGAAAGATGAGGAGTGAGAAAATTTGCTCTTGCTTCTCCCATTGAGCCAGAATGTTCTAAGTGGAACACGCGAACTTGAATGGAACACAATGACCCCATAAATAACGCTGTCATTAGCATTCGATAGGGAGCGGCCAAAACGAATGTCATTATATATCAGTATTCATACCTCAGAAGGCTTTATTTCTTGTGAATATTCAATTTAGAAATGGCAAACTGCCACTCAAATGTCAACAGTGAATTTCTGTAGAAAACTGCAATTTTCGCTTTGGTAAAGATAAAAATTTACGATTTATTTCGAATATGTTTTTAATATAGATTTTATTCATCACCAATGAATCTTAATCTGATTAGTTAAAAATGGGGAAAAAATTAATTGTCGACGGATGCTTTTCGAATAATTCATCAATTCAGAGTATGTTGACTAAATGAGAAATCAGTTCCAGTCCAGTTCCAAAGAACGAACGCGATCTCCGAGAAGCATGGAGTGAGCTTTTCAAGGAGATATCGCAAAGACGGATAGTTACTTTTGGTCGTTCTTTCCTCAGTTAATCAGAAAAGCTTTAAAGGTAGATTTGGTAGAAATGTTGGTGTTACTACACCCCCTGCAATACGTATCTGATGGGCTTGATATTTAAATCTAATATCGATTTTCGAATCATGTTAGTTTTCATAGAATCCCAGCCTAGAAGGAGACTACGTAAGTTAACGACAAAATTTTATGTAGCACTTAAAGACAAATACTCCCCCAACATGTGGTAGCAGGAACCTACTCCATGTATCGTAACATCATGTCGCACCGAAGATAATTTTCCACCCGAAATTTCCCCGGTAGATTCGCTAAAGCGTGAGATGGCATTCTCGCAGCCCTACCTCCGAAGTTGGTAGGCGATATATATTCAGGGGATCAATCCTAAAGTCACAAGAGGGTTTAGACGCCCTCGCATAGCTTCGGAAACTAGAAACGTTTCTTCATAATACCGCCATAAGTTCTCATCTCACGTCACAATCCAGACAACTCAAAGGCCTCGCTCCGAATCTCGATGCTTTGACGCCTACCATTCAGGGCGATATAATCCAGCTCAAAGTCATCCAACAATTTCGACGTCCTGCGAAAGTCGCCCATCCAACGCACGCTGACACACGTATTCTTTCTCCATAAGGCAATCGTCGCTCGACTGTGCGGGACGCAGAACAGTGAGCTGGAAGCGAAAAAGATAGCCAAGTGGGTAAAAATGTTTATTTTTGGATTCGGGACTTGAAATTTCGCGTAGTTATAGAAAGGTAATTGAATTTTGTGTTTTTTTAGATATCCTTACTCGTTAAAAAAATATAGAGAGGCAAACTTGAACAAAATTTGCAGAATAGTGATCTAGAATCAAAAATGATGCCCAAGAGGGTAAAATTTTTATTTTTGAATTAGGAACTTCGCATAGTTATAGAAAGATTATTTTATTTTATGTTTAAGTTTGAAGTTTTTAGATATTTTTACTCGTTATAAAAATATAGAGCGTCAAACTTGAGCAGTTTGCAAAACTATGAGCTCGAATAAAAAATGCTGTCCAAGAAGGCAAATTTTTTTTTTTTGATTAGGAGCTTCGCATAGTTTTAGGAAAATAATCGGATTTTATGTTTATGTTGGTCGTTTTTGGATATTATTGATCGTTATAGAGACATCGGGCGACAGAGTTGAACAATTTTTTACACTAAAAGGCAGTCTCGGATATTTCGTATATATATTCAAGTTTGCTACTATATAAAGGCTTTGAAAGAAACAATTGGGAAAAAATGACAATGCAGTAATTTTGTCCAATTCTATATCTCTTCACTAGTTACAGTTTTCGAACTTACAGACGAGTCTTTGCTTATTTAAATCAACAAAATTGTGGACAACTTTTTCGGCCAATTTTCATGATAGAGTAAGGAAAAAAATAGGAATACGGCGATGTACTACCAAGTCTCCCATAAACATGAGTGTTCTACCTTTCAGTAGGTTCATTTCCATAAAAATCCCTATTCAACGCCATTTCCATAGTTCCTTAGGTAACTTCCCCCATCCTTAATGTCATTCAACATCTTCTGCCTTTTTCTTCCCCTGTTTTTTCACTTGAGTTCTACCCTCGATTACTAATTTCTTTATCAGTCCCTCTCCTCTCAACACTTGACCCACCCATTTCCTCTCTTGATTTTTAATGACTACTCTTAAGTTCTCTCTTACTCAACTATCTCCAGCACCTCCGTGTTTGTTTTCCTATCCACTCAACTTAATTTTTCCATTCCACGCCATAATCACATCTCCATAGCTTCTAAAATTCTATATCCCTCTTATTATACGAGGTCTAATTTTACTCGTAAGGTCTAATTTTACTTATCTTTTTCTTAATCCTTTATTGAGACCTCCAGTCATCAATTTTATTCCTTTGAAGAAGAATTCTTTGGCCAATGTTATTCTTTTGGAACCTTATGTCTGAATATTCCATCCGAAAAAATATCACTGCCGATGTAAGAGAATTTATCTTAACCCAATAAGCAGATCTTTACATCTTCTTATTATAGTACCGCATAGTAAAGAGCCTTTTTCGGTACCAGTAGGCGGAGCATCGACAAGCTACCCAACCTCCGAATATCTCCACCTTTGCTATCCCTTTCCCCCATTCTCATGCAGTGGGTCGATTCTCTGCACAGCAGTGTTGACGAATTCTCTCAATTCACATATTCGTTTGGCGTGCGCATGCCATATTTTGAAGAAAAAAAGAGAACGATTAACGATAGCTGGCAACCACGGGGAAGTGAAGGTCGTACTGCGGAGTACACGGGGTAAGGAGCTCATGTTAGTGGGGTATACCTCTCCGAGGAGGGGATGCGCGGAAATTTCCGCGCAGGTTCTCCACTACGCGGTACTATAATATCTTTCCAACCAAATATCCTATACCATACCAAAGTGTGAAGTTTTTGAATATTGAACCAGAAGAAACTGTTTCAATTAACCTGCTGACCAGGATGTGAGAGATTTTGAGTAAAAGCGTTCCGGCCCAGCGCCGTCGGATTTCCAGATGGTTTTTAGCTGTCATTTTGACGATTTCTTTAGCTATGCAAAGATTCAAGTCCCTCACTCACGATAACCATTTTTGGCACCTTGGCCAGCTTTTCCGATCCTATCTCATCCGTTCTCAACTGTTGGGACCCCGCGGTCGATCAGTCACCACGTCCTTCTTCCAAATCCCGCTCACGATGACTTTGATGTGACTTCAAACGCCCACACGTCGGGAATTAGCGAAGTGTGAATTTGACGTCGGAGTCACGGGGCCATGGGATTAACCGAAAAAAGGCGAGGAACCGCTTTTCTCCCATTAAAAAGAGACGGAGGATATTCCCTCCTCCCTGTCAATCCCTTGACGCGGCGAATGAATCCGTTGAGGGCGCTTTCATCACGCGATACCCTTCTCGGGCGATTATGCTAATTCCGTCTCCCAGAAAGGTGAGCCATCCCTTATCACACTGCGATTCAATTTCCCTCTCTCTCGACCGTATTTTGGGAAGGCGAAGAGAAGGGTTCTTTCGCCTTCCTCCTTGGGAGATATTTCCATTTTATTCCTCTTCCCGCTAGAGGACTCTGGAGATGGAGAGGAATTTTGGCAGTTAAAACCGTTGTGACGAGAGCCCCCAGTCTTTTCTTACCCAAACAACAGGTGCCTCTCGAATATCTACCCACGCCGGTTTTTCTCATCTCTTTCTCTTCATCTCCGTATCTTTTTCTTCCCTCCGTTCCTCTTCTCTTTATTTAAACCTCTCCTTCACACCTCATTGATGATCCTTCGCTGCTCTGTGTGCTCGTTGATTAGCGGGAAAGCAAGCTGTTTCAGAACGGGTGCTAATGAGTGGTACCAAAGCCGGTGTGATCGAGTAGCTGTTTTAAGTCATTCATTCTTTAGGCGTAAGTATTCCCGTTGATGGGATATTGTTGTTATCACGTACCCGAATGGATATTTAGGTTGATTAATAATTTACCGTATTTTTAGCTAAAGATGCACAGAAGTGACAAATAGTGAATGACTGGGATTCTGACAAAGGCCTCTTGTTTACTAGGGTGGTATTCTAACTATTAAACTGCCATGTATGGCTCCCGGATAGCCATGTGGGCAGAGCGTGAAGCTTTCTTAAAAGCAGTCCCGGGTTCGATTCCGCATGGTAAAATGATTTTAGCTGTCGTAAACAACAACTGTCATGAAGAATCAATTCTATTTCTGTTAAATTCTGTGAATGTATTTATGTACGTATATTATGTATGCATGCATATGTACGAATGTGACAAATAATGAATTCTGAAGTGTTTTACGAGTATTAAGGGTTAAATGGAAGATGGGACTTTTTAGTCTCAATTTCGCCTAATAAAGTCGTTTTTATTATGGTTCATTATTATATATGGTTATTATTCATGGTTTCTTGATAAATATTAATATCTGCCTAAAATTTGTTAGACTCGGATTCGAGCTTCACAACTACCTATCGCTAATTTTCACTTCTGTTAATGTTTGGTTTCAATTCTACTATTCCTCGTATCCTAAGTCAAATTTTATTTCATCATCATTGCGAAAGTACTCGCCTGTGTTTTCTTAGCCTCACTCAGTTTTTTTACTGCAAAAACTAATTTTTTATATCCATTGTCACTTTCAATTTCTTTGACTGCTATCTTATGATAAAAATCCTTTTTAAATTGACGGAGGGTTAAATGGAATTTTTCCCAAAATAATGAAATTAATGATATATTTATTTACTTTCCATCAAAATTCTTTTACTAATAACAAAAAAGAGGAATGAACTTTCACACAAGCATACCATAACAGTTTTTATATGCAAGGGGTTCAGAATAAGAATACTTTTGTTTTTCAATCCCTCAAACATTAGGATGCGACAGTCCTTGATATGAAATGAGGCTTAGAGCGAAAATGAGGATTGAGGTAGTTTGCTATCTCTCCGAGCTAGAATACTAAACGAATAGACAATTTACACTCATGTGCTCTTAAATGACGCTGTGAATATTAATTGCTTATGGTATTCAATGAGAAGAGATTAGGATGCAATTTATATACATCACTCATACCTCAGTAACTTTTATTTTATCGCAATTATAAATTCTGAGGCAAAGACAAATGAAAGATACGTTCATTTAAATCTCAATCCTGTACCAAAAGAAGAATTCAAAGTAATAAATTCATAAATGAATGTATTCAATTCATCGGCTGAACGAGTTGTTATGTTAAATTTCATTCATTGTGGAGACATATCAATTCTCTTTGACGGGATAATCATCATAGCTGAATAGCTTTCCATCTCCAGGACATATTAAAATTAATTCGTGGCAAATGATAAATGTATCGTTTCCTATCTATCCACCGAATTTCTATTACGAAGCGCAAATATATTAAATGATGATTCACATGAGTAGCCCGCAATAGAGTAATAATAGATAAATATCTGGATTAAATCTGTTGTAAACACAGTTAAATTTCGCATTAATAAACATCATATCTCGACGTCAGATTGTAATATTCGAGAATTTATTTCGTTATTTATCCACATAAATATCCCCTTTGGGAAATTACTCGTAATTACGTCATTATGGAATCTTTTAGGCACAATATTACTATCTGCTCTGATTTAAAGTTGTTGGATTGAAAAACTTGTGAGTGGATATGAGTAGCAATTATGCTTTTTATCCGATTAATTTAGTTAAATATTTGATGGTAGTAATTGATATCATCCTTTAGAAAAGTAAAATATGTGTGTTATTCTTCGAATTGAGGGTAATTCAGTCCTCTATTGATTTATATATGCACATTTGTACGATAAGAATCTAAACATGGAAGTTTTTTTATCTTTCTTTTGTATCTACGTATAAATCCCTTCTTTTTAAAGTTTTTATAACTTTTAACTTTGAATGGTCTACTGTAGTTTTCTGAATTCTGTTTTAGTGAGTCAAATAAAGATAAGTAAAAGTTTAACTGAAATCTTAACTTTTGTTTGAGTTGTAGTTATGAAAACTGTGTAAGAATTTAAAGCGATACCTTCGATAGTGGGATAAAAATACATAATATAAACATCAATATAAGAGATATCACAGAAATAATAACATGACTAGGATTTAAATACATAAGATTACTATCTAGTCAGATCGCGAGATTATGACTCTGAAATGGGTTCAACGATTGTGCTTTTTCTGCCACTGTGATTTAGCATACATTAATATTGTTATTTATACTAATTCATATTTTTTGCCATTGTATATCACCTAGTATAGGTCATAACTACTTGCGCATGCAATTGTAAGACAAATTCGATATTTTTCCCTGACAACATATGTCAATTCTTCTAATTCTCGGGTAAGGTTTTGAGAAAGGCTTAGTAATAAGAGTGGATGTTTTTAATTTGATCCCTGTTTATCGTCTTTTTTCCTAAAAATATATTTTTTCTACATCTTACCTCTTCTTATCAAAAAAACTCCAAACTTGATTCGTTCCTCATATTTTGTCTTTGATCATTTTTAATCAAGACTCCTTCCACACCCAGATTTACTTCCTCATACTTCCTCTTGATCATTCTCGTTATTCTTTCATTCAAATTGCTTCTTTTTCCTTCCTCCTTTTGGACCATAATTACTTTACATAACTTTTATTTACTCTCACTTGATGCTTTTATTCTCTCAACTGAATCATTCTCTTTGTTGTTTTCCTTATCGCTTTCATTAAGCAACTCTCTCAGTATTTTTCGCTTCTTTTTATATTCTCTTTCTTTCCTTTTTCATCATGTATGCATGACCTCTCTTTTTGTATCTGCATGATTTTCTTGATAAGCCTTTTTTTGTCTTATTTCCGCCTATGTTTTTTTGCATTGTTCATCACCATCCTCTTTCATTATTTATCATCATTATATCTTGTCAATTTTCTTTATATCACTGCCTTTTCCCTTTGGTTGTCAATTTCTTATCATTTTCCTCTTTTTCTTGTTTTCTTTAAACCGTATACAGAGAACCTTTGAATCCTATATTTCACGCATTCAATTTATAATCCCTCCAAGGATCTGCTATCAGTTTTTTGGAGAGGAAGAGTGATTTTCTATAGTTAATGCTGCCCTAAGACATGTTTGATTCTTAAAAAGTGGTCGAGGAAAGCATATTTATAGAATAGTTCTACCGTGATACACAGCACAAACTTTATGACCTACCTTTATATGAAGTTGAAGCTTACTGGGCAGGCAATTTTTCAACACTATTATCTGTTAACACAATGATTCGAAAATATTTCATTAGGACTACGTATCGCATTGGTAATCTAGTGATAATTAACACTAGATTACACTAGTTAGAATTGGTGGTCGTTGCATTTAATCTTGAGAATTTTAGTTTCGTAATATGCTATTCGAAAAGCTTTTACATTTAAATTTATTTGGACGTACTTTATCTACGAATTATTATAAGTTTGGATTGCAATGAGCAGAGTTCATCATGGATAATATCGTAGATCATAAAATTCAAAATCTTCTAAGGTTCACTTATGATTTACGTTAAAAGTAAAGTCACAGGCTGAATGAAAGTGGGGCAAGGACTGTAGCTTGTATGCCACTTAGGAAGCCAAGATGGATTTTAAGAAATTGAGCTTTTAGTATTTGTCATTATGATAGCCAAAAATATTGGAATGTTGTTGCTCTTATGCCACTCTGATAATAATTGAAATCAAAGGTCGATAGTATATTCGATTAAATATTGGACTTCGATATCTTCGATATTTGATTCGTATATAAAATTAATGTGATCAAGCGTGATCTCTGGTCCACAATCATTCACCAAGAGATGTCCTATCGATGATAAAACCTGTCATTGCAATAAACTTCTGGTGGGATAAACTTAGTGTTCTCTCTTGGTAAATGTATTCGATTCGTAAGATAATTTTCACGTCATTTTCATCTCTTCTCTCCTTAAATTTATTTCCGCATTTCGTTATCTATCCATCTTTTCTCTGCAGTTCTTCCCTCATTTCAGTCCCCTTACGCAAGATGGAAAGCAGAAGGACATCTTAAGATAATAGTTTTGCCATTCTGTTTTTTATTCGTCACAGTTATTCTTATTAATTTTTTCCCCTCCCGTGACGGAGGCGACGGGAGTTATAAAAAGCGGAACGAAACGCAAACTGGAATTTGGGGAACGGGAGCGTGGGAGTGCGGATTACGCGTGTTTGTAAATAAGGAAAGTAACGCTCGCTCGTACATCACTTTCTTTTTCGACCGGACGTTGACTCAGCCTCCCCCGGCGGTGGAGGTCCCTGCATCCGCTCTCTTTGAGGGCGATCGCAGCAAAAATAATGTTGTGTTTTGAGTACGGGAGGAAAATAAACCGAAATTTCTATTTATAAGCGTATTTATTAGTAAGATGAGAAGGCTTGAGGCAGGTGCAGTTGAAACGGGGCCGGCTGTGTGGCGAAAATCACCCCAGGGTGCTGCGATTAGTAGGGTGTCTAAATAATTGGAAATCGGAGATGAATATTTTGTCAAAGTATAAAAAATAAGTTTATTGAAGTTATCTCGTCGATGTTCTTCATAGCATAGTTCATATAAATATGAAATAAATAACATAGATATTTGAAGTTTTGATCCCAGAAATTCCTGTCAAGTCTTTAAATATACGACCGAAAATATAATACAATGATATAATTCACGATGTGATGGTGGAATTGAAATAGAAAATTAGGAGTGGCTGCTAAAAATATGTTAGAGCTGAATTAAAGAAGAAAATGATTTTTGTAGTTATGTATCGTACAGTTAAACAACAGTTGACGCTGTATTTGTTTAAATTTTAGTCAAATAGGATGTCAACAATTAAGATAGTGAACCTGCAACGATTATAGGTCTACTGAATAATGAATGACAACAAAAACGTTTAAATGGGATACGTGATGGAATTAGCCAACAATTAATACTTCCAATTGTTACTTCAGAAAGACCGCGCATCTATAGCCTGCGACCAGAGGAAATATCCACGCACGTGTTAAAAATACCATCACCATGATAATTCCGAAACATAAGAGATTCACGATGTATTTTGATGCGCGTTCCCTCACCAGATGGACTCGTCTACCCCAACGTTGACCGCGTAAATTGAGCGCTTCTCACAGTTAAGTATCTTTTTTTCCGCCAACCCCTCACATCGATCATCGGGGTGGCATGTGCGGACTCACTCCCACTATATCTGGAGCAATATATCCTGGTCCCGGGCAGCAAATACAAGCGGAAAGTTTGTTAGTGGTTGAGGTCGACGTTGCTGATTTCTCTTTGTTTTACCTTGGGTTACTGTTCGGCCAAAAAAAACGGATGCGAGTGCTATCTTTCAATCTTTCCTAGGCAAAATTGCTGTTCCTATAAATACATCTGTCAGTTCATTGCCGCTGCTAGCTTACATTAGCATATTTCGACCTTGGTAGAGTGAGTTATGCAAAAAGCAATAGATCATCTAACGCTGCACGGCTCTAACAATACTAACAGAATATTAGCTTTACGCAACTGCGCAATGACTGAGTTATTCTACTTCAATCTAGGCCACGTATGTGAAGTATAACTCATTGAAACCACATTATTTTCGCGCCAAATTTAGTTCTTATAGATTCAATTGAAGTAGCCTCGATAGAATTCCGTAATCGGGATCATGTTGAAATTACTAAGCAAAATTCATCCATTTAAAGTACATCAAAAAAGGTTTTTGTTTAATTTTGCTAAGTAATTTAAAAATTATACCTAGTTCTTATAGGTTTATTATTAAATCTTATATGACCTCTCTAACCTTTTAAGACGAGCGCAATCAATCTTACAACTAATGAGTTCACTCTTAAGAAAAGTTAAGATAAGAAAAACCAAATTCCATAACGACTCTTTACTAACCACTAAATAATATTTAGGGGTCTTAGTTTTGATTTATTTTTGTGCTCTAGTAAATTTTCACTATAGAATTTTGACAGTCAGCCATTACGTGACTTTACTATGAAAAAGTTTCCATTTAATCTTATCAATCCTCAGCATAGATGAAGTGCAACTTATTGGAGTTATTGTCAATTCCTTTTGGCTTGCGTTTATTGAAGGACGCCGTAACTTAAAGAAGGAGAATAACTAACTTTTACTCATTACAAAGTAAATTTAATTTGGAGACCAGAGTTTCGACGCTTCACGTCATCATCAGCTAAAGGATAGAAAACATTGTTTCGCAAATATAAGCAAAAATGAGTTGGAAAGGAAGGAGTTGGGAAGAGGAAGGGTTAGGTCAAGAAAAAATTCCCTGCACTTACTTCATTTACACTCACATAACATGACCTTGGTGACGTGAGTTAGGGAAAAAGCAGCTGATCATCGAAGTCTCTAGCAGTATATATAATGTGCGCAACGTCACTACGACTAAGATAATCTCATTTAATCTCGGAGATGTATATTAAAGGTATCTTATCAGTGATTACAATAATAATCACTTCTTCAATGGACAAATTTTAATCTACTGAAACCACTTTAGCAATTAGACTTTAGAAGACGAACAATAAACAGCCATTTCCTCATTAGGATTCGAATCCAGTACTTCGGCATTGCAAGGATTTCTCGCTAACCCCTTCGCAACCTAGACTAGAATTTTAAAATTGGTACAGCTAAACTTGAGGCCGACTTATTTTTTTAAAATTTTATTGCTAACTTAAATCAGACAAATATAATATCCTATGAAAAATCACCAAGAGTGGCAATTCTGCAATGGCTTTCCATAAAGCCACACCTTCAAATACCGATTTTATAACTTTTTAAGTTAAATTCAAAACTAATTTACCTATTCCGCTAATTTGCTGCTTTGAATGTTTTACTCGGAACATTTTAGACTTTAATTTATTAATCATGGAGATCATACAAAATTTATTCAATGTAATATATTAAAAGGGCATTTATATTGGTTTAAGAGAAACGGATCTCAAAATATCGAATTTATTATATCCTGAATTCTAGAAAAACTGATTAAGTCTTCCACAAAATTCTTAAATTTAATATCTAATTAAATTCTCAATAAAATAGTAATAGTTATCATAGAAATATTATCTTTAGGACTTCTAAAAATCTAATATTCGCTTTATTACATTACCCAGTTTATTACGGTAAGGATAGCAGTGAAACTATATTACAGTAAAATTTCTATAACCTTTTACGTATGCGGGAATCGTTATTATACAAATTCTGGCTTCGTTGAAGTTCAACGTTGAGGTTTAATATGAGGGCATCGTAACAAAGTGGATTATAAGGAATCCATTCCATCAAATACCACGATTTCCTTTGATAATATTCGTCGAAATATCTTCCTTCCTAAAGACATTCTTCATGTCAGACCCGTAACGGGAATCGATTCTTGGACCGTTTACATCAGAGTTACCCAATTTAATTTCTCATCGGAATCCTTGCAACTCAAAAGAGACGTTGCGGAACCACGAGCAGTTATTTTGCTCAAAAGGTGAAATGTAAATCACAAATATCTGAAGATGATGATTAAAATATTTTCATGTTCAACACCATTCCGTTTAAAAGTGTTCGATGAAGTCTTTAGAATGAGTATCAATTCGTGTTTTTACTCTTTGGATGATATCCTAAAGAATAGTAATGGTCTAGAAGAACCCTTGTTAACTCTTCAAGGAACACTCGGGTACTACGGAGGACAATTAAGTCCCTAACGTAAGGCTCAATTTAAATCCGGCGGGATCTGGAAATAGCCGATTTTTTTAATGTGTTCTGAATAAAAGTTAATCGCTCTCTTTCTTCGATCTTTTGTTTTCAATGCAATAATATTAGACTTTAAATCTTACTTTAAAATATGGTCGATATTTGAAACCTATCAATATGCACAATTGTGCGAATTTAATTGAGCGAGGTATAAATATACGAGTATATAAGGGAACCCACAGAGTCCATGAAGGAGTAAGAAACACTGGATTACAACATTATCTGAAAACACGATATTTTATTCAAGCTTTACTGCCATGCACCCATTGATTTTAATGTAGTAAACTGCTGAGTTTTACTGTTATAGAACGATAGCGATGTTAATTAGCATTAGATAGGTCTCACCTTGAGTATGCATGTAGTATATGGAACCCTGGCAACAAATGTTATACTAGGGATTTAGAAAAGTACAACGAAAGGCGATACGGTATGTAAAGATTTGCTACGATAAAACAGCGAGTGTTACTCAGATGATACAGAACATGGGATGGAAATCATTAGAAGATAGAAGACTAATTCAAAGGATAAATTTACCAAATAAGTTCAGAGAAATTACGTTCTCGAATTGTGTATCCGATATAATGCGACCCCTCTTTTATATCGGCCGTTCTAATACTGCGAGGAAGATTAGGGAAATAGATGCTAGAACAAGTCGTTTCCAGAATTCATTTTTTCCGCGAACCATACGCGAAAGCAATCGATTAGGAAAATAGAGTCAAGGTGCCTACACCTTTTGCCACACGCCGAAAGGCAACTTGCAGGGTTCTTACATAGACATAAACATCTAAGAAATATCTCTAAATTCGCTGTGTGTGCTAATGGATGATAACATGATGACAATATTAGTCCGTTACGATAATATATGTTATGTCTGTCTGTAAAATTTCAACCCAAAGGCAATTATTTTGAAACTCATCCTTTCTAGTAGAGAGGCTTGCTAGACAAGATGAGGAGTGGGGTAGTTTTCGCTTGCATTCCTTACGAATCCAGAATGCAATAACTTTAACATGTCCACGTAAGCGAAGCACAATGAATCTACGAGTAACAATTTTTTGTAGTATTCCATAAGGAGATAATTTCGTCGATGCCATTATTCAGCATCGCTCGGTAACTTTTATATCATCATAGGCATTAATAGGATTGTGACAAATGTGGAAGAAAGATGCATTTTACTCTATTTTTTATACGTTTTATTTTGTACATAGTTACATGGCATATTTATTACATAGAAGTACTCCTTTTGGAAAAATAATCTGCCGTTACAATGCTCCTGGAAAATTTTGAGTCTACGCAAAATACTATTTTTCTTCTCTAAAAACCTCTGACTTTAAATAATATGTCAACTGGCTGGGAAAAGCTTCACAACAAATGTGGAAGTTCGTTGAGCTTGCCAAAATTTTCAGTGTCTCCCGCCAGACACGTGTGCTCCTTCTGCAGAGATAACAAATAACCGCTCGTCTAATAATTGGTCTTTCGGAATGTTAACAACCCGCAGCGGTCCGCTGACAACTTAACTGGGGATCGTATGTCATTCCTCAGCAGTTCTGACTTGGCCACATTTTAAAAGCATAAATTCTTCTCCAGTTTTGTTTATGCTCGGGGTAAACAATTCATTGAAATATTGCTTCCAATCGCTTATCTCGAACGCATGATCGAGTCAGTTCAAATAAGCGACTTGGCAAACTGAGCTGTAAGGGAAGGGAGTCGGATTCGGTGGTCCTAATCGACTCCTTCCCTTTAAACGAATCCATCTCCTCACGACTCTCTAGGCTCACAAGTCTCCGTAATTTCTCGCTCAAGACTCTTTCTTTGCTCACAGCTTATTTTTCGCACACGACTCTTTCTTCGCAAATAATTCTTAATTAGAAAAAATATGTAAGGGATACCTATAAAAAGTTGTGGGATTAATCCGAAAATTTGCAAATGCTTAAAGAGTACTATTTTACGTAGTTTAATTTGTGTGATTTGATATTTTCGAGTTTCAATATTTTGTGATACATCTTGATGCTTCATCGATTGATCTCTGTTTTTAATGAACCTTCCTTCCAAAGAATGATATAATATTTGTGCGATCATACATAATCTAATACTACTCGCGAGGAGTCGTTTTCGAGAGCGAATCTTTTTAGTGAGCTTTGAGGCTACTCATTAAATAGAGTCACATTTACCATCACTTACTACCAACCAAACCTATGATAAATGCAGAAAATGATATAATATTTCTAGGATTATCTCCCCCTCGAAAATGATTCTCCGGTAGTCGTTTACGAGAGCGACTGTTTTTAGTGAGCTTTGAGGCTACTCGTTAAATAGAGTTACATTTACCATCACTTACTACCAACCAAACCTATAATAAATGCAGAAAATGATATAGTATTTCTAGGATTTTACTTAATCTCCCCCTCGAAAACGACTCTACGGGAGTTGTTTTCGAGAACTACTCTTTTTAGCGAGCTTTGAGGCGACTCGCGAGAAAGAGTCGCATATGCCATCACTAAATCCCCGAAAACGACTCTCCGGGAGCCGTTTACGAGAGCGACTCTTTTCAGTGTGCTGTGAGGCGACTCACTATAAAGAGTAATTTTAGCCTTCACTTACTACCAACCAAACCTATAATAAATGCAGAAAATGATATAATATTTCCAAGATTTTACTTAATCTACCCCTCGAAAACGACTCTACGGAAGTTGTTTTCGAGAACTACTCTTTTTAGCGAGCTTTGAGGCGACTCGCGAGAAAGAGTCGCATATGCCATCACTAAATCCCCGAAAACGACTCTCCGGGAGCCGTTTACGAGAGCGACTCTTTTCAGTGTGCTGTGAGGCGACTCACTATAAAGAGTAATTTTAGCCTTCACTTACTACCAACCAAACCTATAATAAATGCAGAAAATGATATAATATTTCCAAGATTTTACTTAATCTACCCCTCGAAAACGACTCTACGGAAGTTGTTTTCGAGAACTACTCTTTTTAGCGAGCTTTGAGGCGACTCGCGAGAAAGAGTCGCATATGCCATCACTAAATCCCCGAAAACGACTCTCCGGGAGCCGTTTACGAGAGCGACTCTTTTCAGTGTGCTGTGAGGCGACTCACTATAAAGAGTAATTTTAGCCTTCACTTACTACCAACCAAACCTATAATAAATGCAGAAAATGATATAATATTTCTAGGATTTTACTTAATCTCCCCCTCGAAAACGACTCTACGGGAGCCGTTTACGAGAGCGACTCTTTTCAGTGAGCTGTGAGGCGTCTCACTAAAAAGTGTCGCATACGCCATCGCTATGACCAAACGTCTCGCGAAATCAGTTTCGCTTTCCGTGCGCTGTCACAAGTGGTGATTCAGAGCCAGAATTCCTTTGATTCGAGGCTTGAGATAAGGCTAGGAATTTGCTCAAGATCCCCTCGCTCCTGAATTTAAAATAGCCGAATGATGCGGATTGTAAATGAGGCTATTTTGGGGCCCTAAATGAGTCTCTCTTCAGGGAGGTGAATCTATTAAGGCTTGAGTCAGGCTCGTCTGGTAGTGGATAATACCTTCATCTACATACGAACCCCACTTGCCGCCTGTCGGGGTGCACAAGCCGTTTATTCTGCTCCCGTGGTCGTTTAATTTGGTGCACATCGCCGCAGAAAGCGTCGGATTATACGCAAGGTAATGGGGACCCTAGATTGAAGAAACTCTGAGACAGTAACTGTAAGGCGTAAAAAAAATTTAAAAGCGCAAGGGAAGGTATATGTGTGGTTTCTATGCACGTAAAAGTGTGCAAGTGTGGGAAAATCCCAAGGGAAAGATTTTTACGTTGAAATATTAATTTTTAATGTATTTAAAATAAATATTAAGTATTTTATTTAGAAAATATATCTAATTTTTAAATTTATACAAAAGTTGGTAGCAGCAAAGAAAAGGTACGCAAGCGATGTTACTTAGCGTTAGTTAGACCTCACCTTGAGTATGCATCTAGTGTATGGGACCCTGCCGAAAAATGTCACATTCAGGATTTAGAAAAAGTACAACGAAAGGCGATACGATTTGTATGTTATAGCTGCGATAAAACAGCGAGTGTTACTTAGACGGTACAGGATGCGGGATAGGAAGCATTAGAAGATAGAAGACTAATTCAAAAGATTGCGTTCTCAGATGATGTAACCGATATAATACCACCCTTTTATATGGGCCACTCTGATACTGCAAGGAAGATTAGAGAAATAGATGCTAGAAGAAATCGTTTCAAGATTTTTTTTCTGCGAACTATACGCGAAAGCAATCGTTAAGAAAAATCGAGTCATTGTGCTTACACCCCCTGCCACCCGCCGAAAGGCGGCTTGTAGATTTCTTACATAGAAATAGACAAAACCACAAAAAACATACACACACGACCGTGGTTTTGATGTATGGTATCATCATCGATCAAACAACTTCGACGAAGGCGATCTTCCACTTGTAAGTGAAGGCCGAAACTATCAACGCTATTCATTCAAATTTACGGATGTTTTCTGTTATTTACAACGTAATGTGTGTAGGTGACCTTGCAAGTTAAGTGGTGCACCTAGGAAAAATCCCAAGGAAGAACAGGAATGTAAAACCTCTGACAGGATCGGGACTTTAACCAGGATGCCCCGATTGCCGGATAGAACATTCTAACATACACTTCGGGAGCTAAATTGTATTCTTTGCGGTATATTCTTAGCGATCTGACATAATTTTCGGGTTTAGCGGTTTAGGCTGTTAATCCGTATTTGCTGTTCTATATTTGCTATTACGAGATTTTTCTGGAAAAAAATTTCTCATAAAACCCATTTGGGGATTATTTTTGTCTCAAAGTCTACTACACTATCAAGTTTCGTTGAAATCTACGCTGCCGCCTTATGAAACTCTCCTATATGCATTGATAAAAGTTAAAATCGCTTCAATTAAGGGAAATTTATACAGCGGTTAGCGGACTAGCTTGTAATACAGGCTTAGCTGTAGTGCCTCACTCAACGGTCTTCTATTTTCTGGGGATGATAGATGTGCTTAAGTTTAAGTATAAGACTAAAGGATAATCCATAAAATTACGATTCACTCAGCCACACTTACTCTTCACAGTGTTAATCTCATCTCTTTATTGTATTGAAACCTTCACGAAGACGTTGTACAGTCTCTATTATGCAATCAAAATTAAATAATAAAGTTAAATTATAATTTATTTTAAATGCATTTAAAGTTGCGTGAAAAATTTTCATTTGCAAAAATTTGAACAGAAAAAATTTCAATGGTTTTAATTTAAATATCACTCAATCTTCTATCTAAGAATTAAAAATATGTAATTTATAGCTACGTGATCAAGTAAACAACGTTACGCTATCGGTTGTAAAAATTCACTTCCTATGAGAGAATTTTAAAAGGAATAAATACGAGAAATTGTAAAGTCAAAGTAAATTCAGTCGCATTTATGTCAACTAAATAAATATAAACAACGCAAAGAACATTAGTTGAAAAATCATCAGCAACTTTTTCTTGCTAGATTAGATATTACAGAATATGTTTCAATTGAAATCTTCGATGGTAATTATAATAATAATAATAATAATAATAATTGTCTTTCTTTATTTGGGCGAGATTGTGACTAAAAGTCTCTTCTTTCATCTAACCCATCGTCATTAATTATAGAATAATTAAATTACAGATAATAGTATAAGAATCGATAGTTCATAGGAGTATGATTTGTCACAATTAATTTAATATCACCAAGAAATAGATATCCCCATCGCTATTCTCTTGTTAGAATCTATTTAATTGCGTAAAATTTCATTCTTTGAAGAATTTATGCTCTGTCCACCCTGTAAACGGACACCAACGGTAGGTTAGCAATAGTTCACACGGGCAGGTCACACGAGTATAAATCAACGGAAATGTGATAAACAATTCTCGAGACAGAGAATAGAGGGCGTAAACTTGTGTTGTCTGCCTAACATGGCTCCACCGTTATCCGCGAGGGATTTCTTTCACGGCTGAATTCCCATCTTCGCAGCTTTTTTGCCGAAATGTAAACGGTCAGGAGATAGCTTTCTACGCGTCCCTCCACTCTTCAAGTACGCAGTTGCCATTCCATCCGCCAGAGTAATGTTTATCGCAAACGTCAAAGGGTACGTGATGCAGATGACGATGAGGAATTTAGAATACCTGCCCGACCGCCCGTCCGTTCCACTCCATTGTGAAACTCTTTGCGAAGCCACAGATCGCGAGCTTTTGACGGATGCTGCTTTTTTGCCCTTTCTGACTTAATCCTCGTTTGCGTTTCCTTCCTCCCGCCACCTCCGTCCCTTTCGCCGTTAATTCCGACTTTCTCCCGCGATTTCACTTTCCGTTCCTCCGAACTTCGTTGCTTCCTCTTCCGCACAATGCGCGTCAGAATGATGCATCGTAAACTTCCGATTCGGGGACGGCGCTTTTATGGGTCTCGTAACAGGTGCGTTTAGGAAAAATTTGCGAGATGAATAATCTTCCGCATTGTGTCATTTCTGAGGATAAAATAATTCTGAGGAATATCTTAGATGCGCGCAGCTAAACAACTATAGTTTTAAAGACTAATTCTTGCTAATAATTGAAAATTAGAGTTATCGGTCTAACTCTTCGTTCTTCCTTGCTCAATATAATTGCTATTAATGAGCATAGAGGATAAAATAATCCAGAATTTTATCCAGGAAGCGTACAGGTAAACAAAGAGTATTTTAAAACTAATTCCGGCAAGTAAATGAAAAAAGAGAGTTGTCAGTCTAACTCTTAGTTCTTTTATACTCAATTATGAAACTATTAATGAGCATAAATACTCTTATAAGTCAGCTCAAAGCCTGATTACAATTACAGTATTACAATTAAGATTAAGTACAACAATTGATGTAGGCGGTGATCACAAATGTCATAAATATTTGAGTCTAACAATAAGTCTAAGAACAAAAACTAATTGATTCGTATAATTGATTGAGGGAGTCGTTACCTGGTGAAACTCCATTATTATAATAACGGTAAAGAGAACTGAGTTAAAATTTCATAAAATTTCAAAGTTTTTGATAATTTTGCGAAATTTTAACTTAGTTATTTCTACCGTTATTATAAGTTCATTTGATTTATGTTAGTACGTTTTCTATAAGATTGACCAATTTTTAAAATTGATTTTTTAAATTTATATGAATGCATGGATACTAATTATGTATATATTTTTGTATAGAATTTCGTATAATTATTGCTTCATTAGTTATATACGACGTTATGCAATTAAAATAGGGTATTTCTTTCGGCCCTTTTATAAATCAAATCTAAAAATATGATATTGTGCCTAAGAATAACTGTGGCTAATTTAATTTAGTATGTTGAGTATAAGATACAGCAAAATGAGAATTAAACGATTATTGAAAACTTTTTGTCATAAAAAGAAAAGTAGGCTATTCATTCATTAGAAATGCACATTTTTAATCTTGGAAGTTCCTTTTTGAAATGAAGATGTCAGTGATTCAATTTAATAATAAAATTTAAAAGCTGTCATTGATTAAAATAAATGCTATTAACCAGCATCACCTAAAAATCAGTAGCGTGCACATTTTCATATTATCACTGTCGTGATAAAGATAGCGAAGCAAATGAATAAAACTTTCCACTCCAAATATAAAAAAATGAAAAATGTTCCACTCTAAAGACATGGCAGTAGAAAAACATACCCATCTGTAAAAATCGGTGAAGAGTCGCAAACTCCTTATGATCTCACGCCGACATAAATTCCGTATTTCATGCTCAGTTAAGTAGAGAACTAATGACTTCTGAGAGCCCCTCTCGAGAAGTTACGCCTCCGGAGACTGGAAGCTGCGTGCTCCGCACACCTGTAGTAAACACCGCATTCGATGGAATATCTGAATAATTGATATTTTAACTCGGGAACGCCGGGAGACTTTAAAGAGAGATCTGCCTCTTGCCGGTTCACCGGCAATGATCGAGATGGTAATACGACGTATGATCCATCCTCATTGGACGAAATAAATGCTAGGGTCTCTCCTTTAAGCATTTCGGAGCCTTCTCGCTGGCTTAATGATAAAACCGCACCGTTAATTTCCTCTCGTGGCCTGGGTCGTTTTGTAACTTAGGAGTTTATTGCTCCTATTTAATTGCTATCATTCAAGTTGGGGCGTGCGGTGTATCATTATTACCCAGACTGCGGGTTAGTATGTAGCTCGTTAGCTGTAACTGTTAGGTGAGCCCCTCGGTTTTTCCCGCGCTTCAGCGACCTTTCTCTTTTCATTTTTTTCTGCCATTTGCTGTTCTTTCCTCTTCAGCATTACCATTACATCCTTCCAAGATACTCATTTTTTCTGCTTACCGAATTTCCTGTTTCCTCCCCTAACTTTTCGTGCATCCACTCTTCACCTAACATCTTTCTTCTGTTTTCATTCTGACGATTTATGAACGCCTTTTCCTCGCTTCTTTATGATTTTATTTATTCCGCGTGCCGTTTCTAAATTGTTCGCCAACGGCTTTTTTAACTCATTATATTAATATTTATTTTGTGAATCATCTTATTAATTTTTGTTGAGTAATTTAGCTATTTTTTGAAAGTCAAGACAATTTTATTTGGAGCTGAAGTTAATTGGAATTAACGGACTGCATGGGAGGTTAAAATATTTCGTAGAAACTCTAAGATTCCATATTTATCTGAAGAAGGAGCACAATAAATTCAAATTAATTACATTTCGGAGTTAAAAAGATTATAATGATTTTTCGCTTATAATAAAAACCAATAAGTATTTCTTTATTTATTATTAGTACTATGATTGGATATTGAGTTTTTAAAAAAATTCCAGAAAATCGATTTAAAATCAGGAATTAGGTTAAAAATTCTCCGATCCTGAAAGCCAAAAATTCTTTAATCAACAGATTATTTTAAAGGCATCGCACAGTTACGGTTCTTAGCTCTGAATGGGATTCTTTGTTATGCAGACGATGATATCCTAACAGTTTGTTCTACAATACTAACATGTAATTTTCATCCAGAGTACACACATTTAAATATATTTATAATTCCGCTCTTCCTTTTCTTTGGTCTACGAGGAAGACTGATGATCCTAAGCATAAATCGTCTTTCACTGGTAAGGTCTTGCTCTGATAAATTATGGAAATACTTACGCCTTAAGCAGCTAAGTTCGTTAAGCGGTAAGGATTTAATAACTGACGTATCGGTGACAAAACGTAAAAGCATGAAATTTCAAGTACAACATGGTATGATTTAAATCAACTCAGGATGTGTCTGAAAAATTTGTTTTTTGACGGCCAGTATGACTTATTCTTACGGAAATTTTATTGAGTAATCGATTAGAAGTTCCAACAAAGAAAAGGACAATTTGTATACATATCACAATGTTAAATTGTATGATTTTATAATTAATTTTATTCTATCATTTACTTTGTATTTGAAGTATCTTTGGCATTTGTCTCTATAATACTATAATATAGGCATTCCGGTGTCTTACACCCCCTGCCACGCGCCACTGGCGGATTGCGGGGTTTAAATGTAAATGTAAAATACGTAAGCGAACACAGACGTAAATATTGAGAAATTGAAGAAATACATGTGGATTTTTAGCAAAAATTTTCGAAGAGTACTAATGAAATATTCATCAAACTATATCTTCATTTGTGAAATATATTTCATTTGTCTTTCGCCGCAGAAAGAAAAATTGATAATTTAAATGTGCCTCCGTATCAGTCTTGTACGACTGTGATAGTTTTAAAGCTACGATAGAGTTATCGAATGTGATTAATGTCACTCATTTGAATCTCTCCATATTAAATTCTACAAAAGGGTTATTCATTTGAACATTGCGTCCTTTGTAGATGTTTTTTACACTCTAGTGTTTTACTGTCTAGCTGAGGAATGAAAAACAAACTACCTCATTTTTCATCTTGCCTAGTATTCCTCATTCCCTATCCAGGGCTTGAGGTGTAAGGGTTAAGGTTCAATTGGGCCTCGCTGAATACTTTGCGGTTGGGATAAAGATTCCGCAGCGGGTGGACCACCCCCAACTCAAGTTCTGACTCATTCACTTTGGACGGATAACGAAAATCTTCGACGCGGTTGACGAACTTTAGTTATTGCCCCAACCCTCCGTTCAACTCTCGGATACTTCAGCCAACTTCTCCCTCTTCTTTTTCTATCGAATCCGAAGAGATTCCCTCCAACTCTTATCCGCTCGTCAACTTCCCCTCCAACAGCCAGGCGCAATCTCTGCAGACTCGTGGCAAGAATCGCAAATGGTTTTAACCGAGCAATTTTCATTTGAAAAGGGTCGAAAAATTGTCCCCAAAACCTTTGGGAAAAGGCAACGCCCACTTCCGCGACGAGAGAGTTTCAAGGCGGCCGTCGTCTTCACCTTTCTTATTATAGTACCGCGTAGTAGAGAGCCAGCGCGGAAAATTTCGCGCTTCTCCTACTTGGAGAGTATACTCCTACGTCTATTCCGCTAAAATATTCCTGCCATTATTCACTTTGCATTGTTCATGCAACGATTAGGTATATATCGTTATTTACGTGATTTTGCCTTGTGAGTTACGAGGACAAAAGTGTAAATATATATCCCAAGGATGAACAGAAAGGAAAATAGTGACATGAATTGGACTCGAATCTAGGTCTCTTTCTTTCCTGGCAGATATTCTAATTTATACCACTAGTGGAGGAAGACAGTGAGGCTCCACTTACTGGAACCAAATAAAATCCGATTGATTTAATTAATTCGAGAAGGTAGTTTAGTGGTTGGAATATTTGTAAGAGACCCGAGTTCTAATCCCTGTGACGCCGCTATGTTTCACTTCCTTAGGTTTTCAAGATGTCCGCCTATAGGTCACGTTGTTAAATAATATTACGCTATAATAGTACCGCATAGTAGAGAGCCTGCGCGGATATTTTCGCGCATCCCCTCCTTGAAGGGGTGTGCGAATTATGCGAATTCCTCACCCCATGTCCTCCACGATACGACCTTCACTTTCTCGTGATTTTTGGCTTTTTGTTCATTATCTTGTTTTTTTTTCAAAATATAGCATGCGCTCGCCTAAGGAATTTGCGAATTGAGAGAATTTATCAACACTGCTGTGCATGGAAGAGACTGCATGACAATGATAATAAAATTTCTTTATTCGGGAGAGATTAAGACTAGGAAGTCTCTTCTTACATCTAACCTTTCGTCGCATGAAGAACAGAAAGAAAGATATAGTTTGCAAAAGTACACTAAAAAAACTAATATGTGGATTTAAAACACCTAAGCTGAGGGCTCAGGAAAAAATTTACACTGCAATTTCCACATTGTTCCTGCGAAACCTACAGTTAGAAAACTATATGTATGGGGAAAAGGGATACCAAAGGTTTTGGTATTCGTAGGTGGGTAGGGGGTCGATGATCCGCCGATTGGTTCCGAAAAGGGCTCTTTACTTTGCGGTACTATTATAGGTGCTCTTCGTAAGACTTCTCCAATCGCCGCGAGGAATTGCAAATCTGCCGATTTTGATTTCTCCATTCCGCAAGGATTCGAGTCTAATTGCAATGGTTTTGCTCTGTCAGATGTTATTTCCGCTGGGATCTCCGCGAAACTGACGTGCCCTGCGAGGAATGAAGGGTTTGACAGATTTCGAGAGATTTCCGAGAGATAAAGAATCTTACGATCTCGTGAAGGGTGCTCAAATCTTCGGAGGTTCTAAGCCGATGAGTGATGGAGCAGTGAATTCTTATTTATATTATGCCTCTCAAAAGTTGTTGATACATGTCAAATTGAATATAGTAAATTTCAAAGGATATTTTTCCCATCCGGCTGGGATTCGGCTCAGTTGGTCTGAATAATTTGCACAAAATATAAATTTATGAATTTATGACGATATACGTATAAAAATATCGAAATACATAACCATATGAATTGGCATAAGAGTGAATAGTATTCTTACATTTAGTTTCATCTTATAACCAAATCTATTCAATGGAAGTTTTAGTTCAACCAATAAGACTAAATCGTAAAAGGATTACCAGGAAGCTATGTTTTTATTTATTATTTTGAAAGCAAGTTATGATTTTCAAACAAGACTATTTTGTACTTAACCAAATCGATAGGGATCATGTCCTGCTTCTGTTACAAATATTGTACTAATTCTACCACCCTTTATTCATTCAGTTAACCTGAAATCAAACGGAGAGAATAGCCGACACGTAATCAGGCGTTACTTTGTGGCAGTTATTAATTATGTCAAAATCCATATTGAGGAAACGTTTACTTAACGACAGAAAAGGTACAGAAACAACCATGGTTTTGGAGCATGGCTACATCATCAGGTAAAAGGATAGGAAACAACACAGAATATATAGATGCAGCCATGCTGCGAAACCATGGTCGTTTCTATACCTTTTCTGTGGTTTAGTAGAAGTTTCCTCAATATAGATTTTAGAGAGAATAGCAATAATTTTTATTGAATAATGTTTCAGCAATGTACTTACTACACAAGGAATCAATATATTCATGAAAATCGACCAAAATCGCGAACTATGAACTATTAAGTGAAATATTAGCCCCTTTATCGTTATTCCACACCCATAACCTCTAATCTTGGGCCTACGGTGGACGATGGATTTTATATTAGTGATTTAATATTGAATTCCTTTAATCGCAAACCAACATTCCTTTTCAAAGCTGTTTAATTGAACAGATAGATTGAAATAATCTGGAATTTACAACAACAAAGCATCTTGCGTCATGGGATTTTTAATGAAGCGATTTTTAATTGTATGAAGGTTTTATCTATAGAAAAAGTACCGCTTACTAGTTCTTAGCAATCTTCGAGGCAAAAGTCTACACGGTAGCAAATGCTGAATTCTGAAAGCCAAGCGACTCTATGGTGGATTCAAAGTTAGAACTATTCTGCGGAGGTCTTTGAGTTACAAAGATAAATAATAATTTCAAAGAACGGCTTTCTATCCTTGTATTTCAGATGGAATAGTTACAAATCCTTTTGATTTTTGATAAATATTATATTCCAACCTGAACCTCCAGAAATCATTGTGGAACTTCTATATACATCTGCAAATATGCCTTGTTAGCCTCCTGTCATTGAGAGCTCGGGAATGAATACCACTCATCTATTACGTACACACACGATATTTTTCATCTCGATTTTAACCGAAAAGGATTCTCTTTCAGGGCGAACCCTTTTTAATGCCCAACGATACTCTTCGGCAATGTTTCCGCCTTTCTTTTGACCACAAAGCGATCCACAACCGAAGGCCTCAAAGCTACTTACGACCGTTTCCGAATGTTTGATTACGAATTTTTCGAGGATCGCTATTTCTATTTAAAACCGAAGTTTACTCTTTTGCGCTCCAATCGAATAGTGAAATAAACATATTCCGAGCACTTCTCCGCAATTTCCGCCTGTTTACCCCGTCATTCCTTCCCTTTCACATCCAACAACCCCCGAGTTCCTCGTAGAAGAGGAAGCGGTTATTTTCTCGAAATAACCGCGGTCGCGCACGTCAGAGATTTCACGTTTATCTCCCTCTCGATTCACAGTCCAGCCCGGCTTATGTAACGAGAGTATATAAGTGGATGACCTCTGCTTTCCAACCCTTCCACCAGATGTCACCGTCTTGATCGTTATACCCGCCCCCACTTACGGGTCCAGACACCATTTTCCTCTCCATTATTCAGCTGACACACGCCTCGAAGATTGAGCTCAAGAGATTAGTGGTCCAAGGGGACAGGCAGACTCCCCGCCCCCCCGGGGCTGTCTTCCTGCCAAACCCTTAACTGTTTTCACTTTTCCCGCTCGACTGCGCAAACACACAGGGCAGATCATAGGGTTCCATCGAGGTGTTGCGGCGTTCCTTCATCAGTCCGTGGGAGGGGTGCGAAGATTGTGATTTAGAGGAAGGCGACGGAGGTTATATATACAGCGCCTTGGTTTGCTTTTCTGTATGGCAGAGGAATTTGCTCGGGATATTCGGAATTATATTTCATCGAATGTGCTTTCGTATTACAGTTGTATAATGTGGTCATATGGCGCGTTCCGGTTTTTATAGTCGATCGGTAATGTTATATTTTATGGGAATGAAATCTTATTTATATTTCCACACTGGTTTCAGTTTTTTGATCGGTAATATTGGATTTTATGGAAATGAACTCGTATTTATTTTTCACACTCTAAGAATAGCCTCACTCCAGGTAACTCTTGATCTAACGACTGAAATTAGGACTTCTTGCTAAAATTAGAAGATTTCAAGAACACTTTTCAGCAATTTTACTGGATACAAAATCGGGGATGAAATATAAACAAAAGTATCTATTAAATAATGAAAGTTCTTATAATCTGGTGATTATAAACTTATTAATGTTATGTTCCCTAACAAATGGATCGCTAATTAAATACGTACAAGGAAATACATTGATTATAATAGTGATTTCTACTCACATTATCAGCTTAAAATCGTAGAATCTGATTGATTAAAGTCGGGAAGGGATGTTTATGTCGTTATATTCCAAACGTTGTTGATGACATGTGAAGTAGATATGTAAATTAAAATGTACCTGTATCTCTGAATTATTTATCTATTATATTATTTATGTTTGTCTCTGTTTCTTCGTGAAACTATAACATAAACTTAAAACAAATCTGACAACTTTCTCAATTAATTTTTAGCCACAATTTTAATGTCGAAATTTCATGACTCCTTACCGCAGATTTATGAAATTGTTTAGTTGAATTATTTATAATTTTCCTCTTCGTCTACAAAACAACTTTCACATCAAATATAAATAATATCTTAATGAGCCCGATGTCAGTAAAGTCAATAAGTGAAGGTAGACTAAACAGCTGAAGATTCCTCTGGTCAAGGCAATATTGTCACGCATCATCATCGGAAGAAAGAGTATATTTCAATCTAATTCTACGCCATATTCTAATTTTTATATTCAGTTTGATAGCTTCTAACTGTAGTTTAAATCTTCTAACGCATGCAAAAAATTGTTATTGCAGTCATCAGATAGAATAACGTCACTTATAGAAGACCTGGAGAGAGGCTTTTCTTACAATGTGTTAAAATACGTAGGATTTCATTCCGATAAGATTATCATTAATATCATGTCTATCATATAAATTATCATCATTAATGGCTAGAAAAACCGGAACACACTACAGCTTCTAAATTCTTTATTCATTCATGTCATTCAAGTATAACTGATTAGGATAAATACCTTTTCCCATCATCGCGCATGTCATATTAGCTTTCATGTAATCGTCGTCATAAACAAGACAAAAGTATATGAAAGATGCATCTTCCTCTATCCTGTACCACGATGAAAGTGAAGTAGCGCATAAAAGTGCGGCAGTTCCAAACAAATGCACATTATTCCAGTTGCGAATGTTACCTCGTTAGAGCGATATCCCGCAAGCCTATATCCACACGCCATAATCGATTCCAAATCCGACGGATCGATGACGCATTTCACCGCGAATAAGACGTTGTTTACGTTGGCGACGGTCTTTTAATTCACCATTTCTCGACAATGTCCCACATTCTGATCGAAATTCACCGACGGCCGCTTAATTAAGATAGGAATCGACTAGACTCACGTGCGCATTTTTCTCGTCATGGCGTGGAGTCGACGCATCGTCCGGATGGCCTTGCCTCGGTTGCATTCTTCATTCTGCACATGATCGTCATCATCTGTACGCTCGGCATCAACTTTTTAAGATTCTCGTCAAACTGGTGACATCTGGCTCATTGGAAAGTATCATCATGCGCTTTTTTGCTCGTCGGCGTATTTTCCTTAATTATCCGTATGGCACAGCGGTTTGCGCGGTAATTCTCTAGAAATCCGTGTTCGCTCGGAGGGACTCCATGACGCTGTCCCGGGGCTGAAATGCGATTGCCGTTGGGCAAGAGGGCAGGGAAACACAGCCGCGTAATCACGACCGGCTTTTGTTATGAAAGTTCATATGCGTATGCGTGTAGTTTTACCCCGAAGTAAGGTTTATCCATGGAAATAATGGGCTGTATCGAAGTAATTAATCGTGTTTGCAATAATGAATGATAATTATATTAGTCTGATCATTAAATGTCCTTTGCAGTACATGAAGCAATTTTCATTCCATACACAAATTACATATTACACGTAAGATAAAACCCTTTTAATCTAAATTTTAATTAAATGAATAAAATATTCTTTGGTCCTGATAAACGGAAATATAGTCGTCAGCACGTTTTCAAAAATATTCTTTTATAAAGTTATTAAGGCCAGATTGACATTCATAAGTTTCTTCTTAGATTTAACCGTTTGCCTTATTTATTTTTAAAGATGTTTTAACTTGTAACTTTTGTTATGACAGTTCATGTATGTATATTCATAACTTTTGTTATGAAATTTCATATACGTATGCGTGTAGTTATGCCCTGAAGTATGGTTTATCCTTTGAAATGATGGGATTTATAGAATTAATTACTCATATTGCAATTATGAATGATAATTGTATTAATCTTAACATTCAAAGTCCAAACTTACATGTAATGTAAAATGTAAAATTTGCGCTTCATAATATAATTTTCATTAATACACAAATTAGATGTTGCGCATAAGACAAAATTATTTTAATCTAAATATTTTTAATCATTTGTTTTGGTCCTGCTAAGCAGAAATATTACGAGGCTCACAAGAGTAATCTATTACGAAGTTATAAAAGATAATAATAATAATAAAGCGTCTATTATTATGGCGAGATAGAGACTAATAAGTTTCTTCTTACATTTAACCCTTCGTCATGCACATTTTAAAAGTAGAGATTGATTGAAAAATTACACAAGAAAACAACAATGAAGGTTCAAAAACCTAAGTTTTCGCTTAGTAAAGGTAATGCACCGAGGTAAGAAAACGTGGATAGTACAGAAAACCTGTGAAACCTACGGATGGTTAAGTAAATTTTTATGGAGAAGGCAAGTTAAGAAAGATCATAAAGTCGAAGAAAACAATTAAGATATATTTTCACGTAGAAAAATCTAAATAAATGTTTGAATAACAGACAAACAATAACCATATATATAGAATATAATTTCACTGCCATAGATTATTTCTTATGGCTGCCGTGTTTGAATTTTATTGAGGTTTCTAGCTTAACCTTGCCACAAAATCGTTTAACTTTAAAGATTTCTAAATAGAAAATGCATCAACTCAAAGCAATTTTTTTATAATCTACGATCATCACATTCCTTATAAGGCCGCTTTTTATTTTCAATTTGTTTCGCATTATTTAACTGTGAAAAATATATTTTTTCATGTACAGTCCTGGCCAAAATTAACGCAGCACCGGCCGTGAGGATCGCTAGGGAGGTGCTGCGTTAATTTTGGCCAGGAGTGTACTTACTTGATAATTTCCAGGATTCAATATTATGATATTTCATTTAATTTTTGATCCAGTAGTAGTATCGGCTGAAACCTCGTACTAAAAAATACACTTAGAACTACTTATGTCTTACTGTCTTTTGTTCATTTACTATATGGCCATGGTTACGGTGTTACCATTAGCAAGTACAGATACCGTGGTGGTCTGATAAATAACCTGTCCACAGAATACTGAGTGTTTTGTCTCGCATTCTTTTTATCGATCTTGATCAAGGCTGTGAAAAGCTACTGAGGCATGAGTAATGTAAGCCACTGAGGTGTGCTGATCGATAGTATTCATTAGGTCTCTTCTCGTCGAATTCTATAAAAATCATTGGGCTATTTTGATTCATTCATGCGAACGTATTCTGGTATAGCATTCAGGTTCATTGGCTGCAGAATGGCAAATTACTTCACTCCCCAGATAGCCTCATTCCCTCTACAATGTTTTTGGTAGCTAATGACTGAAAATATTGGTTTTAAGCTAGCTTCTCGTAAAGTGCTTTGAAGAAAAAAATGAAATGAAGCCATTTATTAAAGACTAGTGAATTCTCCCTTAAAAAATGACGATATTAAAATTAAATTTAGTTACCAAAAATATAAATAACCATTGACACACATAGTGCTTGTTAACTGTTATGATATAGTATTTGTTTATTTTGTTGCTAGAACAATATCGCTTTTGTATAAATGCTTGCCATTCGATTGATTTCGACGGCAAAATTTTCAATGTTTTTGAGAAAGAAAACATTAATCGTTTGAAATTTTAATCACCAAAGCAAATTTTAAACCTACATTATAACGGTGATATTATTTGTTAAAAAAATATATAGTTGTATTTCAATTTCCTAAGTTTACTAATGGTTTTCTTGCCAAAAAGATGTTGACTCTTCTTCCCCATACATTCTTATGAGCCTATCTTACCCATTTATTCGTATGAGAGTTGAGTTCAGCAATCACCTTTGTCATTAGATGATTGCATATGGTCACAAAATTTAAGTCATTTTGTATAAATTCTCTCAATTTTGACCCGAATACGATATTTTACGACCCAAATAAGAATCTTTATTCAATTTCCCTTCTTTTGGTGTTCATCTCGGTTTCGCTTTACCATTATTTCTGATTTAATTCTGCAAAAGAAAAAATGTCCGCAATCGATCAAAACGAAATTTACGTGCATTTATTGTGAGAGACGTTTCGAGTCGTCCAGAGTCGAACCAAGGATACTTTTGACTAACAAATATCAATATGTGATACTCAATTGGACTTCTAAAGACAACCAAAAATGTATAATCTTATCAGGTCGGTAGGTGCATGAAATGAATGTTCGAATGTTTCTCCCATGTATTTCTTAAGGGAATAACTGATATCGGATAAATAAATATATACAATGCAGTGATTATTGTATAAGGAGATTCAATTGGCGTCCTTTGAAACAATGTTCGCTAATGTGAGCTAATCTGGTCATTCTTGTTTATGGAATTAATTTAGTGGTCTTTTGCTGGCAATGAAGCGCGATGACTACATTGACTTCCCTTCTTTTTCCAGCGATAAAGATGGACGCTCATGAGTTATATATACACTGAAATGGTGAGCGTGGGAGCTACTTTCATTCCGCTCATACGCAGTCGATTGTTTATTTTTTCTCAGTCAATAACCCTCGGAATGGAATTCAAAGATCCTCTTCTCCATAAAACACCTCCGTAACAGTTGAAACACGCCGCTTCGTATTCCGCCAACCCATCCCCAGCGCATTACCATCGCCGAGGGCGGTGTATTATACATGCCGGAAGCAATAGAATTCGCGCACTTAGGAAACATTTGGAAGACTTTTTAGAAGTAATAAATCTGCCTTTATGCCCCGCTGCAGCTGTTGATTCGCTTGATGGATGTCTTTTTTATACGTGAGGGAATTTTCAGCCTTCATCTTCGCAGACTAAACGTACGGCTTCTCGCGAAACTCCGTGGGTGTATCTTATTAAAACACCGAAGAGGATTGGTAATAGTTTTTCGTGGAGGATAAGTTTCTTTTGATATGTGAAGTACAGTGATACCTTGCCTAATGGCTGTAAGCAGCTATTGGATAGTTTTTTCGTCTCCCAATTTCTTTGTGGTTATAATATTCGTTTGATGGAATTTCTATTTGTCGAAATTTGGTTATTCAGGGGGTAGCAAATGGAAGAATTTACTAAAGTATTACAATTAAGCTACCCTATAGTATTTCTTCTAAGCAACAATAGGTTTGAGTTAGTAAGTTTTGGTCATTTTTTATTTTTAAATGTACGCAACTACACTCATTATTTTTAGCCGAATCGTTATTTGTCATGCGAGAGAAAAATTAGCAAAATAACTTTCATTAGCAGAGAAATTACAATTTTATTGTTTCATAGTATTAATATGATTTTGTTGAGATTTGTCAAAATTTGATTTTATTTTCCAAAGAGAATCCAATTGCTAAATATGCAAAAGCAGTGTCAATAACTTTCCACATAATATTGCTTGTAAGCAACAAAAGGTTTTATTCAGACATTTTCTGTGACTTTTTATTTTCCTCACTTATGCACCTGCGTACAATTTTCAATAGCTGAATCGCTGATCTTTCAAAACTGAAAAATCTTCGTTAGACGAAAAGATTGGCGTTTCAGTGGTTGTAAATTATGAGATTTCCATCGTTTGGATATAAAAGAATTCTACATGTTATTTAATTTTATATTTGCATTAAGACTTTCCAATGACCTAGTTTGAATCGTCTTGATTGCATACATATCAATTTTTTCCGGAATTTATAAGTTTTAATTTTCTTTTCATACGCAAGTTCAATAAACTCAGAGAGCTGGAACTGTTTCTGGATTGAAGTAGCCATTCAAATTGATATCACTTTCTTACGGAGGAAGTTCTTTCGGAAATTTTACCCTTCGGTTTATTAATAAGTATCCAGTTTTATTTTTATCGAAACTTCCAACCTGACAGTCAAATTCTCATGATTACATCCAACGCGTTAATGAGGTATCGATCTCCCGAGGGAAGAAAATTGAAAGGCCATTAATATCCCGAATGTATTTCGAGCCTCATCGGAAATTGGAACATCTTATTTTTTCCTTTGATTTCCATGAGAACTTTTGTGGCATCATTCGCATGGACATGAATTCCAAAATTATTCGCGCCTTTACGATTCGGAGAAAATATAAATAGAAACTTCACCGTACTTGCTCCATTTATAACGTATGCTTCATGATCATAAAAAAGTAATGAATGTCCATGAATATAAAGAAATAATTTTGACTAGGAAATTAGTTTTCAACAGCATTAATGCTTCAGCACACTTAGTATTCTTTAAGACTCAGATTTTAGCATGAACTATTTCGTAAAATAGATTATTTTAGATCATTTCGTAAACTTGATTCGTAAATTACTCACATTTTACTTGTATTAATATGGACTTTGTCATCTTATTTGCATTATTCTCATTTATGTTTTAAACATTAATTTATTAATTTGACAATATTTTTATGCATTATATTTGCTGTGTTTTCTCGGGTTCTTTTTATCCCCTCGTTGGTGTTTTCCGTACAGTGAGGACTTTCTCTTCGTGAATCTTTTGCTAAGAAGATTTTTCCTGACAAACCCAAAAATGTTGCGCTTTTGTGTATTTTATTTATTAAATCAAAATATGAATTTCTAATTGAGATTAAGTGGAAGAGAGGCCAACTTTGGCCTAACCTCGCTTTACCAAAGGCTTCCTTCATTCATATTTCTTTTGTCGTGATACTAAAGCCATATGATAGAACAATAAGGTGGGTGACCTTAAGAAAACAGGAGGTTAATTTATAGGTTAGGATGCTTATACAACGCTTATATTAGCAAGTCAGCATAGGCCGGTATCAGAAGCAGATATTAGTAATACCCTCACTTACCTAAGCAGAAAATACCATAGATATCAAATAGAGCCTCCATCTCAAAGGGCTAACATAGCGAAGTTCTCCTGCCTTCATAGAACTATAGATCAATGGAACTCTCTTCCTGCTGGTATATTTGAGCCATTTCCTCCCCGAATGCGTACCTTCAAGTTGAAGTTAGTAAATTGTAATTGTTTCCTGAAATCTGTAATGGTTACCTGAATTTACTGTGATTAGTGAAGATGTGCTTTTTTCTCTATGGGGTGGGATAATATTTGCATAAATTTTGTTTATAAATATATATGGCTTTACTTCTGTCAGAAAGAAGTTTGACAAGGGGTGGCTACCTCTAACAAATATTGTTTTTAATTTCTAATATCGTATCAAAATTGGCTAGTTATTTTTTGCTCGACTATGCACGACTGAATTTATACATACTCGTATATCATATGTAAGGCATTGCAACCAAATAATTTATCTGCCTGTAGTGATACTGTAATAACAATAATTTTGTTCCCAAAGATTTAAGAATTACATTATACCAAATATGCGAGAATGACAGAAATATACGCTAGTGATTGGCTTACAAAAATCAGTCAGAACAAAATAAGTACAGAAGTAGAAACATTGGAGTGGCTATCCTGGCTCATCAGGGGGTTTTAGGATAAAACAAACAGTTCACCTTAGAAGTAATAGTTATTTAAAATACAGTTTTTTGTGATTTTCTTAACCTCTTAATAATTATATTCATATGACGAGGAAATTCCATATATAAATTCCAAATGGAGATCAAAAAAGATTAATTTCCCGAAGACGCCAGATTTTTTCGGCTATCTCCCTTCTCCAGAAAAGACCTATTGAGGGCAGAACCGATCACATATTGTCCAAACTGCCGTTAAATCATCCTCGGGGAATCAATGGCGGCAAGAGGGCAAACAAAACACTGCCGCCATCCGTCACAGCGACCCGCGTCCTCTTCCAAGGATTAAAAAATCCGCGAGAGAATTCCGGTCACGGAAAAGTAGCTCCGGAATTTATGCTCTTCAAAATAAAAGATAAGGAAGAGGTAGAGAGAAATTTTCGGAGGCGAAATAGGTTCGGAAGGATCCATTAAAGGAAAGAAAACTATTCTCGCGGCGCATGATGAATGGGATAGAGGAGATATATGGAGCGCTATGGGGTTGCGTGGAAAAAGCGGGAAGTTGGGTCAGGAAAGATGGCTGGAACTCGTTACCTGGAGAAGGTGAGGGCGGTTAGGGATATAAGGGATAAAGAGGGCAAGGGATAGTTGAAATTTAGTTCGCCATTCAGCCGCGTGGGACCGCTTCTGCCGCGGAAACTTGAGGGATTTTTAGTCCGATAATTTAAAGCCCGTCCCCTCGCAATACCAAGACGCTCGCCCGCTTTCCCCGAATTGACCCACCTATATTTTGACGAAAATTTGCGGCGAGACAGAGGAATTAATTAGTTTAAAACTCGCCGTACATCGCGGGGGATTAAGACGGAGTGGAAGTTTGGAAAAATTGGGTAATTGATGGCGAGATGAGCTAGATGGGGAAGTTTCGTTTCATTAAAACCCTTTTTATTGATGGTTTCTGTTTTAATTCTACCCCACGAAAACTGTTTCCGAAATTTTACTATAATAATAGTTCAACGTGTGACAAAAATTATCGCAACCACAGTTTTGTTCTCAGTTCCATCGGCATGATTTGCCAAGAAAAAATGTTGACAACGAGGACATTTTCTCTGTTTAGAGTTTGATTATGGTCTTAAGTGCATAAACCATTTGCGTTGTTTTTCATATTTGGTATTTTAAAATTTCGTTGTATTTAACTTACAGATACTTTACTTTCGATATACCTTAATCAGAAATTCCTATTTCGATTAAATGCAGTACTAGTTTGGTTACATTTCACCGTCCTGGATTTCATTTTCTATTTTCATCAATGTTCTAAATATTTAATTTTTATGTTCATCTTTTTATTCTGGTTGACTGTGATTTTGTCACCCAATAAATATATTTAACCAAGTAAACATTATTACCAATATTCAAAATGACCTTATGTTTTACATCTTGAGACACTACGTCACATATACTAATGCAGCTGTGACTATGAACTTGTATACAGGTACAATAAAACGCAAAAATATCTTTTATTTTATGTTTAGCGTGAAGAATAAGATTAGGGATACATAATTCAAGAAACCTATTACACTCTGATAAAAAGCAAAGATATCGTTATGTTGGAAGAAATAATGATTTTAAAATCTGGTTACAGTAAAGAAAATAAAACGTGTAAAATCATTCTTTCCTACATAAGTTATTATTTTCTAGCTAAAATTATATACATAATCCATGTATTCAGACTATTATAGTACAGTTTGTATTGATAGTTAAAGAAAAATCACAGCATTAGCATGCCTTCCATTAGGAAGATATTGAAAGATAATTTGCAAACTGGGTTGGGAATTATCTGTGTATCGACTCAATGAAGCCAATTTCCCTCTTTTAAAAAGTAGGTTGAAAAGAAAGAAAGAATATTGGCGGGTCTTAATGGAACAGGAAGTGGTTTGTTATGAGGCGTAATTGAGGAAAGATCTTCCGCTTAAAGAATGCCAGTTTGCGGTATGATATAGGAGATTTAGCTGCAGAGATAGATTGACCTATAAAAGAGAAATCTGGAGCTATCGCGGGTCGGTAGATCACCGAGTAAATGATCTCGGTGGGTTTCTCTTGGGGTATCGCTTAATAGAAAACCTTCTTAGCTTGTTATTCATCTCACTAGAGCTGGAATTGTTAGCTGAACGCAGGATCTGAATGGAAGATACGAGATATGCATATCTAGGTTGGATGATTTACTTCCTATAGCAAGTGCCGTAGAATATCGAAGATAGAAATTGAATTCCAAATTGTCTACTTCGATTAACCAAGTTCTGTATCAAACATTGCTTCACAAAAGTAAGAATAGTTTAAACATGTTTACTTTTCTTTTATACTAAACTACTCCTGTTTCTTTCACGCTAGATATAGCAAACTCTATGACTATTTCTAATAAATTTACTATAAAATAATACAGTTTTTTATGAATTTGTCAGTATTATTTTTATGTCATTGTTCTCCAATATTAAATAAACTCATTATATCACACGCTCTTAAACTAGTGTAACCCCTTGATATGCCTTCTAGTTCAGATTTGTGAAAAAATATCATTATATCAGTCCAGGATGAAAATTGTTTCAATGTTCCATATATTCAATTAATTCCAACAGCATAAATCCAATTTGTTCATAACCTATTCGAATCATCTTCACATCCATTTGAATAGTATTACTTTTTTCAATTTTGTTATTTTTAATTCTTGATGTTCTCTACCCTTGGCATTTTGACTGGAAAGGTATACTAAATTATATATTTTCATCTCGCGAATGTAAAGCGTTCCCATAACTTTCATAATAATTATTGTTTACTTGTTGGTTTCCACAACTAAGTTAGAAACGATCAATTTCTATCGAAACAGCAAGAATTTCCTTGAAACGCATCTCGCAAATAATGTAACAAAGGTCTTATTTTTATAAACATTTACACGTTAACATAATAGAATATAATTTTTCCCAAACTTTTGGTGTAATATAGGAGTACCGTTATCGCATCAAACTTGTTTTTATTATTATACTTAATCTAAACGACCTTCTCAATCATTTCCTTTTAATTAGGGTAGATCTTAAATGGTGTATAAATATCGTTTTTCATTACCAAAGAGTATTGTTATTTAAGGATAGAAGTTTGACGTTGTTGTCTCCATTGGCTTATGGTCCTAATTTAGCCAAGTACTGTAGAAGAATTAACACCAGTGTGTGCAAAATATGCGAAGAATAATACTTAGTGTCATATTATAGCTGGTGGTTGTCAACGTCAATTAGAAATATCATGATTAGAAACGTGATCTTCATCAACTGTAGAAACAGGTTCCCGCAGTACTCGCAATCACGCTATCTGTTTAATCGCATAGATACAAACAGTTGAGTACGCGCGTTATTCCGCTTTCGATTTCGTCGGAGAAAGAGGTTTTTCCGAGATCCTCGGCAACTTTTTCGATTACTCAAGTGAAACTGCGGGGTTCCGAGGATCAAACGCGATGAATAAAATAATAAGAGGAGGAAGTACTACTTGTATCCGGAGTAGAACAGATGTTTCCTTTAATATCGAACTTTTCCTCCAGATGGCGCGCGGAAAGGGAAAAAATCGACGTGAGAAGGGATAAAAAATCGAGCTGCTTTTGCCGAAAACTTTCCGACGGAACGTGTCTGCCAAAGTGCGGATCCGTTTCGGAACTAATGAATCGGAAAATTCATCTCGATGAATGCTAATTCGAGTGTCACTCTTTCCAATGTAGGCCTTTAGTTTTTTGAGCGCAAATCTTTTGACGCTCCGAAAAAACCAACGTTTCTGACCGAGATAACTTTCATTTAGTGAAATTTATTGTCACTAATCTTGCTAGTTTTTTTTTCGTAGGTTTTCACACCCCCTTCTTTGTGTTTTCCTGCAGTGAAAACTTATTCTCGAGGTTTACTGGGATTTTTATATCCATAACTATTTTTCCCTGTTCTGTATTAATTTAAATCAATCTTTTTGTTATTTGCTAATTAGATGTTTTTAAATTGACGATATGTTAAATTGAAGAGGATACTAAAAAGTCTCCGTAGATCCCAAAATGAAGGCATTATTTATTATTTTAATTGTGTTTATTTTTATATAATTAATCTAATTATTTTTTTATTTTAATTGATTTTTAAAATTTATTATTCTATGACCACTTTTGCGCATTAATCTATATAAAGCGTAAGCCTTTGAAAAGATTTATTGAGTATGAGTCAGTTAGATCTGATTGAAATGATTTAATTATTCTATACAAACTGTATAGATATGAGCTCTTTTTCTTGATAATGAATATCATAGTGTGCCCAATCATGCTAATTCGATTCATAGAAATGATTCATTGGTATTCATGGACGAAAAGATTTTACTCATTCTTTCGGCAGTATGCTGCGAATTTTCCAATTTTTAAACATTTCTGATTACTTAAAACATTTTATTTTGATAGCTAAAACGTTATTAGAATGTTTCAGAATAGTAAAATTGTTCACAGTTCTCTAAGAGTAAAGAAAGTGACAAAGTCGGTGTGGACAGAGTGAGATTCGAAGCCAGATCTTCCTGTTTACGAACGGTATCTCTTGACCATTTAATTCAACTTTCCATTGTTCAGGTTCTTTAGTGTATTAAATTGCTCAGCGAGCATACTGCTCAGAATTAGTGACCTACGCATCAATAAAGGTATGCATAGAGACATGTGAATGTTGGAGACATGACTGCAACATCAAAGGCTAAAAGTCCTATCAAAGGATCTGATGATAATATTTGATACTGAAATTAGCTTCCACTTACTCTATCCTCGGAATTACAGCAGTACATAGGTACTTCTTGAAGTTAGTTTTTTAGCTCTTTCATGGTATCCCCTCACTGTATCATACGACACATCATAAGCACATATTTATGCATGTAAAGTGAATGTCACTTTGATAGGAATATCATCAACTATAGTGACTACAACGAATTAGCAGATATTTTACAATTTAATAATAATACTTTATAAGTATATAGAAATTAAAATTTGCAAAGGAAAAAGAACAGTTAATTAAATAAAATTTCACAAATATTACAACCTGTAGTTGTTGCATTTCGAGATATACTTCCAAGCCATTGACTTTCAAACACAAATTTTGTAGGTAACGTTTACACTGAATGTAATAAAAATATATTTATTTATTTGTGAGTTCTACACTTTGGTACCAGGTCAGGTGATAGTCATTCCTGTGGGGGGAGAAATAAAATAGGGGAAAAGGAAATAAAGAAAAAGAGAAATAAAATAGGGGAGGGAAAAATAAAATAATTTGCCTGGTATTCACCCTAGTAGGGAGAAAAATCCCCAAAAAACTCCCAAATCCTCTTACACATTATTACAAACTTAAAAAAATATTGCATAATTTATTACAATTATACAATATTTCAAAATAACAATATTTAAAAGAATACAGCAATATTACAGTATCTAAAAAATCACAACAATATTTCAAGAGAATCACGAAACCCTTTTAATTTTAATGATAAAAACATTATAAGAAGGGGGAAAATGTTTTAATTTTTAATTTAAATTTATTGATGAGTATATTATAAGAAGGGGAAAAAGGTTCTTATTATGAGTTATTAATTAGTTAAAGTTTACATAAAGGAAGGAAATAGTAAAGAGAATTGGGTCCTGCCAAACCTTAGGTGTGCCGGTAGGTTCCCAAATTGAAAACTATAGATGGAACGGATAGTTTTCTTCATTATTCTTACTTAATTAAAATTACGATTAGTTACGATCACATATTTGGTTGCTATCATTAATTTCTAGTGGGCACACAGATTCATAATATACTTAATATTGTAGATGCGCAAACATTTAATTTTGTGAGTTCTTAATAGCTAGGTTACATTTTAAGTTATTTTTGCCTTTTCGTTCCTGTTTTTTAATTTCGTTGCCAACTCAATTATGCAGGTGCAGTAGGCTAACTGCAGCTCCAGCTTAAGATCATCGGTAAATTATCTTCGCAGATACCCTCTCTTAAAACATTGAATTAGCCTCAAAGCACTTATAAGAGTAAAATATGATCATGGCGAACAAGCAGAACCCCGCATGCTCCAATTACTGCATGAACTTCCGGGACTATTTAGGAATCCCTGAATTTTGGAATTGGGATTCCTTACGCATGACAGAGATCAGATTAAGATCATAGAGCTGTACTATTATGTCTGTCTGTTAAGTATTCAGCCCGAAGATCAGCTGGAACCTCCAATCCACTAGCTTTAAATACAGATAGCTTTAGAGAGAGAATTTGTGGCATGATTTTTCATTTTTACTACAAGACGAAGCATTAGGTAGTTGCATTGTACACAGTTTCCATAATGCCGAAAGCTGTAAAGTCAACTGATAATGGTATAGTATAATAACGATTTGAATAACGTTTTATTTAACGTTTGATGATAAATTAGCAAAATGAATTTAAAATTATATTTATTCCCCAGTTAATTTAGATTCTTCATACAGAAAACAGCGATAGAGGTAGTATACGAAAAATTTATTTAATTATCCTCGATTAAAAACTAACAATATTCGATACATTTCGATATGACTCAAAATATTCGAATCATGAACAAATTGTAATAGGAATCTCGGGTCTACAATTCCATAAAAAATAATCCAACGAATTATTCGTTACTTTAATTTACTTCTTCTTCATTTATTTTTCCATTTTTCTACAAGGAAAAGGTTTAATGTTACTCTTCACGTTCACGTATGAAACGAGGATTTTTTAAAAATTACCTTTGTTTTGTTTTTCCATCTAAAGGAGGCTTATGGCATTAATTAAAAACCACGAATAATTGTCTTAGCAAAGCAGAACGGTAAATTACAAGAATTATGCAGAGAATTCAATTTGCTAGCGAAAAATGTAACCTATACCATGAAGTTTGATGATCTTCGCTCGTGGTTTACAATAGTTAGTGTTAGCTTGCCCATAACCTTAGAATGCTTTCCATAGTTCATTCCGTTGTTACTCAACCCTTCAGTAGTCGTGCGGCATGCGGTTGCGTTACAAGTCGTTTAGGGTCATATTGATCCAAAACTTCGCTTAGTAGGCCTTATTATCTCAATGAACATCATGAAAATGTTATGATCAACTTAAATGATTTCCGAATTATAGAATTCCCGGTTTTTACAGAAAAATGTCTGTTTAAAAACGATTCGCTGAAGCAAAGAAGCAGCACTTATGCGAATGGCGCTACGATGCAGCGATGCGCTTGCTATTACCGTGAATTAGAATGTATTTCTATAGTGAGAAAAACAACTTTTAAGAATACCGATAAATCAATATAAATTGGTGCTTTGGAGAAACCTATATCAGCGCTTTAAAGAGATATCCATCTTTAAAATATTAATTGTCTCCATAAGTCAGGTCGGGTCAAATCGCATGGTTAGATACGTTGCAAACATTTTCATCAATTTTTAAACTAAAGATTGGTAGATAGGAATAAGTAAAAAGAAAAATAAATATTTTTAGGCGTGTTGTAGACCATATTACAGAAGAGAAAAAACTTTATAAATTTTCCTCAAGTTTGTTAAAAAGATTATACTGATCCCTCGCTTTCATATTAAATCTCCAAATTCATACATTTTCTAACGAATTTTTTTCGGGTCATATTAAAATTCAGTATTCTACTGCTTATCTCTGGTAATTTTTATCCAGCATCTCTTCTTGAAATTTTTAGCATCAATGTGAATTTCTATTGTCTTCGTTAAGGATCGTTTGTAAGACTTTAATATTTCTTATCCTCCCATTTCTTTATTCATTTTAAAGTTTAGCTGCCAATGTCATTAAATCGAAGATTTCTCACAATTATTTTTTTTTTTAATTTTCCCAACTGCAGACTTAACTTTTTATTAGCCTAAAAATATTTTCCTTTTTCCTTTTTTTAATTCCGTTAAACTCTTTCTTAAATCTTTAATGATATAAAGTTAGATGTAAGAAAAGATATGTATGTTTCAATCTCGTCGTGAAATAAAGTCATTTTATTATGATTACTGTCGACCCTACGAGACAAATAAGGGGTTAAATTCAGCACAAGAAAACCTTAATTAATACCCGCGCGTTGGTATAGAGCGACGATAAAGTTATTGTCACGATGTTTGCATCGGAAGCAGGCTGCCTACACTTTTGACTCTTAAATCTTCACGAACCCATTCACAAAGGTGTGTATGAAAATGAGCTCATAGAGTTCGCAACACGCGAAACACATCGGCGAAGCGAACTTCCTCGCAAAAATCTCTCAAAGACCTTCCTTTTCAGCCTCGGTTTTCTCCCCGAAAACTCTCTATCAACGCCCGCCGTAATTACATTTTTGCCCGCGCTTTGTTCTGATGTACGCCCGCGCTTTTTCCTGTCCCTTTTTCCCGCGCTTTATTTTCCCGCGCTTTTTTCCCGCTAGCGAAATGCAATCAAGAGGAGATTCAACGTGTGTGGCGGGGTAATTACGTTCTTTTTGCTCCTAAACTTCCCTGCTACACTCGCCTACTTAGCCTGTACTGGAGTTGAAGTGTTTTTTCGCTAAATTTCCCGCGTCTCGCACCCTGATAATGTCGCCACAGAGGAAGTGGCGGCAATTTACCAGAGGAGTAACTACGCCAATTAAGTCCCACAGTGGCGCCGGCCCCGAAAATGCGGAATTAACGGGGTTTCGGAGAGGAAGGTTGAAACAGAAGTATTTGGGAGTCACATACGTCTTCTCTCTACCGGAGAGGGGTTCCTATGGCTAGCATTCGGTCAATTAATTTTGTTTGTGCATGTGTATGTGGTTCAAAAGAGTGAAGATAGGAGAAAAAATTTCATAGAAAACCGAAAGCCCCACACAGTGTTATAAGTTGAATTTTAGTAAGTTTTAGTTTATAGAGAAAGAACTAAGTCTCATCAGTTTCTCATCACCATTAAATTGATCCATGCCAACAAAATAACAGAAGTTGAATCAGCAATTCGGTTACAGTAGGTTCGTTTACTTCCTAATTGTGGATTTGGAGTTTCCGGATATTCAAGTGTGGACACTGCGTTCGGCTATGATAAAACCGGTACTGGATTCGGTTCCCATTGTGAAATGTGATAAATACCGAAGCTGTGACTTAAGTTGAAGTGCTGAAGCACTTTTAACAATGCTACTACAATAGGCAGGTTTCATAAATACTTGAAGCAAGAAGCCCCGTATAAGTAGACTAATCCGCATGACATAGTATTGTCATTTTTTTACAAGCATATTTTTCATTAAAAATTATCATTCATACCAGGAAAATGCAAGAATAAAAAATGAAACGACAAATATTCACAAAGGTAAGATTTATATAATAGATTATACAATATTATAAACATTATTCTTAAAGATATAAACCTAATTAAAATAAGGCTGAAAATCCGAAATGTTTATGCAAAACTGAGCCATTCCCAAAAAAGCTAAAACATCGGCAGAACTAAGGTCCAATCATTAGACCAATACTTGTATACAACATGATATAACATTAGACCAATACTTTTAATAAATTGTGCGAATTTTCAAGGGATAAGTGACTTCAATAGTCTTCTTCGCGATAAACTGTTACGCTTTGTCCCATAGCATCAGGTTTCCCAGGCTTCCTACGCATTCTCTACGTACTTTTTCGTTAGTGTTCTCAGTCTTCTTGGTCCGATAATACTGGGCTCGCAATTCTCCCCCGTCCGGAAGCTCTTGACCGCCTTTAATTTCCTTTCCCTTTTTTCCTCAGTTTCCTTTGAGAGCAACGGACTCATAAATTGGTCCCCTATTCCCGTGTTTACCCTTGCGGGTAGTGGAGCCTCATTTGATATGCACTTTTGAATATTCCTGTGCCTCAGAACACTATCTTATGTGCTGAAGTATCATGATGAGAGCATAGTCTCCCAGATTCAAAAGAGAGTGGATTCATACACTCCATAAAATAGAATTTTGGAAACTAATATGACCTAGTAATCTCTAAGATACAAAAATCATGTATGAACACGAAATTATTTATAATCAAAGTTTTCATATTATTTAAGGTAAACATTTATGCAGAATTAAGTTTTAGGAACAAATGAAAAGATTAACTTTTACACACCACAGATAATTTTATTCAGGAACGACCATGGTTTCGACTCATGGAGTCATCTTGAATTTGAGTCATCATACCTGAAGATGACTCCATGAGTCGAAACCATGGTCGTTCCTGAATAAAATTATCTGTGGTGTGTAAAAGTTAATCTTTTCATTTGTTCCTAATGGCGACTTACCACGAAGTCACGGCCCAAGCAGTGAATTAAGTTTTATTACAATATTATTAATCTTAGTATAATTATGATATACGTATTAGTTTTAAAGATACACCAGCTGTTGTAACCAAGGGAATGGATGACCCATAGAATATTTTTGAAAAGAAAAATAACCGCGGAAATAAATGGGATAAACCACACTTGCATACACGAATTTCAATAGCCAAATTTAAGTATACATTTAGTTTAAAATTTATTTACGAATATTTTGGATTTTTTCTCTTTTTTTTAACTATAGCATTAATTTCCTATATTACCATTTTTATTTTATTTTGTTTAAAAAATGTAATTACAGTAAGGAATAAAATCAAACTTATTCCAATTTTATTTTGTATCAAATTATAGGCAGTGTCGGAAATTTTGGTTATAATTACAAGTCAAACAATAAAGGAAAAGAATCTAAGATATAAGTAGAAAAATTCTAAAGACGCATCATTCACTGGTGGCTTTTGGCAATTCTTTTTTGCAATTGGATTATCTTTTAGATACTTGTACTGCCCTGAGATATTCTGGTTCAAATAGTTCCACGTCATGTTTAGACAAGTTCCGATAAGGAGCTAAATGCATCCACTTAGTGATAATGCACCCCCCACCATTTCCTAGAATATGGCTTTTAGGTTACACGTGTTGATGTAGACACAGAGAAGATTATTGGCATTCCAAAATGTAACTATTACTTTTGAAGGAGTCAGCGTGCCCCTTAAGTCTGGAAAAATGTTATCTTGCTGCATCTCTTCTCGTGTTTGATATGTCGATATTAGTATATCTATCGATTTTATGTACTCAATATTCCGATATTCAGATGTCTTCTGCGAGCAAATTACCCTTGCTTATTGATCCTCAATCACTCGAAAACGAACAATCACAGCCTCTCGAGGTCCTCGAGATACTTATCGGGAGTTAAAGATTCATCTTTCTTAGTCCATCCAGGCGACACAGTTTATCCCTGCGAAACCCGTCCCTTCTTACTTCGATTTCCGATACATATTTTCTCCATCTGAACTACTTCAGAATAAGCGATATTGTAAGTAGGCCAAAACGCAACCGAACTAGATGCGGTGCATAAGATCTTAAGATAGGAAACTCTGTTCCACGACCTTGCATACTCAAGCGCTCTGCAGAGATAGACAAGTTTTTATTTAATCCTTAAACGTTCTGCCTTTAGACAAGAAATAGACTGAAAAAAACAAAAAGGAAGCATGGATCGGTTCTACTAGAGACGGAGCCGGATTTATTCTCAGAATATATGTCAAAGCAGACTGAATTGTTTCAGTTTTGTATTCCTCTATGACTCTACCGGATGTAAATAAAAGAATTTGTGATTGCACATACAATATCTTATGAAAATTACTAATTTATTTATTGTTTAAAATGTAATATCGATCAATATTCCCTAATCACGCGTCTACGGATGTGCAAAATCCTTCTACGTAGTTAATAAAATGTTATATTAAATAGAAAATAATCGCAAGATTGTTTGTCAATGACAAATGATGCTGAAACTCTACAAACTCGATTGCAGTAAATCCTGACATTTTGGTATCATTTGAATATTTTTACCGTATTTAACGTTTAAAAATCTATAAAATCATAGATTCACTACTATAGAGTTTTTTTAGTTGTGTTTGTAAATTATTATACTACATCTGAGAATAATCACGTTGTTTGTTCAATTTCAGATGTTAAGTTCAACACACTCAATTTGCAATAAAATCTGGTTTAATAGTAGACCATTTACACGTACTTAGTATGCAAAAAATAAATAAAATTCATAAATTTACTCCCATGCAGTGTTTGGTCGTAGACCTGCGTAATAAAAAATGAATATAATCTTTTATGCTCAGTAGTGGCATTATTATGCAGATATTATTCAGAAAGATCAGAAAGTACACTGTTCATATTTGTATCATATAACTTTCTAGGGCTCGAGAAAGTCTAGTTTCAATTTTTGCTTTAGTGCTGTAGGCAATCTCTCAATTCCTAAATATATTTTCCTCTATGATGTAGCCAATTTTTTTCTTATATAGGTAGCGGAAAGCCTACGTAAACGGAAAACGATACTGGGTGCTTTATTATGTTTGGAGTCAAATATTCCCCAGTGAAATATGATGATAAATAGGAGGGAAGCTTTAATAGGAGAGGTTCGGGCCAAGGGGGCCTCCATTATATGTAACCTTGCCCGTATTTTTTATATGTAAGGTTGTTTGTGAGAAATGTCTTCTTAGAGTTTAGACTTTAGGTTAAGGGGGAACCTAGGTTTTAAAACATACCTTTAAAAAGGGAAGCAAAAACTGTATGTAACTGCAAATGAACGAAATTAAACTACAAAATACAAAATGCAAACGCGAAAAACAGCATTGTAGTGAAAATAACAAAGGAAAAGTTTCGCAAAATATTTTTTTAATGCTATTAAACATTATAACAATATGGCAATTTTGTATTAAACAAAATATTTGAAGAAACTTTAACTTCGTTATTTCCACTATAATGCAGTTTCACCAAGTAATAGCTTCATCAATTTGATTTAAAGCAGAAATCATTAAAATTAATGGAGAGCTTACAGCGAATGCAAATTTATAAGATAGAAAAAATAAAATTTGTATAAGAAAAAGTATGGTGCGTAAATCATTATCTTAATGCATGGATTATAATTTATTTTGGTAACTTTATTATCTAATGTACAATAATGTCATAATCTCTGTCATACAGTAAGGTAGAAGTGTATAAATTCCCACTATATTCTGAACATACACAAAAATTAGTTTCGGCGGATTTTATGCGAATGATTGTTCTACTCATTTACTTTAATTTTCATAACCCACTTTCCTTCCATAAGATTTCACGCTTTCTTCTCTCCATTACTTCTGTTTATATACATATCTCCTTACATATACCCTGTTAGATGCTTCTTGGCAAGAGTCACAGATGGAATCCAACGCACAGCCTTTTTATATTGTTTAGTAGCTGTTACGTATCGTTGGTGGAAAACAATATTGATTTTTCTCGTAGAATTTGATCGGCTTGAATAATAAAGTGGACGCATAGTTTTTTACAATATCATACGAGATCGCATTATACCTGAGCTCATCGAGAAAATCAATTCTGTTGGGATTGTGTTTCATACAAAGGTTTCCATCCTACGTTATGAAGCACCTTGCTATACTATTGCTTCTATTGGATATATTCTTCACAGTAATAACTTCAACAGATGCGTCGTTGATGATGTTGAAGCACACTGTCACAAACTCGTATAAAGATGAAGTGCGATATTCTTATCATTTCTTTGTCATACCGTACACATTGCAATTCACGAAGTCCCTATCCCAGTGGTTTAGATTGCTTTTCCTTATTCTTATCGCTCCTATCAATTTTATTCATTTTGTGCCCGATTAAATTCAACAGATGCGTCCTTGATGAAGCAGAAGCCGAAGTCAGTCACAAAAAGAACGGTAGAAGTACGATATTTCTATCATTTGTTTGTCATTCTGTACAATTTACAATTCACAAAGTCCCCATCCCATGGGATTTAGAACGCTTTTCATCGCAACAGTCCATGTTCTAGCAATCGGCAGATCTTTTCGGTCCATTGTTTTCCCCAGGAATCTCGGTGGCATCAATTCGACGCGCGCGGTCATTAACGCGTTTCATTTTTTTGGAGCGCGAAACAAACCCAGGGCGCGCAATCCCCTTCAATTTTCCGATCTTCATTTTTTATCTCCGGCGGTGGTTTCCCCCAGCACCATAACATTTCCATAATCTCTTTCCGAGCAGAATTGAAGGTGTTCATCCCATCGGGCTTATCTAGCGGAATCATTCCGTCGAAGCCGGTGACAAGATGATTGCCGTGCAGGGGCAACGTCCCCAATACGAAAAGAATCCAATTGTCGTTCGGCAAGTGGAGTAATTGTGATTGGCCGCGGTTTATTCCGTCAACATTTTATTTCTTCCCCGGGATTTTCCTCCATTAGGGCCGTCGCAATTTCCGGGAGCTGGTTCTTTCAACTCCGGGCTCCGGTGTTTTAATAATTCCGGTTGCCGAACCCGAGCTTCCGTGACTTACGCGCACGAAATTTAATCGCCGAGTCCCGCGATTTTTTGTCGTGTCAATCGTGATTTAACTTGACGCCGCCCTGAATAAAAGGGGCGATTTATTGCGAGGTCGCTGCTGTCAGAATGTGGGAACACGGGCGAAGGGATGGGGAACCTACTTTGCATCGGCACTAGGAAATGAAATTTGGGACATCAGATCAGCGATAGGCGAACCACATACCATATGCCTCTGATAAATGTATAATTATTGTCTTGGTAATGTGATTGACTCCATACATACAGACGTACGATTGAATACTGTAAATATATTTTTAATATAAAGCATATTAAATACTACATAAATGTAAATAAATAACTTATCCCATGAAAGAATTCCTTCCATTCCAAAGAAGAAATCAACACATGGCAATTATGGTTTATGCTTCACTGCTAGGAATCGAGTAATTACTACCTTGATAACTGTAGTTTTGTGACTGCAAAAATACACATAATCGTAAGGTAAGAATAATATGAGAAAGAAATCTGTATGTTTATTTAATTGACTGTAGAAATTATAATTTAAATATTAATTATATGCTATATAGAATTTTATAGAACTCATAAAACTATAGAGTTTATAAAACTCTTTTCAACGCAGTGGAAAGAGTTGTTCTATAAAAGAATAATAATTTAAGACAGGGACTACTATTATGGGAGAAAAGGTGGGAGAAAATTCATTGGTGTCATCAAATAGGTGTTCATCACGATGAATAGATAAGTTTGAGCTACTAAAAGATCAATTTACGAGTAACATATTTCGTAACAAAAGCGTTGAAAAGCTGGAAATAAAAACTGCTACTCGTCAGCGTCAGATCCTTCGTCAACTAATAAAATTAGATTGCTGAATGAAATAGCCATATTTGGAGGATAAAGTACTATATTTTCCGCGTTAAAAATTTGTTCTATCACAATAGAGTTATTTTTCCAACAAATAGGCTGTCTAAGTATTCCTCGTGCAAGCATACGTTGTATTTCAGTAAGTGTAGAGCTTCGGCTATCCCACGTTATATTCCCAACAAATAGGTAGCTTAAGTATGCTTTATAAGAACATAATTAATGTTTGAGTAAGTTTATTCTGTGATATATAGTGCAAAAATTTCTATTAAATATTCTGTATCTCTTTCTAAACCATTCGCAATTTTGTTTATTTGCCTTATTTACTTCTCTCTTGCGTTAAGTTCACACTTTTAAAAGTTACATTAATATATATCTGAATATGAAATAACTGCACTTGTATTTGCCTTTGAATTCGGCACGAACCTTTCGGACGACTCAATTACAGTACCACTCATTCGAAAGACGTCATCAGATTTGTTCTTCCATCTTATTTACATCCTCACATTATTTCTCTCTTTCGTTCCAAAAACCAAATTTCGCCCCAGCGTTTCTCCCACCTCTGGATTGCCAAAACTCAGACCCAATGAGTTCACCGCTGTGTATCCAGCCCATTAGACGAGTTCATCAGCGGAAAAAAATATTTCTTCGAGACGCAGACCATAGAAATGTTTCCGAGCAATAATCCGCCCTGCGGACGTGTTCCGATCAAACAAAAGAAAAACCAAAAACGCCCCTTTAACGTCCTCTTGATTCATGGTGGACGAGAATTGAAATCGGCTTGCCTCTCCTTTTTTATTCGTTAATGTCCCGCCAGGTGATTCCGCCCCCTGACGACCCCCCCTCGGGGCGCCACCGTCGCATTATTACCCGCCAATTTCGAGCCAATCTAATACTTCTGCGGGCATACATCAAGGTCCCAGCGAGCGGATTGAAAAATAAAACGGTGAGGAGAGTGAGAACAGAGCCCGCCCCGGGCACATTTGGCCCTCCCGAATATTTTGCGAGGCATTAGCCCTGTCCCGGAGGCTCGGAGGGTTTAACTTCTCAACGTTATCAGACGTTCTGTTACGTCTGGGGTATTCTTCACTTCTCTATCTTATAGAAGGTTTATTTTCGTGTAATGTTGTATAATATACTTATATACTCACTAAGGGTGAGTTTTTCTTTGCATATATGCGTATTTTGCAATTTTTGCTTTGTGCATAATATCAACTTAAAGGTTAAGAATGGTTATCACGAATTTTCTGCCCGAGATCATCTATAAACTGCTAATACTCTCTATCAATCCAATAAAATATTATGTTTCCCCCCACTCAGTTTCCCTAAGTTAAACTTTAGTTTACACTTTTGTTAGTTTCCCTAATTTAAACACTATTAATTATTAGCAAATACGAATCGCATTATATTTACCAAGGAAAAACGGACTTGAAGAAAGTCTGACGAGATCGGGAATCGAACTAGGGACATTCCTTCATCGGGGAGGTTTCTTTTACCATCAAAACTATCCGACCAGAAAATGTTTCAGATTTGTCAGACTTTTTTCAATTACGGTTTTGCTTGGGAATTTTCCTAGGTTTGCGCCCTTGTATGCAATTTTATCCAACCCTTTTACATGCCATTTAGTTTAAAGAAACCAAAATTTAGCAAAAATTATTAAAGTGGAACATAACCCCAGAGAGATTTGGTAGTGTGGCTCAATTTATGTGTAGCCTTGATTTTTTTATTTATAACGTGATGAAATACTTGTCGCGCGTGTAATTGAGATAAATATATAAACTTTAATTTATTTTTAGTTTTAGGACGATATCTTCAATGGAACTTTAGTTTTGATTTTTATTTATGAGAGCGGAATTAGCTGTAAATGAAGCGGGCTGCGAATGAACCCCTTCCGTACTTGAGAGGTTAACACAGCCATGGCGAATTCACTAATAATTTTCACTCGACGGAAAATGTGTCACAAGTGAAAAGGAGACAAATGTTGAAATTTTTTTTAGGACGATATCTTGAATGAACCTTTAGTTATTTTTATATTTGAGAGCTGAATTCGCGGGGACGGAACGGCGGCTGCGAATTGTCCTCATAAGGGCTTGAGGGGTTAATGGAATCGAAAAAATTGGGCCCACGCACGATGCAATTAAACTGCGGAGTCACCGGAGGAGATCCACCCGAAGGATGGTCGTCTCTCCCCGCAATTATTCCCCGCCTCTCCCCCGCTAACCGAGCAGTTGAATAATCGCTCCCGATTTTGGTCGGTGTGGACTACTTGGTGTCCTTATTCAACGGGAAGAAAAATTTTTTAGTGGAATTTGGCGGACGTTGTATCGAATGCTTAATGGGAGGGTTTCTGATCGATTCGTATTTAAGGGCTTTATTGGAGTAGCCTAAGGCATGTCTGAAATTGATTCCATTTTTTCTTCTTTTTTTAAATCGTTTAAGGTTAATCGTCAATGGAATAAAATGTTGAATTCTTTGATTAATATTTTTAAAGGAAATTAAGCTCCCGAAATAAAGAATTTCATGCCATCGTTGAAGAAATAACATAGATATTGTGAGCATCTCAAGTTATGTTTTGGCACCACGTTGTTGAGCAAGTCAAAATATTCCCTACTTCTCTGCCAGGCAGATATCAAGACGTTCTGATCGATTGGCATCTAACCGATTTAATGAGAGTGAGTTCACTCTAAGACTTGGGTGGTTAGCAGCCTCAGGCATGCCTGAAAATTATTTTCATCATTATCAATCTCTTTCATCGTTTGAGGTTGATCGCTAGAGGAATTAAATCTCGATTTTATTGATTGAAAGTTTCATAGAAAATTTAACTGTTCAATCACAACATCTTATGCCAATCTTTGAAGTGATGACAGAAACGACGTCAGCATCTCACATAACGAGACTGAGGTAGTGAATTCCTGAAATTTCTTTTTAATTTTCTTCCTTTCTTTAATCGTTTAAGGTTAAATCGCCAGAGGATATATATGTAGATTACGTCGATTAATGTTTTTCGTCGGCAATTAAACTCCTTAATCAAAACATCTTAAGTCCATCGTTGACTGAAGAGCATGGATAATGACGTATAATGACGCATGGCGTATGACAAATAATTCTCTATTTCTCTCCCAGGCAGGCATTAAAGGTCTTTAAGAGGTCTTTGAACCCTTACCCAAAACAAAAAGGAGTTTCGATGTAGATGATGTATTTAATTGTGGAATAGTGTAATTTAATCTGAAGCTTTTGTATTTTTTTGTAAATTGTAAGTTTAATGATGGCAATGTGACGAAATGAAATGTGGCTTAGCAAAGGAACGATCAAAACTGACTCTGCGGTAACTGTATTTATGGGATATCTATGGTGTTTGTGAATTAGAGTGAGGATAAATTTATGCTATACGAATTGAAGTTTGTCGTTACATTTGTGTGTATGTTTGTATTATGCTCTAGACAATGATTGAGCTGCCACCTGTCGATAGTCTAACAGTGGCAATAATAATTATTATTTTTATAAAGATCTCAGTTTCTGTTCTCTATTAAGAGTTTTTTATAAAGAGTTCGAGGGCGCTATCCTTTCTTATAAATTCTTCTCTTAAAATATTCGAGCTATGAGGTAAAATCCGATTAAATGTAAATCGTAAATGTTCAATTTGTAAAAAAACTGGAACGCAGTATTGTCAACTGTTTACCACCAGGGAAGCTATAAATCATTTGATAGGACATTTATCTACGCCAATCTTGGAGAAATTTAATTTTTATGCGGATGCCATTTTACGAAATGGCACCCGCTACAATCATCCGTTTGCAGATTAAACGTACATACATCCCAACAAAAAGGTCGGAACCAGGTCAGACTAATCGTCATTGTGATCGTGTTTGTAACTCGTCTCCTTCAAAAAATATATTTAAAAAGTTTTTGAGAATTTCTCATCAAAACTTAAGCGCATAAACCGATAGAAATTCCTTGCAGCAGATCGCAAAACGTTTCGCCGGTTAGTTTCTAAGTTGCTTTCTGGGCTAACCGGAAACGATGCATGAACTTGAACTAACGAGCCTAGAAAGCAAGCTTATTTATATCTAGCTCAAGTACCTTGAGGTGCCCAGGTGAAAAATAACTTTAGTATACTCGGTGAAATATTTTGTGAACAAGTTACAGACTCCTCGAAGTCAAAATTCAGGACAAACAAAGTTTTACTGAAAACAAGCGAGATAATTAGCTAAGCTTTATTTGTATCTACGATACCATAATTAAACTATAAGAAACTGCACAGCCCAAATTTCATTTGATCATCATCATTGATGTTAGGCACTGAAATCTAAGTTTAGCAGTTACATTTAGGTTACAATTATTTGTTGTATTGCTTGGAAAAATTCTTGTAACTTATCTTACTTTTCAGCTACAGAATACCACCAAATTTAGCTCTACACGATCCTTAAATTATATGTGTCATAAACTACTTTGATTCCATAATTTATAGGTCAACCGAAGGAATTTTATTATTCTTATTTGCAATTAATTCGTTACCGTTGAACAAATAGTCCTGTGACAACACAATTTATTACAAAACGGAAATACAATACTGTACTATTCAATAAATCATTAGTACTTTATACAATGACATATAAGTACTGCAAAGTTCCAAGGCCGAAATTATTGAATTTTGTAATGATATTTGTCCTCCAACTTTGATCATTTAAAAATTAAAAATACAATAGAATAGAAGTAACATAGGCACATCTAAGGTAAATAGTAAGGTGATTTAGGGCTATCCACTCTTTATAACATACAAAGATATACAAAATACAAAAATTTGTACGAAAATAATATACTCATAATGTAAAACATTTTGCAGATTTCAAAGAATCTTTTCAAACAAAAAAATCAACACCTTCATATTTGTAAAGGAATTCGTTAACTGATTACATAAATTTCACTTCGTTTGTGGCAGAGTAAATGTATTTTTTTTACCAAAATGAAAGATATCGGGTCTTATGTAGATAAGTGTGACAAAAGACATCACATTTCTTCATGTTTTGGCAAGCCTCATCCCCTCTCCAAGAGAATGGCTCACTCCTCACCCTGTTTATCTACGCCCCCACCTCATACAGCAGCTATTGGTGGTAGAATGAGGTGCAAACGGCCCTCCGGGGTGAATACTGAGCCCAAACATGCACCCACCCATTTCCAATCCAAAATTACGCAAGACTATTCCCAACAGTGGCAAATAAAACGCCGAATCGGTAAACTGCGAAAGTTTTGCGGAAGCACGATGTTGCGTTACTCGCGTAGGAAGAGTTCCGTTCGGCATTAATGGAGCTCTTCTTTTTATATCTCGGCAAGGAATTCGCCGCCGGCCGCAGAGCGATTAAAATCCGTTGGTTATTGCTCTAATTATCGACGGCGAAATTTTCTCCCTTTTCCAAATCGGACGAATTAAGCTCTTCGCATTCCATAAACTCCGACGTTCCGGAGAAGAGCGATTTTGCTCGCTTTGAACTTTTTTCTTCGTAGCGCCGATTAGGGAAATAAAGTTGGAGATAGACCGGCAAAACGGTTAAAATCCAATTTTCGTCGAAACTCCGTTATCGGGGCACGGTTAAGTAATTTTTCTTTTGGAGGATGATGTTTTCGTTGCGGAGTACCCGCTGAATTATCGAAGTTGCGGGAAATTATTAAACGCGGGCTGGTTATGTAGTATGATCATTACTCTACCATCTACCTATACGTAAATTAGAGATTGGACGGCCTGTTTCGGTAGGTTCATTACTAAGAAGACTATCTACCTTTCCTACTAAATTTACTGAGCGGAGGAATTTTTCATCTATCTCCATAACTATTCAATTTTTATCTTCTTTTTTGTTAGTGTTGTTTATTATTATGTATATTGGGCTACCACTTGACAGTATTCTAACTGTAGGGTACATATGATAAAATAATAATGATTTGCATGTATATAAAAGAATCTAAACTGCAAAATATGCAAAAAATAAATTATAAATTTTACATGAATATAATGATTGTTGGATATTATTACAGACGACATGTAATAATTATTTGTTATTCCTTTTAGACAATAAAATGTCTGACATAAGATGTAGAGTTATGGATGGAGTTGTAATAACTTTGCCACCGGACAGTTGTCCAATTGTAACGTATATACGTAATAATAATAATATTGATATCATTTATCGAAATATTAACTGACTATATGATATCTGTATCGTACTATTGATGTATTGCATACATATACTTATTGGTAGTGAATTTATATATTTTGTCATGTTTCTTCTTGTCTTTTTGTTATTTCTATCGGTAGGTTTTCACACTTCCCTTCTTCGTGGGTGCTTTCCTAATTTTTTCCCTAAGAATATTGTATTGTTAGGCTTTTTACATCCATTATGTTTCTCATACTATCTCTTTAAATCGATTATTTATGTATTATATGACGATGGGTTAGATGGAAGAGGAGACTTTAAGTCTCGATCTCGCCTGTATAAGGACGTGTTATTATTACGTTAACATAAAAAAGGTATTCAAAGTACTGTTTGTGACGGTCATATTCAACTGTTTTAATTGTTCTTTTTCTCTCTTTACAGGTAAGAACTTCATACCCAAAAGACCCTCCCTACGAATGCTTCTATTCAGTAAGTAACTTAATCTGAAATAATTGTTCTTAATTGAGTTATAATGGGTATTAGTGTTATAGATTCGTGATGATATAATAATAAGTTCGAATTAAAAGATATGAATAAAGTCCTGTATCATAATTTATAGTTAAAATAAATTGAAGGTTAATCGTAATTACAATTCAGCGGCATCAAATATTTTATTGTAGCACGCAACAGCGTGTAATGTTCAAATATAATTTAATTTTGTATTGTAGCATAATCAAACAATATTTTAAGGTTTGAAGCTCACTTAATCGGATACTTACGTTAAATATGATTTCAAATACCAGCAAAGATTTAACTATCGATTATAATATGCTTCATTAACGTTAAAGTGACTATTGCATTAAACTTGATTTTACCTATACATTATAATATCACGTCTAAGAGTTGAAAAAATACTTCATTATACCTATAGAAACGTATTTATTTAAAAATTTATATTTCATACCTTGTTTTGTTGAATTGATAGTCAAACAATCGTAAATGGTAAAAATAAATCATGTACCAATTGACAGTACGCAAACTCTCACTTTGTTAATATATCGCGACAGCTGAGGAAGTTGTCTTGCCCCTGCTTCCAAATCTCGTATGATAGTCATATTGCATTTTTATTTTGGTATAGAATGGAGAGAAATGAATATTTCAATTAACTCCGATTCAGTTATATCTCTGGCTGTAAAATATAAAAGTTACGAGCTATGAATAATTCTAGTGAACGCATTCACTCAAGTCTTTAGTTCCTTTATTTTCTGTTATTCAAATGGCCTTTTTTCTATACTTCTATGGATTTGTATTTTTTATAGCATTTTTGCTCTGAGAGAAACACAGAAAAATTTCCTCACTCCTCATCTGGCCTAGTAAGCCTCATTCCCTTTTCGGATCACTTGGTTGCCATTGGTGAACGGCAAACCGACTCCCGAGCTGAATACGTACCATCTTAATTTTTTAGATGGAAAAGATAGAAAAAGTTCCTCACTCCTCATCTGGCCTAGTAAGCCTCATCCCCTTTCCGGATCACTTGGTTGCCATTGGTGAACGGCAAACCGACTCTCGAGCTGAATACGTACCATCTTAATCAGATAATGAAATCGATGCAGAATGAGCGAAAAAATTAAAATCGAAACTTACTTGAACTTAACCCTCACAAAGAATACGCCAGCGAAGATTTACTGACAATACCCACTTCATTCCTAAATCACGGATCCCCTATTTCGAGTATTTCAATTCTTCTCCGCACATCGGAAAACTATTTAAAAATTCCATCGGTTCCACTCCGCCGCAGCCAACTTTTCCGTTAAGTGGCGACTTTTTTTCCTTCCCTCCCGAATCAACACGGAAATACCCATTTTCGAGTCTGATGATGACCTAACGCTCGAATAATGTTCGGGTGATTTCCAACTTTGAGCATTCAAACATTTTCCGTAATTGCATGGGGAAGTGCGCTGCTCGTGGCTTCAGGAATTGTGTTACTCTTTTTTGGTCTCTTTCCCCCGCGAATTGTAAGGGAAGAAATAATTGGCGAAGCGTAGGAATCGCTCCAAGACGTGATTAGATTCCCTGGGAAGCCAACTGCCGCGAGCAGACCCAGGGGCGACGCACCTGTACGTAATTGTTTCCATTCGGGCCCCTCTCCGTCCGGGGCCCCCTCCGTAGCGTGCACGAATGCGCTTTCCGATGTTTTTTATTCGCTTCCCAGGCCATTCCCCCGAATGCATAACTTCGCCGCGTGTTTCGTTCCCGTCGATTTCCGCGTGTTTTTTTTTTACGGCGTCGTTTTTGACTGAGTTGAAAACTTCCGCGGCCGATTTAGGTCTATTAAATGTCCACATGGTGGGGTTTTAATCGTATTTGTTTTCTCCTGGTGGAAAAGAAGCATATCTGAGGTACTGTTTTAGGTGTTTCTATGCATACCTGCGAACTGAATGCATTGTTATTCGGTCCAAGTTGGAGAATTTCAACGAAACGTTTTTCGCTCCTGGATGAAAGAAAAAAGTCATCTCTGTTCAATTTCAGTTTTGCTTCGTCTACCTCTGTCTTGTCAGTTTGTTCCATTTTGTTTATGCAGCTGTTGCAGAGATGCATTGTACTTATCATTTTTCAATTACGTTAGATTGACTTAATTTTTGAATTTTTTTGGGTCGATTTCTTTTTTTGCACAAGTAGTACTGATGACGATATCGATTTTCGGGTTCTGATATCGGATTTGGTTTTTAGACTATGGTTTTTATTTCTGTTTTCGGTTTCCGTTCAGATGTCCTCACGTAATTAAATAGGGAATCAAAAGTGCAATTATCTAAAATATTTTCCTATCTTATTCAGCACTACTTGTTTTATTGATGAAATTGATTAATGATTAATTGTGGAGATGCTTGGCTTTTTCAGAAAAGGATGGGTAATAGAATGTTGTGATGTGGTATATTAGCAATCTGAGCAGCATTACAATCTAATCACCTAAACATGCGTAATTCAATTCAATATCGTTTAAAAATATTTTAAATTTACCGCGTCCGAGCCGAATCTTCGCCATTACATTAAAAAATTAAAAAAACAATTATGACTTTATTTGCAATCATTCAATTCGATAGATCTCTTACAAAAATAATAGCCAAAAACAAACCCTCGTTTGAAAACGATTTCAATTAGTAGATCTATATGTTACTCCAAATAAATGTTTTCTTAACTTATAAACAAATTTTTTGGGTAAATCTATGATTATGTGCAAGAAGCATAGGAAGATTCGTATGATTTGTTTGATTGAAAATATCGCTCTTCAAGAAAAAAAGCGATAAATCCTTTTAACCTCGTTGTTTAAAATATTCTGCTAATTCACCTCTTTGACTGTAAGATTTATTCGTAGATTTGATAATTTGAAAGCTTCCTCCGTATGAATTATGCTACTTACTTGTCTAGATTTTGTTTAGGTTTTGTATTAGTTTATTAAATTCAATAAAAGGTTTTATTTATACGGTCATTGTTCCATAATTATTTGTATTTTTCCACTAGTTGTATTCATATTCGGTGAGGAAAGCAAAAAAAGAAACTGTTTCCAACCTCATTTTCATTATAAGTCAAGATAAGTCTCATTTACCTTTAAAGGCCGTTTGATAAAGGGTTCATGGTTTAAATTGAGCTTTAAACCTCTGTATAATACCGAGGCATTTTCAGAGAGACAGTAGAAATAGAATTGTTCAAACTTAATTCGGAAAATTTTCCCTCGCGAAAAATTAAGCCGTTGGTAAATTAAAAGATTCCAGAAAAATTTTCCTTCTTCCTTAATGAAATATTTGGCACAGGGCTATCACATTCAGCTTAAGTATGGAAAAAGCATCTCGTGGAGGCTAATTCAGATTCATTCCAGAATCAATTAACCTCCGATTCTGGGTTACCAATTTCCTTCTATGCCGTCTTTGTCTTAATCTCAAAAAGTTGCTATGCATCTTCTCAAGCAAAAAAAGCGAAAATTTCGCAAACGCAAGCCTTCTTCCTAGCTTTTCAAGGAGATTACCCCCCAAGAGAACCCTCGAGTTCCATTCTTAAAGCTTTTTGAGAAATGAATGCTTTTAGTGATTATCGAGAACGATCCCTATCTTTTTGAGCTCTTTCAAAACCTTCGGCCTGTTCTAATTTCTCAGACTAATCGAGAATGAATTTCCGATCATCGGAAATAATCAATCTTCCTGTTTCTTGAAATATATCCGAGAAACGATTTTCGCGTCTTTTGAAAGCCGCCCATTGAATATTTTTTAAGGAAAACGAAAAACTCAGATTCAGTTAGTTTAGCGTTCTAATTTCCGTAAATTCTTTATTTTGCGGTAATTAAATTTTTATTTTGATTTTAAATTAAATTGTATTTTTAATTATTATTTTTAATTAAATCTTTATTTTGTTATCTAAAATTCAATTAAATTTTATTTAAATGTTAATTTCTTTAATTAAATTTTACTTTATTTAATCTAAATTTTATATGTTATATTAAATTTAAATAATAAAGTTTAATTTGTTTTAATTGAATTATATTATTTTTTGATTTTGAATTTAATTATAAATATTTTTTTAAATAACATTTTATTAAAATTAAAATTTTGTCTTTGGTTTTTCAAATTATTTTAAGAATCCACCATAAAGTTGTATCGATGTAAAATTGTCTCAAATCACAACAACTTTTCTTCTTCCTTGACATCCAGTATGTTTCATACATTATCGTCAGAAACTATGTGAAACATTAAATTTAAATGTCTAAGTTTGTCTTCGTTGGTGGTTCATTCATCATTCTCGGTGAAAAGCTCTCTTTTTGTTGCTTTCGGCACTATTTCCACAATGAGAAATTTTCTTACTGATTAAACTCCTTCCCTCAGGAATCTACCTCTAGCAGAGTGACTGTTAGTTAATCGTGTTTTATGTAATCGTCATTCGGTATCGACGTATAAATCTTCGCGAAATTTAACGAAATCACGTTTTATGAAGTGAATATCACCTATTGGAAATAGCGGTCTTTAAATAATTGTAATATGTGTAAGAAAAGAATTCAGACCAATGGCCTGTTGGTATCCCCTCTAACTAAGCTACCAAGCAAGCTATTAGAGAGCGATGATGGTTGCTTAACAGGATGAGGTGCGAGGTAGTTTCTCTTGCTTTCTTCACCGAGTCAGACTGCTATAAGCGAAACATTCCCCCGTAAGTGAAGCATAATGACTCTACTAGTAACACTTTCCTTAACATTCCATAAAGAGGAAACTGCCATTATTCATCATCACTCATGCCTCAGACACTTTAACCCTATGTCCCTCAACCATAAATAAGACTATGACAAAATTAGAAGATTTATAATTTCATCTTTACCCTGCAGTAAAAGACAAGTGAAATAAATTACATTCATCAAAATATTAGGGACGGTTATAAAATTAGAAGTTATAAATTATAACATTTGTACACTTTACCGAAATTTCAATACTTCTATAAAACGAAAACCTTCGGTCTGAATAATAACAACTTCTTGTAGGAAATTAAATTAATGTCTCTTATTACTAGCTCGTTTGTAATTGACAAGAAACAGAAAATTATTCCTAGTCCTGCATTTTAGTTTTCATTAGGGAAAAGGTTGAACGTTACTGTCTTCAATTTTCGAATTTAGACGGGGATATTTTAGGAGACAGAAAGCTATTTTAACTTGACATTGAGGAATCGATAGTGTTTGTGTAGAGAATGATCCATTTATTGGATTGTAAAATTTCTGAATACATTTGTAAGTATTCGATACGATTTCTGATTTTCCTCTTATAGATATGAAAGTTTGTTACACTTAGCGATGATGAAAAATATTTATACCATTTATGATACTTTTTATGCTACTTGTTCTTTACTGGACCGAAAAGATTACGTCCATGGCTTACTTCTCTATAATCTTATTGTTTAATCTGCGTTGTTGTTTATTTTACCGGAGATATTAACGATTCAGTTAATTTCTGGAAACTAAATTCAAAGAAATGGAAAATTGAATTCGAAAATCTTGCGAATAAATTAGTGTAAATTGAATGGAATAAATTTGTAGGAACGCATCAAACGGCACCGTATTTTTGTCTATAAATTTAATGGAAAAATTTATCAATCGAGAAGAATTTGATATTTTGTGTTAGATAATTTTTAATCCGCCATCGCCTGCGATGTGGACGATCTTGGAGATTAAAGAAAAGTTGAAAGTTGAACGTCGGCTGGCAGATAGACCTCTACGTAATTTCCCTTCTTCGATGTAACAAGCCAAGTTTCGGCAGCTCTCCCAGAATGCATGCTATTCCGAAGTTTTCCACCCACTTCGTTAGCGAACTCTTTCAAGAAAAGGTCGCGATATTGAGAGACCTCATCAGCGGGGACGTAAAAGAAATATCGGCGCCCAACTTTGGCATCTCCCCCAACAAAACCCGATGCAGGACTCATCGGATGCGTTATCGGCCGACGAGTCCTTGGAAGTAAGAAAGCCATCGCGGGAGAAGACGCCCCGTGACGTCACAAATCTCCAAGGAAATCGAGCGGGCGCCGCGGCACCTTTTTGCACCACGAAAGAGGAAGGGCCATTGAGGGATCGATTCGCAAAGCGCGTAAGCCGATGCTCGGGGAGACAAAACCATGGAGGGAGTGGGTGGTGCGGGAAGAACTTTGAATGACAACGGAGCGGAAGATGCCGGAGTCGGCGCCGTCCGCGATAACCCCGGAGGCTTCTTAACCCTTTCCAGAAGCTGACGAGTGTTATACCTCTTGACGCGCGGTTCGTTTTCTGATAATGTCGACTCGAGCTATCGAAAATTGTCGTTTTGAAGGCTTATATTCTGGTGAAATAGTTTTCCGTGACAAAAATCGTAATTAAGCGTAAAATATATCATTCTTAGGTTTCCTTTGTAGGTCATCATAGTTGTACAGTTTAGTAATTTTGTGAAAAAGGATTTCGCCCGAAAACATTATTTCTTTAAATCGTCCAAATGTTTCAGCGGTACATCGTGAAACGCCATGATGGAGTTAAAATTCACAATGTATTTTTATTTAATGAAACCGATATAGTAAAGCGTAACTTTGTGGAAACCCATGATAAGGAAAGACAATATTTTCCGCGCTATTTTTATTGAGTTGACTGGTTTCGCTTCCAAGGAAGCATAATTTGATTCACAATATTATTATTATACATTATTTATATCATATTCATGTTAAATTAATTCTAATGATATCAATTTTAATCTCCCCTGTTCATAATATCTATAATTCTATTCAATATTATTTATGTTATCTACTATTTTAATTTTTATAATTTTTCAGTGATATTGTTTATGATTCATAGTATATTTATATACAATTTAGAATAATAAAATAATTTAAATACATTGCTTTGGTAGAATCGAGCGAATAAAGTTCCAGTAATTATAAATATTCTTATTTATTTCGTAAAAAGCCATTTTCGGGGAAAAAGTCAAAAAAGTTTCATTATTTCGTGAAAATAAAACTTTTGATGGGAAAACAACAATATTCAATGAAACATTTACTTAAAATTGTCGGTAATATTATTTTTTAGTTCTTATATAGTAACAATTTTGGGAAACCTCGCAAAGTTTCGCAATCCCTTCCAAAATGAAAAAAGGTTGTACGAAATTAAAAAGTAGTTTCCTAGACACCGAATATTTATTTAATAATTACAAAAATTCCACTATTGCAAAAATGTAAATATTAAAACAAAGATAAATAAGTCCTCCATAGATTAGTTATATAATGAATAGATATGGTAATGACCGATAATATTACCATTTACCTCGAAAGAAGTTCTCGTTCCAAAAAATGTCACATAGCTTCTTTGTTCCTGCAGAAAATATGAAAATTTCGAGCAAAGTCTCAGAGTAAAGCGCATAGGAAGAATCGTGGTAGAGCTTTCAAAGTCGCCGGACTTTGAAGATCTCGCTTCTCCTGAAAAAGTCGTGAGGTCGCGGGTGTTAAACTCCCTCGCGCTTTCAATTCCGCTTCTGTTTTGTTTTTCCGTCCCCTCGTTTCGGCCTTGGTTGGTTGCTCAAGAGAGCTTATTGCGGATTCTGATCCTTTACCACGATACGCACGCAGACAGGCGTCTGTTGACGGCTTGCCGAGTACTGAAAATACCCGGGGACACGTTGGTCGATCTATCTGGGGGCATATCGGTCGATACGTCAGCAGATACGTCGCTCGATGCGTATGCCCACGATTTATCCACAAGAATCGAAACACGAGATCGAAATGTTTTGATTGAATTATTTTCCTACGAAGAGTCTACAAGTAGATGTTTTTTGTCTTGATCTACCTGCACATAGCAAGCTGACTTCTCGTTCTAACGTTTCATAGATGTTTACTATTCTAACCAACAATAGGACATTCAGTAATGTTAAAATTGAAACACTATTTTTCGTTTATAATTTCGATAAGTAACGACTAATTGGTTAGCCGATTATGTTTCTTCTGGAATGGGAAACCGACTTGTTTTTATATTTTTAATACTTTTCTGCTTGTAGAAAAAAATCCGGTAATCGCTTTGACAAATAACGATTGCCCGGATAGCAGGGAAAGATTTCTCTCCAAAACAAAGTCAACTTTCTTTTTAATACTTTTCGGCAGGTGGAAAAAAATCCGGTTATTATTTCGATAACTAACAACTGCATGAGTAACCAGTGAAGATTCTTCTCAAATAAAAATCGACTTTTTTCTTTTCCAATACTTTGATGCACGTGAAAAAATCCCCGAAGGGAGAGGTCAAAAATGAAAAATGAAATAGAAAACCCTGCTAAAATACCCATATACTATTATAGTTTACCTTTTCCACGACAAAGAACTGGTCCTATGAATGCCATAGAAGTGGTTTTGCATTTGAGATAACTGGGGCCGTATGCAAGAGATGCATGAAAGAGGTGGTCATATCGTGTAACCATCGTTCTGCCATCGTAACCTAGCCTATATATCAAACCTCAGGGTACTTAACCTCAAGCTGTTCTTTACATGTAGTGCGATATATAGATATTGACGAAGGATGAAAATGTTAAATTAAAATAATGTATGTGCAAAACTAAAGTATTCTTAATGTTAAATCTAGGAAAGGCTAAACAAATAATTAAACCTTTCACACTACAGATATTATGATAAAATCAAATAAATTTTGATCAAAATTAATTCGGTTTACACTGGCGAAGTTTTATCTTAGAAATACATGTATTACGAACTCCTTTATTTTCCAATTAAAGTGCTTTCCGCAGCATTAGCACTATAGGTAATTTCAAGTTTTATACTTGATCTTAAGTTTTGTCCTTTCTAAACCCTATATTTGATGTCTAAAGCGGTTTGTTCTCGCTGATGTCTTCAAGAAGAAAATATTCTAGGTTTTAATCAATTGGAAGTCATGTTCTATTGTACGCTAAGAAGTCCAATGTAGTCAAACAACAGCTATATCCTATATCGATACGGAAAATCAGTTTAGCGCTACATAATGCATCAAACAATTGCCCTTAACAAATTCATACTATGTTAACATGCTGTGGTAAAATTTATCTTAACCGATTAACCGAAGTAGATAACAATGTTAATTTGCTGATGTGAATTCTACGGAAACCACGGTTAACCGGTTTCTCTAGGGGTTGAATACCCTCCCTGCGATCAGCCAGTAGGCGAGTAAAATAAGATGGTAAGCGATAAACATCTTAACTGTTTCTTACTATCGCGATTTTTTCGTGGAAAGAATGAAGAATTAAAGGATTTCGTCACGTCTTTCTCCTGTTTTACGTTCATTATCGGATTGGTCGAAGTAGCAGGTTGATCACATGATGCATATCAACGTCTCCTGATAGCTCACTTTCTCTGAATTGATTTGGCAATCGAAATCTAGCCTCTAATCTTCGTCTAATAAGAATTCCAAGCAGCATCGGGGAATACCTTAGTGTATTAAATGCATTCGACGTTTGCTGATTAATTTTAAATATTTACCAAAAATCGCACCGCTTTAAGTTACAGCTTCTCGACTACCGGTAAAATTTTCAATTTCATAGCGCCATCTGCATGCGATACTTGCTATGTAATCTAGATCAGCAGTATCTAGCGATTCGGACCTCATGGACAACTTAATTTTCTTGATTTTGGATCCTCTCCAAGCTCACAACCAATAAGAACTTTTTGAGTAAACCTGTCATAGTTTACGGTTAACGAACTTAGTTTTTTCGTGCTATCATTGTCATAATGCGATTTAGTTCGCTCGAATACCAAGTAGTTGTTATAAACAGAGGATTAATAATATAATAGAAGGGTATAATGAACAAAAATATTGCAAATAGTGCCCAAAGGTACACTCCTGGCCAAAATTAACGCAGCACCTCCCTAGCGATCCTTACGGCCGGTGCTTCGTTAATTTTGGCCAGGAGTGTACATCTCTTCACGAGCAACCAAAAGCTTCTCACGGGGCGTCTAGGATCTATTTATCCTGACGAAGCCTCCCTAAAATGAGTTAGCTCTCTCCTTTTCATCGCATCTACCGACGATAATTGTTGCATAGGCTAGGTTTTGTTTACTTGATTTAATACTCGGTTAGGTGCGCTCAAATTTAAAGAGATCCTATAATTTTCCAATAGGGATTGATTGATATTGTTAATAGATGGACGTTATGCAGAGGAATATTGGCGAAACTTTAATTTCAGAAGGCTTAATATAGGAAAACGCTACAGCGAGTTTAATGGGGAGAAAGACAACCCAAAAATTGTATTTCCGGTGACAACTTCTGAATGTTACTAAAACTAAAACTTTATTTTATGGTTAAATTTATTGGTAGTTGATTTTGAATTTTTAACCTTTTAAAGACCGTAAGAAAACTACAATTGAATGGCTTTTATTTTTTATAAATTCTGTTATTTTGGTCAACTCATGATACCAACACACTTCTTATCAAAATATATAGCCTAATTACGTAGATATGATATCGGACAAATATTTCCTGGTGTGCAGCCTATCATTAAAATGGGACGAAAGATAAACTAAATAGAGGTTTTTAAATTCACGGTGTATATAGGTCCCTTGGTCCTTAAAAGGTTAAATATTGTTAAGTATATATGGACACAGGTTTATTGTGTGGCTAGGAATTAGGTTACCTTTTCTATGTTGGTAATTCGACCATTATTTTCAGAGCTGAATTTATATAAAATCCCTTTATATCGCCATTATCGAGCTCGACATTTCTGATGGCTGTAATCTCAACATTTCCATAATTAGCGAAAATGTTTACCGGAGTTTTGAATTAAAATAAAACTTACGTTAGATCGCTTGGACTTGGTTCGACAGTGGAGGTACGTATCACAAGATTTTCCTTTATAAACGGAAAATTTTCCCTCATAGAACACCTACACAGCCACGAAAAAAAATCACTCAGGACAATTACGCTTCAAGATGGCGATTAGCGCAAATTTTCACGGCTGAGCCCAATTATAGGACAGTGCGAGACCAAGAGTATCCCCGCTCTCGCAACACATTCCCGGAGTGGAGAATGGACGCTAATGGAGCAGCTCTCATAAATGGAAAATCAGGAAGAATGCAGGCGCGGAAGGCAGAGAAAAGTCGGCCAGGAAGGCAGCAAAACAAAGCCGTGGCCTGGGAGCGGATTAGCCACTTAAAATATTCACGGCGGTCCGAGAAAACACGAGAGTGGAAGGAAATATATTCATCAAGAATGTTTTGGATTCGCGCGGCCAAGGCAGCGGAAATGGTAACAGCGTAAATATTCCGAAAGATTCCGCGGGGAAAATCTTTTTCGCGCGGAATTAAAGCGGGGAAACTATGCCTCCAGAATGCGCTTCAATTTTCATTTGGAGGTGTAAATATAAGGAGGAGGAATGGGTGTCGGGCCGAGTTTTGTTATTCCGGGATGAAATTAAATATGTAGGAGGTTGTTGGTTAGAGCCACTCTCGCTTTTGCGGTTACGGATTATGCTGTGTTGAATCCGAAGCGAGTTCTATTGTTAGAATTATTGCTGCCGACTGTTATTCCAATAATTGTCTATTTAATGAATTAATTGGACAGATCTAGTGGGTATGATTATGGATTTACTTTTATATCAGTAGAGCTGTCGTAATTCCGAGCATAAAATTAATACGTAGGAGCTTTTTGTTTACAGCCAGATTTGCTTTTTCGTTTACGCAGTATCTTATGCTGAATCTATGGTGAGTTTAATTGTTGCTGGAGAATGATTGATACTAACTTTTATTTCAATAGTTATTTAATTGGCGACTAGTGTGAGCATTCTAGTAAGTTGAAAATAGATTTTTACTTTTCCACAAAGGTTTTTATTTAGGAACAACCGGTTTCGGTACATTACCATCGTCAGATTCACACACAACTGAATCATCAAACTTCTGAGGCATACATTGTCACTCAAATTACAATGTATGCCTCGGCAGTTTGATGATTCAGTTGTGTGTGAACCAGGCGATGGTAATTTACCGAAACCGGTAGTTCCTAAATAAAAAAATTTGTGGAAAAGTAAAAATCTATTTTCAATTATGTCTTTCCACAACATCTCGGCCGAATCGATTGATTATATTCTAGTAAGTAATTTTTAGGAATGATTACCATTGTATTTCTTGTAAATTTACATCACACTGCTATGATTGGCGAAGGTATATTTACTTTTCAGTGGAGGATTAAGTCTGCTAAACACAGTATTTCCATAATATCCAAGCATTTATTCATGTACCAAAATATTTATATTTGCTGGATATTGGATTTCCATATCATCTCAAGCATGAAGATCGAATTAAAGGATACTAATATGTCCAATGTGGATTACCTCAATCCTAATATCTGATTTAATTAAAATGGAATGTTTGTAAACTGGAACGTAGTAATATAAATCATAATTCATTAAGTGGGCAGTTATCCTCGCATTCAGCAATGAAAACTCAAAATTATCGTCATGTCATGGCTTCAGCAATATTACACAATAAAGAAAGTAGAAAGGAATCACAAAATCTTCTTGATCAACCACGAAATAGCTACCTAATAGTTTTTTACTATTGTTTAAATTGCAAGGACATTTTTTACTATGGGAATGTTATACATTCTTTGAGTAGAGTTTCTCTGGTATAATATGGTCCCAGAAATGATAATAATAATCACGTCAGTATTAGGCGTATTTTACTGTTATGACCTCTTAAGAAACCTCTTTTTACAATTAAACTTCTAATTAATAACACTAACAACCATACTCTAACTAGGTTTTCTGTTTACAATTATACACACAAACAAATATCCTTCAGTGAAGAGGATTTTGACCACCAAAATTCATATTAAGCAGTAGACTAAGTTAGTTTCTTTACTGCTATGCGGAAATTAATTGACCATTTATAAATATCTACCATATTTATCGTTTCATTGTAATATTTTTTCGATTTTTCATAACTTAATCATGCTCGATTATCTAATTTTAGTTATCAACCAATTCCAGTACGTTCATATGCTCATGTTTCACAATCAAAGGAACTCGCGGCATCTTGTTTTCCTCCTCATCGATGGTTAAAGGCCTTCCTCATTTTATTAAATATATCTTCCGAGATGTAAGATCGAAAACTATTGACCTCATATTGAATCCATCATAAACGTATGTACTTGTGCCAACTTTGTATTGTGAATCGCTCTTCGGACACATTTCCCAGAAATCGTTTATTCTAATCATTCCCTCTTAAAACAGGCGGCGAGATACAGCTAAATTCAGGACGTGAATTTATTCCCCATACAAATTAATATAGACGTTATGGATGATAAGGAATCGCAAAGCTCTTACAGTGGCGGCCATATAACACTGTCGGCCGCTTTTATCTCGGCGGCAAACTTCAAAGGCTCCCTCTCCATTCAAGTTCTTAAAGACTTTATTTCGTGGAATACATGCGTGGCGATATATCGCCGATATCTCATTGTCTGGGTTGTTATTTATCACATCTTGGTAAGACTTCCGGGTAAATGTGTTGGGATTAGCACTAGAAGGACTGCGGTGGTCATTTGATCACTTTTCAGCGTTTTACTACAATTTTTTTCAAGTTAAAGGTTTTTAATTTTTTCAAACTCTTCGACTTTGTGTGAAACCATCCCAAATGTTGAACGAATTAAAGTTTTGCGAACATTAATGTGGTCATTTTTACATCATGTCGTACCTAGAAGGACGGCTGGTGGTCATTTCACCACTTTCTCTTGTTAAGCCAAATAATTACCTTTTTCTCCGATTTAAAAATATTTTCCTGCGGATATTTTATATAAAAAATTTATTACATTAATAACAATGCAAATGATGCTTCAAAGGAACTTGAGTAGAGCGTGATTATTATTCAGTGCCCAATGCAGTGAAAATAATGAACCCTTCATTGTATCTTGAAATTTGTTCATAAACAATATATCTTTAGCAAAACAGTAATTTAATGTTGCTATAAGTTTATAGATATACCTAAAATAAGTAATTAACGCCTCCAAAGTACAAAGAAGCAATAAAATAAGTATTGTGAAGCGAAGTTTTCAAATGACCACTGCCCATCCTTCTAGGTAGAGCTAAACTCCCGTCCTTCTAGTGTTAAATAAGCATGGAGGAGTTCCCATTAAAGGCTCCTTAAATGGAAAGTTTGGGCTTTTGTACGATGACAGTTTGCATTTGACAACATTTCAGGGGCCATCCGGGGAACTACCATCAGTATAGAGAACGTAGGGCCCATATCTACTAGTATATTTATCAGTATATTTTTACCTAGTTACATGTAAACGTGTAACTGTTTGCAATTTTTCTTTTTTTGCATGATATTATTAGTTTAATTTCTTCTCTTTTACATCTCATTTAATAAGAGTTTATTACTAAATTTAGTTTTCCAATCTGTAGGATTCGTAGGTTTTTCACACCCCATTCTTGAGGGTGTTTTCCTACCGTGGTAATTTTTTCCTAAGCTCTTAGATTTTTTTTAATCCACAAAGTAGTCTTCTTCTATGCTCTTTTTTCAAGCAATCTCTCTTTTGAAATTTATACGACGAAGTGTTAGATGTAAGAAATGTCTTACATCGAACGATTATTTCTTCAAAAGATTAATTCTTCTAAAGTAGACTATTCTAGTGAATCTGAAGTGATCCAAAATTTATATAAAGGAACTGATTTTGAGTAGAATTCTATTCAGTTTAACTACAAACCATTTAGAAGGTTGGGTTGGGTGTGGGCATTAAATATGGAATTTTCACCGTGGTATCATTTTCTATGCTATTTTATGGGACTACTATCAAGTTTAAGAAGACACCTAATGTAATCAGTAACAACAAATACCGAAGGATTCCAGAAAGCTATGTTACAAACCTTCATTCATCATACTTTTAATGAGGCTCTCCGTCATCGAAATTTATTCGGTCGAAATAATCGATCTGATATCAGGTGTAAGAATAGAAATATTATCCTTAAGTCTATCAGTGAGTAACGAGAAAAAATATAACAAAATAAAATCAGAGAATTTCTCAACAACAGCGGGTTGCGACGATTCTACCGAGTTAGCGGGCGCGGGTGTGTAATGCGGGGTTGCCTATAATAAGTTTGTCAATTTTCAATTAATTATTGCAACGAAACTAAGGTCCATTTACACGAACGCCAAACCACTTTTTCATTACTGTACTTCCTGCATCACCACAAAAATTTATCAAAATCTCCGGACAAAAGTGAAAGTCTCCCCTTGTCTAGATTATAGTCTCAATCTAAAGCAATAAATTAGGTATTGAGAAAAGAAGTGGTCAAATGACATTTCCCTCTTTTCTAGATAGAGCGAAAATCCCTCTCCAATCAATTTCTTAAATGCTTTATTTCGAGCAAATATATGAGTGGCGATACATCGCCGATATCTCATCGTCTGGATCGTTATTTACCACATCTAGGTAATCCTCACCTTCCGAATGAAACGTATTGGAATTAATGTATCGTTACGTGAGCTCTGTCGCCTTCCGCGGGTGGATATCAGTAGGGATGGAGCTTAATGAAGTCTCCGGGTGCTCTACTGGCAAAGATATCCTTTGCCGCGCAACTTCAAGGTAATGTAATGAGGGTCACGTAATGTATGTTGTAGCAGGAACGACGAGTTTGGAGGTAAAGTTCCCCTTGACTCAATCTGCTCTTAGAATTGCAAGAGAAGCTCATCTTGACACTCCGTTTCGTGTCATTTTCCCGCATAATTTGGATACACAGGTCTCGTGAAAGGCGTCTGAGTTTTATAAGTGTGCGTGTCGTTCTACCTGTCTCTGGCTTAGAAGAAAAAGTGAGGTGATGCGGAAGTATTTGTGAAATTACGAACTTTTGACATTCGATAAGGAAATCCACGATGGTTTCGATTTCGAATGCCTCTTATATACCTAACGTATTAGGTAAATAACTTTCGGAATTCCGTTCGTTGGGGTTCATGCCTTTATTTGAATAATTTTTCATGTTTTTTTGCAAAATTCTTGTATTTTTCTATGAGGAAATAAAACTTGTTTCTTTTCAAAACTTTCTGCAACAAACAAACGTCTTGGAGATTTGGAATTTATTGTCTTTTTAAATCTTTAAGATTAAAACAATGTATTTTGTGCTAAAAATGTTTGTTGTGTAAAACAATTGTTACAATAGTTTTAGTTTCATCAATAGTTATTTGTTCCATTTAGATAGTAATTTCTTTCATCGTGATGAATATGATTTATTGGTACAGTCCTGGCCAAAATTAACGCAGCACCGGCCGTAAGGATCGCTAGGGAGGTGCTGCGTTAATTTTGGCCAGGAGTGTACAATATCACAGTAACAAAGACGTATGACCCTGGTTTCGATGCAGGGCATCATCTTCAGTTGAAGAAACAGATTTACAAGCCAATATAAGGCAAGGAATGGGAGGAGGGGGTTAAGTAAATTAAACGAAAGAGCAACACTTAGGGCGGGAATCGGAGAAAAAGCGAAAACAATCACAAAGTCAAGGCCCACACCATCGAGTTTGATTTTCATAGCTTGATATTTTGTATGTACGTAATATTATTTAATTACGTTTCACAAGCTGCTCGTAAAAGCATTACCAAATTTCCAGTGGAGGTAGACATCCCATTTGCTCAAACATTGAAAGTTAATATGCAAACACACAGTTTCAAGAACCCTCAACAAGTTAGGCCATCTCAAATATGAGTCCTTCCTGAGGGATACAATGACCCTTATGACTCCCAGAGAAACATGGGAGAGGGTCAAGCATGACCCACAATGCAATTAACGTCATAAAGTAAACATTCGGGTACTTGAACATAGAAGGATATTTCGACGAAAATTTGTGAGACTTACTTACGTATGTGCATGCATATGAATTAAATAATTTCATTTCAGGCTAAACGCGTTATTACCGTAGATAGTTCATTCACAACGTATTTCTATACTATCCTCATGCTAAGTAAATCTCAATCCTAGGTACACCATAGATCTTTTTATAATCTCTCACTTACTCTCCAAGCAATTGAGATTTCCTCAGTAATTTAATTTTTGAACGCATTTTTTATCCACCTTTATAACGCCATATCTATAGCCTTCTTAATTATTGTAATAATGATAACAAACGCGCTATTAGTCGAGTGAAAAATTAAATTAACCAAAAGTAACCACTTCACAGTAATTTTGTCACTTTTTTTCTGATGACGATAATAAGAGATAAAATTAATCATAAGATTTTTGGTATTTTTCTAGCATGTATGCTTATCCGATTGCATTGAATTACTGTATTCTATTGAATACGCAATATCTATAAAGAAAGCGAGTCCGCGTAGCTAGAACGTATTAGGCAAGTTAGTTTAACTATGTAATGATTAATGAATTATGTAATTCAGAGGGGAAACTCGTATTTTATGCAATTCCCAAACCTAACCTCTGACATTTATCTAGGAATTCTAATTTCCGAAAATTAAAGTTAAAATTGCTTTATTCCTCTATCCGCTTATATAAGAAGGTTTCAGTCATTCCTTTTATAATGTAATTCCAAGCTTTCATTCGGGAAATGAACCTCCACATCATTTCATTCTCTTTCCCGAGAGTTTGATTTTTCTATTTTGTCTGTAATAGAGGACCTTTAATATCATATAGAGTCGATAGATATTAATCCCTTCTCCGACCGCGGCAAAACCGAATCCTTGGGCGGATCTTATCCGTTAAAGGATCAGATTTTACTGGCCAGTGGGCCTTGGGTTGCCTAAAAGCCTTTGAGTCGAAGTTTTCATTTCGAAGTTATGCTCAGAGCAGATTTCTATTTCAACAGATAAGGTAATGGAGGCATATCAGATTTCTATGATTCCCTTTAAAGAAGAAACTTCCTGTGTGCAGAGCTCTAACGGAAAAATTTTCTCCGGGTTAGATCATTTTCTGGAGTAAAGTCGAGCGGATGTTAGAAAAAGAAACGGGATTTCGTCAGTTTCTTCCTCTTTTAAAGTATTACTGTAGTGGATGCATAAAACAGAAATTCTTTGCCACCGACATAGATGTAGATTATTCAAGCGCGTTGGATTAAATTCGGTTTCTTAGAGATTTCTCTGTGTTTATGAAATTGCACAAACTATATTGGTTGGAGAAATAAAATTTTGGAAATGTTTTGGAAATTAAAAAAAAATGTTTTTAATGAAAAAAAATGCATTCCTGCTCAAGTCTAACTTACTTTACTTGAGATTTTTAATATTTTCAGTCTATGGATTAAAATTTTTTTATATACGCGTCTGTGTATGGACAATTTTTCATTTGTTTCCTTAGAATTATGTCAAGAAAACGTATCTATTAATCACGTATCTTTAACATTTATGGCAGTGCAAATGTGGGGGCTGCTAAGGTATAGTCGGTGCTGACTAATGCCATTAATTTCTGCCAATCCTTATCGAGCGTTTTGAAAAGTTCCTTTTGGTTTTCCATGGTTTTCTGTTAAGCTCTTTTTCACTTTTTTATTAAGGATAATTGGGTAGAGGGAGTATCTGGCTCGGTTTATGGTAGAGTGGTTACGTTATAAGTTTATTCAGCGCAGAGATTTGTTTTTGGGTAGTAATCCCAGATAGTGGAAAATTGAGAATATTCTATAGTTTCAAGTTGAATCTTTTGGATTACTTGTCTTAAGTTATGGATATACGAGGGTGGTCTGAAAAGTTTCCGACTCCAGATTTTTCAGAAATCTTCAGAAAATTTTCAGATATCTTCAGAAAACATGTCGAGAAATGACCAAATGTCGGAAACTTTTTAGACCACCCATTTATGTATGATTTTTGGTATTTGCGCATCTCGGAAGTACTGATGTGATCTGGAACATTTAAAACCCCTTGATGAAAAAGTTAAGGTTCTCAGAGACACGATCTAAGGCTAAGTGATTCTCGTGGTTCTACATTAGTATTTATAACCATTCGATATCATGAACATACATTTTCTTCGAAATATATTTTAATTATTTAACATAATAATGTCCCCTAAAATCCTATAAATTATTCCAAATTCATTTAAGATCGGAAACTCTCTACATTTCGACAAAATAAAATTTTAGTTCAAGCTGATTGGTTCCTCCAAATATCAGACTAATTGTAAGATGTTGATTTTCATGATTGTTGATGATTTTGAACAGATGTTCTCAGAGATTTCTATTTACTACGATATTATGAAAACATATTTTCTTCCAAATATATTTCAATAATTTTTCGTGATTTATAGATTAATTTCCCCTATTTACATTTTTTTTCATACATAGATGGAGAGTTTTCTATTTTTCGTCGAAAAAATTTTCAAATTTAAGCTACGCGAATAAAGAAAGATCAACCTCAAGGAATGCGGACCAAGTCCTGAAATGCGAAAACGTGGAATCGTGTCTCGTGATGCGGCGACACAAATCACGGCGAGGGACGCTGAGACAAAACAAAATGTTGGAATCGACCCAAATGCCAGATCCGCGTCTGCGGAGGAAAGGGATTCGAATCGCAGTTCGATGTCAATTGATAATCGGAGAGATTTCTGAGTTCGTGGCCGCAGTGTCGCAATGTCAGCCAAGAAGTCGGAAAGGGGACGCTAATTCCGAACAGGAATGCACGCGGATGGACAGGAGTCATTTTAAAAGTGCCGTGGGGAGAATGGGAAAGCAGCACGATAACGCGGAAACTGTCAGCGTTCGATTATATTTAGCGCGAGCGGTATGATTAGCATGAAGAGACCATCGAGAAGGAATTCGCGGTTAGATTGTAAGGGTTGATGCGCGAAAAACATCTATTAGAGGCGTGCGTAGAAATGTTTCTCTTTTCTCAAAATGTCACTATTTGCTCAGATCAATGTGTCTTTCATAGGGTGATCGGTGAATAAAATTCTTAGCCGGATTATTTCTATTCTTCTTGCTAACTTGTATTCTATAGAATTTATTGGTCGAATTTGGGACTAGGACTAATCCACCATTTTAAACATTTCTGAAGTAAAATTAATGCTGGAAGCCGTTACTTGGTGATACTGCATTATAGTGGAAACTTTTGGTTAGTTATTTCCACTATTTCTGAAGTATATACAAAATGCATGTCAAGCATTTCGGTGGGAAAATAAAGACCTACAAGGAAACGACAGTGTAGGACATAAGTGAGGAATAAATGCTTTTTCGGATGGACAATTATTATTTTTAAACATAAAGATAGTATGATGTGATAAGAGAAAAAACTTTTCCCTTTCAAGAAAGCTCCCAGAAAGAAACAAATTCCAAAGGTATTAGAAAGGAAACTGGAAAAAGATGGATCCAAGGCAGAAGATTATGAAATCACACAAACTATTTACATATGTAATCCATATTAGAGCATTCGCTTGAAATAAAATATACGGAGGTTTGTTGCACTAGTTTAGAATTATTGGTTTAGTCGGTATTAGAAATAAATATAGGTACTTGCACTACTTTGAGTAATCGCTATAGAACATAAGGAAATAAGATTTCTAGATAAAAAAATAGTTCACCTATAATTTAAAATAATTATTTTAATCAAGTGACTGAGTATTGAAAATATTGAGATATTAAAGAAATCAATTCGAGTGTTACTTGGTGGAACTTCATTTTTTTAAAAACACCAAAAATAAAAACACAAACACACTTGTACTAATTCCACAAAATTAATTAATTATTTATTAAATTCCACAAAATTAATGAATTAATTTCCACGTTAAAATTTTTTTGGAATTAGTACGTGTTTGTGTTTTTTATTTTTGGTGTTTTTTTATTGAGATATTCTTTAACAAGTAAGTTTAGAGATGAAAATGAATTAAGGTTATGCATCAATTTCGGTACGATAACCATCCGCCAACCATTACTTTGCAATATTGGGCTCCGCGATTGAACACTAGACGACTACCTAATTATGCTAAGTAGAAGCCAGACTTATTTACATCCGACTAGAGGTTCAAATTTTCGATAGTTCTAACAATGTAATTTTTATAAAATTTTCTAGCTGACCATTCTCATTCTTAGTTTAAAATATCACCCAATTATAACTTGCTCGTAAGAGTGGATTTCCCAACCATTTTTTAAGAAAGCGCTGAAATTCCCGCGGACGGACAGGAGGGAAATTTCTAGCCGTGCAATTAAATCGCGATGTTCAATGAAGTCGAGGAACGATCAATTATTCTCGGCATGGTATCTTCAGGAATGTAATTGGGATGGCGAAATGTTTCGATGCAAATTCCTTACGAAATCAAACTCTCTCTCGCTTGCTTGGGCGCCATCGGTCTTACATAAAATCGTCCGCCACCAGGAAGAAGACGCAAATGAGGGATTCCGCTTGCACTCCACGGAAGATAGATTCGCTTCCCGTTATTGCAGTCAGTCTAAGGGAGAAATTGCGGATGTGCGGGACTTGAATCGAGCGAACGCGCTTCACGCCTGATTAACTTAGCCTCGGGAGTTTTTTCGTCTCTCATGAGGCGCCGTCCGAGAGCCATGTTGCATATATTATTGTACCGTGTATTATAGTACCGTACATTATAGTACTGTGTATTATAGTACCGTATATTATAGTACCGCATATTTTAGTAGCGCATATTATAGTACCGTATATTATAGTACCGTGTATTATAGTACCACATATTATAGTACTGTATATTATAGTACCGCATATAGTAGTACCGTATATAATAGTACCCCTAATTATAGTACCACATATTATAGTATCGTATATAATAGTACCGGATATTATAATAGCGCATATTATAATACCGCAAATTATAGTATCGCATATCATAGCCTGCGCGAATATTTTCGCGCATTCCCTCCTCGAAGGGTTATACCCCCACTCACGCGAAATATTCACCCCATGTACTCCACGATACGACCTGCAAGAATGAGTAGAATAAATTAAAATTAAGTACCATTTTTAGGCTTAAAAAAATCACAACGTTTTCTCGAGTGATAGCTAAAATGAAAGCTTGAAAATAAATATTGAGAAAATGAGGATATATCCTTGGATTTACAACCAACATTTTCGGAGGGTCATGAATGAACGTTCCTTCAACCATACCTTCATGTGAAACATCTATTTCATTTGTCTTTTTCAACAGAATAGAGAAAAATCTAGCATTTTAATGTTCATCGTACTTTGTCTCGTGCACGACTGTGATAATTTGAAAGTTACTGCACAATTATCTATTCTGATTTATGGTAATCATTTGCATCTTTCTTCATTGATTGCTTCAAAATGAGACATTTAGTCATTGTGTCTATTATAGGCGTTTTATTCTTTCAACATATTACATTACCGCATAGTATGGGAAAATATATCATGCGTATGCTTAAGGAATTTGCGAATGAAGAACATTTTGGCATCACTGATGTGCGTAGAAGAGACTCGCTGCATGAGAATGGAGGAAGGGATACAACAGGTGGAGATATTCGGAGGTGGGGTAGGTTGTCGATCATCCGCCCACTGGTACCGAAAAAGGTTCTTCACTACGCGGTACTATTATAAAAAACAATCTCGCGAAGAAAAATGCTCGGCTGCAGTCCGCGGGACGTAATTCTGAGTGAATGCAAATTCTGAAATGAGAGGAGTTGTTTAGCAGAATGGGTGGTCTGAGTGCCTCAAGAAGTTAAACAGTTGATGAGCTGGAAGGGAGCGCCAACTACCAAGAAGTGCTCGTGGTTCATCGCGAGGCGGTTCTAATGAAAAAGGATTCGCTATAAGACGTCCACTCCTGCGCTGTCTTTCTTAACTAGCAGAAGTATTCGGAATGAATGGAAGGAGGAAAAACCAAGGAAAATTGGTAGAGAAATAAAAAAGGAAGCACTTTTCTCTGGGTAAATAGATCGTAGTTTAAGCTAAACGTGGATAGGTGAATTTAAAATCAGATAACATCAGGATAGCAAAGAATAATCAATCACAGAATATACTAAAATCCTTAATTAATATGATCAAAACAATTACAGAAAAAGTAAATTGGTTTGAAGAAATTTCAGCTCTTGTAAAGCCCTTTCTAGGGCTTGTCTGCAAGTATTCTTCTATTTATCAAGTTCAAAATTAGTGACCATGGTAATAGTAAACATAGTAGCAATAACTATCTGGCAGTGGGATCCGTTGAATAAGCTATTGTTATGTCAGAGAAAATATCTCGTGCAGGAGGACTGCGGTATAATTTTGCAATTTTAATTTAACATTTCCAAGCTCGACCTAGTGGATTAGTGCCATAATCACGGAATAAAATAACTTAATAATCTCCTCAGGAATCACTAACCATTAAATTACATTCCTGATGAATTAAGTAAGTTATTTATTTCTTAAAAATGTTTTAATTGTGCTTACGCCATGTTTCTAGATGTGAACAACACATCAAAATTCACAGTTAAAATTTTCATTACATCATTACACAAACAATCCGTTTTATTTTCTCCGATATATTCTAATTAAAGTTGTTCTTTTCCACTTCGGCCATCTAGATGAAGTTTAGAGAGATGTACGAAACTTCCCTAAAAGAATTAGTTGATGGACTTCGTAGAATGAAAGGGTCGCTGGCGGCCCATGTATAGAAAGGCCAAATTACCTTTCTCCTCATCTTGTCTAGCAACTCTCATTCCTTTATCCTAGCTTTTTGTAGCTAATGGTAGATGGGATGAAAGTCAAACAGTTCTTCGGGTGGAATATTTTACAGACATACAGCAGTTTCATGGAACACAATGATTCAGAAAAATACAAGTTAAGTAAATCTACTTCATCTCTTACAACATCTATTAGCTACGTTCTGAAATCCTTTAAAGCTCTTGATATTTATTTCAATCAATATATAAAGAGGAGGTCGTTATTGTATTATTATTTATAGAGCTTCTATCTTAATAAATATTATCAATAAAAATTTGTAATTAGGTAGTATTTAATAATACTATATAGTTATAACAAATGACTTATTTAGTAAATTTATCATTTGTATTAATCTTCTATCTTCTAAAGATCCCATCCCTTCGCAATTTTTCACAAAGCGTATCGCCTTTCGTTGTACCTTTTCTAATTACTGAATACAACACTTTGGAGAAGGGTGTCTTACAGTACATTTATTTAGTTATACGCCTAACTAATGATAAGTAACATCGCCTTGTATGAAAAATTCTTAGAAAATGAAGAAAAAGTGGTGAGAAGCATTTCAAAAGAAAGGCTTTTGAAGCAAATACCACCATAAATAACGCAAAGTGCGAGGAATAACTAAAAAGCTAATCCAATGCGATGTTTCTTCTTCACAGAAGCGTTACTTCACGGTCCATCAAGCTAATTTGATGAAATTTCTCAAGGTAAAAAAATCAACCTTCGAATTTTTTGCTTTCCACAATTTTAATCATGCTTTTGATGTTTAATGAAAGCCAATTTTCTGGAAATGGAAAATTTTCATTATCTTAAAAATTTTGTGTTTTACAAAAATCAGGAAATAACCTAGTTTCGAAACAAACTTGATAAAGGTACTGAACCCACACATTTCTGGGCATTTAATCAACGGACCTACGAGTTACTTCGCAGCAGAGCATTAAAAAGGAACCACGTTGTATAGGAAACTAGATCATATTTTAATACAGAAAAATTACATTAATACATAAACATCACATTGTAACAAGGAAATAGGTTCGATTAGACCCGGGTTCGATTCCCGGTCCCGTCGGACTTTTTTCAAGTCTATTCTTCCTTGGGATTACATTGAAAAATTCCACACATACATAAACCAAAGGAGCAAGACTTTCCGACCAAAAATAGTATAGATCTGAACTTAGAAGCTCTCCTATAAGATAATCTGCTATGATAATTATACATATAATTCATCAATTTAAAGTGCAATTTTTTAGATATTTTTCATAGAGTCAATATGCATATCCTGCTTAATCTTATTTGGTGAGAAACTAATCAATACGCGGTAAATTCGCAGAAATTCTCGACTCGGTCATATTTAGCCATCATAGGTCATTATAACAGATTGTATTGTTATATCCTCCTCAATCGTTGCCATCTGGTAATCATACCAAATTGCAGTTTACAGATTAAATAAATTTACACAATTACGGAACAATGAATATGCCTCATAGTAAAACCATACTTTTAGAAAAAGGTTGGTATATAGTCTTGAAGCTTGCTTTGTGGTTTCCAGATCCGATCTTGATTTATTTATATTTAATAGGCATCTGGATTAATAATCGATTTCCATCTGCTAATTAGATTCTATACAGTTGGAATTTTTACCATACGCTCTTTAAACAACTTAGAATAATTGTGTGAGATATTTCATAAGAGGACAAACGAAAAGGTCTATTATGATGACGTCACTTGGTCCGACGTGTATTGTCATAATGGTTTCGAAGCATAAGCACCATTTTCAATCACGCTCCTTTGGTTTTTGCGTGGGTGGGATTTTGCAAGATTTTCTGTATTAAAATGTATAGACATTATTTTTACTGAATTTTTGCAGTTTTTATACCTCCCTTCTCTGTGGGTGTTTTCTTCAGTTCAGTTGCGTAGTTGATAAGTCAGTTCAGTTGCGTAGTTGATAAGTTTTTCCCATACTCTACTCATTCCTATTACTTACGTCTCTGTACATGTTATATAGACATACGAGGTTAGGTGAGAGAGGGGTCTTCATGGTCCTAACCTCGCAAATATCCATCCAAGTCCATCTATCTATCCAAGCATAGATTGAAGTAAAGAAAAGCAAAATGGGTGGGAATCGAATCCAGGTCTCTCACTTCCGTCGGATTGATGCGGCTTGGTTGTTTATTGTATAGAATTCCTGTCCATAAACTGGGATATCCGAGTTCGTGTCCCAGTGAAGTTGCTATTTTTCGCTTCTATTTGTCCGTGAGTTTAAACTGCACGACTTAAATGAGCAATTTTATTTCTTATCCATATTCCCTTCATCTTTCTATCATTGGACAAATATGGCCAAATATATATTAAAAAGGCTGGGAAACCCTACCATATATCCACGCGACGTGTTGACCTTAACTTTTCTCTCGCGCAAAATTCAATTCCCGTCTCTTCTACGTCTATTAATAACGATAAATCCCAGGTATATTTTCTCCCAAGATTTTTCTCGGGCGATTAAATCCCCGCGTACCCTTTCTCCATTCACTTCGATTTCCTGTAATTCTATTTCGGCTGACGACGAACGTAACGACTTTCACAGCCTGGCACTTAGGACCGCCGTTAAAAAGCGACCGTAAACTTCATTTAGCAGTTCCATTCCGCCTTTCTTTTTCTCTCTCTCTCGTATTAGAATCCCGGCCAACGGGAGAGGTCCTCCCGCTTATGAAGAAGAAGGCCCGAAACAGTCGGAAAATTACTCGGAGCGAGTAAATCCAAATTTAGATAATGAGCCTTTATAGAGGTTAGGGAAGTCTTTCCCCTCTCTACTCGTGGAATCGTAAAACCCGCCTTCGGAATGTGTTTCAGTGGCCTACATAGGATTCGGCGCCGTGCTTCCTCGCTGAAAACCCCCGCCGAAAATTGCGGTCCCCCGGGAGAAAAACTAAGCCCTTTTAAATGTGCCTTTATTTAGCATTACGGAGCCGCGTAAAACTGCCGCGCATTAGGTTTTTGGCCGGAATTATTGGTCCTGCGACACAATTGCGGTGGGCGATTTTCTTATCCGAGGAGGAACAAGTCTGGGCGTTGTTGATACTGAGGATGGACGGTCTAAATTTTTGGGTTAAAATGATAGCTGCAAGTAATTATACATAAATTAAATGGAAGAGATATTTGACTATGATAACCGGCTCGGGTTGCGGAAAGGGTTAGCGGGCACGCACTCCAATGTCGAGGTCTCGGGTTCGAATCCCGGCTAGTCGGATTTTTCTGGCTAGGAAATGGTTGTGTGTTTTTGTAAATAGTATTAATTATTGAAATGGATGTAATCGGGGTCTTCCTGTTTTCATTAGATAAGTTATTATTATTATTACTAAAACGTTCCTACATTCTTAATCGGAAAGTATGTATCTAAAAAGTTCTTATATTTTTCTAGTGCTTCTATTTTTAGATACGAGTGATCTCAATCTATGTTTTTTAAAATTTTTTGAATATTTGTACACATTTATATCTGTTAGTACACTTATATATAAGTATATTAACTAAAAATAGTAAATCTATTTTTTATAAAAAATAACTGATTTTTTAGCTGTTTTACCGAAAAATGTGTAAACATTACCAAGATTCTTCGTGGCAGAAAATGGGAATCGATTGAGGACAAAGGTATTTACTTCTGTTTTATTATTCTGTAGCACATTACGAAGTCCAGAAAAAAATGAAAATTGATCATTTTCATTAGAAATGAACGGATATTACAATGAGATTGTATTTTTCTATAGTTCGATATAGAAATGATTGCTCCTACTCATGGTCAATTTTTCAATGCGTGGGTGCCTTTTCTTAAAGGAATTAAGACGTAGTAGTAGTAGTAGTATTGTTAAAAGTGCTTCGACAGCTTAGGTCATTTCGCACATTGGCTCCCACCGGGAATCGAACCCGGGACCGCTTTCACCAAAGGCAAACGCGCTGTCCACATGACTATCCGGGAGCCCAATTAAGACGTATTACTCGAAATGTTTAAACCATAGATGTTTCGCCTAAACACAGTTCACTCAGGGTGGTTTTCGAGCCAATATATTACGTTCAAGACCTTTAGCCCAAGAATGTTTTGACCACGAGTTGGTTCACCCGAAAGACATTTTGTACTGGAATTACGTAACAATATGAATGTGTTTCAAATTATATTTCGCAGAAGCGTTCCGGCTCGGTCGGGCTGTTATAATTTTAACTTAATATCAGCGAGAGAAATAATCTATATCGGTGATAAAAGACGCAAGGGTATATACTAGGATCGAACCTGCGACAGCTCGACAGATAATAAAAGGGATTTAATTATCTCTTAAGGGTTCTTAGAATTGAAAGAGAAAGTGGACAAAATCTCAGCATATCCAGAAAGGTACGGTAGTTAAACCTATTTCAAAATGGGTTTCACAAATATATTGGAGTAGCATTGAAAAATCTTCAATTAGAAGGAATTTTAATGAAGTTTGATTTTTCAGTTTTCGTCCCCAATAACAAATTATTTGTTTAAACCAGAAAATGACTTACTTGATTGCGTAAAGGCGAATTTCTATTTTTATCATTTTTGTTTCATAGACGGAGTAATTGTCCGATGGTAACAATATAAAAGTGCTATTTTAAATATAAACCCTCATCGTCAATATACGTTAATACATTATGATTTAAAATTATACATAATTACAAAAAATCAACTTGGCTATCACAGAGCATGCCTAATCTAGCTCCGACTGTAAAATATCACTGTATATTTATCTCTTAACTTCCATTATTACAATACAATTATCTTCAAGTTATAACAGTAAAATATTGTCATTTATAAAACAATAAAATCTTACTGAGTAAACAGCAACACAATTTTATTATATGTTTACGTCAATATAGAATTACTTACCGAGAACTGACTCTTCGGAGAAAAAATATTAGATTTTTAATTATTGGGCGTAATGTCTGTGGGTGAAAAGTCCTTATGTTGCACCTTTACTTGGACACACCGGATTTTGATGAAACCGTCCTGAGACGCGTATGGCTTTCGTAAAAGTGGTCTCGGGTTCGATTCCTGGAGGAAGTCCATGTGCAAAATTACTTAAACTATCGAAGTATTTTTAGCAATACTACTTTTACAATATTACACTATTACAATACAATTATCTTCAAGCACAAATATTAAAATATTATTATTTACATAACATCACAATTTCAGTATTTAAAACAACACAATATTACTGTATACAACAATATGATATTATATAAATCTATTGGGTTAATAATGCTAAATTAGTATGAATAACATCGCAAGCTACTACCACATTACAATACAATTACCTTCAAGTACAAACATTAAAATTTATTATTTACACAACATCACAATTACTGTATTTATGACAACACGATATTACTGTAAACAACAATATGATGTTATAAATTGTGAGCTGATTCTTCGGTGAAAAATTCTTGGATCAAATTATTGGGTGTAATATCTTTGGGTAAAATGTCTTTGGGTGAAAACTTCCCATTTTGCACCGTTATTTTGGTGCATTGTATTTTGGTAAATCCGTCCTGAGACTCACTATCGGTATCATTGAGAAACTTCCTTTCTTGTCCGACAGCGCGAGGCGTGGAAAGACGGGCACTCCGGCCATTAATTAACACGCCTAACGTAGAGGAGTTTGTTGTCCGGAACTTGGGGCGGATAACTCATTAACATCTTTCCAATCTCTTTTTCCATTGGCCTCAACTTGCGTGGTAATCCCCCACGGCCACGTCCTCCCCCCGGCGAAAGTTAAAAAAGAGACTCGGATTTCTCATTTCGAGATTCAACTCCTCTCGTTCCTTTTTCGGCCGTTTTACTCATCCCGCCATCATCGCCGCCCCCGGAAAGGCCCGCAAAACTGTCGCTTTTTCCCAGAATGCCCTCGCGGACCCTATCTTCGCCTCGAATCTGCATGACGCCCCCATCCCTTTGTTCGCTCATTACTCTTAATTATTCCTCTGACCCTTTTGACTTTTCCCATTTCGTCTCGTCTCTCCTTGCTTTCTTCCCACTCTCTGCATGCTCTCTCCCCGTCGTATTCGCATCTCTCTCCACTTTTCCTTCGCCAGTCGCCTCTCCTGCGAAAGAGCTCTCATTTTACGTCACCATTCCGCTATCCGAGCTTCTATCTCCGTGCTTTTCATCCCCATTACGTGGCGCTTGATTCTCTTTCCTTCTGTCGACTCGTAATGGTTTTAGTACTCTTTTTCCGAGGTGATAAAGAATAAAGTGAGGTGATTGTAAGTAATGCTTCTGTTTTTATTCACGATTGGCGAGTTTTACCATCTCATTGGTAACTCCGTATGCATATATTTATATTAATAATTGCTGTAATTATTACTTGCATTAATAATGAAAACTTATGTAAATTAATATTATAGCTTTTATTATTATTATTATTAAGACATTTTAGTTGTCGAGGTTAGTTCCTAGAGGCGAGGTTAGGCCCCTTCCACATAACTTCGTATGTAAGTTTTACATATATATTTATATTATAAATTTCATTAAAAGGGCTAAAATATAAAGAAAAATGAAAGGAAAGAATTGGTTTTTATCGATAGATTCGTTTTCTTTATATTAAACATTATGATGAAATAAAGTGAAAACCATTGTGGAAACAAAAACATAAAATAAAGAGCTGATAAAGAAAAAGTTACACACTGAAAAATACAGCTTTTTAAATAAATATTCAATTTCTTTGTAAAATGAATTAAATAAACAAAAAAACATCAAAATGTCAATAATTTTGATGATTTTTTGTTTATTTTAATTCATTATACTTTTCCATCCGTGGTACACTAAATTGTGTCCGTGTACACTCCTGACCAAAATTAACGCAGCACCTCCCTTGCGATCCTAACGGCCGGTGCTGCGTTAATTTTGGCCAGGAGTGTACTTGAAGGTAAATTCCTCAACTTAGGTAATGCATTTAGTTACATACACATTAAGTACAAAATTAGTAATTTAAATGAAAAATAATGCAAAATATTTTCATATCGATAAGTTTTAAAGGTAACCTACATAGATAAGAGAAAGAAAAACAATTCATTATGATAATCTATTTAAGCCTTTTTATTATTGCCACAAAATTTTATACTGTTTTATAGATTTAAGAGGAAATTATCAATGAAATCCTTTCATCTAAAACTTCTGTGTAAGATGAAGTCAACCTGCTTCAATTCATCAAAGACCGAAAGCATTACCGCATCCGAAACATTAGCGCGACAGAGTCATGCTATAGTACTGAGAAATATTTCAAAAGATATTCCTATTTACATGCGCTTATGAATCCACATTAAGCCATTCGAATTCTATTAACCAAACAAAGACATCGACGAAATTTCGGGGCCCCATTTATCGCCATTGAATTAGACTCCTAGAAATCATGTCATCCGCAGCACTCGACGAGTGTAGCAGACACGCGCCGCTAATTGAGAACCGACCCAATTCAAACCGGTTCCCCTACGAATCCCGAATCCTTACCTCGTTCCCCCGCATTTGAATAAGACGTCTCCATTACCCGGCGACCCCGTTCGACTAGCTCGTCCTTGAGCCCTCGATGGAAGGCGTGATAAGAGGGCAAAAATCAAAGCACTCCCACGCCGCGCCACAATGCCGTTTCCTGCAGTTGAGCGTACATGTCGTTTGATTTTCATGACCTCACTCGTATGTTCGCTGCAAATGCCGCTCGAAAGAGAACATTCAGCGCGAGTGGCTTACACGAATTCAATGTTTGAGCGGATCACGGCGTATTCCAGAGACTTTCTTTTCCGCCGTACCGTTCCCTTTATTTATCAGAATTTATGAATAGAGATGTTTTAGTTTTCCCACGTCCCCTTCATCTCCTGCTATTGCAGCGTACGATCGTTACTTTACTATAGCTCTATATGCTTCCACTTTAGTATTCTATCGATGATTGTTCGTTTGGTTCAGTTAGGAAAATAAGGGTGCTACTCATTCCGCGACAAATCCATGCCTCTTATCTTTTTCTCTCTATCTAAGCTCTGTTTATTAGTACTATATTAATACACAGAGTTTTATGGTCGTTTTGATGAATCTCTAATGATGATGACGATGACTCTAGCTCGAAATATGTGGTTCAAGAATAAAACTTCTTAGTAGATTTAATTGCAGCAGTTAGGCTAGTAAACGTGTAACCTTAGCCATGTTGTAAAAGGGAAAGAATTTTTTTGTAAAAAATTAAATGAATAATTTCTTAAAATTAACTCAGTAGTAGCAGCCGTTACTTTGTGGAATTTCATTACTGTAAAAAATAAACACAATGTATTCAATTCCACAACTTTTTTACCTGATGATGATCGAAATCGGTCGTGTGTGTGGTTGAATTAAAAAGTTGTGGAATTGAATATATTGCGTTTATTTTTTCGAATAATTTTTTTATTAAGCCTATTGCTTCCAACCTGCAGCCAATGAACCGCTTATAATACATAAACTATTTCTCTGTAGTCTAATAGCTATAATTTTCGTGAGTTTAATGTTATTTTCTACTCACTTTACGAACGAAGAAACTATAAGTTACGTAAAGAATTCTGAATATAATACTTTAAATACCCGGCTGTTAAAATTGAATTCTAATATTGCTTGGAAGATTCCCATAATTTAATATTACCTTCTGGTGCGTGCGTGTGCCCAAAAATTCTTTATATGGACCCTTTACGTTATAAAATTCACAGAATCGGGGGGGATATGGTGGAAATCCATCATGCAAAATGAAGGAGATAATTGGTACTTTTTCCACAAAATTTCTTTTAATTGTACTACCGGTTTCAACGGAGGACCGTCATCTTCAATGACGGTCCTCCGTTGAAACCGGTAGTACAATTTAAAAAAATTTTGTGGAAAAAGTACCAATTATCTCCTTCATTTTCCTTTACGTTATGTTTCCGAAATTATCCTGTATTTTGTATTGTCTAACATTCTTTCCCTACCTCTTCGTCTATCTTGTGTCCTACGAACGGTTTCTACATTTAGCTATCAGTCACATTTAGCATTTTCTCTTTTGTCTTCATATTACTTTAATCGAAGCACTTTATTTCCCCACCATTTCTAATCTTTTCTGTTTTCTTTTCTATCAACCCATCTGTCATTTTCCACTCCACGCTTCACCAACAATTTGAAGGACTCCAAACTTGTAATGAAGTAATTTCTTAGGTTTCAAGTTTCACATTCACACAATTATTTATATTTAATCCTTCTTATATATGTATAATATGAAGGAAGAACGGCTTGTTATTCGCTTCCATACCAGAAAGTTTTCCCTTGCAACTGAGGGTACAATTTGCTAGTATAGAGGTAATATGCCGCATAAGGATTCTTCGAGCGTTTAGTATGGCTTTAGTTCCCTTCCTTGAAAAAAAGCTCGGATTTAGGAAATTATTTTTCAATATTTCTTTCATTACGTCTGTCGCAAATAAAACGTAAAATACCTTATCTAGTTTTATTTAGATATTAAAATCACTTCCCCATATTTTTTTACAGTTCCGATATTGAACAATTTGAAGGCAGTACTCCAATCAAGATTGTTTCTTATGATGCCGGGTGGTACATACATAGATCCGGACTCTCGATACAAGAAAGAACCCCATCTCTCTGTTAGCCACTAATAAATAAGAGAATCAAGTACCGAGCCTTACGCGCAATCCATTTGTCTCCGATCTGTCCCCCAGCACAATCCCCGTAGAATTTATCTACGGTTTCGGGAAATCTAGTAGCAGTTAACGACCAATCTTCTTAAGAGTATCCATCACCCGCGTGACAATATTTCTCCAGCACTGCGATGCACGACTTTTTTCCGTTCACCTCTTTCTATTCCGAGAAGCACTCGAGTATATTCTCTTAAGAAACCTCGCGAATCAACTTGTTGTCGTATCTCTAGGAGACGCAAAAAAGCCACGAATCCCTCATACAATCAATCACTCCGTATCCATGATTGAACCTAAGGTATCCCGCCGTGAATTTGTATGGCCCTTAAGAACATGGTGATAAATAAGCGTTTATACGTCCCAATACTCGGTTTTGCCATGTTTTTTTTCTTTTGGCTTCTCTCTCGCCGCAATGTTTGGAAATAGCTCTTTGCTCGGCGAAGAGGTGTGTATATTTGTCTTCGGCTTATTGAGCTCGTGAGAAAACCCTTGAGGTTTCCCCGGGCTCGATTATTTGCATCCTCACGCAAGAGTAATCCACGCCGAATTTTTCGATCTGAGAGTAATGATTTTATTTCCGAGATTAATGGGACTATGGATACATCTTTGTCGAAGCGGAATTTACCTTCTCATGCAGCAGTACGGTATGTCGATTCTCGCGTGAGAATTCTTCGCTGAAGCGCATTATCGATGTTTTAGATTAATCAAAAACTTTCTATATCATTCTCTTGAAATTTGTTCTTTTATCGTTAGTTGAAAAAAATTGACAACTTATTTTTTATTGCGTGATAGCAATATATGTACTTGGAGATTTTATCTTACATGCTGAATTTATGTTACGTTAGTTCATTACTATTTACAATACACGAATGCGTTTGTTGCTGCAAGCTTAATATTACAATTGAAAATTGATATACACCTCTCTCCTAAGGTCCCTATCATAAAGAAAACGAGTTCTATTCATAGCTGTATCAAAGAATTTCATTTATTCGTGCTAATTAATGCACTAATGTGTTACTGGTGCCCGGTGAATTGATCCGGGGGGAATTCGTACGCGGGGAATTCGTACGCGGAGAATTCGTCCACGGGAAATTGATCTCCCTACAGATTGGTACGCGGGGAATTGATCCCCCACGCTGATGTTGTACATACTATCAACCCAACCCAACCCCCTCGGTTAATTTATTTATAACATTAACCAATATCCAGGGCGTGTAGATAAACATAAGACTGAATAACAGTAGGTATTAACATAAGACTGAATAGCAGTAGGTATTAACATAAGACTGAATAACAGTAGGTATTAACATAAGACTGAATAACATCAGCTTGGGGGATCAATTCCCCAAGTACCAATCTGTCGGGAGTTCAATTCCCCGCGGTCGAGTTCCCCACGTACGAATTCCCCGCATACGCATTCCCCCGGACCAGTTCACTGGCCACGGTGTTAACTACAAAGATATATACCTATTATTAATAACTCAATTAACTTGAATTAATTAGTAAGGAGTCGTGATTATCGTTATTAGGGTGTAGTGTTGTTTGTGATGTTTTTGGATGTTTGCTGATAATTTTTTTCAATCGTGATGGAATCGTTGTAGTAACAACATTAATGATTCATTCACTCTTAGTTTTCCGTAGTTTTTCCTGTGAAAAAATGAGATCGGAAAGACTGTTACTACCTGTATTTGAGTACACGTACGTGAGGATATTTTGATGATGTAACCCTCAATCTTAACAATTTAATAAGAAGTAAAAAATATGGCGAGTTGTATTGCAAATTGCTAAAGGCGTTCGCCAAGTTTCGTAAAATTAAAAAGTCATCAATCATCACGCTACATTATCGTAATTGCAATTAGATACAAGTAATACTTTGGCCAATTCATATTATTTGGTCTATTCATGTATAATTCTATAAAAACTTCATTGCAGTTAAATTTAACCGAAGTAAGTAATTCAGAGTTAACCGTCAGGAACGAAACTATAAGATGAACAAAATGGCGGTCCCGATCTTCTTCGAGGTCCCTCACATTGAAACGGATGTTCCTTTGGCAAAATACTCTCTCCCCTTCATTCCAATCCTTATTTCGTTAAGGTTGTAATGTAATTTCTTCCACATTGTTTCTACGCGCCATAGAGCTCCAGAATAGCGTTTTGTCGCTGGAAGTTTACGGAGAAGAAACCGCGCGAAGGGAACTGAAATTCCCTCAAGTTGAGGATATTCCTTTCTAATCCATCTCCCGAGGGACGCCTTTCCTTCATTCTTCCTCTTAATTCATATCGCACCCTCTTCACCGGGTTCTCTACTAGAATTGGGTTCGCTCACGAGCTTTCTAAAGAAGGCTCCGAGAGAATTAAGTCTTGATAAGGTAAGGCGCTTTTCATTTTAGGGAGTTTATTGCGGAAGGTGTCTTTCAAATTTGGAATGCCTGTCGTATATCAGACGTATATTAGCGATATAAAGTTTTAGGAATGTACCTGTATCCTACATGCATTTCATTCAAGCTATTTCCTCCGGGGAAAGCAAGTTATTTCCTTCGTGTATTCGCTATAATCCTCCACGGTTTCATTACATTACATCATAGCACATTCTCCAGTCCTTACGTGCACCTTTCGCTTCAGACGGTTAAGTTCAGGCAGGTAATCTAATCTACTCTATCGCCAACTTCTACGAAAGTTGTGTTAAAAGTTTGGAGTGGGCTGCTTGATTTTGACAATTAGCTCAGTGGAGTAGGCTGCTTGGACTTGGTATTTGGTTCAGTTATTAGGTACATAAAAATTATCATTATTTATAATATTTATCATGAGTTATTCTAGAAGTAGAACAATTTCTCGAAGTTTTTCAGCCTTATATTCTTGCATCTAATACCACTGCACAAGGTTACTTTTGACTTTAAATGTATTGGGAACCATCTCATACGGTACCACCTGGTTTTACTTTACTCCAAACGAGGCAAATTCACAGAGGAAGGTTTCGATATTAAACCGCAACATTCCGAGTTCCTATCGAAATATTCCGCATCCAAGATTCGGGCCCCCTATTATGAATAGGTAAAATCGTTTTAACTTCAACTTTATCTAATCGTTACTTAAATCGTCGCTTTAGCTTTAACAAACCGTATTGCAATCGGTAGTTGAACATTCTGTAGTATTTTTAATGGTGATCGACCTAAGTACCAGATTGAGTGATCTTAAAATTAAGTTAAATTACACTGCAATACTTCTCCTCAAATGAAGTAGCATTTAATTTTTAGATTATTTGATTATTAGCTGATTTGGCCAGGTATTATGGTACCGGACCTCAATCTGGTACTTACAAATAATTTTGCCAGTCATCACTGTAATAGTACGTTTATTTTATTCATTATGATAAAATAATATATAATACAGATATTTATGTTAATTTTATAATACTTTATGCTATTATAATAATTATATTTACTACTACTAGTATGTACTCTCCTGGCCAAAATTAACGCAGCACCTCCCTAGCGATCCTTACGGCTGGTGCTGCGTTAATTTTGGCCAGGACTGTACTAATTATATTTATCTTAATATTATATAATTTTATTTGTGTACACCTGTATGGTTTCTGGGTTATTATTTGGGTTAATTGTTTAACGTTCATGATTTTTACATATGTTTTACATCAATTTGTAGTTAATAATTACAAAATATAAATTTATTATAATTGTAAATTAGCTTGGTTAGAAGCAATAAGACTAATTTACAAGGTCAGGGATAAGGATAAGGTTTTTTGAATAAATCTGAACTATAGTTGAGTAAAAGAACTTTGAAACAATGTTTCTGTTATTTTTCTAAATTAGCTTAAGATAGTACCTCTTCTGGTGAATGACACAGATTTTTTGGAGTAAAAGTGAATATTATTGTTGAACTCCAGGCTAACTCTACATCATAATACCGAGCCTCAGTATCGTGTGTTATGCTGAGGAAAATCTGGGACGAAGGGCGTCTTCGATCCCACCCATTCTCCCATGTTTGGGCCGTATCTTCTCCAGAAGAGATGACTTAATTGGGGAGGCGAAACAGTCTTTAACCCCTGGCCCCGTCGCGGGTCTTGAAAGGGCCAGTGAAAGGCCTCTTGCAGCTCCAGGGTACGCGAATTTCGGCGGTTCCTTCGCAGGGTTTAAAAGCGAAAGGGGAAGAGCTTAACCTGGGAGTAAATTGAAAATACCCTCAAAGGAGCGAGGTCAAGGATTTCGCACAATTTATCGCTTTTTCTCTCGCTCCTGCGGTTTTCCACGCGTTCTCTGCTTTGATCATTTTTGAGGCTTCGGATGAAATGGAAGATGGGTTTGCGGTCTCTTCGCTGATTCTCTTTTTGAAGGAGAGCTCCATTCTTTATTACCGTTGAATGTATTACGTTATGAGGCTTGGTACGAAATTAAAAGGTGAATTGGCTAAAAGGGAGAGAATAACCAAAATAACCCTGTCGAATTTGATATAATGATAATTACTTTGTTTAAAAATGAGATTTAGACGTTCAAGTCTTATGTGATCGGTCTCTATTTCATTAAACATTTCAAGAAAGAGATTTTAGGGATAGGACGAACGAAAAAGCAATAATTCAAAAGAGAAAAGTTGTCCAGAATATACGTGTGGTGTATTGTTTTAGATATCAGAGATATGTAATGTAGATATGTTATTAGATATCAGAGGTATGTAAATGTTAGATACGTGATGCATCATTTATCTAATTTCTTAATTTCCCTATAATATTTGGAAAAAGCTTAAAAATTTCCTGGGTATTCTTACTTGTCTCTTCTCGTTCTCGATATAAATTAATGTTTCCTACGTCTTTGTTAATTTAGTATGATTAATAATACAAATGTTTTTTTAATTACGGGAATTAAGAAAAAAATTGCTACTTTATCGAAATTTTTTCTCTTTGTCAATTCGATTATTCCAAAGATTCCAGTTTGTAAATAGGATTTAAGAATAAAATTACAAATGATCTTTGCCACACTTATTTGAAACATGACTTGGTTGATTGATAAAGATTTCCACTCCGTAAAGCCTACCACAATCGAATTTATTCTTGCATATAATTAGAGCGGCCAATATTTTCTATAAAAAACTATCTGTAGTAGAAAGCCAATTTACAACCTTAAGGCTCTAAGTCCAGATTCGTAGTTCATCATTAGAAAGCGAATTTAATTGCTTCATAAAGAAAATCACAATATTCTCCTTTTCGTTTTGTTATAATAATAATAGTAACCTGGCAAAGTGTTATTTGGTAGAATTCCATGTTCAATTGACGATAAAACACAATACAAGTACAATTCAGAATAAGCGTGTTGTGAATTGAACTTTTATTTTGTTTTATCTTCCTTTTAAATAATAATAATTATTACTATAAAAATATTTGTGATACTTTCAATATTGTATAAAAACTAAGCTAAGGATAGCCCCGTAGAGTAGATAGTCTCCTACCACAGGATTATTCACTAATGAAACGATACGCGGATGTTAGCAATTTGAAAATAGAAATAGCCTACATATATCATAGATAGCGAATACGAGCTTAAGTAAATTTCTTTCGGCACGTGCAGCTACTCTACGGTGACTACTACAAGGAGGCGCTCGTTCGGAGCATCTTGAAACTTGGCCCATTTACTCCAGAGGATCCTGTGCCAAAAAACCGATGATACCTATTCCGCAGGTCTGTGGAGCACGACGGTCCCCTTTCTTACAGGAAGCCTCGTTAAGGAAATCGGCCCCGTTTACGTTAAGGATGCAAACTGTAGATCTGCGCCGAATGACAACATTTACATTCCAAAGGAGACTTCTCCCTTGCGGATGGGTAATCATAAATGTTGCTCCACCTGTAGGAAGGTCCGTCTCTCTTTAAGGTTGACATAATATTCTGTATCGTCTTATCCTCAGCAAACTACCCTTAATTTATAGTAATCAATACCTGTCCTTCTCATTTTATGTTTTCATCCCCTTTTATCTTGGTTCTCTCTCCGTAAGGGAAATTTTCTTTATTAATCCATCCCAGCTTGGAATTTTACGAACCTTCTGTCATCCGTTTTTCCTTCATCGAAACATTATTCTCAGAATCATCTTTATAACCTCATTAATTTTCCAATCAACCCAGCTTGTTTTCTTCTGTCCCCGAAAAACCTATACATCAAAGACACATTTCTCTTTGATGCCTTCCATGAGCTTCATACTTCATTCCATGACTGGGTGCTCATACTATTTACATAAATATGTTGTCGTTTAAAGTCACTGCTATTACTTGTTATATGTTTACATTAAAAGCGGACCTATCAATTTTCAATACGCCTGAAAAAAATCGCTAAATAATTTATATATAGTGTATTTCGAACAATTTTTCACGTAATTTTTCATTAATTTTGTTCTACAGTGAATCAAAATAGTTTTCATCCTAAATAAAACCTTGTTTTAATACACATATTCTGTATTTATGATCCACTCAAGGATAGATGGATTTTAAGGAAGTAAATTAGAAAATGGTTTCATCCATACACCCTTCCGATTTCGAGTAATTGCAATAGATTTTATGTGTTTGAGCCTACCAATGATGAAATGAGGGAATTGGTTTTTTTAATCACTATTGATACATCGCTTTGGAAATAAATCCAACAAGTTGGCAAAAATCAAAAATAATTGTATTTTTGGTTTGATTATTGGCTGCTAACTCATTTCACGAGATGGTTGACTCCTCTTTGGAGAAAACTTTATTTTTATTTGATGCATTTGCAATGGCAAAATAATATAGGAATTTTAAATGACGACTAATATTCTTGAAAAAAAATTAAACCTTAATATTACCAATTGCGGAATGGATTACATAATCGCCAAAATTATAGCGATGCCTTAGTAATGAATTTCAATAAGGGAAGAATAAACGAAATTAAATTTTTACTCATTTTCAATAAGCGTGGAGTTAGCAAAATTTAATTTTCTCTGGGAAACATTTCCTTTTATTTAGTATAGGCACGGTTTTAACATAATGTCTTGCTCCTTATAGACGCCTCTTTTCCTCAAAGCAAGCAAAATTTCCATCCTAAAATCCATGCACTGCTTTCCTTAAAACTGTCAGAGTGAACGAACTGAAGGTTATTACGGAAATACGTAAAGACGTGAATACTGATTTGCGTCACTTTGAATTCGAAATACGCCGTTAAGCCTTCTTCTCGCTCCTTCTCCGAACTTAACGGCCTCTTTACTGCATTATTTGGACCGGTTCCCAGACATCGAGAACGGCACTCTTTCATCTGTAGCAGCCAGAATTTTAAACTGCAATTAGGATCTCCCAATATGAATTGCCCCATTCGGCAGCCAATTCAAGAAGGCGCTCATTCGAGGCCTTCCGGATCCCCTCTTTCTCCGTGTTTGCGATTCGACGCAGCTTATCAAAGGCCAATTAGCACCCGTGTGAGGGAGTAATGGAATGACCCACGAGCGTGCCTTTGTCGGAAAGATGACCCAATAGCGGCAACTAGTGATGGCAAATACGACTCTTTTTACTGAGTCGCCTCATAGCTCGCCAAAAAGAGTCGCTCTCGAAAACGACTCTCCGGGAGTCGTTTTCGAGAGGGAGATTGAGTAAGATCCTACAAATATTATCTTATTATTTGAAAGGAAGATTCATCGAAAACAGATATCAATTGATGGAGCATCAAGAAGTATTACAAAATATTTTTACTCAAAAATTTCAAATCATTTAATTTAAAATGCGAGTGTTCTTTAAGATTTGCAAATTTTCAGAATAATCCCACAGTTTTTACTAGATAACCTTACGTATTTTTCTTGTTATGAATTATTTACAAAGTACGAATAAACGTAAATAAGATATGAGGGAGAGTAGAAGAATAGAATGTAAAGAATAAGCTGTGAGTGGAGAAAGAGTTGTGTGCGAAATATGAGTCATGTGAGCCTAGAGAGCCGTGAGGGGAGGGAGTCGTTCACGGGAAAGGAGTCGAAATTCACCAAATGCATGACCCGACAACTTAGAGAGCAATACTCAGAGTTCGACAAATTATCGAACCCGACTACTCACAGCGCAACTGACCGTGTGACAGCTCGATGCGCGAACAACAAATCGCTACGGTGATTGATGTAATATCTAATTTTGAACGTTGAAAGAATTGAACTGTAGTCATTCTACCAATTAATGATTAAACAAGCCAATAATTTACTAATGTCAACTGTCATTAGGCGCGATGTGTTGTTGTACGCTCAGTTATTGTAGCCATGAGTTGCAGGCTCCAATGAGCTACCGCAGCTAAGAGTTAGCCCAGCAATGAGTTGTCGCACTCTAAGTTGTTGCAGTCTGAGTTGTCGTACTCTGAGTTGTCGTACTCTAAGGTTTCGTACTTTAAGTTGTAGCACTATAAGTTTTCGCTCTCTGAGTTGTCGTACTCTAAGTTGTCGTACTCTAAGTTGGCACACTATGAGTTGCCGTTCTCTAAGTTGTCGTACTCTGAGTTGTCGTACTCTAAGTTTTCGTACTTTAAGTTGTAGCACTCTAAGTTGTCGCACTAGGAGTTGTCGTACTCTAAGTTGTCGTACTCTAAGTTGGCACACTATGAGTTGCCATTCTCTAAGTTGTAGTACTCTGAGTTGTCGTACTCTAAGTTTTCGCACTTCATGTTGTAGCACTCTAAGTTGTCGCACTCTGAGTTTTCGTCCTTAAAGCTGTAGCACTCTAAGTTGCCGTTCTCTAAGTTGTCGCACTCTGAGTAGTCGCACTCTGAGTTGTCGCACTACGAGTGTTTGCACTCAAAGTTGTCGCACTCTGAGTTGTATCGGAACTCACCAAACACGACTCCCTCCCCTCACAGCTCAGTTTGTCGCCCATTTGAGCCGACCCGCTCACACATTGCCCATCGGCAACGACATTAAATTCCCCAGAAGGATGTCGACAGATTAGGCGCTGCTGAACTTAATGGCCGCACGTGGATCTCTCGAAATATTCCCATCAATGCCTTTCCGCTCGTTATGCCTACGCGCACGTGGGGAGTTGCAAAGAGCTTCGATGTAAAGGAGAATAATTGGAAAGCTATTCGACGGAGTACGTAATGGGTATTGCGATACGTTTTCATCAGCTTTTGGATTCTTGCGCGGAATCCTCTCCCGAGGGATTAAGAGGTTTGTTAGTGCAGAAAGGAGGATTGATTTAATACTCTTGCTGATATGTTCACGGAATTACAACGAGATAGAGATTTTTGTCTGTTACTACGCAATTTTTTAAAGTAAAGGTACTTTTATCGACGGTGTTATGATTGAATAAATAATCCTATTTATTTTTGTATTTTAAATCTCTCTAATATTTATTTTTTCAAATTTCGTATACAATTTTTATTTTATATTTATCGTTGTTATAAGTAAATTTTAATAGTTTCTATTTCGCATTTTTATAAATTTATACATTTTTAACTGTTATTTATTATTTTATGTATCCTTATTATTATTTGTTAATATTTTATATCAATTTATTATTATTATCTATTATATTTTGTTATCTTTATTTAATGTTTTCTCTTATTCCTTCACTGATTTAACATTTTTATTCAATATTTTTACTTATACTTATTATTTTTATTTATTATTTATGTTCACTATTCTTATTAACAATATCTATTTACAGAAATACTTCTTATTATCATTTTTACTCATTTTATTGGCTTTAATTATAATTTCATTTTTCGGTATATATCTCATTTATGTGGATTAAAAATCATAAAAAATACTAAAGTATGCTATACATACGATGAAAAATTAATTTAGGAGAATCAATGGATATAAAATTGAAATCCCAGTGAATGCTGGATTAGGTATACCAACTCTAACTTCTGCTCTCAGATATTTACTCTACTTTTTTCGCAGGGTTGCAGGCTAATCGTTGCATAAAGTAATTTTAAATTGAATATATTATGAAATCATCATATTAGTTCTTGATACAAGTATTATATGATGAATCATTAAGTAACCAAGTCTTTTATAGAACTTAAGTAAAATAGTAGGTGCACATTATTTACAGGAAAATGGAGCAGCAAATCAAATATTAATTACCTCTCCAAATTGAGATTACGGGAGCTGGATATAAGTACTAGTAATGGAATTAGAATAACTGCCTGAATAAAAACCGGCATACAATAAAATTTTCAATTATATATAACTTGTAAAATTCTCATAGTGAATATGAAATACGCTCAAATTCCAGAAATCCTCGTTACCTTGAGATCACTTCTTATAAATGCGTATTTTCGCCTTAATTAACTCGATATGACATTCCTCAGTAAATTTAGGTAGAATTTCATTATGCCTCTGATTTTCAGGTTAAAAATTCGCATCTTAAATAAATTTTCCTGTGCCAAATAAGAAGTAATAAATATGCACCCCGTAACTTTTGAAATGAAAAGAGGATGTTGAAATCTTATTCGGAAATTTCTCTAACTACGTCTAGAATTTAGGGTGTGCAAAAAATTGTACAAAGTCTTCAATTTAGGCTATTTTACCTCAGTTAATATATTAAGGATATTGAATAAAAATTCCGCTTCTCTAATGTAACTCTTTCTTCCATACGATTTATTCTCATAACAATTGTCCATAAAGGAAAATTTTAGAGATTTTTTCTGAATAATCATCTATTCCTTTAAGCAATTTAACGGCAAAGAATAATTTCTAATCATCTCATCTTTGGTTTAACTTTCTTAGAAATCATGAAAGTAATTTTAATGCATTTTGCTTTATTGCTTTAATCACTAAATTATTGATTTATCAACTATTTGATGTATACAATCATTAAACAATTAAAATTGTAACAAAAAACTTCTATCATCATATTGTATACCGGCAGTATTGATTATACAGTGAAATATTAATTTAAAACATTCCTCATTCGTCTTCTATTGTAAATTTCTGATTGTTAATTAAACTCATATTTCGTCAAAGCATTAGAAGCATTTCTATAAGATACTTCTTATTTATAAATATTATTAATACCCGTGTTTTAATTATAGACATCAATAAACATCAAAAGCGATAATAATATAGTAAAATTATCTAGTGAAGTAAATTTAAAATCGAAGAAATACTTGCCTCTACAAATATTTGCCGGTCTTTTATTTTTCATTATGCGACGCTCTAAAGAGAGACAAAGCTTGTAACGAGTGCCTCCTTATGTCGTAGCGGTGGGTCGACTTTAGGAATTGAATGAAAATATATACTTTTGATGATAATAATCATTTTATTTTTCTTACGATTATGGTGACTCGATCTGTTGGGGAACGGAAGAAGCCCTTACGGGGTTGGTCGGATGCGGGGAATCCCGGCCGAAGTCTTTGGGTAGACTCGGTCAGCCAGGGTGGGTTTAGATGCTGGGAATCCCGGCCGAAGTCTTTGGGTAGACTCGGTCAGCCGGGGTGGGTTTAGATGCTGGGAATCCCGGCCGAAGTCTTTGGGCAGACTCGGTCAGCCGGGGTGGGTTGAGAAGCGGGGAACCCCGGCCGAAGTCTTTGGGCAGACTCGGTCAGCCGGGGGTCGCTCTCACTTGCCGAAGTCTGTAGGCAGACACTGTCAGCTAGCGAGAGCGAGGGACGCTCTGATTTTCCCTAAAAATCCACGGGCTTATATACTGAGTCCGGTCAAAGGATTGTGACGTGGATTCTTCTAGAGCAATGCTTGGAAACAGTGCACGCGTCTGTGCAGCGGCCCTAAGGAGCAACTCCTAGCGTCCGCCCCTAGGCGCCGCAATAAATCGTCCCGTAGTGGATATGGCGTTCTTTCCCTCACGGACGCGTGCGAGACCCATGCTTCCATCGCCTCGCCTCCTCCGACCGTACTCGTATAGCCCGTCGTAATTGTGCCCATCGTAATCTTGACGATTACGACATCACCCCATCGGCAGTTAAGATCCGGGGTGCGACGAAACCGAGTCACCGTTACATGTTTACATCAATACAACACAAATAAGAAAAGATAAAAAATACAATTACGCAAAAGCAACAAAAAATTCAAGTAACCTACCTCAGGAATGTCACTTTTCACTGATTACTATATCCTAGAAAGAGCCAATACAACACAAAGAAGAGTGAAAAATACAAAAATGCAAAGGCAACAAAAAAAAAATTAATTAACCTACCACAAGAGTGTCCTAAAAAAAAAGAGCATCACTGATCATTAACACTAAACAGTAACTTAAATAGGATGCATTAGACTGCTTGTTGTTATAGTCCCTGTCCACACGACACTACACATGTTGGTTGTTATAGTCCCAGGCTACACGACACTAAACATGTTCACTGCCGGTACCGTGGTTGCTGCGGCGAGGTCCCTCGTGGAAATCTCCGGGTATATCCTCCTGGCAGATGTCAGCATGGCCGCGAGGAATCCGGCGCCCAGAGTAGCGGTTGTTGGAATCCCGTCCTCGTCGGTGGTTGATGTTGTCTCCTCCTCAGGGCCAGAGTATCCCAACGGCAGCTCCCAGGAGAACACGGCTGCAACCTGCTGTTTAATTCAGCCTCCTTCCTGGCAGTGGTCTCAGGATAAACTGGTGCCGCTGTGTAGTAGTCGCTTTGGGAGGGGCTGGGACCGGCAATGCAGGAACGTTAACTGGTGGAGATGGCGCTGCTCCTAGAGGATCGCGCGTAACTAGTAGGGGCCGCGGTTGTTCCCGGCTTTATCTGGGGACTCAAAATTATCTTCTGGGATAATATCCGTTATGGGGAAGGGAGTAATTAATTGAGGAGCACGCGATAGAGCATCCGAATGCGGAATATTTTTGTCAGGACAGTACTAAATGTCAAAGGGGTATTCAGAGCGCACGATAATCGATGCAGGGCCTGTAACTAAGATTATCGCCTCCGACCAAGGGCTAGTGGATGGTGAAATGATTCCTTCATCTAGCATACCCGAAATGGCTTCGTCTAAGATTGGGCGCAGTGAATGAGGCACACAGTAGGACCGTTTCTTAATTGGTTCTGCTCCTCCAACGTCGATTTTGTGCTTCACCTAATCCGTGTGTCCTAAGGGTGAATCTGCATCGGCGAAGACATCTGTCGATTCCGCAATTAACTCCTCAAGGGATGATCTCGCCTCTCCCGGTACGTTCGTATAATCAAACAAGGAGGACAGATCACATTTTCCATTCGACTCGGGCCACATTTCAGATTCCCTCCCTTCTATTACTTGTAGGGAATTGATTCTACTGCCTTCGTTGAAGCAGTCGACTATTATCGGAGTTCTTCGTCTCAAAATTTGTAGGTTGTTAGTAAAGTTTGCTAACAAAACGGGTGCGATTCTTTTATCTGATACCTTTGCAAGTACACGCATTGCCGCCACGTGTTGATCCTTTTCAATGACGCAGATTTCCCTCCCTTTGAGGTCTTCATTTATCGCTTCGTGGAGGATAATGGAGTATGGAGGTAACGTAACGTTATCTACGAGTCTTAGCATGGTCCCGGTTCCACTTCGATCGTCTAATTTTGATTCTCATCCTATCTGTTTTATGAATCGGGATCCTGTCGACCTGAGATGATGCGTCCTCCCGTTACTTTCACTTTCTACTCTATTGGCACGCATATCCCTTTCGCTCCGTGATCCTCCCGGTTGCATCGTAAAGTGGATGGGCTACAAAACTTCGGCGGTGCACTCGTTTCCCTCCAAATTTCCTATCCAACGGAGAGAGCGGAGGGATGCCTGAGTCACCTCTGTCCAACGAAACCGTTGGCGCAACATCAACCTCACGCCTTTCTTTAACGATAAATTCTTCCCAAGTATCCTTCGGAGAGAGTGGAGGGATGCCTGAGTCACCCCTGTCCAACGAAACCGTTGGCGCAACATCAACCTCACGCCTCTCTCTAATGATAACTCCTTCCCATTGATTTCCAGGGTACATGGTCGTTGAAATAATCTGCAAATACTCGCCCGCGCCCACGTGGCTCAATATCTCTTTACTCACAGGAACCGCTTAATAAATATCCGGAGGCACTGCTAACCTGTCTGTCGTATGGATAAATAGTCAGTTTACCGAATGGAAATTTTCCCTTATTTATAACCGTGATCGCTGCCCCCGTGTCGATTAAAAATCGGTGTGTTCTATACAGGACGCTCGCAGCGATCACCATGCCAGCCTTTGGTGTGATGGCATATTATTGTCAAGGTTTCTAGAAATCTTTCGGCCGATGTTTCGTCCTCGCCGCTAAAAGACGGAATAAAATAAACATGATTCCCTAGTGCAGATGCGGGTGTTCTCGTCTGCGGGGTGTTACCTCCTGACTAACCTCGTCTGACGGGGATGGTGAATTACCAATCACATTGATAGTGGATGCGAAATTAAGTAACGGAGATTGCGAATGGAACGGGCCGAGAGCACACTGATTAAAGAAGGGGTATGATGGACAATATATGGCGATAGCGAAAAACACGAACAAAACCAACTCAGAAAATCAACCCAAAAACTATCACTACGGCACACAAGTAAAATCAAAAATGAGAACAACAAAAAAATACGATATGAAAATAAAGAACCAAGTTTGAGATACTCCTTGTGAAAGAATAAATCTATGAAATTGAGAAGCAAAGACTAAACAATTGGTTCTACGCCCAATGGTTACAATGTCAATGAATACAACGATGGAATCCAATTAAATGTATTAAATTTAATTAACATTAAGAACGAAAATGGATGGAGATGCAAATCAGGTCAAACATTTAAACAAAATTAACCTGAACCAAAGGGAAAGACGCTCGTAGCACATATTAAGACTTAGACACAATATGGTTAATGTGCGAGCGGAAGCCTTAACAAACAGAGCGTTCGAACCAGAAATAATCATGTTATTTAAAGTAAAGCAAAAATGATTGAAAAGGAACAGCATCCGAACCGCATAAAAACATGACGGGAGCAAATGAATTCATAAAAACATAAACAGAAGCGAATAAAGATTCGAGTTCGTACCGCATAAAAAAAACGAACGGGAGCGAATGAAGATTCGAGTTCGGACCGCTTAAAAACATGAACGGAAGCAAATGAATTCATAAAAACATGAACAAGAGCAAAGGAAGATTCGAGTTCGTACCGCTTAAAAACATGAATGGGAGAAAATGAATAGTTGAGTTCGTACCGCTTAAAAACACCTGACACCAATTGTCGTAGCGGTGGGTCGACTTTAGGAATTGAATGAAAATATATACTTTTGATGATAATAATCATTTTATTTTTCTTACGATTATGGTGACTCGATCTGTTGGGGAACGGAAGAAGCCCTTACGGGGTTGGTCGGATGCGGGGAATCCCGGCCGAAGTCTTTGGGTAGACTCGGTCAGCCAGGGTGGGTTTAGATGCTGGGAATCCCGGCCGAAGTCTTTGGGTAGACTCGGTCAGCCGGGGTGGGTTTAGATGCTGGGAATCCCGGCCGAAGTCTTTGGGCAGACTCGGTCAGCCGGGGTGGGTTGAGAAGCGGGGAACCCCGGCCGAAGTCTTTGGGCAGACTCGGTCAGCCGGGGGTCGCTCTCACTTGCCGAAGTCTGTAGGCAGACACTGTCAGCTAGCGAGAGCGAGGGACGCTCTGATTTTCCCTAAAAATCCACGGGCTTATATACTGAGTCCGGTCAAAGGATTGTGACGTGGATTCTTCTAGAGCAATGCTTGGAAACAGTGCACGCGTCTGTGCAGCGGCCCTAAGGAGCAACTCCTAGCGTCCGCCCCTAGGCGCCGCAATAAATCGTCCCGTAGTGGATATGGCGTTCTTTCCCTCACGGACGCGTGCGAGACCCATGCTTCCATCGCCTCGCCTCCTCCGACCGTACTCGTATAGCCCGTCGTAATTGTGCCCATCGTAATCTTGACGATTACGACACTTAAACCCTCTTCAGTTCTTTCAATTTCTTTTAGATTAGAGTCTTAGATAAATTTCCGAGAAGCAATGTAATCTTAAGCCCAAGAGGACCTTTTGGAAGCTTCATACGAAATTTGTGAAAATGAAAAATAATATTCCAGGAACTTCTTGCGTTTATGAGACGTTTTTCAATTTACTATACGTTATCAAACGCTGAAGACTACGTTTAACATTCTAAAATCGCAATTAAGTATTCGTCAGGGAAAATATATCAGACTTTCAGGGACATCCTTCAGAAAATGCTCTGTTTTTGTGGCTGAATTTGTAGCGCTAGGAGATTAAGTTGATTTCTATTTGACGTATGAAGTTTTATTCGTAATAGAATTCCTTAAGTATTTATTATTTTAGTGTGCTCTCAAAAAGTGTGGTGTCCTGCCTTGTTTTCTCAGAATACCGGGGAATGAGAAGAGGAATGAACACAAAATCGGCCATTGTAGATTTTTAACCTCTAATACAGTATGATGTAGTCAAGATTGTATAAGCATAGACATTAAAGTAACTCTGAATAGAAAAAAAAGAAGCAAATGAGAATGATCATTTACAAAGATAGAGGAAGCATGCGTCAAGCAATATTAGTCAATTATTCATAGGTAAAGGAGATTCCTTCTCATTGCTTATGTAGTACGCGTATGGCTAGCAATTTCAAGTTTCACAGGTATAATTCCAGGGCACTTTATCCTCCATCTGAAGTGGAACGGAAATGGGAAATTTTCACGTTAACCTGTCCATTGCTAGCCGAATTTACTAGCTCGTAATCGAGCGTCTTCCCAAAAACTATCAGGTATTTCATAAGCGCGAGTTTTCATTTAATTATCCATCAAAGGGCGGATGAGAGGGACTCCTGACGGAAATGTTTCGCACCGTCTCCCTCGCTCGTCTGCGATGCTATAGCGAAATTAAATTCCTCCCAATTCCGCGTCACGGATCCCGAATTTGCATGTAAATCTCGCAGCCCCTTTTAAGTTCCCTTCGATGCCCGATATAGTAGCGCCTTGAGCGAGGAGGGCCGCTGGTCCCGACTGGAGATATATAACCACCGATTAGCAGCGGCATGCGCGTGCCAGCGTACTTATCCGAGTACGTAGGAGAGAATGGGGGAAGCAGTTTCATCCATAAGGCGTGCCAAATTTGGAAATAAACCTTATTATTTACTAGATTGTTGTTTTTTGTTGTACGTATCAATTATAACAATCGTCTTTAATTGGGCGAAATTGAGTATTTTCTTCCATCCAAGCCATCGTCTTTAATCATAGGATAATTAAATTAAAAAGAAAAGTATGAGAAACAATTAAAAGAATTGTGGATGTAAAAACTAAGAGATTCTTAGGGAAAAAATCCACTGCAGGAAAACACCTACAAAGAAGGGAGATGTGAAAATCCTCCTCAAACCTATCTATAGTAATAACTAAAAGATCTAAATAAGAAAAAAGAACATGACAAAATATAGCACTGCACTACCAGTAAGTACTTGCATTCGATGTATGGAATTTTCGGTATTATATAAAATTAAATAGTCTTCAACAAATTATAATACAAGACCCTTACACAAACCCGTTTTCACCGACTCCTGGGGTAAGGCCGGTAGGAGGATCCCCTGTGCATTTCTCATTGCAATATCATGCTAGTACGTATTACATGAACATATTTACATAAAAAACGTTTAAGAGTAAATAGCCATGTGGAATTAAGAATAATATAGCTTTATTCAAAAAACATGTTATTAATGTAGAAAAATTTCAAATTTTAAACAGTTGCAATATTTACATAGGCGAACAAACTCACAATTTATAACAACCTGAACTAAAACCCTTGACCAACTTTCACTCTGCTGCATGTAATGGCGGAATGGTGACGGTCGCGCAGTTAGTTGATGCGAAGTAGGCTGCAACCGAGCCACACACAAACAAACACTGGCAGCTGATACACCACGTACCGAGGCTATCCCATTCTCCCCTACTTCGTTTTTCTCCAATTTCCCGCCTTCACCCAACGCCCCATTCGACGGACGGGAGGCCGCAAGGCACTCTGGGAGTCGAGCGCCAATCAAATTGTCAGACGCCGTAACGATCTTTACGGATGATAACCGAACTATTTTCGTCCCTAATAGTCTCCGATGAAGGAGGATGGAACAAACGGTGTCTTTCTTTAGATGGAAACGCTCCTTGGAACGGTTTCCGCTTTGGTTCCAGAAGGGAAGACGCCGAAGGAGATATTTATGTGTGGGAGGCGTATTAAAACTCCATAACTGGAGCTGTCTACTCGAGGATACATCGCTTTTCTGCAGTTCATGGGCATATAGGGTGTAAAGCGTATTATTTTCGTTGTCAACCCGGTAATTTAGAGGTGATTGGTTGCACATCTCCTCAATCAACAGCATTAAGGATTCTCTAAATTACCCAATGCAATAGCTGTCCGCCTATACTTAATGCAATTATATAACACTGATAGAATTCAAATATTAGTGTTTTGCTTTATCTACGCTAAGCATTTCAGAAGTTTCCTAATACAATACCTGTCCTGTTATAGAACTATAGAACATTCATTGAATTCAGATATTCGTGTTTTTCTTTTCTAAGTGCACTGTTAAACATAAAAAAATCCAAGGTATTCAAGTATTGTTTGTGAAAGCCATGCTCCACTGTTCTAATTTTTCTTTCTTTCTTTTCTAGGTAAGACATTCATATCCAATATGACCCTACTAAGAAATGCATTTAAACAGTAAGTAACTTCAGCAGAATTAATTGTTTTTAATTAAGTTATGATTGCTATTGGTAATGTGAGTAATTCTTCCATAGTACCCATACGCATAGGTTTCTTAGGATTGCAACTTTATTCTCAATTAATGTTACAAGAGGTGTAACTCTAAGGTTCTGGATAAAGTTAATAGAAATTAAATGAACCAAGATGTGTAATTAATCACGTCATTGCATTGAAAATAATGGCTGTACTAGTAAGGTGGGAGATCAGTAGCCGTCGTTATGATTTTTCCTACAAGTTTATTTACTTATAGTTAATTATTCTTCAATAAGTATCGCATTAAAATGGTTAATGTTAGAAACAAAAATAGAGGGAATATCTCTGTAGGGTGTGTTATTAACAGTCTCATACATTCTCCATACCCCTCTGATTCTCCATCATTCTTCCATTACCCACTTTGTGATATCTATATAGAATACTTCAAGTTTACTATGTGCCTGACCATTTATTCAAAATTTAATTAATGATAATCAAAAAGGCTAGAGTACTATGGTAAGGTTATAGAGCATCAAATTCCACGTATCTCCTAACGGTACGTAGTCAGTTTCGGAAGGGATTAAAATAAGCAGATAGGTGAACTCAAAATACGCGATAGTAGAAAGAAATTTCTCTCAATAGAAGCTTCGATTGCACAGTAATATATACCAAAAGGCAAGGTACTTAAGCAACTTAAAATTAGGTTGATATGGAGTTCTTGGAAATGTGGCACTTCAATTTCCACTTGTGGAAGTTCCTTGCGTTACATTTACGCCGTAGTAAGCTGGATTCGCTCCATCAGACAGTACAGACTGCAGAACTCAATAGTAGTATGTAATTTGTCTTTTGACACGGCCTAATGAATGAAAATCCGTTTCCAATTGGTTTGATGTAATCAGCTTTCAGATGATAAAGTGAGATTTTGTATAGCTGTAAAGAGATTGGAAAGTATCTTTCAATATAGATATTATAAAATTAAATATTTCGAAGTTAAGAAGTCTGAAAGCATGAATTTCTCGAGGTGGAAAGTTAGCCCAGGCAGAATCCATTTAAGGAATTAATTATATTATTGGTCGATGCATAGTGAGATAAATTTCCCTTATCGTTAATACCTGGTTGAATATATTTATAAAAAAATGCAAAGCCACGCAATGTATGCTTCGTTATCTAGAGACAAGTTTAACTCCTATGACTTCAAATAATCCTGAAACTAATACTAACTTAGCGAAGCTCCTTCTTTTCATATGGTAAGAATGTAATCAAATCCGTCTAAACTAATCAGCTAACTTTGTTAACTCCCTAAATTAGGTAATTTAAGATTTAACACCACGAAACATTTACGAAACACATGTTCTCAGTAATTTTGATCAAACATAAATTTTCATTCATGAAGAAAAGGTTGGGAATCGCTACCCCTTTGTGACTTTTTACAGTAAACCCTTTACTAATTTTGATGATAGTATACTTTTAATTTTATGATAATAAATTTGATTTTACGTTTATTTCTCAAGGAAGATACTGAAAGTGGATAATTCGAGTAGATACTATTTGTAATCATGGATGTGAATGCAAATTGATGTGCTAAAACTATTGCTATTATAACGAACGGAAATCATCGGAAATTGGCCTTGGCAAATTTTCATGTGTTCCGTTGAAACACACGAGAAAATTTATGTTCCTCATTTCTAAAGACGATTTTAGAGTTAGAATTACCCATAATTTTTATTATGGGACATTTTCATCTCTGTATTTTGTTGATACGGCTTTTTCCTTCTGCTATGATTAGATATTTTACTATCTTTTTACGAAGGTCTATGCATTTCAGCGCCGTAAAGGTAACCGAGGCGAGAAATATGCGTTCTCTGGTCTGACATTTTTCAGAATTATTTTCGGAATGTTACACCTTACGCTCCCTCCAAATTTCCTTTATATGTCGAAGCTATTCCAGTCTTTGGGCAATTGTGACATTTCCCTTTTCCTTCAACGTTTCCGCGAAGCAATATTGTTTGTTTCTTTCTCTTCCTGAGAGACGATCCAAGCAGCTGGTAAAATAAAAATTGACAAGTATCATTTTTCAGATTTCTTGGTCATTATTGGAACATATGAATCAACAAGGATCCAACATTCAGGTTTACTAAGGGTACGTAAATTCTTTCATTTAGATATCGTTATGAAGATACTTGGCCTTTTGAAATGAAAATATGCTTTGTCTACAGTCCTAAAGGTTTATCAAGTTATTAGTTTATACCTTTGAACTTCAATTATCATTTATTAAAATTAGTCATAAATACTTCCAGCTTACATTATATTTTACTTGAGTTATTTCCGTAATATTACAGAGTAAACGAAGAGTTTTCATTATATTACTAGCTAGGATGCCAAATTTTCATTATCAGTTCACGTCAGTTTTGTGTTAGCCATAATACTTTGAGAATTTACTAGGAATAAGAGCAGGAAAGAAATTTCCAGTTTTCGTGAAATCGACCATTTAAAATATATTTTACCGTGAAATGTTCTTAATTTAAACTATCCGATAATAGTCTTAGTAAACATCCGTCCAATGAAGAGAAATGCTGCTTTACGTTTAAATATATTGACATAGGTTAGATAGAAAAAAAGACCTTTAGTCTCAATCATGCCTGAATAAGATGATGTATCATTAAAAAAATTTCCGTAATATTTTATTTGTGATGGGTATCTCTACAGCAGAGGAAAAATACAAATGAGAAAATTGTAGAACATTTTACTGCCACGTATTTGAGTGGAAACATTTCCGAGGATTATGAGCACAAGAGATAAGGGTAAAGCGTGCGATAAGAAAAAGGTTTAACACCAACATCTGAAACTGATCTCTGACCAAGTCATATGACGACAAAAATTTCCCAATATTTTACCATAAAAAGCTATGAAATTGGGTCAAAATTGGATATGAGATACTGGAATTAAATGATTATTATTGAACAAGGAGAAATCTGACTGCTGGAAAATTTCGCGAATATTTTCAATTTCTTTTAATTTTAACAGTGAGTATTAGACCTCTATACACTGCAGCTCAGTAGTACTGGATTTGGTAAAACTTTGGTGACACTATACCGTGTTACCATAATTGAGTATAGGTGTATTATACTTCGAAATTAATGAAAAATAGAAGCAGAAAAGGAATGACATTTTCAGGTTTCATGAAAATGGAAATTAAAATTGATGATACCTCGAGAGATTCTTAAATGAAGCTGTCACACCAATACCAGCTTTAGTAAACATCACCTACCATCATTGAGTTAATTTATATTTTACTTTGAAATTTATTTAATAATACAAGCTGAATAGAGATTGCCTTCTGAGTTTCCCCGAAAACGTTAATTTAACATTTATTATAATGCGAAATACTCGTAAATAAAGCTACCTCTAGCTCCCTCTAATACCAGTCTTAGGAAACAGCATAGTTTTAACGTATATTATTCTTTACAAATGATTAATATTACAAGAAGAACAGGGAGGACATTCGGTGATTCTCCGAAAAGGTTAATGTAACATTTATTATACCACGGAAATTCCTTGATAAAACTCGAACGCCAATTCATAACTTGGTAAACATCACCTAGTTTCCTTGATGTTTACGCATATTATACTTTGAAATTTATTAAGAATAGACGCGGAAGGGAATTAAAATTTTAGTTTTCACGAAAATGGAATATAATGATTGTTATACCGCGAAAGATTCTCAAATAAAGCCGGCATAAAAATATCAGTCTTAATAAATATCACATAGTCTTCATCATCGTGTATTATACATTTAAATTAATTAATATTACAAGTAAAATAGGAGTGACATTATCCATTTCCACGAAATCATTAATTTATTATTATTGTACCACGAAAGATCTTTCAGTAAAACTCGTACGCCATCACCGGCATCAGTAAACATCATCTAGTAAAGATTAATAATAAAACTCGGCAGCAATTGCCTTAGTTGACTTAACCTGGTTCCCGCCATCTTGTTTGCATACATTTAATGCCGGTAAGTTCATTTAAATCTAAATTTGAAAACTCGCGCATAAATCCTTAAACAAATGCCAATCGTAATCGTTTTTTCAACGGCGGAAACACAAACGGGGCGCCATTCATTTGCTTCCGGGTCACACTCCCCATTTGACGGTATCCCGTTTCGCAGCGGCGCCATGATGTTCGTTGGATTTCCGCGGTTTGCATTCACTCCGTGCCTCATGTCTCGAATGAAGTTACCAAGTCACGGGCCGTGAACTTCCGAAGAGGAGCGAAACAACTTAGGCGACTTTGCAAAGTAGTCTGCTCCGTGTCGATACGAAGGCAAATTAGAGCCGCGATTTTCGGAAATCAAAGGAGATCCTGCGTTTAACATCCGAGAGGTAATACCCAGAAAATCATCCGTCGCTGATGAAATGCGCGGGGTTTACTTTACTAATTTTGCGCCTTGTGCCCGAGATTGCAATGGTAAGACTTGACTGATTCAACGTCTACAATCGTTAAGAATCCAGTATTCTTTAGTGAGGATGTTCAAATCTTGGTTAATCCTCGAAATACCAAGCTTTGGTCGTCAACGTTGTTTATCCAGCTAGGATCTTTGGAGGACCCTACGGTCTTTCTCTCATTTCTCAATTGTTTGCTGTGGGAATTTTCTCATAGCATGTTTTTCGGTTTCTTAAACTTTATTTGCCAATAAAATTTATTACTCAAATATAGAGATATCTTGTGGATCTTATCCATGGTTAGTCCAAATAAGACACAATCTGAAAACGACTACAAAAAATATATATAAGGAAAAACAAGATCGGTTTAACTGTATGTCATGGCAAATCTTGTTTTTTCATTTTAACAGCAGTAAAAGAAAAACACAAATTAATAAAATTTACTCTTATTCATGAAAATATTTACATTTTTATGTGTTGATTTCATATAGTATAAAACAAACATATAATTTACGTAAAATATATGGTACTGTTTTATATTTTGCCATCTCTAGAGTCCTTAGCTCATGTTACAATTTTATTTCGGGCTGTTTAGAGCCAACTGCATTAGTAACGTAACTCAGCGGTGTCCTTCCAGGTCACCAAGGAAGTTTAGCTTTATGTATGTTTTCATAAAAGAATAATATATTTATTTATATATTTTTTACCTTATATGGATGCGGGACATATACAAAAATTAATGAAAATATAAATGTTATGGTAACAGTAGCATAAATAAAAATGTCAATATGGAGTTCTCTGAGGGCACTACCATGGGGTACATAGTCTATGGCTCGCAAAGACTTCAGGAGAAAAAAGCTACCTGCTGGGAGCATGGACACCTCTGTTAGCGAAAAACTTTAATACCGACACAATTTCCCTACTAGGTACCTTCCCGAGAAGGACATTCACTGTTTAGCATATTTTCTTATTTGGTTTCCGTCGCTTAACTTTCGCGGGAAAAAATAGTATCTTTCAGTTGATAGTCCTAGCATTCATTTCCATATTACCATTGCTTCATGCGATGCTCATATTTCAACATTTCAACAAATGTCAGTTCGTATATGATTTTTGGTGATTTCGTTCAGACTCAAAGATTTTTGCACGAGATCCTTCTGATACCTACTTATCATTTAGCCTGAAAAGATTTTTATCTCAACCTGATCGTTATAAAGTTAAAGGCTATTTTGCATTACGAGAGTGAAAATTTTACCTCATTACAATATCTATTGTATAGTTATTGAAATTTCTTGCTATAAAATATCTGTCATAATTTCATTACGCACTCTTTGTGTGTCTGTTTACATAGTAGTCCGCATTGTTTGACAGTTTTATAAAACTTTTATGACGGCTTTGTTCTGTGAAATTAGATCCAGTCATATTATTGTGCAAGTCAACAAATTGTTTAACTTGTTTGTCTCGGCAATTAAAATTAACTATTTTTGATGCTAATCAAAATATTCGGTATTGTTGTCCTGCCAGTTCTTGTTATCAAAGTAGTAATTGTATTATTCTTTGTGTGCATTATTTACGTTCCTTCTCTTTTATCCTGAAGCTCATTTTAGGGGAAATAGACATACTGTTAAATTACAGCAGGCTTATATTATGACTGAATGCTCAGAATATCATGTGAAATTAGCGTTAACCTTTCATGATCACATGACCTTTCGGATAGCTGCTCTAGGTGAAACAGTTAATTATTAAATTATGATAATGAATGAAATACGATAAAATCTAAAAAAACCTGCTTTGTGATAAACTCTCCTTTACTGAAGAATAACTTCCTTTATAGGGAACATAATTACTTATTGACGTAGTTAAGTAAGTTAAAAAAGTTTGGAATTGTTTTAAATGATTGGTTTTTAATTCTTAATCTCGTTCTTTGAAATATTGAGCTACAGTATATGTGATCCTTACAATAAAAAAGTTACATGCATCAAACTTAAGTAATACTTACAATTAGTAATTACACGGTAGGTGGGACCTAGGCAAATTCCATACGTTGGGGCACAATTTTGCATGCAAACAGTTAAATTTTATTTAATTTGAAGCAAGTGCTAGTTAAGAAATAGTTAGGAGGAATGTAAATGAAGTAATGAAGCATTCATAAAGAAACGATATATTAGTGTAAAAAACGATATAGTAGCTAACTGTTGAAAATAGTAGCTCAGCAAAGATTCTTCGGATTAAAATCCAACTTCTAGAATTTTCGGAAAATTAAGATTGCAATAAGAAGCACGAAATAAGTGCTATATTTCCAGTCTATTCATGTTTCTTCACATCCGTTAATCTTTCGGACTGTGAAAAATATTTAAAAATAAACTAGATTGAATTTCTAGCTTGTGAAAGTAAGGTGGGTTGATAGGAAAACAAACACGGAGAACCTGGTGAAGGTTGGAGAGGAGAGGGCTGTAACTTAAGTATAAATGCATAAATAGAGGAAATGGGTGGATCAAATATTGAGAGGAGAGGGACTGCTAAAGACAGTAAATTGGGGTAGAATACAACAGAAAAACTTAGGTAAAGACAAAGGCAGAAGATGATTAACAGGCTAAAGAGAAAAGTATCTGGGAGAATATTTTAGGTGTCCCTACATGCATCTGCTAACTTCTCGTGTTATTTTTCAATGTACGTCTGGGTATAGACACGAAATATTTTTCGTACTGGTTTTCGCTCCGGCGTAATGAGGAAAAGCAAATTTCGGTGCAGTTCTAGTTTTGCTCAGTCTGTATACGTAGAACTGTGTTTTCTCTTTTGTTTACGGAAGTTTTGTACAGTTTTTTGTTTTTTTTATTGCGTGAAGATGACATATAAGGTGGGGTATTTATCAAACTGTTAATTCACCGAAAACAATCATAACTCTAAAAAAATACAAATAGTAATAGTAAATTCATCAAAAATCATATAAATCTTAAAAAAGCTTCAATTGTTTTCGGTGAATTTACTATGTTATTAACATATCTATCAGCGACCATCTTCCCATTATTATTTGAAATTAATGTAATTGAATAAGGAATATTGAAGTTTATTATCCTACCGGTAGTTAGATCATCTGTGTATGTATCTAAGTAAATACATAATAGGCATATATATTCATGACGTTATTTAGATTCGTTAAAAACACGTATGGCCCACATATGCCGAAAAATTCGTCTCACAAGCAGCCTCTTCATCTTTCACAGTAACAGTTTCCAGCCGATAAAGGCCCAGAGATTGCCTCCGTTGCAGAAATATGTTTCGCCGACCTCCTCATAAATCTAATTTCGAGATATCCCGCTCTGTTTTCCGAGTTCGCGGGAAGAAAACGAAAAGCGTTGCTCCGCCGACACTTCGGCGGGCCAATGATTTGGTTTTCTCGGCACATCCGCGCGTGTAAACCGAGCTCGATATATCGTCCTTGCACACATCTCTCACAGCTTCCCCCCTTTGCTCCTTCCAGTGGAGTCATTGACACTTATGCCCGCATCCCTTAAAATAGCAAGCCGTCTGCCCCCGTATTCCGGCCTGGATTTTCAATTTCGTCTCATTGCAAAGTGTACGTCCGTTGCTCGCCATTCCCTTAGCGCGGATCATGTGGGCAGCGACTCGCTTTCATTGAAAAATCCCCAATGTGCGCTCTCCATAGAGAAGTGCTTATCTTCCCCAGCTTTTATTGTAATACGAGAATGAAACTGATTGCGAAATCCTTTTGTGATGAAATTTCTAGCTAAGGTTTTTACTTCCGATGTCCTACTTCATCTGAACAAATATTGATAAGCCCCATGCCGAAGTTACGTTATCCGTGGGTTTTACGAAGTACCGGACAGTATTTATATGAGAAATAAAAGTAAGTTTCCGTGATAAATTTCATTCCAACGCCAGATATATGCCAAGATGTGCGCAAATAAATCACTTTTTGACAAACATAAATTAATTAAGTAAATATGAATTTAATAAATATATTTGTGTCTGCAAAAATATATTATAGTCATAATATCAGTTAGGAGATTAATTGTTAGTAATTTAGGATGTATTATATTGGTTTTCACTCATAAGTTTTCTCACCCTATGTAACAATATTAATCCAGGAATGATAAATTTGACTTATATAAATATTTGTATTGTGTCATTATTTGTTTATTTATGTAGTAATTCAGAATGGCCAGCTAATTCATTCATTTATTTCTCCGTAGAATATATATTTTCCTCCATGCAGTAATTATTTTAATGTCAATGAAACATTAGTTACTATAATTGATTTCATATTGCATGAAATATAATCTATCATTTAAAATATTTGTTTCAAATTTGCATTTTATATCATATGATTATCAACAATTATCAATAAGAGGTCCAGTAAATATAAATTGACAATTATGGAATATTTATGTAATTTTGTTTCTACAGGCATCGAAAAGTTACCGAAACCTAAGTAAATATCATTTTAAAAATAAAAAAATTGACCAGGAAATGCTTTTTTTGGAAGATGGAAGTCAATTACTTGCAAATATACAATCCTCTTCCTATCTCAACAGGGACTGAAGTTGATAATGGCTGCCGAAGCGGCATTTGCAAAAAAGAGAATAATTTTGCTCAGCGAAGCGAATAAGCGATGTGGTGTGTAACGCAGGACTCGCTAACATCTTCTCGAGTAGCGTGGTAGTGCGGTCCTCACGAATTAGAAGTTACGTTCAAAGCGTCTCTAACACTACACGACAACCGTGAAGTCGCTGAATCAAGGATACCGAATTCCTATCTTTTTTTACCTTCTCGTTCGTCGATAATTTCCTAGCAACTCGTGCCATAAAAATTTAACATTAACCCTCCAAGGCCGGAATTATTTTTTGTAATTATTTTAAATTTCTTACGCATTTGGCTTTGTGGTTGTCTGAAAACAATACTCATACAATATTATACGAAAACAACACATAAAACCAGCCAAACATATACAAAATTGCAACATTGTCATCGAGCTCTCCTATTCTGTGATACAAAATGAAATAATAGTAGGTGTCGGATGATGTCATATGGCATCCGTAGTCCGTCGAGGGTTGAATTCAATATCATAGGTAGGAAGTCCATGAATTAGGACAGAGTCTATTATCAATAAATTTAATGTTCTTTTAAAGATTATACCAAACACATCGGCAGGAAAAAACGTAACTCATTCCTTAGCTTCTTGAACGTATCAATTTCTTATTTTCCCTTCAATTGTGGGAGAATAATATATTGATTAATTCACTCTTTACCCTCCAGAATTACCTTTACTATGTTTTGAAAGTTTTCAAAATCAATTTATACCAACTTTTTCTGTATGGAAAAGTGGCGACCGCGTTCGCCATTCTCCCATTTGCAATGCACGCGGTCTTAAGATATGCATGGTCTCTTGCATGACGTTGGATGGAGTATAGTAAAATATTTGAGAAAAGAATTGCCTTTAATATTATAAAGCCATTGTATAATTAGCACCTTTGAATCTTCGAGAGTAAGTAGTGCGTAATCCTCATTGCTTATTTCATAAATCTCTAAGGAAATACGGCAATTAAAATGTCTGACGTGACCGGAACTCGAACCTGAATATCTCAATTTCGTGGTGGATGCAATAGTAAATTCAGTTAACTAGTCAAAGCATTAGGACTTGCTGTTTATTGAGTTATGAATTATAGTTTAATTAGTTATAGTTTTATGAGTTATTATCAAATCTTATTTTAATTTTCTTTCGTTGTATTTTTCCTTGTTACTCACTAATAGACTTAATGGCAAATTTTTCCATTCTTGCTCCCAATGTCCGATCGAATAACCTTATTTCTTCTAATTTTCTCTTCTTCTAATTTCATAATTAATGACGATGGGTTTGATGGAAGAAGAGACTTTTAAGTCTCAATCTCGCCCAAATAAAGATGATTTATTATTATTATTATTATTTCAACCAAACGAATTTCGATGAGGGAGAACCTCACGAAAAGAATGATGCTGATGGTTCGTAACATAGCTTTCTGCAATACTTCGGTATTCGTTGGTACTAATCACATTAGCCTTTGTCTTAAACTTGAAAGTAGTTCTACAAAATAGCATTTGCGCGAATTTCAGAGCGAAATTAGATAGTCCTCACTCAAGAAAATCACTTTCCTATTTTCGTCAAGCTTATTTTCGATTTTAGCCCAGTGTGCGTAAATGTTTTATTTGAATAAATGCTAACTAAAAGGTAAAGAATGAATAGGAAGGTAAAGGAGATGAAATTTAATCGCAAATAGGTAAGTTATCAGCAAAAAAATGGGAGAGCATAATTTCCTTAGTGGAAAATCTCGAGGTCTACACGGTAATGCATGTGTATGGCGGGGTTGCGTAACTCCGATTTTCAGTTGCTAATTTTTCGTAAGCAAAAGCCCATTGAGTTGAACGGTCGGACGCGTGTCCATTATTTTTAAGCAGAGAATGTGCCCTGAATGTTTTTTTGAATCCCTTTCCCACAAACCTTGTGTTTTCCCTGTAAGAAAATCCTTATTCCCATCTCGGTACTCCCATTAGCAATACACGGAGCCATAAGGAGTGCACGATCTCTTCATGACGTTGGATAGCGTAGCAATATTCCGTCACTCTCAAAAATTATATTCCCTAGCGGTTATTCTACGCTGAATGTTTTTGTGTACATTTAAGCACGCAGATCTGCCCCCAAAAGTTTCCTTTATGCTTTAATATTCCGAAATGCGTTTCCACACGCATGCGTAATAAAATAGATGGCGAGGAATCCGGAAGAATCCGGAACGCAAGCGTAAGGTTCGTTAGATCCGGAATAAAGGCCGTCAAAAGTTAAGCGAATTTACGATATGCGTTAATTTAATTCCCGCCGTATCCGCCGTGCGAGCCCTGGCGTATGAATTTCGCATCCGTTTATTCAAATATTCCTCCGCCGGAATAGCGAAATTTTTCGAAAAGTTCGCTCCGTCCGGGATATGTGTTTCGTGCCTCTTTTCAGTCGACAGATTTCCGACGGTGGGAATCCTTAAAATCGGAAATGGTACTAAGTGTTTTGGCGCATACGCGGGTAAATTATTCCACACATTGCCACCATTCAAATAGTAGAAGGAACCAGACTGTTCAATGAAAGTACAACAAAACATTTTTCTTACAATTGAAAATGTATGTAGAGGATAGAAAGAGGATTTATAAATATAAGATACTCACTTCATTGGCGAGATTAGGGCCATGCGGGCCTCTTTTCCACATAACCTCGTTATTTGTTATAGTTATAAGTAATGATAATCAACCAGAAGGATCCGCTGAATAAATTCTTGTTATATAGGAGAAAATACTTCGTACGACGTATTTCTTCGCATTTTTCTGGTCCGTATAAGAGTGAAAGAAACCTAAAAATAAAGGGAGAGAAGAATACGGCAGATGAAATATATGCATAGCATTTTAGATAAATAACAGAAGGGAAGACTAATAAAGGCTTACTACCGTGCATACTAGAGGATTCATTTCCGCAAAAGGAATAAAAACACACCTGCATTACAATATCAGAATCTACATGCTTCAAAAGCCGCATATACAATGGATATGGAATGTCCACCAATCGACTATTGGAAACCAGAGAGGGATCCGTCTTTAGTTGCAGCTACTGAAATGTTCATTCTCAATTTTATAGGGAATCCACACTTATAAGAAAATATCATTTGTGAAGTTATTTTTAAGTGTTTCACCTTCCTTAGATTTCCCAATCTACACTTCGAAAGCTAAGTTTGGATTTTCAGGGGATTAGGAGGATTGAAGAGAAATTAGTCCAAATAATGAGCCAACTCAAAAAGAATTCTTCGTATTTTTCACTGATTTTTGATGGTTAACTACAAAGTTAAATCAAAATAGATATTGAAAAATAGAACTTGGGGATATATGATAATATTATTAATATCGTATTTATTTCTTTGACGTAGTGTAGTCGAAAATGATCATCCCTGTACGTAATCTGCAGTAGTATTCATGTAAGTGTATTAATATACCCACGCACAGAAACAAAGAATCTAACCATAATCAATATTCGAGCCCGGGACCATCTAGTTGCAAGTCTACCATGCTAACCACTACGCCGGTTTCTCTGATATCTCATAAATCTACTCTTATTAAAGGAATTTCATTCTTGTTTCAGTATCTCTTTTTTTTGGAACTTCCATTTCGCTTTCCTCTTCAGATCGGTATCTTCAAGACATGGATCCTTAAGTCTTTTCACGTTCTCTTAATTGGACAATATTCAGACTGATTTTTATTTTCGTACGAGTTATTGATATTGTACATCACCACTGATTTTTATCAACTGCAGATGTGACAGGTCAAAAGTATTGTTCAGCGAATCCAGATCTTCTTTCAAAACGTTTTTTTTTTCCTTCATGGGCTGCTTCCCTTGTATTGTGAGACCGATCCTGCCCAGAATTCGCTTATACGTGCAAATATCTTACGTTTTCTCCATCGCATGGGGAGGAAGAGCGTTCCAGATCTAAAACAAGCGATTTCGTTTTAAATTTCAACGGGTGTGCAGTGAAGTCAGAACCAAGTGCCATCGGAATTTGAAAATGGTTGAGATCGATCTGGAGTTGGATTCATTCTCGTAAAGGAGCAGGCTTTATGCGAAGGATCTCGAAGTTACGTTCGGAATTGTCCCAACGATTTTTTCGCTTCTGAGAATTAAAAACCGATACTCCGATATTTTCGGCTAGGCTGAAAGTTTTCTTACTGCCACATGGTCCTCCCATTTACATTTAACGGGAGATATGAATGGGAAATAACGATTTATTCGTGGAAGTATTTGTTCTGAAACCTATCGTCGACCAATGTGCTCCCGCTATTATGAATTCATGCATAAAATATATCGACGCATATTTTATAAATTATAAATATATGGGTCGCTGCACAGCGCTAGTAATACTCATGACAACTGTATATCGCACGAATTTAATTAATCTAATTTCGATCAATTAAATTTTAAACTATACCTACTGCACGAAGCTCATTTCCACTTATAAAATTGGTAAGGAAAAACGGATTTGAAAAAAGTCTAAAAGGCCGGGAATCGAACCCGGGATCTTCCTCTAACCGGGAGGCTGCCTTAACCATCTAGGCTGCCCGACCAGAACATTTTAACAAGCCGTTTTGGGGACTTTGTGCGCAAGGGCAAGTGCAGTTTCGTCCGACTGAGCGGCATCGTCTACGGCCATGGCCTCATCGAGGCACCGGCAACACAAAGAGGTGTGAGGGTGAAGATGAAGTGAAGAACCCTTTCCTTATTTGTTTATAAAATTGGTATTGGAGCTGGTAGAGGTGGTTGGAAAAGCGATGATTGTAATTGAAGAAATTAAGCATTCCCAAATGAACGATCTGGATTCTTAATGGCGAAGGTGGTATTTAAGGGAAAAAGACTTTTAGATTGTTAGTAAAATATTGATTTCGGTACAAATCAGAAAACAATTGCTATATTTTCAGTCTATCAAGCTCTAACACCTCTGTTGATCCTTCAGGTTGTGAAAAATAATAAATGATAAAAGAAACACCATGTATTTTTAACCGGTGAGAATATATTTCGTTGATAGGAAAAACTAACACGGAGGTGCTATGATGGTTGAGGAGGAAAGGGCTTTAATTGAAGTAATTAAGCACCGAAAGAAGAAAAAGGGGGCTCAAATATTGATAATAGAGGGGCTACTAATGAATATGATGTAGGGTAGAATGCAATAAAAAATATTAAGAGGAAGGAATAGGCAGAAGATGTACACTCCTGGCCAAAATTAACGCAGCACCTCTAGCGATCCTTACGGCCGGTGCTGCGTTAATTTTGGCCAGGACTGTACTTAGTCGTGCAAGCTGAAAAGAAACAAAGGAAATGGGGTTGTGTAGTGATATTTAATGCACATGAGTCCATCTAAAATCATTCTAAGGTTAAACACAAAATAAATTAGATTATATAAAGGTTGGGGTAAGTTATGAGTAGAAAAAAATGGCGTTTAATTGGAAATATCAAGGCACATGAACCTAACAAAAGGTAGTACATTGATGTATGCACGAATGTAAGAGAATGGTTTGGATCTAAAGATCTTCATTTGTTCAAGTTGATTCATCTTATTCACGAAACGGAGCAGTCCCTTAGACTAATTAAGTTTTCTATCTTACAGCGTAATGAAGTTTCTTTGTTGCTCAAATATTCTTCATCCCAATTTTTTTCGTATAATACTTCATAATCCCTTCCGTAATACCTTCGCTTGTCGTTCGGAGTTATCCTTTGAATTCGTATTACCATAATCCCACATTGGAGTTTTCCTAGAAAAGAATTTAAGGAATCCGTATTGAAGACAAAATTGAGGTCATTTGCATTTCAGAATGTGATTCCATTCCGCTTCGTGGTTTTGTTTCACATTTTGTAAATATTTTGAAGAATCTACGTATGAAGTACGCCGAAAATGGGGATTGTATCGTTTCTTTAAATCCGTAAGGGGAATAGGTATAGGTAATAATGATATGACGAGGAATAATTATAAAAAAAGGAACTACATTTTGTACCCAGTAAGAATTCGTTTGTTTTTGTGTTATTCTCAAACGAAGACCGAATGTTTAGATATCTTTCTTCATTTTTATGTCCTGACATATTCTCCGACTTTGAAATTTTTTGAAAATTCTCATCTTAACTTTTTTGAACTTTGAAACTGTGGTTGGGAAAGTTGGTAAGATTTATGCTCATCGTATATATACGTATATATCAGAATCTCGTGATAAATTGGAGTTTTCAAACGGTCTGATCAGCAGTTCTCACGTGTCTCACAAAAAAACTGTTTAGAGGAAATACTAAGACCGATTCGAATAATATGGCTTGAGAAAAATAAAAAATGCTTCGCAAAAGGTGCAGTACGTTCTTTTTGTTTGATTTTATTATTTAGTTAATTTTCAGCCTATTCACTAGTTTTATGAAAACGGGTTTTTTCTACGGAAATATTGGGAAATTCCTTACAATTTGTTAATAAAATACTAAATAACTAACTGTTTACTAAAACTAAACGAAAAATGAATATACTAACTGAATAAAGAACTATTTTTCAACATTTGAATGTCCCTACAACTTTGTACTATTTTCTGTAATTTTATAATCGAGTGGGATTCATTCTCCTCAAATTAAAAATAATTACGAGCTCAAACTTTCAGCATAAATTTAATTTTTGATATACTTATCTGCCCATACCTTATATAGGTCAATCGCATGAAGTTCTTTGCTCGTGTAAATTTGCGTTCTAGTAAAAATAAATCTTTAATCAAACTTTCCGTATAACTTATAATACGAATACTACTCATCACGATTTCGACAAAGACGACACGTACGGACTGGTACACCCAACGAATTCATAGAAAATAGTTTCATATAAAAATCCTTTCTTTGTAAATCTCATGCAATCGCGCTGAAATAACGAATAAAGAAGCCTTCGTTTCTTTTACAAAGAATATTTTTTTTCCAAGGTTCACTTCTATGTATTTCCACGGTACAATGGAATTCGTGAGTTTTATTCAAACGTCGAATTCATACTCTTCCATATTTCCTCCATCGGAAATCCTTGAAAAATGTGTTTTTCAGTTATTCTTTCGAAGGTATTATTTACACCACGAAATAAGCGGGTGACCCACAAAGCCCTTATATGTTAGAAATGAATAAACGGCAATTTCCTTGTAAAGAGTAGCTTTCTAAAATGGCTTCGTTTGAACAAATTGCATGCGTTTACTATTAAGGATCTCTTCTTTTCAGTATGGATACAGTTATCATTTTTATAATATAATACAACATGATATTATATTATATTATATTATATTATATTATATTATATTATATTATATTATATTATATTATATCATATTATATTATATTATATTATATTACATCATATTACATCATATTATATTATATTATATTATATTATATTATATTATATTATATTATGCTGCAAATATGCTATTATTGCCTCCCAATAATATTCTTGAACCACCTTTTCTTTCCAAGATGGCTTTATGTGAGGCAATTAAAGGCGTTTATAATTCAGGATTTATCCATTGGTGGGCGGATAAAGTTTTCGTTATTGAACCTGAAAACATATTTGAAGCAAATAAAAACGATGATGCCTTCCATTAAAATTCTTGAACCATCGTTTTCTCTTAAAGAGAATCATTTAAAGGTGACTTCTTGCGAGGCGATTCAAGGTTTTTATGATTAAGGACCTTAAGGATTCTTTATTAAATGGTCATTATTGCACCTGAAAACATAGTAGGAACAAGTAATGGCTCGTATTGCTTCTCGACGATATTCGTGACGCAATATAATGTCTCTAGCGAAATCATTTCTCACCTCCAAACAAGAGATTTCCCCTCGTCTTTCTCGCTCCCCACTTTTATCACCAACTCGCAATCTTTTATAAGTTTTTGGCACCTTATACACCGCCCCATTCCGACACGTCTTCCATCCTCAAAACTTCTTCGTATCTTTCCTCTATCTCTCCTAATATCTCGGCTCCTTTGTTTTTCTTTATCTCTCTCAAGACTCCGCAATCCGCCGCGATTCCTCGCATTCCCTTCCCACACGGGCGTTCGGGACCCTTGCCAGATGTATTCCCTCACTTTCTACCTTCTTTTGTCGTTCGCTATCGTTCCCTCGACTTCTCGTCCCTTTCTTTGCTTCTGTTTCGTGCCTACACCTGTCACCTCCTCAAATTAAATTTTTCTCTTTCACTCGCACGACGATTTGTTGTGAGTAATATATTGCGATGTCAGATAAAGCCGAATTGTTCCGCGAAGTACCGACACGAGCGATTTGAAAGGCTTGTCTGTCTTCTTTTGTGCCGCGAAGTAATTCTTTTCGGAATTATCTCGCCAGCGATCCGTTTTTGTCTTCCGTCTTTAGTTTGAAGAAATCGATTTCGTCTTTGAATTACGCACCGTATATGCTCTATGTGCATATATCGAGTTTGTAATAGCATTTTATTATTCTGAAATAACCTCTCTCGGCTTAATCCTTTAAGTGCGTCAAGGGAAAATGTTTTCATTCCACTTGAGATGTCAAATATCCGTGAAAAACACAAATTCCCAAATTTTTTAAATTCTACTTCTGGATATGAAGGCCATGCATCTATTTTCAGCATTTTTGATTTCTCATATGCTTTTGATAACTACTAATTTGCATGTTTTCCTTTTGGATGCGCAACCATGCACTTCAAATATTAGAAAAGGAATATTCCGTTTCATACTTGACTTATACTTAAAAACGTATTTGCAGATTGTTACAGATTATTTTTAAATTCTCTGAGGTATCTTTTCTTTAGAGTATCCCGGATTTATTATTTATAATTGAATTTTTGTTTTATATTTTGCTACGGCTCCTTGAGTATATGCAATCCACTTCCCAATTTTTAGTGCGACTCATCTAAAGGGGCGTGGACTACTGATGAAGCGGAATGAGTCACTACACGGTCAATTTAGGGTGAAAAACTTCTTATAGCCACTGTAATCCACCTTTTATCCGTTACTGCTGTGTTTCTAAGAAAATTGGGCTCTCATTTAGCTTATACCATCATAATAATGCTATAACATTTTCACCCCTAAAATTGTTGCCAAGAAAAACATTTAAACAAGTTTTCTTTTAAAAGAGAGGAAATTTTGCCTCTAAAATGATTAAACTCGAGTGAGGGTCCCACGTTTCTGGTCTCTGGAGGAAAAAGTCTGCCGAAACCGGAAATGGGCTACTAAATTCTTCACTAGCTCAATTTAAAATTCTTCGTCAATTTTCTCCTACTTACCTACCGATGCCTAAATGACGGCAATTTTATTGGCATGTATTTTTATTTTTACGATTACCAGTAGCTGCTGCATTTCCTACCCTAGGCGTGCTTTCGAGTCAATTAGTTTTCCCAGGTTTCTTGCGATAAATCGGCTAGTATTCGGATCGTCTTTAACTCGGGTGTATAGGGTATTCAGATGCGTCTAATACCCAGGAGTTTATAGTTAAAGAGATATTTTTCAGAATCAATTTCATATTCAATTACCTATTTTAATTGATAGTTACTCCATGATATGTCCCATGAGTGTCCTAGATAATCCGAGTAAAATTATAACGTCTACTTAATTATTCATAAGCTTTCTGTTTATGGTAAAATTACTCTCACTATACTTAAGAATACAGGGAAAATGTAAAGCAAGTAAAGGCGTGCACCTAGGAAAGATCCTATGAAGATATGGTAATGTAAAGGTCTGGCTTTACCGAAACTATATTATGTTAGACTGATCCAGGCGAGTACCCAATGGATAGAGCTACCAACCGGCAATTCCCTAGTTCGATTCCTGTTCACCTCAAGCTGTTTTTAAATCCGTTTATCATTGTAAATTAAACATGCAATAATGGGGAACATATATTTTAAAACTAATTATGTAATATAATTACTGTGGACCGAGAAATAGATTGAGTAATGGAATATACATGTAGTATGTGGTTCCCGGATGTCATGTGGACAGCGCATTCGTCTTTGGTGCAAGCTGTCCCGGGTTCGATTCTCGGTGGGAGCCCATGTGCGAAATTACCTAAGTTGTTGATGCACTAATAACAATACTACTATAGCAATTACTTATACTTGCTTAGAAATTAATTTAGATTACATTTTAATTTATGTGTAACAAAAGAATTTAATTTTCCTTAAATTGCTGTGCAATTACTGTTTAATTACTCCCTCTATCGTAATTACTTAAGTGCAAAAGAATTTATTTCTAATTTCTAAACATCAACCGTAAAATATGCAGCATACAATTAATGCTTACTTATAAAACTTAGGTCTCCCGCTAATTTATTTTCTACCTCTCATCTCCCGTGCATTTCGTAGTATGATTTTTTTTACGTGTACTTAAACTATATTACTAATTTAAGTCCTCTCTTCTTCAAACAAATTTTATGCTCTTTTTTCGGATAGTTTAATCAGAGGTTGTTTATAGCTTTGCTTTTTAAACCCTCAGTTCTAGCTGCTATAGTTTCTGGAACCTGCATCGAATTTTCGTGAAAATGTTTACATCATTACAAAGAGTGCTTTAATCATGAACATTCTCATTAGCTAGCTCTTGGAAATCGTTTAGGAAGAAATATTATTTTTCAACGGTCAATATTTTTTCCAAGAAACTCATTCTATTCATTCGCTGGTAATAGGTCGCTGTTATTTGAAAATTGTTCTTTGCATGAATGTTACGGAAATTATGTTATTAATTTCTTGTACATACTTAAGTCTTTTAGAGTAGATACCCCTTTTCTATAACTTTTATTACGGTATTGTAGAATAAATGTAATATGATGTAACTTTAATGTACATAACGAAATTTAATAATAACCAATCAGAAATTACCTAATTCCTTTTATGGAATGTAGGCTCTATAAATATAAATGGCTATTTATAAAGGAGATGCAGATAACCTGACTATCTATCTAACTTTTATCTTTCACCGATGGACAATTATCACATTGGTTTTGCTAGCCATTCATATACTTCTATGAATTCATCTACCTGAGTTATCTTTTCAAAAAACCTTCATTAAGAATGGATTATCTATTTAATTTACCTTATTGATCACATGGATTATCTAATTTTCTATTGTTCTCGATCATAATCGTTGTGTTCACTGGATTGCTTTTAAAAATTATCTACCATTTGTTCAATTATTCCACTATGTCATATTAATTGGTTCCTATTCAGGATCTACCGGAAACCTATTATATCTCTTTTATTTCTGTTGTTTCTTTAAAGCTCTCAGTTTATGAATTATAGTTATAGATTATCTGAATGCAATGCCTCTTATTGTGAAAATGAGCAGAATATATTTGCTCCTAGAGTGAATTATTTTATTATAGATCGCTATTAAACAGAATTTATTACAAAATCAGTAATATTTTCATAACGATTATTCTACATACGAAAACGTTATTCTGAGATTATTTATCAAAAATGTGTTTGAATATCTAGATTAATATTGAAATTGTAGTGTTCATACTAAATATATCACTCTATGTAATGGAATCTCTACTGATTTCAATTTTCACAGTTGAGAAAATAGTAGACCAGTTTTACCGTTTCTTAATAATGTTAACGCAGGTTTTAATACTTATTTCTCATTTGATATATTCAGATTTTTTTATAGCTATCGAAATTTTATTCGCCGTAGTTTTAGGGGACCAACAATGTTAGGATATTTCAATTATATGAAGGGAATACTGAAACTATGAGAATTTTTCTGTCAACTTTTAACAGTGTTGTATTTATCGATGAACTTGATATTTTCAATGATTTAAGAGACAATCTCTATCGTATAAAAAGAAGTAGATTAGCGTAATATAAACATGCTATCAACCATATTTTTTGTGGATGGATCACGGACGGGTCTGGTTAAACATTTATACATCCCTAATAATAATAATAATAATAATAATAATAATAATAATAATAATAATAATAATAATAATAATAATAATAATAATAATAATAATAATAAATTGTCTTTATTTGGGGGAAATGGTGACTATAAGTATCTCCCTCTTTCTATCCCATATTCATCTATAATATAAAATAGAGTGTGTGTGTGTGTGGGTATGTATGTATGTATGTTCGCTAAAAACTCGAGAACCGAGAGTCGCAAGACTTTGAAATTTTCAAAAATATTAAAAGTCGACCCCGAGCAGAGTATAGGCTACTTTTTATTTCCCTAAGGTCCACAGTTCGAACCCAGACGGGTCAAAACGTTTCCATAAGAAATACACGTAGAGGTCATTTTTTGGAAATTAAATTAGAAATAATGGTCCTAGAAAGACGAATCAAGCTCCAAAAGATAGGGAATAAAATAAGGATTCATAATTTGGTTGCAGAATATAGTTTTCGAATCGAAATTACGCACATTTTGATAAAGTTCGTGAATATTTTATCGAAATTTTTAGGTCGCAAACAACCCACCTCCCTGACGATCAAGGCGATTGTTGATTCCCCAGCTCATGTACTTATCCGTAGGAACACATTGAGAAAATATGCCTACTTAAAATTCATGTTACAAATAAGTGATAGATTGTATGAAGAGGGAAAAATTTAAGGAGTAACTGCAGTTGTGGACGATATACTGTGAAGAATTGAGCTTACAAACATAAACATGCTAGTATTTAAGAAAGGTTTTAAATTTTATGGAAGCGTCAGTAGCAACCAAGTTTTATTTATATCAACGTAATTGTTTACTGACTATTTCGTGGGAAAATGGGTTTATAATAGTTTGTTAGATGAAATTGCTTTCTCTCCATTAATACAACTGACTGCGTATGAAAAACCTGATAAGTTTTGTATGTTTTGTATGTTTTATATCTTCTGCATTAAGTATTATCGATTTACTTCGATAAATATTTAGCCGGAAATGGACTTGGTGAATATCGTAAAGGTTTCCCAGTTTCAGTTAAGGACAGGAGTTAAACGGCGATTTGTAAAGCTTTAGCAAATCTCCAATATCGTATCCCTCCATTGAAAAGGTAAAGCAAGTTTACGTTTTGTTATACGCAGAATAAAAAAAGTTATTCATTGCGGTTTTTTAAGTGCTTCCAATTCATATACATTTACTATCATTCTGTTATCGGTGTTCAATCTCGGTTGTTTCAGAGTGATATAAAATACATTTTGGTTGTGTTTGATCATTGTTTCCAATATCCATTTTTTCCCTTTCTCAAAATGTCTCCTTAAACGTGATGCTGCTTATCCTAATGCTATCTTCGAATATGCTTTTTTATAATCCTTAAACAAATGTTGTGATCATCGAAGAATTGTTCATTCTAATATTTAGATTACTTTGCAGCTTTTATTACAACTTTATTTTGTTTGTTTATTGGTTTGGAAATGATGATAGCCTAACATTTGCTATCTAACTAAAATTATGAGACGTGTTACGATCAAGCCTGTAACAAAACTATTTATTAATTTCAATTTTTCCCTGTTGAGAATCAACGGGCACTTCAGCTAGTAATAAATATAAGAATTGTGAATGTAAAAAACATAAGTGAAGCTTATGGGAAAATATGTATCCACTGCAGGAAATATCCATGCAAATACAACACCCATACAGCCACCCACATCTAACTGTAAAGAAGAAAAAGAAATATATTTCAGTTTATTTTCTATATTTATTTCATAATTATCTCAGTTCTGTATTATAATTTTGGGCAAACTAGGATTTCGTGGATGCGAGAGTTCTCGTATAAACTCCCTTTTCTATGAGGCCTCACTTCTGTCTCGCTGAACGCCTTTAGTCCTCGCCGCCCACTTTAAAAAGATTTCCCTAAATTTCATTTATTCTCTCAGAGAAACTATGCAAAAGTCGAGGACTTCCTTTGGCCAAGAATACTGCGAAAGATTCGCAAAAATATCATTCATTTATTCAGAGAAATTCCAAGTATGAGAAAGTGAGGGAATTCCTCACGAGAATAATGTAACGACGGTGGGATAGCATTCAGACTCGTCATTCCCTCTCCGAAAAAGAATAATTTATCCCGTTCCGTCAGCAGAACACCCCTTTTGCCCTGAGCTTTATATCTGTCTCCCACGCATAACACGTATTGAACTTCCCAACATAGGGCCATATCAGCGCTTCGACGTGGGTGGACAAGAAGTTCCTGACCACCGATGTGTAATAAAGGGTGGGCGATCTGCCTGTTTCTTTTTCAATTGCGCCGTTAAAGATTATTATTAAATATAATAATGGTTGTATTTCATTGATATTTCTTTTATAAATTTATTTTTGAATTATTAAATTATTATTGAATTTAACATTTTTTATTTGATTTATAATATTTTTATTTTATTTTATTTTTATATTGTAAATTTATTCATAAATTATCGATATATTATCAACTAAAATATTTTATATATTTCTGTGATATATATTTTTTATTTTGTTATTTTCGTTATAAATTTAGATTTAAAATATTATTAAATGTAACATTTTATATTCAATTTATAATGTTTACATTATATTTTATTATTTATATTGTATTTTTTATAAATTATTATTAAATATAATATTGTATATATTTTATACATAATATTTGCATTTTATTTTCTTATTTTTCTTATGAATTTATTTATAAATTATTATTTAATAGTTATTAAATACAATATATAAAAATATTGAAAAGAAACTTTTAAGTGGCCCACTCTATAACACCTACCTACGCCTTTGAACCATAGTGAATCCACCCCTGCTTTTACGAGCTCATTTTCGATACGCGGGGAATTTTGAAAAGCCTTTACCGCGGAAGTTTGAGATGAGAGAAAGAGGTCGTGGAATGAATATAGGAGAGATGTTTCGAGTCAGTCGGGGGGGTTGCAGTTCTTGGAATCCAATCTGGAAGGCGTCTCGGAGTGTCACGGAGTTGATAGAGAATTGGAGAGGCGGTGTGTATGAGGAAGAAGACGTGATAGCGGAGAGATGGAGGGAAGTTGCTCCGGCTCTGGGAAACCGCCGCGAAGGAGAGATACCTACGTTTTCGCGTGTGTAATTTCGAAAGACATTCCGTCTCCTTGTTTGCGAGCGGGTCTATTTTGATGTTGCTGCTAATCCCGGCGACCCAAAAGTGTCTGTTGTCGAACGGTGTCGATTTTGAAGATGCCGTTCAATCTCTCCCCCTAAAGGGAGGGAGGAAAGGGAGAGCTCCCTTAGGGAGTGGAGAAAATGAGTCGATGATAAAAGCGCTGAAGTGAAACTGTCGCCTCCGAGTATTTTGATGGCTCCGTAATCTATGTCGCGATAAGTTGAACTCGTATTTATCATCTTTGAGTGAAGGTGCGAGCGAATTTTATCACCCGTATGCTACGCTTTTGTTAATTTAATTGATATATATATCTACTAGTATTTAGTGGTAATTATATCAAATATTAATATTTAATTGCATTAAACACAAATAAATTCAAATTAAATTATATAATGCGATTACTTAATATGATCTTATTTTTAATTGGTTGATTTCGATTGTAAAATAATTTTGCGCTTTTATGATAAGATTTTATAATATGACAAAACTTGTAATGTCAAAGTCGAAGGAATGCAATATAAATTATCTCATTTTCATAAGGCTATACTTATCTTCTCCAAATTATTCAACATCTCTCTCATCATAAGAAGGCTAATTTAATTTCCTTCATCCAACATTTTAGAGCATCGACTTGAGAAAATGGGAAATTCGTATTTTTTTAATCCAGGTACTTAGAATTTAAGAATTTTTTAAATACTTTTTTCATTACCATTATATTTTTTCATTTTCATGATTAATTATATCATTATTATATACTATATTGATTTATTTTACAGTAATGTTTTATTCTTGAATTATATAATTGCCTTTAAATAAAATCAAATACCTAGATAAATATTTATTCCCGTACCATTTGTCGAAATTCACAGCTTTAGATTAAAAGAATATTCGATGCTAATTCATAATCATATTCATATTTCTTGACTCTAATTTGTGAAGACTCATTAAAACTTAAATGTAGCTTGAACCCTTTACTTCCAATATATTTTATCACACACATTAGGGAAAATAATTAAGTGACCTCCTTTTGCGAGAATCTAGCTAGAAACTTCAGGGATTGTTTTGGGTGGTTACTATTTTAGCTTTTAGAATTATGGCCCTTTCTTTCCTTTTTTATTCATTTAATTAGTCAAATACATCATATAATTATAATATTGGAAACTGGAAGCATTCGAAATGTGGTATTATCGTCGAATACTGAAAATACCGTGGGTGGACAAAGTAACAAAGGAAGAGGTACCTACTGCAAAAGATGAGAGAAAGACCGTGTCTTCTAAACCTGATAAAGAAGAGAAGATGCACCCTGATCGGTCACATCCTTAGGCATGATGGGCTTATTAAGACCATACTAGAGGGCATTGTAGAAGGGAAAAACTGGTAAGGGAGGCTACATAAACTACATGGCACAGCTGATGAAGGATTTAGGCTGCCAGAAATATGTAGAAGTAAAGAGAATGGCCCAGGATCGTGCAAAATGAAACGCTGCTGCAAATCAATCTTAGGATTGTAACGAGAGAAGAAGAAATAGCGGATTTATTCATTCTCCATTTGTCAGCTTACATAGCTTTCGATAAAATATATTTTCGCGATGAAAAATATCTTCCACGAACTTACAAGTACCTTGAACCCTATCGTTATCATTTTTTGCTATCAAACACATCAGGGAAAATTGTTAAATGACTTCCTTTTGCGGGAATCCAACCAGTAACTCCACGGAACCGTATCCAGTAGTGATTAATTTATTTCAACTCCGCGCTGTACACACATCCGCTTGATTGGTTCGGCGCGAGAAAGAAATGAAAACTCGGCGCCGAGAGGCTGTTCATCATCGCTGAGGGGTGATTTTTTAATCCCTCCGTTATCCTATGGGAAGAAACGTGCCCATTACTAAGGTTAAGAGATGGATGACCTTTTATGAGGACTCTTATCGATCCAAGTCCCTCAATATTCGTAAATTACTTTCTGGTTGTTTTATATCCCAAATGTGTACACGCGAATTTTTCTTCATGCTTCGAACATTTCTTTGTTATTTTTTATTTCTCGATATTATTTTTTATATTTCTCAATGATCTTATTTCTATTTCTCCATGTTCTTATTTATATTTCTCCATTCTCTTATTTATATATATTAAATTTATTTTGTGCACATCATACATTAATATACATTCATTATTGTTTATGGTTTACATATAGTTCACATATTAATGTTATTAATATTTCTAAGAGTATGTGTATACCAATTATGATATCTTTTATATGTACATGCAGATACAATTGGTTTAATAGATGTTTTATCAGGCTCCTGGAAAGTCATGCGGACAGCGCGTTTGCCTTTGGTGAAAGCGGTCCCGGGTTCGATTCCCGTTGGGAGCTAATGTGCAGAATGACCTAAGCGGTTGAAGCACTTTTAACAATTCTACTAGAAGTATAATCATAAGAATTACACAAGTATGTAAAGAAAGAAAATTTGGAACAAAGCTGTTAAGAAATAAGTGGTTTAATATCTTCAATAGCCGTCCTTGTCGGCGTTCCACGTCTTATTCACCGGTATTTGGAGAAAACAAGAAAGGACACCCTTTAAGAGCACTCACTTGTTTTCTCCCAATACCGGTGAATGAGACGAAGAACGCCGACAAAGACGGTTATGGAAGATTACAAACCTCAAATACATAAGTATAATATATATAATACATATAATAATATGTTAATTAATTTTATTATTATTTATTTTTTTAACTTTTTGCAATCTCTGTAACTGGTCTCTGTCCGTAATGAATGAATAAATAAATAAATTGAACTGGAAACGTCGCGATTTTTCAGCGGCGACACTTCCTTGCGCTCTCTTGTTTTTATTTTTCTGCATGGAGGGAATTGATAGGCGAATGTTATTAACTGCGCCGCCCGTTAATCCTTTGTTTGATCGCATTGATAACAGCGCTCCGAGCCTGAATCATATCCCAAAAATAGCGGAATTTATACCCGCTCCATTTGCCCAAATTTATAGCGCTCGATGAAAAATATATCGTGACATCAATTGACATCCGTTTCGGAATTTTTTATCGAAGTTTTTTTTATGGCATGAATGCAATTTCTCTCTGATGCGAGTTATTAAACTCAGTTATTCTGTTTTAGCCTTTTCTGTGACCGTTACAGTGACTGGGTCGTTCTTCTATATTTATGGAGCTCAGTGATGATGGTGCTAGTGATAGTGATAGTGGTAATTGTAAAACTAAATTTTACCCACCCTTTTGATCCCTAGGCTGTAGATATGTTGTATTACTTGCACCTTCTCAAACTTGTATGTCTCATACGAATAAATGGATTTTTTCTAATCTTTCCATCTCTCCGAATTATATAATAATAAACCCCAATAAAGCGTATTTTTTGGACGAGATTTGATTGATCTCTGGGCTATATACATCTCTTATTATTTTTATACACCTTCTCAAACTTCTATTTACAAATGTATAAATTGATTTTTTCTTATCTTCTGGAATATAGTTATACAATAACATAATACTAATTAATTCTCTATTTTAGGAGAGATTTGTTTTATTATGCTATATAGAAGAATCCTATTGAAGTCTTTATTAAATACATATATGTTTATGCTTAATGGCTATTGAATTAGTATATATACTAATTCAATAGCCATTAAGGTAAACGTAGATCAATTTTCAAAGGGATTTCAAGGATATTGTTACATATTATACTAAATTTTGATATTGTAAATCCATTTAAAGTTATTAGCTATAGTTAAAGTCTTCGCTATCGATTGCATGTAATTTATATTGTTTATAAGTCAAATTTACTAAAAAATATTTCTTGAATTCGATCGGAGAATTATATACTTCAGAATGTCAAAATAATACGAAATAATATACGAAATGCCTGAAATTAATGAAACTTCCTCGCTATCAAAATTGTGTTGACTTTTTTTGACATTTTATTGGTGAGGTTAAGTCAACGTGGGCCTTATTCAGCAAAACCCCAGTGTCGTATTTTTTAGACGACTACAACAGAATAAAACATACGCGACCGAAGTCAATGTAATGGTGTATTCAGTGGTTTATCCTTTTGAATTGCAGCGTAGAAGAAAAGGTGTTTTATAGCCATCCATTGTTTCTCTGGACTTAAATTTGCAAATATTCGTTAAACCTTTCAGACCCTGCGTACAATATATTACAAACCATTTTCAGTACTTATTATATATTATTCATATTAATTAAATATTTGTTTTTATGGTTTTGCTTCTTTTATTATGATATTATTTCAATCCTGTATCAAAAGAGTCTCAAAATAAGGTTTTATTGCTTATCGAATAACGGAAACGGCATCTAAATTAAAAAATGATGTTTTATTTTCATAGAAAAAAATTCTGACTGAAAGGGTTAAAAAAGTAGGTACTCGCTGTAGCTTCATCCTGATAATTCTACTAATTTACCGATTTGCCCCCGTTTCTGAGCAAATATCATAATGAAAATCACACGACACTGTTTCTGCGATGAATTGTACCTGCAACTATGTCACGTAGCGCTGGAGATGAATTAGCGAACCGTTTCGAAAATGATTATCAGCGAAGCCTCGCAGCCAAAGCACAGAGATAAACATTTATATTTTTCGGAAAATATTTATCCCCAACTGCTTTGTGGCTCGAGCGCTCTCTTTTCCTGCCCGTTTTGACTCCGCAAGTCCCCAGTGCATTTGTCAATCCTCGCCCAGATTCATTCGCAGGAAGGCATAAACCCCATAAAAGAAGGTAAGTACCCCAGGGATCATTTCTAGGGCCCGTGGGCTTAAATTTTCTATTTCGGTGGCACCTCCCGTCACATATCGCATAGAATCAAACGAGGTCTGCGAGATGGATTCTGCGGCTCCTGCTGACGTGGGATAAGGGATAGCCAGAGTTGGAAATTAGTTTCGACCCTAAACTCTTCCCTGGTTTATTATTCGCAATGGTTCTATGACCAACGACTCACGTCGGAACAGCGAGGAGAATGACGCGAGGAAAGGAGTTGTTTGAAAGGGAATTCGAATGAGAGGGATTTCGGGAAGCAGCGATGGAATATGTTGCTTCATTACAAGTGGAAAGGGACGGAGATTGGTTGATTTGTCCCCTTCGGGTCCCTAAGTCCTTTGATGTCATTACTCCCCACGGGATTGAATTTTCATCCTCGAGCTCTGTACTGATTCGTGTTGCGATGATTTTTCTGCATTTTTGTTCCTTCTGTTTCTCCTAATTCACACCTTTCACGTAAAGCTATCGTAGGTTTATTCTTTGTCAAATTTATGATTTTTTTATTACCCAATTAATAAATTTTATTTATAATTTATAAATAATTTATTAATTGGGTAATAAAATTATCCTTTATTATATCATCTGTATACTGCAATTTTTGCTGCACAAGGAATGTATCTCGCATATTTTATATATTAGAAGTTAATTGTGTATTAATTTTGCTTATTGATCTTTAAGAATTTTTTATGTATGTCACTTTTTCTGTAATTATTTCAGTAATTCCATGTGTGTAGTTGTACTTTTTTTGGTAACCCGGAACCCATTGATGATTCAATTTTGGCCCAAGGCTCACCTTATATTACAGCTTCCTTTATTTCTGTATGTTTTTAAGTTTGCTATAGTGATGTGATACTTCGTTTTCACGTATGGATTTTAACTGCGCTTTCATAGAGTTCATTCACTCAGCATTAAAAAATATACGGGCCATGTCCATCGCTCGCTACATAATCGTAAATACAAATTCATGATGCCATAAGATCATTTTTGTGGCTGCTTGTACACAAAGATAATTTTTCTGTTGCAGGGCACGTTTTATCTTTGGTGTTTTTATAGAGTTAAATCCATCCCATCAGCATTAAACTTTTTATTTTCTTTTATGCTGAGAGACTAGTTTTTGATGTTTTTTATTAAGATTAAGATTCGCTAGCCTTTAAAATGTCCATCGGCAAAGTTTAAAACCCTATTTCTCATTCTAAAATCTTTAGGGTTGCTGATTGTTTATTTCCCTTTTTTGCTGTTAATCGTGCATTCCCTGAAAACTTAATTTATGATTCTAAAATATTTTTTAATTCGCTGTATTTGGCTGTGTTTGGCTCACATCACAAACACAGAAATAACCGTTAGAAGTGGAATGATGCGAAGAGAGGGAAAATGTTGTTATCCGTCTCCAACCATTCATTATCAATAATTAACGTCGGATGCGGAGAGATCTGTCGCCTTGAGCAGAGAAGTTTCCGGTGTCCTGAGATTACGATATACGAAATTATATAGAAGCTTAGTAGATGCTTAAAAAAACAAATTGTTTTATCTTAATTCTTTCACAGATTCGCTATTCCGTAAGCAATTTAAAATGTATTTATTGATATATATTTCGTTTTCAGATAAAAACTAAAACTACATAGAATTTCTTCGATAATTCTCCTTCATCGTATTTACCCTTGAGAAGTCGATGAAATCTTAAATTAAAAACGATAATGTTCTTTTCATTCATTTTAAATGTTGTATAATTTATTTCTTCAAATAGTACGTTATAATCTGTGAAAATTCCTAAAAAGGAAGAATTTTCCGGGTTTTTTTATGTCGATAAATTTTACTTTCAATTCTGTGCTCGTTACGTTACGGCCCCATCTTCACCTGACTTACTCCCACTGGGTTTTCATAGCCTACTCACGTTTCTTGTTATTTCCCTATTAATTTCTGGGTTGCAATTCCCCAACAAGTTTAGATTGAAAATGTACACCTGTTTCCTACCCATTTCCTCCATCAATCGAGATTTGATGTTATTTTCCGATGGGTAATCAAAAGAGCCAGATGTCCCCGAAGAGAATCCTATTTTGCGTTGATTATCGTAAACAAGCAGCAGTAATGAGACCTGGTTCGTGGAAGAGATCGCGAATTTTCTATTGAATCAATACATTAAACGTACTCCCGTATATCCAACTCCGTTAATTAAAGAGGTGTTTTTCTAAATACGAGGAATTGAAAAAATCTCTTCATGAAAGTACCGTGAAGATACCTGATGTATTTTGTAGTCTATGTTCACCATTAAAATTCCATTTGAAAAATAGCACTTCAGAGATGGCAAGTCACCACACACCTACTTTGTGTATAAAATATATGAAGCGTTTCTGAAACAGAAGTTACAATATGACCTGCAATAGGAAATATACATATGATGATCATTTGATTGCTGTTGAAGGAGCCATAATCTGGTAAAAAAAACGAAAAAATGTTAAGTTGTATACCACCGGAATCAGCCATCCACGGTCATCATCAGGTGTAATTTTTTTATCAGCTGTTAGGTCGTTCAGCAGTATAGTACAACCTTCTAATATTAATTTATTTTTTGAACCATGACTGTTTAATCGTATGTATTTGATATTTACTTCTAATTCAATTTAAATGTGCCATCGATTAAAAGGAATGCTAGTGTAAGCATGGAGTAACATTTGAACTCTATTAGTTGCTGGTTGGTTGTATCGATTAAAAGTGCTTCGACATCTTAGGTCATTGCACACATGGGCTGCCACCGGTAATCGAACCCGGGACCGCTTTCTCCAAAGCCGAACGTATTGCCAACTTGATTATCTGGGAGGCCATTAGCTCTATTCTTTTCCTCTAAGAGGAGCGGAGGAATTTAAAAAAATCGCTGATGATGATGAACTTTTACAGCTAGAGATGCTTCTAAGTAAAACCCTGCTAGGAATTTGCGCATTTCACTTTCGTGGGGCGTTAAATTCACCCGTGATCCCTCCGTCCCACACCCCATCTGCCGTCCCACACCCCATTCGCCGTCCCACGCCCACGGAAGAGATAATGATCCAAGAGGTTAATGGTCCCGCTCCTTACACTTGTCACGACTCCTTTTTTCCGGATATCCCGCCTCAAATCCCTCAGCTTTCGGGTTTTTGTTGTGATCAATCATCACCAGGGTGCGTGCGCCCTTCGTTTGCTGACGTCACTTCCCCTCCTCCATACCTTCCCACTCCTTTTATCTTGGCCAACTTAAAATATATATGTCGCCGCGGAGAATATTATGTCCCCCCGTGTTTCGCCGCCGATCTTCAGCTGTCACGATATTATTACTTGGATATTCCCTTCACCCTTGCGGGGAATCTCATCCCGGGAACGTTTTTATTACGTCTAGATTTTATGCCCCGGGGACAACAGGTGGTTCGGTGCGGAAAAATTGCAGTAAGGTGTGTGGGGGGAAGTATTTGGCTCCTATGCTGGTCCAGAACTAGGATCTTCGCTTTTATAGCGAGAGAAAATCTCTCGAGTTGTAAAAGTAAATGGATTTGGCTCTAGCGCTTAACGGGACGGACGCTTGTGAGTGTATGTTCGGAGAGGCTGACTGTTTGGGTGGAAAACGGGCCTTTCATCCGACCTTAGGAGCGAAATTAAATAACAATTGTTTATTTATTGTGGGCTACAATGTTTACCATCGCATCCGCCAGGTTATTGGTGTCAAAGAACTTTAAAGTGTAACGGTTTATGTTAGATACATTTTGTTATTTTGTGGGATGCTTCATTTAATGTATAAATTCGTCCATAGATGTTAAATAAAATAAAAATAGTTTATCTATTTTCCGCTATGACGTTTTCCTTCGCATATACAAATGATTACTGGCAAGAAAGAACTAATAATTAACAGGAAAGTACCGAATAATGCTAGATATGTTTTGCTATATAGTAGGATGCTTCATCTAGTGTATAATTTATCGTCGTTAGGAGCTAATTTATATTAAAATAGCATATATATTGTGGGCTACTGCATTTTCCTTCGCGCCCGCAAGATCAATAGCGTGAAGAACTTTCAAGTAGCTATTAATGTTTAACGTATTATGTTATTCAGTAGGACATTTCATCTAACGTATAATTTATGTAAATTAGTATTCAGTGTTATATCTTATTGGCTATGATTTGGATTCGTCGACTTTAACGTTAACCCACAAATCTAACTAAGAAGGTACAGCTCAAGACAACACGTTTTGTTGAATTAATACTATAATGGATCTGAACTCGTCACGAAAATGCTTTCTATTTCAGGTTGTAAATCATTAATAGAAATAAATTGAAAACTAAGCCGCGCCAACTTTCTAAATTATAAGAATCCACTTTTGTGGAAGAGATAATTGGTATTAATTTTCCCCTTCTACTGCGCCCAATTCCTAAAATTGATGTAAAATCGTAGTGAGAACTCATTCTTGTCATGAGGGGTACGATATAGTAATCAAAATAAAGGATTTTAGGCTATCCTGTTTTATAATTTGTAAAAAATTCCGTAAATTAAAAAATAACAATGCCACGGAGCCGTAGAAAAGAGTATGTGTAGAGTATAATAGTGTATGAAAATATCCGAACGGTTACTTACTTTTAACCTGTACTAACAACGTTAGTGGATCTCTGATTTAATTCATCATCTAAAAAAATGGAGCCAATACTAAATAGATTCAATAACAAGAACAGATTAAAAAATTAGATAAATGAGATCAACATTTCCAAGGCGTTATGTGTCCTTGTTCATTCGACCGTCCTCTTTCACGTTTGGAAACATTTAAACAAGAGAGGGAACCTTGCAATTACGGAGGCTCTTGCAGCCCGTTTGAGATTCACATTTTAAATCGAATCTCTGAGTTTTTCAGGGTGTAACTCCTAGTTTGGAGAAATTCAGTATCTTTATAATAATAAAAATAATAATTTATTCATCCAAGGACATACATATGCATTTATAGGATAAATCGTCAATAACCACACCGACACAACACAGTCAAATATACATTAGAAACACATTACATAGAATTATAATGCAGCATTGAATAACACACATACATTACATCTACATTAATACCCTACAAGCCGCCTTTCGGCGTGTGGCAGGGGGTGTAAACACCAGTGGAATCTAAAATACTTTCTTATTCGGTTACTGTCGGGTATCGTTCGCGGAAAGAATTAATTTTTAAAGCGATTCGTCCTAGCATCTATTTCTCTTAACTTACGGTCATTATCGGATCGACCGAGGTAGCAGGGGGGTTGCATGATACCGATTGTTTCTTTGGAAAATGTAGTTTCCCTGAATTTATTAAGCAATCGCAGCCTAGCTTCCAATCTCCTTTCTTTCAAGGATTCCCAACCTACGTCTGAGAGCATTTTTGTAACTCTTGCTTTTTTATCGTAGCATTTCTAAACAAAACGAACCACTTTAAGCTGCATTTTCTCGAGTTCACGAGTACACGTTTCATCCGCTGGATCCCATATACTTGCCGCAATAGAATTATAATGCCGCATATATTTTATTATTAATTACACATTTCATCTCATTAATATATTACAGGTTCCCCTCATTTACAAATTCATTTACACTATAGTAAGATTTTGTTAGGAGAAATGTTTCTAATTGTTTACCGAATTGTACATTTCTATTGTCTTTGATAGCGTTAGGAAATTTACTATAAACTTTTAAAGCCACCACTTCAAAAGTAATATGAGATGGAATCCTCCACTTATATTTTTAAAGCAAAGCTAGTTTTACTTTATTTATACAAATCTCAAACAACTCCCTAGTCTTATAAAAACCCAGAAACATCGAAAAATACAGTAGTTAAGCACTACGAATCAGTAGAGTGCTTTCAAGACGGATAGTAGTCTATACAAGGCCATTATTTGTGTCAGAACCGTTGGTATAAAGGGGCGAATCAGTCATCTGCAGTTTCTCCAAATCGATACGGAGGTTGAAAGCCTTATTTTTATAGCTCCTTTTGATGTTTCCCGCCGCCAGGGAGTATCTGAAACCCCTCAAACACTGGCCATCATCTCTCTCTCCTTTTGGGATAAACCCATTTCAGCCTTATCGCTCGCCGTCTTTCCTCAACAAACCCCGTTGAGGGCCTCCCTCAAATCTCGGTCCTTCGCTCCCAAGGGGTTTCTCGGCTTCTTTCTCGAATATCGCGAAATATAAATATTCCTGGAGGTTTTGGAGAACGGCCTCTTCTCCTTCACCTTTCAACTTAAAGGTGATGTTGGAGACGGAGCTTATTTATAAGGTTTTTAAAACATCGCAACTATTGTAAGGAAAGAAAATTTAAAAACGGCTGTTAAGTATTTACAGGTATGAAAATCTTCTAAGAAAGCAAGATAGCGATGCTATCATCATCAGGGGTGACGGAGCTTATTGGTAGGATATTTAAGACATCCCAACAATTGTGGGGGAAAATAGAAAACAGCTGAATTTAAGGTTTAAATTTCTCCTAAGAAAGATACTATGCTATCGTCATAAGGAGAGATGAAGCTAATTGAAGGGATTTTCAGGCCTCGCAACAACTCTTAGGAAAGAAAATTTGGACACAGTTGTTAATAAATTAGAGGTTTAAATGTTTCTAATAGCAGTCTTTATCAGCGGTCCGGACCTCGTTGCCACCGGTATTCGGAAATAACAGAAAAGTTCGGATTACTGACAACGATACTATCATCATCGGGGTAGTAAATACTAATACCCGTGATGATGATAGCAGAACTATTGGAATATACAAAGGGTGTTCTTTAGAAGGTTAATAATCCGAGTCTTTATGTTGTTCCAAACACCGGTGGCAACGAGATGCGGAGCACCGACAAAGACAGCCATTGAAGATTTTTAAAAGCAACAACAATTGATTCGCTATTACTCGTGTTGCATATCCACACGTTCATACATATAAGGGGAAGTTGCAGGCCTGGGCAATTGGAGAAGGTGCCCAGGATGAAAACTCATGGAGAGGGTAAAGTATATATAAATATAGGTATATCGTACTTCGCTTTAGGAATTTTCGCAAATTCATACGTACATAAGTGTTCTACCATTTGGTTGGTTCATTTTCCTTAATGTTCCTTATTCAAAGACATTCCTTTCGTCTCTTGGTGACTACTAATAGTGCTCTCCATGAGGTCATTATAGTGTACTTACGTATAATCTTTCAACTATTGATAATCTGACATTATGAAGAAAATAAGCGTTTAGGACAACACTTATCTTGCATAGTAAGCAAAATTCCCTCCCAAAGGCTTTTGATAACAAGCGATGACGCTCAAATCAGCTAATAGGCTGCATACATCAGAGAAGGTATCCGTATCATATTTATACGTATTAATAAAAGAGTATGCAGAAAACAACGAAAATATCAAGAATCAATTATTCATGCACGCCGAATATCAAGTGGGTCAAATCAAAGAAGTCTTAAAGAAAATCGACTATCTGAGCCTTTACTTGGTGGTAGTCCATGATAGAAGAAGCAAGCTGAAAAGGGAATAACCATTTCCTTGTCAGCTTGCTTCTTTTGTCAAAGAAGTCTTGTGGGAAAATAATGATTCTCTTTAGAAGAGTCCCTCTAAAATTATGTAAGCTTTGAGCTATAGCTGTACTGTTTACTTGGTTATATATGTATAATTTTATTATTATATATATTATTATATATATTATTATATATTATAATTTCCTATTTTCCTCGAATAATTTTGCTTTTTCTTTCTTTGCAGGTAAGAGCTTCATTTTCAAAGTGACCCGATCTCTCGACAAATACCACAGTAGAGTAAGTCAGTACATCTCTAATATTTATTACAGCTGTATTATTATAATAATTCTAAATTAAGTCGGTCGCTCTATATCGGGCCAGAATATACTAACATGCTATTCGGGAGAATTTATATCAGATATTTTCATCTCCGTTCCTCCTTGAGAATTTCCTTAGGTGCACGACTCGAAGTGAAAAATTGCCTGATACCTTATACTATTTATAATTGGTATATTTTCTGAGCTTATAGGCTTATCAAATTATCTACCGCTTTATCGACTTCTTTATGAAAGTAAGCTAACTTAATAGCCTCAAAATGGTTGTTTGTCGAGGGGCATCTGGCCGAGAAGGAAGTAGCGAGTAGAGGTGACGAGGGCACATAAGAACCGTTTCCGCCTTTCCGTTGGCGTTTTTCCTCCGCCCAAACGGCCGTGTTTACTCTGGACGAATTGATGGAAAGTCTCCAGGGGGCGAAGTTACTTCTGTCTGTTTTAGTTCGTCATGTTGAAGTTAGTCGCCGGCGTAGGAAGTCTCAAGTTTCTCCGATGATGTCTTACGCGCCCCCTTAATTGCCCGTCGCCGTTCCCTGCTTACTTCCCGCTTTGCAAGGCCGAATTTCGTTCCGCCGTAATAGAGTATGTGCGAATCCCATTTCAGTCCGTTGTGATTTCAGGCAACGAGCTAGCTAACGCAATTACAGCGTCTTCGAGTTCCTTTTTCCTGTTTAGACAACCAACTTTCCTGCCGTGGATACGGCAGGGGGAGGCCGAAGTTTTCCTCCGAGGCTTGATTATGGCCTCGATGAAAATCTAATTAACTGGACACTCTCCCATTTAGACTTCTTCTCCCGCAATTATATAAGTTTCCGAGAAGGGTTCTAACGGTGGCTTTTATCAGTTACTTACACGCACACACCGAGATTCTGTCATGTCGTTAACTGAATCCCTGATCTTCTCTCTATTATTTCATACGGATAGATTTTAAATGGAATAAGTCAGATATAACTGTCAAAAAATTAAATAGAAGGTACTATTACTTTATTTTACGTATATGTACTAATTATACGTACTAATTATAGTTAGTTAAAATTTAATGATTGGGCTTTTGGTATTATATCCCCCGCCCTGCAGGCACATGCGAAAGATATTTATCATATTTAAATCCCCTGAAAAACTACACAAGGAGTACCTCATCTAAGGAGAGATTCAATGAACTAATTCATGGCTTCATACATGAAAACATTGAAGTCCTTGCCGATTACTGATGATCATTCTTTCAACCCTCCCTGATAAGCTGAGAAAATTAAATACCAGGCCGTTACATGTAAATCAACCAAAAATATGTGGAGCTATGTATTATACATGTAGCATTGTACTTTATTTAACTTCATTTTTATTGAATTGCAAAGATTTTTATTGAGCTCCATATAAAGTTAAGTGATCTTGATAGGAAAAATCTTTTTCAATTGTTATTCAAGGAACTCACCTGCCTCAAAGTTTATTATTGCGTATTCAGTGATTAATATTTATACTTGAGGTGCATACATTACAAGATTTAGTATTTTGTTTTCCCTAAAGTTTTACCGAAGTAGTAAGCTCTTGCGATACTGACTTTATAAAGCCACAAACCACATTTAATTGCTGTTCAGAAGGGAGTCAAATAATGACAGAGGTACGTTCCGTTGCTGTCGCTACGAAGGGCAGAGAATGGCGTCCCCTCAGTTCATCGAAGTTCTAAGCGTTTCGAAAGGAAATTTCTCTATAGAATTTTGATTCTACTTGAAGAAGATGCTTATGCATCATCGGTTCACGAATAAATGATTTGAGAATCTTTATCACGCATATACTTTGACGAGATATGTTTATTTTTATGTATTGCGGGATTTAGCCATATAATGAAGTTTAAATAGTCATGTGACAATACAATTGAAGATTTACTGTAGAATATTGGAAAACAAAATGGGATGAATTTTCAGTAGATATAACCAACTGGATTCCTTAATATTCTGCGTTAGGGTTTTATGCAGTCTAGGTTAGGAGCTAAGATGTCCTCGTTTTTTTTTCATTCCATTCTTCTGTTTCTCGTAGTGAATTTAACCTTTCGATTCGGAACTTCAACGTAAGTTTTACAATTATGATCTTTTATATCGATAAATTTTGGAGATTTTAGCTTATTTTTTAACCTCCATTTACGTAGGCTTACTCGTATGGGCCTGTTATAAACCTCTGTGTTCCTTCTTGATTCTAATCAATTCTAACCCACTTCTCTAAGCATTTCAGGCTCCGTCGTGTTTTTCGGATAGTCTTTATGCAAATCGGCTATCCTTGCGTAGGACCTTTTCTAATTCTAATATTTGCGTAAGAAAATGCGGTTCCAAGACTATACAAACACAATCCGAATTATTAATAAACATACAACTAAATGCAACGCTTCTAAAATAAATGGAAACTAAAGAGACGGAAAATCCAGTGCCGACGATGCAAATTTTAAATCGCATCGAAATTCTCCCCTAGGGTCATGAAATAATGTAAGCACGGTCGGGACGATTGCCTGCATTTACATTCAAAATGTAAAACAGGCTCCGCTGCTGATTGTAGAATATTTCAGCGAAAATATACTGACACTATTTCTCGTTATCGCGAGGGAATCCAAAACTTTCCTATTCAGCAGAATTCGTGCTGAACAATCCTGTTTTTAATCATAATGAATGAATCTAAATGATAATAATAAACACCTTATGGAAGAGCGAGATCGAGAATTACAATTTTCATCTTATATCCAACCCTTTTTCATAGAATATTTCAATAAAGAGATTCAAGGGATATAACTATAGAAAGACCGAAATGAGGGACATATTTTGTGGGTTTACCAATAAACGAAGTTACATACAATCAGGAAAGGAGAGAAATTTATCAGTGAAATTATCCACTCATACCTCAGTAGTTTTCATTTCGTTACAGGCATGATCAAGACTGTGGAAAAAGTAGATGAAAGATACGTTTGTCTCTAACCTCTCTCTAATTCTCAAATGACAAATGAAAATATTTTATTAATTCATATGTGGTAACAAGAACACCATGAACAAAGACCGTTACAAGAATAATGTAAAAACAAAGCAAATAGATAGCTGTAGTAACAGGAACGAACCTAAAATAACATAGATTAAGTTATCAGAGATAATTATTAGATTATAACGAAAGATTGTAACAACAACTTGAAAACAAAGATATCAAATATTAAATACTCTATCCTCATCGATAATAAATTCGAGCCCATGCCAGATTAGGAGCCCATGTACGAAATGACTTGTGCTGTCGAAAAACTTTCAACATTACTGCTATCATGTACAAAGAAAATTGTAACATTAGTGTAGAAACAAAGAAAATAAGAAAAATGTTTGAATCAGGAACTAACTTAAAATAACATACATTATAATATCAGAAATTATTAGTAGAATAAAACAAAAGATTAAAACAACGAGATGAAAATAATATTGAATGACAGACTTGTGCTGTCGAAACACTTTTAACATTACCACTACCATGTACAAAGAAAATTATAACATTAGTGCAGAAACAAAGAAAATAAGAAAAATGTTTGAATCAGGAACTAACCTAAAATAACGTTCATTATAATATCAGAGATTATCAGTAGAATAGAACAAAAGATTTAAACAACGAGATGAAAATAATATTGAATGACAGAAGTCTGACAAATACTTTATTCTTCTCATCGATAAATTCGAGCTACTCTTTTTCAAATGACCACGCTTTTCCATCCCGTAAACTCCGAGGCACATTTGGGCCATCCGGGCCCCTCAAACATCATCCCGCAACATTCCGCAGGACGTCCTCAGTAATAAACCTAGAAATTTAATCTCCTGCGTGCACCGCTTCGGCGGCTTAATACCGCGTTTACGAGTGTCCGCGCTTCGGAAAATCAAAATTAATCTGGATCCGCGATACCACAGGGGAAAACACGGCATATTCCCCGATATTATTTCGACGGGAAAATGTGATTTTGGGCCGAATCAAAACGGTGGACATCGATTCGTATCCGAGCTGCGGATATCCGAGAAAAACGCTATATTAAGCCTGCCGTTTTCCGGGACGCACGCCCGGTCGTGTGAAGTTTATCCCCGTCCCTTTCCTTGTTGTTGTATTAAACTTGATTATCGAGGAATCCATGGTCATGCGAAGCCATTTTGGGAGACGAGGTTTGTAAAGGAGTCTTCTAATTTATTCCCAAATATTTTGCTTGAATATGCTCCGGAGATGGACTACTCCCCCTTCAATTCTCAGTGAGGCGGTTAGTGATGAAAATATTTTTACTGGAAAATCGTAATTTCTTTATAGTTTCAATTCCCTCTTATATTAATGACAGAAAAACTTTGTTTTTTCACAGGAATTTATTGAAACGACCAGTTTAGGTATTACAGTCATCTTCAGATAGACTTGTGGAAAATACCAAGTTTCGTTATTTTTAATTTAAATGGCGTTCAGCATGGTTAAACCTGAACATAGACTATACGAATAAAACTGGGGAAAGGAGAGGGATATTTAATTCAGGGTTTAATTGTTCTATTAATTACGGCAATTTAGTTTTCAATGAAATGATATGAACTTAACCGTTTGAGTAATTTATTTGTAAACTGAATACTGTTTTATGCACCAATTTAGTATGTATATTGACGTCATAAACAATTATTACGTTCACTAACCGGTTCAGTGTTAATTAATTAGTTGCTAAAAATGTAACTGACTGCCTTGTAATTGCGCTTACGTATTGTTGTAATGCAAATAAGTCATTAATAGTATCTTTTGTAATTTATGCCCATATATTTAGCCGTATTCTTATGAATCTTTTCCGTCTCATGTGGACATTTCTGCCAATTCACCAGTACCCCATAATATAATGCAGTATTTCTGGGAGATTTATAATTTTATGCTATGTCAAATAGATAAAATACTGAAGCATTAACATGAAAATTTCTCCTGAGTGTTTTTTTGCGTTTATGAAATATACTTTGTTCCGAATACATGTTTTCAATAATGATGAGCTGTATGTATTAATAGTTAAAAATTAGCAAGATTTGTTTATAGTAATAGTAGAAAGAGTAATTTATCTTCTCTTTCTTAAAATATATTATCTTTCCTAAGTAAATCATACTAGATAAACAACATAGAACTGTATATTTTTATCATTATGTTTTATTATCTCATACGTATTTATTATATTATTCCGTATACTAGTATGAATACATTCATACAATTTTAAATTTAGAAAAATATATAATATAATATATTTTTAATACAGTAATAATTTATTTTTGATATTCAAAAAACATAGTTATGTAATTTAAAAAATATCCCCTGCCTGTTAACGGCTTACAAATTTATTTGCATGGCATTTCTAGATATACTTATTGTAAATACTTATATTGCATCTACTCCACTATTGCACTAATTATAGTATGAAAAATCAATATCAAATACAGCAATCATATAATTATTCACAACAAACAAAAATCATGTACTATGTATGTAATCCATAAGGCTATAAAAAATCAATAAATATAAAACCACAATTACAACAGCAGATATAAACTTAGATGCAATCATTATCATTTCACAGTAAAAGCCAGTATATTTAGTAGATATAATATTATTATACATTTAAATAGAATTTCTTTTATTATCATATATAGCACTTTCTTTATTTTTATGGAGTAGATTAATATTCATTTTAATGCCCCTGAAGAGGGCCTCCTAAGGAAATTGCGCCGCCAACTCGCTCATCGGCACGGCCCTGGTGAAATCCATGATGTAGGACTTAATTGCTGAAAATTACTTTCGAATATATACATCGCGAACTCTTATATTAGGATAATTTCGATTTATCCTCTTTCCCAAACCCTGTGATGCCCTTATTATGATCATGGGAACAATGGTGCAACTCGTGCTATCAAAAGATCGTTTGGAAAAAATCCCCACGTTTTTGTTCAGTCCGTTTCACGCGAATATATTCTCGAATCTTTTCCGGAATGCGTCGAGCCATTACAGGCTGATCGAGAATTTCCGTGATTCCCGGCGAAATTCTGCGGCAAATTACCGTTCCGTGACAAGGGGCGCTGCGCCCACGATTATGAAATTAACCCCGATGGAAATGAAGGGAATTTTTCGGCTCACTGGTCGACGTGCCCACGGAAAGTTTGCATCGAAGAGAGTCGGAAAAAGCGACGATGTAGCATTTCAAGTTGTTAGGCAAATCGCTCGTGGTATTCGGAAGAATTAATACAGTAGTGCCCCGGTGGGGGGAAATAAAGAAAATTTCGGGTTTTCCGTTTAAATTGCTATCCCCTAAATCGTTTAAGGAAGAATAGTTTGGTTTTTATCCACAAATCGGGACATGTAACCATTGAGTCACTATAATTACTCTATGTAATTACTCGATACTATGGGTACCAGTTTTTACAGATTTAAAAAGTTGATAGTTCGATGTAATGCCCTTTCATAATCTCTCAATATCTTATTATATTTTAAATGATTGTAGTGATGAAATGCAAACAAGTCACCAAAATCCTTGAATTAATTGAATGAGCTTTTTTATATGTTTTCAATTTTACATGCGGCTCATACAGTGTATAGTTATCATTAGACTCAAGAGTTACAGATGGATTAATCGTCCGGTAATAACATTGCAAATACTGATTTTCATATATACATTATATATTCTACAATTCAATATAAAATACTATATGGTATGTAGTGGTCAATATTATGTAAAACACTAATTGAAATAAATTCAACAATAATGACTTTTATTGAACATATAACATTTAGCTGCACTAAGCAATTATTACGAATCATTTATCATTACATCCCTTATTCATCGTACTAGTTTTTTCAGGGTTCACAATTTCAGGGTTTATACTTTAGTGTGATTCCCCATGCCATTTCCCATTTAAATTGGTAGTTAATCATGAGTGATTGTGTATATAAATTATAGCAGGAATAAGGATAGGCTAATAGTTTGAGAACAACTTCAAAGTCGAAGCCTTAATTAAATTTATTGTACGACAGCTGTACTTCGTGAATTGTCAAAACATAGTTGGTTAGAAAACAATAACTTTGATAGGAGAATGTTGTTTTTTGACCGTTATTGGCTATTATAAGGTGAGAATTTTATTTTGCAACTTCCATATTTCCATTTCTTTATGCCTAATTTATAGGTTGCTAACTTTCCTGGTGAGTTATAGTGCCCATCAAGTTCTAAATATGAATAACCTACAGTCAATGTTTCCCTTGCTGACTAATTATTTTTATATGTATTGAATATTTAATGTTAATTTAATGTGTATTTTAATATTTGATTTGATAATCATGAGTTAGTTTATTTTTGAAGAATTTTATTGTCGAACACGAAACAGATAACTAATGAATGTAATATTAGTGCCTTCTAAAAAGTAATTTGTTTTCGTCATAACATCACTGATAGACTTAAATAGCTTTTAAGAAAGCCATTTAAAAGAAATAATTCAAAGGAGTGACGTATCAGGTTGGGCCAATGAAAAAAAATCATCCACCTCTGCCTTATCAAAAAATAACTCTACTCGTTAAATTTCGACAGACCCTTTGCGTATTTCTTATCGTAACGGAAATACTAAAATACCGTGATTTTTAACGTAAAATTTCCGTATTGCAAAAGAATCGATACCTGTTCTGAAAAAAATTTTAAAATCGTTCGCATTTCGTATATTTTTAATCGAAAACAATCTCAGCGTATAAGTTGCACATTGTAATTTTAACACCGACATCAAATCGTGAAATGCTACTGACGATATGTTTTGGTCCCTTCCTTCAGCCATTCCTCCGAGAAAATCTTGAGGAAATATCGGAGAGTCGCCTTCCATTTGTCATTTATTGACTCGTTTCGACCTCCGACTTCGTTTTTTTCATTCGCACGAACCCTCGAATTACTGATTCGAATGCTATCCCGCTTCCCATCGTGAAATGAGCGCCGAATTTCATATCTCACGGCTTGAATTGTCGCCAGGCCCCAAATAGACGCGAGGGACACGGAAAGGTAAATAAAAGTAGACGGTCTATCATAGTAGCGTGACATTTCACGCTGTAAAAATTAGTCTCCCCTCTTCCCGGTTCGTTTTGTGCGGCGCTGCGGGGACAGTTGACAGATGACCGCTTAACCGCGGGGTTCGCCCAAACCGTTCCCAAGGCCCCCAACGCACGGGGTGAGGGCTTGAAGGAATTTTATATCTTCCACGGCAGCTCTTTGTCATGCGTCCTCAAGGTAGAGAAGGATCTCATGAAAGATGCGGTAATTATGAAAAATGTGTTGGTCAAAAATTTAAAAAAATAAATTCTACACCGTCACCTATTTTAAAATTCCTTTAAATAATCCAAGGGGAAAATGTTGGAGATAACTGGTGTTTAAATCCATGATCTTCCACTTTCCAGGAGGATGAAGTAGTAGTGGGGAAAGTTTTGGAACAAGTTTGGGCAACCAAGGGCCCGAAGCATATAGATCAGATCCAGACCCCAGTAGGAATCAGAATAAAATAGGTGCATTTTTGAATAAATTACAGGGAAATGTATCTAATATCATTGCAGTTGGTTAATAGGAAAGTTGGCAACGTTGTCTCCCAATACAACGAACAACTAACATAAATGTGCCGATAATAATTTATTTATTTTTCATTCCACTATTTTCAGTATACCCCAGGTGTACCACGGGGTTGTGTAGTCGGCCCGTTTTAATTTTAAATGAACATTAACGATATTAACAACCCTAAATTAAACGATTTTTAATCTACAGGGAAATAAAACTAGAGAAGAGAAAGTAAAATACATTAATTCCAAAATCTCACATAAAAGTCTCCAATAAAACATTTTAGAACTGATACTGAGAACGTCAAAACCCTTCTGTTATTAACATTTTCTTTGGGTAATAGGCGACTGCTATGGGTTGGAATAATATATTTATCATACATGCATGGTTAATGGTAATAATTCACTATTAATTTCGTGTAAAGATAGATATATAAGTGAAAATGAGTGCACCGACCAAGAAATGCATTAATCTTTGCGAAGTTAAATAGTTATTCACGATTGTTACATATTGGAAAAATGACTTTATTACACATGCATAGTTGATAATAAAGCCTTATTGGGAGAAATATGTCGTGAAAATATATATATATATATATATTTAGATGTAAATGAGAACACTGACCAAGAAATTAATTAGTATTTGCCAATTTAAGATCTTGAATTTTCTCTACCTTGGCCAATATTGGTATTATAAGTAGTTTATTTATTTATATTCCGCTGAATAAAAGTCAAAATCTCACCACATTAACAGGAAAGCGTCAATTTTAAGATATGTATGTATAAATACGTGAATTCAATTTTCGAAATACTTCCTCATTAAAAATGGCTCCTCAAAAATAATGTATCCTTCGGCTTTAAAGCTACAGACAGTCATTAAGTGCGCACGCAACCCATCATCTGTTTACTCCCGTCGTCCCCTCTTCCTGGTATTGTCCCAAACTCAAACTCCGAAAATACTACGGCGTCCTCGTATTTGAACTGTCTACTTCCAGAAAGCGAGACGGCGAAAAAAAATAATTTTTTCCTCGTCTACAAGGATTTCGAACGCTTGAAGGTCAATTTCCGTGGAGTCGTTTCGAAAATAACGAGCAGAGAAGTGAACGACCTCTTTACGTGTCCCTTGGAATCGACTCCTGAGGTGTAGAGTAAGATTTAAGACTTTCTCTAATAATAAACTGCTAATGCTCTTCGCGGAAATAGTTGCAAGAGCGTAGGGGGCGTTGTGTTAGGGCTCTTTGTCCAAAGGTCACGACCATGGAAGAATTTTCCGTGTTTCATACGTTCGCGATGCAGCATTGTGAATGAACGAGGTTAATGTGTGCTTACGTCGAAAGGTTAAGTGCTTCGTAAGCACGTATTTTGTGCATGAATTTTATTGTGAAGCAGACCGGGATGCCGTATATTAAAAATCAAATGTAGGTCGAATTTGTTTGCCGGCTCATTATATATATATTTCATACATATCATTCATTCTATATATTTCCATCTCATACTCATCCTCACCGTGCTTAAAGCCCTCTTCTTTTTGTGATATGAATGAGTTGCGTGTAATTCCGTAAAGAGCTGGAGAACACTCATGTAAAATTATAAAGATTAATGTTCCATCCACCGAGGACAAAATAACGAATTCATAACAAGTGAAGTTTTGAAGCAAATTTATTGAATTACTTGAAAGAAATAGGAAATACTAAGGAAGAGAGGGAAATTTGTTTCCATCGGACGCACACCTATATTATTAAGTTAATAAATTGATAATAGTATGCTGCAATCTCTACTCCAATCGACAATCAAAGAAAAACGCATGGACTTGAAATTTTTAAGGAGAGTTTACGAAGTTGTTTAAATCTAAGTTCATGAATAGAGATATTAGGTTGGATTTCCAAATTTACCTTCCACAGGAACTTAACTCATGCCTGCCGTCGATATATGTATATATAAATTACATCTTACCTTCCAGACATTGTTTGTCAACATAATTCATATATATGTTAGGTCAAACCCAATATCTTTATGTACTATATGGGCATTAGCTATATATTAAAGTTGATATTCAATTGCCAAAAAAACTTTCTTGTTATAGAATGAGAGAAAATAATCTTCTGGATGGTAAATCTTACGATCTATTAAGTAATGGACTGCATGGCGTGGTTGCGTAACTCTGATTTTCGAATGCCAATTTGGCACTAACAAAGGCCTATTTAGTTCGATGGTCAGGCTCGTGACTGTTAATTTAGAATAATGAACATACGCTGAAATTCTCAAGTGAATCTGTGTTACTTCAAATTTATGAGATCCCCAATCAGAAAAAAACTGTAAATAAATAACATGGAAGAATTTAGATTTTTCTTTACTGCAAAGTCTCCGAGTATACTTAATCATTTACTCTTGGCATTCCCAAATATCAAGCTGAATCATGTCAAAAATGTACATCGAATCCTAACAAAGCGGCGCTTGTTTTTAAGCGTATGAAATACTGCTCAATTACGACGATGGTGCTCAGGATGTTAAAAATACGGCGCCATAATATCCTTATGAGAGGGTGGATTGCGAAAAAAAATATCAGAACGTTGAATTCAAATAGCAATAGACCGAACTGAAAAACTGGGGCAGAATTACGGTTCAAAAAGCGGAAAATATGAAAATCGGATTTTTTTACTTCATCAAAAGGAGAAAACCTTTTTACTGCGCTCTATAATTTGCCATTCAAACTGAATACCTATACAAACACTCCAAATAGATGGCTCCATTTTCATTTTTTTCGCGCATCAAAGGTTTAATTAAAGTAAAAGAGTTACGTTCCGAAAACGCAATTACCTTTCCGAATTCAATACCCGGCACGTCCCTAATATCCGTTACTGCGCCGGTATGACATTTGCTAGCATCGCAAACAGGAAAACCGCCGCGTATTAAATGGACATCGATTCCGACTTGATTAATTTCGAGACCCAATCGCAACATTAAAGTAATAACCTTAACGCGACTGCTCGTCCGTGACACAGAAACTATGGCATTAGCTACGCACGGCGATAAATTTCCGCCCGACGAGTTGATCCGTCGAAATCGGAACGCGATAAAAAATAACGCCGCGGTAATCCGTGACTGGCCATCGATCAGAAAAATGATCCGACGTCACGGAAATGTTTCCGTGGGAAACGCTTCGGAAATCGTTGGCGAAAATGGATCCACGGAAACGTTTTGGGGATTCCAAAATCGAAATGTTTGCGTTGGTATGCATGGCGTCATTTTTTCCATTCGGTCAAGAAATTTTGGCTCAAGTAGGCCGTTATTATAACGAAATATCCGTAGTTCAATGATACCTCGGTCAAGAAATAGATTAAGAATCAGAGAAGAATATAATTAAGGTTTTATAATCAAAACTAACATCATTGAATTGAGATGAGTTTGCGATAATGGTGTGAAAGGTAGACATATCGTAGCTTGATAATGCTGCAGGAAAAAACCACATTGAGCAAGCTTTAATTTTTAGTTCATTGTATTAAATTTCATGTGGAGTGTTTTAGAATCAAAAGTAACACCCTTTTTCTGAAATCTGTGTTCTATAAGGGTGTGAAACGTAGACTTCTTCGTATCTAATTAATGCTTCGCTAAACACTCAAATTGAGCAAGCTTTAATTTTTAGTTCATGATATTAAATTTCATGTGGAGTGTTGTAAAATCAAAAGTAACATCCTTTTTCTGTAATGTTGCTTTCAGGATGTGAAGTATAGACACATACGTGACTTAGTAATACCTTAGTAAAGTTACGCATTTAGCTAGCTTTAATTTTTTATTAGTCATATTCAAACTCATGTGGAGTGTTGTACGATCAAAAGTATCATACTGTTTTCCGTAATGCGTTGCTTTAAGGGTATGGAACATAGACATATCCATAGCTTAATAATATTGCAGTAAACTGACACATTGAGCAAGATATTACTTTTTGTTTATCATATTGAATTTCATGTGGAGTGTAGTATATAAGGCAGCTTATACATAGGATAGCATACTATTGGTTGAATAAAAACTAAAATCCTTAGCATGGAGTGATTCGCTTAATGGGTGTGAAATATAGATTTTTAAAAAGCAGGAGGGTGAAAGATATTGGTCTTTGGAGACCTGATGAGGAAGTTTTGCTAATTAGGCTATATGAACAAAGAGATAACTTCGTTTGGTGTCTTTGATTCTCTCACTGAGACAATGCTGAGGGAGGAAAATGTCCTCGTAAGTGCAGCAAAATGATAGAATGAATAACACTGTTCATAGTATTCAATGGGGAACTAGGATATATTGCATTACTTAGAATAACTAATACTCTGTAATTTTCAAATCAATACAGCCATGAATGAAACTGAGATAACATTGAATGACAGATTGATGGTCCTCCACCGTATACTTAAAGACGAATAAATACACATGTATTTCTCCGCTCTATTCATTACGGTGGACTTGTTATCAAGAACAAATTAGAATGCAAATTTTCCTAAAACATAAGCTGTAGAACGTGAAATATTTCATTTCGAAATGGATACAAAGTCGGTAAGCTTTAACTTTGCTTCTATATAAACTCTCGCCTCAAGAGCGGTTTCAACAGACTGGAGGGAGTGGTAAAATAGTATCCCTAAAGTATCCCACATCTGTTTCTGTGCATCAGGAAGTTGAAGGAAGACCATGTAATATTTTTACAGCCCTGCTCGATCGCTTCCTGATTCCCCATCCTTTTGCATCCTCGTTTGAAGCTTCCTTCTTGACGCTCCGCAAATAGTGCCGTGATTACTCTCACAAGACGCCCGTTTGAGGGCGATGCAGTGCGTGAACACCGACAAAAGTGAGGCGATGCTACAGAAGTCGTTTCTTTTCCTGTGAAGGCGAGGCCACCGTGTTCCCTCATGAATTGTAAGAGGTTGAAGATGAAGAAATTTTTAAAATTTTGACTCCTCTTCATCGAGGTGTTTCTACCAAGGCGGTATCCAAAAGAGGCCGTCGCCCCAGGTCGCATGTCAAAGTAGAGCGGCCCGAGGGCTCTTGCGGTCAGGGGGACCCGCCTCTTTTCACCAATTTTAATTTCGCAGCAGAATCACCCACTCATAAGGACGTATTCGAAGAAGTGAGGATGTTCATGTGATGCAGAAAGGCCTCCGTCCTCATTAAATTAGGAAGAAGTCTTTTTGAAGCTTTGAATCTCTGAAGTAAAGGGAAAGGTGATCTTTTCCACACCTCTGGGGTGTGATTTATCTGTATGGCCATCGGTTTTTGTCTTGAAATATGACATTTTCTTTTTGTCTTTATGCATTAGATAAATTAGTAATTGAATGAGAAAAAAAACTCTGCAAGAAAAATCGTAATCGGAATGTGACTATGTAGTTTAAATCGTCCAGGGTTCATAAATTTGTAACTAATTTTAAAAGTAATAAACTTGTATAATTGAGTGATACCTCAAATAATGAGTGACCCAAATAATATATTTATCTGCTAACGAATAACTAATTTTCTCATTCTGTTATTTATTTCAATATTTAATGGATATGGACCATATGAGTTCGATTATTCCTTGGAGCATTTTGCATGTTACAATACTGCAGATGGCGAAATAACAAAATTGGACAGTAAAATATTGGTTTACGAGTGACCGTATGGAGGTTTTTCTATGGTTACAACGGACTTTTTAGTATATCATTGCGCCATCTTCGCTGGCCAAATATTTATGTTTTTCTTTACGATATATAAATATACGAATAAATTATACTAAAATATATAACAGTCATTATTTAAAATAAAAGTGCAAAAATATATAATAAAAATATTATAATATCATATTTTAAAATAATGTGTCCAATCACACAAAAAATTATGGCATGAATGAGAGCCTTACAGTATATGTTAGTATACAACTATGAACTGGTATTAAAATGTATAATTAAATTCGATTTGAAGTGTAATCTTCCTATAACTCTAACAAACCTTACAATATGCAATAGTTAAACCTTTACTTGAATTTAAAATGATTGTTAACGTAATAATTATCGAAATCCAGATTGATGCTCGGCATTTTAATGCCAAGTCAAATCTGCTTGTCCATTGCTTTTTAGATTAAGCATAACTACAATTTATCGATATGGAGTTTACTGCGGCTTGAAGCAATTACATTCTTACATTGATATTCATTTAAAATACCAGCTAAGATTAACTATCGATTATGATACAGTATGTTGGATTAAAAGTGAAAATTACAGTTAGGAATATTTTTACTTTACGATACAATACCAGGTGCCTATGAAAAATTACTATTTGTAATGTATTACTGCACGATATTCAAGACCTTTTTGGACTAGTGTTTAATTAAGAGACATCTAAATTAAAATTAACCATTACATCCAGGAAGTGTTGCTTTTATACTATTGCTGCCCTATATAGTAACTTTCGACGCAAAGCAACAGTTTTCACTGAAAGCCGTAGGTGGTAACGAGATGTTAGAATTAGAAACAGAGCCATCTCACTTCAGATCATTCACGGCCTTCCTCGTAGCATTTCCATACTGTAGTACATGCTCTCCCTGCGTGGATGTCTTTCCCCCTTCCGTCGACACATTGGTCAGACGATCCGCGCCTTTTAAATTATTCACTCGGACCATCTTGGGGGATTAGCACCGTCCGACGGACACTAGATTTGTGTCAGGTCCAAATTTCGCCCACCACGCGAGTGGTCCCTCAATCTCCTCATCAGAGGGCCCAGGAGTGGGCGGTCGCTTATATTAAGCAATCCGCGCTTCCTCGCAGCTGCTTCTGTCTAATGGATCGGCTCTTTTTCGTCGCTCATTTTACACCTCCGCTGCCATTCTCTGACTTCGCGATCTTTTGGAATGCGTTTACAAGCGACGGATGAAGAATGGTTTGGAAACGAGCGACAGTTTGCGCGTTGACGCTCGGAATGAATGATTGGAGGGAATGCGAATAAAGCTGCGAGATTTGGGGGAAGTTGGTTTGATTGGCGAGAGGAATATGTTATTCAGTTCAATTTTCCATTTGCTTTCTAGTAATATGTATTCTCGTATACGAACAGATAGGAAGTATGGAATGTATGCGAAGCAAAATATATGAAATTCCCGTTGTAGCCGAAAGATTGGTGTGATCTAGTCCAGCTATCTAAAATTATAATTACATTTACAAATTGAAGAATATTGGAGAATATAGAGGCATGCGCTTTATATCAAAGATGTTGTTCACATAATATTTGCAAATAATTGGATGAGAAAAATTGGCATAAAATAAAAATTGCTAATAAATAAGGCAACTTCGTAATTTCCGCGATAAATTGAAATGCGTTGCAATTTGAAGTTTCCTTGTTTACACTATGGCTAATTACAAAGTTACGCATTCTAATATTAATAATAATTACTGTTTGGGAAAATATATATAATAAGACCATTAATAATGAAGTTTATAATATATTCCGAAAAGGTTTGTTTGTATTTTCAAAAGAAAATTATTTTGTCCGTCTTTCATTTATAGCCTTTACCTTCTTCTATTTTCCAGCCACTGTCTGATTTCGTGGTGCTTACTACATTATATTTTTGAATATGCATTTACACGAAATTTCTCATTAGGAATCATAAACTATAACATGAGCCCATTTTCAAATATCTAGGTTATAACATAACCCATGAACAAGACAATGGTACAGCAAATTAAATAAACATGAGGGCTTCTATGTGAACCTGGTGAAACTTATTTTGATTAAACACGGAGAAGAAGGATGAAATGTATATTACATTAGTTTATTCACCTCGGAAAAAACACTTGTTTATTTTGGATGGTGATAGATGGTAGAATACTACACGTTATATGTTCTATGCTTACTTACTTAGAGAATGTTTACCAGAGAATATGTGGATCAATAAAGAAAACCTGAAAGGGGGAAAAAAGAAAGAAACAAAACAATAATTTAGTAATGTGAGTTCTCGCAATATTTTATGTGTCAGAGGGCTGAACAAGGAAACAGGGACCAAAAATAGGGAAAAGAAAGAGAGATTTTTTTTTCGATCAGTGAAAGGATATACCATAGTAATGGACAAGGCTACGTAATATAATAACTAGACTTAATTGAACAAATTCTAGGGGGAGGCCGAAATTTTGTGGAATTCCGACATAATCGAAGACTTTTTTAATAAAACAAAGTTTTAATAACAACAAAGTAAATTTTAATTACCACATATTGGGCTTGAAGATGGCTATTACTAACCGAAACTGGTCGCCACTGAAACTCCTATATTATGTGGAAAGTAAAAGTTACTCTGCTGTTTTTAAAACTTTATTTTATGAAAAAGTTCTTCGATTAGACTAAATTGATCCCGTTATAAAATAATACAATCTTACATATTAAATTGTGTTATTTTATTTCATTAAAAATTCTCATAGATTGAAATAGTGCATGGTTAAATGAGAAAAGAATGTGATGCGATGCTTGAGAGAGTTCCCTAAATTAAGCTATAGGATTCAAGCCTATACAAAAGAGATATATCGGAAATCCAAGGACCACATGTAGAATCAGAACCTATTGCAGCGTAATCCTGGGAGATGGAGAAAGAATAGAGATTTTATCGAATCCACCGATGTTTTGAAATAGGTTGAGCAAATACACTGGACGGAAATCGTTAAGAGAAGGAATCGGAGAGAACAATTTTGAATCCAAATTAACGACGACTTCGATATTGGAAGGGCAACCGTTTGCGCAAGGGAAGTAACTGGATTGAGCTGCCGAATCAGCCACTTGCGATTAGCTGATTGGTTCAGCGGTAATTAAGTGATTAGATTAGAGAGTGACTGACGATCTCTTTCCTCCGCAGTGAGCGTAACAACTTGAAATTCACACATTACTCAAAGTTCTCGAACCGAACGAACTAATCAGCACGAACATTGCCGGGTATTCAACGTTTCTGTTAGTTTTTTTATGTTAATGAAATTTTCTCTGGATGAATTGTGTATAAAATTCACCTATTCATCACTTATATCTTTATATGAAGAAATTAAGTCCAAATGTAACAATTTACCTCTACCGCAGGGAAGAGGAAAATTTACGGATTTACATTATAGCAATAATAATAAAGGACTTTACCCAAGGCGAGGTTGAGACTATGAAGTCTCTTTTTACATCATATCCTCCGTCATATACATTAAAAAAATAGATAGCCTGAAAAAACTACACACAATATGACTACTTTGTGGATTTCAAAAACCTAATCTAAGAGCTTAGGAAAACATTTCCACTGCAGGAAAACACCCTCAAGAAGGGATTTGTAAAATCCAGCAAAATCTACAGGTTTGAAAAGTAAATCTAGTGATGAAATCAGATTAAATGAGATTTAAAATATAAAAATACATACTAATAATATCATACAAAACAAAAACAAGGATCTAAATTACTGAGGTCATGGAAACAAATATTTTTTTTATATGTTTATTTAACACATCCTGCTGATTTTGCAATTTATTCCTTTATTTAACACAAACAGGTAGCCCCACAAAGCTGTGTTATAATGCATGCTAATAATGTGTAGTAAGCCAAACGACGATAAAATCAAAATAAACAAAATAATAATCAAAATATTATTTATAATGTAAACAAGCAAAGTAAAACCACTATAAACATTCAAAAGTATATTAATAAAATCACAATCATGAACACGCTGTACTCTTAATAACTCTTAACAAACATCAACGCAATTTTCTCAAACCTTTTCATTTATTTATTTATTTATTTATTTATTTGACCCTTTATTGGCGAGGTTAGGCCCAAGTGGGCCTCTCTTCCACCTAACCTCGTATGTCGTCATAATATGAATAATTATAAATTAAATTAAAACAAAAAGACAGAGTAGATTGTGGGGAAAAATCTTTGCAACTGAAGGTTGCTAAAGAAAAACCCACGTTGCGGGAAAACACCCACAGAGAAGGGGGGTGAAAAAACCCGCGAAAACACAGTAAAAATGACAATTAAAAACAGACAATAATAAAATTACATACAGAATATACATAAATCAATGAATTTACAGAAGAAAGAAAAAATAAAAACATTATTAATTTCCTACTAAATAGTATCAGAGATGTCTAAAATATTAAAGGCCGTCGCTGAAAATAACTACAGTTACAAATGTGCTCAGTATAATGTTTATTTTTGTAAGTTTTCTTAAACAATGACATTAGTATATTATTATTACTAAGTTTATTTGATCAATTTCAAAGAATATTTCGGCAACAAAAATCTTCCTTATTCGTCTCATATTTAAATTTGTGCAATGTTACACAGGAATTTTATCTGAGCCTCGATAAAAAATAATTCCTTTTTAAATATCAAGTCATATTTCTACGAAAGAAAACTCATTCATTGGAGTAGCAACCCATTATAATAGGCAGCATTCAATTGAGAAAAATAGTTCATTCAAATGAGATATAAAACGTCGGAAGGAATGATTTCAATCGAAAAATAATAGAAAAGAGGAGTATAAGGAGTGAGGAGATGACAGGAATGCCAGTGGACCTGAACGAAGGACACGGACAGCTAAAAGAAAAAGGAGAAAACAAATGGACATGACACTTCCTTGATACCTGTCGATAGGGCGTTGGATAGCAACACCCGAAACACATTGGCCCCAGTTGCTACGAATTCCAGGGCAGTCGCGTAAATTCTCCCAACGTCTGCTTTTCTTTCAACCTCGCTTGATACCCTTTGCATGTGTTAAGTACTTAATTGAATCAAATTATATCACTGACGCCATCTACTTAAATACGAGACCTCAATACTATTCGGTTTGATCTGAGATTGTTGTTGTATGTTACGTTACGATGAATGAACGGAATTCATATATTTCGACTAGGCCTTCCAAAAACACTCACGTATTTAAGAAATTAATTTAACTACTCTTTTTCGATGCATTACTTTACTGAGAATAAAGTGTTAATTTGTCTCATAATTGTGAACAGATATTCGATTATATTTAAAATGTAATTTTAGTGTGTAATATAATTTATAATGCGTATTTTACATTATAATGTACACATATTTGTCTTCAAGCGTGTTACTTATAATCTGGGTAGTTACTACCATCAATTAATTGTTTTTTAATTAATCAGGATCGTTGTACAACAATATTAGAATCTAGTCAGAAAGATGCCAGAAAAGAACCTTCTGTTATCTTGCCAATTTTTAAAAATTTATGTGGACATTACTTTTGCTGGAAATTTAATGTTGACCACAGTGGTATTTTTTCCTGGAGAATAATTTTTGTGTATTCATCTTTTATAGTTTTTAGAAGCAGTTGAAATTCAATTGATCTTGTATTACCTTAATTAAGTGTGAATCGTAAATAAATAGATAAATACATATTTTTCCTTATATCATGAGCGATTGTAATTATTAATTTATTTAAACATGACGAATACAAGTATTATTTACATAATGTAGGCAAATAATTTCTCCTATATTTATTATTTTCAGTAATTTTGATTTATAATTAATGTTGAAGTTTTTTTACATTTATTTTTTTATTTTATAACCATTTCTAATTAACGTATCTTTATATTTGGTTTAATAATACAAATATTATATTTCTGGCTGTTATCACAACGATTGAATTTAAAAGTAGATAAATAAAGATTAAGCATGATCTATGCAAATACGATTGAAAAATAAGGGAGCCAAATGGAAAGTTCAATTTGGAAGACGTTTACAAATATCATTATTATGATTTCATCGAGAATCCGTTTTTTTTTTCAAAACTCAATCATTCGTGGTCTTTCTACTCTTCTTTTTACGCGGTGATGTAGTTTTGATTAAAGCTGTCACGTCACCCTGACATCATATTTAGATTTAAATCCAGTTACAGCACATACCTAAAGGGATAATCACTAATACACTGAGATTACAAATATAGTACTTCGGAAATTAATCTCGATATGGCAATGGAGAAGAGGTAGCTTGCAATCTGCACGGTTCGTTTTACAAGGGTAATAAAAATTGGCTAATAGAGGACTAAAAACTGTGATCGCGGGTACGGATTTTTAATCCGAATTATGAGATGAAATCGTAATTCATAGACGATCCTATCCCATCCTATACAGCTATTGTTACGGAAAAATATAATCAACGACTGAGCTCTAACGGAAATAGGATGTACAGCAAAAATATCGGTGCTTGTCATTAATACGGAAAATAAAAAGCATTGGACATTCTGCCAATAACGCACGAATATAAATAATTCAAAGAATTTCGAAATAAATTAGGCAAATCAATGCGCTGGTTTTGTTGCCGAAGGCGGTGTTTTTAGCATATATAATGTACGCGATTTAAAAAATTAATTGGGACAGCATCATTGCCCGTCCCGTTTTTTATACATTGCGGATGATTTGAAAATAATTACTCCTCGCATTTATACATGAGTGATAGGAGAGCATTTTTTCATCGGAATTAAACTTTAGTAAAGGAGACATTTTTCCCTTTGTGTGTTTGCTATTAATCCCAAAATATTATAGCAACAAGGAAGATTACTGTCATCAATTTAGTTAATATCTGTGAGTACTTCTTCAACAAAGTATAAATTTTGACTGAATTTGTTTTTCCTGTTGGAAATTTTTATCTTATCGATATCGATACTTATATTCTGAAACTTTCGTCTATTTTATGCTCTCTTTACCTGTCTGTTTCCTTTATAACTCTGCATATTTCTGTTTTTTTATTTTGGATGTAATTCGTCTTGTCCCTGAATTCTAGGCAAGATTGTGTTCTCTCAGTCTCATAGACTGAAATAAGGTCACAGAAAATGAAGTCGCTATATTTTTAAAACTTCGAAAAGTACATATATTTTGATGATATTTACAAAAATATACAAGTACAGGTGACGATGTCTCTCTTTAACCATAAGAATCATAATCATCAAAAAAAAATTTCATTGGGCAGCAAAACTTGACCAAAATTGTATTGTAACCAAAAGTGTATTATAACCAAAATTGTGTCCAAAATTGTGTCCAAAATTAGGAAAGAACGCAAATATACAAAAATTGAAAACTTTAAAAAAGGTCAATTTCTGTTCGATTTCTCATGGAATCGCTCACACAGACACACAAATATATTTTTTTTAAAAGCCTTGTTACCTTATTTCATAGACGACCCTCGTATGATTATAGTTGCTGTATTACCATCACCTGAAAACGATCAAGAAAGGACACAGATAAACATCTACTGAAAAAGACAGGTCGTTCTTCTGCAACGTTTAAAGGGTCCATACCAACTGCTTCAAAACTCAAACATCGCCACGCATTTTAAAATTTATGGATCGTCATAAATAAAGGCATTCCTCTGAACATCCCGTCAGAAGGCAGGAACGGTATGCAGCATTCGCCACACGAGTGAATTCATCTTGAACGTTGGGCAAAAAACATCTCTCGCACTTCCTTCAATTCTCCCAGCAATGACGCGCATGATCCGCCGGCGCCGTCACCCCGTACAAAAGCGCCGCCTGCCCCTGCCGAGGGCCGCCGCGAGAAGGCGCGGCTCGCGTGCCTTCCAACCCCGACCCAACCCATCGACTTTTCGTCCATGAGAAAGCATTTTCTTTATTTTTACGCGTCGCTGTAAATCTGTCCCTTTAACAACATCACCGTCATCGGCATGAATAACGCCTCACGTGCGAAGTATTCTACAGTCGACCATTGTGCGCCCTCCGAAGCCATTGAGGGAAGCAGTTGCATGCTTTTTTACGGCTCCGGATTCCGTACGGTCGTGAAGTAAAGGATATGTTTTGGCGATTGGAGATCCGAGAGAATAACGAATTTCATCCTTCGAGGTGTGGATATTGAAAGTTTTCTGACGGAATTGGCCACACTTTTATCATGTGAGCATTCCATCGAAACGTTGATTTTTTTATCGGCGCGTTTGAAAATCACCTGTCTGAGTTGTTTGAGAAATAACTGTACCGTTTATTTTCATTTGGAAAACTATGTTGACTGATATTTTCTCTAAAATTCCTGCGTATTTAAAAACACCAAAAAATTAAAACCGAAACGCACGTGTACTAATTCCACAAATTTTTTTATGCAAGAGTTTACCGGTTTCGGTGTCACAGCACCATCCTCAGAACAAGAAGTTAAATCAAAGAGCAAGAACATATATACGAGAACCAAAGGAAGGGGAGGGGTAAGAGGTCCGAATTGATTTCTTCCTGCGTATTGTTTTGAAGCACCCAAGCCATCATTAGTAATTATTAATTTTAATATAAAAATGTAGGGATACTACAATACATTCATTACTCTTATTTAATGTTCTTTCAAATGCCTCTGTACTTGCCTTGAATGGCAATAGACTAGACTTTATGTATATTGTTTTAATTACCCCCTCCGTCTTTATTAGTGATTGTTAGCTTTAATTTTAAACTATGCAGAATACTAAAAACAAGTCAATATTATTTAATATTTTTCCAAACACCAAAGTGCTTTGAATAGTAATGGTAATGGTAGGTCAGAATTACTTGAGAAATAATAGTCCTGCATGTTGTGTTTTGAAAAGCTCAAGAGAAACATTTTGACTATTCTTCCTTTATGTCGTTTCAATAGCTCACTACGTCATTAATAGTGATTATCAATTCCAATTATAAACTAAGAGGGAAACACCAAAAAGAATTTTTTCATTACTCGTATTTAAAATTCTTTCAATCTCCCATATGCTTTAAATAGGAATTATTAATGCTTATTCTAGAAATTGGAGTTCTCTGATAGAAAAAATAATTACCTTACCACTACTTGTGTTTTAATATTCGAACTCCCATGCGTTATGAATAGAAATTGCTAATTTTAATTAAAAAATGAGGTACTTCCTAAAAAATTGTCTGTTATTCTCTTTTAATTCCATATCAATTCCACCTTTGGTATTCACAATTGCTATTAATATTTAATTGCACATAACCGGCTCTTGAATTTCAGGGATTTTTGGAAATATTTTTTGCATTCAATACCTCATATTTTTTATTTTCATCAAACCAGTTTTAAATTACTCTGGATCCAACTATGCACGAGAGATTTTTTCATACTGTGATTATTTACGGAATACTTATTATACTGCATATTCTAATTATTCAAGCGCAAGAATGTGGAAAATACATCTATTATGAATCAATGATGGAGAAAATAGAGAGATACATTCTTTATCCATTTCATCATTCCCTTTTATGCTTACATATTTAAAATATTTTGCCTAAGTCTGAAAAATTCAATAGAATTGTCAATTTATTCTATAAAGAAAGCTTTAACTTCATGGAACTCCATGGAGGATAAAAGAAATTCTCTGTGTTAAAAATTCCACCAAAATAGTTTATACGCAAGAACGGTTTCGAACTTACTTAGTTCAACTGAAGATATTATCAATTAAATTTAAATTACATTACATTACGTTTTTTCCAAATTTTGTCCATTCTAGCATGAAATACGGAATAGATTTTTTCGTAAATGTAAACTTTACATGCTGTATCAAAATTTCTTCATTATTTATCTAGGTCATTCGTTTTAACATTTGTCCTTACATCGTATTTATAATTCGTTACTTAATATAATATAATAATTTGGTATCAAAATAACTTAATTATTAAATAGATTCCTCAATGTTTTTAGTTCTTATTATAGGCATATTCTCCATTTGCCCAATTTACTAAAACATTTTAATTACTCGAAAATAGAAATACTTTGCAGATGATGAACAAGGTATCGGAGAGGAAGTTTTATTTTCACAGTACCTTCAATAAAATGAGGATAGACCTAATGATGGATTATTGATGATAATAACATCTGCGTCTTGATAGCTATCAATGATATGACTTTTTTAGGTATCCAAGAAGTAGCGACGAAAACATTTTTACGATCGAAAGCTATCTATAGCCATAGATGAAGGTTGAAATTTTTCTTTCGTTTTAAATACACCCCTTTAAAGCTAGGCAGTATCTTTTCGCGTCCATCATTCTAATTTTCCGCTCGAAGCTGCAGACATAATTTCATGGTTCATGTAACCTTCTGGGGAAGTTAATTTCCAATCAGTCGCTCAAGGGTTTTAGACATTGTGCTCTATTTTCGTCATGAAGTGACATTTCCGTGAAATTCGCCCAAATTTTTATTCGTCGCTAAAAGCTAACTTTCTCTATAAGTTTAAACGAATCGTATGGATAGCTTAACTTAAAGGGATGAGTCAATTAAAAATATCAATTTTGTCGCAAATTGCTCTTAGAATATTTTCAACGTTTTTTAATGCATTGATGCATTGGATAGCTATTTTCCTATTATATGATCGCACTGGCAAATGTTACTTCAGAGGATAGGTGTAGACGAGGTGCCTAACCTCGTCGAATAAAGATTTTTAATAATAATAATAACGTTAGTCTCAAAGTATGAATAGCAACTAATGAAGCAGCTGTTCTTAGTATTAATTCACACACACGTTCTACTGAAGACAGTTTTACATAGTTTTTTTTATCATTTTCCTCTTCGTGTTAGAATCTGCGTTATAAATGGCCAATCTATATGTAAAATAGATATTCTCGTATTCTATTTAGTTTACTAATTACGACCAAATCATTTTATCTCCCCTCTTTACCAAAGATGCATTGAGTAGCCTCAGATTTACTTTTCTTGTCTGCCAACTGGAACAATTATTTGGAAAGAAAAAGTATCTTTATATTCCTCATCTCTATGCATTACTTTATTTTTCGATATGAGCTCCTTATTCTTTGAGGTAGTATTTATCTCTTATCTGGATGATGAATAAATATTTTTATATAGTATTTTCAATTTGAATGAGGAAACTTACTTTTTTTGAAAACATTTGAGTGTATTATTTTGGAGTTAATGATTTACGAAGATTTTTTCCATCAACATGCACACTTAGAATAATTTCTAAATGTCATCGAAACCATACAGTTGTTTGTAGATAATATTTTACAAGCAAATTTAAAATTTGCATTCTATTATTATTCTTTTGGTGTTGATCTCGATCTCATGCGAGTCTGATTAAATTTGTCATAATAAAACCCTGGAAACGTTAAAAATCAGCTTTAAATGAATTTCTTATGGGCATGCTATAACTCGTCTAGAGTCGAAGCGGGGACTGGTGGGTGGGTCAGAAATAGCCAATTGGATGTAAAAACAAAGCAATCAAGTGTAAGTTGCATGTTTTTTAAGGGAGTCACTCCCTGGCCTCTCCTAGGTCCGATGGAGACCTTTCCGTGACCTTCCACGCGACCCTCAACGAAAATTGGAATGTAAACGCGATTATTAAGAAAAAACGAACCGCGCCAGATTACGTGATCCCGGGGAGAGGAAGTCGATGGAGGGCAAAAAAGGAGTTCGAAACGAGCAAGCGATTTCGTCTGCAAAAAAATTCCGTGACAACTCATAGTTCGACAACTCACCGTGCGACAACTAAGCAGGTGACTTCTCATCGCCCGATTTATTCATTATTTAATAGATTATTGATAGCTTATTAACTAGTTTAATCAGTAATCGGTAAAGAGATGACCGCTCAATTATATTGAACGTTCAAACTTTGATATTATTTCAATATCTTCCATTGTAGTTTACATACTATTGAAAATACATGTCCCCTTAAATGTTACATATAAATTTCAAATGTATTATTGAACACTTATTGTTAATAAAAGTAAATTTTATTGTATTATTTCATCTGTATTTATATTTGCTACCAGGAATTAATATCATATATGATAAACTTTATTTAAGCTTCAGTTTTTATTAATATTCATATACACTTCAACTTTTAATTATTATACTCTTCGCAAATGCTGTATTTTATGTATTTACTCTTGTTTATTATTTGTAACATTCTATATGTATTTTTGTTATTTATAACCCTGATGGTAATAATGATAGTGATATTTATCCTTTTGACTGGAATAATTCGTGATATAAATTTCCATATTTGTGATATTTTATACTCATAAATCCTATTGTTTATTGTATTTTATCCTTTTAAATTCTGTTGATGTGATATGGGTTCCATGACATTGTTTGTAACAAAATGGTATTTCCCGTTTGATAAATAAATAAATTGTCGTAGTGATCTTTTGTTCGCGCAATGAGCTGGGTCAGTTGTCGCACGATGAGTTGTCGGGTTTGATGAGTTTATTACATTTTGAGTTGCCAGTTCACTCTGCGAAAGATTCGTCGAATATACTCGTCTGTGTCACAGGAGAGAATTATGCAGACGCCAATGATTTCGTCACTTATCGATGAGTTGTCCTTGGAAGGGGGCCAATTTTAGGAGTCGATAAACAATGTCCCCGGCGTGCTGGAGGGACAGGGGTGGTGCCCCTGTTTTTCCTTTCTTCTTTTCTTCGCTTTCGGCGCTTATTATTAAAGTCGAAATATTTTGTTTGTCTTGGCATTTGTCGGTTGATGGATTGAGACGAGACGCTGCTGGCTCCAGTGTTTCCCCAGCAATCAGTGCGAAAATGTGCTTTCGTTGAAGTGTTGACGAAAAATTAAGAACGTACACCGCTTTTAAAATGAAATCTGCTTGTGAGACCGAGCTTCGCTTGACCAAAAGTCATGTGATCGACTCTCATGTTACCGACTCTTATTTGGACGACCCAACGTAGAAATTTCTCCATTCTTTAAAATTGAGGCAAACTTGGTACTTATAATTTGCAATATTTTCTGTCTTATGGAGAATAAGCGATGCTCAGATGGCGAGATAACACAGGGGTCATTGGGTGTCAGTTATGTATATTGATTCCAGGAACATAAGATTTAAAAAATAAGATTTATTTTGAAATCTCTTCTTGTAATTAACATAGCCATTGCCTCAGCCGGAATTTATATCAGTATTTCTCTCTTTGGAGAATCTCATTCGACACATCAACCAATATTAAAATATTAGGATATTTAAGGAAATTTTTACTCAAGAAGGAATTGAAATTTGCATATTTTCAAAATCTTTTCAAGGCAATATTAAGGGATTTTGATGAATTGATACGCGATTTTTAGTGACTAGTTCAGGATGAATTGCTTTCATATCAATTCTTTAAATCGATCGGTTCACCAATATTATGATAAAGAAAACAAGCTAAAGATAGTGGTCTCTCGAATAACGAGCAGCTCCGCTCAATATTTTTATTAACGTGGTTTTTGGTAACGTGGTATGCGCTCATTTTCGCTCGGGTATAGATGAGAGTGTGGAATTTACGGCAGTCTTTGTGTTTACCTTAAGACTTGGGAGCGCGAACTGACTTTATTGCCTGCTAAAGAATATGAATCCGAAAAGAATTCTTTATTCAAAGGAATTACTTTACCAATATAAAATATTCATGTTATTGCTACATTTATGTAATCAATTCATACCGATGAAATGGCAGTTTTAGTGGTCAGTAGCTTCCTCTCCTTAATAAGTTTCCAGATCCGAGCGTTGCTTCATCTTTGAAGTGAATGATATCGAACGTGTGATTGTATGGTCTCAGGCAGGTCCGTGGGCCTAACACATCATCTCTCTGAAAATGGCAGACACACCTTATAAACGCAGACTGCCAAACTTCTCGGCCTCTATTGACAAGCGGATGATGGAGAAGCTATCCAGGGACTTTTCCGTAAATACTCCTCCGGCAGGTGATTGGCCGGCGCCAAGGTTATGTGCCTTACCCACCTCGGCCACACCAACATGAGCCAAGTGCCCATCTCCGCCTCGGCTACCAAAAAAATCATAGCAGCGCGAAAGAACCGTGGCTAATGTACAAATTTTCGAAAGAGCCATAGAGCTGCCTAACTTAGCGAATAATATGGATAAATGCTAAAAACCAAGCAAATAGGAGATAGGTTTGATTACACCTGCCCAAATAATGTTTCTTTAGTGCGGTAGTGAAAAGAAATGTTTTCGAAAAGTATACAAGAGAGTATCTATTGTACGGGCCTTAACATGGTGGTATTCCATGACAAGAAAAGAGCAAGTTGACAAAACAGATTTATGTATAAGATGTATAGATATTATAATTACATATTACATTATATTAGATATCATATTGTTGTATATTTTATTTTTTTTAGTTTTGCACAAATCAATCTGTCTAGTCAACTTGCTCTTTGTTAACGGTTGAGATGTTCCGTTTTGTTTTCACTCAACGTTTGATGATATATGGGAGTGAAATTTATGTATTTATTTTATAGAAGTGCTTCTTTGGACATCCAGAAAGACGATTTCTGTATTCAAGGCTCAGGATTCCCTACAGGACTATAAAACACGTAATCGGTTGCTGTTACCAGCTAGTTTTCGACCATTACGCAAATTGTGTAATAATTAAATTCATCGGATCCGGAAGAAATCTTTTGGTACCCCATGTGAGAAGATATAAATCAGGGATCAATCTTTCAAAAACTACATTTTATATGCAATAGAATTACTGAAGATACTGATAGGATGAAGCTTATACGCCGAAACTAGTTGTGAGAATTTTCTAATGGTGTACTATCGCTTGATTAAATCAGAATCTAGACTCTTTAAAAAGTTGATTTTGATTTATTTCTCCTGCGGAAATCTTTGATAGCCATATCATCTGATAGCAGAAACTTACGTGGAGCAATACAAAAAGTTACAATTTTTTATTTTTTGATTGTCGGCCAACGTATCCTGAATAATGAAGGAAGGATGGTCTACTTCGTGGAAAGCTGACATCTTCTTTCCTTCATAGCTCAATTTCCACAATATCTCGACCACCTCCGTGAATTTTATATCCTGGATATCCGAAAGGCCATAATTATGCCTTTTATTGCCTATATATAGACATCCCAAGGTATTTTACTGGGCGGTAGATTTTGAGAACTTTAACTCTTAAGCAAATATCGAATAATCTACATGGTTGCGATATGATTTTACGCAGAGAAACTTCATTCCAATAATACCCAGAGGTTATCACTGCTTTACATTGATGCCATTAAATATTTAGGGCCGGAAACCCATTAAAACCATTCTCGAAGAACCCTTGGCCAATGATCGCAGAAGCAGTCCCCTCTTATAGTGGAAACCCACGAGGAAACCATTCTTCAATCTCCACCCATAAATCAGATGTCCCAGAAACTAACTCTTTCGACACCGTAACTTCCAAATCCCGAGAAAATCTCAGAAGAGCCGGTCGCTACAAATCGAACTTCCGGCGCGAGCGGAAGTCTCCCGCGCACATAACCCTGCCTCCGATAACGTTTTTCAAAGGCCCGGTTGATTGCCGTTAAGTTATCGCCTTCGTTTCGGTCAGCCCGGGTTTACGAGGCCGTAAAGCAGAGGGCAGTCGTAAAAAATGGCGTTAGGTGGTGTGCTTTTGAAGTGTCCGTAGGGGGCGCTCCTGAAGGCACACGACCGAAGGACGAGACGCGTGCGGGAGTGAGCTGGGCTTTATCGGAACAGTCCACCGAAGGGAGGGTCGCTATATTTAGAGCGAATGGGCGAGAGGAGCGTGTCCGGCTGCGGAGGGCGGGTTAGCGGACGGTGGAAGACGGAGGTTGACGGTGAAGAATGAAAGATACAGCAATGCCACCCGTAAGATGCCCGGACGTGGATTTCTGTGTCGAATCATTTTTTACTGACAGGAAAGTGTTCAACCCAGAGGTGGGTTGGAGTCACAATTGCTCCTAAATTAGCTACCGAAAGCTTTTGGTAGGGAATGAGGTGCACTAGAATATATGGGGAGTTGTGAATTTATCAACAGCGTTACTTTCAAGTTATAAATTATTACTTTAATTAAATTATATACGTAGAAAGCGTATGAAATTTAGTTACATGGAGGAGCAAAAATGTTTCATGTGGTTTGAAATTTCGTTTATAGTTTAGGATTGAGTGGATGCAAGTTTCATTCTAAACTGTATTGCATAGTAGAAAGATAGTGTATATTTTTCCACAAATTTATTTCAGAAATGTTTCGGAAAAGTATTATACAACATGTTTATAATATGAATTTCAACTTTTTCCAATTTTTTATAACTTTTTGTCATTGGTTAACGCAATGAACTACTTACATGATCCGTGGCCTATAAAGTCTTTCTGGCAGCTAATGCAGTTCAGGAATGTAACTCTTAGGCACTGCTTTCTTTTTCCAGGGCAAGCCCTGTTTTAGAAAGTATGTTATGAGAAGGTATGATTATTATTTTATGTAGGAAATATTTTTCCCCTATTTCATTCCTATGCATTGCTTTAAACGCCAACTTGGAAGTATGGTAAATTTAAATTGAATTGTTCACACCTTGAAAGGCAAGTGACCCGGCCATTAATTCATTTCTGGAAAGAGAAGACAATTACGGAAACGTGGGCGATTGTGTTTCTCATAATTTTCAAGATTTTTCCCACCGATAAACGATTTTCATTTCATCTAATTCGATTGTCTCTCAATATCTTCATAAGAAATCAAATTCTTTCTTTTACATTTTCTTCTAAATGAGTTCTTAAGGATAAGTTCTCGATAATGGACGTTATGGATTCAAATCTCTTCCTTCTCAGCTTTAATAACTTCTTCATGAAGTTGATCGCAGCTCATAACCCAGATGTTCCATTTGCAGACCTTTAATTCGATTCTATGGATAATCGAACAGAAATTGACGCCTATTTTTTTACGCTTAAAGAAATTTTCCATTCTTGCATACCTCTTTGAGAAACCTATTATGGCTAAAGTTAAAGGAGAAGTGAAAAATAGTGACTAGGACTCGAACCCAGGTTTCTCACTTTCCCAGCAGGTGTTGTAACCACTAAACTACCATCCCGTCCTTATCAAACATGGATCATATTGAAGACTCATAATTTTCGAATGAAAGACATAAATATTTCTCTTTCATTTATTGGAAGAAATTGTATGCGTCTCTAAAAATTAAAAAACCTCTCAAAAGTTCTAGGTACTGTTTTAAACGTTTTTTACAATTTGCAACGTATTACTTCCAGTGATATTCAACTGCTCTAATCCTAATGTTTTAGTTATTTTATTTATTTATTCCATATACCCCACAAACATCCATTTTCTGGACCCTTGCAGTGGTAGGTATTAACAGCAACAATCACACAGGACCATTCCCTAATCGGAAAAATCCTACTAGTTGGGATTCGAACCCGGTACGGTGGGACTGGAGCGACAACGTGCGAGCACGCTAACATTTGCCGGTGTTTAAATCAAAATCTAGGCTTGTTCTTAAGTAAACAAGTTTTTTAAAACCGTGACGGCAAAGAGACTTTACATAAACGAAATAACAATACACTTAGTATTTTTCCACATATTTTATTATAAAATAGTAATAATATTAAATTTGCAATTAAAATTGAGACCTGAAGATATGAGCTCGCTCACGGAACCGGTCGCGAATTAAAACCCTTCTGGAAAAATACCAAATGTCTTGTTATTTCGGATATGCCCTTCCACAAAGTCACGCCTTCCAATATCGATCTAACTATACATAAACTTATAGTTCTCGGCATCGACTTCTAGCACTTAAACAATTGTGAGGTTTGTACTCGTCACCCAATATATACTGCGGGTATTTCGCACCATATCTTACCGGTGATCATTCGAGTGAATTGCATCGATGGATAGCATTTCGGAGCTCTCCGAGAATTGGGAACAGGGCATCGCGTCGAAGCGAGCTCGTTTCTTACGATCATCTCTTCCGGAACGCCGATGCCGGAGTACCGAAGTTACGAACAATTGATTTTAATGAGACGCCGACGTGTTTCAGAATTCGAAATGGCGATCGAGTTAGCGATTCACTCAACCCCTTCCCTATTCAGATGAGCTCTAGGCAGCCGAGTGAGAAATAAAAAGTTAGAAGCTTCATTCTCGGATTTGTCTTACGCTCTCGGAATCAAACTTTTGAAAAAAAAAATTCTGCGATAAGGGAGTGAAGATATGGCGTTTTTCAAACCAGGCCAATTTCTTATTTATCGCGTCCCCATTGATTAGAAAGAAAGATTTTCTGAGATAAGGGTGTGGGAGAGGATGGGGATGAGGTAACGGAGTGGAAGAGAATTGACGGGATACGTAATTGTAGTGCCCGATAAGAGGAAAGGGAAGAATTGAAATATTGGAATGAGGATAGATGAGCAGTCGTGGGATTTGAAGAAGAAAGCGGAGGAGTTAGCGATGTCTTTTAAATCCACGAGTAGAATATTGGGTGTACTTGAAATAGTTTCAACCAAACTGTTCTTCCTCGAAGCTCCAAAAATTATAACTCTGTCTAATTGGCTAATTACTGTAGTATATTAGTCTAATTTTAGTATTATATATTATTTATTATAATTATATATTATGATTATATATTAAAATTTTGTTATGATCATCTATTGTAATTAAATATTATATTTATTCTAGTGTGAGTGGTAAGGCTTTGTAGGCAATTTCACAATATAAAAGAAGGAATACTTTTGTCCTTTTCATCACGAACATACGTACATTAATATAATAATGATAACACGCAACTTTTCTACCATCCGATAGTTTCATGTGCCTTGGTATTCCTTTTAATTCCATTTCCTTTATTTTTCGGTACTTTTTCCCGACCTTTAGGTCATCTAACACCTTCTGCCATTCTCTTTCTTTCTGTTTTATTCCTTGCCTGCTACCCTTCTTTCTTTAGCAGTCCGTCTCTTCTCAATATTTAGCCCACCAAGCTCTGATATCGAAGCTTCGTTACTTCAATATTATTCTGTATCATACATTATGCATTAGTAAAACCATATATGTTTTAGACAACTCATTTTTGACTAAAGCAGTTTTTAAAGAAAACTAACCACATATACTAATTATAAATCTGTCTAATTGATCGAGTACGTTTTCTTTTAAAGATTAAATTGACTGCCCAATCTTATACATGCTATGAAACCGATGTGCAAAGATGCATTACAACAGAGAATATGAAACTGGTGGATCACTCCTACCTTTTCTTAATATGACGATTTTTCAATGCATACAATTTGCTTTTGATGCAGAGCTAATCATAAAAAAGTGTATGTAAATTAAAAACCTACAGCTATAAATTTATGTCAATTTATACCAGTAGAATTTTCATGACAGTGTGGCAGCTTTTGCCGCAATTATTTGGAGAAATTAAATTCGAAAATGTTTTATTTTATTATTCCTATATTAGTAATAACAGTATGCCCACCCTTGTGGAATAGCTTCCCTTCTATACACATTACTCGCCGCGTAGGGCAATGCCACGGGCGGCAAATCAAATAATCAACTGTAGCTAGAAAAATAGTCGTTTTAAATTGAAATTTTACCCAATCAAACATTAATACAGCACTGTCCAAATAAGCAAGCTCCACATTATTTTACTCCCTAATTCGTAGTTTCAGAAATAATATTTTCTAAACGCAATCTAGGGTTAGGCAAATTAAACTTTCCCACTCACGTAAAATAGGCTATGTAGGCGGTTAATTCATGCACAGTTAGAATTTACATTGTATTTCCTTTTCTGTCCAATAGTGTATTAAATTGACTTTATATATCAAATGCGATCTCAATTCATTTTGAAACAATGCTGTATAATATTCTAATTGTAACTTAACCTATTAAATCTTTTGTACAGATTACTTCACCACAATGTATAACGTGTTTACATGAATAATGTAGGCCAACTACTAAGTCGAGAACGGCTTTGCATATTGTACTATATTTTTATCAAAGTGTTACATGGTTAATTTGCATTAAATATATAAAGGTTTCTCAGTCTTTACAATTTTACTGATATCGCTTCATAAAGTAAATTAGAAAAATAAAATAATCAGATACGATTTATGTGCTATATTTTATTTGAAAACTGTTTTTAATTCAAAGTTCCAATTTTTTATTGCTATTCAATATTTTCGCTCACTTTTTTTTCTAATCCCAATTAAAATACTTATTACGCTATTCTATAACTATTATGAAAAAGAGAAATATTCTTATTAAATTGGATTACGTATGACATAATTATAAGAGCAAGTGCATCGTAGTAAAGTGTTTTAGACGTTTTTAAACTGAGTTAAGAATGAATATGATTATTTTATTTCGATTTATTACAAATAAATAATTTCATATACGCGTGCAACATGCAACGTGAACTTCAGGCCAAATTTTCAAATAAAAATGCGCGTTATACGCCTATATATTAATATCAGCACGATCACCCCGTTAATTTGGATAACCACGTATAGATATCGATTTTAACATTCGAGTGAATACGAGTGGACGCGACTGGTAAAGTAGCAACACGCCACGCGACTGCTTTAAGAGTTAAGTAGATCGGAATGATGAGGCAGACGGAAAGAATAGCGGTGGCAGGCTAGAAAATAGCCCCGTCTGGGATGAAAGTAAAAGAATCCTCCGTTGATAATCTCAAAGAACTGAAAACCAGACTGGATTGATGGCGGGGACCGTTTAGAAAAGAGAAGAGGAAGAAATGGCAGAGGAAATAAATGAAAGGGGACAAAAGTCGGGGGAGAAGTTCGGGGAGAAATAGAGAAACAAGGAGGCAAAGAGGAGATGCCAAGGAATAGCGGAGTAAATGATAGCAATAAATCGGGCGAAAGCGAGGCGCGAAAGCGTCGTTGGAAAGAAAGGGGAAGATGTGCCCTGGCTGCGGGAGTAGGAAGAGAGATATTGCCGTCTGTTTGCACCCTTTTATTTCCTATTTTCGGATGCTGCCATTTTCTTTTTACGCCTTCTCATCCGAGGGGGAAGCATGCAGCACATGGTGCGAAAATACGAGCAGGTAAGATGAAAAAGTCGTTCGAAAGTACGCAATTTCCTCTCCGCTAGCCGCCTCTGCCGCTAAACCCCCGCGCATCCGGAAATTTAACTCTCGACGTGGCTCTTAAAAAAATATGGAGAATTCGCCGCCGGTACACGAAAGGTTTCATAAGCTTTAGTGTCCATTTTTGTATAAATAAACCCTGCGACTGCCATTCCATTGCTGGAATGTGTTTCATGCGTATTTTGGTTGCGTATGAAGGAAAAGGTGTTTGTAAAAGTATTGACTTTTGACTTGGTCCTCTTCTTTAATGCGATAATAGTATGAAAATAAATGGCTATACCCCGACTGACCGACTCTCACTTGACCGACTGCTCGATCGACCGATTTCCCATCCAATAAACTATTATACCACTCGTACTACGTTAAAAAGTTCCCGAACTTATGTTTTCCCGCGAAAACGCCAATCAAGAGAAATATAAAATTCTGTTGGTAGATAGCGTCACATATTCTGGTTACAGCTACCTACCACCTACCTACCTACCACCAACCTGTCCCTATGCCCTTTTAATGACAAGGACTTCAAGACAGTCCATGAAAACATCGATTGACAAATGCCTCCGGCTGAAGAAATTTTATGATTTTTATTATTATACTATATTTTAGCTTTTAGAATATTAGATTATTTAGTTTATTGTAGCTTTTAACTTTTATTATTACTACATCAATTCAGTCTACTATACCTTTTGTTAAAATAATTGTTCATTATCTAATCTTTGTCACTTTTTATATATCTATGTTTATATATTATTGTATTTATTTTTTTACTGTGTTTTCGTCAGTTTATTTCACCCCCCTTCTTTGTGGGTGTTTTCCCCCAACGTGGTTTTTTTCTTTGTCAACCCTCAGTTGCAAAGATTTTTTTCCCACACCCTACTCTTTCTTTTTGTATTTTTTTAATAAGTTAACTATAAATGTAATCGACATACGAGGTTAGGTGGAGGAGAGGCCCACCTGGGCCTAACCTCGCCAATAAAGGGTCCAACTAACTAACTATCTACCTACCTATCTACCTACCTTTCTAACTACCTCTCTACCTGCCTTTCTACCTACCCACCTATCTACCTAACTATCTACCTTATTCCAAATCCTCCTTTGCCATCCTCATTCTCTCTTTAAAGATTTTTTGCGACTAACTTGGAGGGTTAGAGGCTTAAACCGAGCACCTATTCACAAATGTACTCATAAATAAATAGACTATTCGTACTTTTTCTAATATTTCCCAAGGATCAGATGTGGTACGATAAATAGTTGCAACAGACGATACGTGATATTCCGCAGAGAACTGTGACAACAACCCTTTTAATTTTCCCCTCTTTCTCTGAACATTTTTGGGCTTCAGATTGTTATGCCATACTTTTGTCTACACTTTCACTGGTCATGTTCGTTGCAATTGATTTGAAGTTACGAAAACAGCAACAGCCATATTTATGCTAACTTTCCCACAGCTGTTGTGACTTTCACTTTCCATTCAAACAATAAACATTTGGGCGTCTATTTACACGTAGCGCTGGATCAGTTGTTACATTTGTAAAATAAGCAATTGGAGAAACAGTTGAGCCATAGATGACTAAGTTAAAAACGGATGTCCTACCATGATATATCTGTATTTATTATAAGAAATGTTTTCATAAAATAGTGACGATGAAGAGTAATTTTTTCGCCCTAATGATAGCGAAATAAAATGCATGTTTCACTCTTATTATTCTAACTAACTAGGTTTATTTTATTAATTTATTTATTGTGATGTCTATTGTTAAATTTCCTGTTGTTTAATCATTTTAATTCATATAGCAATTTACATTGCTTATAATTATTATTATTATTTTGAAATTAATTATATCTCTAAATTAGGTAATTAGCTAGGTACCACCAGAGTTTTGTCTAACTGCGGCGATCGTACGAGCTCAGCTGTTAATTAATTAATTCTAAAATTTAGGAGTAAAATCGAGGCGCAATTAAAATGTGAAATATAATTTTAAGGTAGATTGAAACAAAATGTTTTCGTATTTTTTGTTTTATCGTGTCAACCGTGATTTAATATTAACCTTTTCTCCTGAATTTCTTAAAAATGCTTCAGCAGCTTAGGTCATTTCACACAAAGTTTTCCATCGGGAATCGAACCCGGGACCGCTTTCAGTAAAGTCGAACGCCCACTTGGATGTCTATCAGTCCGTTTCGCCTATGTTGCACCTCTTATTAAGCTTCGCGTTATATATTTACGTTTTCCTTTTCCGCTGCATTCCGGATTGCTCTGCTCCCACACCCAGCAAGTAACAAAACATCAAACCGCCTTTAAATTTGGGAGCCCTTTTATTTTTATTTGTGTCAACATACATTGTAAGTTAAAGGTAAAGGAATGGACCAATTCTATGCCTCGTATTACTTTCTTTATTTGGCCTATCCATCTCCACCATAGAAACTTAATTATTTCAATATTATTCTAGTATCTCATATTACATAAATCTAAAAGTATATATTAGTATATTCCAGTCAAGTACGTTTTCTGCAAAAATTTCATTTTACCTTTTTATGCGTTTTAAAGAAAACTAACTCATAACTCTGTCCAATAACCAAGCTAGTTTTCTTGAAAAATCAAATCAATTGCTCAGAAGTGTATTACATGCAACTTGACTAGTGTGCCTATATGCATCAAAAAATACTAGGTAAATAGCTCTTATCTTTACTTCCTACGAAAAGTTTAATATTATTATATTTAACAAGATTGTTACGCAAGCAATTATTTTAGAAGGTAGAACTAAAACTCTACAACAAAGTTGAGTTTTAAAATGAAAAACAGCGATAAATTCATATTATTATATACCAGTAGAATTTTCATGATAATTTGACAGCTTTTTCCACAATTAATTGGAAAAATTAAAGAGGAAATATTTTTTAAAACTTTATATTTCTGTATTAGTAATAACATTGTGCCACCCATCCTTGCTACCTCCAATGCCTTGTATTGCTGTCTTTATTCGGCTCATCCATCTCTACTATCAAATCTTAATTATTTCAATGGAATAGAATAGATTTTTCTATAAATACAAAACACTTGCTACATTAACAGAACACAGAAATGCAATGTTTGCAGGTTGGTATCTCGTCAGTATTGTACAATTGTGTCAATTTTTTTACTAATATAAAGTTTTTACATTACATAGTACACGATATGCCATTACCATATACATTAACATAACAATTATTATTTAAGTATCAATTACATCATATTACATATTTGCAATAATAACTTCAAAAAACTCTCTCTTACAGAATAATAACATTGTTCAAGTAACGTTCCAGTTCAAAATAACCTTTTTCAAGTATCTTATAATATACAAATCTTAAAATCTTAGTTAAATAAGGCGTACATTGTAAGTTAAAGGTAAAGGAATGGTCCAACACCTCCTAATAACCCATGCCTTGCATTTTCCGTTTTTCCTCTGCATTTCTCCACTCCCAGCCCTGTCAAATAACAAAACATCAAATCGCCTTCAAGTTCTGCATTCCGCGTGGGATTGCTTCCACCTTGTTACAGGCGCAACGCGCTCGACCATATCACGGCGCATTCCCCTTCAACGGCGGACTCTTTCTCTCAGCTCCATCTTAAGTGCGTTGCGATACCCCAGTGGGACGAATCGTCCCTTTAAGACGCCAGTTTTTAAAAGCCGCTTGCATTCGGTTTAAGTGCTAAGAACAGAGGCGCGCATTTTTTCCCCTGCGTTCCCCACTCCGAGAGAAGGTTTTTATTCGCGCTCCAGAAAGGGGTAAGAGATTCTGGTAGTTATTGCGTCTGTACCACTGCAGCAACGAATAGCAGATGCAACGGAGGTAGTCGAATCCGTCAAGCTAATGATCCGAACCAGGGATTGGGTGGAAGAGATTTTCAAAGTGTCGTAAAGATTGGAAGAGTGGAGAGATTTTATCGGAGAAACCTTTTCTGAGCGGGGTAATGTTCTCCCGTTTGTTTCGTAACCTTTCGAACGATCGGACTTCTGTTTTGCTTCGAAGTGACATTACCCTCATCGCTCAATTATCACGGGTTCGATAGACCCAAGTTTCTATCGTGTGCTTTTAGTATTTCTTGGGAAGTGATTGCTTGTAATCCTAGACTACTTTTACTAGATACCTCTTGAAAATGAAGCCAATTGCCGGCGAACTGTCGTGTGCAAACTTATTTATTTATTTATTCAACGGAATGTATCATTTTGTTACAAAAATGTCACAGCACCAATATCACATAGTGTCGTAATCGTCAAGATTACGACGGGCACAATTACGACGGGCTATACGAGTACGGTCGGAGGAGGCGAGGCGATGGAAGCGTGGGTATGGCACGCGTCCGTGAGGGAAAGAACGCCATATCCACTACGGGACGATTTATTGCGGCGCCTAGGGGCGGACGCTAGGAGTTGCTCCTTAGGGCCGCTGCACAGACGCGTGCACTGTTTCCAAGCATTGCTCTAGACGCTTCCACGTCACAATCCTTTGACCGGACTCAGTATATAAGCCCGTGGATTTTTAGGGAAAATCAGAGCGTCCCTCGCTCTCGCTAGCTGACAGTGTCTGCCTACAGACTTCGGCAAGTGAGAGCGATCCCCGGCTGACCGAGTCTGCCCAAAGACTTCGGCCGGGGTTCCCCGCTTCTCAACCCACCCCGGCTGACCGAGTCTGCCCAAAGACTTCGGCCGGGATTCCCAGCATCTAAACCCACCCTGGCTGACCGAGTCTACCCAAAGACTTCGGCCGGGATTCCCCGCATCCGACCAACCCCGTAAGGGCTTCTTCCTTTCCCCAACAGATCGAGTCACCATAATCGTAAGAAAAATAAAATGATTATTATCATCAAAAAGTATATTTTCATTCAATTCCTAAAGTCGACCAACCGCTACGACAATTGGTGTCAGGTGTTTTTAAGCGGTACGAACTCAACTATTCATTTTCTCCCATTCATGTTTTTAAGCGGTACGAACTCGAATCTTCCTTTGCTCTCGCTCATGTTTTTATGAATTCATTTGCTCCCGTTCATGTTTTTAAACGGTACGAACTCGAATCTTTATTCGCTCCTATTCACGTTTTTATGCTTTCATTTGCTTCATGTTTTTAAGCGGTACGAACTCGAATCTTCCTTTGCTCTTGTTCATGTTTTTTTTGAATTCATTTGCTCCCGTTCATGTTTTTTTGCGATTCGAACGCCGTTCCTTTTCAATCATTTTTGCTTTAATTTAAATAATATGATTTTTGTGGTTCGAACGCTCTGTTTGTTAAGGCTTCCGCTCGCACATTAACCATATTGTGTCTAAGTTTTATTATGTGCTACGAGCGTATTTCCCTTTGGTTCAGGTTAATTTTGTTTAACTGTTTGACCTGATTTGAATCTCTATCCATTTTTTTCTTAATGTTAATTACATGTAATACATTTAATTGGATTCCATCGCTGTATTCATTGAAATTGTAACCATTGGGCGTAAAACCAATTGTTTAGTCTTTGCTTCTCAATTTCATCGATTTATTCTTTCACAAGGAGTATCTCAAACTTTTTCACATCGTATTTTTTTGTTGTTCTCATTTTGATTTTACTTGTGTGCCGTAGTGATAGTTTTTGTGTTGATTTTCTGTGTTGGTTTTGTTCGTGTTTTTCGCTATCGCCATGTATTGTTCATCATACCCCTTCTTTAATCAGTGTGCTCTCGGACTGTTCCATTCGCAATCTCCGTTACTTAATTTCTCATCCACTATCAATGTGATTGGTAATTCACCATCCCCGTCAGACGAGGTTAGTCAGGAGGTACCACCCCGCAGACGAGAACACCCGCCTCTGCACTAGGGGATCATGTTTATTTTATTCCGTCTTTTAGCGGCAGGACGAAACATCGGTCGATAGATTTCTAGAAACCTTGACAATAACATGCTATCATACCAAAGGCTGGCATGGTGATCGCTGCGAACGTCCTGGCTAAAACACACCGATTTTTAATCGACACGGGGGCAGCGATCACGGTTATAATTAAGGGAAAATTTCCATTCGATAAGAGTGCCTATTCATCCATATGACAGACAGGTTAGCAGTGCCTCCGGACATTTATTAAGCGGTTCCTGTGAGTAAAGAGATATTGAGCCACGTGGGCGCGGGCGAGGATTTGCAGATTATTTCAACGACCATGTACCCCGGAAATCAATGGGAAGGAGTTATCATTAGAGAGAGGCGTGAGGTTGATGTTGCGCCAACGGTTTCGTTGGACAGGGGTGACTCAGGCATCCCTCCGCTCTCTCCAAAGGATAATTGGGAAGAAGTTATCATTAAAGATAGGCGTGAGGATGATGTCGCGCCAACGGTTTCGTTGGACAGAGGTGACTCAGGCATCCCTCCACTGTCTCCGGAGGATAATTGGGAAGAAGTTATCATTAAAGTGAGGAGTGAGGTTGATGTTGCGCCAACGGTTTCGTTGGACAGAGGTGACTCAGGCATCCCTCCACTCTCTCCGATGGATACTTGGGAAGAAGTTATCGTTAAAGAAAGGCGTGAGGTTGATGTTGCCCACCCCCTTTATGATGCAACCGGGAGGATCACGGAGCGAAAGGGATGTGCGTGCCGATAGGGCAGAAGGTGGAAGTAGTGTCATGCCAACACTTCCGTTGGATAGGGGTAACTCAGGCATTACCACATTCTCCATGGAGGACGCATCATCTCAGGTCGACAGGATCCCGATGCATAAAACAGATAGGAAATTTGGAGGAAAACGAGTGCACCGCCGAAGTTTTGCAGCCCATCCACTTTATGATGCAACCGGGAGGATCACGGAGCGAAAGGGATGTGCGTGCCGATAGGGCAGAAGGTGAAAGTAGTGTCATGCCAACACTTCCGTTGGATAGGGGTAACTCAGGCATTACCACATTCTCCCTGGAGGACGCATCATCTCAGGTCGACAGGATCCCGATGCATAAAACAGATAGGCTGATTGAGGAATCAAAATTAGACGATGAAAGTGGAACCGGGACCGTGCTAAGACTCGTAGATAAAGTTACGTTACCTCCATACTCCATTATCCTCCGCGAAGCGATAAACGAAGACCTCAAAGGAAGGGAAATCTGCGTCATTGAAAAGGATCAACACGTGGCGGCAATGAGTGTACTTGCAAAGGTGTCAGATAAAGGAATCGCACCCGTTTTGTTGGCAAACTTTACGGACGACATACAAATTTTGAGGCGAGGAACTCCGATAATAGTCGACAGCTTCAACGAAGGCAGTAGAATCAATTCCCTACAAGTAATAGAAGGGAGGGAATCTGAAATGTGGCCCGAGTCGACGGGAAAAGGTGATCTGTCCTCCTTGTTTGATTATACGAACGTACCGGGAGAGGCGAGATCATCCCTTGAGGAGTTAATTGCGGAATCGACAGATGTCTTCGCCGATGCAGATTCACCCTTAGGACACACGGATTAGGTGAAGCACAAAATCGACGTTGGAGGAGCAGAACCAATTAAGAAACGGTCCTACTGTGTGCCTCATTCACTGCGCCCAATCTTAGACAAAGTCATTTCGGGTATGCTAGATGAAGGAATCATTTCACCATCCACTAGCCCTTGGTCGGAGGCGATAATCTTAGTTACAGGCCCTGCATCGATTATCGTGCGCTCTGAATACCCCTTTGACATTTAGTACTGTCCTGACAAAAATATTCCGCATTCGGATGCTCTATCGCGTACTCCTCAATTAATTACTCCCTTCCCCATAACGGATATTATCCCAGAAGATAATTTTGAGTCCCCAGATAAAGCGCGGGAACAACCGCGGCCCCTACTAGTTACGCGCGATCCTCTAGGAGCAGCGCCATCTCCACCAGTTAACGTTCCTGCATTGCCGATCCCAGCCCCTCCCAAAGCGACTACTACACAGCGGCACCAGTTTATCCTGAGACCACTGCCAGGAAGGAGGCTGAATTAAACAGCAGGTTGCAGCCGTGTACCCACCCTTGCTCTCCTGGGAGCTGCCGTTGGGATACTCTGGCCCTGAGGAGGAGACAACATCAACCACGGACGAGGACGGGATTCCAACAACCGCTACTCTGGGCGCTGGATTCCTCGCGGCCATGCTGACATCTGCCAGGAGGATATACCCGGAGATTTCCACGAGGGACCTCGCCGCAGCAACCACGGTACCGGCAGTGAACATGTTTAGTGTCGTGTAGTCTGGGACTATAACAACCAACATGTGTAGTGTCGTGTGGACAGGGACTATAACAACAAGCATTCTTATGCATCCTATTTAAGTTACTGTTTAGTGTTAATGATCAGTGATGCTCTTTTTTTAGGACACTCTTGTGGTAGGTTAATTAATTTTTTTTTTGTTGCCTTTGCATTTTTGTATTTTTCACTCTTCTTTGTGTTGTATTGGCTCTTTCTAGGATATAGTAATCAGTGAAAAGTGACATTCCTGTGGTAGGTTACTTGAATTTTTTGTTGCTTTTGCGTAATTGTATTTTTTATCTTTTCTTATTTGTGTTGTATTGATGTAAACATGTAACGGTGACTCGATTTCGTCGCACCCCGGATCTTAACTGCCGATGGGGTGATGTCGTAATCGTCAAGATTACGACGGGCACAATTACGACGGGCTATACGAGTACGGTCGGAGGAGGCGAGGCGATGGAAGCATGGGTCTCGCACGCGTCCGTGAGGGAAAGAACGCCATATCCACTACGGGACGATTTATTGCGGCGCCTAGGGGCGGACGCTAGGAGTTGCTCCTTAGGGCCGCTGCACAGACGCGTGCACTGTTTCCAAGCATTGCTCTAGACGCTTCCACGTCACAATCCTTTGACCGGACTCAGTATATAAGCCCGTGGATTTTTAGGGAAAATCAGAGCGTCCCTCGCTCTCGCTAGCTGACAGTGTCTGCCTACAGACTTCGGCAAGTGAGAGCGATCCCCGGCTGACCGAGTCTGCCCAAAGACTTCGGCCGGGGTTCCCCGCTTCTCAACCCACCCCGGCTGACCGAGTCTGCCCAAAGACTTCGGCCGGGATTCCCAGCATCTAAACCCACCCTGGCTGACCGAGTCTACCCAAAGACTTCGGCCGGGATTCCCCGCATCCGACCAACCCCGTAAGGGCTTCTTCCTTTCCCCAACAGATCGAGTCACCATAATCGTAAGAAAAATAAAATGATTATTATCATCAAAAAGTATATTTTCATTCAATTCCTAAAGTCGACCAACCGCTACGACAATAGCAGACTTTAAAAGTATAAAATACAATAAACAAAAGGATTTTATAAGTATAAAATAACTCAAATATGGACATTTATTTCACAAATTTTTCACCTTTAAGCATAAATGTCACTATTATTATTATAAATAATAAAATTTAGCTGTAGGATGTTACAAATAATAAGTTTGAGTAGATACATAAGGCACAAAATTTGTGAAGAGAGTAATAATTAAAAGCAATAATAAAAAATAATTAAAACTTAAGCTCAAATAAATGTCAACGTATATGGTATAAATTGTCAGTAGAAAATATAAATAAACATGAAATAATATCATAAAATATCTCGCCAAAACCCTGTAAATAATAATAATAATGAATTTATTACGGGTATCAAACCTATTTACATAATACATAATCAATATAAAAATACATATGCAATAAAGCAAAACATACAAGTAAATTCAAATACGTCAATGACAAAGAAAAGAAAAGAATATAAAGCAATAAATGAATACTGATATCACATTTGCAAAAAATAAATCAGTATACATATTTTATCTTAATCACAACCTAAAGCCAATCTACAAGTACATACATACATACACATAATACATATTTAAGTTTATACATTTACAATACAATCTTGCAATAATAACGTATTCATATACACATTCAGGTAGTTAAAACAGGCAATAAGTACAAGTAAAATCAAGTGCATCAATAACAGAGAAATTTAGATGGAAAAACATTCTAAATGTTGAAGAGTATAAAAATAAAATCAATTTCATCGCTGAGTTCATTTAAACTCCTCATAATTTTAAAAATTGGAGAGTAGAAGGTGTAGTTTCTTTGAGTGTGTTCTGTGATGAATGTAGGGTTATTTCTTGTGTTTCTCTGTGGTACTCTTAAGCTAAGCATGTTAGTGATATCATTTGAGTCAAAAATTTTGAAAGAGTTTATGTAGAAATATGATGCCTGAAGGTGTTCTCCTCATCTCTAAAGTTTTAAGCTGTAATTGAAAGTAAAGTAAAATTTGTGCGTTTAAGCTATGCAAGATTATACGATTTGAATACTGTATGATAATGTTGAGGACGTATAATTAATGAATATATATATTTTCAACATATATAAATACAAAGGTAGAATTAGTTGTTTTATGCCATATTTTTCCTTTGCTAGATAAAAGTAAAATTTAAGTAACACTTCTTGAAAATTACCTTAAGTATGGGTATTTTGAAATTTTACTTTTTGGTAGGATTTTGTATGAGAACATGAGTAAACTTTTGACCATTTCAGTGTTTATTTATAATGGTGTATAATTATTTTATATTTAATTCATCCTTCATATTCCGCGTGATCATATGATGTTGTTGGTGTTAAAATGGGTTAAATGTCCATTAAGTCTCTAATTCGTTACATGATAATAGCAACAGTATTCCAAAGCGTGTCCATCATAGATTTTTTTTATTTTCATATATTTTTATTTCATTTTAGAATTTCAGCTCTATCTCATAATAGAGATTGGAAGTCGTCTCCTCTCGAATCTTACAACTTGTTATAAATCCCACATTTAATCAACACTGGCCAAGTTATTTAGGAAACGTACATGGTTGGATAAAAAATGAGATTCGTTCTTAAATAAAGTCCCTCTCTATTATCAATATTTGTTATTTTGTTCCGATATGTATATTAAAATTTTAAACGCTAAAGTTGGCCCACAAATTCTTCATTGAAACACGCCTGCATGTTTTAAAATAGTATATTTCTTTGAAAATATCGTGTAATACCTCCATAATTATTACAAAGTATTTTTATTGTTAACGAAGGCCCATTTCTATATTTTGTTCTGGTATAGCGGCATTTAAGCGTTAAATTTGACCAACAATTTCTTCATCGAAACACGCCTGCATGTTTTAAAGAAGTTTTCCCCGCGAAGATATCGTGAAATGCCTCCATAAGACGTCCCACTGGCAGAAGCAAAGGTTCCTCGTTGTCTCGTCCCTTCATCGCGTTCAAATACGAATTAAGATTAATCCGGGGTATTCGGATGATACATCTGGCAACATTGGCACCACCAGCAGTAATTCACCGCGAGTAATTTTCTATTAGTCCTCGGAATAACGCTGCGTGCTTCCCGTTCCAGCCGACAAGCCATACGCTCGGGCCTCCTTAATTTTAAAGCCAAATAAAAGCCGGTAATAAAGCTCGCGGATCGCTTGTAACTCTCGCACGACCGTAAATCATTCGGCACTTGAGCTCTTACCCACCAGGAGGAGCACAAATGCTAAAAGAAACAAATCGCTTTTTTTGGTTAAGAAGAGGAAGAAAGTTACCGCGTAATAAACACATGTTTAAGTGCCACACGTCGCACTTTCTGTTCTTCTGGTGCATTAGTAACACATCATAAAGACGGATGAATACAAGCCTACGATCTCTCGGCGTTTACTCCTTTCAAAGACTCCATCAATCCTTCCACTCGCTGGAATATTCACCCCACCTTTTCTTTGCCTCGTTTTTTCCGCATCCCTCCGAAAAAAGATTTCTCTTCGTCTCCTTTCGGTTGGAAGGGATCGATCAGAAAGAGGTCGCCCGTGATGGGAAGATGTAGTCGTTTTGTCCCCGTTGCCACTATGCCGCGATTTTTTTGGACTTAAAGCTTGTGCGGAATTAGGTGAAAACAAGGTGAGCGGAATTTTATGAGTGAGTTTTTATTTAGCTTTAAAATGTAAGTACCTGTGTGCTCAAAGTTTAAAAGCGCGATTCTTTTGAATTTCGTTCGTCATTTTTAATTTTGCATCAAGTGAATGTTCAAAAAATCGTCTTTTTATTTTGATGTTAACGATCAGTGTGGAAGGAGAAAAACTAGGCAGATAACTATAAAAAATTCTGAATTGGGTTGCTATGGTTGCTTTCATTATCAATAAGCAATGTATATAATAATAATATTTATTAATCCAGAGACATACATAGGCATGTATAGGACAAGTCAAACAACATATTCACAGACAGTCAATACATAATAAATAATAAAATAATAGAAAACATAATGTACATAATAATTTAGGCATAATGAATAATAAACAGTCAATACATAATGAATTACATTAACACAACACACTCAAAATACATGATATCTAGTAGAAATATAGAGTTTAATCACACTTTCTTTTCAATTATAAATTCTTCTACGCAATAGTAAACTTTATCTGTTAAAAAAATTTTAATTTTGTTTGAAAAAGCATTGGTATTACTCTCCTTTATTGCACTTGGTAAAGCATTATATATTCTAAGAGCCATTACCTGGAAGCTCCTTGCATATAGGCTAAGCCTGTGAGAAGTAGTTCTCAAAGACAACCTTCCTCTAGCGTCATGGGATGTTTGATTCTGCCAAGTTCAAACTTACTTAAGTTCGATTTAACATACATGGCAGAAGCATTAATATAGGCTGAGTGCATTGTGAGTATCCCCAAGTGCTTAAAAGAGGGCCTACAAGATTGCCTTCTTCCAATCTATAAAGTCTATATAATTGGTATCCTTTAACATGGAAATATATCTACATTTAGTTTTAAGAGAGAGTTATTGAAATGCAAAAACTATTCATCTGTGCATATGCTATTCCTTATTGTAATTAAAACCTGACTTGAAAAAAGTCTGAAGTGGCCGGGAATTGAAACTGTGATCTATCTCTATCCGGGAGGCTGCCTTAACAAAGTTTTTCAAGTCCGTTTTTCCTTGAGATTTTTCCTGGGTGCGCAGGAAACTTACCCTTGTGCGCAAAGAAGCTTTAACTATTTCCTTATTTTATTGCTAATTGCAAAAAAAGATTTTACAGTGTTTTACAATTGCAACTATATTGTCTACCTAGCAATGTAGTACCTACTTTTAATGATGAAAGAGACTTGAGAGTAACTAGATAAGGGAGTTTCTTGTTAGGAAAATAGTTAAGTCAGTTTATTTGTTGATAAACTCCTTACTGTGGAGTTCTATACTATATGTGGGTGAAAATGGACCTTAAGAAAAGGGAAAATGAAAAGATTGGGTGGCTTTAAGATTTGTGATGTGGCATGGAATGGAAACATTAAGTTGGGCTCACAGAAAAACAAACACGGAAGTGCTATTGGGGTGATTGGGAAAGAGAAGGTATTAATTGGAATAATTCAGCATCGACAGAGAAAATATGTGAGTCAGATGTTGAGAGGAGAAGGACTACTAAAAAAGTAATTGAAGGTAAAATGGAGGGGAAAAGACCGAGGGGAGGAAAAGATAAAAAAGATGTTAGATCATACTATCAGTTCCTTCAGGTGTGACTTCGTGGTAGGGCTCCATTAACGTAAACCCCTCTTCTCCTTTACTTTTATTTTTGACTATAAATTTGAAAATATTCTAGAAACCCTTGCCTGATAATAATTCTACCCGTTGAAACCTTGGTCACCAAATAAAATATCTCGCGTAATGAGTAATATGGTTTACTAAAGGAAAGAAAGCTAAGTTAACGATAAACGTGGATGGGAATAAACAGAGAACGTAGATAAGTTTCCTCAGATAGTATTCTGTCTAGGGATGGACGATGCAAAGATTAGGTTTGTAAAACGGGTAAATTTTCTAAAAGTTCACGCTGTGCGTTATGTTAGTTGACATAAAGAATACGGTGAATTACGAAGTGAAGGAATAGGGAATATTGGGACGTGAGAACCTACCGAAAGGGATACGTATGTAAATTTATTTTCGAACTATATTTTTTTGCGGAATTTTGCCGTGGTTCAGCGTTCATAAAAGCCTTTTTAATTTTTTATTCTCTTTTTTCCACGGAATTCCGCATTGGTTCATCGTTCGAAAAAGGCGCATTTTTTATCGCGCGTCATTTTTTTAACGGAATTTCGCGCCGGCGCGCAACTTGTCAAGGCTTATTAAATGAATCATCGCGCGATATCCACCTTGGCATTCTAGGCGCGGGAGTGGGCGTGGGGGAGATTTGGCGGAGGAATAAGATTAAAAGCGACTTGGAATTTGGTGGAGGCGATGGCTACAGGAATCCGAAGGTGAGAGATTACGGAGGGGCGTGGGAGGAAGGCGCAATGCTTAGGTCATATCTAAATCGAAGCGCTGTTCTCAAATGTTGAGTGGCTAATTAACATAAGAAAAGACGTCTGAAAGGTGCTCCTCATCCCCGGGCGGTGTTCAAAGCGTTTTCTTTGCTTTATTTCCTCTCGGAGATGCCTTAAATAACTCCGGAGACACATATGTCAGAGTAACGAGCGTGTGTAAATTCGCCGCTAGAGTCATTTCCTCGAAATAAGGATGACTAACCATTAGCGTATATCTCACGGGATGTTTCTTTGCCGTTTGAAAGCTAACTGCTCGATCTCAGTGATATTATTGCTTTGATTCATGAATGATTAGTAACAGAATGCTTCCGGTAATGAAGACCGAAGCTGGGTGTCCTAAATATGCACATTTTAACGCACTCGTGATATCCACTTTTGTGTGTAATACCGTGCTGTCATAACTTGATGAATGTTTCATTTGTCATTTGGCAAATATTAGAAAAAAATTATTTAATTTGTCACAATGTTTTTCACAGCTGTGGTAACATGAAAGATGTTGTGATGTGAGTTATATATAGTAATTGGATTCTAAAAATAGTTTTTCATAGGTTATATATACTCATTTTACATTAAAGTTTTATTTAGAAGCATTAGAGCTCTTAGGAAAACAATGATAAGCTCCCTCACTCCGGGTCTGGCTTATTATATAATTTGGTCTGGTAGTGTGGTTGAAATTGGCTTCCGGAATATGGTACATACATACAGACAGGTAAACTCTCTATACTATATCATTATTATTTATTTTCTTGCCTTGCTAATAAGCGTCATTCCTTGCATAAAGCATTCATTTGGAAATGGTTTAGGGAATGAAGTTTAAATACTTTAGTTTATTTAACTAACTGGTAATTCCGGAATAAATTTTGCACTGACAGACAAAAAAACTCTTCTATTGCAAAAAATATTATTTCTAATTTTTGTTTGAAATCCTTTTTCCCTCCTCCAAGGCTTTCAATTGATTATAATGCAGGGATGAAGTTTAAGTATTTCAGTTCATTTTACTCGCTGGCAATAAGAGAGATCCTCCAGTAGCTGTGTTGTTTGTTTTAGTTTTATCCTGATATTTTTATCTTTAAAGGTTTTTATCTTTTGTGATGTCCTGCGCTTCACCTTTCGTTGTTTTTTGCCTACTTAATCTTCACACTTTCACCTTTTCCACTTCTTCCAAATTAAACAATTCCTGGCTCTTTTTCCATCCTTTTTTCCTAGCCATTTCCTTTCTTTTGTTTTTTATCATCCTCTTGATATTTACTCTGTCGCATTCTTCCCGTCGTCATTGCCTCAAACCTCTTCTTTGTGTCCCTTAGAGCATGAAAAGTTTTATTTATTTTTACACCATAACGACGCCGTTAGACACTAGGTCAGGTGGTGACGCGAAATTAAACTTAAACTAATACAAGCAATGTTACAAATATGTACAGTCCTGGCCAAAATTAACGCAGCACCGGCCGTAAGGATCGCTAGGGAGGTGCTGCGTTAATTTTGGCCAGGAGTGTACATATAAAACTACGGAAGATCATTTAACCATCCCTTCCATTTACTTCAATAGTTTTCATATAACATCAATTCACAATTCATTACAGCTATAATTCACGAAATAATATAAAACCACTACAATCACCACTTGACTTTATAAATTAATTTTAACAATTCACCAAAATCCCTACATAAATAAATAGAACTTTAGTACGTGAAACAAAACAGTGCTCACCACAACAGCATAAAAATATCGCATTGTAAAGTTATAATACATATTTTAACGACAAATTACTTTAATTAACATTTTAACTTCTCAATAGTTCTTGCTACATAATATTATTCAGAGTTCATAGGTTTACGGTTTAGGCAGCAAGAGTAAACCTAATTATGTGGGGTCCTTGCTACAGGAAATGATATAGAGGGTCTACATCGATATAGCTGTAGACCGTAACTTCCGGGGGCCCGCTCAAATTTCGTAGCTTACTCGAATATCAGGCCCCCAATATTTTTTCAATCATAACTATTGTGATTAAGGTAGAGATACCACTAGAATTATAAAATATATGGATTACTCCATCTGAAGAATCTTATTACTACAATCATTCTCATTAGGAAATAGGGGCATTGTCTCTTAGATTATCATGTCTGATCTTATAGGAACGCTATTTGAAAAAGTAGAAGAATAATTCTTGTTATTTTTCACAGATATCTTATTTACATCCAACCTAAAAGTAATCGTTAGGTGTTTATATTTAAAGAGAAGTAAAGTAGGTTTTTTTGTATGCAGAATTATAGCGCAATTTTTATATCAGCATGCAGATTGGAATCGTGCGAAATCTGTATTGCATAATATAATGATATTATGGACATTATTTGCGAAGGAAAATAATGCCCATAAATAATAAATGTTGAAAGATTGTATTATATTTTCATCAATCATATTTTATTACCTTTCGTAATTCCATTAATGTTCTTCGTGAAAATTCATCCACATTAACAACGTGAAATCAAAAATCATTTCCTGCCAAATTCTTTACATTTAATTAACGTAAATGTCATGATATTCAAAATGGTAAAATTTCAGCTTTCCCGTGCCTCGTGAATTACTTTCACGGATTAACTTTCTGTAATCTGTTATTATAAATTGCGTGCATTTTATTACAGACAGTTGTTGCGTGCTGTAAATCATTACGTATATGAAGACTTAAATGATACATATATCTTTTAAGGTTTATGAATATCATATTTTGCCCTCTATCGTGGTTGTTTTTGACTTTGACATCCATGTACCTTGTTTAATTGAATTTTATTTTTTGGGCCCACCTTGGTTTTTACGTAAGTCAAGATGATTAAAACTTTTGAATACTCTCGTATAGTTTCAAACTCTAGAACTAGCTAATCTTACTCGTCTATCTTTATAAAAGGATTATTTATTATGTAGTATTCGAATAATAATTGCATCTATTTGTGAATAGAAATGGATTAATTTGGCTAAAGACAATCTATAAAGTCCAATCTGGAAACACCCCATTATAAATAATATGTTTTAAATATTTTTGTGTTATCTTCGGATGAGATACAAAGTGTTAGCCTTGAGGATGGAAGTAGAAGCTAGTAAATGAGAAAATGGTTTTTGTGGAGTGAATAAAGTTGAATGGATGATAATCGTGAAAATATTTACAAAATGGAGGAGCTTATACAAAGAGAAGGGTGGGAAAAGCTGTAATAGATATAGGAAGGAGGAAACATTTGGGAAAAAGTGAGCGGGATATTTCATGTACATACTACCAATGCTGTAAAAGACAATCACGAACGCTTTTATTTTTGCATTTGATTTGTTTCGCCCGTTGTTATATTACGACAAAGATCAAAAGCAAAATATTCAGTAATGTTCGCAAATACTTTGCCTACTATACTTAACTCCATAAAATAAAATATACGCAGAAGGCACAAAGTACATTGAATCCAAACTTGGCTATGACTATACAGGAATAATATAAATTTCCCAGATTCCTTCCATAGTTTGTTGACCTTTATCCCTTTAAAGAAACTCGTCCCAGCTTTCTTATCCAACATAAATCATCCCAGATTTACATATGGGAAAGTCTCTCATTTAACATGCTATCCAAACCTTGAAATTCGCCCGTTTAGCTCACGGGCCATAAATCTCGATGGCACCTTGAGCATCGACTGTTCTTTCCCCGCGTTTTAAACGCTTCCACCCACGCTAAACAGCCTCCCCCACCACCCCGGAGGAATCCGCCACAACGCGCGCATTTGCACGACGAATTACACCTCCGGAGAGCGGCCGGAATTAGCTCAGCCTTTCGCTGGACTTGTCACCCCGCTGACAGTCACCGCTGGACATTGTCCGTCCCTGAGTAATTTGCCAGAAAGGCGCGCCTACTAAGTGCGGAGGGTAAACCAGGCAGTTGAGAGATTGATTGCGAGGGAAGGGTTGACGAAAAGGAACGGAAACTGGGAGATGATTCGTAATGTGGGTGAGATTGTGATGTTTATAATAAGTACTTGGCAGTAATAAGGTCTTCATTAGGTCTTTAATAATAATAATAAAGGACTTTATTCAGGGCGAGATCGAGACTATCAAGTCTCTTATTACACCTAACCCTTTGTCATGTGAGAACAGAAAGAAAGAGATAGATTGTAACAGTACAGAGAATAAATCTACTATGTAAATTAAAAATCCTAAGCTAAGAGCATAGGAAAGCATTTCCACTGCAGGAAAACACCTTCAAAAGAAGGGGTTGTGAAAAACCTGCGAAACCTACAGGTAGAAAACTAAATTTAAATATGGTAGTAGATAAAAGAGCTATATAAGACAAGAAAAAAAGAAAGTCATTAGAATGTAAAAAATAGAGCAAATTATAACATATTAACATAAAATTCTGACACAAAAGTATAACTAATTTGGAATTGAGTTAGAGTTCTAACTAGCTTAAACTATTTTTGTCAATTACATGATAAATTATGTAAACATAATAGACATACTGAACATATAAACATTATAAACATAATTTTGCTTGGTAAAAGCTCGTTAAATATTCATATTCATATTTTATTAAGACGAGATTGAGACTAACAGTCTCCTATTCCCTCTAACATTTCATCTAACTCTTCCATCTAACTTAAACAGAAAACGTTTTGTGTAGGTGAATAGAAACAGAGAAAGGCTTCGAAAGCAGTAAATGCAAAAAAAAACCTAAGGTGATATCTTAGGAAACAAGATACACTCCAGGAAAACACCCACAGAGAAGGGGGGTGTGAAAAAAATGTATTTTTATTCTCATTGACTGTATCTCATGTTTTGTTTTATTAATTACTGCTACGGTATGAAATCTTCTGATTCTATTCATGAAAGTCCAATGAATCTATTCATTTTAGTCATTACTTTGAATATATTGTTTAGCATTACTAGTTCTTAGTGTCATTGTGTGGCTGTTATGCGGATTTTATCCGTTTAAAGCGTACTGGCCTAGGAAATCAAGGGAGATTCATCTTATTCCTCATCTCTTATCGCTTCATCCATTTCACTGAGATTTTGATAGATCAAGTTTGAGGTAATGAGTTTCAAGCCAGCCTCCGGACTAAATATATTATAAAGATACCATTGAAACAGTATTTTAATACATATATAGAATAGTATAATTAGCATGAAATTTAGTCTTAAAGGCGAAGGTTTGATCGGTATCTTTAAGTGGTGCTTCTACAAAAATTTCAATATATATTCAAGTGGAAAGAGAAATTTATCGGGTTTGCGTGGCATAGAACGTATATATTCACCCTCTTTGGAAGAAAAAGCCCCGAAAAATCTCCTTGAGACAGTTTATACTGCTATTGCCGTAGAAAGCCGTTTCATTTCTATTTTGACTACCTTTTCGTCACCCATTTGGACAATTCCATAAAAGAATTCACCGAGGGTGTCCGAATGTTTCCTCTTTTGGGACGACAAAATAGCATTTGTCTTTCTCGTAACCATGGAGAAACCAACGGCAGGAACGAAACACGAATAACCGAGAGAAACACAGGTATGAATGGAGCGCAGGCAATGACCACTTTCTCCAGGTAATAAATGGAACCCTCCCCAGAAAGTCAAGGGGTGGTCGTATTTCGGATTAGGGAGGTGATCTCAGAGACGAAGGCGATGACGAATCGCTTCAAAGAGCGGCGGACCCCCGAATAAAACAAATTCCCGCCGCGAATTTTATTGCGCGATCCTTGTTTGGATACCTTGAAAAACTTTTCTTTTTTCAAGACGAATTCTTTTGTAGCTACACCCACTTTTGTAGCACACATCGGTTACAATTCAGAGTGCGACAACTGACCCGGTGACAGCTATTTTCGCGAACAACAGATCGCTACGAAAATTAAAATAAGCACAAATTTAGTACGTTAATAAAATTGATCGTTAGTCTTTTTACCGATTACTTTTTAAACTTGTTAATTAGCTATGTCTGTAAAGTATTCAGCCCGAAGGGCGGTTGGTACCTCACCCTCTCCAGCATAAGTTACTAAGACCTTGCAGGGAAGAGTGAGGTTTACTAGGCAGGATGAGGAATGAAGTAGTTTGCCATTGCTTTCCTCACTGAGCCAGAATGCTATACTCGGAATATGTCCACGCAAGTGAAGCACAATGACTCTATGAGTAACACTTTTCTTTGCAGTCCCTAAGGGGAGACCTTGATTAGTGCAATTATTCCCTCATACCTCGGTAGCCTTCATTTCATCACAGCCATGATCAAGAGTGGGACAAAAGTAAATATAAGATACATTTTTCTCCATCCTGAACCACATGACAAATGAAAATGTTCCATTCATTAGAGCACGGTTGGAGAAACAATAAGTTATTAATGATATATTAAGTAATAAATAAATCGCGCGATGAGCTGTCACCCAGTCAGTTGTCGCACTCTGAGTTGTCGGCTACGATGAGTTGTCGAACTCAATGTTGTCGGGCCACGCACCCGCTCACCTTGGAGACCGTATTTTTTTAAGACCCTCAAAAAAGGATGAGATCCCGCATTTCGAACCCTCGTCACCTTCAGATTGTTGTCTCTCCAGACCGTCTCAATCTCTATCCGTAGCCATACACGTTTTCCGCTCCGATAACCGTCACAAGTCGTTCGGGCCGTCAGACTCCCTTTGCGTCGATATTGTTCTAAACGGATTCGCCGTCGCGCCGGGGAAGTGTTCGCCGTTCGCGGCGTTGTCTCGTGCGATCCGGGGTGCCGATATCGGAGGGGGCCCTGCGAAAGGATGTTACTCCTAATTTGACGCTTCTTTTGAATTTGGGGGCTTTCGCCGTGGAAGGGGTCTTCTCATTCTTCGGGGCCAATAACCCTCCCATGCTGTCATCTCCGCGGAATGGAGTACAAATTTTGGTGGCAGTAATGAGCTAGGTGTCTATCAATAGGGTTTCCGATGCTTTTGGAAGAAAACGAGATTTGAAGTGCTGAATGGATGTCTCCGATAACGAGGGACTCTGCGTACGATTTTGTATGTTTACAAAGTTTTACCTCCTTTTTCTAGGGCCGCGCCAAAAGAAATTTACGATGGATTTTTCATTGTATGAAACAATTATGATGAACCAATTTGAATTGGATCATATCCTTCTTTTTTCAATGAAAAGATTCGTTAAAGGAGTTAAAAATTGGAGTTAAAAATAAATCATGAAAATTAATTCGAGATAATTATTAATTCGATAATTTTATTAATAATTATTATTATCTAATTACTGTACGATGATCAATCAAATGTTATTTGATGGTCATTTAGATTGATAGAAATGGTACATTATTACAGATTTCCTAATCTATTATAAATAACATACATACATACACAATTTACATTCTCGTGCTTGCATAATAATTACTTTTGATGAAAAAATCCGTACAAACCGTACTATTAAATTAAATATTTTCCTTATTTTGGTAAAATATTATTCTAAAATCAACATATATTCTCATTAGAATGTAATAACATTCTACTCCGTTAATTTATTAGAGAAATTTCAAACAAATATCGTCAATATCATTCAATTCAGTCAAACAGCATTCCCACCGAGATATAAGTCTAATTTTAATGAATAATAAGTAATAAATATAATATATTGATTGAAAAATGTTTAAAGATTTTTATTTTTCTGTGATCTGAATAAAATCGTAGAATTATTCAGTCCCGCTTCGAGATACCAGGTCACCATCGAATCATTTTGTCATGATGTCATCGAATTATTTTGATTCTAATATTCCTTATAATCATTCAGCGATAAAGTAAAAATCAACTTCAGTAATATCTCCAAACCGTTAGTGTTTGAGAGCGAGGAAATTCGTGCAAATTTTGGCCTATTTCATCAAATTAAGGATAATTTAAAGTCAGATAAACTACATTTAGCTATAAAGAGTATTTCACCGAATTTTTTTTTCTGTGAATTTCATTTCGATTTCTTGAGATCATTATTAGCTTTATCTATGGAGAAGAAGGAAACTTTAGAGCCTATAATTGGAGTTTGCGTATATTTCATGTGGAAATGATTTAGAACATATTGGCGTTGACCCTGGGACGGATACTAGAATGGAAAGTAGACTATTATCTGCGAGATTTCGATATTTAAATATTTATTTAAGATGCCGTTGCTAGTTGACCTTCTGGCCAAGTGGCAATATTTTTCGCAAAACAGGGCAAAAGGGAAACCCCTCCAAAAACCTCCCGTAGGCTGATATGTACAAAATAGTATCAGTATTTATGGTTCGCTTTTCGATTTTAAGTTAAAATGCAGGAACACAAATTTCGGCATAAACACAATAACTCTCAATCATATATATTTATATTTTATCATCCAATGATTTAGCTTCAGCTTTTTGATAGGTTTCCATCATGAAGAATAATAAAATGAATTCATTAAATTGTATTATAAATTATGTGATTAATGAAATGTTCACCACCTGATAATGACCCTATGGGTTGATAACAGGACCGTACAGTATGATAAACTTTTAGTTTATATTCCAGTCAACATCTATTTATTGTTTGGAAATCATACAAAGCTATTTTATTTCCATTCCTGTGATAGTTTCACAAAGTTGCGTTTTCGTCACTAGAATTTAATAGAACTTTATTGTGTTAAATGTAGAAATCCATCTTATTATTCTTTAAGATGCATAATTTCAGCTGAGATGTTTACGCATTGTCTCATTTATCAACACGTTGTTTTTATTAAGAATGGGCGTCATGAGTTATGAATAATGAGAGCAAAAATATAACCCTCTGCAAGCACGAGTTAATTGAGAAAGGCAAGGACGCAGGAGCGAGTCAGGCGAGAACGTAATAAAAAAGCTGCGAAGATCTTTCTCGTGGAAAGAAAAGTACAGTAAGAAGGCGGAGATAATGCGGCTCGGAAAATATATCACGGAGAGAATTACCGCGAAGAAAAGTGTGTTATGGACTTAGGCGCGTGGTCGCTTAACAGTTATCAATGATGGATAACCGAAAATTACTCACCACTGAACTTGGATAGCATTCTGAAAGAGTTACTAACTTGCGTTTGAGACACGTTAAAGTTGCTGCGGATGATGAATCGCTGTAGAACCTCACGTTGAAATGTTGCTTATGAAGTATACAGGCAATTATTTCTGTATCACATGAATTAATCAGCAATTGTAGAAGAAATTATACTTTTACTAGAGATGAATATTTCCCTCAATATTTTGACCCTGCATTGTGCTGCATAAAATTATTCTTTGTCGAATCTCGGTACCATTTTAATAGAATTGATAGACATAAATTCATCCAATTAATATCATCCAGTCTTAAAATAAGATTAAATCAAGGTTTAACATTAAATAATATAGTTTCGCCATTGCTTACTTACAATGATAATTTGCAATGCTTACTTTCTGACTGAATTTCTGTACATCATTTTTAAATTATTTGCTGTATTGTAGGCAACTATGATATCAATTAACTCTTTCCCAGTACTTAAACTATATGTTGTAAAAACGAAAAATGGAATTACTGCATTACTTTTAATGCTGGTTAAACTTTACAACTTTCGATCAAAATCTACAGTTTTCAGATTTTATACTGTCTTGATATTTAACAAATGTTTCATCTTCGTTACCTAATTAACGATCAAATAGACGTAAAATCCAAGAATAAAATTTTGAAACGGTAGTTTTTCTAAGTGCATGAATATTTTCTTTGCATTTCGATTTTATATGATTGAGTCCAAAATATATCAAACAATAAACCGTAATCTAATAGGGAAACTAGGGATGTTTGTGTCTTACTACATTTACGAATGCAGTCGTACTTACAAGAGGATTTTCGCGAGAAAGATCATGTCCAATCAAAACTGTTTATAAATTAAATAGTTAAATCGATATATTTAGGGATAAGAGTTGGTTTCCAATTTATTACGTAGATCTTGATTAGCTGGAAATTCTTTTCTCTACATGATAAAATTAATAAATGCGGCTCATTATTTGCTTTTAAATGGATTATGAGGGATTCAGATTAATGATTTATATTTTCGTTAATTAACTCGCGTCTTCAATTATGCATCGGCTTTTTAAGCGACCAGAACTAACGGCACACTTTCAAAAATCAACCGCATTTTAACAAAGCCAATTTTAGCGATCTATTCTTAGCCCTGTTAATTATGCGGGGTAGTGATATCGTCCAAAGTGAACATTGACACCAATTTACGAGGACCACTTATTACCTTTAATAGCGTTTTACAATCTTCTCCCATCTATAAAGTAGTGGCTAATTAAGTTACGGCGTCATTTAAAATTTTATAGAGGCATTTAGGCGACAGTTAATTTTTGTTTAGTATGGAGTTTAAACCTTTAGGATTATTCATCACTCGAAGATAGGCATAAAGGGGTTTTTAGATAATAGCAGCTATACAGCCATGTTCTGGGTAATGTGTATACATCATCCCTATTATAATGAGTATTTAGCCTTCAGTAAAATTCACATTGAACTAGTGAAAAGTCACTCAATCGGTACATGTTTCAGCCTGCCTTTTATCTTTAACCTCAGCGTTCTGACATTTTAATTTTCTTATTCTTTCAATTATTTCCGCGATTAATATAAATGGTTAAAACTTCGAATGGTTCTTTGGAGAACTCAATATTTTTTCCTCGAGAGGAAGCGGAAGTGTGGAGGCATTCCAAGATCAAAGGAGATTTTCTAGAGCAAGTACAACTTGGTTAAATAAATATGTTTATGATAAAATGGTGAGATCTAAAGTTATGGAAATATTAATCTTTTCGATTTAGTTATGTTGATTTATTATTTAAATTACTTTGTTCAATCATGTAATATCCCACTGTGTGAGTTTTCTAACGAATTCGAATTTCTAAATGCAGTATTTACCTTTCTGATAAATAGCATTAGTATTTATCGCTATTTTAATGCAGTACCTTAATAAATCATTTTGTTCTGTGTATATATCGTTCTCCTTCAGTCTCCGGATACACTCCTATTACATCCTACACTTTAAAGTGAATTTGTGATGCTGAAAATCTTCCGGAGTTCACCTGACTTATATCTGTTAGTTCAGCATTCAGATTTAAGGCCGGTTTGATCCGTTACTCATCTCCTATTGGCTAGAAAAGGCTTGGAAGAGGGGATGAGGCTTACTAAGAAGATGAGTACCTTCACAACTTTTTTCACATTCCCCTTCTTTGTGGGTGTTTTCCTGCAGTGGATTTTTTTTCTTAAGAATTCCTTAGGTTTTTAACATCTACAAATTTTTCTATTTTTTTCTTATACTATTCTCATTAATGTAATTGTTCTATAATTGACAATGATGAGTTAGATGAAACAAAAGACTTTTTGTCTTAATCTCACCCAAATAAAGACGTTAATTATTATTATTATTACTATTATCCTTTAATGCGGAGAGACCAAAGTGTTTTCCATTAATCAACATGATTAAATCTGCAGTAGCCTAAGCATAATCACAGCCTTGGACAAGGTTGAGTAAGTAAACGTAGCGACTAAAATGAAATATATATTTTCTTATACATTGTGATAGAAGAAAATATCTCGTTCTACTGAATTTAGTTAAAGGAACCCATTCCCTTCCGTTAACATCAAACTGTCTCATTCCTTCATCAGTTTCAAAGCTTAAATTTCCACGCACGTATTCACTGAAGGAAGTCAGCGATATCACGGAAGTCAAACGAGGGGATTATTTAAAATACAACTCTAAATTGTCTCGAAAGAAAGCCAGTAAAAAAAATACAAATTCAGACCCGACTTCCAATGCAAACACGACAATCAAAAGGAATAAATTCCTTTCGCGTTCACGAGACCCTCTCGCTTCATTTGCTTCGGATCCCAGCGAGATATCATTTCCGATCAAAGTCTTTCTTCTCCATCTTCCTTTATTGTTTCGTAAGTTTCCTTTGAGCTTTTCGCGTACGATCGCTTTCACATCCCTTAAACCTCGCAACCATCTTGCTCATTATAGTCCCCACCCCACCGCAAACCCTATCCTTCATTCTTCCCTTCTTCTTCTTTACGGGATCCTTCGATGCGCATTACCGAGGCAACCGTGGGTTGATTATATCCTCGCCCTGAATCCCTCCTGCCGTATCCATGGTTACCGCGGAGCTGTCATCTTTCTCCCATCAGTCACATCCTAAACTCCGCCGTCGGTGCGAGCGTTCTCCCGGCTTCGTGAGAGCGAATGAACCCTATGCAACCCCGTCCTTTTTCCAGACTTCCAAAGAGATTACGGTCTTTCGAATGTATACGTCCTTACAGATAATGCCTGCGTTAGAGAGTTACTTTTCGTTTGCCTAAATGACTCCGTTGAAGTATCGTGAGTGCATTGTGACCTGGGCTGACGAAAGCTGCTCCTGACGAGTTTTACTTATCATCAATCGAGTTTGGTTCACCGCTTCTCATCGTCAGTCATAACACTATAGGTTAATAGCTCATAAGTGTGATTTTGTATATATACATAACCATCTTGAAATAAATAAACTTTGAAGCTTTTACTATGTATATATATATATATATATATATATATATATATATATATATATATATATATATATATATATATATATATATATATATATATTACCTCGCGACCAGTTTGGTTAAAGTACTAACATCATTTGGCACCATCACCAAATGATGTTACTACTTTATCGAAATCGGTCGCGAGATAAAATATATATTGTAGAAGCAACAAAGTTAATTTATTTCAAGATGGTTATATTACCTTTTCACGAAGTGAAGATTGATCATATTAAATCTATTTGTGCACATGTCTGAGTCTATGTAAGGCCCTGCAAGCCGCCTTTCGGCGCGTGGTAGGGGGGCAAGCACTTTGACTCTATTTTCCTATAAAAAAGGAGAATTGGGACACGGCTGTTAAGGAATTTGAGGTTTTTAAATCTCCAATAGCCGTTTGTGTCGGCGTTCCTCTTCTCATTCACCGGTATTCCGGGAATACAAGAAAGGACACCGGACTTTTTGAGAGCACTCAATATGTATTTCGAATGCATTCTTCGTCGGGAGTGAATAGATACCTTAGACGTATTGAGTGTTCTCTGATGTCCTGTCTTGTTTTCTAAGAATACCGGTGAATGAAAAGAGGAACCCCGACAAAACCGGCTATTCAAACCACTAAATCTCTTTTCCTAATTGATTTCTTTCGCGTATTGTTCGCGGAAAAAATTAATTTTTGATACGATTCGTTCTAGCATCTATTTCCCTTATCTTCCTCGCAGTATCAGAACGGCCCATATAACAGGGAGGTCGCATTATATCGGTTACATCACATCAATATCATCATCTGTTTTTCCTTATATTTACAATCAGAATATGTACCCAGATGGATAATATGTCCAGCAGTGGACAATATTGACAATATGGAGAGCAGTAAAATAGTGGACGGACGCTTTTCAACAGGGTTGCAACATTGCTCGAGGGCACTTAAAACCAATATCCTAATGCTTAGACATCACCCAAATCAAGATGTATTTTGCAACCGACTGTACGCAGATCTGCATTTAGAAAACGTTGGCGCAAAACAGATGCGAATTATTGGTTATTAATTAATTTAATTTTAATAACTGGTTATATTTATAATTAATTAATTACTGGTTAATTACTGGTCACTCGGTCACTTCCATCGGTTACTCAGCATAGTGGTACAAAAAATACGGCCAGTCTTATCTTTCTGACCAGATTTTGAAGAGTAGCATGAATTATATGTGATCATTAAATGGTCGGGAAAGTTAAAAGCCGTGCTTTTTGAATTCGAATATCAAATGTTCCGCAAAATAACACGGACAAATAAACTTGTTGGGCAATCGTTTAAATACACAGAAATACGATATATACTATCACTCATTGAAAGAGTTGCAAAGGATATGTATTAAAAACTTATGCATCACATTTAATAAATATTTCTCGGTAACCCATAGTTGTTTTGTGGTAAATATGTCTCGTATAATGAAAATAAGACGCGTGCTGGTATATTACAGAATATTCACAGTTGATTGAACTATGAACTATTTACATTTATCCCATTATAATGTGCAATTTCGACATATAAGAGTTACTGGATGATCTGTTATTTAAATAAATTGGGCTATCTAGCATATTAAACGTATTAGTTTAATAGGTTCCCAGAAAATCCTGTGATTCATTAAAACTAACAGCAAGAGATGAATAGCATTTCACTTGAATTTCCCTTCTAAACAGGAGAAAATCTCCATTTTATTGCACCGAACGTTTCCAGGAACTAATTAATGAAAGTTTATTGCGGTTCACTCAGATGAAATCATGATTTAATATTCTGGACTCTTCTAGTACGAGGTCGTTCTTAGAATTATTCACTATATGGAATATTTTCTCGTTAATTAGAAAGCAATAACTTCCACAAACCTTTCCCCGAATTTTCTTTTCCACAACATTTCAGTAATTTATGAATAAATAAATACATTTTTTATCCATAAATGATAAAAGTATTTTTGTCCGTCGATTTAGTGTATTTCCAATATTAAGTCGAGCTTTTTCAAAATTACGTCTGCTTCTATTTTAATCTTCCTCGAAACTCAAAAATAATATTTATTACTAGTTTTGTTCAGTAGATTACCCTCTAACTCCTATGTTCATAAAATGTACAGATTTTAAATTCAAGCAACCATTTGATTAGTTTTGAATCAATTATAATGCAATTTTTACAAATCGCCTATTTTCAACTTATCTAAAATACCATTAAAGGAATAAGATACAATGTTTGCATGTATCTTTCTTAAGTAAATATCAATCAGGTTTAAATCAAATGATATGATTTAGGAAATTCGATCTACCCACACGAGTTGATTGTTAAATCTCTAATCCCGTCAAAATATAAAACCGACGTCAAAAATTGTTGATGCTCGCTTGATTTATTTTTCAAATCGCCGGTCTAATTTCAATCAGAAAAATTAATTGAACGGGAAAATGGCCGCTTGACCACGGTAACTAGCTGACCGAAAAAAATGCCCAATTTGATCGGAAAACTTATTTATTGAATTAATGTCGCTCGATTTGTGTATCTGATTTGCGGAAAAATTTATATTTTGGGCGATTTTGTTTGAAATTTTAGTCTTCGGAAAACTGACGTTAACCTTTGCTTCCGAATAAACATGCAAATATCATCTCGTTGATGTGTTGCGAAATGACGGGAGGTTTTGAAAACCGTATAAAAACGGATTTGAGATGCCCTTTATCCTTTGAAAGATACAAATTGATCTATGAAGCCTTCCATTGCGGGACACGGCAATTAAAATCACGGAATTATTTTAAGTGAGCAATCATTCAGAGGGTTGGAATTAAAACTGATTAAAAGACCGAAAATGGTGAGTTAACGGCGCTGAATCCCAACGTGAATCATTACCTCTGACGTTTCTTTGTTTCCGTGGCAAATGCCGAGGATTTATGTAGCAAAATGGTGGACACCATTTTGACCTAATTTAGCGATGAAATAACTTACATTTTCCATATATCCTAAAGCTTGTTCTTAGAATTTCACTTAAATGTGATTTAAATACGCAAATGCTCTTTTTTGATACTATTTTAATAGAACGGAAAGAGCATACAAGAGTTTATCAACATATTTAGGTTGAATGTAAATTGAAAGAAAGAAATATAGGTCACAGATGCAGGTAATATTTGTTATTTCGTCACTTTTTTTAATTTAAATTTAAAATCTGAATTCTAAGTCAAAATATATTATTCACTGGGATGATCCGCAGCGTGATTAGGCGTTCCTGTCACTTTACCTTGATAAATGGAATATTCATTACTATTCTTCCGACACAGGATAAAAACGTCTCTAATTTACTATACTCTCAACCTTGCTATTGGATGCCAGCAAAGAAAACTAATTTGGAATGAATGCTGCTGAATAATGGCGATATTCACTCAATATTGGTCACTCGTTATTGATCATAATAATAAGTGTTACTCACAGTTTTTCCGTGGCACTTAAGTGGGCAGTGTTTACTCATGGCACGCGAAAGGAAAGAAATCGCAAACAACCTCACTCCTCTTCTAGTGTAAGCTTAATATCAAGGCTTCGGGTTCCAGGCTTTTTATAATGAACGACAATGGTATTGAATGATTCGGCCATCTTGCATCATCTTTTACTTACAGTCATTACTTCCACTTCTTATGAATAGATATATTTATTTATTTATATAATCTTACAATACTATATACGTTATGATTTACCTTCTAACAAAAAATCTTACTTTATAAATAATAATAATTTATTACGCTCTGGGTAGATTCCCATAGAGCAATACCAAATACAAAAATTTATGGAAAATCATAATAACATAAGAATGCACTGATATTTACAAAATATGTGGAAATAAAAAAATACAAAATAAGGAAAAGCACGACATAGGTAAACAGAGAATTTAGGACTTAAAGATAGACAACAAGAGAGGAAAAAAACGAGATGAAACTCGTCTAACACGATATACTCGTAAAAACATCATTAGCTAAGAGATAGTGGAATAATTGTTCACTTGTGACATCATCATACACTAGACAACAATAATCAAAGGACGGAAAAATAAGTGTCGAAATAAGTATTATAGGGTTGATAAAGAAAGGTTGTTAAGGATTAATTTTAATTGATAAAGAGTTTTGTTGACTTTATTTGATATGTCAGACAATTGAGGATGCCAGGAAAGGCTATTCGTAAGGGTTACATCAAGGTTACGAACATCTACATCTACATTAATACCCTAAAAGCCGCCTTTCGGCGTGTGGCAGGGAGTGTAAACACCAGTTGAATCTAAACTACTTCCTTATTCGGTTATTGTCGCGTATCGTTCGCGGAAAGATTGAATTTTTAAAACCGACTGTATTTTTAAATGGAAGTTTTGATATTTTTATAATCAACAAGATATAGGACAAACAGATTGTATATAGAATTATTAAAAAGTACACAATAGTTACATAAAATTTAAAAGAATTAAACATTATAGGTCCTGCTAAGCCTAAAATGGCTTGTCAGCAGGTGCCTTTTAAACAAAGAAGTAATATTTAACTCAAATATAAAAATCATACATGTCAACACAGTTAAATATTAATTAGAAAGACTATTTTTACATTTTGTTGCAACTTTTAGGAAATATTAAAATTTTATTAACACACATATTATGATCGTAATAATAATAGTGTGAAAATAACTATCGTGAGCACCGTGAGTTTCCTCAGATTTTATGAACAGACACTTCATAAAATGGCGGAAAGACAAGACTTTACCGTGCAATGATGAATTGAAGGTGAATATTCACTCAATACCTCTAGAGTGCTTATTTTCCGATACTATTCACTCAACTGCAGCGCTTATTTTCCTTTTCTTCGACAGCCTCTCCATCGTCTCGTATTCGAATACCTCTTGGAGTAAAATTATCCTTTTAGGGATAAACGGTCAAGTTCCTCACCCTGTATCATTTTAAATTGGAAAAATCCATCCGGTAGATCCGATCTTCTGTGAATAGCAATACAAAGTTTCAGGCTATGAATTCAACAGACGAAAAATTGTTTTCTTTTATCTCAATTCTTGTTTCTTGAGTATTTTTTCTATCTATAACGTATTTGCGGTAGAAATTCTGCCGAACTCCAATCGAACATTGTCCCGCATCGCCTCTGAATGCCACTTTGTGTTACAATTGTAATAATTTTTTAATGAAAACAGGGAGAAAGATCACAAGTACATCCATCACAATAATCATTTCTATTTACAAACACACAACCATTCCATAACCATAAAAATGCGATTAATCGGGATTTGAAGCTGGGACCTTGGGTTCGGAGAGCATGCTAACCACTCCTCTACCGTGTCTGGTTGAATTATTATTATTTTATTCTGCGACTAATTTAGCAATATGCTTAAAATACATTACACTGTTATATTCAACATCTCTTTCACGCAAAATAGAAAATCCTTTAATACTTCGACCAACTATACATTTTTGGAAATTTTGCAACAGCGCACGAATACCTCCCACAGGAGTATCTCGCAACCATGCATTTTAGATGCTGCCCTCATGACGGTGGACAGGGTATATCCACCTTTAAATTGGTAGTTTCGCAGTACGTTCGAAACGACAACCTTGCACAGCGTTCGCTCGACCTTTTGGAAGTTCGCTGTATTTTTTTTTGAGCAACGAGAATGATTTCGTCTTTTGTGTCTCTTTCGAGTTTCCTTTTTTTTCCCGTGTCGTACTCACGCCCGGTTCGCGTGATCTCTTTGGACCACACGCATTACGATCTGCAGACTCACGCGAGAATGGCAATGGCCCCTAAGGTCGATGGATCCTTTCGGCCCATTTCCTTGAAACCATCGTCTCCTTTAGAATTCTCTCGACCTTCTTTACTATGCCGTGAGCTTGGGTGATAAAGTTATCATGATGTTAATTGTGGTAATGACGTAACTTCATTACTGTGGGCCAAATTAAGAATTGCTAAAATTAAACAAAGGCTGTAAAGACATGGGGACAAATTCAATATTAAATCAAATCTTCATCGGGACGTGAATGAGACATCTCCGTAAAGCCGTATCTCACACCTAAAACCCATTGTCATTTTATCTTCCGCATTTTGAGATATTGGAAATGAAGAAAACAAAAGATCCACCGAAGATAGAAAGTATAGTATTTAAAAACCAAGACCAAATTTTAAGGAATGAATACACCACCTAAAACGCCTAAAATTTAAATTCGAAGAACATGACTAGTCAACATCATACGTCTGCATAATTATTACTTTACCAATTAGACTAAATTAGAACAGAAAATACTTTTGCTACTTTAATCTATAATATTTTTTGGGATGTAGTTTCGGCATATTTGAAGCAAGATACCTATGATATACAAAGTTTTATGTTTTAATAAACAATCACTGACAGCGAGATCCAACGATTACGTTAAAAATGTTTCCGTACATCGGCAGGTTATTAAAGGTGTACCGTAATAAATTCTATAAAATTTTGCGTAAATAAAGAAACATTAAGAGAGGATTTGAATTCATGCTGAGTTTTGATAAGCTGACTTTCACGAAAATAAAATTAAAGAAATCTATAGCAACATAGTTCAACGTTAAAATTTTTAAAAACTTAAGGACCCTTAGATATCATTCAGAATGCCTATAGCTTCCTTTCAATTCCCCTATTGATACTGAATAGTGAAAATACACCTAGATGAGTAAGTAATGATGAATAGTGAACATTTATATGAATCCCTTAAGTGGAACACTACTTCACAGGCTGTAAAAATAACCATAATTTAAATATTTTTCTTTTAAAGCCAATTAGTTTTACTTTAACTTTTTTATCATTTCAGAAAATAATAAACCTTTCTTATACTATTAGCAGTATTAAGTCATTTTTTTGCAAAAAATAACAACAATATGATAGTTGTTTCTCGGCCATGCAACAAATGCAGCGCTCGGTGGTTGGCAGATTTTCTTCTGAACAAATGATCTGAAATTCAAAATGTATACAGTTTTAAGTGTATCAGATCATAGCTATCGTTCATCGTAGCGGATTTTTGATATCATTTTTTTAAACAAAATGGTGGACACATGAGCTATAAATTGAAATTTCTCGGTTAAAATTTTGACTTTAGAATTTTGTTTTTTCAATAACTATGTAAAATATCTAAAAACACCTAAAAAACGCTAGACATTGTTATTAGACATATTTAGGCGAAATTTCAACGTATTGTGACAAATATTTACTGATATTTCCTCCTTAAGATATCAAGAAATTTCAGTTCGTAAAAGTTATAGCTTAAGCACGCAGATACTACCACGCTAAAGCAGTCACGAGCAAGAGAGTAACACACCGAAATAATTTCACAAATTATAAAACTAGCCGGCCCGCATCTCGTTTTGACCCTCTCCGCATTGTGCCCTTTAAAACAGTCGCATGCTACGAAAGAATTTAATGATGTCACGCCCCTGAACGCTCAGCATTTCATTTACTTCGTAAAGAGATTAAAATTTTTAGAGTGCCGCACGTACGCGGCACGCTTATCCGCCGAATAAAACTATTCGAGTAATTACGCTATCTCGCGTAATCATTCGAGTCACATCTGGGATGGTGCGCGGATAATTGCTGCCCGTGGCGCACCATCAAACTTTCTCCCAACTTTAAATTAAATTCGGGGAATTATCGTGGAGAAATAGAACGAGCAGAAAGCACGGAGTCCGAATTTTTTTATCGCTCCAGGTGACCACCTACTTCGGCTAGCAGTTTCACCTGCCCACGTAGCGTCCGGACGCGGATATTTTTAATGTACGCGGTCGTCCTAGGCTAATTATTTCAGAAAAACCATTAGGGATAGTATTAAAGTTGCGGAGGTGAAAAATGTGGGTTGGTTTAGAAAGTTTTTGTTGCCGATTAGTTGGTGCATTTCACAAATTTCGCAGTATAGTTTACCTGAATATTTTTTCATTCCAGTCAACATAAAGATATGTTGAGCATTACGTTGAATAAAATGAATGTTTTATTTGTTTAATGTAAAAAATATAACCTTAACGATCTATGAAATATACATATTAACATTTTATGGTGAAATATAATCCTTTTCAAGCATTAAATATTGTGATTTATATATTTACTCGTATACAATATTATAAATACCCACATTAGGGTGGATCGAAAAAACTTTTTTTTCAAAATACTCAACGGCTAGTGCTTAAAGTTTGTGGTTGGTGGTCCTTATAACATATAAAACATTTCAACTCGATAGGATTATGTCCTGAGGCTGCGAATTTTAGTCAAAATTTTAAATTTTTGTGACAAATGTCAAATTTTTGCATTTTTTTCCTGACGGTTTCTCAATGTTTCCGAAGTGGTTTAATGGCGAAGAAGTACATATATTGCTTGGTTGTTGCTTAATATTTAAGATTTATTACATTTAAATCAAGGAAAATGGATTCTCAGTTCCCCAAACTTCGTTAAAATACGCAAAATATACAGAAATCTTACGGATGTTGGTTAGACAATATGGTGGGTCGTTTTGTTTTCGGATTTCGAAAAAAAGTTTTTCGATCTACCCTAACGCACATGCTTAAAGTAGAGAAAATTGGAGAGCACTTGCGAAGGCCTACATTTGATGTATGGTTGAAAATTGCTTAAGATGACACACACACGTATATACATAATAATAATTATAACGACTTTATTTAAGGGTGACATTGCAACTTGAAAGTCTCATTTTGTTTCTAACCCTAAATAGACACTCCTAGATAGGCACACGATGTGTAATATGCAATACAAATATACATTTGAAATACATACTTTGTATACTATATATTGAAGATGTTTGAGTAAATGTATTTATTGTGCATAGATATGTATAATTACCTCCATTAAAACTTTAAGAATGTCTCAAAATTATTTTAATTAAAACTTTTATCAAATATTTGATTTAATGCATTCCAATTGCCAAAAGAGAGTATTTTTTGATACCTTATTTCAATGTATAAAAGTTTTTGTCTTAAAATATATTCCAACTAACTAATAAATAAAAGTTTTAAGTCTTTCTATTAGCCATAAAAAGAGTGTATTCTTGTTGTATCTCTTATCAAAGCGTCTAAAATCGTTCGGATGAACGTAATTTTTAAATCGAGCACATTTCTCTTTACTAAATATTTTTCTTTCTCTTTCAGGTAAGAGCTTCATTTTCAAAATGACCCCATCCCTCTCTGTGTACAGCTGTAGGGTAAGTCTGCATATATCTAATAATATTTTTAAGTTAATTTATGAATGAACGAACGTGTGCGGTAGTTCCGTCCGATTCAAGTTTTCGCATCCTACATCCCGCATATGTGGCACGTATTTAGAGTGCGAGCAATTGCGCATTCTTTATGGAGACAAGCGGCACAAAATTCATGGCTGCAATTTTACGGTACGCTTTTACCCCATTTACACGAATTCTAGCTAGAGAAAACTGCATTGCCGTTTCGTTACATATTCTTGTGTCAAAAACTTCGCCATAAACAGAGTTGTCTGAAGGAGAAGATGCTCCTGCTGTCTGCTTTACCTCTTTTCAATGCTAGACTCTTTCCAGCAACTCCACCTCGTATGATATTTACGTGTGCTCCAAGATACACGTTTGAAGAACTATGGCAAGATTGGTATTCATTGAAATATCAAAACCTTTCGAGTAAATTTAGGGAAAATGCCTCCATTCAAGCTTTTCTCTACAACTGAGCTTATACGCCCGTAATTTATTACGTGGGTGGGTGTTTAAGTTCGCCTTACTCTAGGAAAATTTACGTTTAAAAGCTCTAAAATTTCTGCAATGTCAGATGATGCCTCTATGCTAATTATGGACAACGTTTTATAAACAAACCGCTCTAGATTCGAAGATAGGCAGTTAGGGAAGTAAGACCTTCCATGATTAATACATGCAACTTACGTACAAATTTCTCCGGCAGAAAAAATTGGAAATGAATCCCTTGCGAGCTTTATACATGGGTGGTCTGAAAAGTTTCCGACTTTTCGTCATTTCTCGACATGTTTTTTGAAAATATCTGAACATTTTCTGAAGATTTCTGAAAAATCTGGGGTCGGAAACTTTTCAGACCACCCTCGTATATTGCGAGAATGATAATTTTCGGAATATTTATCAATTATGTTATGTTTGGAAGCTCTCAAAGTGATTTTTTTTTTCGATTATGCGAAAATCGTTAGATCATTGGTGGTCACCGCAAGGAATAAAATTATCCGAGAGTTTATATTTTAGTCAAGGATCAAGTCGTACAATAGGTAGGAATGTTTTCAGCTATAAGGATGTCACTGAAAATGATTAATTACATGTTTTTGTGTACCTGAGTGTAACCATAAATCTTCATGTGAGTGATATATGGTGTGAATATAGAAATTTTAAAATAGCTTTGGTATAGTATGTATCCTATATTTCTGACGGTATTTGTTGCCACATAAATTAATAATTATCAACTGGAAAGTATGGGAATACTCGCGAAAAGTTTTGTAATCCGAACCGTGCAATTTTATTTCAATATCTTAAAAAATGCTCCATCCAATGTTTAGCTATACAAAACTACTGTTGTGAAGGATAAATTGAGTAATAAAGCGAGCCAAGAAGGTATGTGTTTTTTCAATTCTCTATTCATTTCATTTCATAGGCTCAAAAACTTGAGTATCATGCAGTGTTTTCTGTTTCTACGAGATTCTTACGAGGTTTAATATTCAAAGACCGATAATTCATTAGATCTTGAACATTTTTATGGCAAGTAAGTAATTAGAAGCAGGTAAATAACAATTCAATACCAAAAACCATTCCTTAATTTTACCGTTTTGTCCTGTGACAGAAAATTCACTTTGATTTATGTATCATTGTAGCAGATTAGTGGTTTTCGAACGTTCACAGTGAGTTATTCAGCTTTTCATCAGCGATCTACCAATGAGGTTCATGTGGCCAAGAATACCTTACGTAAATCTCTCTTCTGTTTTGATAATTTATCTCTACGTTAATATAACTCATAGACTATTAGAAAGCTGAAATTTGGCAGCTCTGTTAGGGACTAAAAAATCGAATGAAATCTTTAAAACATGTAAGGAAGCTTAGGTTGTTCAAAAAGAGTGATGTTGGAGTACAACAATCAGGAGGCAATTGAAAGGATAATTAAGCTCCGGTATGAATTCTAACATCACCACTGTGCCATTGTGAGCCTAGAGATGATGAAGTGACTCCCTTTGACCTATTGTGGCTCATCCATTGGAATAATCGACCGCCAAAATGTACGCCGCCGCAGTCCTTCCATGTGAAGTAAAACTCGGCGGAAAAGTCTCGCGTTTGAAATACTCCGGCAATAAAGAGCTTTAATGTGTTCCCGAGGATTAAGGACACGAAAGGCTGTAAAGAAAGGTAGCTACTCCCCGTCGATGGATGGACCCGTTAATATCACGTCGTATATTTTTACGGACGGTCTTTGTCATGGTAATAGAGTCTCTTAAAAGCGACGTACGGTGGCGATTGACTCTCCATCCGACGCCTCTTTTCACTTCTCCTCTGCATAAGCGAGGGAATCTGAAGATTCCACCAACCTTGAAACGCTTTTCTTTCTTCTCATCAAAGATCGTCCGGGAATGTTTATTTTTCTCGAAAGGGTTATTTCTCAAAAGGATTCTTCGTCGGTACGTGATTGGGTTTTGCGTATGGGAAACTTTCGATTTTCGAAATTTTCGCGAATTCGTTTCTGTGAACGTAGCTATCTCTACTCGGATGTGCTCTTTTTGGTAGCGTCTAAAATTTCTACACTGAATCAGTAATTCTTTTATTATTAATTGTAAGAATTCAGTCAGGAAATTCAAACGACACGGTAATACAATGTAAAGAATATCTCCTGACTGTGAACGGCTTACAAATTAATTTATATGGCATGAAAAATTCAAGAAACAGGATTTAAATATTAATATTCATCTTCATGGTCCTCCTGATCCAGCTCATCAGGAGGTACCAGGTTCATAAATCATAATTTTAATTCGGATAGTATTTCAGTGCGTGATTTTGGCTTAATGCACTGAAATCCTGTATTGAATCCTTGCATAGAAAATTAGTCAATTGAAAAAGGTATTTTTTACACAAAAACTAGTAGTTTTGCTACCATTACTGAGGGACTAACGGTTTAGGATTAGCATATTGATCAGGATAGCAGATTGAATGGTAATTTAACTATTTTTTCTTAAAAGCAAGATTAATTCTTATCGTAAAAATTATATTACCTTATCAGCGGAAGTTGGCAAAATGATATGAATGACAGTGGATATGTGCGTGTTCTTGTAATGTCATATTTTTTTCAATTAGTTGATGGTTTTTCGATCGATAATCATAAAGGCCTCGATCAGTAGTTAATTACTTCGCACCGATTCAATAAAAATGCCATATTTCTGGATCCTTTAATTAAGTATTTATTATGAGATATGACTATTGTTGTTATATTAACTATTACCTTTCCAAGTGTTCCATAAAAATTAAAATGCGATTCAAGATCCTTGATAAAAATGATGTTTTTCGGTTATTAATTTGAATACCCGATTATTAGAAGGAAAAAATATCAGGAGGATCATAAGATATTGAATGCACTTAAAGTTGGATATTATTAAGTTTAAATCACTTAAATTTGAGGGCTATTACTTCTTATAGCTCAATAAGAATCGATTAGTTGTTTTTTTTTAGTTTTGTCTCAATTCTAATAAGGACCTTCCTATACAAAGTAGAAAATAAGTTATTTATGATAGCCTATTGCTCCCATATTGATATAATTAGTTCATTCTGCCGTCAACTTAAATATTCCAAGATTTGTTTCCACTGTTAATATTTTTGATACTTCAATTTCCTTATAAACGAGATAGTTGATTACGAAATCGTAGAATTGAAATTTGTGTGAAAAATAACCGTAAATTTGTATTTATTATAAAGATCATTTTTAATTTTTGAAACCACTAAGTTGATTATCCAAAACTTAATACAACTCCCGTTGTTAATTCCTGTAATAACGAGTAAGAATCCACATCTTTCGATTTATCTCAAGAATTTTCAGGGGATGGAAATTTCCTCGTTTGCATAGATTATTAAATACTGGAGATGATCCTCTTTGGTGCACACAAAAAGCTTTCCGTAAAAACTCAAAAGTGCACATTTGGCTTTTCTACGCGAAATTTTTATTTAAAACTCCGTCAGTAATTCCGTCACCTAAACGTTAGCCAGGTTAATTAAGACACGGTGACGTACTTAGCCAAAGAATAGAACGACGTGGAGTGGCTTAGGACTCCCTCCAAACGTCAGACCTCGGCGACGCAGGGAAATGATGGAGTAATTAAAATGTTAATGGTCACCGTGTAGAAGGGTTAATTCGGAGAGAAAAACGGCATCGGGGTCCGGGTGCAAGCTTCGTTCATTTTCATTAAAAAACGGACGAGATACGAAGGGAAGTCACAAAAGGGCATTAGCGAGGAGTTATGTTTGATTCAAGCGTTATGCTTGACGGCGCGGTGTATGCTTTTCCTAGAGTCAAACCGAAAGCTGTTTAGAAGAGCGATAACCGTAAATCTGAACCTTTTAGGATAAAAGCGTCGCTTATAAGGAACGGTATTCCTCTTTCTAGCATAGCTCTCTCTTTGATAATTTCCTCGGCTGGTTACTTAGTCCCAGGAAGTTTGATTTCCGGGGGTTTGGACGTAGGTAATTATGCCCCGCCTCGATTCGGGCCACGCCCGATCGGTTTTGGGGTAAATTGCTCATAGGCCCAAGAATGGTAGTTAATTGTTATTGCTATTGATACTTAAGGCACCGTATTCTTATACTCTCATAAGAAAAGTTGGTTAGGTTGATTGAAAAAGAAGGTAAAGTTGAGCGAAGGGAGGGTTTACTTAGAAGAAATGTAATAGTTGGAAAGTCTATTAAAAAAATCCACAGGGAAAACACTTACTAAAAGTTAAGTAATACTGAATCAGATGAAGACCTCGAGATGTTATGCAGCTATAAAATCCGGGTCGTATATAGTATATTTTTGTGTAGTTTAGTTAGCATTTCTCCCAGTGAATTTTCTTTGCGTTAATTCTAATTCTTACCACCAAGTAAGAACTATCGGGTCTATGAAATATCGAGAGGAAATTGATTGCTAAAACCTGTACGTTGGCATTCACAAATTCTTTCCTGTGCTTCTATAGTCCTCCAGTTGCGTATGGTAGGAGCTGCATTAACATTAAAATTCCTATTTAACTCTAAAGTCTGTTAGTTCTCTAATAATCTACGGATTAAGACACCGGAGGTAAATATATGTCTTGGCGATTATTCCCTTCTAACGTTCAGTCGTTTTTTTTAGAGCCCACGAACGTCGTTTACTAGAATAACGAAATGAATTAGGGCAACGAGTTTGGTATCGATCTTTTGGAAAGATACCGTGGGTAATCTAGTATTCTTTCCCTGAATGAAACAGGACGGTCTTTATTCAGCCTCACCCATGACTCAGTAGCTTTTTTATTCCACAAAAGGAGTAATACTGAGGCAGAAGTAAATGAAAGATAAATTTTCTCTATTCTGAGATATAAACATTTCCATTCTTTAGTAAAGTAAAAGGGTAATATAGATTCAGGTATAAGATAGATAATTTTATGTTGTACTGCTTCATTCATTCTTATCTAATGAACATTCTAGAAATTTAGTATTGCTTATTTTTTCAATCAAATCTTTTTATTTTGTATATTAGAAATGGTTCCTCCCTAATTATTTTAATCCATTGTACAATGTAAATACTTTCTGATTATTATTTTTAAATATTTATTGCACAACGCTGCCGCCAGACTTCTATCTAACTGCGACGAAAATAAATAAATAAATAAGATATTATAGTATTGAAAATAAGAAATAATATCGTGGTAGGATTAAACGCCGGGCATTTACACCCCCTACCACACACCGAAAGGCAATTTTTTGGGCTGTAGATGTATTTACGATCGATTGTACATTAAAGTAGAATGCGCAGCCTTGTTTAATATGTCCTCTTTTTAATCAAGCTTCCGTCTCCATTGGAAAAGGTAATCTTTATTTTTTATTCATCAATCACAGTAGATGAAAAATAAATTTTTTTAATCCTGTACCGAAAACCAACTCTAAATATCCCGTTCTTCGAAACACGGCAGAGAGGTCATCCATCGGACGTGTATCCTTAAATTCTTGTTTTTCAAGATCGCAAAGATGGCACCGAAGCGCATTCGTCCGAGTTCATTTTCACTCTTTCATTCCTCCAACAGATAATAAACCCACCCAAAAATGAGACCTCAAAACTGATAATATCCCGCTCAAAGTAAGCGAGGAATTACACCGAAAAGAACTGCCTCACGCACCACCGAGAACCCTCGCGGCGTCCACGGAATAACAATAAACTCCTCGGGAGGAGAAGAGGGACCTTCCTTCTTTCTAAATTACCCTTCCGACCCTTCTAATTTCCTCCACTTAAAAGGAGAGAGAGGTGGGAGGTCGCCGAGGACCCTTATTCCCTCTTCCGCTGCCCCACGAAACACCCTATTAATCACTCCCACCCCCACGGCTACCTTTTTATCCCCCCGATGCGTAGATCCGTATCTCGCTTTTTTATCGGGTGCCCCCTCGCATACCAAAAGACGCCGGAGGATTCTTGAGGGTTCTCCGGGAGATGTGAGGCAGAACGTCCGTGCGCGACGGTCTTATTCCCGGGCGGGTGTTGCGTTGATCGATGGGGTTTTGAATTCGGCAAGAGGCGTGAAATTAATATTTGTCCGCGTTTTGATGGAGGTGTTCGGTTTTATTAGGAAGGATTTTATTTTGGAATTGACGAGGGTGCAGATAATGAATGCGAAATGAAAAATTTGAATCAGTGGGTGATTAATGCATCGACGCTTTGCTGTGGAAATCGTTCTAAAGATTATGAATTTCGAAGTTATAGAAATTAATAACACTGTAAACTTCCTCACTATTGAACTTTATTCACGACCGGTTTCGGCGCAAAGGTCATCATCTGGACAACCTGATGATGGTCTTTGCTGGTGGTCCAGATGATGTCCGAATTATGTCCATTAGTGTGGAAGTTTACAGTTTTATTATTTTCTATAACTTCAGAATGTCCTTTCACTAAGTTCGGCCGAATATGATAGAATTTATTATGAATTTCATTTCAGAAAAAATTGACGAAAATGGAATTTAATTTTATACGGGGAAGCGAGTTTGAACCAAGGTTTTACAAGGAGTGATGTCTGTGACTCGACACAATATCTCCCACTTTCCTGTCAGTTGTTCTAACGAATTAAATGCCCCTCCTCACTTCGGTAGGGTGGCAGTATGGTAGTTTAGTGGTTAGAATACCTACCCGAAGGTGGGAGATCAAGATTTGAGTCCCAGCCATGTCGCAGTTTTTCAATTCTTGTATGTATAACCTCAACTTTGTATTCTCTGCTTTTTTCTACCATGAAGAATGGATTACGTAAATATCATAAAAAATGGATTTAACAACAATTATTTATCCACTAATTTCGCAGTTAATGTTGCTTCATGAAAAGCTAGAGTATTAATTGTATCACAGTGAGACGTAGTGGAATTTTCTTATAATAAGTGAAAAATGGGGAAAACACGCTCTTTACTCATTCTACGAATTATCACTTCATGTTTATGAATAAATTATATATACCAGGAGATGACGAATTGCCTGATGCCATGCCAACCTCAGCAGCAGAGAGGTTTGTGTGTTAGGCAAACAAGACTAAAGTTTCGGATTTGAATATGAGTTAGGGAATAGTTTAATGTGAATTTCATGAAGAGTAAATTTTATCAGTGGTTTTGTGTAAAACGAAGGGATGATGATAATAGCTTGATGATGAACTTGGTGTTAGAAAGCTTTGTTACGAGCTGATAATCTGAAGTCTAGTTATAAGAAACAGGACGTTTTTAACTCACCATTTCTCCTTCGCAATTATTTAACAGCTTAAAACACCTAACATTCTTGTAGAAAATTCGTTTTTTTCTTTCAGTTACATGCAGTTTTAGTACATGTAATTGAAAAGAAAGAACCAAAGTATTTGTTGACATGTTATAAACACAATTATAGGTAGGTTAATACCTAATGATACCGTGAATGGTGCGTTATTTTCAACACGGAAAGGCTATTGTTTAGTTGGGTTGGGTTTGGTCTGGTCGGGATGTTATGGGTTGGGTCTTTTTTTGGTTAGGCTTTTAGTGGGTTGGGTAAGTAAGAAAGCAATTTTCAGTGGGCGTCACCGACTCGTCTTATTTTTTTCCAATTCTTCGGTGACTTATCATTACTTTGAAAGATTTTTCGTGTTAATTTAAAAAACGAATAGTATTCGTTCAGGTCGCCTGAAAAGCAACGAAATCAACTTCCCACATCCGCCGTCTTCTGATGAGGTGATTTACGCCTTCGTACAACTTCATCACGAATACCTTTCACTCCGTAAGTCGGGAAAATAATAAATAGGCCTCCGAATCGAAAATCCGCGGAATATTCATAAAATGTTTTCACCGTTTAATAGCTTTGTTTGCCTTTCAAAGAAGTCGGTATTAATTTAACTTTCTGCTTTATTTTTTTCCATTCTCGAAACTTCTGTCCCCTGAGGGAAAGAAAGATGGACTTCATCGTTTGAATGAGGTAGGAAAAATTCCCCTAGTTGATGCCGAACTAAAAATGCGGTCCAAAGAACCTTATCATTTTATGAGATCCAATAAGAATTGGACGTTTCGACCCTTTTTCGACTTTTATATATAATACGAGAACCGTTTTCGCACGTAAGATAGCCATTACGTTACGTCGTTATAAAGATTAATTTTGGGCGATAATTTTTAATTCTTTGAATATACAGTCCTGTTTATCTTCGCCCACATAAATATAAAATGAAAAATTGGGGCTAATTTTGTCACGCCGCAGTATTTTCTCTCATATTTTAGGAAAGAATATTTTAGATTTTATCTGGTTAGATAATCTCATGAACGAGAAAAATGTCCAAAGATATAACAACAAAATGTTCAAGCTTCCTTGGGTCGCAAAGACAAATGTTACGGCCTGATATGCCACTGACGTTGTCCCGCTTGATAAATCATGCAATACTGGTGCCAACGTAAAAGTGATTAAACCCTACGTAGACCCTCGGAATATGTCCGTTTCTAGAAAATTTCGTTAAATATTCCTCAAAATATTTTTCGCCTCACAGAGGTTAGTTACTTTAGGGTTAGTTAATTTTTGGGTAAAGGAATTAATTTGTAGACTTAATTCTAAAAAATTCAGGTTGATAGGAAATCCTGACAGCTTGAAAAAATACTACCCAATAATTCAATAAATTCTAGATAAAATTTGCTGTATATATTTTTGCGGAATTTGGTAGCAAGGTCATCCTTTTCGGATGCAGTCCTGGACTTGATTCTGGCGAGAGCCAAATTGCTCTGATTCAGGTTGGCGGCAGGAAGGGCTATAAAATAAATTTAAATTTAATATATTATCACTAGTTATAAGCACGTACTAATTATGTATATGAATTTTAACAGCCTCTTCCTAAGTTAACACGGAGTGAGTGACTCGTCAGGCAGTCGCATCTTTACTGCATTGTATAATTCTATTTTATTATCACATCGACATAAATCGATCGTAACCTTTCATGTTTTTTGGTAGGTAGTTTTTTTATGAAAACTGAGGGAAATAAGATGGTACTATTTCCACAGGATTTTTAATACGCTGCCGAAGATGATAATTCTCCGTTGAAACCAGTAGCATATTAAAAATCCCGTGGAAAAAGTACCACCTTGTTTCCTTCATTTTACGTAATGAATTTCCACCATATCTCGCCTGAATCTATGAATTTAATTCAGGTAGTTTTTTATTCAATCTCTTTTTTTAAATTCCATTCTCAAGCCTTGAAGTATAAAAATAAATTAAACATTTACGGAAGAATTATCTACTGAGCCACACGGGCCTATCACGTGGACACTTTTATTTCAGGGCCATATTTTTCTCTAGTAATAATTTTTCTCCACAATTCCATCCCCGGCTATTTCGTTCGGTTCTTTATACTATGAGGAAACGAAGCACCGCTTTACGTTACCCTCCCAAGTCAGGTCTCATCAATTGATTCCAGGTGAATCCATCCTCGGCAGAATGGTACTCCGATCAGCGGGTCGGACATCTCCTGACGACATTCAATTTATGAACTCATAGACTCCCTTTGTTATCCCAGTGCATCATCGTCTCGGAAGTAATGATTTACGGTCCAGATTAAAACGCGAAAGAAGGAGATTGGAGATATCGAGGCGGTCGCTCCGGGAATTATTAATGCACTGCGCGGAGTTGAAACGCATCGCTTCCCTTCCATTTCTATGAAATCGGTTCTCGAACCGAAGTAAAGGCACTGCGATCCCATTTCCCCGGCGTCTCCCTCACCGATTCCCCGCGTTTTTATTTCGGTCGGTACCGTTCTCAATGAGGGGAATCTTTTCCAAAAAACTTGAGAAATTCCATTTCCGTCCTTATTCCGTCCCGAACGTCCTCGCACCGGAAATTCGGGGATTTATTCATCGAAAGTAAGAGTTTTTGAGGTGGATAAATTCTCTTACTTTGAAAGCACATCCTCGACAAAGAAGATTCAAAGATGAGATTTGAAAAAGAATAGCCTTTCAATTAGCATGCACATCAATGATAATTTATTTGGCAAAATTATTAATTAATTAGCACTTAATACAAAATAATTTAATGGAAAAAACATTAGTAACAATAATATTGAGACACTTCTATAATTCCACAATGTACAAGTGTGTTTTACAATAAATTTTTTTTATGATGGAATTCTACCAATTATCAGTCAAGCTATTCAATTTTATTGCACTTCTATACTTCAAAAATTTCTATATATATTAAGAGAAAATGGTGAAAAAAGCTTAGAGATAATAGTGAAGTTGATGTAGGGGTTTAGAAATCTGTAAGGTATGCAGACGATAAAGCAATTCCTTGTGACTCCGAAAAGGGTTTGAAAATCCTAGCAAATTTTAATAAATGAACGTTGATGAGGAAGTAGTAAAGTCTTAAAGGTATTCAGAGGATTAAGCTATTGTGTGTAACTCCGAAAAGGGCTTGCAAAGTTTAGTAAATGATAAAGCAAAGGAGTTTGGGCTTAAAATTAACGTAAGGAAAACTAAATTTATGAGGTTCACCAAGGGAAAATAAAGCCAAGTCATCGATAAGGGTGGATGTGGTAAAACTAGAGCTGGTGGATAAATTCTCTTACTTGGGAAGTACTCCTTGTTGGAACGGAAGATTCAAAGATGAGAAAAAAGAATAGGCTTCGCCAAGGAAGTCTTCACGAAGGGAAGGGAGATGATGACCAAAGGTCTTGACGAAGGAATCAGGAAAAGATTGATGAAATCCTTGATGCGGAGTGTTTTGCTGTATGGGTGTGAAACGTGGACATTAAGATTAAAGGAAACAAACATTTTGAGGCCTTCAAGATGTGGGTTTGGCGTAGAATGTAAAAAGTAAGTTGGGTTGATAGGAAAATAAACACGGAGGTGATAGAGATGGTTGGGGAGGAGAGGGCTTTAATTGAAGTGATTCAGCATCGACGGAGGAAATTGGTGGATCAAATATTGAGAGGTGAGGGGTTTCTAAAGACTGTAATTGAGAGTAGAATTCAAAGGAAAACAGATAGAAAGACAAAGACGCAAGATGATAGACGATTTAAAGGGTGGGGAAAACTACAAGAAGAACACTCAAGTAATGTACCGTTCTCATTGACGATCATCCTCCAAAATAAAAAAAAATCCATTTCCATTCTTATTCCATCCCAAACTTCTCGGCACCGGATACTCAGCGATTTATTCATCGAAAGTAAGAGTTTTTGCCCCTCCATCTTCGGGGGATTTATGTGTCGCCCGTTCCGACGAAGTAATTATTATTAATCTGATGTCGTGGAAGATTTGGTCTTATCGTGGAAGATTGTTTGCCCAAGGATTCCTCCAATGAAACCCCGCGATGCGGGAGTGGAACGAGAATGGATTCTTGAGTATTTATTTTCATCAGTTCCTCAACGTTCCACCGTCTCCACGGAGTGGGGGCTTCGTCTGATGTGAATGCATCGCGGAGTTTATTTCTGAAATGTCCGCTCTCGGATTTATTTCTGCGAGATAAGCAAAAGGTGAATGACTTTGTTCTGAACGGATAGATACGCACTTGAGTGATCTACCATTTGGTAGGTTATGTGACTCAGTATTTCCTATTCAATCCCATTTATTTCTTTTCTTGTTAACTTGTCATAGCCTTTCTGTCATCTAATAAAATCGGATGATAGAAACTCAAACTTTTATGATCAAGATTTAGTTTAATCGTTCTAACTTCTGGACAGTATGATTACCAGAGTATGCTACGTTATTTACGGTGAGACGATGAATTCCATCAATTACTTACTTCAATTAGTTCTTTCCACTTACGATAATTAATTTAAGAAAATATACTTTGAATTCCTGACCGTAGGTTTTTCGTGAGGCAAAAGTTGTTGACAAGAGATTCAAGAAAATGTGTACTGTGCGAATAAGTATAGACATAATTTCAGTTGGTTCTTATTATTTTTTGCAGGAGGAGAGAAAATGATGATAGTTTTTTGCTATAAGGAGAATACATGGTACTTTTATCCTTAGTTATCGCATCGGTCGGCATAGTATTCAGACTGGAGGCTTCTTGAATATTCATTTGCTCTTAAGGCGGAATGATTCTTAGGAGTGGAACAGTTTCCTTGCTTTCCTGAGTGACCCAGAATACTAAAGGAGTCAAACAACTATATTTATACAGTACATTGACCCTATGAATTATATTTTTTATAGTATTAAAAAAACGGATCAAAATCTAGGCTATAATTCGGTTTAATTCATAATCACAGCCTTGTACTAGAACAGGATGAAAGCAAATGGAAAATGCAGATATGCTTTTTTTGACAAAAAGCGTTTGAAAAAAATGCCGTTCATCAAGATACGGAAGAAGAAACATTATAATGCTCATTTTTCATACCATCTCCCGAATTTCATGCTTCAGCCTCTAATTAAACGCAGGCGAATAAAAATACAAGCAAACCCGGATGGATTTATCACTTGAGCACACATTTTATGAGCAAGACTTGGACTTGGATAAAGTAAATGAATAGTAAATTTTCCTATCCTTTACAAAAAGCGTTTGATAAAAAAATTCTTTTTATCAAGATTCGGTAGCAGGAATCTTTTACAACTTTTTTTATCCATTTCCGAAATTTCATGCTCTAGCCTTTAATTAAACGCTGCCGAATAAAAATACAAGCAATCCCGGACGGATTTATCACTTGAACACAGCATCTCGCAAAGGAGTATCCGACCACCTGGATCGCAATATTTCCATCTCAATCTTTCATCCCAATAATTCTCTCACATTTATCGCTTCCTAACCGACCGCCGGCCGAACCAACAGGTAAAAAAAACTGCCAACGATTATTTTCCTTGTTAACCATTCCGTCTCCCTCCATAAAAACGTAAGGAATAGCACTTGGGGAAGGAGGGGAGAAGGTGATAATTGCCGACTCTGTTTTAATTTACGAGCGCCTGCGAAGACAGTCGGCACGACAAAGAGGGCCCGATGAAATGAAGGAGGGAAATTGGAAGGGTTGAAACAGATTGTCTGGAGGACGAGGAAATGAAAGCGGAAGGGACTGGGAAGGAGTTTAGGATGGGAAGGCACGGACGGGATATCTGGTCGGAATTATAAGAGGACCGTAAGATTCGCTGCAGTAGTTTTGCTACATTTTCGTTCAGTAAGCCAGTGATGAGATCCCCCTTGAGGGCGGAGATATCAGCTGAGCGTCAATACAGTAGAACTTATATAATTAGACCCTAAAGGGACCAGGTTTCACTATCTAAAAATTAGAATTAAAGAAATTTCTTAATAAAAGTTGAAAAACTTAATTCGATATATCTATAATAAACTCTTACTCGAATAGTAAATTATTTTTAATTATTTTATTGATAATGAAACAATCGTAATTTTATAAAATAAATACATAAAATAAAAATTGATTTAACCAATTATATATTTCTCTATTTAATACTATACTAAATAGAAATTCAAAATATGCAATGAGATAAAAATGTAAAATAAAAATTTATTTAATAAATTATATTTTGCTGTTTAACAATTTGATTGGTAATGAAAGAATCGTCAATTTTATAAATAATAATGTACCAACTGACAGCTAAGGATCAATTGAATTAATGTGTTGTGACAGCTGAAGAATTATCTTTATTTTTATCGAAATTGAGACCTTTAACTCTTCTCTTTCATCTCACCCATAGATAATTTAAAAATGACAATATTAGTATATGTTATTTTAACTTATTTACATCAATATAAAATGGAAAATATTTTGACTTGGGTGTAAAATGCATAAGTGAAGCTTATGAATAATTAAGTTTTTCTCCATCTACATGACTTATCATAGACTTCAAATGGTAATTTACTCGTAATATGTTTTATTTATAGAGTGAAATCCTAGTACTGTTTTCATTTCTCTCACACTTAGATTATTACGTTATTGAAAAGGAATCTGTTTTGTTATCTTTTAGTTATTACTCTCAGTAGGTTTTTGCAGGTGTTACGCAACCCCTTTCTTTGTGGGTGTTTAAAGAAACTGTGTGGCTGTTTTAGATGTTAAAAATTTATCCTTATTATGGCCTAGAACTAAAAGCATGGTAAATTATCACACATTCAAATAATATACACTACAAACAGTATTGGAAACCAATCAATTTTACAATTGATAATGCACCATAAATTAAATAAGTATGTGTGAAATTAAATGTATAAGATAAATGAAAATAAAAATATGCATGAATTTGACACCTGAAATGACAAATGAAATGCCAATCAATCGGAATGTTTATCGATAGACTCACGTACAAACACTGAAAATATAGAATTTTTTCGAGCCAAACAATGAAGGTAAACGATTCAAAGTTATTTCTTGCGTAGTATTACAGATAGCTAATTTGTTCGTGCAAAACAATGAAGATATACGACACAAGGTTACTTTTTGTTTAATATTCAATGTAGCCATCAATATCATGTTTGAAGCCAATAAAGAAACAGATAACAAACACGTGTTGCGACTATCATAGCGTTTCATATAAAAAAGGAACCCCAAGGTTATTTAGTAATAAGTCCAGAGAAAATGAGTCAACAACAAATGCAGCTTGTTTGTAGAAAAGATAGCCCCGCGAAAGGAAGGTTGGCGGAAAAAGTTGAATAGCGAGCGGAAATGAAAGAGGCAACATTTGAAGCGGTAGTGATCCTTGCCTGAAGCGTGATTCTCTACAAAAATTGTTGGAAGCATGTTTTGCCTCTGTTGCATTCGTATCACTTTGACACACAATATTCCGTTGTAAATTTTCGCTGCGAAACTTTCTTTCTCAGTAGCCAGAAGATTGGCTGCTATGATCATCAAAATATGTTTGTTGACATTGTTTCCATCTAGAGTTAACATTACTTTCCATCCCGTAGGAATTTATCTAACATTGTGCTACAAATGAAGGGCGATTTTAAAATTTGTTAACGGAAATTCGGCTAAACATGAATAAACACTCATAGCAAATATAGCATTGAAGTCTAAGTCAATAGAAGCAAATATGTTGATTTATTCTTGCGGTGAAATACTTATTGCCCTTAGCAAAAATTATTTGAATCAAATAAAAAGTAAGGAATGTAAAACAAAGTTAAAATGTTCCTTATTGAAAGTTTTGCAGTTAATTATCGATACAGTTAGATTGATGTGACATTTGAAAGTGGCATTACAGCATTGTATTATTTGGGATTTTTAATATGCAATGTAAATAAAGCAAAATTGTTTCTATGAAAGATGTTTTTAGCCCATGATCCGTAACAAATCTTTCTAAACTAAAGCAATAAATGCCATTAACCTTTTAGGCTCAGTAGTAATAAAAGGCAGGTCATTTAAAATCTGAGATGTATTATTAAAATATATTTTGAAAGTAATGTGTAGGCTTACTAACTTACAAGTCCTCCTATCCTTCGGCAAGCTTTACACGTTTCTAGTAGGATATAGCTACTCCAAGTTAGAAACCCTTGCTACAGTGCCTCTTCTGATACAAAAATACTTTTAATTCTTCTTAATTTTACTGCGCAAAGTTTTTTAAATTAGACAAATAAGTCAAGAGTTTAAAAATCTATCAAAAATCTCGTCTTTATTAATGTATTTTCCGTTTTTAAACTTTCCAGCTCAACTTAACCCATATAATGTGTCCTTATCCCATGAAGGTAGTGCAATTATATTAAAGTTTAAATTGTTTAAATAAATATTCCTAAGCGTTATCTTAACTCAAATATTACAAAAATATCTTAAACAATTCCACAAAAACAATTTTCTTATGCGTTTCCGGTTTCGGTAGCTAAGTACCATCATCAGAAGCCCACCAAGAAGTATCAGAAAAAAATTATTTTGTGGAATTGTACTAGTTTTTTTTAATTTTTGATTTATGAAATAAATTTGTTAAATTTATCAATTTAGATTGAATTTATTTGTATGGTTGGTGTTACCTTGTCTTTGAAAGTGATGCCCCAGGACCTATAAATAATAAAGTGTAACCAAGCAGGATCGCTGAAAGCGTAGCCCAATGAAAGAAAGATATTAATTACCAATTAATCAAACGTTGGTTTTGCCAAATAAAAATTATACGCCCATAAATATCACCTCTGAAATGTATTTATCACAACTAAATTAACAGAAAATCATTCTGAATAAATTTCAATCGCGAATTTTGAATTATTGTTATTGAAGTTGGAAGTGAAATAACACATTTTCGCATCGGACAATCACTGGATCGGTATTTACTTTATTTGTTTAGGAAACCGTACGCTAAATCATCACGTTATCGCAATTTTATTACAGGATGTTATTTGGCGCATTTAGAGAGAGCCATCCAAAGAGATTTCGTGCGTTATCGCCATCACAGAAAAGATTCAAATGTTTCAAAACAATTCGAATTCCATTCCCCGCGTTATCGAAACGATTTCCCATCGGTATATTTGATTACATATTCCTATTTCCGCTACAAATCAATTTACAATTCGCTTTCCTCCATTTCGTAGCTTTAGACTGTACGATTAATTGGATACGAAACGAAAAAATATCCCATAATTCATTGCAGGCACAATCATCGGGAATTGATGGTATCAATCAGCGCAGTCTTTCTTTCTCGAAAATTTATGTTTCACATCCATAAATCTAGCTTCGCTAACAAGGGCGCTAGGTTAATCTGTTTTATCCGCCACGGGTTATTTTTCAACCCAAAGCTTTTAATATTTCTGCGGTTAAATAAACATCTTGGGTGTCCATTATACGATTTTGGTATCGAACGATTTCATTATAATCATTAAGTATTCATCCATGAAAACTGATTATTTTGAGAAAAGCTTAAGTAATATTCGGAGTTACAAAGATTTGAAACGTAAGTTATTTCTTTGGTAACATCTGTTTTGGCGCCAAAATGGGGCATTCCCTTTGAAATTACATTCTTAAATAATTTAATTGAGAGAATGTTGTAAAAGGTTTAATATATGATTAATATATGATATATATAATTTAGAATTAGAATTATATTTATTCCTTATACATGAAACAATAAAAGACAAAAAATATACAATTTGATATAACAGAATAAGGAATATTTGGTCCCTTGGAGATATATCTCCCGTTTCAGGGACCGACTCACACTAAATGAATGTATTGTGCTGAATAACTTTTTACAAATATATACATATTTAGGCTGGTGCATAACATACAAAAATAACAGAAATGAACTACAAAAAAATGGAAGTGATGGACTCGTGAATGATGAGATGGAACAAAAATACAAAACAAAAGAGGAAAATATATAATACATTCAATGACTTCAATCAAAGTCTTTGGATGTCTTTGAAAAGATCCAACCTTCCTCTGATGGATTAGCCAAAACCAAATCTCTTCACAGAATTTCCTTTTCGTGACCGCTTGAGTCAAAAGTGTTACATAAAAATTTATATAATAATATATACTATCATATCCGGTTTAAGTAAATTAATAATTTTGCGAAGTTTTAAAGATAAAATTTGGTTTTTTGAGACGAAATCCATTTGTTTGCCAAGCGTCGAAGTTCATCGGCAATGAGTGAATAAATATGCTATTATCGCTTCTTTGGAGTGTATTTTATCGCATCTACCTTATGATAAGGATGATAAACAAGCTATAAATGAATACTAAGTAACAAGACTTCAAATAATACCTTGTTAGGGGGTGCGGGACCTCGACTTGTGGATCTAGCCCCTGCAGCGATGTCTAAAATTCCCTCTTATCTTATGGTCACAAAGGCAAGATTTCTCTTCTGATTTTCCATCTAAAAGCTTCATGAATTCCACGTATATTCCACGAATCAGAAACATTATGGAATCATTGGAAATAGGACTTACATAGGTGTAACTTTACATACGAAAGATTTCTTGCAGGTCCAGACTGAAGAAAATATGCATTCTAACGTTGTTTTAAAGTAGAGAAAATAACCCTTTGACTACAAGACTTCTATGAGACTCATAAATAAGTATCAAGAGGACTTAATAGATTGATAAATAGATTGATAGATAAACAAATATAGACTTAATCACTCTAAATAAAACTTAATTTTCGTTGTTTCTTGTGCTAGGTTCGAAATGTGACGGAAAAAGGCTGACGTTAAATTATTAAGCTAAAGAATTTTAGGCATATGTAAATAAGAATTTTGAATAATAACGTTCGAGTCAATATAATTGCTGGTATATATACAAGTGTTAATACACGTATCTCAGTTTATAAAAAGTAGGATATGATTAGACTGTTTCTATTCTTCAACTGCATCTATTACAAAAAGTACCCATTCCTAGCATCGATCAGGGACCGTTTCCCTTATTGTGGCACACGCAACACAAAAGAAGACCTCGAAAAGTGAGTCCTACTCCATTATTATAATGTAGCGTGCATGCCTAAAATCCTTTCCTGTCTGTCAGCAGTCCCAAAACTCTCCCAGACTTACTCCGCGCTTTTCTGCGAAACCCTAATGTTTACGCCCTGCTTTCAAATTTAATGAATAACCCAGATAATGACTGAGACGAGGAATTCGCAGCGTGCATTTTGCATGCGCTTCGCAGACTGCTTTTCTGTCAGCCCCTGGTGACGAATCACTCCGCTAGGGGAGCCACTGCGCCGAACGCAGCGAATGCAATTTTAGTTCGAGATTCTTACGAAGAGGGCCGCGGAATGCATTTTGCCAGTCGTCTCCTTAAAACTCATAAACTTTGGACGTCAGTTGATAAAGTTGAATTACGGCGCGCGATTATGTTAAGAGTTGCCGCCTGGAGGTGCAACTTAAATTTGTGTCATGTTAAAGTTTTGGAGTTGTTCGGTGTCTTTAATGATGTTTCTTGGGTAAGTTTCATTGTCTAGAGGTGCAACGTTGTATAAAAGCATAAATAATCACCGTCAGAAAGTGAATCACATTTTACAAAGTAGTAACATAGTATAGTTGTTGTTTACACGTTGATATTTTTTGATACGATTATGAATTGTCTGAAGATATTTAGATAATCCAACCACATTGTATTCCACTTCACTCCTCTGGTTGTTCACAAAATACTCAATAGTTCCTCGTGAAATGAGTATTATTTATAGCGTAATATATATATTAAGATTACTGTTATTTCAGTTGTATATCATTCATAATTACATTTGATGAATTCCCCTTTATTTCTTTGATTTGAGCTAAGTACAGAAGAGAGAAACTCTGTTTAAAAGGATGAGAATTCAACAAACTAAGTGCTAAATGGGTATTTTTGACTAGTTGAAACAGCCAGATCTAAGCAGCGATAAATTTACTCGGCAGAATGTAATATTAAGATGAAAAGGTTCCTTGTAGAGACTCTGAACATGATTAATTATATAATTGATTAAAATAATGTAGCAATAGGTAAAAAATGTGACAATGGAATGATAATTACCTGCGTGAAAATGAATTTCTTTGGAGGTAAAGGTAATGCAAAGTCAAATTTAGGTATAGAATTAAAAACCCTTTATCAAAAATTCCACTTAAACTTTTTTAATACGACGAACGGTTTCGAACAATTCTGTCCATCATCAAGGTGAAGAGACCACAATCTTGAGACAAACTTAGATATTGTCTACTTAAATTTGATGGGTTACTTTTGAAATTAAAAACCAAAGAAAAAATAAAATATTTTATTTAATCACCAATTAACCATTTGACACTACAAAGAAGCCATGTAGAGTAGATTTTGTAGATTGTCTAAATATAGAGAAAGAGATAATTTATTCTAGCATTGATGTATGACCTGAGTTCTGAGACACAATTATAACATTTTCTGGTTCTAACTGTTGCATTAAATTTATGTTTTGTAGACAAATGTCTAAGCTATAATCTCCCGGTCCATTAGTAATGAATTTAAAGATAGTAAAGATGTTTCAGATACTGCATACGTATTCCAGGAAAGGAATAAACTCTAGAAGCATTAAGTCGATCTTTCACTTCGGCGATCGATATTCGTGCGAACTTAAACCCGTGACTGAAAACTTTTGAAAAGAAGTCCCGACCTTACTCCCATCGAAATTGCTCCGCGTAACGCTCTTGACGTTTGGAGCAGAACGCGAGAGAAGTTTTAGCGATTCTATGGTTTCTGGCTCATTGGGTTATTTCCTTTAAGTACTTTTAATCATTTCCCCCGAAGGCGTCGACTTGGCTTCCCGTTAATGTGCAGTGCCAATCATTTCACGCTTTAAGCACTTACACGCGAAGCCCCTTCGCGATGAGCATTCGATGCTGTTAAATGCACTCGGAGCATCTTTGCCGTTAAATCTCATTGAAGACCGCGTCCGACGCATCCCGACAACTTCCAATTACTTCCTCCGCAAGATCACTCACATCACACAACAAGGAAGCTTTTAATTAACGTCTAATCGATTGCAATGTAGATTTAGGATAATTGAATTGAAAACTTTTAATGGCAAAGTCAAAAGATATGACTCGTACAAATTTCACTATAAACCTCTTCTTGGTTTCTATTTGGGGAATTTTTACAAGTTATATCTTTCTTATCCCTTTTAATGACAAATTCAAAGATATAACTTGTGTAAATTCAACAATAAACCTCTTCTTGGGTTCTATTTGTGGAATTGTTACTTGTCTTACCTTTTCACTTTGTCATTAACAGTTTCCCATAGGAAATTCCAATATTGACAATATTTATTCAAATGTGTTGAATTATCGGAAGAACAGATTTTATTGGAGCAAATTTCATCGAAACTGCTGCTACGAAAAATAACGAAATTGTCGTACATGCTCGTTTACCAACCGAGTTTTTTAGCATATTTTTTACGCTGGAATAGCTCCCGTTAGCTTATTCTCGTGTAAGGGTCCCACTTACCTGTTTTTTCCTGTTGAAAAAGTATATCGTAGCTGGAAATCGGCTTATAAATTCCTCACTTGCTCAATTAACAATTCTTTTCTTAATTTTCTCCTACTAATACACTTATTCCACACTTTCTGTAATTTTATTGCTATCTAATTTTATTTTGAAATGAACTAGTAGCTGCTGCATTTCCCACCCTAAGTTTTTACACGAATCCACTAGTTTCCCCAGCCTTGTATGATAAAAAGAGGTGCCACGGCTTACTCTGGAATATATACGCTAAAATCTCATCGATATCAATGAATAACCATGATAATAAACTTGAATTATCGGAAGAAGAGATTTTATTGGTGTAAACGTCATTAAAATGGCACATTCAAAAAATGAGGTAATCTTTCTCGCCGCGATATTGCGTGGTGCAGTAAATTCCACTGGAACGGTTTTTTTATATTCTTATCATTATATAAGCCTCATAAATATGTCAGTGATAATAGAGGGTTGATTTTAATTTTAATGGAACTTTCCCAACTAGTCGTTTCATGTTTCATATCGTGATCGTCGACTTGAACAAAAATGTTTAACCAACAGTTAAGGTCATTATCACCGGAGATTTACATCTAATCACCTTCGATGACTAAATCTCGTGATGAAGAAACAAGACTTGAGGAAATTCACGAAAAGAATTCCTGTTTTTCGTTATTTTTTTATGATGGCGTTTTATGGTGTCAGGCCAGTTCACATATAAATTACACTATAGCAGTTTGATCCAAAATCCTCGGGCCAGATTGTACATTTCTCTAGGATCCACCAGGAAATAGTGTATCTATATTTGTATATTATTCTATATATTTTACATTTTTTCTTATCTCCAATCTCACTTTAATGAATACCTTGTCGAGAAACAAGCGAGAGTAAAGGCTAGTTAATTCAGATATTCCTATTTATTATGATAATTAATAGCTACAAATATCTACAAACACAATTTTATTTATACTCTTAGATTATACCTTCAAAGACGCTTGTTCAAGAACTGGTTTTTTACAGTGTTGATTTAAAGATGAAGTGATTTTCTGGATTTAAGATTACTCGACAGTATGTATGGAGTGGGAAAAGAAAGATTATTATCGAGGTAAGATGTAGAGATACATATCAATCAAACAAGCAAACACCTGTGATGAGGAACGGACAGAAATATGACGGAAATGTTGGCCTCATTCCATTGCATAAGCATACTTGAGTTTGAAAGATGTATAAGCTTCTTACTGAAGGCTAATTACCACGTCTTTTCCAACATCAAATCATTTCTCGTCAATCATACGCAGCCTTAACGGTTCGGTTTTCAAAGAGAAACAGTTTCCTTACCTCAATAATTACCTTTCCATGCACATCACATGCATTCCGCTCCGTAATATCTGAACAGAGGAATTCACTTCATGTTTCACTCAACACCGAAAAAAAAATTCACGAACAAGCTTCTGTGAACGTATAATCTAACAGCCTTCATAAAATCACGAAGATGTATGTAGTCATTAATTATAATAATCATAAATCAATAGGAATATATAAATCATCCATTAAAGTTAGCTGGCCTTCCAGATTTAACAAGGTATCAATAATTAGTGAGATAGGGTATAAGGAAAACTAATGTTAAAAAATATAATAATAACAACGTAGTTTATTTAGGGCGAGATTGAGACTGTAAAGTCTCTTCTTATATCCAACCCTTCGTCATATAAATTTAAAGAAAGAGATAGCTTGAACAGAAAGTACACAGAAGAAGACTACTTCGTGGATTTAAAAACCTAAGTTAAGAGAGTAGGAGAAAATGTTCACTGTAGGAAGATAGCCTCAAGAAAGGGGGGCTGAAAAATCTGCGAAACCTACTGATAGGAAACTAAATTTTGTGATGAATTGAGATTAAATGTAGAATTAAAACAGAGGGTTTAATGAAAAGTAATGTCAAAAAATGTAGAAAATTATCAAAATACAAATACGCATCGCCGGCAATATTAATTAATTTACTATCAGGTCAGTAGAGTGAAAAGTTTGAACTTTTTTGCCATAGTTTAATTTTTATGTGAACTGGCCTGATCTTTCTTTCAACTTTCAATCTTTCATTCAACACAGAAAAAAATTTCATGAGAATTTCATTTCATGAGTCTAATCCAAGAATCTAGAAAAACTGTTAATTTTTTCCCGTTGCGTGTGGCTCTTTGAGAAGCCTTTGATATCCAACCCGAGCGGAATTATCGTCGGAAATTTTATCGGTATTTTAATTGGGGATTTATCCGTATTACGGCGAGAACATAACCTTCCAACGGCGCTATCTTTCATGGCCGGCGTCGCCGCCTTGATCTAGTCGCGAATTGAGAAAATTACGGAAATAAAAACGCTGATGAATGCAACGATCTTTGCCGGAGTCGTTTGGCGCGGCATTATTTCAGAACGAGTCGTAAAATGCGAGGGAGTGGCTGTTAACAGTTCGAGGGAGGAATTTCAAACGCCAAGGCGATTTGAATACAAAACGCGTTCCTTTCCAGGTGCCCGGTTTATCTGCGACGAGAAAGATTTCCCTCTGACGTTTATATGTGTTTTATGTCACTCCCGGGCCCCAATTTTCCGGCCGTCGCTGGATTAACACGTTGGTGTTTGTCGCGATGTGAGAAAAGTGATGATGGAGGAAAGGTCTAATAATTTCATTACGTTTTTTATCTTATTTGACATGGTCGGGAAGCAAAATTTCAGTTACCAGCTGTACTTATTGAAAATTTGGAACAAGAATTCTGCTCTTTTACTTGGCGTTCCACAAAGTTAGGTCTGAACAACTTGAGTTTATGTGCGGGAATAAATAGGTGGATTTGTCAAGTACGATATATATGCCATTTTAGCCACCAAAGAAGAGTGAAAAATACAAATTAAAATTCTGATGTAAATTGAACTTTGTCATCAAGCTGAATCAAAATTGTCTACCAAAGAACTACAATGCAAAATTCAGTGAGAATATTTGGCAATATTATACATAGCGAAGTTGGTATCTTTAGCCTTTTTTAAAATCATGTGCATTATGCAAACATTTTTGTCCAAGAAACATTTTGAAACAGTCTCTTCGTCGTCCTTTCGTAATGTAGTCAAAAGTCAAATGTACAAATTTTCGCTTTCTTCCATAATAGTAGGTTTCAACCGTCGATATTTTCATCTAAGAAACGTTAACTACCCCCTGAGAACTCAAAACGCCCTACTAGTGGGTGGTAGGGATCAGCCGGAAAACCTAAAATATAAAAGGCTTGTAAGAATAAAATCACTATTACTCTCTTCTGATTTTATTCTTACAATCCTATGATATGGATTTCCACTTGATAAAGCCTGCCACAATCGACTTCATTAACTATAATATACATTTAAAAATCCAGAGCTATTCCAAATAAGGTATTTGGAGAATCTGTACAGAAAAACCAAGACCAAAGAGTAGTCTAGATTTAATACAGGACAAATCCCAGGAAAACGGCGCACCAGCTTGCAAATCCTTTCATACTCCACTTTCCTGTACAAAAGTCCGCGTCTTCGGAAATCTCGGCGGAGCAGACGCGCATTCTTTCGGCGAAAGAAAGAGACGATTGCGCGAAAACATTTCAGCCGTCTCCGGAATCCTCATTTTCCAAAGGGAGTTTAAAGTGCAGGCGGTGACACGTGTCGATGTTGACTCGCTTTTAAAGAAACATCGCGAACAGGCGCGACACCAGACGGAGAGGAAAAAATCGAGAGACGCCGAACCGAAAAATTCGAACATCAAAAAGGAGTCCTTTCGAAAAAGATCACTCGGTTATGGAAGGGAAACGAACGACCTTGTCTCGGGTCACCCACGAGCGAAATTGGGAAAAGAGAGGATTGGAAAAAATACACTCGCAAGATAACCCTGTTAATTGGCAATGCATTGAAACGAAAAGATACGTTTCAAGGTTGATTTATTTGAGACATGAGATTAAACGAGTGATGGTGTACGCTAGTCAGATATAATAATAATAATTGTCTTTATTTAGGTAAGATTGAGACTAAATGTCTCTTCTTCCATCTATCCCATCCTCACTAACTATAAAAGTATAACTAGATTAAAGATAATACTGAGAGAAACAATTAGATGAATTGTGGATGTAAAAAAACCTTAGAGATTCTCAGGAAAAAAATTCACTGCAAGAAAACACCCACAAAGGGGGGTGTGAAAAACCTGCGCAAGCCTACCGATAGTAATAACATTGAGATGAGAAAGAAAAAGAAAGACCATAAAAAAATAAAGAAATACTCGTACACTAGCAGAAAGTACTTGCATGCGATACATAAGTAAGAATCAGATCACATTAAAACAAATGATAGCAATATACATGTTAACATAAAATAAAACAAATAAAAAAAGGAAAAAGTACATGGATTTTCATTCATCAGGTACAGTATGAGACCAAAAAAATACATAGTATAAAAAAACCACCAGATGATGCTACTCCGGTAGCGAAACCAGTCGTCAATTAAATAAAAGTGTGGAAAATTACATTGTTTTTATTCAACATTATCGATATAATACATACAGTATATACTAGTCAAAAGTGTATACAACATAGACATTTGGGTAACTAAATAAGAATACAGAAACTTTAATCAGCAGAATTGCTTTTTCCTGCAATTTGCCAACTTACCAAGATACGCGTAAACGCTGCAAAAAAAACTTTCCTTTGCTAGTCAGCCGTAATGACAATGGAAATTTTTGAATTATTTTTAAGTGCATCTGCGTGCGCAAACCTACTTAACATATTTTAGGCAGATATTATTTCATTATATATCTTTATATTGTTTAATGATTTCATATTTTATATAGTATTATTAATTTTCCATATATTGTACAACTCCCTTTTTGTATGTATGCACTCCTTAACAATTTAATGCTTTAAATGTTAGTAATTGAATCATTTATAATTTTTTTAATTCTTTGTGATTTTATAATTATTCGCAATTTCGCTTTTCTGCAGTTATATATAAATAATACTCGACTCTTCGACATTTAATGATTCCATACATTGCAGATATGTTTTAATGACCAAGTATGATTACTGATATGCTTTATCTGTATGTACGTATATCTACACATGTGACAAATAATGAATTCTGAAATGTTTTCAGAGTATTAAGGGTTAAATAGAAGATGGGACTTTTTAGTCTCAATTTCGTCCAATGAAGTTGTTATTATTATTATTATTCTATTTTCATAAGTATCGCAAAAAACTATCATTAGGGTCATTCCGTAGTAGAATCACCAAAGTAGTTTGTCAGAGAAATGTATGTAGCTCTGATGATAAGTTTGAGGAGGAAATTGATGAGCGAAGCAACGGTAATAAGGTAATGGTGAAAGAATTGTTAGAAAAAAGACTTTATTGCGTCAATTATAGCATAAAGTAACTCAATAAACTTTAGTGAAGAAGATAAAAGTCGAATTCCGTCGTTTTTATTCTCAAATACCACCCACGTAAAGAATGAACGATCATGCAAGGACGTCTGATGGTTGATAAAACAATATCTGTAGGATAACAAAACGTCACATTGTATGTCCTTACATATTGGGTTGTTGGCATTTTTACTCCTTTTCTCTCTGCATTGATAATACTAAACTTATCTTCTTTATCCTTGGGGCATTTTAGCGACTTCCTGAAAGAAATACGAGTATTTTAATAATTTTATTTTACGACCTAGCTTATGATGCTTAATGAAAAGTGAAATGGAAAACGGTTTCTTTTTTCGCTGAAGAGAGTAAGTAATCTATTCAAAAAATATGTATAACAATTACAGATACATATAAAATTATGCAAGAATCACAGAAAGGTATGCCAGTGATTTGCTTAAAAAAATAGTACATATAATGTCAAAAGAAAAAGAAGAAAGAAGAAAATAAAGGTGGAAGTGATATCAAAGGGGTCCTGCCAAATCTTAGGTTTGTTCGCAGGTTCCCAAAGTTGAAAACTGTAAGTGGCGAAAAGAGTTCTTTTTCGTTGTTATTATTACTTAAAAATTATTTTTTCATAAGCTATTACACAAAAATTGAATGCAATCCTCATTACAATTGTTTAACTTTGAAATGTTCTTTCAGTTTTGTTTTCACTTCAGAGATATTTGTTAGCCCTTTCAAATCATTAGGTAGGTTGTTCATTACCACACGAATTTGTACTTCTGATCTATATTTTCCATAGTTATTATAATACCAAGGTACAAAAAATCTCACATTATCTCTCAACTTCTTTCGCTTGGGGCCTCACATTGTATTTCAGTAGGGTACGATTAAAATACTTGTCAACTATTATGACGTATTAATTAACGTAAATAATTTTTAAAATGGCCAGTTTGTTATAAACAGTTACTTAGGAAATAAATTTGTTTTTTGAAGTAATATTTCAATGCTCAATTATTGTAATGTAGGGTATACACAACACATATCCTAGGTATTTATCTTGGAATACATTTGATACTCATTCGACAGGAAGGGTAATATTTGCTATCTACCTCTATTTGCCTTACCTCCTTATTTTAAGTGGTAATTTTCCCTTGGCTTTGAATGGAAAGAACCGAGGAATCCCAATATGCAGAACAGTTGATAACTCCCGTATCGAAGGCAAGAGTGATGAGATGATAGTGAAAGTTAGGCATTAATAGATTCTCTCTTACGTAGGCCGTTACCCTTGGAGTTAGATGGCGAATATCACGCTTTAGTTAACGCTCCGACTACGTTGAAAATGAACCAGTCTCCGGATTAACCTTCATCGGTATGCATGGGAATAAAACGAAACTTGGGATAAAGATTAGCTGAAACGAATTCCGGAATATTCAGCGTTTATCAATCGCGAAAGAGAAGGAAGAGGAATATTTCGGCAAAGTCTTCGAGAGGGAAGCGTTAAGACTAATGAGGATCCACTCAAAGCTCGGCGTTAATTAGAAGATGGGGGAACTCGAGAAGACAAGAGAGTGTAGAGAAGAAGGGGTGGAGACATCGTAGAGAGGGTTCCATGATGTAACCCCACGGGCAAAACTGCCCACACAACAAAACCTCAAATTGATTAAAGCCCACATTGCCAAAACCTCACAGTGATAAAAACCCACAATGATAAAACCTCACGGTATTAAATGCCCACATTGAAAAAACCGACAAAAATCTCCGATTTCGAGATGGTCCAACGTAGAGCTACTTTTCGTTAGAGAAGATTTAGGACATTTTAGGTGTTAGAGGGCAATACCAATACCTATAGGTCATGTTTAACAATAGTTTATCTTTTAAAGAACGTATTCGAGAAAGAGAAATTCGAGAAACTGCTGCGCGATTTGGGATACGCATGAAGTTGGTTTAATCACCAATAACTTTTTTCTTCTTTTTGCACTTTTATATTTACAAATTTTTATTATGTATGTAGAGGAGGTGGTGAAAGAAACTAGGGAAATAATAGATTAAGGAGTTAAGGCTAGTGTGGGAGTAGTGAAGTCTGTAAGGTATGCAGACGAAAAATCACTATGCAATTCAGAAATGGGCTTACAAATTTTAATAAATGCACTTAACGATAAAGTAAGGGAACTTACGATGACAATTAACGTAAGTAAAACTAAATTAATTGGGTTCACTAAGGGAAAGAAAGCTAAGTTAACGATAAGGGATGGTGGGGAAAAACTAGAGCTGGTGGATAAATTCTCTTACTTGGGAAGTATTCTTTGTTGGGATGGAAGTTGCATGATTAGATTCGGAAAGGAGTAACTTTGGCCAAGGAATCCTTCGTGAAGCTAAGGAAAATGATTATCAGAGGTCTCGATAAAGGAATCAGGAAAAGATTGATAAAGTCCTTGGTGTGGAGTGTTTTGTTGTATGGATGTGAAATATGAATCTGGTGGAAGGAGGAAGTCTGAAGATGTGGCTGTTGCGTAGAATGGAAAAAGTTAGTGGGGTTGAAAGTAAAGCGGAGTTGTTGGAGATGGTTGGGGAGGGGAAGGCTTTAATTATTGTTAATTAAATAATTGGGCATCATTGAGGAAATGAATGGCTCAAACATTGAGAGGAGATGGACTGCTAAGGAGAGTAATGGATGGTAGAATGTAAGGGAAATGACAGAGAGGAAGTCAAGATGTTAGATGGCGTGAAGGGTGGGATAAGCTACAAAGAAACGAAAAAAATGACACTGAATAGCGATTTTTAATACATAAAAACCTACCGAAAGGTATAACACTCATTAATTTATGTTAAAAATCGGTCTAGCGCGCATTCCACTATGTGGGTATTTGTCCATGAGCGCATTTATGCGTGTGGGCTTTGGTCGTGTGGGGTTATGTCCGATTACGACCTGGAAGTATATTGGGGAAACAACGTAGAGAGAAACGTTCGGAAAAAGTTTTCGAAAGAGTCTTTTTCTGCGCCGATTTTCAAACAAGTTTATCGAAAATCAATTTATCAGCGGACGAGTTGACTCAAGTACCTCTCGATTAAAGAATTTCCCCCAAAACGGTGTTATTGGCCGTCTACTTCGCTCTATAACCTAGTTTCAGTTTTCCCGCCGAAGAATTGATTTTCTGAAAACTTTAAAAATTTCCCCCCTGGGGAATACCGTTTTGCGGGATTCTGTCCCCGGAATGCATCGCCATTGAAAAAAACGATTTTCGGGAGAGGTCGCCTTTAACGAGGGCATTTTTTGAGTCTCCGGTCGCCAATTATTCCGCTGAAGCCGAATGGAAATTGAGTGGGGATAAACGGGGCCGTCTCTCGGTGACCCCAAGCCCGATGGTCTTTTTATCTTCCTGACAACGGCTATCAAACTAATTAGATGTTCAACTGACCGGTCCAATGAAAACTCTCGATTTAACTTGCAAAAACTAATTGTAGATATTTCGTTATCTGCATGGAAGGTGAAAAAGTCATCAACCCTTTCCGTTTAAAATTTTGAATGAGTAGCAACGAAATTCATTTTTTATGACTGAAGGATTTGGAAGGTGCTGTATTTGTGTAAAAACCTTAAGTTCGTTCAAACGTAATTAGAACCAAAATTTTTTACACGATTCCAAATGGAATTAAGCTATGTTTAGCGAAAGAATGAAAAAAGAAATATTTTTTGGGCGATTACTTAAAACGCATTTGTCAAACATCTAATTCGAAAGATAAAGGAATCAAATTTTGATTTTAACTGAAAAATTCAATATAAGGCAGGCTTGAGGGCACACAGAAAATTAAAACTTGTTCAGGAGAAAAAAAATGTTTGTCTATGCCGCTGTAAGAACTCTGCAAGCCGCCTTTCAGCGTGAAAATGAATTCCTGAAATGATTAGTTCCAGTTCCTATCTTCCTCGTAGTATCAGAACGGCCCATGTAACAGGGGGGTCGAATTAAATCGATTACATCAGCTGAGAACCTAATTTCTCTGAACTTATTTAGTAAATGCATACTTTGAATTAGTCTTCTATCTTCTAATGATTCCCATCCCGCGTCCTGTATTATCTGAGTAACACTTCCTGTTGTAACGTAGCAATTCTTTACAAATCGTATCGCCTTTCGTTGTACATTTTCTAAATCCCGAATATGACATTTGTCGGCAGGGTGTCCCATATACTAAATGCATACTCGAGGTGAGGCCTAACTAACACCTAACGCTATGTAAAATCGCTCGCATCATATGGGAACCTATGTTCTAGATTATTGGCTATCTCTAGCATACGCAGAGTTGGTCACCCAGGTACGAAAGATCATTCCAGGAGCAAGTATCTCAAGCTGTTTCATAACGATGATGACACGGGCATAAGAAAAAAGAACCCGATTTCCTGGAGGAACCCAACACCCCAACATAACGAGCCCACTACGACCGGAGACTCATCATTCGGTACCACTTTTTCCATCGGAAAATTGCACCATCCAGACTCCCACCGCGACCAAAATGTCAAACGGTCAATCTTCCCCCCGTCGCAATCCCCCACCGTAATTGATATAAGTTGTATTACGCCCTTTCGACTCGTGTAAAACGATCCGCCCATTTCGGGGAGATTTCCGCCCACGCGAATGAGAAATTACTGGGGAATAAAAGGTAGAGGAGAGGAAATAATCTGCGAGACTTCCCAACTCCGTCGAAAAAACACGTTTCATCAGTGTCTTCCCAAGTGCGACCGCTGCTGAGGGCGGAGGTGTTATTACTCTTGAGGGCCGTTTCTCCTTCTGTCGCGGGAGTTGTCCGTCCCCAATCTCATAGCGAAACATTTTCCGCTTATTTTATCGCTCAATTATCTCCCCATGCAAATGAGGAATAAAATTAAAGTCGCCTTCGGAACAACCTTTCTCCGGCGCGTCTGATAAACGTTTTTCTCCGAGAAGTCCCTTATCTGCCTGTCCAATTTGCTCTCTCTTTTTCCTACTACTCCTTCTTCTTCCTCTGTCATCTTCTCTCTCTCCGTATTTAGTTTTATGATTTCCAATCCGTACAATTTTATGATGTTTTTTAAGTAATGATTGTGGTTAGTAAAAAGAGCAACGTTGACTGCAATATAAGAATTAATGACAAACCAATAAAACAAGTCCAACAGTTTAGATATCTAGGAAGTTTAATATCAGACGACGGGTACTGCAGTAGTGAAAGAAAATCAAGAATAGTAGTGGCTAAGGAAAAGTTTTGGCAATACAAGGATTTAATGAGAGGAGAGATCAACATGGATTTAAAATTTAAAATGTTGAGGTGATATGATTGGACAGAGATTGGGTGAGAGAAGTGGACAATCTTAAAAAGCATGTAATAAAGAAATAATGCATTGGATATATGGTTTGCCAGAAGAATGCTGGAATTGCACAATTGATAGAAATGAAGCTTTTCTTAGCACAGGAAATCGTGAAACTTAACCCAAGGTTCTGCAAGAAAAGAAAAATAGTGACTTGGCTGGGACTCGAACTTAGGTCTCCCACTTTCCGAGCAGGTGTTCTTACCAACTAAACTTCCTGAGTTACACGCTTTCCTGTGCTAAGAAAAACTTCATTTCTAGCAATTGCAAAATTTCCTAGAGGGGATTTCCTTTAATATCACTTTGTGTTTCGGTTGCCTCAGTGAGGAACTCGGGTGGTGGCTGGTGCCACTACGTGGGGCACCATTACCTTGAACATAAAATTCCCGATTTACAGAAGTGAAAAGGGCGTGGTTCGGTAGTTTAGTTGGTAAGAACAACTTCCCAGAAAGTGGGAGACCTGGGTTCGAGTCCCAGCCAAGTCACTATATTTCACTTCTTGTATAACCAGAAGAATGCTGAAAATTAAGTGGTCAGACAAAATAACTAATGAAGAAGTTTGGAGAAGAATAGGAAGCAGGTATAGCCTATTGAATGAGGTGAAAGCAAGACAGTGGAAATACGCGGGACATGTGCTAAGGATGCATCGTGACAGCGCTGGAAGGATGGACAGAAAGGAAGAGAAAGAGAGGAAGACCAAGTATGGAATGGTTGGGCAATTTAAGGCATTGGACTGAAATTAGGAATTATGAGGAGATGAAAAGGAAAGCAAGTAAAAGAGAAGAGTGGAGATCCATGAGAGCTAACATCCTGATAGGAGAAGCTACCAATTGATTGACCTTGTTACTCCAATTCTTTCTTCTCTCATTGCTCAAATCTCGCTAATTTTTGGTTGCGGATGATTTTCAGCGGCGCTATTATTATCGTATCGGGTTCGATATTCGAATCTCCTCGAATTTCGCCTATTTTTTCCCGTTCTTACCGGAAGTTATTAGCTGATTTCATGGTATCGTCTCCCTGGTAAAATATTCGGCTTATTTAGTACTCAGTGGGCGGGTAATAAATTACGGTAGGAAACCCGCTATAATAAAGATTTAGAGCACATTCGTAAACGTTATTTTGCACCAAGTATGGAGTTTAATTAGCATCTTAAAATTTGCATTTAAACGTGGCTTTTATTGCATGGAAATTTCTCCATGCATATTATCTACATTTTACGGAATAGAATTCACGTATTTTATTTCATTCCCTTTTCTGTTCTTGGGAATTTTATTTCATTTTCCTATCTCTCTTTCTTTGCTAGAACCCACGTCTTAACAGTCCTACAAAAACTGCCGTAGTTCTGCAAAACTTCGATCTACTTTCTCTCCAAGTTTATATATCAAACTTTCGGGAACTGTCCAATGCATGAATCTGAATTTATTAAGTTAACTTTGGTTATGAGAACGATCATCATCCAAGGTAATTAAAATAGACACTTGCTCTTAAATATAGACATGTACTTTAATCTTTGCTATGACTGTATATGTGTCCTTGAAAGTGAGAAACTTTGTTTTACTCTGCTTTTTTCAATGCATATCCTCTGCTCGATTAAAACACTCCATTATATAATATTCATATAATATAAACCTTTATGTATGTAGTCATTTATACCAGTAGATAATTAACGTAATGCGTGCAGCTAAAATCACTTTTAAAACCATCTAATAACTTAACCGTTGCTACCTGGTATTAATACCAACATGCAGCGTTTAAATAGATAAATAAATATTTCTCATATTAATATATGAAAGTCTTTAATCGCAAACTATTTTAACCTTCATCAGACTGTTTTTCTAGGCAACGTTCAGAGAATTCTTTCCGTGATAACATTCGTGGTATTTTAATTCAAAATAAACCAATTTTAGCTGAAATAAGTTTTTAGAATTATAACCAAAGTTTATTGTTTCTTTGGAAAAACCTTCCCTTCAGGAGTCATGTTACCTTCATATTTTTTCTTTAAGTCTCGAAAACGGATTCGGGATACTTATAGTTGATAGAAATGCTCAATTTTGAGATTGGAAGGAGGGATTTCTAATAATCAAGCCAAGCAGGAAATTTTAAATTAGATCTATGGACTTGTTTTAGTCTTACATTTATTGTTCAGTATTTCTTGCCTGAATAGTATGGAAATTGTCTCCGCTTTCATAAAAAGTCTAAAAGATATCTTGAAAGGATTCCAAAAACTTTTTGCCGCAAATAATCCAAACTTTTTATGAAATCCGATAAATTGTAACTTTTTTGTTTCGAGCTGACGTAGGAGGAGTGGGCGGAAGGATTTCTTGATTCGAGATAGCGTAATTTATATCTTGATAAAAAAGGTGGAATTTCCTTGATCGCAATTTCGTTCTAATAAATATTACTGCGCGCATACATTATGGTTGAGTTCGTTCAATTTTTTCTTTCGAGATTTTTTAAAGTTTTATTGGGAATTTAGACATTATAATTGATTTGAATCCCCAGAATTAAGAGAAAGTACAACGATCAGAAGTCTTTGGTTTACTAAGAAGTACTTCTGTAATTTAATTAACCCGAAATAGGTTAAATTGCCCAGATTTTTCTGAACGTAGGGTGGGAATAAATGAAAGAAAGAAGATTTAAACCAGGTCGTAATTTATTCAATGTTTTTTTATTTATATATTTTTACCATCCGAACTGTCAATTAAATATGCCGTTCTTATACTGTGAGAAAAACTGGGGAAAATAAACTATTTACAGTCAATTGGAAAAGTCCTAATGAGTCATAACCAATTAGTACTTATGGTGAATATATGTACAGTGCGTCACAAAAAAATGAACTGGTTGTGATTTAACCCCTGAACCTTCTGCAGCCAGTGAGACAGAAGCTTAAAATATGGCAACACTGAAAATTTCCGCCTGTTATACATCCTCTATGGTCCCTTTTTGCGGTTTTCTTAGATCTCGAAGAAGCGTATGAGAGCATTGGACCAGCGTTTTCGAATAGATATAGTTGGAAAGGTTTTGTTTTCACAAAGAGCAGCGGGTGTAAATATTTAATATTGTATATAAATAAATAAGAAATATTACCACAGCATTAGGAGCGAAAAAAATTGTTAATGTTTAGTGGAAAAGGGACAGAGCTCAATGGATGCGTGATAACGATTAGAGACTTGACAATCATTACTACTCCCTGCCAAGCGCCTAAAGACGGCTCAAAGGTTACGTTTGTAGATGTCGAAGGAACCTTCTCTAACCTCTACCGATGGATTCATCTTCCCTTCCACCTTTTCCACACCCACAAAAAGATTGGTTGTTTTATTTCCTATAGGAATACGGCGCCAAAGCTTCCTTAATCCTATCCCCAGCTAGACGAAGAAAAGTAGTGAAATTAGTTCACCGAACCTGAAGATGCCTTCTCGTTTGCATTACCAAGGCTCCATCGGCAGATAATGACTTTGTAAAGCGGCAATGAAGGTCGATTCCCTGCAGAGACGACGGTATCTGTGACAGCCGATTTCATCTTTCTCTCGTACGGCGTAGACATTTGATCTCTGCGCTCCACCCCAGCCTTCCCTCAACTCTGACCCGCACCCCACTCTTACCCACGCGCTCTTTGAAAAGTTACATCTTAAATATCTTTTCCAAGGAGTCGGCAATCTTTTAGTCCTGGACCAGACTCCAGTCCTGTAGGAATATTAGATTAGGGACACTTTTTTAGGAAAGTTTGTAGGTGCCCTAATAAGTATTTTGGGCTTAGGTGGACATCTGTCACCTGGTACATTTCCTAGCTACGAGGTAATCAAAGATTTCCGCCGCTATTAAATCAGGGGAAAATAGAAAACAAACGCCATCGGAGATTGAAGTATTGTAAATACTGACAATTTGGTACTCATCAACAAAAAATGTATTTCTCTTCATTAAATTTCTGTAATTTTTAATTGATTTAATGCGATGGTTTTTCGACGTCTGGAAATGGCCAAGAAAGTTCAAGCATAGGAAATCGGCAAAACAACCAAAAATTTCAGTGAAGTAGGACATCACTTCACATATTGTCTTTTGGAAGCCGTATGTCCCATATGTTTACAAATGTCTCAGTAATCATTTGACATAAAGTGATCCGTAGTAAAAACCTACGAAATTATAAATTTTGAAATTAACGTAATTTTGTAAAGGAATAATTTTTGGTACCCGGCTGTTAGTAAATGAGAGGTTTTAAATCTCAATTAGCCGTCTTTTTCGGCATTTCTAGTCTTATTACCGGTAGTCGGAAAAAAACAAGAAAAGATCACCGCACTTTTTAAAAACAGAAACCGCTTTTCGAGAGCTAAGCTCTCCTCCTCCGAGGTCCTAAAATACTTATTGAGACTATGGTCACGAAAGTTCTGTGATCTCTTTTTGTTTTCTCCTAATACCGGTAAATGAGAAGAGGAACGCCGACAAAGACGGCTATCGGAAATTTAAAACCTCTAATTTACGTAATTTTGACGAGTAAATTATGCATTTGACGATTTATCACGGCTCAATAAATATTTACTTCATTAAGGTAGCACGGGAGTACAGTTGGTTCCCAAAGTGATTATAAACTGTAACCAAAAGAACCTTAGACGGTATTTAATTTTAGGTTGGGAAGGAACTGCAAGGATCGTTTGTGTAATTCGAGAGGTTCGGGAAAGCTTCCGATGCCTCGGTTTTTGTGAGTTTAATCCGCGGATGTGAGGAAATTGGAAGTTTGTCGATCTGCATTAGACGGATCGGGATTCTTTGAACTCGTCAAAGGGTTAGATGGAGCCAGAAAGATTTTCCTTCCGCAAGGGTTTCAAAACACTAATATCGGATTCATTTTTAAGTCACATGTTCCTGAATTCTGTGTTATATTGTATTCCTAAATGAATTCAAACGAGTTTTCATTAAGAGGAGACTTTTTCAAGGAAGTTTAACGGCTAGGTGTAACGAGAAGAGATACGTATTAACTCGGTAACTTTATGGAGAATTAATATAAAAACACGATTTAAATCTTCGAGTACCGAAACGAAGGAAGGTGAGTTTAAGGTCGGTAACTTTGATGAAAATTGGTAAATAAACATTAGATTCACCACAGAAATTCAGATTTAATATCGAATTTGTTTTAAAGTCTCACGTTTCTAAATTTGGCGTTGTATTGTATCCCTAAAAGAATTCAAGTCTCCATTAGTAGAGAAAATGTTCAAGGAAGCTAAACGTCTAGGTTTAATGGAGAAGGGATATGTTATAACTCGGTAACTTTATGGAGATATAATAAATAAACATGATTTATATTTCTCCGAGCACAAGGTGAGTATAGCTTTCGGCAACTTTGATGAAAATTTGTAAACAAACAATTAATTTAGCAATACAGCAATTAAGTTGCTCCTCATTTGCTCCAAATGTAATCAAGCTCTATGAGAAGAAACTCTCCTCAATATAAGGAAGGTATCGTGTACAAAAGTATTCAATTTCACAACAATTTAGCTTAGCATACTGTGCAGAGTGAAATACTCAAGTTCGATTGCTCCTCCTTGTTTTCTTTCACAAAAATTTCCTCAAGATTTTGTTCATTTCTCGGAGATGATGGTTCTGTTAATATTTTCTGGGTAGGGAATAAATTCCTTTTAGATACATTAAACCTTGTTTGAGGTTGACTTTGATAAAAAGTTGGTAGAGTTTCGAATGATCAATCTTGCTTCTCTCCAATTACTCATATTATATACAGTATATTATTAATTCACATATTATATACATAAACGTGCCTTGAGCCTCTTACTGAAAATAAAAATATTAATATCACACATACTCATAGTATCAGCCGAACATGAACCTATGTAAATGTAATTGGCGATTTTAAGTGAACATTGTGAAAAAAATCCATAATTTTCGCGATTCTCATTAAATACTCCTGGCAATTCCATCAGTTAGTGAAACATTAATTTTTAATAAAGTACTCAAAAACCCACGTGTGAATCGATTGTCAACTCTCGGACTAACGCACTCAATTAATCAATTTTAATTAATGACTCTCAGGTCGAAAAATCAGTACGTTACGAAAAAGCGCGAAAAATACCGGAAATTCAAACGTAACTCTTTTAGTGCCCAACCACTTATCGCATTTCGAGAGAATTTCTATTTAAAGCGCGTAATTAGCTAGCAGTCCCATTTACACGCAGCGGAAAATTTATCTCTCGGCGCGAGTTTTTAATCGGAGTCCCGAAGAGCGATGAACCTAATGAACGGGGTCATTTTTTCTGATGCATATCTAACCTTTTTAAACCCCTCGCTCTGTCTCCAAATAAATTACTCCTGCAGGATTTACTCTAGCACACGGTTAATTTTTGGCCCGACGTCTCTATGGGAGGGCGTCCCAAATTCAAGTGCCTCTCCCATCTGTAGAATTATTTTTTCCCTCTTTCTCGTGACGGCCCAAAAAACGCTCCTTCTCGAAAATTCCCTCTTTAATTTAGGCAAAATCTCTCCATTTCTCTCCCTCAGACTTCATCGCTCTTTATTATACTGAAAGCGTGATCATCTTATCGCGGCAAATATCTGAGATATTCGCGAAATATTCGAAGAAATTTGTGTGGGTGAGAGGGACGGATTGGAATCCTCGGGGCTTGGAAACCTTTACGTTTCTCGGAATTCGCTAATTAAAATATCTCCGCTGTTATCGCTCGTTCAAAACGGGGTTATTGTTGTATCTGGACCCCCTCTATAAACCTTTTCTTTCGGGATGTCAATTTTGATTAAGGAAGTTAATTATCCTTCTTACCGAGGAATAATTTTAAATGTGTCTCCTTTATGCCACTAGCTAATTAGCTCTTTGTTTAATGAAATCAACGCTTGACATGTGGATTACTTTTTTGAACTATCATCTGCTTCCTTGGCGCATAATTCTGAGAATTGTGGTGTTATAGGTGGCTTGATTATCAAAAACTATAAAAATACAATTGATTCTCGTGTGTAAAAACTATAAATTTTACCGTAAGGAACTTAAATTCATTGAAATTTTGGAAACAGGGCTACAATATTTAGGCTCCCTAAGCCTAACTTGATAAGTCATGAGGTCCCGGGTTAACCAAAACAGTGCAAAAGCATAAACGGGGTTAGTAAAATAACTACGGAGAAAGTACCATAGCGAAATAGATAAATTTGAATAAACATGATGCATAAAATTAATACATAATTAATTTCAAATAATAAAAATATACGAGATGTATTTCTTTTGCGATAGAAAAAGTGTTAATTATACTATATGAAACTGCACATGTATACGTCATAAAATTATCAAGAGGCATTGTTTACATTACTAACCTTTACCAAGTTTTAATAAATTATATAGGATCCAACTGGGCCTGCGGTTGAATGCTTAACAGTCGTATTTCAAGAAGGAATTTATCTCACCATGACAAGTAAACTAGCCACTATGACTGAAAGGCATGGTAGATACTTCAGGTAGACATGTCACCTCGTAAGCAAGAGAGAAATGGCTCAAAATTCCCATTTCAAAGACCATTGGCCAGATAATAAGCTTATTTATAACAAATGATCGACAAAAGCAATCGAGCTTATTTTTGGTGGAAATATTTACTAAAAACCTGCTTCACAAAATCCTGCGTGAATATTGCGGGCCATTTTTACAAGAACTTGTTTCTGAGTCATTAGCGATGCTTTAAAAACAGTTCCATTTTTCCTACAAATGTGACTCTAGAATTGCTATTCTAAGAAAACGGTGTATGTGGTCTTCCGAGGGATTAAAACCTATCTTTTTCGTCAAAGAAGCCTTTGCTATCTTGTAGGAAAGGTAAATACTACTGCTTTTAGCTCTAATAGCTCTTGAGCCATTATGAAGAATTTGTTTCATTCGCTCACACAGAACTTAAACAAAGAGTTTTGTGCGTTTCTTGACAGTAACATATACTCAGGATTCATATTTCCATTACGAGCTAATTAAATAAACTTAATAACTTAATGTCGGCCAAATTTTCATCAAGTAATAGTGATTCTTAGAAGAACCGAATCTTCTCATTCCACGCATCCATTTTCTTTCCAACAATTTCGTAATCATTTTCAATCTTTCGTAAAATGCTGGTTAAATAATTGCGAGTTCTGAGAATTAATTATAATTATTACCTCATTTGGGATAGATTTTGACTGGTGAAGGAGTTTACGTAATGGAATGCTCGAAACTGATTCCCCTTTAGGCATGCTGAATCCGCCAATGAAAACTAAGCCTGTGGTGAGGAAGTAAGAGAATGATAGATGAGAAATATACCTATTTCCTTTACGGAGTTATGCGTGAACTTCATCAACAGTATTAGAAACTAATTTTCCGGTGGCAAAGCCAAATTATACAGTAATTATAGAAATTGTGAAGTTAAGTATATTTGTCGGTCTTTCTATCTGTCCACAAATCTTCGTTTATCAATCTTTCCACTTAAACCATTCGACCGATTTCAATAAAATTACGCATTATTGACATTTGGTAAAAAATAGGTGAAGGTTTTATTTTGTAATAATGCCTAGGATTTGACTCCAAAACGTTCGTAGAGGCTTCCAATTACACTTAAAGTTCGTTTTCATGTAGTTCAAGCGGTCCTTCAATTCCAAATGTATGTGTAACTTGTCTTACGAATTCTAGACATCCAACAGAAGAGAAATGAAATAGGGATTCTTATTTTGGCCCTGATATATACTTTTTGTATCGAAATTGCGAAAAATGTGTCAGAATAAAAGAAAATTGTTTACATTTCGTCGTAGTAAACAACCAGTCCACCTGACAACTAAGACGATTGTTGAATCCGAGCCTGTGCGGTTTCTCTTTATACTTAGAATGAAATATAGACCCATACACATGTGGTTTTAAGATGTATTTATAGTTTAGATGTATTAATATTTAAATATTTATTTATTTAATATTTACAGATATTATAAAATATGTATAACATTAAGTCAAAACTATAATCTAAAATTAACTTACGACTTGAGAAGTAATCTAAATGCAAACAAGATAGACAAAAAGAGAAGTATACGCTTTTAAAAACAACAACGTACACAGTATGCTAATGCAACTATATGTAAACTATATGTTAAAGATTTGGGTTGTGAGAAAGAAATTCTCAACTGAAGGTCTACGGAGAAATACCCACGATGCGGGAAAACGCCCACACAAGAAGGGGAGCGAAAATGCATTTGAAATTTAAAACTGCATTTAACAACCGTCATGCTTGACGGGGGAGTACATTTATAAAATATAAAGCGATGTAGGTGCAAGTAGAGCTGTTATTCATGCCTTTTATCGGAAACAAAATCGATTGTGGTACGGTTTACTACGTGGAAATCGATATCAAAGGATTGTAAGATTAAAATCACAAGTACTAATTTTCCACATATATATTTAAAAAATGAGGATGCCGGATCTGTGCTGAAACTGGTGGTTTTCAAATATTAGGGGAATAATACTTGTGGGGAATAATACTTGTGATTTTATTCTTACAATCCTTTTGTCAGAAATTTGACGTCGAAAATTTTCCACCGTATGCCAAAAATGCAAAATTAGTTGAGGATAAATATATGATAAGTTCTTCGCATAGCTGCTGTTGATTCGAAATATTTTGGCCAGGCGGATTATTTGGGAATCCAGTTAATAAAATCGTGTATGAACCCGCAAAAAGAGCTTTTCTCCGGACGTGAAAGGCGAAAATCACTGGTCTGTGGCCGCATCTTATTATCTTTTTGGAATATCGAGTCGTAATCTAATGAATCGGAATGCGACCCTAGGATATTTCTGAGCGAGAATAAACTCTGGGAATGGATTCCCGGCATTCTTCCACGGAAAATCTCTCTCATCCAAAATTATAGGAAATCCAACCAAAGAGAGAATCAAGGTCATTGATTAGCATTCCTGTTTGAGGCCGAAATAGATTTGAGGCTAATTTGAAATCCTTGTTAAGGTCCGAATAGAATTTCCTTCATGTCGGTCGAATTGGTTTTTGTGAGGTCGACGATATTTTAATGGATTCTGTTTTTTTATTGGCCGAAATTCGATTGAATATTATTGGTCGCTGTCATTCCTCTTATTGGAAATGAAAGTACTCACGGGAAATGATTTAAAGACAGTTTTGGCGCTATTTAAATCGATTATTATTTTTTACGTAAATTTTACGTAAATTTAATGAATTCATCGAAGTCATGGTCTTATTAATTCTCAGTACTTGACTGATTATCATTATTGATATTGATCTTAATATTGATATCATCAGAATTGATTCGCGCTTTTAATTGAATCATAATTAAGAAAAATCAATGCCAAGATTGATATGATGCCATATCTTCGTTAGAATAACCACAACATCTAATATATTTTACTGAGGTAAGGTTAGGTTGTATCTTGATATAAAAAGAAGAGAAAATTGGAGTTAATTAGATGATGTTCTATACTATAATTACAATCTCAAACTGATAGAGAAAGCTGCTACTTGGTAAAACTTATTGAAATAACAATGGAGATAACTAAGATGAAATTTCACAATGTTTTTAGTTGTTGCCTGACGATAACTATGGGTAGTTGATACCGGTTGCAATAAACAAAATTTTGTAAAATTTCATCTTAATTTACGCCGTTACTTCTATATTTATCTCATTATTAATATTCACATAACATTTAACCCTGAAGTTTCGAGACCTTGCTTCACCAGTGGATCCTGTTTCGTCAACAGGACTTGGTTTTAAGTCTAGAATTCATAAGTTTTGTTTTGCTTTTATATATATGTATTTTAGTCTAGACTTAAGTTTCTATGTAACAAGATACTTTGTGTTGTCAGCCTAGTATTCATTTCAGTATCTCATTCTCAAAGTGCTGCTGCATCTTTATCTCCTCCAAGAATTACGTAAGCTTATTAACATGGAACTTATCCTCAGTTCGTTAAACTCGGATATCATAAAAAACTCATCGGGGCTTGAAGAGTTAACACAGCTTTGGTAAACACGAAAAAGTAAATTAATGATTTATTTATTCTGTTCCACACCTAAAGATAAACAAATAGAACTCCATTCATCAAAGCTTGCTACTTATATTATCATTGCTTTTTATTTCCGAGAGCGGAATTCGCGGTGAGGAATACGGCTGAGAATAACCTCATCGGGGCTTGAGGAGTTAACATAGCCATGTAAAATTTACTTTACACAAAAGTAAATCAATGGTGCATTTTTTCTGTTGCGCACCTAAGGCAAACGAAAAGTACTCCGATCATCGAGGCACCGTCGCAGAAGCTGAGGATTGGCAATCAGGCGGTAAACTAGCGTCGCGTCGTTACTTCCGAGAGAATCCATAGGCGTTCCCACCCGCACAAATGGACTTTTAAACCGGGACTCCCAATCGGGTGGTTTAAAGAGCGTTTCCTCCGACTCAGCAGCCTTTCCGACCCGTTGCTCACTCCCCTTCCTTTTTTCGCCCTTTTGGAGGACATACAAGTGCCACTTCGCTCCCCATTGGCGCTCTCCCCCCTCTGCAGAATCCGACAGAGCGTTTATTCCTCCCGTTTCGATGAGGCTAATCAAAGAGAACTCCGCTCCTTAAAGCTTCTGTAACACTAACCCAAAACGAACAATTCAAGTCTATTTTATTAGCAGCAATTAATATATTAAATATCATCGGAGAGGTGTGCGGTTTTCAGCTTTTGTGGGTGAAAATGTTACAAAACGGTTCTTAATATATAAAATAAATTAACTGTAATCTTTCGAAAGAGGTTTGAAAACGTGAAAAATATCCATGTTTTTGCCGTAGCGCTTTACCGAAACGGGTGATTTGGGTCTATTTTATCTTCAACTTTTTAAACATTGAATATCATTGTAGAGATTTAGGGTTTAAACCTTTTGTGGGTAAAATCTTCTTATATTGCGTTACCTTTGTATTGCAAAAAAATGAGTTCACAATGTAGCCACGAAATTAAAGTACACGCTGCCTCTTCGTAAGTTAAATTTAATTCTGAATCGTAATTGTTAAGGAAAGACACGTACTTGCAGGGGAGGTCTATTATAAGTAAGGAACCTATACCTCATATTATCATTTATAAATAAAAAATCGCCAATTCCTGAATTTTGATGAGCGACCGTTAAAATAGAAAATCTCGAAGCTCTACAGCATCCTCAAAAGGACCTTGGGTATCAAACCGGTGTGCTTGGCTCTTTCTTCCGATTGTAAATTACACGCATAAGGATTCCCCCGCCCCGTTTTAGTTGGCATCGCTCCACGCTACCGATGGGAAAAAATATCGGATTTTCATTAAACCCTCCCCAGCACCTCGTCCGCCAAAGCACCATTGAAACGGGAGTTGAAAAAGCCAAAAAAAAACACGGTTCGACTGTTCGTGTTATCGAGAGGTAAAGAGGGTTGACGATGACACAGTCACGGTCACGATCGAGTGAACAAGCGCGGAAAATTCAATTACGGCGAGTTGAAAAGAGTTTTATTGAAATTACCCATGCTTGCGACATCTCTCTTTGAAGTGAGCGCAAGTTGCAGATCTCGATAAGGAGATTTCCAGGTGCGTTTCTCTTTTATCGGTGCCGCCGAGGTGTTTTTCCGCGACCGGTAGGCGTTCGCCTTAATGATGATGTAAGGGAAGGAATGAGGAGGTAATAAATTATTGGTTTTTCCCTTTCTCTCTCGTATGCATAGGCTTCGGGGGAGTTGATCTTGACGCCTTGCCGAAGATCTGATTCCCACTTCACCTGGCGGATTATATCTTCTCGCTCGGTGCAAAGTGTTGTTTTGTTGCCAGGCAACTCTTGAGAAGGATATAAATATAAGTATGTGTGCAACAAAAATTACAAAGTCAGAATGGCTTATTCATGCGATAACGTATTATGCCACCTTTTTGTCTTTACGTAATTGAATATTATTATTATGTAGAATCAGTTTTCGATTTACAATTCTGTATTATGCTCATGTTATTAGACTAGAGGTTTAAAATCTCCAAAAGCTGTCTTTGTTGGCCCTCCGAATCTTACTTCCCGATAGCCCGAGAAAGCTAGAAGGGAATGCCGCACTTGTAGATACCAAAACGTTTTTCGGAGATACTTTACTTTACTTTACGAGCAGTCGTATTCCAAATTTTCTCTCTTTACATTATGTTATTATCCCAATATTGTAAGCGATTTAGTAGAAGTAAAATAGACAAAAAATTGTTTAAAATTCAATATATCATATTACCTATAGTGATATATCATAAAAATCTATTTATTTTTAATCTTTTTAAAAGAGTCTTTTTTAATGATATTGATTTGCAAAGCAAAATTTATTCATCTATTTCATATATATTATCTAAAATAATAATATTCGCAAAGATGTATAAAAGCAAACGTTTCAAAGTATTTATATTCGTGGAACAGCCAAAATGTAACGTAATTAAATATTTTCCGGTTATCTATATTTAAGATTTATATTCATGAATTATAGAAAATGATATAAATTAAATGTGGTAAACATCTCAAAGGTATTTCTTAAACATTTTCCTAAAAACTAACAAATAATAAGACAATAGAAATAAAGCAAAATATATTTGTAAAAAATAATTCTTTTACTTAGATAATAATATGTACTATTAAAATAATATAAAATAATAATAGAAATTAATATGATTTACTATTTGGAAATTACATTCAATTTATATCACAGTCTCAATATTATTCCATCATCGAGGCAATATTTTAATAAAAATTCCTTTACCTAAACAAATCCGGAACAATTAATTATTTTCCGTATTAATATTATTCTTTGCTTGATTAAATTAAAAAGTCATTTGTGATTTTTACTCCCACAAAATTCTTAAGTAATTTTGCATTGTCACCGATAAACCTTTGTTATTTAATTAAGTCGATTTAATTAATCAATTGAGATTTTAATTTGTTCTCTTCAAAACGACCTTTTTGTGGAACGACCAGCCTTAAGTAATAGCTGTCTGTAAGTTTGAAAAGGATCCAAATTAATTTCACGAACATCTATTTCATTTTCTTTAATATGCTCGATTTTTAATTCTAGACCACATAATTAAATCAAGAAATTTGATATTTACCATTAGTTCGAAGAAAAAACGTAATTCTTTTATGAGAAATGAATACTCTTTTGAAACATCCCCTGTCAATTTTCGAATATCTTTCGTCCAATCCTTTCTAAATGCCTTTCCTTGATCATAAGGGCGAACTCCAGAAATTAAAACAGCGATCTCTTTTCGAAGGTAATGTGAGCAGAAACTTTGAAAACGGAAAAATCTTACTTTAATTCCCGCTCGGTAATATTTCATTCCGCCTCCTTTCCTTGTTCAGAAAAAACTTTTTCAGAGCAAAAATATTTTCTCGAAGTACCAAATATCTACAATTTTCAGGCGTTTCTTCATGTTTGCGAACTTCTTGCGATATCTCGCAAATTTGTCGGATTTTTTTTTGAAGCTTCTGCAATATCAAATTTTCTTCGTGCTTTTTAGACTGCTCTCAGTTTGGGATGAAATATTTCCTTCCATGCGAAAAAACTGGCGACAAAATTTCCTTTGAATTGTTTAGGAAACTTGTATGGGATAGTTATGGAAGTTTTCGAGGAGTCTGTCATCATCGTCGGAGACATCGACGATATTCCGCTCCTGTACCGTTCGGATCGTTCTATATAAGATATTAACATTTTCACAATATAATACGCACTCCAATTCTAAAAAGGCGCTGTAGATTACGTTTATTGGATTTTGCTAAAGTATACCAACAAGATGATGGCTAAAGTCTTTAGAATCTCAGGCTATCGAAAGTTAATATTAATGTCTTCGTGTTTTTTTTATTTTCAATAACTATTGTCAAAGATTTTGTAGTGAAACATGAGAAATCATGGGTAAATTAGGCTCAGAGATAGAGAGAAATAAGTTTCGCTATTCAAGTGTCACAAAGTCCTATGTATAACAGTTGGTTAACTATAATTCAGCTAAATATCTCTAAGCTACATCAAGGAGACTGTATCTTTCATTCATTTTTGTATCATTCTCATTTTATACCTTTGATAATACGAAATCTTCCGAGGAACGAATGATGCTGATTCATTTGACATATATTTTTTCAGCCTCACACCTTGCACCTCATTGACTTTATATTTTTTATGTTTTATGGTTTTGTTAGAGACTTGGTGATGACCTTTTGAAACCGGTAGTCTGAATAAACCGGTGTGGAAAATTATGTGGGCCTTCTTCATTCACAATGAACACTTGATAATTTTCAATTTATACTCAACCCTAATACATTTATTATGGATAAGTATGTATGAAATTAATAATGTATTAGCACTGAATAGTTTGATCTATAATTATTAAGATTGGATTAAAAATTATATTTGTGTTCGTTTATCTATTAGTAAGGCCTACAGCATCACGTGATATATAATTTAAGCACCACCAAAATCCCTTAATTAATTATTTTTAAGTATAGATTAAATCAAGTTTATATTAACACTAAATAAATGTTAATATATATAATATGCATAATATTTGGTGTTATTATATACTCAATTTAATATATAGTTAACAATAATACCATGCATTTTGGTTGAGCATAGATTAGATAAAAAATGTTAAGTGTTAACTTGTCTTTATAATGACATATATTATTTCCACTTGGTGGTAGGTCTTGATAAAAATTAATGAGCACTTAAAATCTCCATCTAATCTATACTCAACCACAATACATTGTATTATTGTTAGTTATAGATTAAATTAAGTAAATATTAGCACTAAAATATTTTTAATCTATAGCATATTATAATAATAAGATTTGATAAAAATTATGAGTGGTAATCTTTGGTATGGGATACCACAAAGTAAAGACCGAAACCATCGACGTTCTTATGTGGTATTTTACCAATTCGGGGCCATGATATCCTTTCGTTATATTGGTTGGACTTAGCCACTTTTCCTCTGTGAACATTCGGAGAAATGACCACGATGTCACATTGGAATTCGAGCATCTCATGTGTTAACGAATTGTCTGAAAGGCCGAAGGCATTGGATTCATAGGCCACCCACGTCCTTCTTATCTCCATCGACTTTTCGTGAGGTCATTAGATGACAACGAGCCCTCCGTCGTCAAGAGAGCAATCAATTATTCATCACCCCGGAGAATTCACTCGGCAAAGGATAGTCATTCTCTCCGCGAAAGGAAAAGCGCGGAAGAAAGCACGTTTTCGCAGGGGTATTTTTCGCTTCCAAAACACTCCTTTACACAAGACCCGTTTTATTTAAACTTCGGCGACGATACGGCGTTCCATATTTTCCACGCACCCAGATGGAAAATTAAAAGAGAGAGAGAGAGGAGTAATTTGGGAGGGAATTCATATTGCTATGGGCGCGCATCACCTTGACAACGAGCCATTATTCTCGCCCAGTTTCCCTTTATTCCCCCCGCCGAGTGTACGCACTCTAATTTTCCACTTGCCTTATTTCCTCTCGACGGAGATTTTCTTCGTTCCCTTTTAGGCCCTTTTGTCTCCTCGTCTCCAGGATTCGGTGATTTTTTTTCTCGAAATTTCAAGACGTCGTCCATTAGGGATTTTTAAGGAGAATTTCTCTCCCGTTTTCGGCCACCGCCATCTGTCTTACGTCAGCAGGTTCCCCAGACGTTTCGGCTGCTTATAATTCAAAATATTTGAGTTTCGACGACGGTGATTTAAAACTGGGCACCTCTAGATTTTTAGCACTTAGCGGTTTGTCAGACTTTTATTTTATTTGGAGATCCATCGGTAACATAAAGAGCTAGAAATATCGTCATCTAGCACCAGGTTTCTTAGACGTTTTGGTGGCTTAAAAATTCATAATATTCGAGTATCGGCGACGCTGATTGTAAAATTGGGCACATCTTCGTCTACATTTTTAGCACTTAGCGATTTGCGTACAGGCTTTTATTTTTCGTTCAGAGGTCGATCAGTAATTTAAAGAACTATGAACGTCTTCTTCTAGGATAGCTAAGGAGTTATTGGCTTCTGTTAGCTAATGGAGATGAGCGACGTTGAGGATTAAAAAACATAAGGGCTTCCTTTTATAATGATTTTATTTTAAATAATATACTGTACCTTGCAAGAGATAAAGACAACCGTTTACACAAATGTAGTATGTATGAAATCTCTCGTCCAAAGTGCTGTTGAAAATGTATTGGTCAAATAAATAGAAAGAGTGATCACTAGTTCTCGTGAATATTCGACTCATTTAAAATAGGGAAGACATTTTAATTCCAGCCACGCATATTGTTGAAACTGTTCACGATATTTCTTTGGGTTACGTTACATAATTACAAAATATAAATATCGTTCTCAATTCTTTGGAAATTTTACATAAATTTTAAGGAGGTTGCCGAGATGTAGTGGAAATACAAAATTTAATAAGGATATAGTATACACTTTTCCACAGTTTTTAGTAACTACAGGTTACATACACGTCATTAGGTTACAAGAAACTCTAAAAATTAGTAGTAGCCTTTAGTGTTTCTTGTAACCTGATGATGGCAACCTAACTCCGAAACCTACAGTTAATAAAATACTGTGGAAAAGTATACATTCTTGTTAGTTTGAGCAAGTTTTTCCAACAAAAGAAAAGTATAAGTTGTCCATTCATACAAAATTCTTTATTGGGCGAAATGTGGTGTCGTGACCAGGAAGTCCCATCTTTCACTGAACTCTTGTCTAATACAATACAGGAATTATATTGTTAAAATTAGAATTTATTTACTCGTAAAAATAGCGATTGCCTCTAAAATTAACTTCACCTTTTGCCCCTGAAGATGCTCTCATTGAGAGCGTAACACGTATTTGGTGTATCTGATGGTTCATGATGGGTTTAGAGTGATTCCATTTTTGTGTGATCGCGAGCAAAATGATTGCTCTCATTTCCGAAAGATTCCCTCCCTCTTCAATAGAAGAGGAATACTTGTTTACCGCAGTACGCTTCCTGTTGCGGAAATTCTCCACCGAGAGAGTGTATCCTGATTGAAAACTTTGATATTCTGCACTTGAATGGAAAGATTCCCCCAGGTATGCTCGGTGCACCAATTTCCAACCTCGTCCCTGTTAAGAAATTGTTTACTCTGCCTTCTCATTACTCGTGGAAGAGAGAGAGCCTTTGTGAGGTTTAATCGATTCCTGTATTGTTCTCCTCTTTCCCCAAAGGCCTTCCTTTGATAATTTGAATCACAACCGTCTCGCTGAATCAAGTGCAATCTGACTCCACTGGAAACTGTTGACAGAAATGCCTACAACTTTAGCGAAGAAGAAGGGCAAAGCCATCGAGGTGAAGCACTTTTTGAAGCCAAACGTCAAAGTTTCAAGTTGCTCATCGTTTATACGCGCTAGTTTTTATTTCCCCGCTGGGACTCCCCTTGAAAGTTGAGATCGTGATTTCGTACCTACAATTTATGCTTTCCCAACACCTATCTTTGAGTTTCCAGGCTTTTTAATCTTTCTTTAATTTTGTACGCTCCCATCATAAGGGTGTCATACGCAATCCAAAAAACCATGAACGACAAAATTTAGGAACTCGAAAAACAAATGTAAAATCTTAATTTATTCATTTTTGTTTTCGGTTCTCTACAATATTTTTTTGCTTTTGAATGGACACAGGTTTACATGATATAGTAACTTGTAAGTAACCATTATAAATGCTTTATATTTCTATATCTTGGATATAATGTACAAATCATAATTATTTGAAAATGGGAAATGCTGGATTTAGTTGGGATTTATAATTTCCTCATACCCTTTCCTAAGTTTTATTTAAGTACTTCAGAAAATATTTGGGTGGCTATCTTTATAAATTGATGAATATTTTATAATAGGAATTTTAGAGTTACAAGAAGTTAGTTAGAGCAAGGAAGGAGAAAAGAAATGCATCGAAGCAACTGAATTGAGATTTCGGAGGAAGCTGACTAGAGCTAAATGGACGGAAAGTATAAACGAAAGTGGAATTAATTAAGCAATGGATGAGGTAATTAAGTTATAAAACGAAATAGAGACATGCAAAAATTAGGTATATTTATTAGACTCAGTATAACGCTCAGCGGCTTTCTAACCAATGTATTTGAAGACAAGTCTTAGGGAAGGAAGATAGGGGTAGATACAGGAATAACTTCTTGGAAGGAACAAGAATGGGATATGGCACCTACAACAAGTTAAAAGAGAGGATCAAATGAAAGGAGAATGGCTACACCGACAAGGCGCCGCCTTTAGCTCGTGAATGAAAGTCAAGAAAGACTTGAACTGTTTTCGCGCAAATTTGCGGCGTTAGAAGTCCCTCAGAACCTTAAATACTCAAAGAGATCTTTTTTTCAAAGTAAATATTTGAAAGCAAGAATGAAATAAACTTTGAGATAAACGGAATATCAAAAAACTGTACCGTTGACAAATTTCATTCCGAAAATTATTCGCTGTCTGAAGGTTTTTATTCAGCTATTTCAGCCCTCTGCGTGAATGCACTTCGTTTCTGTTGGCTGGAATCGATTAATCATTCGGCCTTTTGAGATAACGTAATATTTATAAATGTAAATAAAATTGGATAATTGTGACTTCGTTTAAATCTTGGAAATTAAGTCATCGTCATATTATTTTCACTCGACTCAATTATGATTTCAAGCTACTTTTTTATGGCAACTTCTTTGATTTCTTATAACTCTTTTCAGAGGCGGTGCAACGCTGTCTTGCAACACAAACGCTTATTTCCGCATCTCCCAAGAAATACATGAAACAGCCCTCATCTTAATGAGAATCCTCGTGACACATTACGATTGCAACTTCGCCTCAAGTCTTTGTGCCATCGCAAGAAATGCCCCATTCAAAACACACCGCGCATTTACTTGAATTATTTAACGTCTAATGGGCACACTCTCTTGGGAGGGTGGAGGGAAAAAACGGTTTTGTAAAACAGTGCGAAAGGAAAGTCGTACTTAACGAAAGGCGTTCCACCACGAAGGAAAAAGCATTCGGCAGTCCCGGCAGTTCCTTCATTTCGGATCTCATCGTCGCCACCTTGATGTTTTTTGCGCCCGTATTTTTCTTTCCGTCCGAAAATAAAGGTGTTTCTCTCTTTGAAATATGTCCGCAAAGGGAATGGATTCCTTTAAGATGGCGGCCGGAAAATGGGATTCGAGACGATAATCGTAGTCGATAAATTGCCTCCATCGAGTTCCGGGTCTTTAGGAAAAAACGGGAGGGAATTCCCGTATCTCATTTTTGTTTCAGTTGTCTTTTTCTCCCTTTCCGGGCCATGTCCCGCTCCTTTTCGCGCGACAACTGTTCAGTCATATTTCAGGAGCGATAAATAACGGGCCGAGATGCGGAGCGCGCGGAAATTTGGCGGGATAATTTGTTCCCGCCAAAATTCCCCTTCGCGCTCGGTTTTTAATGGCCGCCTTGCGAAACGGAGCCATTGACAGCTCCATAAACGGATTAGGAGCGCCATTATTTCTAGCATCTTCATCACGGCTTTTATTCTGGTGTGTATACGATTACTTTGGCTTTCAAGGAGAAGTCCACTTCTTTTGGAATGGAATCAAAACACTATTCCGTAATTCTTCTGAGAAGTTTGAGGGGATAATTTTTCTCATCAACATCCCAACGCTTAATTTTCAATGTTTGTCTTAAGGTATGACAGGTCTGTAAACGGATTAAGGCGTGCCATTATTTCTTGCATCTTCTTTACGGCTTTCGTTCTGGTTATATACGATTACATAAACTTTCAAGGAGATGCATTCTCTTTTGGAATGGAATCAAAACAATTTTCCATAATTCTTCCAAGAAATTCCGAGAATTGCAACATGACGCTGAATTATGGGGAACACTGTTGACGATGATTGCCATTGATAATAGGGAGATTAGCTAAGATATGGAACTAACAAATCTTGGGAATCAAGTGCTTGGAATTTGTTCAAATTTCATTGTGAGAAAATGACGCTACAAGTTCTCGAATAGTAAAACATTTATTGTGATAGTCAGCATTGATCTCCTCAAAAATACTTAAGAAAGAAAAAAGTAAGCATGCCCTGAAAATAATTTCCGAAATACCCTGTACGCAACTCGATTCTGTTCACAACCCCATTTTATACCGATAGATAAAAAAAACGTTAACTTAAAATAAAATTAATACGTTCAAGCTTGACTTCTGGAATAATGCAGACATCTTGAAAGAAGAACACACTTAGTATTAAGTTCTACAGTGAATTTATTAGCGACCGATTTTTTCAACGAGCTGACATCTTCTTCCTGAAGATGGTTACTTATTTTAATATTATTGAATATATTAATATAATAAGAATGAGTCTCCTAATGAGTTCAAGGAGACTGTGCCGAATTTAACATTATATAAATTATAAAGAAGAATTTTTCCTATATCTTTTCTTTTCTGCAAGTTATTTCTCGTCTGAAACTTGGCTATGATATTTCTTCCTGTTTTTCACATCCCGCTACTTCATTCATTTCATTTCATCGAGAATATCTGTCAATTACTGTCATACGAATGAGTGCTTGACAGCAATTACCAAAATGAGTCAATCGTGTGACTCGTATCAGAAGTCATAACTCTTAACTGATAGGTCAAGGATACGATGAACTCCTGCTACTTGGCATTTATTTGCATTCCATATGCATATCACCATTTAAATCGATTTCTACGAGTCATTGCCATCTAAAGTTATGCAGCTGTTTAATGTACGATAAAATGCATTCAATACAAATGTAATACTTTATTGGATACAAATAGAGGTAGATAGACCTTCTACAGACACTCCAGATTCAAATTATAAATGTTTTGGTCATCCAAAACTAGACTTAACATTTTTCTCAATTTTTGGTGGAATAGTGTTTTGATTGGAAGACAGTGGCAATAATATTGCATATTTTTAACCTATTCTGTTGTAGATTTTTTGTATGTATACTCTTGACTCCTTATTGATATAATTGTCTAAAGTCTATTTATATTTTTGTGTATTCTTTCCAATGCTTTAGCAATTAAAATAGGTTAGAGGCTTTTTTCTCCCTCATCATTCTTAGTGAGTGAACATTTGTGGATATTTCCTCAAGTAAACCAAGGTTTCCGTTCAACTTGTTAGCTAGCTTTTTCTAAAGATATCTCTTTCTTTGCACATTTGTTAGTAGTACTGATATTTATTATGAAGTTCTATATTAAATGTATTAAATAAAACGACCGAGTTACAATTTAGAGAAAGAAAAACATTACAAATAAGGATATAGAATAGATATTATGAAAAAAACGATAGAGAAAGAATAATTAACAACTTCGCAAACATTTTACATGCTTACAATTAATTTGTTACGGTTTTTACACATTCCTTTCTAAATCATTTCCTTTTCTAGTATTTGTATCCATTCAGGAGGACTAATAAACATTTTAGAGTCATGAATCGTAAATGAATTTCTTGAGTCGTTTCTATTAAGTCGTTGAGTTCGTTTTGTGTTTAAGAATTCTTGAATAAAAAATTGTCTGGTGACATAGACGATTACGTTCTACTTCTCTACATACAAATTATGGTTCTATTTTGTAGAACATTTTATGAATTAATTTTTATTCATGTAATGAAATTCTTTCCTCAATTAACATCCACTGCAGATCATTAAGGGAAGATTCAATTGGGTTGTATTCATTACACGCTACAATAACTTTCATTGCCCTATTTTGAAACTCTTTTAGGTTTCTGTACCATTATTGCTGATCCTACATAAAATATAATAGAAGATACCATGTGTGAATAAATATGGCATAAAATACAGATTTTATTACTGAATGGGTAGTAAAGGTCGCAAGACTTCCTGCACTTCCATCGTAATCGCTGCTGAAAAGTATACCCATTACAGTGCACTCTCTGCAGTCAGGGAACATCCACTCGAAGTAGAAATAATTCCACCGACACTTCCCGACGTAGAATGACTACAGAATGGCAGCTCACTTGATGACGTCACGTAATCTGCCTTCTCTGAAAACTTGTGAAAATGCCGCATATAGAGCAGAATTATGTCGCGATACGCGAAATCTCATTGGTTCTTTTCTTTCTCCAACGACAACTTGCGACAACTCTTGTTCGGCAACTCGCGAACTCGACGTTTGAAGGAAGTTTGCCCTAAGTGCTTTTCACAGTTTATTTCGAAAAATTCTCGTCCCGGGGGGAAGTTTTAACATCGATTGATCCATCTCCTTGTGCTCTGTGAAAGACTAGCTCCTATTAGGATCATCATTCCCCGTGCTAATTTTTACGTCACGACGAAAATTTTCCAAGTTTCGGGAAATTGGGAGAAAAATGTGTCGCGACGATGCAAAGTGCGCTAAGTGATTCGGAATTATTTTTGTCTCTTGTTCCGAGAAGAAAGCCTGTTTCAGAAGCGTGCTAACGTCATAAAGGGAGATTCCAAAAATTAGAAAAGTCCTCCGAAAGATGTAGGGCTCTTTCAGAAGTCACCAGAGCTTTGCTTAAACTTGATGTACAAGGAACTGTTACAGCTACCATACATTGATGAATGGTTGAATCTTTACTTGCAGGGAAGAGAAAAGTGTATCTTTGCTTTACTTTTTTCTCAGCTTCGTTAATGGCTGTTATAAATGGATGATAATGAGTGAAATGGCATGCTTAACAATGATAATTGTTTTGGTCTCCGTTATTGAGGATTCTTCGTGTATCTTTTGGTGCTTGGAAGAGAAAAACGTTTATTTTCTTCACTTTTGTCTGTTTCGCTCGTGCTGTTATGAAAGGAGTGCAAAAGGGTAAATTTTAATGCTGAACAGTGATAATTTTGTTGGTCTCTCCTAGAGAAGGTATTAAATTAGTTCCTGCTTCCATATCCTGCTTAATGGAATAATTTTCGATAATGAAGAAAAACAATGTAATTTTCCACACTTTTATTTTACTGACGACCGGTTTCGCTACCGGAGTAGCATCTTCTGGTACAGAATTTTTTGAAAACTTTCTTAAATATCCTGAAGGGTTGGAGGGAAATGGGAAGGAGAGGTTATGGGAATATCCTCAGGATATTTAAGAAACTTTTCAAAAATTCTGTACCAGAAGATGCTACTCCGGTAGCGAAACCGGTCGTCAGTAAAATAAAAGTGTGGAAAATTACATTGTTTTTCTTCATTATCATAAATGGCTTTCCACAAAGTAACGCCTGATCATCTAGATTTCATTCGGAATATTTTTCATTTGTCATTTGGTACAGGTTAGAGAAAAATGTATCTTTTATTTAGCTCTGACGCATTTTATGGCTGCGATAACATGGAAGCTACTAAGGTATGAGTACACTGAATAATGGCACTAATTAATGTCTAATAGAATGCCAAGAAAAGTGTTATTCTTCGAGTCCTTGTGCTCCACTTATGTGGACATGTTCCTGTTACAGCATTCTGGCTTGGCGATAGATGTAAGAGCAAACTACCTCACTCCTCATCTTGCCTAGTAAGCCTCATTCCCTCCACTTATGGTAGGTAATGTTAGAGAGGGCGAAGGATCAATTTTACTAGACTTTCATGGAACTAACTGTACCTTCATGGATTTTCTGTACTTTCATAGACATTGAAAATAAAATGGACATAAAACGTACACAGTGTAATTCCTCCTAGTTAGGCAAATGGGTTAAGGGCGAACTAGATCACTGTTCATCTAGTTAAGTGAGTCACATTCTCTCGCCGAGGCTTTTCGTAGCAAATAGTAGAGATATTGAGGCTCGAAAAGCCTCCGGCTAAGAGGAAATGGTGTGGGATCCTCAGTCGAGAATGGCAGTTGAATAAAGCTTTTAACGGGTGACCACATACAGTTTAGGATCTGCTTCTACCATAAAGTATATTCAACAAGAATTTTAAATCATTTTGGGCCAAAGGCTACAAAAGGAAGTACTTGCTATGAGCAGTATACTACTGATTCATTGCAAATAGCTTGCAGTTTAAGGTTGTGAAAGATGACTTGATTATAACGGAAAACAAGATTATAATTTACGAAGGTTCGCTAGAAATGAGACTTATAATTATGAGTTATAACAAATAATAGGATATATACATCAGATACGTAAAATTTAGAATAATTATCGTTTAATTGAAGATTGACCACCAGTATTGTCATAAAATTTCTATAGATAAAAATCATCATAGGAAAAAAAAATTAAAAAGAATAAATATTATATAATTAGATAATTTTTTTTGTAGATAAAGTTAAGTAAAATAACATGAAATGGTATAATATAATTAATTGAATGTACATATTAAATGCAGAACAGTATGTTTGAACTTCATAGCTAATATTTTCAATGGCTTCTGTTTTAATTGTATTTAATCGGCAATGAATTATGTCGTTATTTCTTCGATAAATATTTTCTAGTCGGTCTGACCTATTTACTGAAGAAATAAGTGATTAAGTTAAATTGAAAGTAAGAGAAACTGATGAGAGAGTGACTGAGATAATTAAATTAATTCAGAATTATTTCCTTTCTAATTATCATTGTCATAACAAGTCTGTGAGTAAAGTATTCGGCCAGTTGGTACTTGGTTGGTTGGTTGGTAGCCCCATCTTACATAACCTACTAAAAGCATGCAAAGAAAAATGAGGTTCATTAGGCAGGATGAAGAGTGAGATAGTTTGCTCTTGCTTTCCTCACTGAGCCAGAATGCTAGAAGCGGAACATGTTCACAGAAGTGAAGCACAATGACTCTATGAGTAACACTTCTCTTGGCAGTCCATAAGGAGAGACATTGTTCAGAGCAATTATCTACTCCTACATCAGAAGCTTTCATTTCATCACAGCCATGATCAAGACTCAGGCAAAAGTAAATGAAAATTACCTTCTTCTCTATCTTGTAGCAAATGAAAATATTCCATCCATCATAGTATGGTAGCAGGAACGAGTCATAACAAGAATATAGTAAAATTGGTAGAGGACATGTACTTTCCTTGATATCAGATAAAAATACTATCGAAGAATGCAGCAATCATCAAGAATTATAGTTGCAGACGTAGCAAATCCCCCGACGCGCTTAAAACTTCGCTCAAGAACCTCCACACCGCAAACTGAGAACTTCAAAAGTTGGCACCCCTGTTCCTGATTCGGCGAATCTAGACCTCACGTTCTCCACGCAGAAATTCCCCCCGAATCGCAAATTTTTCGCAGCCGATGTCGCCGTCCGTGTTTTCGCTTTCAGTCCCCACTCCGAGCACTCTTTAATATTCTTTGTTACGGTCCACGAGCATCCTTTCTATTCAATTCGCCACAAAATCGTTGACGAACCTTTTAACGCCATTCAGCTCACGGATCCGACGCACGGCCATGGGCTGCCTCTCCGTCATTACCTCCGCTGCATTTTCCATCGCGCACCGCGGGCGAACGTGAATTATTTCACGGGTGCACACTTAAGCGTCGAATCCACGCGTGATTCCCGGCGACACGTGGGAGGCGTCCGTGGGGAACGAGAATGTGCTAGCGCTGCCGTTTCCTCTCCTCGCCATGCATCGGCCTTAAAGGTGGAGAGGGAATTCTGCGAAATCGGAGCGGAATTAGTGCTTTTCCACGTTTTACTGAAGATCAGAATAGGGTGGTGATGGAAGGTCCGTGTGTAAAGAGTTCAGCCCGAAGGGTGGTTGGAACTTCATTCCCTATTACGTTAGGGCTCAGGGGTTAGGAGAAGGGAATGAGGTTTACTAGGGAGGATGAGGAGTGAGGTAGTTTGCCCTTGCTTTACTCAATGAGCCATGTTACACTTTTATTGGGATTCTATAAGGAAGGACCTTTAGTGTCATCAGTGCCATACAGTATCACTCATATATCAGTAGGCTTCGTGTTATCATAGCCATGTGCTATAATGTGACTAAAGTAAATGAATGATAATATTTTATAAATGAATCATCATTGAAATGTATTATTATTATTATTATTATGTAAATATTACAGTTACACGTGATAATAACATGTGGAAATACTTAAGACCTCTCCGTGTAATATTGCGATTGTTTGCGGAGATATTATTTGAAGAAGATCAACTTTACTCAATGAGCCAGATGGTTTTAAGTTACACTTTTATTGGCATTCCATAAGGAAGGACCTTTAGTGTCATCAGTGACTTACAGTATCCGTCATACCTTAGTAGGCTTCATGTTATAATAACCAAGCGCTAGACTGTGACTAATGTAAATGAAAGATGAATTTCTCTCTATCATGTTTCGAAAAAAATTCAAATTAATTATTTCATCAAGATATAGTAGCAGGAAATAAAGTTGGATAAGGATAAAGGAGTTTAAGCAGCGGATCTTTCGCCAGGAATGTCACAATAAGTCACGAAGTTTAAACGAATTGGTAAAAAGTACAAAATACAAAATTTTATAACTTATTTATTCATAATGATTTATTAATAAAGTTCCTGTGGAAAACCATTGTGTGGAATACAAAAAAAACATTATTTTTACCGTTTCAAAAATTTCAACTGCTGGAGATAAAATTTCTTTCTTTTTCTTCCCATTACTTAGAATTTGAGTGTCGTAAATGACTTGACCTTTCTTTTACTAAGCTTGTTCTGTTTATAAGGACGCATGGGCATTTGGGAAGAACCATTGTTATGGCAACGTTAACTACGTTTAGGTAAAATTACCTTTCGTTACCCTTTGATACTGCATCATATTGACCATGTTAATATTTGATCCTTTACTAGACGTGGTTAGGCCCGAGCGGGTCTCTCCTTCACATAACCTCGCATGTAAGTTTTGCATATATACTTATAATATAAAATGCATAAGAGGGATTAAAATAGAAAGAAAAAAGAAAAGAGATGGGCTTGTTTGTGGAAAAAGAGCCTCCACAACTGAAGGCTGATGGACAAAAAACCCACGTTGCGGGATGAAACCCACACAGGCATATAATCCCTAAAGTACGGTTTATGCCAAAGGCTTAAATAGAAACTAAATGCATGGGAGTTTCATGAAAAATTTGGAGAGATTCTCTCTAACCAATAGAATCAGTAAGAATACCCAAGCTAACATCAAAATAAATGCAGATAATAGCCATGCAGTGAACCTTTGCTACATTTATTTGAAATACTAATGATATATAGTTCAAATTGCACCAAAATAAAATCTTCCTAATTGTTTTGCCTCCCTGTCGATAGCAGGCTTTTCTAAACACAAGAGTTTTTATATTTTAAAAATCCGTTTGATTTTCATCATAAAATTCATCGAGATAATCCCACTGAGAGTTTACATGGACGATTATGAAACCGTTTTTCAAGGAAGCATCGAGGAAAATCAGTTGGGGAAAAATAGCCTTCCAAGAAACTGAATTTGGAAGCAATTTAAAATATTTTTCTGGAAGAAAAATTCGCCGAGATCTCCTCCTTTTATGATTTTAACGAAGCAATTTTCGGCCCTCGATAAAAATAGAGAGGATTCCAAAATCAATAGCCTCCTGTGTATAAGGGAAGAGAACCAGGAAACGGTTAGACTATCAAAAGAGACGTACATGGTGGAACGCCACTCTTTCACTGTCCAATTATTTGCTTAGTTCTTTTGTTACATCGGTGAAAAAGGGAGAGGCGTGTTCTTTGGCTGTTTTTGTTTAATCGTCATTCACTTCACCGCCACTCACTTAACCGATATTCATTAAACCAACACCTACTTCGCCATACCAACACTCGATTAGGACTCCATCTTTTGACCAACAAGTTTTCTATTAATTCTATTTTTTATATTCCCACGAATTAAAGTTATTAATTGGTCAAGGCTGGCTGATTCTATGGATATCATTGCATATTATCTACGGAACAAATTTCAATTTTTAATAATACTTTATGTTTTAATCATTTAAATTAAGCTTTAATACTAAATGTTAAATAAGAGGCCAAACCATGGTATTTACTGAGGTGAATGATCACGAAAGATCACTTTGATCGGTAGGGTTGTCAGTGGCAATTTGAAGTCATATTGATTACCGACAGCATTGAGGGAGATAACTTACATTATGGTTCACTCAAATGAAAACTGCTATGGTAAAGCGGTAGAAATTTCGCAAAACTTTGCATTTCAGAAAGTTTACGATATGAATTACAATCAACCTCTACGAAGTGGAACTGCTGGTAGAAAATCACGGATCACTCGAAATCGTCTAATTTTTCCCTTTTACTACATAAATGAACACATTTAATAGCTCGTCTTTTAATCGCTCTGAATATTTTTCCAATTTCAAAAGTACTGATTATTCTCAAAATCGTATTCAACCCATAAGTTTCTCCTATATTACCCCCTGCCATAACCTTCGTGAATAATTTGATTATAAATTGATTTTAAAGACTACGAAAACTAGGATACGAAAAGGATAAAAAAACTATATATTTTAAATTGCGTTTGTTTTAGGTCTGATATATGATTACGTTATAAGAATCCTTTAGTAACTATATATATTTACATTTATTTTTATTACATGCAGATTATTGTAAACATACCGAATAGCGTATTCATATATGTACACCATCACAAAAATGTAACGTTACTTACAATTCAAAACTTTAATGCGTTAATGTAATGCCTACGGAGGTTTTTGGAGGGGTTTTCATCCCGTCTTCTGGTGAATGGCGGACTATCTAAGAAATTAAGTTTGCTAACCTTCCCTCCAGCGTTACCACCTGGCCAGAAGGCCAACTTGTGAATTAATTAATAATATTATATCATGGGGGATTAGATGAAACGGTGAGCTGGGATAGCAGGTTCGCCTATGGTGAAATCGGTCCCCGGTTCGATTCCAGGTGGGGCTCTATGCGTGTAATATGACTTTAGTAGTCGAATAGTTTTTAGTAGTAATACCACTACTATTTGATGCAACGTTATGCCGTTCTTTTGTCTAAATTTAATTAAAATATTATTTTTCGCAAAAATATAGATTTTAGAGACCTTTTCAAAGGTTGTGAAAGCCACTCGGCACTCTTTTGGAGCTTCCATGAATAGAAGGCCGCTTGTTTTGTTTGATTAAACAACGGCCTTTATATCGCGTTGCGTGAAATAAAAAACCCTTATTTCTTCCGCTTCGGAGAGCTCTTGTCTTAATTGCTTCCCTTTATTCGACCAAAAATTAAAATTACTCTTTTCTCCTCCATTAGACGGCTCAAAGGGGCTCTCCTAGGAGGGTATCGCCCGCCTTCTATTAAGCGACCACTTCCGCGGGATCATACCTATTTTCGACGGCGTTCTCTCTGTTACGTCAGCCTCGACGTCCCGGAAAACGCAACTTGAGGAACTCGTGATCGTTGCGGGTGAAGCAGAAGCGTCGCGGTTGAAGCTGAACTTTAATTTGATCACGAAAGTGATGGATTTTGCGGACAGTCTTGATTGGTTCATGCTGTGCAGAACCGGAATAAATTTCGCTTTAAAATGTAAAATTAATTGAGATTTATTTTTTGTTTGTTTATTACTGATTATTTGTAATTTTATAATGCTATATTTATACAGGGTGTCCGGGTTAAACATTTAAAGTTACAAAATGTAGTAATTTGAGAAGTAATTGAAATATTCATTAGCGGTTTGCTTCTACAAGTTTGGTCACTCAAAATGTTTTCTATGTTTGCTTGATGATGGCGCACCTTGACAATATGCAGAAATTGTGAAGGATTTATGGGATAATAAGTTTCCAGATCGCTTGATTGGGAAAGATAGTCCATCCAAGATTGCTTTGCCCACTACAAACGCAGCCATGAGGCCACTTAATTATTTTCTGTGGGTGTTTATAAAGTATTATGCGTACCAGGCACCAAATCGTGATCTAACGGAACTGCACCATCGAATTCCAGCACTTATTACAAATTACCCCTTCAATGCTGCAAATGATTTGGAGAGAGTAAAATACTGATAAGATGTATTTCTGTCACTAATGCTGCACATTTCGAGATGTATTAACTAGAAACAAACCGCCAATAAATATCTTAATTAAATCTCAAGTTATTGCATTTTGTATTATTATGCGTTCAACCCGGAAACTGTATATTAATATAAAAATCATTTATTTATATTTTAAAAATTTCAAGAATTTTTTAATTCTTCAAATGAAGAATTGGGGTATAAAGAAGATGGTTGAATGAACGTAAATAAGCATGGGGAAACGTGCAGCTTTGACCCAAGGTTAAGCGAGAACTATTGCGTGATTTATTTAGTGCTTAATTTCCTCTACTGTTTTCCATCTTTGGGTGGAAACATCCTGAGATCATTTAGATTACGGAACTACGCCATTATCGCCAAGTAAAAATGCAAATTGCAAATTTTCATTTTCTATTAGTCAGCCCGCGATCTTACTTTATAAAAGCTATTTATTGCTTCCTTTCCCACTCATCTCCCAAGATCACGATATGTAATCTGTTTAACAGAAGTGAGATGAAGACGGTGTGAGAGTTCTGTGGTTATAATAGCTATTCGGAAAGTAGGAGACCTAGGTTCGACTCTCATTCATTTCGATATTTTTCACTTCTTGTTTAGCGAATTGCGATCCAATTCCGAAATCGAAATGTTTGGTGTGAGATATTTGAAAATTCCCCGCGATTTGCGTTGGAAAAATGTCTTTTTCAACACTAAAATGTGTGTACCTAGTATTATCTTTTAGAGGTATCTCACGTGTAATAGAGAAACGATAGATTAGAGAAATTAAATATATTTGTGAAAATGGCAGAATATCACAGAGACACAATAATGTTATGACGAATATGTGAAGCTAACTTCGATTCTCTAGCGAGGAAAGAATTCAGATTAGAAAATTAAATTTTATTTGTTTCCTGTTTCGATAACTATTGCAAAAGAAATTCTCTAGCAGTGATATGATCTCACATGTGTTATGTCGCATAAAGACGATTTAAAATGTGACTCTGAGGAAAACGTAAAATTTACATATTGAACGTAAGCTTATGCTAGAGTTTTTTCTCAAATTTATTCAAGAATAAGAATCGATTATTTATAATAATATATTTATTTATATTAATTGGATGTTCAATTAAGCAAGATTTCGACCATAAGAGCGTTTTTTATTCTGATTTTATGTGCAGAAAGAAATTGCATTAGTAGCCTAGCCAACGACTTTCGGAAATGACGAATTATGATTTAATAATGCAAATAGCATGCGTTGGTGCTGGAAATCCGGGCTTGGATGATTACAGAGTTATTTTTATTGCATTAGTATCCAGGAGTAAAATGCTAAGCGAATAAAAATAGTGCGTTTTCTATTTAAAAAGAGATTACGAAGAGATTCCGTAAGCAGTGCGTTCCATTACTAGATGAACAAGCAGTATATGTCGCACGCGTTTCATTTCGAAGATTTTGTCTTTTTTGCTTAATTAATTTCGTCTGCTTACGCCATCAAACATTTGATCATGGATTGATACATCGTTCTATGGCGAACTACTTTTTTCCTCGCAAATGTTCTCGGTCCATTAATTTTTGCTAATGCGATAAATCTCTTTTCCTTTATTTTTCCATCTTTCCTGTCAAATCATCGCCGAACGTATTCATTAGTCAATTGGTTCTGATCGGTTACTCGTCAAAGGTTCCAAAACCATACTTATTTCAATTATCATTTATCGCGGATGTGTTGGCCGGGGTAGGTTGAATTAAAATTACCCTCAGAATATCCGTCGAATTAAACGTGAAACATTTAAGCGAGAATCTAAATACTAGAAAAAACGGGTTCATAATTCGAGGCGAGTTTTGGGTCGACACGTACCAAATTTGGTAATCAACAGTTAATTGCTGGTGACGCTTGAATCCGGATTATGTTTAACTAGACTGGAAAAATTATACGTTTTGCACGCTGTTTCTTCTATCACCCAAGCGAATGATTTTATCTGGGATATATTATGAATGAAATTTAATTATATATGTGTGTACACAGAGCTGTAATACGCACACTTGCTGCCCCTAGACAGTGGCCCTGGTAAAGCGAATTAATTTTATACATCATAAACTGTTTCGAGAAAGTATTGAATGAAGAAAATATGAATAACATATAAATATATATATTTATATGTTTTCTATTCCAAATAACAAACGTTTTCATTGTGTACATATTTAAAAAAGGATGGTTGGTGGTTTAGACGTTTAGTTTATTCAGTTTTCTATTTTATTCCCATTATCGCTTAAATGGATTCATATACACTTCCCTCGTATATCATATGCAATTGTGAATTAATTATAGGTTCATAATTACATTTAAAATTTGTGAGGAGACCACAGGTAATTAAAGTATCGGTCGAAATTTAATTAAATTATAAAGTCCTTCTTGCTTCAGGGCTCGAATCCTTGCAATATCACTCTCACTACGCCTGTAAATGTTTACACGTTGTTATTTATTTATTTACAACGTTTGCGCAATTAATCAATAGTCTAGTGGCAGCTAATCATATAATATACAAAATATAATTAATTTAAAAATTTTTAATAAGTAATTGACATTGTGAAATATATTAAAATAATTACAAAATACACATCACAATGCTTAAACCGATAAAATAATTACTAATAATAACCATAATAATAATTAAGAAATTATTTCGCTTCATTAATATTAACGAGTAAACATTTCTCTTCATAATCATATCACTACCTATTTATTGATTAAATATACATATTGCAAATTCCTAATTCATCGTAAGAACTCATCCCCATAATCAAAACTATCGAAAAGGAAAAATATCTATAGTTCTTAGCATATTTAAATGTTATATGTTTTAATTCATTTAGCATCTATGGTCTATTTTGCTATCCCAGGTTTTATTTAGCATCAAATTAAGAATCTTGGTAAGGAGACTTGTTATTTTCTTCCATGTTTCATTTTTGCGGCAGAATTTTTTAACATTGTTTTTGTATTAATCGATTTCGGCCAATTCGTATTTACGCCTTGGGTCTCTTTTTTTAGTTATTACGTATATCCTTACTCGTATTACGACTGATATCAAGAAAATAACTTGAGAGTAAAATGAAACCCCATTACATTAATTGCAACCCCATTTACTAGATTACATCACGGCCTTTTAACCTCGTAACCATAATTGCACCGAAAATTGTACTCCAAATAATCCCTTTACCCACCGATAGTTACCCAGTCCTAATTGAACGAGATGGAAGCCGGGTGTAATCGAGAAAGGCCATCATCCCGGCGCACAGAATTTCTCCGGATAAACAAAATTCGGCGAAATTCGAGTTTCGCCCACCGCGGGCCCCCCTACCGACTCGCCCGAAAACTTTCGCAACTGGTATCCTCTATTTACTTTCCGGATAACCAATAAAGTCGTGTTTGCCCGCCTGGTTTTACTCTCGACGCCTCTAAAACGTGCGAATCGCCCGACACCCGGTCCCCATTCCGCAAAAGCAACTCGTTTAACATCTCGGAGCACAACAGAAAGTTCGCGGCGTCATTTCAACTCCATCCCTTTCACTGCGGACCGCCCACGCCTCGCTCCGTTGTCTCGGAGATGGAGGCGAGAGAGAAGGAAAAAATGGCATGGAGAGAGACGTGGGGAATGGAAGTAACAAGGGAAGGGAGTGGACGCCTGCGTATAACCTGTAAGCGGAGGAAATCCTTGTGTAACGAAAGGAAATTTGAAACACGGCTGTTAATGAATTATTACTGAATACTACTGTCATTCCTGAGGATGATACTAATATACTTCTTCCCCTGAGGATGATATATATTGATTTGTACCTTGGGAGTTTCTTATAAATTCAGCAATCCCTGAGGATGATCGAAATATGCTTCTACCCCTGAGGGTCATAGTATCACTAATGAAATGTACTACATTGGGTGTTTCTTGGAAAGTCAGTAATCCATGACGTTGATAGTAATATGTTTTTACTCCTAATGACGATAGCATCGATATTTACTTGTACTACATTACCTATGTGTTTCTTGGAAAGTCGGTAATCCCTGAGGATGATAGTAATTTTTTTCTTCGTAGAACGTCCTTTCTCTGAATTAATTCAGTAAATTATGGCTTTGTTTATATCTTCTACTCATATATTCACTTAGATAACCTAAAATACACAATTAAATAATTCAAATATCGGTGCCGCCTGAAATTAGTGAAATTTCACTGAACGCGATATTAATAAATGTCATTATAAAAATTAAGGTCTGTGATGTAGTACTTTTTCCACAGCTTTGTTAAATTTAAATGAATTTATTAAAATAATTTGTAGAAAAAGTCCTATCTTTTTCCTTCATTGAAAATGGATTTCCACGCTACCACACCCAACGCTGTGAAATTAGGTGCTAGTATTTTTAGGTAGTGCTTCATGCTTTACGTTTCTACTTCATGTATCCATTTATTTCAACCGTTGCCACCGGGTAATCATACCGAATTGCAGCGTAAAGATTAAATAAATTAATACTTCAAAGAAAGAAAATTTAATATCCGCAGTAATACAGTAATATCGTATCGTATACAACAGAAGAACTTCACGAACGAAATATCATAATAACTTTAAAATATGAATGCAGTTACAGTCTTGTCTATTTTTGACTATTTCGCCATGATTGTGTTCGGTTGCCTAGGAGAAATCTTCGCAATACACGAAAAGATTTATAAAGAGTTGTAGCTCAAAGCATATAATCAACTCAAGTTCCCTTTGAAATCTTGTTCATCAGATGACCAAGAACGATATTCATAATCGCGTTATGCTAAATGCGTAGCTAATGGGGTTCATCGAACTAATGATGTCATTTCCCCGTAATAAAACCTGGAATTGAATCGGAAGACGTAATGAAACCTTTTATCCTCAATAAGTGAAACCCCCGAGGGCAACTTGATCTGCTGGAAACCTCGTTTTGACATTTAATGAAGAAAAGGTTCGAGTGGGGGGAAAGGGATAAGAGCGAAATGTCCACCTCCAAAAATTCGTTCTCGTTTGATGATTCAGGTAATGGGTTCCGGTGGACCTCCAAGTGAACCAGTGCCCGGAGATATTGCTTTCATTTTCACGCTTCAGGAGCATTTAACCCATTACTGGCCACCGTACGAAATTTCGTACGCTAAACAAGGAGGTAAACAAACCGGTGCCGTGACGCGATGTGTCATTGCATCGAGTTCGCTAGCTTATTATTTTTGAGGGAAAGGTCCAGCCATTCACCTCTTCTGCCTGGCATGGGGCTGCTCCACTTTCCATCCATTTCCCACGCGGTCAGATTTCGTCTAGGTTGGCGCGCGTCGCAAAATGCCACGCCGGTGAGTATTTGTTTATTTTTTATTGGTAAAACTAATCTGAATTCTGTTCCTGAGTGTGTTACTGGCTTGTTCAGACCATAAACTACATGTATGAGTGGTCATTTGATGAAAGGTTATAATAATGTCAGTCAGGCATGTGGTTTTTGTTGACTGTTCGAAATTTCGTACGGTGGCCGGAAGGGGGTAAAAAATGTGGTATTGTTTGCAGGTACAATTTGAACACGGATGGCGAGGCCATTGTTAATATATGGGAGCAACTTGACGAAGAGGATGAGCTGGCCAAGGATATTTCCGAAATGGACGCGCTTGAGTTCGTTTTATTCCCACCTAATGACGGCAATGACTCTGATCAAGACGATGCACATAGTGAAGCAGGGCCAGATGACGTCACCAGTATTCGCGATATTGGGAAGGGAGTTTTAGCACAGCCTATTGAAGTTAGGGGACTGCGATCTCGAGATAACCTTCGGCCGATCATGAGAGCTATAATTGTAGACACCAGTGGTTCTGAAAAAAACAAACCGGATTCAGAAGAATAGGAGCCCGAGCCTGAGTATGAACCTCCCGCTAAGAAAAAAAAGGACGAAGAAAACGTCTCAAAGACAGAATACAACGTCTCAAAGACAGAATAAAACATCCCAAAGCAAGAAATCAGTCACAAGAAAACGGACTAAAACTACCCTACCTACTACTACCGCGAATGGGCGGTATGAATACATTCGATCAACAACGTGCCATATATCGAATCAAAATCCGAAAAAAATGTTGGTACTGGCCCTTGATCAGGTTCATGCTAAACGGCAGTGTTGTAAACGCTTGAATGTTGTTCCGGCACAAGGAAAAAGATATTTCTCTTCTTGAGTTTGTCCGAAGAATTCTAATTGCTTTACTATCAACCCCAACCCTGCCGAACAAACCCAGACCCACCCACCCCAGTTATTCCTAAAAAAACGGCTCTTGTAACTCCAGAAATTCGTTTTGACGGTATTGACCATCTGGTTGATGGTATTGAGAAACCGAAGCGTTGTGGAAATTGTCACAAGACTGCTTCATTTTACTGTATTAAATGTAATATAGGACTTCACCCAAATAGATGCTTTGCCGCCTTTCACACGCGCTAAATTCGTGAAAGAAAACAATTGATTTGAAAATTATTAACAATGTGATTTGAAAATGATAAACAATGTGATTTGAAAATTGACAACAATGTGAGTTTATTGTTCTTGATTACTTAGTAAGTATTATGGCGAAATTGGGTTGAAATCCTAAAGATATGATTATGTAAAACGCGCAGAATGGACTTTTCTGCTGATTTATAAAAAGATATTCTGTTTTACTACCATGTATAGTTTAAAAAAAAGAGATTTTTAACGTGTACTGTAATAAAAATGTTAATAAACATCATGACGTTTAATTTATATATTTTACCCCCTTACGGCCACCGTACGAAATTTCGAACACGTCCAAAAACTAAGATAAAGCAAAAAATTTGGATTTTTCAGGACATCTATGTATTAAACAGTCCCATAACGTCTAAAAATTTAAATAACATCAAAATTCATCGATTGCGAATAGTTCCGGCCGATAATGGGTTAAATAGTTCCGAGAATGAACTCATCAGCAGATGACCCAAACAAGGAGAGGCTGCCCGTTACAAGTCGATTTGGAGAGGCGGGGTTTATGAAATCCGAATTTCCTCCAAAGATATTCGGATGTTTGGTGAACGGTATTGAATTGGGTACGCTCTAATGCTGGGAACGTGGGTACTTTGTCGGAAGAATGGAATATTTCATTAAATAAAGATTTCAAGAGCCAAATTGGTTCTAAACCGTTGCGTGAGATTCTGTCATTATCAATTACTAAACTAAGGATGGTCAATGGTGTTATTTTTGTACATAAATATTCTTTACTCAAATCAAGAAGACATACAAGAAATTTAAAAACATCACCACATATTCTACTGTTAAACGACCGATCATTTGAGAAATTATGAATCAACTGCTTAAATTACTCCCCTGCTTGCTCAGTGATTCTTCAATGTAACTGAATGTGTTATTACATTCCTCATTAGGAAGTATTTCAGCTTACTCGATAAATTCCAGTTGATCTTGCCGCACGTTGTGAAACGCCATCAAAAACTAATTAGGAACGTACTTTGTATTTTTCACAAAATATTTTAATACTAAATACATTTACTGGAAAATTTAGAGTTCGTTTCTGATTTGTTTTGGTGTTTAAGTAGTTTAATGAAATTTAAGAATATCAACGCATATTATGATGCACTGGTATATGAGCTATCTTTTGAGAACTAATTAACATAAGGCTTCATTTACTGAAGCGTTAGCCCAGAAAATCGTTGTTCCAGATTCAAGTCTTTGTATTGTTTGACATTTTACAGGTATGTCTCTTTTTTTAACTCCTCCATCGAAACAAGATCTAGTTACATGTCCCTTTCCATTGTATTTTAAATAGCTATTCTGAATAAATGTTTATGACAACGTTATTGTTGGCGAATTATACCTGTGCCTGAATAGAGAAAGCGATTAAATTTATTAATATGTTAACGAACAGTTGAAAATGAAACGTAAAAACCAATAAAGTTGCTTCAGCTCGAATACTTTCTTCCTTACCAAATTATCTTACCCAAAATAACAAGAAACTTATTTACAAGTATTATATTACATTAAATTAATATTCACAAGTATTTTTTCTCATGGATTTAATGTATTGGATGAAATACTAAGTGTCTTGCTATTTCGGATATGTCTTTCCATGAAGTCACGCCTTCCAATATCGATTTCAAAATTATTTTACTTTTAAAATCTCTATATACTTTTCTTACCAAGTTATACTCGAGTCCAGCCCTACTCAAAACACATTACCGGCTTTCTCCTACCCCACCCCATGCTGATCTCTTAGTACTTGGCACTCGTCTCCGTAGGTGAAAAGGTTAAAATGGAGGGAATTGGAAGATGGAATAAAAGGGGTGGAAGGCGAAAAAGTCCGCATTCACCTCTGTGAATACGTAGACACTTTATGAATTAAAGCCCTTTTCGGAAGCGGGCAAAATGGTGTCGGCGCGAGAGGTGGAGATGGATGGAAAAAAGGCCATGAATCGCTCGGTGGGAGGGTAGGTCAAGGTCGGGCGGATGGCTGGATAGGCCACACACACTCCTAGGCCTTTGTCGGGGGACGCGCTTTCGACCCCTTGATTTACGGCCTCGGGGGTCATAAACCTCGCATCACGGCGAGAATTCCTCCTTCCATCAGCGAATGAATGCTCCGCGGTCCGGAGGATGCGGTAATTACGGGCCCTCCGTTTCGCAGGTGCCCCAAACGTCAGCTCGTCCGAATTTTGCTTCACCCCGGCAGAGAGCTCCCCGCACTCTGCAAGATCCCTTTGAAGGTCAAGCTATTTATGAAATTTCTTTCACAAATTTAATAATGATGATAAGCGAAATTGTAGTATTGAGGAAAGTACGGTCCGCTACAAAAATATCGAACGTGCGCCCCCGGTTCTTATGCAGTCAGTGAGACACGAGTTCAAAATACGGCATCACTGCAAACTTCTACGTGACGTAAATCCCTTAAGGTCCATTTTCGCGGTTTCCATAGGTCTCGAATAAGCCGAAGAGGGCTTTGGACGGTTTTTTCGGTAGATATAGTTGGGAAGATTTTGTTTTTAGAAAGAACGGCAGATGTGAGTTAACAGGTAGCGTTTCTCATACGTGCCCAGTGTTGTCATATGTTGAACTTGTGTCTCACAGTTTGCATAATATTTGGGGGAATTTTTTTGTTGCGAACTGTTAATTTTTTAATATTTATTATTAATTCAATAATTGAATATACTTTCGTTCCGTGTTATTTCTTTAAAAAAGTAGCTTCACAACAATATATGATTTTCAGGTGCATCTATTTAGAAATTAAGAGTAAATTACTAGAAAAACTAGTGTGAGACAAAATAGTTCTAATTAAAAAGGTTTTTAAGGTATGATCATTTTTAAAGCAAGGTGTAGCACGTATGCCTACATCGCTATTCTTGCAGTAAAGTCTTGTTTCTTTGCGAATTCTCTTAACTTACTCGTACTCTTACCCTTTTTGAGCAATCCACAGCACACTGTTTTGCCTTTCTGGATAGTTATAGCTATTTTAGGAGGTATAAAGGCATGAAATATATTGAAATAGTACAAAGATCGCCCTAAATAGGACAGTATGTGTAGTATATTCTATTACTATCAATCATATATATATTACAAAATATCACTTTATTATTACATAATATAAGATTATTATTACTCATTTGGAGTATGTTAGAACTATATAATAAAAAATAAGGGCTAATCATCACGAGTTACGGTTTGAAATGAGGTCCCCGGGTCGCGCAAATCGGTTAATGGGTTGATACCACTTTTTTCGCCCACCCTTTGGAGTCAATGGTGAAGTTACTCCATCTTTTTTTACTTTTTGCGAAGGGGAAAAAGGGCATATTTGCCGGGAACGGACTCCGGTTTTTTTCGCCGAATCATCGCAAAAAAGGTATCGGAAAAATTTTTGTTTCTCCCGCACCGCAGAACGTATTGTCTGGAGGCCGACCATTAGTATTCCAGATGACCGCGTCGTCGATTTAAGTTCGGGCGCCTTCTATTGATTCGGGTTTGATGGATGATTATGCGTCTCCATCACCTCGTGAAATGTGTCGTGCGTGGAAAAAACTGGGGGAAGATTTATTAAGTCGAAATGATGGATTTATGATGGTTGGTGTGAAGGAAACATATAGGGAAACGAATAAAATTATTCTTACTTTGTGCATACTTACGGCGAAAAACATATTCTGGGATTCTACTTGCTAATTAATTCCTCAACCCCATCAGACGTACTATTACATCTGGTGTTATTCTTCAGTACTATATTGAAGCTCAATTTTTTCTTCTACTTTTTTATTTATTCAGAGATTTACATACAGCTTTGACGCCATTTTACTGAGAAAAAAGCTACAAACAAAGTATATCACAAATTTAAAATAAGTCGCATGAATGCACGATATGTAATTAGATAAATAAAATCATGAAGGCGAATACAAATGACAGGCTATTTAGTTTACAGAAACCAAAATTTAGTGAAAATATTGTTTAAGTGTGACTCTCAAAGTAATTTGCTCGTGCAGCCCAGTTTATGTGGCGCATAATTCTTTTTTATTTCTCACGAGACTAAGAACATAATATATACTGAGAAAAGTGTTTTAATTTCCATTTATAGTTTGTTCGGGCCAATTTCTTGAATGGAACTTTAGTTATTGCTTTTAATTTCGGAGAGCGGAATTAGTTATGATGTAACAGCGGCTGAGAGTAAACCTCATCGGGGCTTGAATGGTTAGGATGTTAAATAGATCCCTCCTGCCCGCTCTGCAAATTTTGAGAGTAAGTGAATGAGTTACATTCCATATTAGGAATGAATTGAGCTTACTGCATACATTCCAGGTGATCTGCCCCCATATTGTGTATCGCTATCTAAAACTAATTATAAACGCACTTTGTTTTTCCGCAAAATTAATTTTAATACAAAATACATGTTGTGAAATTTATTTCTAATTGGCTTTGGAGCTCACTGAGCTGGTTAAATGAATAAATAAATTTTACTCTAACTCTAACCCCACTCAGAAGTTCTTAATATGTTGTCATAGTACATAAAAGTTTACGTTATTTGGAGTCATAGATTCGATATGCTATCTAACCCATTAGATTTTATGCAACTATTTGATTCGATTCGTCGATTAAATTGGTTTATAGATTCATTTCTAGTAATCGGCGTAGCGTTTTGATTTTGTGCGATATTTTTAGATTCGATTGGAATAATATCATTAATTCAAATGGCGTGTTTTTTCCTTGTCGGCATAAAACGCCTTTTCAATTCTTGTTAACAAGTTCTGATACAGCTTTGGGGATAAATGGGTAGGAATTTCAATATATATGCGTAAATGAATATGTATGGATGCATTAATGAGTATCTATACAATTTTCGTTTTATTGGGAACACTGTTTTGGAAATTTTTAAATTTTTACTTGTGAAATAGAGAGTATTTGACTGGAGATTTCCGTGTGACTAGTCAATTGATTCCATGCATCGGAAACTCATCTTTCGCCAAGAAAATTAGTAGTAGAGCTAGTAGAGCTAGTTTGGTCAAAACTACCAAAGATTTTTTTCTTTTCTACTGTCTTAACCTAATTAGGAAAATAAATCATCATGGGAATGTAAATTTGTACTACATCCATTATTCAATATCCCAAAACCATTAATGCGGAAGTAACATAATTACTTTTTTTTCCAATTATATCCACCAATGAATAATGTATAGTTATAAATGCTGATAGCTCTAGTGAAAATTTCCTAATATAAAATCAGTATGAACCCCTTCTCTTTGTATATTTGCAGAGATTAATAATTATTGCATAAAACTCCACATAAATTAATTCAACCGTTATCGAATTACGAGTCACAGCTTCGCATTAAACTGAGCTCGAAATAAGTCGTCGCGAAGTACCTTGCGCCAATATTACTCGTAGATCGTTAATCCCCTCCACTTCCAAACTGTCAATTTTAGTGTCTTTTTTGACAATGTACATGGCAGAGAAAGTCCATTCATGAAATATCTTTCTCTCACAATTCCCCTACATTATCGATTTCGGATACTCCCCGTGAAAGGGCGGTATCGTCCGCAAAAAATACGAACGAGATGAATACATTCATAGTTTATGAGATTTTAAATCAGTTGTGAGAGCTGGTAGAATTGAATAATGATTCCTTTCTTCATTTAGTATTACGTTTCAAATCGGTTTTCAATTATTCTGATTTGATTGTTTTCGTGACGAACGCCTACGATTTCTTCTTCTGTTGTTGGAAAATATCAAGGGCACATCACTGTGCACATTTAGAGATTTTTTAAAAAGCTCCAATAGCTGTCTTTGTCAGCCCTCCGGACCGCGTGGCAGCCGGATTTTTAAAACAGCGGAATAACTCGGACTCGGACCTTCTGAAAAACACCTAAATTACATTTCAATAGCGATGCTATCACCTTCTGGGATAGAAGTATTATTCCACCCAAGAAATGTTCTAGAGTAATTATTCCCCTGAATATGACAGAATGACTTTGTAATGGGAATAGGGTATTTCTTATAAGGTTAGTAATCTTGGTCCTTCCGTTGTTTCCGAAAACCGGCAACAACGCGGTGCGGAGTGCTAACAAAGACAAGACAAGAGTTTTAAAACTAATTTAATTTCTAATTGTGTAATATCTTTGATCCAATTTTCTTTTCCTGCTTCTGGTAAAGTGTTACTCATTCGGTGCTCTCTGTGGTAATGAAACTGTGCTAAAACGAGTCACGTACTACTCGCTTTAGGATGATTATTCGTAATTTTTTATGTTAAAAGGAGTAAAATATCGACGAGACTAATTTTTCATGCGTAATATAGTACATTGGTGGTCACTGCAGCCTGTATTTTTGTAAAAAGTAAACGTAATAGAGAAATATTTCTCCGCGTAGAGTAATTCATTCTTTTCACCTTGAAAGGTGATAGGCGCTGAAGTAGTATATATGGTCGTGGTGCGAATAAAAATCCAGATCCACATTTAACATAAAGAAATTTAAATTTTACTTGCATATATCCTGAGAAAATCCGGTCCTTAAAATGTTTTTTTGATTTTTGAAAATTTTTGAATTTACGTTTTATTTATGATACCTTTTTCTGTTGAAAAAAAAATGATTAGAAATTTAAAAACAGCCAACAGTACGTTTATCATTATTTAAGTTACGTTTAAACATTACTTTTATGGTTACGTTTTATTAAACTGTAACTTAAATGTTATAGTTGAATTCCCCTATTTGAAGCGGTCGACCGATAGCACAATACTGCGAAATTCTTGCGTGGAAGTAATTTTGATTTTTTCTCTAATTTTGTAATTTAAATATTTTTTCGGCTTGATCTTTTTCCAAATTTGAAATTTTACACACACTAATCATTGCATTAAAAATATATAAAATTTCCCAAATAAATATACTGAAGAAACCGATAAATTAATAGAACAAATTTTATGGAGCAATCTTAAGGAATAAAACTTATTCATACATCTCGTCTCGTTAATGCTACATTTCTTCAAGAAATTGAGGGTGTAATAGAAATATATATGTGTTTAGAACCCATTTGATGATTTCAAGATAACTCGTAATTCATAAACACGGAATCGCCCTTGCAGGTTTTCCTTGTTATTGTATTGAATTTCCTTTAAACATTTCTCTCTTTCTGTATCACAGGTAAATTTCTTTCCCATAAAAAATACGTTAAGGTTATTTTTGGAGGATCTTGAACCTGAATTTCCTGAGGGGTCCCATTGTATTTTTTGCACCTTTCGGTGTTTTTCCGATAGGAAAGGAGTTTGGACGGTTTTCGCATTTTTTATTCTTAATGAAAAAGCAATATATAGTTTTCCTATAGAATTTAAATCTACAAAAACGCAAATTCTTCTAGGTGAAATAGGAATAGTAGGAATACCATCAGATGTAACGATATCTACCCGCTTGTAAATCGATTTGATATTTTTAATTTAAAAAATTTAATCTTTTCCTTTTTCATACATAATCGTTACATTATGAAAAAGGGAATATCTATACCACTTTAGATAAAGTCTAAGTTAGGGCTACCATTCAACCAGGGATGGAAATAATAATGAACTTCTTAAAATTCCACAAATATATTAATAATAATGTCTTTGCGGGATATCAAAAGGTGTCATTCTTTCTTCCTAATTATGGGATTCCACATGGAGGTATGATTCAACAAATAAGGTTATTTGGGTTCGTTGCTGCTATCTACCAGGGAAAAAATTCAATTGGAACATATTCTTGAGACTTAGGATCAATACCATAAAGAAATGAGCTTTAATAGGATATTACTTCGCTTTAAATTGTTTGAAAAAATGTTTTTTCAAATAATTTTTCTCGGACTTTTATGCTATTGGCCTCGGTGTTTTAGTTGTTAGCGTTAACCTTGAAATGGTGGGGTCCTAGGTTCGAATACTAGATAGGAAATATTTCTTTGTGCGTTTAGTAAAAAAATAAAAAAAGTATGGATTTTTTGTAAGAATGTTCACCCTTGGGTGAAAATGCGCCGAATGAATAAGGACGAATTAGTATCAATATTATTCTATGGTAATTTTAAAAAGATAAATTATAAAACATGTTCTACGTCGGTTTGAACCTTAGTAAATACAATAATGCCATACGTACATTGATATAAATATATTTAGGATACAATAATAATAATTTATCATTAATCACAAACTGGAAACCCCAATTACATGTGATATAATAAAGAATAATTTAACAAATACATAAATACAAAGATGAACTAAAAATCAATGTTTGTACAAATATGTTTTCAACTTATATTTTAACCCAATATTAACGGGAATATATATTCTCTCACTATGCGGTTAGCCTTTGCAACAAAAAAGTAGTTGAATTTCTATTCGTAAATGTATGCGTATTAAATGTATGTAATGCGTATAAATCGCACTAAAATGTTCGAAGAGCTTTTTTCCGGACGATTTTCCACTGACAATCGTAAATCGCTCCAGTCACAGCGGAATGTATGCTCTCAGCATAGGATGCTTTCCATTATGAAATGAACCCCACCGCGTGAAACATGGCTCTTGTTTAAACACCTCTAGGTCTCAAGGGACGGACATGCTTCAACCACACATATACTGGAGTGGAATTCAAAATTTTTGCTACTCACTCCATGGAGACCACTGGATAAACAAACTGTCCGCTATAAATTCAATCGACGCACTCAGTACACTGCATATTTCATCAAGGTGGTCAGAGAGTGTTATTCTCGAAAGAATTCTTTTAAAATTATACGAAGAAAAATGAAAAGTATTCTGGCTGCTGCATAATTGTTGACTTTGTCAATGGTTCGAAGTCAATTATTTGAATATGAATCCAACAGGAAAACGGGTGGTCCTTGTTTTCAATGAACTCTTCATCTTTCATTGATTTTTTAACGAGAAAAACTGATTGACGTATCATTTATCAACGCATACATTTACAATAATTTTAGTTATAGAAATGAAAAAGCGTTCAAAGAATAAACATAAAAAATGAAACAATGGACTCTTAATATCTTTCACGTATGTATTTTCAAAGCAAATAGTTTCATCAATGTATTGGCATCTTAATCACATAATTTTTATTCAATGACGAAGTTATTTTCCTTGAAAATATATCAGTGAATGATATTAAGTAATCATTGTTTCAGTTAGAATGGCTCCTTTCCAGAAAGTTGAGCTTGAAAATATCAGATTTATTTTGAAAAAATAACCGACTTAAAAAAATTAAGTCTCTCACAGAATAGCGTACGTACCTTAATATTCTTCCCTTTAAATTCAGCTGCTGCAAAATAAACCATTGGATATGAATGGAAATACCTTTAAATTCCTCCTTCAGTCTCCTAGGCTATTTATACGATGCTTAAAGAAGCGTTTCCTCCTTTTCGAAAAAGCATAATTATACATCTTATATCAAACTCCGCGGGGCTTATATCTATCATAAGTTTTCCGATGTAAACATGAAATCGAATTTATTTGAAACGCTACATGAGCACTCACTTACCCAGCACGTTGAATCCTATTTGAGTAAGCACTTAAAAGGCTCCGTTCCGTCAACAATCCTCCAAAGTACTCTCCTAATCTCCGTAGAGGGAAACCAAGTGCAACCTTAAAATATTAAATAACATCATTGGGAATTCCTTTTAAAAATAGTTACGAAGGATGTGAATTTAAAAGGAGGCACTACACAATACTGTTAACTTGATATATCGTTGAGTCGTTTGGTATAGTTTGTTTTTCTGGTTGCACATCATTTCGGAAGCTCTGCTCTAGCAAATCTGATTTAAGAGGACAAATTAGGAGGAATTGCAAGCAGTAAATACGGATGCAAATTCAGAAGTTACTGTGGTTGTGTGTTGGAAATAAATTGCGCTTTTTAACGCTAAATTTCTTGTAGCTTTTGAATTTTTTAGAGAATCAGTTAAAAGTATTATTTTCCTCTGAATAGAATGGAGATCTATTCTTTTAAAAAGTCTAACAAGTGTAAATTGAATTTAAATTTAATAATTATGCCGAAGCATTTATTTATAGAAAATTTTCGTTTTTCGACTTACTGTTAGTTTAATTTAATTGTTAAATTATTACCAATTAATTAAGTTGCGCATTACTCAGTTATTGGTTTGACAATCTAAACTTTATCTGTATGTTCGAGCCCATTATCTTTATAATTGAATTTAATGACATCAGAAGGTCTTAGAGGGATATCTAACCATACTAGGATAAATACCAGGCAGTGCTATTATTCACACCCTGAGAAAACGTATAGTTACTTCCAAAATAGATTTTTAGCACGACTTTATTTTCGTCAGCAATTTTCGCAGAAAAATGTAATGTGAAACATAAGTATGATTTCTATAGATGTGTGTTATGAAGTCCCACGAAGTAAAGCTTGACCATATCAATTTAGCGTCTTTAATTGTTCTATAGCCTATTGAAAATGACTACCTTCTTATCAGTTTGTAGCCTCTATTAATAAATATTATTCATATTTTTGTATCGGGTAAAAGTTGTGCTTTTATTTCTCTACTCTATAGAAAAAATACGCATTTGCTAATAAAATTTCACTACAGCTGTGTATTCCTCCATCCGACGTTAGGCAATAGCCGAAAAAACGGTTAATAAGAAGTATCGTTAGCAGGAAATTATGTTCGGGACAAATTCCATTTCGACCTCAAAACTCTGGTGAGCCAAACTTCTTCGGGATAAAAGCGCTTTGGATATAGAATCACGACTTCCTTCTCAATCAACTCTCCGTTGTGCGACACCATTGACCTTTGGTAAGACATTCTTCAAAGGAATAATTCCCACTTCTAGGGCCGAAAATCGCCCCCGACCAAAGCACCTTCCGAAACCTATTTACGATCGCAAAGCAATCAAATCCTCAGAAGCCCAACTTTATACGGAGGGGAGCCCCACCGGAGAAGATCCCTCCTTTCGAAGGAGCGGTTCCCGCCAAGAGCCTTTGGGCCCCAGAGGAATTTTACCACCCTCCACTATTTTACCAATGTTTATTGACGGGAGATACTAAATTTTTACATTTTTAAGGAATTAAATGTGAAAATTATGGCGAATGCGGCTTCCAAAAGTCAAAATGTAAAGTGATTTCCTACGTCCCCAGGAAAACAAAATGTCAAAAATAACGTCTACAATCCTTTTACAGGTCATAATCACGTGGGGAACAAACTGTACTTACGTGCTACCATAAGAAGTAAACATTTCTTGAGTCGCGATTTATCATCAAATATACAATATTTTCGTCTAAATCACGCTTTATTTGAAAACTTATGATTTTGTAGTTTTTTTGCGGATTACTTTTTGCCAAATGATAACTGATACCTTTGTAATTAAATGTGAAATTGGTGGCACATACGGCTACCAAAAGGCAGAATGTGAAGTGATATCCTTTGTTTCCAAAATGTTTGGTTGTTTTGCGGATTATCTATGCTCAAATATATTGACCATTTCCAGGCGTTGAATGGTGTTCGTTCAACGAATTTAAAATTTGTGATATTTAATACAAATTAATGAATCTATAGTTAACCCGTACTAAAATGTCGGTGTTGGCAATACCTCAGTCTCCATTGGCCTTGGTTTGCCATTTACGCTTGAATTTTTAGCGGTCGCCATCTTTGATAGCTGGAAAATTTACCAGGTGACGAATGTCCACCCAAACCCAAAATACTTATTAGGACACCTACTAACATTTCATGAGAAAACCCTACTCAAATTCTCCTGCAGGACTATAGTCAGGTGAAGACCCAAGAGGAATTTCCACCCTCAAAAGTCACCTCGGTCAGTAGAAATCGGCACCATTGTACCGATGTTTATTGACGGGTGACACGCATTGTCGCGGGGAGCCAATGGAAGGCCTCCGCGCAGCGAAGGTGGCGACACCGGTGAGTGGGGGAGAAATAGTTTGAGGCGGGAAGAAACGATGTGGATTGATGAAGAATAACTTCAAAGGAGATTGGAGTTTCCGATGAGATTGAGCGGGAGAGAGGAAGGAATGGCGGTGCAGAAAAGGGTAGGCCCTGAGAATAAACGCAATCTCGAAGTTGATAAAGATGGATGTAAGGGAAATGGTGGAAAAGAAGAGAGAATGAGTGGGTATCATAAGGGGTTTGGATGAGGTTGGATATGGCGGGAATTGAGACAGAATGAGGAGGAAGGACAGAGGAAGAGGGGAGGAACGGTGGGAAAGGGTGATGTGATGATTGAGTTATCGTGGGTAAAAGAAGGAAGTTGAATTGGAGGAAAAATTTGGGAGGGTTGGGTTGGTGAAAAAAGTGTGAGGAATTGCGATGTTGGGAAGGTATAAACGCACGTATATTACGGTAAATGAGATTGGTTGGAAAAAGGTGTAAATGGCTTACGAAGATCATGTTATTTAGTGCTGTGCTTTCCTTGTGGAATCCTCGACAAATTAACTTTAACTTGGCAATATCCCAAACAATACGTTTGCTCGTTACATTCCAAGTACTGATTGATGAAGAATTACTACTGAACGATTTAGAACAGAATATCCTTATACATCTTCAACTAAATCCATCAAAAACAATATATAACGTATCATAATGAGGTAAATGAATTGTAAGACCATTTATGATGTAAATTAATAAAATACTAGCAGAAGTACCCGTTGATTCTCAACGGGGATATTTAATTTCATAAATACCAGTGTAATAACCTTGATCGTAACAAATGCTTCATAATTGTTGGTAAATAGCGAATACCAGACTTTCCAAACCAATATATCAAGAAATGTAAGTTACAATTAAGTCTACAAAGCCGCTCCAACTCAATATTCAATCTCATATACTTTGAATGAAAAATTTCTTCAACTGAGAACATATAAGTATACTCTAAGATCACATTAGGATAAGCAATACCACGTTTAATGTAACGTTTTCATACAGGTACAAGAGGACAACTGAATGAAACATTTAACATACATTGCAGAAATAAATTGTATATCACTCGAAATAGAGAGAGATAAATTATATATTATACGAGTAAAATGTAGCTTGCATACTGCAAGCAGATCGAGACACTAATTTCATGTCGGCATCATATCGGGAAGGCCGTCAAAAGAGAAAAAAAAGTGGATTGAAATTTTTCTTAAAATTCGCTGAAATTCCATCGTCTGGCATCGAACCCGGGTCTTACTGGTGAACCTACTATGAAACACAATAGAAGAGCACCATATCTAACTATGTGTGAAAATTCAAGCAGAAATATTGGCTACAACTGCCTCAAAAGATGTTCTAATTTTCACGAAAGTAAATGGCTCTCTGGATTCGAACCAAGGACGATCTTGGAAATCTAAAATATGTTTCTGAAAATAATTTATGATCTCTTTCTATATGCCGAATTTCAAATTTCTATATTATTGGGAAAGGTTTCAAAATAATTCCTAAAAATCGGATCAACTTCTGATTGCAGAGACACCTGGTGTCGAATCCAGGAAATATTGTAAGCTGTGAATGCAAAGTTAGATTTGTAAAGACTTGCTCTTCTATCATGCAAAGTTTGAAGTCAATAGCATGCCGGGAAGTACCTAAATTTTGTTTCCGTTATCTCCGTAAGAAATGCATTGAGAAGTGCAAATGGCCCTCTGGGATCGAACCAAGGACCATAAGCTAATATGTAAAATTTGATTATGAAATATATTCATGATATCTATCGGCGTGCTGAGTTTCAAGTATGTATGTTATCGGGAATAGATCCAAAAAAAATTTTCAACATCGCCGCAATGCTTTTTAAACGGCCGATTTTTGCCCCGGCCTAGCATCGAACCAAGGACAATATTCGAAGATGTCTTTCCGATTTTCGTTGGCTATGCACGGCATCTAGCGGTCCCTCGAGTTTCAACTCTCTGCTTTTCCGGGAAGTGCGTCAAAAAAATTTTCGAAAATCTTCACCATGTATCCTTATGGAGAAAATCGGGACTTTGGGGCCTTCTGGAATCGAACCCATGACACCGAGGTTCAATGTCGGCTTTTTCCTGGAAGTTACACGTTATGGCCAATATGTCGTAAAAATTTCAAGTCAGTGGCACTTCTGAAACATGGCTAGAATTTTGATCCCCTATGAATGTGTATATATATGAATATATATATAGGTATATCCGGAGAAACGTCTATATATAATAGATATCCGGAGAAGCGTCTATATATAATAGATATAGGTACGAGTAAAATGTTGCTTGCATACTGCAAGCAGATCGACAACACTAATTTCATATCGGCATTATATCGGGACGGTCCTCAAAAGAAAGAAAAAAAAGATTTAATTTTTTCTGAAAATTCGCTGAAATTTATCGTCTGGCATCAAACCCGGGTCTTACTGGTAAACCTACTATGAAACAAAATAGAAGATCACCATGTCTAACTATGTGTGAAAATTCTAGCTGAAATATTGGTTACAACTGCCTCAAAAGACGTTCTAATTTTTACGAATGTGAATGGCTCTCGGGACTCGAACCAAGGACGATCTTGGAAATCTAAAAAATGTTTTTGAAAGATATTTATGATCTCTATCTATATGCCGAATTTCAAGTTTCTATAATATAGAGAAAGGTTTCAAAATAATTCCTAAAAATCGGATCAACTTCTGATTGCAGAGACACCTGGTGTCGAACCCAGGACACATTGATAGCTGTGAATGCACTGTTTGATATGTATGGACTTGATCTTTCTATATGCAAAGTTTGAAATCGATATCGTGCCGGAAAGTACCTAAAATTTGTTTCCGTTATCTCCGTAAGAAATGCATTGAGGAATTCAAATGTCCCCCTGGGATCGAACCAAGGACCATCAGCGAATATGTAAAATTCGATTAAGATATGTTTTTATGGTGTCTAACCTCATACCGAATTTCAAGATTCTATGCCATCGGAAAAGAATCCAAAAAAAATCTTAAAAATCGCCACAGTGCATTTTAAACGGCAGATTTTTGCCCCGACCTAGCATCGAACCAAGGATAATATTCGTAGATGTCTTTATGGTTTCCTTTAGATATGCGCGGCATCTAGCGATCCCTCGAGTTTCAACTCTCTCCTTTTCCGGGAAGTGCCTCAAAAAAATTTTCGAAAATCCCCGCCATGTAATCTTATGGGGAAAATCGCGACTTTGGGGCCTTCTGGAATCGAACCCATGACACTGAGGTTCAAAGTCGGCTTTTTCCTGGAGGTTGCACGTTATGGCCAATATGTCGTACAAATTTCAAGGCATTGGCACTTGTGGAACATGGTTAGAATTTTGATCCCCTATATATATATAGGTATATCCGGAGAAACGTCTATATATAATAGATATCCGGAGAAGCGTCTATATATAATAGATATATGGATACATGAATGAATCCGGAGAAGCATCTATATATAATAGATACCCGTTGCATCTCAACAGGAGAAGGAAGTACTGTTAAATACAAATACTAATACAAAAGCTCCAAACGATAAACCAAATACTAATTACCAACTACTTCAAACTGTCCACTATAAGTAAATGAAATCGTGTGGATGTGTGTATGTATGCATGTATATGACCATTATTTTCATATAATAACCATGCCTCAGTTTAAAATTCCGGCAGCGAAGCATACGTATCAAAAGAAGTTGGTTCACTCTGTGGTGCTAAGTACCAAGTGAGACCACCCGACCCAAAAAAACCCTAATAAACAAATGCCTCAAAGTGTCAGTCTATAAGTGAATGAGACCGTGTGAATGTGTGTATATATGTATGAAAATAACCAAGACTTTCTTAGAGTAACCCCGCCTTGGATTAAAGATGCAACAGTGATGAAACGAAACGAAAGAAAAGGGGGATCCATCATATATAATTCCTTCTCCGGATTCATTCATATCTATTATATTTAGACGCTTCTCCGGATTCATTCATGTATCTATTATATATAATTCCATCTCCGAATTCATTCATATAGATAGATAGGATACCAATTCACAGGCTAAACCACAGGCGTCATTTACTTGAAATTACTTCCCGAGAAGATTGCATCGAAATTCAATCCATAGTTCACAGCCAATATCATCTCCCATTTTTACTGATATGCTTCAATACGCCTGGTTCACCTCAAAATTAACAGACAACCAAAAAATTTTTAGGAATGTTAACTAAGTTTGCTTTTCAATAGAACTGCTCAAAACTCCTTTTATATGTCAGCAGCCATCATTTATTTGTTGCTCAAATTACCGAAATATCTTTGGCTTCGAATGCTTTTATGATAATTATCATTTGGGTGCTTGCGAATGATTAAAAAATCGGATTATGAATAAATATAAGCACAAATATAATTTCTATTCTTCGTGACTTCATTATTCTCCCATACACAATATTTCCGATCATGCATATTCTTACGATGTTTGATGATATTTGCACGATTATCAGTATAATAATAAATTAATTACAAAATAAGAAGAATATAAAACAAAATTTGTGAAAATAAAAAGGAAAAAAATTTTGATCAACCAAGGATTCGAACTGGCAACCTTCTCAGTACGAATCCGTGATGCTACCGCATCAGCTAGTGGAAACCTTAAAGACGGCAATTTTAAAATAGTAAATAATTCTTCTTAGTTGTTTACTATATGGAAATCTACCTAAAAGTTTCGTATATTTTATCAATATTCTCGCAATTTCGAATCGCAAATGATATTTCTCGACCAGAATAAGAATCTTTATTCAATTTTCCTTCTTTTGATGCTAGTTTCGACTTCCTGCAACTGTTTTTTCTAATTTAGTTTTGCAAAAGAAATAAACCTCACGACGAAAAAATGAACTTTATGTGTATTTCTTATGGAAACGTTTTGAATCTTCTGGGTTCGAACCGTGGACCTTAGGGAAATAAAAAGTAGTTTATACTCTGCGGGGGGTTGACTTTTAATAATGTACAAAATTTCAAAGTTTTGCGACTCTCGGTTCTCGAGTTTTTAGCGAACATACATACATACACACACACCCACACTCTATTTATATATTAGATATCCCTTCTTAATTTGAGAAGAAATCTTTCTTATAAGAGACATGTGATGTACTTAACCATGACACTGATCTTCATTATTTTTTAATATCCGTATATCTTAATTATTTTACAAAGATATGGATGATAGAAGCAGTAATAAAATATATTATTAATTTAATTTACTAATTACAGCAACATTGCTTGAGATTTTAAGAACACTTAATAACCTGGTGATATGATTTTTATGTGTGTGGAATCTATGCAGCCTTGGGAGACAGCTCCCAAGACCCTTGGGAATGAGGCCATGCTGTGAAATTTTTGCATGTTAAGTCCAATCTCTCGTTTGCTTGTTGGTAGATTTATATATGTCATTGATTGTTCAGCAATGGCTCTAGTAACCTTCTTAACTGTTCGGCTAGCAGTTGATTTATGGACACCAGTGAAGTCTGCTGAAGCGATTAGCATCGAACCAGTGGCATAAAATCTTAATGTCAGTAGAAACTGTTCCATTGCTGACATCGCCTTATTTCTTAAAATAGGAAGTGTAATGATCAAGCAGTTATTTCATACATCAGATACTTTGAATTAACTTTGCAATACCTTGTTGTTCGATGCTCTATTTTCATCGTAATTTTTTCTAAAAACTTAACCACTGTTTCTTTATTCAGTCTAAACCTTATAAAAAACTCTTCTTCACTCAATGTGTTGAGATAATCCGGTCGAATCTTAAATATTCTAGGATTTCTTGTTCTCAGCAGTACTCGAAATAAAAATTCATCGTCGTCATCCTCTATATCTTGAAACGTTTTCAATACTTCCATTTCTTGTCTATTATGTGAGGTAATAATAAATATCGTTATTAGAGAAGTATTTAGCAGCATTATTTAATATTATTTACCTGTGATAAGCATCCCTTTTTAAAGGGACTCGTTTCTGAGGTAGGAAATTATGCTGGCTGTTTTTGTTTTATATCACTCTGCTTAAAATCTTTCTAATATTTTATTTGTTAGATATCTTTCCCCATTTTCAATACTTTTTATCAACAAATAAGTATAAAAAGTAACTTGCGTCAAGGAGTACGTCCAACGTTATGCACCTTCGCGGGTAATACTTTTATCGAAGCCTTCAAAGCAATACTTGAGACCAAACACGTTGACAGGCAGGCCTACTATTAATTCAGATAATTGTATAATAGTTTCCTCAGTTCCTTAATTTTACTTTCACACGAATTTCAATGTTCTTTTAAGTTACACGACATTTGCTTTTTCTGGCCAGTAGTTTCCACATCAGAAAATGAAGAGCTTGTTAAATCATGACTATTATCTTGATATCTTAAATGCTCAAAATCATCCCAATATTAATATTATATTTATTACATATATAATAACTTATTGTACACATCTCCGGAACCAACATAGTTCTACGCGTAATGAATGCGACAGAAAAAACGACCTTAAAATATTACATATACATTTAATTGGAGTCATACCAACTTAATTAGAATATCCGAACAAATATTTTCCAGAAATTGTGGAGTATAAACTTAATTTTCATCAACAAACCAACTGAGTTGATAAGTTAGCAGTAAAGCTTGTCCGCCATTACTTGTTTACACTGGTTTACTCCCATGATGCGTTGCGCTATCAATCAGTTGCATTCGTCGTCAATGGGAACGGACTTGTTTATAACCTCAAAAATCTCTAATATTTCTTCTATTTTATCAAAATACTGGCAATTTCTAATCGAAATCGCTATTCCACTACTTAAATAAGAAACTTTAATAAATTTTCCATCTTTTGATGGTATGCCCGACTTTTAACAATGATTCTTTCTAATTATATTTTGCAAAAGAAATGAGGCCTGCAACCGATAAAAGTGAAGTTTACGTGTATTCCTTATGGGACCCTATTACGGACTCCTGGGTTCGAACCCGGGCTGTCTTAGTAATGGGAATAGTTTTCCTAGGGGTTTCTAACTCGTAGAAACACAATGCAGTTTGTTTCGAATCGCTAAGTCAAACCGTTTCTGAAATAAAGGGGGGGACGGACGGACAGACGGACGGACGGACGGACGGACGGACGGACGGACGGACGGACGGACGGACGGACTCTTCGGAAATTATATATAAAGATATTCGCATCAAAAAGCATTTTCAAACAAGTAAGTCGCATTTAGCTTTCAATGAGAGCATGATTTGAAATGGATTCATCTTCTGTCCCAAAAGATTTTTCATCTGAAGATGTCTTGTTTTTAGTGGAGACTCCCACTATTTTCAAACGACTGAACTTGGAAAAAAGATTCAAATTAATTTCCGCATTTACCTATACAGCATTGATACTTCATCTCATTTTCAATGGGCAATATTTCTTTGTGAATTTAAACATTCAGTTTTTTGCTATTCAGCGATTTACGATAAATTCCCGGAACTTCGACTCGTACCAAAAATATAAATATAATTAAAATTTTGTTTTTTAAGAAATGCATTTTTAAAGATAAACGTAAAGGAAATATAACTTCCGTATTCGAGCTTGATCAGATATTATATCGCCCACAAAATCTCGCGAGTTAAATAATTGTACCGCATATACGTCCATGAATTGAATTGAATTCCTTCTTATTTTGAAAGGAGATATTTCGAAAATTAAGACGGAAAGAAAGAGTTTAGTCGCAAATATTTTCAAGCAAGTGTTTATCAATCTTTCATGCGAGTACATCAGCAAAGTCATAAGTTCAAGTAAACACGATACGCCATAAGAAAGATAAACATTAGTAAATATGTCGTGACATCTAATTTATTAGTATACAAGATGGGACCAAGATTGACGCTTCCTGCGAGAACACGTGGGGGGGGGGGGATATTGCCCCTGCCATATCCGTCCCCGACAGCAAAGTAAGAGCGAGAATGTAAAACCCAGCGAAGTAGGTTATTTAGTAAAATAATGCGACTAATTACTTAGTTACTAGATTTTTTCATCCTATAAATACAGATTTCATCCTATAAACCTAAGAAGGGATACAAATATTAAATACCCTTCAATTATATTCTTTCGAAATTCATATTCATAAACTCTTGGGAAAATAATGAATTATTTCTGTCATCTCCTGCCGGCAGTGAATGAAAACCTTTGATAACGTATGATATTAGAAAAGTTGCTCAAGCTATCGCTTATGGTAGTTTTAAAGTTTTCAGCTATGAAGAAAACTTGTTCGTGATTATGTTGTTTGGTATTGTATGGATTGTGATTGCAGCTATAGCCTAAACAGGAGTTCAGATATTTATTATTAGTAATTTGGAAATAAAATGATTCAAAATAGCTCTTCATTTATGAAATTTGAAAATCAAAGGGCAATAACGTAGAAGCACAAACCTTCCCGATCATTGTAATCATCATTTTGAGAGGCTGCGGATGCATATAAATAAGTTAAAACTCTTTATGCAATTAGAAATTGTCTGTATGCGAAATAATGCTTACATATATTTGCCTTCATCTAAAAAACGTTTGAGAAAGGATTATTCAGTAATATAAATAAAAGGATCATATAATTAAGCTACCGCCATGTGTTGCACAATAGTTAACATTGAACTATTAAGTTTATGATAAAAGCAGATGATGAAATCAATACGTAAAGTAAATATGTATAAAAAAAGAATATCGAAGTAAAGAAATCAAGAATCACGTCGAACAGCCTTTTATAAAAATTATAAAGAGAAAGGATTGCAGTAAATACTGTTACATTGCAAATACTGCCTTATACAAATTTATTAACCCCAGTTATATTTCTTCTCTATCGATAGTTTTAGGTCATGGACAAATAAAAGAAAAGGAAAAATAGAATATCCTTTCCTGAAAATTAGGAAAAGAAGGAATCGAAGAAAATACCGTTTCAATGCAAATACTACTGTATTCATTATAATTAACTTCATTTATGCGTATAATTATCTGTAATAATAGACCGTCTTCATTAAGATTAAAACTAAGTCTCTTCTTCCATTTAAGGCATCTATAATTTCTCGAAATAATCATCTTTAAATTGTTAATATTATAGTAATGAGCAGGTTGCAAATTGTAAAGTAAATACGTAAAAATATAAATTAGATGAAAACATTTTATGAAGCAGCATTTAAAATTTAAGGGTATTTTCTTCTTTCTTTACTCTACCGATTTTCAGGAAAGGCTATTTCATTCGATTCTCGATTTATTTTCTTTGATTTTGAAACTTGTATTCCTAATTAATAATTTGACACCATGGACTAATAAAGGACGAGAAAAAACAGACTCTCCTTAGTCTCGCGCCCATTTTCGTCGGGAGTGTTCAAAACGATCGTCTTTCCTTTAATAATCGCGTATTCCTTGAGGGAATTAGAGAGCAGCGCGTGGAGCAACAAGTCCATGCATTTCCTCTTCCATTTAACGAGTGTTAAGTTCCTCCTCGTACATCCTAAGGGGAGCTCAGACAGTGTAATGGAGGTATTAAAATCGAAAGACGCGCAAAAAGGTCGATGGAGTTTCCTGGAAAGTGGCGAACCTCATCAACGTTTCAAATCAGCTTGCGGGAGCAGGTGATGATGGGTAAGGATGACGTCTCGCACCGACTTTCCGGGTTTTTTTTTTCTTCCGGAGTTGCAGTTCCGGGAATTATGGGAAATTTTCGTGCTATGGACGGAATCGCCTGAGGTTGGCTCCTGAGTGAGAGGCATTGATTGTGACGTAAAGAGATGGATAACTTTGACATGCAAATCACGAAATCAGTGCTATAATTAAAATGACAATATAAAATCAATAGTACATAGCTGTCATTCACTTAGAGAATTAGTTGTGGACAATTTATATTTTATTTGATCTAACTTGAGATATTATCTCGCCACTCAAACCTTTTCCTCCTGTTTTTTTTTCATTTTAAAACATGACAATATGTGAAGCTATTCTTCAAACGGGCCTAATCTGCTAAAAAAAAGGAAATGAAATCTATATACATAAAATCGAAACTCTGTGGGTGTGTTTGTTGGTTTATCTTAGATTGGAGGCCACACCGTTCGTCCGATTTGCTTCAACCTTTATATACGTGTCCTCTGTGACCTGAAAAGAATCACTATCGCCTTTTTATTCGACAATTTTACGGGGTTCGAACCCAGATCGCTCAGATAGTTTTCCATAAAGAATACACGTAAAACTCATTTTTATCGCATGCAGGGTGTATTTCTTTTGTAAAATTAAATTAGAAGGAATGGTCGCACGTAAACGAAACAAACTTCGAAAGAAAGAAATTCAAATCAACATTCTTATTTTATTCGTGGAATTCTTAGTTCAGATTCGAATTTGCGAGAATATCGGTAAAACATACGAGATTTTTGTGAAAATTCGAGGTTTTAAACAACAACCCCTGAAGACTGATCCCATTGTTGAATCCGAGCTCATGCATTTTCCTGTATATTAAGAATAGCTTGGGAGGTTTTAGTTTTGTATACTAAAGGATTTGGGATTATAGTTGTGTGTCCTAACTACATTTACTCTTTATATGACCGACAACTTTAATTTATTCCCCGTTGAAAATCAACGGACGCTTCAGCTAGTAAATAATATAATTATATATAATGAGTGACCGGAGCATATTACCTTAGTTTTCGAGTAACCTATAAACTCAAATGTGCTACTTCACTTTTAGAAAACAATGAAAATCATGAAGAAGTTAGCATCTTAAACGCACAATAAAACATACAACATCGCCCTCCTTGAGCTGAATTACCTCTCAACTGAACTATCACGCCTAAGGATGGAAGGAAGATACTCGAAAGAAAAAAGAGGGGCTTTGCTCCAATTCAGACTATCAACGTCTCACTCCCACGCGCCTGGGTTTCCCTCGAGTTGCCCATCCGCACGTCGAAGAGTCATTCACCCCCTCTCTAAAGACTCATCTGCGCGAAAGAGCAGCGCCTTTCCCATAACGCTCCTTTGTAACTGCGAAAGGTGAAATCTCATTTTCCGTCCCCCCCTCCAACGTGTTCATTTCCTCCCTCGTATTCCTTTACCCTTCCACGCAATTCTTTTCCCCTGCTAATGCTGCGAGCGGGGCTCGTCTTTGCAGAATTCCGCGCCAGGGGTACATTCTCCGGCTTCTTCCCAGTCGACTTTATTAGCCGGGAATTGCCACACAATTCAATAAGCGGACCGCTGTCATAATCATGATTCGGTCGCAGATTGGGTGGCTGTTGAGATAGGCATCGCTGCCTTTGTGTGGTTCTTCGTTATTGGTTATGCTGTTGACTCTGTCGCCGCTGTAATTCGCTGAGCCGGCAATAATGGTCGTGATCATTGGATGATTGTGAGGATAGATATTATTGATGAAGAGGGTTACGTGGTTATATAAACGTCATTGTTATTCATACTGTTGGTATTGTTGACTTTATTATTCAATGAGCATACCACCATTATTACCATGGTAAATTGGAAGACTGTTTTGGCGATCATTGTTGATAATGTGTGTTTCATATTATTGTTAATTCCATTCCAATTATTTTTCGTGTTTTAGTATTAATTATAATTAATTATGACTATATACTGAAAACAGATTTTTACTTTTCCACAAAGGTTTTTACTTTTCCACAAAGGTTTTTATTCAGGAACTACCGGTTTCGGTGTATTATTATATTATATATTGGTAATATACCGAAACCGGTAGTTCCTGAATAAAAACCTTTGTGGAAAAGTATAAATCTGTTTTCAGTTATGTCTTTCCACAACATCTCAGCCGAATCGATAGGTTATATGACTTTTTAATTAATCATATATTAATAATAAGAATAATCATAAAATTATTTAATTATTATAATTAATTATATCAATTATAACCTAAGAACTAAACCAATGATATTCTTAGGGAAAACATCCACTGCAGGAAAACACTCGAAAAGAAAAGGGGTGTGAAAAACCGGCGCAAACCTACCGATAGTAACTAATAGATGAGGAAAAAATAACATGAAAAAATAAAGAAATACTCTACCAGTAAGTACTTGCATGCGATACATAAATAAGAATCAGATCACATTAACATAAATTATCGCAATATACATAATGACATAAAACAAACAAAAAAGAGAAAAGTACATGGATATATATTCATCAATTAGGTACAATATGAGACAAATAAATATATATTATAAAAAATATTATCGATACAATACATACAGTATATAATAGTCAAAATTGCATACAAAATAGACATTTAGGTAGTAACTTTTAATAAGAAAAAAGAAACAGATGAGTAATATTAGTCTAATTCTATTACATTTTTATTAATCTAATTCTTTATTATTAAATTATTATTCTAATTCCATACAAATATTTTGTTGTATCTATGAAACAAATCATGCGTGGAAAATGGAAAACAAGCAGTTAAATTCTATTCCGCGAGTCTAGAATTCATAACATACACTCTTCGCACTCGTTCACGAATTCTCGAAGCGTATGTTTCTCACGAATTATCATAGGTTACACAGCGCAAACGGCGAGTTTCATTCTGGGGCATAATTTCGGGAGTTCCAAAAAAAAGAACGGTGGTTTCCCATGGATCGAAACGTTGTAATAATCTCCTTCGGTCCGGAAATTCGGAGCGACCCAGTTTTCGCCTCTAGGCAGCTCATCATCGGCGGAATCCCTTTTAGACGCCTTTGACGCAAAACACAGCGAAGTATTTCCACGTGATTTGGGACCAAGAAGAAATTCCGGCGTATCCTTCCATCGGTCCGCTTCCTCAATCGTTTTTATCTCCATACTCGAGGATGACATAAGATCTATAAGGTCTTTAATAACCCTTCATATGTCAAGGGAGGTCCACCGAGGACCCCTGAGTGGCATTTGTAGTGATCCTACTGTGACTATAACAAACAAGCGATATAGATTCGGGATTAATATTGTGGTACATATTAACGTGTAAAAATCCATAGCAAATCGTAACTTTTACTGAACCACTTTAATGATTTTTTACGTTATTATGAATGATTTTTTTAGTAAAAAGTGGTCTAATTAAAGTTTGATGATAATTATTAACGTTATTATAAATGACATTTTTTGTATAAGGTGGTCTAGTTAAAGTTTGGTTTTGCTGTGGATTCTGTGTGACTATAAAAAGTTTATTTTTAACGCATAAGATAGAAACGAACTATGACTCTATTCTATAATTTTACATGTGTAATATTAAATAATAGTTTATTTTTATCTTATGTGTGTTAAGATGATGTTAAACCAAGTGAAGGCGCCCAGTGATTAAAGAATATTTTTCTTGATTTTGAATGTGTTCCGCGTCAGTTTAAGATAAAAAATATAATCATTCTTCGAAATAATCCATTTATAATAGAATAAATAAATAATGACCCTCGGTGTTCCAGGAAGGTACCCCCCCGCTTGGTACCTTACTAGTGATGTTTTATTATTGTAGTAATGGCAAATGATGATGTTTCCATATATTTTTTGTAAATTATATAATTAGTTTTTATACCAAATGCCGTTGAAATATCCACATATTTGCATGATTTTATTTCTGTTAAATTTTTATGTGAATATTTCAACTTGCTATTTAAAAAATCGCTATTTCAATGATACCTTAGAAAGGAAATGTTAGGGTTACATTATCTTGAATATTTAGATGATATACATAACCACGATTTTTTTATTTTGTGGAATATGCGTTGTTAAATTACGTCGGCGAATATTTGAATTCGTTGAATTAATATTAAGTTTCATACCCAGGAAAAGTAGAAAGCTATTTTACCACGCATACCTACGCCAAAAGCTCTAATTATTCCGAATTCCATGAATTTAGAGGCTCAGGTTGAATTAAGAGAGCAAAATGGAATGTCTATATCTCCTTATGAAATACGTTAAGTTACTTTTAGGCTAGGAACACTTACTCGTTCACTAGCATTCGCTGCAGAAATAGCTAATTCAACTTAATTATTTAACTGCAGAAGAAGCAAATTTGATGACTACTGAACAAGAATCGAGAAATTTACACATACGTGCATAAATTACGGAGAGGGAGAAAATGTATGCCTCTATCACAACTCAGTTACTTAAGATGTGATCTATAGAATTGTATTTTTGGTAGAATAAACGCCTATGGACGACTTGGAAAACTGGAGCACTGAATTTTAGAAGGTCCCTATTTGTCTGTTCCTTACCTTTGGTGGGGAAAGAACTTTGGTGATTCGCTGCTGTGAATGTTTTCAACTGTAATATTTTTATTTAATTCGACTATGGGAGAGTATGCGTAAGAAAGAGTAGGCATTGCTGTATATCGCAGTTCAATAAAACTTGCATCGACTACGGCGACTCGCTCTTGGGTCGTAAATGTATGAACATCTTTTGACAATGAATTAAATACGCCTGAGGAATTAAGCAATGCTCCTTCCTTCTTTTTATATCCTTGGGAGAGCTTTTGTTTTTTTGAGATCAAAATGTTTCCGCCATAGGCACCGAAATATTGACATAACAATCGATTTTTCGAGTCGAATCGATTATTCGAGTTGACACTCCATTCAACTCGTGAAATATTGAGTGTTATCCAGTGCTTGAAGATTTGGTCCATAGTCCATAAACGAACGTAAGTATAGCATTTAATAGACAAATGTTTTAAATATTAGCATGCGTGTGGAAAATCTATGTTAAAATGCGGGAATGTCATTCTCGATAGAGATTTTCTCCGAACATATGGATCGACGTTGTTATGCAGTCCACGAATCCTTACAGAAATATCTATTTCATGGCGAAAATGGAGCCTCTTTCGGAAATTAAACTGTCCTTATTTCTAAAGCGCGCTGCTACGCCCTGTCCAAAGATTAAATGCTTGTATGCTATAGCGCTAGCCCGTTCTTCTTCTATTTCCGAATTGAATTTCCTCTTTTTTACCACACAGAAAAGCTTCTCAAACCAGAATTTGGGTTTTCCAAACAATAATAGAGTAATTACATTACGTAAATGTTAACATAAACGCTTCGCTGTTACGCCGTAGCTGTCATTCATAACCCTGAAGAAGTCTCCAGCAGAGAAAAAGAAACGTTGGTTATACAAATAAGTTTAAGCGTAGGTTTAACCCAAAACATTTTAGATTAGAAACAGCTTAACGGATGTTTGAAAATTTATCATGGACTTATCAGTGTCGCGAAGTTCTCAATGTTTATCCTAGTTATAGAGTTTAAAAGATGATCTTCTTCATTTAACATATATGGATATGATTGTGTTTGTGTATTTTATTTGTGGTGCGTAGACATCTAAGGTTATTTAGCACCATTTTCTGGGTTAAATAATTAGGCCATGCCTCTAGAGAACTATAACACATGGCTGAACTTTGTGCTCGATTAATTTTCGTTTGCCTGTGGTGAGTAAATAAATAATTTGATGAGTAAATAGATAAATACGTAATGTTGAAAGGATACCTCCGACAATTAGTAGTTAAGGAGACGCTAGACTCCTTGTTGTATGTGCTCTCCTATTTTTTTAAAAAAGCCCTGTTTTTCTGACGAAGTGCAGTACTCTAGATCACTATGTGATTGAGATACACAATCACCATTCATTATCATCTCAAAGCACCGCAGCTAATTCCCCTCCGATCCCCAATGAGCTTCGGATCGTATTATATCTATCACAGTTAAATAGGATTTGTTCAATATTGATTGGGCAGTCGCACACTTCGTAGTGGGGTCGAAGTTTGATTCACATTAGTTACTATAGTTATTACTTAAGGTAGAGAACTTGCATCTAACCAATGTTTACCCTGTTTGTAGTGTTAAAAAGATATTCTTCTTAATGTATGTACCATCAATGGCAATGAATGCCCTCACGGTCTGGATCACCTTAGTTATTACCGTTGTTGCCCTCGAAGTTTGATTCACATCAGTCACTATGGTTATTGCTGAAGTTTGAAACTTATTCGTAAGCGACATCTCCGCCACCTGATGATGAACGTCCCTCCCTTTTGGACCAAGTAGTCCGAGATATTCCGCCAAATGATTTACTAACGCCGCACTCCGACATGTGAGACTTCCGCAGGTCATCCACATTGACCGGCGAATTTTCCGCCCCACGCGCCGGCCTTTCGAAGAGCCCGGAGATGCGTGGAGAAAAGCCGTCCAGGTGGCAACGCCGACCTTATTCCACCGGAATCCTGGAGCGACCCTTTTAGAGGGGGGGAGACCCTCCTTTTCCGGAACCGCAAGAGCACGGAGTCGACGCTAAACTTCGCACCGAGAGCTCTCTTAGCCCTCCGCGCCACTGCTTTTGGAGCTCCGGAGAGCTCAACAATGTGATTCCGGGCAATCGTGGAAATGTCTCGAATTACCCTGGTGGGCGAAAGAGAAAGGTTTTCCTCGGACAATCCTCAATCCGGTGTCTCGTTCGCTCTCTCTTAACGCCTCATAGAATGTCTCGCACTGGGAATCTGACCTCCTACGTCCATCCAGGATACGTCTTTTTCTTTACCCTAATTTCACTTCGAAATACCATAATTTCAGGTGAGAAGACACGAAACTATTAAATATAACCAAAACAATGCAACTATATTTTCTTTCTATCTCACTTGAAATATAAATAATGTTATTATTTAAAGGAACTGGAACGAATTAAATAAGTTCTGTATTTACTTTTTGTAATAATTTGTACTATGTTGTCAAAGCAAGAATTTGATATATTCTCTTACGCATGTATGTGATGACGCAAGTGTTGATAAATTTCTCTAAAAAAATACTACAGAACTTGAAAAATTCCAAAGGAATCAGGAAAAATAATCGAATTAAAGAAATATCTTTGTAATGGTTGAAAAACGCACTTCATTCTATCTATAACGAACAGATGTTTATTTTTAAAATTATTGGTACGCATTCATGCCAGAGAAAGCGAAACAACCAAAGATAGCTTCAGCGGAGCTTGAAATATTTCGAAAAAAAATAGATAAAATAATCAAATTAAAGAAATTTACATATTTATGTCAGAAAACACGAAATTACTATACAATTGCTATTGCTACAATGGAACTTTGATGAACGGAGCATGAAGAAAACAGGTAAAATATTCCTAGAATAGCAAAATTTGAATTAAATAGTTTTAGTTGTATATGTAGAAATAGTAGTAAATGCCAGAAAGCATCAACGAAATAGTTTCTTAGTGAGGGAAAAACTCATTTGGTTTTACGAATAACAAACATATTTACGTTAAACAATATTAACACGACTATTATCTTAATTAAGAAGTTGTACGTTGAACAGATTTGAGTTTTAATATTGAATTGAAGTGGCTTTGAACAGTTAATAGTAGGTTTATTTTTTTTTGCTTTTTTGTTCGGAGAAAAATAGCCTAGAACTTTCAACGTACTTACGCATTGGAAGAATGTTTTTTCGATCAACTCAGTTCCGCGGATACTTGTAAATTTTAATTTCCCCTTTGAAAATCAACGGTTATTTCCGCTTGTATTGAAATAAAAATAAAATACTTCGGCATGGTTTTTCATGGAGAATCCCATCGGTTTTATGAGTATTCGACATGAGCGCAGTAGAGAATCCACACGAGGGAACAATTACGTAATTTCTATGCGCGAGAGGAATGAGTTTCCCTTTACCTGCGAATTCAGGCACTTCAAAAGGAACTAGGTGCTTCACTAGACACTAGGAACAAGGAACCTAATTTGCCCTGAATACAAGGGAGATTAGTTTTCCCAGAACCCTGCATGGGAGCTCCATCACGGAATGAATTCTTGGGAAATGCACAGCGGCATGTCCGGGCGAAATTATGGCGGCCGAATGAAAGGTTGCGTTAGAAGCAAGTTCGAGTATTTCCAATTCCCGTACGTTATGATTCCGCCGAGATTAAAATCTTTTTTGGTGACCGAAACGTATTTCGTGCTCATTTTCCGTTGGTGTGATCCCCAAATCTGTGATTCTGAATCACGAATTGCCTCGAAGGCCTTTCAGGTACTAAAGAACAAAGATATTGACTTGATATACACATATATGCATCGCATACTACTTCCAAGCATAAAGGCTGACTGCAGTTTTTTTAATTAGAATAATTTTGAGAAGTTGAGCGAAAATTTATCTCAATGTAGGGCTAATAAGGCTATGTTACGTGTATAACATATATGTTTGCGTATCACATAACAATAAAAGGAATAGAATCAGGCTGCATTTTATCAATCATAATAATTATTAAAGCCTGACAGAAAAAGTGTCTCATTATGAAGACTCACAAAGCCGTAATACGTAATTAATTCTCATGAGATATAAGTTTCTGTGAATTTTCTATCCGGATTGGTAAATGAAAGAAAGAGAAAAAAATCTATATAATTTAGAAAATTACTGGCCCGTCATTCAAAATACCTTTAGAAGCGAAAAATGCCAAGAATAATAGATAAAATACGGTATAATTATACTCTCATAAGCAATAAAATTACAGTGGATAAATTGCGTAATACAATTTGTGGTATCCCTTAGCAACGTTTAACAAGCAATATAGGAAAGTCAGAATGTATTCGCGTTTTTTGTTAACACTAAACATTACTATTAATCATGTATGTATGGAAAAACTACTTTTTACTTCCTGGAAGGTTTAACAAACTGACGTAAGTTGAGTAAAAAAAAGAAGAGATAAGGTACCTGCATACATACCAAAAATATTTGCCTCATTTAGCATTTGCGTAACATTTTATTTTTCAGTAATTCGCTATCCATTTTCTCATAATTAAATAATAATTTATGTAATTAAGCATAATGACCTAATTTAAATTTCACCACATGAAAATGAAGTTAAATTATTTACTAAATCGAATCAAAATTACATTAATGGATTGATGAAATTTTCAACTCTGTGAGAGCTCGAAATATTTTATTTACAATGCCTTCCTCTTTTATATTATATTTATAATATCTTCAATAAGGTGAAAGTCAGGTGGCAGCATCATGAAATTTACAAAATTACCCATAATACTTATTTACATCATAGTACACAGCTTACAAAATTTCAGACACTATTACCGTATCAATCAACGTCAAATGTAGGCCTACCAATTTTTTTACAATTTTCTCTTTTACATGCCTCTCTTTGCTATGTTAAGCCTAAGAACTTAATGATATTTGTGTTCCATCTATACTTTGGTCTTCTCTTTCGCCTCTCTACGTCCCTTGGAGTCCAGTTGAGATAATTCATGCATTTCGATGAAATTATCTGTAGGAATATTACCCATTGCACTGAATTAATCAGTTTTTGCCTATACGTGTATTATTATAAAATACTGAACGCAGCACATGCTAAAATTATTCTAATTATAACCCACGATATTTTTATGTGCAAGTGATTGACTTTTCATACGACGGAAGCTTTGAAAGACTCCTACGATTCTCTAAGGAAAATTGAAAAAGAAGCCATCCTTCACCCCCGACATTGTTTTCCGGATCGTTTTTCTTATCGAAAATATAAAGTTGTTTCGTTTATACAAGATCTGCGATCCGTGTGAGGGAGGAATACAGATTAGAAAAATCTCGGTATCGTGAAAGGTTATGTAGCGGCGATCCTGGACTCGGGTGAATGTTTTCGAAAGGGTGCTTGTGTGTGGGAATCCGGCGGTCTGTAGCAAGAGATCCCAATTGGGCAACGGGTCGCTTCACCATGACCCTTGGATCTTTTCCACGAAATCGCCTCGTAGCTTATGCGGCCCGTAAAACTTCCGTTTTCTCTTCCCCTTCTCCCAAGGCCCTGGGATCTCTGCGGATACCTAAAGTCATTTGTCAACCCTTGTAAAGGAGACGCATAGCTCTCCCACGAAATGTGTTTTTAAAGCGACCTCCATCTTTTTATCCTATACTCTCGACTACTTTCTCTTAGCATTCATTCTCAATCCGCTGTTAACCGTACTACGTGCGGGAATGTATCCTGGTATATTGTGAGTTCCATGGTAGGGTCTTTTCGAACGCCTAAGTCGGGATGCTGTTGCGGTAGATTGCAAAAATATTCACAATGTAAAACTGTTAGTGTATTGCTTAAAAATGTAATAATTTGAACTTCTTTATCCATGTTTAAAATTTCTGAATTCACTTTTCGGGCTCTCAAATAGCCAACTTATTTTCAAACTGCAGTCATCAATAAAAATATCAAGAAGGTATTATTCATACTTTTCGAATTTCAAATGTGTAATTAAACGTCGTCTTGTCACAAAGTAAATGGTGATTCTCTTATATAATATAAGTGTCCCACTTGAGAATATGAAAGCTTTGATCTATGTGTGTTGTTTATTTTGGACGTGTATCGTTTAACTAATTTTCTTTTTTCTTTCTTTCCAGGTAAGAGCTTCATTTCCAAAACGACCTGATCTCTCGACAATTGCCACACTAGAGTAAGTCAGTATATTTCTAATAATAGTTCTAAATTAAGTGGGAATGGAATTGAGCTCTAATTCTGTCCGATTCAAGTTTTCGGCCGATTCTTGGTTTAAATGGTCCATACTGTACGGAGGAAGCAATCTTTTATGAAGACAAGCAGCACAAATACATGGCTGGTTAGCTCAATTTCGGAGGGAAAGTTCATATTTACACGAGTTCTTATTTATAAAATGGCGTTTCTGATAGGACAAATATTCTGATGATGGTTAGGAGTTGAGGCTCAAACCGGATGGTACATATGGATGATGATGAAAGGACATGAATTAAAGTCTGATGGAACTGGGACTCGAACCCGGATCTCCCAATTTCCGGTCAAAGGTAATGTCGATCAACGATTTGTCTCTCAAGTGAGTTTCTATAATATGGGATCAACTCCAATAGCATTGTGGAAAATATTGAGCGCAACAAACCTGGAATTGGGTGTCAGTCAAGTGGATTTCGGTCAAGTGGATGTCGGTCAAGTTGATGTCGGTCAAGTTGATGTCGGTCAAGTGAATGTCGCTCAAGTGGGTGTCGGTCAAATGGGTGTCGGTCAAGTCTGAGTCGGTAAAGTAAACGTCGTATATTTCCTAGCTTTAATGTGCAAAATCAGCTTACATCTTACAGATAATACATTTTTTATAACCATGAGCAAGAAGGCAAATGAAAAAAATCTTGCATTTATCTATATATATGATAGCATGACCTATATAGGGTGTATCAAAAAGAACTTCACAGTTTTGATGATCTTGACTTGAATCTTTGGTCTCTTGACTTCTTTTTTTGGGGATTCATCAAGGATACCATGTTTGCTCCACCCCAACCAGCTTCTCTGCCAGAGCTTAGAGCTAGAATTAACATCGCAATTGAACAAGTCGCGCCTTATATGCTGCAGCGAGTTCGGCAAGAAATCGACTTCGTATAGGATGCGTTCCGCATAACGAACGGAAGTCACATGTAACCCGTTTTAGTTTAAGAAACAAAAACTTTATGAATTTTGCTAAAAAATTACGCCGCAACTATGTCTGCAAGTTAAATGAATACATCAACATGAGTTTATTTAATTATTCAAAGATTCACATACAGTTTTGATACCATTTTAAAGTGAATACAATCAACAGTCAACAGACAAAGACCATAATAAATTTAAAATAAATATACATGCCTGTACGAAATAAAAATAGAAGCTAAATAAAAAATAATAACTTAGATGTATGTACACAGATAACGACCCAAGAAGGATATCTTTTACAGGAATATATACCAGCTTTCTTTTGAGAATGCGTCAAGCGACAGTCGGTAAGGGTGTATTGGGGAAGGAATTAAGAAGGGTTGGATGTCTATTTAGTAGGGAACGTTGAGCCAGGGGCAATCTAAATATGGAAGAAGAGTCAGTCTACAATATTGTTAAGTCCTTTCTGGCACACCCTGTTATATGAACATAGATATTATTAGCTTTCCATTTCGAGAGGGACTGGTGTGAATGTTGTAAGCTTAACCGTAAAATCGCTTCTTCTACATAAACTGTCTTCCTTTCTCGCAAGTTTTTGACCTTTTGATTTTTCAACAGCCGAAGGTGGGCGAATGGCGATAAAGTAAGTCTTCGAACGGAAGGTTGATGCGATTCGGTTGCCGGAAGTTGGCTGAAAGCTGCGGAAATTGATCCTTCTTTGTTCCTCGGAACAAATATTTGCCGGCGGCAGATCAAATAATCTCCGCATTTTCGTTGTAACGCTGCGCAATAATTGTAAGCAAGTCTCCGCTGATATCCCCCACTTTTCGCATTGCGCTTGTTTTCTCGCTTGTAAATGTTTTATTTTGTTTTTACTTCGATCGCGAACATTTGCGAATTGATGCATATGTATCATTTCCTCTTTTCCGATTCGTGCGATGCCACTCAGTTAACCCCTGTAGAAAAACTATTTTTGCGTGCCAGTATCGCTTCGTTCGGTTCGCAAACCATCATACCATATGTGAAAATGAATGTATTCAATAGGAGTTGCGGTGTAATAGCCAAAAAAAAAACGTTGATACTACAATTTAAAGTTTATTTTCCCATTAAAGATGCAGATGAGTAGATATAACTACATTTTTGTATCATACATAGGAGTTTTATTTACGAGTAACTTTTGATTTATCGTATATCTTCACTTCACAGCAAGAATTCATTCTGGAAGGGAGTGGGAAACATCTCGATAATCTGAAAAACTTAATCGAATAGTCAGGGAAGGGATACAGTAAATTTTTTAACAAATTTTCAAAATTAACTAAAAATAAAACGACATATATTAACTTAAAAATTAAATGTTAATATAATTGTTAATATTGCTTCGTTTCTAACTCAAACCATCGTATAGAATGTAAAAAATGATTTAATTGATAAGGAGTTTCGATGTATTTGCCAAAACCACGTTAATGTTTCTATCTAAAGTTTACTTGCTTAGTATTGATGCACATAGAAGACGAAACAAATTTTCTTTTCGATTTTATACGTAGGAAAAACTTGACGTACCTCGTTATTTCATTGCAAGAATTCAATCTGGAAGGGAGTGAAATATATTTTGATAATCGGAAATACTTAATCGAAGTAAATGGGGAGGAATCATGTAAACGTCGTTGCCACTTATGAAGATTGGCTACAAATAAATTACAAATGTTAGTATATAATTTTATTATCACTTCCTTTCTTACTCAAACCATTGCATGGAAAAATTTGGGTGGAATTACTGTTTCTTTATTTAATTATGCCGTTCCACAAAGTACGGTCATAAATAATTGATTACATCATACCGAATGTAAAAATGATAGTACTGAATATAAGTTTCGGTTAATTGGCCAAAAACACGTATATATTACCACTTAAAGTTTATTTGTTGAACTTATACTCACAGAAGAGTAAATGCATCTTCCTGTTGGTTTTAAAAGTAAGAAAAGTTTGACGTAACTCATTACTTAATTGCAAGAATTCATTTTGAAGGAGAGTGGAAAGCATTTCGATAAACTTAAATACTTTACGGAAATGATAGGTTAAGAATGATTAAAGTTGTTAACCATGTTCCAAGATTAGCTTCAAATATAGCTTCAAACGAAGGTTGGGAAACAACTGTTTGAAGTATCAGCTATAATAGTAGTAATGGTCATCTACTCGAAGCGTATAGAGAGGCCTTTTGGGGTTAGCAGATTAAGGTTGCTAATGCTGGACCCTAACGGTATGAAATAAAGATAATGTGGCATGCGTTGCCCTCTAATTGCCTATTACCACCCAGAGCTTTATCTCTGGTACTCATCTCTACAAAGCTGGACCTGTGGCCGCAGATCCTAGAATGATAGCGGCAGATGAACTGCGTGGTAAGCGAAAGTTTTAATTGCTACTCAGAAAAGGCTAATAAAACAATCACAATGATGGAAATATCTTATTATTATTGTAAACTTAGTGATAAATACTGACGTCTAACTAAACTGATACCTAGTTTCAATGCATTCTTTAAATTCCTATTTTAATCCTTATTCTTTCAGCGAACATCATTGCTTCTAACCGAGCTCTCTCTAAGATTCAAATAGAAATATAAATATAATAATATATAAATAATATATGAATGTAAATCGTAAAATCATCATAATCCTTGTTTTAAATCTGATTCGATACTAAAGCAACTTGGAAAATGTAGTTGAAATAATTTAGAGCACATCATAATGGTAAATAACGTTTTGTTAGTAATATATCCCGATTTGAAACTTATTTATCGCCGTATGTGACACCTGTTGTAATTTCTATTCTACATCATCTGCTAAGTAGAAGCGGAACGAAAATGTATATCAATTGGCAAAATAATTAAGTAACTGGAATGGAAAACTTCTAAAACATTTTGTTAGTCTGAAAAGAAGACAAATTTCAACTCTATATCTTCTGTTAAATCGAAGAGGTTTGAAAATATTTATCAATTAGTATGACAATTAGGTACTGGAATTAGGTTCTTTTATTCTTAGCTTTAGTCCCCGTTGATAATAGAAGTCAAGCATCCAAATAATGGGCAAAATAAAGATACCAAAATATTCTTGATAAATAAACGTGCTGGCTATTCGGGATTCATTTTACTGAGTAAATACAGTGCTCCCGAAAATTTACTTTCTTCCCTCCCACGTAAGCATGGGAAGCTTGCGTAATTACTCCTAGAATATTGCGCGAATTTTCGTTTGTTTTTACTCTGTATTTATGGATAATCCTCCCACGCATGATGTAATTTCTGCCTGCCATTCTTCCGTAACTGGAGTACATATTTGCTCGCTTAAGAACATTTCCAAGCCGTCCTCTCGGTGGGAGAAGAATCCATTCCAGGAAAATGTGAAGTATGAAATTAAATGAGAGGATATCCGACCCTCTACCAGCCAAACAATATATTTAATCGAGCTGCGAATGTTCTGACCATCCTGTTTATCGCAATGAATTGCTAACTTAAACTTTATTTCTAATTTTGGCTAGTACTAGAATAATTACCAGGATTCTTCATCCAGTGTTAAAACTATGCCACCTAATACTAATTTGGTAGAGAACTGAGTTTGGAATACTCTAATGCTTGTAAGAGTTTTGAAAACCCATTTCCAAGTCATTTCACCGTAGATTCCTACCTGTTAGGTGTACCCTACCTACCGTACATGTTCTAGGTTCAACAAATATTTAATATGCTTCAACCCTTTCAGGACCAAGGGACATATTCGTTCCATGAATTCAACAAATCTGATTAGTTTACCTTTTTCCCTTACGTAATAATATTTTCTCCATTAAATTCATTATGTGTATACTTTGCTGTAATATTGAAATATTTTAATTTTCTTATAGTCATTGTTTTATACATGTAATATTTATTAATTATTGGTTATTATTGGAAACCAGTGTAATTGTGTATTAGTTTATGAAGCATTTTTCACTAGGTAGCCCAGGGTTACATATTAGTACCATATCATGTGTGCGATTATAGTCTATATAGTTCTATAAAAAAATAGTTGGCATCACAAGTAGGTCCTTGTAATTGAATTCAGAAGAAACAAAGCGATGGTTTTCTAATCATAGTTCTCCTGCGGTCCATAAAGGGTTAACGAGAACTAATTAGTATGATAACTAATTAGTAGTCTTTTTAAAGTAAAAACTAAGACAAAAATAGTTCATTTATATGCCAAAGTTGTAGTTTATTTCTTTTATCAGAACTTTTTTCATTATTTTACGAAATTTGCTGATATTAACTTAGATTGGCTCTAGTGGAATATTGAAGTTGTATATGTCCAAGAAGAGAAGGCTCAACTTGGTGGAACTCCATGACAATGGAAGAAATATTTCATTTTGAGTTAAAATAACTGTTCCATCGAATTTTTAAGTTATCAGAGGTGGGATAGGGAACGTTGCAGGTTCCGAATTTAGAGGTAGCTCTGCTCACTACAAACTAAAAAGAAAGTAAATTCTGTCAATCGCCAATACAAAATATCCTATGAAAATACCATTAAGTCCTCATACAGCCTTTTTCTGCTAGCCATAACAAGGAAATATAATTACCACTGAAAAACCGTGGGACGAGTAAAAGTAAATCAAAACGAAACCTCGCATCTGGAGATACAAAAGAAAATAAATATCCATCAAGGGCCCAAACGATATATCCCGGCCGAAACGAAAAATATAACGAAGCCAAGCAAAACACCGGAAAGATTATTGGGAAAATCCGAAACGACCGGGCGCCGTCGCTTTTACGAAAATAATGGGCCCGAGGACAGTGCCTTGGGGGACGCGGGCCCGTGAATCCTCGGCAAATTCAAACGCTCCTCTGAAAGGAGTCACTGATGCGAGCCGCCAAGAATAGATGGGAGGAGTTAAAGGAATATTCGAGGTTCAACGCGGATGGTAGTGCACACATTTCGCACATGTCAATGCTCTCCGATGGCCCAAAAAAATCGATGGGCCCATTCAAGTCGGGCGTGACTCGGAAGACAAATGGAACATCGTCGTATTGCATTTCGGGAATAAATCTTTCTGCGCCAGTATTTCACACTTCCTTACCCCGAGAAACGGCGGGAATATGCTCCCCGAAAAATCGGGAGAGCTCCCCGATGCAAAAAAGTCGTAAATTTGCCGATGGAAAGAATAAAAAACGGCGAGTTACGCGTATGCAAATAGAGGCTTTTTTGCCTTCAAAAATCGAGCGGGAAGAGAGACGGAATCGGAAAGAACGGGAGAACGAAATATAAATAACAATGGAGTAAACAGGGACTTTTTTTGATCCTTGAGATGCCGATAAATCAAGGGAGGGCCTCCAAAGCGTCCCCCCGCACCTGACGACCGCCGATGGAGGAAAAACTATCTTTTTTCCGTCCCATTCCTATTCAACCCCTTCGACAAAGTGAGTACTTCTCGGACGGCTTACCAACTCCAAACCGACCATTTAAGGCGAGAGTTCGCTCAGTCATGCGGATCACGAGCTTTGGACAAGTGGGGGAATCGTCCCACGGCGGGAATGTACAGATCTCAGCCAATTACCGGGGAAAAGTCACCGGTGCCGTGATCCGACGTCTGCTGCGAGTGTGAGAAAGAACGATCAAAGGCGATTGTCGTTCAAGAGACGTTTTGAAGTGCCACTTACGATGGCGATGTAAGAGTAGATCTCCTTTGCAAGATTTTCCTGAAGTACCTGTGTGGAAATGTAATGTAAAACTCAGACAAATTAGAATTCATGGACCTCGTGAAACATTTCATGAATATATATAAACCCACTTTAAAAATAGGAAAGGCTCAGTTACGCAATGTGTACTCCGCATTGAAGTAAGAATTTAGTAATCATTTCTACGACTCTTGTAAGTATTGGGACAAGTAACGTGAATATTTGAAATATTTATTGCTAAAAGAAGATAAAATGAGGAAGCGTGGATTTGATGGAATATCGAATCGTTCTTTTTATCTTTATCGTTTTCTAGAAGATGGGACCCCGCTGTTTCAGTAGCTTAAAAATTTCTCATGTTTATGTCTAGGATTCACTGCATGTCATTTTTTCTCTAGTTAATGTTTAATAGCTAATCAACACATATATCCCCTGCTTTTAATATTACATTCCTTGAACATAAGTATCTTGTATGAGTATTTTAACTTTATTCTTGTATCTTCGTACCTTAAATTTTATTTCAATAGATCTAGCATCATAAAATTGAGAATAATATGAATTTAAAGTTTTACCTCGTGAAATGCCATAAAAATCGGGTAATTATTGATTTTTCTCTTATTGTTATTGACCTTCAACTTCACTCATAACACTCCTATAAAAACTCGATGTTTAAGGGAAGGAAAGTTTGGACACGTCCCATTGTAAGCTGGTGTCAAGGATTCAATCCCCGCAGTCATATGACTAAATAAACGAAACGGAATCAGGCGTAACTAATCAGTAGTTTTCTCAATATGGATTTTGATATGACTAAATATTGAAATTTAATAAAGTGCATTAGGCTAAGCCCGGTGTTTATCATACGAGAACTTACTCGTATAATGAAAAAAATGGGACTAAATTCGTGCTTGAATGCTAAGAAATAAAGCTTTTATTTTGTTCGAATTAGTATGAGAATCATCGGAATTGAGAATTGTTGCAGTTTTTATGGAGGTTATTAAATAAAATTAGCATTTCATAGGAGATACTCCTGAAGCAGCCTTAATTAAGTTAAAGTTTGGTTTTTATTACATTACGACTTTTTGAGTTTTATCGGCGCAAGAAAACTCGAAAAGCTTCTTTTCTTAATATTTTTATACACCTGTTAGTTAAGTTTGAAGTTAGTTAGTTTGTTATTTGGTTACAGCTGTAGTTTCTATGAATTATTCAAACAAAAGGCCTGTCATTTAACTTCAACTTCAGCTGTAAATAGCTTCGCAAATATAGAAATAAAAGCACAACTTTTATCCGTTATCACGCATTTTAATAACACATGATAAAGGTTACGAAGCTTAGCGTCATTATAAAGTAATATATAATATTACCTTATATGATTTATGACCTGATAATTTATATCACGTCATCTGATGATTACTACGCGTCGAAACCTACGTCAAGTGTAATACAAATATTTTGCAACGGGTATAAGTCATGCTTTGATTTCTCCATAAAAAAGTATTCCATTCGTGAAGGTATGGAAGTAGGAACAATCGGAAACTCATGCCTTTCTAAAAGCTCAAACGCAGATCTCTCACTTTTCTACTCCACAGGAAATAAAAGCAGATAGCACTCGCGCCGCCAACAGGAAAACTCGTGTGTTCGAACGCTCCGTTCTTTACTCCGACGTTACTTGCTCCAAATCTCTCGAGCGAGTTCCATCCCCGCGGGGAAATAGGTTCATGCATTCATCCCACTTCCGAACAAAACGTCCCGAGTTAAAAGCGCCCCGCGAAATGGCGCCGAAGCTTTTTGGTGAAGCGATCCTGACCATTCAGCGGCCATGAATAAGCAATAACCGGAGGAGAGTCTTCACCAGAAGCCGAATTTCATGGCACAGCCTCTCTCTTCAATGAGTGCGGCCCCCTTGACGTACTACCGTATTCTCTTAGTTGCAGTGATGGGCAATGGGTGAGCGAGTCACTTCAAATGAGCGACTCGGTTAACTGTGAGGGGAGGGAGTCGTATTCGGAGAGTATCGACTTCTTCTCCTTAAACGACTCCCTAGGCTCACAAGACTTATTTTTCGCTCAAGACTCTTTCTCATCTCACAGCTCATTCTTCCCTCACGACTCTTTAACCGCTCACAGCTCTCTCTGCGCACACGACTCTTTCTTCGTATATGACTATTCTTCTACTTTCCCCCATCTATTATTTATGTTCGTTCGTAAATTGTTAATAATTCTTAAAAAGAAAAAATGTGGAAGGGATACCTATTGAATGTCGTGGGATTATTCTGAAAATTTGCAAAACCCTGAAGAATACACGTATTTTAATTTTTACTTTCTCCATATACGTAGTATAGAGAAAGCATTGTTTTCATGAAAAAAATCGACTTCGAGATTTCAACGGAAATACATGTTTTGGAGTCCCTAGAACACGTTTTGACCATTTTCGGAATGATGCCTGTGTGTATGTGTGCTTGTGGGCGCTCTAACGTAATAACCATTAGTTGTATCAATACCAAACTTCATACATAGTACTGTGGTGGGTGCTGTCAGAGTGGATTAGTTTTTGGAGTAAATCGGTAAACCGGAAGTCGAGCTTTATTCTTCGAAGCAAATTTCCCTTATTGCAAACTATCTCCAAATCAATCACTTATCTTCCAAGTTTAGATTAAATATAGAGTTCGAAAATACTATCGTAGATAAATATTTACATTTTATGTATGGAGAAAGTCATGTGCTGGCCACATCAGATTATTTTATTTGGAATTGTCGAGTTTAAAATTTTTTAATATATCTAGATGCTTCAGCAAATGATATTTGTACTTAATTTAACCTTCCTTCAAAAAAATGATTTGTAACATTTGTAGGATCTTACTTATCCTCTCGGAAACGACTCCCGGAGAGTCGTATTCGAGAGCGACTCGTTTCAGTGAACTTTGTGGCGACTCACTAAAAAGAACCGCATTTGCCATCACTTCTCTCTTCAATAAGTACGCCCCTCTTGACGTTCTACCGTATTCTCTCAGTTGAAGTAATCATGGAAAAGGACGCTAACCGACGGAAAGAAAGGCCAAATGAATTAGACGTCGGCGGGCCGCCCGTTTGAGTGGACGCCGAGCCGGGATGGTAAATACCGAAATATGCAGCGAGGACACAAAAAACTCGTTGTGCTCTTCCTCATGCGGATAAAGAGTTCATAAGCGAGTTTGCCCGCGATGAGAGTGCTCCGACTGTAGTTGGCGGAGTTGGGCAAAACTCCGGGAACAAAAGCGCGCCGAAAGTGGTCCCGTGCAGACTTCAAAGAAGCTAATGACAAAAGGGATGCGCGGCGTTTTATTGTTCTGATTCGTGTTGTGATGCACGCACACCCTCTGGAGTATCTCTGATAACGTCATCTCATCAGATATTAATCACGGATCTCCTTTGCAAATGTAAAATGCAATGTAAAGGAAGAAAAAGTGGAGCGCGACCGTTAATGAATTAGAGGTTTAGAATCACCTTTTTCGGCTCCCCGTACCTCCATGCCACTGGTATTCAGAAACAACAAGAATTGTAGACTTTCTAAGAATCAACTGATGTCAATTTCAATTGGGATACTATTATCATCAGACAGTATCCTCAATGGAACTCTTATTCCCATGATATTAGTCAACGTTTACTATTATTTATCCAATATTATTCGTAACATCTGGCTCAGGAGGATCACAAAGAATATTTATATTACAATCCTTATTCTTGAATTTTGCATGCCATGTAAATTATTTTGTTAGCCGCTCACAGGCAGGGGATATTCTTCACATTATATTACTGTGTTGTTTTTGAATTTTCTGAATAAATTCTTACCAATTATTACCATTAGTATTTATGTTAAAAATATATCTAATTTTATTCGTAATATGTCGTTACATTAATTATTTCATGATTAAAGAAACAAAAGGAAGGCCCGGACTACATGCCTTGTAAGAAAAACCAAATGTGCATTTCAAGAGTTATAAGTACTATCATCAATGGGACTCACATTCTCCTGATATCAATTTACATTGCCAGATAATTAATCTAAAGGATTTCGTAATACTAATTATTTCATGGCACACATTAATATTTAGAAATAGTTAAGTGAGGTGGAATTCTCGGAGGAATTGTTCTCAATGAAGAAAACGTTTGAAAAAGATATTCCTAAACAATTTCAATCTTACGGAACAGCATTATTGAACCCAACTAATAGTCATAGAAGTATCACTATAGGTACACTTCCCATCGGTGAGGAAACACTGATTTAAACCAAAGGAGACATCATGTAAAGCAGTCACATTACGTTTTTAGGAATCTTTCCTAGTAGCAGACGCCCGGAATATAAATCTGAATTCGAGTTCTAATTGCTTTTTCTTATTTCCGTTTAATTTTCAAGTTTTGAAGGTGGTGTTTAAGAACGTTCATCTCGTACTTAATTTTCCGTTTCAAAAATGAATCGATTTGAGTATTGAACAGTTGTCAGAAATATTCTTCTCCTATGTTAAATTAGGTCTACCGCATTTCTTAGGTGTCTTTCCCTTTGCCAATGGCTCCTACAATCTGTCAGGCCTTTATGTATAAGAAAGGTTACGACATTTAAAAAAATTTTATTCCCTCTATTAATTACTCGCAATTTTTTTCTCCGTTTAAATGAGTTTAAACTCACGATGGCTATTGAGTAGAATTTAAAATAACGACTCTTAACTTCATGGCTTCACAGAGATTTATGTTCAAATATCATTTAGATATGAAGGGAAACAGTGATTTTTAAATTACTTAAAATTATTCTGTACATGCCAAAAATGGAATAGAAATACATTCGGTCCTATTGCTTTTGGCCTGTCGTAATAATATAAATATAAATGACACAACTTTGGCTTTCGGAAATATATATCAATGCTCCTAAATACTCGTTATGCTTGTTGATGTTTAACAAAATATTATTGCCAGAGATAAAATAACGAAACATATCTTCTGCGAAACTGTATTGTAGTGGATTTGGTCCGGTTTATTTTACTCTACGTTTGTGAACTATCTGGAGCGTATAAAGAATATATTTCCGGGCTGTTAAAAATCCAAATTAATCTACCGTCGATACGAATACGTGCGAATAAATCAATCAGAATCACAAACTTTCCTGAATCCCTTCCAACAACGACTAATCAGAATTCAGCTGCGACACGGATTTCCATATATTTATCCTTGATTGATTCTTCACGCCACTGATTTTATTTAATATAACAAAATTCTCGGATCGGTGACTGTATAAGGTGAAATTTGCAACACGTCCCGCTTGGAAAAAATTCGATTATCTTTCGTGTTTATTCCATGTTTTAAAGTGAAGAGCCATAATACTTTTTACCACAGGATTTTAGTGGAAAAACGACCAGGTTTCAGCAACTGATGTACATACAAGCCAAAGGCTCAATTTTCGTAATAGTTTGAGATCTTTCTACACATTAATTCAGAGAAACGTTCATTATTTATAGAGTATATTTTCCCTTCCCACTCTTCACTGCTTCGATGTATTTTGCCACCTACTGATAATTTCCTTTTACTTATAGTTCCGCTCTCCGACCCCTGATCTTAACCTTTCTTTTCTTCCCTTATTTCTTCCCCATGTCCTTTCTCAAACTCCCACTCTTTCCGCAAGTCTTCCTTAGGTATGTCTAAATATTTATGGTTTTTGCTATGTCATACGAAGATGGCAATCAATCACTGAAACCTAGTGTTTCTATTAAAATAATTTTGAAAAAAGTAGGTCTCTTTTCGTTCAAGCATGAAGTACTACTCTTTCCACAAAACCTTGCAAATGTCTGTGAATTTTATACGAAAAGACGTTCATAAAGCATTTTATTGTGTAAGCATCAACGGTTGCTTTATTTTGACTTGCTTAATTTAGGAGCATGAAAAATTCGTTAATAAATTATTCGAACGAAAAATAAGAAACTCTTCCAAAATAGACCACTCTAATGATTCTGAAGTTATCCAAATATATAGATTGCTATATGTGGATTGCTCTTTAAAATACTATTCACCACTACTAGTTAAATTTATATAAATATAAATATTGGAACAAAGGAATCAGGAAAAGATTGGTGAAATCCTTGGTCTTGAGTGTGTTGCTGTACGAGTGCGAAACGTGGACTTTAAGAAAGGATGAAATTAAATGTTTGGAGGCCTTCGAAATGTGGGTGTGGCGTGGGATGGAAAAAGTAAGTTGGGTTGATAGGAAGACAAATACGGAGGTGTTAGAGATGGTTGGGGAGGAGAGGGCTTTGATTGACGTCATTAAGTATCGTCAGAAGAAATGGATGGGTCAAATATTGAGAGAGGGGAATTGCTGAATGTCATTGAGGGGAGGATTCAGGGGAAAAACAGAAGGGAAGGCAGAGACAAAGGTTGTTAGATGACATGGGGTGCTGTTAACTATAAGGAAATGAAGGATATGGTGCTTAACAGGGATTTTTGATCGTACGTGAACCTACCGAAAGTTAGAACACTCATAAATGAATATGATACTATATAAGGAACTATAAAAGGAATATTCCAGCAAGAATAAAACTTAAATTTAATAGCATAAAATTTTTACTAAACCCTATAAACTAAGCCATATGATGTTGAGTAAACATAATTAATAAGGTTTTTTAAACGATTTTTAGAATAAACTAAAAAATAGAAAGGAACTGATTCAGAGTTGAAACCTATCCAGTAAATTGTGTTTCGTTGATTTGGGTTGGGTTGGGTTCTTGCCATGTCGTGACGTTAAAGAATGATTAATGTTGAATTTCATTGAGTTCAGCTTCCGATTCCCGATAATTTACTAAATAGATTTCAACTCGGAATCAGCTACTCTTATATAAATTCAATAACTTCAGATTCGTTAGGATGTCAGAAAACTTAAGATTGATTAGAGTGTTCTATGTTCGAAGAATTTGCCATTCGAAGAACTGATTGTTCGAATGGTTCGTATTCGAAGAATTTGCCTGGAACCAATTCGGTATTTTGGTTCGGTAGGGTTAAGTTATGGAACCAAAAACCGAACCTTTCCCTGAGACATTCCTCCCATACATCCTAAAAACTCTGTCTTCAACACTCTTCGAACCGAAATTCCTCCCACGCCACTTCTTTTAACGCTCTTTTCGAAATCCTGCATATGTGTGACTTCCGAGACTCCCCAGTTAGCCCTTTTTAAAGACGTTTCGAAGCCGCAACCCCTGCATTCTTCCCCTTCGCCAAACAACCTTTCCTTGCGTGGGTATACTTTACTCCTACGCTTCAAGGGGTGTTGTACCTCGTCATTTCCCGCGCTCTTTAGGTCGCGTCTCCTAGGAGAAATGGCTTCATTAACGAATTTCCTCCGACTGTTTAGCTTCCAGACTGCGACAAATTACTGTGGAGGAGAAAATTCCCATTTAATGCGTATTTGTTCAAAAGTGGAATGCCTGTTTACTCTCCTCGCGATTTTGACGTTTCTACTTTTCAATGATCGATCCCTGCAATTCCCGATTCATTTTACCGCGGAATACGGGTATACTGGAACTAGAAATAATCTTTCAAGTGTTTGTTGTGTAAAGAATTTCTACTTTAACGAGTTTTATTTTGCTAGTTATGGCGTTCTGCAAAGTTAAGGCTTCATAGTCAGTTTTGCAACTTTCGTGTTTAATTTATTATACATACATCTCTCTCCAACCTTATATATGTTTGTGTATAATTTCTCGTATATTTGACAGACAGTGAATCTAATGTTCATACACTAAAAAAAATATGTTCAACATGTGTGTTCAACGGCAAAGAACCCTTTTGTTCTGATTATTATTTTATTTGTTAATACCTTATGAAATTGTCATCGTGTTATGTTTTATCTATCTGTCATCATGTTATCTGTATATTTTATGTTGTAATCTATCTCTCTCTCTCTCTCTCTCTTACTTTCATATGTTCCTATCATTTCGCAGGTTTTTTTTCACACTCCTTCTCTGTGCGGGTGTTTTCTTGCCATGGAAATTGATTCTATGATTAAAATCAACACATTTGATTCTTTGCTCAACATTCTTTTTTTCCATATTTCCTCTCTATTTTCACATTAAATGTTAAAAATCTGTATCTGTTATTAGTTTTATTTTGGTTTTATCTGTATTTGTATTAGATTAGGGTTGAACGAAAGATGTAATTTCCCAGTCCTAATATCGCCCATTGTGTATATGTGTTTATATATATATAGTATACTTACGAAGTCAGTTATTTATTTATTTATTATACTTAATTCATTCATTAAAAAGGAAATACCTTATGTTCAGATGCTATCCAATAGCTTTCTTCTTTTTCAACGTATCCGATGTTTCTCTATCATCCTACCTTCCATTATTTACTTGATAAATCCATTTTCTATCAATAATTAGCCCATGAATTTCTTCTTTTATCGTCCTACTTCTTTAATTGAAACCTTTTAATATTTTCTCTTGCAATTTCTCCAATTTTCAATCAATGCTGCTCGTTCCAGTCAATCTGAAACTCAAATATTGTATTTTATATGATCATATTTTATAAGACTCATATTCTTTATCTCTAAAACATTCCTTTTTAAGGATTACTCGTTTTCTCCCTAGATACATTTCCCTAATATCTCCTTTTCCAAGTAAAAACACACCTAAAGAGCTAATATTTTAGTAGTTTATTTTTTTCGTCATAAAATGTTTTGCGGCTTTTCATAAATAACTCGCCGCTATATTTCCTAATCTCAAAAATATCTTACTGGCACCACGCAACATTAGCTTAACAAGCAACCAGCATTTTAATCATTTGCATAAGCTTCCTGATGAGCAAAGATTATACACGAGAAGTTATGCACTTATTATTTCCGTGTCACGAGCGTTTTGAGATTTTACTCTCCAGTTTTACTACGAGCTATTTGTTAAATGTTTAGAAAATAACTTCCTTGTTTACATTTTTGTAGGAGCTGTCGCATTTCCTTCTCTGGTCTTCTCTATAAAGCCAAAAGATTTACCTTTGACGTAAAATACAAGAGGGAATTATATTTTCCATAAAGAACTAGCCTTCAGCAATTATATTTGTTTGCTCCATAATTTTCCTTCCTTAATAACTCGTCAACGTGAATTTTCTACATTTTTCTTAGTTATTCTCTGAAATTATATTGTACGGACCTACGTAAGTTGTTGTTTCTTCTCTCTATCAAATCAGCCATGCCTCAAATGCTGGCATAAATGTGAAAATAGTTTATGATGTGATTTCCTATATATTTTTATATATCTCCCTGTATACCTGGGATGTAGCTATGAAACAATCCAAAATGTATAATTTACTGAATCAGTGAATAAGATATACACGAAACTTTTTTCATCATAACCCTTTATTTACTCTACCCGTTCTTTCTTTTCACATTCACTTTATATCGCCACTTAAAAATATATATGCAGATATTTACTGTATGTTTTGCAGTTATTTTTTAAATGCTACACCTGTTTTATCTATTTTTACTAGGCAAAGGTGAAATTGAGGATGGGAATTCCAAGTCCCAATTTAGTCCAGTAAATACATTTAGGGTAAATATTGGTTTTTCAAGCATACGCAATTCCCAGTGGATATATTAGCTCCAATTTTTAAATAGAGAAGGCCAGTGAATGCAATGTTCACTATGCCGAAATTGGAGCCATAAAACAACTGGGAATTGAGTAACGGATGTTTAAAAATTTATTACGAAATTTCCAATGTCACGTTATTACCAATGCTTACTCTATATTGTATGGCATTGTGTAATCGTAAAGTATTTCACTATTTTGATTCAAATCATTTTCCGTTCCGGAGAGTAAATTGTTTTTTTATTTAAATTTTACACGCCCTTTAAACAAAACTGGGTGTGTAGTTTTTGGTGCGACGATTCATGTTTATTAAAATTAAATTGAACAGAAGCCTATGCTTTACCCTGACGATATTTTTTTTTCTTATTTCCGGTCGTTGATTTTATCCGTGGATTCGGTCTTTGCTCTTTAATCTGAATCATATCTTTACAGGTTCGTCGTAACTTTTATCATTTTATCTCCTATGGATACAAGTCTTCATGGTTTTTTTAATGCGTTATTTTCGATCAATCCTATGATACGATCTAGAAAATTTACGTGATCAAGTGTCGCTTTTTGAAATTTAAGACACGTCTTAAAATAAGACGCAATAGCTTTCGCGGGAGATTTATTGCAACCGGTTTCGTCAACTGGTTGACATTTCCAGAGCACCTGAAGATGTTTGCCCGTTTTAATGTGTTCGTAATTCATCTCCTATGGATGCTGCTTATTGTCCCTTCTTTTAAAAAAATCTGGAGAAATTAATATTCCACTAGGAGAAGTTGGTGCTTGTAAAATATATCAGAAAAGATCGAAAATGAAAAGTAAAAATATATTAAAGAATAATTAAGTATTATACGTTTTAAAATATAATAGCAAAGAAGAGGTGATGTTCCAGTTGAAGTTAATGATATCGTAACTACCTTCGTCGGATCTGTATTGTCGTTAATGTATTTCTAATTCTGCCCAGTTAAAAACTTTTCGGTCTATTTCGTTCCAGCATCACATTTTTTTCCATTCAATGACTGCGATTCTTTAAATATTAGCGAAAGACACTCGTAAGAATTACCAAAATCCAATAATTCACTGTAAATTCGTCTTTACCTATAACTGTGGACATTAGCGATCATCACATACAGCACATTCGTATAAAACATTCGAAAGTATAGCCTCATTAACACAAAAATGATTTAAATGCCATAAGTATAGAAGATGGCTTTAGGAGTAAGGTCAAGCTGTTCGTAATGGGGGTCAGGGTTGATTTAAGTTTCCAAAAGATGCCGCGTAATCTTCTTTTCAATCCTGCGGTATGCATCCTTAATCCGTCAGCCGCCCATAATCATTTATTCTGCTGCAACATCTCTACCTATCCGTAATCTTAGATCGCCATAAAACGCAAGGCGCGCAATTTCATTGCTCATCATCCATCATTTTCATCCTTTGCCGCACTTGCGGGTCACATTATTTATCCTAAGTGGAAATTCTTCCGTAATGGCGCCGTGTAATGTATTTGTCATCCGAGGACAGGGATGCTTGGCCTTAAGCAGCTACTCCTAATGATTAAGGCTTCTTACTATGTGTTCATTTCCCGCATTTCCCAGTTTCATGCATAAAGGTATACCAAGGACTACTTAGAAAGATATCGGTAATATCCTCTCAAGGATTTTATAATGTTGATCCTTGAGGTAATCTAAGAACCACCCTAGAAAGTTATAGGCAAAATCCTCAAAAGAAGTTTACATTTTTTATTTTGAGATAATGATCAAATTTAGACTCCTATCCCGCTGGATAGGATCTATCAACTAAGCAGCTACCCAAATATCTACAGAGGATAAGTTGCGAATGATATATCCTCTAGGTAATACTGGAAAGTGGCTAAATATAAATTTAGTGTCTGAGCCGATAAATTGGAAACAAAAAAGTAACAAAATAGGACATTTAGATGATATTTCGATGTTTTGGTAAGAAAATATATCTTATATTATCGTTCAGTGTGTCGCTTTGGCATATATTTTCATATCATTCTTTAAATCTAAGAAAATATCGGTCTTGGTTTCAATATTTCATATGAAATCTACTAGTTTTAGCCAAACGCGTCTAACGAGAAAATTAAGAAACTTAGATTAAACTACGCTGGTGCGAATCAGTAATCATCTCTTGTAATTTATCTATTTGAGATGTTATATTGTACACCGATGTTTCTGAACTATCAAAACTATCATAAGTATTAATAATGGTGAAGATTCTCCAATAATGAAATCTATTCATAGAAAATTTATTTTTTATATACACCCCAAAAACACATAAAATTTGTATTAAAGTGATGGCAATCTCTGAAAAAGATTTCTCTCTTCTGGGTTGCCTAATTTTCACGAATCATTTGATAATATCTTAAAAGCATGTATCTATTTTTTTTCAAGTGAAAATAAATAATATTATTTATAATGTACTTCTTAACAATTGTTTACCATCTTCGTAGGTAGAAACAAATGGCCTGTTAAATAGTGACGTTTTTCAGTTTAATTTCGATACATTACTCTTCCCTTGGGTCCGTCAGTCTAATGAAAGTAGGTTTTCGATAACATCAAAAGATGATTGCCATTGAACTTTATTGATAGTGGTTCTCATAAGGAATCCACACCTTTCGACACGGTGCCGCTGACACCCTTCAGCCCTTAGCAGGGTGCGCCATCTGCTATATCACTGACCCTAGGATTAATTAATCCATCACTGGAAGATCCCTCTTGTATCCTGCATACCCTTGTCCACTCCTCTTGTCATCCACGGCTGCTTTTCTCTCCTCTCCCGATCCTCCTCTTCATGGAAAACATCTATTTTTCAGCTTGCAGTACCATTTTCCTATATCCCCGAATTAATGACACTAGTTTTTTACGGAACTTCTTCAAAAATGTGTGTTTAAAATCGTTTCCTGTGAAAGCGATAAAGGAGTGAAAATGAAATTTATTTCACAATGAATTTATTCAATATGATAAATGAGTTAATATTAATTTCCATTTTCAATTAAATTTCTTATTATTTAGTGGCATCGTAAAATATGTGATAGGTTTTTCTGCAAATTCTATCCTAACTCCTACCCTTACCAATATACCAATACCAATATGTCTGTCCTGAGTAGTAAAACTTCTCAAACCTAAAAGCATTAAAAGGAAAAATAAGGGAGTACTCACTATTGAAAATACTCCAAAATGTGTCTGGGTAATGCAGTGAAAATTTAGGAATTGCATTTTAAGAAAAGCAAAATGTAACCTTATATGATACCACTTTTCGTTTTGAATTGGAGGTGACTGCAGATATATATCATCTATTTATTTTTTAAGGCAAATTAATTCGAGCTATAATGGTATCTCCAATTCATAAGATACTATCGTGACGTAGAATTATTTCTTTCGAGGTGTGTCAAATGACTATCACGTATGAGGAATTCTTTTAATCAGGATGAGTTTTTTATTTTATTCAGTTCATTAAAATAAAAAATTAAAATAATCTTCGATGTACTCATGTTTCTAGGTGTATTAATTATAATTTTCTCGTTTCAGGTAAGAACACCACTAAATTGTATCCGAAGCCAACCCATTCTACTAGACTGTAATTTATTGCATTTATTACGTATCTTTCTGATTGCGATCCTTGTTTTTTTGTACTTTCTGTTGTTTCATTTGAATTTCCATGGCTAGTTGCGAGCGTTGTGGTTCTATATTGTACGAGTGAACTTTTGAAGAGAATTGAAGAGTGTTTCACCTTAGGAGAAATATCGGTTTTACTATTAACTACTCGCTCATTATTCTGAAACTATTCGTGCGTTGCTATTCGTAAAATATCGACTAAATAACAACTTCAATTCGCCCATAAGTCCATGCAATGATTTATTATCATATTTTCACCATTATTGCATGAGATGGGGACACACTCGAGTCATTTTGTAGTTGATACTAGATTAGGAAATAGGTACCTAAAAAGATTAATATCGATAAAAGATAAGAGGTTAGGGGTCTTCATAAGCATATTAATGAGAGTATAATTTAAATGATACTTACTCTCTCAATGAGTTTTCTTTTGTCTTTTAAAGTTCATGGAGGGAGACACAGATGAATTTATTAGTTGTTGGTATTACTTATGTATTTTCTATTTTAGGATAGGATTTCTATATTTCTAGGTTATTAGCTTTTTTCCTGCATCAACTTTTGAAATGATCCAACCGGTTATTTCCGCTCCAATCATCAAATATTACATAATTAGCATGTTCTATCCTCACTTCATGGACTGCAGTATAAACCATCGTTATTATTATAATCTCTTCTAAAGCTTAATTGTGTATAGCTTTTCTAATGAGATTTTTTTATTTTAGAATTAAACTCGCCAAAGAAGAGAAATAATCAATGATTTGGGTATGTTATTCATACATTTAAATTGGCTAACTGCTAATTTTCCATTGCACACGATTTGTAAACAATGATAGTCTTACAAAGAGATTACATTACGCAAATATAATGAGACAAAGAATAACGAAAAAAAGCATTCTTACCTTTACCACAATATATTATTTATTCCACGACCATGTGACATCATTATCATCAAGTGACTAGACATACCCCACACAGTATATATATTGGAATAAATTATATATTTTAGAAAAGGTATAGGTACTTGTTTTGATTTTCATTATAATTGAGGACTACCACAAAGTCGAGGCCGGATTATTAGAATCTAGAATAAGACTCTAAAATCCAAATGGAAACATAGATGTTTTTAGTTTAGGCACAACAGTTTTATTATTTAGTTCGAGTCCGGTTTACATTTCCTGGAAGCAAAGTGTATTTTCTGATTCGGTTCCGGCCCGATTCCCTCATTGTTGTGTGGTCGCCACTGCTTCCAGGTCACACAGAAACTGGCCAAGACCCCAATCCGCAGCCTTGAGCTTCAGAGCGGTCTTTTCCGTGAATTTCCACAGAAACCGCGTCTTCCTGCATGCACGTCGTGACAATGGCTTCCCCAGCGGCTATTCGAGGTCGCTCTGCGATTGCGGGGAATTCGTTAATGTGGAAGAAAGCAGGCGTTGAATATAGCGAAAGTGATAGCCGGCTAGAATGCGCATTCCGCATTCAGGAGGATTTGAGGTGGGTGCAGGAGCACGATGCCAGTGGTTTTGCACTGCTCTTGTCTCCTGCGAGGGGAGGTTGAGACGCGGGTTTACGCTTGCTTTAGCGAAAATGTAGATCGCAAATGTAATTGCCCCGTAAGATAATTCTTTCGAAAGGAAACTGTTACGTCATAATTATGCCTCTAATTGTAAATTATTTATTAAATTTCATCGCTGCAATTTGGTATGAGCATAGAGTAAGGATAACGGTTCAAGATTAATAATAATAATATATTTATTGATGTCCTTTTGGAAGATTTTGGGAAGATAAGAGGAAGAAGGGAAAGAAGTGAACATCATGTGCTGTTCAAGTTCTAACACTGTCCTTATGGGCAAAAATTATTGTAATAATAATAATTGATGTCCTGGGGCGGAAAGCTACCTAAGGACAAATTGAAAGTGAAAAAATCCCGAAAAACAATCGCAGCGAAAATACAAACAACTCAATGACACAATTTTAGACTTATACAATATAGATATACAATCAAGTAACAAAAATATATAATACAATATGCACCCTTCCAGATTACAGCGTTCGAAGATGCTCAAATAATTTGCACTTAAACTGTGACAATCTCTGCACTTTCTTTAGACTGATTGGCAAAGTATTCCAGAAATTGATGGAAGAAACAGTGAAAGATCTCTGAAATGTGGCTGTTTTATGAGAGGGATAATAGAAGTTGCCATAAGAAGTACGTGTATTTGGGCGGTAACCAAGAGAAAGTCGAGATTTAAAGTTTTCAAGGAGATAAGAGGATCTTTCATTTTTTAGTATTGAGTAAACAAATACACCCAGAAAATATTTTCTTCTCATTTAACCCATTAATTCATTTAAATATGGACGGATATATTCGGTTTTCTTTAAATCAAATATGAATCTAGCACAAGAATTAACTAATCGTGGAGATTAAGTCCATTCGGTTGAATATCTATAATATAAATTGCTTTCACGAATAACTCTAGCTGTATATATAGGAAAAATTTGCGGTACTGCGTTTATAGAGAGATTTTTGATTGGTAGCTCGGCTTTATAAAGTGCATTGTTGGTAGAAAAGATGAAAAGGTATGAGTTTGATATTTTTAAATTGATCAAGTCCCATTCAGAATACTCAGCAATTATAAGGGGTCATGGCGGATGATAAATGTTCCAGCAAGCTCGAGAGAGTGTAGTGCAAGAGGTTATGTTTTGTTAAAAATTACTATGACAAATCTGCTAGCGTTACGGAATGATCTCTTACGTAGGTTGGAAATCCTAGGTATCCTAGAAATAGGCTGCAATTACTTGATAAATTTAGAGGAATTAGGTTTGCGGAAGACGTGATTTTCTGCTATTATGCGTATCCCTGCTTCTTAAACCGATCCTTCCAAGCCGACCAAAGCGTAATATTAGATAAATAGACGCAAGGACAAATCGTTTTAAGAACTCATAGTTTCCACGAGCGTTACACAATGGTTTCAAGCAAAAGAAATATATCGAACGCTCGGTGTTTATGTCGTCTGCCGCACGCCAAAAGACGGGAATGGGTCAACTCGCCGCCGCCAAGTCTCCCAAAATACGGCTTACTATATAATAATGTATAGATGTAGAGGTATGGTAAAAATGGCAGCATACAACGTGGAAGCTACATTTTTCAAATCTTTTTTCCAAAAAATTAGGCTTCTCAACGAATGTTTCATCTGACATCTGAATCTCATGGTTAACAACCTGTTTGTTATCATTACGAGTCGTTTAGAAAGTGAAAACTATCAAAACAATAAACAATGAAAATTAATATATCGAGGGTATTTGCACGAAACTAAGACCATCCCAATTCCTGGACGGTAAAAACTCATTGTATTTGTAAACAATAATAACATAACATTATGAGTGCCCTTCCAGGTATTGACCTATTTAATACAAGTGTTATCTCGCTAAAAAGGTCATTGTGCATGTTTTATTTTTCTAAGCTTTTATAGATTTTAACAACGCTTGTAAAATGTTTTTTCCTTATACTCTAATGTATTTTATTGTATTTTACTTTATTATGTTGTACTTGGCTTTTTAACCTTATGTCTGCGTTAATTTGTTTCATTGCTTAGTGATTAATTTTTTCTTTGTTTTATTGTTATATATCACAGCGCAACTTGGTGGGTTATCCTGTTTGTGCTATAGACATAAAATAAAAAAATAAAATAAACCTCCCTAAGTACTACGTAATTCGAGGGATACATACCCTTAGCGCGTTTGCTAAGCGAAACCAAACTTTTTCAGGCATCACTCCAAACTGATAAGCTGCTCCTGACGACACCGCAATCGCCTTATGACATTCTCGTTCCATTCTGGAGCTGTCATAGAAAGGCATTTTTATTCACTCTCTCCGAATCTTCCCTCCGAGGAAAGAAAGTCAGGGAGCGGGAGGCGGAATACTCCGTAGAGAAGAAAGGGGAGAGGCAGACAGCGCAAGAAGCGTTATTTAAAGTTGAAGGAGTTCGGGGGGCGAGGTTAGACGTTCGGTGGGAAAAGTTGTTTGAGTAAGACTCGGGGCCCGCTCTTTATCCAACTAACCTTCCAAGATCTCGACGCATCTTTCCTCCTTCCACCTGGGAAGCTGGGAGCAGAGGTGTTCGGTGTGCGTGAACGCATTGTGGTCGGCGCGGAATTGCGTAAGAGTTGAAATGATGGCCTTGGGTGGCCCATCGGGTTAAGGGTCGGGTCCTGGAATCCGGGTTAATTTGCGGGACAACGCAGAGATGCCGTGTATCCCCCCACAAATGCACTCCAATTGTGAGTCCCTCAGTTTTGCTCGTAATGTGGAAATAATTGGTTTTATCGTTTAAAATTTAAATAGTCGAATTTATTGAAGAGTGAAATTTATGAGCCAGAGTATCGAACTGGTATGAACTAGAAACCAGGAAAACCGTGGTTTTGCTTGAGTAAATCCCGGTGCAAACCGGAAACCGGGGAAACCGTTGTTTTTGCACTACTTAGGTCCGGTTCGAACCGGAAAACTGTGAGTCTTGTGTATTCAGTTACCATTTCCATCGGTTTCCAAAGGCACCATTTTCATTATCTGTTATTTATTTAAAAATAAATATGTTGCAATTATGTGGAATCCAGGTGGCAAAATGATCATAAATACATCATCATTAATCGTTTATTGTATAGTACAACAAATCCTCCGATACAGTTCACAACTAAACAAATTTTTTCACACATGAATGTGACAAGTGCATAAATTCCCATATCCGTAGGAAAACCAACACTGAGAACTATAAATGCATATTAATAAACAATGAATCTTCATTCATAATAATCGATTACATATATTCATAACATGGAGAATCATTTATAATGTAGCACAATTACAATTATGATGTTTATACGTTTCATATAGGTATAGGTTTACGTTTATATATGTTTTATTCAACACATATGATCTTACGAATTTACATATTTCTGTATTCCTTATAGGGAAAATAAGACTTTATTTTTAATATCTCTGAGTGGAGTTATATACTGCACCATATTTTTTAATTATTTATTTATTTATTCAAAGATTCACTTACAGTTCTGCAACCATTTTACAGTGAATGCACTTAACATAACAAATTTAAAATAAATATACATGATTATACGAAATCCTAATATAACACAATCGGTATATTCAAGAATATGCTCACGAAGCAATGTAAAAAAGCCCTCAGTGTTAATTAATGTTATAACTGCCCTATCTTATCTCGGTCAAAACATAAATAGACTCAATGAATGTTTGTGAATGTTCATTTTGTATCCACTTTTAATATACATCGGCATTGATTTAAGGACGAAAATTGCATTCAAAAGTCGAGTATTTAGAATAAAATCTTAGAAAAAATGGCTAAAAGCGTGCTCAAATAAAAATGTAAGTGTGTAAAGTGTAAATGACAGCTCATTTCTCCTTTGAAAGTACTTCACTCTGTATTTTATTCGGCGTAAATTTTCTTCACATCGTTTCCCAGCCTTCGACCCGTATCAAAATCTGTGAAACATTCTGAAAACGTGGAATCGAATTAATAAAATCTGAACATTTCACAAGGCTCGCGATTCTAAATTTGATTAATTCACGCAGCGGGTCTTTCGATTTAATCAAACCGTATTCAAAAAGGAATAAACTTCACGCAATATCATGTCGATAAAATATTTACGAGGAAACATTTCCAAGCTTCACCGAGAGAAAGATACGAGAGCTTTCATTTGTCGCAGTTCCTTTGTGACTTGCCAAAGCGGCTAATTCCTAAGTAAGCACCGTTAATTTTCTGTGAGGGTAAAAAGGATTCGTTTAATTTATTTTAAAGCCTTTCCATGCGTTGGAAAATAAACGACGTCACACAGTGCGCTAGAAACGAAAGAAGCTGATCTATAGCCCATTTTTATTTAAGCGCGGCACTTGAAACTTCGCATCGTTATTAAAAAATGATTGAATTTTATTTTCCGTTTGTCATTTTCCGATACTTCTAAGCTTCAGAAAGATACAGTGCATCAAACTTGAGAAATTTTCGCAGAGAAGGAAGGTAAGTTTCGGATTTTTTGGAGAACATTCAACTTTGTTGATTTTTAGAGACTTTTGAAACATGATTGGAAAAAATGACGATGCAGTAATCTAGTAAAATTCTTCATCGATCAAATCGTTTAATATTTAGTGCTCTATGATGAGGCTTAGATTATTTTCTTTAATTATAGATTTTTTCTGTAAAGAGAGAACTTGAGAAATTTTCTGGGATAGTCGGATCTTTCGGAGGACGTTCAAGTTTGTTCATTTTTAGAGGTTTTTAAAGAAACTGTTGGAAGAAGGACAATACAGTGTCTAGTACAATTCTTTATCCATCGAATCGTCTTAGTTTCAGTGCTCTACGATGAGGCTTTGCTAATTTTACTTAATTCGAGACGTTTTCTGTGACGCGTAAATTTATCTATCAACTACAAACTGGAACATTAAATTCAATCTTTTTATAACACGCGAAATTATAAGACCCGCACTAAAAATATCGTTTTTTACCTCTTGACCAGTTTTTTTCGATTCAAGCCTACTGATATTACTAATAAATTTGTCAAATAAGTTAGAAATGTACTAGTGTATAGAATCGAGCACATTACTCCATAAGTGTTACGACGAAAAATTTATCAAAAGAGCAAAACATACGCACGCATAATTTTTATGCGCAAGTCTCTCCTTCAAAGAAGGAAATAATTTTTGGTTTCTTAGCCAGCCTTTTCTATTCAAGTCTACTGTTCGTCGTTTTTTGAAATCTCTAGTTTGAATATACGTCGCGTCTCTTTACTGCACCGCGAACCAAGAGGAATTCCGTTTGATTTTATCAGTCGAAAGAATTGAATTCCCGTTCGGAAGTCATCGCAGATTCAGAGAAGAATTACACTCTCAAAACGACTGGGAACTCCGCGTCCTTTTTCTCATCTCCAGAGCGCTAATCGAAACAATTTCATGCGGAATGTTTTTCTTTCGACATCTCAAAGCGACCATCTCCAGTGCTTTTCTTTTCCCTGGTATCCCCGGAGAGATCTCGAGGATCGCACTTTTCCATTTTGGCTTTGTTGCTAGAAAGACCCGAGGAAAAAGTGCATATTTCCGAGTGGCTTCAGAATCCATTTTGATTTATTTCATTCGGAATTCTCCCCCAGTGAAATCCGGTCTGTTTATCGAATTGATGTAAATAGAGATTATTTGAAGTTTTATATAATTTTTCACTATTATTCACATGTTTATTTGCTGTTATCGTCGAATCTTATATATTTTCTTTAAATTTAGTAATTGAAGTTATTTCCGGAGTATATTGTAACTAACTATTTGCACGATGTATTTGTCAGATTTTTTATTCGATATTTTTGTTTTATCTTGTTGTTTTATCCTTTTACACTTTATTACTTATCTATGCTATATTGATATATGCATGTCCAATCTCGTATGTTTGGTTCGTTATTGAAACTATCATTTTTATCATCTTCCCCTTTCTTTACCCCTTTCAAATTTTTCTCGCAACTATCGTTAGGTTTCTTGTGTTTTACGCCTACCTTTCCATGGGTATCTTTCCTTGAGGGGTTATATACTTTGTTTCTAAGTGATAACTTACAAGTTTTATGTATATCCACAAAATATTTCCTTCTTTTTGCTTTTTCTCTTTTTATATTCCTTTCGTGAAATACTAAGGAGGAAACATTATAATAATAATGTAAAATGAGACTTCTATGTTTTCATATTGCCCTAATAAAAAATTCAAACCTCTCATGCCCTCTTTGACATTACTTTCTTATGGAATATTATCAACATCAAATTTGATTCCTATTCCTACTCTCTATTTTCATCAAGAAAAATAATAACTCTCGTATCTAATACTCTCTCTTAATACTCCACGTCTATCAATAGTAGAACGGCTATTATTTTACAGAATACTTTCAATTTGTAGCTATTTTTTGCAATAAAAACTTCGATCCATTTTATATCTCTCTTGAACTATCCTGAATATGGCTACATATGAATATGACTACATTTAAGTTTTGTTTTTCCATATTTTAAATCATTTCCTGTTTATTTTTTGATCTTATTTTACTTCTAGTGGCTATCGTCAGCTGTAATTAGCCTAGAGCTTTATGCTCATGCTTTTTAAATGAATAAACAAACGTAAAGTATGGTCTTTGCTGATCCTTTATTTTAATTTCGGGATATTGCAGGCCATTTTAACTCCAATACTCTCGCAAAAAACAGCGGACGAATCGCGGTTTTTCAAAGGATATCCCAGGGACACGTTAATTCCATTTCTCAGCAAATCCGGGCTTTTTATCTCTACGCCATACAACTCCTGCCTCGCAGTCAGTATTCTTTTCGACTTCAGCGCGGAATAGAAAAATCCTCCTCAGATATCTCATTTTCAATCCGAGCATTAATGTTTTCATAATGGCGCCGATTTTGGAAAACTCTTTTCCACTCAGAAATAAAGGACAGCCTCTCGCGAAATTGCGACTCCATGTATTATAAAGGAGAAAGAATCGAAGATTTGCGAAACTTTTTATCGGGCGTTATTTTTTATTCAGCAGTCGGGTCTCTGCCGCTGACACGTCTAATAATGCGGGGTTTGGAAAGGCGCATGTTCGCCATAAATTATTAAGGCTTGTCCGAGGAGCTGGAGGAGAATAAACAAATATGGGCTTTTGAGTTTTTGAGGGTCGTCGTTTTCGTGTTCTAATTTCGGTTGATTCTGACTTATTACGAGGTCCTCTCGCGTTTATTTCGAAATATTTCTGGATTTGTGTGACGCGTGGTGACGGGAACATGAGGGCTAATGAATGGCGTATTCATTCCCTCGAAATAATTACGAAAAATACGGGAAATAAACACTATTAACATCGGGGAAATGTAAGTTACGAGAGCGACTTGGACAGGGGTCCCAAACCTGGTACCCTACCTTATTCAGTGGTATAGGAAGCTTGCCTAGCGGTTACGAGAAAATTAAGGCAAATTAGTATATTATTCTATTCGAGTACTCTTAAAGTGACTGTGTTGATAACATTTATTGTCTATTTATCATCCACTTGGGTATGTGAAAATTCAGTTTAATATTAGTAATTTGGGGATTTATTTCTTATCATGATTCTAAAGCGATTAGGTGCGTGTACTGAGAAATTCTATTACGTCAAAATCAATTTATACATTCATTTTTTTCTTCGTGTATTTGTTAAGTTTCTTGGATTGTAGCCAAGATTTTGTTTATGAAGTTACGTATATAATCGAATCCTTTTTTGTGAGGTTAGGCCCATGTAGATTCTCTTCTGCTCCGAATCACGTAAATCGTTATCGTGTTTTAAAAGAATAAATTAGCTAAAAGAAAAGAAAGATTTTCTAAGAAATAATCTTTCAAGCTTGATGATCACAAAGAAAACTTGATTCAATAGTAAAAATATTAAAGAAGAGCAAACTAAAAGTGTAGAAGTTTTCATAAAATATGAAATATGAATTAAGGACAAAGCTTTATAATTTTCATTATGTCGCATGTTTCCAAAATACAGAAAATGCATAGCAATACTACCTAATACTAATTTGTATAACAGTAAGTACTATAGAAAAAAATGCTTATACTCATTAAACACTTTATTTTTAATGTCACAATAAGCTAACTAATTAAATTTGTTCTAGCTAGAGGTAATCGTTGTCGCTAGTATTGGTCCCAAGATAGCAGTAACAGAAGGCTGTAAAATGATGCTGAGATCTTGATTTATGGGGACATATATTCGGAGTAAATATCTGTAAATGCTGGAAAATTTTATTATAATATATTAGGAATAATATTATTGGAATCTAGCTATTCGAATTTTTATGTCCTTTCTAGAAATTCAAATTAACACCCAATATTACTCCTATAACCCTTTGGGAAAATTGTTTCCTATTCCCGAATTCTGCATGTCCTTGATAGCGCTCAATGAAAAGGTAATATATGGTCTGCCCAAACAGCTTTCTTAATATGAAAACATGCGAATCATATCGCCATATTCTTTGCTTTAGTCGGAAACCTTTGCTGAATAAAGATTGGGGTTTATTGTCGATGTTAATGCATTGCAGAAGACCAGCACAGCACGAGAGCTGTAGTCGGAGATACGTTCGTCACATAATCTTCTGTTTGCTGTCAAAACTCAGCCGACGCATTTTATGTCATCTTCTATTTCCCTTTGCCAAGCCTTCGACGACGTGGTTTATTTACGCTCTCAAACATGATAAATCATCAAAACAAAGCATATTCCCGAAGTTTATCCACGGGGCCTCTTCCGAAAGGAAAAGAACATCGCGTTTGAGGAAGCGTAATCTAAGTGCGCGCGTTCAGTTTTTACGACTCGAAAATTTAGCGCCTCTGCGCGGTCAAACAGCTTTCGGGACGTGGGATTTCGGAGGTGGCTTCTTGCTTTCCAATCGATGGGTTTTGTATAGACGGTGATCTATTGTGCCTTTTAAGTGTGTTTGATCTTTATTCTTTACTTGAAGCAGAATCAACGACAACATGCGTTGTGGGTCTGGTAGGGCAAACACTCTCTGGTGTCGTGTTTCCCAATCTTAGATTTACGCACGTGTTTGTGGGAGAATTATATGGCGTGCTTTGTTGGAGAATAAATTTTTATAGGCCTTTTCATAGGCCAATGTGTGTTTAGATATGGACGTTTTGAGGTAATTGCAACCTTTCTCATTCCTTCTCGTGCTTTGACGCCCAAACATTAATACCTGTCTATAAAATCTCCAATATTCGTCTTTGTCGGCGCTTAGTACCACGTTGCTACCGGTTTTCGGAAACAACGGCCAGAGCCTGGATTACTGACTCCTCCTGATCAACCGATGTACATACGTCTCAGTAGCCATCTTATCACCTTCAAAGGCAGAAGAAAACGACTTGCTACGCGGTATGGAATGCTGTCAAAGACGGCTATTGGAGATTTTTTAAATCAATAATTCATTAGCACTAGTGGTTCTAGTTTACATCCTTGTGGAACAACCGTGTTGAATAACTGTTTCGGTTCAGATTCAAGAATTTAATTTTTTTACTGTTCGTAATTAATTATTATCTTAATTTCTGGCCTTGCTAGATTATCAGTAATCAGAACATTTCCGCTGTTCCCGAAAACCGGCAGCAATGCTGTGCACAGCGCCGACAAAGATTGCTATTGAAGATTTTCAAACCTCTTACTCATCAATAGCCGTCTTTATATTTTCTTAATAAATAGCAGTAGTAGATAGTTAATCAAATCTCTGCCGATTTCATTATTGTTCCATTAGAAGTTATGAGTAATATTAAAGAAACACCAAGATACTTTCACGCGCCCAACGTCGGTTTGTTCTTTTAGTAGTCCGGAGTAATTGATTTCACAATGTTGAGCAAATAGGTTTCTGACTTCATGTGATTTCGTATAAATAAATCATCTCAAAATAAGAGTTACTCCATGTTTAAAAGAAAAGAGACATCTTTGATCATATCGCTGAAATCTGATCGTGTTTCTATTAGAATCCTTTGGAAAATTGTACGCCTCCTTTCTATTCAACACGGAATATTTCCATTTCAACAAAACATCGCCAATGTCTGCGAATTTCATTTTTTAATAAGAGTTCGTTTGATTTTTCTGCCGGCTTATACAGGAACTCCAGGCGAAATAGAAATTAATAATCTCTCTCGGTCGAAAGTTTTCTTTCCATTCATGAACTTGCGACCTCACAAAACGTCGGCTTAGGACAGAGGTTGATTACCAGGACCCTTCCGACCGTTCAACATGACTTTTTCTTAGATTGGTAAAACAAATCACAATCGTTTAAAAAATTGGTTCTCAGCTTCGATATAAACTGGAGTCCTCAGTCCTTTTGGACGTAATATACCTTCAGGTTTTAAAGTTATTCCATACCCTTTCGTCGTCGTAAGGAGAAATAAATTTTAATGTTATCCTCGACAGCAACCAACACTAAATATTAGGGAAATATCATCGGTAGCACCAATTGGAAACATCAGAGAGACAGTACTTAAAAAAATATTTTTTAATTACTTTAATAACATTATATCCTATATATACTATTCAACGTACCCCCTCGACAAGCATTTCGTAACCCCAAAGGATATTGGTATCCCAGTTGGAGAATCTTAAAGAATCAACTGAATAAAATACAAAATTTTCTAACTATTTTATTCAGTAATTACACTCGTCTCCTTTTGTAAAATTTTCCATTTTATGTAATTAAAGGTAGCCAATACGCCGCATAAATGATTATTTCATACGTTACTGAACGTTAAACGCGATTCCCAGAAGAAAAAAGTAAGTTTCCTACCCCAGGTTTAATAATTCCATACCGTAAATGCCGTACACCATAAATATCGTAAATATTCAATGCTGCGTAATGGCTTCAACGATGTATATGGTTGGCTGAAACGTTTTAATGCGTGGAGTTGGTCTATCCATTTCAGACTTGCTTACGGAATATTTCTTTCAAAGGTTATATGCGGATCCCGAGATCAAAAACAGGTTTCCTATAGGTATAGCAATAATCCTATTGATGTTATTCTTGGGTTTTGATTCATAGGACGGCAATCATACATTTTTTATTTCCTACCGAATGAATCTATGTATTTTTATATCCTTCGTATATATTTCTTGAGTGAATCCATGGTATTATTTTTCCGATTCACTCAACGTTCGCCGATATCATGGGAGAGCAGCAAAGTTTGTTCAGCCTCTCGTTTTCATAGAAACTAAAAGGTCTCACTGAGATACCAGAGGAGGACAATGAAATTTGATTTTAGACCTTTTCATATTGATGGAATCATATCTCGGAATCAATTAGATGACCATTGCGAAATAACTGTTAAATTGACAATGAAAAATAATTTCGAAATTTTTCGTCACTAAATTGCATCAACTGCAATTGAATGGTCATTATAAATCGTAGTTGGTTTAAGACAAATTATAAAGTTAAATTTAAAAAATGGGAATCAATAGAAGTGTTTGGATAAATCTAGAGTATCTTTTGAAATTGTTTGTATTTACCTAAAATATGAAATTAAATGCAAAGAACTAAGCCTAATAGAAACATTTTATTCTTCTCTCTTCAATCTATGTATTAAGTCATCAGCTTGCAGATTGGTCGGATCCTTAACCCCTCCAGTGTTAGCTCCATAAAGCTCTCCTGATTATGAACCAAAATGCTATGAGATGAAAAGCGTGTATGTAAATCGGATTCCCCAATTGACTATTGCGCATGCCTCTATAAGTTTCGTATTTCTACAGCCATAAAGAAGATTGAGACGAAAGTTCATAAAATATATAATTTTCCCGTACCTACTCTATAAGTATATATACATTTCCCATATTTTGTACCAAATTCGAATGAAAACTTTCCATTCATTAATATTCTACAATTCATTTAGGTACCTAAAATATGAGGCTTACACATTATATGTGAGTTCTCCTATTCCAAGAATGGCCAGAGCTGTCAGTTGGCTTTCCAGCATAATAGATTACTTGCGGACCCGCTGAGCAAAATAAGAAAGAGAACTAACGAAATTTTTAAATAATTTTATTACTTTGTATTTTATATTTATTTTGTGCGTCTGTTCTGTCTATTTTTATTGTACTTTTATATTCTTATAATAATAAAGGATCTACGACACAGACTCAGGCTTCACTTCGTGGTATTCGGGAATAAAAACGGCTTCATTATATAACTTTTTACTACACCACATAAATATAGTATACACGACCAGGTTTCGTTTCTGAGCTTTTCTTAGGTGATGTATACCATATTTGTATGGTGTAGTAAAACGTTTCATAATGAAGCCGTTTTTTACAATGAATCTAATTGGGATAACCTGTATCCATTATATACGTAATTAAATATTACGCTATTACGGAGTTATACGCTGATGACCACGCCAAAACTTGGTACATCATCTCAGGCTCGTTCACATGCACGGATACAGACCAAGCAGACCCCAAAACCCGCTAAACTCAGGATCGACGCCATGCGATATGTTTGCCGAAAAGCAATTCCATCAAAAATCACACTCGCGATCCAAGGTTAGACAAATACCCGCCGTATTTACATGACGTAACAAACGACGAGCCACGCTCCGCCTCGGGGAGAGAGAAATGACTAACGCTAGGAAATAAAAGAAAACAGATGCGAAGCGAAATGATAGCCGAGGCGTTGCGTGACCGAAATCGGTGCCTCTTGGACATTTTGTCGTGATTTTTTTTTCGGGACATTCTGTCGCGGACGTATAAAAATTCGGGTGTTTGCGATGCCGGTTCGAAAGGTTTGCACAACTTTTATAAAAAACGCGTCCGCAGGATGTGACGAAGAGTATGAGTTACCGCTTTCGAAAATTGTTTGTCACGCTCTCGAAGCGAAGAAAATCGCCTTCCGCTTGTCATACCATTTCATTGCTTACGCAAATTTCGGGTTTTCCGTAAAACGCAAAAGATGGCACTGTTTAGCGAAAAATACCTTCACAAATGCGTTGACAAGAGCAGTTAATGCATGGGGTTCACCAGCTTTGTAAATATGCATGGTCGGTATTACTGCCCATTAATGTTAATTAGGGAAAAAATTTAAAAGTAATGTAGTAAAGTTATGAAAGACAAGATGAGATTTTACTTTGTGGTATTGGTTTACACCGAAAGATATTGTAACAAACTTTTACTGAACCTTGTTATATTTCGTGTGGTTCAGTAAAAGCTTGTTAAAATGTCTTTTTGTAGAGAGTTTCCGCTGCCATATCTTGATGAATGAATAATTCTTTATTTGTCATATAATAAAGGGCAAAGAAAATGCATCTGCCATTTACTTTTCTCTGCCCTGTTCATATCTGAAATAATAAGAATACATCTGAGGTATAAAGAACTACAGATTAATGGCCCTTCTCATTGTATGCTATGAAAAGTATTATTTGTAGGATCGTTGTATCGCTTTTATGAGGATGTTAGTGATTATAGTATTCTATAGCGCATTCCAGTTTTCGTATTCAGTAATGATGGAGCATATGGGAATGCAATCTTACAAATACCTAATTGAAAACACAACTTTGTCTTTATTACAATTACAATTTATCAATTGTGTTTTCAGTCTTGTGCTCTTAAGAATGTAATTCTATGAAGTCAAGCCCGTAGTGATAGATTGCATGAAATCTTGTGTATTTTTCTCTGCACTTTCTGCAATTCTCTTCGATTTGAAATTTGCGATATGATTTATTGCTGGTTAAGGATCCAATCAGCCCTCAGGATATTCACTGTACAGACTGATTGTTGGGTTTTTATTGTATTTTATTCGCTTTATTTCCACTATTCTATTTCACACTTAAAAATTACGATAGGTAGGAACGAAAGAAGATAACATTTAGTCTCAGAAGCGTCCTAATTTGAAAAATGCGTTGTCATCATGTCTTTCATACTTAGGATACAGTTACACATTGACTAATGAAGATTAATCTCTCCAAATAATTTTCCTCGACCGAATTACGATTTCTCAGGGGGTCGCGAATCATAAAATACGCATTATCACCTCTCAAAATGTCCCAATATTTTAGTAGCGTGAAATAACTCGCAGAATCCAATATGCTTGGCCATTTTTGCCTTTCATAAGCTTGCATACATTCCGCCAGAACGTTTCCTTCACGAATCGATATTTGTTAGCTGAGTCCGGCAAACAGAAGAATATTCTTTGTCAGACGAAAATTTCTGGTTTACTCATTAGCATGGGTGTCAACACTTGAAGGTTAATATCCCCAAAACACCTGCTCGTTAAAAAATGTATGCGAAGACCTTTATATTATTTTATTTATTTTTTAACCTTTCTGCGTAAGACAGTTGTCAGGTGTAAGCCGTAAACGCTAAAAAATCTTTAACATTGTAACACATTTTCATACATACACCTTATGTATTACGTACCTTACATATTTAGCCAAAATATTTACAGTTTATTCTAAACGATAATTTACCGTATTTATAACCCCTTCGTGACAAACATGTCCATTTTCTTTTTCATATATACATACATAAACACTTATTTATCGGGCGAAACATGGACTAGAAAGTCCTATCCTCCTTTTAACTTTTGTCTAATTCAAATTCACATAAAAACAGACATAGGACTAGTAATATTTAAAGAATTTTAACGAATAATGTGGAAAAAAAGAATTTATATGGATTAAATAAAAATTTGTGCTGTTTTTTATCATTGAAAACTTTCTACTTCAGAAAAACGACCACAAAGAGAAGAGGGATATAAAATAAATCAGAGAGTTTCAAAGTCAAAAGTTAACATTATTTCCATTGCCAACCAACATTACTTAGAGAAACCTTTATGAGCTTAATATAATTTTACTGTCCATCATCGTCATAATGATTTATCTTAAAAAATCTAGTTACAATTAAATATATTATTATTCCAATGCTACAATCAAATTCAATATTATTAATAAAATTCATTCAAATTTTAATGAAAACGTTTTCAAACCTTCTGTAAACCTCCTATTTGCTATCGGTAAAGGCTTGAAGATATCCTCCGTTAACCTAACAGGAATATCATATGTCAATCCAGCAGGAATAGATTTAAGACAAAACTAGTTTAAGTATACATTTTCCTTTATGCTGCGCCGCAAGAAAAATGAAATATTATTCCATTCATCAAGATACGGTGGCAATAACCTTCCAAGCTGTAGACCCAAAATCCGTTTCGTTTTATTAGGCCCGTTAGTTGCCTTTCTCCATTTTCCCCATCAAAGATAATAGAAATTAGGGTCCTTTCCCTAGCGATACTTATCGACAAAATGCATATTATTTCCTTGGAGGAAACGCCAGTATCGTTTACAATTTTATGACGACGAAGGCAATTTGAGCAAAACAGATAGGAAAATAGGGGTCGTTATGCCGAATACTATCCAAGGCTAGAGCTAATATTGAAATCTCACGGAATCCGCCAATTACATTATCATTTACGTATAATACGTATTGCGTATACTTACCTTTAAGGTGAAGCTAAGTAAACTGCGTTAACTGGGCAATATTCGGATAGGATAGTGAGTTTGTTTCCTTATGGGCTGACGAGAAAAGTGTTACACATTTGTGTGGACATGTTCCGCTTATATTATCATGGCTCAGTGGGGAAAGCAAGAGCAAACTACCTCACTCCTCATCTTGCCTAGTAAACCTCATTCCTCTTTGCAAACTCTTAGTAGCTTGTGTCAGAGGGAGTGAGGTACCAATCAGCCTTCGGCCTCAATACTTCACAGATAGGGAGTTAGAGAGTTTCAGATTGCGAAGCTGAGTCTGGAGTATTTTTGTTCATAGGATTGAATAATTCTTGCGTATTTATTAAATTGTTCACATGTGAATTAAACTATCACTTTTGTCAGAGTGAGGTTTTCCGAGGAGTTTTCCTTCCTCGTTGGTCATTTGTTTGGCAGAAATTGTTTTTCCCTAAAATATTAGTCTCTGATCAATAAAAAGTAAATTTCATTAATTTTATATTTTTTTACTGTATTCATAATAGAGTACATGTATATGTTGACAGGAATGTATATTTGACTATGCGAATGTATACTATGTAATGTATATCTATTGCCACCTGATTCTTTATCTATTTGCAACGATTATTAAAATAGACTTTTATTCTTAGTGACAGTGAAAATTTTGGACAAGCTGAGCGTTGGCCGATGAAAATATAAATTACAGAGGACTCAAGGGAAGGTTTTCTTGTGTCTTCGTCTCTGAGTTATATATTTCAAGTCTTAGGTGTTTTAAATTCTGAGAAATATTCAGGAAGTCCTTGAGACATTATTCATAGCAAGCGACCATAACTTAGGAGTACTTTCGGGAATATAATTCCGGGAAGAATACAGCTTCTCGCTTTAAAGTATGGGCTTCATAACCATTCCTCATCGGATAGGATTACCCAAGTCCGGGAAACCCATTATCGCCAGCGAACCTACCTAAGCAAATATGCCCCCGAAAGCAGGGCAAAGGAGAGAAGGGGACGATGAGAAAAGAAATAGAGGAAATTTTTTCAGAGGGCAAGGACTAGGCGCTACTAACTTCCCGTTTAATTTAACCTTTCATTTAATCAGGTGGAATATCCATTTTTCAAAATTGGACAACAAAGTAAACTGCTCAAATGACGAAATTGTTTTAATTATTACCAGTACATGCTTAGCATTTAATCAATGAAATCTGTGGAATCTACGTTTGGTATAAAAAGTTTTTGATTTGAAAGTGTGTTTCTTCAAATCGGTAGTAGCAGAAGTTTTGCTATTCAATGCATGCTATTTATTAGCTTCTTACAATCTTCTTCCTCCACAATTGATATACAGAGTGTCCCAAAAAGTAGTGATAACCGGAAGAACAGGGGTAGAGCTCCTCTTGTGCTACCTGAATCACCCCTCTTTGGGTGTCCGCTTTTTATTTGCCTTAATATTCCCTATTCAAAGTCATTTCTTTCTTCCAAAGATTGCTTACCCAACTATTTTCGTCATATAACTTTGTCTTCGCTTCTGTTATTTTCCAAACATTTCGTCTTCAATTACCTTTCCTTCGCAGTCATTCACTTCTTAAAATTTTACACACCCAATATTGCTGTCAATGTTTAATTACTTAAATTAAAGCCCTCTACTCCCCAGCCATCTCTTGCATCTCCGAGTTACTTTTCTTAACAAACCAACTTACTTTTCCCATACTACGCCACACCCACATCTTGAAGGCTTCTATTGAAGTGTTTTATTTCCTCTTTCCGTAAGTTTCACGTTCCAGACACATCCAGAAAAAATCTCATAACCAAAGATTTTACCAATCTTTTATATACTCCTCTATCGAGAACTTTTGTCATCAGTTCCTTCATTGAGGTATTATTGGTCAAAGCAATTATTATTTTCTATTAATTTATTTATTCATTCTACGGGATGTACCCTTATACTACAAAAAATATCGCAGCACCATTATCACATTGTAGAATTTCAAGTAAAAATACAATAAACAATAGGATTTTATAAGTATAAAATATCACAAATATGGAAATGTATATCACCAATTATTCAAATTTAAGCATAAATATCACTAAGATGATTATAAATAATGAAATTTACAAATGGGATGTTACAAATAATAAACATGAGTAGATACATGAAGTACATAATTTGTGAAGAAAGTAATGATTAAAGTTTATAAGAAAAATAATAAAAACAGAATGTCAAATAAATTTAACATCTATGATATAAATTGTTGGTAGCAAATATAAATGCGCATGAAATAATACAATATAATTTAATTTTATTAAAGTGAATATTCAATAATGCATTTGAAATAGTTTATACTGTTAATATCTAACATTCAAGGAGACTTATATTTTTAATGGAAGATGTCAATGTTTTTAAGATAATTGTTTGCTACTCGATGTAACCTATTGAGAGGTGCATTTGAGGAGTAATTAGTTTTTGAAACAGTCTTGGGCTCTGGTTACATGGGATGGGACACGGAGGTTTATATTTTCTAAAATCCTATCCTAATATTTGCATTTTGCTTAATGAAGGCTTCCTAGGCCAAGGCTTATTCTTATACCAACCTCATCTTTGCTCCTTTCATCACAAAAAAGAGTGCAACCCAAGTAAGAGAATTTATCCATCGTCACTACATAGTTGTTCTCCATCCACCGTTATCGTTAACTTACCTATAAATATATATATATATATATATATATATATATATATATATATATATATATATATATATATATATATATATATATATATGTTATCCAGAATATTTATTTTCTTTCTGGACTTTCCTCATTTCGTTGGCCATCTTCTATGCTCTATTATTCAAAATCCTTATTCTTTCCATCAGCACTCGCTTAGAGCAATATCCTAATATTCCATTGATCTTTTGAGATACAAAGTTTTTGCGAAAGAAGTTCTTTTTTCTAAAAGGCGTGCATCCAGGCCTATTGAACTCACGTTTGGTTTGACCTTTCGTTTAACCAGATGGAATTTCCGTTTTTCGAAATAGGACAAGAATCCTGCTCAAATTAGCAAATTCCTTTAATTATTACCTGCACGAGTTTCGCATTCAGTCAATAAAATCTGTAGCATCTGCGTTCAGCTCACTCGGATGGTTAGGAAAAAACATAGGTACATCTCTTTTCAAAGATCACGGAATGTTTTTCGACCCGCAATTAGTTTCACGATTTGCATCATTAGATGAAGAATTCAGCGGATAGTTTCACGGTCGACTGATTCAAATCTATTTGCGAATGATATCCGCACTCTGTTTATCGTAATACTTGGCGTTTAGAATGCCTTCCAGATTGGAATTTATTTAATCAAACCTCGTTATGAAATTCGCTATCCAATTTCTTTTTCTCGTCCCTACAGTATACATCAGCTTCGGATTACTTCTTCTATCTCTCAGGTATAATTATCCAGAAGTGTATTATATTGGGAAGATTTCATCTCTTTACACAATTCAAGGATATATTGAAGCTAAAAATACTTCTTTCCCTCGTATCTCTTTTAAGAATTTGATTAAAAGTTTCCGGTCACTAAGCATTTTGCGTTTTTTCCGTCTCAATGGCAGAATCGAGTCACGATAATTTAATCAGCGAAATATTTTAGATGCTTACAAAAATAATATAAATCAGTTTTGCAATCCTTGATGAATAGTATAAGCGAACAGCATTGTATTATAGAGTATCTACAGAAAGAATATTTGGACGATAGATTACAAATTAACTTCTAATTTTAAAATATAAATATCTTTCGTCAATTCCAGCTGAACTATTATTTTGTATTTGTTCGAATTGCTTTCATATTGTACTGAAAAGGTATTTTCGTAAAACATCGAGATATTCCAGCTAGATCCTTACTTTCCGTTATCAAGATTCATAAATCTACTGAATGCTCCAATCGCAGCATAATATAAAAATATTTCATGGGGAAAATATTTATATTAAATTTGTAGCAACTGAAGTAATCTTGCGTATTATTTTTTAGCTCCTGACAATCTTCTTCCTCCACAATTTATATGTATCCGAGACTGTTTATTTTCGTAATTGACTTTCTTCATTTTCTACGTTATCTTCTACACTGTTATCCCATATTCGTTCATTCCTTCAGTAATCGCCCAGAGCCTTATTTTTGAGAATGCTATTAATTTGAGATTTCCCTAGATTTAAGATTAAAGGTTACATAATCATAAGCCTTTATTGTACTTATCGTATCGGCACTTTGTGTGGATGTAAGTTTAATTTTCATCTACATTTATTGTAAAGTTTTTTTTTGTATAGAGAAAGTTTTTTTCTGTTTTCCCTCTAAATAGCTTCCCCAGTAGGTTGCCCTCTCATTTCATTTCATTACGTAAACTAAATTATACCAAAATAATTTTAATATACTTTACTTTTTTTCAACCTGAAACCTTATTTATTCCATATTCCATCCTTATAAATACATAACATCTTTTTTGAGTGACTTTGGGACCAGAAGTTCCATCATCCATATAGTCTTTTTTCTAATAGAATGAAACATCAATGAACTGACTTTTTATCATATAGAATGGGAGATAGTAGGATTATGGAAAGAAAGAATGATTTCGCGCAGAAAATAAAAAAACTGATAACTTTGATCACAGAAAAAATGTATTTCCACTTTGGAAAAACACCTAATAAAGAAATGGTATGAAAAATATGCTAAATGTGTAGGCAATATTGAAATAGTATCATCTTCTTATAAGAAATCAGTGAAATTTTTTAAATATCCGAATCAGTCACTGCTTTAATGCCGGTAGGCTACTTCATTATGTACCATTCTTTAGGCAATATTGAAATAATATCAACTATTTATAAGAAATAAGTGAAAGTTTCCCGAAAACAAATAACTAACTACTGCGATGTAGGTTGGTTATTGTTAGCCCTCCCTTGGGGAATTCCGCTCATGTAATCTAAGGTGTCTAACTCTCTCTGCGTGTTTTTGTTTGCAAGTACGAGTCACACGATTTCTAGAGTTTCTTACTCGATGTTTTTGCTCGTACCCTCGTCTGTTCTTTGTATATGTCCTTGCAGCAACAGGCATCTGTAAGTTCTCAAGTCATGCAAAAGCTTCCCATATCTTCGTTCTCACGAAAGCTTTTCTCTTCTTCGAGGAAAATGAATTTCATTCCCTCAAGGTCTCCACTAGTGCAATTTAAGCGAGTTTAGCCAATATAAACCGCATGACACGCTAAAAGTATATAATCTTAAATCATTTCTGCGCCTACATTTTCAGAAACATACATTTATATCTATTAGTATATATTAGCGTGTATTAGTTTATCGAAGGATTGAAGGAATAAATTTCATAAGTACTATTTTCAACATAGTACAGTCCTGGCCAAAATTAACGCAGCACCTCCCTTGCGATCCTAACGACCGGTGGTGCGTTTATTTTGGCCAGGAGTGTACATCAAAACGACTGGTTTCGGCCTTCCTCAGGAGTATATGTATGTGAAAAATAGTATTTGTGAAATTTATTCTTACAATCTTATGGTATGTACTCGTATTTCCACTTAGTAAAGCCTGCCACAGTCGATTTTTTTTGTATTTGTATATTTTTATATTTCATGATTGAGAAGAGGGCCTTAACTCCTTCAACTTAACAGGGAATTATTTAATATTTCTCCCCCTGGAATTCAGGCAATCAGTCAAGCCCTCTTATTGAACTGTTGGTCTACTTTACAAGCTCATATATATTTCAACGAGCTCTCTCCCTCCCTCTCTCTCTCTCAAAGGAAGTGACAAGGATCTGCTTTAGCCTTTTTTGCCAACCAAAGAGAGACTGGTTTCTATCCTCGATCAGATTATACTCTCTTCGCTCTCTTACCGAAATCCTTACAATACAATACTATGTTAATTATGAAATAACGCGAAGCTTTTGTCGTGACAGAAAAAATTTCTTTTTCTCTCTCGTTTCGCACAATAGGGATCCTATCAGACAATCCATTTAAGGTTATAGCTTCGGATTGTTTAATCAAGTATTTAAACCTCGTGTACGTATCAACATTGATTGATTATCGCATCTAAACCCCATTTCCGAATCCAATCCCAAACTCTACCACCGATTCAAAATCTAATTGTATTTTGTTGAATTGAGAGGTCCCCGCTAGCAATATTGGGGACACAAATTATTTAAAAATATTTTTGCGGCAGTAGGGTAGTGAGTTATGTATATCCACGGTAGTACGTATCTCATTTTTTCTCAATCGAAGCAATTTGCGAAAACCGGTTTATAGTTAATAGGTAAATAATTTATAGAAACCACTGCTTGGGCCGTGACTTTGTGGCAAGTCATAAAGAAAAAAGAAAACGTTTACAAACCAGAAGATAATTAAGGTAATATATTATTGATAGAAATGCTATTAATTTACTGTTTTCTAAATTTTATTAAATTTGTCGAAGCATAAGGTGAGTATATTTTTCCTATAAGAATAATATTGGAGTTAAATGTGTAAAGGGCACCATGTCTACCATGTGAGATTAAATTAAATTCTCGAATAATAATTTGGTTAATTATTTACCGTTATTTCTGGTTCTTTAATTATAAAATATGGTTGCCCATATTAAATAAATTAATTTTTTATTGGAAAGAACCATTTACTCATTATTATTTGAAAATTTAATTGAATCTTGCTTTGGAGACATGGGATTTTATGAATAATGTATTCTTCTTTATGCATTTAACTCTATAGTTAATTGCTATTATTGGAAAAAATTATTTACTGCATTCTAAGCCTTATGAAATTCTTCCATGCGTAGTTTTAATTCAATGAATTTAATGCCAGGTCGTTTAGGAATACTCTCTTCCGCTTTAATTACATTCAAAGCTTTCTTATATATATTTCTCTATCATGGCCAGCATTCACCGTCCGCCATTTTCCTTTGCCCTCTGGCCCTTTATTACGTATAACCTACTTCCAATGAAACCCCATTTTCGAACCTAATTTCGCGGAAAAACCAGCGGAAAAAATTTTGGGAATTCATTTTATCACAAAAGGGCAGTTACTGCGGCCGGGAAGCAATCGACCCAATCCCGCTCATTTTTATATATATCGGCCGAAGGTTTTTTTTTAAATTGCCAGATTTATTCAAAGAATTAGACTCCGATTCCAGATTTCCCTCCGCTCCCGCCCTATCAACGACGGAGAGCGTGTCGCAACCTGCCCGCGTTATTTCTCGGCGGAATCGATTCATTCCGAAAGGTAAACGGGACCGCAATTTTTAAGTGCCGCAGGATTTATAAGTACGGCCGAAAAATTTGGGCGGTCGTTACTGGCTTTCTTCCAGCCAAATTATTTCTTCGCTTCTCCCCCAATTCGGAAATCTTCCGTGAAGGAGGTCACTCCGCATTTGGCGAATATTGAATATGTGTACAACTAAGAGGTCGTGCTCTGTGAGGGAGGTAATGGATTCATGTTTTTCCATTAATTGTGTAGCCGGGAAAAATAATTACGTAGTAAATTATTATTTGAGAGCTTTATTACCCCTGAAGATGATAGCATTCCCATTGAAATGTACTATTTTTATTGACACTTTAGACATCGCCACTTTTTAGTTTCTTTTCTTTTTAGAGACACTGGGTGTCTCTAAAAAGAGTGGCGATTCTTCCTTTTTTCTCCGAATTTCGGTGAAAGAGGTAAGGTACGCCGACAAAGACTGCTTTTGGAGATTTTACACATCTAATTCATTAACAGCCGTGTTCCAAATTTTCTTTATTTGCATTATTTGTGTACTTAATCTAGTATTTAATATTGGAGACATTACTTATATAGGACTTAAGAAGAATGCATTATCATTATTATTAATACATTTAACTCTACAAAAAATAGGTTATAAACTAGTTAACAGTACTTAACATAATGCAAAGATCATGATCAATTATTGCAATGTTGTATTAATAACGAGCGACAAGTAGGTAATATCAAATGAAGATAATGAAAATGAATGTGCATGCAAATGCTAATAAAATTGTTGTAATGTTTCCACATTCCACACGTCACGTCAATTATTCAAGCTTATAGTAAATTATTATTGCTATCGAAACATATATTACATAGTTTACAAAATTTCAATTTAAATTGATTCCATTACTGTTATTTTTTATTTATTTTCTTGAATACACTTTCGTTTATAGGGGAGGAAGCGAACATTTCTTCATGTCATGCATTTTAATCCAGTAGGTCTTAACGAGAGACTCTCAGGGAAAAAGAAAAATCGATCATGGGTGTTATAGATTCGAAGTTAGGTCAATTTTTTTCCATGAGGAATGCACTGTGAACATATTTCCGATTTCTTTCTGATTGGCTCAAGATAAGACAGATGACTCTAGCTATGGATTGCGATATCCACAAAGTAATTGTTGGAGAATCCTCCGCACAGGATTGAACGCGTTTAAAGGCACTTAGCGAAGGAATGACCTGAGACTTATTGCCAGTAAACTTGCATTTTTCAAACAATATTTTACTCGTAACGTAATAAGTTATATTTTTATGTACTATGATGAAAAATAGCGTTACTTAAAATAACGAAATACATAATAATTGCAGTATCCGTAAGGTAAATGAATAACGAGTTATCGATTCCAATTAAAATGTCCGTAGAGATAAAAATCCCCCTGATGGGGAATACGAGGCATATCCCGGCAAGTCGACCAGTCGGGGGCGAATAATGAGGCCTTCTTTTTTTGCTTCGGAAGGTGAGGACTGGAAACAACGGGGGCAAACACGGGGGAGGGTGTCCGCGTGCATGAAGGAGTTGAATCCCCATTATCGGGAGTTTTGTTTGCGTCCGACCCTAACTCGGCGCATCCCTCTTTCGTTGCTCGGCACAACAAACACCCATCTGGAAAGGAACAGGGCATCCGTACATGCGAGACCTTTCGGCTTTCCCTTTCCCAAGGCCTTCCCTATTCCTCCTCCCCGTGCTCCATCTTCCTCGTATTCTTCGTCTCCTTCCCTCGGTGTAGCCCTAGGTTCAAGTTTTCCCCTATTTGCCCAAAACGGTGCCATTTCTACGAATGCGTCCATGGACGGTGAATATGATCCCAGGCGATGTATTTCTTGCAATAAAACAAAATATTTTTGAGATATTTCAACTATTTTCTCAATTGCATGTTTCGAAACTCAAAATTAACGAAATTTTCAGATTATCATTTAAAAGATGAACTTCTTAAGGAACATTATATTACTTATTTAATTTTCTTTCAGTGAAAATTTATGGGAAATTCTGTGAGAGAAGAGTACTAATATAAAATGTTTCCTTCGCGGAATACTGAGTTATTAATTTATTATATATAGTAATATAGTTTGCGTGGTTTCTCTGTCTGTCCACAAATATACTTTTATCAGTGGAATATACTAAATATAAATACTAAATATAATATAATAAATATATAAATAATCCACTAAATATAACAATATTTAGTGGAATATACTGTTCTTAATCAAGCAAAAAACTTTACAAAATAAGAAAATAGTTGAAATATCTCGTAAAGTTTTATGTATTTCCTTCCATTAAATAAAACCTATTTGAGATATTTCGACTTCAGTTTTCTTCTTTTCTTGTCTCCGCCTTTTTTGCTCTTTTTTCAATCACTTATTGCATCCCCTCGTCCTTTTCCTCAACAACCAACCTTGATTTTTCTAATCCATACCATTTTTAATAACCTTCATTCCTTTGATGAACGCCATTCTCAGCGTTAGTGTTTCAGATTATTTTTATAGTTGTCCTAAATTTTGCTGTTGGATTGCGATAACAGCATTTCTTGTAAACGGGGAAGATTTCTCTATTTATCCATTTGCCATTTCTACGGATAGGTCCATATTAACTCATATCAAGTCGCGTGGAGTCAATATGACGCCATGCAATGTATTTTCTGCGATAAAACAAAAACTATTCGGGAAATTCAAACCACTTTTTATTTTGTAAAGATTTCTGCTCTGTAATGGTATCTGAAATATTCGTTAATTTTGACTGATAAGATTGAAGAGTATGTAATTTAAGCAGTGTTACCAAATTCACAAAAAAATAATAGTTTTCTATTGATCATTTTATTTTTTTAAAGTGATTCATTAGAAAATGCCAGATGTAGAATTAAAACCTTATCATGCGTGTCAATTGAAAAAAATCTCCGAAACGTAGGTGTTGGTGGATATTTCTAAGATTTTACCGATTATATATTTTTTTTCAAAATATAACTATTCTGCTTGGTTCAAACATTCAAAAACAAATTCTCAAATTAAGAAAAAAAATGTATCAATATTTTTCTAATATTCAATACAGGATTACCACAATTACAAAAATAAACATTTATATAATGAGAGGAAATCGATCTTTACGGCATATTTTGCATACCATGCATCCCACTCTTTTATGATGAGGTCAAAAGATCGAAAACTTTTAATTCTTGAATCTGAACCGAAACAGTTATTACACGAGTGGTCCATAAGAAATGGAGTTTGGAACACGGCAGTAATAAATTAAAAGAGATCTGAAATCCCCAATAGCCGTTTTCGTCGGCACTACGGTTTTCAGAAACAGCAAGAAGGTCCTGATTTTTTCTAAGAAACACCCACTTTACTTTTCAATAGATATGCTATTAGTATCAGGGATAAAGAACCTAGGCACGGAACGCCGAAAAAGACGGCTATTGAAGATCTTAAACCTTTAACTTCAAATGACTGTTCTACCATTCGTTGGTTCATGCGCTCATTATTCCTATTAAATGCCGTTTCCTATGTATCGCATCTTGGTAACTTACCCCTCCCTTTATGTCAATTAGCATCTTTTGCTTTCATTTTTTACCCTTTTTTCCTTCCAATCTACCCTTGCAACCGCTAATTCTGATTTTGGTTCGTATTCTCATTCAATTTAAATGGATACTCCTAAACTTATCCTCTGCAAGATGACTTACAATTCGCTAATGAACATTCATGTGTTATTTCAGACTCGAAGTTTATTTCCGAAATATCCTCACATTAGTCCCAAGTGAACAATCTTTAGGAAACAGAATGCTTTAAGCTCGGAGCGAAAAAATGCCGAATCCCAGCTTCGAATTAACTTGTGCGTTATTCCTGGGTTAGAGTGGACTTACACGTGTCATATCTGCCCATATATAATCGGGATTATCTCTCGTATTTTATCATTCCCGCACGAGTTCATTTAGTCGGATCAACCTTGTTACACACGCTGTAAAGCGGTTCGCTTGAAACATGTGCAGTTGTAAATACAGTTGTAATAATTGGCTTGTTACTCGGTACTTGAATTGACACAAGCCTCCGTCATCAAATATGAAAATTTTAATGTTATTCCGGTGTTTGACTAATAATTTTCAATGACCCACCGTCTTTCACGGTTAAAACTTTATTCTGATCATTCCAAAGTACATCACACCTAATTATCATTAATAATTAACCAAGATATTAACGTACTCTTGTTATTCGTATTAGTCATATCGCTTACAGGATTAGGAAAATGTACCCTCTCTATTGTTTCATTTGTCCCTTAACTTTTGATTTAATGGAAAATTCTTGAAATATCTTGTCTATACTAAATTACTCTCGGGAATCCAATCCAGTTTCTAACGAAACATTGTTAGTATCTTTTTTTTAATTATCGCTAGACGAATAATATCCATCCGTTATTCTGTTTTATTTCATTTTGTATCAATCGAATCGTTTCCTGAAACCGTAAGCGTCATTTTATAAAACTATTTGTTGGCCTAAAAAGATAGAAAAACTTTTTTTCCTATTTATCGGTTACAGGGTTTAATAAATGGATATTACTATTAATTGTTCATGGGTTGTAAATTTTACATCAACAGTTGGTCGCTTAAATAGTATATTGTACAACTATAGTATCTAGAAAATCGAAAACATTCAGGGTTGCACAGTATTATTGCAATTTTGTCATCTTTTTATCATTTATATAAATTCGAAATTGATTTAATAAAACTCTTCAATATCAATAGTACTAAAATCTTAATTGCAAAATCGTTTAAATTTAAGTTCCATGATTCCCTCCGGAAACAATTTTACGCATTATTTTACGCATTTTAGCAAGATTTTTAAGCTCTTTCTTTAACCATTTAAACTTTATTGTTTTGAGTCTCTTTTCATAATGTTCAGAATTTTATTGCATGTTAGTTTTTTAACGATCAACAACGACCTGAAATGGACCTATTCTTATTGACTCTACTGAACTTTATCTGCAAGTATAATTTAATTTTAAAAATTTTGCTGTGTATAACTTTTATATCGAATATATCCATCGTGAAAGTTAATATGTTACACAAAAAATTATAGTAAAACTTTTTTGTAGTGTGATAAAACATTATCATGGTTTACCGGTTTTTGAGTTACTCAGCAACTATGTGACACATAATTTTTCATCAACGATCTCTTAGATATGCTATTCCATGAATTCATGTGAGGCACACGATTTCATCTACTGCTACGTTCAAAAATTTCCCGAACGTATATTTTCCCGCGAAAACGCCGAGCAGGAGAAAGTTAAAATTCTGGTGGTAGATTGCGCCACATATTTGGGTGTAGCTACCTACCACCTATCTACCTACCAACTACCTACCTATCTACCTACCTATCCACCTACCTATCCGCCTACCTATCTACCTACCTATCTACCTACCTATCTACCTACCTATCTACCTACCTATCTACCTACCTATCTACCTACCTATCTACCTACCTACCTATCTACCTACCTATCTACCTACCTATCTACCTACCTATCTACCTACCTATCTACCTACCTATCTACCTACCTATCTACCTACCTATCTACCTACCTATCTACCTACCTATCTACCTACCTATCTACCTACCTATCTACCTACCTATCTACCTACCTATCTACCTACCTATCTACCTACCTATCTACCTACCTATCTACCTACCTACCTATCTACCTACCTATCTACCTACCTATCTACCTACCTATCTACCTACCTATCTACCTACCTATCTACCTACCTATCTACCTACCTATCTACCTACCTATCTACCTACCTATCTACCTACCTATCTACCTACCTATCTACCTACCTATCTACCTACCTATCTACCTACCTATCTACCTACCTATCTACCTACCTATCTACCTACCTATCTACCTACCTATCTACCTACCTATCTACCTACCTATCTACCTACCTATCTACCTACCTATCTACCACCAGAATTGTTTATTTCTTGTGCACGGTGTTTTCAGGGGAAAAAATAAGTTATGGAACTTTTTGAATGTGGTAGTATCCACTATTCCACGCATTGATATGAGCCATTCAATTTATGTCTTGTTCGCTTCAAAATATTTTGGAAGGAAAGTGCTCTGTGCATGACCTTCCTCTCTCCATACATTATTACATCCTCCATCTATTCATCACCTCGTTTTCTTAGCCTTCCCTTCGTTCTGCCTCTCAACATCCCTTCTCCGCCATCCTTTTCGCTTTCTTGCTCTGCCGCTTATCACTTCCTCAAATCGCCATCTCTGTGCACTAAAAACCTCATCCATTCTCTTCCATAGGCTAAAAGGGGCCATAAGAGCTTCGATTCATAGCGATAAGAACCGAGTTACTCTTCCCGAAGCAAGAACTATGGATACCCTTCCATTCAATCATGGCGTTGATAATAGAGATTAATATCGGGAGACTGGATGCCGGCCTAATGTAGCGTGCTTTGCGTGTCGCGCTAAAAATTTCATTTATCCTCCGCCATTAGGGAGGAAAAAACGGCTATGATTTTATTTGAGGATCTATTTTCAGGGAGAGTAATAGGATACCACGCTTTTTACATCCTTCCTGCTACTTTTCCTTGATGAATGGACTGTTTTTATTTGCCTATGTGTCCGGGAAAGAGAAAAATGTCAATTTCAGTGTCTCATTGATAATTTGAATACTACTGTAAGGAAAAAAATGGAACACGACTGTTAATGAGTTAGAGGTTTAGAAGTCAACATTCCATTACACCTGAGGATGATATAATCGCTATTGAAATGTACATTAGGTGTGTTTTGAAGATAGGTAATCCGGGCCTTTCTGTTATTACCGAAAACCGGCACCAATGATGTGCATATCGCTGACAGTGATGGTTATAGGATAAATTTTAAGCCTACAATTAATGCTACTAAAGAATGAGTGATTTTGAATACCTTTTCCTGTTATTGTATAAAAATATAATTCTGCTAGCATTTAATTTTATTCCATTGCTATTATCTCAGCTATGTATAGATACTACTTATATTATAAAATGATTTTCAAGGTTATCAATTAGAAAAGTCCGTGAAACCTAACCTCAGTACGATAGTAATAGCGAACATTCAAAAATCAAGGATAATTATTGAATTTTACGAAAAGGTGAGCATATTCGTGGACGAACGATGAAGATTCAGAGTTAACCTTGCAGCACTTATTAAGTGTCATAAGTTTAAAAACTTGTTAAAGTAAACACAAATTTGAAAAACTCTTCACTAAACCTCAAAATATTTTTGTTATATTCTAAGCATGGCAAATTTGTCAACTAGCTACTACCAAAAACTATCATACAAAGCTTGACTTACTGATTTATATATTCCTTTTTACGTTCTCTCTATACATAGTATAGAGAAAGTATTGTATTCGCAAAAAAAATCGGCCTCCAAATTTCGACGGAAATAGATGTTTTGGGGCCCATAGAGCTCGTTTTCGCTATTTTCCCGAACATGTCTGTCTGTGGTAAAAACGTTTGTGGGCGCTCTATCTTAAAAAGTAATTATCCGATAATTTTCAAAATTCATATTTAGTATTTTCCTAACAATACCAAGAGTTGATTATTTTTTGTTGAATATAGTTTAACCGGAAGTTGCGGTTTATCCGGAACAAAATTTCGTTTCTTAAATATCTCTGTAAGAATGCAATGCAGGTATATACAATTACATACAAATGTTGTATATAATGTATTTTACTACAACGTTTGTATGAAACATTTTTTCGTAACACAGATTGTTTAGGAGTTATTCTTCAATAATGGTTAACTGGAAGTTGTTGTTTACCCAGAAATTGAAGTTTTTCATACTTATCTCTGTCAAAATGCAATGTAGGTATATACAATTATGTACCAAAGTTGTAGATATTTTTTTTTACTTCAAAGCTTGTATGAAACATTTTCCTGTAACACTCATTGTATTGGAGTTATTTATATATTACTGGCATAAGCTTTTGTTTTCAATAAATACGGAGAAAGTCATTTGTTGGCCACATCAGATTTTTACTTTCTCCATATACGAAGTATAGAGAAAGTATTGTTTTCATGAAAAAAATCGACTTCGGGATTTCAACGGAAATACATGTTTTGGGGTCCCTAGAACACGTTTTGACCATTTTCGGAATGATGTCTGTGTGTATGTGTGTGTGTGTATGTGTGTGTGTGTGTGACAGTGGGCGCTCTAACGTGAAAACTATAAGTCGTATCAATACCAAAATTCATATTTAGTACTGTAGTTTGTGCTGTCAGAGTTGATTAGTTTTTCAAGTAAATCGGTAAACCGGAAGTCGAGCTTCATTCATCAAAGCTCATTTCCGGTTTTCAAAATATCTCCATAAATATGATATATAGGTATATTGTGTACTGAACAAAAGTTTTAGATAATGTGTTTTACTATAACTTTTGTATTTATTATATTTTTGTATCACCGGTTGATTAGGAGTTATTCGTGAAATACTGATCAAACGGAAGTAGCTGATTATGTACTTTGTGGGCGCTCTAACATAAAAAGTATTTGTCGGATCAACACCAAATCTCATGTATAATATTTTGGTTTGTGTCTTTAGAGTTGATTAGATTTTGGAGAAAATCGGTGAACCGCAAGTCGAGCTTCATTCTTCAAAGCTCATTTCCGGTTTTCAAAATATCTCCATAAATATGATATTTAGGTATATACAATTATTTATAAAAGTTTTAGAAAATATAATTTACTATAACTTTTGTAAAAAACATATTTTTGTATCACTGATTGTATAGGAGTTATTTGTAAAATACTGTTAAACCGGAAGTTACTGATTATGTACGTTGTGGGCGCTCTGGGCGCTGGGGCGAAAGACCAATTTCATCATTTTTCATTGAACATGTCCCGAAAAACATTATTTATAATGTTTGTGACGTCAAAGATAATAATATCTAAATTAATCACTCATCTTCAAAGTTTAGATGGAATATAGAGTTCGAAATTACTGTCGTAGATAAATATTTACATCTAAAATATGGAGAAAGTCATGTGCTGGCCACATCAGATTTTTTATATTGAATTAGGCGGCATTATTTGATATTTTTTACCCAATTTAAGATGGAGTTTATCACTACACATCTAGCTTATTAGGTCAAATTCACTTATTGGGCTTTGATTCTATAGGAAGGGATTCGGGCCCAAAAAGGCTTTCGGGCTGAATACTTTTCAATTACAGGCAATCTCGGAAAATCGTATAAAATTTACTTGAGATTGTTACGCGTAAGGGCGTGCGCTAAGGAAAAATCGCAAATAAAACGGACTTGAAAATAGACTGACGGGACCTGGAGTTGAACAAGGGATCTTCCTCTATCCGGAAGGCTACTTTATCCAACTAAGCTATCCAGGGAAGACAGTTTATCATATCGTTTTGGAGTACTTTGTTAGCAAGGAAATTCCCAATCCCATAAGAATTTTTAAGTCCGTTTTTCCTTGAGCTTATTAGGTTGAAAGCGCAAAAAACTCTCGTTTTCCTTTATAAACTTCACTATACAAACATCTTTTCAACAAGCTTGTAATATCGCTTCAACAGCCAAACGAAACTATAATGAAGTTTTTATTTAAAACGAAAGAGATCTTCATTTCTTTCACTCCCGTAATTAATCTCAAGGCAACAATTCAGTTACGTGCCCGCCTCCCTTGTCTCCCTTCCCGTATCTTATCTACATAACCCTCTGGCCCATTTATGCATATGGCCTTTCATTTTACATTTCCTCGCTTTCCCTCGAGACGGGACCCCATCCACCAACCCCTTTCCGTGTGGTTCCGAGAGCGAGGGATAAGAGGTCGTGGGAGAGAAAGCTCTAAATGCAAGAGTAAACACCAAGATGTTCCTTCCTCAGATTCCGGATCGTCTGAAAGTATGTCCGGAGGATCGCTGGCTAGAATCCTTCATCTCTCGTATGTACCTTCGTTTTACATCTCGACATCTCGGGAACGAAATCTTTTGAACTCGATTGCTATTCGGAAAGGCCCGCGTCGCCGCTTTTTTTGGAGGAAGGGAATCGGGGTAGGATAATTTGAATAATTTATGAACCGAAGAAGGAAAAGAAACACAAATTGGGGAACGAGATTCGGAAAACAAAAGTTTCTACGATTAGTCTCGATGTTTACTCTTAAGCAGGGTTGCCAACCCTGTAGGGTTGACGGTAGGAGAGTCGGGCTTGTACTTGGTAAAAACATTTTTTAATCGTTTAAAACGTTATGATAAAATTCAGATAAAAATTACAAAAAATATAATCGAATTTGAACTAATTTCAAGATTCGTGTTCTTTGAAAGCTAAAAATTGTACAATATGACCGAATGACAAAGATATATGAACCTTGATGACAAACGGATTTTTCTTACATTTACTTATATTTGTAGTGCTTATCTAATTGCATATATTTTAATATATATATATACCTTTGTAACAATTGTACGTACTCGCGGAAACATGAAATTATTGACTGTATAGATTGAAGTACAAATGGTGTGTTAGAAATTTCTTAAATATTTACTGTAGTAAATAGTAAAAATTTTAATGTAACAAAGATAGCTAAAGATCAAAGAATTGATTTATCATTCTTATCGCTATGGGTTTAAATTATTTCTTTTTTATTTTCCTTGGATTCCTTAAAAACCATATATTTTAATAATTTTTCACGCTCCTTATGAAAGTACACCTGGGTAGCTATGGTGCTTGGAATTCCCTTCTTAATCTTACCTTTCCCCACTGAAAATTGTAAATTTCTACTAAACCCTTATAAAATGCTTGCAATACATGGATGCAATTCTAGCCTCGGCTGAAATAATCTAACACATACAGGTGTGTAACGCGGACCCCGATAAAAGATGATGCGATAGATTGTATAGGGGATATATTGATCAATAAAGAAAGCTATTATAATATAATACAAGAAGATGGACATAGAAGAAAAAGTAGTTGCATGATATAAGGGTTGAAGTTGGTTACCAAGAAAGTTAGAATGTTTAATGTGATATTTAGGTCACATAAATTACCTAGAGAAAAAATTCTGATGTTTGTGAAAATGAGAAGGTTCAGCGGGAATTTTAGAGCACCTAAAATTACCTAGAGGTAGAATTCTGGTGTTTGTAATGACGAATCCATTATTTGGATGAATCACGATAAAACAAATATGAACGAGATATTTACTGCAGTGTAGGACTTCCATCATCTAGAGTGCAGAATTTCCTATTTCCACATATTTATCAATTAAGAACTCCAGGCATGCATTTTTGGGGTATAAAAAAACAATCATTATTCTGTACCATTAGGTAGAGAATTGATGAAACTATCGTGCTCGACGATGCAGAAATTTAACACGAAACATTCTCTATAAGTAAATAAAATACCTTCAGAGCTATCTCACGATGTGAAATAAAATATTTGTGTAGCGTTCTCACATAGAAAATGAAGTGTTTCTTTTGTAGTCACCTTCTATAAATTTCAGTCGCTGGATAAATTCTAAGTAAGAGTGGGTGCAAGCGTTCTCAGAAGGAAAATGCGCCGAAATTCAAATAAACTCGACTTGGTCAAACCCAATTGGTATTCTGGGATACTGGTCGTCTTGGAAACTCTTTCTCGGGTTGAATCATGGAGATTTTCTTGGAGGAGTTCACGAATTGAATTAAATTTACTACGGTGGGACTTGGACAATTTGAACCTGAAGGGACCAAGAAAACAATTTAATCAAAGAAGTTTCTTACCAAGCGTTGAAAAATATATTGCATTATCTATAACAAACAGATATTTATTTTAAAAAGCCTCAGTACATATTTTCCTTTGTTTAGTCGTTTTATTGATAATCATCAAACTATTATTATTATCACAATTATTACTATTATAACTATTCATTATAATCAAACATCGTAAATGAAAACATAATGATTTACCAATTTACATCCCGCAAACCCTCTCTTTATTAATATGTCTCGACAGCTGAGAAATGTGCGAGCACACACAAAATGTACACATTCTGCGCAGGATGTACTTGCGGATAGAAGGGTGGGTGAACGCAAGAGACCTAGACCGCGTTTTAACGTCGCTCTGGCGGTATTTAAAAGGTTTTTATAGTGAAATTACTTTATCTTAGACGGGAAAAGTTCCAATTAACCAAAACAAAGTTCACATTAACCACGATTTTTCAAAATGTTCCTTTGCAAAAAACGATGGACCAAGGGAAAATTTCGAATTAATAATAATTTCGAGTAATAGAAGTTCCAACGTATAAACCTGAGGGGATAAACTTGATGATATGATTCCTAATTTCAGGCAGGATTAAGTGGAAAGCAGTTTATCAACAACGTTAATTCTGGTAATGACGTGATAACAGAACAGCCCGAGTAATTCTGAAAGGCAGGTAACGCTTAAAATTAATGGCACGTGTTTTTGTATCACCTATGCATAGTCGTGATGACCTAGTTTGAGCAGGCACTTGTCACGAGGCTCCTATTCCAGGAACTTTTGATCCGACGTTGAATCGATCTTTTTGCGGGAGTTCCTCGACCATTTTCGCCCTCTCCGCAATTTTGGGGCTCTTACTGCCCCATCTTCCGTACGTATTCACGTGAAAAAGGGGCCTGAAACGGGAAAAAATCGGCAAAAGGAAAATGGGAGAAGTTTGAGTTTCAGCAGTTCTGAAGGTCTGCTTTATCCACTTTTGCGGCATCTTCTGGTGGGAGAAATATTCTGGTCAGCCACAATCATTAACACTAGAAAAAATAAGTTATGCTCCCAAAAGTTACCGATGTCAAATTCGTTCAAAGAAAATAGAGTAGGGAAGACTTGGGATCATGTCCCGGTCAGCTCGATATGTTTCGTTTATTTTTATCTTTATATTTTCATGCGATACCTATAAGGGCAAAGTTTCATAAATATCCCCTCATATTATTTCAGATTCGTTCCATGAGTTACTTACTTAATGTCGGAAGAAGCAAAAATTCTGTTGAATTCTTAAAGTATACTCATATTCATGTAGTACGAGAGTATATCCGAAGACAATAACTTAGGGGAGAGCTGATCTGGATATTCTCAGTCGGCATTACTAAGCGAGGTAACATAATTAAATGTGAGGTTGATAAATAACATATGTTTTAAGTATATCTGGTATGATTCCATTATTTTTTATGTTATTATATTTTGGTTTTATTATACTTCAGTTTTTTGCAATTCGTTTTACATTTCGCCTTGATATTGTAACACTCCTGTTGGGTTAACTTTAAATAAAATAAGGAAAGAATGGTAAATACCTATTATATACCTACGCGACCTTCGAGAGAAAACAAAAAAGCGATACAGGGAAGTAGTTGCCAGGACGGATAGCTACTTTTGGTCATTTTTTCCGCGTAGTATTAGAGAAGCAAATAGCTCTCCAGATTAGATAGGTATTTTGGTGTCTTACACCCCCTGCCACGCGCCACTGGCGGATTGCAGGGTTTAAATGTAAATGTAAATGTAAAACACATTTCTTTCTTATAATTACATTAATTGAGCGGTTAAATTTGAAACTCCTTTATGTTTCATTGTAGTATTCCTAAACATTTTCCACTTGCATTTAATCTCTTCTACGAAAGGCTGGTATATTCATATTATCTTAAATTCCCATCCGTGATTAAACTTACGATACTCCTATAATCCATTCAGTTTTTAATTTAGATCAGTTCATTGAGGCATAAGTTAAGACTTAAATAGGAGGATAAACGTCGGTATCCCGGAATATATTTATTTCAGAGTTGATTTATCTTTAATTCACATCATACATTAACGAGAATTCTAGCATACCTTTCCTTGTCTCATTAAAAAAGCATACATGCCTGTCCTGCACACACTCACTTCTTTCTAAAATCCAAGTACAATTACGTTCTTTAATAAATTTCAAAAAATTCCTTTATGCACCTAAAGAAAAGTAGCTCGCATTTAATTACCTCTATAAGTGCCCGCGAAATATTTATTATGTGTAAAAGGTGAAGATTTGGGATTAATATAAAATGATAGGTCTTGATGTTGCAAGAAATGCTGCAGCCGTATGTATATTGTGCGTGGGATGCAGTTGGAGGAATTCTTTCCTCTCAAAGAGAAGGGAATTGTGTTTCCGCGCTGTTTACGCAGCTGCGTGACGCATAGGTTTCGCTGTGTATTCGAGGAAACTAAGGAAACTCAACCGGCAGCTCAACCGAACAGCAGAGTACATCTGCAATGGTATACTAAGCTTCGGGGATAATCTGGGAACCATCTCCAATTTGCTGAATCACAATAGCCCAATACCCTAACCTTATGATGGTAATGGTAGGAATAAAATTACAAGTACTTTTCCCACTTATATATATGTATATTTGAAAACGACCTGTTTCGGTACAGATCGGCCTTCTTCAGGTAACTTGCAATTTTATTCTAAATCAATCCTTTGATATGGATTTCTCTTCTGTAACGCCTATAGTAATAGTAGTTTATTGACCTAAAAAATTCACAATTATATTCCGATATTACACTAAAAATGAATAAATGTCTAGTCAGGTACAAAACAAGTTCTAAAATTATACATAATTCAACCCACTCTGCATATTATACATCAATGTCATATTATTATATTATATCATATCATATGTTATCGTATCGTATCATATCATATTATATTATATCATATCGTATCGTATCGTATCATATATCATATCATATCATATTATATTATATTATATTATATTATATTATATTATATTATATTATATTATATTATATTATATTATCAATAATAATAAATATTATATTACAAAGTAAAGACAAAAATAATTACATATTTTACTTTGCATAAAACTTTAATATAAAAACATGCATATAAAATTCGATCATTCATTTCAACCTACTGTACAGCATTGTAGGATTCTATTTATATAAAACACTACCTTATTGGTAATATAACGACAGTACATTAACTACACAACTGCTAACGAATTGAGGTTAATTTAAAAATTAATCAATCGAATAATATCATTTTTCAAGCCACATGTTTTCCAATTACAATAATAAAATAGCATTCAAGCTATATTCTGATTGTGCCCTCATAAGGGATGGCAAAATATAGTGGGAGATTTAGAAACGTAGGCGTGGCGTGGAATTGAAAAGATGATTTGGGTCGATAGAAAAACAAACGCGGAAGTGCTGAAATTGTGGGAGAAGGGAAGGTACTACATGAAGCTATGAAGCAAAGACTGATGAGTGGGTGGGTCGATTATTAAAAAAGAGGGATTGTTAGAAAAGTACGAGAAGGTAGAATCTAATAAGAAGAAGAGCGCGGAGAGAAAGACGAAAGAAGTTAAATGATGTAAGGGAGGGAGTAGGTCATCAAGTAATGAATCTCAGAACTTTTTTTTTATTTAGGGCCACTTAAACTTACCGAAAGGGCACATTACTTGTGACGATGATGCTGATTACAAGTTTTGATTGAAATAACTATGACTAGTTTTACGTGTAATTGATTCACTTAATTTTTTCATCCTTTCGATTGATTATGTTTCCTCAGTCTCATAGAATCATTATAAGAAACTACCTTTACAAACTAGTAGGAATTGGGAAATTTTCGTCTCTGTTATGATAAAAAAGTCCCAAAAATATCGTTTGCGGGGACCTTAACCTGATGATATTCCGTTATAATAGGAAGAAAGTTGACTCAACAGATTTATTCATACGAAAACACAAAATATAGCAAACAATACGACCCGAGTTTCGATACATGGCTTCATCATCGGGGGCAAAAATACCAAATTACATAGAATGTATATTAACATAACATATATAGAACTATGGCACTAATACTAATAGAACTTTCTTTTCTTTGAACTCTCAGTCCGTTTCTATTCATATATATGCTGTTTAATTTGATATTTTTGAACCTGATAATGCTGCCATGAACCATAGCCCTGTTCGTATTGTTTGCTATTTCATGTATTAAAAAATATTTCTTAATTTGTAGAAATAAATCTGTTCAGCTAAATTTCTCTAAGTTCCAAATGGTAGATAAATACGAAATTAGGAAATGGGCACCACAAATAAACCTAAAAGTACATCATGATCGATGGACTGGTACTCCAACCCATTGGAGATCTTCATATGCAATTACTAAATCAAATACTTGAAGAACTAAAATAGACGAGCGCAGTCGTATTGTCATTAAGTAGATGGGAAGTCGTAACCAACCCGAACCTTCTTCATTTGTTTCCATTCGGTTGTTTGCCGCAAAGTACGTTAATACCTAACACTTACTTCGCGGGAGCTCAATCTGCAGAGGATTGCCCCCGATTAGCTCGGGAGGAAGGACGGCAACCTAATTCGCAGTCCTGGGATTGCACCTGGCATGCATTCCCTCCGAAGGATCTATTAGCGGGCGAAACACTAGCCCGTTCCTTGCACAAACCTTTTTAATGGGAAGAACAGGAAGCGGGGTCAGGGAAGGAGTGACGTCAGAGTTCGCGGGGGAGGGCTCGCGACTGTCATTTATCATTCAGGCGGAAATAGGATAGCTGATGAAAAGGGCCTGCCCCCGCGGTCGGACGCATTTAATGCCTATGGAATTATTTCCGTGACACGGAGCCCACCGACTTGGGTGAGTTATTCATTAGGGAGCAGCTCTTGTTTCAGACGCGCGGGGAATTAACTAATGGCGCAGCGAGATGCTGACCTCGTTCTGTGGTGAATGAAAGGGATTGTTGCGGCGAGCGTCGGCCGCCGTAAACGCTGCCAAAATGGAGGACGTTCCCGGCCGTAAATGACCGATTCGCTTCTTAAAGATTCACTGCTATGTCTGTGTATGTGGCGGTACAGATGCGCGCCTCGGTATCCTGGATGGATTCGTTTGGTCGGAAGGGTTTCCATTGTGTATCTGCTTCGTGTATGGAGATGGGCTATAAAGCAGGGCATGGAACCGGAACAGGGGGGCTATTGCGTAAGCTATTTCGGTATCGGCAACCGCGTCGAAAATACGTCACAACCGAAGGGATGTGCCTTTCATATAAATGAATATTTCATTGGCTAGAAATGATCTAGTATGTACGTATGAGTCGGCTGGTGCAGGGACATATCAAAGTTTCTAGTTAAAGTACTTCTTTGTGCTGCGATTGGTGGAATTTACCGAGGTCTCAGTTTTAAAATTTCATTTATATATGTTAGAATAATATAAAATATACTGCATGGTACCTTGAATCTCGCTGACCACCGTTTGTATTCAAATATTCATCGCTTTAACTGGTTAACGTTTTGGCAGTACGTACAACAATACTTTCTCTAATTCACTGCAGGTAATATTTAAAGGCATATCTGCCTTTTTATTAATAGAAATTTTACCTCGACAACAGAGAGAACAGCCGTAGTTCATCTGCGCGAAAGGATATCCATTTTTATACTTCATTAAGCTCATTTCACAGGGGAGATCGAGACAAATAGCGATTACAACTTCATCCCATAAATTTTCAACTTGTTCACATCATTACGTATGTGAATCTTCAATCAAATTTCTTTCTAGAGAACTGTATCTCGATATTGCTCGACCATTTTCCTGATGTATGTATTCTAAATAAATAATATCAGTATTTGATGCAATTGTCATAAGTTGCATTTCTAGAGGAATGTCTTCTTTACTGCCTGATATTGAGTCTAAGATGGTGGATATAAATCATACCTTACCTATTATCTGCAGGACGTTAATAAATGATAATGTACAAATGTACAAAACAAAAAATGTATTATAGCTTAGTGGGTTATAGATCGCAAGTTTTATAAGAATGGTCGTACTCACATTCTGGAACGTGTGCAAAAAAATTATTGCAAGGAATGTACGTCCATAAATAAATATACACTACATTGAATAAGAGACATGCCTCACTATTAATGTACCGGAAAGGAACAAATATTTTGGTTCGGCTGAACAAAGTTACTCATTCTACTAATTCTTTAGAGCCACAGGACATAAGCAATTAGATGAAACTCCATCAATTCTTATCGTTTACGGATATTTAAAATTAAAAGAAAATCTGAATAGGTTGATTTGATCTAGCATATTCTATTTCATCTCACAGTTCATCAAATATATGAATATTAGTTAATTTGATAACTATATACTAATTTCATACTATAAGGATGTATTATGCCTTATAGTATTGTATATCCTTGTATACTATACAGCTCCGTTCCCAATTAAAGTCGAAATTCGAAAAAAACTTAAAGATAAATATTCTTTTAGTAAATTGCCTTTTACAAATCCATTCACAGAATAACCAATCTATGAAATAAGTTTCAATAGCCTTTCAATTAACTATTGGGAGTAAATATTTATAGGATTTGATTGGCATTACGTTATTACAAGAACATATACAAGATATGATGAATGTGTAAGAAAGGATTTCCTATTCATTTATTCATATATATTCGTGTAAATTATTATCTTATATGTTTATGCATATATTGCATGGTTTGATTTTACATTATTTTTATATTCTCATTAAATAGCAATTAATATAAATTTTTTCAGCAAATATGTTCCAGTATTCTATTATTCTTTGGTTACGAGCGATGTGCAATTATTTCTTTAACATATAAACTCATCCTGGCACTCTATTATTTATTCTTGTTCACATAAATAATCTTACCAACGGTAAGTGTTTACCCTTTGTATAACTATTGTGGTTAATGGTTGAGCTGGATAGGTAAAATTATGGTCTACAATTAAGTCGAACTTAGTACCGATGTTTTATAACTAATCTAAGCACGAAGTATTTTTCGACTATTTTTAAAAGAGCTATTTCCTTTAAAGCCTTTTAATTAGCCATGAATTCTTTTCAGTGGTTATTTGCACTTCATCGGTTCGTATTTTCTTCCCTAATTTATGCGTTGCCAACAACAAAGGCGTAGCCGAGCTTTGTGATTTAGAGTCATCTATGGAAATCCTAGCCATTCATCGTCCGTAAATGCACAGTCATTAATTGATACTAATTCGCCGTGACGCTAACTATCGTGAATTTGTCCCTAATCAATGAGCAGATGAGCAAGTTGATATTCGTCCTTCATCGTAGCCTCTTTAATCTGGAGTGGCTTTAATATTCATGCTCTCTGTGTGATGCATATCCGATTGTGTTTACGTGACACCTCTCTCTTTTTGCTCGCATACTTGCGAAGAAATGGTTGGAAATCCAATTAATTAAATCAAGGAGATTTTCTAAACATTTTGGATTCTTGCGTACGTGTTCGACGTTTCAAATATAATGATTTTGGTGTAATATTTTAATTATATCTCAATGCTAAGTATGTTGAAAAGTTTTTTGGCATTTTCGTGGCATGCTTTGTATTGCCATGTCTTATGAACGTACGGTTATTTTCATGGATTTAAATATCGGGTACATAAAGGCGCTCTAATTAATATTCAGAAGAATTTCCTTTTTTCCTGTGTACAAAGTACCACTAATTAAATTTTTCTTAATTCGGAAAAGCAGGAATAGCTAAACTCTTACAAAAATAAGGTAAGACAAGAAAAAATAAGAAAAGACATTTACTACTAGATAATATATTCATTGAATAAACATATTAATTCCATTACAGTAATACTATATTATCACATGTAAAACATTTTCTACATTTTCAATGGCTGCGTTGTTTCTAATGAGACATCAGAGAGTAATTTTTCATAAAAATTTAGAACCTTCTCTCGCACCCCTAGAAATGCTCTCTCGCACCCCGGGGGTGCCCGCACCCTCTTTTCAGAACCACTGGGTTGCACTATTTAAATCAAATTGGTATAATATAAAGGAGGACTATGAAACCTCACATTATCCGAAATCGAGACTTAGGTATTTTCGCACGAATAATAGGAGTTTATAAATAAACTAAAATTGTGAAAAAATGTGAATTTCTCCGTAAATAAATATATCATGTAACATACCACATAATCCACAACGCCATATAATTAGTCATAAAATAATGTTATTATTCTCGATATAAACGTAAAAAAGGTTTTTTATTATGTTCGATTTGTATGGATTCAAATTATCTAATATTAGCGAAATATTATTATTAAAAATCATATGACATTATAAATATAAATTATATTAGGTATATATTTCCCCAAAATTTCCTAGACCCACGTATTGTCCTCTGTTTATGAAAATAAATTGAATCAGGACCTTAATCAATTAATAACTTTTACCTACGCAGTTTTTCGCAATCCTAGCAATTACATTATGAATAGCAATTGTGTTAACTATATATAACCCAAAATGTTTTAAAGTTTTGATATGTTCTCACAACATTTCCAAGGGTTCCTAGGCCCATGTAGTGCCCTCAATTTATGACAACAAATTAAAGCAGGGCCATGACTAATTACTACTTAATACCAACGCAATTTTTAGCAATCCTTAGTTATTACGTTACAAGGGACTACAATAACATCTGGGACCAAATTTAAATACACTTAATAGTATATATATATATATATATATATTTAACAGTTAATATCAAAATTTGAGTTTAAAAGTAATATTATAATTTAATTTTGAAACCATTTTGAAGAAAGGCAGCGCAGCAAAATTAAAGGGAATAGTTGATCGGTTTTCAAATTAGAGTATAACATTATTTTTGATTGTTTTTACCATTAAATTAAAACAATTAAGTTTAGACATGTAACGTATAATTATGTAAGTAATAAATAGCATTTATGTTAACTATATATTAACCCACATGTTTTCAAGGTTCATGAAAGGTTACCCCAGCCATTGTAGGAATTCCTAGGCCCACGTAGTATCTTCAATTTACGACAGTAAATTGAAGCAGGACCAATTACTATCTCATACCTACGCAGTTTTTAAAAATCCTTCGCAAAAGCAACTGCAAATTAGTTACCCAGGGGCAGCAAAGCCGCAAAAATTATCCGATAAATGACTAATCACTCGTCCACGCCTCCAATGCGGTTCCTAGTTATTCCGCTAATTTTAGATTGGAAACCCATGATCTGGGAATTCCAGCCTAATTTAAACAAAAATTCGGAAACTCGCAATGGCGATTACGCTGATGATGAATCAAATGCCCCACCCACGTCTATAACTCATCCTCAGATCTCAATTTACGACTCGCAGTCCATAAAGGGAAATAAAGCATTCAATAAACACTGTTAAAAACGAGTGCCTTTTGGGATCCGAGGGATTTAATTATCTTGTGGAATGTCGTTGGACGTCACGTTTTGGCAAAGACAGGAACGTGTCGGTAGACGGTACTTTTTGTTTCAGTGGGTGCCTTTGAAATATTAGTATCAAAATTCATTGGGAATGAACGCACAAGTTTCACGAAATATTCATTCATCTTAGAGACAGGTTTCAACTCACAGCATTATTACATACGAATGTTTCATGATGGCTCTATGGGTTGCAACGTGTCACTGAAATAAGTAATATCTGTGGAACTTTTACTTTTTGTGGATTAAAGTTTTTTTGCACATAGCTGTACGTTAATTTCTGTTGTGTAGTTTCACAAAGTAATGGCTTCAACCCTTTATTTTCAAAGTCCGTCGTTTCCATGATATAAGAGGCTGCTAAGTTTATAAATTTCTTCTCCGGAAAGATTATATAGCGATTAAAAAACACTTTTTAAATGTATGGCATTCTCACTCTTCAATCGCTGTACATATTCAAAGTGAAGAAATACGTACGTAAGAGTTTATCACGTTCAAATGCTACTTATTATCTTCCGAGCTCTACCAGGTTCGAAAACTTCATTTTGACAATCCTCCATAAGAAATTCATGTTATGCTCCTTTCACGGACAGAGATCATTTTTCACATTTTATACAAAAATATAGTACGTAACCCATTCTTGTAAAGAGAGAAAATTGCAACACGGCTTAATGAATTAGAGTTTTAAATATCTCCAATAACCTCTTTGCCACCGGTGTTCGGAAACAAAAGAAAGGCCCGGATTACCGACGTTCTAATTAATATCCAATATGCATTACAATAGGGATGCTATAAAAGAAATTTTTCTTTTTATAAGAATCTTATTTGATGTACAGTGGGGGAAACAATTATCGCAACACCAGTTGGCGTCAGAGCGCGGATTACGTGGAAACTAACTGAAATCACTCTAACTCCGACAATTCGGCAACTCTGTATAGAGGCAGTAAAACCGGGAATATTCAAAGTCCATACGAATGGAAAATAGACTTTTAGTTTCGTTTTTATATGCAGAAATTTAAGACTCACCTTCGCGAGATTTCCAAGTAGTGCCTTTGCCTCATTGTCTTCATTTTTTGCCATTTATTATTCAAAGTCAGTTGTGATAAAAATAGTTATGTAGAATGTCAATATAATACACTGGGAGATAGTAACAAACAAGATTGTTTGATAGCGAAATATCAGACGTTAAAATGAACATTTTGAGGTATTATTTCGAGAATTAAAGGTCTAAATACTAGAATTGTGATGGAATTGAATTCTTGCAAAGAGAATTCAACACTTAAAAATTCGAATTTAGAAACCACTAAGATGCGTCCTATTCTTACCTTTCTATTTTCTCTCGAGCAGTGTAGTTTTCCACTGCTTAAGGTATTAAAAATATCCCTTCGATGAATCCAATCTAATCCGTGTGTTGAAGGAGTTCAACTTTTCCAAGAGCTTTTTAGCAATTAACGTTTTGACAGGAATTGTCATCACTATTATTAACTTTTAAATAGTGGAATCGGTAATAAACAACTTTCAGCTCTATCAGGCTATATGTAATAGGGAGTAATATTTGTGTAATAACAAATGGTGTTTCTCATGAGACATCAATGCACTTTAACCATACTGACTGAAAAAATATAATAAATTGCAACGGTACCACATGTCTATTGATGTTACAGTCATTCATCACACCACTAATACGATTTTCCTCTTCAGTGAGTGTATTACTCTACAACAGTTAATTTCAATTTAATTTATCCAGAGCTGTAATATATTTGATTAATGAGCTAGAATGCAATCGAAATTATACCAACAATTGGAATCTTTAATGCAAATAAAAAATGATGATTCGAATGTCCGATAATCAATCATTAGAAGTTCCGTACTCGCCTCGTAGTGTAAACATAATCACACACTTTCGACGAATTACAGGTGCCCCACAGATTTTACACTGTAGAACGGGCCACACTTACGAAAATACTTGTGGCAGCATAATCTAAACTTGTATTAAGTTTCCAAGAGGCCGGTATTCACTTCTCTACTTTCTCCGTAGCGATGAATAAAATTTTCCGCTTCCAATTTGATCATCTTGATTTCCGTATGTTAAAATACTTCTCAAGGTTACTTAGATCCATATATTAGACACCATACTCAGCTATTGTTCGCTGATTTTACTAAAATTTGTGTGCACTTTACGGACTCTTCCGAAACACTCCCAACCCCTCTCCCTCCATGAAGACCGTAGTTTAAATGTCGTTTACTACGTTGTTTTGCGGTTTGGATGCGAATAGATTAGAGAATAGATCGAATATACGCAGACAAAGTTATTCCTTAATTCAGCAGTAGAAATAGTTAATAACGCCCACTTAAATAGGCAAAAGGTTGGGCATGAGCTTAGCCCCAAAACATAGAAAAATTGCAATGGTGAAAAAGAAAAATTCACTTAAAAAAAAGGTAAAGGTTATTCAAAAAAGGAAACCATGTTTCAATGTGCAAACTGAGAGATCTAAAAATAATAATAGTAAATTGCAAGAGTTTACGTAATAAACAGGTGGAATTCTTTAACATTACGATGAGAACTTGCGCGGATATCATACTAGAAAGAAAAAACAAGTGTTTTACTTGTCACCTGATGATGTAGCGACGCTTCGAAACCTAGGTCGTGTTTTTTTCAGATATTAAATTAGTGGTCTAGTAAAAGTTGTTACCATGAATTTTTTACAAATTAAGAAATACCACAATGTGAGCCCTGAGATGGTTTCGTTTATACTAGAAAGATTTGGTTAAGCGAGGATATTACTCAAAGCGAGATAATTCCCCCGATTGTATGATATACCGAAAATATGACTATGTAGATCTAGCGGTAGAGGTTTTATAGCAGTATGGACTCATTTAATTAGTAAGCGCGATGAAATCGTAGAAAATAGCAGGAGCGAAATCATTTGGAGCTCGATTCAAAGACAAAACGGAAGTAAGATTAATATTTGTTCTTTGTGTCGTCCTCCCGATGAAAAAATATGTTGTATTGTTTATTTATCCGAGGCCTTACAGAAAAATGGCGAGAAAATAAAAGATCCAATATTCGCCGTAGGAAGAGATTTTTACCTAACCAATATTCATTGGGATAATCTAAAATTCTCCAGCACTAGCTGTGGGAAAAAAAATTCACGAAATACATCTTACTTTTTCGTTGCATGCTTTTGATCAGGTAAATATGACGAAAACTCGAACGAATCGTGTGAGGCAAGGTATCAATTTGGATTTACTAGCCACTTCTCAACCACAAATAGTAACTAGCCTCGCTGTAGTTGACGGTACAGTCAGACCATGATGTCATAATGGCAGTGATGAAAGTAGTAGCGGTTAGACCTCTCAAGCCGGTGAGGCAAGTGTATGTAATTCGCAAAGCAATTATTTCTGAGTTTAAGGTTTTATATCAACGAAGGCTTGGATAATTGTTTACGCTTTTCGGGTGAAAATACAGTAAATGGTAGTTGGGTAGAGTTTCTACGGATAATCAAAGTAGATTTAGTTAAATATGTTTTGTCTAAACAGTAGGTGAGACGAGGAAGAAGTTTGAATCGTTGCATAGGAGTCATTCACTCGCGATTGAGAAAACTTAAACCGTGCGGTGAGATCCATGAGCTTGGTGATCAAAACTATAGAGAAGTGCAAAAGATTTTTTTAGGAAGGATCACGAAAAGAATACCAGGAATATAGATCTCGAACCCTGTTAAAATCACTAGTTGGCGATTAGAAAAAATTTTGGTCATAAGTGCGTGAGACTCGTGGTGGTCAGTTTTCTATGCCTAGCATTATAAGCGAAGAGGGAATTGCCTTAAATAAATCGGCAGAAATAGCTAACTTACTTAACCCGTACTTCCAGAAATGTTTCTCATTAGATGATGGTCGAGTTAACGATTTTACCTCGCGCATTGATTCGGAGACGATTTCCATAGAGATATAAGTTGATGCGAGTGGAAATTCACTGCAACAGATTGATAGGAAATTTTATCAGAAATCAATTAATGAAGGTACTGTCCCAATGTCGTGGAAGAAATTAAACGTCACTCCGGGGCCTAAGAATGATCAGATTATTATGGGTAATTTTCGTTAACTTTGAATTTCTACAAAATAATGGACAATATTATAGCAAGCTCTATTATTCAGTTTCTTACCGTAAAGATAGGAATCATTCGGATCCAACACGGATTCCATAAAGGTAAATCTTGTAAGACGCACCTAGAGTTTTTTGTGAATGATGTAAACAAAGCGTAAGGATGTTAGATATCATCCAAAAACGTTATTTCCACGCAGCAACAAATTTCGCGACAACCCTTAGTGTTAGTACGCCACGCAAAATATCTGAGTGTCACGTTTAGCTGTAGATTATCTTTGAAAGAACATATTAGAGATGCGATAGGAAAAGTGAATAGAATGCAAAGATTAACTTGTAGATCGTCGAGGGGATGCTCATCGTGTTTCAAAGAAAAAAACTCATATTCCTCTTATTCAACCTAGCCAAACGAGAAAATACTGTTTCGCGATTACACTGATTATTACTTTTATATTACAGTTCGTGTACGGCATTTGTTTGATTGGTTGTATACGATACGATTTGTACAGAATTACCATGATAAAACGGTGAGTGTTACTCAGATGATGCAGTACGCGGGATGGTAATCATTAAGAGATAGAAGACTAATTCAAAGGATAAATTTACAAAGTAAGTTCAGAGAAATTTGGTTCTCAAATGATGTAATCGATATAATGCGACCTCCCTGTTGATGTGGGCCGCTCTGATACTGCGAGGAAGATTAGAGAAATAAATGCTAGAAGGAATCGTATCAAGAATTCATTTTTTCCGCGCATGATACGCGAAAGAAATTGATTAGGAAAATAGAGAAAAGGTTCCTGTACCCCCTGCCACACGCCGAAAGGCGGATTGAAGGGTTCTTACATAGACAGATTTTTATGGTGTTTTTGTGCTGTCGACATTTTAACTCAATAATCAGAATATATCGTATTTATAAAACAACATATAATTTAAGAGGAAAAATTCATCCGTCTCCGCTACGATTGGTCTTCGGTTTCCTTCAAAGTAACTGGGTTGTCCAAATTGCAGTGCTACCTCCAAAATACTTACGTTTCAATATCATCTCCTAAATCACTACTACTAATTTATTTCTTCTCACATTCACTAACAGTTAAAGGAAAGGAGGATGTTAAGAATAAGGTTTAACAAATACTTTTTTCCACGGATTTATTTGCAAAACGACCGGTTTCGGCACAGATCGATACCGGTTATGGATTTCCACACGGTAAAGCCTGCCACAATCGATTTTATTAGTTAAAGGAAAGTTTAATTAACCTTCCTTTGATTTCAAAAAAACTCTCAAAGGCACTCGAAATTAATATTTGCAATAAAAAAAAACCTTACACCTAGTAAAATAATGACAATAAAAGAGAAAATGGCCCTATCAAAACTGGAAATCCAAATATCATTGAGGATTATTATTCATCATTATTATTCAATTATTAATTTTACAAACTAAAATCTCAAAAAGTTTTTAATTTTGCCACATAATTGTGAATATATCCTAGTTTTCTATGCATTTTAGTTTTTTCAAAGAATTTAACATCTTCTATCATGTAGCGTGCATGAATATACCGGCCCTGAAATGTAGAAATGTTTTCGCTCTTTTTACTGTCTAAAACCCTCTCCTACATAGACAAATCCTGGTTGCGCCCCTGCGACAAAGCAATCATTCATTATCATCTATATATTCATGTCCACATTCGATAGAATCCGTAGATTCTTACACATAGATGATTATGAAAGAATGTCAGCTCCGCCATAGACCTTCATCCCCGTAATATTACTCAATTTTCATGTTTTTAAGAGAAGGAGACTATTTAATATAATTTAGAGCAAGTGGAAAAATATTTATATGAATTCGTATTTCTCTCAGACTCGGTAACAGTGTGCACATATGCACTATGATTAATAATCTAGAATTATATTGGAATCAAGAAAAATATAGGATGATTAGTAATATATCCATTGTCCTTCATTCTCCTCTATATGATTCAGCCTCATAGACATAGAGTTATCCACTTCTTCATTGGAATTCGCTCCAGGTGAGAAGATCTAATAACCGACGGAAGCTCTTCGAAAGCTTTATCGGTTCAGAACCTAAAGACGAAGTAAATGAAATTTTAGTGCAACTAAATACCTAATCGCGATCTCCGAGAAGCATCGACAAAACGTTACAGAGAGGTAATCACAAAACATTATTACTTCTGGTCGCTTTTTTCCCCGGACAATTAGAGAGGCTGATAGAGTAGATTACGTGATGATGGTGTTATTACAACCCCTACCATACCCATCTGGCAGCTCGCGGGGTATATATCTAAATCTAAATGTATATAATTGGTTTGGAACTACCGCCGAGACAATTGGAAAGTGTGAACCCGCGAATTGTCCTGGTTGTAGACGAACAATGAATAATAATATGCATAAGAATGTCAATAGCTCTCAAGGCTTATTTTTTAAGCGTAAAAATGAAAAAGAATCGCTTTCGCGGTCCGCTGGTTGTCCGTCTATCGACGTGAAGACCTAAATGAAGAAATAGTCGCCAATAAGTCTAAGTAAGCCTGAGCTCCTTGCCTTACGACCGGTTTGTTGTTGCGAGTGACGCATAGGCTTTCGAAAATCCTCTGCACTGATAGCGAAAGGTTCATCGTGCTTCGGGAAATCAGGAGGCCCTGTCAAATACCTCTAATTGTGGAAAATGAGTCAAAGGACATTGTCTTTCAGCGAACGACCTCGAATCCTTCGTAGAAGAGGAATTTCCACCGACACACGAAACATGTTCTTGACCGACAATTGATGATGAATTGGTTCCGAATGTTTCATATCCAATGGTTATTTTTCCATAATGAATTGCATCTCTCTGGTAAATATATATATTCATCACAGGGGCGTATAAATATATGTGGAAATCATATCTTACATTCGTTCATTTCCCGAACAAGAGAAGTTTAAGATAAAAAACTCATTTAACTTAAGCGGAATTCGAGCTCGTGCCCTTCCTATGCCAATAATTTGTGTCAGATAGCTGCAAAATCACCTCTTAATTAGCAACTAGTTATATTTATGACACTTCCAAACAATCTGAGAAGTCCATTTTAGCAGCTTATTAATAATTTTATTATGGCAGCATAATCCTGGATAATTAACTTAATAAAGTCAGACGTTCATAAAATACGTATCAGTACTAAAAACTTGGGTTGTTTATTAGGAAGTCTTTGTTTACTAAAATACGCTAATATAATAATATTATTTGGGAATATTTTTACGAGTGCAATAACATTTCATTTCCTTAGCACCATGGTGAGGAAGGAGCTTTGAATTAGCCAGAGGATAGTTTCTACTGGGCGATTGTAAAATGAGGGTCCTGAGTCTAGCTAAATAGGCACGAAAAGGAAAAATATACCTGGCACCTACAATACTTGCTTTGGAAGTGCTCGACATATGGTTAAAGCTTTTCCACGCGAGGTAATGCATTTCAACGTTTGTTTTGTATTGGCTCCTGCAATACTTTGAAGGGATCAACTAGTGGTTAAAGACTTTCCTCGCGAATTATCAAAGCCTTAATGCATTTCTTTGTGAATTTCTCCGCGCGAAGGCAACACAATTGACTAATGACCAAGGTCACCGAGCTCCCTGTTACAAAATGTAAGACAAGTCCGATATATGCGCAGAAATTGTTCGGTTTTTATGAAATCATGTTTTTTTAACTTTGGAATTGGTATTTTTTCTTTTAACTCCGGACGGACAATGATTTCATGTATTCTAGGTGACAAATAGTGTATATAAATTTATATTACGAATTTCCTTCGTCTGCATGATTAAGTTGGCGAAAAATTATATTCCGTAGACAAAATACAAATTTTACATTGTGCCATAGTTAGTAACTCAGTAATCGCTCTAACGACTTATCGAATTGTAATTGCTGAATTGAAAACATAAGAATTGTAATCAAAAATCCTCCTCGGAATGTTTATCACAAATTATGAATATCCTATGTTTGAACTGGACGTTTGAAGAATTACATTTACATTAATATCCAGCAGGCAGCCGTAAGACGTATGCTCGAGTGAGAAACCAAACTACCAAAATAACGCCTTATTAGCGCACAAATTATCCAGAAAAATAGACCATTATAGGCCATCTGTTCTCGCTATAATCTCGCAAAACATCATTTTCCTCTAGACTCCAAAATTCTCGTTCTCTAAAGGTGAGAATCGCCACATCGCGTATTCCTACTCCAATACCACTTATTCCTTATTGCTACACATTATGAAAACCGAATAGTATTCTTCACATTATTAAGAATTAAATTTAAATTATTGTCCATGTATCTTATTGCATTTAAGATTGAAATTGGAATAAATATATATTTAACCTATCGTTCTATAAATACTATTACTATCTGTGAAAGAGAAACGCCGAAATAAACATGACCAACTCGGGGAGAGATCGCGCGAAGGCTCTAAGAAGAGTTCGGAAGAGAGGAAATTTGTGTATGTTCTAGGCTCCGACTCAAATATTACCGCTTTTCGAGGCTTTCCTCGGTGTTGCCAGTCAGTCACAGAAAACAGAATTCCAAATAGTTTCTGTGAAAGCCACTGAAGCGCTCGCAAAGTGTTGCGATAATTTTTTCCGCCACTGTACCTTGAAGTAGGCTTCCATTCTCTCTTTAAAGTACCTTTTTTCTCAGAAATATTATATTTCTTACTTAATATATTTTATTTCATATTGGTATCACCAAAAACCTAAAAGAAGTCAGGTTTACATTATCATTAATTGATTTATATGTAATCGTATTTAATACGTTTTCCAATAAAGTACTCCTGTTTTTTCTAAGGATACAAGTATCTGAGATTGGAATTTATGCAACAAAATTCAAGAAGATTGTCGAGCAGGTTTCAAACCTTCTACTATCCGAATGCTGCATATCCATGATTTGCAAAATTCTCACACAAAGAGGAAATAAATGGTAAACTACCTCATTCCTCACCGAGTAAGCCTCATCCCCCGTCGTAAGTTTTTGTCATTGTGGAGGTGCTGAGGCTCAATTCTCCATTTAGGTGGAATACCCCAACCAGCGATAATCTTGGGTGCATTTCATGGACAAATTCATGCACTTCGAATCAATTACAAGGGACAACATGGGGATAAATAATACGAGTGATAGCAGAACAAACGGCTCGCATTAGATCTCCAAAACGATTCATTACTTTCTTTCTCCGAAACACAGCCTATTGATTCACATGGCATTAGCCGAGTAGAGTTAAACGGACCAGTTTTCAAATCAGCTTTGGATGGGTTTAGACTCGAGGTAATCCTATTAAAGAGTTTTGTTTGTGTAATGGGAGAGTTTTACTTCGGAATGCAATCTATCTGCTGCCGAGACGCACTCCCAACCTCAGCTGAATGGAGTACCAACTGTAGTTTCCCATTCCTCGTTAGGATTAACGAGTAGCTGCCGAAGTGAGTTGAGTTGATGATTCATTTTTAGGCGCACCGGTTATTAGACAAGTAGGGCATATCGCTTCAAAAGATTAGGTTTTATTATGACGCTTATATTTGTTTTGTGTTGAAAAATTTACTTTTCGGTCCAATAGCTAATTCTTTTGGGAACGATACGAGATTATAATATAGTTGGTATTTAGGTAGAACTGTGTATGCATCTCTTGCCGCGTGAGTACAAGCGGCTAGCTGTATATATAATTAGATGCAGAAATCGTTTTGGTCATATATATTACCCCGCTTCTAAAATGCCTGTTGAATTTCCTCGATTGATTCGTTTTAGTAATTGAGTGAATGGAATGTCATATAAAACAGCTAGTTTTACACATACATATAGAGATGTATAAATCGTGCTGGATTGAAGATATCATCTCACTTGTGGAATATGACTGGTGAGTTGCCTTATTTAATTCGAGTATCGTTCCAGTAAATACGAGAATGGAATCTAATAATTTTTAATACTGGAAATTTTAAATTTTCCGCTAAACAAAAATGCAGGTTCGCTATTAAGGTCCGATAGGGTGGTTTGTTAACAGTGTTTGTAAATAGGGTATTTTACTCAGAATATCCTCATGATGAGACATTCAGTTTTCCTACTATGTTTGTTAACGCGCATTTTTGTTTTGTATAAATTCTCTGTTATTCCTTTGGTAAATGAATTTTATCTTGTGAAGAAGTGAATAGAAGGAGAAGGCAAAGAATGAGTTACAAGGGGTTAAGTGTAGAGAAGTAGTTTTTATATAAAACTCTTTATCGCTACATTTATGAATAATATAAGTAATTTGAAGATCCAAGAATAAATGCTCCTTAGCCTTGAATTTCAACCTATCAAAACGATTTACGAATTTAAACATGAATGAGTTAAATTTCTATTAAATTCCTACTTTCTCGTTGCTCAGCAGTGTTTCTAGTTATTCATGTATAATAATAAATGTAATGATAATGTATGTCATTGCGGTCGATTCTTTCTGTCTAATTTCATCCGTTCTGTTTATATTAATTATTTTACTTATTTATTTTCGTAAATGATATACATTATACGAAGAGCCAAGAATAGATGCCTCTTATCATTTCCATAAGCTTCCATGGCAATCTATCAAAAGGTTGGGAGATATTCAATAACACTAACATCAGTGGAAAAGAACCGTTAAGTGCTATTTATTTGTTCGGTAGTTTCGTTAGTTATTCATTTATGTACTATATCATTGCGGCCGATTTTGTAATAACATGAAAATGTTGTGCATATCGGCGTCATTCGCCGAAAATCCTTCCTCCTACGTCTGTATATTTCAGCGCTTGCGGACGATTCCGCGTCACATGATCGCCGGAAGCAAAAATTTCGTCCTTGATTAATCTCCGCATCGCTGTTTTCAACTTACCCGGACGATTTGTATCCCCGCGTAGCACGAGCTATCCTAATACGTCACCGAACCATGGAAACAGACGAACAAATAGAGGAAACGCAAAACGAACTCTCGTATGAACCCAGAGTGAATGGGAGGCAAACTTAGTTGTATATCGCCGGGACATATCCCTAGGATTATTCCAGGAGCGATGACAATGATACAATGGGTTAATATATTCCCCCGACAGCTGTATCGTTGCGGGAGTCTCGCACGCACACCGCGGCCGACCGCGGCTTTAATCCCGAACGCTAGCAATTGTTTCCTACACTCCGCAACATTAGTCCAGATTCTAACGACTATAAATCTCCTCGGGCTGCGTAAGGAAATTTTCCGGTAATGGACCTCTTTAGAAAAAGCTGAATCCCAGCCAGGCGGGATTTATTCCGTTTGTTCGGGAACAACTGACGTAATTCTCCCACCGGGCCGTTTGTATACCGAGTCGGTATTTTGTCGAGGGGCACTCGGAAAGTATTTTTAATCGATGGGGCTTCGGGTCAGCTCGGCGTAGGACAACTCACCGTAAGACAAATAATTTTGGCTGGGTTGGGTTGAGTTGAGTGGGAGACTGGATATCGTATTATATGGACTGGATGCTGTATAGTAGAGAACCTGCGCGGAAATTTTCGCGCATCCCCTCCTCAGAGGGGTATACCCCGACTCCTGCGAACTCCTTACCCCGTGTACTCTGCGAAACGACCTTCACTTCCTCGTGGTTGCCAGCCTTCGCTAATCGTACTCTTGTATTTCTCCAAAACATACAATACGTACGAGGAACTTGTGAATTGAGAGAATTTTTCAGCATTACTGTGCATAGAAGAGACTAACTGCATGCGAATTGGGGAAGGGATAAAATAATGGAAAAAGCCTGGTAAATGAAAGGGAAGGGTCGGAGGGTCCCTGCTGTATAAAAATGTAAAAAAATATGTACCAGAAGATGCTACTTCGGTAACGAGACCGGTTGTTGGTTAAAACAATTGTGTGGAAAGTCTCCTAGTTTTTTCTCCCTTATTTTATAATGGCTTTCCATAAAGTAACACCTGATCATCTAGATTTCACTGGGGAAGGGTTACCAAAGATGGAGGTATTCGGAAGTGGGGTAGGTTGTCGATGCTCCGCCTACTGGTACCGAAAAAGGCTATTTACTACGCGGCGCTATAACGGTAAGCTTTGCGAGAATTTCAATCGCTACAAATGAGATGGTTGTGCAACGACAGAGGAATGGATAAGGATGGGTCAAATATTGAGTGGAGAGGGACTGCTGAAGAAAGTGATTGAGAGTAGAATTCAAGGAAAAAAGAGGTGAAGACAAAGACAAAAGATGTCGGATGACTTTAAGGGGTAGATAAGCTACATAGGAAAATGAATATGGATTTTTGATGCATATGGACCTACCACAAGGTAGAAGACTCATGTATGTACAAATAGCCATATGTAATACTGGCAATGTAGTGCGCGCTTCAAGACCACCTCGGCGAGTTGTCGTACGTCAAGTTGTCCTTACGCCGAGTTGTCACCGAATCGTGGTTGATACCCTTGTGACGCTTCGACAAAAGAGCAGCGGTAATTAAACGCGTGGGAAATAAATTTTGGAAAAAATTAGAAGCGTTACCCGTCTAATTTCGCGTCCCATTTTACGTCGCAGCGCCACCTACTTTATTCCGCGCCAAAAACGAGACATAAATGGCGGTTCGGATCCGTCTCGCGGAACTTGGATGATGATTTAACCCCGGCAGAGCCGAGTTTTGTGTTTTCGCGCTCTACCACAGCGTCCACTCTCCGCGGGAAAAGTGAGAGCCTCGCCGCGAAAAAAAAATTCCCGCATAACTGTTGCGAAAACGTTTCTTCTCGCCCTAATGAATGCTTCGACGGCCCCTGCGAGTGGGTCTGTCTCTGTGTTTCCGCGCCGGAGTCAAATGGGCGCTCTAATTTAATAAGCGCTGGGCGCGTAACTAAAATTTTTTGGCGCGTTTTCGACAGTGAAATGACTCCAGAGGGTCCTTTTAAGTTTGGGCGCTCTAATTTCTCGGAATAAGGTGTTGTTTTTTCCAAATTGTCGTAGTCGATGGTTGTGGTACCCAACAGTGCTGTTTAGAGAGATAAGTTCGGAAGGGGTGTCAGACCTCTCGTAACAATGTGAGTAAATTACAGCAAAACATATACGTTCGATACGGAAAAAGGATGCATAATTATGAAAAATAATGAACAATTAAATGAGGTGACGAAGGTAATCAGCCTACTTGTTCTTGAAATAATGATATGTATGAACATACAAATGTCTAAATATATAGAGTACTTTGGACTAGGAAGGTGCATCGTCTATTTAACCCTAATTTTAAATATCATGAGTATTACCTATAATATATACTATAATAATGGAAGGTCGCTGATGGTTGTAATATAGAATAAACAAAGCACCAAAAACCATCAAAGAACCATAACTTAAAGTTATTTGATGGTTTATAATACGTATACGATTCTTTTGACAATTGATGTAGGAATAGAAAGCGAATATCTAAAGAAATATTAGTTTATTAAGAGCAAATGAAAACTGTGATATATTTTATCACTAAAAAAATGTACTGCAGGGAGACACCCACAAAGAGGAGGGGTTTAACTTGCAAAGGTATATGAAAGAATGATAGAAAGGTAGATAAAGAAAATTTAACATAGAAGAGGATCAAATCTCCTTGGAAAATTAATTCCTGATTTTTACCTCCTGTCATGGAATACCTAAATGTCACTCCCTATTTCGTTGAATTTTTAGGGCCAAGTTCCCGCATTCACTCACAGCAACGCATTAAAAATAGCGAATAATTGCTTCACTAGAATATTACTCTTTATTTGATCGGAAATACATAAAAAAATATATAAATGAGATTAGTTGCTTACAGAGCACATACAAGGTCGCGGAAAGTAATGACGAAAAATCATTGTCTTTCTGGACTTTAGTCCCATGTTCCAGAGCAGTCGTTTACCGTGCTGAACTTCATTGGAGAGCTCCATTTTTAAAAGTCGCCTCATAAATCTTACAGGACATTCAGTACTCTTCTCTTTTCGTTCGGGAAGCTCTTCGAGACATTAAGGTGTTCCCTGACTCCGGAAATAACCCACTGCCTCTTGAATGTGTATCCGCGATACGAACATCCCCTGGCGGTCGAAGAGCGAACTGAATAAATCGTCGCAGACGTTTTGTAAGACGCGCGCGAAATTAGCAAGATCAGGTGGAGAGAGGTGCGTGAGGAAATACGGTCTCCCAGGGTTTTATAGTTCTCATACTACTATTTAACATGGAAATAGCACTAAATCCAGGCGTGGGTAGGAAACTGAGAGCGTTTGGACAAGTCTCGCAATCCTAAAAGGGCGTTCCAGGAGGTATTGTAAAGCGCAATGCGACATACTTAAAGGTATTTAGAACTACTTATGTTTTCTTCGCATCTGAAACATTCCTTATACTTTCTTATTCATTAATCTCCGTTCCATCAGCTTTGTTTCGATCTACACCGAGTATCGCTCCTGCATAGTGCTCATTGTCTGTAGTTATTCTCTGGCTTAATCTTGTATGCCTTTCTGACTTAATGATATAATTTCTTTTAGTTAAGTATGTTCACGAGTAAAAACGCTTTCATCTCTGGGTGTATATTTAGCACTTCATTCGTATGTATATATGGACCAATATCATCACTCAATTTTAAAAAATGTATTATTCAAAGGTACTAAGTTAATTCATCAATTAACAGCCCACCCCATCGGCTGTGCTCAGCGAACTTGTATTTTAGTGGAGTAGAAAATTGAAAATTTGGAGTAAAATGGTTTTTATAATACTCCATTCATTTGTTTATGAAACGAGACTTGAATTAATTTTGGCAAGGCACTAGTTTTTTTCCGAAAGTGAGATGATTTGTTTGGCCAATATGATTCTGCATCTACATTCAGTTGTAGTCGTGTGGCAGGAGGTGCCTTACGTTGTTATGACCTCGTATCGTTCGCGGAAAAATGAATGCCTACATGGAAAGTAATTTTTTTACAGAAACAGGAAATCATTAGTATGATAATACCTCCTACTCTTTTAAAGAGAGATTATGTATAATCTCTCTTGATAAATATCTACTTACTTAATAACCGGTCAACTAAAGTTAAATCATTAAATCAACTGACTTCTACAGCTACCCGTTAAATATAATCCTCAATGGCGTAAAAGACTATTGAAGTTATCTATCATTTATCAAAAATTGTGGTGTTATCCTCAGTTATACGAAAAATTACTTTTGTTTTGCAAATTCTTTTCGAATGGTTCATTTCTACGCAAAAAATTTCGGAGTTTTAGCTTTTTCAATCAAGTTTGAAGCTGTTAGAATAATATTCATAGTTTGTTTTACATTCAAGAGGTTTGGTTGCATTATTTTGTTCAATTCAAAAAATTGTGTCGTGCGGGTTAGTCAACATTCACGGGGCTTCTTACTCCAGGCTTACTGAAATTTACGAATTTTATGAATTCATTCTTTGAATTTGAGCTCGTGAGTAATATTTAAAGTCTACTTTAACGATTTCATTCATTCTTGCATCCCCCACTAACCTAATTTTCTGAATCTTATACATTGGCAATTATGCTTAGCTAACTCCGGAAAATCTAAACTACGGGGGCATTTTGGTTTACTTAGTTTTGATTTTTGTAATTTAACTTTCTAAATATTGAATTAAATAATCGTGTCACTTTCTTGTTTTCTCCTGCTATCCTATACATTCATGCTTCATCTATATTTCCCTTTGCTCACTCATTTTTCTTTATTTTACATTCTTCAGTTCCCTATAACTTAACTTAGGTTTTTTTCATTTTTTGTTTCATTATTTTTTATTTGAAGTGCTCACCTCTATCTATTAATCATTTTATTACTCATTACCGCTTCATTTGTATTCCATGATTACTTCATGCTTAACTAATTTAAGTTCCTATTTAACAATGCAACGTTGTGATCTACCGCATTAATTAATCTTCCTATTATTTCTGAAGATTCTCTTGCTGAATAGTTTGTTTGACTTATGTTTGTATCGAACATTGGGCCCTCAAACGGCCAAAGTTCTTGGCAGCTTATCTTACATCGAAAATTTGCTTTATTTATCGGCATCGCAAACTGTCGCAGGATTTTATTTCAGACTCCTCTTTGAATACCTTCAAAAAACATTGCGGTATAAGTTAGCCCGTGTACATCGTGGTAAATCACTACTTTTTTCCTCACTTTAGGAAAAAAAATTGCCGCAAAATATTGGTTCGCCATTTCGTTGCAAATAATGCAAATATTCAACTGTAATTATTCAAACTCAGTACTATGAAGCATAAGGATTGCGTTTATAATTTGCATTGTTTTATACCCGATGAGTGGTCTCATTTTGGTTCAGGAATGGCTTGAAGTTGAAGAATTTCGGGAAAAATCAAAGACCGGCATTTTTCGTAAAATTTGGTCAACTTTGACCCCTTGTGTGATTGTAATGCGCGGTAACCTACGCAAATGATTTTTGAGTTATATGCAGGATTTATTCAAGATTGACCATGCGAATTTTCAAAGTCCGCACTCAAAATCCCACTTTCTTATTTTTCGCCAGCTTTTTTCGATTCTAGCCAAGTACGTAGGTGCGGTTCCAACTAGCCTGGGAGCAGAATACTTTACGGACTGATCAAGTTGAAACCATTTAAGTTCTCACCGGCTTAAACATCTGTTTCATATCTCTTGCATTTTTAGTTCTCGAACAATGCCCACAATTTACCTGTACTCGCGCTTATGCTTAATCTCGGGGAGATGTTTGCGACATAAATTCAATCCGTTTTGCCTAGAGACCTTCAGCGGCGGGTTCTGAGGCGTAATTTCCCCGTCACATTTTAGGACATGCTTAGACAAAAGGCTTCCTTACGAGATAAGCGTTGAGACGACTCCGAGGGACGGAAACTTGGGAGAGGTGAGAAATTAGCAAAAGGAGGATTTAGTAGGTAATCGAGGGAATTATGGCGTGGTGGGGATGAAAATTCACTTCGGTTTGATGAACAGGGAGGATTCTCAGCGATGGAAGAAGGCAAGATAGGTGAGAGTTGTGCTTAAAGGAAGGAGAGAAAGTGCTTAAAGGATAGAATTGGGATACGTCGCAGCTTTCGCTTGGCCAAATTTGAAGTCTCACTCTCGCCATATAATTTGTTAAAGTCGCTAAATTAAGACTGACGTTTCTTCCCCGACTTAATTTATTCGTGAGGCGTAAACAACTCCATGACAACTACAGGACATGAATTATATTCGTTCTGTTTCAAAATTGCATCACTACACTTCTTACAATTAATATGTTTACTAATTGTGGTTTCATATTTTAACATTTTGATCCGAAAATTGTTTATAAATGCCTCAGATGTTTATTTAATGATCTAGTAGATACTTGGGCAATTCCAGTATTTAACTGTTGTGAAAAGTAGAGAATATTTATGGAAAACTGATCAAATCACAGAATAACCCCTAATATAATATAATATATAATAATAAAGATCTGAAAATTACTTCAGAAATCTAGATGGCATCCTAGGATAGCGCATTGACTGACCTACTCAATTTTAAAAATACTATTTAGAAGTTTTTTACGGGGAGCGATATATATTGTAAACTGAAATGATCATTGTAAAAACCTAAGTCTCGATTTAAATGCATATATTCATAACATATTCAACAATGCAAATTTTTTTTTTCCTAATGTTGAAATTAGTTAGTATATAAAGACATTATCTGAATGTTTTTTCTTCACAATTGTAAGAGGAGAGGAAAATTATATGCATTAATAATGTAAAATTGTACAATTTTTGTAGAGTTCAAGAACTGATCTCCTAAATTACATTATAGTTATCATGATATTCAATACGAAATAAAAAATTTATAAGATAGCTAAATATTCAAGAATTTTCTTTCCCTCATTAACCTCGATCGTCATGTTAGCTTACGCATGCCTTTGAAAGCAACTTCATTCCGACCTTGATACTTCAATATCATCAAGAGCAAACGCTGCTTTTGTCACTATTCTGTCAATCGATATTACCTTCACCACCATTCCTTAGAGTGGAAATCTCGGTGGTTTCCTTTTCAATTGGCAATCGACGCTCAGTTATGAGATTGAATTGCTTAAGCGTAAACATTCTGGTTGATGGCGAGAATCTTACTGCGATGATGCGGGAGACTTAAAGTTAAAAAGAAATATCGCCGCGTGTGTTTTTTCATCCATTTACACTTACATCAACTCCTCCGATTCCCACTTCAGAAGGAGAAAGGATCCCCCTGCGCTAACGCTCGCTAAAACGACTGCATTAAGATTAATCGAGCCCTCAGCATAAGAAGGCAACAAAGGGTTGAGTGGGAGACGTATGTAAAGCGAAGAGAGGGCTCCAGGGATAAGGGATTGTTATTAATAGCTCTCGTCCAACTTGGCAAGAACTTTATTCCCGTGTCACGGACACGTGCGAGAGCTACAACTTTCGATCTCACGACCTCATGATTTAGAGGCGCAATGGTTTGAGTCGTGGTTCTTATGGGGCTCCAGAAGGTCGTTGCTGTCAGACGGCACGCGTCTTTGAAAGGGTCGTTCATCATGCTCTCCATCGGGGAGCTCCTTAGACGAAATTTACGGTTTTATTTCTTTATGATTTGAATTCGGCGTTAAACTACATTTCAATTTAGTGCGTGGTTTTTCATTAATTCTTTTACTTGTTTTTTCGATATTTAATTCCTTCAGGAGGGGAAGTTCTACATACCATTATTCACATTTTTCTTTTATTTTATATACTTTTATTAGTAATGCTTTATTTTCGGGTTTAAGAAAGTAATATTTTAGTTATTACTAGCAGTGAGTCTCTCATTATTCGTTCGTTATGTTATCAATCGATGAAAGCAACGTTTTTCTTTTTCGACGAAATCAAAGTGTTTTCTATAAAAAATTCAGCGTTAAATTAAAAATCAATATCGTACTTATTAAAAATTCTAACGATTGTTTTTCATTATGTATTCGGTAGATTTTTCAGTGTTTAATATCTTCTGGTGTGGATCCTTTCCATATCTTTATGAGTTTTTTCGTTTATTTTTTATTTTTTTAATGTTTTCAATGTTTTAACTCCAGTTCCTCTTATCAGTTTTAAGCCAGTAATTTATTTGATAGGATACAAAAGCAAGAGCAACGTAAAATTAAAAAATGAAATCTCGTAGAAATGTAATTAGATTATTAGCATTCTGGGCCACAGCTACCTTCTCAATAGCATGTAAGTTAGATTTCCAGAATCTAATTTCCTTCTAGATAAAAAAAATTGCTTATCATCATTAGGTCTAGATGGTTTATCCAGTCCCCTTCTTGAGATGCTTATCTTCAAGGGAGAATTTTTCCAAATTACTTCAATTTGGTTTTTTAATCTCCAAAATAGTTTTTGTCTTCTTTTTTATTTTATATTGCTTCGTTTCTCTCTACCTGTACCATCTCATAAAATCACAAATGGTTGGATATAAGAGAAGACTATATTTTCAATTTCGCCCTCAATAAAGTCGATTCTGTTCAAACCTAATCCAAAATATGACGTTATTTTTCCGAATTACCTTTTTCACCGGAATATTCAGGCGGGGACTATAAAAGGATTGATATTCGTCCTCTGCTGGCGAAATTAGTGTGACGAACGTATTGAAAATGTATCCATTTCGTAGAACTCAATAACATAAGGATAGTGATTACTTTTCAGAAAAGTAAAAATGAAATTACTTTGACTAACACAGCCGTACAGAGATGAATTTCAACATGCGTTGTCAAATAATAAATCGTCATTTTGTATTCATTCCTTGTTTTTCGTTTGCGTTTTCTCTGAACCATTTTTCGACTTTTATCTTCATTCATAATGATGGTAATTGTGGGCTTGCAGATATTATTAGGTATTATTTTAATTTTATATATATATATATATATTTTGTATTGGTGGTATTGTCACATTTCTTTCTGCACAGATTTCTTTGGTGGAAAGCTCACCTTGATTTGTTTGTCAGAAACTAATTCGCAATCAGTCAAAATAAATTAAAATCAATATTTAAGCAATATTAAAAACTGCTCGCGAAGAATTTACCCCGGCCATTCCAATGACGAATATTCCAGCCTTTTGATCCTTGATTCATTCGCTTAGCACAAACCGATGTTAGTCATAAGCGACGTATGATCTTTCATTACCAAATACTCTGATTGCTCAGTACCGTTGAAAGCGTTTCAGGCCCGAGAGGAGGAAACACGAAGTAGCAACAGCTCGGTTTTTTTAATTGATTACCGCCGCTCCTTCCAATTAGCCAGAGTTTCGCCACATAAAAATGAATCGAATCGATAAAGAACTCGTTAAGCGAGATTAAATCGAGGAAAAATTCGACTGACGATCCGCGAGGGGCTTTGATTCTTTCATCCCTCGGTGATGGAGTGATTTCAATGCGTTCCCAAGCATCGCCGTGCTTCGAATTAGATTTAAGGCCTCATTCTTTATGACCTTTCCGACCGTCATACTTTTAATCTACACAGCGCCCACATCAAAAACTTCCGAGCCCTTTCGCCCACCCTCGACATTCTTCCCGACCACAGAGAGCTAAAAGTCAAAGTTTTCATTGAGGAAAAAGTTGATACCTCAGTAAGGCTTCCCATTCTTTTCGTTAACTTCCCGAGTAAATGCCCCTATATTCTTTTCTCTTTGAACTTATCTATGTATTATTTCTTATCGCTATTTCCCACGTCATAGGGCATAGTGTTTAACCAGCGATGAAATTTATTACAAGAATGTTAATTATTGCCGCCATTACTTATTAGAATTCATTTTTTGGATTTCTACTACTTTTATAATATACTTACCTCACCCTACACTTCAGAGAACCTAGCAAAGTTGCTCATCGTTAACGGAATTTGAGAGTTTAACTCTTAGTATAAAAAATGAACCAAAATATTGCTCTTATAAAGGTTTATTATAGGCCATAGAATTTTTCCATTCAATGCTAAAGAAACATGTGTTATTCCAATTTTTATTTTTCTGTAAAACCATGACCGTCTTCTCTGCGTCTGATACGCATAAAATGATAGGAGAATAGTGGTAGTAGTAGTAGTATTGTTAAAAGTGCTTCGACAGCTGAGGTCATTTCGCACATTGGCTCCCACCGGGAGGAGAATAGTGGATTAGGAATGTAAGACCAGAAGTACTTGTAACGCAGTCAAGTTAAAGGTAAATAAATTACGTATATGAACTAAATTCCTTCTTTTCGTTTTATATTTTGACAACACTTTGAATGATCACCTTTTCAAGAATTAAGAAATGGGATTATTTATTCAATTCTGCTTTCTAACTTTTCTTCAAGATGTCAATACCGAGCGTTGTTACAAAATAGCAGTCACCAAGCTTGAAAATTATAGTCATTTAACATTAGCGGTTTACGTTAGGCGTTGTTGAGAATACGGATTCCGAAATGAATATATTTATGCAAATCCTACATACACCAATTACATAATCGGCCCTATTCAAATCGACCTTTGACGTGTTAGGTCTTGCGTCAGGCACCCCTAGATAGAGGCGACAAAATGAATTCTACAATTTTCACATTTTTCATTTTTATGGGTTGGTGAAAAGCGTGAATTCAAGCAAAAATATTATAGTTGATCCCTATCTTTTTCGTGTAGTATGGACATTAAAGTGAAATTACTTCAAAGGCAAATGAAAACCTCATATCCAATTCATATTTATGTTGCGAGAATGCCTTCAGTTTATGATGAGATATTGAAATTCATTGGAGACGGAATTTTGTGTACACACATGTCAAATGAATAAACAAGTATAAAATTTTCGATAAGGAAACCAAACTAATTGAGTGTCGGGTAACTTCCGTAAGCCTCGTGATTGGTTGTGTCCAATGCAATTATTAATATTATATTGTAAAAAATGTGAAATTAAGGAAATGCTAACCTAAACACTGTTTCGGGTTTACGGAAATAAATTATAAGATTTTATTTTAATTAATTTATGCCTACAAATTGTAAGTTGTAGGCATTCACCATTGCTTGAAATAAATATATGGCTAAACATTTTGAGCGGATTGTTCAGTTCCTGAATGTTTTCGGTTTCGGTTCAACTTGTATTATTTTCAAACACATATTTGAGTAGAACAAAGGGTGGTGGTTCTGGATAGAAAATTAAACTATTGAACAAAAATTTATAAATAAAAACTGATTGGTGTTCCGTTTCCTGATACAAATAGATATTGAATTGTGCAGACATTTACAGAAATGCAGATTATATTAACTGATTTAGTGCAAATGTTTGAAAATTTCAAAGTAATAAGCGAAAAAGTTTATAAAGAAAGACATAAGAATGAAATATAAATACGTTAGCTATAGAATTGGGTGGCTAACTTTTGTATAATTTACTCGCTCGACGAGTTATGATAACTGATTAAGAGCAAATTTTTGAAAATTTCGATGTAATAAGCGGAAAAGTTTAGACACAAAGACACAAGGATGAAATATAAATAAATTAGCTACAAAATAGGGTGCCTAATTTTTGTATAATTTACTCGCTCCACGCTTTTTCAAGTAACAATTTTTTCCTAGAATTCCGAGCGTTTAAGGCCCTTCCAGTTAGTAGCATCGCAAGAGAGAATATAAACGTCGGGATATATACGCGGCTGCTAAAAAACCTTCCCTTAGTACATATCCTCGAACTGAATCCCATCTCATGCATGAAATCAAATGAAGTTTCCCCGGCGTCGCAAGCCGAGTGATGGAGCTCCTTTCCTCCCCATTCACTTTACATCCGTCCGAATTCCCCCGCGAAACGGCCTTATATCACACTTCTTTTTCCGCGCTATATCGCCCATTGTGCCACTTCCCGTCCGGCGGGCAATTCTTTCTCCCGTATCAGCGCGATAAGAAAATAATCCCGATGCTTCGATTGCGAACGAGATAGGGTCGAAAATAAAACACCCCTAATCCGAACGGGTAGGAATTGTTACTGGGCCTTAGACGTTTTTTTTCCTTTTCAGCGTTTTCCGTCGTCCATTTTGATTGTTCGTTGTTTTGCTTTCCATTTTCGATATTGTCTTATTTTGCGATTTTCCCGCCTTTTATTTTCGATCGTCATGAATCGTGCGATTTTTCCCGCGCTTTTTATACAGAGCGTTGGCCTTTTTTCGTATTTTATTTTGCTGTTCTTCGTTTCGCTTTTACATTTTCGACATTTTTAATTTGTTGTGTTCCCAGTCTTTTTTTCGATTGTCTTTGATTATTATGATTTTTCCCACGCTTTTCTGCAGAGCGATGGTCATTTGTTTTTTTTTAGTTTTTCGTCTTTTATTTTGCTGTTCTACGTTTGGTTTTACATTTTCGATATTTTTACTTGGCAATATTACCGCACTCTATTTCGATCGTCATGAATTTTTCCATTTTTCCCGCGCTTTTACTTACGATCTCCATTTATTTTAAGTTTTATCCGCGCTTTTATTTTCTGTCGTGTTTTATTGCTCCTTCGTTTCTATTTTGCATTTTATTTATTTATTCTTAAAGACTACAAATAGGTATCAGGCTAGCTGATAGTCATTCTTGTGGGGAGATAGAAAAACTAAATGCCCTGCCTGGTATTCATCCTGGACGGGATTAATTTATTTTGAGGATTTTCCCTTGCTTCTATTTTTGATGGTCTTAAACATGTATTTTGTACTTTTTTGCACCCCCTTTTATATTTTCTATCGTCGTTATTTTTGCGATTTTTCCCGCCTTTTTATTTTCGATCGCCTTATATTTTGAGTTATTTCCCGCCATTTCATTTTTAATCTCAATTTATTTTCAGTTTTTCCCGCCCTTTTTATTTTCGATCGTCGTTTATTTTGCGATTCCCAACTCGTAATTCCAACGCCGATATTTCAAACTGATACGTCCGTGACGGGAGAGTGGATAGCCAGAGGGCCCTGTTTCTCCCCTCGGGCGCTAAAAGGTCTCCGTATAAAACGGGAGAGGATTCGCTAATTACCATCGGTTTTCGGCGTCCGGGGAGAAAATGCGCAGTCCGTTAAAAGCCGCGCTGATTGGTATCTCGATGAAAATCAACAAAAGAGGAAAAGGTGCGCGTGAAAGGTGATAGCCTGAAAAAAAAAGGTCGGTCATCGTCCCAATGAAGAGAGATGGACCAGCGCAAAACGTCCGCTATCCCTTTAATTATGAAAGGTAGATTCGATGGAGGACAATGAGGAAAGGGAAAGAAGCTGGGTAATTAATATTCCGAGTATGGAATCATTTGAAAATTTTTCGAATCAACGCGTGGAACCGACCTTATTTCTCAACGGAGGAATGGCTGTTACTCACAAAAGCCGACGAGTATGAGCATCCTAGTGTCGGGTCGTTCTGTAACGCTTGTAATATAAAAGTTAAGCCGCCATTTTGGACGGTGGAGCCATCTTGTTGAAAGTATATTCCCGACAACAATTAAGGGTATGTTGGAGGTTTTTGGAGGTATTGACTGTTGTGGGGTGTGCCGTGGGTCAATGCGAGAGCGTGTGTTTGGAGTTGCGGTACAGTGAAGTGCTGTATTTAAAGTTGCATGTAGCATTGAATACTATAAGTAATATATTACACGCTTTTGATTCCTCTGAATCGATCTAAAATTACTTTCCGGCTCATACAGAGAGTTTGAGGAACTTCAAAATAAGCTGGAGTATACTTTAACCGAAAAAGATGTGTTCGCAACCGAAAGCTGGAAAACACCTTGTGATACCTGAACCCCAAACCGAATCGAAAACCGTAAAAGTTACTTCTGCCGGAGTGAAACCCGTACCCTGAACCAAGAAATGAAAACCTTGAACATGAGCAGAAACTGAAATCCGAAAGAAATATATTTGCCGGAGTGAAATCACGAACCTCAAACAGGTAAATGAACATTCACCAACCTGAGCTGTAACCGGAAATCGTTAGTCTTTGGAATGGACTGGAATTATTATCAAAGGCATCCGTAGTTATTTTTTTGTTCTGTGTGACTATGAAAAGCAATCACAGATCCTTGTTTCCTTATTATCTCGAGCTTTTTCTAAAATTGAACAGTGCTTACAAAAGCTTAAACGTAATGATAATCAGTTATCGGAGCCGAAAAACTGTTCGGATAACCTTGGACTCTCGGATAGCTATGTGAGCAGCGCGCTTGGCTTTGGTGAAAGTTGTCCCGGGTTCGTTTCCCAGTGGTAACCCATATACGTAATGATCTAAGCTGTGGAAGTACTTTTAACAATACAACTGCTACTAATATGTAACCCAGCTAACATTTCGAATTTGTGAATGTGAACAATCTTTTCGTAAAAAGCGTGAAAATGGAACAAATAATCTTTTACGGAAAGGATACCCAATTCTCAAAAAATACCGAGGATTATTTGTGTCGTAAGGTAGTTATAATTGGAGTAAGCTTAAGAATGAGATAAGTTTGTGCAACATTCGTGGATTAGGCCTTATTTAGCCGGCGAAGCCTCGTTGAAATTGAGTAAAAAATTGTTTGTCTAGGATAGAATTCATGCTGTCATTATTGATAGCTTAATTCCTTGCTGATACCTGACGTGAAGAGCAACTTCATTTCGTCGAGTCCTGAAAAAGTCTGTCCTACGAGCGAGATGAAAATTGCCTTCGTATTACGACGGGAAAGAGGGATTAGGAGGTCATTTCCTCAACATGTTTACTCCATCAATCCTTCCAATATAATAGTTTTTTCACCTCGCAATTTGCATACGAACGTTCCGAAATTCCTAGTATTCCTTAATTCCTTGCAAACACTTCCAAGAAACGCTCCCATTGGCGCGTATGAATTTTCCGTAATGAATTCCAAAGGTAGTAATTTGACTACGGAGATGCCGAAGCATTTTATGCACCTCTCGATGGACAAAATTTCCGAGGAAAATGTAATGTTCGCTGCGTGCAATCAGGTAAGCAAGAGATACTCCTCAATGATACGCGATGATTGGAAAGTGCATCATTCTCCGTAATTTAACAACGTATTTCTCGCATCCATCCAGAATTTCATTGAAAATTATTCGGATCGTATTCGAGATGGATTTTTAAACTATTATAGAGATGTTATGTTCGTATCTGTGATGGATTATAAAACTATTATATAGATATTAGAAACGTATTTGAAATAGATTTTAAGCTATCATTGGGATATTTAGATCACATATTGGTTGAAATACATCAAGGGTCATGCAATCTGACTAAGCTATTCGAGTTGTTACACATGTTTTTCAGTCAAAACTCGTGTAATTATTTATTTAGATGACACATTCTTGTTGTGTTGATCTATATTTCTTAACGTCAAATTCCATAAAGAGAATTTGCTTAAAAATCTTTAACTAAAGATCCAAAACAGAGACCTCAGAGTAAGAATTTGTTTAAAATTTTCCATTTGAAGCCCTATACCTTGAAGAAGTCAATCATTCATCAATGAAATGCAATGAGGGAGAAAAGGAAAACTTGGTTGTATCCACATGTATTTATTAGAACGGATTTATTTATTAGAACGGATATTTTTTATTTTGTCACTAGTCGAAACCGGTCTTCTCAATAAACATATGTGGATATTACCAAGCTTTTTTTACTCCCTCAAAATGTCTTTCCACGAAGTTCGTCCAAATAATTAAGAATTAATGTCAATTAATTTTTGATTTTAATAAATGTATCTTTTTTGCTTTTTCCCTTTACACATCGCTAAAATCTCTTTATCGAAATGTTTTAAGAAATTGAGTTAGGCGTAAGGTGATACTTGTCTCAATCTCGCCCTTCAATTCAGTCCTTTATTTTTACTTTTATAATAAGAGATATCAAACTGTGATAAATGACAATTAATTCCTATCCCTCTTCCAAAAAACTAAAATAATACCATTTCAAAACCGTTCATCAATGAATTTTAATGTATCTGATTGGATGAAGAAGAAGCAATAGTAAAATATTTTTACCAGCTGAAACATGGCCTTCAAAATAAAAAAAAGTCGATTTGTCGGAGAAGTAATTGCAATGGAAGCCTGTTTTTCCCATCCAAGGTCGCTATTACTCTATATGGATCGGTATTTGTGATTCACTCGGTCGAGCGCATCCTTGTTTCCCTCCCAGTCCTCAAAAAAGACGAACAAAATCCATCCGCCCAATGAACTATCGATTAAGAAAAGGAAGGCATTGTTAAAACTGCGAGCTCCGCTTCGTAATTGCCTAATCAAAACTAGCGACCGCGGAATATTTGAGAACAATCGGAAATAAGTCCATTTTGGGCTCTCGGTTTTCATTGCCCGCGTGTAACGAGCCGCCGTAATGTATTTGAGCGAGGGAACCCCACGCGCATGATTAACATAGAAACGACCCGATGACCTGGACGACGAAGAGGCGAAATGGCATAAAACTCGCAGGCAGGGAGCGTAACGATCATTTTGTAACACGGACGCATTCAGTAGCATCATAATCTAATACTTTGCTCGCTTTGTATTCTTACTATTCTACAACTCAATTCGAAGCTCTCTCCGCGAATCTAGAGCCGTAATTCTTGGTCGTTAATCAAGCCTGTTTGTTTTATTGTCGCGGCTAGTATTCGTGCTATTCTCGTAAGGGATAATCAAGCTAATAGTCGAAATTGTTTGCGCTACTTCGTCTTACTCCTGCTAGTCCTGGCGTACTTTTTCAATTAGGTTTTTACACCATTAAGTATCGTATACTTTGGCGAAAAAGTCTATGAAAATACACAGTGTGCTATAAAAATACACAGTGTGAATTAATTAAAGAAAGATTATATATGACGTTTATAAGTAATCCTACAGTTTGGTATTCACTTCAGCAACACTTACTGACTGGCAGTGAGAATATTACGAAGAGAATTATTTTTAATTTTGAATTTTAATTATTACGAAGGTCATTAAGCACTCTTGTGCTGAATTTATTTTAATATTATTATGACGTGTGAATATTCGCGTTTATAAATGAACCACTTTGTCGACATTCACTTGAGCAACGCTCACTGACCTAGAGTGAGGATATTCAAGAGAATTATTGATTGATTTCGAATTTTAATTATAAAAATACCCATGAAATACAATGGCATCGAATTTATTTCTACACTATTTATAAAATGGTGCCAGGTACTGATTCTCTAAATTTTTACGTAGAGCTATCTTACTTACTCTATGGTGATAGTTATCAAAGAGATCAAGGTAAAATCTCTATTCTTAGCTCATCGCCTCGAACTAAGCGGTAATTATCCATCTTTGCCGAGAAAAATTTTCGGTTTCTCGATTGGATTTTTAATACCCCCGGAGCGTCAATACTTTCCATAATATTGTAAATGATACCTAGAATATTAATGAAAACAAGTGATTTGCCGAAGGCTAAATGCATAAGCTCGGATTCAACAATCGCTTTGGTCGCCAGGGGGACTGGTTTGTTTACTACGAAGGTTTTTCACTAAATTTTCGTTCATTTTGCCATAGTTCTCGTAATTTAGACTCGAATATGACATTATACGACTAAAATAAGAATTTGTATTCTTATGTATGTAAATTTATATACCAAATATATAAATAATCCTGATACGGCCTTGGATTTTTCATTAGAAATGTTTATTTTTAACGCAATTAAACTGACAATAAACAAATGAGAGTTCAACAATCAACTTTGTCGATAGGGAATTGTTCATGCCCAAAAAATTACCAAAATATTTCGTCATTTTTGTGTTAATTCTCTCAATTTCGACTCAAATACGATATTATATGACCAAAATACTAATCTCTATTCATTTTCCTTTCTTTTGGTATTTATTTTGATTTCGTACGACCGTTATATCTGATTTAATTCTGCAAAAGAAAACATGTCTGCATTCGATTAAAATTAACTTTACGTGAATTTCTTATGACAGACGACTCGAGTCGTTCAGAGTCAAACCAAGGAAACTTTGGACAATGGTATTAACATTCGCCTATCCTCATCTATATAAACGTTAAGTATGCCAAATCTCACACTCCTCCGTGCGCGCAATACGCTCAAAAAGGGATACAAAGTTTTCTCTTTGCGTATTAATATATAGATATCCTGGAGATCTTATTATCACATTAGAGATGTCACGCAATTGAAAAGCATGAATCGCTGAAAATCCCGGTGAAGACATAGGGTAATCCTATTAAGCCACAACGGGTAATCTAGACACCAAATCGGCTCATACCTCATCCGCCAGAAAGACACTCTTCAACAAATTCACAAATTTTCTTCAACCTCTCGCAAAAACGCTTTCAATTTTACGGAATCAATAGTTAATAATATTAATAATATTTTTATTTGTTGTTATCCCATTAACAATAATAGTAAAACACCACTGACAGCATTGTTAATAATAAGAGTCACAAATATACCTTAAGCTGTCAAAAAACTGAGAAGAAGTCTTGACGTACGTTTCGCTACTACGTGTAGCATCTTCAGAAGAAATAATACGACTCAATATTCTTTCTTCAGTCATATTCTTTCTTCTGAAGATGCTACACGTAGTAGCGAAACGTACGTCAAGACTTCTTCTCAGTTTTTTGACAGCTTAAGGTATATTTGTGACTCTTATTATCCCATTAACAGTTTACAATAAAAACATTTCCAAATTTTTTACTTAGTTTGAAAAAAACATCGCGATCTTGTTCATTCGATGCCTTAGATAACTGAATTTTCAATTTCGTTGATGCAATTCATCCCATCTGAGGGTTCTTTTCCCCTTGTTCATCCCTAGAATTATGAAGGATCCGTATTTTTTGTCCGAACAAAAAACACGGGCTTGATTTATTATTCCTTCCGTGGGCAGGTCGCGTCGCTAGTTCTGCGTGGACTCGGAACATTTTCTCAGTGGGTAATTTGGTTGATTCGCAGTCGGAACGGCCGTTTTCATTTGATTAGACGTCGGAGGGTAATAACATGTAGACAGGATGAATGCGAAATTGAATGAAGTTCCCCGTTTTTTATCATTCCTGGTAATTTGAGCGCATAAGTAGATTAAGTCCGTTTTTATGGCCCGTTCGCACTGTAATAATCCGAAAGTGAGGAAATCAATGGTAGGGAATAAGAATGTTGTCCTGAAGGAAAAACTGCTAAGGCGTGCACGTATGTGTAGGCATATATACTTCTGAATAATGCTAATTTATTTATTTATTTGTTTATTGCGTCTTGAGTTCGCCCAACGAAACAATATTCTATTATATACTATCAATTGTAATATAAACATATAAAAAAGAGAAGTTTTTGGGAGATTAATTATAAAACAATTCTGTTTACCTCCCAACAAAAAAGGGTTCTCTTTTGAAACAAATCAAGTTCATGGCAAGGCATGTTAAAGGTTTGGCACAGTCTATACATAATGTTGAGTTGTCAGCTCAATAGTTCGTTTTTACATTTTTTAAATGAAATACCTTTCTGGTTTATTATATTACACACAACAGATTTTCTACTGTATGGCATTAGTAAACGAGAAATTGCACCAAGCTTGTAGCTAAGAACCATCTCTTTATGTTAGATACTGGACTTCCGATGTAGCATATATTCGAAAATTTTTAACTAAAAGGGTAAAGAATGTATGTAAGGTAAGGTACTGAAGTGATGGTAAATTATTGACCTAATTTCCAGGAAAATTAAGAAGAAATTACTTTTCTGAATGGAAAATGCCATGAGCTACGTAATTCATGTGCATTGCGCTGTTGCCTAACTTCGATTTTTGTATTCTAATTTTGCATAAACATATGTTCCATTGAGATCAACGGTTGGAAACGTGTCATTTATTTTTAAAGAAGAGACATACTCTGACAGTCTCGAATGGATATATGTTACTCAATTTTTATGGTCAAATTAAAGGAAATCAAGAAATCTGATATAACGACTTTGCAATTCGAGTTTTTGCGTACATACTATTCAGTCGAAAATTAGTGAGTTCTTTATTCATATTTTATCCGTCAATATTTCTTAATCTAAAGAGAATTTGTTTAAGAAACTTGAAGATCCAAAACAGCTATGATTATTGGCGATTTTTCTGTTATTTTAATAAATTCACAACATTTGCTTTAAATAAGATTTCTTATCGATATTCTTTTATTTTCCTTTGTCTTACAATATTAGCAAGTAAAAAAAGAACGGAGGAAATACAATCTTCATTAGTCGAAATAAGGGGTAGCTCATAAGTCCACGTGCATAAATTTAGGAAAATTAGACCAGAATCGAATCAACTCCTTATTAGATTAATGTCCCTTCCTTGGGTGGATATAAATTCGAAAATATTAGTGATGTAGAATCTTCCCGAGACAACTTCCCAAAAATATTAGGAAAATTATAATGAAGATCTTTAGCTTGGAGTGCATTTTAAAATTAAAGGATCGTTGGGAGGAGTAAAAAAGGAAGAATTTGTCCAAGGAAATTCATAGAAGGAACTGTACACCTCGCTTATACTTTGAAAGTGATAAGATGGAAATTGAAATCTTATTTCATGTTTTGAAAACTAATTTTTGCTCTATTAGAACAAGAAGGAAGTATTCGTCCTTCTAATAAATTCATGAAAGGAACTCTACACCCACGCTTATGCTTTGAAAATGACGAGATGGAATGAAAATCTGATTTCATGTCTTAAAAATTATTCGTCGCTCGATTATCTCGAGGAAATCTATCAAACATACCTCAATTCGTCTGATGTCATCCTCGGTCAATCTTCAAGGGAAAATCTCGAAGACCTAGAGCCAATAAAATACCCCATCTCAATTCGACTAATGAATACGATACTGCAGAAAATATTACCTTTGGTCGATAAGAAATCAAATGAGGAAAAACCGAGGTGATTTGGAAGGAATGAGTTTTGGGCGCAGAAATTAAATGGGAGCACATTCAAATAGGGAGTCACGTATTGAGAGAGATAGATATCTCAACGCGGAAGCGTATTTGTTTAGCCAATTTACCAGAACTACGTTTCTGAAGGCATATAACCAGGATATGGAATACGGAAGTCTTACGTAAAACATGTTTTATTAAGTGCGTAGATTTTCCCTGCGTTTGGTTGATCTCTGCATGATTTCCGGGTTTTCAAAACTACAGGTAGAAACAAAATCACGGAAAACATGTACAGATCTGCGCTTGATTAACGTTTTTCTGCACGAAAACCCGAAAACGTCATGGAAACATTTTTTGCGCCTTTATTACCTGTTTTTTAAATATTTATTTAGCATTCATTAGGTATTTGTTTAATATTCACTTGTTATTTATTTAAAGATTTTATCTCTTCATTTTATTGTTTATATATCGTTTATTTATTGTATACTTTTGATTCTTGAGTGTTTATTTAACTAAAAAAGATAGATTATAAGTAGACGTGAAAATTTCTGTTTTGCGTTTTTTAAAGGGGCACATATTATTAATATTTTTTTATATATTACATTTTCCGTTTAATGAGGGCTTATAATGAAAGCTTTAAGAAATACATTTCCATTCGAAGTTTTAACTTTTCTTATTTAGAACTTCTAAGGAAACTCGTATAAACGTGAAGTTAGGTGCATAGGAAGCTTGAGTTAAAACGCAAGTGTACAGTGGTAGACTTAGGGTTGTGAATCGGTGCTTTATTTGAATAAATTTATGCAAATTATATTACACTTTCTTCATTGTTAATTCTATTATTTATTGCACTTAAAATCTCTGGATTATATTATAAACAGGAGATTATTTCTAGGAATAATTAAATACGTCTAATTAATGCAACCTATCCATCGTTTAACTCCCCACGGTCACAATTCCATTTACCGCTGCTTAAAATTTGAATATCTATCAAGTTTTAATCCCTATTTAATGTATTCACAAACAATGCTCATAAACAATGAGATTAAACATTGTTCATTATGGCAGCGTATTGATTAGGTCTCTGTCAACTAGTCTTACATTGTCAATCTGCCTTATATTGTTAGTAAATCATTAATTAATTAAAAACCTCGTTGGAGCATTATTGATTATATAATAGGTTAATTGTGTACTATTGAATATTATCATTGTCTATTTCAGACTAACCATGACATTAATTATTAATCGACGGCTTTCGAGGTACATAATTTACCTATTTAAATAATTAAATTAGAGTGACAGCATTAGTCATGTATTATTTATCGCAAGATAAATGAATTATATCAGGTTCAGATCGTGGCATTACGAATGTAAAGCTTTGTATTAGATCAATTGACTGGATCCAGTGCTTTAAGTTTCCTGTTTTTACTGTCTTATTAATGGTTTCATTTTATCAGCTTCCCTAAAAGCACTGGATTTTTCCTCCTTTTGGAAGTATTAGTGACCTATAAAGATTTCAGGGGCATTTGAAAATGTACTTTAAATAATAAATATTGGTTGAATTGCTATAGTACAATCAATTGTTAACATTGAATTATTCGTCTGAAAATCGTGAAATTAATTCTTTTGATCCAATGATGTATAAAGTGAACTTAGGGTTTCATTTCCTTAGAGGAGATTCTAAAATATACAGCATTCACCCTATTTAGTTTTCAAGCGTTAGGATAGAAAACTGTGAGAATTTTTTCATGAAATGACTATCCTTTGGGTTGTACTGAATTGGTGATAGGGACGACTATTTTTTGACATAAAGTATTTTTATTATTTCTTTATCCTCAAAATATTTTTTGCATGAGACTAAGAAGTCTCAATCCTACCCTTACCGAATCGAGAGAATAGTTATTTATTTATATAACTTCCACCGGAAACATCTCTTGGTCCATTCCCACCAGATGTACTCCTTGTTTCCTCCTTTCTTTTATTTAGGCTGAATATTTTATGTTCTCTTCTGATCTCCCTTTCTCATGCAAACTGCTATCACTTCTTTTCTCTCAGGAATTTCATTTCATCAGCTCGTATTCTCTTTTCTACTATAGTTGTTGTTACCCATGCTTAGTTTCCTCATTGGAGCATTGGGACTGATGCATTTCTGTAAAAGTTTAACAAGGTTTCCTCGCTTGCTGTATTCTTAGCGTTCCATTGGCTGTTTCCTTTATTGTGCTGTACTTGATCAGTTTCTAATACACGCCATGAGGCTTTAGGCCGCAAAGTAAACATTTGAGATGCTCTGGTTTCACTAAACCAGAATTATTTGCTATGGTAATACTATTTTATGGTTGATACCGCAAGGAAGCTATAAATTTAATCTTATTGGTGGATATATTTGTAAATATGTAATCGTACTCTGAGCGGATGTCAGACTATTGCTAAACCTATGTAGTATTCAGCCAGAAGACAGTTACAACCTTATCACTGCCAGCATTTGATAATGAATACTAAACGTGATACTGTGATGAAGGAAGTCTGAGGTAGTTTTCGTTAACTATTCTCTCTGATCCTGTGTAGTATGATAGGAAAAAGTCCTTGTAAATGTATCACAATGACCCCATTAACAACACTTAGCGTTTAAAAAAAGAGGAATGGAATTGAATGCCATTACCCAATACCGCTCATTCCACAGCAGCTTTCATATTGTCACAGAGAAAGATTGACATGAGGCAAAAGTCTAAAATAAAAAGATACTTCGCATTTTCCATCATGGACTTTTGAAAAATTAACATTGAAAAATACTGTTCCCTTTTATTTCGGATAAGTCTTTCCACAAAGTCACACCTACCAGTATCGATTTCATTAGAAGAAGATGTTAGGAAGATACATTTCCTAAGTGGCAGGTTGTGCCTGTAAGGTATTTAGCCCTAAGGCAGGTTGGTACCTCACCCCCTCCAGCATAAGCTACTAAAAGCTTACAGAGAGGAATGAGGTTCACTAGGCAGGATGAGGAGTGAGGTAGTTTCTCATTGCTTTCCTCACTGAGCCAGAATGCTATGAGCGGAACATGTCCACGCAAGTGAAGCACAGTGACTCTATGAGTAACACTATCCTTGGCATTCCGTAAGGAGAGGACTTGATTATTGTAATTATTCACTCATACCTCGGCAGCATTCAATTCATCACAGCCACGATCAAGACTGGGACAAAAGAAAATGAAAGATACGCTTTTCTCTATCCTGAACTACATGACAAATGAAAATAATCCATTCATCATAGTATGGTAGCAGGAACTAGGTTGTGATATCGAGGAATTCTATTCAAACGAAAATCGGTTAACACGATTTTTGACTGACGCGAAATCCAGTAACGACTGGATTCGTTTAACACGAAATGTGGTCAGCACGAAATTTGATTAGCTCGGGATTCGGTTAACATGACAATCGGTTAACGAAAGAGTCGGTAGAAACGAAATTCGGTCTATAAGAAATTCGATCACAGCAGGATTTGGTTAACACGAAATCCAGTTGAAAGGAAATACGAAAGTCGATACAAAATTCAGTTAACGAGAAAATCGGTTCGCACGAAATACGGTAAACACGGAATCCGGTATCCTCGGAATTCGATTTACTCGAAATCTGTTTGCCAAAAATGTATCGATTTGTCCCTAACAACCCGTTTTCACCGATCTCTGGCTTATCCGCACATCTAAATGAACCCACAATCAAGCTCAGAAGAGGGCCTTCCCACTCAAACTAATTCATTCGCACGATCTCCGATGCAATACGGAATCCCATCTGGACCCTGAAAACGCGATGTTTATAGTTATGTACAGCGGCGGACCCACCTTCGATGAAATATCGCTCCCACATGTTCCTCAGGGCCCATTTCACTTAAGTTCCTCCCATTCGGGAACCCCGCCGAGCGGGAAAGAGGCAAAGAGGGTTTAGGGTCACGCCGAAAAAGAGTGTGAAAGGTGACTGTCGCAGGCGATGAGAAAAATGCATTTGGGGAAGCGGCTGAGAGAGTCCCACACGAAATTCCTCGGCGCATATTCTCTCTTTACAGGCATTCCCTTTTTAGACACGTACCAATATAAGTCTAACCAAAAAAGGTGGACCTGAAGTAAGCACTTCAACTTATGGTTACGAGCCGTTCGTTTGATTCTCCAAAAATTGTCATAAAAACTCGATTTCCCACTTTGTCTTAACTAAAGTTTACTCTTAGCTCAGAATGCAATTTAAATGTTTCCGTAAACGAAATGAAATGTTTAACTTCCGTCAAACCAATAAGAACAGAGGATAAATTCCATCTTAACCGTATTTTTTTCATAGTATAAAACTTAATTTCACGGTTACTATTCATTACTATTATTAATAATGTATGACTTCCTTGGTGTATAAATCAATAAAGCTGTTGTTAATTCCATCAAAATTATATCTTAATTGGCATACAGTTAGATTGAAATATTTCCATCTTAACTATAATTTCCTCCATAGTATAAAGCTTTATTTTACGGTCATTATGCATTACAATTATTAATATTATAATTGGATATTTTTTAACATTAGAACATTATAATTAATTGCAAATACTGTATTATAATAATTATAGAAGTATGCGTTGCCTGTGATCAACTTACAATTTCAACTACATGTCTTAAAAACTCCTCAATATCATTAAAAATTCAATTAAAATCAAGGAAAAAAGATTAAATAATATTTTTTTACAATTACAATATACATTCTATTTAATATGTGAACACGTAAATAATGTAATTTATTTAAGTCATTACAGTTTTTTTAATAATGATAGCAATATCGCTAAAGTGGGAGTAATGATAATAATTATTACTATACGGCATCAACCCTTGTGATTCAGCGATAGTCAAAACGTGCACCGTAAGAAAGCTTTGACGTTTCTTAATTTCCTAGTGTTTGAAATTCTAGATACAACACTGGGCATGGGCTTGCATTCATTAGAACTCCCATTGTTAAGCTGCAGCTCAAACGCAAATGAATTCGGGTCTAAGTTTTCGTTAACTTCCGGATATACTTAAAGTAAGATTCGCGTTTATACATCTCTGACTTAGTTCGAGATGAAGTTTAAGATTTGATGCAGTAGTGTCTTTAATTATAGGACTATATGATGTTCGGAAGTATAGCTCACATAAAGTTAATACCATTATAAAACCTCGGGAATGAAACTGCCAAGCAGGATTTTTTCAGCTATGGAAATAAGGCTGGAATTCAGAAAAAGAAACATTAAGTTTTAAGGATGTATTTCCAAAAGAATCTCTGAAGCTTTATCTCGAAAAAGTGGAATTGCTTTGAACTTCGTTTCAGGGAAGCTTTTAAAAGAATGAAGTTTAGTAAAAATCACTCAATTAGGTTCCCTGGTGTTCTCCCTAGGGACTTAATAAATAGAAAATATGTTTGACTTGAATACGCAGAGAATCTTTTCAGTGACGCTATTTACAAGTCCTACAGGGGTTTGTTTACTTCCTATTAAAAAATTCCAGGTATTCTAGACTGAGCTGAATGCATCATTTGGTATAGATATCGTATCTATTTAATGAAGAAGAATATGTCAACTCTTAGTCCTGGAATTTCTAATGTGTTGTTATCGATTTTGTGACGTTAGAACTGGTTCATACTGGCTTTATACGCTCCAACCGTTAAAATTGTATCCTTCCGAAATTATTTTATTTTGTTTACATTTTTCCAAGTCCATCCCGTCACTATAAATCTCAAGTATAAACGTATATCAAATTCCATAAGAAAACGTAATGAAAATATTAGATCAGATAGATGAGGAAGAGAAGATTTCATTTATTGTATTGATTTAGTTAATAGTCGTTTTTACACGTACATATAATTAAAATTATAATATATTCCACAACAAAAGTGTATGCAGGTGAAGAAAGACTTAAGTTATTAAAAAAGTGAAATCTATGCATCCCAAAACTCCGTATGCAGGGATTACCATCATTCAAGCAAAAGACGTGTTTTAAGGTAAATACGAAATGAACAATGAAACAAAATAAAGATGCAATTAACAGTCTGAAACAAATGCCAATTGAATAAATAAATGGGAATATATAATAATAATTGCATTATTATTATACATCAATATCAAAATTTTAAGTAAAATTAATGGTTCGAAATTGATAAAGAAAAAATAAAATGGAAAAATAATCAGTGAATTTATTTCATTATCATTTAAGGAAATAACCCATCTCACCATTAATTGTAGTGGAAACATCTCTTGGTACCAATGAGAACGATTGAGGTTAGAAGAGATTGAACGATTATATGCACAATATTGCGTCAGAATCATCATTATTTTTATTAAATACTTTCTTTGTCTGCCCATTGAATGGATTTGTTGGAAACAGAAAACCAGAAATGAATGAATCACAGTTTTCTGTTTCGGTTAAGCTTCAAATATTTCATTTTTGGTGACTCAGTTTCGAGTTATATACTGCACATATTGTTTTGAATCCATTTGCGTTTATTTCCATACCGGTTTGACTTAAATAATTTTTATTATTTCTGGGCTATTTTTGGCCGTTTTTCAGGCTTCAGTTATCGGTTTTTCTCTAGCATTACGTCCTGATTGCCAATAAGCTATTTTCGAAATAAATGTAATGGGCAAACTTAACAATATCTGTTTATTCTAACAAGGCGTTCATAGGTTCCAAAATTTCTTTTCCTCATTAATTGCATAAGGTATAATAAAACAAAGGAAAGCCAAGGTTTTTATTTTTCTCATCGTTGCCCTTAATCGCAGCTTCGCTCCGATTCAGGCGAGCAAAAGTATTTTCATATTTTCCGTACTGGTAATTAACTTTTTTTCTTTCCGATTAAGAGCCGGGGAGGAATTTCAGTGCATCAATCTACGTCTCGGTAATACAGTTCGAGCTCTAAGATAAAAAAACATATTCGCGAGCCACGTGTGATTGATGGCTAAAAATCCGTATTTTCTCATTTCCTATTTACGCCGCGAGAGTTCGCTTGCGACGCCGGGAAGTTCTCGAGAGAGGGAAAAAAAAGTTCCCGCGCCTCACACGCCGTGAATTTAACGTCTCTGTCGAGTCGATCGGCAACAGTTTTACGCAAATAGAGTTTTTATATCCTCGCCTCGGAGTTTAAACAATTTTGAAAGGCCCGACCTATCATCCGATTCGTTTTGTTCTATGATTTATCGCCCGGGCTGCGCCCTGATTTATTTTTGATTGTCAATTTTTTTATGTTTTCCTTGTTTTTCAACGACGCTGATTTTTTTCTTTTCTTCCAGATTTTAAGTTCTGGCGATCACGAGGACCGAGATTACCTTATTGACGAGGAAGTGAGTAAAATGTTTTGCAAAAATGTTTTCTAACGTTTCGCACTAACAACTTTATCCTCCCAGAGGATAAATGCTTTTACGTGAAACTAACTTCTAACGATGGGTTTACTTTATGAAAATAACTTCTAACGATAAGTTAACCTCATCGTTTTCCTCTTCAATTATTTGTATATGGTATCTTTAACGTGATTTTGCGATTACTTATTACTGATTATTATTGTGATCACATTTTTTATTATTGCGTGCAGGTGTCTCCGTAGAAAAGGTTTTAATATACGATTTAACATGGAAGACAACTTACCGTATTTTATGGACTATAAGACGCACCTTAATGTTTAATGAATTTAAAAAATAACGTTTTTACCATTTTTATTATTAGATTGCAAATTCAGACTAAAACATTTCTTAGTTTATAAATCCGAACTGACCTTTAAAATCCCTGAAAATCGTTTATCTAATCATATGCTATTACTTTCAATTTATAGCCCCCATCATTTGATTACCTTTAGTTTTTTTCCATTTCGAAACTAGCTATTAGCAAAAATATTGTACTGCTTCAGATAACACGTCCATTTCAGTTCAAGTTCACTTGTGATTTCCCGCAGCTCATGTTCGCTGCATCGGTGTACACTGCTGATGCCAGTTGAATCCAATGTTGCCAAGTGGAGATAGGTTTCCCGCGGCATAATTTTTTTTTAGACTGGCGGGAAATTTAAATCAAATAGTAGACATTTTCTATTAATTTCGAGTGCAAGACGCACCTGAATTTTGAAAAACATTTTTTGGAGAAAAAAGTGTGTCCTATGGTACTTAAAATACGGAATATGAAGAAAAATATGTATTGAATTTCTAATTTATCATCATTAACACACTTAGCACTAAACAGTTAACACTTCTAATACACTAACATTTTTATTACTATTATCAATTGTAACCCATCAATAATAATAAAATACTTTTCAAGATGCAGCTATAAAATAAAAACAATTTACTCAGAAATTTTTCAAAGATGCTATAAAAAAAATCTGATGTGGCCAGCACATGAATTTCTCCATATATAAGATGTAAATATTTATCTACGACAGTAATTTTGAACTCCTTATTCCATCTAAACTTTGAAGATGAGTGATTAATTTATATATTATTATCTTTTACGTCCCAATCATTATAAAAAATGCTTTTCGGGACCTTTTCGATGAAAAACGATGAAGTGGCCTTTCGCCCCAGCGCCCAGAGCGACCACAACGTACATAATTAGCAACTTCCAGTTTATCAGCATTTCTCGAATCACTCCTACACAATCAGTGATAGAAAAATATATTTCATGCAAAAGTCATAGTATATAATATTTTATAAAAGTTTTATAAGTAATAGTATATACCTAAATATCATATTTATGGAGATATTTTGAAAACCGGAAATGAGCTTTGAAGTATGAAGCTCGACTTCCGGTTTACCGATTTACTTGAAAAGCTGATCAACTCTGACAGCACACACCACAGTACTATATATGAATTTTGGTATTGATACGACTAATAGTTTACACGTTAGAGCGCCCACTGTCACACACACACACATATACACACACACACACACACACACACACACACACACACACACACACACATACACACAGACATCATTCCGAAAATGGTCAAAACGTGTTCTAGGGTCCCCAAAACATGTATTTCCGTTGAAATCTCGAAGTCGATTTTTTTCATGAAAACAATACTTTCTCTATACTTCGTATATGGAGAAAGTAAAAAAACAAATTAATGCGTAGCTCTATGTTACTATATTGAAACTATATCAACACCTATTTACTCAGTGAGCATTAGTAAGGTATTCTGTGAACTGTAATAGCATTTTAAACATTATAGATTCATTCCTAAAATATTCAGTAAATCTTTAAAATATCCCGAAACCTTATGTTTTGGATATTAATTTTCGTCAGTTTATATGCATGATATGGTGTTCATTATTTTTTTGATACTTACCTATGAATTTTTTTATGTATAGGTGCTTAAAAATTGTTGAAATAATGTTTAGATAATTATTAAAATTTATTTCAGTAAATTTGATAGCACTGCTAAAATTGCATACTTCTTATAACTTGACATTAAGAAAATCCTCAGATAATCATAACATGGACAACATTTTTACAAAACGAAAATTTGGTTGAAATATCTTCATTAGTTTCTGTGATCCCGACGGTAATATAGCGCCTGATGTCACATTGACCCCACGAGACTACTTAAAGATTAATGGTGAAATGTTTCAAAAACGGAAATGAGCTTCCAAAAATAAAGATCGACTTCTGGTAAACCGATATCCTCCAAAACCTAATCAACTCTGATGACACAAACCAAAATAAAATGTACGAAATTTGGTGTTGATACGACAAATAGTTTTCAGGTAAGAGCGCCCACAAAGTAAATAATCAGCAACTTCCGGTTTATCGGTATTTCACGAATAACTCCTAAACAATCAGTGATACAAAAATATGTTTAATACAAAAGGTGTAGTAGAGTAATTTTTCTAAAACTTTTAAAAATAATAGTATATACCTAAATATCATATTTATAGAGGTATTTTGCAAAATCGGAAATAAGCTTCGAAGAGTAAAGCTCAACTTCCGGTTCAATGATATACTCTAAAAAATAATAAACTCTAATCACAACAACCAAAGTAATATACATGAAATTTGGTGTTGAAACGACAAATAGTTTTCATGTGAGAGCGCCCACAAAGTACATACTAAGCAAATTCCGGTTTATCGGTATTTCATGAATAACTCCTAAACAATCGGTGATATAAAAGTATGTTTCATACAAAAGTTATAGTAAGATAAATTTTCTAAAACATTTATAATTAATAGTATATACCTAAATATCATATTTATGGAGATATTTTGAAAACCGGAAATGAGCTTTGTAGAATGAAGCTCGACTTCCGCTCAACCGATTTACTCCAAAAACTAATCAACTCTAACGACACCAACAAAAACACTATATGTGGAATTTAAAGTTGATACAACGAATGGTTTTCATGTTAGAGCGCCCACAAAAGACATAACAGCTACTTCCCGGGTTATCGGTATTGCACGAATAACTCTTAATCAACCGGTGATACAAAAATATATTAAATACAAAAGTTATAGTAAATTATATTATCTAAAACTTTTATAAGGAATACAATATACCAATATATCATATTTATGGATATATTTTGAAAACCAGAAATGAGCTTTACACAACGTACATAATCAGCAACTTCCGGTTTATCAGTATTTCATGGATAACTCCTAAACAATCAGTGATGCAAAAATATGTTTCATACAAAAGTTATAGTAAAATAAATTTTCTACAAAATTTATAAATAATAGTATATACCTAAATATCATATTAATGGAGATATTTTGAAAACCGGAAATGAGCTTTGAAGAATGAAGCTCGACTTCCGGTCAGCCGATTTACTCCAAAAACTAATCAACTCTAACGACTGTAATAAAAGCACTATGTATGAAATTTGGTGTTGATCCGACAAATAGTTTTCATGTTAGAGCGCCCGCAAAGTACATAATCATCTTCTTCCGGTTTATCAGTATTTCACGAATAACTCCTAATGAACCGGTGATACAAAAATATGTTAAATACAAAAGTTATAGTAAATTATACTATCTAAAACTTTTATAAGTAATACAATAGACGTATATATCATATTTATGGAGATATTTTGAAAACCGCAAATGAGCTTTAATGAATAAAGCTCGACTTCCGGTAAACGGATTTACTCCAAAAACTAATCAACTCTGACAGCACACACAACAGTACTATATATGAAGTTTGGTATTGATACGACTTTTAGTTTTCGAGTTAGAACGCCTATTATCACACACACACATACACACACACACACACACACACACACACATACACACAGACATCATTCAGAAAATGGTCAAAACGTGTTCTGGGGACCCCAAAACGTGTATTTCCGTTGAAATCTCGAAGTCGAATTTTTTCATGAAAACAATACTTTCTCTATACTTCGTATATGGAGAAAGTAAAAACAAAAGTTTACAAAAAATACACCTTATTCTCTATCGAAAAAACACGTAAAATCTCGTCAAATTAAATTATAAAATAACCTTATTACTAATTTTTTACTGTTGTTATATTCGCTGTAATTATCACGGTATATGTTAATGGGTTATTACTTTCTCCATATACGTAGTATAGAGAAAGTATTGTTTTCATGAAAAAAATCGACTTCGAGATTTCAACGGAAATACATGTTTTGGGGTCCCTAGAACACGTTTTGACCATTTTTGGAATGATGTCTGTGTGTATGTGTGTGTGTGTGTGTGTGTGTGTGTGTGTGTGTGTATGTGTGTGTGTGACAGTGGGCCCTATAACGTGAAAACTTTTAGTCGTATCAATACCAAAATTCATATATAGTACTGTGGTGTGTGCTGTCAGAGTTGATTAGTTTTCCAAGTAAATCGGTAAACCGGAAGTCGAGATTCATTCATCAAAGCTCATTTCCGGTTTTCAAAATATCTCCATAAATACGATATATAGGTATATTGTATACCTTATAAAAGTTTTAGATAATGTAATTTACTATAACTTTTGTATTTAACATATGTTTGTATCACCGGTTGATTAGGAGTTATTCGTGAAATACTGGTCAACCGGAAGTAGCTGATTATGTAATTTGTGGGCGCTCTAAAATGAAAACTGTTTGTTGGATCAACACCAAATTTCATATATAGTATTTTGATTGCTGTTTTTAGAGTTGATTAGATGTTGGAGTAAATCGGGTAACCGAAAGACAAGCTTCATTCTTCAAAGCTCATTTCCGGTTTTCAAAATATCTCCATAAATATGATATTTAGGTATATACTAGTATTTATAAAAGTTTTATAAAACCTTATATACTATGACTTTTGTATGAAACATATTTTTGTATCACTGATTGTGTAGGAGTTATTTGTGAAATACTGATAAACCGGAAGTTGCTGATTATGTACGTTGTGGGCGCTCCGGGCGCTGGGGCGAAAGGCCATTTCATCGATTTTCATCGATCATGTCCCGAAAAACATTATTTATAATGTTTGTAACGAAAAAGATAATATGATATAAATTAATCACTTATCTTCCAAGTTTAGATTGAATACAAAGTTTAAAAATACTGTCGTAGATAAATATTTACATCTTATATATGGAGAAAGTCATGTGCTGGCCACATCAGATTTTTTTTTTACAGTTTAAATTCATTAAATATGTAAATAAATATTGATTTCAATACCAAAAAACTTCCAATAAATTACCGTTTATAGTAATACTCATTTTTTCCGAAAATTTAGGCCTGAAACTCACGCTTAATGTTTCAATAACACTATAAATTATATATAATTATAAACACTATATAATTATATAGTGCCATGAGAAGATGGAACGGTTCATAATGATCTTGACTTTACAAAGAAGCTTCACCGTCAGTTAATTTATTTTCTGTTAGGATTTTCTCCACCTACCGAATCACATCACTTTGATTTAGGGCTTGGAAACGGTTGCTATAGCGATAGATATTTTCCTCGCTGTGTGGTCACTGTAAGCGTAACCAAGCGACGTACAGTGGTAGAGGTATGTCCAGCTTCCCTTTCTCGGAATAAAGGAGGAAGTTTCACTGGTTACCGAGAATTTTGGATATCTTTGATATCCCTAAATTCAGAATTTGAGGCTTTGATTCCACCCACGCTTGTGTAATTGGATTCTAATCATGGATTGTATATTGGCCGACGAAGACAGAATTGGAATGCTTAAATTTAGCTACGACACCGTTTAAATTCCAATTATCGGTCGTCATTCCAATTCCAATTATCGGTATATCATTACTATATTTATGTTTCCTATATGAATCTAGTGTTATTTTTTTAATTTTCATCTATATGCTTATAATTCAAATGTATTTAACATTTGCCTTCATAAGGCCTATAATTCCTATGAATACAAGATTGAGAAGTAAAAGTCCCTTCTTCCATCTAGTTGTAATCTAACCTGTTGTTAATGTTATTAATATATAATATAAATGATGTATACGTAAATATAACTAATAGGAAGATTTAAGTAGTTGATGTAAAAAACCCCATGAATTTATCTTAGGAATAAAGATCCACTTCTGAAAAACACACTCAAAGGAGGGTGTGAAAAACCTGCGCAGACATACTGACAGCAAAAGCTAAAAGATGCCAAGAAAAGCTGTGTATAACATAGAAATTAAAAATAGCAGTACTATGACAAAATGGAATCAATAACTAGCCGCATTACGATTATTCACATTTAAATTAGAAATCATAAGGAAATTCATTATTTCGAAAGAAATATTAATATTGTTAGAAAAATTATAATTATATTCTATCTATATATCATTGAACATTTTTTAAATGATAAAGAAATTAGAACATTTATTGACGTTAGCGTTGGGCATGCATCCTTCCATCCGTCGTCTTTTCAACTAAATTCTAAGTCTCAATTTGAATTGGGATCAGTGTTTTCGATTTAGTTCAGACGTTGATTCGTAAGAGAAAGCGCTATTTCTAGATCCACATTTGGATGTGTAATATATATGTAGGTCACTGTGAAAGCGCAAACTCAGAAATGTTTACATTTACTAGGAAATGTATACATTGACATAAGATTTTAATAAAGTATGAACTCCAATGTCGAGATATGTACTATTCATAGTAAAGATACTCCCTTACAAAAGAAACACACAAACTCGCAACGTTATATTTGTAAAAGTACGAATTACATTCTAGATTGTTTTTTTATTATTAAACTTGCTAGTGTGGCAATGACAACTTTGGTTACTAATTTATTAGAAAAGGTAATACTTTCGTCTTTGGAATACTTGATAACAGATAGCGTGGTGCAATGCAAGAAACGCGTGGATCTGGTGTTATACAGGAATGAAGTGTTCAATTATTAATCAAGACATGGAAATTATATATATAAATTTCTTTACTGAAGTAATTGGAGTAAGAAATTTGGCTGGGTCCTCGCTTTTTGCTTTCACTGAATCAAATCTGAAAACTTTTACCTTTACTAGCAATATAGAATTAAACGAAGCTCCAAAAACCATCAATAGCATACATTTCTACCTTGAGTTCATACTTTTACTGAAAGCTCACCTCAATGTTTACACTGACTAATGAACTTATACATTTGCTGATATCACCCTTTTACTGTAACATTTATATAAGAACTGAGTATCTCGTAAGCTTCAAAGTGTAGCTAACGTATCGCTCTCCAGTTATCCTCTCTCACGTGATAAGATAAATGGAAACGGACGAACATTTAGCTCCTGAGCCCCAAAAACTCTCTCCAGTTTACCTTTCGAAGAAGTTCCTCATCTCAAAGGGTTCTCAGCTCTGCAGCAGGAGAGTTTGTGGTGCATAGTATAACCCTCCTGGCGAAGAGAGCCCGGGAAGACAACGGCGAGTTTCCCCGGGAACGCACTCCCGAATCGGCACCCTTTCTAAGAGAAGCCCCATGCCCTGTATGTTTAGGAATGTCGGAGCACACCCCATACGTCGCTTCAGGTCCTAGCGCTTCACGAAAGCATGAAGGATCCCTTGGGGGAAAGAGAGGTAGATCCCGGCGGTCTCACCGGACTCTCCTGTAAGTGTGGGTCATCGTACCGTAATGTTTTTCGTTCCGGTTCTCCGTATACCATAGTCAAACCGGTTTAATCGTTTCCACCGTTAAAATATTATAGCACTCCGAAAGTTATATTATTACGTGTATACTCCCCCGTCAAGGATGACGATAAATTGAAATTTCTTGTGATAATGGGATATTTTTTAATAATAATTACAAAGATATTTATTGAATCAGATACAGATAATAATACAGAAAAATGTTAGCCGTTCACATTATTCTTGGCCAAAATTAATTGATAACTAATTTTGGTATTCCTTTAGCAATAATTTGTAAATTCTAACATGTTTCAAGCTACAACCTTACATAGTGTAAGATGTTAACATTACACATCATAATGCAACATGCATTACATACACAGTTACATATTACAATAAGGTAAAACCTGTACATTCTACTGTTTAAATAAAGTCTTTGGCCCTGCTAAGCAAAACTAACGCGTAAGATATTAATTTAATGAACATTTATAAAATGTTTTGGCTTATTTTCAGCAATTTGCTAGGTTTAAGAAATGACCAATATTCCTTAAACATAATTTTATATGGGTCTAGGTATTTTTCCAGTGTATTCTTATGAGAAAACGCGTAAGTTCGATTTCAGCAACAACCTTGGTTGTCATGGGGACTGTTTGTTTACTGCGACGAAAATTTTTAGTAATTTTATTTTATTTTGCATTAGTTCCCGTAATTTCGATATAGAAAGTGTATTCCATGTCCACAATAAAAATATTTATTTAGTTTTCCTTATTTTATAACTAGTCACAATTTCGTAGAACCAATATTTCTAATTTAAATTTGCAAAAAAAGAAAAGTCTGCAAGACATGAAAACGTACCTTGCGTGCATTTCTCCGCACTACGTTGCTTAGAAGGTCAATAAACTTAGTATGTAGGTCGGTAATTCGGGCCTTTCCGTAGTTACCAAAACCGGTAGCAACTGAGTCCTTTAACCTCTAATACGGTTGATTAGAATGACCTTAGAAGAATTAAATTAAACATATCAAATAAAAATTAATTTACCGATGCAGTAATTGATAAGGTATTGATTTCAATGTAAAAGATTATAATAAATGGATAATTATTAATTTAACGATATAAGATACGATGAACTAACCCACATAATAATTCATAATAAATCATTTTCAGTGCGCACACAATAGGTTAGAATAACTGGAAGGAAATTAATGTTGACGTTGTATCTCATAGGTTTTCAATACTTTATCGCATAGATATAATCTGTTAATCCTCTTTAAATTTCACACTTTCTCCTACTCCCGTAGCGCTCGATACGATGAGGAAGTATCTCTTTTTCCAAGAACTCTACAGGGACGGCAGTTGACGGAAAGGTCATCTCGGTACGAATCAAATGCCATTTAATAAACACCTGGCGCAACATGAAAATAGTCGCTTCGAAAAATTTTAGCGATATTCCGAAAATCATCGAATGAGGGATGTGCCGCCACCTGTGACCCGACAACTCAGAGTCCGACAACTTAGAATGCGACAACTTGGGGTGTGACAACTTAGAATGCGACAATTCGTCGCTGGGAAAACTTAGAATGCGACAAATCATCAGATCCGCAACCCACCGTGCGACTACTCATCGCGCTGACATCATTACGACAGTTGTTATTAATTAACTATGATCTAGTTTAATCAGTAATCGGTTAAAACACTACCGCTTAGTTGTTTCAGCGTTAAAAATGTGATATTATTTCAATTGCCGTAGCGATCTGTTGTCGACGCGATGAGTAGGTAGTCGCACGCTCAGTAGTTGCACGGTGAGTAATCGGGTCTGATGAGTTGTCCCAGTGATGAGTTTTCGCACTCTGGATTGTTTTACTCTAAGTTGTCGAGTCCGATGAGTTGTCGCAGCCATGAGTTGTCCCAGCGATGAGTTGTCGCTCTCTGAGTTTTCAGGCTCTGAGTTGTCGCACTAGAAGTTGTCACACTCTAAATTGTCGCACTCTAAGTTGTCGCACTCTAAGTTGTCACACTCTTAATTTGTCGCACTCTAAGTTGTCGGGTTACAATTGCGGCCACCTAACGCAAAACCCCCCTCCCCATTTTTTTCGCACGCCTCATTGTGGGAACCGAAAATATTCGAACCCTTTCAATCCGTCGAAAATAGCCCTTTGGAAATCCCATTCCAGTTATTCGCTGTTCGTGGAAGCGATGAATGAAAAGAGAGATTTCGTGGCACCTTTTCAAGTTATCTCCCCATCGAGGAATCAAAGTAGCGTCGATTCAAAAGAGGGAAGAGGTGAATGTGACAGCCAGACTCAACCCTCGTCTTTTCGTGGGAATTCGGGGGTTTTTATCGATCGGAAAATTGTCCGTCTTCTCCGACATCGATTTCTTCGCTCGAGCGTGGTGCATAGTTTAACGTATTTCTGAACTCACGTTCCGCGTCTCTAGGTTTAGCTCTGCCCCCCGGGGAGCGTAGGGTACACGTACCGTGATGGAATTGTAAGCCGTTATCTGCACGTATCTTTGGATTAATTTGATGAAACAAATGCTCTATTATTGAGCCTTCTAGTTGATGCTACTCCCGTTTCAGAGATGAGTGATATATTTTAACATTCTACGTAATATTCACCGATGTGATATTATATAGAGTAATTTATTGCTCTAAATAATTATCTCAGATTTATTTATAAATATATTCATTTATTTACTTATCCAATATAAGTAATTCTCCATTAGAAAAGTAGTGAAGCGATTTTCAAAAAATAATGTCAAACACTTACCAAATAGTTGGAATTTGAATTTCAATATTTTTAGGAAGTGCACAGAAAGTTCTTTATTATTATTTGCTGCATTCATTCCGTTCACAAAATTAAATCAGGAAAAAAGGCCATTACGAAATCTAAAGAAGTAGATACAGTGATATAATTAAATATTCATATTTTGATCGTGTTATATCGTTCACGTATGGAAATAGCGAGAATTTAGACAAAATATTTTAGTAGTTGTAGTTGCATATATTATTTAGATCCTAAAAGAAATATTTTTTTAAATATAAGTGTTCTATCCTTCGGTAGGTTCATGCACAATCTAAAATCCCTATTAATCGCCGTCTCCTTCATATCCTTATATTTAACCCCACCCCTTATTTCATCCAACAACTTTTGTCTCTGTCTTCCCCTCTGTTCTTTCCCCTGAATCCAACCCTCAGTTACAACCTTTACCAATCCCTCTCCCCCCAATATTTGGCCCACCCATTTCTTCTGACGATGCTTAATCATGTCAATTAAAGCCCTCTCCTCCACAACCATCTCCAACGCCTCCGTGTTTGTTTTCTTATCAACCCAATTGATTGACAGTAAGATTGAGTGAATACTGCCTCCTTTAAGCTGAATAAACTTAAGGAAAGCACAGAGCTTCAACTTTTTTTAATTATAGCGAATTCCTACTTCCTCATCTCTGCTAAAAAACTGTACGCACGCAAACTCAAATAATCAATGGAGTAACTAACTCTATTATAATAATAATTTTATTGGTTCAATGACATAAAAATTATGCATAGGATAAGTCACATTGTTTATTACATAGTTAATACACATACTAATTAGTTCTACAAATTACAAAATCTAAATTACTATATTAATTAGGCTTATCATTGTTTATTTTCTTGGATTTAAATATATATAAATACACACACCTAAAATACTTACAATGCAGTGGTGTCAGCAGGATACACTTATATACATACAGATATACAATCAACTATTTCTCTCATTTAAAACTTCGTTAACCCTATAAGATGTCTTACAAAGCAAGTATTTTTTGATATGACATGACGCTTGTGTGGGCACTCAACCCTGACGATGGCTGCCACCCGGTTAGCAGCCAGTGAAGACTTTCTCACAGTATTTCATATAGACTTTTTAGGAAACGGGCACCCTTAATTTCCTTCAGCACCTTTGGTAGCATGTTATATATTTTCAAAGTCATAATTACAAAACTCCTGCAAGTCGAACTAAGCCTATGAAATAGGATTATCGAAATATATCTCTTTCTTGTGTTATGATCATCAACATCTAATTACTTTTTAAAACTATCTATGCGTAGATGAATATAGGTAGCACATGCAAAGATGTATGCTGAAGGCATTGTCATTATACTCCTTAATAAGTGCCTTGCGTGAATCTATCCCGCGTACTCTATATCCATACAACAACAGGCCATCAAACCATGTTTTACTCATTACTGAGGATTTCACCGGTCCTTATATCGCTTTCATCGTCATTGCAGACAGTGACGAAAATCGAGCTGAATCCAGTGCTGACCAAATAGGAAAGCGCAAACCAATCGAAAGAAGCAAACTAGACCGTTCGCGTAATAGAAACGGAAATTGCACCCGCAAATTTCATCACGCAGACACGGCAACTTAAAACCACATTCAGGGCGAGAGACAAACACGGCTGGGCATGTGTGTTTTATTACTCTGTTTCCCTAACTAATTACGTCACATCCTGCTATTTGTCATACCAATAGAGGGCGGGAGATGCATTGCAGCACATATCTCTCCACAGATCATCGTCCGTGGAGCCCATCCATCCACTAGGATTAAGTGATACCCGATGCAAATGATCTATTACTGTCGATCGCTTGGAATTACGCCAACATTATCCTGTCCAGCGCTATATCATGTTATTCTCTCCGGACCTTCAATCTATTCAGCTAAATACTCCTTCGTGATAGGTGAGAATGATTTTTTCAGCATTGCCGTCGGGTGATACCGAGGTGTGGGGAATGGTTTGAATCAAGCGCCAACATGCATCGAGACGCGTTCAGCTTTGCTGACAGACGAGCAAAAGAGGTCCAATTTATTTTCTTGTCGATTACCAGAATCTAATTATGCCGTGATTGAAGGATGGAATAAAAACTGTTGCGAGAATGTTCATGCTATAAATCAGCCTATGTAGTCGAACGTATTTTCTTGTACTCGTATAGTTTCAATACTACTTATATATATTTCAATGTTATTTATATCAGATTTATTTCATACCATTCTCTCTAACTTAATTAATTTATAGTTAATGGCAATGGGTTGGATAAAAATATATTGAGACTTTTAGTCTCTATCTCGCCCAAATGAAGTTGATGATTATTATTATTATTATTTCATCGGAATTTAAATAATTACGAATGGATGAATATTTTTCGTTGGATATTTGAGGTAGCAACAAATAATATTTTTTCAATATTTTTCAATGTTCGAAAAAATCACCAATCTAGTACTAAATTATTTCTCACAACTCATGCAGCGCATTATGTGAAAAATCTAACTTCAATAGATTTATTAACGCTTTATATGTATTTAATCGGATTATTAGCGGATGCACCACCCATTATGTGAAGAAAATTTGTAACTCTAATCAATTTATTATTATTTAATATTTATTTTAGTTGGTTTAATAGCTGACACGACTCTCGCTCCGTATTTATACGATTTTCATTTATAACTTCAATCAATTTATTAATTCTTTATCTTTATTTTGTTAATTGCATTGCCGAACATTTTTATGTTAGCCATTATAAACTCAGTCACTTTATAAATTTATTTTATAAATTTATAGAGTGACTGAGTAATTTATTTTATTTTATAAATCTATTTATCTATTTTAGTGAGCGTATTAGAGAGGATTTAAAATTAATACAAAAATCCGATATTAAAATTCCGTAGGTGCGTGCATTTGTCCTGAAACCAAGTTTAATGCAGCAATTTTTCTATCACGTTTTTTGTAGGAATCGAATGAATACATACGAGGAATGAACTAGCGTAATCAATTTAATACGTAAATAATTCATTCAAGGCTCCCAGATGGCCAAGTGGGCAACGTTATCAGCTTTGGTGAAAGCGATCTCAGATTCGAATCTCGGTGGGAGCCAATGTGTGAATTGACCATTGCTATCGAAGCACTTTAAAAAAATCGATTAATTCAATTAAAACTTCAATATTTCTCACAATGTAAAATAAATGGAGCGAATGCATGAGTCAAGTGGAAAATCTAAATAAAGTTGAAATCGCCGTAAAATCGCGAATAAACTATGCTAAAGATCAGTCAACCAATAAGGGACGAGGAGGGGGAATCCCTCTGATGGTATATATACCGGACCTTAACGAAATTCTCGACACCCTTGAAAATGGCAGCAGGGAACGCTGCCGAAACGTTGGAGCCATCTCACCCGGTTGGAAACCCGCGAAACCTTCCTCAGCAAAATTCACGAGGAAAGTACCCGATCTTTCTGTGCTAAAGAACCCAGCCGCTGTAATGAATTCAGAATAAGTCGCTGCGTTTATTTATTATTTATTATTGGAATTGAAAAACGGCCATCGGTGGCCTATTACATTGAATTATTACAATAATATCATTAATCAGCTTAAAGAAAATAATTAAAAACCTTTAAAAATTCTAAAATATAAAAACACAAAATAGTGCATTCGTTATTTAATAGACATAGGGAAATTAAAGGAAAGAGCAAATAAATTAATAAAATGAGAAAATATTTAAGTAGTTAATTTACGGATGATATGATTGTATTTATAGGTGAAAAAAAGTTCGAGCGAGGTGTTATGGGACGAGGTATGTAGTCTGTAGGGATTAAAACAAATTACCGGAAATGCTGCAAAACAGTAGAAAAGACGTAAATTTGTTACTCCTACGCACCTCCCCTAATTCTTGGGGCGTTATTGATATACTCAGGTTGCTTATCCCAAACATTTTAGACACTTCCGGGCAGTTTTCCCTGTTATGACGCACGGGCAAGTATCCTGCGTATACTCCACCGTACCAACAGCGTGTAACGTAGACTGCTTCCTTCCTTCAAAACAGCCCAGAGATCACGATTCCGAGGCCCGAAAGCGCTTTCTAACTCAGGTCCACTTTCCTTCGTCGAACTGGTGCGGTCATGTTGACGAATTAAACTTCCCTTCCCCTTCATAGAGAACTTCCTAGTTCCGTTTGACCCAAGTCTTTTTGCATAGAGTAGCGGATAAGTTTACGGACCATCCGTGTTTGAACGAGCAGGCCTCTGCGGTCCGCCGGCCACCAAGATGGGCTCCTAGGAGTGTCTTTCGCTGCAAAGAAAGGCAATTTCGACTTTCGGTCTATCTCTCGCATCACGGACGTGTCATTTTTTACTTTATCGCATTCCGAGACTGGTCAAGACGTGAATTCTTAGTCCCCGGTGTATTAAGTGGCCATTTATGTGATTGTGTCGCTGTATATTGCGATAATTTCCATCTATTTTCCCTGTTTCGGTGATTATACCTTTTTATACTATATTATATCGTATCGCACCGTACCGTACAGATATAAATTACTACACAAAATTGTTATTAAAAGATACTTGTATACATTTACAACAACCCTTCGCGAACAGAACAACTCATTATCAAATACGCTATAAATACAACACAAACTCACTACAGATACGAATCACTTCCGTTATAATTATATGCTTAAAATATATGCTCGCTTAATCTATACAGTCTTATCTCTATCATGCTACTCCTCTACTCATAATATACTTTACTTATAAATACGTTGAAATTGTACACCATTCAGTAGGTTGAAGACTAAAAAATCATTGTATATATTTAACTTGTTTGAGCTGATGGTATTTTTTCAAAAGCGACTTCAGGCAGTAACATATATATTCATACACACACTTTCGAAGTTTATCAACTTCTTGTTGATCTTTGCGGCAATATTAGTTTAATCTAGAAAAGAAAGAAAACAAATGCAAAATATTCCTGCCCTTTAGTACTGGATGTTTCCAGAACATTTCTCTCACTCTATTAATTGCATTAATAACCTTACTTCATTAGATTCTTACTTCTCCCCACCCAGTGCAATTTCTTGCGAATTCACGATACGAATAATATCATAATTACTGTTAGAATTAGAAGTGTACCTAAACTTGGAGCGGTGTTGATTTCCAGTGTAGAATCAGGTTTCAGAATTAGTTTTCCAGTTCGAGATTAAGTTTCACCAGCGAAAATGCCGGTTTTCTCGGTTCGTTTTTCGGTTCAGCCATCGGTTCGTTACCTCAATAAAAACGCTACTTTCGCTTCATTTTCCCATGGAATCGGATTCAAGCCATGACCACAATATTCTCTCTCCCCAAGCCACCGTTCACAGCTTGGCGCTTATTTTTCATTGCCCTCACAAGTGATTTTGACGCCACCTCTTTCGCCCCTAGAACCTTTGAGGAATAAAATAGCTTCGGATGGTACCTGTCACCCTTTGACACCTCCCGGGTAACCCTTTGCATCCATTATCCTCGGCGACCCCCCGCGGAACGTTTTCAATTTACTATAATCAAAACTGCCCGGGGGACCTCCTCTAGCGAAGAGTGGAAATGGTTGAAGCAGTTGAGAAAAGCCGGGGAAAATAAGTCAGATCTTGTCTCATTCTCGTTAGGAATGAGAAGTTGGATTTACCAAAGGCTTACACGTAACTACCTCGAAGATTTTCTACCGCTTCACGGGATTAATCTGTTCGGAAACTTTATTTCTTCGGGAGGAAATAAAAGAAGCTCCATCGTTAATCTTGGGTTTCTAAAGGAAGCTTTTTTCTAGGCGTGTGTATTTTTTGATGTGGAAGTGTCCGACTCTTTTTCAAGACGTCGAGAATGACGTTCATGGTAGTGGGCTCTTCCTTATCGTGGAACTACTGGTATTCGTTAAGGGAGATTTTTTACCGACGCTTTTTCAACGTATAATGCGAGCAGGTGATTCTACCATTCTTGTAGATAATCTTCTCCATACAAATATCTTCCAAGTACCCGTATCGTGGAATTATTATTCCTGTTAGATTAACTCTACTGATAGGCTCATGGCCAGATGGCTGTGTGGATGGATTTTGGGATTTGTTATCGTGTAGCCACAAGCTACACGATAACGTTAAAGTAACAATAGTTACTCAAAATTAACATTATAAAACATAAATAATAATACACAATCTTTATATTTGTTCCCCCAGCTAAAACTTTACCCTCATTATCATATGCCCCAGACTTAAAAGTGTTTCTAGCGAACATAATTTACTTCGGGACACTTCTACGATAATTATGTCATACAGCTGTACAAAAAAATTTAACTATTATTATTCTACATCAAGCGAGAATGGAGTAGTAAGCCACGATCAGACAACGGTAGTTACAATCAATACATTTACATATTGTAAGGCACTGATTGAATCAAATGGGGTATTTTTCAACTTTACAGAAAGTTTGATGCAGTACTATTGCATTGCTTTCTAACTGTGACAAGGCTTCTCTTGAAATCATGTCAGTAAAAATACAAAAATTCTAAGACTTTCCGATCAAATCAATTTGCTTAGTAATCATTAAGAGTTAGAGCGTAATTATGTCGAATGCACTTTAAACTAGAGGATAAAGGATTGACTGAAGGAATAGGCTAATAACTACTATAATTTTTATATTAATAAATTGCAATTATTTTTTACGTCTTATCTTTGCTTATCTTTTTAAGATAATCTTTAAACCATTCCTGGAATCTTAATCTCCAAGTTAGGAGCTGTAAAATAGCTTTTTTTCGTTCGACTTTTCGTATAACAAAATAATTTTTTTACATTCACGCCTTTTGTCAAATATACACCTGCCATTTTAAATTCTTTTGAACCCCATTGATTAAACATCGATTCGTCCCACGCTTAAATGACACTAATGGAACTTTTAATTCAATTAATTAATTTTGATTTTCTAGCAACTAATGAAGCTAAAAATATCCAATTGATTACGGCAATTTAATTATGGTCGTTTCCGAAAGTATTGGATATAATTGCGTTAATCAAGTGGCATAAAAACAATTAAAGCGACGGAGTCGATATTTCAAAACTAATTAATGACAGAGCGTTTGATGTGATTTAGTCCGCTCAAAAACTACCCCCCACTATACCCTGAAGTTACATTTTACACAGATTTATGGAAACTAATGATATACAACGGCCATTTTTGTACATTTTTACTAACGCTATAAATTCAAGCGGTTGAGAATGGGACTTAAAAGTATATTAGGGTTTCTTCTGTAGTGCCATTGTGCCTTACATTCACGAAAATCCTACTGTGCTATTTCGCAGGATTTCCGTAGATACATCAAGGGAAAGGAAATTAATAGCTCTCGGGACGCAGAGTAAAGTAAGGTCGGCAATAATTTCGAAGAAGAAATGCATTGTACTCGTGCAGCACGGGTAGTAATGAAGCTCCGTTTAGCCTATATCTAGAGCAAAATAATTAGTTTAATTTCCTAATTTGCATTAAATGTAGGTCCATTAACCAAATGGATAGAAATTAATTTAAACAAGACGTATTAAAGTAAAAAGAGGAGGGCTAGAAGTTATATATAAAATAGATTAAATTAACTAGATTAAATATAAAGAAAATGAATTAAGGTTACTGGGCATTGAATAAAGTATAGGGCGTTTCTAATCGTTGTCGTTTTTGTAAATTTATGTTAACATGTAACCCGTAGATGTTTATACCTAAACCTTTCAATGCTTTAAACTACGACTTTTGCTTATAATTCTTTTGATATCGTTGACGATAAATTGAAAAATGTTACTTATTAAACATAAATAAGTAAGCTTTGCAATATTTAAAATAAATTGTTCTTTGATATTACTTAATTTTAGTAAAGTTGAAAAATAAGTCGTTAAGCTTTTTCATATTAATAATTACTCTTAATATAACTAAATTTACAAACTTTAGCTACGCTAAAAACACATTACTAAATGTGACTAATAATTCTAATTGCCGTAATTGAGAAATTCACCTATTTTTACAGATTTATAAATTGGAGATCAAGAAATAACGATATTCTATTAATTAATATTTGAGAGCCAAATACTATTTCAAGCATTTGCTTAGTTTTCCACCGAATGAAATATATCAATGGTTAATCGCCGAAACCATAGCTTGAGATGACAGCCCTTGAAAAATTCACAAATCTCGCTATTCTCTATGGCACCCTCGCAAATTGGACTCCGGCTCCCATTGACCCAACCCCATTGATCTACGCGTGAAAGTTAAAATTGATGAGTTAAGGCGAAAATTGTTCTCTCTCTCATTCCGAAACGCTTTTATTTTGATGGATTTCCGAATTCTGCTTTCTCTAATGCGTCATTAATCTAGGGGTTAGTAAATAGACGAATCTATAAATCCTAAATTAACATTAAGAGTTAAAAAAGCTCCATAGCCGTTGGTGATGTATTGGATTTTGGTAGCTGTTTCTGTTTTAGGCTAGAGAGATTTCTTCGGAGTTTGTTTTTTTTTTGGGCGATTTCGTGAGTAGTGATTTCGTATATCTTGTTCAGGAATGAATCCCAATGTGCTGTTTCTAATTTATTCCGATTCTTAGTCAGCTTAAGGTGTATTTCATACGTTTGTAATTCTAGGTGAGCGCGTTTACTGTATAATTTGTTCAATTCGAAGTCAATCCGATGTTTCTTGGCAGCGATAATGGATTTATGGTAGTGAATTTGTGAAATATTTTGAGATTTTTACAATCTATGAGAAACGTTATGCCTGCGCCAACTGTGTGAATATTTGTGTGTAACTTGTGGAAAGGGTTTAAATTCTTTGGTCGGAAAGCCATAATGATAACTAAAAGGAAATCCTTTTAGCTATACAAAATTATACAAAATAATGTAAAATTTGCTACTATAAATCTACAAATCTTTTTAACGTTTCTAATTCTTTTAATACTTGGTGTTGTAATGGTTAGAACCGTAATTTATATCTTGGCAGCGAAGGAAATTCTTAAACGACGAGGAACGCCATCTCTGTAACGACTATTGACAACTGAACGAGAGCTACTGTCAGAGTTAATCATCATGATTGATTAACTCGTGTGAGTGATATCGAATTTGTTTTATACCATCACACAGTATTGCAGTATTACAATGTCTGTGTGTAAATCAATTTGCACGAAGGCTGGTTGTAACCATTCCCTGTAACATTAGTAACCAAGCTAGAAGAGGGTAATGAGGCTTACTTGGTAGGACGAGGAGTGAGGTAGTTTGCCCATGCTTTCCTCACCAAGCGAGAATGTTATAAGTGGAACATGGCCGCGTAAGTGAAGCACAATGACACGAGTGACACTTTTCTTATTATTCCATAGCGAGAGGATTTATCACTGTCATTCTTCAGAATCTCTCGTACCTCATTACCAGCCATGTTATCACAGACATGAGCAAGACCATGGCAAAAGTAAGCGAAGGATACATTTTCCTCTATCAGGTACCAAACGTAAAATGAAAAATATTCCATTCGTTCAGATATGGCAGCGTTTTAATCCATATTAGAGAGTATATCTTGTTATCTCAAGGTGTGTGCTGTAATGCTGGTACTACTTTTCATAATATATCTCATCTTTATTTTATTTTTTTTAATTATTCGTTTCAATTCCCTATACTGCCACTTCCTTCTAGGCTTTTATTTGTTTTATACTGTGTTTTTTTTCGGAATGTAACCCCTATCTTATTGGTATAGTTGGCATAGTAATCAGTACTGCTACTAAAGCCTTGTCAGTTAAAACATGCGAGGTTGCCCAGGATGGATTAAAAAATTTTCACGGTCCTCATATTCATATATTCATTTAATTCTACTTCACATGTGCGCTTAGCATTTCAATGTATTTGGAATTAAGAAGACTCGAAGAAATCCTCAGTTCTGTCTCCATGCCGATATCAAGGAATTTAATTTCCGTGGATCTTTAATTTTAATCTCCAGCGTGCACAATGGTCGTGGAAATTGAATTTCGTTGTCAACCTTGTTCTATTGCGTTGCCGTACTTTGAAATTCACATTTCGGAAAGAACCCGACAGGATTTTCTAATTTGAAATCTTTGTGAATACGGAAAAGATTTTCCGGGAACGGTTCTGATCGACGCTTGAATCATTCTGAATCTTTTCTTCCCATTTGAAATTACTCTCTCTACGATATATAGCATACATTTTCTATTGGTTTTACCCTTCTTTGAATGCTAAAGATTCGATTAAAATTGTATCAATCAGCGGTAGGTATTTAACTTAAATACCTTGAGTTCGTAAAATAATCATTCTCGAAGTTCTCGACTACCTACTTTATATTGTGTACAGTACTAGTTCAGAAAATCTTTTCAAATTTTTCGTATGACCTGCTATCTGAAACTGAAATGAGGTTATAGATTTGGGCTCCCGGATAGCCATGTGGGCAGCGATTTTGGTTCTCCGGAAAGCTGTCTCAGGTTCCATTCTTGAAGCAAGCTCATGTACAAAATTACCTAAACTGTAGAAGCACTTTTAAGAAACAATAACTAAAGTTGTGGATTATTTTATTCTCTTTTTTCGATACATCATTGACATTGCATTCTCCGTATTTTCGATATTAAAAAAGTGTTGAAACTTTAATGCTAAAATTCCCAAAACACGCTACTTACATAACCAAATATAGTCTAAAGAAGTAAGACAAGATTGGAAACGAAACTTTCTTTTTATTCCAAAAACAATAAAATATTAAAAACAATTACCTTTAGGCGTCTGAAATGATGTGAGCACGTCAAAAACAGTCGTAACATTTATTATTTGTTGAATAAGCAAAAGTTTTTTCAATCTTGAATATAGATGAAATTCCGCGGAGTCAAGGCATGTTTAACTGATTTTTACGTAACTTTCTCTTGGGCTTTTCAAAATATACGCGTCGAAACTGCCACATTAATTCCTCGCATAGATTTTTGCGAAGTTAATAATTATGAGTTATACATTTCAATACCTTACATGTATGAGTTCAAAGGGAAACAGCACTTGTTCAGCAACGACCATCTCATCGAAATATCGCGATGATGGAAGTTATTACCAAGGTTAAAAGAGTTTATCAATTAAAAGTAATTCCCCTGAATGTTTCACCATTCCTCCCCAAATCAATTTCTAAATTAAAGGAACGGAAAACAAGCTTTGGCTCCAATGCAATATGAATAACTTTTTACGAAAGTCGACACAAATGAAATCTCGCCAAGTCCGTAACCGACCGACATTTTTTATATAGACCGAATTCGATCCAGAAACTCAAACGTGACAAATTACCGGCGGAAATCTGAAGGGAATAATCGCGGACAGGAAAATAAATTAGAAAATAATGAAAGCGGCCTCGACGGAATGATCACGCGGAAAAATCAGGCATAGCGTCGAAGGCAGGTTTTTTCCGCGCTGCACAATTTTGCAAGGTAGTTAATTGGCTTCGAGCCAATCTCCCCCATTGAATTGTCAATCCCTCCTTGAATTTAATTGCCATACGTGATGTCTTCCTCAATGGATTTTAAACGAAGTTTTTTTTTCATCCATGTTAAAGCGAAGCGGTTCTTTTTGTATTTTTAGTCTCTCCCTTTTTGTATCGCACAAAACTGTTGCCAATAAATAATACTCGTGGTAAGCTTCGTTGTTGGCTTAATGTAAACATTTTCTCTCCATTTAGTCGCGGTTGGCGTAAATATTAAAAAGTTATTAGTTCATTGGTGAGAACTTACACAAAATATACACGGAAGGGGTAGTTTGAATGCAGCTTAATATCGATACACTACTTGTCCTTTTAATGGGAATTTAATAATAATTTTAGGGATATGAGGCATCTATAGTATTAGTTATATAATTCGTGTAATTATGTATATTACTTACAGATATATTAAGGAATAAACTTCCTATATTATTTTTTGGGATAAACAGGTTTGTCTTTTTTTCTTTTTTACGTTGTTTTATATTATTATTATATTTTTATATATTATTTTTCTTTCTCACAGCTCATATAAATAGAACGAGTTATAAATAAATATATAAACTAATTAAACTATGATAAATAATTATAGTAAACATATATAAGAAATAAAATACGTATACAATACATAAGTAGGAAAAGGCTCTTAACAGGAGGCTTAGTATGTGTTTTGGTTGTTTAAAATGCCTAAGACCTTTCTTTTCAAGAATACCATAGCTACAAGTAAAGCGTAATAGGGGATTCTTTAAAGGTTTTAGTTTCAAGTTGAATTTGTTTTCTATTTTACGAGTAGAGATAGAAAATAAAAAGGTTGGCGAGTTTATTAAGGAAAGTTGTGGATTGGATTTTGTAAATAACAGAAATGATTTCGGTATCTCTTTGGGTTAAATTAACTTTTTTCCCGCTTGGGTGACACTGTGATTCTTTGGGTTAAATTAACTTTTTTCCCGCTTGGGTGACACTGTGATTCTAAATGATGTCCTATTAGATTTCTTCCTCATGCAAGTATGACAGCCATATTAGAATAGTTTCAGCCGTACGAGAAGTTCAATCAGAATACGTAGAATTAAATTAACGTTTGTTTGTACGTGGAACCCGCGCAACAATGGGGTCACCTGTTTCTATAAACAGACCAAAGAAGCAGCGCCACCTATATACGAAACAAACGAATACCGCAGTCCGCTTCTGTCTTGATTTTCGCTTTGCACGTGGTGTGAATACCAAAAGGGTACGTTCAACAAAATGGATACTCTCGCCGTGCAACATTTCACGCTATGGATTCCCTTATTTATTACGCCATAAAATTTAGACGCCGCGTTTGTTTTCCTTCCGAATTTCGGCTTCTGCCCCCCTTTCCCTCGCTGCCAAAAGGCATCCGTTTAATTAACTGGAATATTTACTCAAATCAGACATTCACTGTTCATTTTTTAAACAAGAGGTGTTTATTTTGGCCCGTGCCTCATCTTTGTCTGGACAGTTGGGGGAGCGCAGAAATTATCGCAGCGTTTTTGAAAATCTACGATGAAACGTTAATGAATTTTTGCCGGTTTAACAGCTTGGAGTGTAATCGCGTTGGGATTCTAAATTTGCTGCTTTTCGCTGATTTTACCGCAACAGGAATGATTGGTTGCGGTACAATGGCATCCTAAGTCTTTGTGTAAATACCGTGTACTTCATTGTATGTATTTTAGTAAGGATCCGCACAATGAAACTGAGACTTTAATTGAAAATTCAGTCTTTAAAAATAATATTTCTAACTCTGTTAGTGATCACAAGTCTGAGTTATTCATCTCTTCAGCTTGAGATGGATGGAATCACTTCACAATCACAAATCCCTTCGATGTACTCTTTTATAATATTAGATAGATGCTTCTGAACCTTTTAAAAGTATCTTATTCTATCTAACTCATCATCATAAATTGTAAAATAATCATTTCTTTTAAATGAGATGTAAAAAACCTAAGAGAATCTTAGGGAAAATATATCCACTGCAGAAAATACCCGCAAAGAAGAGGGGTATGAAAAATCTGCACAACCCTACTGATAGTAATAACTAAAATATGAGAAGAAACATGGCTATATATATGTATATCTTTATATATAATTTCCGAAGTGTCCGTCCGTCCGTCCGTCCGTCCGTCCGTCTGTCCGTCCGTCCCCCCCTTTATTTCAGAAACGGTTTGACTTAGAGATTCGAAACAAACTGCATTGTGTTTCTACGAGTTAGAAACCCCTAGGAAAACTATTCCCATTACTAAGAAAGCCCGGGTTCGAACCCAGGAGTCCATAAAACGGTTCCATAAGGAATGCACGTAAACTTCACTTTTATCGCTTGCAGGCTTTGTTTCTCTCGCAAAATTAAATTAGTAACACAAGTCGTACAAAGTCGAGACAAGTACCAAAAGAAAGGAAATTGAATGGAGATTCTTATTTCAGTCGTAGAATATCGTTTACGATTCGAAATTGCAAACATTTTGATAAAATGCACCAATATTTTATCAATATTTTGTTGTTGTAAACAACTCATCTCCATGGCGGCCTAAGCAATTTTTAATTTCTCCCTATACGTAGTATAGAGAAAGTATTGATTCGCAAAAAAATTCGACCTCCAGATTTCGACGGAAATAGATGTTATGGGGCCCATAGAGCATGTTTTAGCTATTTTCCCGAACATGTCTGTCTGTGTGTCTGTCTGTCTGTCTGTGGTTAAAAAGTTTGTGGGCGCTCTATCTTAAAAAGTAATTATCCGATCATTTTCAAAATTCATATTTAGAATTTTTCTAACAATGCCAAGAGTTGATAAGGTTTTGGAGAATATCGCTAAACAGGAAGTTACGGTTTATCCGGAACAAAATTTTGTTTCTTAAAAATCTCTGTAAGAATGCAATATAGGTATATACATTTACATACAAAAGTTGTAGATAATATACTTTACTACAACTTTTGTATAAACTATTTTTTCGTAACACTAATTGTTTAGGAGTTATTCTTCAATAATGGTTAACCGGAAGTTGGTGTTTACCCAGAAATTGAAGTTTTTCATACTTATCTCTGTCAGAATGCAATATAGGTATATACATTTACACACAAAAGTTGTATATAACGTATTTTATTACAACTTTTGTATGAAACATTTTTTCGTAAAACTGATTGTTTAGGAGTTATTCTTGAATAACGGTTAACCGGAAGTTGTTGTTTACCCAGAAATTGAAGTTTTTCATACTTATCTCTGTCAGTATGCAATGTAGGTATACCTATACAATTATGTACCAAAGTTGTAGATAATGTTTTTTACTACAAAGCTTGTATGAAACATTTTCCTGTAACACTCATTGTTTTGGAGTTATTTATATATTACCGGCATAGGCTTATGTTTTCAATAAATACGGAGAAAGTCATGTGTTGGCCACATCAGATTTTTCATTTTGAGCTCATGAGTTTATCCATAGGAAGATATATAGAATAAATGATCAGTTAAAACTAATGCTGAAAATAAGAGATATACTATATTAGATATACAATAGAAGAAATTATATTTATACATTTATATATAATTATATTATAAAAATTTGCAGATAAAAACAATATCCTCCGAAAAATCTCGCGAAAAATATACCAAAATTAAAAAAAATTCAAATTTTGTTTATTTCTCTGTAGCAACCGAACTTTGTTTACATCAACGTAATTGTTAACAGTGTTTCCGTGAAATAAAACAGTTTTATTAGTATTGTGCTTCTTATAATTGCTTTCTCTCGATCAATTCAACTGAATACATATAAATAAACAGGTACGTTGCGGATGTTTTTGATATAATCTTCTGAATTAAGTATTAAATCTAATATATTATCAACGATGAATATTTAGAGATAGACAAAAATGTAGTCAGTGAAGATCGTAAAGATTTCTCTTGATTCGATGCTCGGGTTCTTACAGGAGTAGAACATCCAGTGATCAATATGTAGCAAATCGCTAACATCGCATACCCGTCCAAAAAGGTAAAGCAATTTTATGTTTTGTTATATGCAGAATACAAAAAGTGATTCATTTGTGGCAATTTTGATTGCTTTCACTCCATATAAATTTACTATCTTATCGTGAGCTGTTAAATTTTCGTTTCTGTTTTGGCATTGTGATTGAGTTTGTGTTATTAGATGGTTTTCCGTGTTTATGTTACACATTTTAGTATTGGGGTAAAAGTTAGCTACACAACTCACTTACTTTCCGCGAAAAAAATTGTTATTGGTTTTTAGAGACATATAGAATTTATTTCTATATAATCATCGTTTCCGTTATCTCTTTGTGCCTTTCTTAAAATGTCTTCTTATCCTAATGTGATCTTAATAGTTTCATTTCCGGAGTCTCCGGGATCGAAATCCGGAACCCATAATTCGTTTCCATTTAAATTACAAGCACAAAAAACCTACTTTAAATCGTCCTATTTGTATTCTTTTTAGTGATGCATAAATTAATATCCTACTGTTATTGGTTTAAATTCCATGGTTTTTACACTAGTGTTCCTCTCCGAGACAATTACCTGCTGACGATGTCACAGCATTATTTTTTTTATTTTCAGCAACTGACCTGCTTTTAACTATTTAATTTACGAGAAACTTTTACTAGGCAGTAGTGAACCATTCAGACGTCATTTTCACAGTGATTGCGTTTCGCAAAGACGAGTGAATATTTTAAATTGGGACTTAATTGAAGTGTAACCACATGGGAAGCAATTAAATTAGGTGGCCCGATGACAATTTTCATAGATTGACTGAAAGTGATTACTTTTTGTGAAATGGAATCGGTCATCAATAACTACATTAATGTGTCTGTTTATATATTATTATTAATTAATGCATTCAGGAGAAAAGAACTAGCTATACTTTGACTGATTTAAACTAAACCCTCCTGAGGAAATGTTTTCGTCTGAAGTACCGAAAAGCTTAATAAATAACATACATTTATTTTAGTTTCCACAATTGTAAATTCAGTTTTGGAATTCTTTGCATTGTTACACCCCAAATTATTACTTTATGTATATTTTAGTAATAAGTTGATCAATGAAGTATCTTAATGTTTGTAGTAATATAAACTACTACGAAAAATAACTTTTTTGTATGATAACGATCAACTATGTTACTACAAGTAAGGTATACTTACTTATTGCGAACTAAAGGTAAAACTTTAAGTAAAAATGCAAGAAATTGATCATCATCATGGTGCATAGTCGTGCATCTCATCGATTAGAAGTAAAGAATTACTTTTAATATTTCTCCCATGTATTCCACATATAAACCATAAAGCCATCCACCTAAAGGCTGAGAGGGTCTTCTACCGGTCAACCATTAGCTGCTAAAATCGTGAGAGAGTATAACTTCATATATGTTTACTTATTATCCCCGTTGAATTTCAACGGGCACTTCCGCTAGTATATATAAATATACTATCAATAAGTACATTTATGCGATACACCAATGAATATAGTCACGTTGACATTTAAATCTATAAATAAAAAGTAATAACATAAAAAAGATAAAAATGAAGGAAAACAAGAAACAAAATCCATAGATTTGTAACTAAAAGATGAGAAAGAACACGACTATATATACTCGTATATACGCCCGCACACTATCTTGGTTTTGTGACTATGTGGGTACTATACCATCTACTGAATTATTTTAGTTAATTGGTAGATCATATGTGTATATATGTATATATATATATTATGTATGATAGATCTTATATCTTATGTATTTGTAATATGTACAGTGTAATTAGCTTTTAAAACCTAAGGGAGGTTTTTGGAGGGGTTTCCCTCCCGTCTTTGAGCAAATTTCAGGCTTAAAATCATTTTTATGTTCCCCTTAAACATTACTACCTGACCAGAAGGCCAACTTGTAATGACACCTTAAATAAGTAAATATATCAATAAACTGCCTTGTTGAAATTTAAATATATCAATCAATAATAATAATATAAAACAAACAAAAACAGATGAAATTAAGGAAATCAAGAAAAAAATCCATAGATTGGTATCAATGCGGTACAGTAATAGACAGATATATCGATACATCCTTATTTTTCCTTTGTATAGAGTGTGCGTGAGTGAATATACTATTCGTCAAAATATGGTAGCCGGAATTCCTTGGATTCGTGCGACGCAAAATGGATGTCTTCGAACGCCCGAGAGGAAAGAATCGCCGCGGTCCCTCAAGTATTTCCTTCCAGGTTCGACATTTCCTTTGACCATATCCAAATATCCGCCTCTTTGGACACAAAAGAATGGAATCCCAAGACGCCCGCGACCTTTTCCGTCTTTATTGCTCTCCTCCTTTATCATTGGTCCCCTGGGTTCCCTCATTGTTGTCGAAACGTGACCAATCTCGGAACGAGGAAAATGAATCTTTTGAGTTACGATCAGAAAATCACCGTTCATCCCCAATTCCTTTCCCTTCTCCGACTTTCTTCCCCTTTGTTTCCGAGGTCCAATTAGGGTTTTCCCAATTTCCTTATCCCTCCTCCCGACGCCCCCTTCGGAATCCCGAAAGATTCTCGACGGGAGGAAAAATGTAGTCGGAACCATCTTGATTAATTCGGAGATTAAATAAAAGCAATCGTCTCCCGACAGAAATCAAGCGGCAATATTTCCTTTAATTCTCTCGGAGGCTATGGTGTCTACGTGGATGCTCCCCTTCTCCAACTTTCTTTTAATTACGATTTTATTTATCTATCGGCGGCAAGCTGAGAGAGTTTTATGGCAACTTGGTGCCGTACCTTCGTTTGATTTGAACAAGGATTTTTATGGAGCATTGAATTTTGAGGGTCTGATAGTGAAGATTTTACAATACTAAACAGTGGTATGTCTGAAAAGTATTCAGCCCCATGGCCAGTTGGTGCCTTTCTAAGGATGAGGCTCCAACTTGGCTTGCAGAGAGGAATGAGGTTTAATAGGCAGGATGAGGAGTGAGGTAGTTTGCCCTTGCTTCCCTCACTGAGCCAGAATTCTACAAGCGGAAAATGTCCACGAAAATAAAACACAATGGTTCTAAGTGTAACACTTTTCTTGGAAGTCCATAAGGTTATTTATTATCTAGTATAGCTATATTATTATCTAGTCATACGTCAGTAGCTTTCATTTCATCACAGCCATGATCAAGACTGACAAAAATAAATGAAGGATATATTTTTCTCTATCCCTTACCAAATGACAAATAAAAATATTCCAATCTTCAGAATATGGTAATAGGAACTATATAGTGGTAAAGAAGAAGACCTTAATATTCCGCCATGTAATGATCACCTCAATGGCTCGCCGGTTGCGTATAATTACCAGGGTCATATAAAGTACGGAACAGTCCCGTTTTCCTGAAATGGCCAACGGAGTATGGTCGGTTTTTATTAGTTATATATTTATACTTATTTATAGGTAAGTATTTATTTATACATTTATTAAATAGCCAATGCAAAATAACTTGAATTGCTTAACCTAATTGTAATATCTCAACAGTGATTTCTTCAATATCTACGCCAAAATTTATAAATTCAAACCGTTCGTCTATTGAAAACCTTGCCCTTCAAAATCTTTGCCGTTCCGTAACCCAGCCATCTTGAATGCTGCAGCTACATACCAATTTCTAAATATAGATTGCTAATTCCGGACAGCGTACCTACATTAGAGATACACAATTATGTGTATGAATGCCATTGATTCTCCAACTTGTTAAGAAAGAGGAAGGCAACGAAGCGATACATGCAAGTGATTGGCAGATGAGTGATATCTCTATTGCAGTACGTCTTTTGAAACATCTCTACTGTTGGAGTTTTTAAAGCTCCAAACGCTTTATGTCGTAAGCGACCACGTAGGAAGTCCATTTGCCGATTCTAAGAAAGCATTAGGGATCAGGAAATTCTGAGCGCTTGCTATGGGAATCCCATGGGAGGAAGGGCTTTTAAAACATTTTAGCAAACTGTTCCCTTTTCCTTATATGCATACATACGTACGCACGAATTTATTTGTGAAATAAATTATTTGAATAAATTAGGAAATCTTCCATTTAACCCATGTGTGATGCAAACACGTAAAAACAAGAAAAAAAACGATTTTTGATTTTTTAACAAGTAACGGGAAAACATAAAAGAGTTATAGAAAAAAAAAGAATGGCACTGTGGAGCATATAAAGACTGTGATAATTTAGATCATACGATTCAAAAAGTTTCGAGGCAGAAAAACACCCGCAAAGGGAGGGGAATATGAAAAATCTGTAAAATATGTAGGAAAGATTGAGGTAAAGAGAGATCATAAATCTATCTCTCATAAATCACAACCAAATAGCCATATATAGTTGAAAATGTAGAAGGTCCTTCCGTTAGTAGAAGTATTAAAATCAGCTACATTCTAAAAATTTGTTTATTTCTGACTGTAAAGTATTCAGCCCGAAGGCTGGTTGGTACAGTCCTGGCCAAAATTAACGCAGCACCGGCCGTAAGGATCGCTAGGGAGGTGCTGCGTTAATTTTGGCCAGGAGTGTACCTCAACCCCTCTGGCATAAGCTACTAAGAGCGTGCAGAGAGGAATGAGGTTCACTAGGCAGAATGAGGAGTGAGGTAGTTTGCCCTTGCTTTCCTCGCCGAGCCTGAATACTATAAGCGGAACATGTCCACACATGTGAAGCACAATGACTCTATGAGTAACACTTTTCTTGTCAGTCCATAGAGACATTGGTCGGTGCAATTATTCACTCGCCAGCAGCTTTCATTTCATCACAGCCATGATCAAGATTAGGACAGAAGAATATGAATGATACGTTTTTCTCTATTCTATACCAAATATCAAATGAAAATAGCCCATTCATCAGAATAGGGTAGCAGGAACCATATACATCTATACAGTATAATATTAACACCGATACCTATTTTCGCTTGTGCGTTGATTAATCAATACACAAATTCTCTATACATATAATTCTACATCTACATCTACATTAATACCCTACAAGCCGCCTTTCGGCTTCTGGCAGGGGGTGCAAACACCAGTTGAATCTAAATTACTTCCTTATTCGATTATTGTCACGTATTGTTCGCGGAAAGAATGAATCTCTAAAACGATTCGTCCTAGCATCCATATCTCTTAACTTACGGTCATTATCGGATCGACCGACGTAGCAGGGGGGTTGCATGATACCGATTGTATCCTCCGAAAATGTAGTTTCCCTGAATTTATTAAGCAATCGCAGCCTAGCTTCCAATCTCCTTTCTTTCAAGGATTCCCAACCTACGTCTGAGAGCATTTTTGTAACGCTTGCTTTTTTATCGTAGCATTTCTTAACAAAACGAACCGCTTTACGCTGCACTTTCTCGAGTTCGCGGGTACACGTTTCATCCGCCGGATCCCATATACTTGCCGCATATTCCAGAAGGGATCTGACCAAGGTAAAATAACATCGCTCTCTCACCTTGTCGTCGCATTTACCGACAATACGCTTTACAAAGCCAAGCCTTGAACTTGCTTTGTCGCAGATTTTTCGAATATGCGTGCTCCAATTTATGTTATTAGTAATGTTGATCCCGAGATATTTAACTGAATCTACTACTTTGATACTAATTCCATTAATTTTGTATGGGTGATTTGGACGCATTTTTTTCTTTTCGAAGAAATTAACTACGGAGCATTTACTTACGTTAATATCTAATTCCCATTTTTCGCACCACCTTTGGATGAGTTATGAGATAATTGGCTGGAATGCCAATACCTTCCAATAATTTAACTCCGAGATTCATTTTTGTTTATATGATGATTAACCAAGCTGTTAATAGTTTTTAATGGGATGGGATATTATTTGTAAATTTTGTATTATGTATATGTCTTGACTTCTGGTATAGTGTTTACCTCTCAAATTACACTTATATATTGCTTGATCATGTACGACTGTATGAATTTATGCTTTTATGATATGTAATGTTGAACCACAGCACAGATTTTTGTTCGACTTGCAGTGTTATTGTAAGAATAATAATGGTAACCCATACGCAAATTCTATTAATCCGCGTAAAATTGCTGGAATGGCAATACACTCGAAAGATTTAACTTCGAATGAAGTAACTTTTTGATGCTTGTTCCCTGATTGGACTTTTTGTTGTTGTTGTATCGCCTCGCATAAATCCTCACGCACCAATATTGGCAGTACCCTTCTCAAGGAAATGCGTCCAAAAGTTTTCGACTATTCCAAGAGCCATTAGGTCTGTTAATTAACTTTCCAACTTTATTGACTCCTATTGGGAATCACTGATTTCGTTAGGGGAAAGGCCTATATTTTCAATAAGGGAAAGGCGTTCGCATTTAACTCCTAAGTACGAGTACCCTCTTACTCGATAATCTTTTCAGTTTTCTATTTGTATGATATCTGAGTAGATTGTTTTTATCCCTGACTGTATTTTTATTAACTTGTTTCATTGCACAGTATCATCCTATTTTATTGCGGCACATTTGGGATCTAAGTAGTGTAGCCTATATGAGCTTAATGAATTATTGCTTTCTTATTATTATTGCATTAATATGTTTACACAAACGGAATATGAAACTAATCCAGATCATTTTTATTGAAATATCTTGGTAGGACCTTAGTCTCAAGTTTAGTTTTTTCAATATTTGTAGCCAAAAGGTAAGTTTCTATTTTAATTTGAATCTTTAAATTATAATGTGGATGGACGATGTTAAGGCTATTCAGAATTTCCGAGTTTAAAACGTCCCGTTTTGTCTCGCGCAACAAAAGAGAAATTAGTCGTTTTTCGTAATGTATACATTGATATATGGACACAACACGGTTGTTATGACACACATTTAATAAGTTTTCGGCACGTCACTTGAAATTCATCTCCTAATGAATGGTAAATCCTTTCCAGGTGTCAATAAACGTTACATCTGGTTTAATTTTCGAAAACGTCAACCGTCATTTGGTGAGCTGTCAATGAGAGTCTTTTATACCGCTTTAATTACAACGGTTTTTTGATTGACTAGATTGGATGAATTCCAAAAAAGGAAGAAAAGATTGAAAGATAATGGAGAGAGAGGAGAGAGGGTGTAGAAAGAATGAAAAAAGGAAGCAGGCAAAGGATGGGGGGAGATGGGATGGTAGAAAGCAAAAATGGAAGTAGGGATGACAACAATCTAAAGAATCCAACAATAGTAGCCAAGAGAGATGATCCAGGGCTTGATTGATTCCCTTCCAGACAACGGAAATGGAAAGGAAAAGAATGAGTGGGCTGGACTCTAAGACAAATCACTTAAATGTCACGGAACGAGAATCGGAATTGGAAGTCGAGAGGGAAGCTGCATGAAAAAGAAAGAAGAAAACCACGAGGCATTTGGGGAAAATAAACGGAAGTATGGGCAGATTACACTCATCCGGTTCGTAATTGACAGGTACGCCTACGCCGAATTTTGTTCGGCGTCATAATAGAAACTCCCAAGAAACCTTGCTTGGATCTAAGAGGAACGTACCTTCCAAAATAGGAGCCCAAATAAGAAGGTATATTGAATAGGAACATCAAGGATGATGGGATGGATGGATGTATACATTTCGGATTATCCCTAAGATGAAACAGAGACTTAAAATCTCGCTAGGAGCAGTTCTTTCAGTAGTTCTTCGGAGAGGATACACATATCTTCATATATGACTAACTGGTTCATACATTGATGTTCCCTCACATTAACTACTGGTGCTTAGCTTACCTAGATATCACTGATGAACTTAATTACAAACTACAACAATTTATGCATAAGGCTTATATTTGATCTGAGAAAGCTAGACCATATAAATCAATACCGTGGCTAACGGTTAGAAAGAGAAGAGAATACTTTCTAGTTGTATTTTTATATAATATTTTGAAAAATAACAGACCGGAGGATCTTTGAAATCAGTTCTATACAAGAATCAATGCAGACAGCATGAAAAATTAAGAAACAACACCCAATATGACTACTGCCCTCCTTACAAATCCGTTTTATATGAGAAATCATTCTTAGTCCCAGCTATAAAATTATGGAATTCTTTGCATCTTCCAATAAAAACAAGCAAAAATGTAAATACATTCAAAACATTGTATCACAATTATGTAATGTCTTTCAAGTCTCTTTCGAAAATTGTATTTAATTTTGGTTTTGTTGTATTATTATATTCATTCACTGCGATTTATGTAAAACTGTCAAATCCAATTTTGTTTCAGGTGGCTTGCTACAAAACAATAAACTCTACTATTATTAGAATCAACAACTTCGGCCTTGATTTGGTGGTATCGCTCCATAATAACAGGGTGAAGAAAAACTATCTTTTACAAATACCACAAGATGAATTATTTTATACCGCATCGAAACCATGGTCGTATAATAAAATTCATCTTGTGGTATTGGTAAAAGATAGTTTTTCTTCACCCTGTTATTCTACTATTATTATTATATCTTGGTTTCACTAATATTTAGTGGTTTTACAGATCTCCAATAGTCTTCTTTGTAACTAATTCGTTAGCTGTTTTCAAGGAAATATTCTTCAGATCTCCCCTTTCAATTCAGGGTTTAAATGCGTGGCTATCCTATTTAAAATATCTATGATTCCATGTGCAGAAACATAGGTCGTATTAGGTATTATGTATTAGGTCGTATAGGTCGTATCTGCTACTTTTTGTAGTTTAGTACAAATAAATATTAGTCAACTTACCATTTGTTTTTACTTTTGACCGTTCAATGCCTTACTCGCCACCTTTCTGTCTTTTGTTGCATGGAATGTAAACACCAGTTGTTTGAACTAATTTTTAATCTGCTACTATCGCGTATCGTTCGCGGAAAGAGTGAATTCTTAAAACGACTTAACAACCTATCGTAGCATCTGTTTCTCTTATTTTACGCTCATTATCGGAATGACTGAAGTAATAGGGTGGATTGGATGATTCCAGTTACGTACTTCCGCAAATGTAATTTCTCTAAATTTATAAAGCAATCACAGCCTAACTTCTATTCATATTTTCTTCAATATACCCAACTGAAGGTATTTTGTAACGCAAATTCTGTACATTTTGTATATTTGTAAATTCTTCCCATTTACATGGGAAAATTATTAACAAAACGAACACAAAAGTTTACACGCACTTTCGCACAAGGCTTCTTTTGTCGAAGGTATCTTGTGGTGCTAGTTGTATATTAAACATCACATATTTCCGGATATACATATATAATTTAGCCACTTCGATAATGTTTTTATAGCTGTAGGGATCTGACTTTTCTGACCAATCCAAACGAAGACGATAGAACAAGGAAGGTTACGTCCATCAAAAGCCTGCATAAGCTTAGCTACAATTTTCCGCGGGAATTTTCTTCAAACTAAGATAATTATAATGCTACATGTGGTTGCCTAACTTCACTCTTACCGGACACAGCATGAAACGCTCAAACAAAAGCGATATGAATAAAATTATTTTGTTGAATAACATTGTGTATGAATGTCTTGATACGCGCGCTATGTGTTTATACAGGAAGGGTCATCTAAAAGCTTCTTTTTAATATTTTTTATTATATTTAATAATTATTTATAAATAAATTTATAGTCATAATCTAAATATCATAAATAATTTATAAAGAATATTTTATTTAATAATAGTTTAATCATTTTCTTTAACGACGTAATTTAAAAGAAACCGGCATATGGGCCCATCCTATGCACAAAGGATACTTGGATAACGGAAACTGAATTTTTATCGTAGCTTGTTTTAACAAAACGTATCATCAAGGTAGCTTATCAGCGATGAAGGAAAGGAATAAAGAAACCTTCATCAAATGCAGGGTGTTCCAAAAAGGTTCCCAAGTGTATATTCCGGATAACGACATGGTCCAAGAGGAAGAAAACAGGGGAAAAACTCGTGGAAACAGTTTCCTCATTACCGAAATCGTCCGCAGGAGTTCGCGACATGTGTTGCGCTACCACAGAATCCGTATCTCCCGGAGGAAGTCGTGCGAATGTTCCGTCACTCTTTTTAGAGAAGCCAATCGACTCTGCAAAACGTCGTTTTTCCTCCAAAGGAAGAATTTTGAAGTAATCATACTCAGGAGTGGTCATGCGCGAGGCTTCCTTTTCAATTTGTGCAAGAACGGCGTTTAATGGATTCCGTTAGCCAGGAAAGTATTAAGTGTGTGGGCCGGTTTGACCTTCAAACGTTATGGCATCAATTGCGAAGCCCTCATGAGGGAATAAGCCTCACTAGGATAGATGAGGAGTGAGGTAATTTGTTATTGCTTTCCTTATGGGTTTTAAATCTCCAATCTCCTTTGTCGGCGTTCCTGTTGAAGTATGTTGAATGTGGCTCAACGACAACTGACCACGTGACAACTGACCACGTGACAACTGACCGCGTGACAACTGATCGCGTCTCGTTTTCAGGAAGCATTAATTGAAGGACAGTAGACAAAATAGTATAAAATGTAGAATTTTTTTTGGGAACGATAGAGCAATAATCATTTTAGCGAATACTGATTAAACTAGATTAGATATTTAAGTCACTTAATGTTTTTATTACGCATTCTTACCGATAACAGTTTTCAGCAGAAATCTCATCACTCCAGTCCAACCCAACCAAACCAGGGCTCCAAATTTTAAATCACTCAATGTGAATTAAAATTTCCTTTAATGCTTCCTTGAAACAAGACGCGCTCAGTTGTTACGCTGTCAGTTGTCGCGCGGTCACTTGTCGGGCCATGGTTGAATGTTGTCAAAGAGTGTTACACCTTAAGAAGTCGATTCAATCGCAAAATAAATGAAATTCTTAGTTAGAGGATTGCCTTTGTTGAGGAAGCCTTGAGGAAGCAAAGATCAACAGACTTTAAACGAATGAAGAAACTATTACATAGTTCTTGTATTTGTGAGTCGGGGACGCAAGGGAAGAAAGAAAAACATAACGTGTTAGCAGCAGAAATGTGGATTTAGAGAAGGATCTCCGAAACAAGTTAGGGCCAAAGAAAAACTAATCAAGAAGTGCCGGAACAAGAAAGAGAAAATTGGGATGCCTATCTGAGGCCTCCAAAATGAGCGAGACGAGACACGCTGGTTCTTTGTTAGAACGTAATGAGTTGATGACAATTTTGTCTTTAAGGAAAAGTGCTGCAAGGCATTAAACAAATGTACAGCTTTTCTTCACATAATTAAACAATTATCGGATCGGTAAGAGTGGCTTAGAAAATATTTACAGTGTGCTGCTTATATTTAGATGAGAATGCGCAGATGAAAAGTTCAGATATTATTTATATGAATAATTTATAGTTAATCTCAATTGTTTCTTTGTCTGATTTTCTTCGTATGTTTACGTATAAATGGACCATTCCTCCAAGACAATACCACTTATAGCCACGGAATGTAACGCGTCTGAACTTTTTAGAAAGAAAAAAACGCGCGGCAGGTTACATACTCTTGATATACTTCTAGAGAGTTTGGAATACCCCTATAAAATACGAATACCAGTAGAGTTTGAAATCATTTCTTGCAAACTTCATTTCTTCTACGTTACTAAATCATTAATAATATTCCATTGTACTCATGGAACAATTTGTCATATTTTGATGAATTTTTAATACATTTTCGTGTTGGGCACGCAGAAAGTTTTCCGGGCCAAAATTATATTATTTTGATAAATACGCAAAAGTTGTGTAAGATATGATTATCAACAACCCGTTCCCTTATCGGCAAAGCCTATTCTTAAAATGAGTTAATTTATTAACCATCGAGAAACTATGAGAAATCATAAATGTAATGGAAATATAATGCAAATATAATGGAAAAATTATAATAATTATTATCTATAGTTAATTATAATATGAATAATAACTATAAAAAAAATTTCATAACTTCTCTTTCTACGTGTATCTTAAATTTTGTAATTCTCGTGTATTGCATTATATTTTGAAATTATTTTAATAAGTAATTTTAATTAGTTATTCCGTTTATTTTTACAACTTAAAAGTCATTATTAATATTGAAATTTGTATACGATTATTGTAAGTAAGTAATATATTAAATATTTATAGAATTATTTTTTTTTGTATCAATGTTAAACAATATTGAATTATATATCAAATTAATACTTATTTATTCAATTAAATTATCAAGTTTTATATTAAATTTTAAATAATTATAAATAAGTTTTACTTTTATATTCGCTCAGAGAAGGTAATTTCGGATAAAATCAGAATATTCGTTGAAACCATTGATCTTCCGCGAAACATTTTATTTTATCCCTTCACGAAATGTTCCAGAACATTGTAGAACATAAATATCTCCACATCCTCCCTTACATCGCTCCGCTTCCCCGCACAATGCCTTTCGCCAATCAGCTACAGCCCGAAAATTCCTGGAAGACTTACCTCAGATCATCTGTCTCCCTTCCCCCACCCCACGAATTAAGTTATCAGGCCTCCCCGCAAACTCCGCTTTCAAATCCTCTCACGCCATCTCTGAACCGTTTAGTCAACCACACGAGGTCCCGAAGCTACGTGATTCGGAACGGATCGCGGAGGAGTCATCAATCTACCGGAAGAATCGATAACCAATTCACTTTTGCATCGAAACAGGGGGAAGAGACATGTTTCTCTCTCTATCGCAATCTTCAGGAATCTTCCGCTATCATTTTGAGCCCTGGAACGAGACGTTATTCCTTCGATTTTGCGCGCCATTTCGCGGGGAATTTTGGCGCTGGAAATATTACGGAGTTTCTGTGATCACACAATTTATTTCCGTTGTTGAAATTCTGTGGATCTTTCCAGCGGTAATTTTTTACGTTTTATAGAATTAGCAAGGGCAAACTACCTCACTCCTCATCCTGCCTGGTAAACCTCATTCCTTTCTGCACGCTCTTTGTATCTTATACCTGAGGGGGTGAGGTACTGAACAGCCTTCGGGCTGATTACTTTAGAGACAGTAAAACAGTAATTAATTATTCAATTATTTATTATTCATAACCAACCAGGGGATGAAGGACCGTAGGAAATTAACTATAATAAGATAATATTCTTTTTCCTTTAGGTTTATTGCTAAAATTAGGAAAATAAATAGTTTCCATGATCTTTGATTTCATAGATATCGTATTTTTTCATTATCAAGTGTAGCGTGTTTTTCAGGCTTCCTGCTATCATATCTTAGTGAATAAATACATTTAATTTTATATATGTTGTACAATTTTGTTGTAAGAAGACACTTGGTTAGTTGGCGGTTCATCACAACATTCTACAACTCAAACAATCTCAAACAATATTGCAAATATCTTGGCATGCATTTATGATGTGTAATTAATTGTATTGATATATTTATGTGCTAATTTAACATTAAATGTATATCAAATTGTTTGAATGAAATTTACAATATAACTCACAATGCTAAGAAATTACTGAATAAAATATTAGATCAGTTTAAATGTTGAGCCATTATTTTTGTTGTTGCAAACTGACAAATACGGCTTTTGGAGATTTGTTAAACCTCTTATTAAGAACAAAGTGTTTTGCTTCTGACAAATTTACATTTAAAAAAATAGGTGGAAACAAAGTAAAGATTACAATAAATGGCAAAAGATCATATTGAGGATAAGTCGTAGGGCAAAAGAAACGTCGGAAGTCCAAGCATTAAATTACGTGAATCAAAATGTAAAATTAAGGACTCCAAAAACCATCAAACAAGGCTGTTTCCTTGTTTTCGGAGTCCTTGATTTCACATTTTGACTAGTGTAGCCATCATTTTCCGAGTATACATTCAAATTATGTGAATAATTAATCATCTGAATCTGGAACAGGCTTATAGCGTAAACATGGAAAAAGAAGATCCTGCCTTCATCAGACCGTAACCAATCCTCACAATTCCTCCTCAGCTCATGTTCACCATCACAGTTCACTTCGTCCATTCCCTCCTTACCTCTTGCATTTCCTCGTACTCTCTGAAACGGGTAGGCGTTCACTTTACTCGGAGTACGGGAAATGTTGAGTCGCCCTTCTGTATCAAGAAGCCCCGTTCTATTTCCGTTCTTCCCCACGGTTGGCCTAGTTTCGCGCAAGGAAATCAAAGCGAAAGCCTACGCTAACATCGTTTACGTGACGGATCTTACCACTGTCCCAAAACCGTTCCGAGTTTTGAATTTTAAATTTATGCTTTGTTTACCGGCAATCAACGCTCTGGAGGGCTCGAAGATTTTACCCCGAAATAATATATTCCATTGCTAAACGGTTACTGTTTACTTTTAGTATCACTAACCGGTTCTTGGTGGATTCATTGATACATACACCATTCTAATAAGGCTTTGAAATGACGCCATAAATTCAAAACAAATTTGGAAATCATGTCTTAGTATCATTAAGCAATTAATGCTATTTTTCTTCTTCCAGGGTGGACGTTTTCTTCAGTAACCATTGTAAACCTTCGTAGAAATATCAGCTATAGTTAATAGCTCATTATAATTTTAATAGATTTAATAAAGCTCATCAGAAAGAGTACTGTGAACATTGCGGAAGTAAACTACTAATTTTTTTCCATCTTCTGTTTGTTCATTTACTTCGTTTCTGTTGTTGTTTAGGTTTTTTTGCGTATAGCACTGACTCATAGGCTAACGTTTAATGAGACAATTAAAATAATTTCCAACTTTTATACAATAATTCACTTATTTAGTATTTAATTATAAATCAGATTTATATTATTGGATTGATGTTCGTTATTTAATGAAAAGTCTCATGTAATAAATGCATAAACATACGCTTTATTTGACTTCAAATATCGCTATTTCTTCATAGATTTATAAGAAATGCAAACTTTTACGAGAAATCGATCTAAGGTTTTACAAGTTTGGATGGAAAAAATTTTGACGAAAATCCAAGGGAAAAAGGGACAGATTTTTTTCCTGGGTGCACGCCCTTATGTGCAAAGTTCCTTAAGCCTTTCCTTGATTAACGAAAATATAAGTTTCAGTTAAATTTTCCTCTTTTTGATAACTCTCTTGGCTTACACGACCATTAATTTTAATAAAACATATAAAAGAGAGTCTGGAAACGAAACGAGCGATAAACTTTCGGAATTTTGTACAAAAGAACCTGACATTGGATATATGACAGTGAGGTCTTCATTCGAGACCTGATTGAACATTGATTTCTTTGGCCAGCAATGAGTCTTCAACCTTCAGTCTGAGAGTATATTTATTTTCTTGTATTATTATATTTGTTTATTTATGCTCGCATATCCATAGTAAGCGGGCAATCTTATTGTGTGAATGAGCGATGATATTAAATTAGCTAAGGATAATCTTCATAAACGAAAAAAAAATATTTAATGCCGTAGAGGAATGACTGCAGTCTTTCGTTTGGAATGCGAGATATTCTCAAACCACTAGCATAAGACATAAGAACGATTTGCTGATGGGAAAGCTGGACTACATTCAGCTCGAGTTGAAAAATATTTGCACCTTTCAAGTTATCCTTAGCTACTTACTTAGCTACACTTACTACAGTTACTTAGCTACACTTCTGGTAATACCATTAGGTGCGCTGTTTATTTTGCTATTATTTAACGAGCACGAGTCCCAGATACCAGCGTGAACAGTTTGTGAGATGAGATTTATAGCTAAGGCGTAAAGAAAGAAATATTTGAACATGGCTGCTAATGAATTAGAGATTTTAAATCTTCAATGGCCGTCTTTGTCGGTGTTCCTCTTACTTCCCAGTAGTCGTAAAGCAAGAAAGGGATGCCACAATATAATTATACCCAAAGCGCCTTTCAATAGCAATACTACCGTCCTCAGGGGTCATAAAATTCGTATTTTATCCGACTTGCTTTATCCGACTACCGGGAAGTAAAAGGAGGAACGCCGACAAAGACGGCCATTGGAGATTTAAAACCACTAATTCATAGCTAGGGTAGTAATGTATGAAATTAAGCATTTGTACGATTGTGATTAACATCTACTACTTTTACTTTCAGAGAATTATATTTTTTTTAATATATCAGGATATCTTGAATCAGAAGTAGGTACTTCAAATTTTCGTGCATTGAAAAGTAAATCGAAAGTTTCGTAGATTCATTAACTGCCATGCTCTGACTTTTCTTCCTTTGCATTAAGATACTTCTCAATCAAGGGTATAGACTCATCCTAAATTTAAGAGTTAACGATGACGAAAAAACTCTTTAACTTTGATAAGGATCGCTTACTCTATCCGAACGGTGCTAATTTCATAAATTCAAAACAATCAACGGTCAGCCAGTTCATTTTGAGGTCAAACGTTTTATTTTAAAAGCAGTCGGTTCCAATCATTAATTGAATTTAGATATCGGACCGCTATCTCATCAATACAGCCATTTTTTTCGGGGGCAGTACAGCTCGATTATTAATTAGGGAAATGGTAAAATTGACCGGTACTCAGAAATGTAACGAACCCAGAAAAAACTCGATGAAACCACGCAATAATTATAGGCTCCCTCGATATAATTACAGTCGAATTTTATCGGCCTTCCGAACGCGAGGTTGCACTCGGATAAAATATTTACATTCCATGGGATGGGAAATTTCGGCGTAAAAATCAAATTGTCGCATTCATTTCGCTGTCGTTAAAAATTAACGCAAAGAGGTGTGCCCTTCAATTTTCAGCCGTCGTCCTCCAAAAAAAAATAAAAAGAACTGATGACGTGACATTTATCAGGAGTAAACGAGAGGCCATGCGCGTAACATGTTAATCAAGCTAATTACATTAGTATTTGCTATTGCGCTACAAATTTTAAACTTGGGCCGAATCGCTGAAATTAGGCCCGGTAAAATGGGTGACGCGCGGGAATTGGCGGGCTAAAATTTTGAAACATCGCGAAATGATTTGGCTGAATTTTGTATTCTTTTTATTTATCCTGCGCTAGAGTCCATCGATGAGTCGGAGAGCGGCTGATTAAGGAATCTTTCGGCCAATGAAGAACTTTTGTCGCTGTTTTTCGGCCTCTGATATGAAATGAAAATTGTGCCAACTAACGTACTGGAAGATGTCCGTGCCTTTATGCGCGTGCGAAGCCATATAAAAATAAATTAGATAAAACCAAAGATGGTTACAGGCCAATTGACGGAAATTAAGTTTTGCTTAGCACAGGAAAGCGTGCAACTTAACCCAAGGTTAGAAGATACGAGAAGTGAAAATTAGGAGACGCGGTTTCGAGTCCCAGACAAGTCACTATTTTTCCCCTTGGGTTACAGTCCATTTCATTTTTTACTTATTTCTCTACTAATTGAAATCCATGCATTTCAACGGCACCATCTACAGCCACGGTCCTCACAGATATAGCGTGAATGCTATAAAGGGTGAAATATTAAAAAAAATCCTAGACTAAGGACAATCTTCAAGGTTAACACATCCTTCGAGTATTCATTCATATCTTCCTATATACTTGGTTGAACTATGGCTCGTTAGCTAGGCTAATATCCATTTTGCTTCCTCTTAGAACTCGGTTCTCTGAACATTGTTTATAATCTTGTAATAGGGCGTTCTGCAAGGTTCATACTTTCTTTGGGTATTCATTCATGTCTTCCTATATCCTGGGTTTAATTTTAGTTCGTTGGCTAGGTTTAAACCTATGTTGTTTCCTTTTTAGAACTCTCTTCTCTGTACATTGTTTCTTATCTTATTATAGAGAAATCAGCAAGGTTTACACGTTCTTTTGGTATTTATTTATATCTTTCTATATCCCAGGTTTAACTATGGTTTGTTTACTAGATTTAAACCCATTTGCTTCCTTTTTAGAACTTGATTCTATGTACATTGTTTCTAATCTTAATATAGAGCATTCTTCAAGGTTTACTCGTTCTTTGGGTATTCATTCATATCTTTCTATATCCTAGGTTTAACTGTGGTTCGTTGGCTAGGCTTATATCAGTGTTGCTTACTGTTAGTACTCGCTCCTCCGTACATTGTTTCTTATCTCCATTTCTCACTCGTTTCAGGTGGAAGACGACGCGGACGAAGGCAGTGGAGGCCTCTTCCCCCCGTTCCCGCCGCCGCCACCCAACTCCGACGGTAAGTCGCGCAAATCCCGTCTCCTCCGTGGATAATCCGATCGGGGGGATTAAAATAAAAGTCCTCCGATACTAATTGACTATCGCCCGCACGAATATCCGAGCAAACGGCCGGGGCTTAAAACCGCGGAGGAAGTTTTCGTCACCCGAAGTCGCTTTTGCACTTAAGAGATTTTCCTGGCGCAATCAATCTCGTCCCCTGAACAATCCTGGTTTCAAATTTGTCTCGCTTTTCCTCCTGCGAAGGAGACGAGTGAATCCGATTGGATGGCGAATGCAAAATCCCCCTGCCCGCGTTCCATTCGTACGAGCTAGTTGAACATCGATTTTTCCATAATCCACAACAACGGTGGTCAATCTTTCGTGCATACTTTATCCGGCAGTTATTTCATTTTCATTTAAAATGCGTCATGAAATCATATGTATATAATAATACGCGAAGAGAAAACTTTGCGTCCCTTTTTCAGTGTATTGCTTATATAGAGTTGGTAAAAGCTAATATTTTTGCCAAAGTATCCTTGGTTCGACTTTGGACTACTCGAATCGTCTGTCACAGGAAATGCACCTAAAGTTCATTTTCCTCGATTGCCGACAATTTTTATTTTGCAGAATTAAATCAGAAGTAATGGTGGTACGAAATCGAGATTAACATCGAAAGAAAGGGCATTGATTACAAATTCTTATTTTGGTTGTAGAATATCGTATTGGAGTCGAAATTGAGAGTATTCAGACAAAAATGATGAAAATTTTGTGTAATTTTGAGGACATAAACAATTTCCTAACGATAAAGGTGATTGTTGGGCCCAACTCTCATACGAATAAATGCGAAAGTTAGGCTCTTAAGAAATGTGTTGGGAAGAATAGCCGACATGGCAACAAAACCATAATTAAACTTTGGAAATTGAAATTCAACTATATTTTTTTATAAATAATATCACCTTCTATTGTTTAGTTTTATATTTTTTGCTTTGTAGATAAAATTTCAAATAAATAATGTTTTTGATCTCAAAAACGGAAAATTTTGCCGTCAAAATCAATTGAAACGCAACAATGCATACAAAGGCGATATTGTTTTAGTGATAATAATTCGCCGTAACTATAATTAATATAAAATAATTTGTTGTAACAAAACACTTATAACAATAATATTCAGAAACTTGCACAATTCCACGCTATTAAGTATGGAATTGTATAAGTTTCTATAAATAGTCGTTACAATTGTTTTGTAACAACAAATTGCTTTGTATGATGGAGTTCCAACATGCATCACTGAAGAAGTAATAATTTATAATAAATATGTTTAGAATTCAGCGGTAGTTCTCGATATAAATTTAGGGATGTGTATCTCTGTGTTGGAAATGGAAGACCCGCTTTTTAACTTAATGATTTGATTATTTTTTACATTAGAATCTAACATACAGCTTACTGTGAATCTGATGTTCATACCACTAATTACTAAGGAAACTAATGTTCAACATGCTATGGCAATGAACACTTATTCTGCGGCTTATTTTATTTCATAAATACATTATGAAATTTTCGTTATATTTATTTCTTTACGTATTATGCTGTGATCTATCTCTTTCTAGTTTTCCTACACATTTCACTTCTGCCTTCTCTATGAGGGGGGTTTCCTAGTAGTGTATTTTTTCTATATTACTATAATACTAAAATTAACACAGTTATTTGCTCCACAAAACCATTATATTTTCTATATTTCCTCTCTATTTCCACATTAAATGTTAAAAACCAATTACTAGTATAATAAAAAGGAAAAATATACGGGAAAAGAGTGACAAAAGATGCTAGACTACGTTAAGGATAGGGTAAGCTAGTAATAAACGAAAGAAACATCATTTAATAGGGAATGTCAAGGCGCAATTACCTACCAAAAAGTAGAATATTCATGAATGTATGATAATACGTATTGTATTTATAATCTTTGCGTTTATTCGTAAATTACGTGATAAGGTAATGTCGATTTCTCACTGGATTTAATATTCCGTTTATAGTAATGTAATGCTCCAATTTTGTTGAATACATAAGTTTACCATCCCTGATCTAAAATATAATGCCAGTAATAGGTAGAGGGACGAGGTTACAGAACAGTCAAAGTGGGCAATACTGTGGCCCCTGTGAATTAGGCAACTTTCAGAGTCACCTTGCGATTCCAGGTTGCATATGCGAAAATATTGCAGATCGAATAAAACCCAAGAAAGCGCCAATAACCGTGGTGGCATGGCATACCAAATTACCATTTATAATCAGTGTGAGGAGACTATCCTAGGCCACAGTTACTGCACAACGAAGCTGAAATCGATTCACGTTACTATACCATAAAGTTGACAATCGTCCTGGATTAATCGAGACTGTCCCGGATTTAGATTGTAGGTCCCGTTTGGTTGTAAGTTTCGGAAAACACTAAATAACACACGTGGTAATATGGAGAACGTGATTCGAGTTTCAGCCAAGTCACTATTTTTCACTTCTGTATTACGTTGAGTTAAGTTGCACTCTTTAAAGTTCTAAATTTAAATTTACTTTCTACCCTTTGTTTGATTCTTTGAGAGGATATTCTCGTAAGATCGCTTTGAGGGACGGTTGTCTCGATGAGGTGGTGGTCGGTGCCACTGTGTGGAGCATATCATAAAAGCCTCCCGTTACAGAAGTGAGAAGTAAATTATTATCAATTAAATGCAAATTGAATAACAAAAATAAAACTTAATAAATCTGCCCGTATGAAAACTTTCCTAGGTTCCTATTGGTATTCCTGTTGGTTTACGTTGGTTTTCTTTCGCTAATATTGGTTTGTATTGGTTTCCTATGGTGTCTTTGTTGGTGTGTATTGGTTTTAGGAAGCTCTGTATTTCCTATTGGGACGTTTCGCAGGATCTTATTAGTTTGTATTGGTTTCCTGTGGTGTTTTAATGGCGTGTATTGGTATTAGGAAGCTCGGTTATTCTTATTGGGACGTATCGCTGGATCTGAAAATTCTATATTGGTTTTCGTTCAATTCACTGCGTAGAGGCGTTATACACTTGTTTAACTTCCGCCATATAGGAGAATAATCCTTGGATATAATAACAAACATTGTAAGAGTATGGAACTTGATAGTAATGTAATTTCATGGGCTAATGATAAATGTATTGTAGCAGACGGGTGGTAGTTCCCTAAGATAACGTCCGCTAGAGATAACGGGACCCTAACGACGGCGTGGGGATGCGAGAGAGAGGACGCAGTGCGAGATTTCGTAAAGAGAAAGAGTTAGGGAGTGTTTTGTGAAAGTGCACATTTTTATTTTAAGTGAAGACGCGACGGTATAAGTTAAAATGATCGTACTGTAATCGAAAGAAATAGCAAAAGTTTCTAAAAGAGTATTCGTGAAATTCGGGCCATTTGCACCACTTTCGTAGTAATTCACATAGTGAGCACATGTGTGTAGGTATGTAAAGGAAGAAACAGTTTGTAAAGTTTGTAATATGTAAAGGAAGAAAGAGTTTGTCCGGAAGTGAGCACTGCTGAAGTGCACACATAAGAACAATGGAAAACATAGGAAAGTGATTTGAGTGTAATAAGATTTGCAAGAACGGGGTTAACGAGGTAGGTGTAAATCAATCTGAGGATAGCGGCCAAGAAGTTGGATTTAGCAATAAATAGCAACTAATTTGGAAATTATGTAGTGTTGTTGTTTGTGGTAATAAATATTTAAATGTATTTTGCATTTTTTTTACTGAAAATTATACCTTAAAATATGGAAATAAATTATGCGATAAACTATCAGAAAACCAATAAGATTTTGATTAAAACCAACAGGAATATTAGCGGAAAACCAATACCATAGAAAACCTACGGCCAAAACACTAATTGAATCCAATAGAATTTCTAATGGAAATGTATATTGGTATGTATTGGAAAATTATATTGGAAACCAACAAGTATTTTCACTAGGGTGATATTCACTAGCAGGACGTTGTGGAAGGGAAAATAATAAAGAATTAATAGCGAATAAGTAATAATGAGAAGTTTATTATTATTTGTTAAATGCAAATTAAATAATCAAGATAAAACTTAATAAATCTGATATTTTCAAGCTGGACTTTGCGGAGGGGAACCATACTAAAGAAGTAACCCTTAGCTATTCCCACACAGTATTTATTCTTTTAATGGCGACTACTTTCGTTTACAAATATTATTGTGATATTCTAACATTTTGCGAAAATTCGAGTTTAATTGAAAAAAATGGCATCTTCCTCAAGGCTGCTCTGAGGAAGATGACAGAGTTTGTCATCGAAACGTTGGCGACAAAAATGTACCCTGAATTAACCTGGTTGGAAATCTGAGAAACCCTTTTGCAAGCCATCCACCAGGAAAGCCTGAGATCATTTTATGAAAAAATTGTTCGAAGCGGGACATATTTCGGGACACAACTCCGAAATTCGTGGCAATCCCACTTTATCCGGGACGGTTGACTACTTTATGCTAATTGAATCCCTGTAGCAGTAGAATCATGCCAAATAATGTACTTCAGACTGTTGAATTTCTCCGGGGGGAGCCTCAAGGAAATGTTGCTGCATATGCAACACTGGGGAAGCGCATCTTTCGTTGGGACGGTTATTCTAAAAGCAAAACATAAAGCGATGTTCCGCGGGAATTTCCCAACGGGCGCGCGCGTATGGTAATCTGCTTCGGGAGAGTTAAAAACGGCGGAAGATGGGCCGAAGAGGAAAATCGCTCCGGAAGTCTAATTCTTTTCAGCGGACGATCGAGACGCCGTCCGCTTAGTATTTAAAGTATGCAAATCCCTTAAACCTTTCGGAGATATGAAGCATCTCGATGGCTCCGAGTGATTTAACGGCAAATCCGTTATTGAACTGGATCCACGGCGAAACTGCGGCTCGCTTTAGCGGGTGATTTAGATGCACGTGTAAGCCGGGCTCACGGAGGCCTACATTCCTTCCCAATGCTCCGACTGTTCTTCCCTGCTTCTGAGTTTTATAAGCTACGAACGACCATTTCGTCGCAAGGCCTACTTAAAGGTGATGGGATACCTTTGATGACAATCCGAGTGATTGATATCTCTTACTGATTAATTGGTTTATCGGTTAGTATGTAACGTAAACTCTGCGAGATGCTATACATAAGGACTTCATTATAATAATAAATGTCTTTTATTAGGACCCTTCTTAAGTCTAACCCTTCGTCATATTAATTTTAAAGAACAAATTGCTTGAAAAAATCACACAGAAGAAAACCACATAGCGGGTTTAAATACCTAAGGTTTAGGTAAGAATCTAAGAAAGAATTGTACTTTTGAATTGAACTGTACTCTCTCTCAAACGATTTAGTCCTCATCCAAAGGTGGTGCGAAAAATGGGAATTAGATATTAACGTAAGTAAATGCTCCGTAGTTAATTTCTTCGAAAAGAAAAAAATGCGTCCAAATCACCCATACAAAATTAATGGAATTAGTATCAAAGTAGTAGATTCAGTTAAATATCTCGGGATCAACATTACTAATAACTTAAATTGGAGCACGCATATTCGAAAAATCTGCGGCAAAGCAAGTAAAAGGCTTGGCTTTGTAAAGCGTATTGTCGGTAAATGCGACGAAAAGGTGAGAGAGCGATGTTATTTTACCTTGGTCAGACCCCTTCTGGAATATGCGGCAAGTATATGGGATCCGGCGGATGAAACGTGTACTCGCGAACTCGAGAAAGTGCAGCGTAAAGCGGTTCGTTTTGTTAAGAAATGCTACGATAAAAAAGCAAGCGTTACAAAAATGCTCTCAGACGTAGGTTGGGAATCCTTGAAAGAAAGGAGATTGGAAGCTAGGCTGCGATTGCTTAGTAAATTCAGGGAAACTACATTTTCGGAGGATACAATCGGTATCATGCAACCCCCCTGCTACGTCGGTCGATCCGATAATGACTGTAAGTTAAGAGAAATAGATGCTAGGACGAATCGTTTCAGAGATTCATTCTTTCCGCGAACAATACGTGACAATAATCGAATAAGGAAGTAATTTAGATTCAACTGGTGTTTACACCCCCTGCCACACGCCGAAAGGCGGCTTGTAGGGTATTAATGTAGATGTAGATGTAGATGTACTTTTATCACAAATTTTATTTTTTACAAAATGTGTAACACACTGTTTTTGTAAAAAATACGGTGTTGTAAAAAAAATAAAAAATAAAATTTGTGGTAAAAGTACAATTCTTTCTTAGATTCTTTCCATTATACCACATCACCTCGCCTGATTCTGTGAAGTTCATACCTAAGGTTTAGCTAAGGAAAAGATATACACCGCAGCAGGAAAATGCAAGAAGAGGATGTGTAGAACCTGCGAAACCTGCGAATAGTTAAGTAAATTCTTATGGAAAAGCAGGTAAAGAGAGATCTAAAAGGCAAACAAGACAATTCAGATACAGATTCAATGAAACGGTATGAACAATTACAATATAAACGGTGGTGAACAAAGTGTAAGCAAGTAATAAGGTTACAAGAAAAATAGCTACAAAATAAAAATGATGATAAAGAAGTGGATATCAAAGACTTCACTAGTATAACCAGTTTCGTCAATACTAATTCATAAGATTAAATACTTATAAGATTCATCTCATAAGTTAGTATTAGCGAAACTGGATTTACTAGGTCAATAAGGTCTTTATCAAAGCGATATTGAGACTGAAAAGTCTCTTTTACCATGAAACCTTTCTTCAACGATGTAAATATGAAACATAAATAATTCATGGGTGAAAAGAAGTAAAAAAGAAATTTAAAAGGAAAAATCTGATGTGGCCAGCACATGACTTTCTCCATATATAAGATTTAAATATTAATCTACGACAGTAATGTCGAACTCTATATTCCATCTAAACTTGAAAGATGAGTGATTAATCTATATATTATTATCTTTTACGTCACAAACGTTATAAATAATGTTTTTCGGGACATGCTCGATAAAAAAACGATGAATTTGGCCCTTCGCCCATAGAGCCCAGAGCGCCCACAAAGAACATAATCAGCAACTTTCGGTTTATCAGTATTTCATGAATAATTCCTAAACAATCAGTGATACGAAAATATGTTTCATACAAAAGTTATAGTAAATTATATTTTCTAAAACATTTATAATTAATAGTATTTACCTAAATATCATATTTATGGAGATATTTAGAAAACCGGAAATGAGCTTTGAAGAATGAAGCTCAACTTCCGGTAAACCGATTTACTCCAAAAACTAATCAACTCTAAAGACTGTAATAGAAGTACTACATATGAAATTTGGTGTTGATCTGCCAAATAGTTTTCATGTTAGAGCGCCCACAAAGTACATTATCATCTTCTTCCGGTTTATCAGTGTTTCACGAATAACTCCTAATCAACCGGTGATACAAAAATATGTTAAATACAAAAGTTATAGTAAATTACATTATCTAAAACTTTTATAAGTAATACAATATACGTATATATCATATTTATGGAGATATTTTGAAAACCGGAAATGAGCTTTAATGAATAAAGCTCAACTTCCGTTTGACCGATTTACTCCAAAAACTAATCGACTCTGACAGCACACACCACAGTACTATATATGAAGTTTGGTGTTGATACGACCAATAGTTTTCACTTTAGAGCGTCCACTATCACACACACACATACACACACACACACACACACACACACACACACATACACACAGACATCATTCCGAAAATGGTCAAAACGTGTTCTAGGGACCCCAAAACGTGTATTTCCGTTGAAATCTCGAAGTCGATTTTTTTCATGAAAACAATACTTTCTCTATACTTCGTATATGGAGAAAGTAAAAAAGGGCTTGGAAAACATTTAACGGGACCGGGAATCGAACCCTGGATCTTCTTCTATCCGGAAGCTGTTTCAACATGCTTTTTAGAAAATGAACTGTATGTAGCTTAAATGGTTAAAGCAGCCTCCAGAGGAAGATCCTGTGTTCTATTCCGGATCCCATCAGACTTAGTTCAAGTCCGTTGAAGACTTCATCCCTGAAGATGACTATGGAGATAATAGTCGAAACATCGGACCCCTTCCTGTCTTTAACCCGGTTGGAAACCCGAGAAAACTTCCCTACTTTACTTAAGTAGTTTACTTAGTAGAAATTTATGTTGGAAATAACATACAAAAAGTTTCACACAATTTTGAAATTAAATTGTGGCTTGATGGTAACTAAAACTAGCTGAAACCGGTACGGTCGCATCAAACAAAACATTTTGTGAAACCTTTTCTTCGTAATTTCCATCATTATTTCCATAATGCAGTTTCACTAAGTAACTGCTTCTTCAATCAATCCTGTTTATTTTAATAATATCCAAATTCGTGCAATGCCATTTGGTCGGAGATGTATTTTCTAATTCATCTTGCTTCAACGAATGTTTCTATTCATGGTTTCATGAATTTCATCTCAATCAACAGTGCATATTTCCCATCAGAACTTAATTTATTTGGGAGACTTTTATTAATTTTTGTGGACTTGCTCGTTTGATTCAATTAATATGCAAATGTGTAAAAGCCAGTTTGAGAATTTCTTATTTTTTCTTTCGTTTTACTTGAAACCTATAACTTTTTACGAGATACCAGACTACGTCTAAATGAAATCCTTATTTTTCAGATTATCCTGTCAGAGGACCGAAGGGAGAACCCGGACCTAGGGTAAGATTCTTAGAGTAAAGATTAGTACTTTTAATTTAATAAATGCATAATTATCATAGATCCCGACTTTTTTAATCAACTATAATCTTGTTATCAGAGCCATATCGTGAAACCGTATTCGTAAATGATTTTTTAAAATTCTCTTTTTGAAAATGACGGTATACTGTTTTGCTCATTAAGCATTTTATAAGGGTGAAAGGAATTATTAGCCCCTGAATCACCTAACTAGATAATTTTAACCCTTAGAAGAACTGTTAGTAAGGTTAGATTTATAAATCATACTGATGTACCTACCCAATTGAAAACATCGCAAATCTCTAAAATTTTACATATACCTTAAATCGTTAAAAATAATTCTTGCCTCAGCATAGTGATTTTCAAAAAAAGTATGGAAAACGACATAATCTACATTTTATTTTTCCTAAATCTCTCAAGAAGTTTTAACTTTTTTGCAAACCATTCATGTTATTTTTATTCCAAACATTGATTTTGTTGAAATATGGAAATGTTTTGTTCTTCTAATAGAAATAATAATTTGATTTTTCTAAGGATGTTACTTCAACACCTCTAGATTCCTCATTCCTTGTGTCAAAATTTCAAATTTTTATTTATGAAATGAGAATTAATGGCATCCACTGATTTCATCAAAATATGGAATCCTTTTGTTCCTCTTATAAACATAATGGTTCTTGTTTCTGTGAATGTTGCTTCAGCCCCTTTAGATGGTTCATTATTATTATTATTATTATTATTAGGGGTCTTTATTAGGCGAGATTGAGATTAAAAGTCTCCTATTCCATCTAACCTGTAAAACCTGTTCATTTCATACAATATATCAAAATTTTTATTTTATGATATGAGAATTGTTGACTTCTATATGAAAGCTATTTTATTTGATATATATTTAATAGACATACTAGGTAATTATCATATTCTCTTTTGGAATTATTTCAGGGCCCCCCTGGAGAATCAATTCGAGGTCCACCAGGACCTCCTGGCCCTCCGGGACCTCCTGGTTCTCCTGGAACAGGAGTTGGTAGCGGCACACCAGAACTTGGTTCAGGAGATGATATGGTGAGATATTTCTCAATGTATTCATGACTGTATTTCTTAATACTACAAATTTTCACTTGAACTTAAATTTAGTCTTTGATCCTTGACTAATTCTTATTTTGTATTCTATGCAGAGAGGAATCACCTCTAAGGTGAGTTTCGCTATTGTGTCTTTCAATGGAAATGCATCTCTATGTCTTTCCTTGTGCTCTGTCTGTACTATATTTCCTGCTCTCCATAGATGTAGCAGCTTTTATAGATATTGCCCAGTACTAGCTTAGAATTTGTAAGTGTTATAGCAAGCCATAGGGTATTATTAGTCTGCAATGTCGAAGTTAATGAAAAAAATACGGAAAAGAAATAAATTATTGGATAATTTAAGAGCAAAGTATAATGAAGGGATTTGCAATTTTTTTCTAAGAATTTCCTTACTGGAAATTAAAATTTAGCATAATTTCCAATTTATTATACAGCAACATATTAAATAAATTTTACCCTCTGGAATATGATTTCACAATCTATTTGATATATTTCTGGTCAATTTTAAATGTAATTATGGCCAATATATTTTGGAGTTATGAAGAACGCTATCTCTAAAGCGTGTGAGCACATTAGAAAAATGAGGGTATCAAGTTTCACACAATGTATACTATTTAATTTGGCAGGCCATTATTCCACCATTTTTCACCTATGACCAAAATAAGACTTTTAGTAGATTTTACTTTTATTTGCGGGAAAGTAATTTACCTTATTTTCACTTCTTGATTTAAATGTAAATTGTGCAGCAGTTATTTCAATGAATTGTTGAATAATGAAAATAGATATTAAAAACTGTTTGCATGTGATCTCAAATTATAAGCAAAAATATCTTCAATTTACAGTGGCCTGTATCTGGTCGAGGTCCACCAGGACCACCGGGAGTCTGCTCTTGTAACGTAACCCAAATATTGCAATCAATACCAATACCAGAGGCCATTCCAGGACCTTCCGGTCCTCCAGGTGTCGATGGGAAACCTGGGCCTCCTGGTATATCTGTGAGTATATCTATATTGTCTCTTGCCTGAATTTTTTTACTTTAAATCCTCCTTTTTTATAATTCATTAGAATATTTTCATATGCCTTTTAGCACAAGGTAAAGAAGAATGTATCTTTCATTAAATATGCCATTTGTCATATTCAAAGTTGTATATACCAAACACGTGCTCTTGATTTCATGTATTGCCTACTATTCATATAATGAAGTTCAATTCTGACAGTAATGAGTTATGCCTTTTGTATTAAAAATCTCATTTTACTGCTATATATTTACAATGTATGGTTCTCTCCTGCTCTTATGTTGAAAGATAAAATTGAAAATAAAATATGAAATCAATGAAATAATATTAGCAAAATGATAAGGTTAACCAACGAGTGTGCTTCCTCATGCTCAGTTAAGTTCACTTTACCATCTTCTCAGACGAATAATTATTATCCCTCTACTTGCAGTATAGATATCAAAATGGTGAAACCATTATTTCTATAAGAGAAAAAATAATGGAGGTATATTTAGCTGCTATCTAATAGCAAAAGCCAATCAGCACTTATCTCACCAGAAAGTCATTATAATTGCAACTTCATTGTGCCAATTTAAATTTAATGATACCACTCTTGTAAATAAACAATATCTCCCAGTGTTGCATCTGGTGAGTCTATCCCCTGAATTTCATGCATTTTAATGTTCACTAACATATCATTCCTGCTCTACAGGGACTCCCTGGTCCACATGGTGAAAGAGGTGCTCCTGGACCTAAAGGTGATAAGGGGGAAAGAGGTGAACCTGCACCACCAGGACCAGAGGGCATTCAAGGTCAAAAAGGTTAGTACACAGGTTCAATCAGAGATATTATTAAGCTTCCATTCTATTCATTTATACCATCTTACAGCTATCCCACATCATGAAAAGTGATGAGAGTTGGTGATACCTATCATAACAAATCACGATTGTGCCATTCCCCTGTGGTAATAGTTTAAAAATATTCAACTTTCATGAAGTTGGTAGTAATATGCATATTTCTCAGGAAATTTTCAAAACTCTGGTAGAACTTTGTAAGGAAGTCATAGCTAACCTTTTTTAACCCACTGTTCACCTTTGTGCGATATTATTTCCTTACTACCCACTAATTTCCCAATCACTTAATTCATAACTTATGGAAGTGATTATGCAAAAAGTATTTATGGGTATTATATATTTTTGTTTTAAAATAGATTTGATATCTTAATATAGGCATGCATTTATAATAATTTAATGTTGTATTTTGGATCGCAGTTTAAAGATGATTATTTCATGCCTAAAATGATTTTTAATTACTACATTCATTCTATTTAAATTAATTATATTCTAGAATATCATTCAGAAATTTCACGTCACCCATTATCAAAGAATTTACTTCTTAAATATTCATCTTTGAATACCTAAAAAACAGTGCTAATTATAAGGTTTGTGAATTGCTTTGAAATTAAAACAGGTCGTGCTCTATTTATTTGTATGAGCAGTAGAAGGATATTGCAATTAAAGAAAGGATTGCACGTTCTAAATCACTTTTAAATGTCCTTTTACAGGAGAACCTGGAAGAGATGGATCACCTGGAATCAATGGAACTCCAGGGCCTCCAGGTCCACCTGGACCATCTGAAATTGCTAACTTTGACGTAAGTAGGCGGCACAATAGGTTAAATTTACTGCTCAGCTGTATATCTTAAATATCATGGTTACAACACAATGAGTAACAAATGATGTAGATTTTATAGGAATAATACATCTCCAGCAATGTTTTAAATGGCTCATCATCTTACAATGAATTCAGCAAACATTAAAATTGAATGATCAAGGTGTCTCAATAACCAAAAAGGAAATGAGTCTTGGAGATTCCTCGATCATTCATTAAATTAATTTATTGAACTAAGGAATAAAAATTCTATTTCTAAATGCAAAACCTTGGAAAATATCAAGTTAATAGCTTAAATTATTTACATTAAACTTTGATGTATTATTTTATAACATGAAGGATTGCATGTTTTTATATCTGTGTGTATTAAATTGTATTATTTTTGTATGAAATTGATCAATGAATACTGAGTGATTTATGTAAATTGCTACTGTTATACTACTCTCTCCATGCTTCTTGTTAGCCAAACTGGAGGCCGCGGGGTATGTTTAAGGTAATGTAAAAGCGACTAACTGTAGTTAATATTGATAGTGTATCATAATTTTGCTTCTCAGCGCATTTGAAAAGTTTACTACTCCTATGTATTCATTATGTTTTATTTAAATATTTTTATTTTGACCAAGAAGCAAAGCAAGTATTTAAATGATTTTCTGTATGTTTTGTTGCATACATAATGAGAGTTGGCAGGCACACAAACAAGGACACTTGAATTTTGAACATATCTGAATTGATTCTAAACAGAAGCAATTAGACAACCAAAAACTCATATAATCTCTAGGTTTAGTACATGCTAGATAGATTTTATAACTCTTAACATACCTACTCATGAATTTATCTTTTCCTATTTGGTATCCTAATAGGTTTTTGTAGATATGAATAACATTTTGAAACAAAATTGACAGTTACTTTTTAAATTAAATTAATACATACTCTGTTATATTTGTACTTGTTTAGGAGTAAAGCCCTTACCATCTCATATGTTCATCTTATATTGCACAATAGAAAACCACTGTAAATACACAGTTACCTTTTTCATAATAAACTTTTAGTAACAAAGAAGAATTCCCTAAGTAGGTACTTAGAATCAGTAACTGTTAAATTGGTTTTGTCTTCAATTCACTAACAGGTAAAAAAAAAAAAAAACAAATTAAAATGTTATCAGAAAAAATCCTTTTCATTTAGATTGCATAAATAGGCGCAAAAATATTTTATGGTTGATTTAGCATACCATACATACGTGCATTCATGAATGACTATGAATTAAACCAAGACTTTTATTTTGCACATACCCATAACAAAATATGTTAGCGCAAATGTAACCAATACTAAATTTTAATTTCCTAATATTTGTCTTTTATCAAAAAAGAGAACTGTTTTCTTTCCTTTAATATTTGTCTTCCAATTCACAATTTTCAATATTGAAAACAGTATTTCTGTGTGAATATTGTGAACAGAATTCTTTTGAAATCTTAATAGTTTCTATCTTTAATTACAGAGATTTTTTAGATATTATGGTAAACAATGGTCATTTTCATGATATTACACCACAATACATGATACAAGTGATAATCCAGACCTTAGATTTACTTGTAGTTTTCCAAATAAACAGTTTTACTTATGTTTTTTCTTTTGAGAAATTATGTCTCCCTATATGTTATAATTACTGTTCCTGAATCATGAAATTATCTTCCCAGTGTAATTTTTATTATGAATATTCATTATTATCTTTGGTGAAGAAATCTTCAAGGGCAAGGTGTTTTTCCTATGGATCTATCTTCCTGTTCATCCCAGTTCACCAGTTCTGGCTTTAACATTGAGGTCTCTCTCCTTCGGGTTTGTCATTGTCAATGCAAATTGCATTGCTAACAAGCAAGATATCTCTGTGAATCTAGTTTTAGGCCAAACAGCAGTTCATGAGCATTCGGTTTTACAGCTTTTATCATAGATAATGATGAAGCTATGATGTATTGTCTCCTTTATCATTTCAACGAAGACGGAGAATATCATCCATGACATTTGAAAGTCTTTACTGCAATCAAGAGTTGTACATAAAAAGAAGCATAATGGAAATGTAAAAAGTGATTTGTGGCTTTTACTCATAATTTGTACATTTATGGATTTGCTTGCATAAGAAAGTACTCTGTGCATGAAGAAACTATAGGTAAAGTTAGGGTGTCCAGTGACCGGTTGTGCTAAACATTTTATACTTTAAGAACAAAAAACGTGGGATAATTGGGACACAACAAGGAATTTACCTGAAAAAATTAAGTACAGTGTTCTATTTCAGTCATTGTTGTTAGGAATATTAGAATATTTTAAGTAGCTGATTACCTTCCTTTTTATCATTCTAACAAAATATGTTTTAATTTTTATATTTTTATTGATTTATAATTAATTACATATTTTATATTCAAACACTTAATGAAGTTGGAAACGTTACTAATAAAGTAGTAAGCTTGAAGAGACAGATTATAAATTAATTAGAATTAATTATTTAGAATTAATTCCTATGGGTTTTTAATGTGATTATCATAAAATAAGACAGCTTTTTAATTTGATAAATTTTGATTCATGGATTACTAGCAATCATATCACATTTATCAATGAGTACACAGTTCAGTGATAGAAAAGAATTCCTAAATAACTAGGATATTTGGGCATCCAGAAAATATTTTTCAGGACAGCTGGTGTAATGATCAATATCTGGGACATCTGGACACCCTAGGTATGATAATTAAGAAAAAGGACTACTTTTGTTTAAAGTAACTCTAGAGATTGTGAGTCAGTATAGTTTAGTTAGATTTCATTAGTTCCAAAATTGTTGAAATATTATTTATACTTTAGCTCTGCACAATGTTTTCAAATACACATTGGTGTTGTTCTCATACTTGTGTATCTCCGTTTAAATCACTCACTAGCATATATATGAAATTCAAAGGGATCCATGCCTCGCTACCTTTGAACTTCAATTCTCCGCAACCTTCTTCCAGCATTTGTGACCTTGGAATTGAGCCATGTTTACTCATATTTTATGTAGTAGATGTAGTAGGTATTTTAGTTATAATAATTTAAGAACAAAAATTGGAGTCTCCTTTATGCTGAATTATGAAACTTCTTTCGGAAAAAAATGTAATTTCTAACATATAATTATGTTAGGTATATTAATGGTTGCATGTATCATGTACCTACAGAATGCCTCATTAATCATGTAATCAGAAAATATTGAATAATGTGTTATACAGTTTAAGTAGTTGGTAGCAGTACTTCACATTCTTACATTGCAGAAATATGTCATCACTACTTCTAGGCTACTCTATAGTTACATACTTGCTGCATGAGTTACTGGAAGATAAATATGTTTTCTATCCCACTACCTACTCACTATATTTTAGATAGTAGGAATATAAGTTTATCAAATTTGTGTGTAGGTAATGCCACTGTGTAAGAAAATCACTAAGTTTGAACTTTGTAAACATGAACAGGTGTTGAAACCCAATCTTATAGTTAAAAATTAAACACTAAATGGGTTATTAAATATATCTTCGGCATACTTAATGGGTTATCTTCTTACCAAAAGCAAGGAATAAAATCGTTTTACATTCTAACCTTGAGCAAAAAATATCAGTCTTTCGTAAAAATCCACACAATGGATCTATTCAGATCATCTATTGCCTTATTTCTCTCATTATGTCTTCAATTATTCCTATTTCTTCATAACCTTACCTCTTTAATTTAATGACCATTTTAAAATGGATTAAAGATAGTGTTTGACAATTTTTGAGAGTCAAGCATTTAATTAACTTGACTAATTCAATATTGTATCAAATAAAATATTGTCAGGAAAGATTTTAAACTTTAGCTATGTAATTCATTCACCTCCAAATATCTTCTAGTAGGTCTCCTTATGAATTTAAAACAAAATCATCTTACTTTCTGGTATATTTGCTATTTATTAATTTGTCATTTCAACTTTGCAACATGAAAATATTGCAAAATATATTTAAGAGTTTTTTTTTATTTTCAGAAGAAAACATTACATTAACTTTGCTTAAAGTCATGCTTTATTTTATTTTTGCGAACTAGCTTCAGCTTCATTGCTATCAGTATACTAGCTCGCCAGTAAAGTTCTGCCATCTTTTGACTAGGGTATGACTCTTAAATAAAATTACATTTCCATTAAATGCTTTTAAGCAAGAGAACAAAATGAGTCTTATTTCATCACATCTAATTCTCTTACATTAATATCTGTAACTATTGTTTCATCCTTATTTTAAAATCCATCAATCCATAAGGTTCTCACATTTATTTACTTATGTGTTTCTTTGACACACCATTAATACTGAAACATGATGGTTATTGTTCAAATATAACAATTTTAGGTATTTATGGAATTATTTTCCATCAAACACATTTCACCTCAAATATGATAATTATCTCTTTCTTTTTAGATTAAAATTTATTTGATTTGGAAATTCTGTTTGCAAGCTCTAAAATGATGCATTTACTTATAGAGAGTCCTTTGTCCTTTTTTCATGACCAGGAGTCATTCTTAGGGAGTGGTAGCTTTGGACCAACACTTGGACGTCCTGGTAGCCCAGGGGTCAAGGGGGAGGAGGGCAGACCTGGAATCGCTGGAATGAAGGGAGAAAGGGGATACCCTGGAAGCAAGGGGGATAGAGGTGACTCAGGTCTAAAAGGGCCAAAGGGTGACAGGGTAAGTGTGGTATTTATTCAATATTAACTTTGCAATAGTAAAGACAAGTTTAACCCCTTAAAGAAACCCTTAAACAAACTATCTTGTTCCGATTGCGATGCGTTTTATATTGGTCGTACAACCCGTAACATCGAAGTTAGAGCAAAATAACATAAAAGATGTTTTAATAATTTTAACACATCATCCCAATCTCATTTTGCTGAGCTTCTAATCCTCCATAGTCATAATTCTGACTTCCATCCTTCCGTTTTACATACAGAAGGCAAAGGCATAAAATTAAATTCTTTAGAACAGTTTGAAATCTGTAAAGGTAACCGGCTTCATCCATCTTCTATACTTAATGAGCACATTTTTCCCTTTACTTCTCCGTTAATTAATGTGCTTCTGCCTTCCTCCATAGAAAAACATTCCAAAACTTAGTAAACAACCCCCTCTTTGTCTTTCTTTAGGATTTCATCCTTCCTTCCCCCTCCCTAAAGCCTTGAGCTGCTTGGTATATATTGTGTGTTATATGTGTTACACCCCAAACGTGTAATTGCCCATTTCATGAAATGGGCAGGGGCGTTGCCCATTTCATGAATTGGGTAAAAAGTTGCCCATTTCATGAAATGGGCAATTACACGTTTGTGGTGAAATGATACCTACCTACCCTACTCAACCCATCGGTGCCGCGCATATTTCACGATATGTAGCAGAGATTAATTAATTAATAAAATATGCGCAGCGCCGATGAAATGGGCAATTACACGTTTGGGGTGTAACATATGTACTGTTTGCACCAGATGATGACACTGCGGCATCGAAACTGGTCGTGTTTATTGTAATCTGTGGAATATAGACAAAGTTTAATTTATCCTTGTGTTTTATTACTTGGTATTTATTTATTTTTTAAATGATTCACATACAGTGATGACCATTTAAATACAATCTTATATTAAAATCAAAGCAATAACAAATTTATAATAGCTACACAGGAATACAAAAATAAGAAACAAATAAAAAAACAAGATTTTAAAAATAACTTCCAAATTTATTCACTTGAGAGATTATTTTCATGAAAATTTATGCAAACATTCTCTTTAGAATAAATCAGGTGACAATTTGAAAGTGTCTATGGACCAAGTTTAGAAGTTAAGAAGGTTAGGATGTCAATAGTATAATTGGGAACATTGAGCAAGGGATAATCTAAATGTAGAAACCTGGAGCAGTGGAGTGGAGCAAGTTTAGTTAACCTGGGTGAAATGTGATATATAAATATTTAAACTAACTTGAAGTTTTTTAAATTGCAAATTAAAGAAAGATCTGATTTTACTAAGAATTCTTTAAACTATAGCCCATAGAAATCTAAGTAAGATTAATCTATAATAGTAATCTTAATAAAAATAACATGTAATAGTAATCTTAGTTACTTTAATACCTGATCTGTTGAAGAAATGTGTAGGTAGGGTACACGATATTTTACTGAATCAGCAAAATAATTGAATATTTCATTTAAGGAGGAAATAATTGAATTGGGTGGACCAGATTGGAAACCAATTTGAATAGATCAGATTTTCAATAGAAGTGAAATATAAGTAGAAAGAATTTGAGTACTTTATTTTAGTGAAACAGTGTAGGATCCTTAATAGAGAAGGATCTTTTCTTTTTAGACATTTGATAATCATCCAATCTATATGAATTTTTATGTTCCATTATTTCTGATATTCGTAGGAAAATTACTCAATAGGTATACTTCTAAGGTTACATATAACTTTGTAAATGGCCTTTTCTTTTCATCAAGAGTCTTCTGAATTCTATTTCTTTACTTTACTCTTTCTGAAACTGACTTTGATTCCTTCCAAATCATGATATCCATCCTCACCTCTGACCAAGGGTTGCATCTGCTCTAGTGCCGTTTATTTCTGTTTTATCCATTTCCTCTCGGTATAATCTTATTTCGTTAATCTTTATAAGTATTAAATGTTAAAATGACATACATTTTTAGAAGAAAGAGCCCAAAGCTTGCCAAAAAAGAGTATTTATCAGTCTACATATCCATATATTTGACCCTATTCAAAATTTCGGATTGACTCCTCTCAGCCGATCAATGTGTAAAATAATGCAGATTGGGTCTGTTGTCTGCTGTCTTCCTCATTCCTTCTACAAGAGACTCAATCGAGACGACTCATCTCATTTTTAGACTTTCGGTATGGGACTAGCACCAACCAGAGAGGAACCATACAGAAATAACACCAAATATACAACAGTATGAATGAACAGAAAACTTCACTTTCACATCCCGCGTACATTATTTCACCAATTTCTTAATCCCCTCAGTGTTTAGAATACATCTATGCACATATCAAGCAAGATACAAGTGAGAAATGAATAATTTGGTAAAGATAATGCATAATATTTATTCAAAAGGGTGCCACAAAAAAAGTTTAGGACAAACCGGGACCAATTTCAAAATAGTTTTCTCCATAGCCAGGATCTTGGCAGTGGATTCAATAAATTGCTTACCATTATGTAATTGTCATTTTATTTTTATGATAAGGGTCATCAAGGTCCTCAAGGTGCTAGTGGGTTCAAAGGAGAGCCAGGTGCTCCAGGTGTTGATGGTTTACCTGGTATCCCAGGAGATAATGGAAGACCTGGTTCAAAAGGAGAGAAAGGTCTGTTAAGACTAAACATCAGAAATTTTCATTTCAGTTGTATTACACTTGCTATTTTAAGACTTATACTCATATGGAATGTGAATTCTATTTTAGGAGAACCAGGGACCCTTGGAAAACCTGGTCCACCAGGACCCCCTGGTACCCCAGGAATATCTTCATTATATGGAGCTGAGGAACCTATGGAATACCTTGGAGATGGCACAAGAACAAGTATTAACTTTGGATTTTTAATTAACTTTTAAATATTTAATCCTATCCTGCTGATGGCAGGTAACATTTAAATCAACATATAAATAATTTGCATTAATTTTATCTCCCATAATTGGATAAACAGCAAAATAATTTATATTTTAATTGAAATTACAGAAAGCGATTCTTATGGACCTTACAAGTATGAAGGTATGAAAGTTTGAATATCTTCAATATATGAAAGTAGATAGTGAATATGAAAAGTAAACTATTTTATCACTGTACATAATTTGCACTAATATTTTGGAGCATTTATGTCAAATAACGTTTTTCAATTGTATACAGGTTATAACTGAAGCAGGGAGCGGGAAATATGTTATTAACTTGTCAAATAATATTCTAACCTATGACTATAATTTTAATTTCACTTGTTGTAAAATGAAACATCATCAATGTTACTAGGTTGCTCTACTTTAAATGTATACATACATCAAAACCAGAGTAAACAGGATTATTGCACAGCATTGGAGATGGAAGCACTGCATGAAAAAGAAGAAACGAAGAAGAAAGCACATTGCACTCTCAGTTTGCAGATTCAAATGAAAATATTTGTCACTCATCCATATTTACCCACGTATAATGTTGCTCCCAAGCCAATAATTTTAATTATGCATGAAATAATTTTGCATATGGGGCCAAATGTAATGTCTCACATTCAATACAATCTTTGCATGTGAAATATTTTAGCTGTATTAACAAAACAAAAATTATTGGAAATAGATGCTTAGTCAGTACTCCAAGTAACAAAACCCATTAAAAATTGTTGAGTGCAAAAAATTTTCATGTGACGATTTCCAAGAGGCAAAATCCGTTTCTAACCAACTCTGTCCTAATAAACATTCTTTGTCAAAGAGGGATGATTGATTGTAAGTGAACATCATACCAAACAACTACCATATATATTTCTGCATATAAGATAATAGTTGAATCATAAAGGTCTCCAAAATCCTGGGTTTTCTTATAGGACAGATACAAAAATATATTTAAATTTGTGTAAATTAAAACCATAATAAAATAAAACAAATCACTAATCAATGTATTTAAAACTATTTAAGTATGTAACAATTGTAAAACAATACTTAAACAAAATAAATATTAAATGCTGCTTATTGAGCTACTGATAGTCAAGTTCAATACCCAAATGTCATAATCAGGGTAAATATTTGAAGCTATCACTAGATGCAAGAAAATAAAATTTGTTCATTCGAAAAATTACAAATAAGACAAAATTTCAAATACCCTATAGAGTATAATTACCCAGATGATGATCACTCATCTGAACTAAATTCACAGGCTTTAAATAGTTTGGAGAGTGTTTTATAGGACAGATACAAGCTTAAGCTATAAAACTTTGAGGAAACTCTATAGTTCGTGTTGTCTCAAGGTAATCTTATCTGCTCAAATATTACCCTTAAAAGTAAATGTATTCCTACCAGAGTAGCACATTATTTTTGATTTGTAGGTGCATAGAAAACATTTCTTCCTATACTTGATATGACAAATTTTCACTATTAAGGTCGTATGGCTGGCTTGAAGGGGGATAAAGGAGACCCAGGAGTGAAAGGTGACGAAGGACCTTTTGGCCCCAAAGGAGAAAAGGGAGAACGAGGTGAGAGAGGCCAATCAGGCATGCCGGGAGTCAATGGTATTCAGGTTAGTAATAATAATCAATTTATCTTTTTCTGAATGGTTAAAATTAGTTCTCCTTGGTGGAAGTTTTCTCACGAGATATTCTTTTAAAGGGAGAAATATATCTTTAATGCTGTGAGGTATCTCATTTCAGAATGAATCACCAATTCTTTTTTGTAGAGGAAAATACTAAGAATCAATATTTTCAACTAGAGAAGCCAACCTAACTATATATGTATGACAATGATATCTTATTGTAGGAAGAATATGACCTCTTAAATATTATAATAAAATTCATGCACCCTTGTCACTCCAGAATTTTGTTTTTTTTATCTGATTAACAAAGTCATTTGTAAGGGTTCCTGAAAGCAGGATATTAGTATAAAAAATCTACTGGCATTTAACTGCTCAACACCATCAGATATATTATTACATCCATCATTTCCTTCACTTCTTCATCTATTATAAGGTTTATTTTCATATAATCTTATGTTATCAATATATATTCTCATACGAAACAGTTTTTCTTTGCATATATGCATGTTTTGTAAGTTTTTGTGATGTATATTATATCAACTTAAAGGTAAAGAAAATGTTAACCCATAATCATTTTTAAAACTCTTAATAGTTTCTACCAATCCAAAATAAAATTCTGGTTCTTTCTCTCAGTTGCTCTATGTATCATTAGAATGAATAAAAACCACATATCATTTAGTTTAAAAAAACCAAAATTTATCAAAATATTGTTTAAGTGGAAATCTCAGAGAAATCTGTTCTTGCGGCACAAATTATGTATTTCGTAAAACTTCTTAATTTCTCAAATGAAAAAGAACTTGAGGAGAGTAAAATGTAGATAAATGTTGAAATTTTTATTTGTAGTTGGTTTCAGGCTCAATCTTGAGTATAACTTTACTCATTACTTTTCATACCTGACTGCGGAAGTCATAGTGACAAAACAGCAACTGCAAATATACTTAATCGGGGCTTGAGGGGTTAAAAAATCTACCATTGCCAGATATCAATAAAAGTCATAATTTAGAGAGTGAATCAAACTTTTTGTAATATGTAATTATATTCTGAGTTATTTGTATTATTTTACATAGGGTCCAACTGGAGAGAAAGGTGAACCAGGTACGCCTGGTACACCTGGAGTACCTGGTTCTTCAGGTTCTAATGGTGAAAAGGGAGAAAGAGGACCACCAGGAGCAGTAACTACCATAACTTCTGGAAAGAATACAGAAATTATTTCAGTCAAGGTAGTAAAAATTTACTTGCATTCCTCTTATTATAATATCTCCTTGTTTTATGATTAATTACATTGGTTGGGAGGCTCCCGGATAGTCATGTGGACAGTGCATTCGCCTTTGGTGAAAGCGGTCCCGGGTTCAATTCCCGGTGGGAGCCAATGTGCGAAATGACCTCAGCTGTCGAAGCACTTTTAACAATACTACTACTACTACTACATTAGTTGGATTGGGTCTTTGCAAAGAACCTTTAACTTCTATTAAAGAATCAAATAGGTAGGGAATGGTTGAAAGGAAAAGAAGGAGAGACGCTACTTTTGATGTTTCAGCAAGCATATCAAAGCCTCAAAAGATATCTTTTAGGCCTAAATCACCCAAAGGTTTATGTAAAAAAATTCAATAATTGAATGGAAATTAATTGATTGTATTAGACGTAAGAATTTACAACCTGACAGTTTTAAATTGCATACTCGATATGCTGATTCTGATTCCAATTATATCAATTTTTATTAAGATAAACAAATCAAAGTATGTTATTTATGATCCTTACTATCAATATCATTTAATTATTACTACACTTATTATCAACATTGCTTAATTATCATTATTTTTGCAAAATTAAACCTATTCTATAACTATTTATATACTATATTGCCACCTCTTAGTTTTTCATCTTCAAACAAAAAGGAAATACAACAATAGATAAGATAGCAGAGCTATGGTTAATAAAAAGTAAAAAAAAAATATGATTTTCATACTTTAAGTAGCAAAATGAAACATATAATCCCATTTAAGCATTCACAATGGGTAATACAAAAATATAGTCTTTTGAACATTAATTCTTATCCTTCAAATTTTATAGCCTTTTTTTCTTGAGATGATGCTGCTGAACCTAACACTATACAAACAATTTTCCTCAACGAACAGCACAGAAGGGTTTATTTCAATATAAAATTTTTTCCTTCAATAGGGAGAAAAGGGAGACAGAGGGAAAAGAGGTAGAAGAGGAAAGCAAGGTATTGTTGGACCCATTGGTCCTCCCGGAAAGCCAGGAAACATTGGAGAGATGGGTCTTCCTGGATGGATGGTAATATTTCTTTTTCTTATCTCATAGCATTGATAAAAAGTAACTCTTGCTTATTTCTTCCAGATATTAAATGTAACTAAGCACATTCATAGTCTTACATGTAACTATTTTGAAGAATACAAGTTTATCTGTGCATGATGAAATTATGGTGAAATGATAAAATCGATGATTGAAGCCATTTTTTATTGAAACTCCATTACAAAGTATGAGAAACAAAATTACTTTGTGAAGTTTTGCGAAAATTATTTCTCTGAATTTTTAAGTGGAATAAATGCAGTGAAACTGTACAAAGAAATTGTTTTTCTCCTCCTCTTCTATGGTGAGATAATCTAGTTGCAAATTTCACTTTGTTTTTAAGTATGAGAAAAAGTTACCAATTAATTGAAATTAATTTTCAGTCTAAACAAGCATTTTCAATTTATCAAAATTTGTATTGAATGTACAACTATCAAATGGTCATTGTTAGTTGTAACTTGAATTTCTGGTGTAAAAATCATTTGTCTATGCCTGAATTTTATATTGAAAAAATTGACCTATTTTCAAGAAAAAATGTTCAATCAACTTAATTATTTCAATTAAATTAACTTAATAATTAATTAACTCTAAATTTATTCTCCATGCTACCAATGAAGCAAGCGATGAAGGTGAGGTTTTCAGTTTTCTTGCATGTTAATGTAACTGAGTGAAAAATTTACTTGTATACTTAATTATCAATTACAAAATAAGCAATTTAGGCATTTTGAATCACACCCTCCCGAGTATTTTTGCAAATTTAATCCCTTTTTTACTTCTTTCATAGGTAATTATTCAATAACTTTATATTAATGGTCTAAAAATGGAGCCATGCACGTACATAAATTTCAGAATAATCTTCACTCATAAGTGGTGAAGAGTTTTCATAAAATTCTCTAAAAATAAATTATGCAATTCACTTTCTTGAAAGCTTCCTGTATTCAATTTTTCTGACATGTAATCTTTATCCAATCACCTTTTTTTAATTAGGGACAACCTGGTAGACCAGGTCCTCCAGGTCCCCCTGGAATGGGTCATCCTGGTCCAAAGGGTGATAAAGGTGATCCTGCAGATGTTTATGGTGCTGCGGTAAGTACATAATATTATTTTGGAGTGCTAATAAGTTCCATGAATTTCTCACTAATCCTTCACCATGATATGTCAAATGCTTATAAAGATTATTCATATGTACAAATTATTTTGTACTAATTTCAAAATTTTTCTTTTACTTAACACTTTTCTCAGGCAATTTAAAATCCAATACTTTTCATCCACTTTAAATCTATTATTGAAGACAGAACTCAAAGAATGGAAGAGCCCATTATGTTTTTTTAGTATTAGGGATAAAACTTCTATTAGAATGTTCTCTCTCAGACAAGCAGATTTAATGATGGGTTGTCATGAATCAATTTGCTATTTTATTTGTTTCTGTCATTAACTTGCCTCTCATACTCTGTCATTTTTCTTTATATTTTTATATCTTACTGACTCAGAATTTTGGTTCATTATGTGGTTTTTCACAGTGTATGCTTTTCATAATTTAAACACTTCATAATATCTCTTGGATTTATTTTATATCTTGAAAACTTTATGTAGTATTTATTGGTTTATTTCACTTAATGCCTAGGGAATACTGAGGTGTAGTTTTGGTTCCACTCTTAATATCAGTTTCATATGAAGTTGTTGATATCTACTGAAAAATATATTTCTAAGGATGTAACCTTCATTAACTCTACCCACGAAAAAATATTGGCTGATTCCACATTAAAAATTCTGAATGTATTAACTCTGCCAAGATTTGCCCCAATCCCAGAGGGCTTGGAATTGAAGAGTAGAACATTTCTTTCTATCTTTCATCACAAACACATGAGCTTTAGATGATGCATTACTAGAGGTGTTTGAAAATGTTTTCTTTTCTGAAATTTGTTGATTTGAAAACCAAATTGTGGTGTTTTGTGTTTTTATTATGTTTCCTAAATTTGGTGTTACTTTTTTTCACAGAGCCTCATCTAAGCAAAGGAATAATATTTGGCAAACTTTAGCAAAAACATTTAAAGTATTGGAAATATTATTAACTATAAATTATACAAAATAGTATCAACCTGTTACCTGGTAAGCTGAAAGCACGTCTTTCCACAATGCATTGCTCATACATAAATACATCGTTGTAAACGTGCAAGTAATCATTGAAAAACTGCTGATAGCCAGTGCCTTGCTGAACAAGCATTTTAGACAGTATTAGTTTTGTAAATATATTGCAAAAGATTCAAGCTGAATTCGCATAAGCAAAGATGACATGAGTGTACAATGAGAAATACTACAATAGATACTTAAATAATACTAATACATCTTGCAAATTTATGAAAATAATACCAAAATTACGTTTCCCTCTCTTAAAAACAACGAATGAAGCAAAATTCACCAAAATCCATACTGCTTATTAAAACTGCCGACATTAGCGTTATTTTGCTAAATGGGCCAAAATTTGTGTTATTTGTAGGTTTTATTGTGAAAAACAAACACCTCTGTACATTACCTTATTTACAGTTTAAGGGAGATAAGGGTGATCAAGGTGGGCGAGGACCTCCTGGAGTATCAGGACCTCGTGGTCCAGTTGGACCGGCCGGCCCTCCCGGCCCGCCAGGACCCGGATATGATGATCAAGGAAGAGGACCCATTTATGTACCTGTACCTGGGCCCCCTGGACCCCCTGGAGAACCTGTAAGTCAAACTTGGAATACAATCAAAATTGTGATAAGAACTCTTCTAAGCCATTCAGGTACTAATAATATGTCATCATATGTTTAAAAAATATTTAGATCCAATGTTGTATGATGATTTTATTTTACTAAATTGTATTACAAGTGTATTCAAGGTCTATTCTCCTATTTATTTTTTAATACACTCTGAAATTTTGCTGATATGTTCTAGTCTATATATTATCTACATGTATATATAATAGATATGAGTGATATTATTCTTCCTGTTATATACGTGAGAATATAATATATATACATGTGTGTGTATATATATATATATATATATATTTGTGACTACTTAATTATTTTATTGTATCATGCAAAAGGGCTTTGCCCATGAATAAATATTATTATTATTATCTTTGCAACAGGGACAGCAAGGACCACCTGGAGTCTCCATTGTTGGAGAGAAAGGTGAAATGGGATTGCCAGGACCAGCAGGTTTTGCTAGGGGAGAGTTTGTCTATGGAGATTCATCTGGATTTGGACGACAAGGTGGGATTTATAAATATAGCTTGATCACAGTGATGTCTTGTCTCCTTACAAAATATTTTGATGGCCAATTCATTGAAACCTTTCATTGAGAGGATATACTTACATCTTCATCATTCACCAAGCAAAGTATCTCCTATCTTTCAATCTTATGCTTTTAATAGCTTAACATCAGCATGGCCATATCTTTATGTATAAACTACTAATAATACTAATTGCTAATTTATCACACTGGGTCATTTTATCAAATTGTATAAAAAGATGGTAAGAAAAACAAACGGTACTTACTAAATTCATTCAATTCCTTGGAATGAAAATCTGTTTTGATTTTGATTAATGCTGCAATAAAAGGATCAAGGAGCAGTATTGAAGAACTGAGAGCTCTAAGGGAGCTCAACCAACTTAAGGACTCGAAGGGAGGATTTTCCGCAAGCATGAGTGAGCATTGTTATAAAGTATATTTGGTGTTGTTTCATGTGTACTTTAAGTAACTGTGAATATTTCAAAAAAATTGTATTGTGTTTAATTTTAGAGAAGAATGAGGATTAAAGGGAAACAAAAATCATTAATGATAGCTTTTTAATCTGAAAAATTATATGCTACTTCAAGTAATTAGACAGATTATTGACATATGAGGATTGCAAGGTGACATACTTCTTAGTTTCAGTTCAGAACCATAGATTTCTTTGTTATAGATTTGTAAAATGACTACAAAATAAAAAAATAACACAATTGGCTACTTGTTTTGGATATGGACCTTCAAATCCATTCCTCAAATGAAATTGACATAACACTTTCTATTATAGCATTTCAAACTGTTTTGTGGCTGAATACCTAATCACCAATTCTGCTTTATTTACTGAATGCCTAGATATGTCATATTTTCCTTTGAATAGGTCCTCCTGGACCCCCTGGTCCTCCAGGTCCCCCTGGTTTTCCAGGACGTGGCTCCCATCACTCATATGAACAACAGATGAAGGTTGTGCCAGGAGCTGTCACTTTCCCTAATGCTGATGCAATGAATAAGGTTAAATTTCACATTTTATATCACTGTCATTAATTTGTAATATTATTTAAGTTTCACATTCTCTTGTGAAATCTTTTTCATAGTCAATGTCTTTTAAATGTTATTCTTTCAAAATATCCATGACTCATATTGAAATTAATGAAATTCTCTCAAGAGCATTTACAATAGTGATTTTTTTGTTAAATTATTTGAAATCATATTATGAGCACTCTGAATCACAAAATAATTATTTAACTTGGTTATTGGCAACCCTACAGCATTTCTTGAATTTACTCAAAATATGATGAATTACTGCATTAATGAATGATGCATCTTTTGAATTAACAAAAATATATATCAATGTGAGTAAATTTTGAAAGAAACTACAAATAACCATTATAATGTTATAATTTATAGTAATATAATCAGTATAATGCAACAATTTTCTAAACTTTTTCAGATGTCCTCCTTAAGTCCTGTTGGAACATTGGCATACTTGATTGATGAAGAAACATTACTTGTTAGGGTGAACAAGGGATGGCAGTACGTTGCTGTAAGTAATGAAAATTTATGGAAGAGCTACTTAGTGACTTCTTTATTTTTTATTATACATGCCTATATATGTAAGAGTGTCCTAGTTAATTCTTCTTTGCATTATTTCCTTGCTCTAGAAATTCAAACTTGATTTTTGATAATTATTGATTATGATTAATTAGTTATTGGATTTATTACATTAAAATAATATACTCAATGATTGTATTGTAAAGAAAAGCTTCATGATTTTAATTAAACAAATCATTTTCTAATAAGATAGGTAATTTTTGTCTGTGATAAGTGTTTTTATCTTTGTTGAACCTATATGACTAACAGAGGATGACATGAATGATGTAATATTTCACCAACATTTCCTCAGCTATTTAGGAATTACATCAAGATCATCAAGTGGTTTTGGAGATTTATTTTACATATTTTAGTTCTATATTGCAATGAATATATCTGTTGAAAATTCTTTTTCGTTCTAATGTGATTAATGTATTGTTTGTTTTTAGCTTGGAACCCTATTGCCATCCACAACATCACCACCTCCAACTACAACAACTGAGGCACCATTTTCTCCTAAACCTCCACCATTTGAAGCATCCAATTTGCTCAATAGCTTAGAAGGGCCAAATGTAAGTAACTAATTTACCTTAATAAATATTATCACTGTTTTAAATTGGTTGAAAAATAATAACCTCTTTCCCAGGTTAATTGTCTTGTGTACTGTGATGACTACTGATTTAACCCTTGCAGTCTTGCAAAAGGTCTTTGAGTTGTGTCATGATATACACTTGCAAAATTTTATTGCAAGGTTTTCATAAGCATAGCTAAAGTGTGCTTAAAACTCTTCTAAACATACAATTTGTTCAGAGACAGCAAATCCCATGTTATTGACTAATGTATTTCCCTATGTGTAATATGCCCTTTTTGTTTCACATAATATGGGGCCTAAAAACTTGGTAGGCTTTCTTTGTATAAATTGTTATCTTTTAATAACTTCTACTCATGCCTATACAGCCCAACACCATAGAGGTCATTGCAAATTTTTTATGGGTTTTCATTATTGGTGTCTTCACATTCATCTTTTACACTTTTTGCATTATGTTACATTTTGCTAAGAAAGCCAGACATGTGTTTCATGTAGAGTTCTTTCACCTAATTCAAGAAAGCCAGAGTTGGTGCAATAAAATTATTTTTATCATATTTTCTGTCCCAAAATCAAGGTTTCTCTCACACATTATTGCTTCTAAAACATGGGGAAACATGGTATTAGATTTAGGCAGTATATTTTATTTCTTAACCATTGTATGAGTATCAAAATCATTAATTAATTGAATCTATTTTTTCATTTCCATGCATTCATAGTGGTATCCAAAAATGGTAGGTTGTCTTGTACATTTCAGGTGCTTTTGTATATAATGTATATCAATGTTTTTCAAATCGAATAAAATGTAATGATACACCTTTCTGAATTTTATAATAGAACACACAAATAAGAAATATTCCAATTCTAATCGTCATTAAACTCTCCTACCAAACTTAATTATCTTGAATATTAAGTTCTTGAGATACATCTCACAATTTTGGCTGGTGAAATTCTCAACATCTTTAACAAAATAGAGAACGCCATCATTTTTAGAGAAAATGGTTTTGAGTGAAATCATCTTTGATAGAGTTTGAGTTATAAGTTCACAATTAATCTTAAATGATTCCAAACGTAGGTAATTTTTACTTTTAAAGAAGTTGAAAGTTGCAGTTGCTTATGGGAACAATTGAAAGTTGCTGTTAAATACCCTTGAATAAGGAATGTGCTTAATTTTGTTTTCAGCTTCGGATGGCTGCCCTGAACGATCCCTATACAGGGGATATGCACGGAGTACGTGGTGCTGACTATGCCTGTTATCGTCAATCTAGGAGAGCCAATCTGAAAGGAACATTCCGAGCCTTCCTTTCCTCACGTGTACAGAACCTAGATTCTATTGTTCGATTTGCTGACAGAGACCTTCCAGTTGTGAACATTAAGGTAATGGAGGCTCATCCACTTCCTTGAGTATTTAAAATTGAGTTCTAAATACAGGAATTTTACATTAATTTTTGCTGTGATCTCTTTAGGGAGAGGTGCTCTTCAATTCTCTGAAAGACATTTTCAGCGGAACTGGTGGATTCTTCTCTCAGCAGCCAAGGATATACAGTTTCAGTGGAAAGAATATCCTCACAGATCCTTCCTGGTAATGATTTTAAATCTCTTCTAAATTAGTGGTGGAATTGAGTCGATAAATCATTAATTTTTAGATGAATATATTTATCTATATATGCATGGTGATTCCTACTTATTGACAACATGAAGTCATTAATTTAGATTGAGCTACTCAAATTAATTACTCTCCATGAAGGAAGGAACCATATTTCATTTATTTAATTATTGTTACAAATCTCTCAAACGGTGTTAAACATGGTGTGAATGGTTATTCTTACTATAAAAAAGTTGCATTCTTGTTCCTGACAAATTGACCTTGTTTTTTTAGAATCAGTCTAAACTAATTATTAATCAAGTCTTTTCTCATTTGACTACAAATCTAATTTGTTTTGTCATTTTAATATTGGGTCATATTAAATTAAATTTGGTGTAACACCATGCATCATGTTGTGAATATCTTGGCATAATTTATCATATTAAACACTCAAGCTGAAGAACCTAATTATTAGGTCAAGTTTGCAATAACTAGAGGTCATTTCTTCTTAGTATCTTTCTTCCTTCTGTTAAATAAACAATTTATGAGCCCCATTTAATTAACTCCTTCCATTTCAGATTGCATTTCAATATATTTTGCTTGCACATCTCATTTGGATTGCTAGCAGCTTTTAAGACTCAACAGTGGCCTATTGCATTAATAAAATGATTATTTTTATTTCCTACCATATTTTAGCAAATTGAATGATTTTTAAATAAGGGGAATTACTGTACTGTTATATACTTTGTTTTTTGGACAATTAGTGTCTTTCATACAAGTTGGGCTCATATTTTGGTGTTGAATATAATTCCTTGACATAAAATGTTTGCATACAGAAAGTGATAAAGATAACTTTGCATGTTAAGGTGTGTTTGTATGCCCAGGATAATTTCCAAGTCATCTGATAAATAGAGGATCCAGGTCTACGTCCTGATATTTTCCAATTCCTTACTGAAATGTTATTCATTTCATTCAGGCCCCAGAAAATAGTTTGGCATGGGTCCTACCTATTGGGAGAACGAGCCATGGACACCTATTGTGATGCATGGCATTCATCCGATGCAGACAAAGTTGGGCTTGCCTCTCCTCTACAATCTGGACAGATACTGGCCCAGGAAAAATTCTCATGCAACAACAGATTTGCTGTGCTATGTATTGAGGCGTTGACAGGAGGTCAAACTCCTGTTCATGAGGTAGTGGGTGCTGGAAGTAGAGGACGAAGGAAGCGGAGGAGAAGGAGGGATGTTGGAGATGACCCTCTGGTCAAGGAACTCATAGGAGCAAGGTCTGACGAGTTCGGAGATTATGAGACCGACGAGGACATTCTTGATGAAAGAGAATACAGCAAGCTTCTGCAAGAGATCACTAAAGAGTGATGGCTTATCTGTTAACAGTGAAGTGACGTGCATCACAAGACACCCTATAATCCTTGCCCTTGTGGGTGGAAAGCAGTCAAGTATCTTAGGAAACTCATGTTAATTTCCCCCAGTCACAGGTTCAAGAAGGATTCATTTGTGCAAACGATTGATTTTTCTTAGTGACGTATGATTACAAAAGAACATGCATGTTTGGGTGTTATAAGGTTGCTTTTATGGTGTTAAAAATACATCTTCAGACAAATTTGTCTCATTGCGTGATATCTATATAAACTGCTGTAAGTAAGTGGCATAACCATAACCTTTATGATAGGAAACTCTGAGAGCTGCTGTCTTTACCAATGGTTCTACATTAACATTAGGAGAGCTTTTTGACACCAGGAATAAGGTAAAATGAGATAAAATTTAAGCCTTCTGAAATATATAGCCGGCATTTGTGGATTAAAGTAAGTATTCCATCAATGTCACACAGCAGACTAAAAATTGAAAATTCATACTCTTCTCATATTACTGGAATAATAAATGTTTTCACTGTTGTGGCAACCCATTTAAGTGGGAATCTGAACATCCAGCTGCTGGAAAGTCTCTCTCTTAATAACATCACCTATTCTAACTTTCTTTCTTCTATTGAATCTTCAGAGCTGAAGATCTATTGTTGTAAAAATTGAAATGTCTCACATCCTCAATAAGCCAGATGGGTCTGTTGTCTTTGGTGTTCAAAACCTTAACGATAAAAGACAACCCCTTACCATAAGAATGAATAAACGTGCATTTCAGGAGAGGACATTAGGAGAGTGAAAAACTCAAGTGGTGTATGTGTGAATGTATATTTAAATGTTAACTGTAAAAGGTCTATACATTTTATAATTGTCAGTATGTTCTGAGTTGGACTTGTTACTTTGAGCAATACTATATTGCTTTCACTGCCTTCTGTAAGATTGTAATCTATAGCACATTATTTATTTATCTGTTTCATGAGTCATCAAAATGGTAATGTAAAATTATCGGATTTTAAGTTATTTTGTGTATTTCTAACTCTATGATAGCTCAGATTCAATGAAATTGTCGTTAGATTCAGAAAGAGCCTTGAAACATGCTAATACTCTCATTAAATTATCCACATAATTTGTATATCGAGCATCTATTAAATTGTGGTAGCCATTAAACGCTCTTTGAAGATGTTTGTAAATTGATACAGCTACCCATTTCTATTGCAGAAAAATATAAATGACTGTACCCCACTTAAATTGATATATATTGAAAAAATATCATGTATCTTTTTTGGTATTACGTCAAAGACTGATATTTGCATGTGCTTAATTGAGGTGTGCTGGACTTGGTAATTTGTATCTTTGAGTTTACTCTGAGCTTATTGTATTATTGTATGTGGACATGTTTTGACTGTCTTTGTAAAGTATGTTGTATGATATATGTATGTATAACAAATGACGATCCTCTATTCATGGATCTTTGCTTCAAAAATAAATTTTATGGAGACAATACTTGGGAAAATGATTAGCATGTAAGTTGGTTATAATTAGACGATGAAGATATAAATTTAAAAATTGCATATTTTACTATTTAAGGGCCTAATTGTTTATCTTTTTTGGTATTTCTATATAGTAATATTTATAATTTTTATTGGCCATGAAGTGATTCTTTAGACTCTTGAATGATTTTTTAGAAATATTCCTTTTAATTGACATTATTCTAACATTTATTATTAATTATACTTAAAGTAATTGCATGATGTTAAAGTATGAAAAGAAATTAGCAAAAATATGTTAGTGAAAGCATTTCAGGTCTATTAAATATTTTTATGAATCGCAAGTTTGGCATTAGGTCGGCAGATGTTTTCATGGGTAGAAACTGCCTACACCTGGTATTCTAACGGTATTAAAATCAATAATTTTTCAAATATCATTTTACAAGGTAATACTGGGAGACTTTAGAATTGGTATAAGTAACGTAATATTTTCCAAACCAAATATCTTTGTCATTATATTTTAGCAGAACATTTTAGGATTACTTCGAAATTATCCTAAGCTTTCTATATTAGGATCATAACATTATCTTTAATCTTTGAAGTAACTTTTTGTCACATCTGCAGTCTTCCATCAGTTAATACATAAATGGTGATGAATTGTAAGATAAATAGTTATTATTATTATTGCACCTCCTCCACGATTCCTGCTACTATATTCTGATGAATGAAATATTTTCATTTGTCGTTTAGTACAGGGTAGAAAAAAATGCATCTTTCATTTACTTTAGTCTCAGTCTTGATCATAATTCTGATGACATGAAGGTACTAAGGTCAGTTCTAATTAATAAATTGGAATTAATAAATGGAATGTGTCAATGTGTGTGTGTCTGTCTGTGGTAAAAAGGTTTGTGGGCGCTATATCTTAAAAATTAATTATCCGATCATTTCCAAAATCATATTTAGTATTTTCCTAACAATGCCAAGAGTTGATTAGTTTTTGATGAATATCGCTTAACCGAAAGTTGCGGTTTATTCGGAACAAAGTTTTGTTTCTTAAATATCTCTGTCAGAATGCAATGTAGGTATATACAATTATATGCAAAAGTTATAGATAATTTACATTACTACAACTTTTGTTTGAAACATTTTTTCGTAACGCTGATTGTTCAGGAGTTATTCTTGAAAAATAGTTAACCGGAAGTTATTGTTTATCCAGAAATGGAAGTTTTTCAAACATATCTCTGTCAGAATGCAATGTAGGTATATGAAATTATATACAAAAGTAATGGGTAATGTATTTTCTACAACTTTTGTTTAAATTTTTTTTCTGTAACACTCATTGTTTTAGAGTTGTTTATATATTACCGGCATAGGATTCTGTTTTCAATAAATATAGAAAAAGTCATGTGTTGGCCACATCAGATTTTTTTGTCACATCTATGGTCTTCCATTAGCTTGCCATCAAACAATGCCAGGAAATCAAGAAATAGGGTAAGATAAATAGTTTCTAAGATCAGTATTTCCTCTACTAACGTAACCTTTAATATACTTCTTAATTATTGTAGTAAATTAGTATTTGTACTTGAAGATTTGTATATGTAAGGGGTAAAACGGTGGATTTCCAGGCGCAAAACATCCATAGAGAGGTTGGATATTTTGGGATATCTCTTACCACTTATGATTTAATCAAAATTTTGCTACTTTTTCGAAATTTCTGGGAAGGAAAAACATGAACATAAGAGTCCGAAAGGAAATTAAAGGTGAATTTATATGAGTGACTGATTCGTCTCTTTATCCATCATCTCATTCATTAATCGAGCGTCAAACTACTTTTGTCGAAGAAGCATTTGACATAATTACTGAGAGAATTCAAGAGAGGAAGACGTACGATTCTTATTACCTATCTTTCCTAGATCAAAATTAGGGAAAGATCATTTCATTCCAAAACTCAAGACCTAAACCTTCAAAGCTCAAGCTGCTACTTCGAAGGCAGCAACCTCTTAGAACGTTAAGGTTAATCATTTTTTTTTTTCTCTCTGAAGCGAACAGTTCAGCTAAAATTTGGAATATTAAGATTATTGCTCTTCCTGTTTGCAGCAACAGTGGTGTTGACCAAATTGGGTTGTTAGATGGATGTAAAAGAACCGAAGGACCAAAGTGATATCACGCAGACGAAATTCGAAGCGGTGGTAATTTTATTTACTTTCAATTGTTTATCGAGTGACAGAAAACAATTTCTCGACGGTATATCGAATCAATCCATGCTACAAATGTGTACAAAGTGTCAAGTTATACAGCAATCTCTTACTGATCAATTCTAGCGATTCCTCATGAGTCTCTTCTTAATAATTAATTTTGGGAGTTGAATGCCTTTTGCTACTGCGACTTCGTTACTTCTGAACTACACCGTATGGCGATTCTTCAAGATTCCTGAGTATAACTCTGAGGGACTTCAAATGTTCTTTTTCACTGACAAAAGTGAGTAAAACTCGACATCTTCTTCATAACAGTTATTAGAAACTAATCTAACGCTTGCTAAATATGCGGAATTTGCCACAGATAGAAGCGATAGAAGTCGATTCTAGATAACGCTCCGAATGGCATCGGGATTGTTTACTTTTGGGCAGCAGTTCTCGATGCATCAAACACGCCTATGCATGTTTCTGTCAGCTCCATTATATCCCTCTCAATCAGTTCTTCAGGTAAATTCATCTTACAAGACCTTCATGTTTTTCCATCGAGCAATTTTCGTTGATAGAGAACTTTTGGAATGTAAGTTATTCCTATCACAAAATACTATTGCTCGTTTCAAGGCTTTCATAGTACTTTTTCTTACATGTTGTTAGAAGAATTAGTACCTCATCACAGTGGGGCAGCGAGGGGGGGGTGTTTAGGGGTTCAAGACTCAAGTCCTATGATTAGCTCTGTGCTTTTTTTTCTGCTGCAGAGTACAGAGTACATAACCTCAATTATCACGCAAGTTTCACAGATACACTGCTAGACATGTGTTAGCTTGATAAAGTCAGCTAAAAGCCCCTACACACGTTCCAACCAAACCACCCAACTGTCGTGACAAACTCCGTCGGCCCCGACGGTTGGAAGGTGTGTAGGCCTGTCGCCCTACAAAAACAGTCCAACACGACGGTCGGGCGGTTGGTCCTGCGAGACCATCCAACTGCCGACCGCCCAACCCCGATTTCTGCGTATCGTTACCGATAAGACCGAAAACGATACACGCATGAATACTTCGAAAGTGCTGATTTGTTTAATCTTCGAAAAAATACAAGGGAACATTCGAGAAGTAATTCGAAACTTACACCCTGAAAACAGAGATTAAGATTACGTTTGAGAGACTAACAGATTGCTAAAATGCTCAGTTAGATTTCAAGGGTGTGAATGCAATGCTAGGCTCGTAAGTATTGCTTTTGAGAAATTCACAGTGAACAGTTTGAAGGAGAGTTTAGTTTGGATTTCATAAGGTACAGATGGACATCCGAAAATTCTTTTTACAATCTGCTAATAGCTCGAGACCTTTATCGGAGAAACGTAAGTAAATTGCTATGTGGTTTATTTGTGAAATTACCATTATTAGATGCATAAATTAGGATTGACTTATTTTAGGGCTGTTATCGGAGGGCATTTCTCAAGATGAGTTTAGCGACAGTTGCAAAGGTACTGGTTCCTTTATGAAGCATTATGGACGATTAAAAGTCTGTGCAGTAGACTGTGCATTTCTCTGGATGACAGAAAATGGACTGATCCTTATTTTATTATTACCTGTAAATATGATGTATATTTACGAAAATAATTCGATAACCGAATTTCCGTAGAAACTTGAAAAAGTATTGGAGTAATACAAGATATCAGTAAAAATTAATTTTCGGTAATATTATTAATAATATACCATTTTGGAAGGAAATCAGTCAGCTGAAAGGTATTGCGCGCTTAGGTACGCACAGATTTATCGGAACTGTGACTTGATGGCTTGAAATAAATTTGATGAACTGTTAAAACTATGACTTAAATTCTTCAGCTTCCTTATCGATGCAGCCAATTCTTTCTCTGATGATATAATTCCACGAATTGCATGACTTATCCTGTCAACCACGTGGTCATGCAAAGTTCTTCAAAATTTCAATTCATTGAAAATTTTTTTTTTCTTTGAACACTCGGTGCGTAAGACTGAGTTTACGTCAGCTCTTTGCTAGTTAAACCATGGTTAAACCATCTAACTATTACTTGGTCTAATTGTAATTTGACGTCTTCATTTTTTCATCTTGTTATATAACTTTAATTCTGCAAATTCAATTATAATATCAACTTTAATCAAGAGTCCACTGTATTTTTTAATGCAGCCGAATTTTTAATTTTTGGTATGTGACGCATTCAATTGAATACTTAGCTTATACGTAAATAACGTTAATTTAAAAATAATTTCATTATTTCTGAGTTTAGGTATTTACTGAATTGAAAGATTCCCTTTTTGATAAAATGTCTTAGATATTTAATCTAATTAATTTCAGATTTTCGTAACGAAATTCTGTCACGGCGCATATAAACCGTGTGCAATAAGCTTTACATATACATTATTTTTATACATTGATGGTGTTTTCTGGACAGGCGACATTTTAATTAAATTCCAAAATACTGCTGATGATATAGTGTAAAAACGAAAGATGTTCAAATAAGCATGGGCGCGCCAATGTGGGGGATCTAATGAGTGGATGTTACGTTTTATATCGCTTACCAAATAACCGTAACTGACCTTTTCCTTCTCTCGCTTGACAACCTCTTGGAAGAAAGAGCTCTCTAATACTCGGGAAGTTTATATGTACATAACTAGAAAGCTTCAGTATAGAAAAAAATGACCTCTTCAAAGATATTGGATGTATCCAAACAAGAAATCTCTATCCTATTTTAAACATAAAAGCTAGCCGTATAAACATATTTTGTTTAGGGGAGGAGTAAAAATTTTTCGGCATTATTTTATTGGGTGTCATTGAAAGTTTGACAATTGTTGACGAGGGTGGGAGGTAAAGATTGCCAAAAATTGTTAGCATAATTAATGAAAGTTCTCTTGAGGCAAGTATACTTGCCTCACGTTCCAGATGAGGTTTCACGTTCCAGATGATAAAATACATACGGGATTCGACGTATGAAACTTGTACTCGATACAGTATAGCGCTAGGCAATAGTTTGTTTTTCAAAAATATGCCACATTAAAAAAGCAAGCGTAACGAAAATGTTTTCAAAGAATGGAAGGAAGGAGATTAGTAGCTAAACTACGATTGCCAGATAAATTTAGTGAAAGTACATTTCCGGAAGACGTAATCGGTATAATGCAACCGCGATTATACTTTGGCCTTTACAATTGAGCGTAAATTATTAGAAATAGACGCTAGAACAGGTCGTTTCAAAAATTAATTCTTTCCGCGAACGATACGCGATAATAAGAAATTAAGGAAGTAGTCCGACCTCATGGCGTTTATACTTCATGCTACATGCCCAAGTGCTGCTTATAGAGAATGTATACGAATGTATGCAGATAAATGTACATTCGATGTAATTGAAACAAGCATAACGGTACTCATGGATTTACTACATTTACTTCACCGTGTAGGTAATTAGTTTCCACATTTTCTATATCTATCCGTTAATTTACATTTATGGTCATTTCCTCCTAGACCATTCCATAGATTTTAACCATATATCGTTGAATTGGCGTTTGCTACAATAAATGTAAGTGAACTTCACGGAATCAGACGGAGTATGGTGGAAATCCACTATAGAAATAATCTTAGACGTGGTACTTTTTTCCTGTAGTTTAATAAGGCTGTGTAGTCTTCATGCACTTGAAATATTCGGGACTTCTTCTTATTAAATTTCCTAAACCTTAAGTTAATTTAATTCATAAAATACATAACATAAAAATCTAAAACAAGCATTTCCGAAGAGAACAACTCTTCCTCAATGAGAATATAATTTTATTATGTACACTCCAGGCCAAAATTAACGCAGCACCTCCCTAGCGATCCTTACGGCCGGTGCTGCGTTAATTTTGGCCAGGACTGTACATAATACATTATCTCTAAAATAGCGACTATTCCAAGTGACAACTGCTAACTCGACTCCTAAAATCTGTGGAACGAGTGCTCAGGCCCACACGTTACAGTGGATCGGAACTCGATGGTGAAACTAGTCGACTGCCATCGATTGTAACGTTTCTCCGATCCAAGCAGCCATGTTTTAATCGAGTGCTCGTTTCACGTGACTCAGCTCGACTCTTCCGTGATGATCCCCCAGAACGTTCGGAATGGCTATAATAAGGAATAAACGTACACTTCTTTTTCACCCTTTGCAGGAGCAGTTTATTTCACAGAAATAAGTTAGAAATAATGATCATACAAAGTCAAGACAAGTACCATTCCCACTCTTCGATTCCTCACTCTTCGATTGATAAGGTATTTGCTCAGTGAAGGAACAGGTCTAACTAAATTAATAAATCAATATAGAAACAAAAGTCTTTGTATGAAAGGACGACGGTTACGTTTACCTGCGACGTGTTTGAACTTTCATTGACCTTCGTCAAAAGGCAGTGTGTGAGTGCGTTCCAAGGCATATTCACTAGATTATTCGACTGCCAAATACTATCAAGGAAAAGATACCAATATGAGCTATCTGTCCATTATTTTTCAGGAAATAGGAGTCTGGACAATAAAGTCGCATTCGCTCAGAGCGATAAACACTATGTTGTAAAGACTAGATAGTCTATTCTTTTTGCGTGGTTGAAATCATGCGGTAGCGCTAGACAAATTTTGTTTTCCCAAAGAAAGATATTATTTTCTCAAAGAATCTAGATAATTTTTCAAGGCACCTTTTTGACCTTACTTTAGGACGATTTTCAGTATCAGTGGAAGAATGGTTTTCTAAATCACTCAGCTTCAGTGGTAAATCAGCACTATAGTTCATGCCCTTAGGCTTTGCCTGGAAACTCTTTTCACAATCATACTGTTCACTTGCGGAATCAACTGTATTCGTACGAGTTTTTGGAGCGTAATCTATGAAGGTCTGTCCTTTAGGATTAGCCAAGCGCATTGGGATGGCATACACTCGTGCAATGACCAGGCATGGGTAATATGTATAAAGTCCCGGTTGATTAACCTCCCTATTATTGATTAGTCCTGCCACATGAGTATCACATGACTTCTCTGAAACATAAGGATACATGCTTGCATATGTTTTATCATAACATTTATGGTTTTCATTTTTCTCTGGCGTCTTGCTATCATCTGCGTGATCATCATCTTCTCTGTCCAAAGTGTGAGCCTTGAAAATTTTCCCACCTGTATTTTCTTCATGTTTGTGCATATTACAAGGCATTGTATTGTACACAAAATCTTGCCTGGAATCCAGTCCTGGGACTGCAGCATTCTTGTTAATAGTTTGAGTGTCCATTACATGCCCTGTATCAGAGAAAAGAAATTTCTATAATTCCTTTATGATAATTGAGTTCATAGATTTTACAATTACGGAAATTATTGTTATAGCTCATTCCATTGAAAAGGCCTTAATATATTAAGTATTTCACGAATTAATTTTTTTAATTTGAAGTGTTTTAAGTAATTGTAATAATTTAGTTCCTGACAACTGAAAGGAGTATGTATGAAGTATTGTTGAAGGAAGTTTCTGCGATGCCATCTTTACTTCCATAAAATACGAGAACCACCAAATAATCATCTATGGAAAGAAATATGCAGCTGGCTAAAAAACTATGGAAGATATGAACAATGAGCTTTATGGTTGTCAGAAATATCTAAGAAAGTTAAGAAAAATATTTGAAGGAAAATTCAACGTAGAGTTCAATCACGAATACATAAAAAATTAACGATGACCGTATTTTTCGTCGTATAATTTGCACTTTTTCCGAAAAGTTAGGCCTGAAATTCATGCTACGTCTTATATGCGTATTTCACATTTTTTATTTGAAATTAATTACATTAAAATAGTCATATTACTTTTTTACTCAGTTTAAAAATGATTTTTTGCGTCATTTTATTTTGAAAGTGTTACGTCACCTGAAAACAACTTCCTGTAATACTATTCAAAATCAGCTGATCTACCTACGCTCAAATGTGCGCTAGTCTGCACAAAAAAATTGAAACATCGCATAAGATTGTGTACTTTGATAAATTTGAATGATTAAATAACTAATAAGTATCGCCAAGTGAAATCGCAGAATGGTTTTGCTTTATGTATCGGTAATGTAAATTATATACTCACATTGCATGGAAGTGCTGCAACCCAAATCAGCTGGCTGATGGTTTTTCACCTGACACGAAGCATAGGTTCCTTTCGATATTACATAGCCTTTTGAAGAAATTATTAATCCCCAATAAATAGCTGGAATAAATAAAAGGAAGAAAAATGTAAATAATGAAAAATAAGTTCTAAAATACTAATAGAATTTCTATAAAAATACCAAATTTACCAACATATAATACTAATACCATAATATTAAAATATCAGTTCCAATAGGTCTGAATTACTAATTTAAGTAAAACTTTAACACAAATAATATTTCATTCACCTATTATGACGCTTGGTAATGACGTTTACTCCTTCACCTGAATGAAAATTTCAATTTGATTTAATAAATTGAGAATTAAAACTATTCCAATATATCTCGTAAAAATCTCAACTTTTTATTGGCAACGTAGTATTATTGGCGTTTTGCAAAGAAAACTTCTTAATAGATTTCATTAAGATAGTAATTAATTATTTCAAATCCTTGGTAATAACTAATTATAAATCTCAATGTTTCTTTGTTCCCAAAAATTGATTAGAAGTTTGTTCATTTCTATACACTTCATGCCATCCGGATACAAATGAATGTTGTATAGTTTCTAAATAAGCTCAATATTCAATTATATGCTACCTTTAAATCTTTGATAATAACGCAAATGAAATTAGCAATAATTCTTTAATTTTTTTTTTAAATTGGAAAATGACCTACTCATGTAGATTATTAGTTTTTAAAATACTTCATTCACGAATGAAAAGGTTAGTAATAAAATTTTATGAATAAATATTTTGTCTTATCTTTCTGGTATAATACAACTTGACAAGCTGTATATCATACTAGAAAATCGAAGGTGATAATATTATTTAGTTAAAATTTTGAAATTATATCCGAAAATTTAGTATTTGGTTATTATGCTAATTAATTAAATTAAAAATATCGTTTAAAAGGAACAGCATTGTTAAAGTAGAACTATAGATAAATACTTGTTAGGCATATTGACTCCCTCTTCACGTTATGTTGGCTCTTCTACCAAAATGGATGTATTTGACTCGGAAAATTCAGGGATACTACTGGGAATCAAACCCTGCACTAATTTTGCCAAAGGTTAATGCATTACCCACTTATCTACCTATGTAGGCAACTTCATGCATTTAGAGAGAAATTTAGTTTCAGCTTTTTTTCTATCTCGTTGCAGACGAAATAGCTTTGAGTATTGGTTTCCTGAGTGGATATGTCTATAAGAATAGCAGTGTGATGATGTTATTTACTTGTTGATAAAAACGTCAAGCCCGCAGTACACAGTTAAGATTGCGTTTTTGTAAAATGTTACTAAGACCGAAGTAGTTCAATAACAAAAAATAAAAAATACTTGTATCTTACGAATCATTCTCCCGAGTATTCCAGTAGGCTTCATATTGGTAGTACATTCAAGTCTTTCCAATAGAATCACTCGGTATTTATAGCTTTAAAAATTGGGTGTGTCCTAACTTTTAAGTCTTATTGTGAAGTCACATCCTACGTCCTTTTCACAGCATAACTTCCTTGTTTACAGTGTGTAATTCAAAACAGGTTGTTAGCTAAACAATGATATTTTCCTTATTGAATAATGACATTATTGCGAGAAAGGATGAAATAATTGTGTAAATGCATCTTTTACGTTAAATTTGTATTATTGCGTATATTAGAAAATAGAGTTCTTACGTCGTTTAAGCAATTACATTTGCCATAGCAGCAACTTGAGTAAGCAAGGTCTGCAAACTGTGTTGAATATTTGGCTGAGTAAGATTCCGCCGTAGCAAGGAGAAAATTGAAAATATATGCACAAAACTTACAGATGACCTTGAAAGGCATTTTCTCTCGAACATTAGCTACCGTATGCAGTAACATTTCTGAATTTAAGAATTCTGATCCTTTCATTTAGAGGGTATTTTGATCGAGTCGCCTACTTTTTGTCTGTTCATATAATAAACTCGTGATTTTTTCCATTTCATTCTACTTTTGTCTATGCTGATGTAAGTTTCCTGCGTGTGGCAGGAGGTGCAAGCACCTTGGCTCTATTTTCCTAATCGATTGCTTTCGCGTATCGTTCGCGGAAAAAATGAATTCTTGAAACGATTCGTTCTATCATCTATTTTCCTAATCTTCCTCGCAGTATCAGAACGGCCCATATAATAGGGAGGTCGCATTGTATCGGTTACATCATCTGAAAATATAATTTCTCTGAACTTTTTTAATCCTTTATTTTTATAATTATCCTTTGAATTAGTCTTTCATCTTCTAATGATTCCCATCCCGTGTCCTGTATCATCTGAGTAACACTCGCTGTTTAATCGTAGCAATTCTTTACAAATCGTATCGCCTTTCGTTGCACTTTTTATAAATCCCGAATATGGCATTTGTCGGCAGGGTCCCAAACAATACATGCGTTGTGTAGGTGAGGTCTAACGAACGCCAAATAACATCGCTCGCGAACTTTTTCTTCGCTCCTACCAAATTAACTATTAATTAACAATTAACAAATTACCAAAAGCTCCTAACAATGTTGTGAGAGCGTGGGTTGGCAGTCGAGTGGCCGCTTTAGGCTAGTTACACATATGCCGGTTTCGCTCGTCCGGTCGGTCATAAAATGGTCATGAAACCGGGGTAGGGATCCTTTCACACAAAAGAAACGGGCAGGCCAGAGACCAGCCCAGTTGCTTCTCCGGCGTTGGTGAAAATTTAATTCCTTTTGTCTTCCAACCTGTCTCATAACGGCGCCATAAAAGGATACAATAAGTTAAGTTCAAAATTGTTATTAAATAAGTTATTCTCGAAGGTATCCATAAAGAACTCCGCTTATGTAGGCGTTAGGGGAGTTAAATCAATGATTTCCTCTCGGATATGTGGATCGATTCCAGATTTTTGTAATATATACTGGAGAGCTTATAATGCTTCATCAGTGGGAATGGATGTGAATAGATTTTTAACGTCGAAGCTAGTTAGGAGACAGTTCTTTGGGAAACTTTTGTTATCTAGTAGCTTACAATTTGTTCATTGTATTGATTCTTTTATCCCATATGATGATTGGAAATTTGTAAATTTTCTTATGATGTTATTTAGTTTGTATGCAAGTTTATGGGTCGGGGAACAAACACTTGATATTACCGGCCTGATGGGATGGTTTTCTTTATGTAATTTGGCGAGTCCAAAGAGTTTTTGGGGCAAGGGATTCATTTCAATAACACTGAACTTATCTCTATCCGAGAGTAAATTCGTTTTCTTCACTGATTTCCTCACACACATTTGATGGGACATTGTTGGATCTTTTTTAAGGATTTGAATGTTATTGTTATCAATAAAATTACGGCACTTGTCCACATATTTTTGTTTATCACATATCACTACACTTTGTCCCTTATCTGCCCTAGTTAACACCAAATTATTTTCGGATATGAAATTCTTAATATATTGCTTAATATAATCAATTCCTAAAATATTGCTTGATATGATAAAACGATATATCAGTGAGTGATTGGTGCATTGACGGTAGTAAAAAATATATAATTAGAAGTACGAAGTACAAGTAGAATTTTACGAACTTCCCGTTGGTTTTTATTCGGCTCTTCTAAATAAGCTCTGACGGTAAGAACCGCCGACGCCGGTCAACGCTACTTCAATAGGCTGTTGATTTACACCCGAAGCTAAATTAAAATTTGAATAGGATATCTTTGTACCCTATTTTTTCTAGAACCCGGGACTATGTGGAAGAAACGCATTACACTCATCACTATCTCACTGGCTACTTTCAGATAAAATAGGTCTCATCGTGATCATTGACATCGACATTGAGTCGAGTTCTCCATTTGAATGCATTGACATGTTCTTGGTAGGATCGATCAGGGGCTTCCAGACCTCGGTCCATTCGCCAATATCAGGAAGGTAATAATTTAGCCTTTATAATCTATATGCTTTGGGGTTTTTTGGAGAAACGCCACGGAGAAAATAATAATAATTTGCAATTTCCGGGAAACCATTTCTACGATGACCGTTTTCAACTAGTTTGTCATCTTTGGGTATATCACCAGAAGTCTTCTTCTTGCGTACGAAATATTTAGGGAAAGCCTAATGACAGAGGAGAGGTCTGCAGTAGAAAGATTATTGGTGAGGACAGTAGATGTTAACACGTTCTCCAGGCTATCCAAGTTTCTAGAATGATTCTCGCAATTAAAATACTCCTATAGCCATATTCCAGGAGGTAATCTGCAAATGCTGTTTGCAAGTTTTCATAACCTGTAGCACAGGTGTTTGGCCATGCTTACATTTAATGAAGATCCAGTTTGACCTATACAGGAAGTATTGCAGTCATTACTAAAGAGTTAGTAAATACCCGAATGACTTCAACCAAAGGAATGGCATATTCCAGGTAAAGAGTTCCACAAAATATATGTTAGGAATTAACAAGGTGTCTGCCGCCCATTGATTATGTTGTATACATTACATTTTGCCAAGCATAAATGAGTTAATGAACTAACATTTTCTCCCCTACATTTAATTTTTATTTCATTGGGCAAACCCCCAAAAAGCGAAGGTGACCCTCTTGTGGGTTGCAATCCACCCGCTGGGAACCAGTGTTTTACTGATATTATACATTTTTTTATCCACAATACTGTTTTGCTCTTTTAGAAATCATTATCGCCATAATCGAAATATTGTTAAATAAAGCAAAGTTTAAAAAAAACAAAGCAACTTTTACTTTCCACATGAGGAGTTAGTGTCAACTAGTTTTGGCAAGTAATAGCCATCTTCAAGCCAAGGCAAAAAGAAAGGAGTACGCGCTGAAACCTCTATACGAGGAAAGTAAAGGTTACTTTGTTGTTTTTAAAACTTTGTTTTACTTAACAATTCTTCAATTATGTCAGAATTCCACAAATTTTCGGCCTCTATGAATTTCCTTTTATAGCCATCTGCAGACTGCTGATTTTGGAAAATAATGCACAATAATTTTTTTCTCCCCTGGTATTGCAGCTGGAATGTTGAAATATCACGATGATATAGTTCAAACTTCATACTATATCGTCGTGAAATTTCAACATTCCAGCTGCAATACCAGGGGAGAAAAAAAATTATTGCGTGTTTATTTCCAAAATCAGCAGTCTGCAGATGGCTTTACTCCCAACAAACGGACTTCTACGAACAGGGCATGATGGGAGAAATGTGTTCAGAAAATTGATAACTATGTATAAAAGTAGGTCAAAGATGTAAGTTAATTTGTGATTTGTTTGGTTTTGGTACATTAAATTAATTAATTATATATATAAATATATATATATATAATTATTAAACTTTTTGGTAAAAAAATTATTGTGCGTTACTCTCCGATCAACCCTCGTAGCTTTTGGAAGTAATCACAAAAAAGGTATTTATGAGTGCTATATATTTTTGGTTTGAAAATTTTTGCTATCTTAGCTTTAGCATTAAAAATAATGTAATGTTGCAACTTGAATTATAATTCAAGGAAGATTATTTTATATTAATTACATTCTAGAATATCATTCTCATTGAACAAATTTCACATTATATTTCATTCAATTGTTGCTTACCTTTTTTTTCACCCTTCATGCATTGTAATTTCCTTACTGCCGACAACTTAATGCAGCACTTATAGAAGCAATCACACAAATAAGCATTTCTAAGAATGAGATACGCAAATGCTTATTAATATGCAAAACCTTTACACCGGTGGTTCCCAAACTTTCCAGTCCACGGACCCCTTGAAAGAGGAAAAAAAACTCAGGGACTCCTCAGTTTTGGCATGAACCAAACAATAATATTACAAACTCATATAATTATTGTTTTTTAATTCAAAGGAAAAGATATTAGTTTTAGATGTCACGGCCATTTATTTTACTCCACCGGAAGTCATTGATTTTACAATTCAGATGAAAAAAATTTGGGTATCCTCTTTTATGTTGCTAAATATTGCCATGGACCACACTTTGGGAACCTCTGCTTTACACAATGCGGCCTAAAATAGATGTATAAAACTTTAAGAAGTTATGTCTTCCTAAGTATTAAAATTGAAAAATAAGTCACATATAATAAAATGAATATATTCAAAAATGTTATATATTGTTTTTGTATTGCATTATAAGCATCCCTTTATTTCAAATCATCAACCTCATAATGAAACTATTCTGAAAATGATACTTTTCATTGTCATCCTTATAAGTATACGAGTAAAATGTAGCTTGCATACTGCAAGCAGATCGACAACACTAATTTCATATCGGCATCATATGGGGACAGTCCTCAAAAGAAAAAAAAAACATTGAAAATATTCTTAAAATTCGCTGCAATTTAATCGTCTGGCATTGAACCCGGGTTTTCCTGGGTAAATTATTATGCAGCACAACAGAAGATCACCATCTCTAACTATGTGTGAAAATTCAAGCAGAAATATTGGTTGCAACTGCCTCAAACGACTTCCTACTTTTCACATATATTAATAATGTGCTCTGGTATCGAACCCAGGAACAGCATGGTCTTATCTAATTTTTTTTCTTAAACCAAGTCTTAATATGCATCTTCTATCTAAGCAAGAACTTCCTATTATTTCGATAAGGGCATAACAAAAATAATGAAAAACTACCTCAATGTATTTTAAATGACAGATTTTTGTATCGTCCTAGCATCGAACCCAGGATATTTTCCGTAAGGGTCATTTATGCTTTCGATAGATCATGACCAAATATATAGAGGCTCCTTGAGTTTTGATTCTCTACCTATCCGAGAAGTATTTTTTAAAAAATCCCGAAAATCAAAGCAATGCTTTTAAATGGGAAAAATCGGTGCTTTGTGGCTCTCTGGAATCGAACCCATGACACTGAGGTTCAAAATCGCAATTTTTCTGGTGGTTACACGTAATGGCCAATATGTCATAACAACTTCAAGTCAATGACGCTTCTGGTTTAGCCTGTGAATTAGTATCCTATCTATGTAAGTGAATCCGGAGAAGCATCTATATATAATGGATTTGAATTACTAATTTTGGGAGTTTTTCACTTATTTTTAGCCTCAACTGAATTAGGATGTATTGTAGTACTATACTGTGGGTTTATTTTCTCTTGTTGGTTTGACCTCTTATTTTAAAGTTAATATAAGGCTTCAAACATTTGAATCGACCTTATCTTTGACTTAAACTTTATTACATTCTGGAAAATTTCTTCCAGCCTTGAAACTTTATCACAAATGTTCTAGGATATTAGTTTGAATTAAGTGCTAGAATAATGCTTCTATGTTATTAAAAAAATAATTTGAAATATCTTCATTAATAACTAATATCATGGAATTCTATAAGGCTTTATCTTGTACTGCTATAGTATATATACTGCTTATTGAATAGTGGTCAGTTATGCATTCATTTCAGAAGAACATCATTTGTGCAGGTAAGCTTAACAAGAATTATGACTGATGCTCTTATCATTTTTCATCTATTGTCACTTAAAAGTTTCCCATTATTTCATTTATAACGTTACATATATATTTCAATGAATACATCATAAAGTATCATTTACTATCATATCTGCAACATCATTATTTTAGTCTCAGTATTCCTAGCAGTTCAAGATTTACGTTAGCATCAAGAGCTTGAAAAACCGCTTACTTGGAGTCGAAAACGATTGGCAAGCTTTTTCAATGCAATCATCAAATTCAACTACAATTCTGTAAAACTTACGTTTTTAAATTTACATTAGTTTAAGCAATGCAATAATATCTAATACCTTGGTTGATATACTTATTACTTATAAGTTATTCTAACACAGTTATACTACCTTAGTAGTATAATTGTGTTAGAATAACTTTTTATAATAACATCCAATAGAAATAAATAAATAACGAGCATTGATACCAAATCGATTGTTTCGGTAAGATTCACTCCCTGGCCATAAATTGAAAATGTGGATAATCCTAAATATGTAACATAGCTTCACTTAGTTTGGAGACACCATGATTTCAACTAAATTTTATTGATGTACTTCATATAATGTTAAAATGATATAGAAAATGATATAGATATATTTTAGCGTCTGATAACATGTTAAGAAAACGTAACTATATCAGAACAGGCCAACAACTAATTCGATATCATATCTAGTCATTCCAGCCATCGTATATTTCATAGCGAAAGTTTCATCTTTGAGAAAATCGACAAGCATGAGAAAACTTCAAAGCATAATTTTAAATTAATAAACATTCCAAGGTAAGATACATAATTTGATAATAATGAATTATATCTTTTCATCAATAAATTACCTTAGTTGCAACATTTATATATTTTAATTTTAGGTCAAACATAAAGAGAATTAATATCGACAACTTAATTCACATCAAGAGGATGCTTCATCTCACTGAGGGCAATAGCATTGCTTTAATAACAATCGCTAGAGAACAGTCTTCGCAGGGAACAATAGTATCACCAAACTGAAGTTCATATTCCTCAATTGAATAAGAACCACCACACCTACAGCTATATGTATAACGTTTTGATTCTGGATCACAAATCATATCATCCATTGAGAGCGTGTCGTAGATTACGTACGATGAGTAAACCGCTTGCTGCCGCAGATGTTCATCATAACGTCTCCTTAATTCAGGATCACTTAATGTTTTCCATGCCTTATCAATTCGCATAAAGACCTCAGACTGAGCATTAAAACATTTGTCTGGATGATGCTGCAACACAAGACTTTTGTAATTCCGTTTCAGCTCTTCTATAGATGAAGTTGGAATGCAATTAAGTACGTCATAATAACTACACCAGTCGTTCATAGTAATAAATTAACTGGTCACCATTAAATCAAATTTTCCTTTGAATTTTATCTTATATTTATGCACAGGGCCGAACACACTTCATTTTCACCGGAAGTTTACAATTGATAGACCAATCGACTTCGACAGTTGATAGACAATCGAATCGAGTGACTGCTGGCGCGGCCAAGGTTGCCAGATTGGGCGGATTTCTGCGGATTGGGCTTTCTCCAGGTGCGCAGGGGCGGATTTGAAAGTCCCTATGGCGGTATTCCGCCCAATGGGCGGGTTGCTTATTCAATGACCGCGATTTGGGCTACCTTCGAAAACTGCGACGAAGTTTTTTGTTTCGAGCGCAAATTTTCTAATATTCAGTCTCAAGGTTCTTCCGTTCCTCCCCCCGGAAAGCTGTTTCATGGAAAGTAGCCGCTAGTGCATTTAATATGGTGCTTACAGCAGGAATGGCTGATTGTGGATTATATGACCGCGATTTGGGCATTCTCAGATTACCCTAACAATGTTCCTTTTTCCAGCATAGTTGTTCTCACATTCGGCATGGTATCCTTCTTCCGCCTACATTCAGGGACGGATCTGGAAACAATTTTTAGGGGGGGGCCGATCGAAAAATTTAAAAATAAAAGATATTTCTGCTTTCACAAAACGTGACGTTAGAATTGTGTTAGACAAACTCGATTTTTTCGCTAGTGATTGCTTATTAAATTGTGTGTTTATTTGCGTTCTTCGAGTTTCATTTTCGAAAAATAGGGACAAGAATAAAAAGTTTAATAAAAGTAACTGTCGATTGTGATAATAATTTATCAGAATATTTTTTTATTAGATGTTAATAACACACAATATAATATTATAAAATATCGAAATGACTTATTGACTGTATATATTGATAGTATATACAGTATCTACAAATAGTCTACGGACATCCGGAGCAATCCGGAGATCCGTCCCTGCCTACATTGCTTGTAGGCGCACATGAGCTTGAAATAACCCTCTCAGGCGGATAGCACGAGCCAGAGTGAAGAGAACGGAGGCATTCTCTTTGAAGCGCTAATAATGTTTGACGAGGAATGAACTTATCCTTGAAAAGAATATATCGGAAACGTCTGTAAAGAGTTTTTAGTTCATTTTGTTTTTTAATTATTTAGTTAAGAATATATGTCAGTTAAATGTGCAATAAGTATCCTAATTACTCATGCACTGCGTTTACCAAGCGATCTCTGCTCGATCTGGGCCCCTATTATGTATCTCATCACGTTCCGCGTTAGGCCTGGTTTCGCGTTAAGTCGGCCATGATTTAACGCTAACGCGAAAAAACGGCTCAGAGCGATTATGTAAGCCACGTTTAGATGACGTCACAGATTTTGGGCGACGTATCGCTTCGCCGCCGACGGAGGTGGTGTTAGCGGATTTTTTCCCATAAACAAAGATGGACGCTCCTCTTTTGCTTGTTGCTGTCCGCGAGCAATCCGTTTGAGCTTCCCGATGGGGAATTTATCAAGTTGTATAGAATTCCCAAAGAGGGAATTCTATATATTATGGAAGAAATCGGACCAATGCTCCCGCAAACCCGAAGAAGCACCGGTATACCAACATTCATAAGAGTAAGTATAGTCTTTACATTATTTTTATTGAAATAGTTTAAGACATAACTTTACGAAATAAAAGTAAATGTATATGTTCGAATACAAATAGGAGAAAGTTAGTTGGAGAAGTATTCTCTCCAACGCCTTCGTGAGTTGCATCTTATTGTGGTATGATTAACTAAGTCATTATAACTTCAATCTAGCTTCAAATAATTGCCGAAACTTCCAACGAAGTGCTTTATGTGTTAACTGTGCACAATATATTAAGATACCGGTGGAATAGGTCTCTCGTTGGCAAAATTAAAGTTGATTTGTAGTGGTGTTTACGTTGTCATGTACTCACTTGTATTCATTTTTATTCTGACATAAATAATGCGAACGGTTCTACCTGTTTCGCATGGAATAGTAGAATGTAACTTCCATGTTGTTTTCCATACAGTAAAATAATTTCGAAGTAAAAGAATTTAGTTAATATGCTAATGATATCTATAGGTGTTGACTGCAGTCAATTTCTTGGCATGCGGTGGGTACCAGCGGGGCATTGGTCAAGATTTTCATCATGCCCTCTCCCAAGCAGCCGTGAGTATTTGCATAAAGCAAGTTTGTGATGCAATTAACGCACGGCTGCTGGGTAGATGGGTGAAATTCCCCAGAACACCCGAGGAAGTAGATAGGGTTAAAGTTAGGTATGTATAAATTCAAAGCTGATTAGTTTGGTTTCCTTATTATATTAAGCATTAAACTTTTCAAATGTTACCATCTGCCATTTTTATGTTGGTCAAAGGAAATTGTCCATTTCATAAATATTATTATTATCAATTTGTTTTAGATACATGGAGAGAACCGGCATGCCGGGCGTAATTGGTGCGGTTGACGGCACCCATATTGCCATTGTTCCCCCAAACCGGGAAAGGGAGCATAGATATGTCAACAGAAAAAGTTTTCATAGCATAAATGTTATGATAGTGAGTAAACTTATAATGTTATCATCTGCTTCCCAGTTGCAACTTTCTTGTCTTTAAATAATTTCTCTTCCACTTTAGGTATGTGATTACGACCTTCGTATTACAATTATAAATGCTAGGCATGAAGGGAGCAAGCACGATGCCAGCATTTGGAGGTATGCTGTATGCCGGGACTATCTCCAGAGGGAGTACAATGCCGGACGTAGGAGCAAATGGCTAATAGGTATGTATTTAATTTTAAAGCCAAGGTTTCCTTATGTACTGAATAAACAAAGCTATCCTCATTTTCAGGGGATTCCGGATACCCGAATGAGCCATGGTTGCTCACACCCTTCCGCAACCCTGAGGCTAATTCTCCAGAATCTAGATTTAATAGCAGCCAGCTGAGGGCAAGGAACTCAGTGGAGAGGTGTATTGGGGTTCTTAAAGGGTGGTTTCGGTGCTTGAAACGGGACCGAACTCTTCATTACACCCCATTGCGAGCTGGTATGGTTCCCATGCTTTAAATTATGGTTTATCTTACTATCATAGCTAATGAAAATTCAATATCTGTAAGAAGTAGAAGTGGTGCATGCCTTTGGCCTACACCAATGAAGTATTATTAAACTGTTAATGAAAGAAGTACTTCTAGGAATGTTGCAACTATAATCAAACATGTTGTTCTTTCAGGAATCATGGTGAATACCTGCGTCATACTTCATAATATGGCCTTGCATTATAGGGTTCCCCTGCCACAGAACATCGAGTTGGAGGAAGAAGAGATCTTCTTCAACTTCCCCGTGGAGATGAATGTGGCAAGGGAAGGGAACACTGTTCGAGGGGCAGTGGTCCGAAATTATTTTAATTAATATGTGCTGTGTGTATGATTGTGTGTTTGTCTGTTTGTGTGAGTGCTTGTATGAATGTTTGGGGTCAAGGGAGTGTGGAGAGGTTGGATTTGCTAAGGGCCTCACATACTTTCAGGGGGTTAGGAGACCTAACCCCAAGACCGTCTGGGTAGTAGTTTCAGACTTTGTCTGGCTCTACTGCGTGGTGAAAAACCACGTCCTGCCCGTGGTGGCCCTGCTCAGACAGAACCCAGCGGATCTAGACCAGGAGGTCGATAAACATCCCTGGTGGTATGTTACATCATACATCAGTACTGCCTTAGTGACTGGTTTTGTGTGCAATACTTTGACTGAACAAGTCAGAGATTTCTGAATGGAATGCAACAAGACCTACCATATGGCATTCGGCCTCTTCATTACGTTTAACTTAAAGCAGAACCTTAACTCCATTGATGAATTCTCATTGAAATTTGTGACAATAGGTTTCTCTCAATTGCTCTAAGTTTTATTCATATCATCATCTTTAAATTCTTTGTTTTAAGTTTTTATTTACCTTCCTGCCATTTGTATTCATATTCTCATGTTTCTTTGAATTCTTTCATTTATATGTTCTTTGCATAACATTTTCTTTATCTTTCAGATATTTGAGTTAAGTTTTGCCTGTAAACAGAAATTGGAGTTCTGATTTCTGAATGCAGCATTAAATTAAACCTGGTACTTGGAAACAACAAATGCAGTTGATGGATACAGCGGAGCAATGAGCATCATGAAGAAATTTTCTAACTATAATAGCAACTCTGGAGAGTTTCCGGCCAGGTGAATACTTACATAACAACAGCAGTTACCGGAACAAGGTTGAAAGGATTTTCAATGAAAAATTGAACAGTTCAAGTTTGAAACTTTTTTATTAATTGCTGTAATAAAGTGTACACTTTAAGAATTTCAATAAAGCAGTTGAATTAAAGCGATGTGAGTCTTCTTTTCTCCTCTCCACAAGTCTGTCTGGTGCCGAAGAAAAATTGGAGTGCAGCAGCAAAGAGTCCTTGTACAAAAATGTACTCCTGTAAGTTTGGTCTTGCAGAAAAGTTTGTTATTGTGCATGCACAGAAGTAAATATTGAGTGAAGTGGATTCAATGCTTGCAAAATTTAACTAACAGAGATGCTAAGTTCTTGAAAAAAGTAAATGAGATTTGTTAAGAGGCTCATGTGATCCATACTGAAAATATTGATTTTGGAATTGTTAATGAAATTTACTTCGAATATGCTCAAGAGGAGCAAAATTGAAGTTCAAAGTTTCATCTGAAAATTAAATGAGAAATGATCTCTCAGACTAGTAATTTCAGTCATATTCAAAATCACAATAAGACTAGAGATGCATACAAGAATGAATGTAAGCCCAAATAAAAACTTTTCAACTTAAATATAAATACTTTAAACCTATTACTAGAAGTTAATATGAAATTAATTTGAAAAGTTCAAAGTATCGATGAAAGTAAGATTTCAAGTTGCAATTGATGAAGCAAGCATTCATATTAATGAACAAGAAGGTTTTGAACCAAGGCCATCTTGTAGGTATGTTAAAATATGCTGCTTATTAAATTAATCTGTTTAGTAACCTTTAACAAACTTTTTGAATAAATGAAGCATAACTGATTCATAACATGAACCACCAACCATTTCCTTGACTTGTACCCTTCACCTTTTGAGGAACATAGTAATGTTTTCCTTGAGACCCAGGAAAATGGCATGGCCATAGGTTCTCCTCTTTTCAATCTCAAATAACCAGTAACATTGTAACGGAAGTAGAGGAAACGAAGAAACTGATAATTTCAATTCCCAATGAATGAATACAATTTTAATCTTTTTGTGTAAAGCCACTGACCATTTCACAATCCACTCTTAATACTTTTATGAAGATGTAACAGAAGGCTTAGGTAGGATTCCAAAATGAAAAAATGATGCAATTTTGATGTTTTATTTTGTCAAAAGATAAAAATAAAATACTAGAAATAAATAAAAAGCATATATATGAAAAATTAAAAATAAACAGAAGAACATTTTAATAAATGAAATACTTAAGATAACTGATCAATTTAAAATAAAAGATATAAAGTATTGAATAATTTTATGTAAAAATTAAATAAAAAATATTGATAAATGAAAAACTTAGGGTTACTGAACAATTTAAAAATAAAGTTAAAAAATATTAAATAATTTAAGGTAAAAATTAAATAAAAAAAAACTGATGAATGAAATGATATAATTAAGAAAACAGAAATTAAAAGTAAAATATATAGAATATTATATAATAAAAAAATAATCAATGCCCTACAAACTTCTCTAGGATGGAGACGATTTTCAACTTAAATTCTCTGTCCACCTCCAGTGCCTGCCTCTGTAGCACCAGCTTCTCCTCCATTATTTCAATTTTCCTTCCTTCCCACTGCTGCATCATTTTTTGCAGTTGTACTTTCTCCATGTCGAGATTCAGCCTCTTGCTTTCCACCTCCACAAGATTATCCATCTCCACATTTTTGGCCTGAAAAGTGAATGTAGCTAATTCAGTGAGGAATTCATTTACACTAAAAGATGTACCAAACAATAGGTATATTTTTCAATTTCAAAGGTTTTCTAGAAAAATAACCCAATGTAATTTCAGCAAAAATATGCACATTACCCTTAATCTTTTAGTAGCTGGCCTTGTGGAGGTGGAGCTGTGGCTGGTGGGTGTGGTGACATTCTGATCATTCTCCTGAGCCTATAAAGTGGAATTAATGGTTAGAGAAATGAATCGTCCAATGAAGAATTTATTTCACGAAAACACCATCCGAGCATAAGCTGCGCACACTTGCATGACGACATAGAATTATAGAAGAGAAGACATTTTTTCATAAGTTTGCTTTCAAGTCTTGGCAGAGCAACAGCATAATAAATTAATGTACCTGATCATTTAACCTCTCTAGAGTAGGTTCTCCTGCGCTGCTAGAGGGTTGCTTCTCCTTGGGTGAATCCTAATGCAGAGAGGAGAAGATATTTAGATGCACAATATTGTATTTCATTTGAATAGGATTGTAGTATGTAACAGGCAAATGTCTCGAAGAGCTGCCTTATCCTTCCTTGAAATTTAAAACGATCACTAAGTAATGCCATTTTAAGGGAATAAGTTGCTCTTGCCAGCCACCAAGCTTGGTAATTGGCACGTGAAGGTCGAATTTCAAGTTCTTTCTGCTTATCACAGCCCGAATATATCAGAAAGCTCATAATTTGAGGAATATCAGGATTTGTTGTTATGACTAATTTTTATTTCAAATGCACCTTTTAAAACCAATTCAGACCATCCATCAGGAAAAAGGAAAAAGATTCTTGGAATGTTAGAAAATGAGATTTAATACCATACAGATCAGTCACTAGCAAAAAAATCGAGCTGAAGTCAACATGATTATATGATGGAAGTTATCTAATTAGGAGATAAGTTATACAAGAAGCATTTGTGTAGATAATTCTACTCTCACCTCAAGAACGACCTCGATGGGGATTCCCAACCCATCCAGTAGCAATCCACCCTGTGCCACTCTCACTTCTCCTTCGTCTCCTTCAGGGTAGCACCAGAGCAAGAGTCTTTCCTCCAGTTCCAATAGCGGGGGAACTGGGGGACCCCCACCTGTACCCCTTGCGTGGGCCCTCACTTTTTGGGCCTTCTTCCTTACATTGCTCCTCCAATCGGACCAGCACTTTAAGCAAAAGGAACATGACATATTGTAACAATTAAAAAAGGTTGGATATTCTCTATTAGAAGAAGGGAATATCGTACATGAAATAATGCTAATAATATACCATAATTGATTAGTTTATTACTTTTAAATGGTACTTGGTGAAAAACTGTTATTACTTAAAATAATTTTCCAATATCTCAGCAATGGTAACTACATGTCTGTAATGTTGATGGGACTTATGCCTCTTTCATCTATTATGAAAAATAATCATTATTTAATGTCATGAATATTTACAGGTATTGCATTAAAGGAGGTGAAAAATTGAAAACTAACTATAGATGAGAATTAAGTACATCAAGTAGTTAATTCTCATCTATACATTACAGAAATGAGGAATCCATCAAATGTCAGAGAAGTACTGTAATATCACATTGTTTACCATTGAATGACAGACTTAGAAATGAATATCACTTTTACTCATTTAGTATCCACATACAAGATATAAATCTCCTAAATTCATTGTACTTATTTTATGTTAATTACAAGCAGAAGAAATCACATGCTTCACAAATGTAACATACTTTCTGCCACTTTCCAGCAGTTTTCATCGTTCCACCCCCTGACGAATTCAGGATAGCAGTCAATTGCTCCCACAGCTGCTGGCTTTTCTTCCTTCCCTCAGGCCCTACCAGCTTTCCTCTACTAAAATCCCCATGACTAATCATAAATTCGAGCATTCGCTCTAGCTGCCACGTCGTAGCTCTAGCCTCTCTTAGGCTGGAAATAGAAATATCATGAAATCCGAGCAAGAGATGAATAGGAGAATCTACGTTGATAGAGAATTATTTACCTGATTAAAGGTACAACAAAGTTAGCGGGGAAACTACACTAAAACGAAGCCTTCACCATTACTTTTCCCAAATTCGAGCATGCAATGAATAAATTAGTGCCTATTTTAATAAAGATGATTTCGCATATAGCAGTTGCAACTTATTATCAATCTCGAATTCAGTTCTCGAACAACAATCCACACTAATATAACAATCCGTTGCTAACATCTATAAACGAACTATCAAAGAGCTTTATAGCTGTTTACTATAAAGCAAACTAATGCCTGTCAACACGCCCTAATACACTACAGCAGTTACTACACAGCTTAGTAGATTCTCATAAGTCATTATGTGTAATTAATTATAGTTGGGGCGGAAAGAACTCTTACTCTTACTGCAAGGCGACAACTTCGTTGCAGTTTATACCGCGACATCATTGTAATCAAATTAAGCGTAACTATTGCGATCATTTTTTAATTTGAGATTGTGTTAATTAAGCTTGAACTAGAACATAATCAGATACGCATTTAAGTTTACTTTAGCCTTTTATTTCGGAAGACTTCCTTCAAAAGGCAAATAATAATTGCGGGCCCTAACAAATACAAGTGGGGAAATACTTTGGCTACTGACAAGTAATTACAAACATTTCAAGACCAATACCTTCATATCTATAATATAAAAGGTATATTTTACAACCGCATAACATTTCATTACAGTAAAATTTAAAAATATGCACTAGCGTTAATCTTACAACGAACACTACTTACACCGACATTCTTCTTCTTCGAAATATACCGCGAAAATGAACTTTTTCCGCGCTTATTTGACGACTTCCGGTCAAAAATACAGTAGATTTGGCAACACGTTACGCATCGCGAACACCGGAAACTCCTCCTAACGAAAAAGCTTCCATAATCGCTCCGAACGCTAACACTCATGTGTTCGCGTTTGCGGTACGTCACAAACGCGAACTCTAACGTTTTACGCCTTAGTTACATAATAGGGGCCCTGGTGGCAGCTCGTACCGGCAATGTAGGACCGATCTCATAGGACCGACGAGTTTATCAACACGAGCTTAACATATCGATATTTACGATATTCACATATCGACTGCATATCATCGAGAATTTGGCGCATCGAGATTTGATGGCCGCCATTGTGCTTCTTCGTGGTGTTATTTATTTAATAAGCAGAAGTGTCCGTTGATTCTCAAAGGGGGAGTTAAATTTCATAAATAGCAATGTAACAACCTTGATCGTAAGAAATACTTCATAATTGTTGATAGGTAGGAAATACCAGACATTCTAATTCAATATACTAAGAAATATAAGTTACAATGAAGTCTACAAAACCACATCAACTCAATATTCAATATACTCTGAATGAAAAATATCTTCAACTGAGACGATATAAATATATATTCTAAGATCACATTAGGATAAGCAGGACCACGTTTAAAGTTACATCTTCATACAGGTACAAGAGGACTAATAAATCGAGCATTAAACGTAAATGACAGAAATAAATTACATTTCAATCAAATAAACAAAGATGAATATTCTATACGGAAAGTAAATGTATTTTGGAGATGACTGGTATCTCAATCTTAAAATATGTAGCAAACACGAACCACAAAAGCAATCAAAATAGAAACAAAGATTCAACACCAATAATAGAAGGATAGTAAATGAATATGGAGTGGAAGCACATAAAAACAACGAATAAATCAATTTTTGCAAGGGAATGAGTTTATTTACACATGGTAATTTAGACAAAATTTTAGTATATTGTATCAATATTCTCGCAATTTCGAATCGCAAGCGATATTCACTGACCAAAATAAGAATCTTTATTCAATTTCCCTTCTTTTGATGATAGCGCCAGGAGTTATTGCGATTGTATTTGTTTTCGTCCGCTGACAAAAGAGAAGCGGAGTCCGCAAGAACACCGAGGTGACCGATGTCGTGCTGAACCTGGTCCACTTTTTTTGCCGGGTTGAGTTCAGCTCACTTTTAGCCATTCTAGCCCGCGCTGCTCAGCGCGTTTCTGTTTACCAACTCGAACTGACTTGGCAGCACCAATCTGAGATCGCTTGGTAAACGCAGTGATGGTTAATAAAAGAAATTAGGTTAAATTAATAATTTTGAAAAATAATATAATTCTTCGTATTCTTAATGTTCCAAAATTAATATGCTTCACGCATTTACTTGCGAAATAAAGGTCTTTAGGTGTTTATTTGGGAATTTCTTTATATGAATTTCCCATATGCCGTTTGAAAGTGAACATTGGGCGGATTTGGGCTATTTCAGCGCTATCTGGAGGCGGTATTTTCGGATCTGAATCTGGCAACCCTGAGCGCGGCCATTTCCGGTCACTTATGATGACGTGTATGAGAATGTGAAATTATTCGGTGGAATGAATGGTAAGTTGGAATCCTCCTCGTGTTCCCTTCTATAGTTTAATACCTATTGGATATCTGTGCAATGTGTATATGTGATATTTGTCGGTGGAAGGAATGGTAAGTTGGAATTCTATTCGTGTTCCCTCCTATAGTTTACTACCTTTGGATTTATGTGTAATGGTTCAATGTATTTCTTTACAAAAACCTCCGTTGTCTCATAATTTGGCCAATTTTAATATTTTGTTTGTATATTATCTTAACTTATGAGGGGTTGGCTCAAATTATTTTCTTCACTGCTTATGGCGTACTATTGATCTAGTCGCTTTTATTGGTATTTCTTCGTTATGTACGATACTCTTGTTTATATTGAAGCGAAGCATATAATTCAGGTTTCTGTAGTGTACTATATGGTGATTCGGTGACTTCTATAATAATAATTTTATAATATTTTTATGAAAAAATATTTTGTTTGCTGTTTATTCACACAAAATGTTAATTCTACAGTTTTGTATTGGCTTCAAATTACAAGTTATGATACCATGTCTAGTGATACCTTGAGTTTAGTTTTCATTATTTTGTGTGGCCATTATGCGATAAATTTCGCTAAAATTACTTAGTATTACATTCATATTTACGTTAATCGAAGAAAGCTGAATTTACTAAAATTGTAAGAAAGCAAATTTGGAGATCTTTCGGTGAGGTTTGACCAATTTTCGGAGGAATCAGTAGTGGCAAGATTGGAATTTAAGCTTGTTATTTGGATGATATTGTGGTGTTGGGTTAGGGTTGATTAGACGACAATTAAGGGCTCACAACATTTTCTGTGAGTCAGTTGCTTTTATTTTATCTTCGTAAATTAAGGAATGCTCATTACAGTTGACACACTGAAACTGTTATATTTAGTAATCCCAGTTGTTGCCAAAGCGTGCTTTACTCAAGCAATTTGGTTTAATAAGGTCACTTTGGTAATCTTAAAACATCTACACAAAGTTAGTTAAAGTATTCTTTACGGCAACCAGGGATGTGAACCAAGGCCATGCCTTTTTATTCTTAATAGAGAGAGTTGTATTAAGATTATCGTATATAATAATCACTGATGTGTATTTATTGATTTTGCTATTGGCAGTAACTCCCGTAAGAAATGCATGGGAGAAATGTTTGAACATGAATTCCATGCGCTTCCGATTTGATAGGATTATACATTTTTGGGAGTCGTTATAGATCCAAATGAGAATTGCATTTTGAAATAATTATCCAAAGTATCCTTGGTTTGACTCAGAATGACTTGAATCATCTCTCATAAGAAATGCAGGTAAAGTTCATTTAAATTGATTACAATGCATTGCAGACATTTTTATTATGCAGAATTAAATTAGAAATAATGGTCATGCGAATTACTGATAAGTACCAAAAGAATAATTGAATAATAATAATAATGGTAATTGAATATGAATTCTGGCCATAGAGTATCCTTTTTTGGATCGATATTAGGTGAACTATGGCAAAATTATCGAAATTTATGCAAAATTTCTACAAGGTAAACAAAGAGTCCCCCTGGCAACCAATGGGATGGTTGAAACCGTTGAAACCGAACTCATGCCTTTCCTTATTACAATGCATGGGGATTTTAAGTCCATACTGAATTAACAGAAGGAAATAGTGCAATTTACTGAGATCTCAACATACGCAAACTGTGATGTTTAAATATCAGGGACAAAATTACGGCTGTTTTGGTGTTTTTTTTCCAGAGAGAATTCTTAGTAACTTTCCCATAGGATACGAAATCCAAAATCACGTTCCCAGAAAACCTGTATTAACAGCCATAGAAATGTCACCAAATGTGCGTAAGTTTGACGCCAGGTCGAAAAATCAGTCGAAATGCAACAATGTATACAAAGGCGAAATTATTCTAGCAACCAAATAAACAAATACTGTATATATATAGATATATCAGTCAACAAGCACTATTTGTGTCAATAGAAAATACTTGCTAATGCTAGAAGGGATTAGTAGATGGCTACAACGTTGTGGTTTAGCCTGTGTTTTAGTATCCTATCTATCTATATATATGAATGAATCCGGAGAAGCATCTATATATAATAGATCTAGCCAGCGCAATATTATGTGAACTGCTTTGTTTCTTCTGAATGAAAACAATGAGAAGGCAATAGAATTACTTTGTATTCCCTACTATTATGTTTTTTATTTTCAAGAGAGAACTGTTTTTAAACCATATCAGAGAGGAACAGATAAAGTCATGTCCAGGTTATATACAGTGAACCCAAATGATCAAGAATGATTTTATTTGAGGTTACATACTTTTGTAGGTGAAGGGAGTTCATAGTTTTGATGATTTGAAAACTCTTGTGTAGCTTTTTTTGCATTTTTGATTGCTAAATTTAATTGAAATTATGTCGTTTTTGACGGGGGAATCCACTAGTATATTAGTCTTATTTGCTTGGCTCCTTAATAATGCAGAAGAAATATTTAAAATTACATTGAAAATGTCACTATAGTTGTTAAATACTTTTACATAGCTATGTTTGACAAAGCAATTCATTTATCGTGACTGGAAGGTATAAAATAACAGTAAGTTGATTTATCTTAAAATCCATTATTGATTCTTACCATGTCGTTTTAGTTTTTTGTTACCGTCTTTTTTCTTTCTCAGGTAAATGAAAACTTATCACATGGTATTCCACGAGAACATCAAGTATATATTTTTTTCTTCAATTGTCTTACAATAACAAGTGAATGTGTATAACAGTAGGTACCAACTTATTCCATATGCACCGTACCAGTTTAGTAACTCAATATAACAACATTTCCCCGTAAACGCAGGGCGGTGAATGTGAATGACAATAAAGTTTTAAAATATAAGTACAAAATAGTTTCATAAATACAATCTTAAAGTATTTTTATTATTTGTAACATAGATGAAAATCAATATATTACTTAACAAAATCTTCAAAAATAACATCATTCCTTTCAAATAATATTTGTAAATGTACTTACAAGAGTTATAACTCATTGGCAAATTTTTCAAACTTAATACAAAGTAAGGCTTTGGTAAAAATGTCACTTACGTTGTTTTCTGAAGATACATTATTCAGCATGAAAAGATTTTTATAATATTCATCTTTGACAAAGAAATATTTTACCTCAATGTGTCTACTTCTCTTCAACCTTCCAGCTTTTATTATTTTAATGGTTGTCTGATTGTCAATGACAGTGTTGCTTTAACTTCTTTATCAGTCAGCTCTTTCAGCAACTCAACGAGATATTTCAGCTCTTTGGTGCATTCATTTGCTGCAATCAGTTCAGCTTCCATAGTTGACTGTGCCACAATACTTTGACGTCTTGATGACCAAGCTATTGGACCTCCAAATAGTTTAATAACATAGCCGGATGTACTCTTTCTTCTAATATCCTTGGCAGCATCAGCTTCTCTAGCATCTACATCTCCCGCAAAGTCCGCATCACAGAATGCGAGTAGGTGCAGAGAATCCTCAAGTTCATCGTGACGACCACTGTAGAAAATTCCTGCAGATGGTGTCCCTCTCAGGTATCGAAGAGTCCTTTTTACATTGACATAGTCTTTAGTCTTGGGGTTTTCCATTGCTCGACTTTCGAAATTCACAGCGAAACTTAGATCAGGGCGAGTCTTGCATGACAAGTAAAGAAGACTTCCAATTCCTTCTCTATAATTGAACATGCTTTTCTTATCTAAATTTTCACATATCTCTTCAGTCTTGTAAATATCTTGGGTGATCGGTGTTTTCATTGGTTTGCAGTCTTGCATGTTGTACCTCGTCAGTATTTTTCTTGCATAATTCTCTTGGTGTAGAAATAGTCCTTCTGTCTTCTCAAACTGTATTCCTAAGTATGTATCTGGGTTTTCATTAGTTGTCATTTCAAATTCTCTTTGGAGTTTCTTCATCAGTCTTTTGATTCTTTCAAGTTTCTGTCCTATTATTAGTCCATCATCAACATGGATAGGTAGGAACAATTCACTTTGAGTATCTTTAAAAATGCATTGATCAGTCTTAAGTTGAATCATATTTTGTTCTTTAAGAAAATTGGTCAGCCTTTGATTCCACTTCAGAGGTGACTGTGTTAAGTCATAGATTGCCTTTGAAAGAACAACTACTTCACCTTGATCTTCAAATCCTTCAGGCAACTTCATAAAAATAGGCTTACCTAGTTTGCCATATAGAAAAGCTGTTTTCACATCAAATGTTTGTATGTGGTAGCTCTTTTTTGCTGCGATTGCCAAGAGTAAACAAAGAGAATTTGTATCCACTACTGGACTAAAGATTTCTTGAAAATCTATATCATCTGACTGCTCAAATCCTCTTGCAACTAGGCGAGCTTTGTATCGTCCATCATCTTTCTTTTTTAGAAGCCATCTACTTGATATAAGTTCTTTTCCTCTTGCCTCTTCTTTCTTTATTGTTTTCCATGCATTGTTCTTCAGGAGACTTCTTTTTTCATCTTCCATTGCCTTCTCCCACTTTTCTTTGTCAGGTTCATTGATGCATTGGGAGTAAGTGAAACAGGCCTCATTATCTGCATTTTCTTCGGTATCTTCCAATTCAAAAACAAGTTCATAGTCTTTAAATTTTTCTGGTTTTTTCAGTTGTTGTCTGTCTCTCAGATTTCTTCTTCCTTGATGTATTGCTTGATTTTCTTCTTCTTGTGTATTTTCTTCATCTTCATGATTTTCTTGTTCTTCGTTTTCATTTTCTTTTATGTCTGCATTTTCTACTATCAGATATGGTTCTTTAGACATATCTTCTTGGAACATCTTGGTAAATGTGACATCTCTTGATACATAGACCCTTCTGCAGTTTGGATTCCAAATTCTATATCCATGTACTGAATAGCCTATGAATATTCCCCTTTGACTTCTAGGATCAAGTTTCCTTAGGTTTCCAAGATTTTTGGTATATACAATTTGTCCAAATTCTTCCAATCCGGATAGATTAGGTCTCCTTCCATTCCACATCTCATATGGCGTTGTATCCACAGTCTTGGTAACACTTCTGTTTAGCAGATATGCTGCAGTTTGTGCTGCAAATCCCCAAAATTTGTTATCCAGCTTGGATCCATGCAACATTGATCGAACCTTGTTAATTAGGGTTAGATTCATTCGTTCTGCTTTGCCATTCTGTTGAGGAGTGTCTCTTATTGTGTATTCAATCACAATGCCCCTTTGCTTGCACCAGAGTTTAAATTCATTGCTTCTGTATTCTCCTCCATTATCACACCTTATTCTTTCGGTTTTAAGGTTGAAATGGGCTTCTGCTTCATAGATGTATTCTTTTAGGTATTCTTCTTTTTCATCTTTTGTGTGAAGCAAATATATTTTCAGAAAGTGAGTATAATCATCTAGTACAGTTAGAAAATATCCCTCTTTGTCATGTGTTTCTGGGGTTATTTTTCCACAAACATCTGTATGTAGGATCTCTAGTGGTCTGGTAGCTCTAGTCCTTTCTTGTGAAAATGGATTTCTGGTTTTCTTGCTTATAATACAAGATTCACATATTTCTTCTTGGCTGTTGTATTTCTTGACATCGATGTCTACTCCATCACATAGGTCAGGTATTTTTCTTAGATCATTGAAATTGATGTGGCCCATCTTTTTGTGCCAATTAATGAAGTTTTCTTTCTGAGTCAGCATTGCTTCATAACATTTCTGATTCTTTAAATCAATCTCCCAGAGTCCTTGTTCTGTTTTCTTTCCTTCCAACACAATTTCACCTTCTACAATATCTATCTTGCCATTATGGACTACTTTTGCTGCTTCATTATCAAAGATAGCAATACCATTGTTGTTAGTAACTGTATTTATTGACAGCAGATTCCTGCTCAGACCAGGTAAGTGTAGAACATTAGTGAGAGTAACTTCTTTAGATTCCACTTTTCCAGAGAGATTTGACGTAAGGTGTTGTCCGTTTTTAGCTACTCCAATTTTTGTTTCTTCTATCTCCTTGGAATCAGTCAGGATGTATTCATCTTTGGCAAAATGTCCTGTTGCACCTGTATCTGCCACAAATGTGTAATCAGGTTCCATTCTGGACTTTGCAGACTTCCTTTCATTTTCAGTCAGATAAGTTAAGTATGCCACCTGTCTGTTGTTGTCTTTTTGGCTTTCCCTATATCTGTTTTCATGTTCATATTTCCATCTACATTTGTCCTGAGGATGATTAGATTTCTTACAGAATTTGCATGTTGGGAACGATTTTCCTTGCCAGCATTCTTCTATATTGTGTCCATCTTTGTCACACTTCTTACAATGAGGTATTCGCTGTTTATTCTTTTTGGGGTTTGATCTACACTCAAACTTGCGATGACCTTTCTTGCCACAATGGTTGCACATACCTTTGAACTTAGATGTTTTGAATGCAACTTGGTTGTCTTGACTTTGAGAGTTGTTTTTCAGTTTCTCTTCTTCCTTGAGTAGTCTTGCTCGTAAATTCTCTAGTGTCTTCTTATCTTCAGCCGTAGAATCCCATGCACTTCCGAAATGCTTAAATTGATCAGGCAGAATCGTCAATATCTTTGTCATTAACATCATATCATCTACAGTAGGTTTTAGATTATTCAGTCTGAATGCAAGTGTTTGCAAAGCTGCGATGTTCGTCATAACATCTACCGACTTGTTGTATTCGTATTTTATAAATTCTGCGATCAGTTGGCTTTTCGTTTCTTCGGTATCTCTCTTATATACACTGCATAATTTTTCAAACATGTCCTTTGCTGTACTGGTTGTTAGGATGTGGGATTTAACCGATGGATCTATTGTTCTTAAGATGATTATTTTAGCGTTTGCGTCTTTTGTGATCCACTCCCTCTTCCTCTTTTCGTCTGTGCTGCACAGTTCCATAGTACTCGTTCCATCTATTACACTCATGAGCTGTTTAGCTTCGAACAGGATCTTTATTTCGAATTCCCAGTGCGGAAATGTAGCAGAATCAGTTTGGGTACACATTCTAGCTCTTCCCCTGGGCCCATAACCTGTCGTTTTAGTTTTTTGTTACCATCTTTTATCTTTCTCAGGTAAATGAAAACTTATCACATGGTATTCCACGAGAACATCAAGTATATATTTTTTTCTTCAATTGTCTTACAATAACAAGTGAATGTGTATAACAGTAGGTACCAACTTATTCCATATGCACCGTACCAGTTTAGTAACTCAATATAACAACATACCATTATTTCTATATGGACATACCTTTTTAATCCATACTTATAGGAAAAGTATAAGCTCAGCTTTAAGAATAGCATTTTTTGTCAAGGCGATGAGTTGTTTACAATTACAAAGTTTCCAAAAAGAATCATTTATTTCATCTAAAATCTTGCAATGTAGAATTGTAAGCAATATTATACAATTTTTAATAAATTTCCCTTCTTTTGGTACTTGTTTCAATTTTGTATGACACTCCTTTGTAATTTATTGTTGTAAATAAGGTAAAGCTTGCAACTGATAAAATGAGCTTGGCATGCATTTGTTTTGAGAACGATATGCATCTCTTGGGTTGAACTGGGAAAGGTTAGGTAAATATTGATTAAGGTTAGGTAATTACAAACACATACACAATTTACTTAAATTGAATAATGCAAAATAAATCATATCTATGTTCAAATCAGCTGATCAACCCTCACATGTGCTAATCTTCACATTCATAACATTGAAATTTCCTATGTGTAATAATTAAATAGCTAATAATTCTTGTCAATTGTGGAAACTAGAAAACATCTATCTACTAATTACATGCTAGCAAAATCAATCAAGGAAGCTTGGACTTTGTGGAACTCCATCCTGGTTATTGGGAAGGAATTTAAAAATTAGATTGCTAAAATTAAAAATTGTATTAAATTTAAATTGCTGTGCTATTGTTGAAAGCATCCACAAAATTATCAATCAAATGTTTTTCTGTGGAAACCAAACTGTTTATTTTACGAGTTAAAATTCAAACTCACCTTTTTTGAGAGGCAAATATAACTACGAGAAGATAGTTCTATTGAGAAGATGCGGATGTCTTCTGTATCTTCTTCTTTGGTCCAGAAGATCCTCTTGTAAGGAATCCTGGTCGGAGGTAAAGTTTACATTAAAATGGAGGATGGAGCCATGCCATTTTCATGGCTAGAAAGGAAGAGTTGGTAATAATCAGTAACATATTATCAGTGTCTACGTGCAAAAGATGTTTCAAAATCAATTTCTTTTTCAGGGCAATGTAGGTCCCCTGTACTACCATGAAGGCCTCTACTGCACTGACCGATAGCTTCTTCAGGAAGTGATGAACATAGTCCTACTTCTGATGTTTCCAATACCCTCTGCTGAAGCGTTGCATCTGTGTAAATGTATGAGCTCAAAGCTGTTGAAACTACAGGTTTTTCCTCAGGTATGCTTGTCTGATGACAAATATTGAGAGGTTCAAGGTGAGCTACCCTCAAACATCATGCGTGTGGATATAAAAACTGCCTGACAATCACAATCTTCTATACTTATTACTGTCACAATATACATGGGGGTCAGTAGGGGGCTAATGCCCGATTCACACTATCAATTTTTCCGTTCAAGAGCATGCAAGATTCCTCGTTCAGCTTTCTTGAATGCTGATGAGGTCATGAAAACATCACGCTGATGGCCATGTTGTCTCAAGAAATGCTCAATTGAACGGTTCTAAATTTTCTTGAAAGTTGAAGCATTTCGTCCAATCACGAGAGGTTTCACCATAACCAGAGAAGTAGAGATGGACAAGATGGCTTCATTGTTGATATAATCAGTTAAGGATTCCTTGTAAGGTGCACAGTGTCCATATTCTGTCATTGCAGCATCAACTCTCTGCCATGTTTGGAGTAAGGAAGTAGCTTTAACAGTTTCAGTAAAATTCACAAATTGCACTAAACATAACTTAAGATACATTTATAGTTCATTCTTTTATAAGCGTCATTCATAAGTGTTCTACCTTTTGGTATGTTCATGCACAATCAAAAATCCCTATTAACCGACATCTCCTTCATTTCCTCATAGTTAATCCCTCCGCTTATGTCATTCAACAGGTTAAACAACTATGTAAAGTGAGGGGGTGGGAATAGGATTGGTTGGGGAAGAAAGGAGATGCCGAGGAAGGGGGGAGGGGTTGAGGGTAAAATTGAAAGGAATTAGGTATTGAAGGGGTAAGGAAGAGGGTGGGGTAGGTTTGGGGGGCAGGAAAGGTAGGCATGTGGAGGAAAGAGTTGAAATTGAGGGGGTAATGGCTTGTATGATGGGAGAGGGATTGGGAAAAAAAAATATTTGTTGACAATATTTTTACAATAGGAGTTTTAAAAAATTTCCAGAATATCTAATCTGCCACCCTTTTCACAAAAATGACTAACTGAAATTTGGAAATCACTTATATGTCCACAGTCTCATAAATGTTTTGAAAATGAGAAATATCTGGATTGTTATTTACAAAAGCTCTTAAATGTTTGTTTCTCCTTTCTGCAAATCAATGCCCTGTTTGGCCTTAGTAGCAAGCATCACAGTTTGAACAATCTAGTTTGTACACCACGCTGCAGTCCGTAAATTCTAGGATCAGGATCTTTATATTTTACCAACATGTCCTTTAATTTTACACTGGTTTTGAAACTGCTTTTAAGAAATCTGCTGCTCACTGAATGAGTTCTTTTTATATTACTTCTATATTACGCTGTTGCCTCTTTAGCATCACCAAGCTTGTCGGTGGCCTAAAGGCTGCAGCACACTCTCCTAACCTAGCATCCTTAGATTTCACACGCTCACATGCCCTATTCTCTAGGATTTTATCAGCCTTATGTCTGTCCAAAATATCTCTCAATAGATATGGGCGATGTCGTGTACCTTACAATACAAATCTAATGGGTTAATTCCTTTATCACCGTGTTTAAGCCGCTTCTCTAGCTTTGTCCCTGGACCGCAGTATTGATATCCTGGTAAGTGAAGCTCAAAAGGTAGTTAATTCACCACCGAGGTTATTAATCCTCTTCCTACAAGTTCTCGCTCCATACTGTGATGATTATTTCTAAACCGATTTACATGAAATTGAATGGAAGGAGAGTGGGATGGGTAGAGTAAGGTATGCAGGGGTACCTTATGACGTAATAGTAAAAAAATATATGAATTAAAAAAAGCATTTAAGAAAATTTATTCAAGATTTTCATTTTATACAGATCTCAGGTGAGATCTGTATAGAAGAAGGATAGTTTTTTATCCTCCCTCGTTCAGTAAAATTTTTTTAATGATTTCAACTCCCTCCGTTTTAAAAGAGAGTATTTGAGAGAGTTTAATTCATCGAAAATCTCTCCCCATGCGGAAATAATTAGTTCTACTGCTCTTCCTCCTCTCCTCTTCACTCCCTCCACTTTATAGAGCCAGGCTTCTGTTAGCTCCTCCACTTGAATGATGGGGATTCCATTGCAAATTTCTTTTAGTTTCCACATTAAAGCCTATAAAAAATAAAAGTATTTTCGAAACTAGGAGGAGAGAAGTACTGACATTAAATTCCCTGAACCTGATGAAGCTTGGACCTTTGCCTGAAAGGATATGGTCATTAGTATCTAAAAGTATGTAAATGGTACAATTAAATACTAAGTATGTTGTTACCTACCTTTTGCTTTGGTTTTTGGATGTTGTGGCAGTGGACGATAGAAGTGTAAAGCGTTTCTTTGGTGTTTTCAGCAGTATCTTCCTCCGAGCTGTCTTGGATGTGGAGATCTGCTTAGATTTTGTGAACAACTGCTATTGTTTATGTTTACAGTTTTACTTGTGGATATAATTAATATCATCTACTAGTGGATGTAACCTCCAAATCTTAATCCAGTCACAATGTAACTAATGTGTTAATTGGCACAGTAGCTCTCTTTGACTCTGCATGATAACTCGCATAATGGAGACTTTATGTGCAGGAGCTGATTTTGAGTGAATCTCACTCTTTTGGTATGCAGCTGCTTTTTTAGAGGCGAAATAAAAGCCTGGATACCAGACCTTATGTAACAACATTGTCTCTTTTGTTGGTCATAATCTGCCCTAACACAAAATCAACAGCTTAATGAGAGCTAAGAAATTAGCACATATCATACCTGATACCCTTAACTACTCGTTTATTACAAATTTGCATTTGTTCGAGTTATTCTGCTCATTTTTGAGATTGCCAACAATGGCAACTTCAGCACTCGGTGCCATCTTCCTATCAATCCTAATACTTCAATTACGCTAAGAGATTATTGTATATGTGGATGATGTTAAATATTCATTGATTCACCCATTGAATACGGGTGTCTGTCCACTGCGCTGGTGTTGGCGGTTGGTTCTAGATGGTCCACACGGCGGCACGGGGTCCGGGTACACACAAAACTCGAAAATAATCACTGTTTTGTTTACACTGGTGTTGTCACTGTTAGAGCACTTTCTCGTTGCGACTCTTACAGGTCCCGCTGCCTATTTCACAAGTTTCCCTCAGCGGGAGTGCCGCTTGTTGAAATTGTCTCCCCTTATATTTGGGGGGCATGGTGGCTTCCCTTCACCTGATTGGTCAGTGGCTCCCTTCACGTCCTTGGGTTTTTCTAATTGGGGCTTCCTTTCTCTCTATGGACTCCTTAATGCATCTGTCCCAGAACCTATCTGTTTTGCACAGAACTTTGGAGTCCTCAAATTTTATTTTGTGTCTGTTGTCGATGCTGTGCTTTGCGTTTGCCAATTTTTCAGGCTATTTTAGGCGAGCATGTAGTTTGTGTTCTTTGAGCTTCATGTTGATCGTTTTTCCAGTTTCTCTGATCCAATATACTTTGTTGATATTCTCGACTTGGCTGAGATACGGTTGTGAAACCTCAGCTAGATAGTGGTCAGATATGTTTTGCCAGTGGTTTAGGTTTGCAATTCGCGCAACTCATGTCGTCCATTTGAAGCTGCTTTCTGACGTTTTGGAGGTGGTCCTTCATCTTCTGGAGTGTTTCCTGGCATTCTGGCACTCTAGTAGTTTGTCTTATAATTTTAATTCAATGTCTGTGGAATGAAATGCAATATGTGTTAAGAAATCATCTGTAGTTTGTTTTAGGAGGTGGTGGGATAACTGATTCGTCGTAAATCTCTTGGTAGTGAGCTATGGCAAAAGGTAGTTTATTCACCACCGAGTTTTATTAATCCTCTTCCTACAAGTTCTCGCTCCATACTGTGATGATTATTTCTAAACCGATTTATATGAAATTGAATGGAAGGAGAGTGGTATGGGTAGAGTTAAGGTATGGATGGGTATCTTATGACGTAGTAGTAAAAAAATATCTGAATTTTAAAAAAGCAGAGAGATTTAAAGAAAATTTATTCAAGATTTGCATTTTATACAGATCTCTGGAGAGATCTGTATAGAAGAAGGATATTGTGTTATCCTCCCTTGTTATGTATAATTTTTTTAATGTTTTTAACTCCCTCTGTTTTAGTAGACAGTATTTTTTCAGGGAGTTTAATTTGTCTAAAATCTCTCCCCTCATCCCAAATAATTAGTTCTACTGCTCCTCCTCCTCTCCTCTTAACTCCCTCCACTTTATACAGCCAGGCTTCTGTTAATTCATCCACCTGAATGATGGAGATTCCATCGCATATTGCTTTTAGTTTCCTCATTAATGCCATTAAAAAATAAAAATAGAAACTAGGAGAAAAGAAGAACTGACAGGAAGTTCCTTCTCTGAAAATTATATTATTTTAATACCCTCATTAGTTAAGAACTATTCGTTTTCTATGTAGTAATCTCATTTGCTATAAGAATTACCATATTTATAGACTTAGTTAAACTTTTGTCCCGGAAGTCTCCTGAGGTCATACCTAGGTCTGGTATCGGTGGCAAATGATTACATATAGGAGTGCTTAATCTTATCATATGGAAGGGGATAACACAACTGCATTAGAAGGAGTGCTCATGGTGAATGATTAAAGGCATTGAGAAGGGTGCAATTTGAGGTTTTATTATTCATTGAAATATATTAACAATTCTTTTAATTGGAAAACCATATACAATTAAAAACAGACAGGGGAAGGAGTAAATTCTCTGGGTAGGGGAGGCGTTGTTGTCCTCTTCCTATTACTATACCTCTGCTCCCCAATTCCCGCATCATCTCCAGAGGCCACTCCCCACATCCATCAGTCTGGGAGATAAAGAGGCTGACACTGCTGGAGATTCAATAATGTCCTCATTGTCCTCGTCATCATAACACTCAGTCATCTCCTTTTCCGACTTCCCCTTTTTAACACTAACCCTTTAAGCGGTGGTGTTGCAAAAGTAGCTTGTCTTCTTTAGCAAGTTGAATTATTCTAGAGAACGCAGTAGGAACTCAGCCATTTGAAAGAAATTACCCTCTACACTATGCCCTTATTATATACTGAGATTCCCTTTCTTTGAGGTGTATCATTCAGTACTCTCTCAGTCACTTGCCTAGCTGTGATGACATATTCCAGGAGGTCTTTTCGGTGATTTCTCCTGTCCCCATTGCATCCCTGAAAATACAAAACAGCTATAGGATTTTGGGTTCCATCCAGCAGCCCTTCCCTACAGCTGCAACAGCAGCATTTTCTCATGATGGTCATCAACACGTAGCTGCAGAGAATACGCCTCTGGCGGCTCACAGGGTATATATCTAAATCTATATATCTAAAATCTAAATGAGAGAAGGCCCTCTGACGCTACTGCTGCTCCCTCAACGTTCTCACTTACAACAAACCTGGAGCATCCATCACTGTCTCTTGATTCTTCAATGTCATTCACTACTGCTTCCAAGTTTAACCAGCCTTGCCGGGAATCCATAAGCTGTTTGTCATTGACTTCACAGTTTCGGCCACAGACATTGGGAGAAAATGCCAAACCATTGACAATGAAAGTATTCAGGCTGCTGGTGAACTTAAAGGCATGGCTGTCGTTTCAGATTTTTCTTTATTGCTGCGATAACTACTACAGTTTGCGGGCGAATGCCCGTTATCGCCGATGACTCGGCTTTTTATGTTGCCACGGATCCTTCCAGAACTCTCCCGAAATTCGGGAGAAATTCCGGAGGAATCTGTGGGATGGGGGAGTCCTTGGTCGACGTGCGGTCGGTTGAATGGCAGCGGACAGACGGTGAGCCACCACACCACCCCCCTACCGGGTGATAGATCCCACGGCGAAACGCACCACTGGGCGACTGTGCCGTCCCAAACGAGTCCTGTTGGTCGGGGAGTCCAATGGTGCCGGTTTCTCCGGTGTAGCTGGTGTGACATCTGCTTTGTCCGCTCCTAATATGAAGGCCGGCTTCAGCCGATCGATTGAGACGTTGGTCGGTTTCCCCTTCATATCTAGAATGAAGTACTTTTCCGTCCGGTTACGCTGATGCGATAAGGACCGGTGTAGGGTGGTTCCAAGACACCCCGTAGAGCGTCTTGCCGGACGAAAACTTCCGATGTTGTGGCCAGGTCTCGAAATATGAATGTCTTAGGAGCAGAGTGATGGGCCGGAGAAGCTGGTCGAAGGGTAGCGAGGCGATGACGAAGCGCGTTGCTGAACTCAGCTGTAGGAGCTGACGGTGAATTTGCGGTGGAAAAGAATTCCCCAGGCAGGCGGAGTGGCTCTCCGTACAAGAGGTCTGCTGAAGAGGCGCCCAGATCCTCCTTCCACGCTGCGCGGAGCCCCAGGAGGACTAGCGGCAAGGAATCTGTCCAGCGAGGAGAATTATAAGTCATTAGGGCAGATTTAAGGTCTCGGTGAAACCTTTCAACCAAACCATTTGCCTGTGGATGATAGGCGCAGGTTTTGGTCATCTTCATACCAAGCAGGGAGGCGAGTTCGCGGAAAACAGTTGAGACGAATTTTCATCCCTGGTCAGTCGTCACCTGTTGAGGCACGCCGAAGTTGGAGATCCACCCAGACAGGAAACCGCGGGCTACAGTTGGTGCGGTGATATCGGGTAACGGAATTGCAACAGGCCACCGTGTGAAGCGGTCGCCGATGGTAAGGCAATAACGATGTCCGTCAGAGGGTGGAAGCGGCCCGACCAGGTCCATGTGAATATGTGCGAACCAATTCGTTGGGTCGGTGAATTTTCCAAGTGGCGAGGAGACGTGACGGGTGATTTTCGACTGCTGACAGTCCAAGCAGGTTCGTGTCCATTCATGGCAGTCCTTGCGGATGGATGGCCACACATACCTAGAAGTGATAAGCCGCGTAGTGGCGCGGATTCCCGGGTGGCTGAGACCCTGTAGGGAGTTGAATATGTGGAGCCGCACGGCTACAGGCACGTACGGGCGAGGTCGATGCGTGGACGTATCACAAAGTAGAAGGACTTCCGAGCCAGGAACAGGAATTTGCTGTAGCCGCAAACTGCCTTCTTCAAGAAGCTTAGGAAGATCGGAATCTTTATCCTGGGCTTTGGCTAGCTCGGAGAAGTCAACGGACATGCTTATTCCCTCAACTCTGGATAGAGCATCAGCGACACAGTTTGCGGTGAGCCACCACAAACTGCATCGTAATTGGTTGGGTGGTAGACCCAAAGTTTCCTCTCAGGCAGTTGAATAAGTTTTCCAGAGGATCTTGATTGAAGCACCATGCTGAGATGCCATCTGTCACAGCACCTGGTGTACAGACATAACTGGTTTTTAGCATTGGTGAGGTGGGTGAGGAAGGTGTGATAGATGCAGGAATTTTTCTTTTTCATATTTGAAGTTAATATATTTAAAAATTTAAAAATATATGATTGTAAAGCACCACAATCATTTTCATTAAATACAATTAATCACTTGCTGTAGGCTGGGAAAAGTGTGAGTAGGGCTGTTTTAGGCAGCCAAGAGGAGGTCAGAAATGAGCGTGATTTGTGCATCAATTGCCAGAATTGAAGGGGCTTCAAGTGGCGAAATAAGGGGAATGGTTTCTGCGATTATTTGAGCGTATTTCTCCCAGTTAGTGGCTGTTTTGTTTGTTGGGAAAAAAGTAGGAAGTTGCAGAAAGTGGAAGAGTTATGATGAGTTTAAGATGGTCGGAAGAGAGAGAGTTGACTGCTTGAACAGAGGAGCTGAGATTCAGATTTTTTGTGATCGCAATATCAAAAATGTCCATTGATAAGGATGCATAGTGGGTTGGTTCATTCATTGAATGAATTGCGAGATTATTGATCAAGGCAAATTGTCTGAGCGTAAAGCCATATTTGTGGTTGCACAAATGCATCTGCAGAGAAACGGGCGATGACCAGCTGCGGCGACTTGGGCTTCGGAGGGCAAAAGGCCACCCCGACCAGTGCCGACCAGCCACCAAGGGCAGCCTCCAGAAAAAGGAATTCCTTCTTTGGAGGAAAGAGACGCCCTTGGCATGCCTTCTCACGTCTCGGACAGCCTGCCGAAAGAGTTGGGTCGGTATTTCCTTGCCGGGGGTTCACCCTGGGTTCGATGGGCGTTTTGTCAGAGGTAACCAACGACGCCTCCTCAGCGTCAGACTCTGCAGCCGCCTCTTGCGCTCCTGCCCCAGCGGCCTTCTTCTTGCCCCCTGGCGGCGAACCCCAAGACCTCTTCAGGTTCCTGAGGGTCAAAGCTTCCCACACCATTTCACCTTCCTCCTCTTCCCCGTCTCCTGCCCATCGGTGGGAGTGACTACAGCCCCGGTGTCCCCCCGGCTGGACGGCCCCAAAAATGTCGGCTGGGGGGTCGCAGGTCTCTGCATTCGTGTCTGTGTAGGATGGTGTGTTGAGGTACTGTTGTCGTTGGGGGGGCCCCAGTCTGGCTAGGCCTCGGCGGGGTAGCCTCAGCGGGAGAAGAGCCCTTGGGGGCATCTGTTTCCCTGCAGTCGCTTTCCCCCCTCCCCAGGGGGCGTAGCCTTGGGGACCGCCATGCACCTGGCTTATTTCACACTAGGTGGATTTTTCCAGAATTTTTCGCGGAATTTTACCGTGCAGATTTTCTGTTGGGTGGTATGCTTTTCACACGGAGTGGTACAGCTTAGTAAAACTGCACGGATAAGCAGTTAAAGTTTGGTAGCCTAACAGAGCAGACGTGAATAAATCAAAATACAGACAAATGCTTTAAAAAATTAATTTATTATCACATTTACAGCATGGCAAAATCCAAAGATTCCATACTGGAAGCAGGAGTCAGGGATAATCTGCTTGACTGGAGATATGTTGGAGTTAACTGTCTGCCAAAATATTCATTCTGGTGGCAGGGGTTTATCCTTCTCTGTTGTTTGGTAGAAGGATGATGCATCCCCTGTGGGGATACTTTGGAGGATTTTTCTCTTTCTCTCTGATCTTTTATATTCTTAATTAATTGAAGCACTCCCATTTGAAAGTTTAACTCCTCATTATCATTAATTTCTTCCAGTAGGAAGAAAGACCTGTGCCGATTCGGTGTTTCTCTCTAAACTCTTAAACCAAAGTTAACTCAGTTACAATATCTCTTTCCAGGTTCTTAGGCAGTGGATGTACATTTACAGATCTGCATCATGCCTACAGAGTTGGAATTTCAACCGCTAGTAAAATCGTGAGAAGTGTATGCAAAGCCATATGGACTATCTTATATTCGGAATATTTACCTATACCTACCAAGGAAAAGTGGGAATCTATTGCTGATGGCTTTATGAAAAATGCTAACTTTCCATACTGTTTAGGGGCAGTCGATGGGAAACACATTCGACTTTAATGTCCACATTATAGTAGTTCCATGTTTTAAATTTACAAAGAGTATTATTCTGTGGTACTAATCGGAGTATCAGATTATCGTTTTGTTTATGTAAACATTGGGAGTTTTGGTAAAGACTGCGATTCTGCAATTTTTATACGATGTGCACTATGGAAATGTATTGCAGCAAGTACTCAGGATCTACCAACTGAGAAATGTCTGCCAGGAGCGGAATGTCCTTACGTGTTTGTTGGAGATGGGGCATTCGTTTTACATAAACATTTACTTTGACCCGGTGGGTCAAGTCTCACTGAAGATAAAAGAATATTTAGCTACCGCCTGAGTAGAGCTCGCAGATACATTGAAAGCTCGTTTGGTATTTTGAGTAACAAATGGAGAATCTTTTACAGACCAATTTACGTTGCACCAGACTTAGCAGTAGGCATTGTTAAAGCATGGAATCCATATTACACAATTTATTTGTGACAGAAATGGGTTTTCTGTTGAAGAAATCTCAGCAGACATTCTTGGTTTGGAGGATTTACCAAGAGAACAGTCTTCGCATGGTGGTTTGTCAGCAAATAATTTCAGAAATATATTTTGCGATTACTTTGAATCAGAAGTGGGAGCTGTTCCCTGGCAGCATTCGAAAATATGATAAATTGTACAGTTTATCAAAAATGCATGGTATTCATTGATAGTCATATTCACAAATATGAAAAGAGGGAGCTGTTCCCTGGCAGCATTCGAAAATATGATATATTGTACAGTTGATCAAAAATGCATGGTATTCATTGATAGTCATATTCACAAATATGAAAATTGTACTTCATAAATGCACAAAGTAAAATAAATGAACTTACCAAATTAAATTTTTTCTGCATTTCCTAAGGCAAGGAAATCTTCCTTAAGAGCTAAAATCAACTCCTTCCAAGCACTTCGTGTGGCATTCCTATTTTTCAGTCTTATCCCACAATACAGGTCTTTCCTCAATTAATGAAATCAGAAGTTCCTTATTTATGGTGTTGTCGCACATGCTGATATAGGAACTTGAAGAATGAGGAACGAGACTTTCCCCGGTGAATTGCAGAAGGCTACTGAAGATCCGCGTGGACAGAACCGCCGTAGTGTGCAATCATAGAATGGATTGCATCTGCCACTAGTTTGGCGGAATCCGTGCGGCATACGTCAGTTCAGTGGATTTGTGCGGCTGCACGCAGTTACCGCGCGGCTGTTGCGCATACACCGCCCATATGTGAAAGCTCTCATAGGACTCCATTATCCACTATTTAGCGCGGATGGATTTAAGCGGAATCCACAGTAAAATCTCGGATCTACAGATTCTATAACTGCATTATCATGATCAAACCTCCCTGAAATATCAATAATCATTGATCCCACATCAGTAGATCTTACAAACATTCCATCAACAATTATCTCTGTGAACTCTCTGTAGTTGAAGAACTCGAGTATCCATTGACCTTCTTTTTAATTCTTTAGGTATCTGACATTCTTCTATTTCTATCTCCTCTTTGATATTAACCTAGAAAAATATTAAAATCATACTCATCGCGTAAAAAACTATGCATATTATATTGAAAGCATATTAGATTGAAAAATCTCACTCCAGTGGCTCTGAATTGTATAATTACAAATCTATCTTTTCCACTGTACTTATAGCAGTTGCAGATTCCAATTACAATTTTATTTATGTTGACGTTAGGGCTTATGGATCATCAAGAGATTCGAATGTCTTTAAAATGTCATCATTTTCAAAGTTATTAGAATTAAGTGAGTTAAGTGTGCCTCAACGTAAGCATCTTTCAAAACATGAAAACAGATGCAATGCCATTTATACTAGTTGGGGATGTTGCATTTGCTCTCTCTGAGCATGTATTGCGACTATATCCCAGAAGATATCTTTCTTGAAACAGCGTGTTTTCAACTACAGGCTGACTAGAGCACACCTCATATTAGAATGCTCATTCGGAATCTTAACTAGCAAATGGTGGATCTTCCATAGGCCGCTTGATACAAGTGTTGAATTTAGTGACATTATAATAAAAGCATGCTGTATCCTTCACAACTATGTGAGAAAACACATTGGGTTTTGTTTTGAAGACACTCTTTATGAATTCCTCTGGAAAATATTTCAGTTATTAACACAAGGGAACATTTATTCAAGGTGCTACTGTCAGAGACTACTTTCCTAGTTACATCACCTTGCCTCAAGGGTGTGTTTCAATATGATAAAATATAGAGGTCAAACTGAAAGGCCAGATGATGCCTCTTCGGCAATAAAGACTAAACGAGTTATAACATACACTTTGTTAAAATAAAAGATGTATTCAAATAAACTTGCCTCTTTTATCCTTTTCTGCTGCCTCCAGTTCACTCCAATTGTCTATAAAATTTTCCCACAGTTCTATCCATAACTTCTTTAAATTTTTATCCGAATATTCTTTTAATTTCGTATTATATATGGCAGATCTCTTCTCAATTTAACTTATAAACAGATCAATATCCAGTGACATATTACAAGCCTAAGCGTCTCTCTAACAATCCTCATAGCCTCCTCCACGGTTATTGAGTATTTATTCTTCCCAATATTCACAGTGGGGGTATGTCCATGTCCATTTTCTCTTCTCCCCTGTATTTGGCTGTGGGTCACTTGATTTCCATGGAGACAACTCCAAGGGTATCAGTTGTTTGAGCCATAATCTTGTTGGACATTCAATAATGCCTTTGCTGTCCTTGTCCAATTCGAGAGCATCATCATCATCATAACACTCAGTCACCTCTATTTCCAACTTCCCCTTCTTTAAAACTAACCCTTTAAGCGGTGGTGTTGCAAAAGTAGCTTGTCTTCATTAGCAAGTTGAAATTATTCAAGAGAATCACTCTCTTCAATTCTGTGGAGAAAATGAGTCGGATGTCACCGAGCGCATGGAACACATGGCAACAGTTGAAACACTTTTGCATCAATAACTAAGTTTTCAACTACAAGCCGACATGTTCCTGCTGCAGTGTATCCTTTCAGTTGAAAGACATCTCCTTTGGATTTGCTAACACTTTGTAGGGGGAGGCGTTGTTGTCCTCTTCCTCTTGCTACGCATCTGCTCCACAATATCGTGATATGCTTTTCCTTGCTCTTTATATGGTTTACACTTAAGGAACAGATCTCGTTCTGCAAATTCTTGATATCAAACGTGACTGGGCTCCTCTTTTTAAGTACCTTATAAGGCCCTATCCATCTAGAAACAAATTTTTTTGTCTGCCCTTTTGTCAAGACAAAATTACGTAAGAGAACCAATTGTCATTCCACAAACAAAGGCAAAGTTAGACCCCTGTTGGCATGGCTGTGTTCCCTTTCTGAATTTTCTCTATTAAATTTAGCTGCCTGTTTGTGGGCTATTCTTAATCTGTCTCTGAGCTTGGATACGTAATCAGTGAGCTCTTCGGTAGTAGCTGTAGATGGTGCCAGAACATCATCCCAAGGTAGAGCGAGCTCATGGCCTTAAATTAGGTATGCTGGGCTGAATCCAGTTATCCTATGTTTGCTGTTTCGATAAGTGAACAGAGCAAAGGGAAGGTGGTGATCCCAATCTGTATGATCCTGTGCTACATAGTGAGTGATGCTGTTGGTGAAGCACTGATGCGCTTCATCAACATCACTCTGTCGTAGTGACATTAAGGGAATGAAACATCGGGAGTCTAGATTGATAATTTTATTTACCTTTTATAATACGCGGTGGCTCGAATAATTAGCGGGTCCTAACTCGGGGGCTGTCCGTTGACGGGGTCTCCGACGGGTGGTCGAAGACGCCTCGTTGGGGTAATCTAATTGGCAATACCAGGGTCTCCTTTAGCCCGGAGGACTCCTTGGAGGTCTCCCTTAAGCATGGAAGACGCCTTGTTAGATTGTGAGGGGTCCCAACTAGTGAGACACCACCACCAATACTGTCTGACGATTGACGCTCGTCGTGGTCCTTTTATACCCCGTTCGTGATCAAGGGTCAAACTTTTGGATATGGGGTGAGGCCCTGTATCTTTTATCGTCCGTTCCGCCTTGGGATGGGCGCGTGGGTATTTTGAACGGTTCTCTGCCACAACTCTCTCCTCCACCATGGATCACTCCCCATGGACTGGGCAGCACAGCATCCACACAAATATGTCACTCCCCTGAAGTTTGTCCAGGATGGCATGTGACACTTCAACCCTAGGTGGACCACCATCTAGAAAACCAAGGACAAGATTCATCAAAGCACTAACACTTTTGACCAAGTCCACACTAGAATATGTGTAGTGCACCTCGCCTTGTATGGTTTTCTTACGGAGGCATTACTCACAGGATCTTCATGCAGTTGTACCTCCAATAAACTACTTCTACAATAGCTGCAGTCGGAAAACTGGAGACCATCCCTCGCAATTAACTGGCAGAGGTCAGCGGTACTGTTCAGGGAGCAGCGGTCCGACACTGTAAGAGGAGAATTGTAGAAGTACCAGGCATATCACCATCTTTAGTGTCCAGATGTGTCCTCCTTCCCTTCGGCTTCCTCTTCGATGTCTTTGGGAGGTGATGAGAGCTGCAGCCGGTTTGGATAGGAAGGACTCCAGGAAGCCAACAATACTCCATTGCTGCTTCCCAGAAGCCTTAGTCCTCTTCACCTTAGCCTTCTGCTTCTCATGGCTTTTCTGCTGTTTCTTCAGCTGATTTTCCTTCTCCTTCTCATGCAAATAAAGCAGCTTTTTCCTGGGAGTGCAATGAGCTAGTCTTGACATACCAATCTTCGCCAGAGAGAGAGATCCTCTTCCCGGAAGACTTTGGTGTTTCAGAGATGGAGAAGGATGAGGGTGCTAGGGAGGAGGAAGGAATGGGAAGGGGGTAAGATGTAATAGTTGAGGGAGGGTGAGTGGACAGACCAGGCGAATTAGAGGAAGTGGAGACGGAAGTTCCTTTATCCTTTATAGGTGGTGACTACAGAGATGGTGGGGCAATTAACATAAGGCACAGCACCTCTGTTAAGTCTCTCTTTCCAAGAATTTGTTAAATCCCTATCCAGAAAATACAGGGAGTGTAATATATAGGAATTTCGTGGACATCTTCTGCATCTAGTAGACTGATTATTGTAATTTAAATGACATTTTTTTAGTACATTCTTCTTGTACAAAAATGTCGTAAAATGTCTCAGTAACACAGCGAGCACACCAGTTACCCTTATCTTGAATAGCACCTATCACTTCTTTTAATTTTGCAGTCTTATGTGTATTATTGTTTTAACCCACCCATCACTTTCTTCTTCTGCAAGTTTTGAATAGTATGTGTAACAAAAATGTTTCTTTTTCCAAACGGAATTAACATACTTAACTAAATGTATGCACCAACTCGGTTGTAGCAAAAACGAAGGGAAGGTGGATTAGTTCGACGAATCCATGCACATTAAGTTTGCGAGTCAATATTTCCGAAAGATTTTCTATATGCTTCCTTAATTAAGTTTGGCCTTTTTGGTTGGATCCATCTTCTACACTCCACTTCATGAATGTACCAGAATCTTCTCTTCAAATATTCTAAAACAGTTTCTGGTAGATTCCCCCACAGTTATCTCCAATCCTTCCTTTAAACTTCTAATGTCTTCTTACTACAACACTCCATCAGTGACTTTGGTTGAAAAACAGCCATTTTCAACACCAAAGGCAGAAATACATCAAGCGAGATAATACGCTAACACATCAGAGACAGTAGAGTTTAGCAACCAGTGGTCTTAATAGAGAAATACATCAGCCTTGTTTTTCTTAATCTCTGTACACGTGTATAATCTCCACGCGCTCCTAGAATACGCTGATTATGCAGCATCTGTAATGGCCTGCTTAACTCATTGAAAAAATATAAATCATCCTTGATAACTGCGTCTTGATCTACCACCTTTTCCCGTAACCAAAGACTTGAGTTGCTGAGAAGATTTACTTAGGGGATGAGTAAGTGTAAGGAGAGTTAGTCGAAGTCTATAGGTGAGAAACTATGCTCACCTGCTTTTCCAACTTCCCTGTTTTTTAGCACTAACCCTTTCAACAATGGTGTTGGAAAAGTAGCTTGTCTTCACCACCAAGTTGAAATTATTTAAGAGAATCACTTTCCTGAATTCTGTGGAATAAATAATTCTCGGATGTCGCTGACCACATGGCGTACGTGCCAACAGTTGAAACCCTTTTTGCATCAAGGACTAAGTTTTCAACTACAAGCGTACATGTTCCTGCCATAGTGAATCCTTTCAGTCGAAAGACATCTCCTTTGGATTTGCTAACACTTTGTAGGGGGAGGCGTTGTTGTCCTCTTCCTCTTGCTACGCATCTGCTCCACAATATTGTGATATGCTTTTCTCTGTTCTTTATATGGTTTACATTTAAGGAACGGATCTTGAGGGACATTTCTATTTTCCAGGTCAGGCTTTATCTCATTAGAGCTGGATTTGATTACTCCTGTTGCATTGTTATTGTTACACACAGTCATTTCTATTATCTAGGATTTTATCAGCCTTAAGTCTGTCCGAAATCTCTCTCAATAGGTGATAGGCAATGTCTTTTTCCTTACAATACAAATCTAATGGGTTAATTCCTATATCACAGCGTGGACGCTGCACTGGCCAGGGTATTCAGAACTTGAAAAGAAACTGAAAACCATTCGGTGACTCAATAACTACTCTGAACAGCAACGAGCTCAGGATATCGACAGCGAAATATCAATCAGAAAATAACTTTCAAAACTAAAAATAATAAGTAATAGTATTCAGGTAACACAAAATATCATACATGCTCATTGAAAATTAGTACAAATAATCACTCAATACAAACGTCAATTCGGGAAAACTCCAAATTCCGAACTCCGCTTCAAATTGCTTAATCTCTATTGTGATGTCAGTTTGTACAAAAGTCTTAGCCTGAAATGTAAATAGGCCTCCTATACAACCTCCTTCATAAGATAGGTACCCTGCTAAAATTAACGGTGTATGTGTAATCACCCCTCTTCTCAAACCATGTATTGTCTTCCCATACACTTTAGCGGTGCTATCTTTCCAGATTTCCTTACATTCATCAAATGTGACTTAATGATAATACTGGAAATTTCCATCCATTACCTTAGATACATGAGAGTGCATACCACAATATGTGACATCTATGGTGACATGTACTTGATACCAATAAACCCTTGTATCTTGAGTCTGTAGTAATGGATATCTTGTGTTCTGCATATTGTGACATGTTGACATCACATCTCCCAAGTTCAGTGGTGTTGATAGTCTGATACTCTGCATTGTCTGTCATACAGTGGTTGGCTACAAGAGCATATGAGCAACAGAAATACTTTGTTCTGCCCCTTTGCAGGTCTTGCCTTCCTTCTTTACATTTGATCTTTCTTATTATCCCACTGTTTGATAAAATTTATTTTTACAAGTCAAAATAAAAAAAGTTTTAGTGCACATCCTCAAGTTAAACGACGCTAAAATCAACGACCGGTTTCGGCACGTTCGGCCATCATCAATTTTTCTTTGGAACACTATTCTCAATAACTGCTTTTTCTGCAGGTCATTGGGTTGTTCAACTTAAGAAGGTTCTTTTTGTTTATCAATAGACCAACACTAAGATTTTGACCCTTTTTCAACTTGTTTCCCATTAATTTCATCTGTGTGCATATTTCCATCCAAGGTGGTAATGGAAGCTTCCTACCAGTCGAATTTACCAGCTAATATTGGGCGATAATATCAGACAATTCAGGTTTGGAAAGCACAACTAATAAGTATAATATATATAATTATATTTATTCATTACCGTGAGCATCGCTAAGGGAGGAGTTGTCCTATCGCCAACGGGTGGGAGAGGGCTGTGGGGCAGACATGCATTCAGCTGCCAGACCGGCAGGAGAGACTCTTCGTCCTCGCCCTTTCAGAATTTGCAAATCAGTACTACTTTAAATTTTGATTGATCGCATAATTAGCAGTTACCTGCTTGTTTGTTTTATCTATCAATTGATGATGAATTTTATCTACAAATGAGATCACATCTTCTTTCGTTTTTCAGGTGAAATCCAAAAGGTTTTTAGTCTTGTATTTATTGCATATGGCATGTGAAACTCCAACCCTAGGCAGAACACCGTCTAGAAAACCAAGCACAAGGTTCATCGAAACACTAACACGTCTGACCAAGTCCACACTAGATTAAGTGTTACTCCTCGCCTTGTAAGGTTTCCTTGCAGAGGCATTTCTCACAGGATCTTCATGCAGTTGTACCTCCAGTAAACCACTTCTACAATAGCTGCAGTCGGAAAACTGGAGACCATCCCTCCCAATTTACTGGCAGAGGTCAGCAGTACTGTTCAGGGAGCAGCGGTCCAACACTGTAAGAGGAGATTCTGGAGGAGAATTGCAGAAGTTCCAGGCACATCACCATCTTCTGTGTCCAGATGTGTCCTCTGTGTCCAGGCTTCCTCTTCGATGTCTTTGGGAGGCGATGAGAGCTGCAGCCGGTTTGGATAGGAAGGACTCCAGGAAGCCAACAATACTCCATTGCTGCTTCCCAGAAGCCATAGTCCTCAGCATTCAGCTTCTCATGGCTTGCCTGCAGTTTCTTCAGCTGATTTTCCTTCTCCTTCCCGATGCAAATAAAGCAGCTTTTTCCTGGGAGTGCAATGAGCTAGTCGTGACATACCAATCTTTGCCAGAGAGATCCTCCTCCCTGAAGACTTGGGTGTTTCGGAGATTGAGAAGGATGGAGACACTAGAGAGGAGGAAGGAATGGGAAGGGAGTTGGATGTAACAGGTGAGGGAGGGTGAGTGGACAGACCATGCAAGTTAGAGGAAGTGGAGACGGAAGTGCCTTTATCCTGGGCAGTGTCTACAGAGATGGTGGGACAATTAACATAAGGCACAGCACCTCTATTTAGTCTCTATTTCCAAGAATTAGTGAAATCCCTATCCAGAAAATGCAGGGAACGTAATCTATAGGAATTTCGTGGAATAGTCCCCTCCTTGGACCACCTACTCTGCAAGCTAGCATTCCCAGTGTATGCCATCCAAAGCTCACAACTGAAATTAACAATCAGTGATGGGAAAAGTACTGAAAAAGAGAATTAGCAGTATTTTTACATTTTTGGCTACTATATTATAGTGAATTTATCCTTGATAACAGAAAAATTAACAATCAATTAATGTAAATGAAGTTAGACTTAGCACAGGAAAGCATGCAACTTAACCCAAGGTTGTACTAGAAGAGAAAAATAGTTACATGACAATTGCCCATCCTTCGGCAGAGTCTCAGTCGTTGATTTCTGAAGGGCAGAGCTCTTCTGCCATTGCTGTTGTAGATGTCCAGCTGATTGCCTGGGACAGTCCGTTTGTCTATGAGGGTGCGGGGTGGTATTTTCTGCTCCCTCCTCACCCTTTTGGGTTCTCCATGCTATGCGTCTGGAAGTGGGGGTCCTTCCTACTCTGGGCGTGTGGTCTTGCCCAGGTTGGAAGTATCTATCGAGGGCTGTATTTCCTGCTTCTTCTGTCCAATCAGCGCAGTCACTGGCCTTTCTGCTATGTCACATGCTTCTTTCAACATTGCGAAACTGTCTTAAGTTCATCATTTGAAAAATCATCATCAAAAAATTAACATCCTGGTCCCAGTCAGACTGGGAGTTACACACCTTTTGAGGTTTACTTCCCACCTCCATCTCAAACCCCTGTTGTAACTCTCCAAAAAGCTCATTATAAGGCTTGTGCCCCTTGGGCTCCCCGCCCCTCCATGCCACCTGTGGGAGATCCATTGGGTGTCGACCAATGGGAATGGGTGCGGACGAACACATTCATCCTGTACCCTCATCCCACGCTTCCACTCCTTGACTGCCCTCCTGATGCCCTGTCAACCGCTTGGTGTGCACTTAAATGCTGTATTTTGCCCCCTTCACTCCCTTAGGCAGTGTACACTTCCAGTCCAAGCATAACCCCAATTTCCGCTATATCAGGACAACGCCCAACCGACAAATGGGGATAATTAACTGCAACGTCCAATGGGCAAGGGACAGTATCATCCGATAAGACAGCATCCTAGTGATAGTATGATGCCGACCACCCAACCATGTGGGCCAGATTTCTAGTGCCAGGCTTCTTCGGGGCTTTAACTTAATTTATTGAATGGGACCGGGGGTGGAGGGTTATCTGGTCCCAATCTCACCCCGGCACTGGTCGTGACCAGGAATTCATCATTCCCCATTTCACAGGGACATAGTCAGACAGGGACCACTTTTTATTAAAAGTTTATTACAAATTAAAGTTTTTTTTATAAATTTAATTTTGTATGGTAGTTTTTGAAGCATGGTGTCACACACAATGGCACATCACAATCTACACACATATATCTTGTCTCCCTCCGTAACATTTTTCCCTTTGAATCCCGCTTTCGGGAACAAACAGGACACTTTTTCGTAGGATTGGATTTTTTTCTCTGTAGCTGGGATGGCATCTGGGAAATGTCTATCGGTCAGGCGGCGAGGGTGTGGCACTGCAGGTAGTCTTCCCACCTTTGGGGATGACACAGATGGGTGGTACACTTCAATTAGCTTTTCCACTAAATCTAATCTAAAATCTAAATTAGCACTTTTCCCTCCTAATTTCTGGTACAAAACAAAAGAATTCCACACGCAAATCTCCATAAAATGCAAAAACAATTTTTTATAATATTTTTTCCCTCTTTTCCTTGGGATTGGATAATCGGCTAAATGCTAGTCCACCCTATTGACAACCCCCATTGTTTGATTATAGTCTACCACAACCCTAGGTTTCACAACAAACTTTCCCTTTTTTTCTAGCCTCTGCATCTCACTGTTGTGCACTGTAGACAGCAATGTCACCTCTTTCTTGTCCTTCCATTGAAGCACCATGATCTTCTCTCTCTGAAATGCCACAACCTCTCCTCTCCTCTCTTCAATTTTTTGCCTTTCATTTGTTCGGGCATACCTTTTCAGGCAATCTTTGTTTCAGCTGAATGAATAATTGAAATAAAATTGTCTGCACCTTTCTCTCAATGCCTCTTCTTGTGACGTTGTGATTTGATTTGCACTATGTCGTTCTTGAACTTTATTTTCAAATCTATAATCTGGATTAGGATCAAAAAAAGCTTCAATCTCACTGGTTAAGGGATCTAATCTGCATGATGGTAATATTAGTTTTTTTCCAATGGAGTTTATTAGTAAAGTTAAGTCTTTCAGCAATTTAGTTGGGTCAGCATTCCTAGCTTCATAAGATTTATTCACCTGTTGAATTTCTGATAAAATAGGACTTAGAAATTTATTTATTTGACCCTTTATTGGCGAGGTTAGGCCCAAGTGGGCCTCTCTTCCACCTAACCTCGTATGTCGTCAGAATATGAATAATTACAAATTTAATTAAAACAAAAAGACAGAGCAGAGTGTTGGGAAAAATTTGCAACTGAAGGTTGCTAAAGAAAAACCCACGTTGCGGGAAAACACCCACAGAGAAGGGGGGTGAAAAAAACCCGTGAAAACACAGTAAAAATAACAATTAAATACAGACAATAATAAAATTACATACAGAATATACATAAATCAATGAATTTACAGAAGAAAGAAAAAAAATAAAAATATTATTAATTTCCTACTAATTAGCATTGGTCAAAGAAAAAAAATAATAAATAAATAAAGGTCAGCCAGCTTCATCCGTCCACTTTTTCAAATTTATCTCAGCAGAAAGAGGGTGAGATGAACCTGAACATGAAGAGAGAAAGAAAGGGTAGATGAGATGTATACATAGCTATTCAGATTTTAAAAAACACAAAGGAAGAGTATTGATTGGGTGTAACGACGGTTTGAAGGAATGATGGAAAGAGCTAAGTAGGTATTTGATGTTCTGACCGATAGAGTTTTTCAAAGATCTCACGTTTAAATGAAAAGAAAGATGATTGTATTAATTTTGGTTGAGCAACTTCATTCCAGTATTTTGCTCCGATGACAAGGAGAGATTTACTGCAAATTTCGGTTCTATGAATTGGTATCATGAGTTTGCCAGTGGGAGGAGTTCTTAGTCCTTGCGAGTTGTTCAGTTTAGTAAAGTAATTATAGAGGTACCTGGGGCAACATTCATTGAGAACTTTATACACAAGATTAAGAGTGTGAAGTTTTCTTCTTGACTGGGGACGAAGCCACTTTAATTCTTTTAATAGCATATAGCCTAAATTAGTTTCATCAGAATACATTGAATGTAATAGTTCTGCTATGTAACATTTTTCAGAAGAATGTGCAAACCAAAAATTGAGTTTAACCCTTTAGAGGGCATAATTATTGTCAATGAAAAAAAAAATATTTTTTTGGTTGCACATGCTTATTATGATTGTACTTTCATTAAATAATGTGTTTTGAAGTGTAAAAAAAATTAGTTTACCCTTAAATGTCAATGGCAGCCTCTTTTTATGGGCTTCATTGGCATATATTGTTTCAGAATTGATTGCTCCTTGAACTTCACCGTTGACTCATCAATTGACAACAACAAATTGGGTTAAAATTTTTTTTGGAAAAAAAGAAAACTCTTAAAAAAGTGAAAAAAATGACAATGTGCTTGAAACGTCTACTTCGACTCCAGGAGCAAGTCTATAATGTTGGTTAAATTTACCCTTGAATTTCACCAGGGACATATTTTACCCCAATTTACGTCTTCACTTCTGCTCTCAGAAGAAGAGGAATCGCTCTCAAAAGTGGCTGACCTTCTGCAGACCAATAGGCCCCGGTTGAGGCTCCATTCCAGGATCCTCATAAGGGAAATCGGAGACCACAACTGGAGTAGGAGTTGATACCTTGGATTGTGACCAGGACAATTGACAAGTAGACCAGGTTTCTCAAGAAAATCAATTCCACATGAATTAGGCTTATCTGAAAGCCAATTCCTCTGGTCAGTTTTCTGTTGCACTTCAGTTGATGACATGGAGGGACAATGGAGAGCTTGCTCACCCTTAATCATCTTCATCACTACTGTTTCTGGCTTCTATTTCAATATCTGAATCTTCAAGGAAGTCGCTGTCCTCTTCTCCAAGTTTTAGATCCAAGAATTCATCGTCAGTAATAATGCGAGCTTCCTCTTGCATCCGACATTTTGGAGATGCACTTGAAGTGGAAGCTTATTCCAAATCATTCTTAGAAATATTTTTCCTTCCTTTTTCTCCTCCTTCCATCGTTTTTCTCGATGACATTCTATTATGTCAATATTAACCTGAAATTTGAATATCTAAGGATTATTAAAAGTGCAGATAACCTTAGAAATCGATGAATCCATGAATACAATCGAATCCGATAAAAAAATCAAAATTTTAAAGTTTAACATAACTATTACCAAAACTTACTATAAAATGAATTACATAAAGAATGTAAATGAAAATGAAACTAACCTTTATCAATAAAGTATCCTATTCAATAAAGGAAACCAAAATAATGTTTCTTCAGATCAGGAGCAGAACCAAAGCAGAATGGCACAAAGTTTGAACAGTCTTTAACGTTGTTTTGTATACTGGATGATTGCAGCTAAAGAACACATATCCATACTCGACAACAGACAGATGACAAATATTCCTTTCCGTATAATTTCTCGGGCAATGGCTGCTTTGATATTCTAGGAACTCTTAGTCCAACAGAATGAAGGGGTCAGTGGTCACTCTACCTGCCTAACCCTTACCTCCATATTCTTATTTTTCGGCCTGAGCACAGACCACTTAATAATGGTTTTGCCCCTCTTTTGTACTAGTTGCCTCCAGTTTTTCTGTTCATTTCATTGTCCGCTGTGTAAATTGCAAGGATGCAGCAGATAGTAATGGGGATTATAGGGATCCTATCCTTCGAGGATGTGAATGGGAGAGGATATTCCTCTTTTTATTTCAAGGCTGAGATTCAAAAGTGATGTTCAGGCCTGTACTTATAAATTTGGGGGCCCTATGCAAAATTATTGTATTTCGTACATTTCGGAGATGCACTAGAAGTGGAAGCTTATTCCAAATCATTCTTAGAAATATTTTTCCTTCCTTTTTCTCCTCCTTCCATCGTTTTTCTCGATGACATTCTATTATGTCAATATTAACCTGAAATTTGAATATCTAAGGATTATTAAAAGTGCAGATAACCTTAGAAATCGATGAATCCATAAATACAATCGAATCCGATAAAAAAATCAAAATTTTAAAGTTTAACATAACTATTACCAAAACTTACTATAAAATGAATTACAAAAAGAATGTAAATGAAAATGAAACTAACCTTTATCAATAAAGTATCCTATTCAATAAAGGAAACCAAAATAATGTTTCTTCAGATCAGGAGCAGAACCAAAGCAGAATGGCACAAAGTTTGAACAGTCTTTAACGTTGTTTTGTATACTGGATGATTGCAGCTAAAGAACGCATATCCATACTCGACAACAGACAGATGACAAATATTCCTTTCCGTATAATTTCTCGGGCAATGGCTGCTTTGATATTCTAGGAACTCTTAGTCCAACAGAATGAAGGGGTCAGTGGTCACTCTACCTGCCTAACCCTTACCTCCATATTCTTATTTTTCGGCCTGAGCACAGACCACTTAATAATGGTTTTGCCCCTCTTTTGTACTAGTTGCCTCCAGTTTTTCTGTTCATTTCATTGTCCGCTGTGTAAATTGCAAGGATGCAGCAGATTGTAATGGGGATTATAGGGATCCTATCCTTCGAGGATGGGAATGGGAGAGGATATTCCTCTTTTTATTTCAAGTCTGAGATTCAAAAGTGATGTTCAGGCCTGTACTTATAAATTTGGGGGCCCTATGCAAAATTATTGTATTTCGTACATTTCGGAGATGCACTAGAAGTGGAAGCTTATTCCAAATCATTCTTAGAAATATTTTTCCTTCCTTTTTCTCCTCCTTCCATCGTTTTTCTCGATGACATTCTATTATGTCAATATTAACCTGAAATTTGAATATCTAAGGATTATTAAAAGTGCAGATAACCTTAGAAATCGATGAATCCATAAATACAATCGAATCCGATAAAAAAATCAAAATTTTAAAGTTTAACATAACTATTACCAAAACTTACTATAAAATGAATCACAAAAAGAATGTAAATGAAAATGAAACTAACCTTTATCAATAAAGTATCCTATTCAATAAAGGAAACCAAAATAATGTTTCTTCAGATCAGGAGCAGAACCAAAGCAGAATGGCACAAAGTTGGGAACAGTCTTTAACGTTGTTTTGTATACTGGAAGATTGCAGCTAAAGAACACATATCCACACTCGACAACACACAGATGACAAATATTCCTTTCCGTACAATTTCTCAGGCAATGGCTGCTTTGATATTCTAGGAACTCTTAGTCCAACAGAATGAAGGGGTCAGTGGTCTACCTGCCTAACCCTTACCTCCATATTCTTATTTTTCGGCCTGAGCACAGACCACTTAATAATGGTTTTGCCCCTATTTTGTCCTAGTTGCCTCCAGTTTTTCTGTTCATTTCATTGTCTGCTGTGTAAATTGCAAGAATGCAGCAGATTGTAATGGGGATTATAGGGACCCTTTCCTTCGAGGATGGGAATGGGAGAGGATATTCCTCTTTTTATTTCAAGGCTGAGATTCAAAAGTGATGTTCAGGCCCGTACTTATAAATTTGGGGGCCCTATGCAACATTATTGTATGGGGCCCTATAGACCCTAGTGCCATGCTTCACTGCAATGATTGCACCGTTCCAATGACAGTTGAATAACCACTTTGTTTAAATTCATTACATGTGAGGCAAGCGAAATATAACGTTAAAATATCATAATATGGTACGGAAATTGAATTTATTATGCTTTCAATTTTATTTATTCAATAAAAATTTTAATTATTGAAATTTTTATGTCCTTTTTGTGGCTTGGTGGCGAGGCCCCTAAGTTGATGGGGCCCTACGCGACCGTGCCTTACATGCCTTAAAACGGCCTTGCTGATGTTTACTCTCATATCATGCAGTTTATTCGGATCAAATAATGCATTTTTTGAAATGCTAAAGTAAAGTATCGAAGTTTCTATTTAAGGAAAAATGACACTAAATAGAATTCTTAAGTTGCTTTAATTTCATGCGTGTAATAATTTTTTTATATAGTTATGAGATATATCCATCGAATTAAATCATAAATAATTTCATTTATATTGTTGAATAAATTTTTATTGATTCAATTCACAATAATACTAATAAATAAAACTTACAAGTAATATTGATAAACCAAATTAATAGATATGAATTGTGTTGAAAATTCACTGCTGAATTGGATATGTACCCATTATGCTACAATATGTACCAAATAATAACTTTTAAATGGAAAGATTAAACTAATATTACTAGCTTGCAAACAAGAAAAAGATAATGTGACTAATAATAAGACTGATATGCTCAGAAATATTAAATAGTTTCACAATAAATTAGTTTCAAAATTGGCAAAAGAACTCTAAATGTTAAAAATTTCTATTATAAAAATATTTAAATAATTATTGCAGTGAAAAGATGAATAAATTACAAGGATAGGTTTAGAAGTTTTAATAAAAGTAAAACTTTAAATATGCAAAAATTAATGCAATGCAGCTGTAATACTTGGGAAAACCTTAATTCCAAATGAATATAACAATTAACAACATTGTAGCAAAAAAAAATAAGAAACTGCACCCATTAACTCAGAAAAAGGACAATTAGTGTGAAGCTGATGCAAAAAGAAAGGCCTGTTGTCAATATTGCAAGGAGCAAGACGGATCTGCTGGCTATATGTCAAGACAATCTAAATTCTAAAGGGCAGGAAAAATAGCTTCTTTGTGAAATTTTAGATATTGTACAACAAATTTACAATTTGTGGAGCAGTGCACGCGTGGCTGAAGTCACCCCTTTCTACGGTAACGTTGATGTAAGTTGGAAAGTGTGACCACGTTGTGTGAGTTGGAGATCTTCATTGTCATTACTGCGCTTGAAGACTTTTGATATATTTTAAGATATCCTTAATCTTAAAAATGTCTGGTCATCGTTGTATTGCACCAGATAAAGAAACACAGCAAGTGTGCTGTTTGCCAGGCAGCATTAATTCATCCGGGGGCATTCTCTTGCCATCCAGTAGCAAAGTTAACAAATATGAAAAGTATGGGGGGTTTGGTTTATCGTTATGTAAACCTTCACACTTTCATCCTCAAAGTGGAGGAACAATTTGTAACGCACTGTGAGTCAAATGATGTGCTTGAGTGCATAATTACAGAGTTACTTGAAGGTGATGAAGAGATAACTTTCCCATGCTTTGAGCAAGGAAGTGAAATCATAGCATATATAATAAAATATTATGTAACTATGAGGATTAGACAGCATGCAAAGCTTATAAATTTAAAGAAAGTGCATCGAAAAGGAAAATTGCAAAACTGTCTAAGACTTGATGTTTGGTCAATAAATTTTTTATACCACTCTATCCTTTATGTTTGTATATTGTATAACCTAACTTCACATTTAAGCCTCCCCAAGATAAAATGCAGTCCACGCCAGTCATTAAAATTTGATACTTTTGGATTTATGTACGTTTCAACAATATTTGACCGTTTACTCATTTCCTGGAGACTATTTCTGGGAACTTCGATTTTTTTTCAGGAAATGTATATACGAGGGTGGTCTGAAAAGTTTCCGACCCCAGATTTTTCAGAAAACATGTCAAGAAATGTTGAAATTTCGGAAACTTTTCAGACCACCCATGTACATCCTGTGATTCTAGTTTTAAAAGGCCTAGTTGAAAGTAGATGTAACGTTGGTAATTTATTAAGGATCAATTATTTTCTGTGTATCCAAGCAGAATACATTGCAACTCGCTGATCTACAAATAATGTTTTCACAGCAACAAAGTTACTTGTGGTGTGCCCTGAAGGCAACCTGCACTTATTCTTCGGATTGACTAATTTGCCCATTTTATTCAATTGTTCTAAGTACTTGTAAATGGATAAATCACTAACTCTGAATTCCATCTTTGGTATATACTACTCTCGCAAAGAAAAATATGGAAAAAGTATCATAATCGTGCTGTTTTTTCCATTTACTCCATATGAGATTATGGTTTCAAAGGGCGAGCGTCAGTGCTGCCATCTCGCGGCTGTGGACATTAAGGACGTCAGCCGATTGTACAGTCAGCATAGGGTAACTTCAGGGGCGTGCCCCAGTCCCATGCGGTGCTTTCAATGCAACCGTTATGGCCATACTGCCAATTCATGCAAGGGCAAACCCACCTGCCCGAAGTGTGCTGGGGATACACATGATGGAGAGCCATGTAGTGGTCCCACAAAATGTATCAACTGTGAAAGAAGTCACCCTGTTTATGCCCGTGAATGCCCCAAGCTTCAGGAGGAAAAGAAAATTACAGAACTCAAAATAACAAATAAAATTTCTTATGCAGAGGCTAGGAAAAAGTACACAGAACTAGTCAGTCCTAGATTTTCCCAATCATATGCAGTAGTAGCTACAGTGAAGAAATATAATATCGGGTGCCAGACAGACCCATATATAGAAAAAACAAAGGAAAAGAAAGGAAAAACTAAAATCCCTGAAAAGACACCAGTATGCAGTAGATCCATGACAGAGGATAACAGTCATAAAACCAACGCTCCCCCTCAATCTGTGGGGAAGACGGATACAGGAGGCAAGAGAACTACTATTCCCCCCTCTTTTAGCAAATTAATGTTGACTTCTCAGTAACCCCTACCAACGAGTCCTCTGACTCCTGCATGGAGGAGGATGAGGTTCTGTCGGAGACAACCCTCCGAAAGGTTCTTTTAGAGCGGAGTCAAGGTAGAAAGGTCGAGATTAAAAGGTGATACAATTTTTACTGATAGATGGTTTTTAGATTCGGAACCATCACAATTTTCTATTTTATTTATTTATTTATTCAAATGCTTTTAACTATACGGTGGAATGTCAATGGTTTCTTCTCACATATGGAAGAGGTTAGGATTCTGTTGAAGGATCTTAATCCGGCCTGTCTTTTTATCCAGGCGATGCATTTATTTTTTAGTCAATTCCCTATTGTAAATCCCCATAGGGAATTCCCTATAAGGAATTGGCAATGGGGAATTTTCCCTATAGGAAAAATTCCTTATAGGGAAAATTCCCCATTGCCAATTCCTTATAGGGAAAATTCCCCATAGGGAAAATTCCTTATAGGGAAAATTCCCCATTGCCAATTCCCCATAGGGAAAATTCCCTATAGGGAAAATTCCCCATTGCCAATTCTCCATAGGGAAAATTCCTTATAGGGAAAATTCCCCATTGCCAATTCCCCATAGGGAAAATTCCCCACAGGGAATTGGCAAATTTCATTGCGGGGAATTCGTACAGTGAATCGTTCCCTACGCCATTAGGAATTAGATTAAACATGCTGCGAGAAAATAAAAATCAAAGACTTATGTCATTTATCAATTTCTTTTATTTTAACGACCTACTAAGGTCAAACAAATAATTATTTAAAAGGTTGTCGCTGCATTCTCAGCCCTCCTTAGCCTCTCCTGCTTCTTCCTCTCTGAAAAGCCAGGAGTATTAGATTTGGCCATGTCAATCCCCACTTGGGTCATGGCTGCTTTATACCCCTGACTTGCCGAGCACACCCTTATTTCCCGAACAACTTCATTGGGCTGCTACGTTACCTCGCACCATTTCAACATTACAGCTGTAAATAGGGCAATACACATATTAAGCCAGGGCAAAAACAGATGAAGAGATGAGTGCAAAGTAGATGTGCAAAATTAGCCCTATGCATTTCTAAAATCATAATAGCTTCAACAGCTGATGAAGATTAAAGAATTCCAACAGTAAGAAAAAATTAAGATGCCTGACAGTAAATCTACGATAAAAAATAGCAAATACAACTAATACAGGCCCTTATCTAGAAGTTAAGCTGCAGAAATCAGTTCAATGGCAAAAATAGGTTATTTCTTTGGTGGGACAGCATATCTACATTTAGCTTATCAATTAGTAGAAGCTCAAGAAATCAGTTCATTATTAATCACTTTCAATAGCTCATGGCAAATGAGTTCAGCCTGATAACCTCTTTCTTGAAGCCTCACCTTCGACAGCATTCTTCACACTATCCGGGAAGGGCTTCTTATTTGGTTTTTCTGAACTAGACTTCGCAGACCTGAATCCTGTGTAGTTAAACTTTTTTGCTTCTGTCCCCAGAAGCGCCCGTGTGGCATCCCCAGCCACTCTCTTCATTTTCTGCTGGGCAAGCACCGAATCACTAGCCCCTTTCAGGACCCAATGCCCCCACCCCCAGTGAACCTGAAATTTAAAAAATAAAACTCTCAAATCAAGGTACACACTTCAAAATTAAATATCTTACCACACTTTCTACTTATCACTATATTTTCTTAGGGCATCAGGGCACTCCTTTGCCAAGCTACCACAACATGAATGAGTAATAACACCATACTAAATATATAAATGACAACAAAGGACTGAAATTGCCTTTACAAAATGATACCACATTTTAAGAAGATAACCATTAACGACCAGAGAGGGTAACCATTTCATAAACATCCATGTAGTAAGTAGTCCATTGAGGTCTTCCATGGCTTTTCATTAGTGTTGGACATCACCAAACATCTCTGATCCATACCTTTCCATTGGCCTCAGCCCAAATTGGCTCTATAGATCCTACAGCTGGAATTGGCAGAATGTCAATAATCTGATCAACATCATTGGTGTTCTCAGCCTCCACATTGATAATGTAACTCCATTCGTCTGAAGCAGCTCCGTCGATGTTGATAATTCTATCATTTCCCATGACACTACATCAGGGACTAATGCGTTGAGATGAAGGTAGCACACAATGTTTGTAATTGGATGTGATTCATACTTTCAGAAATATCATGCTTGAAATGGAATATAATCAATGGGAACTTTGCATATCACTGTCTCAGATATATTTATCCTCCTAACTTAACACTTTGTCATGGCTTTCATTTATATTCTACGCCATCTAATTTCTTACACCTTTAATTTGAAAGATAAATAAATCTGAAACAGAGGTTTGTCATGTTTCAATTTATCATATTCCTTTCCACACAAAATTTTAAGCATTGATGTAAGTATTAATGTAATCTTTATGGCATTAATCCCTATATCATTATGTGACTAAAGCAATACCAAAGTATAACTGTTAACCCGAGATCTATTCCTACAGTAACTTTTATATATATATTATATATTTATATCATAGAAACGTTTAATATATATATTATATAAATCAAAAATTTTATTTCTATCAATTTAGTATGAATGATTAGTAACATAAATTATTCCTTGTTGATATAGCTATTTAATTAAAAATACTATATAAATAATTATACACCCATTAAATATTTATATAATAGGTAATACAGCAGTTTGTTTTTGTTGTTCATAATAAGTTTTTAGATAAACTTTATAAGATATTCACTTGATAGGACTAAATACTTCTCAAATATTATTCTTGGCAAATACTCTATTTTATGCATTTAAAAATAAGATTCCTGACAAAAGGGCTATTTTGATAGAATATATAATGTACATCTTCCACTCCTACAAATGACCCAAAGATTAAGCAAGGCAAATGAGGGGGCAAGGTAGAATACTAAATTGAATATCAATGATGTATTGCTATTTCTTCACCTTAGAGGTCAGTCCATATTAAATAGTAGAAAACTTACCACTATCTTGCCGAGCAGTGACAAAATTTTCTGTTCCACTTCCAAAAGGAGGCTGAGCAGGCTTTGGTGCAAAAATTTCCCTGTCCTGTACTCCAGCAGCTGAGTGTCAAAATAGACTTTATTTGGAGCATGTTTATAGTAAAATTTACAAAAGTTTGTTCACCAATCAATCAGTGTATCAAACCATTCTCCCCAGTTAATGTAAAAAGCAAAATAATGACGAGAATGTTCACTAAAACACTAAATATCATAGGTTGCATTGAATAAAAAATTAATGAACTCAAAGAGTATAGGAAATAACTGACAAGGAAAGAGAGATCAGAAAATGATAGACAGCTTTGGTTATCTTGCTTTTGTGCGATGCAGCCATCTCCTCAACCACCTGCTGAAGGACTTTACTGCTATCAGAAAGAGAGTCATTGAATTTCCTCAGCAACTCGTTCCCGCTCTTCAGGGCAGCAATCTCCTTTTCCTGGCACTTCAGCAGCCATGCCTTCTCCTGGCATTTCCTGCACTGGTTTTCTAGTGGGATTGCAGTATCCGCCTCATCACTGCTTCCTTCGGTATTATCCCTTCTTTTTGCCTTTAGCTTCTCCTCCTTTTCCTTTAATATTTTATTTATAACTCTCACGCGCGAAGCCGCTTGATCTTTTGCAGCTTCAGCAAGCCCCTGTAAATAAAAGGTTCCCTAGTTCAGTGGAGTGGGTTTAATTTGAACTATATCAAGAGCAAAAAGCAAGCACTGGAGCCAAAAAGATCTTAACAAACACTAAAAAAATATGGACATCTTTTGCAGAATATCAATACCAATTTTCATCTAATTCATCCATTACCTGCTTCACCTTCCTCGACGTCTTCGCTGCCACTTCTCTACCAACTTGCTCCGCCCTTCTCTTGCGTGGTTCATGATACCGAATAACCGACAGCCGCTTTTCCGAACGGAGGTATTCTGTGCGGAAGTTTTCGGCTTCCTCCCTATCCTGGCAAATGGTCAGTATCACAGCCTTGTGACTGTCCCCTTCATCCGTGCTACTCTCAGCACTGTCGGGACGTCGGTCAACAGCAACTTTATATTTCACCCAGTACAATGTGTGCAGATCGTAATCCAAACTTGGCTGGAAGTTTTCAACATACGTTGTTGGGACAACTTCCACAACATTGTCGCTGACATAGCGCACTACTGCAAATGGCCCAGCAAGCGACACCATAATAAAAGAAAGAAACCCTTAACAAAAACGGAAAGAAAAAACCCAATCACGCCTACTAATCCCTCAATTGCCCAGATTACAATCACCCGCAGAAACACAAGCACTAAATGGAATATTTAAAGATGTTTATAAATTGGAAACCCTTACATTACAATTCGGAAACCTAACACAATGAAACCCAAATAACAACAAAACCCGATAATAGAGACACTAACTATTGGATTATAGGATGAAACTAAACTTATCTAGAATTCTACCAAACTAACTATTAACTGATAACCCGAAAAGAAAAAAACCGATATCCAAACAATGAAATATAAAAGGAACAAAAGCTATACTAATGGCCTCCTAACCAACACTGAAGATCATTAAACCTACGAAACGCTAATGCTACAAATACTATTAAAACCGTAAGCTGAAACTCCAAATAATTTTTTTTAAATCCCTACATCTAAAATAAAAAAGAAATAGAAAATACGCCGCCCGAACAAATTCACTTCATATCTCCCGTCAACAACACCGAGTTCACAGCAGCTTAACTAAGTCAGCAGTGACAAGAAGCAGCAACAAGCCATGTGGGTCATGGCGACGCATTAGTTTTCGTTAGTCTTTTTTCTCAGGTGTATCTCTATTGGTAGCCATATGCTTTTTATATAATTTTGTACGTATACATATATTTACTCCCAGAGTTCGAATGAAGCTTCTTGTTGTGGGGAAAGTATTTAGCCAATCTTCTTCGAGTACTGATATCAAAATAAATATTTCCTCAGCTATAACAATGAAAGGTGGCGCAAAAGAATGCAATTTAAGTGAATTTGCCCCGATTGCTACAATTTTTTATTGTGAAGAAAATTTGAATTTTATATTTTTTATACCTCTCAATATAACTAAATAGATATCCGGTAATAAGGAAAATCGATGTACTACAATTTTTTATGGTTTTTGATGCGATAGAACCTTCATCACTTTAGACATAAATGTTAACCGAATCGTAAAGTGATTTAATTCTGCTATCACCAAACAGAAGAAGTTCACTGCAACTTTTAGGCCACCATGCCTAGTTTAATACTTCACACTCCTAAAAGATGTGAATAGCACTGGAAAACCTAGCACTCAAATTATCTATTAATCCTTGTAAGAACTGTCATCTCCCCTCGCTGTAGGTTCCTCCAAGTGGTGAGGGGGGGGCATAGAGAGGGCTCTCATGCCTCATTTCATCTTTTTTTCACTATCAATCACCCCATCATCTCTTCTTCTCTCATGAAATGCTGGCCCTCTCTGTGTGCGGAATGCCTACCCATGCGTTTGCCGTGCATGGCGACCCGTGTCGGGGGGAAGGGGGATCCTGGTGGCTGAGGGTATTGGGTCTTGGGGGGGACTTAGCCCCTCCACTTTTCCCCAACACTCCACTTTGGCCCCTGCCTCTCCTAGACGGGCGGCCAGGAACTAGCCCACTCCCGGTCAATCGGCTCCTGGCGGCTGGGGAGCTTGGCGGCTCCTTACGAGCGTACGCCAGTGGGGCAGTCTAGACCCACCAGAACCGCATTAGTCTTGCGCAGATGGTGGGATCTTAGCTATATCCTCCTGGTAGCCCTGGCGTTGAAGTTCAGCGTCCCCTTGTTGGGCTCCGTGGTGGGTGGGGAGCCCGGAGGATGAAACAAAACTGCCAAATTATGGCTAACAAAAACCAAGGCGAGAATATAACCGAAAAAGAAGGTAAAATATCAAAGAAACCCAGAGTCGAAGCAGAAGCTATTAATAATAGAAGTGATTGTGAAAGTAGTTGTAACAGTGAAGAGAGATTCTTCATTATCTCTAGCATCATTGATGGAGCTCTAAAAAAGCTGTCACCCTTTGTACTCCACAGGGTGTTAAAATTTTATGCTGGGGGAGGTGGCGTGCGCAAAGCGTTTGCGCGATGGATTCTTGCTGGTGGAGGTAAAAGATGAAAAACAAGCCGCTAAAATAAGAACAGCCACACTTTTCCACAACGTGGCAGTGAAGGTGGAAGCTCACAGAACCCTGAACTATGTTGAGGGTGTGGTCTTCAGCTATGACCTGCTAACAGTACCGGAGGAGGAAATATTGAATGAGTTGAGGGACCAGGGAGTTGTTGGTGTGCGACGAATCAAATCTCGTCGCAATGGTGTCTTAGTAGACACCCCCAACCTTACCCTAAAGTTCGCAAGAACAGAACTCCCAAGAAAGATCTTTGCTGGCTATCTGTCTCTTGCTGTAAGACCGTATATCCCCAACCCCATGAGGTGCTATAAGTGCCAAAGGTTTGGTCACACCTCGGCACGGTGCTTAGAATCAGAGAAGTGTGGCCGCTGCGGTCAACAAAAGCATGAGGAACCATGCACGTCTCCTCTAAAGTGCCTTAATTGCAGTGGAGAACACACTGCCTGGTCTCCTACCTGCCCAGTTTTTAAGGAAGAGAAGGCCATTCAGGAGATAAAGACCACAAAAAAGATCTCATACATTGAAGCCAAAAGAGAATATAAGGCACAAGCCCCACTATCGAAAGGTCCCTCATTTGCCGCAGTAGCCTCCAGGGCAGTGAAGACGAGGGAGATGGGCACCCAGACCCACCTTCCCCCTGTCTGCTCCCCATGTAAGAGCATACTAACATCTTTTGTAGCAAGACCGAAGGCAATAGCAGTCCAGACAAGCAGAGACCTAACTGAAAAAAATAAGGCAAGGGATGAGGAGCACAAAAACAAGGCCAAAACAGTGAATAAGGAATCAAATCAGAGAAAACATGTTACCTCTCTGAGTCAACAAGTAGTCTCAAAACTCCCACCCATAGATGGGACCTCTGACTCCTGCATGGAGGAGGACGAGTGTCTGTCAGAGACAGAACTCCAAAGGGTCCTTTTAGAGCGCCAGAAAGGGAGAAAGGTCAAAATAAATAGATGAAAGAATCCTCCTTTTTAATAATTCTATTTATTTATTTATTTTTACAGCAATGTCTTCCAGATTTTTAATGTTGCAATGGAATTGTAATGGTTTTTATTCCTATCAGGAGGAGCTAAAGATTTTAACAAGAGATTTAAACCCTGCCCTCATATGTCTCCAAGAGACACATTTTAAAGACACTGACAAAGGCAGAATTAATGGTTTTAATGTTTTTAGATTGGATGACTTGAGTGGCAACAGAGCTAGGGGTGGGGTGGCTATTGCCGTCCAGGAGGCCCTATACACCTCCCGAGTAACACTCAATACCCCCCTACAGGCTGTTGCGGTGAAATGTTACATCCCAGATAGAGTCACATTCTGCAACATCTACCTTCCTGAGTGGGCACCCGTAACCAGAGAAAACCTGGAGAGTCTCATTCAACAACTGCCGAGACCATTTGTGCTCCTGGGCGACTTCAACGCCCACAGCACTCTATGGGGGGACGCAATGAACGATGCCAATGGCAGAGGTCGCCTTATTGAGAAAATTTTAAACGATTTTAATCTAATTTTACTGAATGAAGGGGAAAAGACGCGTTTTAACTCTTTTAATGGTGAGTTCTCTGTGATTGATTTAGTCATATGCTCTAGTTCCATTGCAACGTCTTTTAACCTGTCTGTTCACTCCGATTTGTGTGGTAGTGACCACTTCCCATTACTTTTAGAAAAGCCTGGCTACGCAATTGAGCACTTTACTCATGCAGGAAGTTGGCTCTTACGTAAAGCAAACTGGAATGTTTTTAAAACAGTTTTTAACTTTGTTGACAATACAAACACTGACAGCTCCCAAAAGGTGGAAGACTTCACAGCAGCAATAATCCAAGCAGCCAGTTCTTGCATACCAAAGTCGTCAGACCGACCAGCCCACCACTCTGTCCCATGGTGGAACGATGAGTGTGCCGAAGCCATCCGGAAGAGAAAAAGAGCATTACGGATCTTTCAAAAATACCCAACTACCAGCAATCTGGCTTCATTCGGGAGATTGAAAGCAAAGGCACGGCTGACTGTGAAAGCTGCAAAGAAAGCATCGTGGGTCGAGTATGTCTCCACAATAACCCTATCAATCTATTAATGGGTAATCTCGCTGCCCCCTACAACGATCAATTCAATATTTGGGAGTTATCGGCTGCCATAGGGAGCACTAAGGACACTTGCCCTGGTATTGACCAAGTGCACAATGCATTCCTAAGAAACCTTCCTCTTTCGGGAATGGAGCAGCTCCTGGACATACTTAATCGAATCTGGTGTGAGGGCATATTTCCAGTAACTTGGCGGAAATCTATTATTATCCCGATCCCAAAGCAGGGTAAAGACAAGCGACTAGCTATAGACCGATTTCTTTGACCAGTTGCCTCTGCAAGGTGATGGAGAGGATGGTAAACCAAAGACTGGTTTGGTACCTAGAAAAACACAAACTACTCAGTAATATTCAGTGTGGATTTCGACAAGGAAGATCCACAATAGATCACTTGGTCAGGATGGAAAATTTTATTCAGGAAGCATTTCTCCTCCGCCAACACGTTGTTGGTATCTTTTTTGACATTGAACGGGCATACGACTGTGTATGGCGACATAAAATTTTACGTAAACTGCACGACTGGGGTTTCAGGGGAAATCTACCTGTTTTTATTGAGAACTTTTTAACTGACAGAGTTTTTAAGGTGAGGATTGGGAAATATACATCTAGATTGTTCAAACAAGAGAATGGAGTGCCACAGGGTTCGGTTCTGAGTGTAACTCTGTTTGCAATAGCAATCAATGACGTGGCCGAGTGCGTTAGACGACCTGTAATGGCATCCCTATATGTTGACGACCTGGCCATATTCTGTAGATCGTCTAAATTGCAGAATGCAGAAAGGCAACTACAACTGACCCTACACCGGCTTCAGGAATGGTCATCTTCCAATGGCTTGAGATTCTCAAGAGAAAAGACAAAATGTGTTCACTTCCACAGATTGAGGGGATTATTCCCTCAACCATCTCTTATGCTCAACAACCAACCCATTCCATTTACAGAGACTGTCCGATTCCTAGGTATGGACCTAGATGAAAGGCTCAACTGGAGAACTCACATTAACAATCTGAGGGACAGATGCGTGAAACTACTGAATATTATGCGACACCTCACTAACCATTCATGGGGTGCAGACCGAATTTCAATGCTCAGAATATATCGAGCCCTGATAAGGTCAAAATTGGATTATGGCTGCTTCATATATCCATCAGCCCGCAACACATATTTAAAACCGCTGTCCTCTATACACCATGCTGCTCTTAGATTAGCAACAGGAGCCTTTCGGACGAGCCCAATCCTAAGTCTCTACTCAGATGCAGGAGAACCATCACTCGAAGTAAGGAGAGAGACACTTATGTGTAATTATATTAGTAAGATCCTCTCTTCAAAAGATCACCCCCGCTATGAAACTATTTTTAACCCTCGTTTTTTAGTGCTTTTTAACAACAGACCACGGGCAACTAAACCCTTGCCAATTCGTTTTAAAGAATTGTTGAACGACATTGCAGAAGACCTTCCACCTGTTTATTGCAGAAGACCTCCTAGATACTCACCTTGGCATGTCCCTTTTCCTGAGACCATAACAGAATTATTAAAACTCCAAAAGGCAACAACAGCTCCTCAGTTTTATCAGCAAGCTTTTGCAAAGACTCTGTCAGACTACTGCAATCACACCCACATTTTTACAGATGGCTCAAAATCAAGCTCGGATGTTGCATGCGCAGTTGTCTCTCCTATTTCTGGAGTGATAGGATTGAAACTGCACCCATGGTGCAGCATTTACACTGCGGAACTGTATGCCATTAAGACAGCTATGAAGCAAATAGAATCCTGCAATCAACCCTTTTTAATCTGTACTGACTCTTTGAGTGCCATACAGGCCATTTCATGCTTCTCCCCCACACATCCACTTGTAAAGGAGATACATTTATCCCTTATTGACCTTCACTCACGAGGGGTTAATATAATCTTTGTCTGGGTCCCAGGGCACGTTGGCATCAGAGGCAATGAGGAGGCTGACTCAGCCGCTAAGGCTGCCCTACAGAAACCAAATATAGACTCAAGACATATCACTTCTCATGACCTGAGAAACATACTCAGAGAAAAGATACATGATAGCTGGAAGCAAAACTGGCAAGATCTTGAGGGAAATAAACTAAGGGACATAAAACCAGTGGTTTCCCCATGGCACTCTTCCCATCGTAGGAATAGACGAGAGGAAGTAGTGATTACAAGACTGCGGATAGGTCACTGTGCATTTACACATTCATTCCTATTTACAGATGGGGAGATGGCACCTATGTGCGATAGCTGCAACTCGCAACTAACCATTAAACACATACTTACTGATTGTGAGCAATACCATGCCTTAAGAAACAGATTTGACATCAGGGGTGAGCTCAGAGACATCTTAGGCAATGACGCAGAGAATCTCAATAGAGTTTTACAGTTTCTTAAGGAAGCTGATCTATACAAAAAAGTTTAAGTCCACAACCATCCTGGACAAAGATGTTTTACTATGCTTCTTAATTATTTATTTATTTATTTTATCCATTTATTGGTGGCTATTTTTCTTTAATGGATTTATCATTATTTATTTAACTATTTATTTTACCTATTTATGATCTTCAGAGCCTTAAATGATAAAACTGACTCTATTTAATAATAATACACGTATGCCGTAATTTTTTGTCACTTTTGTCAAGTATTGGCGCAAATAACCTAAGGGTTGAGGCGCCTTAATCTAATTCTACTACTACTACTACTACCAACTCTGTTCAGAATATGTATTCCCGGATGCTTGGCATGAAGCTTTAGTAATACCCATTCCAAAAGAAGAAAAAGACTGCAGCCACCCCTCAGATTACCGGCCTATATCCCTTACCAGCTGCTTGTGCAAGCTCATGGAAAAGATGGTCAACAAGAGGCTTTTCTGGTACCTTGAAAATAGGAGCCTCATATCAAATGTTCAGTGTGGGTTTAGACATGGCAGATCAACAGTGGACCATGTAATGAGAATCGAAAACTTTATCCAGGAAGCATTTGTTTTAAAACAGCATGTGATAGGGGTGTTTTTTGATATCAAGAAGGCTTATGACATAGACATGGGCGCCGTTATGATTTTTGTCAGGCGTAGGGGGAAATGAAGCCAACGGCGTGAACGCTGATTGCTTAATCGTCGGCGGCGGGGCGGCGTAACCGGCGGCGTGTAAAATTTTGTTCGCATACGGCAGAAAAAAAGGCGAATAACTCGAATATCTGAGAGTACATTATTACAATTATATCATACCAATAAAGACAATGTAGAGCTATCTTGAATACGCAGCACAAGAGTACATTATTACGATTATATCATACCAATAAAGACAATGCAAAGTTATCTTGAATACGCAGCACAATGGGCTAGAATCGAAAAAACCTGGCAAAAAATCATTTTCTTTACTGCGGACTTAGGTACTGTAGTATTCTTGAATAAATCCTGCCTATTACTACCAAATTATTTACGCTGATTTCTACCATTTAAAATTCTACAGGTGGTCAAAATTGACCAAAATTCACGAATAATGCCAGGTTTAGATTTTTGCAAAATTCTTCAGCCTCAAACCAAACCCAAATGAGCAGAATCATCGGAAAAAATTAATACAGTGTTAAATAATCAACCCTTAAGCTTATTTATGATTTTTTAAGTGACCACCGTTGAATATTTGAATTATTGCATCACTTCCATCAGATCTCTGAATTAGCTACTGTTGGTGAAATACTCACTTCATGCAACATGTCTTTTAAGTTATATTTCTTTCTCTTATCCTCTCTCGGACCCTCCGATTTAAGTAAAACAAGCTCACATAAGACGCTGTCTGGGAATATTATATGCAGAACTTATTGAGGTATGGCAATGCGAAGTTTCAAAGTTCACATTCAACAAACATTTCCTTATTCTTGGCCACAATGTTTCGATTCTAGCTCGCTCTGCGCCGTAAAGGGGTTCATTTGGCATTACATTGCTTTCTTTATTTTCACAAAAGCATACTTCTTATAATTAGGCTACATTACTTTAAGAACGCTTAAAGAGTGGTATCACAAATTGGGCACAAATAGTCAGTAGAATGTCGATCAATGGATGTACTATTAAAGAAATCAATTCAAGTGATATTTGGTGGAACTTCATTTTTCAAAAACACCAAATAAAACGCAACACACTTGTACTAATTCCACAAATTTAATATATCTGTTAACCGGTTTCGGTGTCACAGCACCATCCTCAGAACAAGAAGTTAAATCAAAGAGCAAAAACATATATACAGAACCAAAAGAAGGGGGGAGGGGTAAAAAGAATACAAGGTTGCATCACGAGGGGGAGGGCAAATGGGGGAAAAGAGTCTTGAGGAGTGGGGACTGGCTGTTAGAATACAAACTCGTTAGCTAAAGGAATGGAGTAAAATTGGTGAAGGCGTATATAAAACTCTTCTAAAAGGTCTAATTTGGTACCTTTACGTCCATGGTTTAAAATACGGGGGTGAAGTCGGAAAAATGACCGTTATTAATCAGATGATCGGCGAAATGTGATGAATTAGAAAGATTGTTAAAAGATCTTTTGTCTCATCCACCCTTATTCTAACATTGCGGGCCATACAACCAACGTAAACAGTGTCACAATTGTTGCAGGCAATTCTACATATTCCTGATCTGGTCTAGGGATCAAAACGGTCTTTGGTGTTGCAAAGTAATGACCCGAGGTTCTGACCAGTATAAAAAGCAGGACGTTTCTTGTCTGTGGCAATAGTTCTGGCTAGTTTATAACTACAATCATCGACAAAATTAATGGAAAACCAACTGATTTGATCTTCGGTTGAATTAGGTGGTGGGTTAAAAATATTTCTTAAGGCTAAAATTCGTTGCTTCCTTTTTAATAATTTCATAATGAGGTCAGGGGAGTATCCATTCACGGAAGTAAGGTAACGGATAATATTAAGTTCTTAATTGAAATTCTCATTTGATAACGGAATATGCAGAAGTCGGTGAATTAAGGAGTGAAAGATGGCTAATTTATGAGAATAAGGATGATTAGAGGAAAAGTGAATGGTATGGTCCGTATAAGTGGGCTTTCTAAAAATGGAAAAAGACAAACCGGAATCAGAAAACGAAATTGTAACATCTAAGAAATTAATGGAATGATCCATTTCTACCTCATGAGTAAATGAAACCGGTTAACAGTTCTATTAAATTTGTGGAATTAGTACAAGTGTGTTGCGTTTTATTTTGGTGTTTTTGGATGTACTATTGTTGTGAATTAGTTTTAACATCACATTTGCACCACATTTTTCAAGTATGGAATCCAGGAATAGACGTTCAATTGAAATTTCCAGAAAATAAAAAATGTATAAATGATGAACACAAATCAAAACATTTAAGTTGAAACAAACTAAAAGAATAATAAGCAAATCCATGAATGAGAGGAGTTTAAAATAAATAATTTAATAACATTCAGCAGTAGGTTACACTCTGTCAACAAAATCTTTGCACAACGCATAGTTGTCATGGATGTATACCATTTTATTCAATCTCTGTGGCTCTAGTCTGCTTTTTTATCATTGAGAGTGAGCCCGCATATACTAAAACTCCTCTCTATGGGAGTGCTGGTTGCGGGAATACACTTTGTTCTAATAAAGATATTCAAATCGATTATAATGTTTTAGAACTCTGGATTAGACGTTTTTTTATAAACCAAAAGATGGTTCAATTATTAGGAATTGAAGTTAATCCAGGAAAATACTGTTGTACCCTATGAAGAAAATTCTCTTATTGGAGTTAAAATTTTGGTTTACAAACCCAGGCAGCACAATGTCACACATTGCCCCAAAATATATATATATTATACAGATATCCAAGAGATATGGTTTACCTTAAGGGAAAGATTATCTGTATATGGAAGGGAAAAGTTAGGGATAAGGAAGGGCAATATCACAGATACATTTCCGGTTTTTAAGGGATATCATATCCCTAAAGACGAAAGCAGCGCCACGTAGGTGACGCTAAGAGAACTAACAGAGCTTAGAGCAATTAGCGACGAAAGCACCATCTAGTGGTTAAAATTTGAACTACCAACGTTTTAGCGCGCCTTTTATGAACTGATAAGGCGCTGTTTAGAAATACATTGTAATTAAAAAAAAAATCAAAAACAAAATCTTTGACGTTATTTATAAGCGGACAAGAAGAAGAAGAATCTTAGTAAATATTTCCGCCAATCTATTTACACTTTGGAATCGACTACATATGAATAAAAAGCTCAAAATAGAAACCATCTCATAGTATTAGTATCAACAACGTTAGGACAAATAAAAAATAAAATATATTTTAACCTCTCAGAGTATTTATTTCAACGAAGTAAAAGCAGGTACATGATAAAAATACAGGATCAACACATCAATGACAGAAAAATCAATAGGATAAAATAAAACAAGAAACTAGTAAGACAGCAAACTATATTTAAAGACTTCATAATATAAAATACAAAATCATATTTAATCAAGATTCAACATATTTATGCTAATCTACAGATACTGCCAGTTGATAAGCTCTTAAACTATTACTGATGTACCTAATTCACTTTGTAAATGAAATTGTATGAACATAGATAAATGAAGAAAGAGTAAAATTAAGTATACTAAAACAGTATTTAAAATAATATTATGTTATTGATTCACTTCAGCTCCTGTTTTTTTTACACCTCCCCTTAGCTTGGCTAGCCGGAACCATTCCCTGATAGCTCTTCCAACAGAGACTTTTTCGAGCTGGGTTCCAGCAGGATTCTTACTTTTTAATACATCTGAAAAAAAAACAAATACAGTATAAACTTAGCCACAATATCCATTACCTGCACGCAATGCTAATACATCATAAAATAAGAAATTCAATTACCAAAAACTGTATCAACTGTTCTCGGGAAATATTTCTCAAAGGAGACTTAGCATGGGTTTCTCCCCTTCATGCAGAACTTGTTTCCCAACTCATTCCCCATTAAAAGGGACATCACATCATTGACTGTCTTATTTATAGCAGTCACTACCAATTTCTCAGTCAAACTTCTAAATAACATATTCGATGACCTATCTCGTAGGTAATGCACCTGAAATAAAAAAATAATAATTTCAACGTCCATGCATAGAACAAAAGATGCCCTTGAAACTACTTCAGTCATTAGCACCATTTCATGGAACAAATATTCATACCATGAACTTCCTATATTCACTATTACAGGAAATTTCCTCTTCAAACTGCTGCATTTCCTCCATGCTCTGCATAGGCAGGTCGTGCATGAGCTCCATTTGGTTAGATTGTACCGGTAAACATTTTAATTGCACAGACAATGAATCAATTTTCTCATTCAAGGAAGCCGAACTTACAGAAATTTGAGCCCTTAACTCCCTCCTAAGCTCATTCTTGATTTCCTTTTTAAGGTCATCCAGTCCTTTCCGGATGAAGTCCTTCAGTTCTGAAACAATGCAATTTAAGCAATATAAATATATTGTTTTGGGTTACCATGAAGAAATAATATATTGCTGATTAATTTCCAATTACGTAACTCAGGAGGAATCTATCAAATAACTTACCGGCTATGACCGATGACTCATCGCTTGCATGAAAATTTCCATGCACTGGTGAGGCAGTGGGTAACTTGGAGGGTTGATGGGAAATTTCCATCACAGTAGTAGCAACCGTTGACCTATCCATGCTCATTGGTCCCCTTGATGGTGCCAATGATGAAACCCGCGATGTTGCATGCACCTTAGAGCACTTTTTCAGTGGGTCGGCATGCCTCCTATGATAGGACTGACCCATTGACTGCTCCAATGACCCATACCCACTACATCCTGGCTTCTGTATAACGGAAGATGCAGCAGCCTGGGCAGATCTCCTTAAGAGTGTGGGAAGTTTGGAGGTAGTGGCAGTATTCCTTGTTTTTTCAAGGCTTGGCAAACTGGTATGCATAGTATCTGTTGAAGAATGTGAACAACAACAGAAGGGGTAATTACATAAAAGACAAGGACTTATCTTCAGTATAGTAGCATAGAAACATATATATAGACTATAGTAGCATAATATAGTTTAGTAGCATAGAAACAATACCTTGAAGCGATGGAGGATCACTCAGCTCATCCTCACTGTATTGGGATTCAGAATCTGGCTCATTAAAATACCTTGGCTGCTTTACCTTCCTCCTCCTCTTTCCTCCCCTGTTGAGAGCAGTCACATAAGCCTCCAGATCCGTATCGTTACAGTTCGCAACATCTACTTCCAGATGTATGGCAGCAAGTATATCATCTAGATGAGGATTAGAAAAAGGACATCTTGAGACAATGAGTTATAGGTTAATACATATTACAATGGTTGCACCTCATGGAAACTGTAATAACAACTGACCAAATGGAGCTGTAGCATAGCTACAGGGAAGCTTGTCCCAAGTCTCTGCTGGATGCTGCTGCCTCCTTATCATTTTCTGCACCACTGCAGGTGGTAATTCGGCTGGGGGATATGATGCAATGGGGCATCCAACCTCATTACTCACCCAACAGTGGGGAATGGTTTGGACAGTGAGACCATCGAACCCACGGTGGGGAAGAAATTCCACAACAACCCACGGCATTCTGAAATGACATAAAAAAAATTTGAGCTCATAATGCATCACCAATCAACCAAAAGATAATTCCTAAGAGGAAAAATATTAAACTTACTATTTTCACTGTAAGTATGTAGGCAGAATCTCTGCAACATAACACTGTGATTGGGAGACAGAAGACGGAAAAAGGATTGCCTTCCCTCTGATGTCAGTAAGAGACCAGAGTTTTTCATTAAGTATATTACTGACCAAATAAATCCCTGTATTATGTGATGGTGCTGGTGTCTGATAAAATGAGGAATTATTTTGAAATGGCTTACCCACTACATATACCTCCCCATTTCTTGAGGCAATTAGGCTTACAACCACCACTTCTCCACTTTTCATAACAATGCAATTATTTGGTGCTTTGTCCGACACAGTTGCATTGTTGAGAGGATAATGTGAGAAAACCGGACCTTCTAGGCCGAATGGCAATATCCTTTGGCAATCCTTTCTCTCCCTGAGAATTCGTTGCATGGCATGAACCCGTTGAGGGAATAATGATTGCTCGTGCAACCGCCGGACAATTTGAGGCAGGGGAAGATTAGGGGTCCTCATAAGCCTTTTGATTTGATACAGCTTGCTCTCAAATTTAAAGGCACTGAATCTGTCTAAGGAGCCATGAACTTGGCAATCATCTGCCAGATGGAGAAGGCCATGTACATTATATGACATGCTTTCCCTGCCATAAAGAACTTCAAACTTTTTCACAAAGAACCCAAGCAATATTCTGGCATAGTCCAAGTTAACCAAGTAATTAGAGGAGAGTAGAATTCGGATAGCATAATGAAATGACAGAAAATGTTTTAACGCAGAGGGTGAAAGAATTCCTTGAAGCAGATATGGACCTGTATAGACTAAGAACATTCTGAATTCAGTGGCCTTCCACCTCATGACCTCCTGCAGTACACGAGGCTTCCTGGCAAATTCTAAGGGCATGAGCTTTGAAATGGCAAGAATACGCTCATTCATTAAAGCCACTTTTCTAGCCTGCATCCTGACATTAAGGCTTCCCTTCATCCAAGCAAGAAGAAGTTTTCTCATCACCCCAAGGCAAACAAGGTGCATGTATTCATATGGAAATTGAGAAACCATTTGGGTTTCCGGGATTTCCAATAAGGGGGAGTGGCCAACATGATGATCTTCATCCACCATAAGGGAAAAACTCTCATTGGTCTGCAATGGAGCATCCACTTCACCAAAAATGACTCTATTATTTATATACTCCCCTTGAACGGTGCATTTCCCACAGCCAAAATAACCTGTGTGAGATTTTATCTGTGCCACAAAGGCACGTGCAGGAGCATCACAAACATAACAAGTTACAATCACAGAAACAACCAAACCATTATATTCCAGACCCTCAATTGTCAGCTTTCTCATTTCCTCCACATATTTAGCTAAGTACTCCGAGCATGATTTTGGCTTTTCATTGCCATGGTATATACCAACAGCAAAGGGTGGAATGGAAGGGAAATCCTCTAAACACATCAAAATGGGCCAAACCTGACTGTTAGTACTTTTTGTAAGCTGAAGGCCATCAAAGTTGCATTGTAACTTAATTGTGCCAGTCTCTATTATAGAGGGGTTTCCATTTATTAAAGAGGTTAAACCCTTCTCAATACCTATATGACAGTAGGAACCACCACTAATACTTTCAATATCAATAGTTCGAGGTGTCTTCAGCAGTGTTCTTGAGTCAGCAGGCAAATATGAAAAGCACTGATGACCTCTAAGAATATTGAGAATTTCATTAACCCTTCTAGCAGAAATTCCTTCACTAGCCCACTGTGAAATTTAAAAAAAAAAGTTAGCGTCAGCCTCTAAGTCATTAGCCTCTGAGACATCAGTTTCAGACACATTTATTTCTGAGATCTCAGTCTCAGAGGCAGTTTCAGCTCCAGACTCAGTTTCATCATTTACCTCAGAAATATTCATTACATCATCATCCATGACAATATCTGCAGGGAAAATATTCTCATCTCCTGCAGCTCGATTGTTCTCTACTACAGCATTTGCTTCGATTACTCTTAGCTGTCGTACGCGTCTCTCACTCAAAGAAGCTAACAAATACCTTTTTTTATTCATTTCAGAGATGGAAACTACAGTAATATATTAACACAACAATATACTTAGATTCACCCCAGTTTAAAACAGAGCAGCATATACACAGTAGATTCCTGTAACAAAAATCAGTTGATGGAGCACTTATATTCCATACAAATAATGTGGTCATCCATAGATGTTATCTAGAAACTTTTATGCAAACATATTGAACTGAAGGTAAAAAAAACAAACCCCTAGAAATGTAGAAGGAAATGATTTAGTAATTATGAGGAAAACTTCCCTCATCAGACAGAAAAATAGTAAGGTTAAAGGAGGAGTGAAAAATAGCAACATGACTGGGACTCGAACCCAGGTCTTCCACTTACAAGGCAGGTATTACAACCACTGAGCTACCATGTCACATCCTTCCTTGTGCAAAGTTAAATTTATTTTCGAAGGAAAAAGATTGCCTTCCAACAAGAGTGGGGAACATGGTTATTACAAGGAAACAATTCCTTTAGGTTATAGTTACAACAATGAAAGCTACACCTTAGACCACCAAGAGTTTGTTAATCCATTTCATGTTTCTTTAGATAAATATCAATAAACAATTAACTAATTAAAAAATTAAGTCAGCAAAGAATTTTTTCATCTGACAATATAGGGTGGTTTTACGTCTTCTATCAAGTCCCATGAATAGTGAGCAATATACAGTTCATTGCATAGCAACATCAATGTGAGTAAAAGAAGGTAAACTTATATTGGTATTAAGTAAGTTCTAAAGGCAAAATCAACACCCTAATGATCAATTATGAACTTCGAAGTGAAAATTTACTTTGTACGAGGAGCATGCTCCCATGTGCCTTAAACCCAAAGTAAATGAGGAGTGAAGTGAAATATTATAAAATGCTATAATAAAGCATCCATTTAACTTGAATGGAATTGGGAGGGTATGAATGATTAGAACATTAGAAGAGAAATGCATACAATGCTATGAAGTCTCACATTAATAATTTTTACAGTAAGAATGCCATAAATGAATCACAACGATGCTTTATAAGTTGGGAACCTAAATTGTCCTAGGGTACTACTGGTTGCTGAGAGTACACACACACGGATTAATCTAATTGTACATTGATACTTGCATTAGGATTACCATATGGGTTGTATGGAAGAAGAGACTTTTAAGTCTCAATCTCGCCCAAATAAGGACAATTTATCATTATTCTTATTATTATTATTACCACAGAAGGATTCACCATAATTGTAAAAAAAGGAGTTAACTCTATAATTACCCCAGATCGTACGCGTTTTTGATTGCACAACCTCATGGTTAAGGATGGGTTCATTCCGAGATAAAAGAAGCACAGTAAGAATAAAATAAATAATTGCATATACTCACTTGAAATCTAGATGCGGAGATCCAAGCTACTAAAATTCTTCGTACAAAATAGCAACGTAGACTCCAGATTCTTCTCAGTCTTGGAATATCTTCTTGCTCTTCGGTGTCTTACAGCAAAAGAAAGACCACGAGGGCTACAAGAAAATGGAGTTTTATAATTTCATTAACTGTCAGTTATATACATTAAGTAAAACAGAGTTTCGTGATATCGGAATAACCCAGTCTATGATGTGTATTCACAATCCACCCTTACCGTTTACAGCATGCAGATTCATTTGAAAGTAAGGAGTGATCGTCGGTATGTTTTTAAAAGGCATACATTAATATAAAATATTGGGGAAATATTGTGGTAAACAATTTTCGTTCAATGTTACTTGAGTTTTATGAACTAATGACTGTTAAGAAGTTCCACAGAATGGACATTTAATAGTCAACATGAAACAGTGTGTTCTATTTTGGGGAAGAAGTTAATTATTTAAGGGTTTCCAGTTTCAAATATTTACCGTAGATCCGGTCAACAAAATGAAAATAATTAAGAATTATTACGATAATTCTAGAATTTATAATTTTCAGAATAGTTTTAAAACAATCCACATATAACATCTCTCAGAGACATTCACGGCGTGCTACCTCTGTAAGACTTCTCATAGTCGTTTTTATGACTTTTCAAGATCATTCTTTCATGCGGCCACAAACAAGCCTAAGACATTAATTTTATTTTTATATTTAGTATAGCCTACTAGTATACTGTCGTATTATTATTAAGTAATTCGAGCATTTCCAAAATTACATTCATGTCGCAATTGTTCACTCCTCGTTTTACTTTAAGAATGATTAGTATATTAGAAAAGAAACTCATACAATGTTAATGTAATGTAAAGGAATAATTTTTACAATAAGAATGCCGTTAATGAATCCCAACGATGCTTTAAAAGTAGGGAACCTAATTTGACCTAGGGTCGTACAGGTTGCTGAGAGCACACACACACAGATGAATCTAATTGTAAATTAATACTTTCATTAAGATTACCACAGAATGATTCAAAATGATTGTAAAAAAAGGAGTTAACTCTATAATTACCACAGGTCGTACGCGTTTTTGATTGCACAACCTCATGGTTAAGGACGGGCTCATTCCGAGATACAAAAGCACAGTAAGAATAAAATATATAATTATACATACTCACTTGAAATCTAGATGTGGAGATCCAAGATCTGCTAAAAATCTTCGTACAAAATAGCAACGCGTACACTCCAGTTGCTTCTCTGTCTTAGGATATCTTCTTGCTCTTCTACCTTCAATGACTTTCAGCAAAAGAAAGACCATGAGGTTTATAAGAAAATGGAGGTACTTGCGACCGTTTCCTGCATATAGCGCTGCATGTCTTCCGCTTCTAGCAGACATAGAAAATCGGTAGGGAACCTGGTCCGTGGCATTGCAAAACATTGACAAAATTGCAAATAATTTTATGAGAATATTAAAAATGCCTTTTTATTTTCGGTTTATGTTAACAAGATACCTAATTGGAAAAATTTCTTCATGTCTCTTAAACAATTATTCCTCAGAAATTCTTGTATATGTATCGCGGTTCTTGTTCCACGTTAAGCGACTTACAAAAGCTGAATTGTGCATTTCAATCCACTGTTGGTCAAGAAAAGTAAATAATCGGCAGTTTTTCATACTGCATATATCGTCACAATCTCAATTCAGCCATTAGCAATGAATTAATGGAATTATATGGAATAGAACCTTCAAAGCGGATAAGATGGGGAAAATTTCTCTCCATTATATCCCTACCTGAGTCTTGGGGATATGCTTTCCCTTTTATTGCCCTTTCCTATCCGTAAGAGATATCTGCTGTGCTGCCTGGGAAATATGTTCAAGATGGTTTTTATCAAAGTATTCACATAAATTAAGATACGTAATGAATATACATTACTTTCCATTACTAAAGCCCAACGTATCTCAAACGGCCCCATGTTCATAAGAGAGATTGATGCACGTAGTAGAAATATACGCGTTGAAAGAGAAAGTTAGCCTAAATTAATTTTAATATTATACCACTTAGAGATACAGTAATTCAAAGCTGTTCAGTGAAATTTAATTATAGTTAATTATTATCATATTTAAAAGGAAAAATAAGAAAATAATAATATTTAAAATGAAAAATTTGGAAATTCGTAGTGAATTTGTTTGTACTTGTTCTTTAAATACTCACTCATTTCAGAAACAAAGTTCTTATTCTTGATAATTTGCTTCCAAAATGATATTTTTTCGATACTTTTAAATTTCCTGGCAAATATTCTGGGAAAATACTTCCCGAAAATTTTGAGGGGAATGTCGAGAGGTTTGAGAAAAATGCGTTCAAAAAAGTAGTTGCCTACTACTTTTCGCTATACTTCATTCATTAAAAACATCCAGCGAGATAGTATTCTGAGAAAAGACTGAATTATATTGGTGTTATTTTAATCCCTATTTTCTATTATAAACATTCGAAAACGAACATACATTGCGAAAGTTACATCTTCTACAATGTATTGTAGGAATTATATTATGTATGAAATATATCTATTATATATAGATGCTTCTCCGGATTCATTCATGGATATACCTATATAGATAGATAGATAGGATACTAATTCACAGCCTAAACCATAAGCGTCATTGATTTGAAATGTTTTCAATGTATTGGCCATAACGTGTAACCACCAGAAAAATTGCGATTCTGAACCTCAGTGCTATGGGTTCAATACCAGAGGGCCCCAAATTCCCGATTTTTTCCATTTAAATGCATTGCTTAGATTTTCTGGAATTTATAAAAAATACTTCCCAGATAGGTAGAAAATTAAAACTCAAGGAGCCAATATATATGGTCATGATCTATCGAAAACAAAAATGACTTTTACAGAACAAATCCTAGGTTCGATGCTAGGACGATGCAAATATCTGCCCTTTAAAATACATTTAGGTTGTTTTCGTTATTTTTTTTGCACTTATCGAAATGATAGGAAGATTTTGCTTTTATGGAAGATGTATTTGATAAGATCGTACTGTTCCTAGGTTCGATGCCGGGGCACATTAAAATTTCTCTCATAAGGAATATATGGGAAAAATCGGACGTCGTTTGAGGCAGTTGCAGCCAATATTTCTGCTTGAATTTGCATGCGTAGTTAGAAATTGTGATTTTCTGTTGTGCTGCATAGAAAGTATTGCCAGAAAGTCCCGGATTCGATGCCGGGTGGTTAATATATCCCCCATATATAATACATTGGGGTAGCTTTTCATTATATTTTTGATGCATTTATCGATATGATAGTAAGTTCTTGCTAAGATAGAAGATGTATATTAAGACTTGGTTTATGAAAAACAATTAGACAAGAATATGCTGTTTCTGGGTTCGATGCCAGAGCACATTACAAATTCTCACATAAGGATTATAAGGGAAAAGTAGGACGTTGTTTGAGGCAGTTGCAGCCAATATTTCTTCTTGAGTTTTCACTCATAGTTAGAGACGGTAAGCCTTTGTTGTTTCTGCATAGTACTTATAACCAGGAAGACCCGGAATCGATGCCAGACGGAGATATTGCAGCGAATTTTATGAATATTTTCGATACTTTCTCTACTTTTGATGACCCTCTCGATATGATGTTGACTTGAAATTCGTGTTATCAACATGCTTGCAAAATGCAAGCAACATTTTACTCGTATTTTTATATATAAAAATTTTTTCTGGTGACAAGGAAATATATTTAAATTTTTAATTTTGATTTAAATATACACCGTAATATTGTGTTAATTAAATTAATATTTTTTTGAGTTATCATTTTTCAAATTGGGCGCTCTGTTTGAGAGCGCGAAATAACGGGAACTTGTTTATTTCTGACTGCGATAAAGTACCAAAAAGATAAAAACAAAAAAATTTCTATTACATAGTTGCACATGCAATATACATATCAAGCTTAAATTTGGTAGAACTTGTTTTTCTGTGGACATTCTAGTTTAAGTTTTATTCAACTCAAAACTCAAGTAACTATAATGGAAAGACCGACAATAAATAGCTTTTTCATTTATTTAAAATTCATAACTTTGTTTACTAATAAGATATGATATAATAATTCATAATTCCTTTAAAACTTATGTCTGATCTGTCTGAAGAAACAAGTTTCCGCAAATTCTAAGCCAAAAAATTGCTAATATGTGAAGAAAACTATGCGTTAAGTTATAGCCGCCTGAGTAAAGTGTACCCCGCCCTGGCAAGGCACACTTGTCAAGTGAACGCCACCTTCTGGTGGGACTTACTGTACAGTGACTCCTGCCCGTTAAGTGCTTCTCGACTCCTACACCGGCACCGATTTTGCCGGCACGTGTGCAAACCGCCTAATCGTAACACGTATCGATATCACGTATAACTCAGCGCCCTATTGGGTAGCCCGAGATGTGTTCAATCAGTTCAAAGCGTAACTCTTCGAACTACTTGTCAGCATATTTTCGACTGTGGAACTTTGTTTTTAAATCCACGTTGCGCCGCCACCGATAAAATTTCCAGCGGCGGCGCGCCGTAGTTATTTCTTTGGCAGCGGCGGCGTGCCCGATATTGTCGGCGAGTGGCGTAATCGGCGCGGCGCCCATCTCTATTATGACATGACCTGGCGACATAAGATTTTGAAGACCCTCCATAGTTGGAACATCAGGGGACACATGGCATATTTTATTAAAAATATTTTAGAGAACCGCATTTTTAGAGTTCGCATAGTCAAAACAATTTCAAGGTCTTTTATTCAGGAAAATGGAGTCCCTCAAGGCTAAGTTCTAAGTGAGACTCTTTTTACAATTGCTATGAATGATATAGTTTCTTGCATCCAATCGCCTGTGGTTTCATCATTGTTTGTGGATGATCTAAGCCATCAGGAGCAGTTAGGCAGCTGCAACTAACCCTAAATAGGCTGGATAGGTAGGCCAGCAACAGTGGCTTTAGTTTCTCCACCAGCAAGACGAAATGCATGCACTTCTATAGGATGCGTGGAATTTTTCCATATCCTACCCTTACCCTGGGAAGACATATCTTGCCGTTCGTTGAAACCACAAGGTTCTTAGGGCTAGAAATGGATAGCAAGCTCAACTGGAGAAGACATATTGGTCTTCTAAAAGATAGATGTTCTAAGGTTTTAAACATTTTAAGATTCCTAACAAACTCTTCATGGGGTGCAGATCAAACCGCAATGCTTCAATTATACAGAGCATTAGTCTGCTCGAAGCTGGACTATGGCAGCCTGATATACTCCTCAGCTCGCCAATCATATTTAAGACCTTTGAACTCTGTTCACAATCTTGGTCTTAGGCTGTCTACAGGTGCATATAGAACCAGTCCAGTTCAGAGTATTTACTGTGACTCTGGAGAACCCCCCTTACAGGTTCGCAGAAACATAGTGATGAGCAGCTATTTATCAAAGATTTTATCTATGACTTCTCACCCTGGTTTTAACCTTGTTTTTAAACCCAGACTTTTAGATGTTTTTAATTGACGACCAAGAGCTACAAGACCTCTTGGGATCAGATTTTATGATTTTATTCAAGAATCTGGGATAACTCTTCCAGAGGTATGTGCAGCAAGCTTTTCACCCGTTCCTCCATGGAAAATCCCACGTCCCAAATGTGAGACAAGACTGCTGTTACACCCACGGTCATCCACCTCTGATATGCAGTACCAGATGAGCTTTTTAGAACTACATAATCTCTATCCGGCTTATACCTCTGTTTTTACTGATGGCTCAAAGTCTTAAATGCAAAACGGCTTGTTGAAATGTTCTGGTCGGGTAGCCTAGATGGTTAAGGCAGCCTCCCGGTTAGAGGAAGATCCCAGGTTCGATTCCCGGCCCTGTCAGACTTTTTTCAAGTCCGTTTTCCTTGGGAATTATCCTGGGTGCACGCCCTTATGTGCAAAGTCACCTTAACCCTTTCCTTATATTATTTATCCCCAAAGTTTAGGCTTGTGTACGCGGTGACTTAAAATGTTTGCCGCATCTGTAAAGCATATGATTTCGACATTAGATTTACTGGTGAAAAAGAAGATGCCAGTACATGAAATTACAATTCTGCTTGATAAATATCACACAATGGTTGAGGAGACGAGACGACAGCAGAGGGTGAAGGAAGAAGAAGAACGGAAAAGGAAGAGAGAATGAGAAGAGATCCGAAAGACACGGGAAGAGGAATGGAAGAGAGATGAAGAAGAGGAGGAGGGTTGAAGAAGAAGAGAGCCAAAAGAGACAGGAAGTCGAGTTGAATATTGCACAAGATTTGTGTTTATTTTTAGAAAAGTGCCCCGGCTGGCATGAAGGTAAGTTATCAAAAAATCTTAAACCTAGAATTTATTACGATGGATTGGAACTGTTTGATTATCATCATAAACTACCTTTCCCGTACCAATAACGCATACATTAATTAATTTGTTTTTCGTTTTTTAAATAGATAATGATTTCAACGATGACGGAACAAAACCAATAGAAGTGATAACTCTGAACAATGGCAACAATATAGTTGAAGGTATTAAAAACCTTACTGTGTTGTTATTATTATTATTATTACTAATATCTGAACTGCATATAAATACATACTTTAATTTAAATGTCCATCCAATGTTATATTAATTAATTAATTATCCTATTGAATATATATATATATATATATATATACAGTGAAACCTCTATTCAGCGGCCACCAATGGGGACAAAAAATAATGACCGCTTAAGGAGGTGCCCCTCATGGGGACAGTGGCTTGGTAAGCGACCGGGTTCGGATACCGGTCACCATCCACTGTTTTGAGCTACCTGCCGGGGGGTAACCCGGTGCTCTTCTGCTACCTGCTGGGGGGTATCCCAGCGCTTCTTTTGGTCCTAGGACCTTTTATTGTATCACTTGGAGTGATACCTTATTAACTCTCTTTCGCTAAAACATCTCTAAAGCGACACCGAAAGAGTAAAGAGCTCATTCCCCGCCGCCGCCTCCACGGGGCTGAGGGGGGGCAACGAGTCCTGAACTCGGCGAAGTAGCGGCTTAAAATGGAAGTTGTTGAAGTGGATAGTAGAGTGGAAGGAAAAGGAAAGAGACTGCGCTCACAGAGCCCAGTAAAAATGGTGGCCAAAGCTAATGAGGCCAAAATATCTGTGCCAAGATACCTAATAATTAGCAGAATGGATGATGGGAAAGATTTCAACGCAACTTCACCATTTGTGGTGGCTAAAGCCATAAAGAACACTGTGGGAGAAGTAGCCTCAACAAAGAAGTTACGAAACGGAACCTTGCTTGTAGAAACAACAACAGATGCTCAGAGTAAAAAACTCCTTAATCTGAAGTCTCTTGGTCCCTTTGCAGTTAAGGTTGATGCACATCAGAGCCTAAATTACAGCAAAGGCGTTATAAAATGCTTCGAAGTGCAGCACATGGAAGTTGAGGAGTTGTGCTCAGAGCTAGCCACCGAAGGTGTCATAAAAGTAGAAAGAATAATGACGAAAAGGGATGGTGTTCTAAAACCTACTGCCTCCTTAATACTCACCTTCGGAACTCCTCAGTTGCCATCTGATGTAAAGCTAGGATACCAGGTTGAAAGAATAAGACCGTATGTGCCGAATCCAATGCGGTGTTTTAACTGCTTCAGATTCGGACATACCAAGTTCACTTGCAGTCGGGAGAAGATCTGCCCAGACTGTAGCAGTAAGGCCCATGAGGGAACCCAATGTCTCTCAGGGCATCGTTGTATAAACTGTAAAGGAGAACATTCTGCCTGGTCTAAGGACTGCCCTAGTTTTCGCACTGAAAAGAAGATTCAAGAGCTCAGAGCTGTACGTAAGATCTCAGTGACAGAAGCCAGGAAACAGGTGATGGCGACTCCACCTCCTCCCATCCCTTTTTCGAAAGTAGTAGCCAGTCCCTCTTCTCAGGCAACCATGGGCGAACTATTTACCCTGGTTAAGGAACTCCTAGAAGAACAAAAGAAACTTCGAAGTGAATTATCTGAACTCAGAAGCTACCAGTCCGTTCCTCCAGGGAATAAACCTGTTGGTGTTAGTAATGAACCAAAGGCTGCTTTAAGCAATAAAAAAGAGGTTGAAATATTAACAAGCAAGGTACAAACACAAGCAGAGAACGTCATAGAAAAAACTGGTATCCTGGACGGAAAGAAGAAACCAAAAAATAACAAGAATGAGAAAGAAAGCTCGGAATCTGAAATGGAGGTAGAAAAAGATAATTTAGTGGACTCGCCCAAGAAGGATAAAACAAAGAAGACCCAACCTTCGAACACAAACACTGCATTGCCTAGGACAGATCCACCTAGATCTTCTCATCCCACACAAACTGAGATTACACCCTCTCAGAGGCCTCCCACCAAGACATCCCCTTGCATGGAGGACCTGGAGGATGATGATGTCCTCACTGAGGCTGAACGCAGAAAAATTCTCCTGGATCGAAAAAAGAGCAGGAGAATTGGGATCAACCGCTGATAAGTACAGACAACATAATAACCTAGCAGGGTTTAAACATACCTTTTTTACCCTCCCATCTATTTACTTATGTCTCTCTTATTACAGTGGAACTGTAATGGCTATTACACTCACCTTGAAGAGTTAAAAGTCTTAATTCACAACCTCAACCCTGCCTGCATTTTTTTGCAGGAGACCCACCTTAAAGGCACCAACATGGTGGACCTAAGGGGTTTTAAAATGTTCAGGGTGGACGACGATGGAGGTAACAGAGCCCGTGGTGGGGTGGCCACATTTATCAGGGAGAGCATTCACGCCTCCCTGGTGGATTTGCAGACACCCCTACAGGCTGTGGCAGTCACCACAGCTATCCCAGAAATGATTACATTCTGCAATCTATACCTCCCAGAATGGGCGCCATTTACGAGAGACACGCTAGAAGATCTAGTTCGACAGCTCCCCAAACCATATATTTTACTTGGTGATTTTAATGCACACAATACTATGTGGGGCGACAATATGGGAGATCATAATGGTCGGGGTAGACTTATAGAAAACTTTTTAGCTGATTCTAACCTGTTTTTACTTAATAACCAAGAGAAAACACGTTTTAATGCTTTTAATGGAGAATACTCATCTATTGATTTAGTTATAAGTTCAAGCACAATTTCTCTGCTGTTTTCAATGTCTGTACATGATGACCTCTGCGGAAGTGACCACTTTCCCTTGCTTATCAAGAAAACGGGAAAGCAATGTCACAATTTTTATTTTCCCAAAAGATGGATTCTAAAGAAAGCTGACTGGCAAAACTTTAAGGAAATGATTAAATTCAAATATGACCCTAGCATAGGAGCACTGCACAACATCGAGGCTTTAACTACAACTATCATTACAACTGCCGAGGAAAACATACCAATGTCCCATGGAAGCCCCCATCGACCTCCAGTTCCATGGTGGAATGATGACTGTGCAGTTGCAATTCGAAAGAGGAAAAAAGCCCTCCACATCTTCAAAACGTACCCCACTGCACGGAACCTATCATCCTTCAGACAGCTTAGGGCAAAAGCAAGGAAAGTAATAAAAGAGGCCAAGAAGGCCTCCTGGATTAAATACACCTCTTCAATCAACCACCGAACCCCAATCAAGCAAGTATGGGACAAAGTGAAATCTATAATGGGCAGTAACCACTGCAATCCCTCTGCACTAAAAATAAATGGCAATGTGATCACATCCCCTGCCAAACTAGCAGATACCTTTGCAAAGCACTATGAAATTTCCAGCAGTACAGATAATTACCAACCTCCCTTCAAAGCATATAAACGTCGCTTAGAAGGTAGAATCCTGAATTTCAGAAACTCAAGACAAACTGCCCCATATAATGAACCATTCACATTCCAAGAATTGAAACTGGCCATACAAGACTCGAAAGACACCTCACCAGGAAGTGATCTTATACATAACGCCTTCCTAAGGAACCTTTCAGAAGAAACAGAGAGGGAACTCCTGAAGACCCTCAACCAAGTCTGGGAGGAAGGAGAATTCCCTGAAAGTTGGAGCGAATCACTTATAGTGCCCATTCCTAAACAAGGAAAGGACAAGTCTTCACCATCAAATTACCGTCCAATTTCTTTAACAAGCTGTCTTTGCAAACTAATGGAAAGAATGGTGAATAGAAGGCTAATCTGGTGTCTCGAAAACCGCAACCTTCTTTGCAATATGCAGTGTGGTTTCCGACAGGGCAGGTCCACTATTGATCATCTGGTGCAAATAGAACACTTACTCCAGGAAGCATTTCTTCACCACCAGCATGTAATAGGTGTCTTCTTTGACATTGAAAAAGCCTACGACAGGGCATGGCGCTTCAAAATCTTAAAAACGCTACATGAATGGAATTTCCATGGAAACTTACCCATCTTTATATCCAACTTTCTAAGGAAACGGTTATTTAGAGTACGGATAGGCGACCAACTTTCAAGGCTTCATGTTCAAGAAAACGGAGTCCCTCAAGGCTCAGTACTTAGTGCGACACTGTTTGCCATAGCAATAAATGATGTGGCGGACTGTATCAAAAGCCCCGTTCATGCCTCCTTATTTGCAGACGATATTGCAATATTTTGCAGGTCCTCTAAGTTATCTTCTGCTGAGAGACAAATCCAGCTGACTCTGAATAAACTCCAGCACTGGTCACACACTACAGGGTTTGTTTTCTCTCGTGAGAAGACGAAGTGTGTCCATTTTTCCAGGCTGAGAGGAATCTACCCAAACCCAACCTTGAAACTTGGGAATATCACTTTACCCTTCGTGGAAAATGTTAAATTTTTGGGAATGTTTTTAGATAGAAAACTGAACTGGAAGTCCCACATAAACTCCTTGAAAAATAAATGCCAAAGGACCTTGAATATTTTACGTTTTTTAAGCAGTAGTAGATGGGGTGCAGACCGTAGATCAATGCTTCTTCTTTACAGGGCACTGATACGGTCAAAGCTTGACTATGGCTCTTTTATATATGCTTCTGCACGGAGTTCATATATGCGCCCTTTAAACTCCACCCACAACTGTGGACTAAGACTGGCAACAGGTGCATACAGAACCAGCCCAGTAGTCAGCATTTATGCTGAATCTGGGGAGCCACCTCTAGAAACTCGCAGGGATATTTTAATGGGCAACTATGTAAGCAAAATTTTATCGACAAAGAACCACCCCTGCTACAGTCTGCTTTTTAAACCAAATTTTAAAGAATTGTTTTATAGGCGACCTCGGGCAACTCTTCCCCTAGGAATACGCTTTTTGAATTTTATCAATGACACAGGTATTCAATTGCCAAAGCTGTATCCTGCTGGCTTCCCAAAATTCCCACCTTGGCAGATTCCCACACCAAAAATCATTTACGATCTGGCCAGGAACCCCAAAGAGGATACCCATCCTTGGACATTCAAAAGGGGCTTTCAGGAAATTTTAGAGGCTCATACTAACTGTACTGCCATATACACAGACGGTTCGAAATCTGAGATAGCCTGTGGCTGCTCTATTGTAGCAGAGCCTTTTGGATCCATACAGATAAAATTACACCCTTTCTGCAGTATCTACACTGCAGAACTATTTGCAATCAAGAAGGCAGTAGAACTTATCAACTCCAGGAACTCCTCATTCCTAATTTGCACAGACTCCCTCAGTGCCCTTCAGATGATCTCCAAAACATTCAACATGGACCCATTAGTACAGGGCATTCACTCATCCCTTTTGCTTCTGAAAACAAGGGGAGTGGATGTATCCTTTGTCTGGATTCCTGGACACATGGGAATCACTGGGAATGAGAAAGCTGATGCTGCAGCTAAAGCTGCACTTAGAGAGAATGAAATAGGAGACCCACACATATTGGCAGTAGACCTTCGAAATTTATTAATACAGAAAACAGTACAGAAATGGTGTAGTCGCTGGTCCTTGATCGTAGAAAATAAATTACGCAGTATTAAACCCGATACTGTGGAATGGCTATCTTCTATCCGAAATAATAGGCGTGAGGAAGTTGTGGTCACCAGACTAAGAATAGGGCACAGCAAACTAACTCACTCATATCTTTTCACAAGAGAGAAAGAGCCACCAGAATGCGAGCATTGTGAATCCCAACTAACTATAAAACACATTCTCACCGAATGCCCTCATTACCTGGAGAGACGTGATAAACACAACATCAGAGGAGAAATGAAGGAAATAGTGGGTAACGACCCCATCATGGTGGACGGAATATTGAATTTCCTTAGGGAAACCGAGTTATTTCCTCTAATCTAAAAACCCGTAAGGAAGATCTAAATATGATTAACACGACAGCTCTCTTGCATTTAAATGTTTGTTAACCTTCGTAACTACTGCCACTTTGTTTGAAAATAACTAATCAGAAAAAAATTAATTCTACCGAAGGTGCTAAATGACCTCAGCCGTCGATGCACCATAAACCCAATACCTAACCTAACCTAACCTTAAGGAGGTGGCCGTTGAATAGAGGTGAAGTTATTTTGCCTGAAGGAAACCATGGAATGGATAGATTTGAACGCGTATGCTTACGATAAATAATTAATTATTTTAAAACGTTTTATTTGTATTTACGTTTTAAATTAAGAAAATAGTCTTTTATTGTTGATTCTTTAGATTTAAAACAATTCTGCTTGTCGGTACAAAGTTCAATAGAGTCTATTAATATTTCTGTTTTTGCGTGTTCTCCCCAACTCCCTTCGGAGAGAGACCGCATGCCTCGTAGATTTTGCACTCCTTCAGCTATTGAACAAGATGGTTCATCGTCATCATCATCTTCACTTTCTACGAAAATAGTGTCTGTTGATTCGTCTTTTTTAGATGTGCTCGCTCCTGCGAAAATATATACTATTATTAGTTATACATCATACTATTATTATGTATTACTTATCAACAAGGCAGCTCTCCGAGTATAAATGAAAATTTAAATAAATTAGAAACATAGAAGTAGCTCTCTGAAATAGCTTCAAATATAATAACGATGTATGAATTTAGGTAATATCTGTGATTTATCAAAAAATATCGTAAATTGCTGAAATTATTTCTACTTAGCGAAGGAATACTGTCATCGATATCGGTCCTTGTTTTCTCTTTTTCATTTCAAATGCTCACGAATTAAATATTATTTAGTCATTACCTTGATGGTCTTCCATCAGTCTAGCCTCCCAGTCTCCACTCAGATCATCGTAACAGTCAATGTTTTTCAATTCTTCATCCACATCGTATGATGTCCCAAGAATTCTCACTAGAGACTGCAATTCCTCACTCTCTCTCAGTTCTTCTTGCGATGTTTCTTCGTCAATCCTGTCGGTGATTATACCACATATCCCGAAGCACTTTTAGACGGTACTTTCACTAACTGCATTCCATGATGAAATTGACCAGGACAGAGCATCACTAACATTTAAGATCTTTAATAAATCGGAGACGCTGTCGGTTTTGTCGATCCTGGATACAAGGGATCGTAGAACTCGCTTCCGATATTGGAGCTTAAACGACTGTATAATCCCTTGGTCTAGTGGCTGTAAGTTGGCAGTTGTGTTTGGAGGCAGAAACAGCTACTTAGCATTTGTAAGGGAAACGCTTGGATGGCATGGGGCATTGTCAAGCAACAGAATCACCTTCCGCTGTTCATAGACCATCTTAGCATTAAAGTCCTTCAGCCAAGATTCGAAAATTGCCGATGTCATCCATGCCCTTCTATTCGCATGCCATTTTACTCTTAACTGTTGGGCATCAACTCTTTTAAAACAACGAGGTCTCCGAGATTTCCCTATTATCAAGAGTTTCTCTCTCTCTCCCACCGCATTACAGCACAGCAGCACTGTTAATTTTTCTATAGACATCTTTCCTCCGTTGCACATCTCATTGCTGAGGGTAAGGGATTTTTTAGGTATTGACCGATGTAAAAGGCCACTCTCGTCAGCATTAAATATGTCACGAGGGGTACAGCCATCTAAAAAGGATGGTAATCTTTTCTTCCAATCGTCAACATCCTTCGGATTTACATCTCCCCCTTCTCCACACACTGTACGATATGCAATATTGTGGTGTTTTCTGAAACACTCTAACCAACCATTGCTGGCAACAAAATTATTTACCTCCAATTCGTTCGCTATTTCTCGAGCTTTCTCTTGGATCATCGGTCCACTCACAGGTAATCTCTTTGCTCGCGCACTCGTAAACCATTTGTACACAACCTCATTCATTCTCGACACTCGTCGATCTCTTCCTTTTCGTTGCGCGATTCTTATTGTCCTCCCAGTCCTTCAAAATTGAGCTTTTGTTTTTCAAAATGTCATTTATTTGTGTCCTTCCACATTTAAAAGTAATAGCCAATTTTCTTGCCGAAGTTCCATTCTTACTCTCCAAAATAACTTTCCTTCTCTCTTCCAGCGTCAGGACGAGTTTGTTCTTGCCTCCGCTCATTTTACCGATTTCACTGACTACTGCTGTATATTACTGAAAGAATTCGGTTGAACGCTAGAGACAGTATGAAGTAAGAAACTGAGTGTATCCGAATTAATCACTCGGTTTCTTCCCTATTAACGCCCGTTCAAGTGGAGACGATCTGGAGTTCTATAGCGCTGCATGGTTCTGTCGGAGAGGTAAAACGCTACCTGCAGTACAAAAAACATAACGTATGCTCATGTCATCCCCTTACCGCTCATCCCAAACATGTCTATATTTTTGAGGTAAAGTGGATTGGAAAACAATGACATAAAATAAAAGCATGGTGTGCTTCTGGGCATTTTTATAGCGATTTCTTTGGTCGAAAGACCCGGGGTCGCATCCTTCTTCCTCATCCATTACAGTCGTACTCACCTGCTCTCCGACTCTGTGCATGGGACGGTGAACTGTCACAGAAATAAATCTTCTCTATTTTACTCTTGGTTTATTAATTGTTGTCAGCAGTGGGTCGTCACAACATTAATGGTGTCAGGCGTGGCTTCTTTGCGACAGCATCATCCAACTCAAGAGAGCCTCATGATAGACTAAAATGCTGATGAAGATTTCTATGATTTCTAACACCAAGAACTATATATAAACTATATACGACATAGTGGCGTCTTAGTAAATAAGTTTGTTTAAGAAAAATCGGAAATCTTCGAAAGCAAGAAGGGTTTCTGGTCGCGGAAATAGTGGCCGCAGGCCTAACATAGAGTGACCGCTGGCCGCTGAAGGAGGTGACCGCTGAAAGGAGGTGAAATTTACATTGTTTATACGGGATATTCGTTCCGTTCCCGAAAAAAATGGCCGCTTGAGGAGGTGACCGCTTAAGGGAGGTGGCCGTTGAGGCAGGTTTCACTGTATATATATAATATTAATCATGATTACAGTTTTAATTACCGAAAATGTGGAATCATGAAGGCATTTCCTTGTACAAATTTTAATTCTTAAGGTCCTGCTTATGAGGAAAATGTTCTGGTGGAGGAGGATCTGATGGAGGAAACCGGGGAAACGGAGTCTCAGACTGGAAATGACCAAGGTAACTTAAGTTTAATTGACTATTATTTTCCTGTAAAGCGTATACATTTTGGCTGTGTCATTTAACAAGGGTTGGTGGTGAGAAATCGCTTGGAGAAAGGAATCGGAATCACAAGATTCTTCAAATAAAAATATGGTCGGATTATGAAGAATTTAACAATCACCAACAATTGATTTTAAATAATTTGCCTATTTCATATAGTTGGTAATAAATCCAAACGCTTATTACTATGATTATTATTATTACAAATTTAATTTTCCTTGTTACATCTTAGAGAATGGAAAAACCAAGCAGATTGGCGTGGGTAGCTCTGATACCATCGCAAAGGACAACGATGAGAATGCATTAAGCCGTAGCAGCAGCAACAAAATCATCGACAACGTTAATGTGACGGACCCCACCACCGACATGATGATGATTAGGGAGGATGACGATGAAACACAGTCAGAGCTTGAGCTGGACGCAACATCAGAAACCATTTACCTTATAATGTGAAAAAGATAGGGTTTTTTTTAAATTTATATTGGTAGGGAGAGAAATTAAGGTTCTGTTGAAACCCGTGGATCACAACTCTAACCCTCTCAAATGGTTTGAGGATGCCATGGGTTTGGTAATAAATCACTTGAAAGGCAAAGGAATCGCCAATTGTGATATGTTAGGTTTAACTATTGCAAATTATGGTAACCCTAACCAAAAAGTTGCGGTATCGTTTAGGCAATCAGACCAGTTAATACCCGATGTCGTTGCATCGTTTGTGGAGAAAGTGACACAGAGCAATGAGTCTTTTCTCACCTCAAACACTCTGACTGTTGCGATACATCATGTATCTATGCCTTTAGGTTGCGGTGCTAAAGGTCGTTTCACGAGACCAAACATGTTAAGCTTCCAGGATTTCTGTCGACAGAAGAAATCAATGGCTAGATAAATAATAGTGATAATCTGTGTTTAGCACGTAGCATTGTTTTGGCTATGTTGTGGCAAGAAGACGATAGGGAAACACAGAAAAGGGTAATCCATGATATCAAGTTAATTCAGACCAGAAGAGCGACCGCTCTATGTAACAAATTCAGTAAAGATCTTTCAAACGGTGGAGGTCTAGATGAAATACAGGAATTTCAAAGAGGCCTCACCGACTGGAAGATAACAGTGTACGGGGATAGAAAAAGGCGTGAAGTTATTTTTGAAGGGGACGATGACAATATGTATGATGATGATGATGATCTTGAATGTGTGAAAAGAAAACGAATCGATCTCATATATTCTGATAACCATTATAATGTAATAAAATCCTTGACAGGGGCATTCAGTTGTGGTTATTATTGCATCACATGTAAAAAGCCGTATAATGACAGGCGCAGACACATGTAAAGGTGCGTTCACATGCAGACGTTCCTCGGGTGCAGAGTCGCGACAGCCAATAAGAGAGAAATACTCCTATGTTTTTACGTGCGAGATTTCCAGTATAGAGATAGAGGTTTAAGGGAGAGAGAGCTTGGAGGGAGATAGGGGAATCCCTCGGTCTTGAAGGTAATTATCCCATTGATAACCATTGTTTACATTGTGTATCTTGTTGAATTCATGATCTTATTAATCTCGATACTTGTTGCAGGCCGAGTTGTACAAAATCGTTGGAAGAGTCTGAGAGATAGATATGTAAGGGAGAAGAAGAAACCCAGAAGCAGTGCTGGAGGATGGGAGAGAGGACCTCAAAGCTTGGCATCGCTTCTGGGGTTCTTAGATGACTCCGTCTCTCCAATACAGTAAGTTAAACACATATATTAATTTAGCTTTTACAGTTGATATACATTTTATATCATCAATGTAAATCGAAGGCATTGAGCTTTCTTTATAATACGAGTAAGATGTTGCTTGCATTCTGCAAGCTTATTGATAACACAAATTTCAAGTCGGCATCATATTTATTTATTTAACGGGATGTACTCTTTTGAATAGAAAAAAAATGTCACAGCACAATATCACATAGCAGAATTTAAAAGTATAAACTACAATAAACAATAGGATTTTATAAGTATGAAATATCACAAATATGGAAATTAATATCACAAATTTTTCGACTTCAAGCATAAATATCACTAATATCATTATAAATAATAAATTTACATATAGGATGTTAGCAATAATAAACATAAACAGCATTTGCGAAGAGAATGATTATTAAAAGCTTTCATGAAAGATAATAAAACAGAATGCCAAATAAATTTACACATATATGATATATAAAATACATATCAATGATACAATAACATACTTTATGTATTATCTACAGTGAGTATTTTGTATGTATTATTTACTGTGAGCGAGCATTTTCAAAGTCAGTATAGACTAAGTCAAAGTGATTATTATTTTTAAATGACTTGTAAATAACAACAAATAATACTATTCAGTTGTGATGATGTTAAGTGTGAAACAAGTTTTTCAAATAACTTGGCTAATGAGGACTGTATGACAATAGGTCTGTAATTTTTAATGTTCGATTTGTCACCTTTTTTTAAAATTCGTACTGCATAACTCATTTTCCATCTGTTTGGGAAAATTCCAGAGGAAAGAGACATTGAACAAGATAAATAAAGGTAGAATAGGGCTCTCAGCACATGATCATCACACAGTTATCAACCTTCAAAGTATTTACATGATTCCAAAAGGTTTTGTTCTCAGTGACAGTAGATTTCTCTTGTACACAGTAGATTATGTGCTAATTTCTTCTCTGCAATTACTTTTTTCAATTTATCAATAGAGCATATCTTTTTTTGTACAATTAAACTCTCTACATTATTATTATTTCTTGTAATTTCATGGCTGGGGTACTGGTTTGATATGGCAATTCATATACCACCACGTTTCTTTATACTTGTTGATGCAGACCTATCTGTCCTATATACTACATACTTAGTAAATGATAGTTCAGATGAATTTATATCACCATTTAACCAAGTTTCAAACAATAATATACTATAAAAGTTTAATAAAGAAATGTTGACACATATTTTATCTAGTTTAGTTCTCAAGCCTCTAACATTTAAGTCTTAATGTACATTTATATCTTAATGAATAATTTTCTTGTGGCTTTTGCTTTTAATACATATTTAGTGTTACTACTACTCTACTACTAGCTTTGCTCTACCAAAGGTAAAATCACTGTTATAAAAACTAGATGGAGATGGACTTTATGTGTTTATTGCAAACAAAAGCATTACATGGCCAAATAAGGAAAGGGTTTAGGTGACTTTGCACATAAGGGCATGCACCCAGGAAAATTCCCAAGGAAAAGCGGACTTGAAAAAAGTCTGACAGGGCTGGGAATCGAACCCGGGATCTTCCTCTAACCGGGAGGCTGCCTTAACCATCTAGGCTACCCGACCAGAACATTTTAACAAGCCGTTTGGGGACTTAGTGCGCAAGGGCAAGTGTAGTTTCGTCCGACTGAGCGGCATCGTCTACGGCCATGGCCTCATCAAGGCACCGGCAACACAAAGAGGTGTGAGGAGAAACCCCCCCTAAGGATAAACATTTAGGAAAGGGTTAAGGGAAAGGGTTTTCCTTGGGAATTTTCCTGGGTGCACGCCCTTATGTGCAAAGTCACCTAAACCCTTTCCTTATTTGTTTATCCTTAGGGGGGTTTCTCCTCACACCTCTTTGTGTTGCCGGTGCCTCGATGAGGCCATGGCCGTAGACAATGCCGCTCAGTCGGACGAAACTACACTTGCCCTTGCGCACTAAGTCCCCAAAGCGGCTTGTTAAAATGTTCTGGTCAGGTAGCCTAGATGGTTAAGGCAGCCTCCCGGTTAGAGGAAGATCCCGGGTTCGATTCCCAGCCCTGTCAGACTTTTTTCAAGTCCGTTTTTCCTTGGGAATTACATGGCCAAACGTGGCCAACATCCGAGAGAGAGATGAAATAAGTGACCAATACTAGCACAATCATGATGCAGGAGAGAGTGAACGAGGCCTGTTGGAAGATCAGTTTTCATTTCCTCGGCTCGTGTTTGGCCACTACATATATATATATTTTTTTTTGTGCGTGTGTGTTCTGACCTATTTAAATTAGTTAATTACCTGTTTTAAAGCCAGGAGGATAAATCGGATAGATAGTTGCTTAATTTTTTAACAACTTGATAGATTTATAGCTTGTTGCAGGTATCCTGGTGAATTTTATGCTGAGCTACTTTAGGAAGCTATTACATTTCTTATGCACTGTTGTAATTTTCAATGCCATGGAAATTGTTTAAAATGTATTTATTTTACTTCTTTCCCAACAGATCCTGCTCTAGCCTCCCAAAGGAAGTTTTAGAGCTTTTGCCAGTGCAGGAGGAATTTTCTCTCACTGTCATGGCATCATCTTCTCCCCCCCATTCTGTTACCACCCCTGTCCTATATACCTCTTTCACCACTCCTTTCCAATTTACCTCTTTTCCCACCCCAGTCACATCTATCTCTTTTCCCACCCCAGTCACATCTACCTCTTTCACAGCCCCAGTCACATCTACCTCTTTCACAACCCCAGTCACATCTACCTCTTTCACAACCCCAGTCACATCTACCTCTTTCACAACCCCAGTCACATCTACCTCTTTCACAACCCCAGTCACATCTACCTCTTTCACAACCCCAGTTCAATCTACATCTTTCAGCACCCCAGTCTCATCTCCCACGCACAACCAAAGAAATCCCAGGAGGAAGTTAGCAAAAAGTAAGTCTTGAAATATATAACATTTTTTTATTCAATCATTCAGCAATATTACATAAATTTTAAACTTTTGCTGAAATTATTTATAAATGATAAATGCTATTAATGTTTCCTTTACTCTTGTGTAATTTAACAGGAACAATTGAAGACATGCTGGAGGAGATGATAAAAGACAACCACAGCCTATGTTTAGTACTCAGCTCTATTGCTTGTCTTTGGCAGATAGGATGGATCAAGTATCGAAGAAGGCCTAAATGAAGCTGAAATTACAAATAGAGGAGTTATTTTTCAATGTTGAAGAAGAAGATAATAAAATGTAATACCATTGATATATTTTTATAATTCAGAATAACTAACCTTGTTTATTATATCCTCATCCACTGCCATGGAATTTGTCCTACTTCCATGAAATATCCAGCGAAACCTTCTCTAATTCCCCTAGCATCCCTGCTGTAGGTGTTTGTACCCATCCTCCTCATTTCTATTAACCCTCCACCACCTGTAACCTCATTCCTCCACTGTCCAGGTTGAAGCACTCTATCCCTCTCATTATCATCGAATCCCAAAGGACAATAATTTTTCTCTCCGGGAGCCTGCATTTAAGGTAAGTTAGATTATATCCAAATAAGTCACTTAAATTAAATATATATGTATATATCACCATAAACATAATTATACCTCATTTTGTATTATCCAATTGTGAATGCAGACACCTGCTTTTATAATTTGCTCCACATTCTCGACATTTCCTTGTATTGGCCTTCTGAATATCCGTAGTCTTGCAGAAATTATGCCAAAAGTATTTTCGATGACTCTCCTTGCCTTACTGAGTCTATCGTTTAACACTCTCTGATGATTTTGTAGCCCTACACCTGGGTAGGGCCTCATCATATATTTAGTCAGAGGAAAAGCCTCATCCCCTACAAGAACATAAGGGGCTTTGACTGGAGAATTGGGAAGTTCCTTGGGTGGAGGAACATTTAAAATATTCATTTCTAATGCCTGCCCAAAGGAAGAGTTTCTAAAGGTTCCACCATCGCTTTGTCGACCTTCTGCACCAATATCAACCATTGAGAAGCAATACCTTGCATCACATACAGCCAGAAGAACCACACTATGACTTCCCTTATAATTATAGAACATTGACCCTGAATTTCTTGGTGCCTGAAAGGAAAGCATTCCATCATAAAATTATTACCATGTAAATTAAACTAACTAAATTTAATCTGGAGTAGAATAGTTATTTTTCTTCAAATTATTTATATGCTGAATCTAATTCTATCTTTTACCTGCATCACTACATGCTTCCCATCAACAGCTCCAATGCAGTTAGGAAAATTCTATTTATGCCAAAATTCTTCTGCAGTTGCTTCCCAAAATGTTTGATTTAGAGTAGGGAAAACTACACTTCTTAAATTTTCCCATATAAGCTCGGTTGTTTCCTTAACAATCACAAATATGGTGCTTTTCCCTACTCTAAAATGAAATGATAAACTGGTCATAGAGTTGCATGCAGCAATATACCTGCAAAGTTTGAAAAAAGTCATTAAAGAACAAGAGCATTTTGTAGAATAAACAAGCATTTCCTGATAATATTTATCAAAAATACCTTACTTATTATAGAGCAATCTCGTTTGGAGGGATGACTGTCAATGCGGGAACCCTGTTAAGTGCACCTCGGTCCCACGCTGGGTGATTGGGATCCACGCTGGCTGGTGGGCCAGGTAGCGTATCGTCCTCTGGATGAAATGGGCTGCTGCTGTTGCTGCGGCGGTAAATTAACGATTAAATTAGGTGTCGGAGGCGAGAGCAGTCTCTGCGGGAGTCTGAGCGGGTGGATGTTCAACTTTCGTCAAGGCACGTGTAGGAGCTCCTCTCTCCACAGGTACCTGTAACCTTCATTAATGAGCCCCAACTGCGAGGATGATCGCAAAGACCAGGACCGGACTGAAGGCCAAGCTTGACGAAGTCACCCACCGATTGGAGGATTGCCTCTCTCTGAAGATTCTTGAGGTGGTAAAGCAAGATTTGAAGCAGTTTGATGCACATACTATTCATGAACAGCTTCATGCTTCTCGTCGGTTCAAGGTACTTGCAGGAGGAGGTGAGGAAATTATGGACTATCAATGAAGAACAAGGGCAAGAGTTGGCTAAACTTAGGCAAAGATAAAAGACCAGGAAGGGGAAGTAAAGCGACTTTGGATGCAAGCGGAGGTCCTCGACAAGAGAATAGACAAACTGGAGCAATATAGTCGAAGAAATTATTGATCCATGTGATATAGGAATTATGTGATGAAAATGCGGTACGTGTCACCTTAAATAAATTTAACAAATATTTAAGTATCTCTCTACCACCTTTCACGATTGACCGAGTGCATAGAATTGGTAATAGGGGGAACTTGAAGAAACATCGCCCACTAATTGTGAAATTTATTTCCTATGCTGGCCAAGATGCAATCTGGAGGCCCAGAAGGAGAATGAAGATGACTGGAATCCTTATCACAGAATCACGTACTGCAACCAGGAAACGGCTTATCGAGGAAGCTAAGAACCGATTCGGCAAGGAATCGGTTTGGACAGCAGATGGCAAAATTGTGATTCTTGGCCATTATTGGACAACGATTATGCAATAAGTGATATACCTGTTTGTATTAATTTTCACCTGTTTTCGCGGTTTCTTTATCGCTCCCCTTCTTGTGTGAGCGTTTTCCCTCACAGTGGGTTTTTCTCTGTAAGTCTTCAGCCGAGGAGTTATTGCCCATATCCCAATTCTTTCATTTGACCTCTTCTAAGTTTTCGTTTTATATATGTATGTATTAGAATATCATTTTTTTACATTACCTCTTTTGTAATTAATATTAGTTATCTTTAAAGGTTAGGTGTAAGAGTGGCCCTTATAGACCTAACCTCACCAAACAAAGAGTTTTATTATTATTATTTAAGGTTAGAACACTTCTTGTGATTACTGAATTTATAGTTACTGCATATAATATGCGCAATTTTGGTATCAATGAGCATGTTACATGTATGACAATTTTCACAGTTTGCGATCTATTGTATGAATGGAAAAGAAAAGCAGGAAAGACAGGTATTACAATTCGTTACTTTTCATACAAAATCCACTGCAACAGGGTATGAAAATTATTCTCGGGCAAGGCAACTCTTAGTTAAAGTGATAACTAACCATTAGTTGAAAAAGTTATAATACGGGCCATCCCGCTAACTGGTAGTTAAGCTTAACCTTCTGGTTACTTAACTATCAGATTTAACTATACATTATAATACTGGGCCCATGAGTTGTATTCTGTTTCTTAAATTTAAGTGACCACAGATAATTGGTTTAGTATGCAAAATGGGAGCATTTTTATAAATGCAACCCTGTTGGTGTTTCATTCCTACCTAATATTGTGAAATAGAAAAAAAACATTTTTTATCCATATTTTTCATCTCTTTTATTCAAACTTAATACATTGGTGTATATTAGTGCAGATTATTTTGTTTGTTGCTATACAAATAAATAATGCACTATATTGTATTTAAATTGTGCACTTCTGTGGCTTGCTCTAGATCTAGGCTTGATCAAAATTGTGTTGTTGTCTCTAGTCTAGATGCAGCCTATTCTAGCTTTCTATTTTGCAATTTTCTTCATTTCATTCCTCAAACTCCTACATTTACTTTATTCTGTTACTCTCTTGTGATATCAAGTGGAAATAAAATGTGGAGTATTCCTTCCATCTTAAATTGTGTTATATTGGTTTGCCTATGCACTATTTAAATGTTGGACTTGTAGATGGTAATCAACATCAATGTGGACTAAGGGTTTCTATTCGGCCTCATGGCAGGCATTGGTGAAAAAGGATTTCCTCCCCTTCTTAAAAAACCTTCTTTGGATGCTGCAGATGGTAAGCCTCTTGGACTTGATCTCTGCCAATGTTAGAACTGAACTAAAGGCTGGCTGTTGATCTTTTTAGAAGTATCCAACCCCCTGAATTTACAGAAACAAAAGAAAAATCATCATTCTACTGAATTCAAAAACCAGTAAACAAAAGGAACAATTTCTCTATGCATCTAAATAATTTAATAAGGCACCTTTTTGATCTTCTTTTCGGGTGATTTTCTGTATTAGTGGAAGAATAGTTCTCTAGTTCACATAGCTGTAATGGTAAATCAGTTCCACAGTTGGTTTCTGTAGACTTTGTCACAGAGCTATTTTCACAACACTCTTCATTTGTGGAATCGGGTGCGCTCATATTTTTAGCATCCATAAAGGTCTGCCCTTTGTGTTTGACCCAGAGCAATGGGACTACATGCATATGTACAAAAATCAGGTATTGCTGCTGTGTATGAAGTCCAAGTTGATAGATCATGCGGAAATTATTTCCTCTCTGTTCCTTCAGAATTAAATTTTTTTCCGTTAACTTTCCTATTGGTTTTGAGAATCCTATTTGAGTATCACATGGCTTCTCTGAAACATAAGGATATATGCTTGCATATGTTTTATCATAGCATTTCTCATTTACATTTTTCTCTGGTGTCTTGTTAATATTTGGTTTATCATCCCCTCTGTCTAATTGGTGGGTCTTCCCATTTGTATTTTGATTATTTTTATGCCTATCGTCAAAAGGCAGTGCTTCATATGCATAATAATCTTGTCTGGGATCCAGTTTGGTGCCTTTATCATCTTTGGTTGTGGTAGCTATGTCCATCAAGTGGCCTGTATCAGAGAAAGGGGAAGAAATGCCCATCTTAGCTATATGATAATGGAGTTGATTTATTATCAATGGTTCAACCTACTGACAAGGATAATATATATACTAATACATTAACCAAGTATTTTCAAGCATTAATATTTCTTGGAATTCAATATTTTTAAATTTATTGTAATACTTTACTTCTTGCTAATAGAAAATGATTAATATACCTTATTAATTGGTGTATAACATGCATGCACCAATGACTTTACAATGTTAGTCTATTACTACAATTTTTTAAGTAAAAGTTGATTAGTAAAGGTAAAATTTGCTTTTTAAAGTTATTTTCATTACAAAGAAGGATTTCAAATGGAAGCATGTCTGTGCCACAGTTAAGTCAAGTCGGTTGAGTGTTTAGATAATTTGTAGGTAGTGAGATGTTTGCTTCTTTATCCCTCTTGTTTCTATAATTGACAATAATTATTAGGTATTCAATAGTTAAAATGATTTAATGTAAATAATATGAAAAAATGTAGAGTAGATCAGATGATTTTGAAACTCGTCAACAGAAAGGTGTTTTCAAGAGACAAGACATTTTCAAAGGAAAATATCCTTACAAACCTAAAGATAAGACTTTTTAAACTGAGTCAAAACTTGAACATAATTCTTTTTATATTATTAATGTAAGATAAAAATGATATATAAGAGTATGACATGCAGCATGAATTCTAGGCCTATGCTTGCAGATGCATGTCTTACACTGATAAATACGAAAATGGATATTTACTGTTAGAGGAAGTTATCAAGAAACAATCTCAACTTGTATAGTATAATGCCAATAACAATCCATAGAAAGAAAATTATCTACATTATAGCTTTAAAATAATTTGAGATGTAACAAAAAATAATGAAACCGTAACATATGTACTAGTATAGTTAGTTTATCAGAAATTCTTAAGGAAGTTTAGGAATATTCATAAAGTGCATTGAATTACCAATTTTATCATTATCTGCAAAATAAAGTGAGAATATATATTATAAGACATTAAATATATTAAGCTTTGGTGAAAGATATATAAACATGGATATTTGATGTGGTTAAGGAAATGGCAAATATGGTTGGTTTCGTGATTATGTAAAATCTATATACTTACGTGGGTAGGAGGAACTGAATTCAAACTCTGCAAGGTTATGGTTTCCCAAATCATGTGAAGTTTCAGTTCCTTTTGATATTACATAGCCATTTGAAGATATTATTAATCCCCAAAGAACAGCTGGAATCAGAGGATGAATCAGTCAAATGAAGTACATGTTTAGTATTTAGCAGTCTTAGGAAATAAATAGTAATTGTATTCCTAAGAAAACTACCAATTTACTGAAAAATAGGGCTGAATTTCTAATTTAATAATAAACTTCATCCCTTCTTTAGAATGAAAATTTAAACCTGATGTAGTGGGTTAAAACTAATGCAATATTTTTAGAAATGATCTAATCAAAATTTTTACCAATTTAAAATGTACTTTTATTTGTATAATTCAAAGTTAAATATTTTAATGAATGTTTTTATCACCCTAATGATTTATTTTGTAAGATAGCAACTAATTACGTATTCTGAATTATAATGCTGCTAAAAATCAATTTCAATTTTTTATTGTCCTATACACACAATGGCATCTGAATATATAAAAATATATATTCTATAATTTTGAAAGACGCCTCCTCCTCTTTCATAAACCACCTACATGTAATTGCCTGGCCTGGTAAATAATAATATTGAACCTCTAAGTGGATGAAGATTTATTTATTGATAGAAACAATGGAGGTTTTAAACCCTTTATGAAAGCTCAAACCAATATATGTATATAGCGATAAAATCATAAATTTAAAATCAATTGAAGGACACATGGAGGTTAGATAGAATCAATAAATCTGAACAAAATAATTCCAACTAATTGAAGTACCAAATATATCTATTTCCTCCTAAAGTAGATTTTTTAAGATACATTGGTCTGTTGATAGCAGACTATTGCTGTACTACTCACACGTAATTACTTGTGTATAGGTACTTATGCTCGATCTCATGGAGTAATTAGATACTCTAATTTTTATTAATGAAATTTTAATTGTAAAGACAAGGAATTGAACTTGAAATAGACTACCTATCATACTAATCCAAGTAGGCTTGTATAATTTCTGCATTATAAGATTATGTGGAACTTAATCAAGTACCAAAAAATTCGAGATCTGTATGAAGGAACACAATTCAACTTTTCCTTCCTTTTTTTCCTTCAAATCTCATTTTGCTAAAAAATCTCATACTTGCAAACCAATCTTCTGATTCAACCCTCAACATACTCCATATCAAAAATATGAGGCATAAATTAAAGTTACTTGAGAAACTAGAAATCCTTCTCCACCAAAAAAGTCAACTTAGTCAACAAAAACATTTTTCAATTCCATTCTGTCCTCACCACTGAAAGCAATTTCCCTACCTCTTGATGTTTTCCTCTCCTTTTCATGATCAACTAGTTAGTATATTCTTCATAGTTACTATGCCCTTGTGTTGCAACCCTTTTTCTAACCCCTGTATCCTTCCCCCTCTTTTCCCCTTTTTACCCATAAAAGCCTTTTCCTCGGCTTGAAGATGACTAACATTAGTCAAAACCAGTGGCCAATGAAACTTTATTTGTTGAGATTTACTCTGCCTTCTAGCATGGTGACAACGTTTAAGAGGAATTAAGAAACAAATTATTTTAAGCCTGGCATTCACCCAAGGATGGGAGGGAAAAACCTCATGTCAGCTGTACAATAAGTAATAAAACACACAAGATATGAGATCATTAAACATTAATATGATTTATCATTCATAAAAAGATATATATTCTAAATAAATTGATACAGCACATGGTAGAATATCAGTGAAGGTTATTTGTATTGTTTCTAAAACTTCGTTCTATTTAGTAATATTATATATAACTACGCTATTGCTCCTTCCCCAAGGTCTCAGGTTTGAATCCCGGCTGATCGGACTTCAAATTCTTTTGTAAATTGTAAAAATTATATATATAATTTTTACAATTCTTGCAACAAATTTGATATAAGAATGGATCGGTAAATTAGAACACCATGTTTGTAACAATGTTATTTCCTTGTTGATACAGAAACATCAAGCCTACAGTAGTAGTTTTGAGGGAGAAGAATATTTAAATCCAAGACTACATAAAAAAATAAGAAATGCTTAGGACTTAGACCTTACCTATCATACTCCCAGGCATCCTGGTTGGCTTCATGCTGATAGTAAATTAAAATCATTCTACTGAAATCATTCAGTATTTATAAGCTTAGAAAAGTGTAGCAGTGTATGTCCTGACTTCTAAGTTGTATTGTAAAGTCACATCCTACTCTAATTCTGTTTATAGGTTCACTTCCTCGTTTACAGTGTGGCATTCTAAACAAGTTTTAAGATAAACATAGATTTCTTTTCCTTATTTAAGTACTGAAAAAAATTCATGAAGCTACTTCATAAATTCAAAGTACATCTTCATGTCAAATTCGGATTATTATTGCACATAAGAGCTTAGAGTTTTTGTGGAGATATTATGCATTACACTACAGCATCAACTTTGAGCATGCAAGGTATGCAAATTTAGTTGAATTTCCTGCTGAGTAAGATTCAGCCTCAGCTAGACAAAAATTGCATTGATTTGCATAAAACACGGAGACGACCTTCAAAGGCATGTTTTCAAACATTAGCTTCTATGTGCTCTAATCAGCAAATTATTTCAAAAACATTTTTAAATTAAATCCTTTCTGTGAGAGGCTATTTTGATAAAATTGCCGAATTTTTATTTTTTTATTATAGTTGGCTCATATATTTTCTTTCCTGTTTCTACATCTGACTATGTTACCTTATGATCCCATCCATTCAGCCTCAGTGAAATCACAACATTCCTTCGTAAGAGGGTGTTTACATTGAAAGACACATTTTTAATGCATACTTCCTGTCCTAGTTCTTTCCTGTTTTACTCTTCCTAGGACAGCTGTCTTTGAATCTCGGAAAATTCTTGCCCCTATCAGCTGGAAAACTCGATAGTTAAATGCTTCTAGTGAATGTGATTAGTTATTTTGATGTTATTCCAAAAACTATTGCATGTTGAACCACGTTTTGATGGCAAGGATTTATCATCCACCTCTCGAAATTAGCTTCAATTAACAATGAAATTATCAGGAAAATCCATATAGTTGGAAATCGCGTAATTTAGATCTTGGCTTACTATGTTCACTATTCTCCTAAGCTCAGGACATCACAAGCCAGTAATCCTGTCCAAATGTAGTAAACCTACGGTGAATAACCTCAAATCCGAGTAAACACAAAAGGTTGCAGCGTTATTTAGTTCGTTCTGCAACGTCGTTGCAACGCGATAATTACGTCTCTCAAAGAGTTGCAAACTTATTAATTATCAGACGATGATTTTGAGTGTGTTTAGTATTTTTCTTGATAATGCATGATAAAGATATGGAAAAGAGTTAATTTATTACTTTGATATCTCTATTACCCAACTAAATTGTACATCTGATTAAAATTTTAGTGCAAAATTCTATGTTCGATGATTTATTTTACAAATCTCCCAGCATCAAATGAGCTTATTGCAATAACTTTGACATAAACCCCGAGCAAAATATGAGTTATGCCACATTGTTTCGCGCCATTTCTGTCTTTGTAAAAATATATAAATAATACCTCAATTGAAAATTACGATAAAAAAATCTTTCATATCCATTAGCAGGTAAAAAGAAATATGAAAAAATTATTGCATGTACATAATTTGAATAGAAAATAGTAAAGTAAAAAGGTTAATATTAATCTTTTTACTCGATGAGAAAATTTAGACGTAACAAAATCAAACAGCTAAAAAGACAATGATTGAAACTATGGACTATGACTATGGACTAGGACTATGACGAGTTTTGTAGAACATAAATTTGTCTTAAAAACACTTTGTCAATTCCATTGATTTTGTCAAAAAATTAGGATATAAAATCTTCATGCTAAACGTGGATGTTGAACATTACTTGTAATTTAAACTTACTAATGCAAGATCATGCTTAACACCCCTGTGATTGTGAAATAATTATATTTAATTATAATAATTATTATTTTCATTGTGTATTATATTTATAATAAACATTAGAAAGGGAGTACAGTACTTCAGGTCAAATTATTCCGTTTTATTGAAGATCTGCTAAGGAATGACTATTTACTAAGGTCTTTTCTTTCCAAAGAAGGCGACATAATATATTCATATATAATTATAATTCATGAAGGTTCGTAATTTTTCCCGAGATACGTCCATTCTTAAATTTTTAGGGTTTTTTCATCCTATGCTCTGATGTATGATCTTCATTTTATGAAATAAATCTTGTCAGACAGACAAATCTTTGTCAGAAAGAATACAGTTAAACTAGCACACCCAGCTGAACTGTATTTGAACACAGGCATAAATAACCTTTGTAGTTGAATCGCCTCAATCTGACTACCATTCCATGCTGGTTTACCCGTGCACGCTTTTTAGAAGCACGGTAAAATCAGTTATTTTCTTTTTCGAGAGATTCTGTGGGCGTTATATAAATATTGCCCACTCAAGTACCCACAAGACTAATCTAACTTTCGTTGAACTCACTTTTTTACGTCCGCTTTGCCGTAAGGTTTCCATGCTGCCCAATATTCCTATGTAGGCCGGAGTAGGAATGTGTACGGGCGATTCAATGGAGAATCGAACAAAAATTGACCTTTTTTTAAAATTTGTTATACTTCAGAGCAATTCAGCTGCGATTTTGCGAGCAGTTCAATGATTTTTTTGCGAAGTTATTATTAGTTTATGAAATTTCGAAATTTGCTTTACTTTAGGCGCTGCAAATAAATAACTTATCTCCATATCACTGGTTTTTGGTCTGCAATGATTTTACTGCTCCTAAGTTTTGAATGTTTTTGTTGGGGAAACAGTAAGGTATTTTAAATGGCGTATTGTTCCGGTACCAGGAACATTATATATAGATGCCAAATTAAGAGCAAAAAAATATCTTTGCACTCATAAACAACTTTTGCATGTAAGGAATGAAACAACCCTACAAACCAAGAAAAGATTAAATCCAGATTTAATATAGATACCAGCCAACATTGGATCCAGAAAAAATCTAGATTAAATCTAGATTTTTTTAGGTGCTATGTCCTCTACATGACGTATTAAATCTAGATTTTATACAGATTTTTTCGAGATTTAATCTGGGATTTTTCCTGGATTTAATCTAGATTTTGAAATCTTTTCAAGGAAAAGGCAGCCAGGGGGGGCACCCTCATTTCACGTATTATTTTTGGTAGCTTGAATTAAAGGCTGTTTTACAATAAATCCCACATATTTCTGGAGCAAGTCAATTCCAGTGATCAAGGGATGTCACATACAAGAAAATAATTTCAAACTCTGAGATTTAAATTCCTACTTTTATAACTCATGAAAATTATAACATTTCTAGTGCAACTCTTACTAAGGCACCACTGAATTATCTTTGAGAAACTCATCAATAAGAGATAAGTAATACACCATTACCATAAATTCTTCATAAAATTAAAAATTTAATGAATCTTAAATTGATTAATATTTAATTTCCATTAATGGATGTTTCAAGAGGGATTCCCAAATTTCTCAATTCCGTTGATCATTGGATGACATACAAAAAACATTACTTCTTAAGGCATACAATTCAATTTTTGACCTTTTAAAAATTAAAAACTATTTTCATACTGTTATGACAAATCACACAACCCATGAATGGAAAACTCCATAATAAACTTATCAGAATGTGATCAGTTATATATAGGAAGACTAAATATAATTATATATAAATTTGAAATCAACATTTTTCAATTAAAGATATTCATAATAATAATAATACATTTATTGTCCAAGGACAGAGTTAAATACATATGACAACAGAATCAATACTAATACACAAACAAATAACAATAAAAAATATCAATAAAAAGAAACAAAAAAATTCATTAAAAATTTACACATTAATTTACACAACTGCTCCATTAATATTGCGACTGTTTCTTCTTTTCATCCTGGCACCTGCTTGGCGCAGCCATTCCACTATCACTTTCCCCACTTCCTTCTTTGATGAGGCGGCCTAACTAGCTCTTCCCTGTATTACCTCTGAAATGAAAATGAAAGTTAAAAGTATTATTCATTTGTGTTTAATCCACTGAAAGAATTTAAGTATTTTCACTAGTTTTCTATCAGGTCTACTAACTATGCTCATTCTCTACTTGAGATGGACAAGAAATGTATCTCCATATTCACAACTGTTTCCTAAGCAGTCTCAAGACAGATCAACTTGAATGAGTTGAAGGGTTGAGTTACTACTAGCAGAAAAGCTAATGTTAGAAATAGTAAATACAATTAATATGTCAACCTTCTGGTTGAAACACTGAGTGATGTTTCCATCATTAACTTCATTCTGCTGAACTTCATCTATGAATTATTTTCTTACCAAATATTAATTTATCAAGTTTTGAGTCTTTGAAGGCTGATTCACTCCTTGCAGGGACACCTTTATATGTAAATGACACTGCCAGGGAATCCATCATTATCCTGTACATTATACTGTTGACTGAGGCCACCAAAGACACACCTCCCTGGACTTTTAGCTCCTTTTTCTGAAAATGCAAGATAGTCAAGGTAATTTGAATTAGAAAAGGGAACTAAATATACACATATGGTCTTAGAGTAACTTATGGGAACGCAAATACAAATGATGGCAGAGACTTGCACAAACACCAATCAAGATCTGGTAGTTTGGTAAATTAGAGTCAGTGTGACTAATCTTTGTCATTAGTACAAGAGAGACCGAAAGGAACAAAGGAAATGGGTGAAAGGGGAAGATATACAAGTGAATTTTCATCCAAAACTTACCACCAACTCCTTGAATGTTTTATCATTTAACTTCTCCTCCATAGCTTCATAGCCATCCTCTGACTCAAGAGGATATGGAATGACCTCTTCCATGCCCACTTCCAGTCTAGGCACTGATTCCTGTATCTTTATACCATCCAATGCCATCCTCATGCACTTTGAATTTTCCAGAAGTTCCCGAAGAAGAATATTGCTTGCCATAACTCTTTTCTCCAGATTTTCAATAGTGCCTGAAGAGTAACATTTAGAAAAGACTTAGAACATTTAACTAACCAAATAATCTTCATCAAGGTGTATGTGCATTCAAGAGAGAATGGTCTGGTATGGCAAATGCAATTTTACAATTGTGTTAATCTAAAATCATTCATACAGACATACTTACGCCTGTTTTTGTTGCAGCAAGGTGAACCACAACTGCATTCTCCAGCTTCCTCCCATTCCGAAACTGTTCTTCCTGTAAAGGGAACTTCTATTTTATATACATAAATATACATTACACTAAATACACAACATATTACTTTGTTGCAATAATTGCCAATTTAATTTTGCCATTTAATTCGAACGATAATAGCAACGTGAATTGGGGAAGTGCTTAGTTGGAATTCAGAGATGTTAAATCGCAACGTGGTGGCCTGAACTTTCCAAAAAAGCTTATTTTAAATACCAGGGGATATTTGAAACGAAATATAGCAAATATAAATGCAAACGCGACAACGATTAACTGATCTAAATGCGTTAGTTAGAAGGTTGCATTGTGCATCGACAACTCAATCGCCGTAATCACAAAACTTTACATAATATTACACATTGAACAGCTACTCACGTGAGAACACATTTAATTCGAACAATAATAGCAACGTGAATTGGGGAAGTGCTTAGTTGGAATTCAGAGATGTTAAATCGCCACGTTGCGGCCTGAACTTTCCAAAAAAGCTTACTTAAATGCTAGGGGATATTTGCAACGAAATATAGCAAATCTAAATACAAACACAAGAAATGATATAAACAGATTTTGACTAAATAAAACAAACCTTACCTGCGAATCCAATAAGTGTTCAGCAACGCTGGATATGATGATCCTCCTTACCGTTGGCTGAATAGAATATTCAGCAGCGCAGCGCTATATTACAGCGCTACTGCACTTAACCCGGCACTTACTGCTCTCAAAAGGGCTCAAAAGAGCAAAGGAATGTCCTAGGAGGACTAAATGAAAATATGAAATGAATGCAAATGAAAACAATGAGATTAAAGGTATGTAAAGGTAGATGAAAGCGGGAATGGAGAGGATATGCAGATGAGTAATGGAAGTCCTAAAAAGAACTGCTCTGAACGTGAAAATGAAATTAAACTGAAGTAGAGAGGATAAATGCAAAATCGAAGGGTTATCGTACCTATGGTAGAGTGACGAGAGCACATATTTCATGGAAGTACCCTTTCGAATTCTGCCAAGTTACATTAGCGCCGCGTATCGGTGAACGACGAAATGGAGGTTTGACGGCAGCCATTATTCTTTCACGAAACTCTGGAGAATTTCAACAGATTTTTACGACAAATTCCACTCCTGAATTTTTGATTCATCAAATATTATTTATATATATTGTACAATAAATTAAACAACAGGGGATCATATTAATATTAATATAACAGGGGATCAGAAACTCTAAATTTAAAGTATGTAAAAGTGGGATTTGGAAATCTAGATTTCGAAATCCAGATTTTCCATGTATTAAACAAGGATTTCGAAATCCAGATTCAATGTATCTCCAAATCCTAAAAATATCTAGATTTAATCCTTATCTGGTTTGTAGGGAAAAGTTCAAATTATTATTTAAAAATTGGTATTGAAATCCTATTATTCATATGAAAATTTTAAAAATTTAGAATCAATCTCTAAGTTTTATTATTGAAGATGATATTATAAAGACATTTAAAATGTGAAAATATTTTGTAAAATTTTTACTCTCATATCAAAATTGAAATTTCTTTTGCCCGCCGATTCATTATTACTTCCTCATTAGAATAGCTAAACTAACTAAATTCTAAACGGGTACTAAATTCTTATGTAGGTGTATTGGTTTGCTTCTGGACTTCTTCTAACGGGCCCTTAAAAATGTAGGCACGGAGATTATACATCCACAGAACATCACATGCATCTTGACCTCTGTGTATTTTTATGATCATCGAGCTTTTGCAATTGCAAAATCAATATTTTTCCTACTAAAATCTTTGCACGCGCATTTAATATTTATTTGAGAAATGTTCTTCAATTATAAACATGTTGCTATGAATCTATGTAAGTGTTAATTATGAGAGAAATCGTTCCATATGAATTTACATGTCTGCATCAAGAAAATTAATCAATCTATGCTTGTAAACGCACACATGGCTAATTCTGAAAATAGAAATGGTTACCTAGAATACGTCATATATTTTAAAGCAATTTTTCAAGTGTTTCTTACCAAAAGAATCAATTTAAATTTGTAATATAGGCCTTAATAATCTGAAAACTAATTTGACCTCCACTTAAGACTTTCAAATTTTCCGCGCGGACATTTAGCAATTGAAGATCGAAACATGCTGCACGAAAGATTTTATGGCTTAGCAGAAGGTAGATTATTCCTGTGACATTTTCGTAAACGAGGACTGCTGTTTTATAAATCTTTCTGTGTTGGTGAGGAATAATTATATTATCTATTTACGTTCTAATAAGACAGTAATTAGAAGTGTTATCGATTTGTTGTTCTTGTAATTTTAGCTCTTTTTGATTGTTTACTCCATTAGGTTGCTCATACAAACATGAATTAATGGATATCAGTGCCCTGAACGCCTAAATGATTGAGATTTGAAGTCAAATTTTATAGCCATGCTTGCGTTCGTGATTTTTGCTGTCACCTTCGTTGCAGTGTTACTAGTAGCCGTGTTATATCTTTATCCCGTGAGTGTTTCACTAGTGTTTCTCTACTCCATACATTCCATGAAGAACAAGTCACACGTTCTTATCGTAAATTGTATTTTAATTTGCAGGGGTCAAGAAAAAGACCTACTTCGATACCAGGGCCCGAACCGTCTGATCCTAAGTAAGATTCGTTGTTTGATCCCATGGTTGGCTGTTAATCGTTGATCTAAATTATCCTTAAATTTGTTTAGGGATGGTAATCTTCCAGACGTACAGTTAGCCGGTGGTCTACATAATTATCTCGCTGAACTACACGATGAATACGGTCCTGTGGCATCTTTTTGGCATGGATCTCAGCTCGTAGTCAGTGTAGCTTCTCCCGAAGCATTTAGTGATCAAGCTCATGCTTTTGATAGACCAGGTATGATTAAAATTTGATTGATATTTAAGACATAACCTTATCGCAACTTAATACATCTAATCATTTAAAATTACTTCAATGGTTTAGCACTTTTATTCGAGCATTTGAAACCCTTGCTTGGAGATGACTGCATACTATTCAGCAATGGTGCCGAAGGAAGGAAAAGGAGGTCTTTATTCGAGCAGGCATTCAATAAGCAGTCTTGCATGTCTTATGCAGTTGTTTTTTCTAAGGTAAGAATAGTTTTCGTGTAGATGAATTATTTAGGTTGCTTTCATAATACAATGCAAATACAAATATTTTGTACATTCTTTGTGAGCTCCATATTATTTACTATTTTATTTCTTGATCATTTTAAACTGTATGACACACCTCGTTAATACCCCGTAATAAATTCTGCTTTGCAATTCTCCACATTTATTTGTATAATTATATACGGAAAACGACTCCCTTGTTAAGAATGTTATGATAGAAAAAAAATGGGCGTTAAATGTCAGAAATCACAGTAAACACTAATTTTAGAGGATACAAACGATAATGAGAAGATAGATTTACAATTTTTAACTTACGTATATGAGTAAACATCTAAAATAATGAATGAAAGAAAACTTCACACATGTATTTTTATGTGTGTATATATTGTAATATATAGGATATAATAAAGGATGTGTACACACATCCTCTTTCCTATCTCATCAATTCCATGTTTGCACAGTTCTTGCAATATATTCAAAATGAATGGCTTGCAATCAAGAAGTATTCCTATACAATTTTTAAGTAATGTGGCAATAAAACTCCTCTTTTTTTATTTTTTTCTGAGTATGCTGTACCTGCTTTCTCTAACATGATCCATTTTGATTTTGTATGGATAATGTTAACCATTTTTGTGTCTCTATGTGAAAATTCTCTGCCATAAGAGCAAAGAAAAAGTGTACCTTTTATAAAACACAAGATTAATTTATTCATAAACAACATAAGGTACTGATCCAGGTGATGACTCCATGAGTCAAAACCATGATTGTTTAAAAGTAAATTTATCTTGTGGTTTGTAGAAGTTATACTTTTTCTTTGCTCCTGATGGAGAATTGCCATGAAGTCAAGACCCAAGCAGTGGATTCTATAGCTTTATATCCTCTCTATAAGATAAAAACAATATGTTCAGGCTGTACTTTGTAGAAGGCCATATCGCAGGAGAAGAAAAAACTTTGAAGTATTACAATATACTTATTATTATCAAGACTGGTCTCACTGATGGCACAGCATCTTCAGGTACTGTAAGAAAGCTCATTTAGTACACGGTTGGTGAACCATTTACAGCAGAAGTGCCATATTTTATGAATATTAAAGACTTGCATGCCAATGTGGTGCAAAACCATATGGGGAGACGTTGATATACATTTTATAATGTCAACAATAGGATTAAGATCTTATATCTTGTAATTAGCTTAAATAATAGGTAATTATCATTACTAAATATTCAGAATACACACTCATTTACTGCTGGGCTTCATTTTTTTAGTGAAGTATATATAATAAAGAGTGTTCTGTGAGTTTACGTACCGAAAACATTCTCTCCATAGGTTTGCCACAACTTACTTAGTATATACTTTGTAAAGGAGCAGGGTAGGGTTAGGAGGTGAGTTGGTGGAAGAGAAAATTATTAATGATTCTTCTCCTGGCAGTATGTAGAATCCATTCTTACTCAACATTTTAACTGAGTAAACTTTTCATTTCAGCTGGCCAAAGATTTGTGTGATCGTTGGTCTGGATTACCAGCAGATCAGCTCCTACCTCTCCATCAATACATGATAGCCTTTGCGGCAAAGGCTCTTTTGACAACGGTGTATGGTGGCCATTTTCTTACGGATGATAGCTCAATTCATCAGCTTGCTCAAAACTACGACGTGGTAGGTACTCAACTTTCCCCATTTTAATCAATTTCCTTCAAAATTCACAATTTTTGTAGTCTAGGATTATGCGATATCGGCTTTGAGATTGGCTTTAAGGATAAATTACATGCTTCTTGGTGAATTCAAGAATATTAAGTGTAAATTATTTTCTACAAGACTGAAAAAATACTAGCTTTTCAAGTTATTTTATAGTGTAGTTGAATTTTTTAATTAAATGAATCTGTAATTCAGGTTGGGCAACTTGCTTAATTAGCTTTTAATGCAAAACTGTATTAAGAACTATAGTAAAGATTTTAATGTAATTGTAATCAAATTTATGATAGTGTAGCATTTTTGTGATTGTTGAACATTGATTGTAAATGTGTATATGATTTGTAATAAGATGAATAATATGTAATGTTTTTAGTGATTAGCTTATATATAGTTTTAAATTAATGACGATGACATATCCTATGCATACTTTGTATGTCTTGGATAAATAAATTTATTACTATTATTACTTCATACAAATTCTTACTGTTTGATCATTCTCAATCATTTAAATACTCTTGTTTTATATCTGTACAATTATGGTGCCATAGTTTCAACATTGTGTATTCTTACTTCTCTGTTTGAGATATCTATTTAGAGTGTCTTTATCCTTTGCTATTTGCCTAAAGTTACTTATTCACTGATATTTAATTGATGAATTGTATTTCAGTGCATGACTGAGCTTTTATCAAGAGAACTTTTAGAGCCAGTGCCTCAAAAGAATGATCCAAGAGAGAGAAGATTTCGGCAATCCATCCAGGCTATGAGAGATTCATTCAAGGAAGTATTGACCAATGCCAAAGAGAAACCAGAGAAATGTTCACCTTTTGTGAAAGCACTTGTCTCCTCCGAACTTTCAGAAGATGCAATAATATCTGATTGCCTTGCATACCTAGTCGGAGGTTTTCACACTACAGGGAATTGTAAGTATCTTACTTTGATATTTGCTAATTAAATTAAGGATATTTATATTACAGGAAGCCAATATGCTAACATCAGATTCTGTTTTCTAAGGCTGTAAATACATTGTTGAGTTTTTAAAAGTCTCTTCTCTGAAGGTTGAGAATTTCGTCCATGGGCTATAATTCATACCTCAATGCTCACAGGCTTGTCTGTCTCTAATGCCACATGTCTTATTTTTATTGTTCCAAAACTTGGTACCTTGTTTAGACCCGTTTGACATTGCATATCATAATTGTTCTTATATTGATTTCATTGCCTTAACCACTTCCCTGACGAGTTTTTTTCATATTGTTAAGCAGAAAATCATATTTTTTTATTTTGTTTCGGAAGCATCATTAAAACACAAATAGATTAATGCCTCTAGTTATTTATTTGGACAGATATTTTTCATGTTATTGCACTTAGAAAATTAATTAAAGTGATTACAAAATACAAGAAACCCTCATTTAAATTTTATTATTTTTAATTTTAAAATAAACAGTAAATTATTGTCGTAAAAGGCAAAGAAAGGATGCGTTTTAACCTTTTATAATTATTCATATTCACAAAAGTTGAAATTTAATCAAATATTTGCCCTAGTGTGGTATGTTTGAAAACATGGAGCAACAAAGAGCGATACATTGCACGTTCCGCAGAAGTATCTTATCTCCCTCCTAGTCGGCTTCCCTCTAGCATCTCCCTTTCGGCAGCACAATTCACTCTGTTTGCTGTGTGCTTTCTTCTTCCCTGTGAGTGGCAAAAGGTCAAGAAAGTGGTTTCCTGATAAGCAAAGTGTATAGAAGAAGGGTATCCTACTCTGGGGGCTTATATAATTCAATTATGTTTTCAATATTCTTTTGGTATTCCAAGTTTTCATGCTCCCCTCCAGTCTATTTTGTACAGAAAAAAAAAATTCCACACAGTAACAGTAAGAAAATAATGTATCCTGAGAACAATTTTTTTCTACTTATGAAATACCCTTTTTAAATGCTTGCAGAGTAGAAGAAATTTTGAGTTTCTTGTATAATGAATTTACTCAATTGCTGTTTTTCTCCCTCCAAGTGTTAACATGGGTGCTGTACTATTTGGCACTCTATCCCGAAGTCCAGGAGGAACTGCATCAAGAAATCAAAGTTGTTTTTGGAAATAGCAATGAATTCACTGAGGATCATATGAGAGCTCTTAGGTTTGTGTCTTTTCTGGAAATCTTTCTCTATTAATTTGTGTTTGTCGTAAGAACTTGCAGAACTGAAAGTAAAGATCATAGAGAAGTTGTTCCATATATTTTTCATTAAATTATCGATTTTGGTAATATTCCTATGATTCATAATATGCATTCCTATGGAATAATTCTAAAATCATAATACTGGATTATTTCTTTTTTGTATAATCTCTATGTGAGGGGACAAACTTTTGTATTTTTATCTTATGTCTATTCTTGATCTACCGTACATACCGGCGTATAAGTTGACCCCTAAAATTTGGAGGTGAATTTCAGGTTTTAGCCTATATTCAGCGTATAAGTTGACCCTAAAAATAAGGCAATACCACTTCCCCAGCTCTATTTTATGAAAGAAAAACAACGGTATCCATAAATATACAATAGCTTAAGGAATGTTTACCACTTACGATTAATATGCTAGAATTGTTTCTTTCAGCTGCCATGTCAACTTCTCGCCTCTGCTTAACGTTTACCTAAATTTCTTTTGTTGATATCACTCAGGCTAAACAAATAAAAATGTGTTACAAAACAAAAACACAATGGTATTGAAAATTTATTATAGAAATATTATAGTAATAATAGTATATCAGTAATATAGGATGGTAATATCAAATCACGACGCTGCTTAAACAACTTCCATTAACTCCTAACACAAAGTCGAATTATAACAATTTTATAAACAAAAATAAACCATGATGTGCTTGAAGATCTTCATTTGTAAAAAGAAAACATTGAAATATACATTAAAAATTTTTGTAAAATAAAAATAAATGTTTAGAAATGAATATAATTTGCGAAGAATAAATATGCGACAAATTTATTTTAAAGATATGAAAATGGTTTATTAATTCAACTCTTTTATGAAAACATGTCATAATATAACATACTTTGGGCCACAATTGTATTTTGTGATGAAATTTGTTCTATGTGATATCTACGTTAATTAGACTTGCGAAAAATTAGTTTCAGTAAGAAATAATTGTGGTGAGTTGCAAGAGTTTGTGTACAACAAGTGTTAAGCAGGCAGTCTCAGTTATATACCCCTCGGTGGTAAAGGGTTAAATTTTGTGTTCGGCGTATAAGTCAAACCCTGGTTTTTGAGAGATTTTTTTAGGCTTCATTGATCGACATACATGCTGGCATGTACGGTATTTTTTGTATAATCTTTATGTGAGCAGATAATATTTTGTATTATTTTTTTCTGCTCTTATGGGACTTAAATATCTCAGGGCATAATAAAGTTTATTAATGTTATTGCTATGCATGCTTTTCTCATGACATGAATATTCAGTATGTATCTGCCTTGATGTATGAGTTCATTTGTATTTGATGCCGCTGTTATATTCTTGTATAAGTTGGAGTTTCTCGGTAGATGCTACCAAGTTGTTGTTTTCCAAATCACATACGCATACCCTCTAATGTTTTTCTATGTGGTCTTATTAACTTACCTAATAGATATTATTGTGATTGGATTATGGTAACACATAAATGGGTTGAATTAAATTAAATGGTAAATTATTTTTTTCCATTTCTATTAACTCGAGATCTATATAGGAATGCATGTGAAATGAAAAATGAATGGCGTGGTTGCCTATGCTAGTATTCAGTTGCTTTTTATTTATAAACAAATGGCCATTGGGCTAAACGGTCAGACATATGTCCACTATTTTTAATCCAAAAATGTGTCCTGAAAGATTCGTGCGAATCCGTTTGTTATCCCACTTACCTGGTGTTTCCCTTGTCAGTTCAAACTTTTATTTTTTGAGATTGTTTGGCATCAACTCAGCACAGGTTACCATAATCCAATCACAATAATACTTATTAGGTTAGTTAACATGGCCAAATAAAAAAAATAGAGGGTATGCGTTCGAAAAAAATTACTTCGATTTTTTTGGGACACCGAATGTACATACATGTATGATTTTTGTATCAAGGAAATAATTACCATGATTATCATGATAACTTCTTTAGGTATACACGTCAGGTGCTAGATGAAGCCTTGCGTTGTGGGGCTGTTGCTCCATTTGCTGCAAGAGTGCAACAGGTTGAGACTAGTGTTGGGGGACACATTGTGCCTAGTGGAACTCCTGTAGTTCATGCCTTGGGTGTAGTACTGCAAGGTGAAAACACTCTTTGGCCGAATCCAGAAAGGTAAGGTATATTGCGTAATAATCCTTTTGCTTTGCTTTTGCAGCTCTTTTATTGAAATATTTCTTTATTTTTGCAAATCTATTCATTTTATTAATATTTTCATGCTAGAAAGTGTTGTGAACTTAAGTGATAATCTTGCATAATTGAAGTATTTGAATTACATTCTCCAATTTTTCTGTATTGCCCAATCTAAGGAATTGGAATTGAATGACCATCTGCATCAAATTGAATGATCATTTCTATCCATATAGAAATTTTTGTGCTCAGATGACATTTCTATTATTCAATTATATTACTCTCAAGAATGCCCACTGCTGAGATATAGGTGGAAAAGCACTTAAGAAACTCGGCTTTGTTAAAAGAATATAGTTGGTAGAAGTGAAGAAAAAGTTCACGAGCAATGTTACTTAGCGTTAATTAGGCCTCATCTTGAGCATGCATGTACTGTATGGGACCCCACCGAGAAAAGTCATATTCAAGATTTAGAAAAAGTACAACGCAAGGCGATACGATTTGTAAAGAATAGCTACGATAAAAGAGCGAGTGTTACTCAGATGTTACAGGACGCGGGATGGGAATCATTAGAAAATAGAGGTAAAATTCAAAGGATGAATTTATCAAATAAGTTTAGAGAAATTACGTTCTCAGATGATGTAACCAATATAATGCAACCCTCCTGTTACATCAGCCGTTCTGATACTGCCAGAAAGATTAGGGAATGTACCCCTTTCCACATGCCAAAAGGCGGCTTGCAGGGTTCTTAAATAGACATATTACAATGTAACAATTTAATGTACAATTATAAAATTTTATGAGAAATATTTTAGTTTTAAACCTTTTGTAAAGTGAAAAAACCATGATTTATTATTTTGCATGATGTTTAAAATAATGTTTTATGTGAAGAAGTTATAATACAATTTTAATATTCTGGTCCCTATTAATGTTGCAAAAATAAAATGATCCTTTTGTATAGGAAAAGTAAGAAGTAACTTTGTCGAAAGCTTACCGATTTATAGAGTTTGTATGATGTATGAAAATTTATCTTAAATCTAAACTTACATGAGGATGAAGAACAATACCAGTGGGAAGTTATTGCAGTGTTGCATAAAATTTCAATAATTTAATCAATGTAATGTAAAAAAATTTTGAAATTTTATTTTTTGTATTTTATAAGGTGTAACCCATAATTACCCTATTTACTCGAAAATAACGTGCACTCTTTCGGGTCTTTTTTAGCTAAAAAATGGTAAGTGCATAGTGTAAGTTAGAATCAATGATGTACTAGATTCTGGCACAGTACTACTCGTTCACATTTCAGGTGGAGCAGGGTACGCTGCATCTTTGGCTCACCCTGGTTCCAAATAACTGGTCAAACATTCCATCAATTCACTATTAATTTTTGACTTTAAGAGCCACTGTAGACTAAATTGTTAGGCCAGTAGTTTTAAATTGAATGGAATTGGCAATCCCGTAAAACTTTTTAAATGACCGTTTTTGAGTTGGTCACCATGTGCACTTACATACGACTAACGTCATTTTGTAAACAGTGTACACGCATACAAATATATGTATGTATCAGCATATACCTGCATAGTGCACATGTATACTGTGCCTGCATGTCTAAAGGTGCGCCTTACATTCGCAGGTAGATGATTTTTCAATATCCAATGCTCAAAATTTTGGGGTGTGCATTACATTCCATGATGCGTTATTTTTCAATAAGTACGGTATGTCACAAATGTTGGGTGAACATTAAAAATTACAAAGAAAAGAAAATTGAGGAACTGTGGGGCTTTAAGCAGTGTTACCTTAAAATATTAATTTAGTTTTGTTACATTATCTTTATTTCATTGAAGTCCTTTCACATTTAGTGCAAATTATCACAAAATACAAAACTAGTATTGAGATAAAATGAAGGTATAATTTTATTGAAATGAAAAATTGACTTTTTTCAGCTAAAGCTGTTAGTCAATAATAATAATAATAATATTTGTCAACTTTACTATCAAATTAGATATAACAAATTAATTTTGCTATAATACCTAGGAAGAGGTTAGATACTCCAAAGGAAGGTATTAGATTCATAGACACTCACTGAGGTACAAATGAAAAAACACATGAAGTTAAAACTGTTCATATTGGCTAAATATCAACTATGAAACAGTTTATGGAAATATTTGTATAGATAAATAATAATTTTCTTTAATAAAGTTTCATATGCTAATAGTTTTTTTTTACTTTCTTTAGGTTCGATCCTGATCGATTCAAGGAAGAGACCGTGAAAAATAGGCCACCTCTATCATTCTGCCCTTTTGGATTTGCTGGGAAAAGGAGATGTCCTGGAGAAGAGTATGTACAAATTCACTTTCTGACCATGAAAATAATGTCCTTGAAGCTTTATAAATCAATAGAATCATGCCCAAGTATATGTAGAAAAAGTACCATGAGATGACTCCACACAAATAAAACCTAACAAAACAAACATAACACAACCCCACGGATGTGAATGACCACAATCCCAAGTTATTAATTATAATTAGCAATATTTCTTTGTTATTTACCTTTTTACTTTCTCCATATACGTAGTATAGAGAAAGTATTGTTTAATGAAAAAAATCAACTTCGAGATTTCAACGGAAATACATGTTTTGGGGTCCCTAGAACACGTTTTAACCATTTTTGGAATGATGTCTGTGTGTACTTGTGGGCACTCTAACTTGAAAAACCATTAGCTGTATCAATACCAAACTTCACATATATACACACTTCACTGTGGTAAGTGCTGTCAGAGTTGATTAGTTTTTGGAGTAAATCGGTTTACCGGAAGTCAAGTTTTATTCTTCAAAGCAAATTTCCATTTTTGCAAAATATCTCCATAAATATGATATTTAGGTATATACTATTATTTATAAAATTTTTAGAAAATGTAATTTACTATAACTTTTGTTTGAAACATATTTTTGTATAACTGATTGTTTAGGAGTTATTCATGAAATACTGATAAACCGGAAGTTGCTGATTATGTACTTAGTGGGCGCTTTGGGCAAAAGGCCAATTTCATAGTTTTTCATCAAACATGTCCCAAAAAACATTATTTATAATGTTTGTGACGTAAAAGATAATATGATATAAATTAATCACCTATCTTCCAAATTTAGATTGAATATAGAGTTCAAAATACTGTCGTAGATATATATTTACATCTTATGTATGGAGAAAGTCATGTGCTGGCAACATCAGATTATTCTGAATGTTTTTCAATTTGCAATTTCTTTAATATTTTTATGCAAAGATAAATTCATATGTAGAATTTGAAAGAAAATTTTGATAGGCTGGGGAAAACCTTGTGAAATTATGAACAGATGATGGTAACAATTAAAGTATTTAAGTATGTTAATTTATCAGGGGAAGCTCTCACTAAGGTTTCAGATTCTTAATCTTGTAGTTAAAGTCAGTGCAGCATTTTTCAATTGCTTTTAGGCATACCACCAAAGGTACTAGATAAAATATTTTTATGAAATGGATAGTGACTTGGTGAATCTTTTTATTTTTAAAATTTGATAAATGCTAAAATATATTACCAAATTGTGTTTTATTTACAATATGATTTTTATATAATATAACCCTGAGGAAAGATAAAAATTTTTGTTGTTGAGGTTATTATTGTAAGTCATTGATTGTTATTGGGATGAAATCTGTGGAAAAAATCAGTGTATGGGGTCCCATGTTTTCTCATCTTTTTCCTTGTATCTTTTCTCATTTCCAGATTTTCTTATGTAATGTGTGCTGTAATGGTATCGAACGTGATTCAGCATTTCAATCTTGCCTTAGCTGAGGGTCAGGAAGCAACTCCTTGTCTTACGTTGGTGGCACGGCCTGAAGACGAAGTTTGGCTCACCATAAAGAAAAGGGACTGAAATGAAGAATTGGTTAAATGTTGCGGTGATTCGATGAGGAACCAATAGAGAGAAAATATCTTAATTTGTTTGCTGATTTGACATGTTGGGCAGGTTGACCATTGTTAGATGTTCCGCACAATGCATTTAACATATTTTTGCTACCTCATAGTAATCGTTAACTTTGCATCGAAAAGTTTTGTTTTGCCGCATGAGAACACTTAAGTCTTTTTTGCACAAATAATTAAAAAACTGCTTATTCGAAATGTGGTCATAAGCAAAACTGAGAACTGATTTTATTTTAGAATGTTAGGCACTAATGTAGTGAGTCCTAGTGTTGATTTGGTTGGTGCTTAATTGAACTAAGTTGACTCAAGAAAAAACTTGTGATATTAAATACATTTTAAAATAGTGTTATAGGATGAGAGATAAGGAATGCAAAACTTGAGGTAAGAATTTTAAGTGGTCTTCAAATCTCCAACTTAATGAACGGACTAGTTATAATACGACCAGGGTTTTGGAAATTTTTAAATAACAAGAGTAAGTACAACTCAATTTCTTTTGTCTTTCAAGCACAGGAAGTTTTGTAAGATTTTTCAGATTTAATAGATATATTTTTATGTGAGTGAAATCCAGAGGGAGCAAATTGCTTTTCGGAGGCAATAATTGTAGGGAATTCGGTAAACAGTAATACTACACTTGAATTTCCAGCAGACTATACATACTGATCTGGTCATGACTTGCTTAAGGAGCAATCTTTCTACATCCATTTAATCTCATGCAATTATCTTGAATAATAGTATTGCTAAGATTTCAGGCTTTCCTGGTGCATAGATTGTGAAGGATTAGTTCTTTGGGTGACAACCCGGTTGATTTGTTGAGTGAGGCCATTGTTGCTTTGTCTGCAGCCATCTTCAAGACAAGGTCTTCACGACATGGTCTTTAGGAGAAGTTCTTCCAGACATCTTCTCCTAAAGATGTCTCTAGATACAGCAGCCGAAACATCGGCTTCACTCCACGAAGCAACCTGGTTGTCATCCCTAGAGCTTCTCCTTCAGTAATATTGCTGCTTTTGATCATTCTTGACACATATTGCAGTTCAATGATACTATCAGTAAATGTGTCTTCATGCTCTATTTTGGTGGATGAATCCTCAGGAGGTGGAATATCTTATTTAGCTTCAGTTTTTAAATTGTATCATCATTGTGTTTGATTTCAATGATCGTGAATGATTGTAGGAGTATAATACATGAATTTTAATTTTATCAGTTTCATTGGTGTTTTCGAAAATTCAAAATTAATATGTCGTATTTAGATTGTATCCACAATAATTGTATATTTCAGTGACTGTATAAATTCCTTGTGTGTGATATTCTTATCATTCCCTACTCTCTTACTTGCATCACTCAAAAAGGCATTTCACTTTTATGTCCACATTAAAAAATGGAAACCTTACGCCATACATTGTTTATATGACATATATATTCTTATGGCAGAAATCATGACTTGAATAGTCATGATTTCTGCTCTTACTTTTACATGTTTGTATTTCAAAGAACTGATTGATTTTAAGTGTACTTTCATTATTCCTATTTTTAATATTGTGGATATCTCACTTATTATTCAGTCCTTAAACTTCTTAGAGATCAACATCACATTCTACCCTTGTTCATACATGCAAAGAAGGAATACCTGAGAATTTAATGGCGGTTCTCTTAGACTGATGAATAATTTTTTATATTTCTACATATTTTATGTCCCATTCAAACTACAAGTGGTTGATTTTTAGTCTGGAATGTGTTTTTTTATTATTTTCTTTGTGAAACTTGTGACTGTCTCGCAATTTCATAATTTCCTTAATTACCATTTTATTTTATGTGAAATTAGGAAAGATATCTGTATAGAGAAGCATCACAATTTCATATGTGCCTGCAAAAGTTAAAATGAGATACAACTGTTTCACTTTTGTTGTAACGTGTATGTCGTATATTTTTTGTATTCTGTGTATTTTTTGTTTTTAGATTCAAGCAAATTTGCAGGTAGTGCTGATATTTTAATGATTTTGTTGACACATGTTGATGCATAAATTAGATTTCCATAGCCACATAGCTGACATATGCATTCCAAATTTGGCAAGCAATACAGATTTTAGAATGCTTCGGAGAGGAATTCCTGATTGTTCTTAATAAAAGTAAATGTTAAAGAAACTTGTGTTTTTTTATGTTAGCTTACCCAGAAATGAAGGCTGAGAAATTATTATAAAAATTATTACTGAGGTAAGATCTCTGCTTTGTGGCACATTCTGTGAGATAGATTATTAATAAATATTTCATTCAGAGTTCATTCTCATGTAACGTACGATAGAGATTGCGTATTTCAAAGGGGCTTTCATTTTTCCTTCTGATGAATGTACAATTTTTCCACAAGCTGAGATGCAAAAAAGAAGGAATATGTTGAACTTATTCTGAATTAATACAGTCCTAGTTATGTATATGTGATCAACTGAATGATATCCTGATATATTAGCTTTTAGATCAACAGAATTGTTACTGATACAAAACAATTTTCCTTGCGAACTCGGTGAGATTAAGTTGCTGGTCATTCCTCTGCAAAGAACATTTAAACATGTACAAGTTTATCATTCATTCCTAAAGGGAAAATTTTTTAAGAGATTACATTTGGACTCGTACCGAAAGTATTGGGTACCACTCAAGGTTCTAAGGCACCATGTTTACCCTCAAGGAAGCAACCATACTAACCTATGAACTGCTGTAAAGAGAACAAACTTAGCGAATAATAGAAGAATACGCTTTCTCAAGAACCATCTTAGCAGACTTAACTTTGTGAAGGAAGAATCAGCATTTTACATGATGAAAGAAACAGCCAATAGGAGAACCCAACAAAGGTGGAAGTTGACAAAACTGAGTTTGGTAAACAAAAGAAGTAATCATCATGTTGAAGAACCTTTGCTTTTCGGCAGAACAGAAAGGGAAAATCAATTTTTTCTTGTCACCTGTTAGTGATTGATCAGCAGAAACACTAATCCCACTAAAAAAAATATAAAACCAGAATCCATAATCATTACACTCTTGGGAGCAGTGGCGGATCCAGGGGGGGGCTGTAGGCCCCCCCAGAAGTCACAGTAAAAAAAAATGCATCATCGTTCATACTATTGAAATGTGAAGAAAATATTGTTTATCTACAACGATAGATAATAATAAGCATAATTCAAATATGTATACTGAGTTTAATTTTATAAAATTTCTTACAAAAATTGATGAAAAGAAAATGAATCTTTAATCCCAACTCTCAAGCCCCCCCCACAGCTCGATCCTAGATCCACCACTGCTTGGGAGGGTTATTCAGAGCTGACTTACGAAGGCTGCAATCACATATAATTAAGAATTATCCAGTGTTATTAAATAATCTGGAAAGTATAATGAGTATGTCAACAAAATTGAGAGCATTTGGCAGTGTTAAATTTTCTGCACCTGACCAGATAATCAGTTCTATTACTATCTAGCAGGTTATTTATTGAGAAGACAAAAGCAAGAAATGTAGATATACAATAATTTCTTTTATAGTTTACCAAAATTGTTTTAATGGTGAAATATTGCTTAAGTATGCATATGTGACTATAAAATGGTCATTCATTATTTATAAACAAACTTGAGTACCTATAATAATCTTTATTTTTCGAAGCTTGTTTCCGTTTTTGCAAATTTTCTCCATTGATCTGATATTTACGTGTGTACAAATATCTACAAAATATTTAATTTTTTTTCTGTTTTGTTTGAAAAAATTATCGATATCAACCACCGTTTAGGAGTCATATCATAATTAACCAATTTTCTGGTTATTGCTATATACATTTACGTCAAAATTTCGTTTTCAGTTATACTATTTCATAACAATGTTAAATACAATATGATTGCTATATTTCTTCAAAGTTTTATTTGGAAGTCAATTTGGAATTTAAAACAAGCGTATGTATTTCAAGATAATTTGTAAAATTCTACTTTCACACAGTTCGCGAATTTTACCAGATACTTATTCAATTATAATTGTTTCGTGTCGTTCTTGATTGGTCTTCACAATAACAATAAAGTTCTATGGGTCTGTTTGCATGTCAAAAAATACAATGCGTCTTTTGCTCATAATTTTGCTATAGATGACTAATGCGTAAAGGGTTTTATTCTTTGTTTTTTTATCCAATTTGTCTTCTTTAAGACAAAAATTTAGAAATGAACAATTCAACAATACTGACAATACTGTCGTAGATAAATATCTATCTTATAAATGGAGAAAGTCATGTGCTTAGTTTTTTTACAGGTGGCAACCCGCATAGGTTGGTAACAGAAACGCGACTTCAGCGCCACGCTCGCCACGCTTCTACGTCACTATTGAGAAATTACGCCAGTCTGGTCGTTAATTTTGAATGTTGTGGTTGCAAGGAACTCATCCGCAGAAGATCCACAGCGTTGGATAGGAAGAATACCAGGTCAGAATATTTAATTGCTTCCTTAAATCTGGGGCCTAAAAATTAGAATTTTCTCTGACATTCCATCGTTTTAACAATTTACCATTAATAAATAGATCGCTATTTTTACGTATCGGTAAGTTTACAACACTTTATTACTTTTTACTGGTTTCAGTCCGCAGTTGATTTATCTGTGAACGGCAAATACTGCGGCTGTTTCTGTAAATATTGAATTCCGTACAGCTTTTCACCACACGTACCGGCGTAACTTCTCTGGAAAGCCTGGAGTCGAATCAACCTATGATCGACTTCGGGAAGGCATTCGACCGCGCTGTTTTCGGAAGCAGGCTAAGTACTTCGGTAATTTTTCCGTTTCACAATTTCCAGTACTTAACCCTTCTCTCTGTTCTTGATTGTGTTTATCCAAGGAAATCGATTGATAATCGACTTTTTGCATTCTATAAGAGAAGCATTAGTTTGTTCGCAATAGCTCTCCGCACTCGTAGCAGTTTTCGTTTGAACATCTCGAATTCTAAGGGCTGGAACACACGGACCACATTTTGCAGTCGGATTAGATAAGGAAAGACCCTGAACTGTGGCCGGTATTCTGTCCCCATAAAAAAGCACATACGAAATGCTGAGATCCGTGCACACGAGCGTATTTACGACCACAAGCCGGCAGCTGTGGTCGGTTCCGACCACAGACCGCAGCCTTTCACCCCAACATGCGAGCCACACCTCAACTTCCAATGTTTTTGGCTCGTTTCCCACGGACGGAATAACGATTATTTGTTCGATAACACTAAAGTTAGAAAAAGAATTAATCTTTTGCTTTAACTCGTGGATTATATAATATCGGTTACATTTATTTACGTTTATAACGTATGATAACAAATTCTTCGTTGCCAAAACGATTTGGGTAAAAATACAAGTCGTTTTGAAAATTTTGAGCCTTACTGTTCAGTGGGATACACACTGAACAGTAAGGCTCAAAATTTTTCCGGAAATTTCGAGTATTATTAATTAACATGGCTGACAAAATAACCCAGGCCATAAACATATGTAACACTTCTGAGAAGATGATGGAAAAAAAGAGAAGTACATCTGTAGTAACGAAAGAGTTGGAAGAGTGAGATTGCCGAGGACGAAGTTGGAGCAGACGTGGCAAGAGTATGGTGACCAGACGTACTCTTTAAAGAGTACATACATGTCCTCTTTTCAGAGCTCGATTTTTTCTGTATTCTCTCTTTTTTCTAATCAGTGAAAATGTACTCTTTTGTGCTGTTAGTGCATACTTGGGTATCCTTTATAAATTTTACAATGAATCGTTATTTTCAACCTAATTTTCGCTGAGTTGGAACTGTTATTTACATTGTATCGAGATCATTATGTTTAGCGATCCTATGCTCTGAGCTGACACAGAGTTCCCACGCAAACTCCTTTAAATACCCGTCTGCAATCAGTTACGGAGGAGGCTGTTGCCATTGCTTTCAATTGCCATACCTCTACTAACCTCCACTGACCCTTTTTGGGTTCTATTATTTTTCTACAGTTCAAAACATTGAATGGTGAAGATGGCCTCTGAAGAACCTTTCGACACAGATGTGTTTATAACGACAGTACAGTCACATCCGTCTATCTGGGATTACACCTCGGACTCCTACAGTGATAGGATTCAAAAAACAAAATCCTGGGAGGAAATTTGTCTGACGTTTCACCCTGATTTTGACAGCAAATCCAAACAGGAGAAGAATGCCATAGGTAAGTGATTTTTTTAATGAAGCTGTGGTGATCGGACTTATCCAAAGGAAAAAATGTTTCCTTCATTGCATAAATCCTATTATCCTAATCCATAATACCTCACTACCTTTTTACTGTCACGACTATCTTCGCATATTATTCTTGATTAATGTCATAAAGCTTGGGTGCTTCAACTTCCCCGTAATTAGAAACTCAATATTGTACATATTAGTCTTAAACATTCTTTATTTCATATAGTATTAACACTTATAATAGATTTTCAACTTCATGTTAAACACTAATAGGGTACATAATTTCACAAAATAGAATTATAATTACATTTTTATTAGGTTAACATTTATATCTAAAACAATTCCATAATATCAAAAACACCAAAGACGTGAGAAATTAAATCACATTGTATTGCCAAGGAATTTGTCCTGCTTTGCTGATGAGGTAATCTGCGAATTGTTTGTGAACTGTGTTGACAGATCAACCTGCCTGCAACTGTTTCTCAGGAGCGATTGCTGTGTATCCCTCCTGATGACAATGTACGGTCAAAGTTATGTAGTAAACAGCATGCTTTTGTCAAGTCTTCAGCTAAGTTAAGTGATACATTGAAAGGTCTGTGAAAAATGCACCATTTGTTGGCGAGAATACCAAATGTACATTCAATATATCGTCTTGCTCTATATAGGGGATAGTTGAATTTTTTTTTTTCGGTGTTAGATGTTTCCCTTCTGTAGGGCCGCAGCAGTGTCTGCAAAAGGCCAAAGGCTTTGTCTCCTATTAGAACAAAAGAGAAAGATTTCCCTCCAGAACGATAGGATGTTCATGAGGAATATTCACATTTCCATCAGTTATCTTCTTACATAGAAAACTGTTCCTGTAAACACTCAAATCAGACGACTTCCCATAGAAACCAATATCGACATACACGAAATTGTAATTCGAATCATCAACGCCAAGAAGAGGCAAAGAAAAGTAATGCTTATAATTGTAAAATAGTGTTACACTTTCACATGGTTTTCGCTGCCCATCAATGCACTCTATGCAGTTAGGGAAATTAGCTCTTTTCAAGTAACCATCTGATATTTCTTGCCATTTTTCTTCATTGGGCATTAGTAGCATTTCTTCGTGCAAAATGTCCCAAGCAGACTTGCACAAGTCTTGGACAATGGCACGTACAGTTCATTTACCACATCTGTACGTGAAGTGAAGGTCCATAAATGAGCATCCTGTATCCAAGTACCTGCACAAATGAGCATGTGTTACTTACATTTATCACAGAATATCCTAAATATAAACCTTCATGAACCATTTTCCATGCATTTGCGACTCATGAACGTTTAATTTTAATTAAAAAAATACTATTTTTTGTATTCCGTGGTTCTCACAACAACAGAACATTTACTAAGTAACATTTTTTCTTTTCTCTACCTGACTAATTGATCCTTAATTTTGTATAAGTTATAAGCATTACATTTTTTACTTTTCAGCTAATCGGCTTCAGCGAAAGTGGAAAACCCTAAGGGACTCGTTTAACCGGGAGTACAACAAAAAAAAGACTATTAAATCTGGAGACGGAGTATCATCTAGGCGTGGATATATATTTTACAACCAGCTCTTGTTCCTGCAGCCCCTCGCTGAGCAGAGGTCTACCAGTAGTTCGATTGAACAAGAAGATTCTACAGAGGACCCATCTCCTTCAGGAGGCCACTCCTTAGAAGAATTAGGTCCATCACCCTCTTACCGAAGAAGAAAAAGAGGAAATGACTCCCTATTGGAGGAATTAAGAGAGAGATACGAATCTAGAAAACATGAAGAAAAGGAAAAAGATGAAGATACACTTTTTTGCCTCTCTCTTGTGCCCAGCCTTAAAGATATTCCTGGTGATTTGAAACTAGATGCGAAATGTGAACTCCTTCAAGTATTAAAAAGATACAGAAGAGGGAATATCTCTGGAGGTAGTAGTTACTATTCAATGACACCTGGGACTACTCGGTATCATCCTTACGAATACAGTCAAGATCGATTCCGTATTCAACCACGACATCAACCAAGCATTAGGAGACCAAATTTAATGCAAGCCAACAGCCACAAAGACGGTCCTTCAGAAACTCCTTCACCAGAGGCCAGCTCTTCATTGGCATCATCGAGAATTAATGATGAAGATTCCATAATTCCCGAGCTTTTTTAAAGCACTATTAGCATGTATTAGTATATATTGTTTGTATGTATTAGTTTATTGGTATAAATTGTTTGTATGTGTTAGAATACTAGTGTATATTGTTTCTATGTGTTAGTATATTACTATATAATGTATAATTTGCAGTTTTGTATTTGTATTTTCCAGTACTTAAATAATTTTTAAAAATATGAAGTGCTTCTGAATTTTGGAACCTCCATACTCCTAATTACTATTAGTATAATTAATTGAAACCGTCAGAAACAGCCAGATGCTTGAGCAAAGGGATGACTAAACATACGTAATAGTACTAAGCACATATCTGATTGTTTCTGACACTTATTGAAGCAAGAGTATTGATTGCATATTATTATTAGGATTCTTACCTCATGGATAAAGCTTTTAGTTTATTTATTTAAGTTCACGTTGCAAGTTGGCCTTCAGGCCATGTGGCAACGTTAGAAGGGAACATAAAAATGATTTTAAGCCTGGCATTCGCCCAAAGACGAGAGGGAAACCCCTCCAAAAACCTCCCGTAGGCTGTACAATTAAACTATAATACATACATACATTACAAGTACAAAAAAAATTATCATAAATCATTAATGAGAACTCTCATACATAAATATGTATGAGATCTGTCAATATAAAATAATGCAATACATGGTAGAATATTAGTGATTTGGCATTTTGCATAATTGTGTCCTTCTTTGTAATAATCCAGCCAAGTCTTCCTAACATATCATCGAAGGTGGAGACTGATATCCTAAAGTAGTTAAAGAATTTTTCCTCGTGTTCCCAAAGCTGACTCAATAATTGAGCAAACTGCCCTCTTTCTGATCTCAGTTCGACGATTGGATGGATCCAATATCTTCCATTTTTTTCTTCTTCTTTTGGCATAACAACATAAGTAATCGTTCTTCCTCGTCTGAATCCATCGCTAAACTGATTTGTCTCATTCAATGGACGAAGAGTCCAAAATGTGGTTCAATAGTGGTCGGGTACGACTACAGGTGAAGTCTGGTCCAACCACAGGCAAACCAAAACTTGTGGTCTGTCTGTGGTAGTTCCCGACCACAACTCTGTTTTGTAGTCAAGACCGACTTCAAAATGTGTTTCGTGTGTACCAGCCCTAAGAGTATAAGGTCGGTATATTCAAATAAACTAAGTATTTAATTAGTGAGTCGTAAGTTACAGTAAAAAGCGACGTGTTAATATAATTACTAATATTACTCTACATATGTCGCTGCGGCTTATTGTGGACAACTTGCTTTCACTTACCTTTGTAGCTCATTATACTGTTTTGATTCTCTATAAAACAACCGGGATGAATTATAGGATTATTCTATTTTAACTTCTTGGTTAAATTATAATATTTCCACGAAGTATTATAAAATTATTATTGTAAGTTGTTTCAATATCCTATCCTTTCTTCCATTCAGAACTCACTTGAAATTCTATCGCAAAGGCTTACGTATTGTCGAACTTGATGATATAATTATGATTATTTTAATCACATTAGGTACCGCATATGCCGGAATATAAGTCGACCTTTGAAGCCTAAAAAATATCTCAAAAATAAGCGGTCGACTTATATGCTGAACATAAAATTTCACCCTTTACCGCCTACAGGTAAATTGGTGGTACTGTCTGCTGTACACTTGTTGTACACAAACTCTCGCAGCTCACCACAATTATTTCTTACTGAAACTAATTTTTTGCAAGTTTAATTAATGTAGATATCATATAAAACAAATTTCATCATAAAATACAATTGTGGCCGAAAGTATGTTATGACATAATTTATAATAAGAGCTAAATTAATAAACCATTTTCATATCTTTAAAATAAATTTGGCGCATATTTATTCTTCACAAATTATAATCATTTCTTCACATGTATTTCTGCCTTCATTTGCCATGTTTTGAAAACCCCTACACCTAATTTTATTTTAATAGCCTTTATAGGCTCCAGAAAATTCCTTTTATCAAAAATTCATGTTGAAATAGCTAAAACTTAAATGGAAAAATATAATTTTCATCCCAGTTCCTTGAAAACTTGAGTTAATGGCCACATCAATTTAAATAAACGAATTTATCTGTACATAATTTATTGCATTAAGAAAATATAAATTTTAAAATAGGATTCTAATGTGATTTTTAATATGTTTTAAAAAGAAAAACAATTTTTTTAATTCAAATTATTAACATAAGAAAACAGAAACTTCTTTACTTAAAAAAAATATCCCTTTTTGTTAAATCAATTTGTTTTTGAATTTGTAGCAAAATTACATTAAACTCCTGCTCATGCATTTTGAAATATGTCCATGCAAGTAATGGCATCTTACTCTTTTCCATTTGTTTTTAAAAGTTCTTTTCATTCTTTGTATTTTGGTCCTCCTGCCTTAAGTTTTACTTACTTTGTATCCCTTATCTTATTGTCTTGGTGAACATAATCTTTTCTAATCTATTCACTACATCTAGTGCATTTTTTTGGATTTCTGGCACGTACTACTTGTATTTTTTTGTCTTTCCTTCTCCAACAGTAATTAATCTACCCATTTCTTGTCCTTTTTTGCCTCGTTTTACTTTAGAATTTTCAATACAACCAGGCACTTCCTATTCATTAACCATGTATAAAACAAAAATAAGACTATGTTTTTCTAGCAATGTGCAACCTATTTCCTTAGTCTTTCTCTTCTATTACGGGTCAAAATCATAGTGGTGAGCATTTTAGTTGTCATTAGAATATTAATTATTATTTAAATTTATAGCGCCATATTTCCCTAAAGTGATTCTAAAAATTGCCACACACAAGAGTGATTTATATTTTAGTTACAATTTTAAATGATAATGATAGGGTTGATATGTCATTTGGGGAATGCTTTCTTAAAATATATAAAACATACTGTATTGAACTTAGCCTTAGTATTCTTATTTGAAAACATAAATGACACAATGTTCAATTAGAAAGTATTTGAATCAATACATTTAAGTCATAAAATATAGTATTCTATAAAGTATTCTTGATATTGTATTATCTATTATTTCACAAACCAAATTAATCTTTATTTTTAACAATTAGAGCCTATATATGTTATTCATCAGAGGATGCAATGAGTTGATATAATATTTACTTATCTGTCTAAAAACTGTTTTAGATATATAAATGTATATTGAATTATTTGTCTTTCTTCGGCATTCCCGGAAATGAAAGTGATATTCCCTGAATGACGGCAGCGTTCTCTGAATGGCAATTGAAATAAAAAACGAAAGTTATATTAATAAATACTTTACAAAAGATTAAAAAAAAAACATTTTTAGGAGCTTCTTGATCTTACTTTTTGTGGAAAATGCCTCTAGTTTTATTTTTTCAGCAACTTCGCATGCTGGTATAATGATATAGATATATCCAATGCCCTAGATTATTGCTCAACAGTTGAAAATGTACCACCATGTACTGAATCATTTTTAGAGTAAAAGAGGCTTGTGTGGATAGTCAAAAGGCCTCCATGTGCTCAAAAATGTACAGGGTGCGGCAGAACCAATTAAGCAGTTTTGAGGAGTTATAAAAAAAGAAATCTGAGTATATAAAGAAAACACGTTTTTATTTCCGGAAAGAGTTGTTCATACCATTTATATATTTATTCGCTTTTGAAAATTATGTCCTCAAGATGGCGGCCGTTAGCAGTGATACACTTTTGTAGACGTTCTCTGAAGGTTTGAACAGCTCGTTCACACATATCGCGGGGTATAGCGTTCACTTCTTCAATAATCCGCTCCCTTAGCTTTGGTAGGGTGTGAGGGCCACGTTTAAACACGTTTTCCTTCAGATATCCCCAAAGAAAGAAATCGAATATGCTTACATCTGGTGACCGCGCCGGCCACCCCACATCACCCCTCAAAGAGACCAGACGCCCGGGAAACATTTCTCTCAAAACATTGAGTGAATTTCGGGCTGTGTGAGCTGTAGTCTCATCCTGTTGGAACCAAAAGTCCCCTAATCCCTCTTCTTCAACAATCTCCTCCATTCTGGGCTGCAGAAAGTTCTCCAACATGGACACATAACGTCCGAAATTCATGGTCACGATCACGCTTTCCTCTTCAAAGAAGTATGGGCCTATCACCCCAAATTGTGATACGGCACACCACACCGTTAGTTTAGGGGAATGTAGTGGTCTTTCGTGAATAATTCGGGGGTTATTTTCAGCCCAGTAGCAAAAATTTTGTTTATTCACAATCCCACTGAGGTGAAAATGCACCTCATCGCTACTGAGGAAAGCTGTCTCCGGAGGGATCTGTGCATGCATTAGCTCACACAGATTTCGACGGTTGGCATAGTCTGCTGGGCTCAATTCTTGAGCCATCATTATTTTGAAGGGATGGAAATTTAAATCAAAATGCAGAATCCTCCTGAAACTGCGGTCTGATATCCCCAAGGCAACAGAATGTCTTTGAGCAGAACGTCTTGGTGATTGCTCAATTGCTGCTCTCACCAGTCTCACGTTTTCTGGTGTTCTGATGGATCTGCGTCGGCCATGAGTATCTCTTCTTAGTGTGCTGCCAGTTTCCTCCAACTGCCGAACCCAGGACCGAATTGTGTTTGCATTTGGAACGGAATTGTTGCGTGGAATGTTGAACCGTCGCCGAAAAGCTCTTTGTGTTGTGATCACAGATCGGTTGTTTTCAAAATACGCACGCACGGTAAAACCCCAATGTACTCCGGTCCAAACCATGTTGGTTACTGAAATGGGATCCACGACGGAACAAAGGGAGACCACATGCAACTTCCTCCCCCCACCACCGCCCGAGCATTTAACACTCGAAACTGCTTAGTCGGTTCTGCCGCACCCTGCATATATTGTATTTAATTCCCATAATTAGTCATTTGATTTTCAGAAAAATATATTCGTATCATAAGCTCTGTTTTGTCTAAATTATCTTTAAGTTCTCGCTTTGCCTTAAGGTTTTAGTTCATTCCATTACCATGCCATTTCATATCAAACATGTCTCCAGCTATGGATTTTAAAAACATCTTCAATTCTCTTTGTTCAAGAGTCATTTTATTTAGAAACTTGTTCTTCCTTGCATTAGCCATTTCACGTTGTATTAGATATACTGCAGTATTAGAATTTATTTTCTTTTTAGGAGGTTTTTTATTTTTATCTTCTTTGTACCTGTGTTAATAATATACTAAACACAAAAACAGAATTAGTACGAAACAGCAAAATTTAGCAAATTCAGCTCCTTAGAAAAGCTAAACGTCATTGTCTGAAACCTTTCCTGAAATGACCTTTCCCGGAATGACAATTTGATAAATATTTTTGTTTATACAGCAAAAACACCACGTTGGTTACTGGCTTTTTAGGTTAGAGAGTAGTGATCCACATTATTTAGAAGAATAATGCTAAAAATAATTGCTTTTTTGGCACAATCTATATATATAAAGCAGAAATTCTGTGGGTTTGTGTGTTTGTGGGTTTGTGTGTTTGTGGGTTTGTTTGTCTTGGATTGGAGTCTACACCGTTTGCCCGATTTATCTCAAACTTTGCATATGTGTCCATTTATATCAGGAAGGAAGTACTGTCGCATTTTTATTCAAGAATTTTGCTGGGTTCGAACCAAGATCGCTCAGATAGATTTTCATAAGGAATACACGTAAGCTTCACTTTTATCAGTTGCAGGCTTTATTTCTTTTGAAGAATTAAATTAGAAGAAATAGTCGTACTGAGTCGAGACAAACACCGAAAGAAAGAAAATTGAATAAAGATTCTTATTTTGGTCGTGGAATCTTACTTTCGATTAGAATTTGCGAGAATATTGGTAAAATATACAAAACTTTCGTGAAAATTCGAGGCTGTAAACAACTCATCCCCCTGACGACCGATCCCATTGTTGAATCCGATCTCATGCTTTATCCCATAAAAATACTCGTGGACTTTAGGCCCATAAAGCTGATGATTCAAGAGTACGATATATTACATGGATAACAAGAAATTTTCTGTAAGAAGGTAACCAGCAATTGCAGGTACGTAATTACAGTCAGGAGATTGTGTGTCTTCGATTTTAGTACAAACCATTTGCCAGTTTCGCGTCAAACTTTGCGTACGTGTTTTCTGGGACCAGGAAGGACGTACTGTCACAATTTTATTCGATAATTTTGCTGGTTTCGAACCAAGATCGCTCAAATGGGTTTCCATAAAGAATAAATCTAATCTTCACTTTAATTGGTAGCAGGCTATATTTCTTTTGAAGAATTAAAACAGAAGAATAGTCGTGCGGAGTCGAAACAAGAAGCAAAAGAACGGAAATTAAATGAATGTTCTAATTTTGATCGTGGAATATTGTTTCCAAATCGAAATTTGGAGAATTTTGATAAAATACGCGTGAATTATCCAAAATTGTTGAGGTTGTAAACAGCCAATCCTTCTCACGATCAATGCGATTGTTGACCCGAGCTCATGAATTTTCCTGTACAGTAAGAATAGCTTGGGATTTTAGACCTTATTCTAAATGGAATTTACGCATTACCGGCAACTTGAATTTAATCTACTTCTATATTCCCTGTTGAGAATCAACGGGCGCTTCAGCTAGTAAATAATAAGTGGCATTCTTATAGTAACGAGGAAATAAAGTACACTACAAAAGTATTGAATTGAGAGATACTTATCAGAAAACATATTGTTGAACGCGGAAAGTAAACAAACCTGGGCACTTCCTTGTCAAAAGTGCTTCAAATGACTGCTCCATTATAATCTTCTTGCATAATTAATTCATTAATTTATGGTTAAGGTATAATATGAGCCATAGACAAACACTTAAAACCATTTCCTTACCGGAAAAATCTGATTAGGGAATTACCCTTGGTGTTGGAGCATATCATGTAAGCATGCCAACCACTCTGCCATTGCAGTCAGTAAATTGAGGGACAAAAATATTTTCTTCACTTAAAGGAAAGATTCCTCTCTTTTTGTTTTTACTTCCTGTTTGAAATATGTGTCCTGGAAGATTTATTATTTTGTTTTACAGATTTTACTTTATATTAACCCTTTAAGTGCCAACGTCACTCACAGCGATGTTGGAAAATATTTGTTAAAATGCCGGCGTCGCCCTGAGTGACACTTATCAAAAAGTTTTGTTATAAAAAATACAGTAATAACTTTTTTATTAATTTCTGAAATAGAGAATGCATAATAAAAAAGTAAACGTATGCCCAGTAAAATGTTTAGCAAAATATTGGTTTAATAGATATTTTTCAAAAAGTCTGCAATTCTCTGTAAAATAACCTGGCAATTTTCGCATGATGTTAGGCAATTCTGCATGGCACTCAAAGGGTTAAAATATACTAAATCATTACTTAAACTACTTTCTAGTACATGTCTGAGGCTCTTTACTATTTTCAAGCCTATCCAATATATATCACTTAAATTCTCTTCTGCTGTACCATTTCCCTTTAAATGTGGTACCATTCTGGCTTAGCATGACAACTAATAATAATAACTTATCACTCCTGCATTTCTATGTGATAAATAATTTCTTTATATTTAATGTAACCAATTAATCTTTTTGTTTTCCTTTACAGAATTCTTTTTGATCCTGTCATTTACCTATATCTTTTATAAAGTTTTTTTTTACTGTTGATGTTTAATAATTTATAGTTTGTGAATTATTGATGCACTTAAGACAAAGATATTCAATGATATACATTTATTGATCTTTAGAATATCCGGTATTTATTTTACGTATGGGCCCTGGGAAAAATGAGTCCCTCTAGGGCAGGGGTTCCCAACCCCGTGCCCGCGAGCACCATGGCGCCCGCGGAACGATTCTTATGTGCCCACCACTATTCGACCGAGACAGGATTTATTCATTAACATTTATTAAAATTGTGAATTATTTTTATTTATTTGTGAGAGTTTTAATTTTTTTGAGTGCCTAGGTTTATTAAATACGTTCGTATGTTTGCGATATTGTATGTATGAGTGGTTCCTTTGCTGACAGTACCTGTCGCAACTTGTCTATGGACGAGTCAGACTGCACTCCTCACGCCAGCCTGGAACCGCATTTTTGTTATTGTGATTGCTGCCCGATCGGGTCGCGACAGTAGCTAGGAGACATCTTCGTCTGAGGAAACTCGAATTAGGAGTTTTGATATTCCTTCTGAAAATTTTTAACGGGCTAAAATCGAGGTGCGTAATCTATGATATTAATAAGCGATAATCTATTATGATTGTGGGGATAGTTATAGTCCTTGTTATAATATAATATAATGTATGCATATAATGTAGAACAGACGTGCGCTATAACATTGATATCATATTGTAGTTTAATTACTATTTATTTTTTATTTTTTTAGACCAAAAATGAGTGAACCGAGTAAAAACAACGAACCTATAATTTTAACACTGACTGGGAGGAATCATATTGTTTCGTTAATTTGAAAAATAAATGCGTTTGTTTGTTGTGTCGTAGTAGTATTGTAGTGCCGAAAAAATATAATGCTGAACGTCTCTTTCAGACAATTCACGCCACTTTTTATGTGAATTATCCACTTAAATCTGAAGTAAGAAAGAATCAAGTCTAACAGCACAACATACTGTTTTCACTAGACATGTGGAAAATTCTAAAAAGGCCACCATTGCTTCTTTCAAAATTTCTCACATACTCGTAAAAAAGGAGAAACCTTTTATTGATGGTGAGTTGTTTAAAGAACTATTTTTGATTGGTGCCGATTTTTTGTTTGATGAATTTTCTAACAAACGTGAGATTGTCTCAGCAATACAAGATTTACAGTTTTCAAATAACACCGTCACAAGAAGAATACATGCAATTTCAATAGTCATACAAACTCAGTTAAAGACTGACTTGGAAATATGTGACTGGTTCTCATTACAATTTGACGAGTCGACAGATATATCAGACACCGCACAGTTATAAGTTATGGTGAGAATGGTATTTAGTAACTTCACAGTAAAAGAGGATATGTTGCAAATATTACCTATGAAAGGACAGACAAGGGGTGAGGATATTTATAATACATTCAGAACATACGCCAAGTCAATAAATATGCCTTTGCAGAAGCTCTCTGCGATAACCACCAGCAATGGTAGGTAAAAACAAAGGATTTATTGCCCTCTGCAAGAAGGATGAATCATTTTCAAACTTTATTTCCTACCACTGTATTATACACCAGGAAGCTCTGTGTTGTAAAATATTGCCATTTAAACACGTTATGAAAATAGTTACAAAAATAATCAATTCTATTCGAGCAGCTCCTTTGCAACACCGTCTTTTCAAGGCCCTGTTAGAAGGTACTGAAGATAAAGAACATGATCTTATTCTGCATACTGAAGTACGTTGGCTCAGTAAAGGAAAGGTAATTACGAGATTTGTGAGTTTGATTAAAGAAAGAAAAATTTTTTAAACGATAAAAATGAAAATTGTGATGAACTAGCTGAATCTTGCTGGCTGATTGATTTGGGATTTCTCGCAGACATCATGGAAAAATTGAATTCTTTAAATTTGGAGTTGCAGGGGAAAGACAAAAACAGCTGAAATGATAAGCTCTGTAAAGTCATTTAAAGCGAAATTGGATTTCTTGATATCACATCTGCAGATCAATTCTCTCGTGCATTTTCCACATATGAAGAAAATGCTAGGTAACAATGAATTAAACGGCTCATTATTTATTAAGCATCTTCAAGTGTTTAAAAACAGTTTGAAGAGAGATTTTTGCAGTTTACACATATCGAGCCAATTGTTTCCTTCTGTATCAATCCTTTTACTTGCCAAATAAATGTAATGGAAATGGCCGCATGTATTGCAGATTTTGTTCAAGGTAAGACATAGGAACTAGAGTTAGAAATTTTGGACCTTAAGAATGATATTTTGCTAAAATTCTTAATATCAGCGGACTTTTGGAATACAGTGGACAGAGAAAAGTTCCCATTTTTGAAAAAAGCGGCATATAAAATTCAACAATTTTTGGTTCGACATATTTATGCGAATCATTATTTTCAAACATGAACTTACTAAAATCAAGATATAGAACTCGAATCACCAATGAGCGACTTTATGATTGTTTGCTAACAGGATTATCGTCATACTCTCCTAATTATGAGGCACTGACCATTGGTATGCAATGCCAAATATCACATTGACATATCGATATTATATTTTTTTTATAAAATGTTTTCTTTGTATTTGTGTTTTTTGTTTACTTTGTTAACGTTTTATAAATACATTTCTCTGAGTGTGTGTAATTTGAATAGTAATTTTACTATTTTGAAACATTTTTGTTTATTATTTATTATTAAATTATGAATATAAGAAAATAAATTAAGGGAATGAGAAGTTATGGAAGGAGTTTGTCGATTAAAAATAGGTGGTGCCCGTCACCCTACCGACATTTTAGAATGTGCTCTAGAGTACAAAAAGGTTGGGAACCCCTGCTCTAGGGTAATACTAAATTATCTCATTAGTTTCATATGGTTATGCTAGTTTTCAGTGAAAAAATACATTTTTGGGATTGTCCAAAATTGAGATTTAGTATATTTCGTTAGAATGAAGGTAGCCAAATTAGGAAAACCTAAGACATGATATTTAGGGTGGGAGAGTCTCTCCAAGAAATATTGGCGAAAGCTAACAGCATGTATCCACTTTTCATTGGGACTGTAATGAAGTAATGGAATACTCTAAATTTACTGCTATTAATGTTTCTTAATGTATTTTTATGAATTTTGTTTTTCTGTTCAGCAAACACGAAAGTTTTTTTTGAAACACTATTTATTAAAGTAATAAAACAACACTCATGCTATTAGTATTTGTAATTGAAGTATCACTTCTTACAAAGATTTGTACTTTCTCCCTATATGTAGTATAGAGAAAGTATTGTATTTGCAAAAAAAATTGACCTCCAGATTTCAAGGGAAATGGATGTTTTGGGGCCCTTAGAGATCGTTTTCGCTATTTTCCTGAACATGTCTGACGAACAGACAGACACACACACTTTGTGTGTCTGTCTGTGGTTAAAAAGTTTGTGAGCGCTCTATCTTAAAAAGTAATTATCCGATCATTTCCAAAATTCATATTTAGTATTTTCCTAACAATGCCAAGAGTTGATTAGTTTTTGATGAATACTGCTGATCTGGAAAATGCGGTTTATCCGGAACAAAATTTCGTTTCTTAAATATCTCTGTCAGAATGCAACGTAGGTATATACAATTACATACAAAAGTTATAGATAATGTACATTACTACAACTTTTGTTTGTAACATTTTTGTGTAACACTGATTGTTTAGGAGTTATTCTTGAATAATGGTTAACCGGAAGTTGTTGTTTATCCAGAAATTGAAGTTTTTCAGAAATATCTCTGTCAGAATGTAATTAAGGTATATACAATTATATAAAAAAGTTATAGATAATTTGCTTTACTACAACTTTTGTTTGAAACATTTTTTTGTAACTGATTGTTTAGGAGTTATCCTTGAATAATTGTGACAATTTTTACGATAATCTGGTGCTGTGTCGTACAAATTGATAGCAGAGCGTGGTTATTCACAACTCTGTTCTTGTAAACTTGCTTTTATCGACATCTTATGGATTGTGTTCGTGAGTATTCCCTTTTGATTCTTCGACAGTTTTTTATCTTGTATCTTCTCTATTCTGACGTTCTTGATTTTTCTAATTGCGGTCCAATTGTAAGTATTGTTTTGTTTTAATGCCACCTCCTAATCCTTACGCCAAAGGTTATTCAAGTTCTTCAGAAGATTGCCGTAATCGAGGTATTTCTTTTGAGATTGCCAATATGAATACGATCGGAACACAAGCATCCTCGGAAGGTTATTCCGCTAATTCCATTATGTTGGATTCTGTCAAGTTGTTACTTTCGGATATACCGCCCTTGGCAAATGTTGAATTCGAACACCTGTTTAAGTTTTTGAGTTCCGTCATTCATGTCTCAGATTTATCGCTAATTCCATTTGATTCGCTTATGATATATCTCATGACGAAATTACCTGATAATTTTCGGATGTTTTGGTTTTCTGCTATTCAGAGGAAACTATCTTTTCAAATGCTGGCCTCGGAAATTTGGCAAGAGTTTGTAAGTTCTAGGGAGTACGAGCACTTGATTGTGGCTAAAGTTAAACGTTATCAAATGCCATCCAAGCCTCCCTTATAGATTTTAAATGTAGTAACTGTTTCGGCAAAGGTTTTGGGGTTGTCCTTCTCCGAGACTGAACTCGTTTCTATTGTTCTCAATGGAGTTAATCCTCTCACACGAAGTACGTTCGTTTTTCAAACCAAGCCTACTAATATTTTAGAATTGAAGCAATTATTGTCGTACGCCTCGAAGCAGCTGATGGATTTTGCTAATTATTCGGCTACTTTCAACCCCAATTCGCCAGGTCCAATCACTTGTACTTTTTGCAATCGTCAAGGTCATAATTTTGATAATTGTCGAAGACGAAAATCCCGTTCCAATTTGAATCGGCCGGCTATTACTATGTTCCATGCAACGGATTCTCTGTCTCCTGCTTTGCCAATTGTTAAGGTGACCATTAGTAATCATTCTCTCGAAGCCTTGATCGATTCTGGTTCTACTTACTCGCTGATTGACGTTAATACTTGTAACAATTTACGGTTACGTTCAGTTAAAACTCTTCAGTCCCCACTTCAAATTCGAGGCCTTGGGGGAACCACATTTACTTTAACTCAGCAAATTAAGGTGATGGTCAAGTTCTCCTCGTTCTCTTGGGGCCATCATTTCTACCTAGTTGACTTGCCATTTTCAGTACTGATTGGTAGGGATTTTATGTTAAAAACGAAAATGATATTAGGCCATAATTATTTCACTTTTGAGTCTAATTCCACTCAAATAATCCCATGTATTAATAGGCAGCTTGAGAACTGTTCACCTGATAGTGCTCACCCGGTGCTAAGCTCAAGCTCATTCGTTAAAAAGGGTTCCCCTGTATTATCTCCAGGTCTGGGGTTGAACAAACTGGTGAACTCATGCTCATCTACTGATAATTCTGATATTCCACAGGATGTGGTGCAACTTATTAATGAATTTCCAGATGTCATTACTTCCAAACTTGGATCCACTAGTGTAATGGCTTATGAAATCCAGCTAACAGATACCACTCCTGTGAGGTCACATCCATTTTCTTTGCCTCCAGCCAAAGCCAAGATCCTACAAGGTTCTGTATCATCTCTGATTCAGCAAGGTGTGGTAGAGGCATCCATATCTCAATGGGCTTCACTGGCTATTCTCATTCCTAAGAGGGATAAGGGCTGGAGATTAGTTGTGGATTATCGAAAATTAAATAGAAAGGTACAAGTAGACCCCTATCCAACGCCTTCTGTAGAACATGCATTTCAATATCTGTCTGAGGCTAAAATATTTTCTCTTCTTGACCTAAATTCTGCCTTTAATCAGATTCCTTTGAGTGATTCCTCTAAGAAATATACTGCTTTTGTTATTCCATTCGGTTTATTCCAGTACACCAGATTGCCTTTTGGATTTGTCAATTCCCCGCAGGTTTTCACTCGTTTAATGGATCTTATTCTTGGTGATTTGAAATATAATTGTGTTTATCCTTATATTGATGATCTCTGTATATTTTCGAAGGATGTCAGCTCTCATTTAGGCCATCTGAGAGCTGTACTTCAGAGACTGTGAGACGCTGGGCTAACTCTTCATCCAGGAAAAATGAAGCTGTGTCAAAGTTCTATTTCGTTTCTTGGGCATGTTCTTCGAGGGGGATGTCTTCATATTGACCCAGAAAGAGTTAGACCCGTTCAGAATGTTCCTCTAAATCTCCAGCAAGTGTCCAGATTTCTAGGTATGGCAGGTTTTTATTCTAAATTTATTCCTGGCTATGCTGAGTTTGCCTTCCCTCTAAATCAACTTAAGAAAAAAGATGCCAGGTTTGTGTGGTCTAATGTTCACAATGAGGCCTTCAATAAATTAAAAAATGCTTTAGCCAATCCTCCTGTATTATCGATGCCTTGTTTCACTCGTGATTTCCATTTATTTGTTGATGCCAGTAATGTGGCTCTTGGAGCTGTTCTTAATCACCATTTTGATGCGAAATTCTGTCGTGTGGCATATGCTAGTAGAACTTTAAATCCACATGAACAGAAGCTAACTGCATATGAATTGGAATGCATGGCCTGTATTTGGGGTATTGAAAAATTTAAAGATTATTTACAATTTAGACCTTTCCATTTGTATACAGACAATGGGGCTTTAACCTGGCTGTTTAATCATCCAAAGCAATTGGGAAAAATTGCTAGGATGGTTTTAAAGTTATCTTCTTATAAGTTTACAATTCATGATATTTAGGCTAATTTATATAAACCAGCAGATTGTCTCTCTAGAATTCAGTTACAAGAGTCTGCTACTTCTTATTTTTTATACCTATGTCTTTTGTTGATATAAGAACTCACCAAAATAATGATCCTTATTGTGTACCACTAATTAATAAATTAACTAATGATGGACTTGAGTTAGTTAAAGAAAATGGAATTTCTTTTACCTTAAAGAGCAATTTACTGTGTTCTAAAGTTAGTGAAGCTAAAAACTTTAGAGTTGTTCTTCCTGTTGTCATTAGAACAATGTTATTCCAATATTTCCATTCTTTACCTAGTTCGGGGCACTTAGGCATATTTAAGACTGTTCAAAAAATATCCCAGAGTTATTGGTGGCCAAACTTTAAGACTGAGATCACTGATATGGTTAAAAGATGTTCCGTGTGTCAGATAACGAAGCCTAGAAATGTTCTTTCTTCTGGTGTATTATCTTCTCAGCCTATTAGCACCCCTTGGGAGCGAATTTTCATTGACTTTGTGGGTCCCCTTCCTCGATCCAAATCAGGAAATTGTTATATTTTTACAGTAATTGATGGTTTTTTAAATTTGTTTTCCTCGAATCTGTGAGAGATGCTTCATCCAAAAGTGCCATACATGTGTTATTTCATAATTTGTTCTCAAAATTTGGCTACTCCAAATATATTGTGTCTGATAATGCTACTGCTTTTACTTCATCTGCCTTTAAAGATGCTTGTTTTAAAGTTGGGATTAAAATTGTACATACAGCCCCTTACTATCCCTGTCCTAATCTGGTAGAAAGAGTTCATAGAAATCTTCGTTTTGCACTGTCTGCCTACTGTACACATAGGCATAAAATCTGGGATGAATTTTTGGGAGATTGGACATTTGCATTTAATACAGCAGTCCATGAAAGTACTTTATATTCCCCTGCTGATCTGAATTTGGAGCCATCCTAGCTGAGCTGAATAAATAGAGGAAAAAAATTGAAATTTCGATAAAATTATTCGTTTTTGCTGCTTTTTTGATCAAATCTCCATAAAAAGTCGGAAATTAAGCCGAAATAGAGAAAAAACTGAAATGTCGTTATAAATAACGGTTTACGTTGCTTTTTTTCGATCATATCTCAATAGAATGAAGAAGATTAAGGCTAAATTGAGCAAAAAAATTGAAATTTCACTAAAATTATCCTTTTTCGTTGGTTTTATCGATTATATCACTATAAAATGATGAAATATAAGACAAAATAGAGGAAAAAAATATGTATTTCGATAAAAGTATCCGATTTCGTTGCTCTTTTCGATAATATCTTGATAAAATGTTGAAAATTAAGGCAAAATAGAGGAAAAAACTGAAATGTTATAAATATCAGTTTACGTTACTTTTTTTGATCATATCCCAGCTAGCACGATCGGATCCGTTTACATAAACAGAGGGTCAACGCAAAGGAAACGGTGTTTACGGAAACTGTTGATGCAACGTTGAGGTATTTTTTACGCAAGCTGTTGACCATTCGTTTACCGATTGCTGCTGTTGGCCAAATCGCTCTCTCTAAAACAGTATTTTGAGTAATTTCGTCATTACTCTTATCAAATCCGTCGAATTTTCATTCAAGTCAGTGAAGTGGAGGCATTACTCATGGAGATGAAAACCAATCGAGTATAACTAATATATGGAGCGAATTTAAACGTACGTTTTCCGAACGAGGAACGCGATCCTCATTCGGAAACTGAGGATTCTCTTTTAGTATGTTCTATGATTCATATCATGATTTATTCCGTTATATAAAATTATATTTTTCACGCTGAATTACCGAAACTGATGTATAATTCGCAAACGGAAACAGTACGTAGTTCGTGAAACCTTCGAAGCCGGGCAGACGATCGTTTGCTTGACTTTGTAATGTTTCGTTGCGCCACGAGCAAATTGGATTCTGGGTATAACGTCCATGTTGAATTTTCCCATACCCTCCCTCACTCTGCTGTTCGTTCCGTTCACGCATTGACGATCTCTGCTCTTTCGCGACCCTTGCTGACTTGCTCATTAATTTCAACTGTTCTTTTTAGAACAATCGCCCCTCATATCTTATAAATTTTTCATTATCATTCATATTTCATTCCTCATATTATCATATTCATAAACTCGCTTCATGTGGACATCCGTGCGATTAGTGTGCCCACGCCTTTGCAGCGATTCCGGTGCATGTGCTTTTTAGTGGCGCACGTGTTGGCTTGATTTCTTTACTTCTGCAGAAGGTAAGTTATTTTAATTTTATGGGATGTTTTACATTTAATTTGATTACCTATTAACTGATCTCTTTTCTGTATTTCGGTTACAGGCAACCTGTGTTGTTCCTGCACGAGTCCATAGTTGTGTTCCTGTTTGGTTTTTCCTTGCTCGGTGAAGGTAAGATCTTTTGATTTTGGATATTTCCGTACTTGCACTTGTTATGAGTTATTAAATGTGGTAAAATTTCATCGGAAATTTTACCTTAAATGTTTACAAATGTGCATAATCTGAAATCCATCTGTCTTTGGATTGCAGATACCCCGTATTGCTTTATTCCGCCGCCATTGTAAGATTTCTCAACTGCCATAGAATTTCTTACAAATGCCGAAAACAAACTTTAAGCCAGTGAGTGCCGTTACGGCCAGGCATAAACGGAGAATGGTGCAGTTAATGGCCTCCTTTAACCACGATGAAAATGTTAATGCAAATCAGTTGCACAATGTTAATTTCTCCGATAATTTAAATTTCATTGCCGATGAGAACGAAGTAAGTGTAGAGTCTTGTGACGATTTAGCGTCAAGTAGTTCAGAATCAGAGGATGAAAGTTCTACCGATGATAATGGATTCGACTTGGATGATTTTTCGCGAAGACTTGCTGAGTGGGCTGTGGTAGGGGTTTGCTTAAGGAAGGTGAATGAGTTATTAGGTTTACTACGTAAACATACATGTTTTGCCTCATTACCTGCTGACTCTAGGACATTACTCAAGACTCCACGCTCGACTAATGTCAAAGAAATCGGCTCCGGGACGTATTGCCATATTGGGATAAGGCAAACTTTAATAAAGTTACTAACCAAGTATCCCTGCTTAAGTGAGAGAGAGAGAACTTGCAATGTAATATTGATGGGCTTCCCCTTTCTAAAAGCTCAGGCAGTCAGGTATGGCCCATACTTCTATGTTTGGAGGACTATCCAGAGATTTCGCCATTTCCCGTTGGGGTATATCATGGTTATCTAAAACCAATTTCCTGCTCCGAATACTTGGAAGATTATGTAAGGGAAATGATAGAATTAAAGACTGTGAGAATTGAATATCGTGGTAAAGTGTTTTCTGTCATGGTAAACTGTTATGTGTGTGATGCACCCGCTCGGGCATTTATAGCTCAGATCAAATCGCATGCAGGCTATTCCAGTTGCGGGAAGTGTAGTATCCGGGGAAATTATTTTGGGAATAAAGTAATCTTTGATGAGTTCGAGGCACCGTTGAGGACAGACGGAAGCTTTGCGAATAAAAGTGATGAGGACCATCATATTGGCGATTCTCCACTTCTCAGAATTCCTGAAATGAAAATGGTTTCCCAGATTCCATACGAATATATGCACCTCATATGCCTTGGAGTTATGAGAAAGATTTTGCTTTCTTGGAAGACTGGATCGTTAAATGTGAGACTGCATGCCAGGAAACTTGCTATTCTTGACCAGAAGATAATGCAAATCTCGAGGTATGTTCCTAATGAATTTGCTAGGAAGCCCCGTGCCACCACTGATTTGCTGAGATGGAAGGCAACAGAGTTTAGACTATTTCTATTGTATACAGGTCCATTTCTCATGGCAGGTGTTGCTTCACAGTCAGTTTTAACTCATTTTCTTTCCCTTCACTATGCCATTCGTGTGTTAGCGTCAAGTGCTTATTTTCCGAATTTAGAATATGCCAAGGAACTCCTTCATTATGTGGTACAGAATTACAGTGTGCTCTATGGTCCTGAAAACGTAACTTACAATGTGCATGGACTATTACATATTGCTGATGATTGTAAAATGTTTGGGCCGTTAGACGGATTTAGTGCATTTAAATTTGAAAACTATCTGCAAAAATTAAAGAAGCTAGTTCGTAAGCCAAATCATGTGCTACCTCAGGTCATAAGACGATTGCATGAGCAGTCGCTTGCTTGCTCTGTAGACAAGCAAACCGATAATTATAAGGTGGTTAATGTAAAGGACTTCCAAAGTACTAATCCGTTTGGTTTAGAACCTCCTATGTATTCTGAGATAAAGTGGAAATAGTTTAAAATCACAGATGCAGCCCCCAATAACTGTGCGTTGATGAGCGATAAAACAGCAGTGGTTATTTCACAGATAGCCACTAAAAATTCCAAATTATACATTTCTGGTAAAAGTTTTGGTGAGCTGAAAGATTTTTATAGCACACCTGCTCCTTCACAAAAAATAGGTGTTTACATTGGTATGAATTTAAATCAATCATGTTCCATGCTGTGGAGGATATCATTTGCAAAACAATGATGATTCCGATTACTAATGAATCTGGCAGTGTAAGCTTTTATATAGCTGAGCTGCTACACCACTACCAGTAGAGGTATGCATGACAGTTTATATTAGAAATGAAAAGCTTTAATGACCACATACATCCTCTTAATATTTTATTTCTTTTCAGCATGACTTGGCAAGTGGTAGAGTTCCTCCCTCATAGAAGACATATGGGATACACTATCCAGGCAGTCCCTTCAGCTTGGGTGAGAAGTGAAGAGGATAGTTCATATGTGCTCTGGCTGCAACCACACGAGCAATTAGGCAGCAACAGCAGCCATCAAATGATTGGGAGAAACTAAGTATAAAATTTAATACAGCCCCATTTGGTATGAGATATGATTATTACTTTTAACTTTATCTGGGCATGATTTGATGATGCTTTTCTCATTCTATTGTCATGCCTTAGGCAGCTCAGCCATTTCCAATATAAGTAAAAACATTTTGGGTCAGAAGGGTGTTTGATCTCTTAATGTAGCTTAGAGAGTTAAATGCAATCAGTCAGAAATTATTGTTAATGAAAATCTAGATGCAGAATATGATTGAAGATTAACACCCTGTGGGTTTCTTAATGAGTACATTGATTATTTTGTGCCTAGTTCTGTAAATCCTGGTCCGTAATATCAATATATCTGTTACTGTTATCAATATAATGTTCTTCAGATTCCTTGGAAGAAGCCATTAGACTCGAAAGACAAATGGGAAGCTGTAGTGATACAGACTTAGAGATCTATGTTGCTGGTTTGCAGAAAGGGAATGGAAAGAGAAAGAGGAAACAAAGGCATTTCAGGTATCCCAATGAATCAAGTTCGTCTGAGGAAATAGAGGAAGGTGTTGCTATAGCTCTGCCACTACCACCACTAGGTAAGGATTTGCACTTTATTAGTTGTGCTGAACTCATTGTCATATGGATGAAGTTTTCTGAACAAACATCATTCTTAAAGAAAAATGGGTGAATATCCTTTCTGAGAAGAAGGATAGCTTTGTTGGTGGTAGCAGAAGGATCTCAAACCAAGAATTCAAGAGTATGTTATTGCAAAAGACCATATCATCAGGTCAGAAATCTTTGAAAAAACTTCCTATGCGAGACCGGGCAGAGAAGGCAGTTCAGGTGAACCTGAGTGAAGTCAATTCCTCTTCTTCGTCTTCTGTATTGGGTATGTTATAATGGAATATTTATGCAATATTTCTGATATCCATAAAAAGTCTGTTAATGCTAATTCTGTATTTGCTGTGTGAATTTTTTTTACAGACCTTCTAGCTTCCATGAAGAAGGACATTATAGCTGAAGTAAAAAAAAGTGTTGGTGACCACATAGCAAAGTGCTATGTGAAGGAGGAGCTTTCGGATTTGCAAAAGAAATTGGCAAATCATATTTTGGAGACGAGGAGCCACCACGAGTCACTTGTGGCATTATTAAACAAACCAACTGTAGAACACAGTGACTCGAATACGAAATTAAGGGAGCTCCATACACTTCCAGTTCAGGAGATAGAAGAATTGTTGCATTTGGAGACCACATTAGGATCAGATGAAAAGTATAAGAAGTACTTGGTATGTATATTATATTGTATCTTTAGGTTGTAATACTTCATGAATTTGCTCTTCATGTATCATATATGCTATGTATTATTAAAATGACGTGGTGCTGGTACTGTCATAAATTATGATAACTGTAACTCTGACTTGGCAAATTATCTAAGCTCAAAATATAACAAACAATAAATATGATATTACCAGATAGAAATGATAAGGAACAATGTTTTTTAAGTTTCATTATTGAAGTAACTTGAACACTCAACTTTCTGGATAATATTTTCATTTATTCCTACAAATAACCAAAGATTGTTTATTTTCCAGGTATCTTATTGTAAAGAGAGGTCTTCAAATGTGCTAAGTCAATGTGCAAATGATAAACAGTTATTATCTGGTTTAAACAAAACAGTTAATGACATGTGTGTGGCCCTGATGACGAACGACCTAGCTGGAAATTTTTGTATGAAAGAAAGGTCTGAAAAAAAAGTGGCTTTTGAAGTGCACTTCAAGTACATCATCGAAGTGATTTTTGGTAAGTGTGCATTTAGTGGTGTTATTAATTCTACATCACCCTAAATTCCTCTTTGCTTATCAGTGACTCTCCCCAGCATAATCATAATTGAGTGATATATCTCTGAGATACCCTGTTCCATTAACAATGGATACTGAGGGAAATTTGTTCTTGTTACTACGTCCTCTGTTTCTTTGTTGTTTAGCAAGTTTTAATCCGCATAAAACCCAAAGTTTTACTTCACTTATCATTCACAAATAAAGTCATTTAAATACTAGTTTTTTATGGGGACGTATTAGATTGTTCTTTTCAAAGCAATTACATATTCTTGAAAATAATGCTTTCTCTTTTACTTTAGAAAAGACAAATTATTGATGTGGGCCTGTAACTTGAAGGGTATCTTGTAGTGTTGATTAAACTGTTAATAATAGTGTTAATAAAATAAAATCCCTATACATTGACCATTCTTCTCTCATTTTTTTGTGTATTTGGATAACTTTTGTGAATTTTTTGATTGTTGTGGATAATTACCAGATTCAAGTATCTGATTAATGACTTTGGTGAGAGAATCTACTATAGCATGTGCTATGCCTTTTAACAGCTTTCTATTCATGCCTTGGATATCACAGCAGTTACTGGTATTTAATGAGGCAATTATATTGAATATTTCTTTTCCAGTTACAGGTGCTAATTAAAATGACTTTCTGTTAGATTAATTACACTAATTATTCCACTCATTCTGCTGTTTTATGTTTGAGCCTTCAATTAACTTTTCAATCACATTGGTGAAGTAATCATTGAAGATATGAGGTGACATGTTTGTTAAGCAGCTTTCAGACTAGAGTTGAATCTCAGCCTAGATTACTTTCCATAAAGCTTTTGATTTATTATTAGATGTGGCAATGTATTTATTGTTCGCGTCCAGTTTTCTTGCCTAATTGCTTTCCTGTAGTAATTTCTTAGTTCTAAATATTGAGATTTTAGATCTGGGTTACTGTTTCTAATTACTTTCTGATAGATATTTAATAGGGTATCCCACAATCTTAATAGTGCTTCATTAAACAAGTTTATATTTGAAGTATCATTTCTAATCCATCTGGTCTTTTCTGGTATAGAGCATTTAAAAATGTCAATAAATGTTGACTTAAATTCAGAAAAGCAATAAGAGTTTTGGACATGACCATTCAAATATGACCAGGTACCCACTAATTTTAAAAAGGTGATCTATTGAGTGTTGGCTTATTATTATATAAGAGAATGTATTCGAAAATTTCAACAACCTAGTTAAATAATTGAGTTAATATATGGGTCATTCCATGCCAAGTGGTCTGATTTCAGAGAAGTGCCCCGCTCGACCATCACGGATTTTGATGAAATTTTGTATGGACATTCACACATATCTCTTATGAACATTTGTAAAGTTTTACTATCGCCGATGGTATAGTTGCTGAGATATAGAAGATTGTTTGACCCTGTGTCGCTGCCTTCTTCAACATGACTATGAGTTTTCAGTAACTTTGAGGCGTTGTATCTCAGAGAATTGTTTTATGAAGTAAACACACTTTGGCTATCTCAAACAACTTTTTGCGCTCTATTAAACAAAGTAATAAAAATAACTGTAAGAGCGACCTCCTTGCAGAAAATTCTGTGCAAACCTGGCCCAAAAAATTGCGGATCGAAAAAAAATTAAAACTTTGGCTTTTTATATTTCAAGAAAAAATGATATAATCAACGTGAAATTAATCGAATGATAACATATCAATACATAGTTTATAAATATAAAATTTCATATTCCTAGTACTTTCCATTATTTTAAAAATTGAGTCAACATTTGACAATTTTTGTAAAAAAGCCAAAAATAGGCTATTTTTACCCCGCTTTTACAAAAAAAGACCCTCTGGAATTTCTTTTGAAAAATTTTTATTAAATAGAGAATGATTTCAACCCTCTAAAAAAGTATACCTAGTTTTTCATCTCGAGCATATAAGGCCCTAGAAATAGGGACAACTATGAGGATGACATTTGTAAAAACGGCAAAAATAGGTTATTTTCTGCCCGCTCTTAGAAAAGAAAGACCTTTTTGATACTCTTGTAAATAATTTTTATTTGAAAGAGCATGTTTCAAACCTCTTAAAAAAGTACACTTGGTTTTTCATCGCGAGCACGTACAGCCCTAAAAAAATTAACAAAGTTGAGAACGTTGCTATGGTGGCGCCACATGCCTTCTGTTGTTTATCGTCCTGGTTATTTTATGTAGACATTTTTAGTATATTGCGTTGGTCCATGACTGGTACTGGTAGTGACATCGTCACTACCAGTACCAGTGGAACCAGTAACCCCATCGCCGTAGGGGTCACGCCCAATAGCCATGCCATACCAGCCGTACTGCTTTCACTGTTCGTTCTGATACCCTAAATGTTTTCGCTGTAAGTGCTATCGACCAACTCTTTGGGGCCAATGTCAATAGTTGAACTTTCATTGATCTATCGGATATTTTAATTTTTGTTTGAATTTCTTTTATTAGATCAGCATGACGAGCATTCCTCAACATCACACTGACTAGTTTGTCCTATATCTTCAGCTGGTATTCAAGCTTCTAACGTTATTTTGTCTGTTACAACTTTCTGCATGCGTTCAATTTTTCGTTACACGTAGGTTCACTTTATCCCTACTACTCACTCTCCGAATTTTTAACGGAGTAGATCCCAAATCCGTAGAACTTCGATTTACCGTGTCCGAATTATCCATATCGCAATTTTCCGAAGACGAAGAGTCAGTAGTGTTTTGGACCATAGAAACATATTTGGCTGTATATCTTGGAACAAATTTTTTGACCAGGCTTCACATTTGTTTTTGCCCAATTTTGCAAATCATTAGACAAGGCTAGATTGACTTTCAGCAGCCCATGTTTAGCTGTATGTTTTTTTTTGTTAAATGGGTTGCAGCATGACTTTTGCTTAATTTAATACTTTTCTAAAGACATTGCTTTGTGATAGAAACAGATTTGATCGTACTCTGTGATCTCTACCTCTGATCGCAGAGAAATAAGCACTTTTTCGTGCAACGATAAATTGTGTACATATTGCAGCCCAATTTTATTGGAATAAAATGAACCATGATGGCAAATGGACGAAAGTTTTTCCCTAACAACGCAGAAGGGCAAGGTGGGATTTTCATCTGACTCTTCGACATCCATTTAAAATTAGTGAAATCGCAATATTTAGTGCAATAATGCAAATTCTGGAAAAAGAAGTTATAAAAATATGATGGAATACGACAAATACAGCAGCTCAGTTCATAACGTGGCCATGCGAGAGTGCTATGTCAATAAAATAATTACAGAATACTAAGCAGCTGTCAATTTTCTAGAGTAACCTCAAGTGGAGTATGGATGAAATTTGAAGGATCCAAGAAATGAAAATATGGCATAACTCACTATTTACAAAAAAACTCGAAGTAACACACAACAGAATGGCTACATAGCCACGACTTAACCGAAGTCTCTACTAAAGATTCTTTACCTATGTTTCAACAGAAACTTTGTTATAATTTGTTACTTTAGTAAATTAGCTAACTTAGAAGTTAATTTAGTTTACTAATTATTCTCCCATTCTGTCCATTGTTAACCCTCTTCCTCCTCCCCCTAACACCTCTCCCACTATCAACAGTAGCTAATCTGATTGGTGCCTTGGTTTTTTATTCTTTGTGTATATATATATGCAGTCATGAATAACTCTTGTGCTTGATAATGGACTAAAGTCTGAAACCGGTCGAGGATATTAAAAACTTTAAAAGTGGAATTTGTGTAAGTTATTCCCACCCATTTACTAGGAAGGAGTTCCACTAAGTACTGGTTCCACTGGTACTGGTAGTGACGATGTCACTACCAGTACCAGTCATGGACCAACGCAATATACTAAAAATGTCTACATAAAATAACCAGGACGATAAACAACAGAAGGCATGTGGCGCCACCATAGCAACGTTCTCAACTTTGTTAATTTTTTTAGGGCTGTACGTGCTCGCGATGAAAAACCAAGTGTACTTTTTTAAGAGGTTTGAAACATGCTCTTTCAAATAAAAATTATTTACAAGAGTATCAAAAAGGTCTTTCTTTTCTAAGAGCGGGCAGAAAATAACCTATTTTTGCCGTTTTTACAAATGTCATCCTCATAGTTGTCCCTATTTCTAGGGCCTTATATGCTCGAGATGAAAAACTAGGTATACTTTTTTAGAGGGTTGAAATCATTCTCTATTTAATAAAAATTTTTCAAAAGAAATTCCAGAGGGTCTTTTTTTGTAAAAGCGGGGTAAAAATAGCCTATTTTTGGCTTTTTTACAAAAATTGTCAAATGTTGACTCAATTTTTAAAATAATGGAAAGTACTAGGAATATGAAATTTTATATTTATAAACTATGTATTGATATGTTATCATTCGATTAATTTCACGTTGATTATATCATTTTTTCTTGAAATATAAAAAGCCAAAGTTTTAATTTTTTTTCGATCCGCAATTTTTTGGGCCAGGTTTGCACAGAATTTTCTGCAAGGAGGTCGCTCATACAGTTATTTTTATTACTTTGTTTAATAGAGCGCAAAAAGTTGTTTGAGATAGCCAAAGTGTATTTACTTCATAAAACAATTCTCTGAGATACAACGCCTCAAAGTTACTGAAAACTCATAGTCATGTTGAAGAAGGCAGCGACACAGGGTCGAACAATCTTCTATATCTCAGCAACTATACCATCGGCGATAGTAAAACTTTACAAATGTTCATAAGAGATATGTGTGAATGTCCATACAAAATTTCATCAAAATCCGTGATGGTCGAGCGGGGCACTTGTCTGAAATCAGACCACTTGGCATGGAATGGCCCATATGTTAAAAATGAAATTAGTCATTTACTAACAATCTTTCATTTTGCAGAGAGCGTGAAGGCAAAATCAGGGCAGCCGTTTGATCTAACCAGCGTTAAAAAAAGCATTGGAGAGTGGTTCCGGGTGTCGAAAACCAGAACGGAAGAGGGGAAGTTGGCCCGGAAACAAAAAAAAAGTGCCGGAGATAAAGATACCGGCATGTAAATTGTTAAATAAAATTGTTCAAAACTTATTTAAATCGTCAGTCATTCCTTCAATAACCTGCCGTAAATATTTATATCGAATATTTGCAATACGACGTTAGTTATAAATGAAACCACAAGAGGCCACTAGATATCCGCGTACCAATTAGTTCAAAATGCAGCCACAAGAGGCCGCTAGAGGTCCGTATACTATTTAAGTTCCCAATTCTACCGCTAGGTTGCCTATAATCGCCAAAGTAAACGTGTTTCCCTTCTGTTGGGGTCATTTCATGCCGATATTTCCCTTCTTTTTCTCTATCGTTTACATAACGTTTACGTAAACACAGATGCTCCTGGCAGGGTTGTTCCTTGTCGTTTGCGTAATGTTTATGTAAATTTTATGTAAACGCCAACTATCGTGCTAGCTAATTTCTCAATTAAATGAAGAATTTATGGCTAAATTGAGCAAAAAAATTGAAATTTCACTGAAAATTATCCTTTTTCGTCCCTTTTTTCGATCATACCTTAATAAAATGTCGAAAATTAAGGCAAAATAGTGGAAAGAAATTGAAATTTCGATAAAGTTATGCGATTTCGTTGCTCTTATCGGTCATATCTTGATAAAATGTTGAAAATTAAGGCAAAATAGAGGAAAAAAATTATAATTTCGCTAAAATTATCAGCTTTTGTTGATTTTTTCGATCATATCTCCATAAAATGACGAAAATTAAGGCAAAATTGAGGAAAGAAATTGAAATTTCGCTAAAAGTATCCGTTTTCGTTGGTTTTATCGATTATATCACTATAAAATGATGAAATATAAGACAAAATAGAGGAAAAAAATATATATTTCGATAAAAGTATCCGATTTCGTGCTCTTTTCGATCACATCTTGATAAAATGTTGAAAAAAAGGCAAAATAGAGGAAAAAAATTGAAATTTCGCTAAAATTAGCCATTTTCGTAACTTTTTTCGAATTTATCTCGATAAATGATGAAAATTAAGACAAAATAGAAGAACAATATTTATATTTCGTTAAAATTATCCGATTTCGTTGCTCTTTTCGTTCATATCTTACTTAAATGTTGAAAATTAAGGCAAAATAGAGGAAAAAAATTGAAATTTCGCTAAAATTATTAGCTTTTGTTGATTTTTTCGATCATATCTCAATAAAATGATGAAAATAAAGACAAAATACACGAAAAAATATTAATTTCGCTAAAGTTATCGGTTTTCGTTGATTATTTCGATCATATCTCGATGAATATCACGAAAATTAAGGCTAAATTGAAGAAACAAATTGAAATTTCGATAGATTTATCCGTTTTCGTTGTTTTTTCGATCATATAACGATAAAATGACGAAAAATTAATGAAAATTAAGACAAAATGCAGGAACAAAATATATATCTCGATAAAATTATCCGATTTCGTTGCTCTTTTCGATCATAATATAATTAAATGTTGAAAATTAAGGCAAAAAAGAGGAAAGAAATTGAAATTTCACTAAAATTATCCGTTTTTTAATTATTTTTTCGATCATATCTCAAAAAAATGTTGAAGGCAAAATAGAGGAAAAAATATAAATTTCGCTAAAAATAATCCATTTTCGTTGCTTTTTTTGATCATATCTCTATAAAATGATGAAAATTAAGACAAAATACAGGAACAAAATATATATATCGATAAAATTATCCGATATCGTTGCTCTTTTCGATCAGAATGTAATTAAATGTTGAAAATTAAGGCAAAAAAGAGGAAAAAAATTGAAATTTCGCTAAAATTATTCGTTTTTTAATTATTTTTTCGATCATATCTCAAAAAAAGGACGAAAATTAAGGCAATATAGTGGTAAAAAATGTATAAATTTCGCAAAAATCAACCATTTTCGTTAATCTTTTCGATCAAATCTTAATTAAATGTTGAAAATTAAGGCAAAATATAGGAAAAAAACTGAAATTTCGCTTAAATTATCAGCTTTTGCTGATTTTTTCGATTATATCTCAATAAAATAACGAAAATTAAGTCACAATAGGAGGAAAAATTGAAATTTCGCTAGAATTATCAGTTTTCGTTGCTTCTTTCGATCATATCTTGATAAAATGTTGAAAAAAAAAGGCAAAATAGAGGAAAAATATTGAAATTTCGCTAAAATTATCCTTTTTCGTCGCTTTATTTGATCATATCTTGATAAATGACAAAATAAATTCAAAATATGGGGCAAAAATTGAAATTTCGCTAAAATTATCCATTTTCGTAACGTTTTTCGAATTTATATCGATAAATGATGAAAATTAAGACTAAGTAGAAGAACAATATATATATTTTGTTAGAATTATCCGATTTCGTTGCTCTTTTCGTTCATATCTTACTTAAATGTTGAAAATTAAGGCAAAATAGAGGAAAAAATTGATATTTCGCTAAAATTATCCGTTTTTTAAAAATTTTTTCGATCATTCCTCAATAAAATGTCGAAAATTAAGGCAATATTGTGGTAAAAAATATATAAATTTCGCTAAAATTAACCATATTCGTAATTTTTTGGTCAAATCTCTATAAAATGATGAAAATAAAGACAAAATAGACGAAAAAAATATAATTTCGCTAAAATTATCGGTTTTCGTTGATTATTTCGATCATATCTCAATGAATATCACGAAAATTAAGGCTAAATTGAAGAAAAAAATTGAAATTTCGATAGGATTATCCGTTTTCGTTGTTTTTTCGATCATATAACGATAAAATGTCGGTAATTATGGCAAAAATGAGGAAAAAATTTGTAACTTCGCTAAAATTATCAGCTTTCGTTAATTTTTTCGATCATCTCTCAAGAAAATGAGGATATTTAAGGCAAAATAGAGTAAAAAAATTGAAATTTCGCTAAAATTATCCCTTTTCGTTGCTTTATTTGATGATTTCTTGATATAATGACGAAATTTAATTCAAAATAGAGGAAAAAAATTGAAATTTCACTAAAATTATCCTTTTTCTTCGCTTTTTCGATCTTATCTCAATAAAAAAACGAAAATGAAGGCAAAATAAGGGAAAAAAAATTGAAATTTCGTTAAAGTTATCCGATGTCATTGCACTTTTCGATCATATAACGATAAAATGTCGGTAATTATGGCAAAAATGAGGAAAAAATTTGTAACTTCGCTAAAATAATCATCTTTCGTAACTTTTTTCGATCATATCTCAAGAAAATGACGATATTTAAGGCAAAATAGAGTAAAAAAATTGAAATTTCGCTAAAATTATCCCTTTTCGTTGCTTTATTTGATGATATCTTGATAAAATGACGAAATTTAATTCATAATAGAGGAAAAAAATTGAAATTTCGCTAAAATTATCCTTTTTCTTCGTTTTCTTCGATCATATCTCAATAAAATGTCCAAAATTAAGGCAAAATATTGGAAAAAAATTGAAATTTCGCTAAAATTATCCATTTTCGTAACTTTTTTCGAATTTATCTCGATAAATGATGAAAATTAAGACAAAATAGAAGAAAAATATTTATATTTGGTTAAAATTATCCGATGTCTTTGCCCTTTTCGATCATATCTTGATAAAATGTTGAAAATTAAGGCAAAATAGAGGAACAAAAATTGAAATTTCGCTAAAATTATACTTTTTCTTCGCTTTATTCGATCATTACTATATATAAAGCTGCAATCCTGACTCATTGATACAAACTGTTTGGCTATTTCCAATCGAGCTAGAAGGCTGAAATTTTCAGGAGTGGTTTATAATTCACACTCAACCCGGGGAAAAATCGAAAATTTCCAGATATTGACCTAGAATTGAGCCCAGAGACGATTATATTTTTCAATGTAGTTAAACGGGAAAAACGAAAAATGGCCATGCAGAGCAAATTTCTTTCGTTTATTAAAATGTGAAAACGTAATCGTTAAGTAGCGAGGCTTGGTCTATATTGCGTCTAAAAGATCAAAGTTTACTTTTCTTGCGACCGATTATAACATTCCGGCACGAAATTTGCAAAATTTTAGTTACAACGCCAATTTATTTCGTTTTTTTCTGCTCATTTCGAAAATTAAATCTATGGCAACAACCATTGTTTGAATCAAAAACAAGTTTGTTTACAATCCTGATTTCATATTCCGTGATAAAGGTTTGATACATTTTTAATATTTCTTTAATGTTTCTTTCGATATAAGTTATTACTGAATGTTGAAAAATGTAACTTTCATCAAAATGGTCAACGAATATCTGCGCGGTCAATGAATTATTCGGGAATACATAAAGTAATAATATACGTTTATGTAGAAGATACGAGACCATTTACCAACGAAGATAATCGTAAAAGTCATGTAAGTAGCGAGATTATTCTAGAATGAAGTACATAGATATTAATATAAATCAATAAATAGGGATATTAATGTAAATTATAAGGTTTAACGACAATCTTTAGAAATAACATAACTGCAAGCAATACGAATCATTAGTTTAACGAACACTATAGTTTATTAATATATTATATTTCATAGCTCACTAAACCAAATGCATTTATCATATACTGAACTCAGACTAAAAAAACTGTTTCACTTTCGTTCTATATACATTGTGATAAATTGTCACCGAAAAGCTCATAACGGCAACTAAACCCATTGCTGCCCGCCTTTCTTGAAGGACCATGTTATCATTGAATATCAAGAAATTGTAACTTTCATCGATATGAACAACAAATATCTACTCTGGAATCACATGGTATCATTGAACGATGTTAGGATATCGTTGATCTACGTATATGGTGGTTTGCTTTTCGTGTGTGTTTCTGTGCTGTTTATTTTATGCCTATTATGTTTCTTCTTTTCTATTTTAATTACATATAATTATTCTGTCATCCTCTCCAAAGAGAATTTAAAATTAAGTTCTTTTTCTACTTTTTCTTTAATTAATACGTAGTACACAATTAGTACGTAGTATATTACGTAATTCAACTTTCATCAAAATGAAAAACAAAAATCTACACATAAAATACACTGATTTCCTTCAACGACCTTCTGATTACGTCGTTCTTCGTGTTAGCTGGATAAGTTTTCGTTAGTATAAACAATGTTTGCATGTATCATTGTATTAATATTATTTTCCCATCTTCTCCAAACGCGCTTTAGAATAAAGTTCTTTTTCTACGTTATTTAAAACTATTTACATAATTACGTTGCCTATTGTCTATTTGTTTATTTAATTAGAAACGGAGCTCATTGTCGTGGTAGACGCCATTTAATTAGTATAGGATTATTTTGCAGTATGTCTTACACTGAACCGAATACTACACAGGTAATCGTCAATTTATTTTCCACATTTTTATCTTATGCAGATTTTTATTCCAACTTTACTATGTTTGGCGTATTTCCTTAATATTATTTTACGAACACGTATCCATTAAAGACTCCCGTATCACATAAACGTGAAAGGCTCTCGAAATATTTATTTTACTATCATATTATTTGGTGAATCTCGATCTCACTCATTTGAAAATTATGTATACAATATACAATGGTATAATTAAAAAAAATTCTTTCCATATATGTTATTACTGAAGGTTGAAAAATGTAACTTTCATCAAAATGGACAGCGAATATCTGCACGGTCAATGAATTATTCGGGAATACATACTGTGATAACATAAGTTTATGTAGAGGATACGAGACCATGTACCAACGAAGATAATCGGAAAATGCATGTAAGTAGTGAGATTATTCGAGGATGAAGTTGAAGAATCTACACTGAATATTTAGGGGGAATAGGTAAGTTCTTTTACTACGTTTTCTTAAATTAATACATAGTACACAATTAATACGTTGTACCTTACATCATTAACTTCATGAAATTCATTCTTTGTTTGGCGTATTTCCGTAATTTAATTTTACGTATACGTATTCATCAAGCCTGGTGGCCACCGAATGCGAAGCGGCACTGAGCTGAGTTGAGCTGGAAAAAGTGACGCGGAGCGAATCGTAGCGAAGTTTTAGTCTCCGAGGGTCGGAAACTGGAGGAGCTGAGCTGTGCGAAGCGATTCCTTTCTAAACTACCAAGATGGCGTAAGTTTAGCCTTTAGTTGCCGACCGAGAATTTAATTCTTTGATTACGGTTAAATCACAGAAATTCCGCAAGAGGCGGATTCTGTCACAATATTATGCTGGCACACTTTAATTAAGATATTATTTACAGCCATTGGACACGAATTTATCTATTTCGCTAATATCATATAAGTTCCTATCGTTCGTACCTCACTCGAGTACACTTTTCATTTTGCAATCACGGTACTGATAGTATAAATAGTTTTTAATTTTATATTAATAATTTGTTCAATTATTTTGTAAAGAGAATCACAAAAATTAACCACTTTACTCACATAAGCATGGCAATTCAATTTTTCTTCACTCTTCATCCATCGTCATACTTTTGCTGACGGGTAAATGTCTCGGAGAGGAGCACATGCCTTTTTCTTAATCTACTTCAAATTGCCGTATTTTTAATATTTTTAATGGTGCATAAATGAATATCCTACTGTTATTGGTTTTAGTGCTATGGTAAGCTGGTGTTCCTCTCCAAGACCTACTGACGATTTCACAGTATTAGTTTATTTTCAAAAACTGACCTCCGTTCAATGATTATATTTACGAGAAAATTATTCTCGGCTGTAGTGAACCTTTCCGACGACATTTTCTCAATGATTGCGTTCCGCTAAGACGAGTAAATATCTTAAATTGGGATTTAATTGATTTGTAACCACATTGGAAGTAATTAAATTAGGTTTACGATCACAATTATCATAGGTTGACAGAGTGATTACTTTTTGTGAAATTGAATCGTTCATCAATTATTAAATTAATATTTCTGAAAGAAAGCTGTAATTGGGAATTAATCACACCTTTCAAGCTCATAAATGTGAATCTTAGGTAGGTAGTGTTGTTAAAAGTGCTTCGACAGCTTAGGTCATTTCGCACATTGGCTCCCACCGGGAATCAAACCCGGGACCGCTTTCATCAAAGGCAAACGCGCTGTCCACATGACTATCCGGGAGCCCTCAAAAATGTGAATCTTTCACACACTGATATCAATTCAAATACTGCCGATGAAAGAAGCGAAAGGCTCCCCCCTCCACCACTATCACGTTGAGAACGGTGGAGGGGTAAGCTGACTTCGCTTCAGAACGAACCACGACCGTTCGGAAGATGTGCCTTGCGAGGCAGAGTGACGTCACAATTCTCAGCTCAACTACGCTTCGTATCCGGTGGCCGCAGCTGCATTAAAAAGTATAGATTCTATTGTGAAAGCGTAGTCCGCTCAACGTAACTTCGCTCAACTTACCTTCGCTTCGCATTTGGTGGCCACCCAGCCTTAATGTCTCAACTCCAAACTCCCGTATCAATTAAACGCAAAAAGCTTTCGAAATAATTATTCTATTATTATATTATTTGGTGAATCTTGATCTCACATTTCAAAATTATGTATACGATAGATAGTGGTATAATTAAAAAGAAACGTAAATATAACATATAGACCGATAACTCAGGGTAGTATCCCTTAATGATTTGCTTTGCTTGCAGTTTGCAAGCACCCATTTGCTAGTATCTCTATAAAATGACGAAAATTAAGGCAAAATAGAAGAACAAAAATTGAAATTTCGCTAAAATTATAAGTTTTCGTTGCTCTTTTCGATCAGATCTTGATAAAATGTTGAAAAAAAGGCAAAATAGAGGATAAAATTTGTAATTTCGCTAAAATTATCAGCTTTTGTTGATTTTTTCAATCATATCTCAATAAAATGACGGAAATTAAGGCAAAATTGAGGAAAAAAATTGAAATTTCGCTAAAATTATCAGCTTTTCCTGATTTTTCGATCATATCTCAATAAAATGACGAAAATTAAGGCAAAATAGAGGAAACAAATTTAAATTTCAATAAAATTATTCTTTTTTCGTGGCTTTTTTTTATCATACCTCAATAAAATGTCGAAAATTAAAGCGAAATAGTGGAACAAGATTTAAATTTCGATAAAGTTATCCGATGTCGTTGCTGTTTTCGATCATATCTTGATAAAATGTTGACAATTAAGGTAAAATAGAGGAAAAAAATATATATTTCGATAAATTATAAGCTTTTGTTGATTTTTTCGACCATATCACTATAAAATGGTGAAATTTAAGTAAAAATGAAGGAAATAAATGAGATTTCGCTAACATTTGTCCTTTTTCGTCGCTTTTTTCGATCATATCTTGATAAAATGACGAAAATTAAGTCAAAATGAAGGAAAAAAAATGAGATTTCGCTAAAATTATCCTTTTTCGTCGTTTTTTTCGATCATATCTAAAAATGACGAAGATTAAGTCTAAATTGAGGAATAAAATTGAGATTTCGCTTAAATTATCCTTTTTCGTCGTTTTTTTCGATCATACCCCCAATAAAATGTTGAAAATTAAGGAAAAATTGTGAAAAAAATATAAATTTCGCTAAAATTGTCCCTTTTCGATGATATATTCCATCATATCTCAAGAAAATGACGAAAGTGAAATCAAAATAGAGGAAAAAAATTGAAACTTCGTTGAAATTATCATTTTTCGTTGATATATTCGATCATATCTCAATAAAATGACGAAGATTAAGGCTAAATTAGGGAATAAACTGAAATTTCGCTAAAATAAATGCTTTTACTGATTGTTTCGATCATATCTCAATAAAATGACGAAAATTAAGGCAAAATTGAATAAAGAATAAGAATAAACAAAAATTGAACTTTCGCTAAAATTATACGTTTTCGTTGATTTTTGCGATCAGACCTCAATAAAATGATGAAAATTAAGACAAAATAGAGGAACAAAATATATATCTCGATAAAATTATCCAATTTCGTTGCTCTTTTCGATCATATCTTAATTAAATGTTGAAAATTAAGGCAAAATAGAGGAAAAAAATTGAAATTTCGCTAAAAATTAACCGATGTCTTTGCTCTTTTCGATCATATCTTGAAAAAATGTTGAAAATTAAGGCAAAATAAAGGAAAAAATTTGTAATTTCGCTAAAATTATCAGCTTTTGTTGATTTTTTCGATCATATCTCAATAAAATGACGAAAATTAAGGCAAAATTGAGGAAAAAAATTGAAATTTCGCCAAAAAATTTTCAGTTTTCGTTGTTTCTTTCGATCATATCCTGATAAAATTTCGAAAAAAAGGCATAATAGGAGGAAAAAAATTGAAATTTCGCTAAAATTATCCTTTTTCGTCGCTTTATTTGATCATATCTTGATAAATGACGAAAATTAAGTCAAAATAGAGGAAAGAATTTAAATTTCGCTAAAATTATCCATTTTCGTAACTTTTTCCGAATTTATCTTGATAAATAATGAAAATTAAGACAAAATAGAAGATAATATAAATATTTCGTTAAAATTATCCGATTTCGTTGCTCTTTTCGTTCATATCTAAATTAAATGTTGAAAATTAAGGAAAAATAGAGGAAAAAAATGAAATTTCGATAAAGTTATCCGATGTCTTATCTCTTTTCGATCATATCTTGATAAAATGTTGAAAATAAAGGCAAAATAGAGGAAGAAATTTGTAATTCCGCTAAAATTATCAGTTTTCGTAAATATCTTCGATCATATCTATATAAAATGACGAAAATTAAGGAAAAATAGAGGAAACAAATTGAAATTTCCATAAAATTATACTTTTTCTTCGCTTTATTCGATCATATCTCCATAAAATGACGAAAATTGAGGCAAAATAGAAGAACAAAAATTGAAATTTCGCTAAAATTATCAGTTTTCCTTGCTCTTTTCGATCAGATCTTGATAAAATGTTGAAAATTAAGGCAAAATAGAGGAAATAATTTGTAATTTCGCTAAAATTATCAGCTTTTGTTGATTTTTTCGATCATATCTCAATAAAATGACGAAAATTAAGGCAAAATTGAGGAAAAAAATGAAATTTCGTTAAAATTATCAGCTTTTGCTGATTTTTTTGATCATATCTCAATAAAATGACGAAAATAAAGGCAAAATAGAGGAAAAAATTGTAATTTCGCTAAAAATTTTCAGTTTTCGTTGTTTCCTTTGATCATATCTTGATAAAATGTCGAAAAAAATGGCAAATTAGAGGAAAAAAATTGAAATTTCGCTAAAATTATCCTTTTTCGTCGCTTTATTTGATCATATCTCAATAAAATGACGAAAATAAAGGCAAAATAGAGGAAAAACTTGAAATTTCGCTATAAAATTTTCAGTTTTCGTTGTTTCTTTCGATCATATCCTGATAAAATTTCGAAAAAAAAGGCAAAATAGAGGAAAAAAAATTGTAATTTCGCTAAAAATTTTCAGTTTTCGTTGTTTCTTTTGATCATATCTTGATAAAATGTCGAAAAAAAAGGCAAAATAGGGGAAAAAAAATTAAAATTTCGCTAAAATTATCCTTTTTCGTCGCTTTAATTGATCATATCTTGATAAATGACGAAAATTAAGTCAAATTAGAGGAAAAAATTTAAATTTCGCTAAAATTATCCATTTTCGTAACTTTTTCCGAATTTATCTCGATAAATAATGAAAATTAAGACAAAATAGAAGATAATATAAATATTTCGTTAAAATTATCCGATTTCGTTGCTCGTTTCGTTCATATCTTACTTAAATGTTGAAAATTAAGGAGAAATAGAGGAAAAAAATTGAAATTTCGATAAAGTTATCCGATGTCTTATCTCTTTTCGATCATATCTTGATAAAATGTTGAAAATAAAGGCAAAATAGAGGAAGAAATTTGTAATTCCGCTAAAATTATCAGTTTTTGTAAATATCTTCGATCATATCTATATAAAATGACGAAAATTAAGGAAAAATAGAGGAAACAAATTGAAATTTCCATAAAATTTTACTTTTTCTTCGCTTTATTCGATCATATCTCCATAAAATGACGAAAATTAAGGCAAAATAGAAGAACAAAAATTGAAATTTCGCTAAAATTATCAGTTTTCCTTGCTCTTTTCGATCAGATCTTGATAAAATGTTGAAAATTAAGGCAAAATAGAGGAAATAATTTATAATTTCGCTAAAATTATCAGCTTTTGTTGATTTTTTCGATCATATCTCAATAAAATGACGAAAATTAAGGCAAAATAGAGGAAAAAAATTGTAATTTCGCTAAAAATTTTCAGTTTTCGTTGTTTCTTTTGATCATATCTTGATAAAATGTCGAAAAAAAAGGCAAAATAGAGGAAAAAAATTGAAATTTCGCTAAAATTATCCTTTTTCGTCGCTTTATTTGATCATATCTTGATAAATGACGAAAATTAAGTCAAATTAGAGGAAAAAATTGAAATTTCGTTAAAATTATCCATTTTCGTAACTTTTTTCGAATTTATCTCGATAAATAATGAAAATTAAGACAAAATAGATGAACAATATATATATTTCGTTAAAATTATCCGATTTCGCTGCTCTTTAATTGATTTATTATTAAAATTAAATCAAAATAGAGAAAATAATTTGTAATTTCGCTAAAATTATCAGCTTTTGTTGATTTTTTCGATCATATCTCAATAAAATGACGAAAATTAAGGCAAAATAGAGGAAAAAAATTGTAATTTCGCTAAAAATTTTCAGTTTTCGTTGTTTTTTTTGATCATATCTTGATAAAATGTCGAAAAAAAAAGGCAAAATAGAGGAAAAAAATTGAAATTTCGCTAAAATTATCCTTTTTCGTCGCTTTATTTGATCATATCTTGATAAATGACGAAAATTAAGTCAAATTAGAGGAAAAAATTGAAATTTCGTTAAAATTATCCATTTTCGTAACTTTTTTCGAATTTATCTCGATAAATAATGAAAATTAAGACAAAATAGAAGAACAATATATATATTTCGTTAAAATTATCCGATTTCGTTGCTCTTTTCGTTCATATCTTACTTAAATGTTGAAAATTAAGGAAAAATAGAGGAAAAAAATTGAAATTTCGCTAAAATTAACCGATGTCTTTGCTCTTTTCGATCATATCTTGATAAAATGTTGAAAATTAAGGCAAAATAGAGGAACAAAAATTGAAATTTCGCTAAAATTATCAGTTTTTGTTGAATTTTTCGATCATATCTCAAGAAAATGACGAGAATTAAGGCAAAATTGAGGAAAAAAATTGAAATTTCGTTAAAATTATCAGTTTTTGCTCATTTTTTCGATCATATCTCATTATAATGACGAAGATTAAGGCAAAATAGAGGAAACAAATTGAAATTTCCATAAAATTATACTTTTTCTTCGCTTTATTCGATCATATCTCTATAAAATGACGAAAATTAAGGCAAAATAGAAGAACAAAAATTGAAATTTCGCTAAAATTATCAGTTTTCGTTGCTCTTTTCGATCAGACCTTGATAAAATGTTGAAAAAAGAAAAAATAGAGGAAAAAATTTGTAATTTCGCTAAAATTATCAGCTTTTGTTGATTTTTTCGATCATATCTCAATAAAATGACGAAGAACAAGTCTAAATTAAGGAATAAAATTGAAATTTAGCTTAAATTATCCTTTTTCGTTGCTTTTTTCGATCATACCCCCAATAAAATGTTGAAAATTAATGCAAAATTGTGGAAAAAATACAAATTTCGCTAAAATTGTCCCTTTTCGTTGATATATTCCATCATATCTCAAGAAAATACGAAAGTGAAATCAAAATAGACGAAAAAAATTGAAACTTCGTTGAAATTATCATTTTTCGTTGATATATTCGATCATATCTCAATAAAATGACGAAGATCAAGGCTAAATTGAGGAAAAAAATTGAACTTTCGCTAAAATTATCCGTTTTCGTTGATTTTTTCGATCATATCTCATTAAAATGACGAAAATTAAGGCAAAATTGAGGAATAAAATGAAATTTCGCTAAAATTATCAGCTTTTGCTGATTTTTTTCGATCATATCTCAATAAAATGACGAAAATAAAGGCAAAATAGAGGAAAAAATTGAAATTTCGATAAAGTTATCCGATATATTATCTCTTTTCGATCATATATTGATAAAATGTTGAAAATTTAGGCAAAATAGAGGAACAAAAATTGAAATTTCGCTTAAATTATACTTTTTCTTCGCTTTATTCGATCATATCTCTATAAAATGACGAAAATTAAGGCAAAATAGAAGAACAAAAATTGAAATTTCGCTAAAAATATAAGTTTTCGTTGCTCTTTTCGATCAGATCTTGATAAAATGTTGAAAAAAAGGCAAAATAGAGGAAAAATTTGTAATTTCGCTAAAATTATCAGCTTTTGTTGATTTTTTCGATCATATCTCAATAAAATGACGAAAATTAAGGCAAAATAGAGGAAACAAATTTAAATTTCAATAAAATTATCCTTTTTCGTCGCTTTTTTTATCATACCTCAATAAAATGTTGAAAATTAAAGCGAAATAGTGGAACAAGCTTTAAATTTCGATAAAGTTATCCGATGTCGTTGCTTTTTCTAGATCATATCTTGATAAAATGTTGACAATTAAGGTAAAATAGAGGAAAAAAATATATATTTCGATAAATTATAAGCTTTTGTTGATTTTTTCGACCATATCACTATAAAATGGTGAAATTTAAGTCAAAATGAAGGAAAAAAAATGAGATTTCGCTAAAATATGTCCTTTTTCGTCTCTTTTTTCGATCATATCTTGATAAAATGACGAAAATAAAGTCAAAATGAAGGAAAAAAAATGAGATTTCGCTAAAATTATCCTTTTTCGTCGTTTTTTTCGATCATATCTCAATAAAATGACGAAGATTAAGTCTAAATTGAGGAATAAAATTGAGATTTCGCTTAAATTATCCTTTTTCGTCGTTTTTTTCGATCATACCCCCAATAAAATGTTGAAAATTAAGGAAAATTTGTGAAAAAAATATATATTTCTCTAAAATTGTCCCTTTTCGATGATATATTACATCATATCTCAAGAAAATGACGAAAGTGAAATCAAAATAGAGGAAAAAAATTGAAACTTCGTTGAAATTATCATTTTTCGTTGATATATTCGATCATATCTCAATAAAATGACGAAGATCAAGGCTAAATTGAGGAAAAAATTGAACTTTCGCTAAAATAATCCGTTTTCGTTTATTTTTTCGATCAGACCTCAATAAAATGATGAAAATTAAGACAAAATAGAGGAAAAAAATTGAAATTTCGCTAAAATTAACCGATGTCTTTGCTCTTTTCGATCATATCTTGATAAAATGTTGAAAATTAAGGCAAAATAAAGGAAAAAATTTATAATTTCGCTAAAATTATCAGCTTTTGTTGATTTTTTCGATCATATCTCAATAAAATGACGAAAATTAAGGCAAAATTAAGGAAAAAAATGAAATTTCGCTAAAATAAATGCTTTTACTGATTTTTTCGATCATATCTCAATAAAATGACGAAAATAAAGGCAAAATAGAGGAAAAAAATTGAAATTTCGCTATAAAATTTTCAGTTTTCGTTGTTTCTTTCGATCATATCCTGATAAAATTTCGAAAAAAAGGCAAAATAGGAGGAAAAAAATTGAAATTTCGCTAAAATTATCCTTTTTCGTCGCTTTATTTGATCATATCTTGATAAATGACGAAAATTAAGTCAAAATAGAGGAAAGAATTGAAATTTCACTAAAATTATCCATTTTCGTAACTTTTTCCGAATTTATCTCGATAAATAATGAAAATTAAGACAAAATAGAAGATAATATAAATATTTCGTTAAAATTATCCGATTTCGTTGCTCTTTTCGTTCATATCTTACTTAAATGTTGAAAATTAAGGAAAAATAGAGGAAAAAAATTGAAATTTCGATAAAGTTATCCGATGTCTTATCTCTTTTCGATCATATCTTGATAACATGTTGATAATAAAGGGAAAATAGAGGAAAAAATTTGTAATTCCGATAAAATTATCAGTTTTCGTAAATATCTTCGATCATATCTATATAAAATGACGAAAATTAAGGAAAAATAGAGGAAACAAATTGAAATTTCTTCCACTATTTTGCCTTAATTTTCAACATTTTATCAAGATATGATCGACAAGAGCTAACACATCGGGTAACTTTATCGAAATTTCAATTTTTTTCCACTATTTTGCCTTAATTTTCGACATTTTATTGAGATAGGATCGAAAAAAGCAAAGAAAAAGGATGATTTTAGCGAAATTTCAATTTTTTTCCTCTATTTTGAATTAAATTTCGTCATTTTATCAAGATATCATCAAATAAAGAAACGAAAAGGGATAATTTTAGCGAAATTTCAATTTTTTCACTCTATTTTGAAATACATTTCGTCATTTTATCAAGATATTATCAAATAAAGCAACAAAAAGGGATAATTTTAGCGAAATTTAATTTGTTTCTTCAATTTAGCCTTAATTTTCGTGATATTCATTGAGATATGATCGAAATAATCAACGAAAACCGATAAGTTTAGCGAAATTAATATTTTTTCGTCTATTTTGTCTTTATTTTCAACATTTTATTGAGATATGATCAAAAAAATCAACCAAAGCTGAGAAACTTTTAGCCAGATTTCAATTTTTTTCCTCTATTTTGCCTTAATTTTCAACATTTAAGTAAGATATGAACGAAAAGAGCAACGAAATCGGATAATTTTAACGAAATATATATATTGTTCTTCTATTTTGACTTAATTTTCATAATTTATCGAGGTAAATTCGAAAAAAGTTAAGAAAATGGATAATTTTAGCGAAATTTCATTTTTTTCCTCGATTTTGCCTTTATTTTCATCATTTTATACAGATTTGACCAAAAAATTAACGAAAATGCTTAATTTTAGCGAAAATTATATATTTTTTTCCACTATTTTTCATTAATTTTCGACATTTTATTGAGGTATGATCGAAAAAAAATAATAAAAAACGGATAATTTTAGCGAAATTTCAATTTTTTTCCTCAATTTAGACTTGATCTTCGTCATTTTATTGAGATATGATCGAAAAAAGGGACGAAAAAGGATTATATTAGCGAAATCTCAATTTTTTTCCTTTATTTTGTCTTAAATTTCATCGTTTTATAGTGATGTGATCGAAAAAATCAACAAAAGCTGATAATTTTATCTAAATATATATTTTTTTCCTCTATTTTACCTTAATTGTCAACATTTTATCAAGATATGTTCAAAGAAAGCAACGATATCGGATAACTTTATCAAAATTTCAATTTTGTTCCACTATTTTGCATTAATTTTTGACATTTTATTGAGGTATGATCAAAAAAAGCGACGAAAATGGATAATCTTAGCGAAATTTCATTTTTTTCCTTCATTTTGACTTAATTTGCGTCATTTTATTAAGATATGATCGAAAAATTAAGGAAAGCGGATTATATTACCGAAATTACAAATTTCTTCCACTATTTTGCCTTAATTTTTAACATTTTATCAAGATATGATCGAAAAGAGCTAACAAATCGCATAACGTTATCGAAATTTCAATTTTTTTCCAATATTTTGCCTTAATTTTCGTCATTTTATGAAGATATGATCGAATAAATCGAAGAAAAAGGATAATTTAATGGAAATTTCAATTTGTTTCCTCTACAAGATATGAACGAAAGAAACAACGAAAACTGAAAATTTTATAGCAAAATTTCAATTTTTTTCCTCTATTTTGCCTTTATTTTCGTCATTTTATTGAGATATGATCGAAAAAATCAGTAAAAGCTGATAATTATAGCGAAATTTTATTTTTTTTCCTCAATTTTGCCTTGATCTTCGTCATTTTATTGAGATATGATCGAAAAAATGAACAAAAACTGATAATTTTAACGAAATTACAAATTTTTTCCTCTATCTTGCCTTAATTTTCAAATTTTCATCAAGATAAGATTGAAAAGAGCAAAGACATCGGATAATTTTAGCGAAATTTCAATTTTTTTCCTCTATTTTGCCTTAATTTTCAACATTTAATTAAGATATGATCGAAAAGAGAAACGAAATTGGATAATTTTATCGAGATATAAATTTTGTTCCTCTATTTTGTCTTAATTTTCATCATTTTATTGAGATATGATCGAAAAAAGCGACGAAAAAGGATAATTTTAGCGAAATCTCAATTTTTTTCCTCTATTTTGTCTTAAATTTCACCATTTTATAGTGATATGGTCGAAGAGTCAACAAAAGCTGATAATTTTTCTAAATATATATTTTTTTCCTCTATTTTACCTTAATTGTCAACATTTTATCAAGATATGATCGAAAACAGCAACGACATCGGATAACTTTATCGAAATTCAAATCTTGTTCCACTATTTTGCTTTAATTCTCGACATATTATAGAGGTATGATCAAAAAAAGCGACGAAAAAGGATTATTTTATCGAAATTTCATTTTTTTTTCCTTCATTTTGACTTAAGTTTCGTCATTTTATCAAGATATGATCGAATAAAGCGAAGAAAAAGGATAATTTTATTGAAATTTCAATTTGTTTCCTCTATTTTGCCTTAATTTTCGTCATTTTATTGAGATATGATCGAAAAAATCAGCAAAAGCTGATAATTTTAGCGAAATTTAATTTTTTTCCTCAATTTTGCCTTAAGTTTCGTCATCTTATTGAGATATGATCAAAAAATCAACAAAAGCTAATAATTTTAGCGAAATTACAAATTTTTTCCTCTATTTTGCCTTAATTTTCAACATTTAATTAAGATATGATCGAAAAGAGCAACGAAATTGGATAATTTTATCGAGATATAAATTTTGTTCCTCTATTTTGTCTTAATTTTCATCATTTTATGAGCTCTGATCGAAAAAATCAACGAAAACGGATAATTTTAGCGAAAGTTCAATTTTTTTCCTCAATTTAGCCTAATCTTCGTCATTTTATTGAGATATGATCGAATATATCAACGATAGATGATAATTTCAACGAAGTTTCAATTTTTTTCCTCTATTTGGATTTCACTTTTGTCATTATCTTGAGATATGAAGTTATATATCATCGAAAAGGGACAATTTTAGCGAAATTTATATTTTTTCCACAATATTTCCTTAATTTTCAACATTTTATTGGGGGTATGATCGAAAAAAATAATAAAAAACGGATAATTTTAGCGAAATTTCAATTTTTTTCCTCAATTTAGACTTGATCTTCGTCATTTTATTGAGATATGATCGAAAAAAGGACGAAAAAGGATTATATTAGCGAAATCTCAATTTTTTCCTTTATTTTGTCTTAAATTTCATCGTTTTATAGTGATGTGATCGAAAAAATCAACAAAAGCTGATAATTTTATCTAAATATATATTTTTTTCCTCTATTTTACCTTAATTGTCAACATTTTATCAAGATATGTTCAAAGAAAGCAACGATATCGGATAACTTTATCAAAATTTCAATTTTGTTCCACTATTTTGCATTAATTTTTGACATTTTATTGAGGTATGATCAAAAAAAGCGACGAAAATGGATAATCTTAGCGAAATTTCATTTTTTTCCTTCATTTTGACTTAATTTGCGTCATTTTATTAAGATATGATCGAAAAATTAAGGAAAGCGGATTATATTACCGAAATTACAAATTTCTTCCACTATTTTGCCTTAATTTTTAACATTTTATCAAGATATGATCGAAAAGAGCTAACAAATTGCATAACGTTATCGAAATTTCAATTTTTTTCCAATATTTTGCCTTAATTTTCGTCATTTTATGAAGATATGATCGAATAAATCGAAGAAAAAGGATAATTTAATGGAAATTTCAATTTGTTTCCTCTACAAGATATGAACGAAAGAAACAACGAAAACTGAAAATTTTATAGCAAAATTTCAATTTTTTTCCTCTATTTTGCCTTTATTTTCGTCATTTTATTGAGATATGATCGAAAAAATCAGTAAAAGCTGATAATTATAGCGAAATTTTATTTTTTTTCCTCAATTTTGCCTTGATCTTCGTCATTTTATTGAGATATAATCGAAAAAATGAACAAAAACTGATAATTTTAACGAAATTACAAATTTTTTCCTCTATCTTGCCTTAATTTTCAAATTTTCATCAAGATAAGATTGAAAAGAGCAAAGACATCGGATAATTTTAGCGAAATTTCAATTTTTTTCCTCTATTTTGCCTTAATTTTCAACATTTAATTAAGATATGATCGAAAAGAGAAACGAAATTGGATAATTTTATCGAGATATAAATTTTGTTCCTCTATTTTGTCTTAATTTTCATCATTTTATTGAGATATGATCGAAAAAAGCGACGAAAAAGGATAATTTTAGCGAAATCTCAATTTTTTTCCTCTATTTTGTCTTAAATTTCACCATTTTATAGTGATATGGTCGAAGAAGTCAACAAAAGCTGATAATTTTTCTAAATATATATTTTTTTCCTCTATTTTACCTTAATTGTCAACATTTTATCAAGATATGATCGAAAACAGCAACGACATCGGATAACTTTATCGAAATTCAAATCTTGTTCCACTATTTTGCTTTAATTCTCGACATATTATAGAGGTATGATCAAAAAAAGCGACGAAAAAGGATTATTTTATCGAAATTTCATTTTTTTTTCCTTCATTTTGACTTAAGTTTCGTCATTTTATCAAGATATGATCGAATAAAGCGAAGAAAAAGGATAATTTTATTGAAATTTCAATTTGTTTCCTCTATTTTGCCTTAATTTTCGTCATTTTATTGAGATATGATCGAAAAAATCAGCAAAGCTGATAATTTTAGCGAAATTTAATTTTTTTCCTCAATTTTGCCTTAAGTTTCGTCATCTTATTGAGATATGATCAAAAAATCAACAAAAGCTAATAATTTTAGCGAAATTACAAATTTTTTCCTCTATTTTGCCTTAATTTTCAACATTTAATTAAGATATGATCGAAAAGAGCAACGAAATTGGATAATTTTATCGAGATATAAATTTTGTTCCTCTATTTTGTCTTAATTTTCATCATTTTATTGAGCTCTGATCGAAAAAATCAACGAAAACGGATAATTTTAGCGAAAGTTCAATTTTTTTCCTCAATTTAGCCTAATCTTCGTCATTTTATTGAGATATGATCGAATATATCAACGATAGATGATAATTTCAACGAAGTTTCAATTTTTTTCCTCTATTTGGATTTCACTTTTGTCATTATCTTGAGATATGAAGTTATATATCATCGAAAAGGGACAATTTTAGCGAAATTTATATTTTTTCCACAACATTTCCTTAATTTTCAACATTTTATTGGGGGTATGATCGAAAAAAACGACGAAAAAGGATAATTTAAGCGAAATTTCAATTTTATTCCTCAATTTAGACTTGATCTTCGTCATGTTATTGAGATATGATTGAAAAAAGCGACGAAAAAGGATAATTTTAGCAAAATTTCATTTTTTTTCCTTCATTTTGACTTAATTTTCGTCATTTTATCAAGATATGATCGAATAAAGCGAAGAAAAAGGATAATTTTATTGAAATTTCAATTTGTTTCCTTTAGTCTGCCTTAATTTTCGTCATTTTATTGAGATATGTTCGAAAAAATCAGCAAAAACTGATAATTTTAGCGAAATTTCAAATTTTTTCCTCTATTTTGCCTTAATTTTCAAATTTTCATCAAGATTTGATTGAAAAGAGCAAAGACATCGGATAATTTTAGCAAAATTTCAATTTTTTTCCTCTATTTTGCCTTAAGTTTCAACATTTATTTAAGATATGATCGAAAAGAGCAACGAAATCGGATAAATTTATCGAGATATATATTTTGTTCCTCTATTTTGTCTTAATTTTCATCATTTTATTGAGGTCTGATCGCAAAAATCAACGAAACGGATAATTTTAGCGAAAGCTCAATTTTTTTCCTCAATTTAGCCTTGATCTTCGTCATTTTATTGAGATATGATCGAATATATCAACGATAGATGATAATTTCAACGAAGTTTCAATTTTTTTCCTCTATTTGGATTTCACTTTCGTCATTATCTTGAGATATGAAGGAATATATCATCGAAAAGGGACAATTTTAGCGAAATTTATATTTTTTTCTCAATTTTTCCTTAATTTTCAACATTTTATTGAGGTCTGATCGCAAAAATCAACGAAAACGGATAATTTTAGCGAAAGCTGAATTTTTTTCCTCAATTTAGCCTTGATCTTCGTCATTTTATCAAGATATGATCGAATAAAGCGAAGAAAAAGGATAATTTTATTGAAATTTCAATTTGTTTCCCTTAGTCTGCCTTAATTTTCGTCATTTTATGGAGATATGATCGAATAAAGCGAAGAAAAAGGATAATTTAATGGAAATTTCAATTTGTTTCCTCTAGTTTGCCTTAATTTTCGTCATTTTATATAATAATGATCGAAACAATTAACGAAAACTGATAATTTTAGCGGAATTACAAATTTCTTCCTTTATTTTGCCTTAATTTTCAACATTTTATCAAGATATGATCGAAAAGAGATAAGACATCGGATAACTATAACGAAATTTCAATTTTTTTCCTCTATTTTTCCTTAATTTTCAACTTTTAAGTAAGATATGAGCGAAAAGAGCAACGAAATCGGATAATTTTAACGAAATATATATATTGTTCTTCCACTTTGTCTTAATTTTCATTTTTTATCGAGATAAATTCGAAAAAAAGTTACGAAAATGATTAATTTTAACTTAATTTCTATTTTTTCCTCTATTTTGCCTTTATTTTCGTCATTTTATCGAGATATGATCGAAAAAATCAGTAAAAGCTGATAATTTGAAGGAAATTTCATTTTTTTCCTCAATTTTGTCTTAATTTTCGTCATTTTAGTGAGACATGATCGAAAAAAATTACAAAAGGTGATAATTTTAGCGAAATTACAAATTTTTTCCTTCATTTTGCCTTATTTTTCAACATTTAATTAAGATATGATCGAAAAGAGCAACGAAATCGGATAATTTTATCGAGATATATATTTTGTTCCTCCATTTTCTTAATTTTCATCATTTTATTGATATATGATTGAAAAAATCAGCAAAAACTGATAATTTTAGCGAAGTTTCAATTTTTTTCCTCAATTTTGCCTTAATTCTCGTCATTTTATTGAGATATGATCGAATATATCAACAAAAACTGATAATTTTAGCGAAATTACAAATGTTTTCCTCTATTTTGCCTTTTTTTCAACATTTTATCAAGATCTGATCGAAAAGAGTAACGAAATCGGATAATTATAACGAAATATATATATTTTTCTTCTATTTTGTCTTAATTTTCATTATTTATCGAGATAAATTCGAAGAAAGTTACGAAAATGGATAATTTTAGCGAAATTTCCATTTTTTCCTCTAATTTGACTTAATTTTCGCCATTTATCAAGATATGATCAAATAAAGCGACGAAAAAGGATAATTTTAGCGAAATTTCAATTTTTTTCCTCTATTTTGCCTTTATTTTCGTCATTTTATTGAGATATGATCGAATAAATCAGTAAAAGCAGATAATTTTATCAAAATTTCAATTTTTTTCCACTATTTTACCTTAATTTTCAACATTTAATTAAGATATGATCGAAAACAGCATCGACATCGGATAACTTTATCGAAATTTAAATCTTGTTCCACTATTTTGCTTTAATTTTCGACATTTTATAGATGTATGATCAAAAAAGTGACGAAAAAGGATTATTTTATCGAAATTTCAATTTTTTTCCTTCATTTTGACTTAAGTTTCGTCATTTTATCAAGATATGATCGAATAAAGCGAAGAAAAAGGATAATTTTATTGAAATTTCAATTTGTTTCCTCTATTTTACCTTAATTTTCTTCATTTTATTGAGATATGATCGAAAAATTCAGCAAAAGCTGATAATTTAGCGAAATTTAATTTTTTTCCTCAATTTTGCCTTAAGTTTCGTCATTTTATTGAGATATGATAAAAAAATCAACAAAAGCTAATAATTTTAGCAAAATTACAAATTTTTTCCTCTATTTTGCCTTTATTTTCAACATTTTATCAAGATATGATCGATAAGAGAATTGATATCGGATAACTTTACCGAAATTTCAATTTTTTTCCTCTATTTTTACTTAATTTTCAACATTTAAGTAAGATATAAACGAAAAGAGCAAAGAAATCAGATAATTTTAACAAAATATATATATATTATCTTCTATTTTGTCTTAATTTTCATTATTTATCGAGATAAATACGGAAAAAGTTACGAAAATGGATAATTTTAGCGAAATTTAAATTCTTTCCACTATTTTGACTTAATTTTCGTCATTTATCAAGATATGATCAAATAAAGCGACGAAAAAGGATAATTTTAGCGAAATTTCAATTTTTTTTCCTCTATTTTGCCTTTTTTTTGACATTTTATCAGGATATGATCGAAAGAAACAACGAAAACTGAAATTTTTTTAGCGAAATTTCAATTTTTCTCCTCTATTTTGCCTTTATTTTCGTCATTTTATTGAGATATGATCGAAAAAATCAGTAAAAGCATTTATTTTAGCGAAATTTCATTTTTTTCCTTAATTTTGCCTTAACTTTCGTCATTTTATTGAGATATGATCGAAAAAATTAACAAAAGCTGATAATTTTAGCGAAATTATAAATTTTTTCCTTTATTTTGCCTTAATTTTCAACATTTTATCTAGATATGAACGAAAAGAGCAAAGATATCGGTTAATTTTAGCGAAATTTCACTTTTTTTTCTCTATTTTGCGTTAATTTTCAACATTTAATTAAGATATGATCGAAAAGAGCAACGAAATTGGATACTTTTATCGAGATATATATTTTTTTCCTCTATTTTGTCTTAATTTTCATCATTTTATTGAGGTCTGATCGCAAAAATCAACGAAAACGGATAATTTTAACGAAAGTTCAATTTTTTTCCTCAATTTAGCCTTGATCTTCGTCATTTTATTGAGATATGATCGAATATATCAACGAAAAATGATAATTTCAACGAAGTTTCAATTTTTTTCCTCTATTTTGATTTCACTTTCGTCATTTTCTTGTGATATGAAGGAATATATCATCGAAAAGGGACAATTTTAGCGAAATTTATATTTTTTCCACAATTTGGCCTTAATTTTCAACATTTTATTGGGGGTATGATGGAAAAAAACGACGAAAAAGGATAATTTAAGCGAAATCTCAATTTTATTCATCAATTTAGACTTGATCTTCGTCATTTTATTGAGATATGATCGAAAAAAGCGACGTTAAAGGATAATTTTAGTGAAATCTCATTTTTTTTCATTCATTTTTACTTAATTTTCGTCATTTTATCAAGATATGAACGAAAAGAGCAACGAAATCGGATAATTTTAACGAAATATATATATTGTTCTTCTATTTTGTCTTAATTTTCATTATATATCGAGATAAATTCGAAAGAAGTTACGAAAATGATTAATTTTAATGTAATTTCATTTTTTTCCTCTATTTTGCCTTTATTTTCGTCATTTTATTGAGATATGATCGAAAAAATTAGTAAAAGCTGATAATTTTAGCGAAATTTCATTTTTTTTCCTCAATTCTCCCTTAATTTTCATCATTTTATTGAGATATGATCGAAAAAATTACAAAAGGTGATAATTTTAGCGAAATTACAAATTCTTTCCTTCATTTTGCCTTAATTCTTAACATTTTATCAAGATATGATTGAAAAGAGCAAAGACATCGGATAATTTTAGCGAAATTTCAATTTTTTTCCTCTATTTTGCCTTAATTTTAACATTTAATTAAGATATGATCGAAAAGAGCAACGAAATCGGATAATTTTATCGAGATATATATTTTGTTCCTCTATTTTGTCTTAATTTTCATCATTTTATTGAGGTCTGATCGGAAAAATCAACGAAAACGGATAATTTTAGCGAAAGTTAATTTTTTTTCCTCAATTTAGCCTTGATCTTCGTCATTTTATTGAGATATGATCGAATATATCAACGAAAAATGATAATTTTAACGAAATTTCAGTTTATTCCCTAATTTAGCCTTAATCTTCGTCATTTTATTGAGATATGAATGAATATATCAACGAAAAATGATAATTTCAACGAAGTTTCAATTTTTTTCCTCTATTTTGATTTCACTTTCGTCATTTTCTTGAGATATGATGGAATTTATCAACGAAAAGGGACAATTTTAGCGAAATTTATATTTTTTCCACAATTTTGCCTTAATTTTCAACATTTTATTGGGGGTATGATCGAAAAAAACGACGAAAAAGGATAATTTAAGCGAAATTTCAATTTTATTCCTCAATTTAGACTTGATCTTCGTCATTTTATATAGATATGATCGAATATATTAACGAAAACTGATAATTTTAGCGAAATTTCAATTTTTGTTCTTCTATTTTGCCTTAATTTTCGTGATTTTATGGAGATATAATCGAATAAAGCGAAGAAAAATTATAATTTTATGGAAATTTCAATATTTTTCCTCTATTTTGCCTTAATTTTCGTCATTTTCTATATATATATGATCGAAAATATTAACGAAAACTGATAATTTTAGCGGAATTACAAATTTCTTCCTCTATTTCTCCTTAATTTTCAACATTTAAGTAAGATATGAACGAAAAGAGCAACGAAATCGGATAATTTTAACGAAATATATATATTGTTCTTCTATTTTGTCTTAAATTTAATATTTATCGATATAAATTCGAAAAAAGTTACGAAAATGGTTAATTTTAGTGAAATTTCAATTTTTTCCTCTAATTTGACTTAATTTTCGCCATTTATCAAGATATGATCAAATAAAGCGACGAAAAAGGATAATTTTAGCGAAATTTCAATTTCTTTCCTCAATTTTGCCTTAATTTTCGTCATTTTATTGAGATATGATCGAAAAAATCATCAATAGCTGATAATTTTAGCGAAATTTGTAATTTTTCCACAATTTTGCATTAATTTTCAACATTTTATTGGGAGTATGATCGAAAAAAACAACGAAAAAGGATAATTTAAGCGATATCTCAATTTTATTCCTGAATTTAGACTTGATCTTCGTCATTTTTTTGAGATATGATCGAAAAAAGCGTCGAAAAAGGATAATTTTAGCGAAAGCTCATTTTTTTCCTTCATTTTGACTTAATTTTTCGACTTTTTAGCAAGATATGATCGAGTTAAGCGACGCAAAAGTATAATTTTAGCGAAATTTAATTTGTTTCTTCAATTTAGCCTTAATTTTCGTGATATTCATTGAGATATGATCGAAATAATCAACGAAAACCGATAATTTTAACGAAATAAATATTTTTTCGTCTATTTTGTCTTTATTTTCATCATTTTATTGAGATACGATCGAAAAAATCAACCAAAGCTGAAAAACTTTTAGAGAAATTTCAATTTTTTTCCTCTATTTTGCCTTAATTTTCAACATTTAAGTAAGATATGAACGAAAAGATCAACGAAATCGGATAATTTTAACGAAATATATATATTGTTCTTCTATTTTGACTTAATTTTTATCATTTATCGAGGTAAATTCGAAAAAAGTTAAGAAAATGGATAATTTTAGCGAAATTTCTTTTTTTTCCTCGATTTTGCCTTTATTTTCATCATTTTATACAGATTTGACCAAAAAATTAACGAAAATGCTTAATTTTAGCGAAAATTATATATTTTTTTCCACTATTTTTCATTAATTTTCGACATTTAATTGAGGTATGATCGAAAAAAAATAATAAAAAACGGATAATTTAAGCGAAATTTCAATTTTTTTCCTCAATTTAGACTTGATCTTCGTCATTTTATTGAGATATGATCGAAAAAAGCGACGAAAAAGGATTATTTTAGCGAAATTTCAATTTTTTTCCTCTATTTTGTCTTAATTTTCATCGTTTTATAGTGAAATGATTGAAAAAATCTGATACATATGATAAATCTGACAAAAGCTGATAATTTTATCTAAATATATATTTTTTTCCTCTATTTTACCTTAATTGTCAACATTTTATCAAGATAAGTTCAAAGAAAGCAACGATATCGGATAACTTTATCAAAATTTCAATTTTGTTCCACTATTTTGCTTTAATTTTCGACATTTTATTGAGGTATGATCAAAAAAAGCGGCGAAAATGGATAATTTTAGTGAAATTTCATTTTTTTTCTTCATTTTGACTTAATTTGCGTCATTTTATTAAGACATGATCGAAAAAATAAAGGAAAGCGGATAATTTTAGCGAAATTACAAATTTATTCCACTATTTTGCCTTAATTTTCAACATTTTATCAAGATATGATCGAAAAGTGCTAACACATCGGATAACTTTATCGAAATTTCAATTTTTTCCACTATTTTGCCTTAATTTTCGACATTTTATCAAGATATGTTCAAAGAAAGCAACGATATCGGATAACTTTATCAAAATTTCAATTTTGTTCCACTTTTTTCTTCAATTTTCGACATTTTATTGAGGTATGATCAAAAAAAGCGACGAAAATGGATAATTTTAGCGAAATTTCCTTTTTTTTCCTTCATTTTGACTTAATTTGCGTCATTTTATTAAGATATGATCGAAAAATTAAGGAAAGCGGATTATTTTAGAGAAATTACAAATTTCTTCCACTATTTTGCCTTAATTTTCAACATTTTATCAAGATATGATCGAAAAGAGCTAACACATCGGATAACTTTATCGAAATTTCAATTTTTTTCCACTATTTTGCCTTAATTTTCGACATTTCATTGAGATATGATAAAAAAAGCGAAGAAAAAGGATGATTTTAGCGAAATTTCAATTTTTTTCCTCTATTTTGCCTTAATTTTCGTCATTTTATGAAGATATGATCGAATATAGCGAAGAAAAAGGATAATTTAATGGAAATTTCAATTTGTTTCCTCTACAAGATATGATCGAAAGAAACAACGAAAACTGAATATTTTATAGCAAAATTTCAATTTTTTTCCTCTATTTTGCCTTAATTTTCGTCATTTTATTGAGATATGATCGAAAAAATCAACAAAAACTGATAATTTTAGCGAAATTACAAATTTATTCCACTATTTTGCCTTAATTTTCAACATTTCATCAAGATATGATCGAAAAGTGCTAACACATCGGATAACTTTATCGAAATTTCAATTTTTTTCACTATTTTGCCTTAATTGTCAACATTTTATCAAGATATGTTCAAAGAAAGCAACGATATCGGATAACTTTATCAAAATTTCAATTTTGTTCCACTATTTTGCTTTAATTTTCGACATTTTATTGAGGTATGATCAAAAAAAGCGGCGAAAATGGATAATTTTAGTGAAATTTCATTTTTTTTCTTCATTTTGACTTAATTTGCGTCATTTTATTAAGACATGATCGAAAAAATTAAGGAAAGCGGATACTTTTAGCGAAATTACAAATTTATTCCACTATTTTGCCTTAATTTTCAACATTTCATCAAGATATGATCGAAAAGTGCTAACACATCGGATAACTTTATCGAAATTTCAATTTTTTCCACTATTTTGCCTTAATTGTCAACATTTTATCAAGATATGTTCAAAGAAAGCAACGATATCGGATAACTTTATCAAAATTTCAATTTTGTTCCACTATTTTGCTTTAATTTTCGACATTTTATTGAGGTATGATCAAAAAAAGCGGCGAAAATGGATAATTTTAGTGAAATTTCATTATTGATCGAGATAAATTCGAAAAAAGTTACGAAAATGATTAATTTTAATGTAATTCCATTTTTTTTTCTCTATTTTGCCTTTATTTTCATCATTTTATTGAGATATGATCGAAAAAATCAGTAAAAGCTGATAATTTTATCGAAATTTCATTTTTTTCCTCAATTCTGCCTTAATTTTAACATTTAATTAAGATATGATCGAAAAGAGCAAAGAAATCGGATAATTTTATCGAGATATATATTTTGTTCCTCTATTTTGTCTTAATTTTCATCATTTTATTGAGGTCTGATCGGAAAAATCAACGAAAACGGATAATTTTAGCGAAAGTTAATTTTTTTTCCTCAATTTAGCCTTGATCTTCGTCATTTTATTGAGATATGATCGAATATATCAACGAAAAATGATAATTTTAACGAAATTTCAGTTTATTCCCTAATTTAGCCTTAATCTTCGTCATTTTATTCAGATATGATCGAATATATTAACGAAAAATGATAATTTCAACGAAGTTTCAATTTTTTTCCTCTATTTTGATTTCACTTTCGTCATTTTCTTGAGATATGATGGAATATATCAACGAAAAGGGACAATTTTAGCGAAATTTATATTTTTTCCACAATTTTGCCTTAATTTTCAAAATTTAATTGGGGGTATGATCGAAAAAAACGACGAAAAAGGATAATTTAAGCTAAATTTCAATTTTATTCCTTAATTTAGACTTGATCTTCGTCATTTTATTGAGGTATGATCGAAAAAAGCGACGAAAAAGGATAATTTTAGCGAAATTTCATTTTTTTTCCTTCATTTTCACTTAATTTTCGTCATTTAATCAAGATATGATCGAAAAAAGCGAAGAAAAAGGATAATTTTATTGAAATATAAATTTTTTTCCTCTATTTTGCCTTAATTTCGTCATTTTATTAGGATATGATCGAAAAAATCAGGAAAAGCTGATAATTTTAGCGAAATTTCAATTTTTTTCCTCAATTTTTCCTTAATTTTCGTCATTTTAATGAGATATGATCGAAAAAAGCGACAAAAGCTGATAATTTTAGCGAAATTATTTCCTCAATTTTGCATTAATTTTCAACATTTTATCAAGATATGATCGAAAAGAGCAAAGACATCGGATAATTTTAGCGAAATTTCAATTTTTTTCCTCTATTTTGCTTTAATTTTCAACATTTAATTAAGATATGATCGAAAAGAGCAACGAAATCGGATAATTTTATCGAGATATATATTTTGTTCCACTATTTTGTCTTAATTTTCATCATTTTATTGAGGTCTGATCGAAAAAATCAACGAAAACGGATAATTGTAGCGAAAGTTCAATTTTTTTCCTAAATCTAGCCTTGATCTTCGTCATTTTATTGAGATATGACTGAATATATCAACGAAAAATGATAATTTCAACGAAGTTTCAATTTTTTTCGTCTATTTTGATTTCACTTTCGTATTTTCTTGAGATATGATGGAATATATCAACGAAAAGGGACAATTTTAGCGAAATTTATATTTTTTCCACAATTTTGCCTTAAGTTTCAACATTTTATTGGGGGTATGATCGAAAAAAAACGACGAAAAAGGATAATTTAAGCGAAATTTCAATTTTATTCCTCAATTTAGACTTGATCTTCGTCATTTTATATAGATATGTACGAAAATATTTACGAAAACAGATAATTTTAGCGAAATTTCAATTTTTGTTCTTCTATTTTGCCTTAATTTTCGTCATTTTATGGAGAAATAATCGAATAAAGCGAAGAAAAAGTATAATTTTATGGAAATATCAATTTGTTTCCTCTATTTTGCCTTAATTTTCGTCATTTTTTATATATATTATCGAAAATATTAACGAAAACTGATAATTTTAGCGGAATTACAAATTTCTTCTTCTATTTTCCCTTAATTTTCAACATTTTATCAAGATATGATCGAAAAGAGATAAGACATCGGATAACTTTATCGAAATTTCAATTCTTTTCCTCTATTTCTCCTTAATTTTCAACATTTAAGTAAGATATGAACGAAAAGAGCAACGAAATCGGATAATTTTAACGAAATATATATATTGTTCTTCTATTTTGTCTTAAATTTCATTATTTATCGAGAGAAATTCGAAAAAAGTTACGAAAATGGATAATTTCAGTGAAATTTCAATTTTTTCTTCTAATTTGACTTAATTTTCGCCATTTTTCAAGATATGATCAAATAAATCGACGAAAAAGGATAATTTTAGCGAAATTTATATTTTTTCCTCTATTTTGCCTTTATTTTCGTCATTTTATTGAGATATGATCGAAAAAATCAGTAAAAGCTGATAATTTTAGCGAAATTTAATTTTTTTCCTCAATTTTGCCTAAATTTTCGTCATTTTATTGAGATATGATCGAAAAAATCAACAAAAGCTGATAATTTTAGGGAAATTACAAATTTTTTCCTTTATTTTGCCTTAATTTCCAACATTTTATCAAGATATGATCGAAAGGAGCAGAGACATCGGATAATTTTAGCGAAATTTCAATTTTTTCCTCTATTTTGCTTAATTTTCAACATTTAATTAAGATATGATCGAAAAGCGCAACGAAATCGGATAATTTTATCGAGATATATATTTTGTTCCTCTATTTTGTCTTAATTTTCATCATTTTATTGAGGTCTGATCGCAAAAATTTTAGCGAAAGTTCAATTTTTTGTTCAATTGATCATACCTCTATAATATGTCGAGAATTAAAGCAAAATAGTGGAACAAGATTTGAATTTCGATAAAGTTATCCGATGTCGTTGCTGATTTCGATCATATCTTGATAAAATGACGAAACTTAAGTCAAAATTAAGGAAAACAAATGAAATATCGCTAAAATTATACTTTTTCGTCCCTTTTTTTGTTCATATCTCAATAAAATGTCGGAAATTAAAGCAAATTAGTGGAACAAGATTTAAATTTCGATAAAGTTATCCAATGTCGTTGCTGATTTCGATCATATCTTGATAAAATGTTGACAATTAAGGTAAAATAGAGGAAAAAATATATATTTAGATAAATTATCAGCTTTTGTTGATTTTTTCGACCATATCACTATAAAATGGTGAAATTAAAGAGAAAATAGAGGAAAAAAATTGAGATTTCGCTAAAATTATCCTTTTTCGTCGCTTTTTTCGATCATATCTCAATAAAATGACGAAGATCAAGTCTAAATTAAGGAATAAAATTGAAATTTAGCTTAAATTATCCTTTTTCGTCGTTTTTTTCGATCATACTCCCAATAAAATGTTGAAAATTAATGCAAAATTGTGGAAAAATTACAAATTTCGCTAAAATTGTCCCTTTTCGTTGATATATTCCTTCATATCTCAAGAAAATTACGAAAGTGAAATCAAAATAGAGGAAAAAAATTGAAATTTCGCTAAAATTATCAGTTTTTGCTGATTTTTTCGAACATATCTCAATAAAATGACGAAAATTAAGGCAGACTATAGGAAACAAATTGAAATTTCAATAAAAATATCCTTTTTCTTCGCTTTATTCGATCATATCTTGATAAAATGACGAAAATTAAGGCAAAATAGTGGAAAAAAATTGAAATTTCGATAAAGTTACCCGATGTGTTAGCTCTTTTCGATCATATCTTGATAAAATGTTGAAAATTTAGGCAAAATAGTGGAAGAAATTTCAATTTGTTTCCTCTATTTTTCCTTAATTTTCGTCATTTTATATAGATATGATCGAAGATATTTACGAAAACTGATAATTTTATCGGAATTACAAATTTCTTCCTCTATTTTCCCTATATTTTCAACATGTTATCAAGATATGATCGAAAAGAGATAAGACATCGGAAAACTTTATCGAAATTTCAATTTTTTTCCTCTATTTTTCCTTAATTTTCAACATTTAAGTAAGATATGAACGAAAAGAGCAACGAAATCGGATAATTTTAACGAAATATTTATATTATCTTCTATTTTGTCTTAATTTTCATTATTTATCGAGATAAATTCGGAAAAAGTTACGAAAATGGATAATTTTAGTGAAATTTTAATTCTTTCCTCTATTTTGACTTAATTTTCGTCATTTATCAAGATATGATCAAATAAAGCGACGAAAAAGGATAATTTTAGCGAAATTTCAATTTTTTTCCTCCTATTTTGCCTTTTTTTCGAAATTTTATCAGGATATGATCGAAAGAAACGTTGAAAACTGAAAATTTTATAGTGAAATTTCAATTTTTTTCCTCTATTTTGCCTTTATTTTCGTCATTTTATTGAGATATGATCGAAAAAATCAACAAAAGCTGATAATTTTAGCGAAATTACAAATTTTATCCTTTCTTTTGCCTTAATTTTCAACATTTTATCAAGATATGATCGAAATCAGCAAAGACATCGGATAACTTTATCGAAATTTAAATCTTGTTCCACTATTTTGCTTTAATTTCCGACATTTTATTGAGATATGAACAAAAAAAGGGACGAAAAAGTATAATTTTAGCGATATTTCATTTTTTTTCCTTAATTTTGACTTAATTTTCGTCATTTTATCAAGATATGATCGAAAAAAGCGACAAAAGGTGATAATTTTAGCGAAATTATTTCCTCTATTTTGCATTAATTTTCAACATTTTATCAAGATATGATCAAAAAGAGCAAAGACATCGGATAATTTTAGCGAAATTTCAATTTTTTTCCTCTATTTTGCCTTAATTTGCAACATTTAATTAAGATATGATCGAAAAGAGCAACTAAATCGGATAATTTTATCGACTTATATATTTTATTCCACTATTTTGTCTTAATTTTCATCATTTTATTAAGGTCTGATCAAAAAAATCAACGAAAACGGATAATTTTAGCGAAAGTTCAATTTTTTTCCTCAATTTTGCCTTGATCTTTGTCATTTTATTGGGATATGATCGAATATATCAACAAAAAATGATAATTTTAACGAAATTTCAGTTTATTCCCTAATTTAGCCTTAATCTTCGTCATTTTATTGAGATATGAATGAATATATCAACGAAAAATGATAATTTCAACGAAGTTTCAATTTTTTTCCTCTATTTTGATTTCACTTTCGTCATTTTCTTGAGATATGATGGAATTTATCAACGAAAAGGGACAATTTTAGCGAAATTTATATTTTTTCCACAATTTTGCCTTAATTTTCAACATTTTATTGGGGGTATGATCGAAAAAAAACGACGAAAAAGGATAATTTAAGCGAAATTTCAATTTTATTCCTCAATTTAGACTTGATCTTCGTCATTTTATATAGATATGATCGAATATATTAACGAAAACTGATAATTTTAGCGAAATTTCAATTTTTGTTCTTCTATTTTGCCTTAATTTTCGTGATTTTATGGAGATATAATCGAATAAAGCGAAGAAAAATTATAATTTTATGGAAATTTCAATATTTTTCCTCTATTTTGCCTTAATTTTCGTCATTTTCTATATATATATGATCGAAAATATTAACGAAAACTGATAATTTTAGCGGAATTACAAATTTCTTCCTCTATTTCTCCTTAATTTTCAACATTTAAGTAAGATATGAACGAAAAGAGCAACGAAATCGGATAATTTTAACGAAATATATATATTGTTCTTCTATTTTGTCTTAAATTTAATATTTATCGATATAAATTCGAAAAAAGTTACGAAAATGGTTAATTTTAGTGAAATTTCAATTTTTTCCTCTAATTTGACTTAATTTTCGCCATTTATCAAGATATGATCAAATAAAGCGACGAAAAAGGATAATTTTAGCGAAATTTCAATTTCTTTCCTCTATTTTGCCTTTATTTTCGTCATTTTATTGAGATATGATCGAAAAAATCAGTAAAAGCTGATAATTTTAGCGAAATTTCATTTTTTCCTCAATTTTGCCTTAATTTTCGTCATTTTATTGAGATATGATCGAAAAAATCATCAATAGCTGATAATTTTAGCGAAATTTGTAATTTTTCCACAATTTTGCATTAATTTTCAACATTTTATTGGGAGTATGATCGAAAAAAACAACGAAAAAGGATAATTTAAGCGATATCTCAATTTTATTCCTGAATTTAGACTTGATCTTCGTCATTTTTTTGAGATATGATCGAAAAAAGCGTCGAAAAAGGATAATTTTAGCGAAAGCTCATTTTTTTCCTTCATTTTGACTTAATTTTTCGACTTTTTAGCAAGATATGATCGAGTTAAGCGACGCAAAAGTATAATTTTAGCGAAATTTAATTTGTTTCTTCAATTTAGCCTTAATTTTCGTGATATTCATTGAGATATGATCGAAATAATCAACGAAAACCGATAATTTTAACGAAATAAATATTTTTTCGTCTATTTTGTCTTTATTTTCATCATTTTATTGAGATACGATCGAAAAAATCAACCAAAGCTGAAAAACTTTAAGAGAAATTTAAATTTTTTTCCTCTATTTTGCCTTAATTTTCAACATTTAAGTAAGATATGAACGAAAAGATCAACGAAATCGGATAATTTTAACGAAATATATATATTGTTCTTCTATTTTGACTTAATTTTTATCATTTATCGAGGTAAATTCGAAAAAAGTTAAGAAAATGGATAATTTTAGCGAAATTTCTTTTTTTTCCTCGATTTTGCCTTTATTTTCATCATTTTATACAGATTTGACCAAAAAATTAACGAAAATGCTTAATTTTAGCGAAAATTATATATTTTTTTCCACTATTTTTCATTAATTTTCGACATTTAATTGAGGTATGATCGAAAAAAAATAATAAAAAACGGATAATTTAAGCGAAATTTCAATTTTTTTCCTCAATTTAGACTTGATCTTCGTCATTTTATTGAGATATGATCGAAAAAAGCGACGAAAAAGGATTATTTTAGCGAAATTTCAATTTTTTTCCTCTATTTTGTCTTAATTTTCATCGTTTTATAGTGAAATGATTGAAAAAATCTGATACATATGATAAATCTGACAAAAGCTGATAATTTTATCTAAATATATATTTTTTTCCTCTATTTTACCTTAATTGTCAACATTTTATCAAGATAAGTTCAAAGAAAGCAACGATATCGGATAACTTTATCAAAATTTCAATTTTGTTCCACTATTTTGCTTTAATTTTCGACATTTTATTGAGGTATGATCAAAAAAAGCGGCGAAAATGGATAATTTTAGTGAAATTTCATTTTTTTTCTTCATTTTGACTTAATTTGCGTCATTTTATTAAGACATGATCGAAAAAATAAAGGAAAGCGGATAATTTTAGCGAAATTACAAATTTATTCCACTATTTTGCCTTAATTTTCAACATTTTATCAAGATGTGATCGAAAAGTGCTAACACATCGGATAACTTTATCGAAATTTCAATTTTTTCCACTATTTTGCCTTAATTTTCGACATTTTATCAAGATATGTTCAAAGAAAGCAACGATATCGGATAACTTTATCAAAATTTCAATTTTGTTCCACTTTTTTCTTCAATTTTCGACATTTTATTGAGGTATGATCAAAAAAAGCGACGAAAATGGATAATTTTAGCGAAATTTCATTTTTTTCCTTCATTTTGACTTAATTTGCGTCATTTTATTAAGATATGATCGAAAAATTAAGGAAAGCGGATTATTTTAGAGAAATTACAAATTTCTTCCACTATTTTGCCTTAATTTTCAACATTTTATCAAGATATGATCGAAAAGAGCTAACACATCGGATAACTTTATCGAAATTTCAATTTTTTTCCACTATTTTGCCTTAATTTTCGACATTTCATTGAGATATGATAAAAAAAGCGAAGAAAAAGGATGATTTTAGCGAAATTTCAATTTTTTTCCTCTATTTTGCCTTAATTTTCGTCATTTTATGAAGATATGATCGAATATAGCGAAGAAAAAGGATAATTTAATGGAAATTTCAATTTGTTTCCTCTACAAGATATGATCGAAAGAAACAACGAAAACTGAATATTTTATAGCAAAATTTCAATTTTTTTCCTCTATTTTGCCTTAATTTTCGTCATTTTATTGAGATATGATCGAAAAAATCAACAAAAACTGATAATTTTAGCGAAATTACAAATTTTTTCCTCTATTTTGCCTTAATTTTCAAATTTTCATCACGATATGATTGAAAAGAGCAAAGACATCGGATAATTTTAGCGAAATTTCAATTTTTTTCCTCTATTTTGCCTTAATTTTCATCATTTAATTAAGATATGATCGAAAAGAGAAAGGAAATCGGATAATTTTATCGAGATATATATTTTGCTCCTCTATTTTGTCTTAATCTGCATCATTTTATAGAGATATGATCGAATATATCAACGAAAAATGATAATTACAACGAAGTTTCAATTTTTTTCCTCTATTTGGATTTCACTTTCGTCATTTTCTTGAGATATTATGGAATATATCAACGAAAAGGGACAATTTTAGCGAAATTTATATTTTTTTCCACAATTTTGCCTTAATTTTCAACATTTTATTGGGGTTATGATCGAAAAAAACGACGAAAAAGGATAATTTAAGCGATATCTCAATTTTATTCCTGAATTTAGACTTGATCTTCGTCATTTTTTTGAGATATGATCGAAAAAAGCGACGAAAAAGGATAATTTTAGCGAAAGCTCATTTTTTTTCCTTCATTTTGACCTAATTTTCGTCTTTTTATCAAGATATGATCGAATAAAGCGAAGAAAAAGGATACTTTTATTGAAAATTATAGTTGCTTCCTCTATTTTGCCTTAATTTTCGTCATTATATTGAGATATGATCGAAAAAATCAGCAAGAACTGATAATTTTAGCGAAATTTCAATTTTTTTCCTCAATTTTGCCTTAATTCTCGTCATTTTATTGAGATATGATCGAAAAAATCAACAAAAACTGATAAATTTAGCGAAATTTCAATTTTTGTTCCACTATTTTGCCTTAATTTTCGTCATTTTATGAAGATATGATCGAATAAAGCGAAGAAAAAGGATAATTTAATGGAAATTTCAATTTGTTTCCTCTACAAGATATGATCGAAAGAAACAACGAAAACTGAAAAACTTTTAGCAAAATTTCAATTTTTTTCCTCTATTTTGCCTTTATTTTCGTCATTTTATTGAGATATGAATGAAAAAATCAGTAAAAGCATTTATTTTAGCGAAATTTCATTTTTTTCCTTAATTTTGCCTTAATTTTCGTCATTTTATTGAGATATGATCGAAAAAATCAACAAAAGCTGATAATTTTAGCGAAATTACAAATTTTATCCTTTCTTTTGCCTTAATTTTCAACATTTTATCAAGATATGATCGAAATCAGCAAAGACATCGGATAACTTTATCGAAATTTAAATCTTGTTCCACTATTTTGCTTTAATTTCCGACATTTTATTGAGATATGAACAAAAAAAGGGACGAAAAAGTATAACTTTAGCGATATTTCATTTTTTTTCCTTAATTTTGACTTAATTTTCGTCATTTTATCAAGATATGATCGAAAAAAGCGACAAAAGGTGATAATTTTAGCGAAATTATTTCCTCTATTTTGCATTAATTTTCAACATTTTATCAAGATATGATCAAAAAGAGCAAAGACATCGGATAATTTTAGCGAAATTTCAATTTTTTTCCTCTATTTTGCCTTAATTTGCAACATTTAATTAAGATATGATCGAAAAGAGCAACTAAATCGGATAATTTTATCGACTTATATATTTTATTCCACTATTTTGTCTTAATTTTCATCATTTTATTAAGGTCTGATCAAAAAAATCAACGAAAACGGATAATTTTAGCGAAAGTTCAATTTTTTTCCTCAATTTTGCCTTGATCTTTGTCATTTTATTGGGATATGATCGAATATATCAACAAAAAATGATAATTTTAACGAAATTTCAGTTTATTCCCTAATTTAGCCTTAATCTTCGTCATTTTATTGAGATATGATCGAATATATCAACGAAAAATGATAATTTCAACGAAGTTTCAATTTTTTTCCTCTATTTTGATTTCACTTTCGTCATTTTCTTGAGATATGATGGAATTTATCAACGAAAAGGGACAATTTTAGCGAAATTTATATTTTTTCCACAATTTTGCCTTAATTTTCAACATTTTATTGGGGGTATGATCGAAAAAAACGACGAAAAAGGATAATTTAAGCGAAATTTCAATTTTATTCCTCAATTTAGACTTGATCTTCGTCATTTTATATAGATATGATCGAATATATTAACGAAAACTGATAATTTTAGCGAAATTTCAATTTTTGTTCTTCTATTTTGCCTTAATTTTCGTGATTTTATGGAGATATAATCGAATAAAGCGAAGAAAAATTATAATTTTATGGAAATTTCAATATTTTTCCTCTATTTTGCCTTAATTTTCGTCATTTTCTATATATATATGATCGAAAATATTAACGAAAACTGATAATTTTAGCGGAATTACAAATTTCTTCCTCTATTTCTCCTTAATTTTCAACATTTAAGTAAGATATGAACGAAAAGAGCAACGAAATCGGATAATTTTAACGAAATATATATATTGTTCTTCTATTTTGTCTTAAATTTAATATTTATCGATATAAATTCGAAAAAAGTTACGAAAATGGTTAATTTTAGTGAAATTTCAATTTTTTCCTCTAATTTGACTTAATTTTCGCCATTTATCAAGATATGATCAAATAAAGCGACGAAAAAGGATAATTTTAGCGAAATTTCAATTTCTTTCCTCTATTTTGCCTTTATTTTCGTCATTTTATTGAGATATGATCGAAAAAATCAGTAAAAGCTGATAATTTTAGCGAAATTTCATTTTTTCCTCAATTTTGCCTTAATTTTCGTCATTTTATTGAGATATGATCGAAAAAATCATCAATAGCTGATAATTTTAGCGAAATTTGTAATTTTTCCACAATTTTGCATTAATTTTCAACATTTTATTGGGAGTATGATCGAAAAAAACGACGAAAAAGGATAATTTAAGCGATATCTCAATTTTATTCCTGAATTTAGACTTGATCTTCGTCATTTTTTTGAGATATGATCGAAAAAAGCGTCGAAAAAGGATAATTTTAGCGAAAGCTCATTTTTTTCCTTCATTTTGACTTAATTTTTCGACTTTTTAGCAAGATATGATCGAGTTAAGCGACGCAAAAGTATAATTTTAGCGAAATTTAATTTGTTTCTTCAATTTAGCCTTAATTTTCGTGATATTCATTGAGATATGATCGAAATAATCAACGAAAACCGATAATTTTAACGAAATAAATATTTTTTCGTCTATTTTGTCTTTATTTTCATCATTTTATTGAGATACGATCGAAAAAATCAACCAAAGCTGAAAAACTTTTAGAGAAATTTCAATTTTTTTCCTCTATTTTGCCTTAATTTTCAACATTTAAGTAAGATATGAACGAAAAGATCAACGAAATCGGATAATTTTAACGAAATATATATATTGTTCTTCTATTTTGACTTAATTTTTATCATTTATCGAGGTAAATTCGAAAAAAGTTAAGAAAATGGATAATTTTAGCGAAATTTCTTTTTTTTCCTCGATTTTGCCTTTATTTTCATCATTTTATACAGATTTGACCAAAAAATTAACGAAAATGCTTAATTTTAGCGAAAATTATATATTTTTTTCCACTATTTTTCATTAATTTTCGACATTTAATTGAGGTATGATCGAAAAAAAATAATAAAAAACGGATAATTTAAGCGAAATTTCAATTTTTTTCCTCAATTTAGACTTGATCTTCGTCATTTTATTGAGATATGATCGAAAAAAGCGACGAAAAAGGATTATTTTAGCGAAATTTCAATTTTTTTCCTCTATTTTGTCTTAATTTTCATCGTTTTATAGTGAAATGATTGAAAAAATCTGATACATATGATAAATCTGACAAAAGCTGATAATTTTATCTAAATATATATTTTTTTCCTCTATTTTACCTTAATTGTCAACATTTTATCAAGATATGTTCAAAGAAAGCAACGATATCGGATAACTTTATCAAAATTTCAATTTTGTTCCACTATTTTGCTTTAATTTTCGACATTTTATTGAGGTATGATCAAAAAAAGCGGCGAAAATGGATAATTTTAGTGAAATTTCATTTTTTTTCTTCATTTTGACTTAATTTGCGTCATTTTATTAAGACATGATCGAAAAAATAAAGGAAAGCGGATAATTTTAGCGAAATTACAAATTTATTCCACTATTTAGCCTTAAATTTCAACATTTTATCAAGATATGATCGAAAAGTGCTAACACATCGGATAACTTTATCGAAATTTCAATTTTTTCCACTATTTTGCCTTAATTTTCGACATTTTATCAAGATATGTTCAAAGAAAGCAACGATATCGGATAACTTTATCAAAATTTCAATTTTGTTCCACTATTTTGCTTCAATTTTCGACATTTTATTGAGGTATGATCAAAAAAAGCGACGAAAATGGATAATTTTAGCGAAATTTCATTTTTTTCCTTCATTTTGACTTAATTTGCGTCATTTTATTAAGATATGATCGAAAAATTAAGGAAAGCGGATTATTTTAGAGAAATTACAAATTTCTTCCACTATTTTGCCTTAATTTTCAACATTTTATCAAGATATGATCGAAAAGAGCTAACACATCGGATAACTTTATCGAAATTTCAATTTTTTTCCACTATTTTGCCTTAATTTTCGACATTTCATTGAGATATGATAAAAAAAGCGAAGAAAAAGGATGATTTTAGCGAAATTTCAATTTTTTTCCTCTATTTTGCCTTAATTTTCGTCATTTTATGAAGATATGATCGAATATAGCGAAGAAAAAGGATAATTTAATGGAAATTTCAATTTGTTTCCTCTACAAGATATGATCGAAAGAAACAACGAAAACTGAATATTTTATAGCAAAATTTCAATTTTTTTCCTCTATTTTGCCTTAATTTTCGTCATTTTATTGAGATATGATCGAAAAAATCAACAAAAACTGATAATTTTAGCGAAATTACAAATGTTTTCCTCTATTTTGCCTTTTTTTCAACATTTTATCAAGATCTGATCGAAAAGAGTAACGAAATCGGATAATTATAACGAAATATATATATTTTTCTTCTATTTTGTCTTAATTTTCATTATTTATCGAGATAAATTCGAAGAAAGTTACGAAAATGGATAATTTTAGCGAAATTTCCATTTTTTCCTCTAATTTGACTTAATTTTCGCCATTTATCAAGATATGATCAAATAAAGCGACGAAAAAGGATAATTTTAGCGAAATTTCAATTTTTTTCCTCTATTTTGCCTTTATTTTCGTCATTTTATTGAGATATGATCGAATAAATCAGTAAAAGCAGATAATTTTATCAAAATTTCAATTTTTTTCCACTATTTTACCTTAATTTTCAACATTTAATTAAGATATGATCGAAAACAGCATCGACATCGGATAACTTTATCGAAATTTAAATCTTGTTCCACTATTTTGCTTTAATTTTCGACATTTTATAGATGTATGATCAAAAAAAGTGACGAAAAAGGATTATTTTATCGAAATTTCAATTTTTTTTCCTTCATTTTGACTTAAGTTTCGTCATTTTATCAAGATATGATCGAATAAAGCGAAGAAAAAGGATAATTTTATTGAAATTTCAATTTGTTTCCTCTATTTTACCTTAATTTTCTTCATTTTATTGAGATATGATCGAAAAAATCAGCAAAAGCTGATAATTTTAGCGAAATTTAATTTTTTTCCTCAATTTTGCCTTAAGTTTCGTCATTTTATTGAGATATGATAAAAAAATCAACAAAAGCTAATAATTTTAGCAAAATTACAAATTTTTTCCTCTATTTTGCCTTTATTTTCAACATTTTATCAAGATATGATCGATAAGAGAATTGATATCGGATAACTTTACCGAAATTTCAATTTTTTTCCTCTATTTTTACTTAATTTTCAACATTTAAGTAAGATATAAACGAAAAGAGCAAAGAAATCAGATAATTTTAACAAAATATATATATATTATCTTCTATTTTGTCTTAATTTTCATTATTTATCGAGATAAATACGGAAAAAGTTACGAAAATGGATAATTTTAGCGAAATTTAAATTCTTTCCACTATTTTGACTTAATTTTCGTCATTTATCAAGATATGATCAAATAAAGCGACGAAAAAGGATAATTTTAGCGAAATTTCAATTTTTTTTCCTCTATTTTGCCTTTTTTTTGACATTTTATCAGGATATGATCGAAAGAAACAACGAAAACTGAAATTTTTTTAGCGAAATTTCAATTTTTCTCCTCTATTTTGCCTTTATTTTCGTCATTTTATTGAGATATGATCGAAAAAATCAGTAAAAGCATTTATTTTAGCGAAATTTCATTTTTTTCCTTAATTTTGCCTTAACTTTCGTCATTTTATTGAGATATGATCGAAAAAATTAACAAAAGCTGATAATTTTAGCGAAATTATAAATTTTTTCCTTTATTTTGCCTTAATTTTCAACATTTTATCTAGATATGAACGAAAAGAGCAAAGATATCGGTTAATTTTAGCGAAATTTCACTTTTTTTTCTCTATTTTGCGTTAATTTTCAACATTTAATTAAGATATGATCGAAAAGAGCAACGAAATTGGATACTTTTATCGAGATATATATTTTTTTCCTCTATTTTGTCTTAATTTTCATCATTTTATTGAGGTCTGATCGCAAAAATCAACGAAAACGGATAATTTTAACGAAAGTTCAATTTTTTTCCTCAATTTAGCCTTGATCTTCGTCATTTTATTGAGATATGATCGAATATATCAACGAAAAATGATAATTTCAACGAAGTTTCAATTTTTTTCCTCTATTTTGATTTCACTTTCGTCATTTTCTTGTGATATGAAGGAATATATCATCGAAAAGGGACAATTTTAGCGAAATTTATATTTTTTCCACAATTTGGCCTTAATTTTCAACATTTTATTGGGGGTATGATGGAAAAAAACGACGAAAAAGGATAATTTAAGCGAAATCTCAATTTTATTCATCAATTTAGACTTGATCTTCGTCATTTTATTGAGATATGATCGAAAAAAGCGACGTTAAAGGATAATTTTAGTGAAATCTCATTTTTTTTCATTCATTTTTACTTAATTTTCGTCATTTTATCAAGATATGAACGAAAAGAGCAACGAAATCGGATAATTTTAACGAAATATATATATTGTTCTTCTATTTTGTCTTAATTTTCATTATATATCGAGATAAATTCGAAAGAAGTTACGAAAATGATTAATTTTAATGTAATTTCATTTTTTTCCTCTATTTTGCCTTTATTTTCGTCATTTTATTGAGATATGATCGAAAAAATTAGTAAAAGCTGATAATTTTAGCGAAATTTCATTTTTTTTCCTCAATTCTCCCTTAATTTTCATCATTTTATTGAGATATGATCGAAAAAATTACAAAAGGTGATAATTTTAGCGAAATTACAAATTCTTTCCTTCATTTTGCCTTAATTCTTAACATTTTATCAAGATATGATTGAAAAGAGCAAAGACATCGGATAATTTTAGCGAAATTTCAATTTTTTTCCTCTATTTTGCCTTAATTTTAACATTTAATTAAGATATGATCGAAAAGAGCAACGAAATCGGATAATTTTATCGAGATATATATTTTGTTCCTCTATTTTGTCTTAATTTTCATCATTTTATTGAGGTCTGATCGGAAAAATCAACGAAAACGGATAATTTTAGCGAAAGTTAATTTTTTTTCCTCAATTTAGCCTTGATCTTCGTCATTTTATTGAGATATGATCGAATATATCAACGAAAAATGATAATTTTAACGAAATTTCAGTTTATTCCCTAATTTAGCCTTAATCTTCGTCATTTTATTGAGATATGAATGAATATATCAACGAAAAATGATAATTTCAACGAAGTTTCAATTTTTTTCCTCTATTTTGATTTCACTTTCGTCATTTTCTTGAGATATGATGGAATTTATCAACGAAAAGGGACAATTTTAGCGAAATTTATATTTTTTCCACAATTTTGCCTTAATTTTCAACATTTTATTGGGGGTATGATCGAAAAAAAACGACGAAAAAGGATAATTTAAGCGAAATTTCAATTTTATTCCTCAATTTAGACTTGATCTGCGTCATTTTATATAGATATGATCGAATATATTAACGAAAACTGATAATTTTAGCGAAATTTCAATTTTTGTTCTTCTATTTTGCCTTAATTTTCGTGATTTTATGGAGATATAATCGAATAAAGCGAAGAAAAATTATAATTTTATGGAAATTTCAATATTTTTCCTCTATTTTGCCTTAATTTTCGTCATTTTCTATATATATATGATCGAAAATATTAACGAAAACTGATAATTTTAGCGGAATTACAAATTTCTTCCTCTATTTCTCCTTAATTTTCAACATTTAAGTAAGATATGAACGAAAAGAGCAACGAAATCGGATAATTTTAACGAAATATATATATTGTTCTTCTATTTTGTCTTAAATTTAATATTTATCGATATAAATTCGAAAAAAGTTACGAAAATGGTTAATTTTAGTGAAATTTCAATTTTTTCCTCTAATTTGACTTAATTTTCGCCATTTATCAAGATATGATCAAATAAAGCGACGAAAAAGGATAATTTTAGCGAAATTTCAATTTCTTTCCTCTATTTTGCCTTTATTTTCGTCATTTTATTGAGATATGATCGAAAAAATCAGTAAAAGCTGATAATTTTAGCGAAATTTCATTTTTTCCTCAATTTTGCCTTAATTTTCGTCATTTTATTGAGATATGATCGAAAAAATCATCAATAGCTGATAATTTTAGCGAAATTTGTAATTTTTCCACAATTTTGCATTAATTTTCAACATTTTATTGGGAGTATGATCGAAAAAAACAACGAAAAAGGATAATTTAAGCGATATCTCAATTTTATTCCTGAATTTAGACTTGATCTTCGTCATTTTTTTGAGATATGATCGAAAAAAGCGTCGAAAAAGGATAATTTTAGCGAAAGCTCATTTTTTTCCTTCATTTTGACTTAATTTTTCGACTTTTTAGCAAGATATGATCGAGTTAAGCGACGCAAAAGTATAATTTTAGCGAAATTTAATTTGTTTCTTCAATTTAGCCTTAATTTTCGTGATATTCATTGAGATATGATCGAAATAATCAACGAAAACCGATAATTTTAACGAAATAAATATTTTTTCGTCTATTTTGTCTTTATTTTCATCATTTTATTGAGATACGATCGAAAAAATCAACCAAAGCTGAAAAACTTTTAGAGAAATTTAAATTTTTTTCCTCTATTTTGCCTTAATTTTCAACATTTAAGTAAGATATGAACGAAAAGATCAACGAAATCGGATAATTTTAACGAAATTATATATTGTTCTTCTATTTTGACTTAATTTTTATCATTTATCGAGGTAAATTCGAAAAAAGTTAAGAAAATGGATAATTTTAGCGAAATTTCTTTTTTTCCTCGATTTTGCCTTTATTTTCATCATTTTATACAGATTTGACCAAAAAATTAACGAAAATGCTTAATTTTAGCGAAAATTATATATTTTTTTCCACTATTTTTCATTAATTTTCGACATTTAATTGAGGTATGATCGAAAAAAAATAATAAAAAACGGATAATTTAAGCGAAATTTCAATTTTTTTCCTCAATTTAGACTTGATCTTCGTCATTTTATTGAGATATGATCGAAAAAAGCGACGAAAAAGGATTATTTTAGCGAAATTTCAATTTTTTTCCTCTATTTTGTCTTAATTTTCATCGTTTTATAGTGAAATGATTGAAAAAATCTGATACATATGATAAATCTGACAAAAGCTGATAATTTTATCTAAATATATATTTTTTTCCTCTATTTTACCTTAATTGTCAACATTTTATCAAGATAAGTTCAAAGAAAGCAACGATATCGGATAACTTTATCAAAATTTCAATTTTGTTCCACTATTTTGCTTTAATTTTCGACATTTTATTGAGGTATGATCAAAAAAAGCGGCTAAAATGGATAATTTTAGTGAAATTTCATTTTTTTTCTTCATTTTGACTTAATTTGCGTCATTTTATTAAGACATGATCGAAAAAATAAAGGAAAGCGGATAATTTTAGCGAAATTACAAATTTATTCCACTATTTTGCCTTAATTTTCAACATTTTATCAAGATATGATCGAAAAGTGCTAACACATCGGATAACTTTATCGAAATTTCAATTTTTTCCACTATTTTGCCTTAATTTTCGACATTTTATCAAGATATGTTCAAAGAAAGCAACGATATCGGATAACTTTATCAAAATTTCAATTTTGTTCCACTTTTTTCTTCAATTTTCGACATTTTATTGAGGTATGATCAAAAAAAGCGACGAAAATGGATAATTTTAGCGAAATTTCATTTTTTTTCCTTCATTTTGACTTAATTTGCGTCATTTTATTAAGATATGATCGAAAAATTAAGGAAAGCGGATTATTTTAGAGAAATTACAAATTTCTTCCACTATTTTGCCTTAATTTTCAACATTTTATCAAGATATGATCGAAAAGAGCTAACACATCGGATAACTTTATCGAAATTTCAATTTTTTTCCACTATTTTGCCTTAATTTTCGACATTTCATTGAGATATGATAAAAAAAGCGAAGAAAAAGGATGATTTTAGCGAAATTTCAATTTTTTTCCTCTATTTTGCCTTAATTTTCGTCATTTTATGAAGATATGATCGAATATAGCGAAGAAAAAGGATAATTTAATGGAAATTTCAATTTGTTTCCTCTACAAGATATGATCGAAAGAAACAACGAAAACTGAATATTTTATAGCAAAATTTCAATTTTTTTCCTCTATTTTGCCTTAATTTTCGTCATTTTATTGAGATATGATCGAAAAAATCAACAAAAACTGATAATTTTAGCGAAATTACAAATTTATTCCACTATTTTGCCTTAATTTTCAACATTTCATCAAGATATGATCGAAAAGTGCTAACACATCGGATAACTTTATCGAAATTTCAATTTTTTTCACTATTTTGCCTTAATTGTCAACATTTTATCAAGATATGTTCAAAGAAAGCAACGATATCGGATAACTTTATCAAAATTTCAATTTTGTTCCACTATTTTGCTTTAATTTTCGACATTTTATTGAGGTATGATCAAAAAAAGCGGCGAAAATGGATAATTTTAGTGAAATTTCATTTTTTTTCTTCATTTTGACTTAATTTGCGTCATTTTATTAAGACATGATCGAAAAAATAAAGGAAAGCGGATAATTTTAGCGAAATTACAAATTTATTCCACTATTTTGCCTTAATTTTCAACATTTCATCAAGATATGATCGAAAAGTGCTAACACATCGGATAACTTTATCGAAATTTCAATTTTTTCCACTATTTTGCCTTAATTGTCAACATTTTATCAAGATATGTTCAAAGAAAGCAACGATATCGGATAACTTTATCAAAATTTCAATTTTGTTCCACTATTTTGCTTTAATTTTCGACATTTTATTGAGGTATGATCAAAAAAAGCGGCGAAAATGGATAATTTTAGTGAAATTTCATTATTGATCGAGATAAATTCGAAAAAAGTTACGAAAATGATTAATTTTAATGTAATTCCATTTTTTTTTCTCTATTTTGCCTTTATTTTCATCATTTTATTGAGATATGATCGAAAAAATCAGTAAAAGCTGATAATTTTATCGAAATTTCATTTTTTTCCTCAATTCTGCCTTAATTTTAACATTTAATTAAGATATGATCGAAAAGAGCAAAGAAATCGGATAATTTTATCGAGATATATATTTTGTTCCTCTATTTTGTCTTAATTTTCATCATTTTATTGAGGTCTGATCGGAAAAATCAACGAAAACGGATAATTTTAGCGAAAGTTAATTTTTTTTCCTCAATTTAGCCTTGATCTTCGTCATTTTATTGAGATATGATCGAATATATCAACGAAAAATGATAATTTTAACGAAATTTCAGTTTATTCCCTAATTTAGCCTTAATCTTCGTCATTTTATTCAGATATGATCGAATATATTAACGAAAAATGATAATTTCAACGAAGTTTCAATTTTTTTCCTCTATTTTGATTTCACTTTCGTCATTTTCTTGAGATATGATGGAATATATCAACGAAAAGGGACAATTTTAGCGAAATTTATATTTTTTCCACAATTTTGCCTTAATTTTCAAAATTTAATTGGGGGTATGATCGAAAAAAACGACGAAAAAGGATAATTTAAGCTAAATTTCAATTTTATTCCTTAATTTAGACTTGATCTTCGTCATTTTATTGAGGTATGATCGAAAAAAGCGACGAAAAAGGATAATTTTAGCGAAATTTCATTTTTTTTCCTTCATTTTCACTTAATTTTCGTCATTTAATCAAGATATGATCGAAAAAAGCGAAGAAAAAGGATAATTTTATTGAAATATAAATTTTTTTCCTCTATTTTGCCTTAATTTCGTCATTTTATTAGGATATGATCGAAAAAATCAGGAAAAGCTGATAATTTTAGCGAAATTTCAATTTTTTTTCCTCAATTTTTCCTTAATTTTCGTCATTTTAATGAGATATGATCGAAAAAAGCGACAAAAGCTGATAATTTTAGCGAAATTATTTCCTCAATTTTGCATTAATTTTCAACATTTTATCAAGATATGATCGAAAAGAGCAAAGACATCGGATAATTTTAGCGAAATTTCAATTTTTTTCCTCTATTTTGCTTTAATTTTCAACATTTAATTAAGATATGATCGAAAAGAGCAACGAAATCGGATAATTTTATCGAGATATATATTTTGTTCCACTATTTTGTCTTAATTTTCATCATTTTATTGAGGTCTGATCGAAAAAATCAACGAAAACGGATAATTGTAGCGAAAGTTCAATTTTTTTCCTAAATCTAGCCTTGATCTTCGTCATTTTATTGAGATATGACTGAATATATCAACGAAAAATGATAATTTCAACGAAGTTTCAATTTTTTTCGTCTATTTTGATTTCACTTTCGTATTTTCTTGAGATATGATGGAATATATCAACGAAAAGGGACAATTTTAGCGAAATTTATATTTTTTCCACAATTTTGCCTTAAGTTTCAACATTTTATTGGGGGTATGATCGAAAAAAAACGACGAAAAAGGATAATTTAAGCGAAATTTCAATTTTATTCCTCAATTTAGACTTGATCTTCGTCATTTTATATAGATATGTACGAAAATATTTACGAAAACAGATAATTTTAGCGAAATTTCAATTTTTGTTCTTCTATTTTGCCTTAATTTCGTCATTTTATGGAGAAATAATCGAATAAAGCGAAGAAAAAGTATAATTTTATGGAAATATCAATTTGTTTCCTCTATTTTGCCTTAATTTTCGTCATTTTTTATATATATTATCGAAAATATTAACGAAAACTGATAATTTTAGCGGAATTACAAATTTCTTCTTCTATTTTCCCTTAATTTTCAACATTTTATCAAGATATGATCGAAAGAGATAAGACATCGGATAACTTTATCGAAATTTCAATTCTTTTCCTCTATTTCTCCTTAATTTTCAACATTTAAGTAAGATATGAACGAAAAGAGCAACGAAATCGGATAATTTTAACGAAATATATATATTGTTCTTCTATTTTGTCTTAAATTTCATTATTTATCGAGAGAAATTCGAAAAAAGTTACGAAAATGGATAATTTCAGTGAAATTTCAATTTTTTCTTCTAATTTGACTTAATTTTCGCCATTTTTCAAGATATGATCAAATAAATCGACGAAAAAGGATAATTTTAGCGAAATTTATATTTTTTCCTCTATTTTGCCTTTATTTTCGTCATTTTATTGAGATATGATCGAAAAAATCAGTAAAAGCTGATAATTTTAGCGAAATTTAATTTTTTTCCTCAATTTTGCCTAAATTTTCGTCATTTTATTGAGATATGATCGAAAAAATCAACAAAAGCTGATAATTTTAGGGAAATTACAAATTTTTTCCTTTATTTTGCCTTAATTTCCAACATTTTATCAAGATATGATCGAAAGGAGCAGAGACATCGGATAATTTTAGCGAAATTTCAATTTTTTCCTCTATTTTGCTTAATTTTCAACATTTAATTAAGATATGATCGAAAAGCGCAACGAAATCGGATAATTTTATCGAGATATATATTTTGTTCCTCTATTTTGTCTTAATTTTCATCATTTTATTGAGGTCTGATCGCAAAAATTTTAGCGAAAGTTCAATTTTTTGTTCAATTGATCATACCTCTATAATATGTCGAGAATTAAAGCAAAATAGTGGAACAAGATTTGAATTTCGATAAAGTTATCCGATGTCGTTGCTGATTTCGATCATATCTTGATAAAATGACGAAACTTAAGTCAAA